>OV702281.1:379865993-382322660 GCA_916181665.1 Avena sativa | reverse complement strand
GCGTCCGCCCGCTGGGATGCTCTAAAGCTTGTAAGAGCATCTCCACTCGGCTTCCCAGCAGGCCGTTCCCAGGGCATTTTTTGGTCCGGACGCCAAAAATTAGCCCAACCGCGTTCCCAAGACCCTGGTTTTGTTCGGATTTAGGCCAACTTTGGTCCGGACTTCCCAGGCCGTTCCCGGGGTGCCGGGAACGCCCTGGGAACACCGGATGAAGCGAATTCGGCGAAAAAAGGTTCGGCCCGTGGACCCGCCGAGTCATCGTCATCCTTCTGCCTCGGAACCCCACGACGGACCGCCGGGTATTAACTGCCCGTCTCGTTGGTCACGTGTCATTGTAATGGCGCGCCACAGCCGCCTCGTCTCCCGCGATGGACCGGCGGTAAATAACTTCCCATCGGTTCCCCTTTTCCCGCCCTCGCCGCTCACTTCGCCCTTAAAAGCCGTCGACCTCGCCAGATCACTTCGCACACTCTCACAACTTCCCTACTCCCCCAACTCCGGCGAACTCCAACTCTCAAATCTTCCCCACTCCCCCAACTCCGGCGAAGGCCATGGCTGAGAGGTTCCCCGACGATCCCATGGAGGCGAACGGCTTCGGCCGCCGCACGCTCTAGCCCTGGGAGGCCCGAATGCTGCACGACGCGGGGTACATGGCGCTGTCGGACACCCAAACCCGCCCAGCTGGAAGCTCAGCGCCGGCAGGATCCTCGTGCCGCTGGTGCCGGCCGATGAGGAGATGGTCGAGGAGATCCAGGCCGCCATTGTGGCCATGGATGACCCGGATCTCACCGAGGACCCCGGCAACCTGCTCTATTGGGAGCAGTTCTTCACCGACCGGCGGCTCTGGGATCTCGCTCACCACGAGGTACCGCCAGGATCGCCGCCGAAGCGCAACAACGCGGCGACATGGCGACAATGGTGGAGCGCCCCGGATGGACGCTCGCGGCCGTGCTGGAGCACATCCATGCCGGCAACAACCCGCGGCTCGTCTTCCCCCACAGCTCGGCGTTGGCGTCCAGGGCGAGGCGCCATCCTGCGGCCAAGTGGCTCCCGAGGAGGATGACTAGCCTCAGCTCCTCCTCCTCCGCAGCCTTGGTGTAACACCCCGGCCTCTCCGGACCGGTGGTTGTCACTCCTGGCAGCTCAATAGGATCTCTCGACTAACCCCACAGACCAACACTAGTCTTTTCTGCACACTTTGTCCTCACTCATGCGCACCCGGTATCCACTTTCCGGTCGGTCACCCATCCTAGAATTGCTCTAGGCCAAGCACGCTTAACCTTAGAATTCTTTTCAAATGAGATTTCGGAAAAGAAGTTGCAACTTGTTGGTATGGGTTTCCTATCAATCCTATTGAGCCATGCGCCAGGGTCTCACATACACCTACCCTTAGAAGATCGACGTCCTCGTCGATCAACCACAAGTCAGGAACGTCCCCTCTTGTCACACGTCTGTGCGTCCAGTGCCGGCACATTTCCATGCCATGTCCACTTCGGGCCACACGCGCCATGCTACACATGTCCGCCACTAACCCTCACACGCCCATGTAACCGCGAGGATCGGCTCTGATACCACTTGTAACACCCTAGCCTCTCCGGACCGGTGGCTGTCACTTCTGACAGCTTAATAGGATATCTAGACTAACCCCACAAACCAACACTAGTCTTTTCTGCGCACTTTGTCCTCACTCATGCGTACCCAGTACCCACTTCCCGGTCGGTCACCCATCCTAGAATTGCTCTAGGTCAAGCACGCTTAACGTTAGAGTTCTTTTCAAATGAACTCCCGGAAAAGAAGTTGCAACTTGTTGGTATGAGTTTCCTATCAATCCTATTGAGCCATGTGCCAGGGTCTCACACTCGGCCTCGCGCTCGTCCGGCTCCGCGCCGACGACTTCGCCGCCACTCTGGCCGGTCAAGCAGGAGCCGGACACGTCGGTCCGCTCGCCGCTGCGGATAAGGGCGCGAGGAATCGTCATCAACGAGCCCTACGCGCCTTCTCCGCCCACTGGCCGTCTCCGCCTTCGCCAGCCGAAGCCAGAGTCGGAATGAGGATGGCGATAGAGCGATCCCTCCATACGTCGTGCCGACGCTGGAGCCTGCGTCGCCGGACATCCTCGCCTAGTCCAGGACGGACTGGGAGCAGACGGAGTAGCTTCGCGTCCAACGCCAGCAGGAGGAGGCCGGACACTAGGCTAGGGCTGGCCGCGAGTTCGCCTACTAGGTAGTGCTGCTCGTCGTTCTCGACGACGACGAAGACGCCGGATCGTCGTACTAGCCCTGGAGTTGCGACGGCGATGGTCAGGGCAGCTCCCGCCCACCGCAACCGCCGGGCGACGACGATGACAAGGCCGACCCCAGCTACACCTGCTTCTACAGCAACTTCGGCATGTAGAAGCAGCGTCCGACATCGGCATCAACATCGGAGGCGGCTTTTTAAGTTTTTCTAGTTATTATTTAGCCTAAATGCAGTTAAAATTTGGGTGTTCGCCCGAATTCGATGTAATATTTATGTATTCCCCCTGATTAATGAAAACCGCCTATATTCTCCCAAAATTTGCCGATTTTTATTGAATGTTGGCCAAACGTGGGAACTCAGCCTAGGAACGTGAGTGAAAAACTCGGTGTTTTTAAGCCAAACTAATTTTATCGGACCTAAAATACATTCGGATTTTGGTCTGGAGAACGGTCAACGAGTCGAGTGGAGATGCTCTAAGAGCATCTTCACTCGTTGGACGAACCCAGGCCAAAATCCGGACCTTTTTTTGGCCGGACGGAACTTGATTTCGGCCTGGGTACGCCTAGTTTCCCACTCGCGTACCCAGGCCGAGTACCCAGGCGAACACAAAACGGTGACATATTTGAATCTTTATCGTTCCCACCGGCGAGTGCTCGGCCACAAGGTGTTCGATAGAAACATCCACAAATTCAGCGTCAAATTATTACAGAAACGCCCACAAATTCGGCGGAAAAAGACTCTCAGTCGTCGATGGGGATGGGATCCTACGGCGTGGCGGACGCGATGTTCGGCGCAGAGGAAGGGGAAGCCGTGATCACGCCCCTGCAGGATGGCCTGACGTTGCGCCATGTACCAGGCCTTGATCGGCGAGCTCATCTTCGACGTGTCCTGGCCGCCCTTCAGGAACTTGAGGTCTGTGTTGTGCTTCTTGGCGGCGTAGTTGGCCTTCTTCTCGGCGAGGTTGGCCTTGATGAGGGCCACCTTTTCCCCTTGTGTCTCGATCAGCTGCTTCCAGCGCTCCTCGCTCTTCTCAGCCCTCTTCTCAGCCCGAGCCCTCGTGTCGGTGATGCATTTCTCGATCGAAGCCTGGAGACGCTCGGCGGGAGGTCCGGCGGCCTTGAGCATCTTCGCCTTCTTCTGGCCGATCTCAGGTCTTCCTTCATCGGCAGCAGCGACCGGGGCCTCAGGGTTGTAGACGCCGTCCTTGTTCTTAGAGAGACTCAGGCGAGTGTCCCGCCACTTCTCGCAATTCTCGATTTGCTCGAAGACATGATGGAACTTGAACTCCATCTTCATGTCCTCTCAAAACAGAGCAAGTGCACGACGCAACTGCAAAATGAAAGTGTGTCAAAATGGAAGAGAGTGCACGGCAAAGCTAGTGTTCGCTCGTACCTTGTTGTCCATGTTTTTCCCACTGGCTTGTGTGTGGTCGACCTCTTCCACACAACTGTGCCACTTACTGCAGGCAGTCTGGATGATCGATCAATAATTGGTAATAGCCTTCTTCCCTCGCTCCATGTGGATTTTGCGATACTTTGGGTCGCACATGCTACGCTCGTCGAACACTGCCTTCACGCGCCGCCAATAATTGTCTGAATTTTGGTTAGCACCGGTGATCGGATCCATGCTCACCGTTTTCCATGCTTCGGCGAGGCAGGTGTCCTCGGCCACGGTCCACTTGATCCGAGCGTCCGCCAAAGTGTCCGGCTTCTTCTTCCCCTTCTTACCTTTCGCCTCAGCCTCGGCATCCTCTGGCTGCGTCTTCTCGGCCTACGTCTCCTCAGCGTCGGTGTCGGCGAGGTCCTGGGACTCGATGTCGTGCTCGGCGTCGGCCCGGGTCTGCTCTTCCGTGAAGAGGAGGGGTGGTTGGAGGCCGAGCCTGTTGCAATCAAGTCCTCCATGTACGCCTCGACCGACATGCCGGCCGGAAGGGCGTCCGGCATTCCGCCAAACAGGTTGCGTGCGTCGGCCTCGCCGAAGGGCGCCAAGCTTCCGCCGAAAGGCAGCGGTCCACGACGCAGAGCGGGGCTTGCGTACGCCGGAGAGGTGGAGTAGGGGAGGTTGATGTCCACGCCGAAGGACGAAGGAGGGCGCGGTGCCGGGCAGGGGAAGATCACGTTGGGGGTTGAACCCGTCGTCGAACTCGAGCGACGAGGAGTACCTCTGCCGAGCGGTCGTCTGGCTCTTCTGGAAGCCTGCCGAAGAGATCGGCGAGAATCCGGCGGGCGAGCCGACGCTCGCCTGGCTTCCCCAGTGTGGTGGGTACGGCACCGCCATCAGCACCGACCTCGTCGCCGCCGCCTGCTTCGCCTTCACCATCGCCTGCTCTTCCGGCGCCGCCTTCTCCTCCGCCTCCGCTTGCTGTTGCCGGAGCTTCGCCCTCTTCTTCCTACCCTTTCGATCGGCCGACGATATTTGCCTGGCGTGCTCCTTCTTCTCCCTGTCGGCGGAGGACATGCCCTCCGGCTTCGTCGGCGGCACTCTCGGCTTCCTCGCTGACATGGTTATACCCTACGGGTACGTGACTTCATCATACCTGGTCCAGCCCAAGGAAGGACCACAGTAGACATACGCTGGCCCATGAAGATTTTCGGGTGGCCAAGGCCCATGACGCCTTCGGATCCTTGGAGAGCAAGACTAGCGTAGATAGGAAATTCAAAGGGGTAAAACCCTAGAACTTGTAACCGACTAGGACTATGCCCGGGACCTGCCTAAGTCTATATAAAGGCCAGGAGGGCACGTCCTAGATCTCTCGACTCATACTCTCGCATACGCACCTCACGCCAGATCGAATCTGCGCACCCTGTAACCTTCGGTTCCGCCGTAATCAAGAACAGACAAGCAGGAGTAGGGTTTTCCCTCCGGGGGCCTGAACCTGCGTAAATCTCGTGTCCCCTGGTTGCTTGTCTGTTAACCGTTCCACGATCTCCAGCATCCCCATCTTCTTCAAAACCCAAGTCCATAACAATGGGCATTGACGAGATTAAACCTCGTCAATTGGCGCCGTCTGTGGGAATCGGGGCTGCTGATTGTGCGATCGTGACGGTCCCGACCCGATCGATCTACAACTCTGCGGCGACGGAGAATCACCTCCTCTTCGGCGCTTTCAACTTCACCGCCCACTCGCCGGCCACCATGAAGGATTTCGAGCCCGTAGGCGACGGACTCGAAATTTTATTCGGGAGCTTCTGCTTCTAGGTAGGACAAACTGGCACCCTCCGCCTCCCTGAGAGGGTGCCCATGCCATCAATCAGGCCCGCCTCGTGGGCTCCACACCCCGTGCTGCGCACATCACCATCGACAGATGAGTCCTATGACAGCAACAGCTGCAACTCCGATCTGTGCGATCCACCTTCGGATGAGGGGACCTACGGTTCCGGATCCGAAAGCTGCGGCAGCAGCGGACCAATCTACGAGCGCTACCAATGCGCCGCAGTCATCCAGAAGCAGCAAACGCCTAACCCGCCGCCCAACACGAACCCCAACCCGCAGGACAGAAACGGCGGTGAACACGCAGAAACAACGACGGAAATGTGGAAGGAAATCCCAGCGCGTAGCAAGAATCTCTAGAGCACAAGGAAGCAGTGAAAACAAGAACTGGTGCGGTGAAAACAAACCGCGGCTTTCCCCAATGATTATAACAGCGAAGACGACACACGGCAGCCGTCCATCCAGAAGACTTAACGCCAACGGCAGATCTGACCGTACACGTGTCAACATCACAGCGAATCGTCGTTACCACGCCGTCCACTACGCGCGGAAATCGAGGAGACGCCTAATTATCTCCACGCCGCGCGTGACCGGTCAATTCAAAGTCAGCAAATGGGACCCATGTTTGTCCAGTCAAGTCATCTCTGGCGTAGCAGACGCTTGAGGTCATTGATCGTCAATAATGATGTCATCAAAAGCTATACCAGCACCAACTACAATTCTTCGGCTCCACAGCTAAGAGTACTCACTCGAATCTTCGATTCGACTAAATACTCGGGGGCTACTCCTATCAGGAGCGCTGGCCGCGCACCCGGAAGATGAATACAGACAAAGTATTTCTTCGAGTCCTACGCCGAGTCTACGACTCCACTACGGACTCGGGGGCTACTCCCATAGGGAGGATGAATTTAAGCATCCGAAAATTTTCGTGTCCTACGGACTTAATGACTGAACAATGCTTGAACTAAAGTCTCTGCTCGAGTCTACGACTCGAACAAATACTCGGGGGCTACTCCCATAGGGAGCGCTGGTCGCGCACCCTATGAAATCTTTGACTGCGATCTTTTGGATCAGCATGCAAAAACTTTTTGGCAACTCTGCCCCAATAAAACGCTGAGTGAGCGACAATCTCCTTGGCCACCCGAAGCACCTACGTGGTGACAAATGTTCGGATGCTGCGTCTGCGACGCAAAGATAAGACCTGCAGATATCATCTGATGGCCTGGCAACGTACACGACTGCGCTCTGCTAGTATGAATCCATGCCAACAGGCGTGATGAAAAATCCCGATGGACGCGTTGGGTACATCAATTAAAAACACTGGAATTCCACTCCTGTAAGTCCTTCACGGCCTGAGTCGAATTACGCCAGCATATGTTCCGGGTTCAACTTAAGGGACTCGAACCTGATGAAGATCATGTTATTTCGTCCTAAGACAGTTAACTGACCCTGATCCGTCAGGCGAGTCAGGCACATGTATCAACAATCCCTACACACATATATTGTTAACACCTAGTTGCACCCGAAGGATCGAAGAGTCCTCAGCCGAATCTACGATTCGACTGATCACTCGGGGGCTACTGACATGGTTATACCCTACGGGTACGTGACTTCAGCATACCTGGTCCAGCCCAAGGAAGGCCCACAGTAGACATACGCTGGCCCATGAAGATTTTCGGGTGGCCAAGGCCCATGACGCCTTCGGATCCTTGGAGAGCAAGACTAGCGTAGATAGAAAATTCAAAGGGGTAAAACCCTAGAACTTGTAACCGACTAGGACTATGCCCGGGACCTGCCTAAGTCTATATAAAGGCCAGGAGGGCACGTCCTAGATCTCTCGACTCATACTCTCGCATACGCACCTCACGCCAGATCGAATCTGCGCACCCTGTAACCTTCGGTTCCGTCGTAATCAAGAGCAGACAAACAGGAGTAGGGTTTTCTCTCCGGGGGCCTGAACCTGGGTAAATCTCGTGTCCCCTGGTTGCTTGTCTGTTAACCGTTCCACGATCTTCAGCATCCCCATCTTCTCCAAAACCCAAGTCCATAACAATGGGCATTGACGAGATTAAACCTCGTCACTTGCCTTCTTCGCCGCCGGACCCTCGCCGATGATCGATCTGGGTTGGACGAAGCTCTTGGGCGGCATGTCGGACGGGGAGCTCGGCGGAGTGGCGGGAGGGGAATGAGGAAGAAAGGCGGGAGGAGGGAAGAAAAGGGCGGGAGCTCGGCGAAGTGGCGGGAGTGGCACCTTCTCTCGCTAACAGAGTTGGCCCGCGCCCGTTTTCGCTGCATCCGACGTTCCCAGGACGTATCCGGGATCCTGGATACGGACTGGGTAGGCCGGACCAAAACACGCCGAAATCTAAACGAAAACAGGTCCCTAAATACGCGACTGAGCCGATTTTCGGCGTTAATTTTGGTGTTCGGATCGGCGTCCTTGATCGCGAGTGGACATGCTCTAATGCTCAAAGTGTTTGTACATTTCCAGCAATCTCGATGACGAGGTTGTCGACGATATTCCCCGCGGATATCCCCATCCAGTCATCCCAACTGTGCCGAAAGCTACCCCGAGCATACGACCTGTGTACGGCCACACCGTCCAAACACGAAACACCGGAGCCAACCCATGAGCTACCGGGTCCTGCGCGCGCGTGTTTCCCCCGCACTGGTGTCCCGTGTCCCCTGACTGCTATTGGCCCGCGTGCTCCGCGCTCGTCGCAACGAGATTACGGACGACGTGTGAGCCCAGCGGAGCTGCCTGCAACGTGCTCGACCACTGCCTCATCAGCAGTCAGCACGATCCATCCATCCCGACTGCTTCTAATCGCATCTTCTCTCCACGCAGCACACATTTAAACTAATAATAATCCAGTCCCCCGCTTCCAATCCTTTCCAGCACCAATTCCGCTCGTAGCTTCAGATCTTCGCTTGCATCTCGTCTCGCTCTAGGCGGAGCCGCGAGAGAGATGAGTGAAGCGGAGGCGCCTCTCATCACCGAGGAGGCGGCGGAGCGCGGCTCGGCGTCCTCCGGCAGTCGCCTTGGCGGCTCCGGCAGGGAGAGCTCTAAGAAGTACCGCAGGCGCTCGGACGCGCTAGCCTACGGCGACCGTTACCAGAAGGCGGCCGCTCTCGTCGACCTCGTCGGTTCCCGCTCTCCCTTGCTCGCACCTCCCCTCCTCCACTCTAAATTTGCTCTGCTTCGTTGAGCTGCGCTGTTTGCTCTAGATTGTAGTTAACTGAGATGCTCGTGGAGCTTGGGTTGTTGTGGCCGGTGACTGGTGAGTGAGATGATGTAGTAGGAGTGATGTTTGATGAATTGTCTGCCCTGAGCTCCGGACACTGATTTGGCGCTGAGCTTTATGTGGCTGCAGTTATTGTGCGCTGGTGGTTCGGAGGCAGAGGTGCCCCATGTGATGTATCTTTTACTACTTAGGTCTTGGGTGGTTTGTGGTTGTTGGATGCATCGGTGGTGCTGAATTTTGCATATAAGGGAAGGGGCATCATTAAGTGCCAATGCCATCCTGTTCTAGTCCAGAAGCTCACCAATTCGAAGTTCAGCTATTGATGTTGTATGAATTGGTCCACTTGTTTGGCACTGTACTTGTGTTTCACTGTGGTATCTGTCTATCTCATGAAGTGCCAAAATTGTTAGGAGTTGATCTAACTTATTACCTTATGGAATTTGACATTGTATTAGCACAAGGTGGCATTTTTCGAGTGAAAAAACAAACCACGGTGACATTTTACTTGGAAGCTTTTACCATTACAATGAAATAATCTTTGGTAATATTTCATAGGCAACCTTAATTTAAGGTCCTTAGTGCAGTGAGTTCCATTTTCTGTTGCAGTGCAATCAGGGGAAATTGAATTTTCCCCTGAAAGTTAGGTTGCAGTTATCAGACTATGTTGCAAAACCCTTCTTTCAGGAAGAGTATGTGTTGGGGGCTCCTTTGGTGATAAGAAACCAACCGTTCATCTGTGATTCTCATTGCATCTCTTGACTTACCCAAATGTCTAATTACAGTTACTTGGCAGGCAGAAGATGGTATTGGTATTCCTGAGGATGTCTTGAATGACACAAGGTTTGAGACGGCTATGAGGTTCTATTTTGTGTATCTCCGGTTGGACTGGCTGTGGTCACTTAACCTATTTGCTTTGATTCTCTTGAATTTTCTCGAGGTTAGTTCCCAGAAAGTGCACTCTGTCTATTTATTTTGTATAGATCTCAAGATTGACCTTGTATTATTCTAACAGTAAGTAGGCATCTTAAGCACCGCAAGCTTGCCCTGGTCAAATTAAAGAAGAAAGTAGGCACAATATCATGATTCCCATACGGTAACGTTTGTGATTTTCTGAGTTGTTTTGGTTGCATTTCAGAAACCTCTGTGGTGCCGGAAAGATGTTCAACATGCTTGTGATCAAAGGGATCTTTACTTTCTCGGGCAGTTGCCATACTTCAGCAAAACTGAATCGCTCATCTATGAGGTAAGGCTTTATTTATGAGGGTAGTACTTCTAAGCTCTGCAGAAACTGTAAGTACAGAAATCCTTTAGCATTATTGTCAACTGTAGATTAGTAAGTCGATCCCTCAAGTTGCTTTGAGAATTACACTTTTCACTTTGAGGGAGAATATCGAAGAAACCTGAAAATTAGCATGTGTGTGTTGAATTTTGAGAGGTTTTGCGTTGCATCAGACCATATGTATTTTTATGCATTCAGCTACTTGAATTCTGCTATCCTAGAATTCGTATGATTGGAGCTATTATAATATGGAAATGCACATGTCTTGATTGAAGAGCGTGTAGAGATCTATATAGAGTGCTGAAAATTTGAATTTGATTTATTGATCTCTACATGTCTGTTTTAAATTTCAGGGGCTTACACTTGTTATTCTTGTACTGGATATCTTTTGTCCACTTTCTTATGAAGGTCTAAACATTTTCTGGAAGAGCACCATTAATAAGTTGAAGGTAACAGTTCTTTCTTTTTGAAAGCACATAATTTTTTAGTACATCTCGGGTCAATATCAGAGAACATGGAAAATCTGATAGTTATGTTTTCTTCTGTATGTGCCCAAGTTTAATCAGAAGGATAACTGTGAAGACAATGAATGATTGGAAAATGCCCAACAGTGACGTTGAACATTTTTGGCCTTTCTACCTTATAATACTGTACAGAACAAGAAAAAAAAGTAGTTCTTACCTAGTAGATACAATAAGTTGGAGTATATGTTCGACTATGTGCAGATTTTATAAAGAAACTATATATGTTGGTAAGCTAAGTTATGATTTTAACTGCGCCTTTCCTTTTTTTTTGTACTCCCTCCGTTCAGAAATAAGTGACTTGCATTTGTCTAAATTTTCTTGTATCTAGACGCGTTTTAGCATACAGATACATGCGAATCTAAACAAACTCAAGCCACTTATTTATGGACGGAGGGAGTACATTACTTATATATATGCTTTGACATACTCACTTTCACAGTTTAGGTTCTTCGAGATTTTGACAATCAGTCTTCAAGCTTGATATTTTATTTTATTAGATTACCCTGCTGTGTTAGATCTGGGATTTTGCCTTCTAGTTCACTATGGCTTACCCATGTTTCTGCTTTACCTTGTAGATTCTTCTTCTTTTCATCTTAGCTTGTGACATATTGGTGTTTGCCTTTACTGCCCAACCTTTCAGAGTAGCTCCATACATCCGTGTAGCATTTCTCATCATGACTGTCAGGTATGCGGTGTTTTATATGCTACTGCTGGTATCTTATTAAACAAAGTGAAAAGGCTCCTAACTAAATACATTGATAACATGAAATGCAAAGATCTAGAGGATAGTCGTACTGTTCAGAAGCAAAGAAAGGCCCCACAAGAAAAAAAATACATAAATAGGATATGCAATATAGTCTTGTTAAGTTGGTGTGTATGCTATGTTGTTCTTTTATGCAATCTTTGGCAACGAACATATATTTCATTGTGATGTAAGATATATGCTGATTTTATATAAGAAAGGTAATATGTTATGTGTTTGACATATGGATTAACATAATCTTATGTCTGCAATAGGGAACTGCGAATGTGTGCTATTACACTGTACGGTCTTATTGGGACATACCTTAATGTTTTGGTAAGGTTATATTTGTACACAAAATTCCACATGCATATGCATTATTAGACATAGAAGGATTACAAGTTCACTATAGAACAAGTCATTAGGTTTTTTTCCATGTACTCACGAGGATTTCATTAGTTATCATCAATTGTACAGAGTAAGAGGTACGTGGCACATGCAGCTCAGTTGTGTGGTGGGCACTAACTGATACATAGGGTGGGTCATTAATTGCATATCTTTTCTTGTAGTCCTTTGCGCTTTACAGTAGAAATTTTGATACGTAATTATACTTATTCTGTTCTAGTTATAGAGATAACAGCAGCTAGAATGTTCATCTCTTATGTGTATTTACTTTACCACGCAACAGTTTGTGTGCTTCTGCATGTTCACATTAATGTTTGCATTGTATTGTCTGTTCACTTTTGATGTATAACTTTGAGTCATCTACATTACGTAGGCCCTCTCTCTATTGTTCCTCTTATTTGCAAGCTGGCTAGCTTATGTAACATTTGAGGACACTCTACAAGGAAAGACCATTTTTTCATCATACGGTGCAACACTGTATCAGATGTTTGTCCTCTTCACCACCTCCAATAATCCTGATGTTTGGGTCCCTGCTTACAAGTAAGATAGCTATCACTATTTCTGTCATGTTTATGATAATTGCAGTTCACCCGCATACGAGTTCACCTTACACATTTTGGAGCAGGATATCTCGCTGGTATTCAATATTTTTTATCATCTACGTGCTTCTGGGAGTTTATTTCCTGACAAATTTGATTCTTGCTGTCATCTATGATAGCTTCAAGGAGCAGGTACATTCTTTACCTGTGCCCTTATTCTCGTCATCCTTACTAAATTCTTTACTTCTGAATACTAGCTTGTTCTTCTGCCTAGATCACTAACATGTTGTTCCTTTGGTGAAACAGTTTGCGAAGCAACTTATTCAGGTGGACTCTATAAGGAAAAGTATATTACAGAAGGCATTCGGTCTTATCGATACTGCCGTGAGTCTTTTGTTGTTTTCCTGGCACTGATGTATTATCCTTCAGCAACTGTAATTTGGTAAACTTTTATGTTCTCTAATGTTCGGAACTATACAGAGGTTCTCTAATGTTCAAATAAACTCCGCACCAGATTATAGTTCAATCACCGTACTTGTCAGTTGGGAGAATCAAAGAGTCGACATTAGAGAACCTGCACTAGGGTAATAAGGCTAATCTTTTCTGGGTGAATGATTCAGTGATGGAATCATGTCAATGAGGAGGGAGGAGGGGCACCCTGAGCCCCTAGGGTAATAGTGGACGCCACATTTTTTTGTATAACCTTCTTTGCTATCATTGCATCGAAACTCAAAGCTTTTGTGTTTTCGCGAAAAAAAGGAGGGAGAGGGGCACCCTGAGCCTTGTCAGCCTCCTGCTGTCCACTAGGACAACTGCTTGGTGGGCTCCACCCAATTATGTTATCTCTAGTTTTTCTATTTCGAGAAAATCTTAATATTTTTAAAAATGTTTTTAGATGGAGTTTAATACAAATATTCCTCCGGCAAAAAAAGACTGGAAAGATAAAATATTATTTTTTGTGTGAATATTTCATATTTGGTGCTCCTGTTGTTCAAAAGATATTTTCCCAATTGTTGTTGCAATATCATAAGATTTATATACAACGTCTGTCAGTCATAGCAAATGTTTCCCTAATTTGACGAAAGTGTTCTATCAGTTCATATCTTCTATTTGCTAATTTGAGAAAAAACAAGTGTGTTGAGCTTATCTTTTGTTAAAATTGTGTCATTGCGCGGAACTATACAGAGGTACTAGTGAAAACAAAATTGAGATAAAAACAAGTCTTTAAATCTACCATTAAAAGTATCTTGTTTCATGTACCAACTAGTTAGTTTAACCAAACTTCTAAGCTGATGATGAAAGGTGGGTAATATATTTACCCTTTAATAATTTTACACCGCAGAAGTATCAAGTCATGTTTGTGTTAATTCATGGGTTGTATTTCAAGTTTGTAGTTGATCTTACCTGTTTTTGTGCATCAGGGTCAGGGTTATCTCAACAGGGAACAATGCATATCCTTACTTAATGAGCTGAACAAGTACAGGTAACAAAAGTGCCCTTATTACACTATGTCTGTTTCAAAGCACCTTCTTACATTATAAGTTCATCAGTAAGTCCTTTTTGACAATCTCTGTTGTGGGTAGTCTATCCATTTGTTTCCTAAATAGACCTATAGTCACGTATAATCAACATCTGTGGTGCATCATGACTATTTCTTATTATCTCCGAGAACCTTCAGATAATCTTGAAACATAAATCTGCTGTGGTGTGAAAAACAACAGAAGAGAGGGGGTGCTGATCGAACGCCGAGTGGTATTGTCGATGACATAAAAGGGCATGCTCAAAGAGCGTGTTGCCGGGCATTGAGCACTAACACAAGTGACACAAGATTTTTAGTAACTGTGTTCGGCCACAACTCAAATTGAGATGTAAGAGCTCTTTGTTCAAATGAGGGATAGAGCAAAGTGACACATGCGGCGCCTCTTTAGGCTCTTGGTCTTGTACAAATGAGAGAATGACCTCCAATCCTCTTGGTGGTTAGCGAAAAATAAGGGCAATGTAGCTAATTTGGGTCTATAGACACCTAAAAAGGTGGTTGGTGCCTTCAGTCCATGGTCCACCATGGTCTTCTCTCTCCACTGATAGGCTTGGGTGTCTCTTGGGCCTTTCCTTGACCACCTGTGACCTTTTATTTTCCTCCTTATATTTTTGTTCTTGTTTTGGCACTTGGGTTCATGTATCGTTCCCCTGGTCCGAGCCAATTTTCTCCCTAGCAACAAAACCTATCAGCTAAGTGTCCAGCAAGTTGAGAGAACACAACCCAAAAGTGGCAAAGGTGGCTTGACCCAACTCAGATTCAAAGAAAATTAATTCCATGGCACAGGGTATCCGAAGCCTCTTGTTCAAGCTAGTTCCTTCTATTGAGAAATCGTCATATCTTTTATTGCTAGCTCCTATATCAGTTATGGCTTTCAAAGTATTTATCTCATTTTTGTAGGTCCCTACCCAAAACCTCCAGGGATGATTTTGAATTAATATTTACTGAGCTTGATCGGAGTGGTGATTTCAAGGTACATGCTCTTCTTATCTTCAGCTGTCATGTTTTTTCTCAGTACATAACATTGTTTAGTATTGTGCTGAAGAAAAGCATGCCTTAGTCATAATGTTGTTTGCTCCAGCTGGTGGTAGATGAAAATACAATAGCTGGTACATAAATGTTTTGGTATCTTGGTTTAGAGTTTCTGCTGGGCCTCCTAAATTTTAAGGAACCGAGCCTAGGCTTAGTTGGTGGGAGGTGCGGGTGTACACCCTCACACCCAGGTTCGAGTCCTCTTCAGCCTGAATTTGGGTGCCTATTTCTTCTATCGATGAAATGTTGCCTAGTTCCTCTTAGGAAATCTAGTTTTTTTGGACAATCATTCTGACAATATGCTCTCTTCTGACTCCCGTGAAAAAAATATCTTTGTACAACTTACAAAAAATGACCATAATAAGTTAGTGCTGCTAGAGTGCTAGTGATGCACTGTTGCTTTCTTTTGCTTCTACCATTTTTTGAACAGAAAGTTTTCTGAATGGGCTACTTTTTTTTCGAGAAAACACAAAGGTCTTGTGTTTCTTTTCGTTGAAGAGGTAGACAACTTGAATTACAATCCTCATCAGAGGGTGGATACAGCGCAACACCAGAACAACAGAGGCTATTGATTTGGAAATTAACTTATTCAAGAATTGACGATATTACATAACAGTATCAACACTTCTAATATATTTTTCTTGTCCAGGTTACCCCTGAAGAATTTGCTGACCTATGCAATACTATTGCCATAAAATTCCAGAAAGAACCACCAGTATGTTGGACTTATTTTGATTTTCATAATACTATACCATTTCTATGCTGTGAATATTATATCTTTTGCTTTCAATTTTCAATTTAATATTTTAGTAGAAATTCTAGCATTGTAATTTTAATAATGTCTTTTAGACTTATATAATCTGCTCGCCGTGCAAATGCATCAACGGTAAAAGTTTGGAAGGTTTGATTGACAAAGATATGTGTGTATTTTTACCAGGAATAGTAATACTTTGAAGTTTAAATATATTTATTTTATGTAAATATATCGTGTGACTACATTCTAAATTATTTGACTTGTTGTACACATGATTGCAGCCTTCTTATCTGGAAAAGTTTCCATTCTACCATTCACCACTATGTGAAACATTGAAATCTTTTGTGCGGAGCCGCTTGTTTGATTACATCATTATTTGTGTTCTTCTGATGAACCTAGGGGCTGTCATTATTGAAACAACGGTATGAAATCCTTATTTGTTACTCCCTCCGTTTTAAAATATAAGATGTTTTAGCTTTGTGAAAAGAATGTATCTAGACTACTTTTAGTGTGTAGGTTGAACTCACACACTAAAAGTAGTCTAGATACATTCTCTTCATAAAGGCAAAACATCTTATATTTTGAAACGGGGGGAGTATATTTCATCTTCTACATTTTACAGAAGTTTGTATAAACATTTGTGTTTTATAAATGCTATAATTTGTGGGTATGATATGAATTGATGATTTGACAAATAAATATACTATATGATCTACAGTGGGCATGCATCTGATAGGTAAAACAGAGACGTTTTGGATTCTCACAATTTATGCATCGACGTTTTTTGAAAAAATCAGTCAATTTTTGTCCAATATAGTAAAAGAGATATCAGTTCTTCACACTATCTATGAGGAAAGGCTTTGAGCACTGTTCATTTACATCAGTGTCTGAATATATTTTTTGTTTGAACTGAGGAACTTATAAGCAAGAAGCTTGATGTTTTAACAGTGGTACTCATTGACAGTTGGCAT
Source organism: Avena sativa (assembly GCA_916181665.1). NCBI lineage: Eukaryota > Viridiplantae > Streptophyta > Magnoliopsida > Poales > Poaceae > Avena > Avena sativa. The sequence goes on along the minus strand of OV702281.1, from coordinate 382,306,184 downwards.
GAGCTCTTTTAATTATAATATTTTTTGTATTTTGTCAGTAAAACAATTCTTACTGGTGGGAGTCATATTCATGAGGCAGAGTAATATTCGTTTTTTTTGAATTAGCTATATTTCCATATTTTCTGTTCTCCCCTCTCGTGTGCATGTTTGCTAAGTGATTGCTAGATGGCAGCATAGCTGCTTGCAACCCACCTCCCTTTTACAATAAAAATTGAAACAATTAAACTTGCAATTGCAAACTCTCCCTAACAAACCAGCACAATCTCTTAATAGTTAATCTGACCTTTGCAGCTTGATATAGAAAACAGTTCCTCACAGGAAGCGTGGCAGGAAGTTGAGTTTTTTCTTGGTAAGCTTCTGCGATGAACAGTTTAAACTGTTTCATGTAAGCAGTATAATAATTCTCTCTGATCAATTTATACCTAATATTGTCTCGATTGGGAAATATATCATGTCCTAGAAAGCATGCCGTAACTTTTCTGACATTGACTCTTAACATACTCAAATTGGTTGGCCGAAATATTAGTTTTCATGAAAAATACTTTCATGATCATTTTTTCTCTGAAATAATTATATGAAAAGTAATGGTAAAAGTTGCACATTAGAGACCATAACTATGTTCAAAGTGTAATATGTTTATGAGTGGGGGGTGTACGTTATCTTGATTCCAAAGCGAAATCTATTTTTGAGTAGTATATGTTATAATTTTGTTTGCTTCCAAAACCATTTCAATATTTTTTCCTTTTACTGGCGATTTTTTTCAGGTACAATGTCGTGTTTAAGCATCTTTGTGTTGCTCAAGTTTTAGGCATTATGGTGTACTGCATGATTAATATGGAGTTGTGTTTAGTCAGAATGGTAGTAAGGTTCAAAAAGAGCAGAACTGAGCAACTCCTATATTGAAATATTAGGATTTTAATGAATTGGTGTCATAGTTATATCATACATTGGATCTATGTCTTCTCAAAAGTAAATAATTATGAAAGATGAACTTGTTCTAGATGCACCTCTTGTAGAACTCTAGTGAACTAATACCCAGCTCCTACATGGAGTTCCTTGGTCTAGTTTCTACATTTAGGCTGTATTTTTAATGCCCTACACACGTGCCAAACACATTATCCTTAGTGCGTATTCTGCAGAATTACACTTCTGCCCACCTCATTCGCTTGGTGCATATCTTGTACGACAACACTTCGATTTCACATTATTGATACGGATTGACTAGTATAAAGGTTAAGTGCGGAGTAGAACATGAATGGAGGGTTTAATGATGTTCCTTGTCACCTTGTAAATGGCCAGGGAACATTAGTTACTATGATTTGTTGATGGTTTTTCTTAGCGCATAACATGAAAGCTTTGTTATCATTGTAAACTGGCTCTGTACACTTCGTTCATCCTTGTCTCCTCTTTGTCTTTCCTGTTTGCATGTAACCAGTCAGTTAAAATTTGTTATTGATGGCTTTTCGTCCTCGAAGGCATGATTCCTGGATAATTTATATACTCATATGTTAATTGAGATAATATTTTACAGGATGGATTTATGTAGCCGAGATGGCACTGAAAATATTTTCATTTGGATTTGGCGCTTATTGGATGGAAGGCCAAAACAAGTTTGATTTTGTTCTTACTTGGACTATATGTAAGTATATCACACTCCTCTCATGAGATGAGTTCAAAATCACTTCTTTTGAAGAAATTTATTCGTTCTCTTCCATTATATCTTTTATCTTGCTTAGTTCAGGAAAACATCTGCACTTAGAAATAGTTTGGTTCAATCGGAAATTTTCATTTCCACAACTCTACATGATTCATAAAAAGAAAAGAAACCTGCATCTAGTAATGGTGTACATGAATACATGATTATGGAAAACATATGATGGAGCATAATTACTTATTTCTCATCAGGATCGAGTGATAATCATCTTAGGTATCCATATTTACTATCCAAAGAAATATGTGTATGCTTCTTGTCAAATTTAAGTTTTTATCTATCCCGGAGTCATATTCTTCCTCCATGCTATCACTGAGAAAGGGTTAACAACTACTCCCTCCGTCCCTAAATAGATGTCGTAGGTTTGTCAAAATTTGAATGAATCTAGACACTATTTAGTATATGGATTCATTCAAATTTTGACAAACTTGAGACATCTATTTTGGGACGGAGGGAGTACTATTGTTTCATTTGACTACCGTATTCTGTATCTTGTAAGAAATTCTGAATGGAAGCTAGTATTTCTTGCATTGTATTCTTGTCAAAGAACCTTATGTAGTATCTGACGTATGATTTCTTTGCAGTTATTGGAGAGACTCTAACATTTGCCTTCCCTTCAAAGCTTTCTTTTCTTTTAAATGGAGAATGGTAATTTCACTGTTTTGGATGCATTACTTCCCAATTTTTTGTCAAGTTTGTTAGTCAAATGTACCTTGTATTCCTACTGGACCAAAGGGCCAGAATATACACAAGTTAGGCAAATAGAACCCTATAGAAAGGAGGACAGCTAACTATTACACTTGGCAGCCCCCCAAAATCATGTGGGTTAACAACACTGACTTTGGAGAGAAAATAGCTGAGCTGAGCTCGAGTTTGTGCCTTCATGAAGAAATCTGCTAGTTGAAGCTCAGCAGGCACGAACTGGAGAGCCACAACCTAGTCCTGCACTTTTGATGCCATGTAAGAAGCATCCACAGTTCCACACACCAATATGCTTGATCAGCCCATGCTTTACAGGATCTCGAGCAATGCTGAATTGCTGATCGTGTTGGTGCTATCTGATGAGAGGTGACGGTGCAGTAGTAAAAACATAAAATCATCAAGAAGGCACCTCAACCAAGTGACCTGTGCTGTAAATGTTGCCATAGCCCCCAACTTAGCCTCATCTGTTGAACGGGGAACTGCTATTTGTATCTTAGTCTTCTAGGAAATCAAAGAGGAACCAAGAAAAATACAATAGGCTGAAGGTGGCTGACGATCACAGTGACCACAAGCCTAGGTCGCGTCGGAGTATGCCTGAAGCTGCAAAGAACTCAAAGGAAAGAAGAGGTGATAAGAGGAGGTTCCACAAGATATTGCAGAATCCGATGGAAGTGGATGTAGTAAAGTAGGAGCTGAAATAAACTTACTCAAAATGTTAGCAACATGAGCTATGAGATGGTATTGACAGGGGTCATCAGGTGGTGTACCATCAGTGGGCCGAAGGTGATCTCGAAGTTCCATGGGAGTATCCAATGTGTGCTGATCAGAAGACAAGCACGAGCAAGGATATCGTGAGTATACTTCTCCTGGGAGAGAAAGATGCTCTCGGTGAGAAGACACCTCAAGAATTCATCACTAAGATGCTTCTTCACAAAATCAATGAACTGAGAGTCATCACGGAGGATGATTATGTCATAAACATACATAAGAAGCATCCAACCATGAGGAGAATTGTGAACAAAGAGAGCAGGGTTATGATCACTGGCTTTGAAGCCAGCCTTGGTTACTACGGAGAAGAAGCGCTCAAACCAGGCACAAGGAGCCTGCTTGGGTGCATAGAGATAACACTGCAGATGACAAACCATGCAAGGAGGAACAGTGTACCCTGGAGGCGGCTGCTTGTAGACCTCCTCGCATAGTTCACCATTGAGAAAGACATTCTTCACGTCTAACTGAGAGATGGGCCACTAGCAAACAGAGGCAACGTCCAGTAAGGTCTGAATGGTGGTCATTCGGGTAGCCGGAGAAAAAGTCCCGTCAAAGTCACGGCCGTACTCCTGCTGAAAACCACGAGCAATAAGCCGAGCCTTGTAGCACTGAAGGGAGCTTGTCCCCATACATCGTAGTGAACAAGATGAAAAGGACAGTGTGATTCTAAATCACTAGATGGATAAGCGAGCTGCAGTCGTTTGCGAAGCTTGCAACCTGTACAATGTAGAGCAGTGTCTCCAGAAACAGAACCTAAGACATCATTTCCTACAAGAATAGATAACCTACAACCCGATAGATGACCTAACAGACGCTGCAACTAGATAAAAGATGTGGTGCAAGAAACATCTGAAGCAGAGGTGCTGGAACTGGTTGACTGGTTGTCCGAGGAAGTGGAGGGCGCAACCAATCAAGTTCCCATAGGCCCCGGTCATGGTACCTAGGACTAGTCCCTACCAGAGGCCTTGTGCGTCGTTCCTGAACACATAAGAGTTGGCCTCAAGAATGATGCAATGACCATGATCAACTATTTGACCACGTAAGCGGCATTTTCAGCATAGGAAGATGATACACAGCGGAACACAGAGAGGAGTATCAGGGGGACTAAGGTAAGTGAGACAGGTATTGTTCGATGTCATGTGAAAAGAAGCACCAGATTCTAGCAATCATGGAGATGCTAATACCTGGAGGACGTGGTGTTATGGAACCAGAAGCACTGGCATCTGACTCGTGTGCTGTGGAAGGAGCAGAGACAGTCTGGCGACGCAACGCAACAACCTTCTGCTTGGTGGGGGAGATCTTCTGAGGGCATTGACTGAGAAGAATCACTAGAGCCTTGCTGACCTCCTACAGTAGACACCAGAAGGTGGCGGGCAGCTACTGATGCAGGCGGGGTGAGGCGAGCACAAGAATTGAGCAGCCAGAACAGAAGTGGACTGCAAAAAAATCGCCATTCCCCATCGAAGCGATGATTTAGAGTCGCTCAACTAGTTGAGACTACACACGAGACTAGCCTATGAGTCGGTACCTGCCTTCCAACCGAAAACCTCGACTAGTCGTGACTAGTCGGGCGACTAGGACATGAGTTGGTACCTGGGATACTCAGCTCGACTCGTCGACTCATAATACTTGCCTTGAAGATGAGTCTCCTCAGCACGAAGCTCAAGTAGAGCCTCCAAAAGTGATGGTCAAGGGTAGGGATCCAGGTGGACGTCTGTATAGACATCTGGGCCTGTCCGCATCATCCAATTTGTCTCTAATCAATACTCACGTACTCACTGCTCCTTAATAAATTTGTGCCATGCACTGATTACACGGCTGTCCTCCACGTCCAGCGGACAGGCGGACTGCATCCCTAGTCAAGGGAGACTCATCACGGACCATGAATCGACAGCCTCAAATTTAGGACGAAGGCACATTAAGAACTTGTAGCGACATTGGAGCACATTGGTCTGAGCTCATCGGAGCTCACAGTAACAAGTCTGATAGACATCAGCGCCTGGGAGTTAAGAAGATGCCACACTGTGTACATATGATGAAACAAGTCGTCCACTGTGGCGTCCATCTGTTGCAGCGACAGAAGCTCCTTGAGAATGGCTAGGAATATTGCCTCGTTGGGAGGTTCATATTGTTGCCTATAGACGGGCCCACATCAGCTTGAGGTCATGATACGATGTCCACTGAAAGATCAACATCCATGCTGGCGACAACAATGGCCTTAGCCTGAGCATCCTCGTGCAGCCAACTGTCATAGGCATCCAGGTCTGTATGGAGGCCTCCAACTCTGTGTGGAAGGCAGCGCGGGTGTCCTCCAAGTGCCATAGGTGGTCACATGGCGGTTTCTGTTGAGAAAGCCTCGCAGCCGCTGACCAGTCATGTGAACTTGCATAGGCAACACATACTCCGGGAAGTTGGTGCTGTTGAAGATGAGTGGCGGTTGTGGAATTGAAACTTTGCTTGCATGGTGGGACTCCATGGGATGCCATAGGGATCTGGAGCCGAGCAAGCTGGGGAGCAGCACGAGGTGCTGCTGGCTTCCAAGCTGCAGGATGTGCTGCAGGGTCTCGATTCTCTGTCAGACCAGAGGTTTCCAAGAAGGGGAGGTGCCAGCCAAGTTGTTGTCGTCCAGCACAGGGTCACCATGGTGACCGTCTGGAGATGCCATGGGTGGCGAGCCTGGTGGCCGTTGACAAGAAGGCAGTGTGCTGCAGAGGCTGCACTTTAGCGGCAGGGGCCGTGAGCTTCAGGGGCACAGATGCACAGGGCAGCCTGCAGCAGGCACATGCAGACAGCAGAAAGCAGCAAACGGCGAAGATATTTTCCTTGCGTGCACTGGCAGCTCGACGTGGAACCACGAGGCGGTGATTGGAGGGTCCAGGGCCTTGCTCTGGATACCATGTTTTAGACATATGGACCTTGTATTTTCTATTGGGCCAACTGGTTAGAATGCACACAAGTACGTATAAATGAGGAACTACTCAGCTGATGAAGTTGTCATAAATATAGATCAATCTTTCTAGATCTTCTATGCTCTTCTATCTTATTTAATTTCTGGAACCAAAATGATGACTTTCGTGGGTTATATGAGTAGAATTAGTATTTAAGTTAAAACCCAGCCGTAAACTGCATGCTCTAAGAAAAGGCCCACAAGGCTAGAACCAGGCCATTTCAACAAACTACAGTATGCTTCTTAATATGATGGTTATTTTGACAGTATGTAGTTTGATTCCACCGTAAGAAGAAACTGCAACTGGAATATACCATGTGGAGCTATATGAAGTGATGTCCTGAGCTGTACCTTTTGGAATTACTTAAAAAAATGTTTCAAGGAGATATCCAACCTGAAAGAGTCTAAGAATTTCTTGTTTGCTCAGTCTTAGCAATCTTGCCGTCAGAAATGTAACTTGTTTCCCTTTGATGTTTGCCTAACAGGATTCGGTATCTTCTCCTTGGAAGAGTGTTGCGCTTAACGAGAATTTTGCTGCAAGTTCAACGTTTCAGAGCATTTGTTGCGACATTCCTTACTCTCATGTCTAGTTTGATGCCATATTTGGGGATTGTATTCTGCGTTCTTTGCATGTACTGCTCCCTTGGTTTGCAGGTTGGAATTTTTGCATACTAAGTTGATGGTTCAGTTTGTTCTTTGGACGATTATCTGCTACCTACAACAGTCTGTTTAGTGTTTACATACGCCAGTGATCCCTATCTTGTCTTTGTTCACAGCTTACCCATGTACTAATTTGCTACTGTTGTTTAAGTTGAACTTGTCCCCATCTGAACTGGGCACACATACTGTTGAAATACCACAAGTTTGATATCTTACTATTTGTGAACTAATAGTTCAGTATCTTTTATTTGCAGATTTTTGGGGGCATTGTCTATGCAGGAAACCCGACACTGGAAGAAACCGACCTCTTCAATAACGAGTATCCTTTTTTGTTCTCGTTTCTCTGCTGGGATTCCACTGGGAATTGTGTATGCACTTACTGGCCATAATGTCTTGGATCGGTAATAACAATGTCAGTCTGAAAACAGATGTTCCCCTAAACATTAACATGAGGCAACAACTTAATGTTAATAGAACACCAAAGAACCACAATTATATGCGGAAAGAATATACTACCTCAGTTCCTAAGTATAAGATGTTTTGGTAGGCTAAAATAGCCTACCAAAATGCCTTATATTCTGGGATAGAGGTAGTAATTTTAGAAAAGAAAGAAATAGCAAGCCAGAATGCACCAGAAAGAGACGCTAATCGGCTGGTATCTGCCAGGTTGCCGGCTAGGCCACTACTGACCTTGCTATGGTAACTTTTCGAATACCCTTTTCTTATCCTTGGTCATGGCCCACATAACTGCTATACTGAACCTAAACCATGTTTTCGAAATTTTATTTGTTTCACATAATTCTTACTGTGTTCGGCCTTGACATATTCAGCTATCTTCTTTTTAATTTCAATGACTATCCAAGTGGTATGGTAACTCTATTTAATTTGTTAGTGATGGGCAATTGGCAAGTCTGGATGGAGGTAAATATATTGCACTTTCTTAAATGAACCAATGTGGTCAGGATTCTCCTCTTAATGCCTTTGACAATTTTTAGAAGACCTCTGTGTAAAAGTACTAAACATATCTTTGTATTTGCTAACTGTGTTTCTTTATTCTTCTTTCTCATACTTTCAGAGCTACTGGCAACTGACTGGAAGTTCTTGGAGCCTGATTTATTTTGTCAGCTTTTACCTTATTTCAGTATTGCTGCTGCTTAATCTGGTAAAATCTTGAATATTCACTTTTTTTTGTTCATCCAACTTGTGACACAAATATTAGAATTTCAATGACTGATCTGTAAGCTTAGATCTTTGTTGAAAAGTGGATATTTCCTAGAATCATAGCTTGTTATTAGATGTTTAGTTACTGACTATAATTTGTTTGTATTGTTCTCAGATTGTAGCATTTGTGTTGGAGGCATTTTTTGCCGAGATGGAACTGGAGAAAACTGGAGAGACTGATATCCAGGTGAGATATTTATGCTACGTACTTCATATCTGGATTGAGATGGCTGACATTCTTAGTGTACTCTCCACTCCCTGCAGAATTCTACCACTGGAGGAATAAGCAGACACCGGTCTACGCGGTAATGCACATCATTATTATTTGCTGTTATATAATAACATACTGTGGCAGACTTGCAACCTTATATCATTTACGTGTTGTAGTGTGAGGTCAAAGGGTAACATGGTTGATATTCTGCTGCACCATATGCTGAGCAACGAACTTGATGGATCTCAAAACTCTTGAGCAGCCCATCCTCGTGGTACTGTCCCGCTTCTCACTCAGGACTTCCATATAGTTGTGGTAGAAGTATCGCATTCATGAATTTAGATGTTCCTGTGTGTACGATACTAGGATTCATGTCGGACACTAATAACCCATCTCTAGTGTTTATTATTTATTCTTGCCTTTTTACTCAAATGAATTACTGGATAGGTATACCCGGCATTAGTTCACCCACGTCATTTGCACAATTACATTTATCAATTTTGCCCTTCTCATGATTTTTCTGTTACAACTATGCTTATATATTTACTTTGGTTCTGCAAAGATGGAGGCAAAAAAATATACGAACGATTCCTGGTGGAAATGGTACAGAACAATTACAGTCAGTATTCGCCGAGCGTGGAGTGATTTGTTATATGCAACAAGTGCGGTAAATTTTGGAGTGCTACTGGATATGAACTCGATTTGTTTCATTCACTGTCAAGAAACACTTCGAAACATTCATATTTGTACAGGCTCGATATTATACTGTAATACTGCTGTCTTGGTAGATTTTTCTGTACTCGCTGTTTCAGTGAAGACACCCGATAGTTTGTTATGTTCTGATGTTTGACCATGTCGAACAAGAACTAGCAAGAAAAGATGAGTTCAAGTCACCAACACAAAGTGTAATTAGCAACTCTTATCTAAAACAAAAGCAACAGTACTGAGAATTAATATGATATACTACAGGCTGCGGTATATTTTTCTGGACGTGTTGCTCTTTCAGTTGAAGCACTGCACATTTCCTGTCTATCTAGCATACCATTCCTATCCCAAAATTTGTAAGTGATCCCTTTGCCATGTCTTCATATTCCTCCGTATTTTCTGGAACCGTTTCTCCAGATTTCACTGTAAACAAACATTGTGTTAGGCCTCTGTACTTTTTGGGAACAAAGTTACGTTCTTCTCCTTTTTTTTTCCAACTTCCTACATGTATTCTCTTGCAACTTGGCATGTATGTCCTGTTCTCGTTCTCCCCTTTTCCATACTTTTTACATGTATTGTCTTGCAAGTTGCGTCTGTGTCCTGTTCGTCGTGGAAAATGGAAGGAAAGATTGCGTCATTGTGTGGCCACATGTGTCTGACAACTGGAAGATAAAGTAGTCGGCGATGAAACTTGATTCTACAGTACATCTTATAATCATGTCCTTGGGTTTCAAAGTGTCCATATTCAGCCCTTCTGTTTCTCTTTAATTCCATATATAAATAATTGAGCATATCGACTCAGGGAGATCACTCGGTTTGGAAGGAAACTTGGCAGCCACAGCCAGAGTCAACTATGCTAAATGCAGGATTTGGCGATTGGCACCACTAGGGTTGCAAACGAGTGAGTTCGAGAGAGATTTAGACTAGGCTCGGCTCAGCTCGTACCTAAATTCGAGCGAGTTAAGACTGAGTCGAGTTAAAGGTCGATACTTATATAAAAGTTGGTCAGGCTCAGCTGACGGTCTCGAAAATCACTGCCCACAAATATTTGGGAACCAGGGGACATGCCGATCCGCCGATGCCAAATAAGCTGAGCGAATACAATTTGTGGTTGGGTTCGTGGAAGACTTGACCGGAGAGAGGTGGCAAGTGGGTTTGGAAAGTGAAACGTGAATATTCTACGCACGTTCAATCTATGGCGGGACCTATTATTTTTGGAAGATTTGACACCACTTACGTTGGAAAACTTGAGGAAAATTAACACTGGTATCAACGAGTACTTGGATGCCATTACTGGTGTACTACTGGTGTCTGTAGATTTTGTCTGTATTTGCTATTTCAGTCAAGATATCCAGCAAGATACAATGACTTTCTGATGTTTGACCATGTTGATTGCTGAAACAGAACGAGCAAGTAAAGCATAGTTAGCAACTCTTAAAAAACAGAAGGGATAGTATCTGCGGTAGATGTTATGAAGTTATGGAGTTGCTTCGAAAGATCCTAACATTTCTTTCTTTCCAAATTTTTCAAGAGACCAACATTGCAAGTGAAGCCATTGCCTTTCTTTGCGGTCCTCTTTTGTGAATCGCCTATTTCCAAGATTCTTTGACGGATCAATATTGGTGCCAATTAGCCGTGTCGATTTGTTGTAAGCGAGCAAAGTCTTCAAGTTGTTCCAAACCCTCATGGAGAAGCAACATTTGAAAAGCAGATGAGTGGCCGACTCTTGGCTTTGGTTGCAAAGCGCTTGCATAACCCACAATTTGGCCATCCTCTACAAGCGAGTCTATCCGCCGTTCAAACTCTATTTTGAAGAACCAACTAAGCAAAGAACTTGCATTTATGAGTTGCCCAAGGCTTCCAAACATGGGGAGGCACCGATGAAGAGGTTAGGCCCAAGAATTGAAGGGAATATGTCCCGAGAGGCAATAATAAAGTTGTTATTATGTATATTCCAAGTATATGATAGATGTTTATTTTGCATGCTATAATTGTATTAATACGAAAACATTAATATATGTGTGTTTAATAAACAAACAGAAAGTTCCTAGTTATGCCTCTCTTATAAACTAGCTCGTCGATTAACAATATGATCAAGGTTTCCTGATCATGGATATTGGATGTTGTTAATAACGAGGTCACAACATTATTGGAATGGTGTGATGAACATTCATCCGAAGTATAGCATTACGATCAAAGTCATGGAGTTTATATTGCTATAACATCATATGAAGTAATCCTAATCCTTAGACCATGAGATCATGTCAATCACTAACACTGGAAGAGTATCTTGATAACATCAAACGTCACACCGTAACAGGGTGATTATAAAGATGGGTCCAGTGCTACTAAAGTGTTATGTTGAGGCCCATGGATCAAGAGTGAAATTTGTTCATCCCGATGACGGATAGATATACTCTGGGACCTCTCGGTGACATCACATTGGTTAGCTTGCAAGCAAGTGATTTGATCACTAGAATGTTATATCACGGGAACGAGAAAAGAGTACATGTCAGTAACAAGATCAAACTAGGTATGAAGATACCGATGATCAAATCTCGGACCTGTAATATATTGTAAGACAAAGGGATTAAGATTCTAGCGTAAAAGGTTCTCACAATCACAAGAAAGTCATCGTTGAATGTGTGGGAGTCAGTATGGATCTCCAGGTCCCGCTTCTGATTATTGATCCGAGAAGGGTATCGATCATGTCTGCATTATTCGTGAACCGTAGGGTGACACACTTAAGAGACACCAACACCATTTGGAATAAATAGTTTCATGCTAAAAGGATTTACAAAGCGCAGAACTTTATTCCACTAGACACCGGAATCGTTTCGGGTGAAATTGCTGAAAATATTTCTGCATGTGAAATGAAATACTAGCAAGGGGTTATATGTGAATGTTTGTCCATTAAAATAATTGACAAAATTCTGAATAAATAAAAGGAGTTTATTTTAAAGATAGATTGCATTAAATTTGGTGGAAATTTAATGGGAATTTTGAGTGGGATTTTGAGTGGAGAAGTGAAGGGCTAAATTGTGAGTGGAAGCTCCACCCACATGAATGGAGGAAGGGGTGGGGGCAGCCCCCCCATGCGCCGGCCACCCCTTGGGGTGCCCCCTCCCTCCTATATAAAGCCCTCCTCTCCCTCTCTCACACTCACACCTCCTCGTGAAGGATCTCTTCCCCTCTAGTTTATCCCCCATGGTCTCGAACTAGCGAGATACATGTTTTCGGTGGCTTTTCGGCAAGAAAGAGTTGTTGCTTCCGCTGCATCGCTGGAGCGAGGAGGCGGAGGTTGCTCGGTGGCTCGGACATGTGTGCGAGCACGGATGCGTCGCTGATTTGCGGTGCTAGGACTTCCTCTCAATCTTGAGATCGGCAAGCGTTCGTTTACATCATCCACGAATACAACCTCGTTAAAATTTGTCGGTCTTCAAGGGTATGTTCTCTAAGGATGTATATCCGCCCGTTGCTTGTATCTAGTAGATAGATCTTGGTACATAGTTGTTCCCATCGTAGATTTTGTTTTGTTTTCTATGTTGCGACCCTACAGTGGTATCAGAGCCGGATCTATGCGTAGATGCTTTGCACGGGTAGTACACATATGAGTATGTGGGCGATGATGATCATTTTATTGCTTCTTAGTTGTACTTTGGATATTGGTGGAATAGTGGGATGAAGCGGCCCGGACAAACTTTACATGTCCTCGCACATGAGACATGTTCCACGCTTGACATGCAACTAGTTTTGCATAAGTGGCTAGCGGGTGTTTGTCTCTCCTACTATAGTCAATATCTAATTTGCAACGAGTTGTTAATAATTTGGTTATCCTCGTTGTGGTTCCATGTTTGTATGTAAGAACGGTTCTATCTTCGAAATCCCTAAGCCACATAAAACTTGCAATGGATAAATTAGAAACGTCTAGTTTAGATTGTTGCTCGGCTAGTGTCATGATATGGTGATGTTGTAAGTAAAAGTATAAGTCGATACTCTTATAACACACATAACGTGTAAGTTCCATAGACCTTGGCCTTACACATAAAGGAATGATGAAGATCATCCCTCATTTAGATATCAAGATAAAATGTGTTCTCCCTTAAGTATACACCGATTATGTTTCGCCGCTCCAAGACATCATGTGATAATGGGGTGTTCTTGGATCCACGATCATATTTCGGGTATAAGACAGTTTTACACACGCGAATACTAAGGTTCTTACTTGGCGAGCCTAGCATGTACAGACATGGCCTCGGAACACGGACCGAAAGGTTAAACATGAGTCATATGAAGATATGATGCCCATATAGATGCTCGCCTTTGAAGCTACACCGACTCACGTGATGATCATACTTGGTGTAGTGGATTTGGTTCATGTAATCACCAAAAAGGCATGAGAGATGTCGTTTTTTAGTGGGAGTTCATTCTTAATTTGGATTAGTTGAACTCGATCTATCATAAACTTAGTCTAAACTTTACAAATTCTGTTGTAGATGGCACCACCTGCTTTTAATTTCCATGTGTTCATGGAGAAAGAGAAACTTGCAACGAACGGTAGCAACTTTACCAACTGGTTCATGAATTTGAGGATTCTCCTCTCTACTGCACAAAATCAATATGTGTTAGAAGCGCTACTAGGCCCCCCACCGTTCGATGATGCCCTTGACAAGGAAAAGAATGCCTATCAGACTCATCAGGGAGGGCCACAACTTAGTTCATTGCGGCATATTGTATGGGCTAGAGCTAGAACTTTGAAAGCATTTTGAAAACGGCAATGCCTTTGATACAATGGGTGAGTTGAAAATGATTTTTTACACCCATGTAGAGAGTTATAATGCTTCAAAAAAGTTCTTTAGCTGCATGATGGAAGAGAACAGCTCCGTTAGTGAGCACGTACTCAAGATGTCGGGGTATGCCGATAAGCTTGTGTACTTGGGAATATCGATCCCCATTGACTTAGGCATACATCGTGTTCTCCAATATCTGCCAGCTAGCTACAAGATCTTCGTGATGAACCATAACATGCAGGGCATGAAGAAGCCTCTCCCCGAGCTTCTGTCAATGCTTAAGACTACAGAGATGGAAATCAAGAAGGAACATCAAGTGTTGATGATCAATAAGACCACCGGTTTCAAGAAAGATAGGAAGGGTAAACAGAAGGGAAAGAAGAGCGGCAAATCGGTTGCCGTACCTGAAAAGAAATCCTGAGTTGGCCCTAAGTCTTATACCGAGTGCTATTATTGCAAGGGGACTGGCTACTGGAAGCGCAACTGCCCCAAGTTTTTGCAGACAAGAAGGCCGGCAAGGCAAATAAAGGTATATACGATATACATGTTATTTATGTGTACTTGACTAGTACTCGCAGTAGCACCAGGGTATTTGATACCGGATCGGTTGCTAATATTTGTAACTCGAATCAGGGGGGCTACGGAACAAGCGACCGCTAGCAAGGGGTGAGGTCAAGATGCGTGTCAGCAACAGATCAAGCATTGATGTGATCGCCGTTGGAATGCTACCTCTCCACTTACCACCGATATTAGTTATAAACTTGAATAATTGTTATCTGGTGCCTCCACTGAGCATGAACATTGTATCCGGATCATGTTTGATGCATAGTGGTTATTCATTTAAATCTGAAAACAATGGTTGTTCGATTTATATGAATAATATCTTTTATGGTCATGCACCTATGATGAATGGTTTATTTCTGTTAGATCTCGATAATAGTGTTACACATATTCATAATGTTGATGCTAAAAGGATTAAACTTAATGATGATATATCTGCATATATGTGGCACTGCCATCAAGGACATATTGGCGTTAAACGCTTGAAGAAGATCCATTCAGATGGACTTTTGGAATCACTTGATTTCGAATCATTTGATACATGTGAGCCATGCCTTATGGGCAAGATGACTAGAATGCCGTTTTCCGGTTCAATGGTTCAATGGAACGGGCGACAAATTTATTAGAAATCATACACTCTGACGTGTGTGGTCCAATGAGTGTGTCGATGCGAGGTGGATATCGTTATTTTGTTACTTTCACGGATGATTTGAGTAGATACGGTTATATCTACTTGATAAAACACAAGTCTGAAACCTTTGAGAAATTTAAGGAATTTTAGAATGAAGTAGAAAATCATCGTAATAGAAAGATCAATTTTCTACGGTCTGACCATGGAGGTGAGTATCTAAGTTACGAGTTTAGCACACATATGAAAGAGTGTGGAATAGTTTCACAACTCACACCTGCCGGAACACCACAGCGAAATGGTGTGTCGGAACATCATAATCGTACTTTACTAGATATGGTTCAATCAATGATGTCTTTGACGGACTTGCCACTGTCATTTTGGGGTTATGCACTAGAAAATGTTGCATTCACTTTAAATCGGGCACCATCTAAATCCGTTGAAAAGACACCGTATGAATTATGGTTTGGAAATAAACCTAAGCTGTCATTTCTTAAAGTTTGGGGATGCGATGCTTATGTGAAAGAAACTTCAACCGGATAAACTCGAACCCAAAGCGAAAAAATGCGTCTTCATAGGACACCCTAAGGAAACTATTGGGTATTCCTTCTATCACAGATCCGAGGGCAAGGTTTTTGTTGCCAAGAATGGATCCTTTCTACAGAAAGAGTTTCTCGAGAAAGGTGTGTGTAATCAGAAGGTAGAACTCAAAGAGGTTGTAGAACCTTCTCTTCATAATATGGCGAGTAGCAGAGCGCCAGAAACCATTCCGGAGTTGACTTCACCAAATGAAGAGGGAACTAATGATAATGATCATGAAGCTCCGAAAGAGAATACTACCGAACCTCGCAGGTCTAGTAGGACGCGTGCAGCTCCCGAGATGTACGGAAATCCTGTTATGAATTTCATGGTCGATGAAATTGATGACCCTACGACGTATGAAGAAGCCATGATGAGCCCGGATTCCAACAAATGGCTAGAAGCCATGAAATCCAAGATGGAATCCATGTACGAAAACCAGGTTTGGACCTTGGTGGACTTACCTCACAACCGAAAAGCCGTGGAGAATAAATGGATTTTCAAAAGGAAAACTGATGCTGATGGTAATGTAACCGTCTATAAAGCTCGACTTGTCGCAAAAGGGTTTCGACAAATTCAAGGAGTTCACTACGATGAGACATTCTCTCCCGTAGCGATGCTAAAGTCAGTTAGGATTATGTTAGCAATTGCTGCATATTTCTACTATGAGATATGGCAGATGGATGTCAAAACTGCATTCCTCAATGGTAACATTGAAGAAGAGTTGTACATGGTACAACCAAAGGGTTTTGTCGATCCTAAGGATGCTGACAAGGTATGCAAGCTTTAGCGATCCATCTATGGATTGAAGCAAGCATCCTAGAGTTGGAATCTCCGCTTTGATGAGGTGATCAAAGAGTTTGGATTTATCCAAACTTATCGAGATGCTTGTATTTACAAGAAAGTGAGTGGGAGCGATGTGACATTTCTGATATTTTATGTGGATGACATATTACCGATCGGAAATGATATAGATCTTTAAAACAATGTTAAAAGTTATCTAAGCAGCAAATTTTCAATGAAGGACCTAGGTGAAGCGTCATACATATTAGGCATAAAGATCTATAGGGATAGATCTAGGTGCCTAATAGGGCTATCACAAAGTACATAACTTGATAAGATTTTAAAGAAATTTAAAATAGACAGAAGTAAGAAAGGGTTCTTACCTATGTTGCAAGAAAAGACATTGAGTAAGACTCAAAGTCCGGCTACGGCGGAAGAAAGAGAGATAATGGACAAAGTCCCGTATGCTTCAGCCATAGGCTCTATAATGTACGCCATGCTATGTACAAGACCGGATGTGGCACATGCTATTAGTTTAACTAGTAGATACCAATCTGATCCAGGATCGGAACACTGGATAGAGGTCAAGAATATCCTTAAGTACTTAAGAAGAACTAAGGATATGTTTCTCGTGTACGGAGGTGAAGAAGAGCTCGTCGCTAAGTGTTATGTCAACACTAGCTTCGACACCGATTCGGATGACTCTAAGTCTCAATCCGAATACGTATTTCTCATGAATGGTGGAGCGGTTAGTTGGAGGAGTTCCAAACAACCCGTGGTGGCAGGATCAACAACGGAGGCTGAATATGTTGGTGCTTCGGAAGCGGCTTAGGAAGCAGTTTGGATGAAGGAATTCATAACCGAACTAGGTGTGGTTGCGAGCGCGTTGGACCCAATGGTGATCTATTTTGACAACAATGGAGCCATAGCCAATGCCAAAGAACCAAGGTCTCACAAGAATTCCAAGCATATTAAGCGTCGATTTCAGTCCATCCGCGAGCATGTCAAGGATGGAGATATAAAGATTTGTAAAGTACACACGGATCTCAATGTAGCAGATCCGTTGACTAAAACTCTCCCTAGAGCAAAACATGATCAACACCAGAACTCCATGGGTGTTATATTTATCACTATGTAACTAGATTATTGTCTCTAGTGCAAGTGGGAGACTGAAGGGAATATGTCCTGAGAGGCAATAATAAAGTTATTATTATGTATATTCCAAGTATATGATAGATGTTTATTTTGCATGCTATAATTGTATTAATACGAAAACGTTAATACATGTGTGTTTAATAAACAAACAGAAAGTTCCTAGTTGTGCCTCTCTTATAAACTAGCTCGTTGATTAACAAGATGATCACGGTTTCCTTATCATGGACATTGGATGTTGTTAATAACGAGGTCACAACATTATTGGAATGGTGTGATGAACATTCATCCGAAGTATAGCATTACGATCAAAGTCATTGAGTTTATATTGCTATAACATCATATAAAGTAATCCTAATCCTTAGACCATGAGATCATGTCAATCACTAACACCAGAAGAGTATCTTGATAACATCAAACGTCACACCATAACTGGGTGATTATAAAGATGGGTTCAATGCTACTAAAGTGTTATGTTGAGGACCATTGATCAAGAGTGGAATTTGTTCATCCTGATGACGGATATAAGGATGGCAATTTTATCAATGGATTCGGGTATCCACGGATATCCGACCCGGTGGGCAAGGGTATGGCGTCCTAAATACATCCACATATTTCATGGGGCAGATGTCCGCTAATTCATGGGGCATGCATGGGTAGTAGTTTCGCTCCACAGATATCCAACGGATATCCGGCTGACACATGGGACCCACATGTCAGTGAGATTATTTTTTTATGTATGCAATATTTACTAAATAAATGACCCCAAATTTCATGGTCTCGATCGGGAGACTAATTAGTCCACATCGTAGTCGACTTGCACCAAAAATATCAGAAGCTCTCATGTGTATGCAATCATGGTCTCGAGCGGACATGTTAGGTAATTCATTTATACATTTCCACCTTTGTTTCTAACTTCTCTTGTGAAATATGAAATCTAAGTTGTTCCTATTTTTGGCAATTGCATTAGGTGATATTCATGGTAATCTCCTTGCTGTACAAAATGTTCTTGAAGATGGACAAGAAGAAATGGTACTATTTCTGTAGTCATTTACTTACTTCCATTATTCATTCTTGTGATGTGTAACTTTGATAAGCTTTAGTGTTTATTCAATTGTAGGATGCCAATGAATCCATTGTCACCGAGGAATGAGGCTCTAATCATCCAAGTTTCAACTCAACATTTCTACTATGCATCTTTGAATGTATGAGATGTTGTATTGGAAACTTGTAATAAAAAGCATTCTCTAAGACTGTTATGAGACATCTATGTACTTTATGATGTTACCGTGTGATATTTTAAGTACTATGTGGTTAAAATATTATTGCTTTGATATTCCTATGTATTATCCATATAATATTTGCTGAAATGCTATCGGAAATTGCTATTATATCGTAGTTAAGCTGAATGTTATTATGATTATCGTATATAGTGTGTAAACCAATGGATATCCATGGATACTGGATATCCGGCGGGTTTGGATCTGGAGCGACATCCATGCCCATGGATATGTTCATGGGGGTACTTTGAGTTTCATGGATTTGGATTTGGTTTTGCTATATCCGTCCAAACCCGCTCCATTGCCATCCCTAGGATAGATATACTCTAGGCTCTCTCGGTGATATCATTGGTTAGCTTGCAAGCAAGTGATTTGGTCACTAGAATTTTATATCACGGGAACGAGAAAAGAGTACATGTCAGTAACGAGATCAAACTAGGTATGAAGATACCGATGATCAAATCTCGGACATGTAATATATCGCGAGACAAAGGGATTAAGATTCTAGCGTAAAAGGTTCTCGCGATCACAAGGAAGTCATCGCTAAATGTGTGGGAGTCAGTATGGATCTCTAGGTGACATGGATATTCCCTATGGGTACCCGATGTTATCCTACCTAGTCCATCCCGATGGAAGGCCCACGCGACGACCTGCCAGGGTCCATGACGCCTATGACGTTTCGGCTTCTATGAAGCCCATATGGACACAGACTCCCAAACGCGCAAGACAAGGAGAGCTCAAGACTAGAGTTTGAATACAACTTGTAACCTACTCGTATTGGCACCCGAGACCTAGCCTTCCCATATATAAAGGCTAGGAGGGTCAAACGAGGAGGAAAGATTATGATACAATAGGCTACACCACAATAGATCTCTTACATCCATCGCATACACACCTCCACGCCATATTGCATCTGCGCACCCCTATAACCTTTGGTTCCGCCGTAATCAAGAGCAGACAAGCAAGAGTAGGGTTTTCCCTCCGGGGGCCTGAACCTAGGTAAATCTCGTGTCCCGTGTTTCTTGTCTGTTAACCGTTTCGCGACTTCCAGCATCCCCATCTTCTCCAAAACCCAAGTCCATAACAATGGGCATTGACGAAATCAAACCTTGTCAATTGGTGCCGTCTGTGGGAATCGGGGATGCTGATCGTGCGGTCGTGATGGTCCCATCACCAACAATCTACAACTTGTCGTCTATAGAAGACCGTAAGCGTCTTCGACGGCCGGATCGCATCTGGCTATTCGTCCGTTTCAGCGCGTGCGGTGACCCAGCATACCACTGCATGTGTAGTACACTATAGTCGTTGACATGACATCCGCAGAACATCGTTCCGTAAATATCACATCCCTCAGAGTGGTACAACAGAAACATTGCGGGTCCATATTACAAACATACACACGTTATTATTATTACAATACCTGAAGTTCAAGACTTTCAAAATATTCAACTTACAAACCAAAATATAAGTGTTTTGGCGGAAGTTTCAAATTTAAAACTTAAACTCCAAATTGAGCTCAACAACTTATTGTTGTATAAGGTTCAGGTTGCTCGACTCAAATGGCTACTAGAACTATATTAATTATTCGGACTCTTGGAACTCTCCTCCATAGAAGATGCCGTAATCCTCCCCTTCTACGGCTCCGTACAAGTTGGGACCTTCATAGAAGACCTCCTCTTGGTTCTCAGATGCGTACATTGGAGTAACTTCGGGATTCTCAGAGTCTAAGCAAGGATTCAAAGGAAAGTATGAGTAACAGCGTTACCCAACAAGTTCATTATATGCAAGGTAGGAAGTTTGATGCTCTATCTACCACCTCGGACTATCAGTCTTTGGCATTATGCAATTTTCGTAAATCTTTCTTCAAAGATTTGTTTTATTATAAAAATCTATGACCATCAGCTTCACAGGTTGACCAGAACTTTCATGGCGTTCCTTTCCTGCCGCGTTCGTAGCTCCTTCCCGGAACAGGGAGTAACAAGTTATAGTTCTTACACTCTGCAGAGGTGCGTTACTTTTCCCATGAGAGATCAACTCCTTATTGCACAACCGGGTGTACTTTCCCGTCCACATTTCCATGATGTGGGCCCCAGTAGTTGGTCCAAGCCAATCACTGCCCTCTCCGTGACCTCATATGTCTGCACGATCCTTCGGCTAGCTCACCTTCGTTAAGCCCCCCTTCGGGCAGGCTAAAACCCTGATGAGTTTCCGAAGACTCTATGACCTAGTGATGCCCGGATTAGTACCACTTACATGGACTATCTCCCTAAACACCATTCATAGATAATCTAGACACCAAAAGTGTGGGGCGTAAGGGTTCCCACCCATATGTTGGATCCACACAAGGAATCACAACGTCACGTTAAGGTTGTCTTGCCTCCATACAAGAGGAAAAGGATACAACCGACTTCTCCGTCCCATTCCAGTATCATGGTTAACGCGCAATATACGGCGCTAGAATCACTGATGTCATGGGTTATTAATCCCTATTTGTTCATCATTATTGCAATTAGAACCCTAAGTTCTATTGCTTCATCATATCATCACTTAGGATGATATCTAAGATTTAGTATCTTGAGAAAATAGTGTATTATATAGAACTTGGTATGGAGCTGCTTTCAGCCTACTCTGATAGCTATTATTGTAGGAAAATTCTGCCAATGGTAGATGATCTTCCCATGTACCTCCAAAATCTAATGCACAAGCTCTTAACATGTCTTCTAGTATTTGATTTGTTCTTTCAGTTTGACCTCCTGTCTCAGGATGATATGCTGTGCTGAAATCTAACTTTGAACCAAGTGCTTCATGCAATTGTTTCCAAAATGCTGAAGTAAACACTGATCCCCTATCAGTTACGATCTTCTTGGGTACTCCATGATTACTTACTATCTCTTTGATATAAACTTCAACTAGCTTCTCGGCATTATCCTTCTGATTTACCAGAATAAAATGTGCACTCTTAGTGAGTCTTTCCACAATTACCCATATCATATCCTTCCGTTTAGGTGTCATGGGCAACCCTGTGATGAAATCCATACCTATTTCTTCCCACTTCCATTCGGGAATCTCCAAAGGTTGTAATGGTCCTGCTGGACTTTAATGTTCAGCCTTCACCCTTTGTAAAGTATGGCATTCATATACATATTTAGCAATATCTCTTTTCATGTTATTCCACCAGAATAGTTCTTTCAAATCCATATACATTTTAGTACTTCCTAGATGAATAGAATAAGGTATTTCATGTGCTTCTCTGAGTATGACATTTCTAATCTCAGTCACATCTGGAACACAAAGGCGGTCTTGAAACCATAAAGACTCATAATCTCCAAGGCGAAAAACAGATTTTTGACCTTGAGATATCCTTCGAATTTCCTCAACAATAAAAGGATCTTCTGCTTGATGTCTAAAAATTTCTTGCTTAAGATCACTGTTCTGCTCTACAACTACATGCATAGTCGCTAGACCTCCAAGAACCTCTGTTCTGATGAATTGAATCTCTAGTCTTTCTAAGTCCATTTGTAACTCTTTTGGTAGCTCCCGATTACTAGGCTGAATATCTGCACTCCTGCTGCTTAAAGCATCAGCTACAACATTTGCTTTCCCTGGGGTATAGTTGATTGTTAAATCATAATCTTTGATTAGTTCCAACCAACGCTTCTGTCTCATATTCAACTCTTTTTGAGTGAAGAAATATTTGAGACTTTTATGGTCAGTGTACAACTCACATCTGGCTCCATAAAGAAAATGCCTCCATCCTTTTAGCGCAAAAACTACTGCTGCTAACTCTAAATCATGAGTTGGATAGTTGACTTCATGTGGTTTCAGTTGTCTTGAACCATAAGCAATGACTTTCCGATCTTGCATTAATACACAACCTAAACCTTCTTTATATGCATCACAATATACTGTGAAGTCCTTCCCAGTTTTTGGAACAGCTAAAATTGGAGTTGTGGTTAACCTGGTTTTCAACTCCTGAAAACTTGCTTCATACTTCTCATCCCAATTAAATGGTGTATTCTTTCTTAGCAATTTGGTCATTGGTCCAGCTATTTTGGAGAAACCTTCAATGAATCTCCGATGATAACCAGCCATTCCTAAGAAACCTCGAATTTGTTTCACATTGGTTGGTGCAGTCCATTCTAGTACTAACTGAACCTTAGATGGATTTACAGCAATTCCATCTTTACTGACCACATGACCGAGGAATTCTACCTTATGCAGACAAAATTCACACTTACTGAACTTCGCATAAATTTTATGCTCCCTTAGAGTCCGCAATGCTATTCTCAAATGATCGGCATGATCTTCCTTATCCTTGGAATATATCAGAATATCATCAATAAAAACTATAACGAACTTATCCAGATATGGCATGAAGATTTTGTTCATCAAATTCATGAATATTGCAGGTGCATTGGTCAAACCAAATGGTACTACCAGATACTCATGGTGTCCATATCTTGAGACAAATGCTGTCTTTGGAACATCTTCTGGTTTGATTTTGATTTGATGGTATCCAGATCTTAGGTCGATCTTTGAAAATACTCAAGCTCCTTTCACTTGATCAAACAAATCTTGGATCCTTGGTAAAGGATACTTATTCTTGATAGTAACGTTGTTCAGATTTCTATAATCTCCACACATCCTTCTTCCACCGTCTCTCTTATCCACAAAGATTACTGGTGTTCCCCATGGAGATACATTTTCCTGAATAAATCCTTTTCGGGCTAACTCATCAATTTGCTCCTTGAGTTCTTTTAACTCTTTGGGTCCCATCTTATATGGTGCTTGAGCTATTGGTGCTGTACCAGGAATTAGGTCAATAGTGAACTCTATCTCCCGGTCTGGTGGCATTCCCGGTAGCTCTGCTGGAAAAACGTCTTGAAACTCATTTACTATTTGAATCTCTTCCAATTTGACCTCTTTCATTGAGTTCAACTGCAGATCCACCATGATATGACTGTGCTTATCTACTTTGTAAACTATCCTTGCTCTGCTTGGAGTTTTGATTGAGACAGTTTTCTCCTAACAGTTTATCTGAGCTCCGTGTTCCATCATCCAGTCCATCCCCACCACTACTGCAATTCCCTTCAAAGGAATCACATAAAGGTCTGCGAAATATGTACAACCACAGATCGAGATAATCTGATCTTGTTTGATGTGGTGTACAATCACATTTCCCCCTGTTGTAACTACAGTCATAGGGTTTTCTAACATTGCCCTTCTAATCCCAAACTTATCAAAAAAATCTTTGGAAATGAATGAAGTAGTTGCACCAGTATCAAATAGAACTTTGCCGGGATTGGTAAGGATATTGAGCGTACCTATCACTGCATGCTCCGAATTATCCACCTCCTCGAGGGTTGCACAGTTCAGTTTCCCGGTAGGTCTGTTCCTCTTACCATTGTTGTTCTTGCCATTATTTCCTCCTTTATTGGGCTGTCCATTTCCTCCACTGGCTTGCCTTCCATCTCGAGCCGGCCAACCACCTTGTGGTTTGCTTGGATAATTGGGATTGATGTGACCTCTCTGACCACAAGTGTGACATACAATTACTGGTTTCGGGCAATCCCTACTAATATGCCCTGGGAGTTTGCAATTGTGACATATAATATTCTTTGCATTTGGATTTGCACTCCGATTGGGATTATTGTTGTTATAGGGCCTATTCCTTGGTTTCAATTCCAAATTGGGCTTGGGATTGCTCGCTTGTATCCTCTTGGTTTCCCTCTTAGCTCTCTTCCTTCTATCCTCTTGGACATTCTTGTAGTCATCTTCGAAGGTAATAGCTGCATCTAGCAACTGCTGATAAGTTTTCTTATTAGCCAACCTCAACTGCATCTTCACAAATGGATTTAATCCACACAGGAAACGCTTCTTCCTCTTTTCCTCCATGTTAACCTCTTCCTCAGCATAACGAGATAGTTGACTAAACTCTCGGATATATTTCATAACACTTGTATATCCCTGCTGCAGCTCCTCAAATTCTCTCTGCTTCAATTCCATAACACTCTCCGGAACATGATATTTACGGAATCTCTGTTTAAACTCTTCCCAGGTATACTCCCTTCCTGGTTGCTGCATGGCCAACTGATTTTCCCACCAAGATGTTGCAGGTCCTGTTAGAAGATGAGTTGCATACCTCAATTTCTCCTCCTCATTGCAACCTACAGTCTTCAACTTCCTTTCTGTATCTGCTAGCCAATCTTCTGCATCCATTGGTTCAGGGGCTGATGCAAAAGGTAACGGCCTTGCATTCTGGAAATCAGATAGACTCACTCCTCCACCTTCAGGTGCCCTCTGATTTTCTCGTCCCAGAAACTCCTCCATGAATTTGTTCTGGGTCTCTTGCATCATTTGCATGCACTGCATAAAGTTCTGCTCCATTAACGACCTCATTGGTGGTGGTGGTAATGTTCCTTGATTTGCTGCATCTGCATCGGCCTTCTCCTTGGCCTCTCGTTCCATCCGCTGCTACTCAGTTTCGTTTTCTACGCCCGTATCCATGACCCTCTAGTCCTGCAACATAAAGCGAATACTCATAGTTACATCACGCACATGTGTTCTGAGCTCGACTTTACGCACATAACTAGTCACACAATGGAAATCCAAAGAAAATCCAAATATGCATTTCACATATTATACATAATATCATAATAATACAAAGTCATTACAACATATACCATATAGGTATAATCACTAGACTACCTTATTCATCTCACTATCTTATTTCTTTGAGTACAGTACCCGGTACTTGATATCACTAACTAGTTGCCTCCTTCTAGTAGTAACTACGCTCATCATACATGCCTGATGACCAACCGTGATGACATGTTGTTCGTCACACAGTTTGCGGAACAAATGGCCTTCCAGAGGGAACATACTCTGTATCTGAAGTGTAAGGACTTGTGTCATTACTCAACCTGAGTGTATTGACTCCCTCCAGCTTAGCTGAAAAGTCTTCAGAAGCATATTCAACATTATCTCCCGCTTGCATCTCCTGAGCTTCATTACTTGAATTGCCAACATGATACACAGATCCCGCTGCTTCCCAGGTGCTCCTTTGGGCAAGATAGTTAAACACCGAGTAATGTATATTCCCTGGGTTTTGAGAAGATGTTGATGATTCAAACACTCTCTCCTCAGGATCTTCTTCTTCATCCTGATTATCTATTGACATGGTGTTTCTACTAATGTTACTAGGGTTATTCCTTGAACCCATCCGGCTAGATTGTCCAACATTTCTGTTAGAACCCTCTGTGGACATCTGTTGTTCATGAGATCCTTCATATGATCCCATTCTCCAACCATTCGAATTCTCAATAGGAAGGTCTGAATCAGAACCATCCTCTGAGCCCTGTGGTATTGCATACCTCATATCCAAAGTAGGATCGTATATAGGTTCAGGTCTTGGTGAATAAGGATATGGTATAAAAGATTCAGGATCTATAGGTATATCCTTAAAGATAGGTGTTGCACTACTACTTGCTTCCTTCTCTAACTGGTATGATAACTGATTCCTCCTTTCCGGATCAGTTAGATCCTCTAACATATCATTTTTATCTTCAACAATCACTTGATATGTCTTGTAAAAAGACGCAACGAGTGTTCAATATCTATCCATAAACTTGGAAGCTAACTTAGGATGCTTCTTAACCAAAGTAAGATGATCCGGTATAGGCTCCGAGTCTATAGAATCATGAGGTATCACAGAGAATGTGCTACCTTCTAACTCCTTGGTTTTATGCTCCCGGATATTTGCTATCGCCTCTACAACAGCAACATGATATGCTGCTAAATGACTCCTACCTTCTCCTATAGGTAGATCGTGATATAATCCAAGCTCCTCTGGGAGTTGGATACTCACACGATATTTGGATAACATCAGGACATCAAGGTAAGTGATAGTGTTCACTAGAATTCTAGTTGGACAACTAAAGATCTTTAAAAGTTGACGAAGTTGGTCTATGAATGATCCTTGATAATCATCAAGAGTCTGCTCTTTCCTTACCAAAGTCTATTTTGGAAACTTTGGTGCCATAGCTCTGTATATCAGAAAAATAGTTTTGATTAGTATCCAATAATATATTGCATCATAACAAAGAATTATCGCACTAAAACATATAATGGAATATTCTCATTTGGAATACCCGTAATATTACTTTTAGAGAATTCTTTATCGTTGCTACTTTCCTACAAGTAATACCCTTTACTAGGTTTCCAACCTAAGGTCAAAGCAATTTGCTCTGATACCAACTGCGGTGACCCAGCATACCACTGCATGTGTAGTACACTATAGTCGTTGACATGACATCCATAGAACACCGTTCCATAAATATCACATCCCTTAGAATGGTACAACAGAAACATTGCGGGTCCATATTACAAACATACACACGTTATTATTATTACAATACCAGAAGTTCAAGACTTTCAAAAGATTCAACTTACAAACCAAAATGTAAGTGTTTCAGCGGAAGTTTCAAATTTAAAACTTAAACTCCAAATTGAGCTCAACAACTTATTGTTGTATAAGGTTCATGTTGCTCGACTTAAGTGGCTACTAGAACTATAGTAATTATTCGGACTCTTGGAACTCTCCTCCGTAAACGATGTCGTAATCCTCCCCTTCTACGGCTCTGTACAAGTTGGGATCTTCATAGAAGACCTCCTCTTGGTTCTCAGATGCGTACATTGGAGTACCTTCGGGATTCTCAGAGTCTAAGCAAGGATTCAAAGGAAAGGATGAGTAACATCGTTACCCAACAAGTTCATTATATGAAAGGTAGGAAGTTTGATGCTCTATCTACCACCTCGGACTATCAGTCTTTGGCATTATGCAATTTTCATAAATCTTTCTTCAAAGATTATTTTTATTATAAAAATCTATGACCATCAGCCTTCACAGGTTGACCAGAACTTTCATGGAGTTCCTTTCCTGTCGCGTTCGTATCTCCTTCCAGGAACAGGGAGTAACAAGTTACAGTTCTTACACTCTGCAGAGGTGCGTTACTTTTCCCATGAGAGATCAACTCTTTGTTGCACAACCGGGCGTACTTTCCCATCCACATTTCCATGATGTGGGGCCCAATAGTTGGTCCAAGCCAATCACTGCCCTCTCCACGACCTCATATGTCTACACGATCCTTCGGCTAGCTCACCTTCGTTAAGCCCCCCTTCGGGCAGGCTAAAACCCTGATGAGTTTCCGAAGACTCTATGACCTAGTGATGCCCGGATTAGTACCATCTACATGGACTATCTCCCTAAACACCATTCATAGATAATCTAGACACCAAAAGTGTGGGCCTGTAAGGGTGCCCACCCATATGTTGGATCCACACAAGGAATCACAACGTCACGTTAAGGTCGTCTTGCCTCCATACAAGAGGAAAAGGATACAACTGACTTCTCCGTTCCATTCCAAATCTCATGGTTAACGCGCAATATACGGTGCTAGAATCACTGATGTCATGGGGTATTAATCCCTATTTGTTCATCATTATTGCAATTATAACCCTAAGTTCTATTGCTTCATCATATCATCACTTAGGATGATATCTAAGATTTAGTATCTTGAGAAAATAGTGTTTTCTTTTACTATAGTATAAATGATATCACACAATTTGCAAATACTTTGATAAAGACTCTTCAAAGGACATGAGATAGAGATGAACTTGCCTTGTGATGGCAAGGTAGTGAAGTCTGATGCTTGCGCTGGACCTTGAGCTTCTATGTCTGCAAAAACATCATTATTGCCCGGTAAGGACAATATTTAAAGAAGCAAAATGATTATGCAAAGTAATGTAATGCATATTTTAACTTGATATGCATTTTCCCCATAAAAATTCTTTTTAATAATAAAGGACTTATTTATAATAGAATATTGTATTCTTTTATTTTATTTCCCTTTTATTTGACTTTTATTGATTTAATAATTCTTCTAAGAATTATCACTTAAATATTAAAAATTGTTATTAAATATTTACTTAGTATTTTTCTAAAATACTACAATGTTAATATATAATGAAAGTGATTTTTATTTATTTTTATCATCTTTCAATATTTCTGTAAAATTCCATAAGGAATATATAATTAACAAAATTCTTAATAAAATTTACATGTCTAAAATTTTATATTTCAATTTATTTGAATAGTTTGGATTTTTGTGAATCCAAAAATATTTTATTTATATTTTTTTGGACTTTTATTTTATTTTCTAGAATTATATTGAGTTCAGGGGCATCTTGGTCTTTTCCTATTTATTAAAACAGATTTTAAACGACTTGGGCTAGGTTCTGGCGCCGTCGCTGGTGTTCTAGCGCCGCCGCTGGCGATGGCCGCTGCCGTGGTGCAGGGCGAGGTTGGTGACTACGCTCGTTCATCTGGTCCAATTCGATTTGACTCCGAGGCTCCCCCGTGGCCAGGTTCACCCCGTTCCCGAACCCTAGGGTTTGTGGAAAGTGCCACCGCCGCCGCTGCGGGCTCTCCCTTGGTGAGGTGTGGTGCCCGAGTACTGCTGTGGCCACCGCCGTGGCTGGTGCAGGTTGCAGCGCCCTCTCGGGTTCTCCCTGTGCCGCCGCGGGATCGTCGGCCAATCTGCTTCCTCTTAAATTCGTCAGCGAGGACCCCGGGTAAGTTGCCTCTGGTGGATCTTGGTTCATCCTATCACCATGAATCTCTTTGTGTGTATCTAGTGTCTACCCTTGCCTAGTGACTACGTTCTGATTAGGCTTCATCTCCTAATTAGGGTTCTTGTTCTGATTAGGGTTCATATCCCTCTTTTGATCATATATATGATGATTTAGATCTAGTGGTGATCATCCTTGAGCATGATGAATGATTGTTTGCTGTGGATCATTATTTGTAGTTGGATTTGGTGATGCTAGTGGCTTGTCAGACTTATTCCAGTGGTAATTTACTATGATCCAATGTTAGTGTTTCTATGAAATCCCTAATTGGAAATGTTGTTGATCTGAGAACTTTCCACTGTCAAGATGTTTCTACTAATAGTAGTTCTCTGAGTAATTGCTTACTGCATTTATAATGGTGGGCTTGTATGAGAAAATACATACTGAATATAATCATTACATGTTAATGATTTATGTAGATGTATAGATGAGTTTGATGATGATTCCTGGCATTTGGCTTCAGTAAGATGATATTTAGTGGTTTGCCCCTTTTGATTTGTGAAATCAAAGTAAAGATTGGGAATAGCTCATTAGAACTTGTACTTGTGATACCATTATAAACTGGCACACAAGTGATTGGGTCCTATTCCTGAGCTTAGCTCTGACAGTACTTGTGATTAATACTGGCAAGATAATATGAAAGTTTCTTTTAATTCTCCTGCCTATGATGTTGGTCTGAGGCATAGGAACTAGCTTCCTAATGGCTGTTCCTGATAGAAATATTCTGGTAGAATTACCAGCTGCTAATACTTGAAACATAGTTGGAAAAACAATGGGTGTGCTAATGGTTTTGCATGGATCCATAGGATTTATGGATACTAAGGTGCTACTCTTTTATGAGGTGTGCCCAGATTTCATAATGTTTCCTTTGGCTGTATTGAAATATAGGATTTGGCTTTTGTAACCAGGATCAATGATGTTGGTCTGAGATCCTGGTTATACTGATATGTTGATCTTGTGATTATGACTTTAAATTTTAAAATCTTCTAGGATGGATTCATCCCACTTGGATGAATACTGAGAGGTTAGATATAAAACAACACATGATTCTTTGATATGATAATAGATCACGTGAGGGTTTTATATAACTCACCATAGTCACTTGATGTTGTGGTTGCTAGTGGTGGATCTTGTGGTAGCTTGATCTTGTGGTTGATCTTGTGCTCCCCTGGTATATTTAGCTCCTGGCTTGTCCTTGATCTAGCCCATCATCTCCTGATCTTGATGGCTTGACCTTGGTCTTGCTATCCACCTAATCTCCCCCCTCCTTATGTCACCATCCCGGTGATGTGATCCTGGCTTTGGTTGGTTTGGCTGATGGCTGCTGTGCTTGGTTTAGCTGCTGGCTGTTGAGCTTGATGTGTAAGAACAAGAAGATGGGGTTGTGGTGCTTTGCCCACGGCTGTGTTTATGGTTTTGTGTTGCTGGGCTGTTGCTGTGAGGCTGACAACACACACCATGCAATCTGGTGTGTGTCCTACCTGTGTGCTTGCTGTGCACTTGTGGATATGCTCTGAATTTGAGATTAACTGTTATCTGGTTACTTTTTACCTGGCTGGTGAAACTTGCCCCTCCTTGCTGTCATTTGACTTCTGGCTTCAAATTTTTGAAAGATACATTCTTTCATATTGGTGAAACTTTCCCCTTTTTATAAATTACTCAATGATGAATCTTGATCAGTGCACTTCACTGACAAGTCTGAGAGTAAAACAATACTAACCCTAACCTTTTTTATGTTTGTTTTGCAGGTACCAGACTTGGGAATTCAAGATTTTATCTTAGATTTATTTGTAGAATAGTCATTTGTAAGCTTCTTATTCTTTTGTAATTTTAGTTTTATTCTTTTGTAAGCTTCATTTTATTATTTTGTAATAAAGATTATACTATGATCAATAAAGAAATATTATTCTTTATTTATTTACTATTGTAAAATTTGTGGATGATTTCCATAAGTTACATTTTTGTAACTTATTTATTGAATAAATTTATGGAATGAATATTCATAATCTTAGTTACTTTCTTTATATAAAGTTTGAGTTATTATTGGTTAACTTTTAATTGAATCACATATTCAAACATTATTAAAAAAATCATTTGAATTATACTTCAAACACTCAATTTTTTAAAAATTCAAATTTCATTTCCCAAAACACATAAATCCTCAAAGATCATATCAAAGTCTATAGCAATCATCCTTTAAGACTAAAACTAATCTCAAAGTATGAAAGAAACCTTGATCACTTTAGGTTTTTATTTGGCGAAAAAATTACCCACATTTTTACAAATGAATGCATGCAACATTCCAAATTCCCAAATCTACCCTTCGTTAGTTCCTAAATGCTGGGATGTTACAGACTTCCCCCCTTAAATTAAACTTCATCCCGAAGTTTGTGGAGATGTACCTGAATAGTTCTGGATAGGTTTTTCTTAAGTCCTCCTCTTTCTCCCATGTGGCTTCCCTTTTAGGGTGATGTTCCCATTGTACTTTGCAATACTTGATTGCTCTGTTCCTCAACCTTTTCCAGTTTTCTTCCAGAATCTTACAGGGCTTTTCAATATAAGTCAAGTCTGCTTGTAGTTATATTTCTTGATGTGTGATTGCATCATCCAGAACTTTCAAACATTTACGAAGTTGTGACACATGGAAAACATTGTGCACTTGAGCCAATCTAGATGGTAACTCTAAAGCATAAGCTATAGTTCTGTTCTAACTCAATATATTGAATGGTCCGATGTATCTTGGACTTAACTTTTGTAACACCCCACTTTTAGATAATTATATATTAGGGTTTTGATTGAGCATAGCATAATCATCATCATTTAAGTTATGCATTGAAGAAATAAATCAAACCCTAAAATCCTAGCTTTTCCCTCTCTTTCTATTTGCAAATCTATTCAAAGAGGTTTTGAATTTTGAAAAGTATCAAAATGAGTGGAACCCAAATTGTTATAAGGGTCCCTGCAATGTTTTGAATATTTGCAAAGTTTTGGTATTTTTGAAATGATCAAAAACAGATTTGAAATCCAATTGCAAAAGAGAGAAATGAAATAGAAAAAGAAAAATTTCTGGAAATAAAACTGCAGCTAGAGCTCCCTGGGCCGAGCCCAGCTTGCCCCTCCCTTCCTCTTTCCTCTCCCTGTCGCCCACGTGCGCAAGTCAGTGGCCCAGTCCGACCCATCTTCAGCCTATACCCCTTCGCCCATCTATTTCGTTGTCTTCCCCGATGAGCCAAGCAGCTGGTTGTCGCCGCCTCTGCCGCACGATGCCGCCGGCCACGCCGCGATCCCTGTTGCCGCCTGGGCGAGGATAAGACCCGTCCATGCACGCCTCTGCCTCATCCCTATGTCCTCCCCCTCCCCAAAGACCCCTCTCTCTCTCGTTCCCCTCGCAGACCCGAAACCCTAGCCGCAGGTGCCGCGCTGCCCCGCCGTTGCCGTGCTCCCCTCGACCAGACGAGGACGCTGTTGAACTCACCTCGCCCTGATGAGCATCCTCGTAGGAGGAATCGACCCTGAGCACCGTGAATCCTCGCCGTCGATCTCGTCTCTCCCGATGCCGGCCACCGTCAATTCCTCGCCGTACGGCTCCCTCCAGCCTCCCCAACCTCGTCGTCGCTCTCCTGGCGAGCTTCTAAAGCTCAAGGTGAGCTCCGTTTCCTCGCCTGCTTGTTGTAGCCGCCGCGCGTCGTGTCCCTGCAAGCTTCGCCGCCGCTGCTCGCCGCAGTTGCATCTCCGGTGACCGTAAGCTAGCGGCGCCGCCCTTTTCTGGTTCGTCTTGTTCCCCTGGTTCGAACGCACCCCTCCGCGCTTCCCAGATCCCCCCTAGCGCCTTCCCCGCCATCGGCCGATGTGTTTTCCGGCGAGCCCACGTGGCGCATATGTGGTGTCGACGTGGCGCCCGCATGGCACTGACGCGGGCAATGCGCAGCCTCGGCCACGGTGG
Organism: Avena sativa; assembly: GCA_916181665.1. Classification (NCBI taxonomy): domain Eukaryota; kingdom Viridiplantae; phylum Streptophyta; class Magnoliopsida; order Poales; family Poaceae; genus Avena; species Avena sativa. The sequence goes on along the minus strand of OV702281.1, from coordinate 382,272,854 downwards.
CAACCGACCTGGCCCGGGCCCCACCTGGCAGCCGCAGTGGCTAGAGCCAGCCCCAGTGAGAATGCCCCTGACCCTACTTTATTTGCGTGGCTGCCGATGTGGCCTCGGCCCCACCGGTCAATCACTGTGCGTAGATTTTGTCTGGGTGTAAAAATTTAACAAGCTTTTAATAATTGTTTAATAATTTTAGAATTTGAATAAAACTTGTAAAATTCATAACTTATTATTTATAAGCCAGAAAAATATGTATAATATATCAAAATGTTCAGAAAAATGAAACCTAGCTATTTAAGCTATAATCATGCATTGATAAACAACTAAAATGACAAGTTTAATTAGAGAACAAAATCAACCCCTCTCATATACATCCGGAGTTTTCCCGAATTAGGGTTCTACCCTTCAGAACCCCGATTAAGTTGTCGAGCATGCGTTAGGGTTACATTTCAATGCAATTTAACTTGTCATATCATCATCCTTGCTTGAGCATTGCATCGATGCCATGTGTTGATTGTTTCCCTCTTTTTCCGGTGTTTGCTTCTCTCCGGTAGAATACGATATCGAGATCAAGATCGAAGACCGAGATCAAGACCATCGAAGATCGAAGATCGACGAACAATACTTGACCAACTGTAACCAAGTCAAGTAAAAGGCTCCCGAAGATCTTCTTATCTGCTATCAACTAGCAAAGGCAAGCATAGCCCCACCATGATATAATCCTATGATTTCGAAAGCATTTCATTTCTTGCCATGACGCATACGATTCTACTGTGGTATTTCATCGATAGATAGAGTATCCTATCTATTGCATACTACTTTTGAGCTTATATTACCTGATCCACTGCTCCAAGCATAACTAGGTTTGGCTTGTGTGCACTGCTAGAGCTTATATCCGTGTCCTGCTTAGCCATGCATAGCTGTTGAGTCTGGTCCATCCAGATGATGTATCAGATGCAGAGAATCTAGTATGACACGAGAACGTGATGAGATGAGATCAGTGATATGAGATTAAACTTGCTAAGGCTTGTATGGGAGGCCACGGTGGGATGTGGTTTTTGTAGTCCCATGCTCGCCACCACTAGGACCCGATGTTCTTGCCTCTTGAACCAGGATGAGCGTACAACCACACGGGGCCTGGAAAACCCCACGAGTGACTAACTTGCCTAGTAGATTCCATGAGTCACATAGTTTGGGCGTTCCATTTGACATATGCATAGAAAACCTTTTGAAAGATTTGTCGGGTGCAGGTGCATTCATAACAGGTAGGTAAGCGTGGCCGGGGTTTCTTGGGGTCAATGGAGCCTCTAGTGAACCAACCTCGCCTCACATATTTAAGTATCGGCTTCGGGATTTGACTCGTTATGGCGAAACCATACTTATTGCGTGACTCATGGTCTCGGCGAAAGCAAGGTAAAGGTCATGTCTAACCACCCTCTGCCGGCCTTCCAAGGAAGAGGGCTAATCTTAAGTGGCATTAAGAGAAGGTTAGTGTCACATCCCAAAATCTTCCAAATTTTGTAATGTGAAAAATAAATAAACAAAATAAATAATTGTTGAAATTTAGGGTGAAAAGAAACTTTTTATCTCTAAATGGAAACCTAAAATCCCATATTGAACAAACTTTGGTTAATGTTTGAATCCAAACTATATTCAAATCAAGTGAAATGCATTCTTCATCAATGCATCTGGAAATTTAAACACTAGGAAAATAAACCAAAACCCTAAAACCCTAATGGAAGAAAAACATTTCCAAGTTATCTCTAAGACCATGGATTTGATCCAAATAAAATTTTGTCAACAAACATTTATAAATGATCAAGAATGACAAATAGAAATATTATAAAACCATAGAAATTAGTTTCACTCAATTTGGAGCCATAGATAAAATCTTATGAATTTAATAAGATAAGGAAATTGAATTTCCAAAGCTAATAAAGCACCTATCAAGAAATCCATAGCAAATGGTGAGAAAATAATCCTACAGAGATTTAAAAGGATAAAAAATATTAAATAAGATTTTACAAATTGGAATCACCAAGTTTGAATCTACAAATAAAAAGATATGGATTTTATAAGATAAAGATAGAAATATTAAATGAGGAGCATTTAAAGACCAAATTAAATCTTGACCTAATCCATAAGCAAATGGAATAATTATAATCCAAATAAAATAAGTGGATAAAGAATTTTCCAAATAAAATAAAGTGGCATTAACCAAATTCTATTTCCATTTGAATAAAGACAAAATCCCTATTAGAAATGATTAATTAATCATGAGAGAATAATATTTGGAATTTACCCAAGTGGAATAAAAGTTGTTTAATTAACTTAAATGGGATCAAAGAAATCAACTAAATAAATTTATGGAAACAAAACCATATTTAATTTTCATTGGAATAAAAACAAATACCCAATTTAAATGATTTATCAATCATATTAAAAATATTCCAAATAAATCAAGGTGAATTATTTGACACCCTAATGAATAAATAAAACCTACTGAAAAGATTTAGATTTCAAATGGAGTTTTGAAAACATTATTAAATCTTATTTGAATTAATATAAGAGCCTATTTTAAATAATTATTCTACCCTAAAAAGAATAAAATTATTATTCTAAATTGACTTCAGAATATATTAATAAACAATATTTGAATACACACAAAGTTTGGTTGAAGTTTGAAATCATATTTTTGTTTGAAATGTTTAAATAAATTTAAAACAGAAATAAAAATAGAAAAAGAAAAATAACAGAAGAGAAAAATAAAATAAAACAGAGCAGCCCAACCCAGCTAGCCCACTAAGCCCAGCAAGCCCATCTCTCTTCTCTCCCCGAAGCGTTTTCTGTCACTCACAGACGAACCCGCAAACCCAATGACAACCAGACCCCACCCCCACACTCTCTCACTCGCTGACGCTAGGCCCCACCGCCAGCTCCCCTTCGTTCTCACCCGCGCGCTAACCTCGCCCTCCCCCGGCCGTTGCTGCCGATTGATTGCCGGCGTAAATTTGCATCAACGCCGCGATTAAACAGCCCCGCGATCATGCGTACATAAGAGCCTGCCCTCTCTCTCTTTTCCCTCACTCGCCGCACCTCCTCCGTCCTAGGGCTGCCCAAATTTTTCTCGACAACCTCCACTGCTCCGGCGAGTTTCTCTGTCGATTCCGGCCACCACCGTCAGCCCCACTGCCTCCTGAGCACATGAGCTTGTTCGCCAGCATCTCCTGCACCTCCCAGTACTCTCCACTCGCTCGTGCTCGCCCTCGCCCTGCAACCTCGACTGCGTCTTCGCCAAAGCAGCGCCGCCGTCTGTCTCCTCTCCAACGAGCTCCCTCGGTATGTACTGACCGCCCCCTTCCCTCTAGTTGACACACGAATGACCCCCAGCATCGTAAGCATATAACTACACCTCGGTTTTGTCTTAGCGTGCACCGTGGTGTTGTCTCCAACAAACGACTGACGCACCCGATGACAGACACATCTTCGGCGAGGAATTCCGACTGACCTAGAGCGCCCCTTCAATAGACAAGGACAAGTTGAGCATCCCCGTGCCACGGCGATCTCGGTGAGCCACACCACGTCCCCTCTCGCTTCTTGTATCACCGGCTGCGCCGCTAACAGACCGCGCCGCCGCCAGCCACCGTCGCTCGCGCCGCCAGTCCATGGCAAGCACACTGTAGCCGTAGGATGCGATTTGTCTGGCTAGGATTAGATCTAGGCGAAGAGGTAAGTTTGATCCAGAGCCGCACGATATCATTTTAATCGAACACGCCACATCGCTTGATCATTGCGAACCGGTATGGGCGAATAGAAACACGCCACGTGGCTCAGACTTCGTTTTAAAAACATAAACATTTCTATTAGATATGAGATTTTGTAAAATCTATAACTTTTGATCCACACGTCCAAATTTTGCAAATTTTATATCAATAGAATCAGCAATACAATTAGTTTCCAACCATACACTTTGTTTAGTAAATTGCTTCTGTTAAATTGTTTGTTTTTGCATAAACTTGTGTAGGCATATTTTGGATATAAAATTTGTTCTAAAATTATTTTTGTGATAAAACCTTTGGAAAATGGGTTGTTTTGAACCTACTGACCATATAAATCAACTTATGGATTCAAAAATATATTTTGTGAGGCAAATTAATAAATCTTTGAAATAAAGCATTTCTAGCCAAATAAAAATGTTGATTATGGTTTAAAAATGTTTTTGGAGAAAAACCCTTGGGAAATGTTTTATTTAAACTCTATGACCCTAAAAAACAAATTTTTATGATTTAAAAATATATTTGGTGAACCCTATAAAGATTATTGCTTGCTAAAGGCAATTCTAACCACATAAAATATTGATTTGGTTTAAAAATGGTTTATAAATAAAACCTTTTGCAAATGATTTTTCCAATTATATAAATTGACCAATAGGTGTTTTAGAATGTTTATAACCTATTAGAAACCACTTTTGTAATTAAAACAATCTTTGGAATGCTTGCATGCATTACTTTGTTTCTATTATTTTATGTGATGTTTGCTTGATTGGTAGATTGAAATTGTGCCTTGCTTGATTGAATTGTAGTGGAATTTGAAGAGTGTGATCATTGCAAGATCAAGGAGTGAACTTATAATCTCTACCAAAAAGGCAAGTGATGCTCCATACTTTTGTCCCATTATTTTCACTATGCATTAGTGATATTTCTAAGTAGGACTTGCATGGAATTTTTGCTAAGTGTAAACGATGCCATGGGAAAACCTAGTAGATGAAACCTTAGTATAAATTTCCTAAGTTAAGATTCCTACTACTATCATGCTTAGCTTAGCTAGTAGAAAACAAGGGTGGAATATATTCATACTATGTAATATTTCTAAGTCAAGGACTTGTGTTTTGTTTAATAAAACAACTAAGTGAATGAATCACCTGGGTGGAATGGAAGGAATGGTTTTTGTTGAGTGGTTACACAAGGCCCATTTCTATGGTTTACCTTGTGTATCTCACTTGTGGATGGCCACCCAGGAACAAAGAGATTTGAGATGTCAAATGTTGAGAAGCTTCAAGTGCAGCCACTTGGCATTATGGGCTCTGCCTGGATCATATAGGTTGCAATAACTTAGCCAAATGGACAGTTGGTGGTAGGGGATTGATAGGTTGGAGCGTGTCCATTCTGGTCTAAGGGAAGGCTTTTGAAAGATCTTGTCTTGGTGAAACCAAGTCTTGTGGGGAAAGTGCACCACCTCTGTAGAGTGTAAAATCTAAGTACTTAGCCATGTCCCTGGTAAAGGACAATTTGAGCATCAAGACATGGAAGCTATCAAGAATCTCCTCATCCCAATTTCTAAGTTAAAAACTTGTGGTTGAACAAGGGTTGAAGGATCACCAATTTCTATTGGGAGATGCCTTGGGTGATTTTGACAAACAAAAACTTAGTGTTTTCAAATGATAAGGAAAATCTATTTTGAGAAAAGCAAGCCTAAGCTCCACTTAGCCAAATGCATATATATGATAGACTCCACTATATTACCATAGTATCACTTGCCAATACATATCAAATGTATTGACCCTTGTGGCTATAACTTATTATGTTGTAGGTGTGTTTGATGTTAGTGAAGTTTATTGATTAGGATTACAAGTCTACAACCAACATGACTGCCTGTGGCACTTTGAAGATGAAGGACCCCATGCTATTGTTATATTCTTCTGCATTGTAATGGGATAGCCAAATGAGCTATGTAAGATGTAATACATTATTTTATTCCTGGTTATAAAGTTGTATTATGACCTTTGTTTCTTGATATTACATCTTAACTGTGGATGCTAGCTATTGATCCAGGGACTAGCATTGTAAACACAGGGATCTCTACCTTATTAAAGGTTGGGACCTCTACAGATGGTATCAGAGCATTGTGTTTCCTGTAGGATTGTAACCCTAGGATTGGACAAAACCCCTTATAAAAATAGGAGTTGTATTTGTTCCAAAACTTATTTACAAACAATCTTGTAAACTCTTCCCTCAACCTTTTGGTTTTGATTCTACATCTCTTCTATTTCAAACTTGATGGACAAAGCCTATCCCATGGCCAAAGACTTCAACATGTGCAAAGGACTTCATCAACTCAAATGACTTCAACATCAAACATCATCAAAGACTTCAACTTTATTTTCACCAAGGACTTCAACTTGGATATCACTAAGGACTACCAGTGAGACACGAGATATTATTCAAGACTTGAAGACTAAGGAAACACAACTTACAGGGAATCATCATCACCTTTGAAGTTTAGTGACCAAGATTCAAGAAATTCTCCAAGGATACAAAGACCTTGTTCAAAAGAAACACCTAAGAAGGATGGAAGGTGTCAACACCCGGATTTTTAATCCCAGATGCCTGTTATGCCATACATCGCAATCCCAGGATTACCATTTTTGCGAGACATAATAGAATTGGATACCACAGTACATCATCCATTACAAACCATACATAAGGTCTTACACAAATAGGGATCTCATTGATCCATTTCTTAATACAACTTCAAGCAGCGGAATACGTAATAATAACGGTAGCGTAGGCGAAGCTCCATCTTTAGGGTCACAGGCAATGTTGATGATGGGAGATGATCCTAGTTGTCGTAACCTTCCTGGGGTCCATCCTCCAGGTACTCCTCTTCATAGTCTGGCCATGGGAATAGCCAGGGACAAAGCCATGAGTACTCTTTAAGTACTCGCAAACTAATACTAACAAGTGAAAGGGGTTTTTGATAATAGGACACTAGGCTCTAGGGTGTTTTGCAAAAGCCAGATTTATCTCTACTAAGTTTGGAAACAATGAATGCTAGTTAAGGTTTTATAACACCTAAGTGGGAACTTGTATCTCATGCCATAACCCTGTTGTGGTCAAGTCAAAGTCTCACTTCTTTTCACAAATCATTTTGAAAAGTCTAACGGGGGGACAGTATGGCCACTCCAACTGTCCATAACCGCGGACGCGGCTATTCAAATAGTTTGACACTCTGCAGAGATTGTACACTTTCACCACAACATTCGATACATCCGTCAGGAACAAATCCTGAATTAACCATACTCAGTATGCGGATAATCAATCCTAACCTTTAAATTACACGCCCTAGTATAAGCACCTCTCCTGTGAGTTTGGCCTCCCAACCATGACCAGCTGTCATCTTGGGTACTGCACAGGTTGACAATCTTCACAAGGTAGCCTCAACTCAGACCTTGGCCGTGAGGGAACCAATACTAAGGTATATAAGTTTCCAGTCAAGCCCTACCCAATCTTCGGGTATTGTTGTTGTACGATAAAATTGGAATGGTATCGCATCCAGACAACCATCGGTTTTATAAAGGGCTAAGGCTCCTGCCTCAACATTTTCATCACCAAAATCATCAGGTGTTCGGAAACACATGTCAAAACATCTCAGTAGAATGATCCATCATTCTAAGGTTTTCATAACCATTTTCACCAAGTATTCCCATCTAATGTTGATCAAGTTTTATGCTTAGCACTAGCATCTACAAGTGGGGGTAAGCACTAATGAGTGGTGGTAAACTATTGGAGTTTAACTGAGTTCAATCTCATGCCTTAGGCTGACATCAAGATTATCTAGCTTAGGCCAAATTTTATGCTCTTTATGCAACCTTCAATTATCCTTCTAGTATCTACCATTTATTCCAGTAAACTCTAAGTAAGAGCTTTGATAAAGAAATAAAGTAATAAACTTGCAAGTAAAACTAGGATTGGTTTATCAAGGGGTTATGATCATATATGCTTTAAGGCATATAGTGAGCATGGTAGCAAGCAGGTATTAGCTTGCACATCCAACTAGTAGTATTAGGCTTGCTAAAGTAGAGTATCTTGCAAGTGTTAGCTTGCACATTCAACTAGTAGCATTAGGCTTGCTAAAGTAGAGTATCTTGCAAGTGTTAGCTTGCACATTCAACTAGTAGCATTAGGCTTGCTAAAGTAGAGTATCTTGCAAGTGTTAGCTTGCACATTCAACTAGTAGCATTAGGCTTGCCTTGTGCAGAGCAGTGGTTGAAGTTCTCGTTGGCTTCTTCTTCGTAGTATCCTCCTTCCTCCTCGTATCCTTGGTCGGTACTAGCGTCTATAAATAAATACGATGTACACAATCACCAAACAATACTTAACTACTTGCAATCATCACACCAAAGGGTCCTATATGCGATCTAGCATCATCACTAACATTACAAGATTAAAGCTTGGTTTAATTCCTTTTATTTTTAGAAAAGTAATTTCTACTCATTGAAAAATTACTTAAGATTTAATATTCTCCAAGCCAAACATGGGATCATGTTGACACATGTCATCACCACATATTTTAGTCCATGGGAAGGTGATTTAAAGTGGTCACAATTTAATAAGGTTTTACCCTTTTATTTTAATTAAATAAAGTGACTAGAAATGCCTATGTAGCATTCTTTTATTACTTGAACATTATTTCTGTACGTAAACCTATATATTTTTATATATTTTGAAAGGTATGGTTAAATGTGATTTTTAAGAGTTGGAATCAACTCAAAATCTATTATGGTTTTAATTTAAAAAATGTTTGAATGCAAAAAATCTTCTGCCTTGTTATTTTTACCAAGGATGATCTACTGATCCAAATGACTTGAATCCAACGGGCTTGGATTCAGCATTCCCAGACCTTTCTAACAAAATTGGTTTCATTCAATTTGGTTCACTGAATCGATCTGAGTTGATTTTTGAATCTAGGTGCAGAAGTGTGTTTGAAATAAAATGGAAAAGGTTAATTTCAAATGACTGGGCTGCGCGGGAAGCAATACTGGGCCGGCCTGCTAAGCACAGCGCTTATGCGGGCTGGTTAAGTGGCTGTCCCCACGCGTTAGTGATACGATGGGGTGCGAAGCGGTATGGGGTGATGTGGTGCGTTCGATCTGGTTCTAATCCAACGGCGAGAGTCATCGTCGACGTCGGGCAACGCCGGCGAGACAGAAACCTAGCACAGACAGTGGGGGTCGTTGGGGGCTCACCGGGGTTTAGGCGAGGGTCGGTGAGGCGGGCGAACGACGAAGTCGACGACGGCGAACCTCCTGGTACCGACAGCTTCTCCTGGGGCGGCTCCAATCGCTGCCCCCCTTCTTCTCCAGCAGCGACAGACTCCGGTGAAATTCCGGCGAAGTGCTACTCGCCTTGCTCCGGGAACAGGGTGGCACGATCAGTGAGGAGAGGGGAGTGAGATGGTGTGCTCAAGTCGGCTGGGGGTGGCCTCTATTTATAGTGGAGCGAGGGGACCGGCGGGGCGCAAGGTGAGCTTGTCGTGGTCGACAGTACAGACGGCTATCAGCGTGGGCGACGGTAGGGGGCGGTGCGGTGCTCCCTGGCGATGCTCAACGACATGGTGGCGAGACGTGGGGCGGTGCGGTTTGGTCGGAACGCGACGGTGCTCTGCACGTGCTCGGCGGAAGATTTAATGGCGCACAGCGCATGTGGTCCGTGCGGCGGCGAACGAGCGTGTCTGCGGGGTTGCTGGGATGGTGGTGATCACGTATGCACGCGGAGAGGGTGGCGCGCGGTCTGTGGGCGTCGGTCGAGCATGGCGCACGGGGCGTGCTCTTGGCATGGTTGCTAGCGAGGTTGGCATGGTTCGTGCGTGTGGTCCAGTGGCTGGCAACGTTCGAGCGCTGGACAGGGAGTGGCGGTGGGATGTTGGCTTGCTCCCAGGCATGCTGGCTAGGTTTGTTTCTCCTCCTAGCTTGCTGTCGACATGAGGGTGACAAGGGTGCATTCAGCCTGCTCACCATTGATGGCAATGCCAAGCTTACAGTGATGCTAAGGGTGTGCAATCGAGCTAGATGATCTACTAAAACCTAGTTGTAACCAGAGAGGGAACAAGTTAGGCTTCAATCACTGCTCGCAATAGTGTTTAAGATTTTGATGATTTGTGTCTGCAATGTGTTTGATGAAATGGCCGCAAGAATTCAAGTTTTGAATTTTGAAAAGGATTTTGGTGGGTGTGCTAGGTTGGTACTGGTGAGTCTGCAGATGCTTGGGTTTTGAAAGTTGAGCTTGTTTGAGTGGTTTTTGAAAAAGTGGGATCTTCTCATATGATAAAGATTCAATTTTGAATTGTCATTTAAACTATGCATTTGAAAGTTTCTGGATGATCACAAAGTGGGTCTTGATACTTTGTTATGAGTATAATCAAGGGGTGCAAAGATCCAAACAAGTTTCTCTTAAGTTCTGAAAGTTTGGGACAGCCAAAGTAGGCATGGGAGTTAAATTGGTCAAAATGACCATTCATCCAATTTGGTTTGTTTTGATTTGTTTGTCTTTGGGAAAAGTGTGGGGATTGTTTAGATGATGTTTATTTCACCTAAGAAACATTTTACAAGCAAAGAAACACATAAACAAGGCAATTCAAAAGAATTCAAAATGGGATGCATACACACATGCATGCTTTCATATTTTTTATTTAGAAAAGTTTTTGTTAACCCTAATTTTGATGATTAGAGTTTGATGATCCAAGTTTAGTATTTTTGGGATGTTACAAACCTTCCCCCCTTAAACAAAATCTCGTCCGAGATTTGAAAAAGGACGAAAAAGATTACCTAGGATTTGAAGAGATCGGGAAACTCTGTCCTGATGTGATCTTCGCGCTCCCAGGTAGCTTCCTCTTCTGTGTGGTTGCTCCACTGAATCTTGAGAAACTTGATGCTTCGGGTTCGGGTAGTTTGTAAAGCTTCTTCCAAAATACGGATGGGTACTTCAGGATAGGTCAGGTCATCGTTGATCTCTATGGTCCGGTGATCGATATTCTTGAACACCTCGGTCTTCTCTAGGACTTCGAGACACCTGCGAAGTAATGAGATATGGAACACATTGTGCATGGCTGATATCTCTTCGGGCAGTTCCAATTGATATGACACTTCTCCTCGACGGTTCAGAATCTTGAAGGGTCCGATATATCCAAGGGCTAACTTTCCCTTGAGTTGGAAACGCTGCATTCCCTTCAATGGCGATACCTTCAGATAAACAAAATATCCTATGTTGAAGGCGAGGTTTCTACGTCTCTTGTCGGCGTAACTCTTCTGTCTGGACTGGGCGGTCTTGAGGTGTTCATGAATCTTGTGACCTTCTCTTCTGCTTCTCGTAGGATGTCGGGTCCGAAAATCTGACTCTCTCCTACTTCCGACCAGTTCAAAGGGGTGCGACACTTTCTTCCATACATGAATTCAAAGGGGGCCATTTGCAAACTGGCTTGATAACTGTTATTGTATGAGAATTCTGCAAATGGCAGACAGTCTTCCCACTTGGATCCATATTCTAACACACATGCTCTCAGCATATCTTCGAGTATTTGGTTTACTCGCTCTGTTTGTCCATCGGTCTGAGGGTGATATGCGGTGCTGAAATCTAGTCGGGTTCCTAAACCTTCTTGGACTTTCTTCCAGAATCTCGAGGTAAACTGAGTTCCTCGATCAGATACGATGTTCTTGGGGACTCCATGCAAACTAACTATCCTTGCGATGTACAACTCCGCTAGCTTCGAACTCTGATATGTGGTCTTGACGGGAAAGAAATGGGCGACTTTGGACAATCGGTCCACTATGACCCAGATAGAGTCGTTTCCCCTACTAGAAGTAGGCAGTCCAGTGATAAAGTCCATTCCAACGGAATCCCATTTCCATTCCGGAATCTGCAAGGGTTGCAACAATCCAGCGGGTCTTTGATGTCCTGCCTTGACTCGCTGACAAATATCACACTTGGCGATATAGCTTCCGATTTCTCTCTTCATCTTATGCCACCAAAATTGCTCTTTTAAATCTTGATACATCTTAGTTCCTCCGGGATGGATAGAATAAAGAGTATCATGAGCCTCCTTCAGAATCACTTCTTTCAACACAGAATCTGCTAGTACACAAAGGCGTCCTTTGTACCACAAAACTCCTTCTTCGTCTTCGGTGAATCCAGGTACTTTGCTTGTACCGATACGACGCTTTATTCCGTCAATACTAGCATTTCCCTTCTGTGCCTCTTTAATCTGACTGATCAAAGTGGGCTGGAGTTCTATGCTAGCCAAAAATCCTTCACTTACTAATTCTATTCGAAAATCTTCCATCTCTTTGTGCAGGCTTGGTTGCTCCTTCAAAATCATGGAGTTCAAGCGGCACGGCAATCTGCTAAGGGCATCTGCTACCACATTGGCTTTACCAGGGTGATAGTGAATGTCCAGGTTGTAATCCTTGATTAGCTCAATCCACCTTCTCTGTCTCATATTCAGCTCCTTCTGAGTGAATATATACTTCAGACTCTTGTGATCCGTATAGATCTCACAACGGTTTCCCATCAGGTAATGCCTCCATGTCTTCAGGGCTAGAACTACGGCTGCGAGTTTGATGGGTTGGGTAATTTTGCTCATGTTGCTTCAGTTGTCGAGATAGATAAGATATAACTTTGCCTTCTTGCATTAGCACACATCCGAGACCGATCTTGGATGCATCACAATACACATCAAAGGGCTTCGTGATATCCGGCATGATCAAGATTGGGGCTGAAATCAATCTCCTCTTGAATTCTTGAAAACTCGCTTCACATTTTTCGGTCCATTCAAACTTCTTGTCCTTCTTTAGCAATTGGGTCATGGGTCTGGCGATACTCGAGAATCCTTCTACGAATTTGCGGTAATATCCCGCCAATCCGAGAAATGCACGAACTTGGGTTTGAGTTGTTGGGGCTTGCCAATCCTCGACATCTTTTACTTTTGCAGGGTCAACGACAATTCCTCCGGCTGATACAATGTGACCGAGGAATCCTACCTCCTGTAACCAGAATTCACATTTGCTAAACTTTGCATACAGCCGATGCTCTCTAAGGGTTCCAAGAATGGTCCTTAGGTGTAGCTCATGTTCTTCTTCTGATTTGGAATAAATCAGAATGTCATCAATGAAAACAACGACAAACTTATCCAGGAAGTCCATAAAAATCTTATTCATTAGATTCATGAAATAAGCGGGGGCATTGGTTAATCCAAAAGACATGACTGTATACTCATACAATCCATATCTAGTGGTAAAGGAAGTCTTTGGAATATCCTCTGCACGAATTTTGAGTTGATGATAGCCTGTTCTAAGATCAATCTTAGAAAACACTTCGGCACCGGTCAACTGATCAAACAAATCTTCTATCTTGGGCCAGGGGTACTTGTTCTTGATAGTGACATCATTCAACTTCCGATAATCCGTACACAAACGGTTACCTCCATCCTTCTTGTCCGCAAACAAGACAGGTGACCTCCATGGTGACGCACTTGGTTGAATTAATCCAATTTCCAACATGGAATCCAGTTGCTTCTTTAGTTCTACTAGCTCAGACGGGTTCATACTATATGGTCTCTGGGCTATGGGTCCGGTTCCGGGGATTAGTTCAATGATAAACTCGATATCCCGATCTGGGGGGGGCATACCGGGCAAAACATCTGGAAATACATCGGGGTATTCACAGACTATCCGGACTTGGTCAATGGTAGGTTGGGCTATACTCTTGTTACACTTGAATTGGCGAGGTTAGGTTTCAGATATATGCTCGACTGATATTCCGGCTGTACTGGTCATGGTTATGGCTTTCTTGGCACAGTCAATCAATCCTTTATGTTTGGACATCCAATCCATTCCTAGTACTACTTCCAACCTTTAGTTCCGAGTACTATAAGGTTAGCATAAAAATCTATGCCATGGATTCGGATAGGGACGGCTTTGCAAATTTGCCTAGCCTTGGTGGTTGATCCGGGAATTTGAACAATCATGACATGCTTCAGTTTGGTTGGTTGAATTTTACTATTGCATGCAAATTCTTCGGTGACAAATGAGTGTGATGCACCAGAATCAAACAACACTCTAGCAAGTACTGAATTAACAGAAAACATACCCAGCACGACGTCTGGCGCTTCCTGAGCTTCTTCAGCATGCATGAGAAAAAGACGGCCATTGCGGTTGAGCGAATTCCCTGGGGCAAATCTTCTTCCGGGCTGAACACGACGTTGCTGCTGAGCTAGGGATTTGGCATTGGGTGTTGCGGCATTCTTCTTGTTGGGGCACTCGTTGGAGTAGTGACCCTTATTTCCACAGTCATAGCAAGTCACTTGCGACTTGTCCTTTGCTGCTATAGGCACAACATTGCTTCCAGTCCTCGGGGCAGTGTTGGTGTTGGCGGTAGCATTGTTGTTGTTGAACTTGGGTGGGGCACGATTGAAATTGCTAGAATTGCCGGGGTTGTGTTTTGCTCCGGGCCTAGGGTTTCCACGGTTGGGATAGGTCGGACAGTTCATCGGGGGTCTGTTGGTTCTTGGGGAAAATCCTGGAGATGGGTTAGGGCGATACTTTGGGGTCTGATGGGTTCCTGGCTGATGCATCATGCGACGCTTGCGGTTCTCATTGGCTTGGTTGATCTTTCCTTCCATCTGGATAGCAGAGTCGACAAGGGCTTCAATATCAGCAAAGGGGATATTGACTAACACTGTCTGCATCTTATCGTGCAGACCATTCAGGAATCTTTCTTTCTTCTTGGATTCAGTGTCGATCTCATCCGGGGCATACCTAGCTAATGACAAGAATTTGTCACGATATTCCACTACGGTCATCCTTCCTAGCTTCAGCTCTCTGAACTCGTCTCTCATTCTCTTGATCAAACCTAGAGGCACATGGGTTCTGCTAAACTTGACCTTGAATTCCTCCCAGGTCATCATCTGGCCTCCGGTCATTGCGCGAACACTATTCCACCATGCTCTGGCATCTCCGGCTAGATAGTGGATGGCGAACAAAACTTTCTCGTTGGCTTCCACTCTGGAGACTTCTAGGTTATTTTCCATGGTTTGCAGCCAATCATCGGCGTCTAGGGGTTCTTCTGACTTAGTGAAAACAGGCGGGTTGGTATTCTGGAAATTCTTGAGCTTAGATCCATGGTTGTCCTGATTTCCGTGGCCTTGGTTGTTGTGGGATAGCTGGGCTATCTGCTGCAGGGTGGCTAGGTTGGCTTGACGTTCCGCTCTTTCAGCTTCGCGGTCAGAAGTCAACATTTGCAGAATCTGCAACATCGGGTCCGGGGATGAACCACTTCCTCCACGTGGCATCTGAAGATTGAGATAGATCGTGAGAAAAGAGGGAAATTTCTAAGGTGTTGAGTCTTTGAAAAGTTTTTAAAGTTTGACTCAGATTTTTCTAGCAACTTGCTTTTTCATTCATTCATTCATTCATTCATAGCACACGATACAACACACACCACAACAAAGAAAAACAGATGGTTTTAAGAACCATTCTGAAAACTACGATACAGTGGGACCGAATACTACTCACTACGCTAGTGCTCAAGTGGTACTACTCCTCGGAATCTGTGGCTTCATCATCCTCATCATCATCGATGAAGGCGAAATCATCCTCATCGATGAAGAAGTCCATAGCCTGATCCTCCAGAAAATCATCGCTGAGATAGGAGTAGGGGTCTCCACGAAGATCCTCTCCGGCATTCTCCCTTTCCTCCAACTGCATGTCTCTCTCGTGGATGGTCTCCTCCAAAGATGAGATATGGTGGCGAAGATGGGCAATAATGCGTTCCTTCTTGTCGAGCTGACGGCGGCGAGACTGGCGATCCTTTGCTAGCATGGCGATGGTTTGATCCTTCGTTTTGATGATGGAAGACTTGTGGTTGGAGTAGTCACGGTAGTTATCCAACTCCTGCTGACGATCGTACATCATGAAGCTAAGGTGGTCCACTTGGGTCTTCAGCTCAGGGTGGTATGGGGCTTCCAGTGGTTGTCCATTAGCATCACGCCTTGGGCAAAACTCAAAGCGGGTTCCCTTGATCTGATTGATGCTCTGCCCACACAGACGGGAAAGAGCTTCCTGCATTGCCCTGGCAAGTCCGTCGAGCCAGTTGTTCTCTCTTAAGGTAAACTGAATTCCCTCAGCAGTGGGAGGTTCAATCTTTCCTCGGAGACTTGCAACAAGTAGCCACTGCAGATCTTCTCCTCCTTGATCATTGAGCTGAGCTCCGAAGAACTCGGGGTGCGGACGCTCCAAAAGTTCCGAAAGCTGGTCCAAATCCCTCCCAAAGATAAGGTCTCCCCCATTCCCAAACTGATAAAACTTGCTGTACTTCACGTCCATCTATAAGAATATAGGATGAGTAAGTTAGTAGAGTGGTCAAGTGTGTCAAAATTTTATGTATTTTGCAAGAGTTTTTGAGGAACATGAATTTTCATGAAAGAATCAAAGGGATAAGAATGAGAATAAGTTTTTGTAAATATTTGTTTTCTTTGGTTTTGAAACTAAGTTTTTGATTCAAACGTCCAGTCTAACTAGGGACTCCTATGGTCAACCTGGCTCTGATACCAACTTGTCAACACCTGGATTTTTAATCCCAGATGCCTGTTATGCCATACATCGCAATCCCAGGATTACCATTTTTGAGAGACATAACAGAATTGGATACCACAGTACATCATCCATTACAAACCATACATAAGGTCTTACACAAATAGGGATCTCATTGATCCAGTTCTTAATACAACTTCAAGCAGCGGAATACGTAATAATAACGGTAGCGTAGGCGAAGCTCCATCTTTGGGGTCACAGGCAATGCTGACGATGGGAGATGATCCTAGTTGTCGTAACCTTCCTGGGGTCCATCCTCCAGGTACTCCTCTTCATAGTCTGGCCATGGGAATAGCCAGGGACAAAGCCATGAGTAGTCTTTAAGTACTCGCAAACCAATACTAACAAGTGAAAGGGGTTTTTGATAATAGGACACTAGGCTCTAGGGTGTTCTGCAAAAGCCAGATTTATCTCTACTAAGTTTGGAAACAACGAATGCTATTTAAGGTTTTATAACACCTAAGTGGGAACTTGTATCTCATGCCACAACCCTGTTGTGGTCAAGTCAAAGTCTCACTTCCTTTCACAAATCATTTTGAAAAGTCTGACGGGGGAACAGTATGGCCACTCCAACTGTCCATAACCGCAGACGCGGCTATTCGAATAGTTTGACACTCTGCAGAGATTGTACACTTTCACCACAACATTCGATACACCCGTCAGGAACAAATCCTGAATTAACCATACTCAGTATGCGGATAATCAATCCTAACCTTTCAATTACACGCCCTAGTATAAGCACCTCTCCTATGAGTTTGGCCTCCCAACCATGACCAGCTGTCATCTTGGGTACTGCACAGGTGGACAATCTTCACAAGGTAGCCTCAGCTCAGACCTTGGCCGTGAGGGAACCAATACTAAGGTATATAAGTTTCCAGTCAAGCCCTACCCAATCTTCGGGTATTGTGGTTGTACGATAAAATTGGAATGGTATTGCATCCAGACAACCATCAGTTTTATAAAGGGCTAAGGCTCCTGCCTCAACATTTTCATCACCAAAATCATCAGGTGTTCGGAAACACATGTCAAAACATCTCAGTAGAATGATCCATCATTCTAAGGTTTTCATAACCATTTTCACCAAGTATTCCCATCTAATGTTGATCAAGTTTTATGCTTAGCACTAGCATCTACAAGTGGGGGTAAGCACTAATGAGTGGTGGTAAACTATTGGAGTTTAACTGAGTTTAATCTCATGCCTTAGGCTGACATCAAGATTATCTAGCTTAGGCCAAATTTTATGCTCTTTATGCAACCTTCAATTATCCTTCTAGTATCTACCATTTATTCCAGTAAACTCTAAGTAAGAGCTTTGATAAAGAAATAAAGTAATAAACTTGCAAGTAAAACTAGGATTGGTTTATCAAGGGGTTATGATCATATATGCTTTAAGGCATATAGTGAGCATGGTAGCAAGCAGGTATTAGCTTGCACATCCAACTAGTAGTATTAGGCTTGCTAAAGTAGAGTATCTTGCAAGTGTTAGCTTGCACATTCAACTAGTAGCATTAGGCTTGCTAAAGTAGAGTATCTTGCAAGTGTTAGCTTGCACATTCAACTAGTAGCATTAGGCTTGCTAAAGTAGAGTATCTTTCAAGTGTTAGCTTGCACATTCAACTAGTAGCATTAGGCTTGCCTTGTGCAGAGCAGTGGTTGAAGTTCTCCTCGGCTTCTTCTTCGTAGTATCCTCCTTCCTCCTCGTATCCTTGGTCGGTACTAGCGTCTATAAATAAATAAGATGTACACAATCACCAAACAATACTTAACTACTTGCAATCATCACACCAAAGGGTCCTATAGATGATCTAGCATCATCACTAACATTACAAGATTAAAGCTTGGTTTAATTCCTTTTATTTTTAGAAAAGTAATTTCTACTCATTGAAAAATTACTTAAGATTTAATATTCTCCAAGACAAACATGGGATCATGTTGAAACATGTCATCACCACATATTTTAGTCCATGGGAAGGTGATTTAAAGTGGTGTCACAATTTAATAAGGTTTTACCCTTTTATTTTAATTAAATAAAGTGACTAGAAATTCCTATGTAGCATTCTTTTATTACTTGAACATTATTTCTATAAGTAAACCTATATATTTTTGTATATTCTGAAAGGTATGGTTAAATGTGATTTTTGAGAGTTGGAATCAACTCAAAAGATATTATGGTTTTAATTTGAAAAATGTTTGAATGCAGAAAAGCTTCTGCCTTGTTATTTTTACCAAGGATGATCTACAGATCCAAATGACTTGAATCTAACGGGCTTGGATTCAGCATTCCCAGACCTTTCTAACAAAATTAGTTTCATTCAATTTGGTTCAATGAATCGATCTGGGTTGATTTTTGAATCTAGGTGCAGAAGTGTGTTTGCAATAAAATGGAAAAGGTTAATTTCAAATGACTGGGCTGCGCGGGAAGCGATACTGGGCTTGCCTGCTAAGCACAGCGCTTAGGCGGGCTGGTTAAGTGGCTGTCCCCACGCGTCAGTGAGACGAGGGGGTGCGAAGCGGTATGGGGTGATGTGGTGCGTTCGATCTGGTTCTAATCCAACGGCCGAGAGTCATCATCGACGTTGGGCAACGCCGGCAAGACATAAACCTAGCGCGGCCAATGGGGATAGTTGGGGCTCACCGGGGTTCAGGCGAGGGTCGGCAAGGTGGGCACGATCAGTGAGGAGAAGGGAGTGAGATGGTGTGTTCAATTCGGCTGGGGGTGGCCTCTATTTATAGTGGAGCGAGGGGACCGATGAGGCGCAAGGTGAGCTTGTCGTGGTCGACGGTACAGACGGCTATCGGCATGGGCGACGGTAGGGGGCGGTGCGGTGCTCCCTGGCGATGCTCAACGACACGGTGGCAAGACGTGGGGCGGTGCGGTTTGGTCGGAACGCGACGGTGCTCTGCGCGTGCCCGACGGAAGATTTAATGGCGCACAGCGCGCGTGGTCCGTGCGGTGGCGAACGAGCGTGTCTGCAGGGTTGCTGGGATGGTGGTGATCACGTATGCACGCGGCGAGGGCGTCGCGCGGTCTGTGGGCGTCGGTCGAGCGTGGCGCATGGGGCGTGCTCTCGGCATGGTTGCTAGCGAGGTTGGCATGGTTCGTGCGTGTGGTCCAGTGGCTGGCAACGTTCGAGCGCTGGACAGGGAGTGGCGGTGGGATGTTGGCTTGCTCCCAGACATGCTGGCTAGGTTTGTTTCTCCTCCTAGCTTGCTGTCGACATGGGGGTGACAAGGTTGCATTCGGCCTGCTCACCGTTGATGGCAATGCCAAGCTTACAGTGATGCTAAGGGTGTGCAATCGAGCTAGATGATCTACTAAAACCTAGTTGTAACCAGAGAGGGAACAAGTTAGGCTTCAACCACTGCTCACAATAGTGTTTAAGATTTTGATGATTTGTGTCTGCAATGTGTTTGATGAAATGGCCGCAAGAATTCAAGTTTTGAATTTTGAAAAGATTTTTGGTGGGTGTGCTAGGTTGGTGCTGGTGAGTCTGCAAATGCTTGGGTTTTGAAAGTTGAGCTTGTTTGAGTGGTTTTTGAAAAAGTGGGATCTTCTCATATGATAAAGATTCAATTTTGAATTGTCATTTAAACTATGCATTTGAAAGTTTCTGGATGATCACAAAGTGGGCCTTGATACTTTTTTATGAGTACAATCAAGGGGTGCAAAGATCCAAACAAGATTCTGTTAAGTTCTGAAAGTTTGGGACAGCCAAAGTAGGCATGGGAGTTAAATTGGTCAAAATTACCATTCATCCAATTTGGTTTGTTTTGATTTGTTTGTCTTTGGGAAAAGTGTGGGGATTGTTTAGACGATGTTTATTTCACCTAAGAAACATTTTACAAGCAAAGAAACACATAAACAAGGCAATTCAAAAGAATTCAAAATGGGATGCATACACACATGCATGCTTTCATATTTTTTATTTAGAAAAGTTTTTGTTAACCCTAATTTTGATGATTAGAGTTTGATGATCCAAGTTTAGTATTTTTGGGATGTTACAGAAGGATCTCAAGTGAACCATATAGTTGGACCACCATGTTTAGTTTAAATTAAACACACCAACTTATGTGGTGTAACAAAAATATTTTGTTGCCTAAAAAATGTTCTTTAAACTTGTTGTTTGAGTGGAATGTTTGTTTGTGATTGCTTGCACATTGCTTGTGTGAATTGTGATGTGTGTGATTAGAATTAATTCCTTAGAAATCTTTTGACTATTCTAATCCCAATCCAACCCAAACAGATGACTACTCCAAGAAACTCCAACATCAAGGATGGTGACAACAACAACAACCAAGAGGCCAACATGAGAGAACTCATAGTAACCCAAACCCAGTTGAACCAAGTGACAACTCAATTTTTAGCCAACACCAGTGAGTTAGATCCAACCATGCAAAGGTTTTTGGAAACCCAAACCCAATTGTTGCATAAGGTGACAAATCAATTGATCAACATGGGAGACAACCCTTCCCAAGGAGTTTGTGATAACAAGGATGTCAAGGATGATATTCTAGAGGGAACCCAAGCTTGCAATGTTTGTGGAGACAAGGATCACACTTCCAAAGAGCATGAAGATCAATGCCCCAATTGTGAAGAGAAACATCCAACTAATCAATGCCCCACATCTTAAGCTACTTGTTTCCTATGTGAAGGAAATAATCATGTCCCTATCCAATGCCCCATCTATTCCATAGTTCAACAAAGAAACAAGATGGAGTGCAACAACAGTTTGTAAACCCTCATGAAGGAACAACTTTTACCAAGAAGAATGAAGGCAAAGTCAAAACTATGCATCATAAGGCCAAATCCAAAGTGACCACAAAGTGTTGCTACTCTTGTGGAGAAGAAGGTCATATCTCTAGTAACTGCCCCAAGAAGAGAGAAAGATTTCCCACCTTTGTGGTGAAGTATGAAGAGCATGAACTAGAATAACTCCTAGCTTTGGAGAAACCCAAAAATAAGAAGAAGGACATAAGCCAGTTGCAATGTTACAATTGCAAAGAGATGGGACACTATGTCAGTGATTGCCCAGAAAAGAAAAAGAACCAAGGAAATAAACAAGAGAAATTGATACCAAAGAAGAAAAAGGATAATATCCAAGTCACGTGTTTCAAATGCAAAGAGCTAGGCCATTATGCAGACAAGTGTCCAGAGAAGCTTCATCAGAATCCCAAGCAAGCCAAGAAGTAATCTAATTGGAAAATTTTTAAGGGTGGTAGTACCCTAGTTACTGTAAGCCAACTTGTAACCCTATCTTTCCCAAATCTCGGGATGAGATTTATTTTAAGGTTGGTAGCCTGTCACATCCCAAAATCTTCCAAATTTTGTAATGTGAAAAATAAATAAACAAAATAAATAATTGTTGAAATTTAGGGTGAAAAGAAACTTTTTGTCTCTAAATGGAAACCTAAAATCCCATCTTGAACAAACTTTGGTTAATGTTTGAATCCAAACTATATTCAAATCAAGTGAAATGCATTCTTCATAAATGCATCTGGAAATTTAAACACTTGGAAAATAAACCAAAACCCTAAAACCCTAATGGAAGAAAAACATTTCCAAGTTATCTCTAAGACCATGGATTTGATACAAATAAAAATTTGTCAACAAACATTTATAAATGATCAAGAATGACAAATAGAAATATTATAAAACCATAGAAATTAGTTTCACTCAGTTTGGAGCCATAGATAAAATCTTATGAATTTAATAAGATAAGGAAATTGAATTTCCAAAGCTAATAAAGCACCTATCAAGAAATCCATACCAAATGGTTAGCAAATAATCCTAAATAGATTTAAAAGGATAAACAAATATTAAATAAGATTTTACAAATTGGAATCACCAAGTTTGAATCTACAAATAAAAAGATATGGATTTTATGAGATAAAGATAGAAATATTAAATGACGAGTATTTAAAGACCAAATTAAATCTTGACCTAATCCATAAGCAAATGGAATAATTATAATCCAAATCCAAATAAAATAAGTGGATAAAGAATTTTCCAAATAAAATAAAGTGGCATTAACCAAATTCTATTTCCATTTGAATAAAGACAAAATCACTATTAGAAATGATTAATTAATCATGAGAGAATAATATTTGGAATTTACCCAAGTGGAATAAAAGTTGTTTAATTAACTTAAATGGGATCAAAGAAATCAACTAAATAAATTTATGGAAACAAAACCATATTTAATTTTCATTGGAATAAAAACAAATACCCAATTTAAATGATTTATCAATCATATTAAAAATGTTCCAAATAAATCAAGGTGAATTATTTGACACCCTAATGAATAAATAAAACCTACTGAAAAGATTTAGATTTCAAATGGAGTTTTGAAAACATTATTAAATCTTATTTGAATTAATACAAGAGCCTATTTTAAATAATTATTATACCCTAAAAAGAATAAAATTATTATTCTAAATTGACTTCAGAATATATTAATAAACAATATTTGAATACACACAAAGTTTGGTTGAAGTTTGAAATCATATTTTTGTTTGAAATGTTTAAATAAATTCAAAACAGAAATAAAAATAGAAAAAGAAAAATAACAGAAGAGAAAAATAAAATAAAACAGAGCAGCCCAACCCAGCTAGCCCACTAAGC
Organism: Avena sativa; assembly: GCA_916181665.1. Lineage (NCBI taxonomy): Eukaryota > Viridiplantae > Streptophyta > Magnoliopsida > Poales > Poaceae > Avena > Avena sativa. The sequence continues at coordinate 382,249,818 of OV702281.1, read as the reverse complement.
CCAGCAAGCCCACCTGTCTTCTCTCCCCGAAGCGTTTTCTGTCACTCACAGACGAACCCGCAAACCCAATGACAACCAGACCCCACCCCCACACACTCTCACTCGCTGACGCTAGGCCCCACCGCCAGCTCCCCTTCGTTCTCACCCGCGCGCTAACCTCGCCCTCCCCCGGCCGTTGCTGCCGATTGATTGCCGGTGTAAATTCGCATCAACGCCGCGATTAAACAGCCCCGCGATCACGCGTACATAAGCGCCTGCCCTCTCTCTCTCTCTTCCCTCACTCGCCGCACCTCCTCCGCCCTAGGGCTGCCCAAATTTTTCTCGACAACCTCCACTGCTCCGGCGAGTTTCTCCATCGATTCCAGCCACCACCGTCAGCCCCACTGCCTCCTGAGCACACGAGCTTGTTCTCCAGCATCTCCTGCACCTCCCAGTACTCTCCACTCGCTCGCGCTCGCCCTGCAATCTCGACTGCGTCTTCGTCAAAGCAGTGCCGTCGTCTGTCTCCTCTCCGACGAGCTCCCTCGGTATGTACTAACCGCCCCCTTCCCTCTAGTTGACACGCGAATGACCCCCAGCATCGTAAGCATCTAACTACACCTCGGTTTTGTCTTAGCGTGCACCGTGGCGTCGTCTCCAACAAACGACTGACGCACCCGATGACAGACACATCTTCGGCGAGGAATTCCGACTGACCTAGAGCGCCCCTTCAACAGACAAGGACAAGTTGAGCATCCCCGTGCCACGGAGATCTCGGTGAGCCACACCACGTCCCCTCTCGCTTCTTGTATCGCCGGCTCCGCCGCTGACAGACCGCGCCGCCGCCAGCCACCGTCGCTCGCGTCGCCACTCCATGGCAAGCGCACTGTAGCCGTAGGATGCGATTTGTCTGGCTAGGATTAGATCTAGGCGAAGAGGTAAGTTTGATCCAGAGCCGCACGATCTCATTTTAATCCAACACGCCACATCGCTTGATCCGTGCGAACCGGTATGGGAGAATAGAAACGCGCCACGTGGCTCAGACTTCGTTTTAAAAACAGAAACATTTCTATTAGATATGAGATTTTGTAAAATCTATAACTTTTGATCCACACGTCCAAATTTTGCAAATTTTATATCAATAGAATCAGCAAGACAATTAGTTTCCAACCATAAACTTTGTTTAGTAAATTGCTTCTGTTAAATTGTTTGTTTTTGCATAAACTTGTGTAGGCATATTTTGGATATAAAATTTGTTCTAAAATTATTTTTGTGATAAAACCTTTGGCAAATGGATTGTTTTGAACCTACTGACCATATAAATCAACTTTTGGATTCAAAAATATATTTTGTGAGGCAAATTAATAAATCTTTGAAATAAAGCATTTCTAGCCAAATAAAAATGTTGATTATGGTTTAAAAATGTTTTTGGAGAAAAACCCTTGGGAAATGTTTTGATTTAAACTCTCTGACTCTAAAAAACAAAGTTTTATGATTTAAAAATATATTTGGTGAACCCTATAAAGATTATTGCTTGCTAAAGGCAATTCTAACCACATAAAATATTGATTTGGTTTAAAAATGGTTTATAAATAAAACCTTTTGCAAATTATTTTTCCACTTATATAAATTGACAATAGGTGTTTTAGAATGTTTATAACCTATTAGAAACCACTTTTGTAATTAAAACAATCTTTGGAATGCTTGCATGCATTACTTTGTTTCTATTATTTTATGTGATGTTTGCTTGATTGGTAGATTGAAATTGTGCCTTGCTTGATTGAATTGTAGTGGAATTTGAAGAGTGTGATCATTGCAAGATCAAGGAGTGAACTTATAATCTCTACCAAAAAGGCAAGTGATGCTCCATACTTTTGTCCCATTACTATGCATTAGTGATATTTCTAAGTAGGACTTGCATGGAATTTTTGCTAAGTGTAAACCATGCCATGGGAAAACCTAGTAGATGAAACCTTAGTATAAATTTCCTAAGTTAAGATTCCTACTACTATCATGCTTAGCTTATCTAGTAGAAAACAAGGGTGGAATATATTCATACTATGTAATATTTCTAAGTCAAGGACTTGTGTTTTGTTTAATAAAACAACTAAGTGAATGAATCACCTGGGTGGAATGGAAGGAATGGTTTGTGTTGAGTGGTTACACAAGGCCCATTTCTATGGTTTACCTTGTGTATCTCACTTGTGGATGGCCACCCAGGAACAAAGAGATTTGAGATGTCAAATGTTGAGAAGCTTCAAGTGCAGCCACTTGGCATTATGGGCTCTGCCTGGATCATATAGGTTGCAATAACTTAGCCAAATGGACAGTTGGTGGTAGGGGATTGATAGGTTGGAGAGTGTCCATTCTGGTCTAAGGGAAGGCTTTTGAAAGATCTTGTCTTGGTGAAACCAAGTCTTGTGGGGAAAGTGCACCACCTCTGTAGAGTGTAAAATCTAAGTACTTAGCCATGTCCCTGGTAAAGGACAATTTGAGCATCAAGACATGGAAGCTATCAAGAATCTCCTCATCCCAATTTCTAAGTTAAAAACTTGTGGTTGAACAAGGGTTGAAGGATCACCAATTTCTATTGGGAGATGCCTTGGGTGATTTTGACAAACAAAAACTTAGTGTTTTCAAATGATAAGGAAAATCTATTTTGAGCAAAGCAAGCCTAAGCTCCACTTAGCCAAATGCATATAGATGATAGACTCCACTATATTACCATAGTATCACTTGCCAATACAATTCAAATGTATTGACCCTTGTGGCTGTAACTTATTATGTTGCAGGTTTGTTTGATGTTAGTGAAGTTTATTGATTAGGATTACAAGTCTACAACCAACATGACTGCCTGTGGCACTTTGAAGATGAAGGACCCCATGATATTGTTATATTATGCTGCATTGTAATGGGATAGGCAAATGAGCTATGTAAGATGTAATAAATTATTTTATTCCTGGTTATAAAGTTGTATTATGACCTTTGTTTCTTGATATTACATCTTAACTGTGGATGCTAGCTATTGATCCAGGGACTAGCATTGTAAACACAGGGATCCCTACCTTATTAAAGGTTGGGACCTCTACAGTTAGTACGTGTGGGTAAAGCTGTACACCCCTGCAGGGTAATAATCTTTCGGAAAGCCGTGTCCACGGTTATGGACGACTTGGGAACGGACGTGATGATCATAGAGAACTTGAACCTAATCATAAAACTTGGAAGATCAACGTGTGCTCAAGGATGCTTCCTCATGGGTACGAGGGGGTGATCCTAGTTAGGGTTCGGATGATGATTTGGTGGATATCAAAAGATGATGATCAATATTTCAGAGATGTTGCTCTCTTATCCCCTTTTAAAATACTCTGAATAGACGAGCTCCTTCTCTCTCTCGTTTTACAAACAAAGTGGCTTTATGCAAAAAAAACTCCACCAACCATAAGTCTTGCGGAGTACACCATGTACTCACCCTTGCTTTGTTGATACTTTTGGCAGAGTAAGTGTTCCCCTGAAGACAAGTTCCGTACTACATCGACATTGACGAGTAGCTTGGGGTTCCCAGCCGGCAGCCTGGAATCTATGGGCTGGGACATCATCGTTATGCTTCAGGCCTCTTAGGCCATTTGTTAAGTTTGCTATACTTAATAGCATAATTTTCCTTCCGTTGTTTGATGTTTGTGGTCCGTGACCTCTGCTTGTAATAATTTGGTTCTCTGCTCAGTTATGAGCTTGCTATAATAAATTTTTGTGTCGTAGGGTCACTGTCGTGTTACCGATTCTTCACTGGATATTCTCGAGCTCAAGGTTAAGCTTATTTCAGACGGAGGTCTGGGATTTGTTTAGCCCTGATCCCAGGGGTGTCACAGGTCTTGGTATCAGAGCAGTACCGACCGTATGAAAACCTTGCTATTGGTCGATGTTGAGTCTAGTGTTTGAGAAAACTATTTTCAAAGATGAAAAATATTTGCGAAAACTCTAGTATGCTTATTTTACTTCTTATCCAGGTTCGCTCTAACTCTGGGTTATCTTATCTGGTGTTGATTCTGGAAAAGTTTTGATATCTCTTCTAGTCTTTCAAATCTTAGGTGCCTTTTTGGCATGTCGTTTCTCAGCCGGTCGACCTAGTGTTAAGTTCTTTAGAGTTGTGTGTATTGTGAATTTCTTGTTTCCCTTTGCTCTTTATCTTCTGAGAGATTCCTTTCTATCATGATCTCTCTGTCCTGTGGACCCACAATATTATATTGTTGGATTTGTAGTATTCTGCTCTAGGCTTCGAGGTTTCCTTTCACCTCGTGTGCCTCCTTTTTATTTGCTTGGGTACTTCAGAAGTTTTTTCTTCTTCTGGAAGTTACCTCGTGATCACTATCTTGCAGTGTACACTATGTCACTAAAGTAGTAGTTACTTCTTTCTTGGATTTTAACCCTCGGACTTGAACCTAAGATCCTCGGTTGTTGGGGATATGTTATATGGGTATCCTCATAGCATGTCTCATATCCGGATAACCCGGGTGGCCCATAGTTGGTAGCATGGCCCATGGCCTGCTGAGCGGCCCAGTTAGATGGATCCAGAAGGGAATCCCATGCCGGATAAAGGAAGGCTACGGTTGGAGTCACCGATGTACCCGGAGCCTTGGAGTGCAAGATACACAAGACTAGTAATAGACGGTGTAGGACTCTGTAACCTGTCCGGCTAGGACTTTTCCCTGTAACCCTAGGTCCTGGCAACTATATAAGTCGGGCCTATGGGAGCCTTTAGGGCACTTTCATAGACAACTTCAGACAATCTCGCACAGCGAACCAATCCCTGTAACTCGGTGTATTGCCCTTATAGTGATTTATAGCAGGAGTAGGATTCCGCCACCGTCGTGGGATCTGAACCTGGGTAAGCTGTGTTACCTCGTACCCGTCAACCGTCCGCCTTCCCCCACGTCTCTAAACACGCACTGTGAGGACCCCTCCATGGCATACTCATCGGCAATACCACGACACCGATTGTGCTGGATTCTGGTGTTGTGAATCTAGTACATGAAGCTGACCTTTAACCCAAGATCCCTTTTGTTGACCCCTGTTGTTAATGTTCACGCATTACCTCAGGATGGCTGGTATTACAATTCTATCCTCCAATCTTGTGGTCTTTGTCGCGATTGCATTGTGACAAATAAGGACTTCCTCTACCACTAGCTATGGCAGATGTTCTTTAATGGAACCAAATAGATCACGACAAGAGTACTCCTTGTGAGTCTCGCATCTATACTCGTGACTCTGCCACACCTTACCTATTCTTTGCATTGGTTTTTGTAAGATTGTTGACTTATGCATCCACATCTCGGGATTCTATACTGAGCATGTTCTTTCTCCCTTGTTGTTTGCCGACCTTTGTCTACCAGTTGGTAGCCAAGTAGTAAATGTGCATCGGTGTCTTCCGATATAAGATACTCTTGTGGTCCGTCATGACAAATCATTTCGGTATGTCTAGGAGAAACAAACTCCAGTACCTCGTCATATCTAGGACTAGGTCAAAGTGTTGAAATCCGTAGATCAAGAGGCATTGATGAACTTCTATCTGTTCCGCCTTAAGGTATCACACCCTTTTATACTAAGAGGTCGTGCTGAGTTTCATGACCCCTTAATGAAGTGATGATTTTACACATCTTTACTCACCCTTCCTTGAGCCTTCACGGCCATGAGTGATGCGTGTGCGTAATAATGTGGCTATCCGAGATTCTGAGCAATTATTATTGTTTTGAACTCCAAGGACATTTGTGTCATTCTTAGCGTGACTGGTTAACCCTATCACTAAGCGAAGTTTGACTGTGCTACCAAGTCCGTTATTCTGGTGCACTCTCTTCAGTCAAAGAGTTAGGCTTGTGCCGAAACTCTGAGACTGTGTTCTCTTGCCTTGTAAAGCAAGTTCCCTCTCGAACTAAGTGACATATCGGTGGTTCGTGATATTCTAGGTGTCTACTAGAAGTATCGCCATTTTGCCACATGACCGTGTTGTCAATTTCTTGAGCAAGCAAGTTCTCTGAACTGCTTCTTTCTCCAAGGATCCATTCTGGATACCCCTGAACTAGTTGGTTGAGCTTAAACAACAACTTGGAGAGTTGTAAGATAAAATTTCTAGCCGACCCAGTTCCTTTGTAATGGGATGTCTTGTTTTGTTCGTGTTGAAGAAAGATAATATTTCCTTTGTGGATATGTTGTCTTCCCCACCTTTGATTTGATTTGGGTTATCATCAAATCAAACTCAGTTCCAAGGACTATATTGATGGTGTTCCTACTCGTCATGTTTCACTTGAGTACATCTTCATGTCCTTTAATCTGACCAATATTCTTGCTTTGTTCATATGACATATGAGTCCATCTTCTCGGAGTGTTTTGATAAGCTTGTTGTTGAGCCCATCGATGACATTCTTATTTTCTCCATGTTAGACAAGATTCATATGGAACAATTGGCATTAATGTTGGAAACTTTCGAGAACCATCTTCGAGTCATCTTGAAGTATGGTTATGGATGTTAGAAGTAACCTTCTCTGGTTCACGTGCAATTGTTGAAAGATGTCGTCGTGGATTCGAGAAGAGTTATCTTTCTTTTCTTTAGGACACATGGTGTGTTTTATTGCTAGTACTTTATATGTATGCAGCTGTCTTTCGACAAGTTGTAAATACATGGGTCTAGCAATTCAGCTCGTATTTTAGAGCTTGACACTATAGTCCATATCTTGAGAATCTATTAACTTTACCTTTTCGGTAAATGTTGCAAACTTTCTATTCGGACATGCTGAGTCTGAAGTACCATACCACCTAACCAAAGTTGAATCTCAAGCAACAGTGATGGTTGGTGTTCCTCAAGATTTAGACATAGGTCTCTTTGTAATTCTGGCAAGATTGATGTAATGGTTGACACACTTAGATGGAAAGACCTTCTGCCATATTCTCTTGATTCAGCAATATCAACCACTCTTCATGAGGCATCTTCTATGATTTATTATAGGAGTTGTGCTTATGGTTCTTTTGTATCCGAAGTCTGACCTTTACTTGATGATTGATTTCTCGAACATCAAGGAGAACATTTGAGGTAGTGTTGCTAAATGTCTCTCGGTCGATCCTCCAGACCAATTATGATGGCAAGTGTTGTTGTGCCAAGTAATTAAAGTCTGAGAATGAAGTTTCTTTCTTCTCGTGTCATCAGGAATCTTCTTACCAATTCATCTCAGTGGTGTAAAGTGATATCACGATCTTTGGCAAAGATTTCGATATACTTGGATGAATAAAGAATTTCCTTCGTTTCCTTAACCATGTTATAAGAGTGGCTATGATTTTGGTAATCTGTAGTTGCTCTTGATTACATGTTTCTTGTGGCTCTTATGAGTCCTCTCCACAAAACACTTTTCTGTCTTGGCCTTCTGTTAAATGAAAGAGTGACTCTTCTGTGTCAAAATTAGTTTAACAGCTTGGTTTTGTTGATCCATATATCTGCAACCTGAAATCTCTACTTAAGCTATTTAGTAGAGGTTCCTCATCGAAGTATGTGTCATGTTCTTTCTATTGAAACCTCCCTTCTCAGAAGCTTATATCTTCTGTGAGCTCCATGGTCTCAATCCTTATGAAGACCATCTATCTAACAATTTGAAAACTTTCTCCTTTTGTTTCCTCTTGCGTGGCACTGACGTGGGCATTGCGCAGCCTCTGCCATGGTGGCAACCGACTTGGCCCGGGCCCCACCTGGCAGCCGCAGTGGCTAGAGCCAGCCCCACTGAGAATGCCCCTGACCCCACTTTGCTTGTGTGGCTGTCGATGTGGCCTCGGCCCCACCGGTCAGTCACTGTGGGTAGATTCTGTCTGGGTGTAAAAATTTAACAAGCTTTTAATAATTGTTTAATAATTTCAGAATTTGAATAAAACTTGTAAAATTCATAACTTACTATTTATAAGTCAGAAAAATATGTATAATATATCTAAATGTTCAGAAAAATGAAACCTAGCTATTTAAGATATCATCATGCATGATCAACAACTAAAATGACAAGTTTAATTAGAGAACAAAATCAACCCCTCTCATATACATCCAGAGTTTTCCCGAATTAGGGTTTCTACCCTTCGGAATCCTGATTAAGTTGTCGAGCATGCCTTAGGGTTACATTTCAATGCAATTTAACTTGTCATATCATCATCCTTGCTTGATCATTGCATCGATGCCATGTGTTGATTGTTTCCCTCTTTTTCCGTTGTTTGCTTCTCTCCGGTAGAATACGATATCGAGATCAAGATCGAAGACCGAGATCAATACCATCGAAGATCGAAGACCGACGAACAATACTTGACCAACTGTAACCAAGTCAAGTAAAAGGCTCCCGAAGATCTTCTTATCTGCTATCAACTAGCAAAGGCAAGCATAGCCCCACGATGATATAATCCTATGATTTCGAAAGCATTTCATTTCTTGCCATGACACATACGATTCTACTATGGTATTTCATCGATAGATAGAGTATCCTATCTATTGCATACTACTTTTGAGCTTATATTACCTGATCCACTGCTCCTAGCATAACTAGGTTTGGCTTGTGTGCACTGCTAGAGCTTATATCCGTGTCCTGCTTAGCCATGCATAGCTGTTGAGTCTGGTCCATCCAGATGATGTATCAGATGCAGAGAATCTAGTATGACAGGAGAACGTGATGAGATGAGATCAGTGATATGAGATTAAACTTGCTAAGGCTTGTATGGGAGGCCACGGTGGGATGTGGTTTTTGTAGTCCCATGCTCGCCACCACTAGGACCCGATGTTCTTGCCTCTTGAACCAAGACGAGCGTACAACCACATGGGGCCTGGAAAACCCCACGAGTGACTAACTTTCCTAGTAGATTCCATGAGTCACATAGTCCAGGCGTTCCATTCTACATAAGCATAGAAAACCTTTTGAAAGATTTGCTGGGTGCAGGTGCATTCATAACAGGTAGGTAAGCATGGCCGGGGTTGCTTGGGGTCGATGGAGCCCCTGGTGAACCAACCTCGCCTCACATCTTTAAGTACCGTCTTCGGGATTTGACCCGTTACGGCGGAACCATACTTATTGTGTGACTCATGGTCTCGGCGAAAGCAAGGTAAAGGTCATGTCTAACCACCCTCTGCCGGCCTTCCAAGGAAGAGGGCTAATCTTAAGTGGCATTAAGAGAAGGTTAGTACGTATGGGTAAAGCTTTACACCCCTGTAGGGTAATAATGTTTCGGAAAGCCGTGTCCACGGTTATGGATGACTTGGGAACGGACGTGATGATCATAGAGAACTTGAACCTAATCATAAAACTTGGCAGATCAACATGTGCTTAAGGATGCTTCCTCATGGGTACGAGGGGGTGATCCTAGTTAGGGTTCAGATGATGATTTGGTGGATATCAAAAGATGATGATCAATATTTCAGAGATGTCGCTCTCTTATCCCCTTTTAAAATACTCTGAATAGACGAGCTCCTTCTCTCTCTCGTTTTACAAACAAAAGTGGCTTTATGCAAAACAAATCCACCAGCCATAAGTCTTGCGAAGTACACCATGTACTCACCCTTGCTTTGTTGATACTTTTGGCAGAGTAAGTGTTCCCCTGAAGACGAGTTCCGTACTACATCGACATCGACGAGTAGCTTGGGGTTCCTGGCCGGCAGCTTGGAATCTATGGGCTAGGACATCATCGTTATGCTTCAGGCCTCTTAGGCCATTTGTTAAGTTTTCTATACTTAATAGCATAATTTTTCTTCCGTTGTTTGATGTTTGTGGTTCGTGACCTCTGCTTGTAATAATTTGGTTCTCTGCTCAGTTATGAGCTTGCTGTAATAAATTTTTGTGTCGTAGGGTCACTACCGTGTTACCGATTCTTCACTGGATATTCTCGAGCTCAAGGTTAAGCTTATTTCAGACGGAGGTCTGGGATTTGTTTAGCCCTGATCCCGGGGGTGTCACAACTTTCCTTTAACTCCGAACCTTTTCACCCCTTTCATTGGAATTACTTTCAAGTATACCATATCTCCCACTTCTGGATGCCAAGATCTTCGACTTTGATCAGCATAACTTTTTTGCCTACTCTGGGCTATTTTCAGTCTATCCATGATCTTATCAATGATATCTTGTATCTACTTGATATAATCTGGCGCAAATTCTTTGCTGCTTCCAGGCTCATACCAACATATTGGTGATCTACACTTCCTTCCATACAGAACTTGGTATGGTGCTGCTTTCAGACTACTCTGATAGCTATTATTGTAGGAAAATTCTGCCAATGGTAGATGATCTTCCCATGTACCTCCAAAATCTAATGCACAAGCTCTTAACATGTCTTCTAGTATTTGATTTGTTCTTTCAGTTTGACCTCCTGTCTCAGGATGATATGTTGTAATGAAATCTAACTTTGAACCAAGTGCTTCATGCAATTGCTTCCAAAATGCTGAAGTAAACACTGATCCCCTATCAGTTACGATCTTCTTGGGTACTCCATGATTACTTACTATCTCTTTGACATAAAATTCAACTAGCTTCTCGGCATTATCCTTCTAATTTACTAGAATAAAATGTGCACTCTTAGTGAGTCTGTCCACAATTACCCATATGATATCCTTCTGTTTAGGGTCATGGGCAATCCTGTGATGAAATCCATACCTATTTCTTCCCACTTCCATTCGGGAATCTCCAAAGGTTGTAATGGTCTTGCTGGACTTTGATGTCTAGCCTTCACCCTTTGGAAAGTATGGCATTCAGATACATATTTAGCAATATCTCTTTTCATGTTATTCCACCAGAATAGTTCTTTCAAATCCATATACATTTTAGTACTTCCTAGATGAATAGAATAAGGTGTTTCATGTGCTTCTCTGAGTATGACATTTCTAATCTTAGTCACATCTGGAACACAAAGGCGATCTTGAAACCATAAAGACTCATAATCTCCAAGGCGAAAAACGGATTTTTGACCTTGAGATATCCTTCGAATTTCCTCAGCAATAAAAGGATCTTCTACTTGATGTCTAAAAATTTCTTGCTTAAGATCACTGTCCTGCTCTACAACTACATGCATAGTCACTAGACCTCCAAGAACCTCTGTTCTGATGAATTGAAGCTCTAGTCTTTCTAAGTCCATTTGTAACTCTTTTGGTAGCTCCCGATTACTAGGCTGAATATCTGCACTCTTGCTGCTTAAAGCATCAGCTACAACATTTGCTTTCCCTGGGGTATAGTTGATTGTTAAATCATAATATTTGATTAGTTCCAACCAACGCTTCTGTCTCATATTCAACTCTCTTTGAGTGAAGAAATATTTGAGACTTTTATGGTCAATGTACAACTCACATCTGGCTCCATAAAGAAAATGCCTCCATCCTTTTAGCGCAAAAACTACTGCTGCTAACTCTAAATCATGAGTTGGATAGTTGACTTCATGTGGTTTCAATTGTCTTGAACCATAAGCAATGACTTTCCGATCTTGCATTAATACACAACCTAAACCTTCTTTAGATGCATCACAATATACTGTGAAGTCCTTCCCAGTTTCTGGAACAGCTAAAATTGGAGTTGTGGTTAACCTGGTTTTCAACTCCTGAAAACTTGCTTCATACTTCTCATCCCAATTAAATGGTGTATTCTTTCTTAGCAATTTGGTCATTGGTCCAGCTATTTTGGAGAAACCTTCAATGAATCTCCGATAATAACCATCCATTCCTAAGAAACCTCGAATTTGTTTCACATTGGTTGGTGCAGTCCATTCTAGTACTGACCGAACCTTAGATGGATTTACAGCAATTCCATCTTTACTGACCACATGACCGAGTAATTCTACCTTATCCAGCCAAAATTCACACTTACTGAACTTCGCATAAAGTTTATGCTCCCTTAGAGTCTGCAATGCTATTCTCAAATGATCGGCATGCTCTTACTTATCCTTGGAATATATCAGAATATCATCAATAAAAACTATAACGAACTTATCCAGATATGGCATGAAGATTTTGTTCATCAAATTCATGAATATTGCAAGTGCATTGGTCAAACCAAATGGTACTACCAGATACTCATGGTGTCCATATCTTGAGACAAATGCTGTCTTTGGAACATCTTCTGGTTTGATTTTGATTTGATGGTATCCAGATCTTAGGTCGATCTTTGAAAATACTCCAGCTCCTTTCACTTGATCAAAAAAATCTTGGATCCTTGGTAAAGGATACTTATTCTTGATAGTAACGTTGTTCAGATTTCTATAATCTCCACACATCCTTCTTCCACCATCTCTCTTATCCACAAAGATTACTAGTGTTCCCCATGGAGATACATTTTCCTGAATAAATCCTTTTCGGTCTAACTCATCAATTTCCTCCTTGAGTTCTTTTAACTCTTTGGGTCCCATCTTATATGGTGCTTGATAATATTGGTGATGTACCAGGAATTAGGTCAATAGTGAACTCTATCTCCCGGTCTGGTGGCATTCCCGGTAGCTCTGCTAGAAAAATGTCTTCAAACTCATTTACTATAGGAATCTCTTCCAATTTGACCTCTTTCATTGAGTTCAACTGTAGATCCACCATGATATGACTGTGCTTATCTACTTGGTAAACTATCCTTGCTCCACTTGGAGTTTTGATTGAGACAGTTTTCTCCTCATAGTTTATCTGAGCTCCGTGTTTTATCATCTAGTCCATCCCCAGCACTACTGCAATTCCCTTCAAAGGAATCACATAAAGGTCTGCGAAATATGTACAACCACAGATCGAGATAACCTGATCTTGTTTGATGTGGTGTACAATCACATTTCCCCCTGCCGCAACTACAGTCATAGGGTTTTCTAACGTTGCCCTTCTAATCCCAAACTTATCACAAAAATCTTCGGAAATGAATGAAGTAGTTGCACCAGTATCAAATAGAACTTTGCCGGGATTGGTAAGGATATTGAGCGAACCTATCACTGCATGCTCCGAATTATCCACCTCCTCGAGGGTTGCACAGTTCAGTTTCCCGGTAGGTCCGTTCTTCTTACCATTGTTGTTCTTGCCATTATTTCCTCCTTTATTGGGCTATCCATTTCCTCCACTGGCTTGCCTTCCATCTCGAGCCGGCCAACCACCTTGTGGTTTCCTTGGACAATTGGGATTGATGTGACCTCTCTGACCACAAGCGTGACATACAATTACTGGTTTCGGGCAATCCCTACTAATATGCCCTGGGAGTTTGCAATTGTGACATATAATATTCTTTGCATTTGGATTTGCACTCCGATTGGGATTGTTGTTGTTATAGGGCCTATTCCTTGGTTTGAATTCCAAATTGGTCTTGGGCTTGCTCGCTTGTATCCTCTTGGTTTCCTTCTTAGCTCTCTTCCTTCTATACCCTTGGACATTCTTGTAGTCATCTTCGAAGGTAATAGATGCATCTAGCAACTGCTGATAAGTTTTCTTATTAGCCAACCTCAACTGCATCTTCACAAATGGATTTAATCCACGCAGGAAACGCTTCTTCCTCTTTTCCTCTGTGTTAACCTCTTCCTCAGCATAACGAGATAGTTGACTAAACTCTCGGATATATTTCATAACACTTGTATATCCCTGCTGCAGCTCCTCAAATTCTCTCCGCTTCAATTCCATAACACTCTCCGGAACATGATATTCACGGAATCTCTGTTTAAACTCTTCCCAGGTATACTCCCTTCCTGGTTGCTGCATGGCCAACTGATTTTCCCACCAAGATGCTGCGGGTCCTGTCAGAAGATGAGTTGCATACCTCAATTTCTCCTCCTCATTGCAACCTACAGTCTTCAACTTCCTTTCTGTATCTGCTAGCCAATCTTCTGCATCCATTGGTTCAGGGGCTGATGCAAAAGGTAACGGCCTTGCATTCTGGAAATCAGATAGACTCACTCCTCCACCTCCAGGTGCCCTCTGATTTGCTCGTCCCAGCAACTCCTCCATGAATTTGTTCTGGGTCTCTTGCATCATTTGCATGCACTGCATAAAGTTCTGCTCCATTAACGGCCTCATTGGTGGTGGTGGTAATTTTCCTTGATTTGCTGCATCTGCATCGGCCTTCTCCTTGGCCTCTCGTTCCATCCGCTGCTGCTCAGTTTTGTTTTCTACGCCCGTATCCATGACCCTCTAGTCCTGCAACATAAAGCGAATAATCATAGTTACATCATGCACATGTGTTCTGAGCTCGACTTTACGCACAGAACTAGTCACACAATGGAAATCCAAAGAAAATCCAAATATGCATTTCACATATTATGCATAATATCATAATAATACAAAGTCATTACAACATATACCATATAGGTATAATCACTAAACTACCTTATTCATCTCACTATATTATTTCATGACGTGTTATTTGTCACACTGTTTGCGGAACAAATGGCCTTCTAGAGGGAACATACTCTGTATTTGAAGTGTCAGGACTTGAGTCATTACTCAACCTGAGTGTATTGATTCCCTCAGCTCAGCTGAAAAGTCTTCAGAAGCATATTCAACATTATCTCCCGCTTGCATCTCCTGAGCTTCATTACTTGAGTTGTCAACAGGATATGCAGATCCCGCTGCTTCCCAGGTGCTCCTTTGGGCAAGATAGTTAAACACCGGGTAATGTATATTCCCTGGGTTTTGAGAAGGTGTTGATGATTCAAACACTCTCTCCTCGGGATCTTCTTCTTCATCCTGATTATCTATTGACATGGTGTTTCTACTACTGTTACTAGGGTTATTCCTTGCACCCATCCGGCTAGATTGTCCAACATTTCTGTTAGAACCCTCTGTGGACATCTGTTGTTCATGAGATCCTTCATATGATCCCATTCTCCAACCATCCGAATTCTCAATACGAAGGTCTGAGTCAGAACCATCCTCTGAGCCCTGTGGTGCTGCATACCTCATATCCAAAGTAGGATCGTATATAGGTTCAGGTCTTGGTGAATAAGGATATGGTATAAAAGATTCAGGATCTATAGGTATATCCTTAAAGATAGGTGTTGCACTACTACTTGCTTCCTTCTCTAACTGGTATGATAACTTCTTCCTCCTTTCCGGATCAGTTAGATCCTCTAACATATCATTTTTATCTTCAACAATCACTTGATGTGTCTTGTAAAAAGACGCAACGAGTGTTCGATATCTATCCATAAACTTGGAAGCTAACTTAGGATGCTTCTTAACCAAAGTAAGATGATCCGGTATAGGCTCCGCGTCTATAGAATCATGAGGTATCACAGAGAATGTGCTACCTTCTAACTCCTTGGTTTTATGCTCCCGGATATTAGCTATCGCCTCCACAATAGCAACATGATATGCTGCTAAATGACTCCTACCTTCTCCTATAGGTAGATCGTGATATAATCCAAGCTCCTCTGGGAGTTGGATACTCAGACGATACTTGGATAACATCTGCCCATCAAGGTAAGTGATAGTGTTCACTGGAATTCTAGTTGGACAGCTAAAGATCTTTAAAAGTTGACGAAGTTGGTCTATGAATGATCCTTGATAATCATCAAGATTCTCCTCTTTCCTTACCAAAGTCTGTTTTGGAAACTTTGGTTCCATATCTCTGTATATCAGAAAAATAGTTTTGATTAGTATCCAATAATATATTTCATCATAACAAAGAATTATCGCACTAAAACATATAACGGAATATTCTCATTTGGAATATCCATTATATTACTTTTAGAGAATTCTTTATCGTTGCTAATTTCCTACAAGTAATACCCTTTACTAGGTTTCCAACCTAAGTTCAAAGCAATTTGCTCTGATACCAACTGCGGTGACCAAGCATACCACTGCATGTGTAGTACACTATAGTCGTTGACATGACATCCACAGAACACCATTCCATAAATATCACATCCCTCAGAGTGGTACAACAAAAACATTGTGGGTCCATATTACAAACATACACACGTTATTATTATTACAATACTAGAAGTTCAAGACTTTCAAAAGATTGAACTTACAAACCAAAATATAAGTGTTTCAACGGAAGTTTCAAATTTAAAACTTAAACTCTAAATTGAGCTCAACAACTTATTGTTGTATAAGGTTCATGTTGCTTGGCTTAAGTGGCTACTAGAACTATAGTAATTATTCGGACTCTTGGAACTCTCCTCCGTAGACGATGTCGTAATCCTCCCCTTCTACGGCTCCGTACAAGTTGGGCTCTTCATAGAAGACCTCCTCTTGGTTCTCAGATGCGTACATTGGAGTACCTTCGGGATTCTCAGAGTCTAAGCAAGGATTCAAAGGAAAGGATGAGTAACAGTGTTACCCAACAAGTTCATTATATGCAAGGTAGGAAGTTTGATGCTCTATCTACCACCTCGGACTATCACTCTTTGGCATTATGCAATTTTCGTAAATCTTTCTTCAAAGATTGTTTTTATTATAAAAATCGATGACCATCAGCCTTCACAGGTTGACCAGAACTTTCATGGAGTTTCTTTCATGTCGCGTTTGTAGCTCCTTCCCGGAACTAGGAGTAACAAGTTACAGTTCTTACACTCTACAGAGGTGCGTTACTTTTCCCATGAGAGATCAACTCCTTGTTGCACAACCGGGCGTACTTTCCCATCCACATTTCCATGATGTGGGGCCCAGTAGTTGGTCCAAGCCAATCACTACCCTCTCCGCGACCTCATATGTCTACACGATCCTTCGGCTAGCTCACCTTCATTAAGCCCCCCTTCGGGCAGGCTAAAACCCTGATGAGTTTCAGAAGACTCTATGTCCTAGTGATGCCTGGATTAGTACCATTTACATGGACTATCTCCCTAAACACCATTCATAGATAATCTAGACACCAAAAGTGTGGGGCGTAAGGGTGCCCACCCATATGTTGGATCCACACAAGGAATCACAACATCACGTTAAGGTCGTCTTGCCTCCATACAAGAGGAAATGGATACAGCTGACTTCTCTGTCCCATTCCAAATCTCATGGTTAACGCGCAATATACGGTGCTAGAATCACTGATGTCATGGGTTATTAATCCCTATTTGTCCATCATTATTGCAATTAGAACCCTAAGTTCTATTGCTTCATCATATCATCACTTAGGATGATATCTAAGATTTAGTATCTTGAGAAAATAGTGTTTTCTTTTACTATAGTATAAATGATATCACACAATTTGCAAATACTTTGATAAAGACTCTTCAAAGGACATGAGCAAGAGATGAACTTGCCTTGTGATGGCAAGGTAGTGAAGTCTGATGCTTGCACTGGACCTTGAGCTTCTATGTCTACAAAAACATCATTATTGCCCGGTAAGGACAATATTTAAAGAAGCAAAATGATTATGCAAAGTAATGTAATGCATCTTTTAACTTGATATGCATTTTCCCCATAAAAATTCTTTTTAATAATAAAGGACTTCTAAATATTAATTTTTAATATTTATAATAGAATATTGTATTCTTTTATTTTATTTCCCTTTTATTTGACTTTTAATGATTTAATAATTCTGCCAAGAATTATCACTGAAATATTAAAAATTGTTATTAAATATTTACTTAGTATTTTTCTAAAATACTACAATGTTAAAATATAATGAAAGTGGTTTTTATTTATTTTTACCATCTTTCAATAATTTTGTAAAATTCCATAGGGAATATATAATTTACAAAATTCTTAATAAAATTTACATGTCTAAAATTTTGTATTTCAATTTATTTGAATAGTTTGGATTTTTGTGAATCCAAAAATATTTTATTTATAATTTTTTGGACTTTTATTTTATTTTCTAGAATTTTATTGAGTTCAAGGGCATTTTGGTCTTTTCCTATTTATTAAAATAGATTTTAAACGACTTGGGCTAGCCATTTGGGCTTATTGGGCCCCTATGGCCCAATAGGACATGGTCAAAATCATCACCCCGAGGGGTTTCGGCCCACCCAGCCCACTCTCTCTGTCTCTTCTTCGTTCTTATCTGCCCCTTTCTCTCGACCCCGTGGGGTTCTGGCGCCGCCGCTGGCGATGGACGCTGCCGTGGTGCAGGGCGAGGTTGGTGACTACGCTCGTTCATCTGGTCCAATTCAATTTGACTCTGGGGCTCCCCCGTGGCCAGGTTCACCCTGTTCCCGAACCCTAGGGTTTGTGGAAAGTGCTATCGCCGCCGCTGCGGGCTCTCCCTTGGTGAGGTGTGGTGCCCGAGTACTGCTGTGGCCGCCGTCGTGGCTGGAGAAGGTTGCAGCGCCCTCTGGGGTGCTCCCTGTGCCGCCGCGGGCTCGTCGGCCAATTTGCTTCCTCTTCAATTTGTCAGCGAGGACCCCGGGTAAGTTGCCTCTAGTGGATCTTGGTTCATCCTATCACCATGAATTTCTCTGTGTGTATCTAGTGGCTACCCTTGCCTAGTGACTATGTTCTGATTAGGCTTCATCTCCTAATTAGGGTTCTTGTTCTGATTAGGGTTCATATCCCTCTGTTGATCATATCTATGATGATTTAGATCTAGTGGTGATCATCCTTGAGCATGATGAATGATTGTTTGTTGTGGATCATTATTTGTAGTTGGCTTTGGTGATGCTAGTGTCTTGTCAGACTTATTCCACTGGTAATTTACTATGATCCAATGTTAGTGTTTCTATGAAATCCCTAATTGGAAATGTTGTTGATCTGAGAACTTTCCACTGTCAAGATGTTTCTACTGATAGTAGTTCTCTGAGTAATTGCTTACTGCATTTATAATAGTCATTTGTAATCTTGGGAATTCAAGATTTGGGAATTCAAGATTTGGGAATTCAAGATTTTATCTTAGATTTATTTGTAGAATAGTCATTTGTAATCTTCTTATTCTTTTGTAATTTTAGTTTTATTATTTTGTAAGCTTCATTTTATTATTTTGTAATAAAGATTATACTATGATCAATAAAGAAATATTATTCTTTATTTATTTACTATTGTAAAATTTGTGGATGATTTCCATAAGTTACATTTTTGTAACTTATTTATTGAATAAAATTATGGAATGAATATTCATAATCTTAGTTACTTTCTTTATATAAATTTTGAGTTATTATTGGTTAACTTTTAGTTGAGTCACATATTCAAACATTATTCAAAAAATCATTTGAATTATACTTCAAACACTCAAGTTTTTAAAAATTCAAATTTCATTTCCCAAAACACATAAATCCTCAAAGATCATATCAAAGTCTATAGCAACCATCCTTTAAGACTAAACCTAATCTCAAAGTATGAAAGAAACCTTGATCACTTTAGGTTTTTATTTGGCGAAAAATTTACCAACATTTTTACAAATGAATGCATGCAACATTCCAAATTCCTAAATCTACCCTTCATTAGTTTATAATTGCTGGGATGTTACAAAGCGTTCATCTGTTCATGATGGACGACTTCATATACACCTGCGGGGATGTGGGGCTTGACGCCGCGCTCTGCTTCGCTGATCGGATCTATAATATTGAAGCCTTCTGGCAAACTGTTGGTCGGGTCCAACAGGAACTGGGGTCAGAGGACCGCCGATTTGCCCAATAAATCTTGTCGGTATCCTCGCGAGGCAGTCGGGCGCCACAGGAATAACCATGGGGTGGCAAACAGTCAGACCACCGGCGGATCAAGTCCCGATGAGACGTGAGCACCAAACAAATCAATCAGGTACATGTCACCTGTCTGCGACTATTTTTCTTGTCCTGGCAGATGGCTACACACACGGCTATTCCCCCTTAGAGAAGACAAAGACAAGCATATAAAGAAAGGCAAGTTGCACTGTAATCCAGAAAAAGTCTTATTGGACATGTCTCTGCAAAAGTCCCAAAGCAGCGCTTGTTTGTTTCGGATCAAAGAAGATTTTTTTTGTGGAAATGGGCGCTTGTATTAACATAAAATGTTTAATGTTTACACCCGGACTCTGCATAACTAAGATGCACACAGCCACATGAATGAAAGAACAAGGTAATAAAATAAAGACAAGCATTACAAAAATGCACTATCGAAATGAGTGTCTTCAATCTAGAGTAGATCAATCCTCAAATCACATGGCCATCCATGTCGGGAGAAAATACCCCTCGCCGTGTCCTCTAATCGCGTACATCCCACCACAAATAAGTCGCGGAACTCCATGCGTTGAAGAATAGCCCATGATCGGAGGATAGCCGTAGCTCGAAATAACCTGTAGAGGAGAAGACATATTGTTATTAAAAATCTTGTCATTTCTACAAAGTCATAGCGACCATATAATGGCAAGCGCTCCCACCCTAAACAAAGTTCTATACTTATCAACAATTCTATGCAGCCAATTATCAAAAACATTGGTTACTGAACTTGGAGGAGATAAACCAGAAGCTATTTGGATGAATGACCATATAGAACGAGAAAATTTGCAATGGAAGAATAAATGACAAATTGTTTCATCGTGATGACAAAAAACGCATTGTGTACTTCCATGACAATTCCTCTTTACAAGATTATCTTTTGTTAGGATTACACCCTTCCGTAGATACCATGCAAATATCTTCGTCTTAAGGGGTATTTTCATTTTCAAAATTTTACTATTATCATCGACCGGGATATCAGGTTGAATCAATGCTCTATATAGTGAGCCAACAGAAAATTTACCACTTTCTTGTAATTTCCATTTGAACATGTCAACACCATCCGACAATTATATCATGGATAATCGTAATAGTAGATTGTTCCAAGATACTAGTCGAGGACCAATGAGACTTCTTCTGAAAGACACATTAGGAGGATTGTCTTCCATCACTATGGAAATTGTATCCCCTTTGTGTCTAACAATCGAATATAGAGCTGGATATTGTTCGCGGAGAGTAGTTTGGCCAAGCCAGTTATCTTCCCAAAACCCAATCTGTGATCCATCCTTAATCTCGAAAGCACCAAAACGAAAGAAATGTTTTTTGCTGGCCATAAGGCCCGCCCAAAAGTGTGAATCACCGGGTTTCCAAACCACTTGAGATACAACTTTGGACCCCACATATTTCCTCCATAACATGGTTTGCCAAACACCATCTTTTGTAAGTAGTTTAAAAATCCATTTGCCCAGAAGCGTGGTGTTTTTGACTTGCAAATCGTGTATGCCTAGTCCATCATACTCCTTTGGGCGGCAAACCACATTCCATCTGGCCAATCGATACTTCTTTTTCTCACTATCCCCTTGCCAAAAGAATCTTGAACGGAAATAATCCACTTTATTCAATACACCTTTAGGTAATTGGAAAAACGAGATCATATACAGTACCATGTTAGTAAGTACTGAATTTATGAGTACTAGTCTTCCACCAAGGGATAACAATTTGCCTTTCCAACTATTAAGACGTTTTTGTAGCCTTTCCTCAACAAGTTTCCATTCAGCAATTGTGAGACGCCAATAATGAATCGGTATTCCCAAATAGTTGATTGGAAATTGCCCCTGACCGCAGCCGAAAAGTTCAGCATATAGGTGGGCCTCGTTTTGGGCCTCGCCAAAACAATACAAATCACCCTTATGGAAGTTAATTTTAAGCCTAGATAGCTACTCGAATGCTGATAAAATTAATTTCAGATTCTTAGCCTTCTCCAGATCATGTTCCATAAAAAAGATTGTGTCATCAGCGCATTGAAGAATAGAGATTCCACCATCAATAAGATGTGGCACTAATCCTTCAATTTGACCATCAACCTTTGCTCTCTCAATAAGGATGGCCAACATATCAGCCACTATATTAAATAGTAAAGGCGATAATGGATCCCCTTGTCTTAGTCCTTTCTTGGTCTGGAAGTATTTGCCAGTATCTTCATTTACTTTAATGGCAACACTACCCCCAGACACAAATGACTGAATGAGAGCACACCACTCCTCAGAAAAACCTTTTATGCGGAGTGTTTGCTGAAGGAAAGACCAATTAACCTTGTTGTATGCCTTCTCAAATTCAATCTTGAATAGTACACCATTTAATTTTTTTGAGTGTAGTTCAGGGATTGTTTCATCCAAAATTACAACACCATCTAGGATATTTCTTCCTTGCATGAACGCAGTTTGAGACGGGCTAACAACATGGTCAGTACCTGAGTTTAGTCTAATCGTGGAAACTTTAGTAAAAATCTTAAAGCTAGCGTTAAGCAAGCAGATTGGACGATACTGTAATATACGTTTTGTTAACCTTAGGTAGTAAAATTATATTGTAAAAGTTTAGTCTAAAGAGATCCAACTGTACGATTTGTACAACCCAAACAAATGCATCAGGTCCTTCTTGATAACATCCCAGAAGTTTTGGTAAAATTCTGCTGGGAAGCCATCCGGTCCTGGAGCTTTCTTATGTTCCATTTGGAAAACTGCTTTCTTAACCTCTTCCTCGTTATATGAGGCAGTTAAAAAGTTGTTTTCTTCGATAGAAACCTAGGGGATATCGGCCGTTCAGGACTCGTCCAGAGAGAATGAATTTTCCACTGGGGCCCCAAACAAGGATTTATAGTAAGCAGTAATATATGACTTCAGATGCTCATGTCCCTCAATTATACCTTCATCCTGGATTAGAGAGTGAATAAGTTTCTTCTTATGCTTGCCATTAGCAACATCATGGAAGTACCTTGTATTCGCATATCCTTCCAGAATGAATTTTGCTTTAGAGCGTTGGTACCATTTGAGTTCCTCTTCACACAGGAGTCGGGCTATTTCTGCATTCGATTGGCTTTTACGCTCAATTTCTTATGCAGTTAACGTCTGACCTCCGCAGAAGCCTCTAAGTCATCAATTATAGATGTTAGGCGTATTTTTTCATTTTTTAGGATCCCAGATGTGTGCCTGGCCTAGCAACGAAGGAACTTGCGTAAAGCACGCATTTTGTTGTTCCATCGTAAGATAGGCGTTTAGCCACCAACCGGTTTCTCCCAAATAGCCTTAACCATCTCGTAAAAATCATCACGGATCATCCATCCGAGTTCAAATTTAAACTCATTCCTAGACTTCCATGGCGGTGATCCAAAAGATAAAATTAAATGAGCATGATCCGACAAAGCCTCAATACGCTCTAGAGCTCGAACAATTACCATCGGGAACTTATGTTCCTAGTCGGTATCCATAAGCACTATATCTAGTTTTTCGTATGTTGGCTCCGGAAGACTATTAGCCCATGTAAATTGCCTTCCTAACTACTAATTGCTTATAAGAAGCTAGAGGAGCAGAATGATGCAATAAGCGCATCGGATGAGTACATATAACAATCTCTCCACTCAATCTAGTCTTACTTATTCTATTCTATTCTAACTACTAATTGCTTATACGTGAGAATTATATTGAGTGCGCATTCCGTGGAACGGACATACGCCAATATCCGTGCCAGCTCTGGATTGCGTCCGCTGCGACCACTCGGAGATGACAAGACCTCTGTGTTGATTCCGCCACGCAACCCACCGAGTCTTCGGCTGAGGCGTCCTGCTATGGTCTTTGGTTGCGGTGACCCGGGGCTCCTCTGACTCCATCGCACAACCCACTGCGGTCTTCGGCTACGGCGGCTCGGGGGCTCCTTCGGCTCCGTCAAACCACTACTTCGACTCTTGCGACATGTAGGTTGCATCGCCTCCCGTAACCCGCCAATCACAACGGCTCTCGAGACCGCGACCTACCAGTTGCGTTGGCTCCCGCGACTTGTTCACCTCGTCGACAACCAATAAAGCTAAGTTTCCCTCTACTTAGAATTCATTCTTTTTTAACCCGCACTCGAAACACTCGGGGGCTGCGCCCTCTTCGAGTAACCTAATGTGCCATCGGCTCCATCCACTCAAGTACCTCATACGCGACAGCCCGAGTAGCTGATTCTTCCTGATCGTCGAATCCTTGAACTCCGAGTGGCTCGGCAAGGTACTGAGACTCAGGGTAATCAAGCTAACAAAAAGGCCTAGCATACAGTGCAAAAGTGTCGACTCGATCGGCACCAGAATCTTACTATACAAGCTGATAGGCAAATATTTCTTACAAGATACAAGTACTTCACAATTCTTTATATTTTCTGCAGCCTACAAGGTCGTCGACTGCCTCGAGCTATTCTGTCGGGTCGTCCAATAGGAGTCGACAAAACAACTGGCTACGCCATAAGCTCAAGACCCGAGTTGAGTCCCTCCTCGGATGGTTGCATCGCTTGATGCTACAAAGACGCAATGATTGTCGCACACCCGATAGAAGCAACGGCGTCGACTTCATCCGGAATGTCGAGTCCTTCCGGCTAAACATTTGATTTCTCTTCGCATGAGTCTCCACTCAAATCTACGATTTGACTAGACACTTGGGGGCTACTCCACCCGATGTACTTCCACGTCAGTGGTACGCCCACGATATTGCCGACTACAACTACACGATACAAGACTCGAGTCTCTACCTGAGTCTACGACTCCGCCAGACACTCGGGGGCTACTCCAAACTGGAGCGCTGGTCACGCACACAGAAGATCTTTGAGTGGCACGCTTTGATTCCTCGCTCGAATCAACGATTCAAATGAGGACTCGGGAGGTACTCCCATAGGGAGCGCTGGTCGCGCATTCTAAAAAATGAAGGCATTCAGGACATCTGCAAGGTCATCCGAAGAACTTCCGGATCGCCTTAACCCGGAACCAACGACTATAAGTTTCTGCTCGAGTCTACGACTCGAACAGACACTCGGGGGCTACTCCCTTAAGGAGCACTGGTCGCGCACCCTATAGTCCATTGTGTTGACTACGTCCATAATGCTAACTCCTTTACAACAACCGTACAAATTCAGCTGACTCGATGAACTTTTCGGTGAAGTATTTTACACTCGACACAACTTTTGACTCCGACATCCAAATACAAGGTTCAAGACAACTAAGTCTCCACCCGAATCTACATTTCGGATGGACACTCAGGGGCTAATGACATGGATATGCCCTATGGGTACCCGATGTTAGCCTACCTGGTCCAGCCCGATGGAAGTCCCACTCGACGACCTGTCAGGGTCCATGATGCCTATGATGTTTCGGCTTCTATGAAGCCCATATGGACACGGACTCCCAAATGCGCAAGACAAGGAGATATCAAGACTAGAGTTTGAATACAACTTGTAACTTGTATTGGCACCCGAGACCTAGCCTCCCCATATATAAAGGCTAGGAGGGTCCAACAAGGAGGATAGATTATGATACAATAGGCTACACCACAATAGATCTCTTCCATCCATCGCATACACACCTCCACGCCAGATTGCATCTGCGCACCCCTGTAACCTTCGGTTCCGCCGTAATCAAGAGCAGACAAGCAGGAGTAGGGTTTTCCCTTCGGGGGCCTGAACCTGGGTAAATCTCGTGTCCCGTGTTGCTTGTCTGTTAACCGTTTCGCGACTTCCAGCATCCCCATCTTCTCATAAAATCCAAGTCCATAACAATGGGCATTGATGAAATCAAACCTCGTCACCAGGTCCCGCTTCTGATTATTGATCCGAGAAGGGTCTCGATCATGTCCGCATTATTCGTGAACCGTAGGGTGACACGCTTATGATACACCGACACCATTTGGAATAAATAGTTTCATGCTGAAAAGATTTACAAAGTGCAGGAATTTATTTCACTAGACACTGGAATCATTTCAGGTGAAATTGCTAAAAGTGTTTCTGCATGTGAAATGAAATACTAGCAAGGGGTTATATGTGAATGTTTTTCCATTAAAGTAATTGACAAAATTATGAATAAATACAAGGAGTTTTATTTAAAGAGAGATTGCATTAAATTTGGTGGAAATTTAATGGGAATTTTGAGTGGGATTTTGCAAGGAGAAGTGAAGGGCCAAATTGTGAGTGGAAGCTCCACCCACATGAATGGAGGAAGGGGTGGGGGAAGCCCCCATGCGCCGGCCACCCCTTGGGGTGCCCCCCTCCTATATAAAGCCCCCCTCTCCCTCTCTCACACTCACACCTCCTCGTGAAGGATCTCTCTCCCCCTCTAGTTTATCCCTCATGGTCTCGGACTAGCGAGATACATGTTCTCGATGGATTTTCGGCAAGAAAGAGTTTCCGCTGCATCGCTGGAGCAAGGAGGCGGAGGTTGCTCAGTGGATCAGACATGTGTGCGAGCACAGATGTATTGGGGATCGCAATGGTCTTCGAGGGTAGTATTACCCAATTTATTGATTCGACACAAGGGGAGCCAAAGAATACTTGCAAGCCTTAACAACTGAGTTGTCAATTCAGCTGCACCTGTAAATAGTTCTTTCTCACAGAAGTTTATCAGTAGAAACAGTTTTGTAGTAGCCAAAGCAAAGTAAAAACAGCAGTAGAACAAGATCAATAGTAACAGTAGTAGCAAATGGTAGGATATGAGCGCGGTAGGCATAGGGATGGATGGATAGGCGTTGCATGGACAAGTCTAAACATGTAACTTCAAGATCTAGGGCAATTGCAGATAAATAAGATAAGGCATCCAAGTACTAAAATATCCTAGGCATGTGCTCCATATATATTCATGCGTGCTCGCAATGAGAACTTGCACAACATATTTTGTCCTGCCAGCCCGTTGCAGCGGGGCCTCAAGGGAACTACTGGTAATTAAGGTGCTCCTTTTAATAGAGCACCGGAGCAAAGCATTCACACTCCGTGAACACATGTGATCCTCACATCACAGCCATCCCCTTAGGTTGTCCCAATTTCTGTCACTTCGGGGCCTTTGGATCCGGAAAATGATATGTGTACACAACTTGCAGATAAGATCACAAACAATACTATCATAATGATTCAATAATAAGTTTAGATCTGAGATCATGGCACTCGGTCCATAGTGACAAGCATTAAGCACAACAAGTTGCAACAAAGTCAAATAGCACTAATAGAGATACTAGGCACCATGCCCTAACAATCTTATTCAATTACATGATAGAGCTCATCCAATCCCTACCATCCCCATAGCCTACTTCGGGGGATTACTCACTCATGGATGGGGTAAACATAGATGGTTCATGGAGAGGCGTTGTTGATGATGATGGCGATGATCCTCTCCAAATTCCCCGTCCCGGTAGGGTGCCAGAACGGAGTTTCTGGTTCCGAATCGCGGTTTCTGTTGGTGGCGGTGAGCCGGAACTCTTTCTAGAAAAACGTCGACCCCCCCCTCGGTTTTTAGGTCAAGAGGCATCGTATAGGCGAAGAGGGAGGCCGAGGGGGTGCCTGGGGCAGCCACACCCCTCTAGGCGCAGCCAGGCCTGGCCCGCGCGGCTAGGGGGTGTGGGCCCCTAGGGCCCCACTCCGCCTCGTACTCTGGCTCCGTGAGCCTTCTGGTGAAATAGGATTTTTGGCATATTTTCCGGGATTTTTCCTGATAGTTGATTTTATGCCCAAAAACTAGACACCAAGGTAATTCTGCTGAAAACAGCGTCAGTCCGTGTTAGTTGTATCCAAATCACACAAGTTTAGAGGAGAAACAATAGCTAAAGTGTTCGGGAAAGTAGATATGTTTGGACGTATCAACTCCCCCCAAGCTTAGCTTATCGCTTGTCCTCAAGCAATTCAGTTGAAAATTGAGTGCGATAAAAGAACTTTCATGAGCACATTTGCTTCATATGATGTATATATTATCAGCATAGGAGTAGATACTTAAACTATTCATAATAAGAAGTATGCAACTAAGTCTACTCAACAGTCATTGCAAGCTATGAAGATTCCAACTCAGTAATAATAAATAGCATGAAACATAAACATAAGCAACATTGCAATGCTCATAAAAACATATGATACAGTGGTATCTCGCTTGCCTTTGTTTGTAGATCACAAAATAGATGCCAAGGCACCTCTGAAGTTCAAGCGAAGACTAGAAGTAAAGATATCAGAGATACAAGCATCAAAGTCATGACATAATTAACCAAGTTTTCAGACAAACACAAAAATGACAACTATGCTCTCAAGAAGGTGCTCAAAGAATAAGTGGTGACTCAACAAGGAAGTGAAAAGGTTTTGAAAAGTTTGAAAGGCTTCCAAATGTTAAAACTGAGGTACTCATTAGGTTTGAACTCTCATTGCCCCTATCATAGGCATCTTTAGATGGTTAAGGTGAAAGTGAGGACCAGTATGAGTTATATGCTTGACAGACCATAAACTGGAAATCTCATGTCCCTTGAGTACGAGGGCCGCTCCTCATTCTACTCAACTTTAGTTACATGTAAGTTCTTGTCATAGTAAATACATGCGTATCATAGAGAACCGCCAACGGGGTACCCCTTGCACATGATACAGGAGCTATCCCATAATCAAAATTACAAGGCAAGCAGACAATGAGAATCTCAGCAATCTTCTTATTTTCCATGGGAAAATGGCGCTTTTTTCTCTCTTTCCTCTTTTCAATATTTGTCTCTCTTTTTTTATAAGAAGAAAGCTTGATAGGTTGCTCATTATGGTTATGCTGCAAGTTTCCACCATGATTAGGCATGGCTTAGGCTAGCGGCCTAGGCGTTTCTCTAACACATATGCATAACTTCATGGACTTATAAGCTCCCCTTTTATTTCACACCGACGACATCCGCAAACAAAAGAGCATGATATCAACTCGATATATATTTACATGTGTTGAAAGCGTTCCCTATGACATCATGGTTCTGCTAACTCCCAGCCTATAATTTGCAAGCATATAACTTTCATGGACATGTCACAATGGTTCAGGTTTATTAAGTGCAAGAAATAAAGTGTGCCATCAAGTTCGTGAGAGCTTTACTAACTAACTTCAAAACAGACAAACATTTTGATTTGGAAGAAAACAAGGCATAATGAATATGCACGGAATAGAAAATGATGCTAGTAGGTAGGTATGGTGGACACTGTTGGCAATATTGGTTTGGGGAGTTGGAAACACGAGTAGAGCTCATACTCAGTGCAAGTGAAGGCTAGCAATAGAGAGAGAGCGACAAATGAGAGAGCAATAACTATCATAATCATGCTTGCAACAAAACATGACTAATTATGGCATAAAAATGATACAAGAACTCTGAGGCAAAATAAATCATCGAGGCTTACTGACTATTGTTCAGTCATATGCATGCGTGAGCATGTGCCAAGTCGATTCATATGAAACATTCAGAGGAGGATACCACAATATCATACCAAGTTATGTATAAAACAATGCAAGCAAACATTCATATGACGTGCTACAAACTATTAGCAAGCTGGAGCTAATCATAAGAGAGCAAGAACTACTAAGCATCCATAAATAACATACACCTTACATGAACAGACTAAGCATGCTCACAATGATGAGTATATGTACAAAAATGAAAACAAATAGAGTTTGTTACCAGCCTCTTACCACACCTCAAGTTGTCTTAATATTCATAATTGCTCTTCACTTGTGTGTCTTGAATAATAACATGAAACCAAACTCCACTG
Organism: Avena sativa; assembly: GCA_916181665.1. Lineage (NCBI taxonomy): Eukaryota > Viridiplantae > Streptophyta > Magnoliopsida > Poales > Poaceae > Avena > Avena sativa. The sequence continues at coordinate 382,220,508 of OV702281.1, read as the reverse complement.
ATGGCTGCTGAACTCTGCAAAGAACTTCACAAAACCAAAGAAGAACAACAAATATTTTTGGTGTTTTTGATTTTTAAAGCAAGCACACAAAACAAAAACAAACAAAGAAAAATCTTTTTGGATTTTTCTTTAAGGCAAACCAAAGCTAAAAAACAAAGAAACAAACCAAGAGAAACGACGAAAATATTTTTGGTCTTTTTGTGTTTTGAGAAAGCAGAAACAAAAACCAAAAAGAAAGCGAAACGTGGATATACAAAGAACCGATGAAACATGATATATAGATGAGTGTGATGTCGGTGTACCTCCCCCCAAGCTTAGGATTTGTGGCATCCCGCAAAACCACTACTAGAAAATCGCGTTGTCTTTGTGCATTGCATTATCATTACATCATGCATATTTTCAGCCCTAAAGAACTTTGCTAAAAATCTTATCTTCTTTTTCTAAATTACCTTCCTCTTTATTTTAAATCAAAACTCTGGTGTTCCAGATAACTCGGTTTGCCTAGAAACTACTTACAAAAGACTATTTAAAATAAACTAAATAATTACAACTATCTATTTTGTCTGGGGAGGCAGACAACCGGCCAGGCCCAAAGGCCCAACCGGAGCCCACCTACAACCCAGAAAATAAAACCCTAGTCCCCACCTAGACAAACCCTAATCTAAACCTAACCCTAATCCCCCCCTCTCTCTACCACCCGCCGCCACCCCCTGGACACACACACGCACATACCCCTGCCTAGCACCCACACACCACACACCAAACACAACACACGCACGCAAGCCTGATCCCAGCCAACCCACCTCTGCCACCTCCCCCACTCCCCACCAAACACCTCACCACCCCGCCGCCACCCCTGGCTCTACACGCACACAGCGCGCGGCAGCCAGCCCCGTGGCCCCACCCAGCGGCCCCACCACGCCCACGCGAACCCCGCTCCCACCTTCCCCGCATCGATCCTTCCCCACCAGGTCCTCCCTCTCCAGCCACGATCCCCACCCCGAGTCCTCCCTCCGCCAACTACCCGAGCGCCCCGCCCGCCTCTGCTCGCCACCGTCGCCACCAACCTCCGACCGCCATCGACCGTCGCCTCCCGCGCCCCTGCCCCGTCTCCCTCCTCTCCCTTTCGCTCTCTGCACCACCCACCGCGGCCCCTGCCCGTAGACCGGCCGCCTCCTCCGGCGTGCTCCGGCCGCCCCGCTTCGCAGCCGCCCGCCTCGGGCTCGTCCCCGCTCGCCCCGACCCCGCGAGCTCCTCCGCCCCTCCGAGCGCCGGCCCGAGCCACCGCCCCTCCTCTCGGCGGCGCCCCTCCGCTGAGCTCCGCCGCGCGCCTCTCCGTCGAGCCGGCCCCGCCTCTGCACCGGCCGAGCCGCGTCGCCCTCCGCCGCTAGTGCTCCCGCGGGCAGCCGCCGCCGCCTCCCGAGCTCGACGCCCCTCGGCCTCATCCCTTCCCCCTCAGCACGCCTCCGGCCTCCGACAGACGCCCGCCGAGCCGCCCTCTTCTCCCGCGCCTCACCTCCCCGGCCTCTGCAAGCCGCCGTGCTCCCTCCTTCTCCTCCAGGACCCTCTGCGGACGCCATGACGCCGCCCCTGATCCTTGTCTGCAAGCCCGGCCGAGCGTCCCTGTTCTCTCTCTGCAGCGTCATCAACCCCAGGACTCCGTGCGTGCTTAGTGGACCAGGAGCAAGCCCAGCATGCCTCGTGTCCTGCAGGTCCACCATCGGGAGCCCCTGTTTTTGCGGGTGTTCATGTTGTCATACCTTCGGACAAGGTCTTCCTGTTGATGTGGTTTTGCGCAGCCCTCGAAGTCTATGATAATCTGATGTGTGGTTGAGGTGTGGCGCGATGCTAACAAGATGGTGGTGTTGTACACTTCGCGTCCTCGACTACAGTCCACAACATACTAGGATGAGGAGTGTGACAAGGTCATCCTTGGTGTTCTCGACAAGTTCTGCCTGCGACCACCGTTACCGGAACCAAGTACACCGGTAATTGAAGCCGGAACGCCTAGGCCTACGTCACGGATCTGAAGGCCCCGATCTCGAGGATCCGCAGCCCGAGTCATGATCGCCGTCCCGGAACGCCAAGACCATCTACACGGGTCCGAAGACCGATCCGAAGCGCCAAGGCCTTCTACAGGGAACCGACCAGTTCGCCGAGAACCGCACCCGAACCTGAAGGACGCCAAGATCGCCACCGGAACGACAAGCACTTAGCCGTCGCACGCCAAGTTCTTCATCCCGAACGACATGACCGTCGACATAACCCGAAGAACACGGAACGCCAAGATCTACCCCGTTATCTGAGACCGATCCCGGAGCCCGAGAACGAATCCGTCAAACCCTGAGACCAACCCCGAACCCCGGAACTCCAAGATCTGCCGAACCCCTAATGTGTGAACCCCTTCCCGAAACCCTATTTCATAATAAAATCCAACTTGTTGCATATTAATTGTTCATGCATGCATATTTGTCTGTGGTTTGGGGGCCTTATGCCGATTCACCTTATAATTGAATATGGGGCCCATATGCGGGCAAATCTAGTCTCATATTGGCCTCATTAAAATTTGTGTAGCGAACCGGTGTTATCTTTTACCATGCTAAAACCACATTTAAATTGCGGGGTAGCTAAACAACTTGAACCATATAAGTAATGTCGGGACCCCGGTTCCGCTTAATATGACCTAATTGCATCGCATCTTTGCCTTGCCATACATCATGCATGCATCATGCCGATCTTTTGCCGTAGTATTAAATATTGCATCCGGTGTTTCTTCTAGTGATTTTCTTCTTCGCGGATAAGGCCGTTGAGTTGATGTGAGCTTCGACCCGATCTTCGGTTGAACCTTCGACAATGTTTTCAGGCGAGCATCTCCCCCTTTCTACCTATCTTACTTTTATAGTATTTACTTCCCTCCTGTTGATCTTTTGCTATCTGTGTTGCGTTGCTCTAGTTTCCGTACCCTTGATATTACTTGCAGCCTTATATTGCCTTGGACACATCCTATTACCTGTTGTTTGGTAGATAGTTGGACTTGCGCGTCGTAGTCGCTTGCTCAAGTGCTGTTGTGTATCGTCCAGTGCCACAGTTGTTGATGTATTGCCGCATGTTGATGTTGGAGATGATCATGGTTTTACTTATCGTTCACTTTAATTCCTGTTTAACAACTAAAATTGAAGTAAGCAGAGGCATCGGTGGGTGATAGAAAATATTTGGTTTCCGAACGCCCACTTGTGTCCCGTAGGACCCCGAGTATTTGATACCTGTTCCTTGATTTAATGCGCTATCCACATCCGGGAGGTATATGGGACCCCCCTGAGCCAGAGCTTGATTCAGTCTTATTTCTTGGGGCCACAAACTAGTTTGAGGTTTTATTTACGATCCTGTACTTATGCCATGCTACTTTTGTATTTACGATTGTGCGAGGAGCACACTGTACTGTTTAGGTAAGCGGAGTGTTTTCGCGGTATCGACAAGCCCAGCCACACTTTCGGGTTCCCAGTCGTTTACAGCCATTGTCGCAAACCTTGAGTCCGTCTCGGAGCTAGCTTACTTCGTTGCGGGTCTACTCAATGGGGTGCCCCCCTGAAATATTTCTGAATCCTGTGATTGCTTTGTCGTGAAAGCCTCGTTGGGTTTTGATTTGGTTTTTCCGAGGTTGATCGTGTTGGAGATATGCCCTAGAGGCAATAATAAATATAGTTATTATTATATCTTTGTGTTTATGATAAATGTTTATATTCATGCTATAATAGTATTAACAAGGAAACATTAATACTTGTGTGAATTGTAAACTTAAAATAAGAGTCCCTAGTAAAGCCTCTTGTTAAACTAGCTTGTTGGTTAATAGATGATTGTGGTTTCCCTATCATGAACATTGAGATGTTATTAACAACAAGATCATATCGTTAGGAGAATGATATGGTGGACATACTCCTATAGATAAGCGTAGCATAAAGATCAAGTCATTTCAATAGTTCAATTGCTATATGCTTTCTGATACATAGTAACCTAATTCCTTCGACCATGAGATCATGCATATCACCTTTACCGGATGGATGCTTTGATGTCATCAAACACCACACCGTAACAGGGTGGCTATAAAGGTGGTATTGAGTGTTCGGAAAGTATTGGTTGAAACACATGGATCAAGAGTGGGATTTGTCCATCCATATGACGGATAGATATTCTCTGGGCCCTCTCGGTGAAATGTCATCCAATTAGCTTGCAAGCATGTGACTGGCTCACAAGGGATCACATATCACGGGAACGAGAAAAGAGTACTTATCAGTAACGAGGTTGAACTAGGTATGCAGAGATACCGACGATCATAACCTCGGATAAGTAAACTATCGTGAGACAAAGGGAAATTGGTATCGTATGTAAGTGGTTCATTCGATCGCAAAGTAATCGTAGAAATATGTGGGAGCCATATGAATTTCCAGATTCCTCTATTGGTTATTGTTCGGAGAAGTGTCTCGATCATGTCTGCATAATTCACGAACCGTAGGGAGACACACTTAAGGATTCGACGTTGTTTGAGTAGTTATGGTATTATGAGAAAGAGACCGAATGTTGTTCGGAGTCTCGGATGGGATCCGGGATATCACGAGGTGATCCGGAATGGTCCGGAGAATAAGATTCATATAAGGAAAGTCCCGTTTCGGAGTTGGGGAATGGTTCCGGTGTTTTCATCGGGAACATTCTAGAAGGTCCCGGAATGTCCGGCACTCCGGGGGGGGGGGAATTGGTACATGAATGTGTCATTGCATGTTGGAATGATTGCATCATGTACTAAGTGTTCTCGCTGTCCGAAATAAAGGGTTAATTCAAATCCTAATTGGAAAAGTCAAACTGCCAGTTTTCGGTCAAACTGCCAGTTTCGGAAAGTGGAGAAAGAGGAGGAGAGGTGGAGGCCGAGTTGGAGGAGGGTTCCTCCCCTAGGCCGGCGCACCTCCCTAGGCCGAGTTGGGGAGGAACTCCTCCCCATGGCGCCGGCCCTCCCACCTATAAAAGGAGGGGCAGGGCCTCCTCCTCTAGACACAACAACACAAGTTCCTATCCTCTAAACTAAACCCTAGATCTAAACCCCGGTTTAGAGCTATTTTGGTTTAGAGCCTTCTAATTGGTTTAGAGCCCTCTAATTGGTGTGTCTAATTACTAGACCACTAATAGCCTCTCATAAGCTCCACCATACTCGCACCGGCTTAAGGCGAAGCCCTGCGGGATTTCCCCTCTACTTCCGGTACCACGCCGTTGTGCTGCCGGAATCGCGAGGAGAATGCTACAACCTCCGCTGCCTGCTGGAACAAGGGAGAGGAAGGTCTTCGTCGAGTACCGAACGTGTGACCGACTGCGGGAGCGCTGCTGGAACGTGGCGCTAGAAGGATCGTCTACGCGATCTTGAGATCGGAAAGAGTACGACTACATCACCCACGAGAATCTGCTCTCGTTAAACACTTTGGAATCTTCGAGGGTGAGTTATTCCATCGACTCGTTGCTACAATCTAGTAGATAGATCTTGGCTTGTTTGTTTGTATGCGATAGAAAATTTTTGTTTTCCATGCTGCGAACCCCTACAGTGGTATCAGAGCCGTGTCTATATGTAGATCTGTTGCACGAGTAGAACACAATGGTCATTGTGGGCGTTGATGCTTTTATTGTAGATTGCCTTTTGTGTACTTTGCATCTTGCGGTATGTTGGGATGAAGCGGCCCGGGCTAACCTTACATGACATCGTTCATGAGACTTGCTCCACGCTTGACATGCAACTCGTATTGCATAAGTGGCTTTGCGGGTGCCTGTTTCTCCTAGCATAGTAAAGATCCGATTTACAACGGGTAATCAACAATGCTAGTATCAATGTTGTGGTTCTTGTTCGTAGGTTAGAACGACACTTATGGAAAGCCCCAAACCACGTAAAATATGCAAAGAAAGTAGAAGCGTCTAACTTTGTTTTGCAGGGGTGTGCAGTGATGTGATATGGCCATGATTGTGATTATATTTGATGTATGCAATGTTCCTTATTGTAAGTTGGCAACCGGCAGGAGCCATATGGTTGTCTTTAAATTCTGTTAAGACCTGCGTGTCTATTCAAAATAGTTGTAATAGTTGAAGCTGGTGGACGACAACCATGAAGAAGCGTCATTGACCTTGATGCTATGCCGGTGATGATGGAGATCATGTTCGTGCTTGAAGATGGAGATCGGAAGCACAAAGAAGAAAGGCCATATCATATCACATATTATGAATTGCATGTGATGTTAATCCTTTATGCATCTTGTATTGCTTAGTAGACGACGGTAGCATTATAAGATGATCCCTCATGCACATAAATTTCAAGTTCTAAAGTGTTCACCCTTAGTATGCACCGTTGCCAAAGCTTGTTGCTTCGAAGCACCACGTGATGATCGGGTGTCTTTGATTCCGCGGGTGAATACAACGTAAGCAAGCCAGATTTGCTTATGCGGTAGCTAAGGTTTGATCTTGACGAGCCTAGCATGTACAGACATGGCCTCAGGAACACGGATTACCGAAAGGTAGAGCATGAGTCATATAGTAGATATGATGAACATGTTGATTGTTCGCCGTTGAAGCCATATCAACTCTCGTGATGATCGGTTTTGATGTGGTGGATTTGGTTCGTGTGATCACTAAAACAATGTGAGGGATGTTGTTTTGAGTGGGAGTTCACCTAGATTAATTTAATTATTAATTAGAACTCAATTTATCATAAACTAAATCAAAGTGAATTTGCATAGTTGTTGTAGTCATTGGCATCCGTTTACCACCTTGCGCTTAGTTATAATTGAGATGATAGAACTATAGAATTCTGGTTAGTTACTTTACGAACTGGTATCGTATTGTTTTGAAGTGTTAATCTAAAGTTTAAAAGTCCTATTGCAAACTTTCAGTAAGTTCCGGTTACTCCATGAAGTTTAATAATTGGTATTAAATCAAAGAGTAACAGTTCCAAGTGTTAGTATATAAAGTATCATGTTTGTCTCCATGATTCTTGATATTCAAGGATTGTCTTAATATCAAGGTTATCTAGGATCTGAAAGAGTTGTTTCAGAAACCATGATATGTGGAAGATATTGTGATATCTGAAACAAAGTTTTGGTTACAACATGATGGAGTATAATATGGCAAAAGTCATGTTCTCATATTTGATGAAAATTTGCAAAAGGTTGGAGACACTAGTTGTCCTAATCTTCCAAAAGGTTTTGGAGAGCAATATTATACTCGCGATTCACCGTTATAAGCTAAAAGTAGCTTGGTCATGGACGATTCCATGATGAAGGTGAATATTTGATGTAGGTAAAATGTTTACTACACCAATAGATTACTAAAGAAAGGAATTTGAAAGAACACCAAACATTTGATGATGGTGATCTACTTCAAAGTGCAAATCCAAAGACATTGGTATTTAACTATACACGCTTTGGACTATGTGTCATATGTATGACTCCACTATTGATGTTGATAGATTCTTTCAAACAGAAAAGGAAATACTGAAAGAGAATCTCAGAAATATATGGCAGAAAAGAAAATACTAGAATTGTTCAGTTTAAGTATATAGATGATATACATGTTATGGCTATATTCTTTGCTCATTAAACAATGTGGTTCTTAAGTATTTTATACTGAATTTGTTGGTATGAATCGTCATACGAAACAACACAATTCATGAACTACAATGGCCTAAGTAACTAGCAAAAGAATATGTGATGATGTTCATCGAGAACAAATAAAGGGTTATTGTGTTGCTCGTTAAAAACATCAAAGCTTGCCTTCAAGATTTGTTTTATCAGGTATTATGAGAACAAAAGGGTTGTTCAAATAATTGCCATAATCCATAAAAGATGGATGATTCACAAATCTCGTTGGAGAAATCACATCCATAAAACTAGTGCTAAAAATGTCGAAAGACAAATTGATTGAAAGATCACTTAGGAAGTGACATCGCCGTTTAAATTATATTGGAAAGAAAACATGAAGAAACTCCATGTGGATGGAATTTTGGAGTCTTTTGATTTTGATCAAATGACGCTTGTGAAACTTTCCTAGAGATAATTAAAACTTCGTTCATAGGCCATAAGAGAACGAAAGACTAGCTTATTGGAACTTGTGCATATTGTTGTACGAACTCCATTATGTGTAGTCAAGAGCGATGGATTTCAACTTCATATGTTTTCTCCGAAAATTTGAGTGAATATATGAATATTTACTTAATAAGGATGAAGTATGAAATATTTGAAAAGTTCAAAGTTTTCAAGATGAAGTGCAAAATCATTGTAACAAGAATATAAATGGTTTATGATAAGATCATAAAGGAAGATATTTGAGTTACAAGTTTAGCATAATACCTAAGATTTAAGGAATCGTTCCGTGGATTTGCATTTCCCGAAACACCATAAGAGTATGGAGCGTTCGAGATATGTAATTAAAACCTTGTTTGACATGGTAAGATCAAAGGTGTAAAATATAGAACTGCCATTATATTTTAAAGATTAAAAGCTTTAGAGACTACCGCTTTTCCACTAAAAAGAGCTCCATCATAATCCGCTGAAATGACACCATATAAAGTTATGGTTTGGGATAAAACCCAAGTAGTCCTTTCTTAAACATTGGTATGCTATGCATAAGAAAGATGTTTGCAACCAAAGTCGGATAAACCTGTCTTTGTATTACTGTTAAGTATTCCTCCATAACACCGGAGACAAAAGTGTTTGTCGCTTAGAACGTCAAGTTTCTTTGAGAAGGAATTTTTCGTGAAAAGTTAAAGTGGGAGGACAATAGAACTTTGATAAGGTTAAAAGAACCTTAGCTATATGTGCAGAGTTGCGCAGCACCGAAAAGTGTTCCGGAGGCAGCAATAATGCTCATGGCTCACGTGCCTCAAAAGTTGTGGTCACGGAGGTCTAAGTTTCTATTGAAACAAGTAGGTCAAGTAAACAATCAAATACTAAGATTTGAGGGTTGAATCATTATTTGAGAATAATGAACGGACTACATGCAAAGAAGCAATGATGGGCCCTGACTCCGTCAAATGGCTTGAAGCCATAAAATCCGTGATAATTCCATACACGAGAAATCAAGTTTTGAACTTGAAGGACCCTCGAGAAAGGTGTAAGACCTTACAGTTGTGTTTGGATCTATAAAGAAATAGACATGGATGTTTCACATCTATAAGTCGACATGTTGGGAAAGAGTTCACAACAATGTTCAAAGATTGACTATGACAAGATTTGATCTTTCATAGCGATATTTAGTCTAGACGGATTAATGTAGCAACCACTACATATAATTTTGTTATGTGGTAGTTGAATAAACAAAACAAGTTCTTCTAATAGAATTGTTACCTAGGACGTGTGCATGACACGGTCCAAAGGGTTTTGTTAATTCAAAGGATGCTAAAAGCATATGCAAACTTCAATGGATGAAGTAAGCATAGCGGAGTTGGAATCTTCACTATGATGAAACTGTTAAAAGAGTTTAATTTCATCAAAGACAATGAAGATACTTGCATTTGCAAGAAATTAAGTGGGAGCGCTAAGACATGTTTCTAATACATTATGTGGAAGACATATTGTTGATTGGAAATAATGCATCTTTTATTAACACATATTAAGAATTTCATCCCGATGAAAGACTTAGGCAAAACCCAAATATTTGGCATCAATAGACGCTAATATGGTTGTGCCAGAAGTACATAGACAAGATATTGAATGAGTTCAATATAGAAACTACAAGAGAAGGTTCTTGTCGCACAGAAAGGATTGAATGAGTTCAATGTTGATGATATATTCAAGTGTATTGACATTTGGTAAAGTGAAACAAATAATCAAGTATAGATTGATACTTGATGTATGAAATCACAAAGAGTGTTTATATCAATCATACTGTGGTATGTACAAATCCAGATATGTCCTATGCTCTAAAAGTTATGAGCATACACCAGAATGATTCGTAAGATGATCATTGGACAATAGTAAGGATATTCTTATGATCTTCTGAAAGAACTAAGAGTATAATATTTGTAGAAGTGACAAATAGATGGTTAGTTCATTGTAAAAGTACTACATTGATACTAGTTTTGTCACAGAGTACAAATTAAGTTTATCTCAATCTAAATTAAGGGTGGCACAATATAATGGAAAGTGAGTTCCATAAATGGATTTGGATGAGTTCCAAAGTTAAGACATTGTGACAGATACTTCAACAAAAGGCTAAGTATATGACTGCTATTATAGCAGCAAAAGAGGGCATTTGTGTCAAGTAGTTTGTTATCAAACTAGGTGTAGTTCACAGCGGGATAATACTATGAAGATATATTGTGCGACAATATTATCAACATGTTTTAACCCCAAAGAACTAAAGGTCACACCGAAAGACCAAATTATACAAAGCCATCTCATTAGAGAATGAGTGATGCGTAGAGACGCAAAGACATGCAATTACACACGGACCTGGAAGTGTCAGATCCGGAGATCAGTTGACCACTAGCAATCGTGTACATGCAAACACCGGAAAGCCATAGGTGTTGAATACACAAAGGTTTGAAACTAGATTTTTGACTCTAGTGCAAGTGGGAGACTGTTGGAGATATGCCCTAGAGGCAATAATAAATATAGTTATTATTATATCTTTGTGTTTATGATAAATGTTTATATTCATGCTATAATAGTATTAACAAGGAAACATTAATACTTGTGTGAATTGTAAACTTAAAATAAGAGTCCCTAGTAAAGCCTCTTGTTAAACTAGCTTGTTGGTTAATAGATGATTGTGGTTTCCCTATCATGAACATTGAGATGTTATTAACAACAAGATCATATCGTTAGGAGAATGATATGGTGGACATACTCCTATAGATAAGCGTAGCATAAAGATCAAGTCATTTCAATAGTTCAATTGCTATATGCTTTCTGATACATAGTAACCTAATTCCTTCGACCATGAGATCATGCATATCACCTTTACCGGATGGATGCTTTGATGTCATCAAACACCACACCGTAACAGGGTGGCTATAAAGGTGGTATTGAGTGTTCGGAAAGTATTGGTTGAAACACATGGATCAAGAGTGGGATTTGTCCATCCATATGACGGATAGATATTCTCTGGGCCCTCTCGGTGAAATGTCATCCAATTAGCTTGCAAGCATGTGACTGGCTCACAAGGGATCACATATCACGGGAACGAGAAAAGAGTACTTATCAGTAACGAGGTTGAACTAGGTATGCAGAGATACCGACGATCATAACCTCGGATAAGTAAACTATCGTGAGACAAAGGGAAATTGGTATCGTATGTAAGTGGTTCATTCGATCGCAAAGTAATCGTAGAAATATGTGGGAGCCATATGAATTTCCAGATTCCTCTATTGGTTATTGTTCGGAGAAGTGTCTCGATCATGTCTGCATAATTCACGAACCGTAGGGAGACACACTTAAGGATTCGACGTTGTTTGAGTAGTTATGGTATTATGAGAAAGAGACCGAATGTTGTTCGGAGTCTCGGATGGGATCCGGGATATCACGAGGTGATCCGGAATGGTCCGGAGAATAAGATTCATATAAGGAAAGTCCCGTTTCGGAGTTGGGGAATGGTTCCGGTGTTTTCATCGGGAACATTCTAGAAGGTCCCGGAATGTCCGGCACTCCGGGGGGGGGAATTGGTACATGAATGTGTCATTGCATGTTGGAATGATTGCATCATGTACTAAGTGTTCTCGCTGTCCGAAATAAAGGGTTAATTCAAATCCTAATTGGAAAAGTCAAACTGCCAGTTTTCGGTCAAACTGCCAGTTTCGGAAAGTGGAGAAAGAGGAGGAGAGGTGGAGGCCGAGTTGGAGGAGGGTTCCTCCCCTAGGCCGGCGCACCTCCCTAGGCCGAGTTGGGGAGGAACTCCTCCCCATGGCGCCGGCCCTCCCACCTATAAAAGGAGGGGCAGGGCCTCCTCCTCTAGACACAACAACACAAGTTCCTATCCTCTAAACTAAACCCTAGATCTAAACCCCGGTTTAGAGCTATTTTGGTTTAGAGCCTTCTAATTGGTTTAGAGCCCTCTAATTGGTGTGTCTAATTACTAGACCACTAATAGCCTCTCATAAGCTCCACCATACTCGCACCGGCTTAAGGCGAAGCCCTGCGGGATTTCCCCTCTACTTCCGGTACCACGCCGTTGTGCTGCCGGAATCGCGAGGAGAATGCTACAACCTCCGCTGCCTGCTGGAACAAGGGAGAGGAAGGTCTTCGTCGAGTACCGAACGTGTGACCGACTGCGGGAGCGCTGCTGGAACGTGGCGCTAGAAGGATCGTCTACGCGATCTTGAGATCGGAAAGAGTACGACTACATCACCCACGAGAATCTGCTCTCGTTAAACACTTTGGAATCTTCGAGGGTGAGTTATTCCATCGACTCGTTGCTACAATCTAGTAGATAGATCTTGGCTTGTTTGTTTGTATGCGATAGAAAATTTTTGTTTTCCATGCTGCGAACCCCTACAGATCGACTGTGTGTTGCTATTGGTGCATCCCGGCCGGGTAAAACTTTCTGAAAGCCGTGTCCGCGGTTATGGACGACTTGGAGCACAGTATCTCGACCATAGACAAGCATAACTAAAGTAGTGCTATAAATTTGACTTTATAATGACTAGTAATCAGCTTCACTACAACAGAATGGCTAAATAATACTGCCCACAATTGCTTGTTTGGAGTGTCGCTTGCGACCATTGTACCTGACTAGTAATTATGGCAACTACAACGGAATGGCTGAATAAAAGTACCAACAACTGCTGGGTTTTTGGGTTATCTCATGCTAACTGTATCTGATTAGTAATTGTTGCAACTACAACGGAATGATTAACTAAAAGTGCCCACTGCTTATTTTATCAGGATGATTATCCAAATCTGACTAGTAATTGCGGCAACGATAACTGAATAAATAAAACTGCCAACTGTGTGAGTTCCTCGGTTGACTTCCTCGTTTGGTCTCGAGGGGGAAACGCCAGGATGGGTTTGTTTGATGGTAGCATCAGGTTGGTTCCGAATAGGTCTTTCCTACCCCTCTCCGATAGCCGCCAATTGTATCGAGTCTCTATAGGTTGTTTAGTGCATGTTGCCGCTGCCGCTTCAGTCCACCATACCTATGTAGGCGAGGACCGCCGAATTCTAGTCTCGCCGTGTACTGGCCTCAGTACTGACGCTCCTCTTTTTCCTTTGCCCTTTGTCGGCACCCCTTTTGTTTAAGCAGGTTTTGAGATCGACGTAGTTAGCGGGGTTACCCTTCCGGCTTGGCCTGGGCAGGGTTATGGACGCCATTGGTTATTCTTCAGGGCTCTTAGCCCCATTTGCATCTTGTCCGTAGTCGGACGCCCTATCATTTTCAAGGTGATTTGGATCTTTGTATATTATATCTGTATTCTTGACTCTTTTGAGTCGCTGTTATATATATCTGTTCTGTGGGTCCCATCGAGGACTGTTGTGTAATGTTATTACTTCGTTTTCCACCCGCACGAAAGTGTCTGGTGGGCACCTTTGAATCGTTTCTATGCGGGTTTGGCGGGCTTCGCTACAACTTGCATAGGTCCGATTCTGAGGGTGTTACAGGATTTTGGCCTAAGTGGGGCTCAACTCCATGGTGACCAAGTGGGTGCACCTCCATAGTACAACGACGAGGCTCCTTCGTCCTGGTATGAGCTTGAGGACGCTTCTATGTAGTGCACAGAGGGGTCGTATGAGGGCGTGCCCCCTGGTAGTGTCCGTGGAAACCACGAATGCGTACCTGCTCGTCCAGCTCCTCCTTGGAGCAGGACCAAGGTCCCTAGGAAATACAGAACATAGTGGTTTGGGGCAGAGGAATCTCTCTCTCTTCCCCATCAGTAAACATCATCCTATAAACCAAATTATCAAGGGTAGAGCTAGTAGTGACAAAATGATGCGCTTTCATGGAAGAAAGATCAAGCCTTTGAGGAGCCAAAATTGTGTCATTTGAATCAACAGATAGGTCTAAGGAAGCAACAACACGTGCAGCAATAATTCCCCCATAAATGGGTCCCTTAGTGGCTAAGCGACGAGCAATGAGAGAACCAAGATTGTACCTGGTTTCATTGTTGAGTGCAGCATCTAGGAAGGCCAAATGATAGTTGGAAATATTGCTAGTGTTCTCCCTACCAAGAACACTAGTGGCAAGATAATAAGCAAAATACCTGATAGCTGGGAGTTGAATATTTCTTATCTTTCCCCGTTGGGCTCTGCGGTCATCATCATTAGTTATCCCGCGATAGAGCTCCAACAAATCAGCGGGTTGAGCTGAAATCTTCTTCACCATCCCAGTCGTGCCAATACCCAAGATTTCACAAAACTTCTTCAATGTCATGGAGAAAGGCCTGTTATAGATTTTGAAAGACACATCTAGTTTGAAATGCCTGTTAGAAAAAGAGAAACTCTCCACAAAAATTTTAGTGAGCGTAGCATATTGCACACTCTCATCCTGCATATAATTCATTAGTACAACCCTCCAAACCAAAGTTACAAAATCATAGAGAATACCTGCAGCCCACAAGAAGGTTGGACAAGGGAAGGTAGAAGGGTGCGCATCCCCCTCATCTCCCTTGTTGCCAAATCACGGTGTAATGAGATCCTCATTGTATGAGGGCCTAGCTCGGGAGGATGATCTTGAAGGCCTTTTCCTCCTAGGTGCATCACTCTCAAATACTTCACCAAAGGTGTGGTTGTCCATGATCCTTTTTATTAAATTTTTAGACAAACATCAAACCAAGTGATTTACAAGTTGATAAATGATGAGAAACTACTACAGGAACTTGATAGAGGGCTAAACATGCATCAAAATGAAATATCTAAGCATAGAACAAGCATGCAAGCTCACACAACCTAACACCTATAGCAGCAAAATACTCAAAATATAATCTACCAATCACAAATCTAATTGGGCAAGTGGAGGAGGCACATACCAAGGAGAAATCCCTCCAAAAATCAGCAGCAAAGATGGGCTGAGCAAGGAGATCAAAAATTGGGAGCAAGAACATCAGGAACTCGAGCTTGAGAAATTTTTCCGGTGTTTTTCAGGAGAGAGAAAGAAGTGGCTGGGAGGAGGCAACTTGGAGGACCTTAGGTGGGTCCCACCCATGCCAGGCGTGCCCCTAGGGCTAGCCGCGCCACCAGGGGGTGTGCTGGCCTATGGGTCCCCCTGGGCCACTCCAGATGTCCCTCTGCCCCTTTTTCGAGGAAAATTTTAATATGAATTTTCTAGGATTTTTTGGGAAACTTTTTTTTTGCCAATTTTTAGGGTATGAAAATTGATTTTCTCCCAGAAAAGATTTTTTTAGAAGAAGCAAAAGCAAACCAAAACCAAAACTACAGAAGTTCTAAGACACTCTAACAACCAAACAACTAGCAAAACTAAGCTAACAAGAGAAAGAGCAAAGACTAAGAAGGAGAAAAGGTAAAAGTGAGCAAGTATAACCACTGTGAAAACATTGTTTTGTTCATAAAAATCCCTTTGTTAACAAGGTTGATAAAGTCTTGTTACCAAAACAATCTTATATGAAACAAAACTTTGCATTCCACAAAGTGATTATGTTACCTCAAACTTGATAGCAATGGTCCCAATCATAATAGTTTCAAAACTTTCTTGTGGAATGGGACAATATATTTCTCCAACTTTGATGCTCTCAATATTTTCAATGGAATTCAAGCAATAACTCTTATCAACCTTCTTGGGGAAATAGACAGTATGCTCTTTGTCATTAATATTAAAAGTTACTTTTTCTTGATTACAATTGATGACAGCACCTGCAGTATTAAGAAAAGATCTCCCAAGAATAATAGACATATTGTCATCTTTAGGCATTTCAAGCACAACAAAATCAGTTAAAACCAAGAAATTATGAGCCACTTGAACAGGAACATCCTCACATATACCAATATGAATATTAGTTGACTTATCATCCATTTGCAAATATATATCAGTTGGTATCAATTTTTCTAACTAGAGTCTCTTGTAGAGAGAAAAAGGCATAACACTAACTCCAGCTCCCAAATCACATAAAGCAGTTCTAACATAATTATTCTTAATAGAGCAAGGAATAGTTGGTATACCTGGATCACTAAGTTTCTTTGGAATCTTACCATTGAAGGAATAATTAGAAAGCAAAGTAGAGATTTCCTCATTAGGAATCTTCCTTTTATTAGAGACAATATCCTTCATATACTTTGAATAAGGAGGAAACTTAATAGCATCAGTCAAAGGAATTTGCAAAAATAAAGGTTTCATCCACTCACAAAACTTGTTATAGTGTTCTTCCTCCTTTGACTTGTGTTTCTTATTGGGAAAAGGCATTGGTTTTTGCACCCAAGGTTCTCTCTCTCTACCACGTTTATTAGCAATAAAATCTTCCTTAGTGTACCTAGTTTTCTTAGTGTGCTTCTTAGGTTCTTCCTCAACTTCCTCCTTATCAGGAGCATCATTTTAATCATTACACTCTCAGTTTCAGCATCGGAGACAGATATACTATTAGGATCTACAACAGGTTCAGGTGGTTCCTCTAGTCTTTTGTGTTCCTTTTTCTTTCTCTTATGAGGCTACCACTACTTTCAGCTTGTTGAGAATCCTGATCAATTCTTTTAGGGTGTCCTTCAGGATATAATGGATCTTGAGTAGCTATACCACTCCTAGTTCTAATTCCATAAGCATGTTTATCGCCTGAGGCATTAACTAGCATATATTTTTGTACCTTATCAAGTTGATCAATTTTAGTTTGAACCATTTGAAAGTGTTTACAAAGCATTTTAACATCATTAGCAGTTCTTTCCATAATATCTTTCAGCTCAATAATATCTCTAGAGTTTTCCAATCAATGATTCTAAACTTATTTATTAAAATTACCTTGTTTAACTATAAATGTGTCAAGTTCATCTAAGCATTGATTAGGAGGCTTACCATAGGGAATATCACCTTTATCAAAGTGGAGAGAGTGTGTCTCAATAGTAGATGAGTGGGAAATTGGCTTACATAATTCTTCTACAGGAGGTAGATTCTTCATATCTTCAGCTCTAATACCTTTCTCCTTTAGACATTTCTTGGCTTCCTTCATCACTTGATCATTTAATGAAATTACTCCCCTCTTGTTTGGTGTTGGTGTTGGAACTGGTTCATGCACAAATGTTTCAGGAGTAATAGGCTCAGGTGTATTTAGCTCAGTTGAAGTCCAATCATCATAATTCTTTCTTATCTTAGCCATTAATTCTTCAGCATCTGTAGGAGTTCTTTTCCTGAAAACACAATCAGCAAAACTATCTAGGTATGTCCTAGAATC
Source organism: Avena sativa (assembly GCA_916181665.1). Taxonomy (NCBI): domain Eukaryota; kingdom Viridiplantae; phylum Streptophyta; class Magnoliopsida; order Poales; family Poaceae; genus Avena; species Avena sativa. The sequence continues at coordinate 382,203,164 of OV702281.1, read as the reverse complement.
ATCAGTTAGTCCATTATAATAAATATCAAGAAGCTCATTTTTTAGGCAATGGACATCCAGGATGTGCATGAATCAAGGCACAGAACCTTGTCCATGACTCAGGCAATTTCTCTTCTTCTCCCTGTTTAAAATCAAAAAAAATCTACAAAGCAGCATATCTAGCACTAGGGGGAAAATATTTCTGGAAGAAAGAAGCAATCAAACAATCAGGATATCAATGGATCCAGGAGGTAATCTATTAAACCGTTATCTTCTCCTTTTAGTGAAAAAGGAAAGATCTTAGTAACAAAGTACTTGTGCATCTTAAAATCATCAGAAAATAAGGCACTCATAGTGGAAATCTCATTCATATGTGCCACAGCACTCTCACTCTCAGTCTCACAAAAGGGTTCTTTCTCAATAATGTCTAAATAGGATAAATCAAGAGAGAAATCATAATATTCATCTTTAATATCTATGGGAGAAGTGGCAAACTTAGGATCAGAGGACAGTTTAGGGATAATGGTACGTCGCTCAAGGAGACTCTTAATAGCACTAGCACCATGTGTGTTTCGACACTCTTCAATAAATTCATCAGTCAACTCAATGTAACCATCATTAATATCATATCTCTCTCTAGACTTAGGTGACCTAATAGGTGTAATAGTGTCTTCACTAGGAGTTTCAGTATTTCCTAGTCTAGCCATAGTAGCATCTAGGAAAGGACCTAATGAACCACTTGCATCAAGCACAGTAGAAGTAACATCATGAGTATCAGAAGCAATTTCAGATTCAGCAGTAGTAGCAGTGTGTGTACCATGAGTATGTGGTGGTGGTGTAACAAGCTTAATTATAACAGACGGTGAATCAAGAGAAGTATAGGTGTTTAGGACTGTACCTCTTCTTGTAGTGGATGGTAAAATAAGAAACTTTCCATCACAAGACTTCCCCATGATGAAAGGAATAGCAGTGAACAATAATAGATCCAAGTGAACTTACAAATAAAGCTATGCTCTCCGGCAACGGCGCCAGAAAATAGTCTTGATGACCCACAAGTATAGGGGATCGCAACAGTCTTCGAGGGTACTATTACCCAATTTATTGATTCGACACAAGGGGAGCCAAAAAATACTTGCAAGCCTTAACAACTGAGTTGTCAAATCAGTTGCACCTGTAAATAGTTCTTGCTCACAGAAGTTTATCAATAGCAACAGTTTTGTAGTAGCCAAAGCAATGTAACAGCAGCAGTAGAACAAGAGCAATAGTAACAGTAGTAGCAAACAGTAGGATATGAGCGCGGTAGGCATAGGGATGGATGGACGGGCGTTGCATGGACAAGTCTAAACATGTAACTTCAATATCTAGGGAAATTGCAGATAAATAAGATAAAGCATCCAAGTACTAAACAATCCTAGGCATGTGCTCCATATATAGTCATGCGTGCTCGCAATGAGAACTTGCACAACATCTTTTGTCCTGCCAGCATGTTGCAGCGGGGCCTCAAGGGAACTACTAGCAATTAAGGTGCTCCTTTTAAAAGAGCACCAGAGCAAAGCATTAACACTCCGTGAACACATGTGATCATCGCATCACAGCCATCCCCTCAGGTAGTCCCAATTTCTGTCACTTCGGGGCCTTTGGATCCAGACAATGATATGTGTACACAACTTGCAGATAAGATCACAAATAATACTATTATAATGATTCAATAATAAGTTTAGATCTGAGATCATGGCACTCGGGCCCTAGTGACAAGCATTAAGCACAACAAGTTGCAACAAAGTCAAATAGCACTAATAGAGATACTAGGCACCATGCCCTAACAATCTTATTCAATTACATGATAGAACTCACTCATGGATGGGGTAAACATGGATGGTTGATGGAGAGGCGTTGTTGATGATGATGGCGATGATCCTCTCCAAATTCCCCATCCCGGTAGGGTGCCAGAACAAAGTTTTTGGTTTCGAATCACGGTTTCTGGTGGTGGCGGTGCAGCGGAACTATTTCTAGAAAAACGTCGAACCCCCCTCGGTTTTTAGGTCAAGAGGCATCTTATAGGAGAAGAGGGAGGCCAAGGGGGTGCCTGGGGCATCCACACTCCCTCCAGGCGTGGCCAGGTCTGACCCGCGCGGCTGGAAATAGGATTTTTGGCATATTTTCCGGGATTTTTCCCGATAGTTGATTTTCTGCACAAAAACTAGATACCAAGGTAACTCTACTGAAAACAGAGTGAGTTCGTGTTAGTTGTATCCAAATCACACAAGTTTAGAGGAGAAACAATAGCAAAAGTGTTCGGGAAAGTAGATACGTTTTGGACGTATCAGGTTGCACCACTGATTTGCGGCGCTAGGACTTCCTCTCGATCTTGAGATCGACAAGCATTCGTCTACATCATCCACGAGTACAACCTCATTAAACTTTGCTGGTCTTCAAGGGTATGTTCTCTATGGATATATATGCGCCCGTTGCTTGTATCTAGTAGATAGATCTTGGTACATAGTTGTTCCCATCGTAGGAATTTTTTTGTTTTCTATGTTGCGAACCCTACAAGAATTGCATTTTGTACGCTGATTTAGCCGGGTAGCATCCATCACTTATGAAATTCCACCTAATATCATATGGTCTTTGTCGTTTGATATTTACTCGTTGACAAGCTTTTCCCATAGTTTGTAGAATTGGTATATGTGTTCCAAGGAGAGGCCATCTTGAGTATTGATTTGCGAGACCCAAAAGTCATTTTGCAAAGCCTTTGGGGTATGGTGGGGTCCAGGTTGATGCATCATACGACGCTTACGGTTCTCAGTAGCTTGGTTGATCTTTCCTTCCATCTGGATTGTTGAATCCACTAAAGCTTCTAGATCAACAAACGGGATATTGACTAGCACCGTCTGCATCTCCTCGTGCAGTCCATTCAGAAATCTCTCCTTCTTCTTGGCTTCATTACCAATCTCATCAGGGGCATACCTAGATAGAGATAGAAATCTGTCACGGTACTCTACCACAGTCATCCTTCCCTGCTTCAGATCCTTGAATTCATCCCTTATCCATAGAATCAAACCTGGTGGCACATGGGTTCGGCTGAACTTGAGTTTTAATTCATCCCAAGTCATCATTTGTTCTCCATTCATCGTACGGGTGCTATTCCACCATGCTCTTGTAGAACTAGCTAGATAGTGAGTGGCAAACAGTACTTTCTCTGCCTCATCTACTCCAGCAACTTCCAAGTTGTTCTCCATAGTCTGCAGCCAATCATCGGCATTTAAGGGCTCTTCTGACTTGCTAAAGATAGGGGGATTGGTGCTCTAGAAGTTCTTAAGTTTGGACCCATGATGATTCGGATTTCCATGGCCTTGGTTGTCATGCACCAGTTGGGCGATCTATTGAAGAGTGGCAAGATTGGCTTGACGCTCGGTTCTACCGGCTTCTTGATCGGCTACTAACATTTGCAGGATTTGGACCATAGGGTCTTGAGATGAGCTGCTCCCTTCGCGAGGCATCTGAAGATTGAGATAGACCATGAGACAAGATGGAATTTTTTCTAAGGTTTCTGAGTTTGGTTTAAAAGCTTTTAAACTTTGAGTAAGGCTAAGTTTTGAAAGCCAACAACTCATTCTCATTCATTCCAAGCACACAATACAAACAACACATTCCAACACAGCACAACAACAAACAGATGGTTTTAAGAACCATGCTGGCAAGCTACGATACAGTGGGACCAGATACAACTCACACCTACAATAGTGCTCTGGTGCTATTACTCATCAGAACCGGTGGCTTCTTCATCATCAATGAAGTCACGGTCCTCATCATCGGTGTGGAACTCCTGGTCCATGTCCTCCAAGTAGTCATCATCATCACTCAGATACGAGTAGGGATCTCCACGAATATCTTCCCCTTCGTTCTCCCTCTCCTCAAGCTGCATGTCCCTCTCATGGATGGTCTCTTCCAACGATGACACTTTGTGACGAAGGCGAGAAATGATGTGATCCTTCTTGTCATGCAGACGGTAGAGTGACTTGCGCTCCTTCACGATGATGGCGAAGTTATGGTCCTTCTTGGTGGAAGCAAGTTGCTTCTCGTTGGCGTCAGCACGACCGTTGTCCAACTCCTTCTAACTCTCATGAAGCATGAAGGCAAGATGGTCCACATGGTGCCTCAACTCAGGGTGGCCTGGCAGGTCCAAGGGTTTTCCATTGGAGTCACTTAGGGTGTAATGAACGAAGCGGGTGCCGACGATCTTGTTGATATTCTGCCCACATAGTCGGGCAAGTGCTTCATGTATTGCTCTTGCCAATCCATCTATCCAATTGTTCTCATGGATGCTAAAATGGATCTTCTCAGATGTAGGTGGCTCCATCTTCCCGTGCAGATCTGCAACTATCAGCCACTGCAGCTCCCCTCTGGGGTGATCATGGAGTTGAGCTCCATAGAACTCCGGATGCGGGCGCTCCAGAAATTCCGCAAGCTGACTCAGGTCACTCTCAAATATGAGGTTTCCTCCATTGCCCAACTGATAAAACTTGTTATAGGTATAGTCCATCTATAAGAAATTAAGATGAGTAAGTTAGAGAAGTGATCAAGTGTGCCAAATTTTAGGTAGGGTTGCAAACAATTTAAGGAACATATGACTATTTTGGAAAGAATTTTCAAGGATAAGAGTGAGAATAGTTTTTCATAGATACTCACTTTATTTGTTTTGGAAACTAAGTTTTTCAGACGTCCATTCTAACTAGGGTCTCCTATGGTCAGGATGGCTCTGATACCAACTTGTCAACACTGGGATTTTTAATCCCAGATGCCTGTTATGCCGTACATCGCAATCCTAGGATTACCATTTTTGCGAGACATGACAGATTGATAGCACAGTACATCATCCATTACAAACCATAATAGTCTTACAAATAGTTGATCTCATGATCAGGTCTGATTACAATCAAAGCAGCGGAAATAATAATAATAGTAGCATGGTCGGGGCTCCATCTTCGGGATCACAGGCAATGCTGACGATGGGAGATGATCCTAGTTATCGTAAGCGTCCTGATGTCCATCCTCCTCGTAGTCTCCTTCATAGTCTGGCCATGGGAATAGCCAGGGACAAAGCCATGAGTACTTCGAAGTACTCGCAAACTAGTACTAAAGCAATAAGGCCATTCTAATAGGAATCCTAAGCTCTAGGTTTGTTTGCCACAAGCCAATTTTATTTCAACCAGTAACTAGTAATAAAATCCTAACTTTAGTTGTCTAAGTTACTTAGGTGGGAACCTAATTTCATCTCCACAACTTGTGGGGTCACGTCAAAGTCACCATTCAAGTCACGGGTCATTTTGGAAAACATCTGACAACGGAACAGTATAGCCATCCAACTGCCCATAACCTCGGACGTGGCTATTCGAATAGTTTGACACTCTACAGAGGTAGTACACTTTCACCACAATATTCGATACATCTATCAGGAATAATCCTGAATTATCATACTTGGTATGTGGATAATCAATCATAACCTTTCAATTACACACCCTAGTATAGGCACCTCCCATGTGAGTTTGGTCTCCCAACCATGACCATCTATCATCTTGGGAACTACATAGGAGGACAGTCACATTCACAAGGTATCCTCAGCTAACCCCGTTACACGAGGGAACCCATACTAAGACACATAAAATTCTAGTCAAGCCCTACCCAATTTCGAGTATTGTGGTTGCACGGTAAAATTGGAATGGTATCACATCCGAACCCAACCATCAGTTTTTATCAAAGTCAGGTCACATGCTTCATTTGTCATCATCTTCAACTCATTGTGTCCATAACACATGTCAAAACATTTCAATAGAATGACTCATCATTCAAAGGTTTTCATAATCATTTGTTCCCATATAGACTGATCCGGATTAACTTAGCACTAGCATCTACCAATGATGGTGTCACTATTTGAGGGGTACTAAACTAGTGTTTCTACGTACATCAAACTCCAAGATCTTGATGGCACTTTCCTAAATTTCCACTAATCATCAATTTAATTAACTACTGGAATAACTTTTCAAAAATAAAGATAAAAGGCAAAGCTTGCAAGTAAAACTTGGGGTAGGCAGAAATCAAAGGGTATCACAAGGGCTTGCAAGTGAGGCTTGCATGGTTTAGCTTAGCTTGCATAGAATATATTGTCTTGACTGGTAAGGTGGTTGAAGTTCTCTTCCTCGTCTTCGTAGAATTCTTTCTCCTCATAGCCTGGATTAATACTAGCGTCTATAAATAAATATAAGGTACATAATCACCAAACAATACTTAGCTACCTCTATTTAACACACAAGGAGTTACTCTAGATGATCTAGTATCATCTCTATCATTACAAGAAAAGGGTGATAAGATTTTATTTATCTTATTTTTAGGAAACTAATTTCTACTCATTGAAAAGTAACTTAAGATTTAATATTCTCCACTTCAAATATGGGATCATATTGACACATGTCATCACCACATATTCTAATACTTGAGAATGTGATTTAAAGTGGTTGGTCTAATTTAAAAAACTTAACACTACTATTTAATAATATTTTAGAGGCTATAAATGACTATAAAGCCATTATTTAATTTTGGTCCAGGACTATTGTATATAAGTATGTATATTTTTACATATTCAGAAAGGTCTTGTCCAATGTGATTTTTGAGAGTTGGAATCAACTCAAAATCACTTATGGTTGATTTTAGAAAAATGTTTGAAGTGCTAAAAGCTATTGTCTTGTTATTTTTACTAAGGGTGATCCATAGTTTCAAACTGTTTGAATCCAACGGAAGTGATTAGAGATTTTCATCTACTTTCAAAAAAATTGGATTCATTCAATTTGGTGCAGTGAATCTTCCTGAATGGATTTTTAAAGTTACCTACAGTATGGGGTTTTTCAAATAAAAGACAAATCTAAATTTGAATCGATGGGTTGCGCGCGGGAATGCTAATGAGCTGGCCCAACTATGCAACGCGCGCACAGCGGGCTGCTCCGGGGCTGGTCCTACCTGTCAGCGACTAAGCAAACGCGAAGCGGTATCGGCTATTTTGGGCCTTACGATTAGAGCGCGAGCAACGGCTAAGCGTCATCGTCTCCGTCGCAGGGCTCGCGCGAGACAGAACCCTAGTGCTACGGCAGGGGGTCGTCGGGGGCTTACCAGGGCTCCAGCTAGGTCAGGTGATGGGGCCGAACGAACGAGTTGACGACGGCGGTTCGACTGGTGGTCGCGGCAGCTCCTGGGGCGGCTCCTAGCTCAGCTCCTTCCTTCCTCTACAGCGGCGAACTCCAGTGAAATTCCGGCAAAGTGGTGCTCGCCTTGCTCCAGGGTTGGGTCAGAGAGGTTCCTGGGTGAGAGAGGTGTGGAATGGTGTGCGTTTTGAGGTCGGGGAGGGATCTATTTATATTGCGGCGACGGGGGCACGACGACATGGCTCGGTCTCGTCGGCGCTGCAGTTACAGTGAGATATAGGCATGTCCAAGGGTATAGGTCGACGCGGTGCTTCAGGGCGATCGTCATACGCATAGTGGCACGGCGAGGCGTGGTCTAAATCGTTCTAGAACGTTCGTGCTCTGCGGCGGTACTGTCGGCAATCGTCACGGCGTACGGTGGTCACGGTGCTCGCGACCAAACGAGCATGTCTGGGATCTTGCTGGAGTCATGGCGAACGTAATGGCGCAAGGTGAGGGTGAGGCGCGGTGTGTGCACGTGGAATTGCTCGGCGCTCTGGCGCGGCGACCGGCATGTTCTGGCGTTAAATGGGCACGGCTTTGCGGGCGTCTCCTCGAGCGGTCTTTGGTCGGGGCGTGCACAGGCAGAGGCGATAAGGTCAGGGCTACCTCCTAGACATCGTGGGCGAGGACGGCGCGGTCCGTGGCGGTGTGTCCACGTCGGGTGGCAAGGTGAGCTCGGGTACGATTTTTGCACTCCTCATTTGATCGAGTGAGAGAGCTCCTTTGCACGGGCTGGTACTAAGGGCGTTAAAGGCACGACGTGTGAGCTCGGTGAGGTCACAAGATGATCAAAGGTTTGATCAAAACAGTGAATAGTGGTTGAGTTTGTACTATGATCACCAAGTGTTCAATCTAATGGCCGCGGAACTAAATCATCACATTTTCCAGTGATTTTTGGTGGGTGTTCTGGTACTAATTTTGGTAGTCTCTGGTTGCAGTGGTTTGCTAAGTGGTGCAGGTTTGAGTGGTTTTTCAAAAATGGCTATCTTGATACATAAGATAGATTCAATTTTGAATTGCCTCTCAAATGGGTTTGGATTTGTTTCTGCAAGGTTGGAAAGCTCCATTGGGTTTAGTGTCACTAGGTCTAGCAAGGGGAGAAAAGAAATGAAAAAGTTTCTGTTTGAGGTTAGTTGCTAGAGATGCTCAAAGTGAGCTAGTGGTTAACTTGGGCAGAAATGACCATTCGGTCATATGCTTTATATTTAGATTATCTTTTATTTTAATCTGATTTGGAAATGACCTAGATGATATGGTTTTGATCTTTAGACCATTTCTCATCATTTACAATAATCAAACATGGCATTGCAAGCATTCATACACACAAGCATAAGATTTGAATTTAAATTATAAAAGCTTTTATTAACCCTAAACTTGGTTAATTAGAAAATTGATCCTCATTAATATTTTTGGGGTGTTACACCTTGTCACAATTCTCCCACAAATATACTCTTGTCAAACTAGCTATCTTCGTTAGCACCTTAATAGGAAGGTCAAAGACGGTGATGAAGTAGATGGTGATGCTTGTATGAATCGATTTCACGAGTGTATATCTCCCGGCCATTACAACATGCTTTCTAATCCAAGGCGGAAGTTTGGCCGCCACCTTATCTTCAAGTGGTTAGAAATGAATTCTTTAAAGACGAGTCACCGATAAAGGGAGCCCAAAATATTTCATTGGAAAGGAGGTACACTTAGCCGAGAAACCTTGAAGAATGTCGTTAAGGTCAATGCTATCACACCAAATAGGTGCTACTTGGCTTTTTGTGCAATTTGTGACAAGACTGGTGACCTCACCAAAGTGTTCGAGCGTGGAGGCCAAGAAGTTAATGTCGGATTTGAGGGGCTTCACAAATATAGCGACGTCATCGGCATACAGGGAAGTCCTAACCGTGGGGGCTCGCCCATGAAGCTTGTAGAGTTGTCCATGATTTGTGGCTCTACACATGATATGATGAAGGGGGTCTATAGCCAACACGAAGAGGAGTGGTGAGAGAGGGTCTCCTTGCCTAAGGCCCCTCCCATGCTTTATTGGGTCACCGGCCATACCATTAAGAAGCTCTCAAGAGGTCGAGGTAGATAGGAGCGCCGATATCCAATCTCGAAACTTGCTAGGGAAGTCCAAATGTTAAAGCATGCCCATCAAGTAGTCCCATCGAACCGAATCAAACCGCTTTCTTTATGTCAAGCCTAAATAAAAGCGTCGGCATTTTGATTTATAGAATTTTCTTACAAGGTTTTTCACATATAAGTTGTCTTGGATGCTTTTTTTTTTAACGAAGACGCTTTGGGCATTGGAGACATGGCTATTCATGTGAGGGGGAGACGAGCCGTCATCATCTTGGAAATGAGCTTTGAGAAAGCATGTTGTATTCTTACGAAAAAGAACGTCGATTACAAACTTATATCCAGTAAAATGCAGAAGAGCATATAAACGAGACATTCAACAATATATATGGAGGCACGTTCTCTTTGCTGAAGAAGAACTGCCCCTGTTTTAAGCCAGCTAGATGTTAGAAACCAACTCGTATCCACCCGATGCCTTCCTCCGTGAAGGAAGCGACGCGGCGCCTCGACGCCGCTGCTGCAGGAACAAGAGCGCGGCCAGCAACGCCGCTCCGCACGGAATAACGACGTCCCACGCGACGCCGAAGAGGTCGCCGCGAGGGCTGGCGTACAGGTCGGAGGGGCTTATGCTCTGCTCGAAGATCCGACCCCTGACTACATCGTACACATGAGGCATCGCGCGGTTCATGGTGCACCCTATGTAGAACCACGGCGAGATCGCTCGAGCTCCAGCGGAGCCTGCGCCTGCCAGTGACGCGTTGAGGATCACCTGGGGCAGCAGGAAGCCGTCCAGTATCAGCCCCGCGTACGACACGAGGTCCTCCCAGATCGTGGCTGGCTCCCCGCCGACGCGAACGACCAGCGGGTGCTCGGCTGCGGCGCGGACTTTGATCACGTGGACGGTCGCCGCCAGGACTGCCCCGAGGAGGTACAGCGGCAGGCATATCTGCAGCACGATCCGCTCGGACACGACGGGCGGCGGCGGCGGCGGCGTCTGGTCGGCCGGTCTCCGGCGGCCCGACCACGCCAGCTGGAGGAGGCGCAGCTGCAGGACGAAGGCGACGAGAATAGGCACCCTCATCATCACCTCCTTGATCTCGAGCGGCCCGGCCATGGAGTACCCGAAGTACCGGCTCCTCCTGCTCCTGAACATGGCCTCAAAGTTGAGCACGAGAGGGGTGAGGTACCCCAGTGTGAGGATGGCGAGCATGGTGACCGACGTCGCCGCAGCCGCCTCGGGGTTCCTCTTGGTGTGGAGGATCTGCAGGACGGCGAAGACGCAGGACAGCGTCGCGGAAGCCACCAGCAAGACGCTCTCCAGGTCCATCCTCGATATCGCCTCCGACACTTGGTGGGAGTACATCCCGTACAGACGGATGTCGATCTTCTCGAAGAAGAGAGGATCGGTCTTGTTGTCTCTGAGGCTGCTGATTACTCCCCTGCCGTGCTCATGCCCCCCGGCATGCAGAGAAGAAAACTTGACGGTTACCAGTATCTGACATTCCGTGGAGCCGTTGTGTTCTCGGCAGCCAACCATGCAGAGGATGCCTTTCTCAGGATCATAAACACCCTCTGCTGAGACTCGTTCTTGTTCCTCAGGGGTGAGCATGTACGACCCATTCGTAATCCTAGGTTCCTCCCGTGGGGCAGAGTACTGTATATCATAGCTGACCTTCAGCAGACCATTTTCAAGCTCCGCATGACGATGGGAGAAAGAATCGTCGGCAGCCAGCCTATCCCCGACCACCATCACCGAACCAATCGTCACTGGGTAGGCTTGTCCGTTCCCTCCCATGCCCTCCCCGAAGAAGCGGAACTCGAAGTCACGGTAAGTATAGTTGCCCTTGCCCGGGAACGAGTGCGACCCCTTGATCTTGATTTCCTTCTTGAATTTCAGATGATAATGATTCTTTGCCTCCTCGAGCATCGTGTCGTTGTAGCTGTACTTCACGTCCGAGAGGTTGCTGCTTCTGTGGTTGCCGGCGACGTCGAGGATTATCTGGTCGTGGTCGGTCATTTCGATGCTGGACGCTGTTATCACTCCAGCAGTGTTGCCCGACGGCGTCGTTTCTTGCGTCGAGTTCCAAAGCATCCCGGCCACGACGCTACGGTCCCGCATCGTCCACACGGCCGGGAACCAGAAGCTCATCCCGATCCCGCACTCGTCCTCTCGCACCGAGGCCAGAGCAGACGGCGCCGACACCGAGCGTGCCACCCGGCACGCCTTGAGGCAGAGCACGCCCCGAACGAAGTCCCAGCGCCCCTCCGCCACCACCGCCTCCTCGTCGACCAAGAAGCGTCGTTGACGATAGTAGTAGAACCCGTGCCGCTCGGACCCAGCAGTATGGTTGGAGAACACCACGTAAGCGCGCACGGCGCCGTCCTCGGTACACTGCATCTGGTTGACGTCCATCTTCCTCGACTCGCGCAGCCGCCCCAGGAGCGGGCCGGTTGCGCCGCTGTGCTCTAGCCTGTACGAGGTCACGAGCTGTTCTTTCAGGTGGGCACACCAGGCGGAGCCGTTGCCGCCGAGCGCCTGGAACGAGCCCCTGATGGCCGTCTGTCTCGGCGTGCGGCAGGCGGCGTGCTTGGACGACTCGGAGCGGTACTTGTAGTCGTCGCCCTCGGCGTAGGCGAGGAGGTGGATGGTGCCGAAGTCGTCGGAGCCCTTCAGAGTGCCTGTCACGAAGGGGTCGGCGAGGCTGGGAGGACTGGGCACGCGGAGGCGGAGGGCGACGTCCGGGTAGTGCTTGAGAGAGCCGTCGGCGGACTGCTCGGTGCCCGAGCCGACCATGCAGAGCTGGAACGAGACTGGGGAGTAGTAGCCGTCGAGGATGAACGAGATAGACACGGGGACGGTGTAGTTGTGGCGGTGTCCACGGCTCGTGTAGGCGAGTCTGCGGGGCCCGGTGATGGTGAGGGTGGCGGTGAGGTGGACGATAGCCTTGTCGCTGGTGCGGGAGGCGCCGTGGGGGAAGAGGGAAAACGAACGGTAGCTGTTGTAAAGGTCGTCGTCATCGGCGGAGAAGAGATTTCCGTCGCCGCCGGAGAAGTAGCCGGTGGAGATCTGGAAGGAGCGGGTGAGTGAAAGGATGTCGTCGTGGTCTGTTTGAATGTCCTGAGCGGGTGTCAGGGAAGAAGGGCAGAGGGTGGAGTATGAGGTGGAGATGGCGGCGGAGAGGGTTGTGGTGGACACGAGGAGAAGGACGCAGAGGTGGTAACTGTAAAGGTTGGGGTTCTTAGGTGAGGGTGGCGCCATTTTTTAGCTGGTTGAGACTTGTTGGAATGTTGGGAGCTCTGGAAGGAGGAAGATCAAGGATGCGCGCCTGTGAATGATGTGTTTATAGTAGCAGCTGAGTGGAGTGAAATCAGTGGGTGCTAGCTGCAAGAAGATGGAATTGTTTGACTTCTCTTGGTCCATTGATGGATGTCTGATCTAGACCGGATTGGAGCCCCGTCCACGGAGGAAAATACAAGGAAATACTGTACCATCTTGTGGCCACTAGTGTTTTGAGGGAAGAAAAAACTGTCAGCGAACAATGGGCAATGGGGTCCAGCAGGCTTACCTTATCTTGTCATCATGGTATATTCAAAGTAAACGTCAACGATCAACCCTTACGATCGTTTTCCTTGACTGAACTCCGCGGACTCTTGGAGCCCTGCCCACGGTACAGATTACTCCTGTTCACAAGTACAGATTGTATTACCCGAGAAAAGTTTTGCTCCTGGCACCTCTGTCTCTGTGCATGCCCGGCGATTTTTTACAAATATGTCCCCTGTAACACTGCATTGCCAAAAATACCCTCCATGCAAAGCAAAAGGCAAAAGTGCCCTGGCGGGAGACTAGGAAAGTGACACCTGCCACATCCCATCAGGGCCCGAGGCGGGCCAATCATCGAGCCATAGGCGGTGGCGGGAAGAACCTGCCGCCAGTGCACGCGGCGGGATGTGGTGGGGCCCTTGGCGGGAGGTGGACCCTTCGCTGCCCCCCCCCCCCCCCTCCCCCGCGATAGCATATGTCGCCTGACCCTGACTCGACTTGACGTGACTGCACACGTACAGTAATTCGACCACCGATGGGAGCTACAGAAAATAGACCATCGAAAGAGCAACGGTACAGCAAATTGATTACCGAACTTTGAAGCGCACTCGCATGCAGATTTGTCCCGCTAGTAGAGAAGGCTGGCTTATAAAAGGAGTAGTATCACGCTCTTCACAGATGCATCCTTCTCTGTTTCTTCCTTTGTTTGTTATTTTTTTGGAGGCTATGAGTTTGCCTTGCTCTGACCAAGACTACAGGCCGAGAAATATGAAGGATGCAAGTTGCCTCCTGGTGTGGAACATCTTCGGTGTTGGTGCGGGAGTCTTTGCAAGGTGAAGGAGTCCACAGATTTTTCTGATAAAATAGGCATGAAGTTTTTTATGTGTCCCAATTATCAGTATGATCCAGCTTCCTGGAGTTACAACAGGCCTTCGCTATGTTTTATCTATAACAAAATGATATATTTTTTGTTTTATGGAATATTTACTATGTTCTTATTTGTGATGCAGTCTCCTCCGCCCTTGTGCATATGGTATCGTTAGATTGACACGGAGCAGCCCGAGTGGGCGCTTCGTGAGATAGAAGAGAGGAGTCACCGTGCGTGGCAAAACTTTCACGAGGACGAGCGTCGTGAGAAAGAGGCGTAAGAGCGTAGAGCGGCGCAATAGGAGCAACGACGTCGGCTAGAGGAGCTACGGAGGCAGAGAGAGGAACAACGACGCCTCGGGGAGGAGGAGGAACGACAGGCTAGGGAGGCATATAGGCAGAGTCTGAGAGAAAGGGCTGCTAAGGCAAGGGAAGCCGAAGAACACAGCGATAAGACAGGGAAATGCCACGCTGGATGCAAGACGACTAGACTTTTGTCCTAGTGTCTGAATCCACGCCTCCCATTGTATCTTAATTAAAGTACTCGTATTTTAAATTATGTATTTAAATATATCCTAATTTCTGTTGTACTATGTGGTAATGAAAAATAAGTACCTAAGTATTTTTATTTTAGTTATATCTTAAATATCTGTGAATTTTTATTTGAAATTATTTTTTGAACAGCAAGATAAGATAATAGTAATATGTCTCTCACAAATATAAAACGATACATTAATGTTCAAATAAAAACCGGCTACACCGCCGGAGTTACAATAATCGCTCTCATTGTCTCGGTTGTTTCCTCGCACGTCTTTCGTATATGTGATCTGAAGGATAACTCCATGGGTCCGTTGGTCTGGGATTGTGCGGAGATTTGGCGGTGATGGTATAAAATGATCCCTGATTTTTGTATCTTGTTGACTGTCAGGAATTTGGCTCGTACCAACATCAGTATATAAGAAATCCATCATTGGATCATATGTTGGCTGTGATGGTCCAGGGTTGTACGAAGACTGAGGTTGGTCGTATGGTTGATCATATGTGTAGTAACTGTTATGGCCTATAGATGGGTGAGGAGGTGGCATGTTGGAATTAAATCCAGCATCATCATCGTTTTATGCATCGTCAGGAGTGGTCTGTACAGGAATAATAAGTACTAGAATGAGTAAAATATAATAATAAGTTAGTGCGATTATAAAAATGCGTACCGGTGTTTTCTGAAATAGTTCTCTAGCAATTTCCGAAAATATTCCTCTAGGTGTTGGTTGATGCGTTAAACCAAAATCAATCAAAAAAATAATCTGCATGTTAGAATTCAATTATTACAACAGACATGGATTAAAAGTATTGGACTCACGGGTGGCGGTTGTCTTGAAGATTCAGGCCTAGAGGGTTCCACGGTAATCCTCGATGATATACGCATAAGAGTAGCGTCTTAGCGTGTTCTAGTCTGTCAGCACAAGAACATTATAAATAATTATTTTTCTAAAACAGATGTTTAAGTGTAGAAAATACGTATATTCTCATGCATAGAAGCGTGTGTGCTGGATTTCCTAGGCTTGCTCTCGCTTCACTCGGCCGTGACGAGAAAGACTCAGGCATGTTGTAGTGTCCTAGCATAACATCATCCGCTCGGCCACAACTTCAGTTAGTAGCGGTATGTAAAGCATTCTGAAAAATACGCCTTAACCTACTTTTGATGGTATTCGGCATGGATCGAGGGTTCTCTCTAACTATTTTATGCACATCCGCCATTATGCTATGCTGTCTACTTAGCTGAAAACAACACCAATGTTATTCTCGTAAATGTAGAATTATAAATACAATGCTAAAAATATACATACCGTGTCATCACGGCGGTTTGCTGCAGTACGTTATATCCATCCCTCTAGCTGCTCTTGACGTGTGCGGTGTGCTGACCTATTCGTTGGAGCGCGGGTGAGCTTGGAACGTGTGCTCGCATTGTACCATGTAATATAAGCATCCCACGTACTATCGGATTGCATGTTGAGTGTCATAAGCATACCAATAAGAATTTAAATAGTCTAAAAAAATACCTATTTTCTAGAACTATATTCGAAGCTTGTATGAATTCCATTGATCTATCCATAGCTTCTGGGTGTGCAGCCAATTATGATTCTTTCTCCCTTGATTGCTTTGTCTGAAATGCGCATAACCATTGTTATAATATTTGACAAAAAATATTGTATAAATTTAAACTGATTTAAGATTGAGAAGATACTCGTGAAATATAGACTCGACATAGTTGGGAGGCATGGGGGGGACCTCCTAGTAGAGATCAAGTTGCCGCATCACGCGCTCGGGGTTCTGCGGCTCCACCATATACAGGCACATAAGGTGACAACGTATCCACCAAAGCTCCTGGTCTCGATAGCAATCAGTTGCTAAACCTCCGGCCACGTGCGTTACATAATCTTCCTGCCACGCATTCCATGTGATAGAAGAATGATGTATGGTCTCAAAATCTTTATGGTAAAGAGGATAGCACTTCGAAGCCAAATCACGGGCCCAACGTAATACATCATATGTCCACTGGATACCCATGGTTGTGCAATCAACTGGACATCGTGACCACTATATGGGTGCATTGGATCTTCTATCATCGGCCGTCTGACGGGTATGTGCTCCCAAGACCACAACCGGAGGAAAATATAGCATACACATAGAATTGGGGCTACACTACTGACCTTCTTTCTCCTATATGAGGCGTCACTTTAGAATTTACTAGCCAACTGATGGGACACCTCTAGCTAACTTATGAGTACGAGTTTTCGGGATAAGTTGACCCATCAGTTGTTCAAAATCTTCCTTCCAGGATGCCCGTGCTGGCGGCAACACGAGAGGAATACCACAAAGTGGCAACCCAGTGATCATGGATACATCCTAAAGTGTAGGTGTCATCTCTCCCCATCGAAAGTGGAAGGTGTGTGTCTACGGTCTCCACCGGTCAACAAGTGATGTTAGAAGACAAGGGTCCAGTTTAAATAACTAAGGTGTGGATGTCATCCTAGCGAACGGAAGTAGTACGCTACGAGAAAGATAAGGCACGAGCCGCTCATCAAGAATCCATCGGTTCGCTGGACCTCGACACCTGAAAGTACTTGGCCCTCCTAGTGGACCTTCGGGGTTAATCCATTGTGGCACCGGTGGGTAGAATCGTACTACCCATCCAAGAGAGGAGGTAAATCCGCCATAGTCTGTAAAAATGAGATAAATACAAATTTAAAACATAGTATATTAAAACATCAAAATATAAATTTAAAACATAGTACATTACAACATCGAAATACTAGTACATTACAACATTGAAATACAAATTTAAAACATAGTACGTTACAACACCGAAATACAAATACAACATTATAGCTTGTGTGGGAAATTTCTCGCCATGTGCCCGGAAATTTTACAAGTCTTACACCTCCGTCCTTCTCCGACCTGGCTATGGTCCATGTCATTTCTAAATCTCCTAGTTTGACGATGTCCCTTAACGGTTCGCTTGAGCGAAGGGTTGGGCCACCATGTTGGTCCACCATACCAAATAGTGTTGTGATGCTCCTTAACACCCCATGCCCAGAACTCGCCATCCCAGGTCTTCATAAGATTATGCATGCTGAAGTATGGAGAGATATATGAGTCGACGGTAATTCTCTGGCCTGTTGCCGTTATAAGGACATGGATGCAAGGGTAATGATAAAGGAAAGGCTTTTTGCAGGTGCATTCGCATGTAGTTGGATTGAGTGTGACCTCTTTCTTTGTATCCCCTCTCAAGTAGCCACACACGTATTTTTGCCTTGTTCTGATCTCCCACCTCTTCCTAAGTGAGTCCACCACCCTGCTACCATGAGTCTTTGATTTTTCTATTTTTATGGCCAAGTGATCTTGCATAGCTTCAGACCATTGTTTGTTCATCTGCACTCGTGCATGCGCTAGTTGAACTCTATCTGCAAAGTATGCCACAATGCGGGACCATGTTTCAGCAACCAGTGCAGTAATAGGGAGGGCTCAGACACCTTTAAGCACTGCATTGTATACCTCTGACATGTTGGTGGTCATTATGCCATAGCGAGCACCATTGTCATGAGCCAGTTCCCACTTATGAACATCCGAGCAATTAACATTCACCCACTCAGCCATATTCCTGGCCCTCCTGTGATTTCCTGCACCCGCTGGCTCAGCTGGTGCATCTCCAGAAGCTGCGGTCGTTGCAACATTCAATGTCATCCAGAGGGCATCAAATTTCTGCGGTTGGTTCTGCTTACACATCACTTTGAAGGCCTTGAAACATTCCTTGTTCCGGAAGCGAGAGTAAAAGTTTGCTGCTAGATGCCTCATGCACCACCTAGTTTCAAGATCAGGCCAAAGGAACTCCGTCGGTACATCGTGCTTCATTTTTTCTAGTGCACTGAGAAGCCCCTGGTTGCGATCAGAAATGATGCATACATCAGGTCTATCTTTCACAACACCATCCTTCAAGCATTGCAGAAACCACAACCAACTTAATGTGCTCTCGGACTCAACGAGTGCGTATGAAATAGGAAGAAACTGGTTATTTGCGTCTGATGCCACAGCTACCAAGAGAGTACCCTTATATTGTCCGGTGAGGAAGGTACCATCAATTGATATCACCGGCCGGCAGTGGTGGAATGCTTGGATAGTTTGGCTGGACGCCCAGAAGATACGGTCCAGGATGAAATGATCAGGAGTGCCACTCGGGTGGTTCCTTTCCATCATATAGGTGACAGTTCCAAGGTTGGCTTAAGTAATCTGATGTAGAATTCTCGGAACCATGTTGTAAGCCTCCGTATATGTGCCATACATTTTCTCTAAAACAGACTCCTTGGCACGCCTGGCCTTGCCATAGCTCACCGGGAAGCCTATCGCATCTGCCGCACCCTCTCGTGTAGGGGTTCGTAGCATGGAAAACAAAAATTTTCTATCGCATACAAACAAACAAGCCAAGATCTATCTACTAGATTGTAGCAACGAGTCGATGGAATAACTTACCCTCGAAGATTCCAAAGTGTTTAACGAGAGCAGATTCTCGTGGGTGATGTAGTCGTACTCTTCCCGATCTCAAGATCGTGTAGACGATCCTTCCGGCGCTGCGTTCCGGCAGCGCTCCCGCAGTCGGTCACACGTTCGGTACTCGACGAAGATCTTCCTCTCCCTTGTTCCAGCAGGCAGCGGAGGTTGTAGCACTCTCCTCGCGATTCCGGCAGCACAACGGCGTGGTACCGGAAGTAGAGGAGAAATCCCGCAGGGCTTCGCCTTAAGCCGGAGCGAGTATGGTGGATTATGAGAGAGGGCTATTAGTGGTCTAGAGATTAGACACACCAATTAGAAGGCTCTAAACCGCAGGCTAAAGCAATTAGAAGCTCTAAACCAAAACGGCTCTAAACCGGAGATTAGAGGTAGAAACTTGTGTGTCTCAAGGAGGAGCCCTGCCCCTCCTTTTATAGGTGGAGGGGCTAGGCGCGCCAGGGAGGGAGGGAGTCCCTCCCCAACTCGGCCTAGGGCTGGGCGCCGGCCAAGGAGGAGAGGAACTCCTCCTCCAAGTTGGTTTCAACCTCCTCTTGCTTGTTTCCCACAGTTTCCTGTTTCCCACAGTTTCCTGTTTTCCACAGTTTCCTGTTTTAGCCGTTTGACTTTCAAACTGGCAATTTGACTTTCATGTTTTTGGAACAGCAAGAACACTTAGTACATGATGCAATCATTCAATGACACACTCATGTACCCTCCCCCCCCCCCCCCCCCGGAGTGCCGGACAATCCGGACCCTTCTAGAACATTCCCGATGAAAACACCGGAATCATTCCCGAACTCCGAAACGGGACTTTCCTTATATGAATCTTATTCTCCGGACCATTCCGGATCACCTCGTGATATCCCGGATCCCATCCGAGACTCCGAACAACATTCGGTCTCTTTCTCATAATACCATAACTACTCAAACAACGTCGAATCCTTAAGTGTGTCTCCCTACGGTTCGTGAATTATGCGGACATGATCGAGACACTTCTCCGAACAATAACCAATAGAGGAATCTGGAAATTCATATGGCTCCCACATACTTCTACGATTACTTTGCGATCGAATGAACCACTTACATACGATACCAATTTCCCTTTGTCTCACGATAGTTTACTTATCCGAGGTTATGATCGTCGGTATCTCTGCATACCTAGTTCAACCTCGTTACTGATAAGTACTCTTTTCTCGTTCCCGTGATATGTGATCCCTTGTGACCAAGTCACATGCTTGCAAGCCAATTGGATGACATTCCACCGAGAGGGCCCAGAGTATATCTATCCGTCATGTGGATGGACAAATCCCACTCTTGATCCATGTGTTTCAACCAATACTTTCCGAACACTTAATGCCACCTTTATAGCCACCCAGTTACGGTGTGGCGTTTGATGTCATCAAAGCATCCATCTGGTAAAGGTGATATGCATGATCTCATGGTCGAAGGAATTAGGTTACTATGTATCAGAAAGCATATAGCAATTGAACTATTGAAATGACTTGATCTTTATGCTACGCTTATCTATAGGAGTATGTCCACCATATCATTCTCCTAATGATATGATCCTGTTGTTAATAACATCTCTATGTTCATGATCAGGAAACCATGATCATATATTAACCAACAAGCTAGTTTAACAAGAGGCTTTACTAGGGACTCTTATTTTAGTTTACAAATCACACAAGTATTAATGTTTCCGGTTAATACAATTATAGCATGGTATGTAAACATTTATCATAAGTGTGAAGATATGATAATAACCACTTTATTATTGCCTCTTGGGCATATCTCCAACAGTCTCCCACTTGCACTAGAGTCAATAATCTAGTTTCAAACCTTTGTGTATTCAACACCTATGGCTTTCCGATGTTGTATGTACACAATTGCTAGTGGTCAACTGATCTCCGGATCTGACACTTCCAGGTCCGTGTGTAATTGCATGTCTTTGCGTCTCTACACATCACTCATTCTCTAATGAGATGGCTTTGTATAAATTTGGTCTTTCGGTGTGACCTTTAGCTCTTTGGGGTTAAAACATGTTGATAATATTGTCGCACAATATATCTTCATAGTATTATCCCACTGTGAACTACACCTAGTTTGATAACAAACTACTTGACACAAATGCCCTCTTTTGCTGCTAAAATAGCAGTCATATACTTAGCCTTTTGTTGTAGTATCTGTCACAATGTCTTAACTTTGGAACTCATCCAAATCCATTATGGAACTCACTTTCCATTATATTGTGCCACCCTTAGTTTAGATTGAGATAAACTTAATTTGTACTTTGTGACAAAGCTAGTATCAATGTAGTACTTTTACAATGAACTAACCATCTATTTGTCACTTCTACAAATATTATACTCTTAGTTCTTCCAAAAGATCATAAGAATATCCTTACTATTGTCCAATGATCATATTACGAATCATTCTGGTATATGCTCACAACATTTAGAGCATAGGACATATCTGGATTTGTACATATCACAGTATGATTGATATAAATACTCTTTGTGATTTCATACATCAAGTATCAATCTATACTTGATTATTTGTTTCACTTTACCAAATGTCAATACACTTGAATATATCATCAACATTGAACTCATTCAATCCTTTCTGTGCGATAAGAACCTCTCTTGTAGTTTCTATATTGAACTCATTCAATATCTTGTCTATGTACTTCTGGCACAACCATATTTAGTGTCTATTGATGCCAAATATTTGGGTTTTGCCTAAGTCTTTCATCGGGATGAAATTCTTAATATGTGTTAATAAAAGATACATCATTTCCAATCAACAATATGTCTTCCACATAATGTATTAGAAATATGTCTTAGCGCTCCCACTTAATTTCTTGCAAATGCAAGCATCTCCATCGTCTGTGATGAACTTTTAAACTCCTTTAACAGTTTCATCACAGTGAAGATTCCAACTCCGCGATGCTCACTTTAACCATTGAAGTTTGCATATACTTTTAGCATCCTTTTGAATTAACAAAACCCTATGGACCGTGTTATGCACATGTCCTAGGTAACGATTCTATTAGAAGAACTTGTTTTGTTTATTCAACTACCATATAACAAATTATATGTAGTGGTTGCTACATTAATCCATCTAGACTAAATATCACTATGAAAGATCAAATCTTGTCATAGTCAACCTTTGAACATTGTTGTGAACTCTTTCCCAACATGTTGACTACTTCATAGATGTGAAACACCCATGTCTATTTCTTTATAAATCCAGACACAACTGTAAGGTCTTACACCTTTCTCGAGGGTCCTTCAAGTTAAAAACTTGATTTCTCGTGTATGGAACTATCACGGATTTTATGGCTTCAAGCCATTTGACGGAGTCAGGGCCCATCATCGCTTCTTTGTATGTAGTCGGTTCATTATTCTCAAATAATGATTCAACCCTCAAATCTTGGTATTTGATTGTTTACCCGATCTACTTGTTTCAATAGGAACTTAGATCTCCGTGACCACAACCTTTTGAGGCACGTGAGCCATGAGCATTGTTGCTGCCTCCGGAACACTTTTCGGCGCTGCGCAACTTTGCACATACAGCTAAGGTTCTTTTAACCTTATCAAAGTTCTATTGTCCTCCCACTTAACTTTTCACGAAAAATTCCTTCTCAAAGAAACTTGACGTTTTAAGTGATAAACACTTTTGTCTCCGATGTTATGGAGGATTACTTAACAGTTATTCGAAATAACATACAAAGACAGGTTCATCCGACTTTGGTTGCAAACATCTTTCTTATGCATAGCATACCAATGTTTAAGAAAGGACAACTTGGGTTTTATCCCAAACCATAACTTTATATGATGTCATTTCAACGGATTATGATGGAGCTCTTTTCAGTGGAAAAACGGTAATCTCTAAAGCTTTTAATCTTTAAAATACAATGGCAGTTTTATGAATTATACCTTCGATCTTACCATGTCAAACAAGGTTTAATTACATATCTCGAAAGCTCCATACTCTTATGGTGTTTCGGGAAAATGCAAATCCACGGAACGATTCCTTAAATCTTAGGTATTATGCTAAACTTGTAACTCAAATATCTTCCTTTATGATCTTATCATAAACTATTTATATTGTTGTTACAATGATTTTGCACTTCATCTTGAAAGTCTTTGAACTTTTCAAATGTTTCATACTTTACCCTTATTAAGTAAATATTCATATATTCACTCAAATTCTCGGAGAAAGCATATGAAGTTGAAATCCATCGCTTTTGACTACACATGATGTACTTTGTACAACAATATGTACAAGTTCAAATAAGCTAGTCATTCGTTCCCTTTTGGCCTATGAACGAAGTTTCAATTATCTCTAGGAAAGTTTCACAAGTGTCATTTGATCAAAATCAAATAGACTCCAAAATTCCATCCATATGGATTTTCTTCATGTTTTCTTTCCAATATAATTCAAACGGCGATGTCACTTCCTAAGTGATCTTTCAATCAATTTGTCTTTCGACATTTTAGCACTAGTTTTATGGATGTGATTTCTCCAACGAGATTTGTGAATCATCCATCTTTTATGAATTACGGAAATTATTTGAACAACCCTTTTGTTCTCATAATACCTGATAAAACAAATCTTTGAAGGCAAGCTTTGATGTTTAACGAGCAACACAATAACCCTTTATTTGTTCTCGATGAACATCATCACCTATTCTTTTGCTAATTACTTAGGCCACTGTAGTTCATGAATTCTGTTGTTTCGTATGACGATTCATACCAACAAATTTAGTATTAAATACTTAAGAACCACATTGTTTAATAAGCAAAGAATATAGCCATAACATATATATCATCTATATACTTAAACTGAACAATTCTAGTCTTTTCCTTTCTGCCATATATTTATGAGATTTTCTTTCAATATTTCCTTTTCTGTTTGAAAGAATCTATCAACATCAATAGTGGAGTCATACATATGACATATAGTCCAAAAGCGTGTATAGTTAAATACCAATGTCTTTGGACTTGCACTTTGAAGTAGATCACCATCATCAAATGTTTGGTGTTCTTTCAAATTCCTTTCTTTAGTAATCTCTTAGTGTAGTAAACATTTTACCTACATCAAATATTCACCCTTATCATGTATTCGTCCATGATCAAGCTACTTTTAACTTATAACGATGAATTATGAGTATTATGTTGCTATCCAAAACCATTTGGAGGATTAGGACAACAAGTGTCTCCAACCTTTTGCAAATTCTCATCAAATATGAGAACATGACTTTAGCCATATTATACTCTATCATGTTGCAACCAAAACTTCGTTTCAGATATCACAATATCTTCCACACATCATGGTTTCTGAAACAACTCTTTCAGATCCTAGATAACCTTGATATTAAGACAATCCTTTGAATATCAAGAATCATGGAAACAAACATGATACTTATATACTAACACTTGGAATTGTTACTCTTGATTTAGTACTAATTATTAAACTTCATGGAGTAACCGGAACTTACTGAAAGTTTGCAATAGGACTTTTAACTTTAGATTAACACTTCAAAACAATACGATACCAGTTCGTAAAGTAACTAACCAGAATTCTATAGTTCTATCATCTCAATTATAACTAAGCACAAGGTGGTAAACGGATGCCAATGACTACAACAACTATGCAAATTCACTTTGATTTAGTTTATGATAAATTGAGTTCTAATTAATAATTAAATTAATCTAGGTGAACTCCCACTCAAAACAATATCCCTCACATTGTTTTAGTGATCACACGAACCAAATCCACTATATCAACACCGATCATCACGAGAGTTGGTATAGTTTCAATGGCGAACAATCGTCAGGTTCATCATATCTACTATATGATTCATGCTTTACCTTTCGGTGATCCGTGTTCCTGA
Source organism: Avena sativa (assembly GCA_916181665.1). Lineage (NCBI taxonomy): Eukaryota > Viridiplantae > Streptophyta > Magnoliopsida > Poales > Poaceae > Avena > Avena sativa. The sequence goes on along the minus strand of OV702281.1, from coordinate 382,178,533 downwards.
GACCATGTCTGTACATGCTAGGCTCGTCAAGATCAAACCTTAACTACCGCATAAGCAAATCTGGCTTGCTTACGTTGTATACACTTGCGGAATCTAACACACCCGATCATCATGTGGTGCTTCGAAACAACAAGCATTAGCAACGGTGCATACTAAGGGTGAACACTTTAGAACTTGAAATTGTGTGCTTGAGGGATCATCGTATAATGCTACCGTCGTCTACTAAGCAATACAAGATGCATAAAGGATTAACATCACATGCAATTCATAATATGTGATATGATATGGCCTTTCTTCTTTGTGCTTCCGATATCCATCTTCAAGCACGAACATGATCTCCATCATCACCGGCATTGCATCAAGGTCAATGACGCTACTCCATGGTTGTCGTCCACCGGCTTCAACTATTACAACTACTTTGAATAGACACGCGGGTCTTAACATAAATTAAAGACAACCATATGGCTCCTGCCGGTTGCCAACTTACAATAAGGAACATTGCATACATCAAATATAATCACAATCATGGCCATATCACATCACTGCACACCCCTGCAAAACAAAGTTAGACGCCTCTACTTTCTTTGCATATTTTACGTGGTTTGGGGCTTTCAATAAGTGTCGTTCTAACTTACGAACAAGAACCACAACATTGATACTATCATTGTTGATCACCCGTTGTAAATTGGATCTTAACTATGCTAGGAGAAACAGGCACCCGCAAAGCCACTTATGCAATACAAGTTGCATGTCAAGCGTGGAGCAAGTCTCATGAACGATGTCATGTAAGGTTAGCCCGGGCCGCTTCATCCCAACATACCGCAAGATGCAAAGTACACAAGAAGCAATCGACAACAAAAGCATCAACGCCCACAATGACCATTGTGTTCTACTCGTGCAACAGATCTACATATAGACACGGCTCTGATACCACTATAGGGGTTCGTAGCATGGAAAACAAAAATTTTCTATCGCATACAAACAAACAAGCCAAGATCTATCTACTAGATTGTAGCAACGAGTCGATGGAATAACTTACCCTCGAAGATTCCAAAGTGTTTAACGAGAGCAGATTCTCGTGGGTGATGTAGTCGTACTCTTCCCGATCTCAAGATCGTGTAGACGATCCTTCCGGCGCTGCGTTCCGGCAGCGCTCCCGCAGTCGGTCACACGTTCGGTACTCGACGAAGACCTTCCTCTCCCTTGTTCCAGCAGGCAACGGAGGTTGTAGCACTCTCCTCGCGATTCCGGCAGCACAACGGCGTGGTACCGGAAGTAGAGGGGAAATCCCGCAGGGCTTCGCCTTAAGCCGGAGCGAGTATGGTGGATTATGAGAGAGGGCTATTAGTGGTCTAGAGATTAGACACACCAATTAGAAGGCTCTAAACCGCAGGCTAAAGCAATTAGAAGCTCTAAACCAAAACGGCTCTAAACCGGAGATTAGAGGTATAAACTTGTGTGTCTCAAGGAGGAGCCCTGCCCCTCCTTTTATAGGTGGAGGGGCTAGGCGCGCCAGGGAGGGAGGGAGTCCCTCCCCAACTCGGCCTAGGGCTGGGCGCCGGCCAAGGAGGAGAGGAACTCCTCCTCCAAGTTGGTTTCAACCTCCTCTTGCTTGTTTCCCACAGTTTCCTGTTTTCCACAGTTTCCTGTTTTAGCCGTTTGACTTTCAAACTGGCAATTTGACTTTCATGTTTTTGGAACAGCAAGAACACTTAGTACATGATGCAATCATTCAATGACACACTCATGTACCCTCCCCCCCCCCCCCCCCCCCGGAGTGCCGGACAATCCGGACCCTTCTAGAACATTCCCGATGAAAACACCGGAATCATTCCCGAACTCCGAAACGGGACTTTCCTTATATGAATCTTATTCTCCGGACCATTCCGGATCACCTCGTGATATCCCGGATCCCATCCGAGACTCCGAACAACATTCGGTCTCTTTCTCATAATACCATAACTACTCAAACAACGTCGAATCCTTAAGTGTGTCTCCCTACGGTTCGTGAATTATGCGGACATGATCGAGACACTTCTCCGAACAATAACCAATAGAGGAATCTGGAAATTCATATGGCTCCCACATACTTCTATGATTACTTTGCGATCGAATGAACCACTTACATACGATACCAATTTCCCTTTGTCTCACGATAGTTTACTTATCCGAGGTTATGATCGTCGGTATCTCTGCATACCTAGTTCAACCTCGTTACTGATAAGTACTCTTTTCTCGTTCCCGTGATATGTGATCCCTTGTGACCAAGTCACATGCTTGCAAGCCAATTGGATGACATTCCACCGAGAGGGCCCAGAGTATATCTATCCGTCATGTGGATGGACAAATCCCACTCTTGATCCATGTGTTTCAACCAATACTTTCCGAACACTTAATGCCACCTTTATAGCCACCCAGTTACGGTGTGGCGTTTGATGTCATCAAAGCATCCATCTGGTAAAGGTGATATGCATGATCTCATGGTCGAAGGAATTAGGTTACTATGTATCAGAAAGCATATAGCAATTGAACTATTGAAATGACTTGATCTTTATGCTACGCTTATCTATAGGAGTATGTCCACCATATCATTCTCCTAACGATATGATCCTGTTGTTAATAACATCTCTATGTTCATGATCAGGAAACCATGATCATATATTAACCAACAAGCTAGTTTAACAAGAGGCTTTACTAGGGACTCTTATTTTAGTTTACAAATCACACAAGTATTAATGTTTCCGGTTAATACAATTATAGCATGGTATGTAAACATTTATCATAAGTGTGAAGATATGATAATAACCACTTTATTATTGCCTCTTGGGCATATCTCCAACATCTCGTAACGCCTTCACCGATACACTGATCTTATCTTTTACCATGGGTGCATGTGCCACATATGCGGCACTGACATTGCGGTGTTCATGAAGAGTGCCAGTTAGCTCACAACTTTGGGGAACCATGCGAGTTATCGTTCAAGGCTTGCATATTCCCACAGGTTGACGAGCGACGACTCTGCTAGGACAACCAGACTCTATGCAAAGAACCTTCAACAAATGTTTGTCAGATTTCTTCACTTTATGTTCTCGGGAAATAGAGAAGGCATATCTTCTGATCGCCATGTCCACAACCTCCTTGCTATGGAACTGCTCATTTTCTTCTAGGATGGTAGCTCTGACTCCACGGACAGAGGTATCATCGTGACCGATGGCAAGAGCCTCTATGTCCCCAGGTGCCATTGCTGGCGCCACTGCTCTCACTTGACTCGGACCGCCTCCTTCATCTTCATCATCATCTGACAATTCACGATCGTCGTCACCAGAATCAAGCTCGTCTGAGTGTCCCTCAATCCGTTCATTGAAGTCGACAATCGCCATGGAATAAGGTCCATTATTCTGGCTAGGAACAAAGGAATCTTCCACATGTCTCCTCTCCACCGTCTTTGAATCTATAGCCATTGCAGCGATGGATAATTAGAGCTCACCGGCTGAAGTGCTGCTACCAGGTATGTCGCTGGCATCAACAAACTGCACATACACCATTGGTTGCCCATACATGGCCGCACCAGGTGTGCTTGCAAATTTCATGTATGAACCCCACGATTTTTCTGCTTTAACCTGGCGAAGTGCCCACCGGTAATCTTCTCCCACTCTCTTGCAAACGATCGTTAATATTCTGCGCGGATGCGCCTTCTAATGTCCGTGAAACTAGCATTCACCAATTCTTTCACTATGACATTCTTTGTCTCACAACGCGACAGATCAAGCCCCGACGGCCCATCGCGGGTGATGTCATCACCATAAAAAATATACAAAGTGTTCATCGTACCTACGCGCATCAAATTAATATAACCATATTAATTATATATAACCTTAACCATAGTTCATTAATATAATTATTTATATTGACAAAATACATTAATTGTCTAACCATACGATGTAAGAAATATTATTACAAGAGTTCAAATATTTGGAAATGACCTAATTAAGTGGTATACCTAATATAAGTCTAAAATATTTCTACACGATCTAATTACGTTGCATAGCTAAAATATTACTACACTATCTAAAATATTTCTATAGGACCTAATTATATTGCATAGCTAAAATATTACTACATGAGCTAAAATATTTCTACACGTTCTAGTTAAGTTGCATACCTAAATATTGCTATAAGAGCACAAATATTTCTACATTACCTAATTACGTTGCATAGCTAAAATATTACTATATGAGCTAAAATATTTCTACACGTTCTAGTTAAGTTGCATATCTAAAATATTACTACACGAGCACAAATATTTTTACATTACCTAATTACGTTGTTTAGCTAAAATATTACTACATGAGCTAAAATATTTCTACACGACCTAATTAAGTTGCATAGCTAACATATTACTACACGATCTAATTAGGTTACTTAGCTAAAATATTACGACAAGAGCTCAAATATTTCTACACGAGCTAACTAAGTTGCAAAGCTAATTGGTAGTTCAAGCATTGCATGGCAAATTATGGCCTAATTAGCTGACTAATATATACAACATGCATAGCTTTCAACCAAAACAACTCACCTTGATCAATGGCTACCCGTTCTCAGCCTCAGAATGTTGGTGCAGTCTTCTTTCAGCCTCAGGCGACTACGGAGTGTGTGACTGTGTAAGCAAAGGGATCGAGAGAAGAGACAACAAATGGACTGGAAGAAATTTGTCGTGGTTTTGAGAATAGTTGCCGCTGTATTTAAAAAAACGGAGCTGCAGTATCAGCCAACAAACAAGTTTCGAGGAAATAAAGAGAGTTGCAGCAGCAACCATCGGTTCAAGTCCCGAATGAATAAAGTAAAAAAAGCAGTCACAAGTTTCAACAAATACTACTTTCGATGGTTATGTGACTGGTGAGCAACAGAAAACGGTCAATCGGTGCTAGAAATCTTAGACACACGCATCCCGCCGCAGCCTACGTCGGGAAGGTCATACCGCCGCCCCCCGAGGCAGAAAGATTCCCGCCAACGTGAAGACCACGTCCCGCTGGCCCGTGTGGTGGGGCCCAACGCGTCCCGCCTATCCCCCTGGCGGGACGCCTCCGTCACTGGTGGGAGGGCTGGCCCACCACAGGCCGCGGCCGGAGATGCCACGTGCACCCTTTCTAGCCTCCCGCCAGGGCATTTTTATCTTTTGCTTTGCATGGGGTACATTTGGCGATGCAGTGTTGCAGGGGGCATATTTGTAAAAAAAAATCATGCCCGGCGCAGCAGGTCAGTCATCCGTCACCTCTTGACAACGAAAGAATCACAGTCGATGGAGGCAGAGCCCATCTCCTCCTGACTGAAGACTGTCCCCAGCTCCAGCGGCTTCATTACGTTAGATCCTGAGAGACAGAACATATACGCCGTGCTACACACGCACGATTTGGAGTTTGTCATTTGACAGTCCACCGCTCTATTCTCTTCAACGTCTCACTAGAAGAAAGGAGCGCGCACACACACCGCTACCATTACACCATAAGTATACGTTCACGCGATCACATCTGCTAAGCTCATCTCCAGAGCCACAACAAATCGAGACTGATTCACTGCGAATCCAGACCAGCTAGTAACAGTGATCAATTGCTCTTGGATAAACAGATGGTGCCACATCTCCAGCTTCTGTTCAGATAGTTGCAAAAAAGGTGTTCCACACGGGCTACTTAGACTAGTTGCACATCATTTTTGCGAGCATTCTGCTCTCCCTATCATATTTCCCAGGATAGAACCAATGACCATATGGTTATACTCCACCAAAACAAAATTTTGTCAACCTCCTACTTCAGACCACCTATGTTATGCTCATAGCCTCAGTGTGGTGTCTGTAGTGTCTGCTGCAGCTACAGAGTTCACAACCTGGGCTTGGAATTCATGGCAATCTATGTCTAAATTGGTGAATTCGTTCGTGAGACCCTTGAATAGCATCTCCAGCGAGCACTTGAAATTTTGAGAGCAGCTTTTGTCACCCTCATCGACGTCTTGCACTCCATCGCCAACGAGGCATCCAACTTGGGCACCGCCCATGTAGGCTTTGCATCCTACGAGGATGCCACGCCCATACTTCCAGAAATGACCACCAATGAACTCCTCAAAATGCTGCAGAATGTGGCAAACAGGTCAGGTTTGCATGTAAAATCAACTCTTTGTAAGAAACAAATACTAGATCATTCACAACGCAACAGGATCACCAAACACATTCTTCACAAACAAAAGAAATCCCTGACATCGTGCGTACATTTCCGACAATGGTGCGTAGCTACACTCTGGTGGTAGCCGTTGGATCCCGTATTACTTTTTCATCCATGACACTTTTTTTTCGTTGACCTCCTAAGGGGACCAACATTTTGGGGCATTCCATCTATTTTTTTGGTTATAAGCATGATTACATATCTAGCCAAGCGATCTTGGGGCTGGTTCTCAGTGATATTTTGCTTCAGAAGTTAACTTATACAGCCTCCTAGAGCTGTAGGTTGTTAGATTTAACCTCTGTTAGCTATTTCTTTCAGAACACACCAAGAATTGTCATGGCACAGATATATCCACAAAGCCTTCTAGTCTTCCCTTGTGGTAATTGAAAAAAAAAACAAATTAATACATAAGGTGATGATAACACTGGTCTACAAAGATGGGTGTAAAAATCTGGCTCCTAGGGGATGAGATTCAAAACCATAAAAAATGCACAGATTCTGCCAATAAAGCAAGTTAACAATCTGAACTTTTTGAACAACCAAACTTCTTCTAGTGCACCGTGGGATGCGGGGCGTTAGGGCTAACAACATTTGAAAAAAACAACTGAAAAGCTGGTACCCGATACAAAAGAACCAATGATGTGTGGACCGCAGTCCAAGCTAACTTAACAGCCTATGCTGATGCGAATCATTACGGCTAACCCGTTTGACTGCTGGAACGGTGTCTGTACTGACAGTGTGTCACATGTCAGACTATGCTGATGCGTGGACCGCAGTCTGAGCTAATTTAAACAGCCTATGCTGATGTGAATCATTACGGCTAACCCATTTGACTGCTGGAATGGTGTCTGTGCTGACAGTGTGTCACATGTCAGACAAATGGAGTGGGCATAGCCAACAACAGGGGCAGCGAGATATTTCCAATATCCAAAAAAAAAACTAGCAAGGGAAAACATGACACGTGAGTATAGATTTTCATACCTTTGGTGGATTGCGAAGAGAATACAACATAGTTCTGCACGATAGCAGAAAAGTCTCCTCATTATACAAAAGGGACTGCTTCTCCCCGGCGAGTGTGTTAGCATACACTGTATGACCAGGTTCGTTGAAATAAGGTTTAGCATTCAACACTAAGGCCTGAATGGAGACCAGGACCTGCAGCATAGTTGAACTGGATGGGTTCCACATCTCACACGCAGTACCAGGCCAGGTGTTTAATAGGCTAAGGCACACTTTCCCACAAGCGTAGAGATTTGGATTAAGCCGCAGACCACCAGAGCGGTAATTCACTAGCTGAAAAAATAATCATATAGACATCTCAGATTCTAATATCCATGCTTAGAATAGAGAGAAAATGAAGAATGGGCTACTATGTGTGTAGATGGCATCAAAAAGTACTTACTGGAGGTTTACATGGATACTGGGAAGGGAAATAGACATCAAAAAAGAACAACCCATCATGGTAAGGAGTGCCCGCAGGCCCAACTATGACAGCTCTAAGCAGGTCCATTCTGTCTTCATAAGCTCTTACAAATATTGTATCTGTTCAATTTGGAGAAAATTATCATTTAGTACATGAAACTACTGCAATTACACTAAACTATATCCAACATGGAAATGTTTGACTAGACTGAACTCAAAGTTATGTTAAACAAGCATATGGAGTTGTAAACATCAATCACCAGTTCTGCTCAACTGCTAGCCGTTGTGGATGCATAATGAGAGGAAAGGAAAGGCCAATGTTGCAGAGAAAAAAAATCAAAATATTTACTAATTGTGCAACGTCTTCAGCAAGTAGACCGTAGAAGATATTGCCCCTTACCTGGTAAATCTTTCCCTAGGACTTTCCATTCATGTTGAATTCTCTTCACCCAGTCCTTTGATGGCTGTTAAAATGACAAATCAGAACTGAATTAAGAAGATAGAATGCAGATATATGCTCAGTGTTGAGAGTATTGAATTAAGAAGATAGAATGCAGATATACGACTGCTCAAACAACATCTCAGCATTGGAATTGGAAGTACTGAATTAAGAAATTAGAATGCAGAGAGAGCATATGCCCAAAGTACAAAATGCTACCTTCTTAACTGCCCGATACTTAAAATAAAAGTGATCACTGTGGTCACCAACAGTATCAAACTGCTTAAATGCCTTGTACTTTTCATCAACTTCGCCTCCCACAATCTTAATTTGGTTCTGCTGCAGCGGCAAATCAGAAGGAGCCACATGTCCGCTTGGTAAATATGAACCCCCAATAGGTGGAAAGCCCATGTAGTGATCCACATTCAAATTAAAGCTGCTACCATTTTCCATTGGTGGAGTGTTGTGCATATAGTTACTGAACTCATCTTCATCATAAGCATAATCTTCCTCTTCAACTGCCCCCAAACTGCCATTAAGAAAAGCTGGATGTATTGTACCAGTATGGTAAGTTCCTAGGCTTTTCCATGAATAGGAAGGAAAATAACTTGGGCCAGCAATATCCGCAGGCAACCCGTAAGTTGGAAGCTTGGCATCTCCATGGTAAGTTCCCAGGCCATCCAACGGATAAAAACCCTTGGCAGGAATAGCACTTGGGAAAACAAAGTCCTCCGGCAAACCACTCTGAAGAAAAACATATATAAATCATTGGCAGATTATACAAAACAATGGTACCAAAAGTAAGCAAATACTCAAAGGATTCACCTTTGCATTTTGTTGCCAACTCATAGGATGACCAATAGCTTGTTTTTTCTTATGATCTGATGTCTCTGCATCAATTGTAACTCCATCAGGATCATCATCAGCATCAAGTTCAATTATCTCATGAGGAACAACCTGTCGATTAAACATGTAACGTAAGTAAAACAAATAAGGTTGGGTACTGCATTAAATAATAACAGCGTGAAGCATGGTGAAGAACAATGAAGTTCAACTTATGTATAGTTTTATGCAAGAAAACATATGCGTGGATAGACTACAAGAAAAAATGCCAACTGCACTTCTGTTGTGGATGCTAGTAAGATGGATGCGGCTGGCCTGACGGCAAGAAGACCAGGATGATCATATTGGATCAGTAGATGGTCACGACTTGCAGCACCAAGTAAAAGAGGCGAGTCCTTTAGGAAAGTATAGGATTAGGAAAGAGCCCAATTATATTAGGAAAGAGCCCAATTGTATTAGGAAAGATCTAATAATTCCAATCATATTGCAGCAAGGAATAAGTGTCGCTCGACAAGTCGCCAGGTAGCAAACTGACTTATGATACGCCGGAGCGACACGATAACTTTAACTTATCGTTTGACAAGTTGACTTGTCGGCGACAAACCGCGACTTGTCTATGTCAACTAGTCGAGCGATAAGTTGAGGCTGAATTTTTTTTTTCTTTGAGGCTGGGATATAACCTGGCCCGTGAAACCCTATGCCCCAGAAATAGATCGTGAGCTTCCTCCCCCAGCTGCCGCCCCTCCCTTGGCGATTTCTCTCGCCTGGCCGCCGCCGGCTCGCCACCGCCACCTCTCCCCTGCTCTCCCCTCCTCTCCCACTACTCCCTACCTAGGTCATGAGCACCTCCCAAGGCTGCACCACCGCCGGTCCATCGTTGGCAGCAGAATCAGCAGGTAACTGTTCTCCCCCACTCTCCCATGCTCCCGTGTGCTCTCCCCTGTCTTCCCTACCCTGTTCTCCTCTACTGGTGTGTTGATTTCCTTCTTCATGTGTTGATTTCCAGCAGCATATCACCATGTCACCACCACCGATTTCCCAAGTGGTTAATTCAGCCCAGACAGCAGCTGAGAACGATCCGGAGTACGACCCAACCAAGGATTCTAAGAGTAGGCCAGCGATAAAATAAGTAGACTAGTTTCTTGTATTTTTCTAGTAGCTACAGCTCGACAACCCATCGAAAAGTCTAGCACTTGTCGTGTCAGTGTGTCGCCACCTGAGCGATAAGTTGCGACACGTCGACACTTAAGTCTTGTATTGCAGAGGTAGGACCATAGGAAACCTGAGCATCCATTATATAAGGATGACCTGTATCTACTTTCGGATCAAGCAAGAACAATCAATCTAATATATCCCAGGTTATTCTCTCTTCTCAACCCATGCATACCAAACCCTTCGCAGCCATGACGTCTGGCTATCTTCTGCACGGTAGATATCCTGTTGTCGATCTAAGTCCACAACATTTGGTATCGGAGTCTACCACCATGGCTTCGCTCCCATGAAGGCGTCACGCAGGATACTTCGCATCACGCTTCAGTGTATAGTCTACCAAATCACAAAGAATTTGCTTCATCAAGTCTTTGATCCTTATGGAGTGGTGAAGACCATTGAAATTTTCCAGGAAAGATCAAGGATCGTGGACACGAGCTCTTCAGAAGCTTGCAGGGCCAGAACATATACGCCAGTTGTTGTCAAGTTGGTATTGAATCCTCTACAGCGGCATCACTGAGGACGGGTTGGAAGTCCTCATGTGCTGAGCCAAGCCATGCATGTGCACAGTGCGGCTCAAACATGAGTTACATTCTCTGTGTATGTGTCCAAACAGGAGCAGATAATTTAGCGCATGCAATATCTGAAAGCTGCCTTTTGAATTGGAAAAAAGAGCACGAATTATTTGTCATGCATAAGAACGAAATCAGATGGAATTTGTGTTGGATGTACTTTCCATAAAGCAGCAAATATTTTCAGGTTGTTTGCATGGCATCCACCACAAGGACTAGTCTGCAGGAATATCAAGCATGTAGGCAGGGCGTTTTGTTTCCAAACCAAAGCCTGCATGGAGCTAAATTCACACATGATAACAGGAAAGGTGTTTGGGATAAAAGAATATCTGTTCTGTTCAAGCATCCAGCAAATCTGGAAGACCACTAGTGAATTGGGCAAGCACACTAGTGAATCGTGGAGCTGGAATTCCAGTATAAAATCAATGTGGGGATATGCAGGTCTTCAACCCTGGCCGCTACCCTGCAGCTTGAGGACAAGCTGCTTATCCGGAATGCTAGTAAGATGGATGCGGCTGGCCAGATGGCAAAAATACCAGGGTGGCCGTATTGGATCAGTAGATGGTCGCGACTTGCAGCAGCAAGTAAAAGAGGATTCCTTTAGGAAAGTATAGGATTAGAAAAGAGTCCAATTGTATTAGGAAAGACCTAATAATTCCAGATGTATTAGCAGACGAAGGGCCGTAGGATACCTGAGCATCAATTATATAAGGATGGCATGTATCTACTTTTGGATCAAGCAAGAACAATCAATCTAATCTATCCCTGGTTAAATAGAGAATGCTCTAATTTTCGCACATAAGCTAGCAGCACAATTGTTAAAGATTTTGAACTCCTTACAAAAAAGGAGCCACACATGGTACAACAACCCTTATTAGTTCATATAGGGTTCTATCAAACACGAAGCTCCTGCTTTGCGCCGGGTCCGGGGAAGGTGGACCCACTTGGGGGGTCTCTGTACGCAACCTTTCCTTGAAATTTTTGCAACAGGCTGTTTCCACGACTTGAACCCGTGACTTCCTGTCACAAGGCGACAGCTTTACCGCTGTGCCAAGGCTCCCATTCAGATCTATCAATGTTATATATACCAAACTGTAAACAAATTTCTTCCAGCACAACTTGTAAGGAACAAATAATTCAATCAAATAATAACTAAAAAAACAAAGAGCCTAATCAAAACAAAATAACACACAAAGAGATAATCACCATCCACACTGGATGAGAATCAAGCACTGGCTTTGTGGCTAGAGCTCGGAGTAACGAGCCAGCCCGCCCAGGTTCGAGTCGCAGAAGCGCTCGTTTACTAACGGGGTGCTATCCCGTGTTAAAAAACACGCCGGAGAGGTCTAATCTACCTAACAACATATAGCCAAGGGCGGGTTGGCCAATGTACCATTCACACTGGATAAAACAAGACAAATGCAAAAATCACAACACATAGTGGTTCCAAATGAAAAATGTAACAATTGACTTGTTTGAGGTGAGGCCATTCAATTGTGTGTGTTGGCTTTGCTGAAAACATGTGACTTCCTTTTTCTAGACAATGCACGCGGGAGGTAAAATCTAAGAAACATAAGAACCGTGAATAAAAGTCAGATGACGCTCACTAGTTCAGAGTCTGGGGCACTTCTAACCTCCATCTACGACTTCAGATAGAAATCACGGCTTATGCTGACGACCATTAATATTAAGGCCAAAATCCTACCAGCCCAACAAACAATCACACCAAAATCATTCGCATAACCAGTACAGCACTCAATCAGACAGTCAAAAACCTGGGACTGGGACCAGCCACCTGAAGTTGTACAGATCATGCAAACATCATTCAGATAATTCAAATGACCTAGATAATAGTAGGTTTAAAAGTACGACACGAAATTCCATCGCAACCCTAAATCTCACCAAACCATGCCTTGTAGGTTGGGATTTCTCTATCGGGCATCGAACAGTCCGCAACAGGGAGGGAATAAAAGAGAGTACGGAAAGGGAGCCGCCTTTCCGGGCTCCCCGCATCACCTGGGCCCGCTTCCGCTTCTGGCGGACGGCGCTCCATCCAGAGGCCACCTCCGGCGACACCTCGACCACCTCGGGGTCGTGCAACACCAAGCTTCCCCCGAAGGTGAAACTCCTGCGACCGAAACCAAAATCCCAAACAAAGACACATCAGAATTCCGCCAAACCTTAAACAGGGGAGCGCAGAGGGTGGAACCAAGGAGGGCAGCGCACTCGCCTGGAAGACCCTTCCGCCATGGGAGGGGGGGCGTCGCGGAAAATGCAGTCCCCGGCGACGGCGGCGGCGGCGGGGTGCTCGCGTGGTGGGTTTTTTGGGTGCGCGTGTGCGTCCAGAGTGAGAAAGATTTTTGCGATAAAAAGCGTGAGGAATAGAAGGGAAGGGGAAAGAAAGGGTCCAAAATTTTGGCGTTTCCTTTCCGCTTTGGATTGTGGGATTCGGAAAAAGCGGGACCCCCTCTTTCGGGACAGGCAGGGGAGGTGGGCCAGGTCTGACGCGAATCTGGCGTGTGGGGTAGGGGTTTCTTTCTAGTCGGTGTGGGGGTACACTGGTCAACCGGAGGTATGGCTGCGTGGGGCCCGAGCTGGCCCCTAGGTTTTGCCTGGCGTCTGGTCCTTCGGAAGATAACCTGCGGCTCTTTCCAAGGTTGGATGGTTTGATGACGCCCTCGGTGAAGGTTGGATGGTTTGATGACGCCCTCGGTGACATGGTTATCTTGCCACGAGAGATTTTCCAATCATAAACTAGAGAATCTAGGTATGGATTTGGGACTAAAGTGTGCCATAGTATCAATACTATTTTTTTTGTCATGATCAAATGGTTGGCTCTTGTTTAGATAATTGTTAATTTTTTTGCTTGACAATGCTCCACTAGAAACTCCTAGTTAATTTTTTTATACAATATTGACCAACTTTTTTTAAAGGAATGCGGTACGGGAAGCCCCTACATCAATTTTGCTTTTTTTAATAATTAGAACCCAAATTTGCATCCGTGAGGACTTAAACCTGACGGGCTTGGTTGTACATCTACTTTCCTAACCAAGTGAGCTAGGCTCACTTCTTGATATTGGTCAACTTGTGGAACCAAATTGAAAATCTTGGACAAACATGAAACACACCCCTAATAACAATCATTGCAGCATAGGGCATGACAATAGGTAGCCAAGTGTGCTGCCCTGTAGCTCCAAGTAGTTTTGGTTTTTTGAATGCCAAGATAGATAGTTGTAGCCCTACAAGTGTTATTGTTCATTGCAGAAAAGTCGACGGATTTAACAAAGTGAGAAGGGAAAAAAGAGAGAAAAGTATGACTTGGATGGACTAGATATGCAGCATATGGGTTGCGGTTTATGGGTACCTGTGTTGATGGCCTCAACTCCTCGAAAGCCTCGTCGGTTTTTAATAAAGCCACGACGGCCGAACCGATATAAGGTGATGGAGAAACCCCCTTACAAAGAAGATCAAAATAAACAAAACAAAACAGAACACAGAAAGCCAAAACTTGCCACCGAATCAAAGTTGTCAGAATCGCGATTTTGAATTGGACCAGAAACTCTATGATAGGATCGTAGATCGTAGGATCATAGCTTTAAGAATCGTGAAATCGTAGATTCTACTTAGTAGAATCGTAGAATCGATCCACTCAATTTGGGTCATAAAGTCGTAGAATCGCATGATAGAATCACGATTCTGACAACTTTGCACCGAATACACCGAAACGAGACCGACTGGATGGAGCTTGATGCCCCAAGAGGGTAACGACGCATTGCGCCGCTGCCGTCGAGACTACAATGGTCAAGGGTTTTCACCCGGAGCTAGTGCGGAGAAGGTGCCAATAATAGCGCCCCCAAGAGGGTTACGACACTCGCAAACATCTCCACCATTGGCGCCTAAGCGGTGAGCTTTCACCCAGAAAACCTTTGTACCGCTTTCGCACTCGATTCACCCGCTGACCCCGAGTTAGGCCTCTGACACACGATCTAGGAGCTGCCAAAGCCAAAGCACCGCCTACACCAGGGTCTCCAATGTCCGCTCCTTGCTATCTACATGACCGAAGAAAGAGACCATCACGACCGCAACATTGTTCACCGTAGACCCACACGTGGTCCATCTTCCGAGGTCGTCGCCCCGACATCCATGAACTCGCGGTCAGGTGATGACCCACAAGCATAGGGGGTGTATCGTAGTACTTTCGATAAATAGGAGTGTCGATCCCAACAAGGAGCAGAAGGTGTTGACTAGTGGATGGAGTAGGAAATCTCTGTAAATACTTAGCAAATGGATTTTTAGAGGTTTTCTGATAAAGCAAAGAAATAAAGTGCAAGTAATAAAGACAACGAACAATTGCAGCAAGTGGCCCAATCCTTTCTTAGCAAAGGACAAGCCGGTGAAATACTTATGAGGATCAAACGTTCTCGAGGACACATGGGAATTCTGTCAAGTGCTTTCGCTTCAAATAGTTGAGTAGTCTTCTTTGGTGTTGTAAGTGTTGTGTGGATGAACCTATGCTAATGTACTGACCTTACTTTGACTAATACATACTTGTGATTAAACCCCCTGCAAGCATCCGCAACTATAGGAAAGCAATTAAGATATAAATCTAACCACAATCTTAAACTCTAAGATCCTACCCTCCCTTGTGTAATGGTGTCCTAACGGAGGTTCAGGTTTCTGTCACTCCGGCAACCCCACAATTAGTAGCCAAATACACAATGCATTCCCTAGGCCCATAAATGGTGAAGTATCATGTAGTCGATGTTCACATGACACCACTAGAATAATAGCACCACAACTTAAATACTAAACCATTGAATAATATCTCAACACAAATCCACTACTAACAACATGACTTCTCCCATGTCCTCAAGAACTAAACGAACTACTCACGAGACATCATATGGATCAAGATCAAAGATGATATGGTGATGAATAACAATCTGAACATAAACAATAATCCAATGGGTCCACTCACAAGCATCAACTACAATAGTAATCGATAATGGAAAGTTTCCCCTAAGAACTATGCAAGTATTCAACACAATTGTAATAGCGGGATGTGTAGGGGTTCGTAGCATGGAAAACAAAAAAATTCTACCGCATGAACACACAATCAAGATCTAATCTATGATCAAGCCAAGATCTATCTACTAGATCGGTGCAACAAGTTGATAGAGTACTAACCCTCGAAGATCCAAAGCGGTTAACGAGAGCAGATTCTCGTGGGTGATGTAGTCGTTCACTTTCCGATCTCAAGATCGCGTAGACGATCCTTGCGGCGCTGCGTTCCGGCAGCGCTCCCGCAGTCGGTCACACGTACAATACTCGATGAAGACCTTCCTCTCCCTTGTTCCAGCAGGCAGTGGAGGTTGTAGTTCTCTCCTCGCGATTCCGGCAGCACGATGGCGTGATGTCGTAAGTAGAGGGGAGATCCCGCAGGGCTTCGCCTAAGCCGGAGCGGGTATGGTGGAGTAGAGGGAGCCCCGACGATCTAGGGTTTAGAGGCCGAGGTT
The DNA here is from genome assembly GCA_916181665.1 of Avena sativa. Classification (NCBI taxonomy): domain Eukaryota; kingdom Viridiplantae; phylum Streptophyta; class Magnoliopsida; order Poales; family Poaceae; genus Avena; species Avena sativa. The sequence continues at coordinate 382,162,320 of OV702281.1, read as the reverse complement.
TATAGGTAGCTAGCAACTAGGGTTTAGCTAGTTGGTAGTGGTTTAGAGGAGATCTAGATTGGCCGCAACTAGAGAGGGGGCGGTGGCCAACCTAGGGTTTCTTGTGTGTGCAAGGGGGGCGCCCTACCCCTCCTTTTATAGGTGGGGAGGTTCCAAGGGGGAGGGAGTCCTCCCCCAACTTCACTTCATGTGGCCGGCCCAAGGGAGAGGGAGGATTCCTTCCCTATGTAAGAATCCTTCACCTCCACTTGGAAATATTGTCCCAGTTTGACTTTTTCAAACTGCCCTTTTGACTTTCAAATTAGAGTTTGATTTCTCTCTTCCAAGTGTCCAGCCAAGTGACCTAGGACATGATGCAACCACTCCACTTTGTCATGACACATCCATGTACCCTTCCCCTTCCGGATCGGCGAACCTTCTAGACCCTTCTAGAACATTCCGGTGAAAACATCGGAACCATTCCTGAACTCCAGAATTGGACTTTCCTTATATGAATCGTATTCTCCGGACCATTCTTGATCTCCTCGTGATATCTCGGATCCCATCCGAGACTCCGAACAACATTCGGTCTCTTTACTCACTTTCCATATCTACTAAACAACATTGAATCCTTAAGTGTGTCTCCCTATGGTTCGTGAATTATGCAGACATGACCGAGACTCTTCTCCGATCAATAACCAATAGAGGAATCTGGAAATTATATGGATCCCACATATTTCTATGATTACTTCGTGATCAGATGAACCATTTACATACGATACCAATTTCCCTTTGTCTCACGATATTTTACTTATCCGAGGTTTGATCATCGGTATCTCTGCATACCTAGTTCAACCTCGTTACCGATAAGTACTATTTTCTCGTTCCCGTGATATGTGATCCCTTGTGAGCCAGTCACATGCTTGCAAGCTAATTGGATGACATTCCACCAAGAGGGCCTAGAGTATATCTATCCGTCATATGGATGGACAAATCCCACTCTTGATCCATGTGCCTCAACACATACTTTCCGAACACTCAATGCCACCTTTATAGCCACCCAGTTACGGTGTGGTGTTTGATGTCATCAAAGCATCCTTCCGGTGATGGTGATTAGCATGATCTCATGGTCGAAGAAATTAGGTTACTATGTATCAGAAAGCTTATAGCAAATGAACTATATTAAATGACTTGATCTTTATGCTATGCTTAAGTATAGGAGTATGTCCATCACACCATTCTCCTAATGATATGATCTTGTTGTTAACAACATCTCAATGTTCATGATCAGGAAACCATGATCATATATTAACCAACAAGCTAGTTTAACAAGAGGCTTTATTAGGGACTCTTTTATGTTTACAAATCACACAAGTATTAATGTTTCTGGTTAATACAATTATAGCATGGTATGTAAACATTTATCATAAGCATGAAGATATGATAATAACCTCTTTATTATTGCCTCTTGGGCATATCTCCAACAGTCTCCCACTTGCACTAGAGTCAATAATCTAGTTTTAAACCTTTGTGCATACAACACCTATGGCTTTTCGGTGTTGTATTTACACGATTGCTAGTGGTCAACTAATCTCCGGATCCGACACTTTCAGGTCCATGTGTAATTGCATGTCTTTGCGTCTCTACGCATTACTCATTCTCTAATGAGATGGCTTTGTATAAATTGATCCTTTGGTGAGACCTTTAGTTCCTTGGGGTTAAAACATGTTGATAATATTGTCGTACAATATATCTTCATAGTACTATCCCGCTGTAAACCACACCTAGTTTGATAACAAACTACTTGACACAAATGCCCTCTTTTGATGCTATAATAGCAGTCATATACTTAGCATTTTGTTGTAGTATCTGTCACAATGTCTTAACTTTGGAACTCATCCAAATCCATTATGGAACTTACTTTCCATTATATTGTGCCACCCTTAGTTTACATTGAGATAAACTTAATTTGTACTTTGTGACAAAACTAGTATCAATGCAGTACTTTTACAATGAACTAATCATCTATTTGTCACATCTACAAAAATAATATATTCTTAGTTCTTCCAAAAGATCATAAGAATATCCTTACTATCATCCAATGATCATCTTATGAATCACTCTGGTATATGCTCATAATATTTAGAGCATATGACTTATCTGGATTTGTACATATCACACTATGATTGATATAAATACTCTTTATGATTTCATACATCAAGTATCAATCTATACTTGAATCTTTGTTTCACTTACCAAGTGTTGATACACTTGAATTTTGATTTAATCCTTTCTGTGTGACAAGAACCTTTCTTGTCATTTCCATGCTGAACTCATTTAATATCTCATCTATGTACATTTGGCACAATAATATAAGCGTATCAATCTATCTATATAGATATTGATGCCAAATATTCGGGTTTTGCCTAAGTCTTTCATGGAGATGAAATTCTTAACATGTGTTAATAAAAGATACATCATTTCCAATCAACAATATGTCTTCCACATAATGTATTAGAAATATGTCTTAGTGCTCCCACTTAATTTGTTGCAAATGCAAGCATCTTCATCGTCTCCGATGAAATTAAACTCTTTTAACAGTTTCATCATAGTGAAGATTCCAACTCCGCAATGCTTACTTCAACCATTGAAGTTTGCATATGCTTTTAGCATCCTTTGAATTAACAAACCCCTTTGGACCGTATTATGCACATGTCCTAGGTAACAATTCTATCAGAAGAACTTGTTTTGTTTATTCAACTACCACATAATAAAATTATATGTAGTGGTTGCTACATTAATCCGTCTAGACTAAATATCACTATGAAAGATCAAATCTTGTCATAGTCAACCTTTGAATATTGTTGTGAATTCTTTCCCAACATGTCAACTATTTCATAGATGTGCAACATCCATGTCTATTTCTTTATAGATCAAAACACGACTGTAAGGTTTTACACCTTTCTAGAGGGTCTCTCAAGTTCAAAGTTTGATTTCTCGTGTATGAAACTATTACGGATTTTATGGCTCCAAGCCATTTGACGGAGTCAGGGCCCATCATCGCTTCTTTGCATGTAGTCGGTTCATTATTGTCAAATAATGATTCAACCCTCAAATCTTGGTATTTGATTATTTATCCGACCTACTTGGTTCAATAGGAACTTAGACTTCCGTGACCACAACCTTTGAGGCACGTGAGCCATGAGAATTGTTGCTGCCTTCGGAACACTTTTTGGCGTTGTGCAACTTTGCACATATAGCTAAGGTTCTTTTAACCTTATCAAAGTTCTATTGTCCTCCCACTTAACTTTTCACGGAAAAATCCTTTCTTAAAGAAACTTGACGTTCTAAGAGACAAATAACTTTTGTCTTTGGTGTTATGGAAGAATACTTAACGACTATTCAAAATAACATACAAAGAAATATTCATCCGACTTTGGTTGTAAACATCTTCTTTATGCATAGCATACCAATGTTTAAGAAAGGACAACTTGGGTTTTATCCTAAACCGTAACTTTATATGGTGTCATTTCAATGGATCATGATGGAGCTCTTTTCAGTGAAAAGCGGTAGTCTCTAAAGCTTTTAATCTTTAAAATATAATGGCAGTTTTATGAATTACACCTTTGATCTTACCATGTCAAACAGGGTGTCATTGCATATCTCGATTATTCCATACTCATATGGTGTTTCAGGAAACGCAAATCCATGGAACGATTCCTCAAATCTTAGGTGTTATGCTAAACTTGTAACTCAAATATCTCCCTTTATGATCCTATCATAAATTCTTTATTTTCTTGTTACATTGATTTTGCACTTCATCTTGAAAGTCTTCAAACTTTTCAAATGTTTCACACTTCATCCTCATTAAGTAAATATTCATATATTCACTCAAATTTTAGGAGAAAGCATATGAAGTTTAAATCCATCGCGCTTGACTACACATAATGGGATTTATACATCTATATGTACAAGTTCCAATAAGCTAGTCATTCGTTCACTTTTGGCCTATGAACGGAGTTTTAATTATCTCTAGGAAAGTTTTGCAAGCGTCATTTGATCAAAAATCAAAAGACTCCAAAATTCCATCCACATGGAGTTTCTTCATGCTTTCTTTCCAATATAATTTAAATGGTGATGTCACTTCCTAAGTGATCTTTCAATCAATTTCTCTTTCAACACTTTTAGCACTAGTTTTATGGATGTGATTTCTCCAACGAGATTTGTAAATCATCCATATTTTATGGATTACGGCAATTATTTGAACAACCCTTTTGTTCTCATAATACTTGATCGAAATAACAATTATTGAAAACAAATCTTGAAGGTAAGTTTTGATTTCAATGAGCAACACAACAACCCTTTATTTGTTCTCGATGAGCATCATCACATATTATTTTGCTAGTTACTTTAGGCCATTGTAGTTCATGAATTGTGTTGTTTTGTATGACGATTCACACCAACAAATTCAGTATCCAATACTCAAGAACTACATTGTTTAACAAGCAAAGAATACAGCCATAACATGTATATTATCTATATACCTAAGCTGAACAATTCTAGTCTTTTCTCTTCTGCCAAATATTTCTTAGATTTCTCTTTCAGTATTTCTTTATCCTTTCAAAAGAATCTATCAACATCAATAGTGGCTCCATACTTATGACACATAGTCCAAAACATGTATAGTTAAATACCAATGTCTTTGGAATTGCACTTTGAAGTAGATCACCATCATCAAATGCTTGGTGTTCTTTCAAATTCCATTTTTAGTAATATTTTAGTGTAGTAAACATTTTAGCTACATCAAATATTCATCCTTATCATGGAACTATTCATGATCGAGCTACTTTAGCTTATAACGGTGAATTACGAGTATAATGTTGCTCTCCAAAACCTTTTGGAGGATTAGTACGACCATCGTCTCCAACCTTTTGCAAATTCTCATCAAATATGAGAACATGACTTTTGCCATATTATACTCTATCATGTTATAACCAAAACTTTGTTTTAGATATCACAATATCTTTCACACATGATGGTTTTTTAAACAATTCTTTCAGCTCCCCGATAACCTTGATATTAAAACAATTTTTTGAATATCAAGAATCATGGAGACTAACATGATACTTATATACTAATACTGGAATTATTACTCTTGATTTAATACCAACTATTAAACTTCATGGAGTAACCGGAACTTACTAAAAGTTTGCAATAGGACTTTTTAAACTTCAGATTAACACTTAAAACAATACGATACCAATTTGCAAACTAACTAACCAGAATTCTATAGTTCTATTATCTCAATTATAACTAAGCGCAAGGTGGTAAACGGATGCCAATGACTATAACAACTATGCAAATTCATTTTGATTTAATTTATGATAAATAGTGTTCAACTATTAATCATATTGCTGTTGAACTCCCACTCAAAACAATATCCCTCACATTGTTTTAGTGATCACACAAACCAAATTCACTACACCAAGTCCAATCATCACGTGACATGATATAGTTTCAAAGGCGAACAATCATCATGTTCATCATATCATCTATATGACTCATGCTTTACCTTTCGGTATTCCGTGTTCCGAGACCATGTCTGTACATTCTAGGATCGTCAAGATCAAACCTTAGCTTCCGCATGAGAAAATCTGGCTTGTTCCCATTATATACACTCGCAGAATCTAACACACCCGATCATCACATGGTGCTTCGAAGCAACAAGCTTTGGCAACGGTGCCTACTAAGGACGAACACTCTATAACTTGATATTTTGTGAGAGGGATCATCTTATAATGCTACCGTCACGAACTAAGCAATACAAGATGCATAAAAGGATTAACATCACATGCAATTCAAAATATGTGATATGATATGGCCTTTCTTCTTGTGCTTACGATCTCCATCTTCAAGCACGAACATGATCTCCATCATCACCGGCGTGGCGTCAAGGTCAATGGCGTCGCTCCATGGTTGTCATCCAGTAGCATCAACTATTACAACTACTTTCAATAATAGACACGCAGGTCTAGACGGAATTAAAAGACAACCATATGGCTCCTGCCGATTGCCGACTTACAATAAGGAACATTGCATACATCATATATAACCACAATCATGGCAATATCACATCACAGCACACCCCTACAAAGCAAAGTTAAACGCCTCTAATTTTCTTTACATGTTTTACGTGGTTTGGGGCTTTCATCAAGTGTCGTTCTAACTTACGAACAAGAACCACAACGTTGATACTAGTATTGTCAATCACCCGTTGTAAATTGAATCTTCACTATGTTGGGAGAAACAGGCACCTGCAAAGCCACTTATGCAATACTAGTTGCATGTCAAGCGTGGAGCAAGTCTCATGAACGATGTCATGTAAGGTTAGCCCGGGCCGCTTCATCCCACCATCTCGCAAGTTGCAAAGTACACAAGAATCAATCGACAACAAAAGCATCAATGCCCAAAATGACCATTGTGTTCTACTCGTGCAACAAATCTACATATAGTCATATAGACACGGCTCTGATACCACTGTAGGGGTTCGTAGCATGGAAAACAAAAAAATTCTACCGCAGCAACACACAATCAAGATCTAATCTATGATCAAGCCAAGATCTATCTACTAGATCGGTGCAACAAGTTGATAGAGTACTAACCCTCGAAGATCCAAAGCGGTTAACAAGAGCAGATTCTCGTGGGTGATGTAGTCGTTCACTTTCCGATCTCAAGATCGCGTACACGATCCTTCCGGCACCGCGTTTTGGCAGCGCTCCCGCAGTCGGTCACACGTACAGTACTCGATGAAGACCTTCCTCTCCCTTGTTCCAGCAGGCAGTGGAGGTTGTAGTTCTCTCCTCGCGATTTCGGCAGCACGACGGCGTGGTGTCGGAAGTAGAGGGGAGATCCCGCAGGGCTTCGCCTAAGCCGGAGCGGGTATGGTGGAGTAGAGGGAGCCCCGGAGATCTAGGGTTTAGAGTCCGAGGTTTATAGGTAGCTAGCAACTAGGGTTTAGCTAGTTGGTGGTGGTTTAGAGGAGATCTAGATTGGTCGCAACTAGAGAGGGGGCGGTGGCCAACCTAGGGTTTCTTGTGTGTGCAAGGGGGGCGCCCTACCCCTCCTTTTATAGGTGGGGAGGTTCCAAGGGGGAGGGAGTCCTCCCCCAACTTCACTTCATGTGGCCGGCCCAAGGGAGAGGGAGGATTCCTTCCCTATGTAAGAATCCTTCACCTCCACTTGGAAATATTGTCCCAGTTTGACTTTTTCAAACTGCCCTTTTGACTTTCAAATTAGAGTTTGATTTCTCTCTTCCAAGTGTCTAGCCAAGTGACCTAGGACATGATGCAACCACTCCACTTTGTCATGACACATCCATGTACCCTTCCCCTTCCGGATCGGCGAACCTTCTAGACCCTTCTAGAACATTCCGGTGAAAACACCGGAACCATTCCCGAACTCCATAATTGGACTTTCCTTATATGAATTGTATTCTCCGAACCATTCCGGATCTCCTCGTGATATCCCGGATCCCATCCGAGACTCCGAACAACATATGGTCTATTTACTCACTTTCCATATCTACTAAACAACATCGAATCCTTAAGTGTGTCTGCCTACGGTTCGTGAATTATGCAGACATGACCGACACTCTTCTCCGATCAATAACCAATAGAGAATCTGGAAATTCATATGGCTCCCACATATTTCTATGATTACTTCATGATCAAATGAACCATTTACATATGATACCAATTTCCCTTTGTCTCACGATAATTTACTTATCCGAGGTTTGATTGTCGGTATCTCTGCATACCTAGTTCAACCTCGTTGCCGATAAGTACTCTTTTCTCGTCCCCGTGATATGTGATCCCTTGTGAGCCAGTCACATGCTTGCAAGCTAATTGGATGACATTCCACCAAGAGGGCCCAGAGTATATCTATCTGTCATATGGATGGACAAATCCCACTCTTGATCCATGTGCCTAAACACATACTTTCCGAACACTCAATGCCACCTGTATAGCCACCCAGTTATGGTGTGGTGTTTGATGTCATCAAAGCATCCTTCCGGTGATGGTGATTAGCATGATCTCATGGTCGAAGGAATTAGGTTACTATGTATCAGAAAGCTTATAGCAAATGAACTATATTAAATGACTTGATCTTTATGCTATGCTTAACTATAGGAGTATGTCCATCACACCATTCTCCTAATGATATGATCTTGTTGTTAATAACATCTCAATGTTCATGATCAGGAAACCATGATCATATATTAACCAACAAGCTAGTTTAATAAGAGGCTTTACTGGGGACTCTTTTATGTTTACAAATCACACAAGTATTAATGTTTCCGGTTAATACAATTATAGCATGGTATGTAAACATTTATCATAAGCATAAAGATATGATAATAACCTATTTATTATTGCCTCTTGCGCATATCTCCAACAAGATGGAGTGGTGATGATGGTGCCGGTGGAGATGATGGTGTGGATGATGATGATGGTCCTGATGAAGTCTAGCTTGATGATGGTGTTGATGGCGATGATCTCCCCTCTCCGGGAAGGAATTTCCCCGACAAAAATCTGTCTGCCAGAGAGCTCTTTCTCTCTCGGTGTTTTCTGCCCGGTAGAGGCGGCGAAATATTTCTGTGCTCGCCCCCCGTGTATTAGGGTTTTGAGGAGAAGATATAGGCGAGAGGGCGGAGCCAGAGGTGGGCCAGGTGGGCCACACACCCTGTAGGCGCGGCCTAGGGGTGGCCAGCACCTGGGGGTGTGGGGCCTCTGTGGCCCATCTCCGCCTCCCCTTCTGTCTTTCTTCGTCTTCTGGGAAAATATGATTTTCCGTAGTTTTTATGGTATTTTTCTAATCTTCGCAAAATTGCATCAAAACACCTCTTTTTCCATCAGAATCCTGACTCCGGCAGTTCATCCTCCAAGAATCATCCAACATGCAAAAATAGATGAAAAGACATAAGTAACACCTTTTAATACGAAATATATCAATGAATAGAGGCAAAATATGATATAGAATGGTGATGCACATTGGACGTATCAACTCCCCCCAAGCTTAGACCTTCGCTTGTCCCCAAGCGAAAACTGAGCTCAGTAAACATGTCCACATGTTTATGGCGTGAAGTGTCGAGAAAAGAATGCAGACAAGAAGCATCACACTTACCATTACACAACTCATAGAAGAAAACAACTCACCATTACATAACTTAGCTTGCAACAAGTACAAGAGTCACAATAGAGATGCATAAAGATAAATCATAATTGGGATTGGCAAACTTTGTTCTTGGTCAGAGAATAACTGGCAAATAGTTTCACAGATAAAGCTTTTTATAGAAGTTTCACAACAAGAGTACTCTTTGCTTAAACATAAAAGGTTTTTCACAATGAAGGCTTTCAAAGTAATACTCAATAGATAAGAGTCTTATGCAAACAAGGAAGATAAAGAACATGATTTAATAAATCATCATATGAATGCTTGAAACACAACAACTCAAATGCTTGTTGGAGATCGAAAGGAAGTAGGTTTACTGACTAAACTTAGAAGTGGGAGAAAGGCCCTTCATAGAGGGAAGCGGGGACTTCAAGTTCATAAAGAGCTTCCAAAAGATTATGGTACTTACTAGCTTTGAGCCCTCATTGCCCCTATCATAAGCATCTTGAGGTGATTAAGGTTAAAGTGAACAAAAATGGAGTATATGCTTGACGAAATATAAGTTGGAAATGTCATGTCCCTTGAGTACGAGGGCCGCTCCTCATGCTAATCAACTTTAGTTACCGGTAAGTTCTTGTCATCGTAAGTACATGTGTATCATAAAGAACCGCCAACAGGGTACCCCTTGCACATGATACATGAGCTATCCCATAATCAAAATGACAAGGCAAGCAGATAGTGAGCATCCCAGCGATCTTTTTATTTGCTATTTGCATAGGTTTTTATTGAGGATGCTCCATAGATTGCTCACTATGGTTATGCTGCAAGTTTCCACCATGATTAGGCATGGCTTAGGCTAGCGGCCTAGGCGTTTCTCTAACACACATACATAACTCCATGGACTTACAAGATCCCCTTTTATTTCACACCGACGACATCCGCAAACAAAAGAGCATGATATCAACTAGGATAAGTATCCATAAGTGTTGAAAACGTTCCCCATGACTGCACGGTTCCGCTAATCCCAATGTATAGATGCAAGCATATACAACTTCGATGACACAATGGTTCAAGTCTATTAGGGTCAGGAAAATAAGGTGTGCCATCAAGTTTGTGAGAGCTTTACTAACTAGTTTTGACATACCAAAATAATTTTTAATTTGAAATATAGATGAAACTTGAAAATTTGCTTGGAATAGCAAAAATGCTAATAGGTAGGTATGGTGGACACAAGTGGCATAGGTTTTGGTTTAAAGGGGTTGGAAGCATGAGAAGTACTCCTTCTCAAAAACAGGTTTTTGGCTAGCAAGGCTGGGTAGCAAGCAAAAGAGTTGAAAGAAACATGCAAACCTACAAGTGATAAAGCCAAACATGCAATCTTCCTTGAAGACACAAAAAGATCTTAAATAAAGAATACTAAGCTTATGAGCCAATCAAGAAAGAAATTAAATGATATAAAATACCTGTAAGCTTTTTCTCTTTTCCTTTCAAAACCTCAAAAAAGTGTTGCTACTGACCAGAGCTCGGTTTGCCAAAAGCAATTTAGATCTACTTGATGCTCCCAAAGTGATACCAATACTGATCAACAAGATCAATCATATAATAGAGATTGCAAACTAAAATAAGAAGTGCAAAAAGTAAAAGACGAGACTTCTCATTAATATTCCATAAAGGCACTCACACCAAGGGATACATAGATAACCAACTAAAGGAGAGATACTTCCACAATGCAAACCAACCTATAAGATAACATCTCTACCAAAGACATAGCTCTACTAAAAAGGTAAAAGATAATGATATGATATCGCGGCGCTCCCCCAAGCTTGGAACAAGCCAAAGGGATGCCAAACCTGATGACGAATTACTCCTTCGGTGCTGGTGTTCTCTTGATAAGCTCTTCAATTAATTCCCTCAATTTCTCAATCTCGAAGGTTAGAGTACGAATCAACTCCAAATTTTGCTCAATGCGGTTCATGATCATGTCGGACCGAGAATCCCTGTCCTTGCTATTCTTCCCCACTCTTCCTTCTTAGAGTGTTCCTTTCCTGCATGGTTAGAACAAGGCAGATCCCAGACAGAGGTCAAGTCCCCTTTGGGCACCTGTTGATATTGTTTCTCATGTGTAAGAGTATGGAAGGGATTCTTGGTTCGTGAAGGAGGTGACCATGGGGCGATGATATGACGCGGGGTTTTCCCTCTTGTAGACATCTGTGTTGTCCTCCTAAGCTTGGTAGGGTTTGCCACCACTCCAATGCTTGCAACAGTAGCGCGGGTGTTCGTATGCTTGTCCTCCTCCATGTCCTCCTCATACCCAACCAAGATCTCCTCCTCCTTGGGGTTTTGAGGATCATCACCCTCGGGATTCTTGCCTTTGTCGTTGGCGGAGACCATGGTGCTCTAAACTTGAGAAGATTTCCTGACAAAAACAGATCGAAATGAAAACACGACAAGAACATGATATACGAACCTCAGGGGATCCAGGGGGTTATATATTACGAAGTTTCAATGCATAAGGAAGGTACTGGTACGAAAACGAGGCGAAGATGAAGCTCAGGGGGCTCACAGCCCCTCCAGGCGCGGTCAGCTGGGGCCCGCGCCTAGGGTGGGTGTGGCAACACTGGCCTCCGTTTCCTCCTCTGTTTCGTCTTGCAACCTTCTGTATGTAATAAAAACATCGAAAATATAAAAATATTAGGCGTTCACGAACCTTCAGTTTTCACCACTTTTACCTATTCAAAGACGAACTCTGCAGATTCTTTTGCCCTTCTCCTGGAAATTCCCTTCATACCATGCCTTACACAAACCTCAATGGCAACATTAGTGTATGAAAAAACAATAAACCTTTGGGTTCAAACTTCAACTAAAATCCATCAAAACAAAAGCTACTATAGTAGCTCCTTTCCAAAAACCCAAAAAGAATTTGAAAGGGAATCAATATAAGAAGCAGATGCAAATGATGGCAGAAATTTGTCAAAACAGACCAGCAGGTAAACATTGTTTTTTTTGAAAAACTTCCGTTGCTCAAATAAAAAGTGCAGAACTAATGATAGTTGGGTAACAACTTGGAGAACAAGCACACCAAATTAGAGCTCCATCCGAAGTACTGAGCTCCTTCACGAATTTTTATAATGCAGCACAAAAATCTGTCCCAAGATAGCCACTTTTCACAACTCCTCTGCTTCTCAAAAGTAGTTGATCTTGATACAAAAAAACAAAAAGGATAAGGAGGGGTTATTACTTAGGTAATAACTTCCAAGACTCAACAAAACTATTGGGTTATCTCCCAAGAAGTACTTTTCTTTAATGCCTTCAAGTTAGGCTTGAAAATTTCAAAGATGGTCACATAGGATATATATATTTGAAGTGAAAGAGAGCATCAAGAAGAAAAATATCCAACACATTTGAGTCTAACCCACTTCCTATGCAAGGGGGTCTCATGAGAAAACAAATTATTGGAACAAAAAGCCACTAGCATAGGAAGACAAAACAAATGCAACTTCAAAGCTTTCAACATAAAACAGGGAAACTTAACATTATTGAGATGCATAAAACCGTGTTTCCCTCTCTCATAATAACTTTCAGTAGCACTTTGAATAAATTTGACAATATAGCTGTCACAGGAAACAACTTTGTCATCAGAATAAGCATACTTACAATCATCAAAAAGAGGTCCAAGGTCATAAACTGGATCAATAGAAGCAAGTTGTTCCATCCTGAAATCTTCATTAGGCAAGCTATTTTCATAAGGAGCTTTAGCAAATTTGGAAAAGTTAAACTCATAAGAATCTCCATCAAACTTCGTTAAAACTTTCTCGTTTTTACAATCTATAATAGCTCCACAAGTGTTCAAGAAGGGTCTACCGAAGATAATAGGACAAGTTTTGCTAGCTGCTGAATTAAGCACTAGAAAATCAGCAGGATATTTAATCTTACCACAAAGAACTTTCACATCTCTTACAATACCAGTAGGGCAAATGGTTTCCTTATTAGCAAGGTGGATAACCACATCAATGTCCTCAAGCTCACAAGGACCAATTTCATGCATAATTTCCCTGTAAAGCTCATAAGGAATAGCACTAGAACTAGCACCAATATCACATAAACCATAGTAGCAATGATTACCATTTTTAACAGAGGGACACTAGCTTTTCTAACTTTACTAGGATGAGATATAATATTAGAAGCGTCTTCACAGAAGACAATGTACTCATCCTCTATATTTCTAGTGACAAGACCTTTCACAATAGCTACCAGAAGTTCAATGTTTAATTGCTCATCAGGTTCCACGATTTTCTTTGTACATTTGTTATTCACACTAATTATCATAGAGTAATCCTTTACCTTAGCTGGGAAAGGTGTTTTCTCAACATAAGGTTCAGGCACAATATGATCAATAGTACAAACTTTAGTATTTCTAACAGGAACATGATTAACAACATCTTTATAAGGAACATGGTACTTGTTCCACTTCTTTTTAGGAATTTCTATGTAAGAGGCAAAGGCCTTAAAACAATTGGCAATATTTTGAGAGTCAAGACCATACTCAGTAATAATATCACGGAAGTCGTCAGTTCCCATAAAGGATTTAATGCATTCATATTCATAGTTTATACCTGACTTTCTTCCTTTGTCATTATCCTATGCTTCAGTGTTCTCTTTAATACGGTCTAGGAGATCCCATTTAGCTTCTTCCTTCATATGTGTGAATGATCCAGCACAAGAAGCATCTAGTAAATCTTTATCATGAAGAGAAAGCCTAGCATAAAAGTTATTGATAATAATATTGTTAGAGAGTTCATGAATAGGACATTTAAGCATTAGTAACTTCAATCTCCCCCAACCTTGAGCCGTACTCTCTCCATCACGAGGAAAAAAGTTATATATCAAGTTCCTATCCTTATGGATCTCACTGGATGGATATAATTTAGAATAAAAGAGAGGTACTATTTCCTCCCATTCCATGGATTGTCCATTCTTCAGTAGTTTATACCATTCTTCAGCCCTTCATTTCAATGATATAGAGAGTAACTTATTCTTCACCTGTTCAGTTGTGATACCTGCACACTTAAACAACCCACATAATTTATGGATAAAAAGCAAATGATCACCAGGATGGAAAGTTCCATCCCCTAAATAATAATTATCCATAACACGATCAACAATACTTGTAGGTATCTTAAAAGGATCTATCTAAACAGGTGGTGGTTCGTCTACTACCATAACAGTGGTAGTAGTTTTCCCAAACATAAAACCAAGTGGGTTATCAATATTGGAAACAAAGTAACAAACATAAATAAAAACAATACTCACAGTAGAAGTTTCCTTTACCAGTTCCACTCTTCAATAACGCTTCACTCCCCGGCAACGGCGCCAGAAAATAGTATTGATGACCCACAAGTATAGGAGGTGTATCGTAGTACTTTCGATAAATAGGAGTGTCGATCCCAACGAGGAGCAGAAGGTGTTGACTAGTGGTATGGAGCAGGAAATCTTTGTAAATACTTAGCAAATGGATTTTTAGGGGTTTTCTCATAAAGCAAAGAAATAAAGTGCAAGTAATAAATGCAACGAACAATTGCAGCAAGTGGCCCAATCCTTTCTTAGCAAAGGACAAGACGGTGAAATACTTATGAGTACCAAACGTTCTCGAGGACACATGGGAATTCTGTCAAGTGCTTTCGCTTCAAATAGTTGAGTACTCTTCTTTGGTGTTGTAAGTGTTGTGTGGGTGAACCTGTGCTAATGTACCGACCTTACTTGCACAAATACATACTTGTGATTAAACCCCCTGCAAGCATCCGCAACTACAGGAAAGCAATTAAGATATAAACCTAACCACAGCCTTAAACTCTGAGATCCTATGCTCCCTTGTGCAATGGTGTCCTAATGGGGGTTCAGGTTTCTGTCACTCTTGCAACCCCACAATTAGTAGCCAAATACACAATGCATTCCCCTAGTCCCATAAATGGTGAAGTATCATTTAGTCGACGTTCACATGAAACCACTAGAAGAATAGCACCACAACTTAAATACTAAACAATTGAATAATATCTCAACACAAATCCACTATTGAAAGAACATGTGAGGCCCCCGTGTGTGGTTTTGGTAATTAATGACAATCTTTATGGACTAATGTGGGTATTAAGTTGTACTTGTAGGATTTGTCCATTGGCATCACTTGGAGCATGTGTTGGCTTCAAGGGCGATGAAATGAGAAGAAGATGTGATGTGCAAGCTCAAAATGCACCATCTATAGAAGATCTCATGTTTGATGCTTGCCATTCTCGGTGATCATGGATTGATGATGAGGAATTAAGAAAGGCGTTCCATCTTGAGAAGGGCAAGATCGTCTACATCGAGCTCAAGTGGAATGCTCAAGGCAAAGGTATAATCTTGATAGGTTTTCCCTTTTGCCAGTCTCGTATTGTTAGTAGGAGACCGGGTTTAGGATAGATAACCGTACTATCAAGAGGGGCTCTCGAATGAGTAACTCGGTCACATCGTTCGGAGAGAGCTCAAACCTTTGCATACTTGCATCATCATATTTGGTTGTTATTGGTCTTAGTCATGTGAGGATATAGGGCTTGTGTTAATCTCCATAACAAGTTCTTGTTCATCAAAATCGGATCTTCCGTTTGTATCTTGTTGCGATTTTGATTTATGAGGCTTTTCGGTTTCCCACCAAGTGAGGTATCTCACATTATTCTACTTGATACTTTCTCACTTGGTGATAACCAATATTTCCACTTTTTATTGGGAAGCCCTTGTCGTCCTCTATCCAACGCAATTGGAATCGGGTCAATCGGAGCTACCAGTCAAAAGTTATGACCGTTTGAATATTCGCCGATTTTATTCTAAAAAGAAAAAAGGGAAGTCTGTTTTCTGGGCCGAGCGGTAGTACCGCCCGGGCGGGCCGATACTACCGCCCACACCTGAGCACGCCCCAACTATCTTCTGTCCCGCTAGGTAGTCAAATCCGGTACTACCGGCCGGCCCGGTAGTACCGCCCGGGTGGGCCGGTAGTACCGGCCGGCCCAGAAACATCTGGCCAGCTACTCCCTGCATTCAGCCCAGTTAGATCTGCGCCGCCCCACACTCGATTTCTCTCTTGCTCGCGTCCGATCCCGCGCAGCGTTGACCTTCCCGCGTGCGTTGCTTCCGCCCTCGCCTGGCCCCACGCGCCCTGTCGCCAATCCCTCCTGTGTGCGCACCTGCCTCGCATCTGCTGGGCCCGCTGCTGCCGCATGCCGCGCCCATGCCTCGCGCGCACGCGCTCGCTGCTACTACCTCTCTTGCTGGCGCGCTCGCCCGTTGCCGCCTTGCTAGCCCAGCGATTGGTCTAGCGCTGGCCCCACTCTGGCCCCGCTCTGGCCCCGTGCTGTTGCTGCTGCACTGCACGCAAGCCTACTGGCCCCGCTGCTGCTGCTGCCGCCGCCAGCTCCGCTCGCTGTGGCCCAGCTCGCCTGCTGCGTTGCTATTTTGTTTTACTTTGGCATTCGCTGGCGCGTGCGTCCGGTAGTACCGGACCGTTCCGAAAAATAGCCCCAACGGCCAGATTTTTGGGGCCTCTATTTAAGGCTTTGCCCGTTTTGAGTTTAACAAGCTTCTTCCTCATCTATTAGGCTAAGCTTTGTCCACACTCACTCTAGATCTTGAAGCTTGCCTAATCTTTTCCCTCCGATGATTCTTGCCCATATTTGAGTGGAAGAGAGAGGAGATCTAGATCCGCGTTTTGACCTAACCGATTCATCTCTTTGTGAGTGCATCTTTGGGGATCTAGATTTTGGGGGATTTTGTGTCTCTCTTTGATTCCTCCTCTCTTGTTCCCCCAATAACTTTAGTAGCTTTGTTGGAACTTGAGAGTGAGGGATTTGAGCACCTTTGTGGTGTTCTTGCCATTTGCATTTGGTGCATCGGTTTGAGTTCTCCTCGAAGGATTTGGTTTGTGTTACTCTTTGGAGCTTGTCCCTCCTGGGTTCTTGGAACCCTAGACGGTTTTGTGGCCTTGGTGGCATTGTGGCCTTTTGTGGCATTTGTTGGGAGCCTCCAATTAAGTTGTGGAGAAGTGCCCCAACCTCGTGAGAGGTTCCGGTTGCCACCGACAAGTGCACCGATAGTGGAAGCGTGGATCGATCCCGTTAGGGTGAGATTCACCGGAGAATAAGGGAGGCCTTTTGTGGCGTTGGTGGTTTGATACCACCCCCTCCCAAACGAGACGTATTCCATGTTGGGAGGAACTCGGTAAAATATTGGTGTCTTCGCGTGCCTCGGTTATCTCTATACCCGAGCTCTTTACTTATGCACTTTACATTGTGATAGCCTTCATGCTTGAAGTAATATATATCTTGCTATCACTTTGTTGCTTGTATTGCTCAGCATAAGTTGTTTGTGCACATAGATGAAG
Source organism: Avena sativa (assembly GCA_916181665.1). Taxonomy (NCBI): domain Eukaryota; kingdom Viridiplantae; phylum Streptophyta; class Magnoliopsida; order Poales; family Poaceae; genus Avena; species Avena sativa. Next base: position 382,144,766 of record OV702281.1, on the reverse strand, counting down.
TCTAGCTTGATGATAGTGTTAATTGCGACGATCTCCCCTCTCCGGGAAGGAATTTCCCCGACAGAAATCTGTCTGTCGGAGGGCTCTTTCTCTCTCGGTGTTTTCTGCCCGGCAGAGGCGGTGGAATCTTCCTGTGGTTGCCCCCGTGTATTAGGGTTTCAAGGAGAATATATAGGCGAGAGGGCGGAGCTAGAGGTGGGCCACACCCCTTGTAGGCGCGGCCTAGGGGTAGCCCGCGCTTGGGGTGTGTGGGCCCCCTGTGGCCCATCTCCGCCTCCCCTCTGGCTTTCTTCGTCTTCTGGGAAAATATGATTTTCCGTAGTTTTTCTAGTATTTTTTTGATCTTCGTGAAATTGCATCAAAACACCTCTTTTTCCATCAGAATCCTGACTCCGGCAGTTCATCTTCGAAGAATTATCCAACATGCAAAAATAGATGAAAAGACATAAGTAACACCTCTTAATATGAAATATATCAATGAATAGAGGCAAAATATGATATAGAATGGTGATGCAAATTGGACGTATCACCAGGGAGCGATAGGCAACACACCGCGAGGTCAATTAGTTGGGCGGGTGGCGACGACAACGGACTCATGTGGACCGCAGAAGTGTTGTCGGTGGGCCTCGCCTACTATTAGCACTCCACAGCCATCGACAACCAGGGCTAGACCGCAGGTCTGGCTCCGACCTCTGATCGCTTTGTGCAATCAGAGGAGATCCGTCATCCTCCATCGCCCAAGGCAGTCACCGACCGGACACAGTAGTAGGGACTGTCAGGCTCGCCTGACTAGCCCCTCAGTTGCGCTACAATGCCAAGTCCGTAGTCGCCATCCATTCATGATTCCTTGTCACCCGGGATTCTAGCCAACCCCGCCAACCATCCACCGTTGTGGAGCCGCTAGAAAGCAAGAGTGTGGAAGCCTAAGGCACAAGGAAGACCATCCAACCGCAGGCTCTGCCTACCCACATCGGGCATGATTAGCCCAGATCTAGGCCTGGGGAAGCACGGTCGACAAGGGCCATGGAGATCCGACCAGCCACCTCGCCACCAGAAGCCCCCCACATCAGGACGCCGCGAACACCTTCTAGTACCGTGCACGCCCCACTGCTGCCTTTCTTGAGCTGCAATCATGAGCAGCACCGCTGTCATAGGAGACTTGGTCTAGAAGGCCATATTACTAGTCGGCTCACGAAGTCACAAATTTGGAAAATAGTCGCCTAGTTGTGAAGGACTCTTCCGAATCACAAGGTTGGTGCCTGGTAACTCATATCTGATGAAATGGAGGGAGGCTACTTCTTCGAGCGCTTAATGGATGATGCTTAAAGAAATTCTATCCTAGTGTGTGTTAGTCTTTTTGATTATCACCAAGAAACAGCCGATACACGTATATCACCCTTAGAACAAAAGTTTCCGATGAATTGAAAACATCGCCCTTAGCAGATCATATAGAGTATTTCCTGACACAACAAGCTTTGCTAGGAAACATGGGGCATTTGTTAGCACCCATTTTTTTCATTAGTCGGTGGCCTAGCCAGATCAAGTAAAAACAGGTTGCGGGTGGACGCATTTTATTAATTGCATGGATCTTGATAGGGTAAATCTAGAAACTAAGAAGATAGTCTAAACCGAAAGAGTTTTATGGGGAAGCAGTCCCAAATAAAGGAAACCAACTTAGCCGGAAACATCCAAAAGTCACGTCAAAGAAGTCGTACCATCTTATACTCAAGAGACCATGACGTAGCCGTAAAGAAGCTCAAGACTACGTGAAACACGCTAACACGGAAGGAAAGGACTCACATAAGTTGTCTCAGACGCTTGGAGTCCGAATCTAGTACAAAGTCGGTGATAGTTGCCTAGTTTAGAGTTATTTTTCTTTATAGATCCATAATATACTTGTGTTACTACTAGAAAACGGGCCTTCTGTCCTGGTTTGTAAGGGCCTTTTGTCCCAGTTGCCTAACCGGGACTACGAAATCAGCACTAAACGTCCCCTCCCTTTATTCTCAGTCGTGCCTCAAACCGGTACTAAAGGCCCTCCGGAGGCCGCGGTCGAGCGCGAGACCTTTAGTCCTCAAGACTAGAGATTTTTATTATTTTTTGTCAATTTTTTTTCGATTTTTTAAAAAACTTTTGAATTGTTTGACTCATTAATATCTCTCTCTATTGTCACATTTTTAACACTAACTATACTTAATCTTAGGTCAAATTGCATTCATGGTCAAACTTTCTGGTCGGTCATCCTAGCACTACTCCACCCCAGCATGCTTAACTTCTTTGTTGCATCAGAATGTTCTTGCACGAAGCCCATTTATACCTTGTTGTCAAGACTACCATATCAGTCATATTAGCTCATTTCAATATGTCACACGTCTTTATTTTTCGAAATTACAAATAACTATTTAAGTAAGCAACAATAAATAAGTAATAATAATATTTTAATACAATGAAAGTAAAAACTAATTAAAATAATAATTTATTCATTTTTACCATTTATTCATTTAATATGGCATAAATAATATCTTTAAATCTGTAAATCGAAATTTTACAAATAATATTATCAAAAAATGTGTGGAATCCAAATATGGCATAAATTTTTTTGCTAAAAAATTAATTTTTCAATTAACTTTTTTCTTTTTCGTATTTTAAAAATCTAAAAGAATCCTAAGGCTATTGAAATCGAACTAAACTTTTTCCCGCACATTTTGATGATAGGTTGTACGTTTTTCCGACATTATACGCAAAAGTTATAGCCATATTAAGTTTCTATGACATTTTTTGGCAAAATATGTCGAAATTCATGTTTGTTAATTTTAGTAAGAACTAAATCACTTAATATAACTACAATTTAAAGGATTTTATTTTTGGATTTTTTTTATAATTTTTTGTCATGCTTTCAAAACTATAAAAGGCGATCTCTAGCCATCGGGGGGTTGGACAATAGTTCTCCCGCCACGGCAGGATTTTTGCCCATTTTTCTGCGGTGGCAGAACCCGCCAAAGTTTTTTTTGCCAGATTTATTTTGTTCCGGTTGATGTCTTAAATCGGGACTAAAGGTTTATCTTTACTAAAGGTCTATCTTTAGTCCCGGTTGGGACTAAAGGATGTTGCCCACGATCGCATCCGCCTCCACCCCTTTAGTTCCGGTTTGTAATATGAACCGGGACTAAAGGGCTCGTCCAAACCGAGACTATAGGTTGTCGGTGTTCTAGCTGTTGGAACCGGGACTAATATGAGCATTAGTCCCGGTTCCTAACACATCCGGGACTAGTGCTCTGAGGACTCTGGACGAAAGGCATGTTTTCTACTAGTGTATAATAATCTTCAAGGCTTGCACCAAAAGACTAACTTTGCTATATATTGTAAAGGGCGATGACCGATTGAACTTAAGCAAACATACAATCTACATTTACCTCAAAACTTTTGTTCCTACTTTAGTTTCTTTTCAGCGTTTCTCGAATAACCAATAATCAAGTTAGGATGATCAGGTCTACTAGCTCAGCCAATAGTCGTCGGAATCTGAGACAGGGTCTCTTCCGAAAAATCGAGGCTTCTAGTGCTAAAAATGATGGCTTACTGTCTTACGTATCTCGCTGTAAGTTCGGCCTCCAGAAGGCGTATTGAGGTGCATCACCCTTTTTTCTGGGTAACCCGAATTAGACCGTACATGTTAGTCGGTCAACATACTCCTGAAAATGTCCTGCGAATGTGTGGCCCCATTTAAAGCGAAAGGAGTAATACACGTGGATCCATGCCGCGGATTCTATGGTTCTCTTATATACTAGCCATGTCTTACATAATAGAGCAAGGGTATATCTAACCGATCCCTAATCGATTAGAGGAGTAAACAGAGGAGTAAACTTTAGAAAAGTAAATATACTCCTCTAAAGGAGGTCAGCGCTGAACCGATCCCATAAATTTAGAGTAAACTTTTTTTGCCCTATTTTTTTCCACCACTCCACATATGCATTCAAACATTTTACATATAGTTCAAACAAACAATTCAAACATACAAAAAATTCAAACACAAACAATACACCATTTAAACGACATACATAGACATAGTTCATTGAATCAAATACATCGAAATAAAACATGCATATAGTTCATTCAAAAGTAGACTCAACCACCAACATCGATCAAGGTCACCAAAAAGAAGCTATCGACCTTGTTTGATCCAAAATACCACCAACATATCACCTCATATGCTGTGGACCACCATCGGAGAGCTCAAAGACCATCTCCGAAGAACTCATCATCATCACCTCCTCCTCCTCGACCACCACCATCCTCACCATGACCATCACCAGAACCATCTCCTCCTCCTCGGCCACCATCACCTCCTTCTCCATGAGCATCTCCACAAAAAGATCTTTGAAGGATCTTTGGTCGAGTGAGCTCCCAATACTTCCTAGTCATGGCATCCATGTTGCTTGGATCCATGAACACGATATCACGCTCATCAATCTTCTTCTCTTTTGCTATCCTCTCCTCATCAAGTGCAACCCTCCTCTCCTCAGCAAGGGCCCTCCTCTCCTTGGTGGCCATCTTCTTCTTCCACTTCTCCTCCTTCATTGCCTTGAGCTCGGCCCACCTTGCCGCCTTCTCATCCCTCCTCTCGGCCGCTAAAGCTTTCTTGGTCTCAACCATGGCACATTGTTCTTATTTGTAGCCCCCAACTTGGGCACCTCTCCTTTTCCTCTCCTTTGCAAGGTTTTGCCCCTTGGGCCACTTGTGTGGGTCTTCGTCTTCCTCATCATTGGCATCGATGGAGATGCTCACCCTAGACCTTTTTGGAGTGGTCTGCCAATTCCTCTGCACCAACTTTTCATTGCTAACAAGCTCGTTATAGCAATGGTGCAAGGTGAAATCTTTGCCTCCATTCTTATTGTTGCGTATCTTGTAGAGGTCTTGGATGAGTGGCCCAAACTCCATCATGAGCACTCCACTTAGCGGGTTGGTTTGCACTTGATCAACACAACCGGACCGCCGGTTGCAACACTCAAGAATGGCACACCACCGGTGGCCGAGAGAGCCTTGTGTGCGAGTGATCGACGCCTCCACGGTGTTGTTGTAGTAGTCCTCGATGCGAGTCCAAAACTTCTCCTTCGACTGGTCGGTGCCAACCGATGCATCGAGTGACACATTCATCCACGCATAGCATAATGCGATGTCCTCCTTCTCGCTATAGTTGGAGGCTCGGCTCTTCCTTGCTATTCCTTGTGTCTCCTCCACCTCTTATTCCTCCACCTCTCTTTGCTCGGTGGTGGGCTCAACCTCTTGATCGTCAAAGTTGAGGTCATCGATCCCGGCGGCATGGCTAGCTTACAATTGGCTCATGAAGGAGGCCACCTCCGTCCCCACCATATTACATTTCATAAAAACAACTTCACCATGTGTCTACAAATCAGAACCGATGAGAGGAGAGGAGAAAAGGAGATTTTTTACCTTGCGGACGATCCATTGAACACCTCGCGCTCGTCACCGTTGACAACAGCCACTCGCGATGGACGGCCTCGGGGAGGGTTTGTCGTCGAGGCCTTGCGCATCGAAGAGGTAGCTGCAGCCTTCAGCAACGCCACCTCGGCCTTCTTCCTCTTCTTCTTGGCCACCGCCTCCGCGAGCGCCACTTTGCCCGGAGTCGGCTTGCTCTGCCACCGGCCGGCCACAGGATCAAGGGAAGGACGCGGTGCCACCTCGGGAGCCTCCACGCTCTTGTCGCCGGCCTTACCGGAGGCCTTGAAAGTCGTGCCTCCCGGCCGGACCATGTTGTTGACCCCTAATCTTTTCCCACCCGATGCCATGGCGGAGCTCTCTAATTGCGACGGTGTTGGGGCGTCTCCGGCACCGGGGATGGTCGAAGAAGGTGCCGGAGAGCTGCGCATCGATTGCGGGCGGAGTCGGAGACATCGGCGTCGACGGGAAGGCGGGCGGGAAAGAACAAGGAGGGCGGGAAGAGGAGGTCGGGAGGCGGGAGGTTTTCTCGGAAGTTGCCTCGCAGGAGTAAATTTAGGAGTCGGACACCACTTTTACTCCTCCGATGAGTATAATTTTACTCCTCTAAAAGCATCTCCTAGAGCCTTACTATAATTCCACATGATTGCTAAAAACTGGTTTTTTAGCAATTGGGCCAAAAAAAGAAGCTCCAACAACATTGCTATAAATGGTCCCCACAACAAAAAATTTAGGCGGCCAAGCAAAATGGCACTCTCAATTGGCAAATATACAAAGTCTGTGGCCACTTGCTATAATCCTAAAACCAACCCGCGAGCGGCCAACTACTCGCATCTAGAAACTTCACCGTGCGCCTAGCTCCCTGTCGCGGTGTCGCCTACCGCCGTTTGCCCTGGCTCGCCGCCCCGGCCACCGTTTGCCCCTCCGCTGCGACCCCTGCGTGCCTAGAGCTTTCCGTCACAACGCCCATCCTTTCCCCGCCGCCGCGAGGCTCCCCATTGTCGAATCGTGCTCCGCGACACCCGTAGAGCCGTTGGCCGATTCGTCCCGGTGGAGGCCCCCAAGCTGCGGGAGAAGCTCAGGTGTGCCTCCTGCGGTGATTTCGGTCGTCCGTCGCCACCTCGCCCACGACTTCCTGTGCCACACCGAGCTTCCTGTCGCCTCCTCTGAGCTCCGCCGACGCCACCCGATTCCGGTCGGCTGTGGTCGATTTCGGCCGGTTGTGGTCGATTCCCGTAGGCCTCCCATGCATGCGCCCTCGCCGGAGCATTTTCGATGTGTGGCCGTGGGCCAGGCTAGGTGTTGGTGGCATGTGCGCCCGGCGAGTGTGCGTGTGGCCTATGCATCATGGGAAGAAGAACAGAGTAGAAAAAGAGGGAAACAAAGTGTTTGATTGCTATTATAGGAAGGCTAGAAAAGCACAACATAGTTTGGATTGTCAAACCTTCTCTCTCCTCTTCCTATATTCAGTTTTGGGCAATCCATTATACCAAGGCTCTTGGAGATGGTCTAACCGTTTAGTAGTTCGGTTAGGTGACGCTGCTACGTATTTTTACTCCTCTAACCGATTTTAGGGGATCGGTTAGAGATGCCATAATACCTATGGACCCACGCGGCAGAGACTCGGCAGCGCCTTAACTAGCTAGGCTTACAGAGTAGAGTAATAAGTCGAGACCTCTTTCTTCAGTACTGTAAAAATACGCTTCAAAACCATGGTATTTCATTGTAGCCAAATACCAGAACCATGAAGTGTTCAAAACTATGTTAGATTTTTAGGAACTGTGGTATCTTCAAAATACGGAGAAAAAACTGATCTGCCAAACAGACCCTGAGCTCGTATACATTATCTAGCAAGTCCAGCAGATAGAACTGCTACTTATTCATTTTGGATCGTCCTTCCCAGTTCCCATACGAAAAACCTTCTTGTACTTTGAACAAGAGAGAAGATACCCTGAGGCGCAAAAAAAAGTGTGGAAATGAAGACATGTGTGTTTGTCAGTGTACATAGAACCCCAAACTCTTCCCTAGTGCTAACAAGTTGCCAAAGTAGGGTGAAGCTACTGCACCGAGACATCCAATATTTCTCTGTCGCAACTCAACTGCTCCTGCGGCCGGTTTCCGGAACAAGGCAGTTGGTCGATCGATGTCATCTTCTGCGTCTCCCGGGTCTGAGAAATGAACCTGGTTTGTGGGTTCAGCTTACACCTGAAGTTGCGGATGGCTGGCTGTGGCGGCACGGGAAACCTTCGGGCTTGGGTTCTGAACCAGCACCAGCAACGGTTGCGAAGAACAGGACGAGTCGGCATAAGGAGTCCTCTGCAGTGTGGCCATGTGTTAGATTTGCGGAAATGCAGTAATTCTGGGATCAATAACGTGTTTGAACTAGGTGAATGACTGAATATTTTGGAGTTGTGTTGTGCCTACCACTCCCACATGCCATTGATCTGAGACGAGGCCCCTGAAATCGGCCGCATCCATTTCCTGTGTTGGCAGAGCAACGATAATGACAGATTTCAGTTTCACTTTTCAGGCCATAAGAATACAAGAAGCTAAATGAATCTAGTAAGGAGCTAAGTTGCTTGGGCGATGTAAGTACAGAAAGCCCGATCGAGCATACCACGCTGTAAATGGGAGGCATAGCGATCTCCCAGTTTGATTTCATCAGCGGCATGACCGGCATATGGAGTGATGCTTCAGGGATCCTGAAGTTCCACCTGAAAATTTTAGTAACATTCAGCTCAAAGGTTGTGTTTCGCTTGCTTTGAACGACTCCGTCGAGCGATGATTTATGCTCACCCAATGTACATGAAGATGCAGAACTGCACCCACTCGCGGACCAACACACGGAACCAGTAGTTATCTGGCGTATCATCAGCTCTCATGTACACCTGAAACCCACAAATGCCACTCTCTGAATTAGTAAACATTGCAGTACCATAAGAAGATGTTGTGTCTTGTGTGCATGTGCAGTCCATACCATGATGAATGCCACTGCAGCCACCTGCATTGCGCCCTGAAATCTCCTGAAGATTAGAAGAGAATGAGGTGAGCAACATGGATGAATGCTTTAGGACTTGGGAGTAAACACGGTGAAGAGTTTGTCAGGAATAAGGACTGCATACTTGAACATTGTGTACTTTGTGTTCAGTGTCCCATGGAGTGAATGGATGTCTTCCTCCTCTACGAAGTTGAGCTGCTCGCGCAGAACCAACAGGCACTGCGAGGTACGGCGGAATATGATGTAGAATGACGCGAAGTAGTTGATCAGGAGAAAACCCTGTTCCAAGATCAGAAAACTTCTTAGATTGGTATAATTTCTAAACAGTGAATTTCTTTTTTATTCAAAGCCGATCTGAATTTAGAAAAAAGAAAATAAAAAGCAAGGGCGATGACTTACAGTGAAATAAGGGACCGCTGCTTTGTAACCGATGAGGCTGAGGTAGAGGAGGCATCCGAGACCGGCGGTCGTGCGCCTCTCCCTGATGGAGAGTCGCTCGTACATGATGCAGTAGCCGTGGGAGATGAGCATGAAGGAGACGAAGGAGGCCGTCTGGAAGAGGATCCCCGTCACGTACACGCCGAAGGACATCCACAGCGAGCACGTCTGAAGGTGTACGCACGAGTACCTGCAGGAAAATGCGCCTGAATTCAGTCCTTTGCGACTTCAGGGGTTTGTTTTCCACATTTTTTTTCAGGGATCAGATTGACTGAACATACTGAAAGGCATCGATCATCAAACTACATAAAGAACTAGAACAAAATATTAAGAAGGCATCGGAATACTGCTCACCAGAAGAGGAATGAGAGTGCCATTTGCAGAGCTTTGATCAAGGGGACCAAGGCCAGGATCCACTGGAGGTTATTCGCCTGCGGTAATGAGAAACAGCAATCCAAAGTCAATTAACAAGGAAAATAATCTTTTTCAATCTCTGGAACCAGGTTTTACATAGTAGAAAAACTGAATTCTGCTGAAAAGAAGTTGAGAAAGAAAAATACTAGTCAGTCAAAACGGAAGGAGATTTGACAGACCTGGAAGTGTCGATTCCTCCATGAGCTGAAGGCCCAGGAGAGCCCCGACGCCGCCCATATCGCGAGGAAGCCGAGGTAGAGCGACGGGAGGGGCTGGTAGGCGGTGCTGAGCGCCGGAAGAGACGAAGACGACGAGGCCTCCTGCATCCTCTTCTTCTTATCCAGCAACCGACACTTGTTCTCCTTGCAGTTAATGCAGGAGAAGAAATCGTGCCGATGATGGTGGGAGATTAAGCAGGACCGATCACGGGAGGACTGAACGGATTACTAGTGATGATGGAGGAGGAGGAGGAGCAGTGTGCATACATACATAAATAGAGACGTCTTGGATTTGATTTTCTCGTGGCGAGGGACGGTGTGGTATATTGGGGGGTTTGGCGTTTTGAGGGGGAGTAGAGGTAGAGTACGTGCGTGCGGCCCCTTTTTTTCTCACCAGAAGCGTTATGGGAGTGTAGGAGTAGTTAGGGTTGGTTGCTTATTGGAGGGAAAAAGAATACTGAAGGCAACGGCTCTATTCGTGTCACCAATTGAAAACAACGGTCTAATTTAATTGGATTGGATTGAATAAACCATGCATGCATGGCTGATTATTATTCTCCTTGTTTTCCTGTTGACTTGTATCTGGAACCAAAATATATACTGGATGTGTGTGTTCTCTGGCGCAAGGGTGATCATACATAAGTAAGAACACAACTTAATTAAGATATCATCGCGAAACCGCAATAGCAGGTGGAATTAATCCACCATGTACCGAAAAACATGCGAAGACTGTATAGGGAGAAAAGATCATGTCACGAGTTTGTAGGCCTGCTAATGCTAAAGAACCCATATTCTCCAAGGGGAAAGACTGATAAAGAAGTGGAAAGGCACGCATGAGTCGCCTGGCGGTCCCAACATAACTTGCTGCCGAAATTAAGCAATGCTCTATTATCGGCGGATCGTGGCCGCATACCACGCAAGTTCCGCACAGGTTAATTGGCCTGGGTTAACACGTAACTATATCTGACAAAATTTAACCTTTGCTGTTTTTCTCTCCTCTTTCCGGTTCCTAGAATGATCCGAAAGTACTAGTAGCAGGACACATACGTGGCAAGCGCGCGCCCGGCGGTCTGCGAAGCAGATTTCAGGGCAGTTGGTGCAGTGGTAGCCTACTGATTCCACATAGCAAGAAGGCCGGTTTGACCGGAACAGGTGCGTGCGGGAGGGGATCAGGCGTTTGCGATTTAGGTGCGAGGCTGAGAGCATTAGGTAAACCAAACCCTCCCTGCGACGAGGATCATTACGGCGCAAGGAACCGCAAAACTGCGTGCGTGGGGATCCAACGGCTAAACGCGCTCCTGCGCGACTGTACCGTGTCCGTGTATTTTTTTGTACAAGGAGCGTCCTTGAAGGGTCTAGAAGCATCACATTAATTCCAAAAGATGGATGTACATATTGTTACAAAGGATCGCAAAAAAGAAAAATACATAGGTCCCTAGTATATGTTGAAAAGACCTTAGAGGAAAAGAAACCCGGATCCTTCTTTATCTCCACCACCGAGCCTGAAGTTAGCCATGCTGCCGTCATGGACGGAAGCGGGGACAAAACCATTTGCTACCGCTCACACGAGGTGTGCTGCAGCTAACCTCAAGAGGGGGCCTCACAGAGGAGGTTGAAAAATTATTGGAACCCTTCATCGGCTTTTGGATTGGCCAAGCAGTGGCCTTGGATGCTCCATATTTCGCAACCACTGCATCTTCTAGAGGAAGAATACGTAAGGAACAGAACAGTCTTGCACTAGAGGAATCTTGATCGGCGCCACCAATGCTAGACGGCTCCCCATACTCACCACACCCGTCATGGGTGGGAGGATAAAAACAGCCCAAAGATGATCCCAAATCCCGAACCACCAAGCCAAATCAGGGGCCAGTGTGCTGCCGCTCCCTCTCCTTCGCCGTCACGACTAGCCAAGGGGAAAACATAAAAAACAACCATCAGGACACAACGCCGCTCCTGCTCGCCTGCACTGATGGCCAGGAGCACCGCCACAGCACCACCTCCCTCGATTTGGAGAAAGGACACACCGCACTTTATTGAACCGCTCCCTGCCACCTCTTCCAACGCCGTGAAGCTCCACCGTAGGGCTTCACCAAAGTAGGAAGTGGCCCGCTGATGCATATAAAATGCATACATGAACTTTGTAGTTTATTGACACATATTTCCACATATCAACAACATTTATAATGTAATAACCATGTTTTATATTGATTTTTGGGGATTTACCAATGATTCACTTTATTTTGGTTATAACTCCGCAGAACATAATGATATTTTGTGTATTCTCATATTTTAGGGACCTAAACAAAGTCTAATGGAGCTAAGATTCTAGAAAAGCCAATATTTCGAAAGACAATGATCTGGAGTATTTGGACCTCACGAGGGAGGCCCGTAGGCCCGAAAGAGGTGTGGTGGTGCGGCCTGCTCCATTGCACGCACCACCCACCCTCTTTCGTTCCTCGACCGTCCGATTCGCTTCAATCTTTTTCCCACCGGCTTGGTTTAACCTAAAAACTACTGTAAAAAGGGTCCCATAGGGCATCCTCGAGAAGAGCGTCGCAGAAACACAAAAACGCCAAAAAGGAGTCAAAACCAACGATGATTGGAGGGGACAACTCCGTCACCGGTGGAGGGATCTCTACCTTCTCTAACATCTCCAACTTTATCACCATGATGAAGAGGGAGTAGTCTACCTCTAGACTATAGGTTTTTAGCAGTAGCTTCATTTATGTGTCTTTTGTTCTTCATAGATCTTGCCATATGAGTCGTTGATGGCTGCAAATGCACAGATCATTTGTAGCTAGTTTTGAAGTTAAGATATCGATCTCATAGGGAGCCTAAAGATAAGTGTTTATTGGTGAAGTCTCTGTCACACCCGAAGTTGTCACAGGTCTTCGGGTGAATTAACCGCAAGTGTTGAAATAAGAATAGATTTTGAATTAAACGAAAGTATTTAAATAAAACTAAAATGTAAACTTCAAAAATACAAAGCATAAAAATAAATAAAGATTTGTTTATTGTTTTCTGCAAATGACAAAGTAGGCATGAAAAGATTCAATTCATGGTGATAGTGAATGTGCCATGTGGCTCTGGTGCCAGCCAAGGGCTGCTCCTCCAGATCCGCTGCACGCCATTGGCCGGTGCCTTGCAACCATGAGCTCTCTTCTCCATGGGAGTTGTAACACCCTCAGAATCGGCCCTATGCAAGTTTAGCGAAACCCGCCAAACCCGCATAGAAACGATTCAAAGGTGCCCACCAGGCACTTTCGTGCGGGTGGAAAACGAAGTAATACCATTACACAATAGTCCACGATGGGACTCACAAAACAGATATATACAACGGCGACTCAATGAGTCAAGAATACAGATATACAGTACAAAGATCCAAATCACCTTGAAAACGATACAGCGTCCGAGTACGGACAAGATGCAAATTGAGCTAAGAGCCCTGAAGAATAACCAATGGCATCCATAACCCTGCCCAGGCCAAGCCGGAAGGGTAACCCTGCTAACGACGTCGATCTCAAAACTTGCTTAAACAAAAGGGGTGCTGACAAAGGGCAAAGGAAAAAGAGAGAGCGGTCAGTACTGAGGCCAGTACACGGCGAGGCTAGAATTCGGCGGTCCTCGCCTACATAGGTATGGTGGACTGAAGCGGCAGCGCAGCATGCACTAAACAACCTATAGAGACTCGATATAACTGTCGGCTATCAGAGAGGGATAAGAAAGACCTATTCGGAACCATCCTGATGCTACCACCAAACATACCCATCCTGGTGTTTCCCCCTCGAGACCAAACGAGGAAGTCAACCGAGGAACTCACACCGTTGGCAGTTTTATTTATTCAGTTATCGTTGCAGCAATTACTAGTCAGGTATAGATAGTCATCCTGATAGAATAAGCAGTGGGCACTTTTAGTTAACCATTCCGTTGTAGTTGCAACACTTACTAGTCAGATACAAATAGCATGAGATATCCCCAAAACCCAGCAGTTGTTGGTACTTTTATTTAGCCATTCCATTGTAGTGAAGCTGATTACTAGTCATATCGGATACAAGTCAATTTATAACAGTAAACTTTAGTTATAGTTGTCTATGATCGAGAACTGTGCTCCAAGTCGTCCATAACCGCGGACACGGCTTTTCGAAAAGATTTAACCCTGCAGGGGTGCACCAAAGTATCCACACGCACTTCGACCCTTTTTGCCAGATCAATTAACATACACCCATCGGTATGTCGGCGGGGCCTAAGTCATGACGTTTCCCAGACCCAAAGCAAGTACATGGGGGCCACCCCACTAAGCTACCCGCAACGAAGTCGGCCGGTCTCCGAGACGGACTCAGGGTTTGCGCCAATGGCTGTAAACGACTGGGAACCCGAAAATGAGACTGGGCTTGTCGATACCGCGAAAACACTCCGCTTACCTAAACAGTACAGGTGCAGTACTTCACACAATTTAAATAAAGCAGTAAAGCATGGCATAAGTACAGAATAGTAATAAAGCCCCAAACTACTTGTGGCCCCCGGTACAATACTTTGAAATCAGGTACTAATCGATGGGGTGCCCATACATCCCACATGTGGTTAGCGCGCTCGATCTCGGAACAGGTGTCAAGAACTCGGGGTCCTACGGGACACAAGTGGACGGTTAACAACCAAATAACATCTATTGCCCACCTGTGCCTCTGCATTACCTACTTCAATTTTAGTTATTAAACGATATTTAAAGCCATGATCATCTCCAACATTAAACATGCGGCAATACTCCAACAACTATGGTACTTGACGACACGCAACATCACTTGAGCAAGCGACTACGACACGCAAGTCCAACTATCTACCAAACAACAGGTAATAGGATGTGTCCAAGGCAATATAAGGCTGCAAGGGATATCACGGGTACGAAAACTAGAGCATCACAACACAGATAGCAATAGATCAACAGGAGGAAATAAAGACTATAAATGCAAAATAGGTAGAAGGGGAAGGGATGCTCGCCTGAAAAACATTGCCGAAGGTTCATCCGAAGATCGGGTAGACACTCGCATCGACTCATCGGCCTAATCCGCGAAGAAGCAAAACACTAGAACAAACACCGGATGCACTATTTAATACTACGGCAAAAGATCGGGCATGATGCATGTATGATGTATGACATGGCAAAGGTGCGATGCATTAAGGCAATATTAAGCGGAACCGGGGTCCCGACAATTAATTAAACGGTTCAAGTTATTTAGATACCCCACAATTTAAATGTTGTCTTAACATGGCAAAAGATAGCACCGGTTCGCTACACCAATTTAAATGGAGTCCGGAATAAGACAAAGATATCCCGCATATAGACTCAATATTTAATTATGAGATGAATTGGCATAATGCCTCCAAACCACAGACAAGTATGCATGCATGGCAATTTTATATGCAACAAGTAATATTATTTATAAAATATAGGTCACGGAAAAGAGGGTCACACTTAGGGGCTCGGCGAACTTGGGCTCCGAGGGGTTCGGGGTTCGGTCTCAGGGTTCAGGGTTCGACGGGATCGGTCTTCGAAGGTCGGATACAAGATGAAGAGCTTGGCGTTCCGGGAAGAAGGACTTGGCGTTCTGCGTTGGTGTCCTTACCGTCCGGGTTCTCGAGCATCGCATCCGGGAAGGAGTACTTGTTGCACATGTGGTCTTCGGGTCCGGGGTCTCAGTCATGGCGTCCCATTGTAGATCTTGTTGATGGTCCAGCGAAAGCCACCGGGTTCGGTCTTGGTTCCATTGTTGATGGCGATCTTGGCGGAACACTTCGAGTGGTAAAGATCTTGAGGTTCCGAGATGAAGACCCTGGCGGTTAACTTCAATTATCGGTGACGAGGATAGACTTGTATTTTCACTAGGTTAAGAGGGGTGAAGACTTGTTCAACACCGATAGTCTTGTCCGACTTGTCGCGCTTGTCAAACGGAAGAACTTGGCCTTGGCCTGGACGGGTCATCGACACAAGTACACCTGAGCAGGGTCACTAGGAGGCTCTGCCGACGCTGCAGGGAAAACGGCCGAGAGGAGGGCGATGCGGTGTACTGCAGGGGAGGGTCGGGCTCGAGGCGACCGAGCCCCTGGCGGCGGACGACGGCACGGGGAGGCGGGCCTGCGCGAGGTGGGGAGGAGCATCGCTCCTGGCGATGGAGGACGCAAGCCAGACGGACGACGACGGCGGGGTGCTCTGCTCGGGAAGGCCGGCCAACAGGGCTTGCAGGAGGGAAGGCGGCGAGGTCGGCCCTGGCAGCGGCGAGGCGCGAGCGGAGCTCCGGCAGCATCGGGCGTCCAGAGAGGGACGAGGAGGCCGCGGGGCGAGGAGAGGTCGGGGTAGCGAGAGCGGGCTCGACGGCTGGCCATGGAGGTGGAGCTCCACGGGGCGGCTCGAGCGGCCGGAGGGCGAGGAGACAGGCGGCGCCGGGTGGCGGGAAGGTCGGTGAGGGAGCGTAGGGTGGCTGCGGGAGGAGGCACGCAGGCTCGAGCGGCCAGCGGCCGGCGGCGGGGACGAGGCCAGCGACGGCGCTGTCGACAGGCGGCAGAACTCGCCGGGGACGGCGCTGCAGAGGATGGCGAAGGGCAAGGGCGCGGGGCGGAGCATGGCGGAGGTGAGCTCGGGGTGGCGCGGTGGAGAGGGCCACGGGCGGCCATGGAGGCGAGCAGAGAGGCAGCACGAGCTGCGGGGAGGACGAGGAAGAGGCGAGCAGAGGGGAGAGGCCGGCGGGGGAGAAGGCATCTGGCGGCCGGGCGCTGGGGATCGAGCGAGGAGGAGAGGATCGGGGTCACGGGGAGAGAGGAGAAGGGGATGGTGGGGCCGGGTCCAGGGGAGTGGGTCGGTGCGGCAGGTGGGGTCGGCTGCGGGGTGGGACCGGGGAGACAGGGGTGAGAGAGAGAGGGGGGTTTGGGCAGGTGGCGTGCGTGTGTGGGTTCTGGGTGTGGGCTGGTGAGGTGGCAAGACAGGGTTGGTTGGGATGAGGTGGAGGGGTGAGGTGGAGGGAGGGGATTGGTCAGGGTGAGGTGGAGGGAGGCTGGGTAGGATAGGATTGGGTAGAAAAAGGGTCTAGGTAGTCCGGTTTTGTACTGGGGGTGGCCGACTGGGTCGGATCGGCCCGGTACGGCTGCCCCCTGAAAAATAAAATAAATGTTTTAATATTTAAAATGGGGTTTTTGAAAACCGTTGGCAGACAAAGAAAAATATCCCGGAGACCCGGGTTTTAATTTGAATAAAGACGGGAGTATTCAGAAAACAAAACTAGGCGTTTCGAGAATAGTTTAGACAAAACCATGCATGATGATGACGATGCTCAAATGCAATGTGGCATGATGACATGAGCATGAGGTCATGATGATGCAATGCACAAAAACAACGCGATTTTCTAGTAGTGGTTTTTGCGGGGCGCCACAATTCGACACCACTAACAATGGATCTCGCCCTCGAGATCCGCCTCGTGGTACAAGAAGGTCGGTGATCTGCATCTTCTCGCTTCGTGTAGATCTTCGCGACACCACTAACAAGAGGGCGTTATCCGTGATCGACGAGAGAACACTCTGGGAAACAAAGGCGAAGGTAGAGGTATCAACCAATCAATCCACCTCTAACTTCGATAGGAAGAGAGAATCGATGCATTCTCATCCACTTAAATGTACACAAGCGAATAGAGTGAGTAGTCGGCATGGGGGCCAATCCATCACGCACCCAAACTATTACTCTGCACAATCAGTAGAAAAGCGTGCAACCATTCTCGGAATCAGACTGAAGATCTTGACAATCGAGGTTCAGAAACAAAGGAGTGATGCAGACTCTGCATCGGATCTGGCGTAGATGATGTCGTCGCGTCAGAAAGCACCGGAAGGCACAAGAAGGAACAAAGAATGGTACCACAATAGACGGATTCCTCAGACAGCATGAACACCGGATGGTAGAACACCGTTATCAAAGGAGGAAGCGAAACCCTGAAGGTACGACGGAACCCAACCACGAGAAATCCTGGACTCGGAGAGGGAGAAGAGAGCGGATTCAAAACACGCAGAGGTGAGAGGAGAGCAGCAGAGGGGTAAGGAGTAAAATCAGACCTAATCAGAACTATTCAACCGATTTTGCAAAAATAGTTTTGACACTCTACTTCGGCCGTTAGCTAGGTTATCCTACAGGCTGGACTTGTGGGGTATCGCAACTACTGAGCTCTGATACCACTCTGTAACACCCTCAGAATCGGCCCTATGCAAGTTTAGCGAAACCCGCCAAACCCGCATAGAAACGATTCAAAGGTGCCCACCAGGCACTTTCGTGCGGGTGGAAAACGAAGTAATACCATTACACAATAGTCCACGATGGGACTCACAAAACAGATATATACAACGGCGACTCAATGAGTCAAGAATACAGATATACAGTACAAAGATCCAAATCACCTTGAAAACGATACAGCGTCCGAGTACGGACAAGATGCAAATTGAGCTAAGAGCCCTGAAGAATAACCAATGGCGTCCATAACCCTGCCCAGGCCAAGCCGGAAGGGTAACCCTGCTAACGACGTCGATCTCAAAACCTGCTTAAACAAAAGGGGTGCCGACAAAGGGCAAAGGAAAAAGAGAGAGCGGTCAGTACTGAGGCCAGTACACGGCGAGGCTAGAATTCGGCGGTCCTCGCCTACATAGGTATGGTGGACTGAAGCGGCAGCGCAGCATGCACTAAACAACCTATAGAGACTCGATATAACTGTCGGCTATCAGAGAGGGATAAGAAAGACCTATTCGGAACCATCCTGATGCTACCACCAAACATACCCATCCTGGTGTTTCCCCCTCGAGACCAAACGAGGAAGTCAACCGAGGAACTCACACCGTTGGCAGTTTTATTTATTCAGTTATCGTTGCAGCAATTACTAGTCAGGTACAGATAGTCATCCTGATAGAATAAGCAGTGGGCACTTTTATTTAACCATTCTGTTGTAGTTGCAACACTTACTAGTCAGATACAAATAGCATGAGATATCCCCAAAACCCAGCAGTTGTTGGTACTTTTATTTAGCCATTCCGTTGTAGTGAAGCTGATTACTAGTCATATCGGATACAAGTCAATTTATAACAGTAAACTTTAGTTATAGTTGTCTATGATCGAGAACTGTGCTCCAAGTCGTCCATAACCGCGGACACGGCTTTTCGAAAAGATTTAACCCTGCAGGGGTGCACCAAAGTATCCACACGCACTTCGACCCTTTTTGCCAGATCAATTAACATACACCCATCGGTATGTCGGCGGGGCCTAAGTCATGACGTTTCCCAGACCCAAAGCAAGTACATGGGGGCCACCCCACTAAGCTACCCGCAACGAAGTCGGCCGGTCTCCGAGACGGACTCAGGGTTTGCGCCAATGGCTGTAAACGACTGGGAACCCGAAAATGAGACTGGGCTTGTCGATACCGCGAAAACACTCCGCTTACCTAAACAGTACAGGTGCAGTACTTCACACAATTTAAATAAAGCAGTAAAGCATGGCATAAGTACAGAATAGTAATAAAGCCCCAAACTACTTGTGGCCCCCGGTACAATACTTTGAAATCGGGTACTAATCGATGGGGTGCCCATACATCCCACATGTGGTTAGCGCGCTCGATCTCGGAACAGGTGTCAAGAACTCGGGGTCTTACGGGACACAAGTGGACGGTTAACAACCAAATAACATCTATTGCCCACCTGTGCCTCTGCATTACCTACTTCAATTTTAGTTATTAAACGATATTTAAAGCCATGATCATCTCCAACATTAAACATGCGACAATACTCCAACAACTGTGGTACTTGACGAGACGCAACAGCACTTGAGCAAGCGACTACGACACGCAAGTCCAACTATCTACCAAACAACAGGTAATAGGATGTGTCCAAGGCAATATAAGGCTGCAAGGGATATCACGGGTACGAAAACTAGAGCATCGCAACACAGATAGCAATAGATCAACAGGAGGAAATAAAGACTATAAATGCAAAATATGTAGAAGGGGAAGGGATGCTCGCCTAAAAAACATTGCCGAAGGTTCATCCAAAGATCGGGTCGACACTCGCATCAACTCATCGGCCTAATCCGCGAAGAAGCAAAGCACTAGAACAAACACCGGATGCACTATTTAATACTACGGTAAAAGATCGGGCATGATGCATGTATGATGTATGACATGGCAAAGGTGCGATGCATTAAGGCAATATTAAGCGGAACCGGGGTCCCGACAATTAATTAAACGGTTCAAGTTATTTAGATACCCCATAATTTAAATGTTGTCTTAACATGGCAAAAGATAGCACCGGTTCGCTACACCAATTTAAATGGAGTCCGGAATAAGACAAAGATATCCCGCATATAGACTCCATATTTAATTATGAGATGAATTGGCATAATGCCCCCAAACCACAGACAAGTATGCATGCATGGCAATTTTATATGCAACAAGTAATATTATTTATAAAATATAGGTCACGGAAAAGAGGGTCACACTTAGGGGCTCGGCGAACTTGGGCTCCGAGGGGTTCGGGGTTCGGTCTCAGGGTTCAGGGTTCGACGGGATCGGTCTTCGAAGGTCGGATACAAGATGAAGAGCTTGGCGTTCCGGGAAGAAGGACTTGGCGTTCTGCGTTGGTGTCCTTACCGTCCGGGTTCTCGAGCATCGCATCCGGGAAGGAGTACTTGTCGCACATGTGGTCTTCGGGTCCGGGGTCTCAGTCATGGCGTCCCATTGTAGATCTTGTTGATGGTCCAGCGAAAGCCACCGGGTTCGGTCTTGGTTCCATTGTTGATGGCGATCTTGGCGGAACACTTCGAGTGGTGAAGATCTTGAGGTTCCAAGATGAAGACCCTGGCGGTTAACTTCAATTATCGGTGATGAGGATGGACTTGTATTTTCACTAGGTTCAGAGGGGTGAAGACTTGTTCAACACCGATGGTCTTGTCCGACTTGTCGCGCTTGTAAAACGGAAGAACTTGGCCTTGGCCTGGACGGGTCATCGACACAAGTACACCTGAGCAGGGTCACTAGGAGGCTCTGCCGACGCTGCAGGGAAAACGGCCGAGAGGAGGGCGATGCGGTGTACTGCAGGGGAGGGTCGGGCTCGAGGCGACCGAGCCCCTGGCGGAGGACGACGACACGGGGAGGCGGGCCTGCGCGAGGTGGGGAGGAGCATCACTCCTGGCGATGGAGGACGCAGGCCAGACGGACGGCGACGGCGGGGTGCTCTGCTCGGGAAGGCCAGCCAACAGGGCTTGCAGGAGGGAAGGCGGCGAGGTCGGCCCTGGCAGCGGCGAGGCGCAAGCGGAGCTCCGGTAGCATCGGGCGTCCAGAGAGGGATGAGGAGGCCGCGGGGCAAGGAGAGGTCGGGGTAGCGAGAGCGGGCTCGACGGCTGGCCATGGAGGTGGAGCTCCATGGGGCGGCTCGAGCGGCCGGAGGGCGAGAAGACGGGCGGCACCGGGTGGCGGGAAGGTCGGTGAGGGAGCGTAGGGCGGCTGCGGGAGGAGGCACGCAGGCTCGAGCGGCCAGCGGCCGGCGGCGGGGACGAGGCCAGCGACGACGCTGTCGATAGGCGGCGGAACTCGCCGGGGACGGCGCTGCTGTTATCGCCATATTTTGGCCAAAGGAGGAGTTGGGCCGCAATCAAGATGGGCTTAGAAGATACGTATATGCAACGTGTTGTTAAAGCGGCCTCGTGCGTTGGTTTGGGCTAAATTGCCCGTGTATCTTATATTGTAATAGGTTCCGTTTCGATTTAGGTAAGAGATAGAATTGTAGAGTTACTCCAAAGGTAGAAATTCTCCGGACTATAAATATGTACCTAAGGTTATTGAGAAAAGGAGGACAATCACGTTCACAACAAACACAATCTCGGCGCATCGCCACCCCTTGTTTCTAGGGTTTTTCTCGGGTAAGTGCCATGCTGCCTAGATCGCGTCTTGCGATCTAGGCAGTATCTACTTATGCGATTGTTTGGTGTTACTCGTACTGAAGCCTTGTTGATGGCGAGTAACACTATTATCACAGATTTGTTTAGGCTAGCATCAGTACTTTTTGCTATGATCGTTTAGATATGCTGCCTCTAGTTATCTCGCCGCCTTTGCACCTTTTTCCCGGGTGTAAGGGTGGCACTTTGCTTGATCGTTATTTAAGTCGATTTGATCTGTTATAGTTGTGCCTTGCTCTCCAAGGTTTAGTTTGATATCTACATGATCAGGCCTTGCAAACGGGTTGAACGATCCAATAGTATGGAAGATACGGCTTGCCAATCCAAGAGGAGTTGTTCCGGGAATTAACGTTACGTTGGTTTTTAGGCCTTCTCTAGAGTTGGTTTTCTATTATCTTTTGTATTTACCAGGCTCAATTACGTGTAGGACGTTCCAATTATGTAGTGAAAACATTAAACTATCGTAGATCGATTTAGCTTGTAACAATGAAGCAAAACCCCATGTTATCATAGATCTAATGCAGAACCATGGGTTAATCGGCTCTAGGAGCCGATTCACAGGGAAACCTGGGAGCCGGTCACGGCTCGAATTTTACGTATACCTGTTTACCATGCAGGAAACCAATCGAAGCAATCCTTCACCTTCCTGACCAGGTATAGGTCAGGTGGCACGCCCTCGAACCAGCCAGGGCGCGTGCCGGAGTTTTGCGGGCCGTTGCCCGAGGGACCAGGGCCCACCAGCAGTCCTGGGAGCCTCCCGGCTCTTCGTGTTGCCCGTCGCTGCTCGCCGGTGGGTTTTGGTAGGCAACACATTCTGGCACGCCCGGTGGGACATTCAACAACGTCTACATCAACATCCGACGCTGCGATGGAGAACAGACCGGTCACGTACGACGATCTGCCTGAGGAGCACAAGGCGAAGTACGATGATATCAAAGCTCTCTTCGAAGCCGATCTCATCGGCTCTTTCGAGAGGACCCGTAAACATGGCATCAGATGGAAAGGGTTCTCACCTGAAGGTGCTCTTGACGAGGTGGATCTCTCTGTTCCTTCAGAGGAACGCACCAGAGCTCTGCGACAGGAAGTCAACTACATGGTGGCTCATTCTCTTCACCGCCATTCTGAGAGCCTGGTGAACGCTTTCGAGCGTATTGCAGTTCGCGTAGTTTAGGAGATCATGAGACATCAGTACTCTCCGTCGGGTCCTACTTTAGGGACTCACCAGGGAGAAAGACCGCTCCAGACCAGGCCACAACTGCCATTCACGCTTGCAGCTCCGGAGCCACCAGGGGCACCGGCGTACGTCGTCTACAAGATCGGAGGTGACCCTGGCGATTGCCAATTCCTGTGTGAACCACCTAAAGAAATCCCACATGGATATGTGTGCACCTACGTGCCAGACTGCAACAGCTTGACGCGCACGAACCAGATTGCAACCGCAGGGATCGCTAGGGCAGGAGTTTCTGGAGCAGGGGCTTCGGGAGCAGGTGTTTCTGGAACAGGAATCTCTGGGATGGACGCTGATAAACAGGCATGGCTAGCCAAGTATGCCACTGGAACGAGTCATGAGAATCTAGCCCCTGCAGCCCAAACGGTGGAGCAAATCCGTACCATCTTGAGAGACCAGTTCGGCTTTGTGCCGAAGAGAAGGACAATCGGCTATTCAAAGCCGTACCCCAACGAGTTTGACCTGATTCCGCTGCCACCCAAGTATCGGCTCCCTGAGTTCTCAAGGTTTAGCGGGTCAGAAGGGTCAAGCTCGATCGAGCACGTGAGCCGATACCTAGCACAGTTAGGCATGATTTCGGCATCGGATCAGTTGCGCGTGAGGTTCTTTGCGCAATCTCTGACAGGACCAGCTTTTGGGTGGTATACCTCGTTGCCACCTGATTCGATCCAGACCTGGAAGCAACTGGAAGAACAGTTCCACATTCAGTATCATTCAGAGGCTACCGAGGCTGGCATTGCAGACCTGGCGCAGGTGCGGCAAAAGCGGGGAGAAACGGTAGCCGAGTACATCCAGCGCTTCAGGACTGTCAAGAACCGATGTTATTTGGCTCGTTTAACTGAGAAAGAAGCGGTCGAACTAGCAGTGTTGGGTCTCTCAGCACCTATCAAGGATCTGGCTTTCCAAGTAGAGTACAACTCGTTGGCGCACATGGCCCAGAAGCTGACGATGTATGAACAGCGCCACCCTGAGTTGTACCAAGACAAGTTCAAACGTCCGATAGGCCTGGTCGATACAGAAGAAGAAGATCCTACACAAGACCAGGAGGTGGCCGTGGCCGAATGGGCTCGGGGGGCGGATCCTGTATCCTGCAAATGGGTGAAACAGCAAGGGCCTACGAAAGGGTTTGACTTCGATGTGAGCAAAGCTGAGCAGATATTCGATTTACTGCTGAAAGAAAAGCAGCTGAAGTTACCCGAAGGCCACAAAATCCCTACGGCTCAAGAGATGAACGGAAGACCATACTGAAAGTGGCATCACTCGTTCACCCACACCACCAATGACTGCAAAGAGCTACGTCGCCAGATCCAAACGGCGATAGAGCAAGGCCATCTGATCCTTGGACAGTTCGCCATGAAAGTAGACACAAACCCATTTCCCGGCGTCAACATGGTAGAACACAGCCAGTCCACGAGACGTCAGTTGGATTTCTCGATCGATGTTAATATGGCAGGACCTGTGTACCACCGTGGCGCATACAAGGAGGAAGACGGTCGCTCTCAGGGCAAAGAAAGAGAGGAGGCTGGTCCACGCGACCGGCCCAGCTACAATGACAGGCGGTATTTGACCGAGGAACAGGTGAGGAGCGTGCGATATCAGAAGCCACATTCCACGCATCTCCTTAACAAGTATGAGCGTCAGTATGACCGACGTCGCCGGCGCGATGGAGACGATGAAGGATATGAGCACCTCGCTAGGAGACCGCCAAAAGAAAAGGAAGGCGTGGACAAACATTGGGACTGCCCTTTCTTCAAGTATTGCTGGGACGCAGAATGAGCCGATTGCCTACAATCGACAACTGCCCAGAATGTGGCCAGCAGAAGAAGGACACGGGGCCAGTGTCAGTCTTCAAGCGTCTAGGGCCTCTCCCACCTCAGAGCCGGTACAGGGAGTCCGCTCGAGCAAAAGATCTCGAGGAGCCAATGGATGACAAAGGAAAGGACAGATATCACCGTCCAAGATGGTGTCCCGACGGACTCAGACACACCCAAAAGCGTAGAGTGCAGCGGCTGCGTAACTTGGAGGAAGCCGAAGCGCAGTATCTCTACGCTTTAAAGAAAGCACGGCCCGATTTGGCCGTTAAAATTCGGCAGACCTTGGAGACGGAAGATCGCCCGAAAAGGAAAGAGTGGCGCCCTAAACCGGTAAAAGCCGATGCGAAGACATCGGCTGGCACAAACATGGTGTTTACACTTCCGTCAGAGTTCTGCGCTCCAAGAGCCAAAGAACTACCAGTGGCACAGTTGGACTGCGGCCCACGACCGGTTATCTTTGAAAAGCCACAAGAGAAAGGCTACAAACATCTGAAAGCCCTGTACCTGCGAGGTTATATCAATGGGCAGCCTGTCCGCAAGATGCTGGTTGACACCGGAGCGGCAGTCAATATAATGCCATACTCCATGCTACGGCGTTTGGGACGCTCCACTGCAGATCTGATCAAAACCAACGTCACGTTAAGCGACTTCAACGGCCAAACTTCAGAAACGCAGGGCGTGCTGAACGTGGATCTGACCGTGGGCAGAAAAACCATCCCTACGTCATTCTTCGTCGTGGATAGCAAGAGCACCTACGCTGTCTTGCTAGGGAGAGATTGGATTCATGCCAACTGCTGCATTCCATCCACGATGCACCAGTGCCTAATACAGTGGGATGGAGATGAAGTGGAGGTCATTCATGCAGATGATTCTATCGAGATCTCCATAGCTGGCATGAACATCTGGGAAGCAGAAGACCAAGAGCCGATCTCTGGAATCAGTCTAGACGGCTGTGAGCGCATTGAAGCTACAAAAAACGGGGTGAGGCTGGTCTTATCCACTGGCCTGACAGAGTAGCAAAGTCCACGATCGTACGTGGTAAGGCCGATCCCTGCGATCGGCCACAAAAAATAAAAAGCAGCAATCTTACGACAAACAGGTCATGCAGTCGTAGCAGGGAGGTGCCCTGCCATTGTGGAGAACAGATAAGTTGTAAACCTTCCTTGACTAATGCAATGAAAAAGGGGGCCGATTCTGGCAATCGTCCCAAACTATCTTTGTTATCCTCACCAACTGTTTGTCCCGTGTTTAGCATCGATTTAGCAGGTGATGGAAAGCTAGGGTATGGGTTTACATCCGCTGATGAGCTAGAGGAAATTGACATCGGTCCTGGGGATAAGCCAAGACCAACATTTATCAGCAAGAAGTTGGATCCGAATCTGCGGGGTCCGATGATAGCTTTGTTGAAAGAATATCCAGATTGCTTTGCCTGGGATTATACAGAGATGCCTGGGCTAGACAGGAGCATCATCGAGCATCGACTCCCACTTAAAAAAGGATTTCGGCCATTCCAGCAGCGAGCACGACAGATGAAGGCCGAAATTTTGAAAGAAGTCAAGAAGGAGATCGAGAAAATGTTAGCAGCCGATTTAATCAGGCCATGCAGGTATGCTGAGTGTATTTCTAGCATCGTACCTGTAGAGAAAAAGGATGGCCGCTGGCGTGTTGCCATAGATTTTCGGGATCTCAATAGAGCTACTCCGAAGGATGAATATCCGATGCCAGTAGCAGAGACGTTAATCAACGCAGCTGCTGGTCATAAAATCTTGAGCTTCATGGATGGCAATGCCGGTTACAACCAAATTTTTATGGCTCTGGAAGATATACACAAGACTGCATTCAGAGTCCCAGGTTCGGTGGGGTTGTTTGAATATGTAGTCATGACGTTTGGACTGAAGAACACCGGCGCCACATACCAAAGAGCCATGAATTACATCTTCCATGATCTGATCGGCAAGCTGGTGGAAATTTATATCGATGACGTGGTGGTCAAGTCAACTTCAGTACAAGGACACTTGGATGACCTGCGACACGTCCTGGACCGAACAAGAAGATTCGGGCTACGGATGAATCCAAAGAAGTGTGCCTTCGGTGTGACGGCCGGTCAGTTCTTGGGCTTCTTGGTCCATGAACGAGGAATTGAGATCGGCCTAAAAAGTCAGGAGGCAGTGCGAACAATGAAGCCACCTACCACGAAGAAAGAACTGCAGTCTCTCATCGGCAAGATCAACTTCGTCAGAAGATTCATCTCCAATCTGTCAGGAAGGATAGAGCCGTTCATGGGACTTGTAAAGATTAAATCGGATGAGGAGTTCAGCTGGGGGGCAGAACAACAACGAGCCTTCGACGAGATCAAAGAATATCTGACGAAGCCGCCAGTATTGGTTCCGCCCCAGCCGGATAGGCCATTCTACATTTACTTATCAGTAGCTGACACGTCCATCGCCTCAGTGGTGGTGCAAGTTTATGATGGGCTGGAGCGAGTTGTATTTTACATCAGCAGAAGGATGCTGGACGCAGAGACGAGGTATCCTGAGATCGACAAGTTGTGCCTCTGCCTGTTTTTCACCTGCACCAAGCTGCGCCACATTTTGCTATCAGCAGAGATTGTCATCATATGCAAATCAGATGTCATAAAGCACATGCTGTCGGCTCCTATGTTGAAAGGCCGACTGGGAAAATGGATGTTTGCATTATCAGAGTTTGACATCCGGTATCAACCCGCGAAAGCAGTTAAGGGACAGGCTTTGGCCGACCTTATCGCTGAAAGGATCAACACTAACATAGCAGCACTATCTATACGAGCGTGGGCTATGTTTTTCGATGGATCGGTTTGTGATGATGGGTGCGGCATCGGCGTGCTACTCGTGTCGCCCCGGGGGGCAACATTCTCCTTCTCCATCAGGTTGTCTGCCCCTCGCACCAACAACGTCGCTGAGTATGAGGCGATACGCAAGGGAATGGAGTTGCTCATCGAAGCTGGAGCAGAAGCAGTGGAAATTTTTGGAGACTCCAAGTTGGTGATTTCTCAGCTCACGGAGGAATACAAGTGTGAGAGCGAGTCGCTCTTCCCATTATGGCTGCAATGCCGTGAGATGATGGCACAATTCCGGTACATGAACTTCACCTGGGTCCCGCGGTCGCAGAATACCGAGGCGAATGATCTTGCACAAATGGCTTCAGGCTACAAGGACGTAGCAGAGGGAGCCGATGTTCAGGTACAGTTCCTGGACGCCGACGACTGGAGAGCCGATATCTTCAATTACTTGAAGGATTCGGCTCGGGGGGCACCTAAACGGATAAGGTACAAGGCCATGAAGTATGTGCTCATTGGGGACGACATGTTTTACAGGACTCTGGAAGGGTTATTGCTCAAATGTCTGGGGACAGCCGAGGCCAACCGGCTCCTGCACGAGGTACACGAAGGCGCCTGTGGAACTCACCAATCGGCTCACAAGATGAAGTGGTTGATCAGGCGATCAGGGTTTTATTGGCCTACCATGCTGGAGGACTGTTTTAAGTACTACAAAGGGTGTCAAGCATGTCAGAGATTTGGTAAAATTCAGATGGTACCCACGTCAGCAATGAACCCCATCATCAAGCCTTGGCCATTCCGAGGTTGGGGCATGGATATGATTGGCAAGATCAATCCTCCATCAAGCAAAGGCCACATGTGGATTTTGGCCATTACGGATTATTTCACTAAATGGGTTGAAGCCGTCCCTATGAAGTCCGTGAGCTCAAAGGATGTTATCGATTTTGTGAAGGAACACGTAATTCATAGATTCGGGATTCCCCAAACGATTACGACCGATGGAGGTTCGGTCTTCACTTCTTACGAGTTTAGAGAGTTCTGTGAGGACACGGGAATTAAACTGATCCGATCATCTCCGTACTATGCTCAAGCAAATGGGCAAGCTGAAGCGTCCAACCAGAGCCTTATCAAGCTGATCAAGAGGAAAATCGATGAGCACCCTAGGCGTTGGCACGAGGTTTTGTCAGAGGCTTTATGGGCTTACCGCATGTCATGTCATGGAGCGGTAAAAACCTCGCCATACCATCTAGTCTATGGACAAGAAGCCGTATTGCCTTGGGAAATTACGGCTGGATCGAGACGTGTCACTTGTCAGAACGACCTAACGACTGAAGAATATGCGGCCCTGATGAGTGACAGTGTTGAGGATCTGACTGAGCTTAGGCTATGGTCGCTTGAGAAAATCAAAGAAAACAAGGCCAAGGTAGCTCGTGCATATAACAAGAAGGTGAGACCGAAGGAGTTCCACGTTGGCGATTTGGTATGGGAAGCTGTATTGCCATTGGGAACTAAGGATGCAGCATATGGTAAATGGTCTCCGAATTGGCGCGGGCCATACAGGGTCGATCAAGTTTTGAGGGGGAACGCGTACATGCTGGAGGAGCTGGATGGCGTGAAATTCCCAGTGGCTGTTAACGGTCAGCATCTCAAGAAATATTTCCCAAGCATGTGGGATGATGGACAGTGAGATATGGGGGCCGATGCATGAAATCGGCCAATAAAAAAAATTATATATATAAAAATTTATGTTTCCCAAAGCATGTGGGATGATGGACAGTGAGATATGGGGGCCGATACATGAAATCGGCCAATAAAAAGATACAGCCGATGCACAGCCATCGACTCTAGAGGTTCAGACCGTTACAAGCAGGTGCCAGTTTACATAAACGAGCTACTGAAGAAATGCCTCGAAGGCGTGAAGGGCGTCAGCACGGACATGGTCCACCTCGGCGATCTCGGCTTCGTCATCTTCGTCCTTGCCCGTCACTAGCTGCTTGTTCAGGGCACGTATCTCTGCCAGCTCAGCCTTCAGTTGACCTCTGAGGCCTTCTGCTTCGTCGTGGGAGCGGGCGATGGATGCTTCCTTGTCACGAATGAGCTGTTTAGTCGCCCGGACCTTTTCTTCAAGATCTTCCAACTCCTTTTTTAAGGAGGCGAGCTCGGCGGTACTGGCAGAAGTGTCAGTTTTGGCATCCAGAGACGCCTTCTTCTCGTTGAGCTGCTGACATCTGTCTGCGATATTGGCCTTCAGCGGAAGTTGGGCGCGACGCATGTTGATCCTTTCACGAGCTAGCTTCACCCTTGACCCGTAGAAAGACAGAGTTACAACGAGCCAAAGCTTCACCTGCAATGCTACTGGGAGTTGGTCTTTTATTTCAGCAAGAACGCCCTTCACCTCCTCAGAACCCTCGATAAGCTCTTCGATCGGGGAAGACAGCAAGGCTCTAAGACGCTGGAATTGAGGTAGACCAGCCCTGGCTTGTGGTTCATCGGTGGCGATAGAGGGAGCTGGTTCGATGGATTCAGGGTCGAACGTCAGCAAGCCTGAAATATCACAACTCTGACAACCCCGAAAGTACGTCAGTATGTGTCCAACATGGAAGGATTAGCCGAAAGAAGCTAACATACCTCTCCTAAGATTGAGGGGATTGCGGATGACGAGGCAATCGGCTTGTGTGTAGCTGCTGGAGGCTTGGCCAAAGGGGTAGCCGTTTCGTCTGCACCTTCGGGGATTGCTGAATCCGGCTCGGTTAGGGGCATCGGCACTGCCCCAGCCTTCCCACTAGAGACGTCAGTCGTCTGCATTGAAGGTGTTTAGCCGATGTAAGTGATGATGAATCGGCAGATAAGAAGGAATTAAGTGGTAAGAGCATGAAGGGTGATAATTTTCGAAACCTCCTGGCTCGACGAAGAAATTTGCGGTCCTTTGCGAGCTCTCTTGGGACCCACAGTTGGCCCCGCCTCGACTGATGCTCGGGGGGCAACAGGTTCAGGAACGGGCCTTTTCCTGGGAGCCGATGGTGGCGCATCTGGCTGGTTTGGTGTGGCAGTCCTCTCAGAGTCTGTTGGGCTCGATTCTTCTTGATCAGGTTGTGTGTCCTCGTGGGAGGTGTCTTCGACAGAAGCCTGCAAGAGAAGGAAAGCTATTAAACACGAGCAAGTCTGCAAGGATGAAAGAATGAGAAGGATCGACCAAGACATGGGTCAGCCTACATGCGAGCTTTCTGGAGAAGGGCTCCGGCGTCTCAAGGTCTTCCTGGCAGCTACATTCCTCACCATCGTTCTTGTCTTAGTTGGAACTCGAGGAGCAGCTGATTGCGAAGTTACTAGTTTCTTAGAAGCCGATTGTGGTGTGATCGGCTGTTTCTGCATCATGACCTTTTTCAGAGGTGGCGAGTTTTTGCAGAAGAGGACCACAGGAGCTGGTGGAAAGAACTCAAAGGGGGAGCCATCACTGTGCGTAGGTTCAGGGCCATCTTGTTGCTGCAAAGAGAAAGAGTGGGTTAGTAAAAGAGTTATTTGCAAGCTGCATCAAGAAAAGCCGACAAGTAGTGGTACCTGTCCCACGGGGATGTCATAGTCAGCGTCGAGCTGTTTCAGCAATGGTCCCAGAGCTCTCCTGAAGGCGTGAGTCTTCCACATCGACCACCAATCTTCGAAGCCATCGGTGGATGAGGCGAAGGTGAGGTCGTTGGGAATTGGGATGGTCAGAGTATCAAAGAAGGAGTAACACCTTTGACTGGTGAGAGGATCAGGCAGGTCGGCTCTGCTCTCTGTCAGGTGATGAAGAAAGAGATGGGGAGGTACTTGTCCAAGGCCAAATTGCCGAGCCACTATGACCGGCTGGTAGAATTCATACCAGGCTTGATGATTCTATTGGATGTACTCATGCCAACTGGAAGGAAACAGGGACGGATCACGATGGAAAAGAGTTGCCGGGTGCTGGTGTCATCGGCAAAGCTGTCTAGCCTGAAGGAGATGGGATTCTCAAAATGTTCTGATTCTTCCATGTAAGGGAAGAAGGTAGGATTATCTAGGCCTTGGAAGAAAATACTGAACCACTTGGAAGCTTCCTGAGGGGATAGTTTGCTACCTGGCAGTCTATGCAAAGCTTGGCCATAGCTAGTGCATCGGATCTGCCTCCCTTTGACATCTGGAAAGGTGCAGCTCGCCAAAAGGGGGAAGTTTGGGACGTGGTTTTGAAAATACAGCTGAGCCCATAGCTGGATGAACCACCAAGGACCACCTGTTTTGACTGCTATGCCAGAGAACAGCTTGACAGACATCAACTGGAGATATCGGTAGACCTCTCCAAGGAACAATTTTCCGATGCCAAGATGAGTGCCTTTAGCGAGTTCATAGGCCAGGGAGAGGTAATTTTTGGTTGGAGCAAGGGAGGGGCCACAGAATATGAAATGTTCTAGCCAGAGGTTGAGGAAAGCCGTGTGTTCTTTCTCGGTGACAGGACCCCTAGTTTTCATGTGGCTCTGAATATATGCGCCCCAGTTCGTGCATTCTGTTTTGGAAGACAGTTTGTAGGGGACTTTGGTCAGTTTAAAAGCAGAAGGACTGGGTGATGTAACATCTAGACCAGTAATCATCACCACGTCTAACAAGGTTGGTGACATAGGGCCATGACCGAACATGAAGCAATTCAGAGCGTCAGACCAGAAGTAGCCGATGGTTTTGAGAAGATTCTCATGTTTCTCAAGAGGAGACAATGACAAATGCAATGCATCGGCTATTCCCGTGGTTTCCCATTGGGATTGGTAAGCTCTAGCTACCCTGCTGAACCAAGTGACCCAATGTTCAGGGGGATTAGGCCAGGCTCGCAAGCAGTCGGCCCAAGAGTTTAAATCTAGATCTTGGCTTACGAAGGGGATCCGGTTTGTTTCGCAAGAAATCAGATGGGCAGGACTAGATGCTGTACGAGGGCCAAGGCAGAGAGAGTTTGGAAGAGAAGGATGCGGCAGTAGGATGTCTGAAACCTACAAATTTAATGGTGGAATAAGGCATTAACCCAGGTGTTCGCCATTAATTCTAGCATCGCGTTCAGACTGCGAGGAGTAGACATACCTTCAGACCGGAAACCTCTGGGTTGGTGTTGGACGATTCCGCCATCTGGTTTGCCAGCGGAGATGGATCTATGCAGCTGGGGATCGAGGGTTCTTATTGCTGCTGCTGCTCGATTTGGTCGATAGCGATTGGAGATCTGGGTCGCCCTTTTTGAAGAGGGTCGCAGGTTACCGTTTGAAACTGGAGAGTGGCCGCTCAGATTTGTCTAAGTATGCGACCGAACTTGACTTTGTCAACGTTTTTGGGAAAGCCGATGCTGTACCATCGGCTCTTTGGGCTGTGACTTGGTTGACTGTATGAGCGCAGCAGGGTAAAAGCCGATGCGTTGCTATCGGCTTCTGGAACATCGACCTATGTGACTATCGGCGAAATTGGGTCGGAAAAACAATCTTAGAGTTGGAAAAGCAATCTTCGTTCATTCAAAAGCTGATTGCTTACAAAAGGAGCTGGTTGCTTACAAAAGGGAATCTACTACTACTACTGATTCCTAATCTAGAGGCCGAGGTCGTCGCCGCTGTCTTCACCGCCGTCTTGTTCGCTGTCATCAGCGCTGCTGCCGGCGTCGTCCTCGCTGCTGCTGATCCAGATGCCAGCGGGGGCCTCCTCGTCCTCGTCGTCGTCTTCGGTGTCCTCGCTGGACCCGGCGCGGAAGTACTTCACCGGCTGGTACTCGTCGGAGGAGTTGTCCTCCTCCGCTTCCTTCTCCTCGTCGGAGGAGTCGACGCCGTCCCAGGACATGGCGTCGTCGGTGCTGTCCGCCTCCAGTTCCCCATCGGCAAGGAACTGTAGGCCCTCCTCGCCATCGGTCAAGGACTCGTCGTCCTCGGACCAGGTGGCGAAATCCCAATCCCTCTCGTCCCACCATTGTGGGGCGAGGACATTGTACGCCGCCGTCGGCGGGTGCTCTGGCGTCGGTTCCCGGTCGCTCATTAAGTTGGAGGCTTGGGAGGACAGGCCAGATGAAGCAGAGGAGGCCATGGCGGAGAAAGAAGGTTTTTTCGGCGGAGGAAGAAGGGTTTCTTGGCTGCTGGAGGAAGATGGGGTTGCACACTGCTAAGATGAATATAAATAAGGGGAATAGTATGAAGTGGTTCAATGCTATAGCGGTTTCCCAGAATGTGCTGCCGAAATTGTCAAATCATGCACTGCGGAGAAGTTGAGAAGACAGGGCATCATGATGAAGGGGTGGCGTGACGATTCTGTTCTGCAACGCATTCTGACGACGCGTAACCCGATACAGAGAAAAAAAGAGGAGAAGGGAAAAAACGGAGTGGTTTTGGAATTATTATTGCCAAAACCAGGGGGGCATGTGTTATCGCCATATTTTGGCCAAAGGAGGAGTTGGGCCGCAATCAAGATGGGCTTAGAAGATACGTATATGCAACGTGTTGTTAAAGCGGCCTCGTGCGTTGATTTGGGCTAAATTGCCCGTGTATCTTATATTGTAATAGGTTCTGTTTCGATTTAGGTAAGAGATAGAATTGTAGAGTTATTCCAAAGGTAGAAAGTCTCCGGACTATAAATATGTACCTAAGGTTATTGAGAAAAGGAGGACAATCACGTTCACAACAAACACAATCTCGGCGCATCGCCACCCCTTGTTTCTAGGGTTTTTCTCGGGTAAGTGCCATGCTGCCTAGATCGCGTCTTGCGATCTAGGCAGTATCTACTTATGCGATTGTTTGGTGTTACTCGTACTGAAGCCTTGTTGATGGCGAGTAACACTATTATCACAGATTTGTTTAGGCTAGCATCGGTACTTTTTGCTATGATCGTTTAGATATGCTGCCTCTAGTTATCTCGCCGCCTTTGCACCTTTTTCCTGGGTGTAAGGGTGGCACTTTGCTTGATCGTTATTTAAGTCGATTTGATCTGTTATAGTTGTGCCTTGCTCTCCAAGGTTTAGTTTGATATCTACATGATCAGGCCTTGCAAACGGGTTGAACGATCCAGTAGTATGGAAGATACGGCTTGCCAATCCAAGAGGAGTTGTTCCGGGAATTAACGTTACGTTGGTTTTTAGGCCTTCTCTAGGATTGGTTTTCTATTATCTTTTGTATTTACCAGGCTCAATTACGTGTAGGACGTTCCAATTATGTAGTGAAAACATTAAACTATCGTAGATCGATTTAGCTTGTAACGATGAAGCAAAACCCCATGTTATCATAGATCTAATGTAGAACCATGGGTTAATCGGCTCTAGGAGCCGATTCACAGGGAAACCTGGGAGCCGGTCACGGCTCGAATTTTACGTATACCTGTTTACCATGCAGGAAACCAATCGAAGCAATCCTTCACCTTCCTGACCAGGTATAGGTCAGGTGGCACGCCCTCGAACCAGCCAGGGCGCGTGCCGGAGTTTTGCGGGCCGTTGCCCGAGGGACCAGGGCCCACCAGCAGTCCTGGGAGCCTCCCGGCTCTTCGTGTTGCCCGTCGCTGCTCGCCGGTGGGTTTTGGTAGGCAACAGCTGCAGAGGATGGCGAAGGGCAAGGGCGCGGGGCGGAGCATGGCGGAGGTGAGCTCAGGGTGGCACGGTGGAGAGGGCCACGGGCGGCCATGGAGGCGAGCAGAGAGGCAGCACGAGCTGCGGGGAGGACGAGGAAGAGGCGAGAAGAGGGGAGAGGCCGGCGGGGGAGAAGGCATCTGGCGGCCGGGCGCTAGGGATCAAGCGAGGAGGAGAGGATCGGGGTCGCGGGGAGAGAGGAGAAGGGGATGGTGGGGCCGGGTCCAGGGGAGTGGGTCGGTGCGTCAGGTGGGGTCGGCTGCGGGGTGGGACCGGGGAGACAGGGGTGAGAGAGAGAGGGGGGGTTTGGGCAGGTGGCGTGCGTGTGTGGGTTCTGGTTGTGGGCTGGTGAGGTGGCAAGACAGGGTTGGTCGGGATGAGGTGGAGGGGTGAGGTGGAGGGAGGGGATTGGTCAGGGTGAGGTGGAGGGAGGCTGGGTAGGATAGGATTGGGTAGAAAAAGGGTCTAGGTAGTCCGGTTTTGTACTGGGGGTGGCCGACTGGGTCGGATCGGCCCGGTACGGCTGCCCCCTGAAAAATAAAATAAATGTTTTAATATTTAAAATGGGGTTTTTGAAAACCGTTGGCAGACAAAGCAAAATATCCCGGAGACCCGGGTTTTAATTTGAATAAAGACGGGAGTATTCAGAAAACAAAACTAGGCGTTTCGAGAATAGTTTAGACAAAACCATGCATGATGATGACGATGCTCAAATGCAATGTGGCATGATGACATGAGCATGAGGTCATGATGATGCAATGCACAAAAACAACGCGATTTTCTAGTAGTGGTTTTTGCGGGGCGCCACAGGAGTCCATCGTGTTGAGACGGGAAGGCCAACGTGCGTGCCATCCAGGCTTCTCTTCCTAGATTGTGTGGATTGTGCTGGTAGGAAGAAAGGGAGCGAGATGTAGATGAATGGGGCCCACTTGTCGAGTGGCTTTTTTGTTGCTTTGGAAAAATTCCTTTACTTTGTCAGATTGTTGGCCAACATGTAATAGTTGCTCGGTTTTGCCGATTGGGAGCCCATTAATTGCGAACTAGTTGTTGTGTTGGTTTAACAGTATTTTTTAAGTTGTCGGATATTTTTGGAGCGAGAGGCAACTTTTGTGCCGACGAGGCAAATTTTTCCTCGCGAGGCGACTTCGGAGCCCGACGAGGCAACTTTGGAGCCTGGCGAGACAATTTTTTCATGGCGAGGCAACTTTGGTGCCCGACGAGGCAACTTCGGTGCCCGACGAGGCAACTTTGAAGCCCGACGAGACAACTTCAAAACCCGGTGAAGCAACTTTGAGTCCGATAAGACAACTTGTGCCCGACGAGGCCGATGAGGCAAATTATGCCTTACGAGGTAACGTGTGCCCAACTTCGGAAACCGGCGAGGCAACTTGTGCCTAACAAGGAAACTTCTGTGCCCGACGAGGAAACTTATGTGCCTAACGAGGTAACTTTGGAGCCCAACGAGTAAACTTCACCGACGAGGCAACTTTGAAGTCTGACGAGGCAACTTCAGACCCCGACGAGGCAACTTAAGAGCCTGACGAAGTAACTTGTGCCCAACGAGACAACTTGTGCCCAACTTTAGAGGCCAGCGAGGCAAGTTCGGAGCCCGGTGAGACAACTTCAGAGCCCGACAAGCCAACTTTGTGCCTAACGAGCCAACTTTGGAGCCCGGCGTGGCAACTTTGGTTCCCGACGAGGCAACTTTGGAGCCCGACGAGGCAACTTCTGTGCGGGGCAACTTTTGCCTGTCGAGGCAACTTCGGTGCCCGACGGGGAAACTTCTGTACCTAAAGAGGCAACTTAGGAGCCCGACGAGGAAACTTCGGTGCCCGAAGAGCCTAGCAAGGCAACTTCGGAGCCCAGTGAGGCAACTTCGGTGCCCGGAGAGTCAACTTTAAAACCCAGTGAGGCAACTTTAGAGCCCGAAGAGACAACTTCAGAGAGCGGCGTGGCAACTTTGAAGCCCGACGAGGCAACTTCAGAGTCCGACGAAGCAACTTCGGTTCCAGGCGTGGCAACTTCGGAGCCCGACGAGGCAACTTCGGAGCCCCGCGGGGCAACTTGTGTTGACGAGGTAACTTTGGTGCCTGGAGGGGCAACTTTGGAGTCTGACGAGGCAACTTAGGATCCCGGGGAGGCAACTTGTGCTTGACGAGGCAACTTTGGTGCCCGGCGAGGCAACTTCGGAGCCTGACGAGAGAACTTCGGATCCTAGCGAGGCAACTTGTGCCTGATGAGGCAATTTTGGTGCCCGATGAGACAACTTCGGTGCCCGACGAGGCAACTTCGGTGCCCGACGGGGCAACTTCGGAGCCTAATGAGGCAACTTTGGAGCCCGACGAAGAAACTTCGGAGCTCGGCGGGGCAACTTGTGCTGACGAGGTAACTTTGGTGCCTGGCGGGGCAACTTCGGAGCCTAACGAGGCAACTTTGAAGCCCAGCGAGACAACTTTGATGCCCGGCGAGGCAACTTTGAAGCCCGGCGAGGCAACTTCGGAGCCAGACGAGGCAACTTTGAAGCCCGGCGAGGCAACTTTTGCCCGGCGAGACAACTTCGGTGCCCGGCAAGGCAATTTCCGAACCCGGGGAGGCAAATTTTACCGGCGAGGCAACTTTGGTGCCCGGCGAGGGAACTTTGAAGCCCGGAGAGGCAACTTTTGCCTGGTGAGGAAACTTTCGGTGCACGGCGAGGCAACTTTGATACACGGCGAGACAACTTTGCTTACTAGGGCACAAAAGTTTCTTACTGTGGCACAAAAGTTGTCTCGTCAGGCTTATTAGGTGACTCAAATTTGTCAAGATACGAATATTGCTCAGACGAGCACCAAAGTTGCTCAGACGGGCACTAAAGTTGCCTTATTGGGCTCTGATATAGTTTTCTCGCAGCGCACAAAAGTTGCCTTGTCATGAATCAAAGTTGGTCGGTCGCACACAAAAGTTGCCTGTTAAGTTTTGTTGCCAAAACATATACAAATAGGATCTAGTTTTGAAGAGTTCGTTGCGAGGGTTCTAAAAGTGAAAACGGATCTTAATTCCGACATGTGGTTCAAACGTTATAGTATTTTCAATTTCTAGAAAAAGGAAATTAATGCACGGAATTTCTTTTTTGTTGGTGCTCTCATGCTGCTATCTGGCGCAGCGGTAAGTGGAGGGACAGTCTAGCGAGGTGCTTGTCAGAGTTGACAAAATTTTGATCGAAAATGATTGGAAATTTGATTAGAAAGGACAGTTGTCTTTTTTTCTGTCTATACGCGCGTGCGTACGAATATTGTGGCACGCCCAAAACGATAATCTAGTGCCCGGACCCTCGCTAGACATATCCTAGATATATTTTCTATGTCAATTTTTTCGGATTTGTTACGGCTTTACAACGATGTATCCTTAACGTGTGATATTATGTTCTCCCTGCCCCAAGTATCTATTTTTGCCAAGGTCTTTCTATTCTGCCACAGAACGCCACATCGATGTATAAATCAACTATATAAATTTGATACTTGGCACAAAAAAGTAAAGAAAAAAAAAACTTGGTAGCTAGTCCGACGGCATTGCCGTCGGTGTAGACCCCGTGCCATCTCTATGCCGACGGCCCCGCCGTCGACGTAGCTTAGTGCCCTAACGCCGTTCCGTAGGCCGATAACCCTGGCCTACCTTGCTAGCTACGCCGACGGGCTATCTAAAGCTGACGAGCATCGTCGGCCCGCTGCATTTCTACGCCAACGGTATAGTTGGGCCGATGGCTGCCGTCAGCCCATGGGGCCATACGCCGACGAGATTGCTGGGCCGACGGCCTCCCAGCCCGACCGTCGAGCCCGTCCACCTACGCCGACGGGCCTAACATTTAGCTGTCGGCGTAGATGGAGGCCGTAGTCGGTGTATCAACTTATTCCTGTAGTGATACCATTCTAGAGAGGCTTCCTTCATCGATTCCACCACCTTGTTGTCTCGCTTGTCTAGCACCAACCGCCTTGTACATGATCAGCTACGTCTTAGTGAAAAAAGTGACGACTACGCTATAGCAGGGTACGGGGAACAAATGGAGTCGACAGGAAACAACACTCTTGAAACGCACATCAAAATGTGTCTCATACATATTGGAATGAAGTGAAGGTACAAAATTTGAGAACCATGCATGCCTAACCAAGCTAGAAAAATACTAGGAAACAGAAGAAAAAAACTATCTGATAAAACCCATGAAGCAAAAACCCAAAAGAGGGGGAGCTTCAGGTTATCAGGTAGCAGCTACATCCGGAATCGCAAAGCCTATATATCCTATACTACGGAGTACGTACTATAAATTACAAGTCAGGTCACGTGTGGCAATCACCCTTACAAACTGCAAACGTGACACGACAATCACCTCTAGTAATTTTATGAGTTAGACTACAGTCACCTCTACATATTACATATACTTCTTGTCTACTGTAATCTAAGGAAGGAAGTACGAAATATGCTTGTTCCACAGTGCGCGTAGTACTGGTGCTGCTCCTAGCCGGAACTGTCACAGCTTCATCTTGGGCCGCGACCGACGAAGAAGATAGCTGCTCCGGTGGCGACGACAATCTTGTTGGTTGCGACATCGACGACAAAGGTGGCGGAGTTGTGGGCGACATTGACGATGCAGGAGATGTGGGCGACGCCGAGGTAGGCGATGACGAGGACGAAGGTGAAGATGGGGGCGATGCCGACGACGAAGAAGTTGGAGTTGAAGGCGAGCCCGGCGCCGGTGAAGCCTCCTCATCTTCCTCCATGACATCGGGTGCGACATTGTTCGCTGCAGTTGCTTCAGGCAGACTATGGCAGCACCGTCTAACGGGAGGTGCTTCGTCGGGACTGTCGTCGATGTCTTTTCTCTTGTCTCCAACAGTGTGATCTGCAACAACGGCTTGAGCAGCTGGTGTCGACGTCGAGGCACGTGGCGTGACGTAGATTTTGCACAAAACCAGATCCTCCGACGGCGCATTCCTCTCCCGCTCGCGGTCGAGCCGGAGCTCCACCATCAGCCACCCAGTCCGGATTCGTTTACCGTCGTCCTTGGTGACGAACGAGAAGAACTGACGGTGTCCGACGCGGCGGCTCTCCACGTCGAGCACGGGCTTGGTGCCTGCCTCCGAGTGCCAGCATCCCGCCCCGGACTTGACCGTGCGCGCCTTGCGCTGGCCGCTGAGGCTCTTGGTCTTCACCGGCGAGAAAAAGTACCACGCTTCCTCGCCATCGACAGATTTGGCCGGAAGAAACATCGTGGTGAGCTCCGCCGGGTGCGCGGCGTAGACGTCGGCGTGATTGATGAATCCGCATGATCTGCCGCTGTCGCCCGACGTGATCCGGGGGAGGAGGTGCGATTTGATAAGCTCTAGATCGGTAGGGTGACGAGATGCTAAGAGCACGGGAGGACATGCGATCATGGCGGGACCCGACGACGACTGGCATATGGATTCGAGAGGTGCTCGACGGCGATTACGTGTACGGATACCGGAGAGCGAAGCTCCCGCGTGCTTTATATATCAGCGGGGTGTCCGACGCCGTCCGCTGATTCGGATCGA
Organism: Avena sativa; assembly: GCA_916181665.1. Classification (NCBI taxonomy): domain Eukaryota; kingdom Viridiplantae; phylum Streptophyta; class Magnoliopsida; order Poales; family Poaceae; genus Avena; species Avena sativa. The sequence goes on along the minus strand of OV702281.1, from coordinate 382,104,303 downwards.
GTCACAATCGGGACGGTCGGGTGTTGTAGTTCCAGCGGACACTGCACTTACCAAGCCTGTCGTAAACCTACCAAGCTTGGGTGAACCGTGCAGGTGGTGATCTCTCAGCTCTTGTGTATATATACATATGCTCTTACCAGCTGGCACACTTTTTTAAATCGTTGTCGGGATCGGTATACAGAAAGGGAAACATAATCGGACGGCTCTCCTTCTTCCTTCCACCAAGAGTCAGTTCGCGCAGCGTAGCTTATATTAACCCGATTGATCTAAGGTTTCTTTCCTTGTTTATTATCGGTTTTGCTACGGCATAGGTGTCTGGGTTTTCCTTAACTTCCAGGCGATTTCTGGACCGTTGATCTCGCGTCGAGCTTTGCACCCATCTGATCGATCTCTTCTTCCACCTTGCCGCTTCACAACATCTTTTTTTTTTTTCGAAAAAGGATAGCCCAACCTCTACATCAATTCGATGCATAAAAAAAAAAAACCTCTACATCAATTCGATGCATCAGTTCAAAACGTTTACAACTCAAAGGATCACATAAAGTGAATACCTGAATCAATGAGAAATAAGAAACATGAAACGCCTCCCCCTCATAGAACAAATGGACTCATGCCGAAGTTGAGTTGAAAAATATTGCTAGCTCCTCTGCATTAGTTTGTACGTTTGGGAGAAGTTGTCGGTGAATGCACTTCAGTAGGTATTGAAGTCATGAGGCGATTCAAGATCCAACAGACATAGTACTCCCTTAGATCTATATTAATTCTCGCGAAAATAGATTTATTTAGACATGTTTTAGTACTAGATGCACATATTCCAGCGACAAATAATATGGATCGGAAGAAGTAGTTTTTTTATATCAACATACATAGTAGTCAATAAAATATGTGTGGCCTACATTGATCTCACATCTAAATCCCGACGAAGCCCTACATGCGAGATAGAAAGTTGGAACTCACTGCCTAACCTTCTTTGTCACTTTAAGTTTTAGAGTGAAGTGGTCAGTGTCAGGGGATTATCCCCAGGTATCCCAAAGAAGAATCAGGCAGAAAAAGCAAAAACCATCACCAAACAAAAGAAACAGCAGCAAACGTGTTTTGAGGCGGCTAGGAACCGCGCCATCCTCCTCTTCCCGGCTGGGCTGCCCCTAGCCGGCCCATCCACCTTGCTGGCGACCAGTTCTCCCGCATGGGCTCCCTCCGCGTGGGCCCCTCCGCGCTGCCTCCTGGCTAGGACGGCCTCCACCTCGCTTCGGCTGGCTGTGAGCGCCCCCGCCCGGGTGGGCCATGGCCACTGATGCGCTCAGATCAATGTAGAGCTTCTTGGGAGACCTCAAGAGGAAGGTATGATGAGCACAGCAGCAAGTCTTCCTTTAGAAAGAAATTAAGGTTATCGAACCAGTAGGAGGAAGGAAACGACCCAAAGGTGTTGCTAGCAACTTGGAAACCTGCACAACACAAACTCAAGACTTTGCCCCAACGAACAGTGAGGTTATCAATCTCACCGGTTTGCTGAAAACAAATGATTAACTGTATGGTGTGGAAGGTAATGGTGGTTTGCATAAAGTAAACATGAATAGTGTAAGATGTATCAATTGTAAATATTGGACCAGGGTCCATAGTTCACTAGAGGTATTCTCCTTAAGATAAACAAACATGACATGCTGGGTAAACAAATTACAGCGGGGCAATTGACAGAACAGAGCAAGGCATAACAATGCAATACTAGACATTTATGATCCTATGAGATTTGATTGGGTAATACAAGAAGATACATAGACTGCCATCCAACTGCATCTATGACTGGTAATCCACCTTCAGGTTATCATCCGAACCCCCTCCGGTATTAAGTTACAAGCAACGATAACTGCTTTAAGCAAAGTGTGTAAGGTAAACAATCCACTTGTTCCATGAACAAAAGACCGTTGTTTTCTCCCTAGTACCAACATCACATCTACAACCTTAGAGATTTCTGTCACTTCCTCAGATTAAATAGAGGCATGAACCCACTATCGAGCATAAATACTCCCTCTTGGAGTCACTAGCATCTACATGGCCAAGATAGCTACTAGAAATAGAGAGCATGCAAGATCACAAATAACACAGACATGATAGAATCAATAAGATAGAACCATTAACCAATCTGATATAGTAATCTCAATATCCATCGGATCCCCGCAAACACAACATGCATGATTACAAATAGATGATCTTGATCATGAACGGAGCTCACAAGATCTAAACATGGTAGCACAAAGGAGGAGAGACAACCATCTAGCTACTACATGGACCCGTAGTCCAAGGTGGAACTACTCACGCTTCATACCAGAGACTGGCATGATGATGATGAAGGCCTCCGGGATGATCTCCCCTCCGGCAGGGTGCCGGGAAGAACTTTAGATCCCCCCGATCTAGGGACGATGGTGGCGGCGGCTACAGACTATTTTGTGTAAGATTGATCGGGTCCTTAGGGTTTTGGTATCGATGGCTTCTTATAGGCGAAGAGGCGAGGCAGGGGGCACCCAGGGTGACCGCACCCCCCAGGCGTGGGCTAGGTCAGGTTGCACGGCTAGGGGGTGTGGCCCCCTGGTGGCTCTCCTCCGTCTTGTATTCTGGCTCCGTGTTCCCCACGGTAAAATATTGACTTTGACTTTTGTCCCGTACAATTCCAAGAATATTGATTTTCTGCCTTTTCTGGAACCAAAAACAGAAGAAAACAGGCAACTAGCATTGTGGCATATTGTTAATAGGTTAGTCTAGAAAACATATAAAAACACCTCAAAGTGTAGAAAAAGCAAATCAAAGTAGATACTAAACAAGCATGGAACATCAAAAATTATAGATACGTTTCCGACGTATCAACCATCCCAGCCAGGCTGGGCTCCCTCCGTCTCCCTGGCTGGGCCGCCCTCTCGGTCTCGCCCTTCCGCGGGCCGACTCCTCCCGCGCCCGGCTGGGCCAGCCACCACCTTGGCTGGTTCCAGCTGTCCTCGCTGGGCCGGCTCGCCTACAGCTCCCGGCTGGGCCTCTCCCATGGCCCCCGGCCAAATTGCTGCCACCTCCTGTCGATCGCCGCAGCTAGGCGCGCACCGCTCCGGATCGTCCAGCAAGGCCCCAAGATAATCGGTAGCCGGCCAGTTGTCCTTCTACCGATTAGCACCAGCTTATTGGATTCCATAAAGACACCAGCGAGAAGACACACAAGAACAAGTACTGGACATAGAAAAGCCACAAGGAAAGGACCAAGGCCATGCTGCCACTATGTATGCAGTATACATGTACCCTGTACACTATGCCAGATACTGTAGAAAATAGTGTAGTTAGGCCAGTGGGTCTGTCCTTGTCCCTTGGCATGTCCTATAAATGCCAAGGGGGGTCGCGGTGGCAAAGGGATGCCTCATTCCCATAACTAGTTTGTTCTCACTCTCACATTTACTGTCAGACATCCGGAATAGGAGTTTTACCTCACCACGAGGGCTCCGAACATGGGTACTTCCTGTGTCTCGCTACACTCGCTTGCGCCCAATCCCGCCTGCGGACACCATTGCAGTCGCCCTTCTCGCTCCCACACCTCTATCTAGCCTCCTTAGTCAATGCTGTTTTCATAACAACGACATTTGGCGCCACCGTGGGGCGATTATTACTTCGACCGGAGCACCCTTCTGCACATGGCCTCTTTATCTCCATCATCACCGACCGCCGTTTCGAGTTGCCTAGGTTCTTGCTGCCTCCGCCGGGCCGTGGTCACCAACTCCGACTCTGTTTCAGAAGATTCTCGGGGGCTCGCCGGCCTCGCCGTTCACGCCGTTGTCTGCCTCGCCGTCCGCACCGTTGCCGTTCGCGCCATCGTCAGCCTCGCCATTCGCGTCGTTGCCATTCGCACCGTCGTCCGCCTAGCCTCGCCGTCCACGCGTCTGCTGCGGGCTCCTCCTGCTGCACGTGGCGTCGCCGATGTCTGCCTCGCTGCTGGGCGCGTCCCCGCGAGCCTCGGAGAAGGACAATTGGCCGCGCCCACATCCTCGAAAATAGCCCGTCCGGCTGGCGTGTCTGCGCCACATCCCCGTCGTCTGTCGTCCGGCTGGCGAACGAAGAGCCGGCCAGGAGCAAGTAAGGGCATCTCCACCGGGCCGACCTATCCGATCGCTCTAAATGGTTCATTTCTATCTGTTTGGGTCGGGTCGCGATCGATTTAGAGAGAGGGTCCGATCTGTTTGGCCAGCCGCGCCCAACGGTGACCCGTTGGCCCGCGCAGGTGGTCGTTGGCGCCATCACTGGATAAGGGATGCAATTCAGTTGAAATCTAAAAAAGGGGGCAATTTCATACACAAATGTTCCTAAAATGGCAGATTCCCTGCCCAAAAAGTTGCATCCCCCGTCGTCATTGCCCTTTAGGCATCGCGAGCCCTGATGGCCTGCTGCCTCTTCGCAACCCAAGTCCTGCGATCGGGGTCGGTGATGCTATCCAGGTCGGTGAGCATGATGGCGTTATCCTCGGCCATGATCTTGGCTTTGGCCTCCTTGGCCTTTGACTCTGGCTACAGCACCCTAGACCTGGCCTTGGCCCTTGGCCTTGGCTTCGGCCTCCGTAGACTTCGCCTTTGCCTCGACCTCCATTAGCCTGGCCTTGGCGTTGGCCTCCTCCACCTCGATGGACCTCGTCTATAGCTCAAAAAAGGTCTTGGCGGCGACCTCTTTCTCTTTGCGCCGCCTCTCCTCCCTCTCGGAGATGTCCTCTTCCTTCTTCTCTAGGATCTGCCCAGGATCTCCTGAATTTCCTATGCTCATGGAACAACCTGGACACCTTTGTCCAATAGGCAATGTGTTTTTTGCTCGGCGCCTCATAGGGGATCTTGTGAAATCTCCATCCATGCCTTTCATTGGAGCTTGTCCTCGGCAAGGGTGCATCCCGTGGTTCGTTGGCTCACCTTCTTGCCATCGACAAGTAAGGCCGCAAGTGAAGCGGGCAACAACGCGGCCATGACGCCCTCGCCCATGGAAGTGCCATCGTTCCCAAACAATGCCTCTTCCACAATGTTGCAGGCATCTTGTTGGGTCTCTTGCCGCGTCTCCGGCTCGGCCTCGCCATCATCGGCATAGCCTTGGCCACCCTCGTTGATCATGTCGTGCATGCCTCCTTGCCGATGTTTCTCACGAAATCCTACACCCAAATTGGCCATCATAAATCGGCGGGAGCAGTGCACTGGCAATGGCGAAGAAATGTGGCAACCATATCGTGTCGTCCGCGACCGGTGGCTCGGCTCCCATTTCGCCGAACAGGTTGACTAGCGTCGGCATGTTCACGACAGAGATTGACCGCTGCTTCGCCGACGCCTCCGGGATGGCGTCCATGGTGGATGGAGTGCGGTTTAGGTCAATGGCAATCTCTCCCGCCTCCGGCGACGTCGTGCAGGGATGGTTGAACCGGGACAACTGATGGCCTCCAATCGAGGGTGTGTGCGGGACATGTCATCCTGGGCTGAGCTGGTGTCCAGCTGCTAGGCATGGAAGTGACAGAGCTGGTAGAGGACGTGTCAGGCATCGCCAGGCCCGGAAGAGAGACCGTGCCGCCGAAAGCGGCGGTCATCGCCTCCTGCTTGATCATGTTGACGACGCACCTGGCGGCACTCACTGCCAGCTCGTTGGCGTCAACCCTGTTCTGGTGGCGAGGAAGCGCTCGTTCTCCTCTCGACACTCCGTCTTGAGCCTAGCAGGGACGCGTCGATTTGTCGCCACTACCCTTCGGCCAGCGCGCTTGTCCGACTCGAATTTCCGCTCCTTCGGTGTCTAGTCCTTTCCGGGCTTCTTCGGTCGACCACACTTTTTGGTGGAGGGAACGGCGGAGGGCGTAGCATCAACCATGGCAGCGAGATCCATCGCCTTCCCTTCCGCTCCCGCCAGTGGAAATTTGGGAGAGCTTTTTTAGAGGGAGAATGTAACACCCTCAGAATCGGCCCTATGCAAGTTTTAGCGAAACCCGCCAAACCCGCATAGAAACGATTCAAAGGTGCCCACCAGGCACTTTCGTGCGGGTGGAAAACGAAGTAATAACATTACACAATAGTCCTCGATGGGACCCACAGAACAGATATATATAACAGCGACTCGAAGAGTCAAGAATACAGATATAATATACAAGATCCAAATCACCTTTAAAACGATAGAACGTCCGACTACGAACAGGATGCAAATGGGGCTAAGAGCCCTGAAGAATAACCAATGGCGTCCATAACCCTGCCCAGGCCAAGCCGGAAGGGTAACCCTGCTAACGACGTCGATCTCAAAACCTGCTTAAACAAAAGGGGTGCCGACAAAGGGCAAAGGAAAAAGAGGAGCGTCAGTACTGAGGCCAGTACACGGCGAGACTAGAATTCGGCGGTCCTCGCCTACATAGGTATGGTGGACTGAGCGGCAGCGGCAGCATGCACTGAACAACCTATAGAGACTCGATACAACTAGCGGTTATCAGAGAGGGATAAGAAGGACCTATCCGGAACCAACCTGAAGCTAGCACCAAACAAACCCATCCTGGTGTTTCCCCCACGAGACCAAACGAGGAAGTCAACCGAGGAACTCACACAGTTGGCAGTTTTACTTATTCAGTTATAGTTGCGGCACTTTACTAGTCAGGTTTAGATAATCGTCCGGATAAAGTAAGCAGTGGGCACTTTTAGTTAACCGTTCCGTTATAGTGGCAACACTTACTAGTCAGATACAGATAGCATGAGATAAACCCAAATCCCAGCAGTTGTTGGTACTTTTATTCAGCCATTCCGTTGTAGTTGCAATACTTACTAGTCAGATACAATGGCCGCAAGCGACACTCCAAACAAGCAATTATGGGCAGTATTAATTAGCCATTCCATTATAGTGAAGCTGATTACTAGTCATTATAAAGTCAAATTTATAGCAATAAACTTTAGTTATGCTTGCCTATGGTCGAGATACTGTGCTCCAAGTCGTCCATAACCGCGGACACGGCTTTCAGAAAGTTTTACCCGGCCGGGGTGCACCAATAGCAACACACACTCGATCAACCTCGGAAAAACCAAATCAAAACCCAACGAGGCTTTCACGACAAAGCAATCACAGGATTCAGAAATATTTCAGGGGGCCACCCCTTAAAGTAGACCCGCAACGAAGTAAGCTAGCTCCGAGACGGCCTCAAGGTTTGCGCCAATGGCTGTAAACGACTGGGAACCCGAAAGTGTGGCTGGGCTTGTCGATACCGCGTAAACATTCCGCTTACCTAAACAGTACAGTGTGCTCCTCGCACAATCGTAAATAAAGCAGTAAAGCATGGCATAAGTACAGGATCATAAATAAAACCTCAAACTAGTTTGTGGCCCCAAGAAATAAGACTGAATCAAGCTCTGGCTAAGGGGGGTCCCATATACCTCCCGGATGTGGATAGCGCGATAAATCAAGGAACATGTATCAAGTACTCGGGGTCCTACGGGACACAAGTGGGCGTTCGGAAACCAAATATTTCTATCACCCACCGATGCCTCTGCTTATTTCAATTTTAGTTGTTAAACAAGAATTAAAGTGGACGGTAAGTAAAACTATGATCATCTCCAACAACGCACATGCGGCAATACATCAACAACTGTGGCACTAGACGACACGCAACAGCACTTGAGCGAGCGACTACGACGCGCAAGTCCAACTATCTACCAAACAACAGGTAATAGGATGTGTCCAAGGCAATATAGGGCTGCACGGTATATCACAGGTGCGGAAACTAGAGCATCGCAACACAGATAGCAGTAGATCAATAGGAGGGAATAAATACTATAAAAGTAAGATAGGTAGAAAGGGGAAGATGCTCGCCTGAAAACATTGTCGAAGGTTCAACCGAAGATCGGGTCGACACTCGCATCAACTCAACGGCCTTATCCGCGAAGAACCAAAACACTAGAATAAACACCGGATGCAATATTTAATACAACGGCAGAAGATCGGCATGATGCATGCATGGTGTATGGCAATGGCAAGGTGCGATGCAATTAGATCATATTAAGTGGAACCGGGGTCCCGACATTTAATTAAACAGTTCAAGTTATTTAGAACCCCCGCAATTTAAATGTTGTTTTAGCATGGCAAAAGATAGTACCGGTTCGCTACACAAATTTAAATGAGGCCAATATAAGGCTAGATTTGCCCGCATATGGGCCCCATATTTAATTAGAGGTGAATCGGCATAAGGCCCCCAAACCACACAAATATGCATGCGAGTATGACAATTTAATGTGCAACAGGTTTTATGTTTAGCATTTATAAAATAGGGCTCGGAAAAGGGGTCACACATTAGGGTTCGGCAGATCTTGGGGTTCCGGGGTTCGGGGTAGGTCTCGGGGTTCAGGGTTCGACGGATTCATTCTCGGGCTCCGGGAGTAGATCTTGGCGCATCCGTGGTCTTCGGGTCATGTTGTCGGTCTTGTCGTCTCTCGCGGGGACCTTGGCGTTCCGGGAGGGCGTACTTGGTCTGGCGTCGGGGCATCGGACTCGCCCTGGCCGGTGTTGAACTTGTCGGGTTCAGATCTTGTCGGGTCCCACGGGGTCGATCTTGCCGTTGCGAAGGTCTTGTCGGGCCCGCGCTATCAAGTCGGTCTTGGCGTCCGGGATGAAGTACTTGTCGCACCCGGGGTGAAGGGCTTGTCGCAAGCGTGGTCGCCGGGATCGGGCTTCGGACTCCGTGATGATGTTGCCATCTGAGATGAAGAACTCGGGTTCACAGCATCAGGTACCATCGAGTACGATGTGGTTCTCTCGGGTCCAAGCTCCGGTGGTTCCTGGGGCTCGTCCGGGTGGATGTCGAACTTATCATCCCCGTCTTCTGTTGTGGCGGCAGACTTCGAGTTGAAGATGAGAACATGGTCACCTCTTGTTATTCCTCGATAGCCGTCTAGTGCTACTGCCGAACTTGAGTTGGATAACGGAGACCGACGGTATGCAGAACTTGTCCAGGAGGAACTCGAAGGAGGAAGGTCATGGGGTCCTAGATGCGTCCGACGCTGAGCAGGAGGGCTTGTGCCGAGCCCGAGGTCGGCGGAGCACACGCGGTTCGAGCGGATGGCGGACTTGGCGGCTCTGTCAGCGGCAGGTGGCTGCGGCCGGAGCAGTGAAGCCGGCGGAGAACATCGGGGGCGACCGCGCGAGGCGCGACGCGGCTGACTGCGGCTGTTTCTGGTCCGAGCGGAGGCAGCGGGGCCCGAAGAGAACAGAGACGGGCTCGGGCGGCCGGCGGTCGACGAGGTCCAGGCGGCGGGAGGTCGGGGATGAACGGGAGCGGGGTCCTGGAGGAAGACGGCGGGAGGCGGCCTCCGCGGCGGCGGCGCAGGGCGGCGCGCGGCCGGAGAGGGGCAGACAGGGGACGCGGGGTGACGGGTTTGCGCGGGGTCGGGCGGAGCCGGAGGGAGCGGGGCCGACGGTGGTGGAGGCGAGGGCGAGGAGCTCGGGAGGAGGAATGGCGGGTGGCGGCGTCGGGGGATGCGGCCGGAGCTCAGGCGGCCGGGCGGCGGAGCGTCGCGGGAGAGGGCGGCGCGCGCGGGTGAGTGGGGAGGTCTGGCGGGGCGGAGCGGTGAGGGAGGGCGACGGAGGCGTGGCCCAGGGTGGGTGCGTGGAGGCGCCGGGGAGAGGGGAGCAGGCGGCGGCGAGCTCGCCCGGCTGCTGGGCGCGGGGTGGAAGCGGCCAGAGAGGGTTGAGGGCGAGCGGCGGACGAGGTTGGCGGCGGGGTGGTGACGGTCGGAGCGAGGAGATCGGGGCAGGCTGGACGCGGCGTCGCCGGAGGGAGGTCGAGGCCCGGCGGCGGCGCGGCCACGGCCAGAGCATCGGGCTCGGCGGCGGACAGGGGGTCCGGGAGAGAGGAAGAAGGTTGGGAGGTTGGGGGCGCGTCGGGGACGCGTGCTGCGGGAGAGAGAGGGAGGTGTCGGTGGAGGGGTGGGGTCACGCGGGCCAGGGGGTGACTGCGCGTGGGGCCCGCGGGGCACAGGGGCTGGGGCGGCCGCGTGAGTGGGGGCCCAGGGGCGGTTTGGGGTTGGTTTGGGTGGTGTGGGCAGGTGGAGAGAGGGAGGAGAGAGGGCTGGGTGAGGTGTCAGCATATGGTTGGCTGGGGGAAGGGAAAAGGGGAGGTGGCAAGTTGCTATTGGGTGGGGTGATGTGGAGGCTGGGTTGGGGTAGATTAGCTGGTAGGTTAAGGAATTAGGGTGGACCGTTTGTAAATTCCTGGGGGTGGTCGTTCGGGTCGAAACGGCCCGTTCGACTGCCCCCGCTAAAATAATAAATATTTTTATTTGTTTTAATTGCACCTTTTGCAAAACGATAGCAGACAAACAAAATATTTTGGGGACCCGGTTTTGGTTTTGAATAACAGATGGGGCGTTTTAGAAAACAAAACGGGCGTTGCGAAAATAGTTTTTGACAAACAACATATGATGATGACGATGCAATGCACAAATTCAACGCGATTTTCTAGTAGTGGTTTTGCGGGATGCCACAGAGAAGTGGTGTGGTTTCTATGAAATTGGCGGGAGGGACCAACAAAGATAAAAGTAGGACGCACTCGGACAAGCACACTGTCCGGGCCGGCACAACCGAGGCCTAGATTAGGTGCACGAATGGGTCGAGCCGGATGCGTTTGTCCGGATGGGTCGGGCTGCTAGGGCGTGATGACTGCAAGTGCACAGATCGTTTGTAGCTAGTTTCAAAATAAAGATATCGATCACACGGGAGTAGGAGTCTGAAGTCTAATAATTCTTGATGTAAATACTAAAATAGAAATGCTGAAATAAGTTCTAAGTAACAAGATAAAATGCGAGTGTTGTGTAAAAATGTGTTTTTGGTTTTTTTTGTATAATAGAACAATAAATAAAGTAAAACAAACTGAATACAGAAAATAGTATCGCGTATGTAAAAGAGATTTGAAACTACAGTAGGGAAAAGAGTTTTCAGGGAGTAGCGGATACACCTCTAGCATTTATAAAGGGCTAAGGTAAAGAATATTATCATGAACGTTCTCAAGTATGTATGTGTGGGAGGAACTCCGTATTTGGACAAATAGGCAGCAACCACTGCTCATATCATCCTCATAACCACACCAGACAGCAATACACATCAATTGAATTACCGCGCTATTAAGGGACTTGTCCCGTATGACGTATCCCATGGCATGGATAGTGTATTGTGAGTTTTCTCGATTCCCAAGTTGATACGTAAGGACTACCAAGAACTTTATAGTCACTTTAAGTGTCAACACACCTCCGTCTACCAACAAGTAGTTCCCTCCATCAAGTCCCCACAAGAGGCAAATATTGAGAGGTCGACTTCTCCTAACATCAAGACAAAGACAATCTAACACATGGTCACAACGATGAATATCATAATAAACTTTATCTTATTCCAGTATCATGCTAGGGTTTCTCCATCTCCCCAAGAACTAATGATCTACTCAGACATGGAGGCAATCAAAATCATGGCAAAGACAATGGAATATATCATAGATGAATAATACTTGTATAAATCCACAACGAGTATGAAAATTACAACAAGATCTAGACAAGATGTAGATGGGATGGATGGAGATGGTGGTGATGCAGTGGTTGATGATGAAGATCGATGCCTTAGCCTCCCGGATCTGCGTAGGGCGAAGATGGATCCCCGGTGAATGAGTTCCCCCTCCAGATTCCTTCCGGAGGTGAGGTTTTAGTGATTTCTGGGTGTTATGTATGTCGTCTCCCAATCTAGTTGAACGGGGTGAAACTATTTGAGGAGGCGGTGGCAGTGCCAACTATACGGCGGGAACTATACGGTCAGAAAAGTTCCTTTCGCCATATAGTTGTGTCCTCCAATTGCATTTGGTTTTCTTCTGGTGTAATTGATATTTCCCAAATAAGCGATTTACGTTGTTTTTTACTCCTTTTCGGTCCAATACAATTGGTCCAAAAATTATGTCCATCGTATCCTGATCCTGGTGAAAATAGACATAAAAGATGCGTGCGAACGCCATAAGATACCAAGATCCTACAACTACAATGCAAAATAATAATATAAAACATGATGCAAATATGCACTCATCAACTTCCCCATGCTTAGATTCTTGCTCGTGCCGAGCAAGTTTAGCTTTAATGGATGTGATCCTCATATTCATGAAGCTGAGTCGATAAAATAAATGAGGCAGTTGCAGCATGTGTTTATCATATACAATATATAGGAATAAGTTCATGAATAGTATCTTACTGGAACCATCCGAATAATATTAGCAGGCTTCCACACCTTAGCATTTAATAGTTCACAAAAGATCACTCTCAACATGATCTAAAAGTATTCGGTTCGACCGAATGAGTTAGCGAGGTAGTCCCAAGTGTTTTAGGATTAACATATTCACTTCCGATTCAAAATCTCAAACGTTTTTTTTGTCTTACTACAATATAGTGGTATATGCCTATTTGCTCTTTGCACATTCGCTCTTTTTCTTCTTTATTTTTATATATATGTGCTCACACTTTTGTTTAAGTATTGTGCAAAGGAGTTAGCCATATATTCCACTTCTTGATCATTCAAAGTTTAACGATCTCAATTACCAAATTCAAAGTTGAACAATCTCAATTAGCAAATTCCAATTGTATATGAAGCATCTTTATAGCTTGAATATTCTACCTCGTCTTGTTCTCACTCTAATTTGATAGAACTTTTTAATTTTTCTTTGTTCAAGGCTTCTTTTTCAACTCTAATTTATTAGATAATTTTTCCTTTGTAAATCAAACCATGAAGTTACAACATATTGACAAAATTATCTTTCTATGTTCCATTAATACCAATGGCGTGGAAGACTCCTATTGCTATCATCAAGTGCAAGTAAAATTATAATAAACTTGGAATTTCATAAAAGGGATCGACTATTTCTGAAGGGAATTCTAATGATGCAAACTTTATTTCTAAACTCGAACTAATGCAAAACTAGAATAGTAAATAAAACTTATAAGATAGATTACAAGGTCTTAAAGATCTCCCCAAGCTTGGAATCAAGCCAGGCAGTATCGAATAACCCCCCTCGATTATTTGATATCGTGATTATTGTAGATCACTATGGCACCATGGCATGTAGCACTGCGGTGCACAGCTTCTTGTTGGTATCCTCCAGAGAAGTGATGCGGCTGTAGCACCTGCGCAAATCATAGTGCGAAGTGTACACCTTATCTACGAGTTTAGTCACCAATGTGACGAGATCATCCTTCTTCTCTATCTTCTTGACAAGGTGACATACTTCAACACGATGGAGTAGCTCCTGCTTCTGATATATCTCCAGTGCTCGCACGTGGTCCTTTGTCCTAGGGATAACTTCTTCTTCCTCTTCCATTATTGATGGATCGGGGAAGTAGAAACTGTTCATCCAGTCTTCTTGAGGCTTCACCTTCATACGATCACCAGTGGTAGGCCTCGAGAGGGGCACCGTTGGTTCCTTGATAGCTCCTGCACCAATGTTAGGTATTTCCTTATGCTTGTGCGGCCTGGTGTCCGTGGTGATGAACTTGACTGTCTCCACACGCCCTTTTCCATGCGGCTTGTGACCTTCTCTCTCTTGTTGAGCTCCCTTCATTGCCGTCCAGCTGATCTCCGGGGGATCATAGACATCACAGATGATGTAGATGTCACTCCAATCTTCATCGACATCACTGTTGTAGAATATTGTCTCGACGTACTCCTCGTACCTCGGGCTAAACCTCTCCACATCCTCTTTGGCATCCTCCATGGACGGGCTGCGAGAGCGGTCCCTGGAAGGAGCAATGAGACCCAAGGGTTTTCCACGGCCTGGGACAGGATAGAGCATGGCTAGATTGGTTCTTGATGATTATGATTAGATAGAAAACAATGGCAGTATATAAGAGGGGTCAGAGGTTAGTAAAACTCGCAAGAAACATCAAATTCATGCCCAAGAAAAGAATCTTAACGGAATAGGAAAAGAAATCACGATTTTGGAGGAGTCCTGCCGCGTAATGACCAACTATATGGTCGCGGCCCGTATAGCTTCGGCCGTATAGTTTGGTTCCGGACAGATATTTCCAAATATCTCGAGTCCGGGTCGATTAAGTTACCGACCTGGAACCGACAAAACTATTTTTTAGATGAATTGAAAAACAAAATAAGGTCGAACCATCCAGAAGGTTCAACGACCAACTATATAGCGGAAGGTTTTTCCTCCGGCCGTATAGTTTGGCCGTATAGTTTCTAGAGGCCAAAAATTATTTCGCGAAGGGGATACCGTACCTTTAACAATCAACTATACGGTGGGAGATTTTTCTCTGACCGTATAGTTGCGCCCGTATAGTTACTAAAACCCCTCAAAAAATTCAGAAAATAAGAGAAATTCAAAGGCGGAAATTTCAGTAGTAAATTTTTTGAAGACAAATCACTTATTAGAGAAATAAAACTTACCTATCACTTACCGTTTATTTAGGAGGGAGTGACAAGCTCCTCCAAACACAAGGAATTCTTCTCTTTTGGATGAATTGACCTTAGTTCATCTAATGATTCTTGAAAACGAAAATCACCGGAACTAAAGTTCCTCTCAATAAGATTGGTGTCTTGATGTGCAAATATGGACACTACATCCAACATCTTTATTTCTTGCCTCTACATAATCTGCAATTCAAATTCTTGAAGTAAAAGGATCCAATGGATCAGTATTGGCTAATGATTTTTTCTATCAAGTAGTTCCTTTAAGCCATCATGATCCATATGAAGTCTTACTTTTGCATTAACTATATAAGAACGAAATTTATCGCAAGAGAAAAATACAACAAAGAGTTCTCTTTCTTCCTTAGGACAATTCTTTTGAGCACTATTAAGAGTTCTACTAGCATGATTTATAATATTAAATCTGTGACCTATATGTTGTCCTAGAGTTACTCCTACAACATCATCACTAGCTTCACATATTAAGTCAAAAGTCATATCCCAAATAGGTGGTTTAATAATAGGAGAATGGGATAAAGCATATTTAAGTTTATCAAAGGCAATAAGGAATTTATCATCAAAATTAAATCTTACTCCCTTTTGCAACATGTTAGTTAAAGGTTTGGAAATTCCAGATAAATTTCTAATGAACCTTCCATAAAACCCACATGACCAAGGAAATTTCTTATACCTTTTATATCCCTAGGTTGTGGCATTCTATCTATTGCTTCAAACTTAGCTCTATCTACTTCAATACCCTTACATGATACCTTATATCCAAGGGCTATGCGTTCTTTGACCATGAAATGGCACTTCTACTAGTTTAGAACAAGATTGGTTTCTTCGCAATGCTGCAAAACTCTTTTGAGATTATCCAAGCAACTAGTAAACGAAGTTCCATAGACAGAAAATTCATCCATAAATACTTCCATTATTAGTTCTATAAAATCCGCAAAATTAGCAGTCATGCATGTTTTGAAAGTAGAAGGAGAATTACATAAACCAAAAGGCACGTCGGTAAGCATGTAAACCATAAGTACTAATAAAAGTTGTTTTAAGTTGGTCATCAGGATGAACAACTATTTGGGAAATACTAGAGTATCCATCCAAGTAACAAAAATGAGTATGGTTTGCTAACCTCTCTAAAGTTTGATCTATGAATGGTAAAGGATAGTGATCTTTCCTAGTTTCTTTATTCAATTTCCTAAAATCTATGCACATTCTTTGTCCAAGAATAGTTCTTGTAGGTATCAGTTCATTGTTTTCATTTGGAACAACAGTAAAACCACCCTTCTTAGGAACACAATGAACCCGACATACCCATTCACTTTCTTTTACATGATAGATTATACCTGCATCCAGTAGGTGTACTATTTATTTTCTTACCACTTCCTTCATTTCAGGCTTCAGCCTTCTATTGAATTCTGCAACTGGTTTAGTGAAGGGAATATGCCCGAGAGGCAATAATAAAGTGGTTATTATCGTATTCCTTATTTATGATAAATGTTTATTTTACATGCTATAATTGTATTAATATGGAAACATTAATTCATTTTTGTTTAATAAACAAAAAGGAAGTTCCTAGTCATGCCTCTCTCATAAACTAGCTCGTTGATTAACAAGATGATCAAGGTTTCCTGATCATGGACATTGGATGTTGTTAATAACGGGATCACAACATTAGTGTAATGGTGTGATGAACATTCATCCGAAGTATAGCATTACGATCAAAGTCATTGAGTTTATATTGCTATAACAACTTACGAAGTGATCCTAATCCTTAGACCATGAGATCATGTCAATCACTAACACCGGGAGAGTTTCTTGATAACATCAAACGTCACACAGTAACAGGGTGATTATAAAGATGGATTCAGAACTAATAAAGTGTTATGTTGAGGCCCATGGATCGAGAGTGGAATTTGTTCATCCCGATGACGGATAGATATACTCTGGGCTCTTTCGGTGATATCACATTGGTTAGCTTGCAAGCAAGTGATTTGATCACTAGAATGTTATATCACGGGAACGAGAAAAGAGTGCATGTCAGTAACGAGATCAAACTAGGTATGGAGATACCGATGATCGAATCTCGGACATGTAATATATCGCGAAACAAAAGGATTAAGATAGTAGCGTAAAAGGTTCCGACGATCACAAGAAAGTCATCGTTGAATGTGTGGGAGTCAGTATGGGTCTCCAGATCCCGCTTCTGATTATTGATCTGAGAGTGGTCTCGATCATGTCCGCATTATTCGCGAACTGTAGGGTGACACAATTAAGAGACACCGACATCCATTTGGAGCAAAAGTTTCATGCCGAAAAGAATAACAAGCGTAGGAATTTATTTCACTAGATACCGAAACGGGTTTTCGGGTGAAATTGCAGAAAGTGTTTCTGCATGTGAAATGAAATACTAGCAAGGGGTTATATGTGAATGTTTTTCATTAAAGTAATTTACAAAATTATGAATAAATAAAAGGAGTTTTATTTAATGAGAGTTTGCATTAAATTTGGTGGAAATTTAATGGGAATTTGAGTGGGTTTTTTAGTGGAGAAAATTGAAGGGCCATTTTGTGAGTGGAGTGTCCACCCACATGAATGAGGGAGAGGTGGGGGCACCCTCCATGGCCGGCGGCCATGCCCCCTTGGGCTGCCCCCCTCCCCTATATAAGGAGCCCCTCCTCTCACTTCTCACTCACACCTCCTCGTGAAGGATCTCTCTCCCCCTCTAGTATTTATCCCCCATGGTCTCGGACTAGCGAGATACATGTTCCCGGTGGCTATTCGGCAAGAAAGAGTTGTGCTTCCGCTGCATCGCTGGAGCGAGGAGGTGGAGGTTGCTCGGTGCCTCGAACGTGTGTGCGAGCACGGATGCGCTGCTGTTTTGCGGCGCTAGGACTTCCTCTCGATCTTGAGATCGACAAGAGATCGTCTACATCAACCACGAGTTTGGACTCGTTAAGCTTTGTCGGTCATCAAGGGTATGTTCTCTACGGATGTACATCCGCCCGTTGTTTGTATCTAGTAGATAGATCTTGGTACATAGTTGTTCCCATCGTAGGAAATTTTTTGTTCTCTGTGCTGTGAACCCTACAGTGGTATCAGAGCCGGATCTATGCGTAGATGCTTTGCACGGGTAGTACACATATGAGTATGTGGGCGATGATGATCATTTTATTGCTTCTTAGTTGTACTTTGGATATTGGTGGCATAGTGGGATGAAGCGGCCCGGACAAACTTTACATGTCCTCGCACATGAGACCTGTTCCCCGCTTGACATGCAACTAATTTTGCATAAGTGGCTAGCGGGTGTCTGTCTCTCCTACTATAGTCAATATCTAATTTCCAACGAGTTGTCAACAATTTGGTTATCCTCGTTGTGGTTCATGTTCGTAGGTAAGAAAGTTTCTATCTTCGAAAGCCCTAAGCCACGTAAAACTTGCAATGGATAAATTAGAGGCGTCTAGTTTAGATTGTTGCTGGGCTAGTGTTATGATATGGTGCTGTTGTAAGTAGAAGTATGAGATGATACTCTTGCAACACACATAGCGTGTAAGTTCCATAGACCTTGGCCTTACACATAAAGGTATGATAGAGATCATACCACGGTGCACATGATGGAGATCATATGCGGGAACCATATCATTTCACTAATAAACATGTGATGTTTTGATTGCATCTTATATTGCTTGTTTGGCATTTTATTAGCATAATAATATGATCCCTCATTTAGATATCAAGATAAGAATGTGTTCTTCCTTAAGTATGCACCGACAATGTTTCGTCGCTTCAAGACATCACGTGATGATCGGGTGTACTTGAATCCACGAGCATATCTCGGGTGTAAGACAGTTACACACGCGAATACTAAGGTTCTTACTTGGCGAGCCTAGCATGTACAGACATGGCCTCGGAACACGGACCGAAAGGTTAAGCATGAGTCATATGTTTTGATATGATTACCATATGGATGCTCGCCTTTGAAGCTGCACCGACTCACGTGATGATCGGACTTGGTGTAGTGGATTTGGTTCATGTAATCACCAAAAAGGCACGAGGGATGTTGTTTTTGAGTGGGAGTTCATTTCTAATTTGGATTAGTAGAACTCAATTTATCATAAATTAAATCAAAGTGAATTTCCATAATTTGTTGTAGTCATTGGCATTTGTTCACCACCTTATGCATAGTTGTAATTGAGATAATAGAATAATAGAATTCTGGATATATACTTTACGAACTGGTATCGTATTGTGTTGAGTGTCAATCTAAAGTTTAAAGTCCTATTGCAAACTTTCAGCAAACTATAATTACTCCGTGAAATTTAATAATTGGTATTAAATCGAGAGTAACAATTCCAGTGTTAGTATCTTAAGTATCATGTTTGCCTCCATGATTCTTGATTGTTTTAATATCAAGTTTATCTAGGAGCTGAAAGAATTATTTCAGAAACCATCATGTGTGGCAGATATAACGATATCTGAAACAATGTTTTGGTTGCAAAATAAGTATAATATATGTTCTCATATTGGATGAGAATTTACGAAGGTTGGAGATGCTAGACATCCTAATCATCCAAAAGGGTTTTGGAAAGTAATGTTATACTCACGATTCGCCTTTATAAGTTTAAGTAGCTTGATCATGAAAGTCGTCATGATAAGGATGAATAGAAGATGTATGTAAAGTGTTTACTACACTAAAAGATTACAAAAGAATGGATTTTGAAAGAATACCGATCATTTGATGATGGTGATCTACTTCAAAGTGCAAGTCCAAAGGTATTATTATTTGAATATACACGCTTTGGACTATGTGTCTTGTATATGGCGCCACTTTTGATGTTGATAGATTCTTATAAAAAGGAAATGCTGAAAGAGAATCTATAAAATATATTTGGCAGAAAAGAAAAGATTGGAAATATCCAATTTAAGTATATATATGATATACATGTTATGGTTGTATTCTTTGCTTGTTAAACAATGTGGTTCTTGGGTATTGGATACCGAATTGGTTGATATGAAATTTCATACGAAACAACGCAATTCATGAACCACAATGGCCTAAGTAACTAGCAAGAGAATATGTGATGATGTTCATCGAAAACAAAAGAACCGTTGTTTGTATTTCTCGTTGACATCAAAGCTTGACTTCAAGATTTGTTTTAATAATTGTTATTTGAATCAGGTATTATGAGAACAAAGGTTGTTCAAATAATTACCGTATTCCATATAAGATGGATGATTTACAAATCTAGTTGAAGAAATCACATCCATAAAACCTAATGCTAAAATGTCGCAAGACAAATGATTGAAAAATCACTTACGAAGTGACATTGCCGTTTAAATTATATTGGAAATAAAACATGAAGAATTTCCATATACATGGATTTTTGGAGTCTTTGATTTGATCAAGTGACGCTTGTGAGACTTTCCTCGGGATAATTAAAACTTCGTTCAAAGGCCAAAGAAGAACGATCGGCTAAATTATTGGAATTAATACATATCGATGTATGTAGTCCATTAAGTATAGTCGTAAGCGATGGATTTCAACTTCATATGATTTCTTTGGAAATTTGAGTGAATGTTCACTTAATGAGAAAGAAGTATGAAATATTTGAAAAATGTTCAAAGACTTTCAAGATGAAGTGAAAATCATTGTAACTAGAAAATAAATGGTTTATGATTTTATCATAAGGGATTTATTTGAGTTACAAGTGTAACAAGAAAAATAAATGAATTATGATTTTATCATAAAAGGGATTTATTTGAGTTACAAGTTTAGCAAAACACCTAGATTTACATCTCCCAAAACACCATAGGAATATGGAGTGTTTGAGATTTGTAATGAAACCTTGTTTGACATGGTTGGATCAAAGGTGTTATTGATAAAACTGCCATTATGTTTTAAAAGATTAAAGCTTTAGAGACTTCCGCTTTTACACTGAAAAGAGATCCATCTTGATCCGTTGAAATGACACCATGGAAGTTATAGTTTGGGGTAAAACCCAAGTTGTCATTTCTTAAATTTTGGTATGCTAAACATAAGTAAGATGTTTACAACCGAAGTCGGATGAGCATGTCTTTGTAGGTTATTTCGAATAACAATTGGTTAGTCCTTCATAACACCAAAGACAAAAGGGTTTGTCGCTTGAAACGTGAAGTTTCTTGGAGAAGGAATTTTTGCAAAAGTTAAGTGGGAGGACAATAGAACTTTGATAAGGTTAACGAACATTAGCTAAATGTGCTGAGTTGCGCAGCGTCGGAAATCGTTCCGAAGGCTGCCATAATGCTCATAGCTTATGTGCCTCAAAGGTTGTGGTCACGGAGATCTAAGTTCCTATTGAACCAAGTAGGTCGGTTAAACAATCAAATGCTAAGATTTGAGAGTAAATCATTATTGTTTGACAATGATGAACCGAATACATACAAAGAAGCGATGATGGGACCTGACTCCGTCAAATGGCTTGAAGCCATAAAATCCATGATAGTTCCATATACGAGAAATCAAGTTTTGAACTTGGAAGACCCTCCGGAAAGGTGTAAAAACCTATCGGTTGCATTTGGATCTATAAAGAAACAGACATGGATGTTTCACATCTATGAAATAGTCGACATGTCGTAAAGTATTTTACGACAATGTTCAAGGAGTTGACTATGACAAGATTTGATCTTTCATAGCGATATTTAGTCTGGACGGATTAAAGTAGCAACCACTACATATAATTTGGTATATGGTAGATGAATAAACAAAACAAAATTCTTCTAATAGAATGGTTACCTAGGACGTGTACATGACATGGTCCAAAGGGTTTCATTAAAATTCAAAGGATGCTAAAAGGGCATGCAAACTTCAACAGTTGAAGTAAGCATCTCGGAGTTGGAATCTTCACCATGATGAAAAAGGAGTTTTTCATCAGGAGACGATGAAGATGCTTGCATTTGCAAGAAATTAAGTGGGAGCGCTAAGACATATTTCTAATACATTATGTGGAGGACATATTGTTGATTAGAAATGATGTAATTTTTATTGACAAAGGTTAAGAATTTCATTTGATGAAAGACTTAGGCAAAACCCGAATATTTAGCATGAATATCTATAGTGGATAGACTGTGACGCCAATATGGTTGTGCCAAACGTACATATATGAGATATTAAAGGAGTTCAATATAGAAACGACAAGAAATAGTTCTTGTTGCATGGAAAGGAATTGAATCAAGATTCAAGTGTATCGACACTTAAAGTGAAACAAGATTCAAGTGCTTTGACACTTGATGAGTGAAATCACGAGAATGTTTTGATCAATCATACCATGATATGTACACATCCAGATATGTTCTATGCTCTAAGTGTTATGAGCATATACCAGAATGAATCATAAAATGATCATTGGACGATAGTGAGGATATTCTTTTTGAAAGAACTAAGAATATATTTGTGTAGAGGTGAAAAACAATTACAAATAGTTTATTGTAAAGCGTTACATTGATACTAGGTTTGTCACAAGATACAAAATAAGTTTATCTCAATTTAAACTATGGGTGGCACAATGTAATGGAAAGGATATTCCATGATGGATTTGGATGAAATCCATAGTTAAGACATTGTGACGAATACTACAACAAAAAGGCTAAGTATATGATTGCTATAACCAGGAATTTCTCAAGAATATATGCAACAAGCACAAAGAAATCAAAGCTTTGCGACTTGAAAATTCCAAATTGCAGATTGAAAAGGATGAAGAAGAAGGTAAATATTTCCGACATTCAGCCATAGTTATTGTCTTAGTCGAATTTTTCTTCTGACTAATATTTTCTCCTTTGCAGATTTGGTTAAGCAATCAAGCAAGATGGTGGAGGAGACCGAGAACTTCAAGGTCTACCAAATGGAGAATGCCGAACTTCGCGAGGAGGTGAAGAACCTCCGCAAGTCGAGCAATATGGAGACCGAGAGTCTTGGAAAACTTCTGGCCCTCCATGATAAAGAGATTGGTGATCTTAAGAAAGACTTTGAGAGTCAGAAGGATCTTTCCCAAGCCATAGAGGAAGAGCCGAAGAATCTTCGGGAGGAGCATTCCCAGTGGAACCACTTCATGCTTGGTAATTTCCCCAACATTATCTTTCCCCTTTTATTTTCCAACATTTTTTGTCAAATTTTTTGACTTTATTCTTTCCCAGATCCTCTGCATCTTTCCGAATCTTCTTCCTCCGAACCTCGTTCTAAGTGCATCAAGTCGGTCGGTGATGTTCTCTTTGACTTCCGTTAGACTCTTGAAGAGGCTGGCGAGTCGGTGATACTTTTCGACTTGAACAACTTGTCAGTGCTTGAGATGAGGGACAAATCGAAGGAGATTCCGAAGCTTATTGAGGATTGGAAGATCTTGTACGCTCGAACTGCTGCGCAAAATGCCCTTACTATGGTGATGAGTCACCATAGTGATATGCAAATATGGCATGTCACCAAGGGCATTGCCAACGAGGACGATGAAGGCCACCCACAAGACATCAAGGCCATCCAAGAGTCTTGTGCTGGCCTTGCTTATCGCGTGGCGGAGATGACGAACTACACAACGCCATTCTTCCAGTCTGTCACTGTGCCTCCTTCTCCAAAAGATCCAGAAGATAGCCTTGTCGAAGAGGAAGAAATATCCGAGTCTCTTGAGAAGGACGACGATGATATCGATTCCAGCGGTCCAAGGTCTCCACCACCACCTATTGGGGGGATAACCCCCGGTAGGGTCACAAGGGGTAAAACATAGCCCAGCTTGGCTTATGCCGAGTAAAGAAAGAACCAGACTGAGTAAGGACGGCCGTGTAAGAGGATCGTATGCGACCGACATAGAAACTATGTCGGCCCGTATAGGACAAAGATGTTAACCTTGTCGAAACCGACGAGCCGAGTCTCACGAGGAGGGGCCGCATCATATAGGACGTGTGGCACCTTTCCGAGTGAGGTTCAGGAGGGACCATGGTAAAGCGTGGTCAAAAGAGAAGGGCGGCGCCGGGTGACACGAAAGGAGCCGGGTGACGCCAAAAGCAAGGGCTGGCGTACAAAGTTACTGCATGATGCCAAAGGAACAAGAGGTGATGTACCTGAAGACCGTTAGCTGTCTAGCTTTATGGACTGGGCCACTGGGCTTAGGGCAAGCCCATGAACTGGCCCGTAAAGTAGGGACCAAGATCCAAACAGTAAGCCTAGAACCCAAAGGGGTGAAACCAAGCTAGCTATGCCTATATATGGAAGAGCATAGATGTAGTTAGAGGAGGTTGGACCTAGTAGGGAACTAGTGCACTGAACACTAGTTCATACAACTCGAGGAGCACTTGTAAAACACTAGCATCAATAAAATTCCTAAGTGTGGAGAGTTCATCTTGTTCTTCGTGCATGGAAAAACCGTGCACTCCCTCCACGATGATCGCAAGCACCCATTCAGCCCCCAACTTAAGCCTACCCTTGGCATATGCCGTGACACCACCACGACAGTTGGCGCCCACCATGGGGCAGAAGTAGGTGCTTGATGGAGTCTTCATCCGGACGGGCAACATCATCGCCAAGACCGGCGAGCGCGTCTACTCCAGACTCATCCAGAGGTTTAGAGCGCTCAACTTCGTCAGCGACAATGCGGGATGCTTCAGGACCAAGACATTCCCTAGGGGCGGTTGCTTCATCAAGTTCGGCGAGGTCTAAGTTGCGGTGCGAGTGGAGCGTGCATATCCGGAGCACGTCATCCTGGCGCCGGATCCACCTACGGTTGTTGCCGCAAGGAAACTTCACCAGCTCGTCTACGTTGAGGTAATGATGACAACCCCTAAGCCAACAGCTCCTCCAGCAGCTCCCGTAGTGAACGAGAATACTGAGGGAGGAAATCAATAGGAAACGCCAAGAGCTGCAAGAACAGCGAAGGCACCGCTAGAAAAGCTAGAGAATATAGATAGGAGTAAGAGAGCTAAAGAACTGCAAGAAGCAATAGATAAGTTGGCAGAGCCAGTAGCGCAAGCAACTGATCCGGCACGCATGCAGGCCGAGTTAGAGGAGGCCAGGATAAAAGTCCTGGAGAAGGCAAAGGAGTTAGCACAGTTACAACAAGATGTGGATATCACAATCCGAGAGCTCAACTCGGCAAATCGAGTCAAGGGCGCAAAGACGCAGCTTGATGCAACCAGATTAAGAGGAAGAAACCTCAATGAGGAACTGGCAGATGCAACGTCAAAAATAACACCAGAGAACAGCAACAAAACAGCCATGCGACCGACATACAATACAGCAGTAGATAACCTAAGAGCCGCATAAGCAGTAATGGCAGAGTTACCCCATTTAACGGGTGAGGCAAAGAAAAGACAACAAGAGCGAGTCAATGAACTAGTAAGAGCAGCAGGAATGCTGAATGAGGCATACTACAGGGCAAATCCGGGTATAGCAGGGAGGTCACAGCTGGTTCACTTGGCAACTCCCATCCCGACAAGATCAGCAGGTCATACAGCTTCCTCACCCGGAGTGGCACCGAGACAGAGAAAAGAAAAGAGTGTGGATTCAGGGAGGAACAAGCAAATGATCACCTATGACCCGACAATGGCTCAGGGAAACCCATCGCATGCATAGGGAACAAGAAGGAACAATGCCTAGGGAAATGAGAACCAGGAAAATGCGGGCCGAGAAAGGCAAGCAGGAAAAAGGAATGACAATGGAGGGAAAAATTTTGCGCCTCAGCCTAGGCGTGGAGCTCACTCGGCAGGAGGAGGAAATCCA
This sequence comes from Avena sativa, assembly GCA_916181665.1. NCBI lineage: Eukaryota > Viridiplantae > Streptophyta > Magnoliopsida > Poales > Poaceae > Avena > Avena sativa. The sequence continues at coordinate 382,079,111 of OV702281.1, read as the reverse complement.
GCGCCGAATAATGCTCCAGCTCAACCAGAAAGAAGACAGCAAAGCGCGGGAAAGGCAACACAGGAACCTATTGACCCGAATGCAAACAGGTACAATGACGGTTATTCGACAATGGTGAATGACGGGTATGAATTGCTGGATCATGCATATCAAGCAAAGGAAGCCAGACTCAGAGGCAGAAAACTTCAGCCGGATGATGCAAGGTTGAAGCTTGACTGAATAAAGATGGAAGAACTGATCGAGTCGCAAGGTCCACAAGGTCCACCATGCTTTGGCCCGAGGATCATGAAGGAGCCACATGTACCAAATTTTCAGCTGGCGAGAGGAACGAAAACTTACGATGGGAGCACAAAGCCAGAAGACTAGCTCATAGATTATGGAACTGCTGTGAAAATCGCGTAGGGAAATTTGAGATGGGCAGTACGATATGTACCGCAAATGTTAGAGGGACCAGCACGAGTATGGCTGAACAACTTGCCACCAGGAAGCATCAACATCTGGATCGATTTTCAGGATGCTTTTGTGAGCAATTTCATGAGCACCTACAAGAGGCTGAATTGCCCACAACAGCTAGCAATGTGCAAGCAAAGGCCTAATGAGACAGACAGAGAGTTCCTCACAAGATGGTGCACGATGCACAACTCTTGTGAAGGGGTAATCAAGTAGGCAATCGCTTGGTTTGCACAAGGATGCAGACAAGGAAGTGTGTTGTGGCAAAGGTTATAGAGGGATATGCCGGCAAGCTTGGCAGAAACAATAAGGATTGCTGACTCATATGCGTTAGGAGATCCGACTCAGCCTCTGCTCATGTCGGCATACGGGATGACTGAGACTTAGATTTATGATGCTGTCGGGTCGGAAAGGCGCCGGGAAAGAGCCGAATACAGAAGCAAAAGAAGAGATGAAAGGCCGGACTACAGATATGGTTCGACTCAGGTTGCGACCGTGAGCTAGGATCATCCAGATGCTGGAAGTAGCCAACGTCAAAGGACAAATGGACAACAACAGTGTATACCAAAAAATGATGGCAAAAATCCATATGAACAAAGAAAGCCATATCAGGACAGACAAAAATATACCTATGAGATGATGCTGGATCAGTCGTGTAAATTTCACACGCCTAGTCCGAGTAAGCCAGCAAATCACACAACAAGGCAATGCACTTGGTTTCAGAAGGGAGATAGAGTGGATTCACCGAGTAAGCAACTACCACCACCTCCCCCTCCACCACTTATAGGAGGAAATGCCCAGACTGTTGGAGCTGAGCACAGATATGAGAACAGGCAGTCGAGGTATCATAATCAAGAAAGAAGGGAAGCTGTGCACCAAGTGCACAATCCAAGAGGTGACGATGCTCATGTCGGCCATGGAACTAGAAATGAGTACAAAGAACATCACTAGAGCTATGTATTCTTTTTCATAGAGCCGAATGACAAAAATAGCCAGCAAAGACGAATGATGGAAGTAAATGCCACAATGCGACAATTCCTATGTACATGCACTGGTCTGAACAGGAGATAACTTGGAGTATAAAGGATCACCCAAGATCATGCCAACCCCAGGAGGTTATGCTCTAGTATTGGATCCAACTTTCATGGGCCATGATACCAACGTGAAATTTTCAAGGTACTGATCGATGATGGCAGTAGCATCAACATCATGTACAAGGATACCATGCTCAAGTTAGGCATTACCATGAACATGTTGGAACCGACTAAGACAACTTTCCATGGCATCGTGCTGGGATTGTCCTATGAGCCAATTGGCAAGATCTGGGTTGACGTCTTATTCGGCAATTGAAAGATCCCTCCTTTATAAAGGAAAAAGGATCCCTATGATTGCAATGCTAGTCCCTGGATCAATGCTAGCATCCACAGTTTAAGATGAAGTACACAGAAACAAAGGTCATTATTACAGTCATTCCAGAGACAAACATAGTCTTTACAACTCCAAGGCCACAGGCCTAGTACAAGAGTTTGCATAAGTAAATAGATAAAAGTCTTCATCTTCATGTGCCACAGGCAAACATGTTGAGTGTAGACTCATGACTCCTAATCCTCATCAGAGTAACCTGCAACATCACAAGTTACAGCCACAGTGGATCAATACATTGGAATAGTATTGGCAAGTGATACCTTAGTATAATTTTGGTGGACTAGATACTATATGCAATTTGGCTAAGTGTAGCTTAGGCTTGCTTTGCTCAAAATAGGTTTTGCCTATTAGTTGAAATCACTAAGTTTTTCTTTGTCAAAAACTTTTCCCAAGGAACCACCAATAGACATTGGGGTCCTTCACCCTTGTTCACCCACAAGTTTTACTTAGAAATTGGGATGAGGATATTCTTGATAGCTTCCATGTCTTGATGCTCAATTTGTCCAATACCAGGGACATGGCTAAGTACTTAGATTCTTCCATCTGCAGAGGTTGTGCACTTTCCCCACAAGACTTGATTTTAACCAAGACAAGACCTTTCAGAAGCCTTCCCTTAGACCAAATGGACGCGTTCCAACCTATCATCCCACTACCACCAACTGTCAAAATGGCTAAGTTCTTGCAACTTATGTGATCCAGGCAGAGCCCATATTGCCAGGTGGCTGCACTAGAAGCTTTTTAACATTTGGCCTCTCAAATCCCTTTATTCCTGGGTGGCTTTCCACAAGTGAGATACACAAGGTAAACCATAGAAATGGGCCTTGTGTAACCACTCAACATAAACCATTCCTTCCATTCCACCCAGGTGTTTCATTTACTTAGTTGTTTTATTAAGCAAAAACACAAGTCCAAAGACTTAGAATATTTTTCCATAGCATGAATAATTCACCACCCTTGGTTGCTACTAGCTAGGCTAAGCATGGCATAGATAAGCATCTTAACTTAGAAATTTCTAGCAATTCTATAACTACTAGGATTTCCCAAGCATAGCATATAAGCAAAATATAACCATGCAAGACTTAGCAAAATAGTTCTAATGCATAGTAGAAAACATAGGGATAAAAATATGAAGCACCACTTTCCTTGGTAGTTTGGAGAGTAGCTACACTCCTCACAATCACAATCACTATTGGCACCAAAATCTACACATAAAATCATAACAACAAATCACATACAAAATAAATACAAGCAAAAATATATGAATGCATGCAATATGATATGTGATGATTTTCTAAGCTCAATAAGACAAGTGCACAGTACTGGTTCATAAACAAGTTCAAAACTTGCCAAACAACATTTATTTAAACACTAAAACATTTCTCAAATAATTTATATACACAAAATAGGCCTACACATGTTTCTGTAAATAAAACCATTTTAACAGAAACAAAACATTAAACACATTGCATATTTGGAAAGGGCTTGCTCTCCTGATTCCATTGATATAAAATTTGTCAAATTTGAACGTGGGGATCAAAAGTTATGATTAAAACAAAATCAAACAACTAATAGATCTAATTCAAATTTTTAAAACGAACTCTGTGCCACGCGGAGCTATCCTATTGGCTGGTACCGCTTCGCGTCGGATCACGCTTCTGAGCCGCTGGATCTAACTTAATCGCGCGGCTCAGATTGAATCATACCGCTTCACCTAAAATCTACCGTGACCACTAGATCTAGATCTAACGATCCTAAGCACCTGACCATCCAGTGGCGGCGCTAGCGGCGGCGACAGGCGGCGACGCGCTCTGTCAGTGGCGGAGCCGGTGAACTAGGTCGCCCGGGGAGGTGGGAGGATGCTCACCAGATTCGTAGTGACGAGGAGAAGCTCAACGTGTCCTTGGTTGGCGAAGGGGCGCTCGGAGTCATCAGGGATTCCTCGCCGGAGTTCGCGAAGGCGTCGGGTACGGCTGCTCGTTGACGTTGGCGAAGATACAGATCATGCCAGGGCAAAATAGACAGTGCGTCAGATGCGCCGAGTGATGCTGGTCATGCGAGTGTCAAGGAGAGGGCAATGTGCGGTCAGAACTAACCAGGAAAGCTTGCCGGAGTTGATGGTGTCGTCAGACTCGTGCCGTCGTCGATGTTGACGAGGCTCTGAATGATCCTAGCATGCACTAGAGGGGTTAGGAGATGCGCATGGTTGCAGGGAATGTACTGGCAAGATTATAAGTCAAGGGGCGCGGGGAGCTCACCGGAATTTGCTGCCGAAGTTCGTCGGTACCGCGGCAGAGTTCGGCGAATTGTGGGCAGCCTGGTGGCGTGGCGTCTGTGCTAGGTGAGGGGAAATGAGCGGCGAGGGGAGGTGGTCTTATAGCCAGAGCGGGGGCGGAAATCTCTCGCCGTATCAATGCCATTTAAGCGCGGAATCAGTGCGGGGAAACGGCAGCGGCGAGGTGGTCGTCGGCGTTGATTGAGGACGAAGGGTGACACGGCAGTGAGGGCCCAGTCGTCAGCGAGTGGGTACATGCGCGCGGGGTGAGAAACAGAGAGAGGGGGAAACCCGGGTGGGCTGGCTAACGGGCTGCTTCGCTTGTTGGGCCAAAATCTTGACGCCGACCCTTTTCCTTTTCTCTATTCCTTTTCTTTTTCTGAATGAATTTCTAGGAACCTTTTTCAAATGATTTCAAAATCTATTTGAGTTCAAACCTTTTCAGAATTTTTGCAGTGTGCAACATTCACATTACTGGGCATAAAAACAAGTGGTCACTTTGAATTGGCCTGTTCACTTGGAATAAAATAAAAATAAGTAGTGACATAGCACTAGTTTTAAATAGGTTTTGAAATTGGTTTTCAAATCATATTTGTTTTGAAACTTTGGTTTAAATCCTAGCAATACAATCTAGAGTAATAAGACAACAAGGTTTGGTTCAATGAACAACAATCTCTCATTGGAGAATAGCATTCGCTTTAAATGCTGATCACATAAAATAATGAGCTCATATGCTCCTGTTTTTGAATTGATTTGTTTGAAATGAACTCTATATGATCATGGATGCATGGATGATATGCATGAGTTTGAAACATGATTTTAGGGATGTTACAAATCTAACCCCCTTAAGGTGAATCTCGCCCTCGAGATTCGGATTGGCTAGCAAATAGGTGAGGGTGGTCTTTCCGACGATCATCTTCTCTTTCCCATGTTGCTTCTTCTTCGGAATGATGGTTCCATTGAACTTTACAAAACTTGATAGTCTTAGTCTGTGTGACTCTTTCTGCAGTCTCAATAATCTTGATAGGTTTCTCCTCATAAGTGAGGCCACTCTCCAATTGAACCTCTTCCAAAGGTATAGTATCCTTCAAAGAAGTTTCTTCCATTTCTGGATGACATTTCTTAAGCTGACTCACATGAAACACATTATGAACAGCTGACAGGGACTCTAACAATTCAATCTCATAAGCAACTTCTACTTTACGACTCAGAATCTTGAATGGTCCAACATATCTTGGGGCCAATTTTCCCTTGACTCCAAACCTCTTCACTCCACGAAGTGGTGACACTCTAAGATATGCTCTATCACCAACTTCATAGGTGACTTCTCTACGCTTAGGATCTGCATAGCTCTTCTGTCGGGACTATGCTATCTTCAACCTACCCTTAACCAGCTTAACTTTATCTTCGGCTTCTTTGATTAGTTCTGGTCCGAACAAACTTCTTTCTCCCACACCATTCCATAGCAATGGGGTGGTACATTTTCTCCCATAGAGAAACTCAAATGGTGCCATCTCAATACTGGCTTGATAGCTGTTGTTATAAGAAAATTCTGCGTAAGGCAGACTTTCATCCCAACTGGCTCCATAGTCTAGGGCACATGCCCTCAACATATCTTCAAGAATCTGATTAGTCCTTTCTGTTTGTCCATCAGTTTGAGGATGAAAAGCAGTGCTGAATTGCAACCTCGTTCCCAATGACTCATGTAGCTGTCTCCAAAAATGAGAAGTGAATTGGGTTCCTCTATCTGACACAATGCTTTTGGGTACTCCATGTAGACACGCAATTCTGCTCATATAAATCTTGGCTAACTTAGCACTTGTATAGGTTGTCTTCACGGGTATGAAATGAGCCACTTTAGTTAGGCGATCAACTACTACCCAAATAGAATCATATCCTGACCGGGTCCTCGGCAATCCGGTAATGAAATCCATACCAATCTTGTCCCACTTCCAATCAGGAATAGGTAGTGGTTGAAGCAAACCTGCTGGTTTCTGATGTTCCGCTTTCACTCTACTACACACATCACACAAAGCAATATGTTCGGCGATGTCCTTCTTGAGATTATTCCATCAAAATCTTTCTTTCATATCCATGTACATCTTGGTGTTACCCGGATGAATAGAATATGGTGAGTTGTGTGCTTCTTGTAAAATCAGTTTCCGAAGCTCCGGATCTTGTGGAACACGGATACGTTTTCCATGCCATAAAGTACCCTGTTCATCTTCATGGAATCCTTTGGCTTTTCCCTTGCCAATATTTTCTTTGATCTCTTCAATTTCCTTATCAGTCTTCTGGGCTTCCTTGATTTTGTCCCACAAAGTAGGTTGAACATCCAAAGACATAATATGTCCTTCAGGCACAATCTCCAATCTGAGGTCTCTAAATTGGGCACACAGATCATCTGGCAGTTCTCCCTTAGTGCGGCCATTCACAAAAACCTTACGGCTTAGAGCATCTTCTACAACATTTGCTTTACCGGGGTGGTATTGCAAACTTAAGTCATAGTCCTTGATCAGTTCTAGCCATCTTCTTTGTCTCATGTTAATTTCCTTCTGGGTGAAGATATACTTCAAACTCTTGTGATCTGTGAACACTTCACAACGCTTTCCCAAAAGATAGTGTCTCCATGTTTTGAGTGCATGGACAACAGAGGCTAACTCTAAATCATGAGTAGGGTAGTTCACCTCATGAGTTTTGATTTGTCTCGAGGCATAAGCCACAACTTTCCCTTCTTGCATAAGTACTGCACCTAATCCGTGATGGGATGCATCACAATACACCTAGAAATCCTTCTCCAAATCTGGAAAACACAAGACTGGTGCTGTCACAAGTCTCTTCTTCAATTCTTGAAAGCTGAGTTCACAACCTTCAGACCAAGCAAATTTCTTGTCTTCCTTTAGCAATTCCGTCATAGGTTTTGCTACCTTGGAGAAATTCTCAATGAATCTTCTATAGTAACCTGCTAAGCCAAGGAAACAACGAACTTCTTTCACTGACTTGGGAGATTCCCATTCAGTTACCGCTGAAACTTTAGCAGGATCAACTGCAACACCATCTCCTAACACAACGTGTCTAAGAAATCCAACTTCATTCAACCAGAATTCACACTTGCTGAATTTGGCATATAGTTTATGCTCTCTAAGCTTCTCAAGTATCAAACGCAAATGTCCTTCATGTTCTTCTTTGCTCATAGAGTAGATCAAAATGTCATCGATGAAAACGACAACAAACTTATCAAGAAATTCCATGAACACCTTGTTCATCATATTCATAAAGTATGCTGGTGCATTGGTCAAACCAAATGGCATCACGGTATACTCATACAATCCATACCTTGTGGTGAAAGCTGTTTTAGGTATGTCTTGCTCTCTTATCTTGAGTTGGAAATAACCTGACCGAAGATCAATCTTTGAGAACACACAAGCTCCTTCTAACTGATCAAACAAGTCATTGATTCTAGGCAAAGGATATTTGTTCTTGATAGTCACCTCATTGAGTGAATGGTAATCTATACATAACCTTTGACTTCTATCCTTCTTTTCCACAAACAAAACTGGTGCTCCCCAAGATGAAGAACTTGGTTGAATAAATCCTTTCTGCAACTGTTCTCCAAGTTATTTCTTGAGTTCTTTCAGTTCATCAACTGACATTTTGTACGGTCTCTTTGCTATTGGTCCAGATCCTGGTAGCAAATCAATAAGAAACTCCACATCTCTGTCTGGTGGCATTCCCGGCAATTCTTCCGGAAACACATCCGGATATTCACTCACAATTGGCACACTATCTATGCTAACCCCCTTAATAGAATTTAGCATACTCCTTTTTGCTTCAAAGTTGGTCTTGGATCTAATCCTTTTATTTTCTGGAGTTGTGAGTGAGACAGTATGGTTGGCACAATCTATTACTCCCTTGTGCTTAGTCATCCAGTCCATTCCCAAAATGACATCCAATCCTTGGGAGTTTAGGATTATCAAGTTAATGAGAAATCTATACTTCCCGAATTCTATGACTAGATCATGACATCCTGAATTCACTATCATTCCTCCGCTAGGAGAACTTACTTTTATAGGACACCCAATAGTTTCTACCGGTAGTTCATTTCTTTCAACAAATGTTCTTGATATGAATGAATGAGATGCACCAGTATCAAAGAGAACAAATGCTGGAACAGAATTGAGTTTGAACTTACCAGCAACAACATCAGGCTCCTCATAAATTTCCTCCACATTGATGTGGTTCACTTGTCCCTTTTGAAAAGGGTTGGGCTTGTTGGGTCCTTCAACTTTCTTTTCTGGGCATTTATTGGCATAATGCCCCATCTTCTTGCATTTGAAACACTCAACATGACTAATATCCTTCTTGACAGGCTGGCTTCCACTGCCACTTCCACTACCACTGTGGTGGCTCTTATATCCACCCTTGTGGTTCTTGTACTTGTCATTGTCATGACTACGGTGATGCTTGTTGTCATGATGACAGTTGTGGTTGTGGTGCTTATTGAATTTCCCATGCTTGTGGGATCCTGAGCTTCCACTATCATCATAATGGGAACGTTTGTGAGACGATCCCGAGCTGTGCTTGTCAGAGTGCTTTCTCTTCCTGCTTTCAACTTGCTTCATTTTGTTCTCCAAAATCGCAGCCTTATCACAAAGAGACTGATAAGTGGGAACATAGGCCACTGATAGATGCAGGTTCAGTTCATCATTTAACCCTTCAAGGAACTTTTCCTTCCTCTTAGCATCAGTGTCAACTTCATCCGGTGCATAACGCGCCAGATTGTTAAACTCCTCAATATATTCAGCCACGCTGCGGTGGCGCTGCTTCAAGTTATGAAACTCTTTCTTCTTCAAACTCATCACTCCAGATGAGATGTGAGCAGTACGAAAACCATCTTCAAAGATAGCCCATGTCACATCTGCAATGGGAGTGGTGATCTGGAAGTTATCCCACCAAGTGGCTGCTGGTCCTTCCAACAAGTGAGATGCAAATCTGACTTTCTCTTCATCAGTACAGCCAACTGTTACCAAGTCCTTGTTCACAGAGCGTATCCAATCATTGGCCGCCATAGGATCAGTTGTTCCTGAGAACTTTGCTGGCCTCAATCTCAAGAACCTGGTAAGCATGTCAAAACCCAGTGGGTTGTTGTTGTTATTGTTGTTGTTGTTGTTGTTGTTGTTGTTGTTGTTGTTGTTGTTGTTGTTGTTGTTGTTGTTGTTGTTGTTGTTGTTGTTGTTGTTGTTGTTGTTGTTGTTGTTGTTGTTGTTGTTGTTGTTGTTGTTGTTGTTGTTGTTGTTGTTGTTGTTGTTGTTTTTGTTGTTGTTTTTGTTGTTGTTGTTGTTGTTGTTGTTGTTGTTGTTGTTGTTGTTGTTGTTGTTGTTGTTGTTGTTGTTGTTGTTGTTGTTGTTGTTGTTGTTGTTGTTGTTGTTGTTGTTGTTGTTGTTGTTGTTGTTGTTGTTGTTGTTGTTGTTGTTGTTGTTGTTGTTGTTGTACGTAGTCATCATTTGCATCAGCTGAGTCTGAGCTGTCATCATTTGCTGCATCTCAGGGGTGATGTTGTTGTTGTTGGGGTTGGGATTGGCACGACGGGGAGGCATATGTGGTTTGTTCAATAGAGATAAGAATGAGATACCCATAGATTCTATCATGCACATTACATCACATAAACAATCACCAAACATGCATCCCAATAATAAAGGTTCAACAACAAGATAACAAGTTTGCAAGGTAAACACACCGATAGCAAGCCATCCACATGTTGGATGGTCTTTGCGACTCAAATAAAGTATGATAAATATATGATAAATGAGTAGTCATCACTACTCCTTGGCATCAACCTCCTCCTCAACAAAGGTAAGACCTGCATTCTCCATCGCGGTCTTGTATTCCTCGACATTGGTGGTCAAGGTCTCTACTTTGGCTTTGAGAGCCCTCTTCTGAGAACGAAGCCTCTCAATCACAGTCTGCTGATGCTCGAGATCAAAGTCCTTGGCCTCCAGTTCTTTAGTCATGTCCCTAATCCTCTTGTTCCTATCTTGGACTCGCTTCTCTTGACTCTTGAACTTTCTGTACTGACTCTCGAACTTTGCCTCCATCTCCTTGACTATCTCATCTTGCTCCGCGAAGAGCTTGTCCTTCTCACGAAGCTGCACCTGGAGTTCGTCATTGCTAAGCATGACGTTGGTCCTATCAGTGTCCACGTGCCTAAGAAGAACCTCTAAGTCCTGGAGGTATAGGCGAATCGGCTCTGCTGTCTCCCTCGAAGTGTCCTCGAAGTCGATGGCCTCTCCATCCTCATCACGTCTACCGAAGACGTGGAAGTGAGTACCTCTAACCTGTCGAGAGTGTCTCCCTAACAGACGTCCAATCAAGTCATGCATGACTACGTCTAGGCCTCTCTCCTTGTCATCGTGCATGAGCTTGAAGATGATAGCCTCCGTGATAGGCTCAGTCTGGCGTCCTGGCTGATTGACCTTGAAGCCCAAAGGTCTTTCCTCTCAAACTTGGTGAGGGGAAGCACCATGATGGTAGGAAGAGGGAGATTGAGCAAACTAGTGAGCTCAATAATACAAGGGCCAAAACGAGTTCCCTGGAACTCTTCAACAGTGCTGATGGTAACATTAGGCATCTATTTATAAGATAGAAAAAGTTAGAAACAAAACAATTTAAGATAAACACAAGGCAAAGCATCACATGCATATCTTTGGAAATCAAAACACACAAGTCATGGCATACATGGATCCATTACAACAACCAAGGTTCAACTTATTTTAAGCAACATTTGGAAAATAAGGTGATAAGTGGTGGTCCAACTAACGAAGTACTTTACAATCCCAACTCACTAGATATGTTGGCTAACACAATATTTCTAGAAGCAATCAGTCTATCTTGAGCACATGACTCCATTACTAAGTCTATAATGTCTCCTCTTAAGGTTTGGTTGGTAGCCTCCAACTCTTGGGTATGTTTCTTCTCTTCCTTCAGGTCATTTTGGATGTTGAGCATTCTGCACTTGACTCTATCACCAAGTTCTTTGATGGTCTTCCAAGCTGCATCCCTTGCTGAATCAAAGAATGTAGTGTGCACCACTGAATTGGTGAACATGCAGAATCCTGATTCCTTGTGGTTGTCTTCCTTGTTTTTATACAAGTGAAGTTGCACCCACCAGTACTCAACTCCTTCATCCATCATAGGAAAACCTTTGTACACAGCTGCACCATGTATTTCCATTGCAACCATGAGGTCCTTGGGAAATTCTGTCTCACACTCCAAAGTCATTGTCATGAGTGCTCCTTTCCTTACGGCTTCGTTGATGGAGTTCATCTACAAATAGATTTGAGAAAGAAGATTAGAAAAGTTTACGAGAAGAATAGACAAGTGTGGAATTTGTTGAAAGTTTTTCCTTAGTGGTTTCCAATCCTAGGGTCATAATCCTACAGGCAACACAGTGCTCTGATACCATCTGTAAGATCCCTCCTTTAGAAAGGAAAAAGGATCCCTGTGATTGCAATGCTAGTACCTGGATCAATGCTAGCATCCACAGTTTAAGATGAAGTACACAGAAACAAAGGTCATTATTACAGTCATTCCAGAGACAAACATAGTCTTTACAACTCCAAGGCCACAGGCCTAGTACAAGAGTTTGCATAAGTAAATAGATAAAAGTATTCATCTTCATGTGCCACAGGCAAACATGTTGAGTGTACACTCATGACTCCTAATCCTCATCAGAGTAACCTGCAACATCACAAGTTACAACCACAGTGGATCAATACATTGGAATGGTATTGGCAAGTGATACCTTAGTATAATTTTGGTGGACTAGATACTATATGCAATTTGGCTAAGTGTAAGGCTTGCTTTGCTCAAAATAGGTTTTGCCTATTAGTTGAAATCACTAAGTTTTTCTTTGTCAAAAACTTTTCCCAAGGAACCACCAATAGACATTGGGGTCCTTCACCCTTGTTCACCCACAAGTTTTACTTAGAAATTGGGATGAGGAGATTCTTGATAGCTTCCATGTCTTGATGCTCAAGTTGTCCAATACCAGGGACATGGCTAAGTACTTAGATTCTTCCATCTGCAGAGGTTGTGCACTTTCCCCACAAGACTTGATTTTCACCAAGACAGGACCTTTCAGAAGCCTTCCCTTAGACCAAATGGACGCGTTCCAACCTATCATCCCACTACCACCAACTGTCCAAATGGCTAAGTTCTTGCAACCTATGTGATCCAGGCAGAGCCCATATTGCCAGGTGGCTGCACTAGAAGCTTCTTAACATTTGGCCTCTCAAATCCCTTTATTCCTGGGTGGCTTTCCACAAGTGAGATACACAAGGTAAACCATAGAAATGGGCCTTGTGTAACCACTCAACATAAACCATTCCTTCCATTCCACCCATGTGTTTCATTTACTTAGTTGTTTTATTAAGCAAAAACACAAGTCCAAAGACTTAGAATATTTTTCCATATCATGAATAATTCACCACCCTTGGTTGCTACTAGCTAGGCTAAGCATGGCATAGATAAGCATCTTAACTTAGAAATTTCTAGCAATTCTACAACTACTAGGATTTCCCAAGCATAGCATATAAGCAAAATATAACCATGCAAGACTTAGCAAAATAGTTCTAATGCATAGTAGAAAACATAGGGATAAAAATATGAAGCACCACTTGCCTTGGTAGTTTGGAGAGTAGCTACACTCCTCACAATCACAATCACTATTGGCACCAAAATCTACACATAAAATCATAGAAACAAATCACATACAAAATAAATACAACCAAAAATATATGAATGCATGCAATATGATATCTGATGATTTTCTAAACTCAATAAGACAAGTGCACAGTACTGGTTCATAAACAAGTTCAAAACTTTCCAAACAACATTTATTTAAACACTAAAACATTTCTCAAATAATTTATATACACAAAATAGGCCTACACATGTTTCTGTAAATAAAACCATTTTAACAGAAACAAAACATTAAACACATTGCATATTTGTAAAGGGCTTGCTCTCCTGATTCCATTGATATAAAATTTGTCAAATTTGAACGTGGGGATCAAAAGTTATGATTAAAACAAAATCAAACAACTAATAGATCTAATTCAAATTTTTAAAACGAACTCTGTGCCACGCGGCTCTATCCTATTGGCTGGTACCGCTTTGCGTCGGATCACGGCAGATGCTGCAATCGGCAGCGAGTAGTAGAACGAGGGGCAAGGGCGGCCAGCCATCTGCGGTGCGAGATGAGGGCGGAGACACAAGGTTTTACCCAGGTTCGGCCCCCCGGAGGGTAAAGACCTACTCCTGCTAGATTGTATTATGGAGGTATTACAATGGGCGAGCTCGGCTGCGGCGAGTCGCTTGGGTGTATGAGGGAACGTATCTCTACTCGCCCTATAGGGAGGTTTATATAGGCTCACCTCCCCTAGGGTTTACATATCTCAACCGATTCAGTTAAAGCTTCGGTAGTCGTTTAACCTAATCCGACTGGGCCTATCTACTCGCCTGGGCCTTCAGCTTCCAGTCGCTCGGTTCCTCGCTGGGCTTCAATCCACTCGCCGTTCTGCAGGCCCACTCGCCGGTCCTTGGGCCAATCGGAAACGTCCTGCTGGGTATACCCCGTTAGGCATATCCCCATCAGTATTCCCCGAGGCCGTCGTCGATTAGGCGTAGGTGGCTGCTGGCAGTCGGAGTATACGGCTTCAGAGTAGGCATCCAGTCGAATCGTCGGCGGGCTCCTGTATAAAGGAGGAAACCAGTGATCCAGGTCGCAGCTTTGGCGAGTCGAGTCGGCGAAACACTGTCATAGTGATTGGGTCGGCGAGCCGAGTGGCCGTAGTTGGACCGTCAAGCATGGTCAAACTAGCCGTTGGGGTAATCCAACGGTAACTTTTGGCGTAATCATCGCGCGGTAACGACTCCCTGATTTGGCGGGTAACACCCGCTATATAAGGGGAATGGCAGGCGATCAGAGAGCCAACTTCTCACCACTTCTTCCGACTGCACGCATTTTCCTTCCCTCGCATCGCGATCCAGCCGACCCGAAATCCTCCGACCCCCAACAAACCTCTCGGCCATGGCCCTTTCCACCGAACCGTGGGGTAGATCCAAATGCACGAGGGCGCAGCTGGCCTCTTTCGAGGAGGCCGGGATCCTGCGAGCCGGCTGTTGGCGTATTCCCGCAGCCGGAGAAACGACCCCGAACCCACGAGAGAGGGAATTCATCTGTTTCACCAGTCATCTCGAGCGGGGGCTAGTGTTTCCTACGTCCCTGTTCTTCTGGCGCTTCTGCGCCTACTACGGGATCCAGCCTTCAGATCTGGGTCCCCACAGCATCGAGCAGCTCGCCATCTTCGTGGCGTTCTGCGAATGCTACTTGGGCTGCCGGCCCTACTTCCCCTTGTGGCAAGATCTGTTCCATGGACGGATCAGCCGCGAGGAAGCAGGCGGCCCAATGCTAGCCGCGGGCGGCCTGACGTTCCAGCTCAAGTCAAAAGCTTCTTTCTTCGATCTGATGCTGCCCGCCAAGGCAGCGAGCGACTGGAATAAGTCATGGTTCTATGTGGCCGAGGCGACCCCGGAGGACGAGGCGGCGATCCCGCGGTATTCCGCCAATCGGTCCGAGCCACGCCATCTCCAAGTCGGCAAGCTCCCCAACGATCAGCGGATGGTCATCGACGAGATGCTCCAGACCATCCGCGGTCTGAAAAAGAAGGGTCTCCAGACGATAAACCTGTACAACTGTTGGCTCGGGCGGCGGCTCATCCCGCTCGCCCAGCGCGACCACTATATGTACCAGTACACCGGCCGGGGAGACTCGACGAAGGCCTGCCTCGACGAGTGGAAGCTGGAGGACTATCTCCTAGCACTGAATAAGATTACCCAGGCGGTGTACCTGGACGCGCAGGCGTGGTCGCCCCCTATACCGCAAAACGTCCGGCTCCAACGGTAATCACTTTACCTCGCTCGTAGTCGCAGTTTATGTAGTCGCGGTAATTCTGATTCCATTTTGTCTTCGTCGCAGCTATTCCAAGTGGTGGAAGGGTGGCTCCCACCTTCGGACGACGAGAAATCGAGCTCGTCCGCCCAGGACGTAGGCGAGTCGCCACCCGCTAAGGGCGACGAGGACGACGACGACGAGTCCGAGGAGGAGGTCGCCCCGCTGGTCCGAAAGACCCGTGGTCAACGACAGCGCGAGCTCGAGGCAAGCAGAAGCCTCGAGCGTCATGATGACGACGACGAGGTCCCAGAGACCACCTCGCGCCGTCAAGCCACTCCGTCGAAGAAGAAGAAGAAAGAAAGGGAGGCAAGGCCCCCCCCGAAGAAGAAGACGAAGCCGTCGAAGCCGGCCTCGCCGCCGCACTCAGCGGGCAGCTCTGATGCTCCCAGCCCAGCTGGTGATGACGCGCCACCAGCGACAGCCGCTGGACGCGGCGACTGTGGAAGTGCCGCAGGCTTCAATACCTCCGCCATTCGCCCCAGTCTCTGGGCTGGGGGATGCTCCGGCTGCAGCGGCTTCGCCTCGCAAGGAGGCTCCGGCTATAGCGGCTTCGCCTCGCAAGGAGGCTCCTGCCGAAGATACCCCAGAGGCTCCAGCTGCGGCCTCGATGACAAAGAAGCCGTCCGTGTCTTGGGCACGCGACGTCCTGGAGATGGGGCTCAGTCGCCGACTGGGACCTAAACTGGAAAAACCAGCCGGCCTCCGTACGGGGCTACGTTTTATTCCAGTCGCCAAGTGAGTGCACTCACCCTTCCTTGTTTTTCATAATTACTTCAATTATTTTTGCTTATTCGATTGATGCACAGGACCGAAGTGAAGAGGATGGGCCATCCGACCGTGGCTAAGGTGCCGTCCGCCGTTAGCGAGGAGGATCCTTCCCGCAAGAGGAAGGCAGACGAGGTCGTCGTCTCGGCGGATGGCAGCAAGAAGGCCAAGGGTGGCGATATCGTCACTATCTCAGATGACACGGCGGTTGCACCATCCGGGCTCGTGATGGAGGCAGCCGCTTCTACGAAGGAGGGCGCTCCCTTGCCTGGAACGGCGGAGCCGACCTCTCTTGGAGCGGGTGCCTCTATCGCTACCTTCCCACGCTTCGTGACCAAGGCGACCGCGGCGAGTGGGACTTCGCCCTCAAGCCACGCTCCTGGGACCGCCGACGCTGAAGTCGACCAACGTCGTGGGCATACGCCGGCGCTCCTCGCGTCCGTGGATGCGATACAACTCCACGGCATGCTTGGCGCAGCCATCCAGGTACATCCAGTCCCCGAGGATCAGGTCGGTGCTTTGCAGCGGCCTGATTCTTATAATTTCTCATTTTTTTATTTTTCGCATCCAGTCCCCGAGTGCGCACTCGCTGAATTTCAGCGGGTGGGTACTTAGGAATTTTTTTGATCGCCAGTCCCCGAGTGCGCACTCGCTGAATTTCAGCGGGTGGGCACTTAGGAATTTCTTGATTGCCAGTCCCCGAGTGCGCACTCGCTGAATTTCAGCGGGTGGGTACTTAGGAATTTTTTGATCGCCAGTCCCCGAGTGCGCACTCGCTGAATTTCAGCGGGTGGGCACTTAGGAATTTCTTGATTGCCAGTCCCCGAGTGCGCACTCGCTGAATTTTAGCGGGTGGGCACTTAGGAATTTCTTGATTGCCAGTCTCCGAGTGCGCACTCGCTGAATTTCAGCGGGTGGGAACTTAGGAGTTTTGCTTTGATTAACCTTTTTGGTGACGTGCAGGGTCTGCAGCTTGAGTCGGTTGACCGACTGGCCGCGAAGCAGCGCGCGGAGAGGGAGCTAGCCATCGTCCAGGAAGCGAACAAAGGGCTTTAGGCTTTTGCCGCGAAGGCAGAGGAAGCTCGCCAGGGGCTTGTCCCCGCTGGTGAATTGGCGGCGGCGCAATCGGCTTTGAGTGCCGCTGAACAACGGATCGCCAACCTCGAGCGCGAGCTGCGGGAGGCGAAGGAAGAAGCGAGCTCGGCTGACGGGCGAGCTAAGGCCGCCATTGCAGCCGCTGAGGAGGATCGCAAAGTGTCGGAAGTCCTTATTGCTGGGCTTCAGGACGACCATACATCGCTTCAGTGATTCATCACGGAACTCGCCCGCCCGCTGCTTGGTGAGTACATCTGCCCCTTCCGGTGGTTGTGTCCTTTGTGGTGTCCGTCGTACTCATTATTGTCTTCTACTCGCAGGTCGCATCATCGATAGCGAGGAAGAGGCGAGCTCGTTCGACGCGAGGCAGTGTGTGAGCATGCTTGTCGATTCGGCAACGTTGTCGGCGACGTGCATCCGCGCCTATCTTTAAGAGATATCGCCCACGGAGGTGATTCCCAGCGACCTCGTTGAGGTGTGGAAGTATTTGGAGAAGGCACCCGCGGTCGTTGAGTTCATGACGCGATCTGCGTTTCGGCGCGGAGCGTCGACGACACTTAGTCTTGGACTTGCCCACTTCCCCGAAGACTTCGACATCGACGATGTGACGAGTGGATATCCATCGTCGACTGGCGCGGTGGAGCTGTCCGAGGTTCTCAAGTTGCAGGACCGCGCCACCACGTACTCAGAACGTGTCTGGGAAATGGGCGACCTCCTTCCGTACCAGGAGACGGTCGTCGCGCCGAACGACCCCGAGCCGCCGCATCGTGACTTCAAGGTCGAGCAACCTTTTCGCGCGGCAATGGCGGGTGAACTGACGACGTATCCATCGAACCCGTACACGCCGTTCATCCGCAATCGCCGGGATGTTGGCGAGTCGTCATCAAAGCCTGCAGAGTAGGATAGTTTGCCTTGTGGCGTTAGCAGCAGGTCTGCCATGCGGGCATATTTTGTAGCATGTAACAATGCGATATGCAATTGAATGAGACATCGTGTCTATTTTGGTATTTGTTGTGTGTTTGTGATTGATTTTTGAACGTGTCCCCGAGCGCGTCCGCCCTTTTTGTGGGGTTTACCTCGTATATGATATATGTGTTGTTGTTATTTGTTTTGTTGTTTTGGTCGACTCGCCCGAGCTCGAAGAGCCAGTCGCTAGGCGACTCCCTTGAGTGCTCCGTACTTTACCGTTTTCCCTTGCGCGAACGAGGTCGGGTGGCCGAGTCCCTGAGCGTGGTACTTGGTTGTTCTAGGCGCGACTCGAGGGTAGTTGAGGACTTAGCGCGTTGGTTTGAGCGCGTCACTCCTGCCTGGCCCGTAGGGTCAGTCGCGTGGCGAGTCCTGGGTACGCTCTCTTACTTGGCGTGTTCCCTGACCGCTCGCGGCGAACTGGTCTTCAGTCCCCGAGCGTGGTACTTAGCCATTCGAGTCGCTATGCCGAGGATGCGGAGGACCAAGGTCGCTGTGAGAAGCGAGGGCAGTTGTCTTGGCTCGTAGAACCAGTCGAGCTAGGAGACTCCAATGGGCCTCCGGGTGGGCGTTTTTCATGGACGATGCAAGAACTGAGGTGATTCAGTGCTCTTACACCACACTACTTAGCCGTGCCGGTCGCTGTGCCAAAGGTTGACTTCTGCGGTTAGTGTAACGCTGTTATTACGAGTGCGAGTGGCACAAGGCATGGAGAGTAGGCGCAATTTGCGGTAACCGTTTCTTTTTATTTCATAGCGACTGGAGAGTACATGTGTGGGGTTCTAGGAGTAGAACTTCCGTAGGAGGTTTACATTCCATGGTCGCTTGACGTCGAGTTCGCTGTCCCCACGGACGTCGATGAGGTAGTAGGCGTCGTTGCCGAGTACGCGCCCGATGGCGAATGGGCCTTCCCACGGCGGGGAGAGCTTGTGCATGCCCTTCTTGTCCTGGATGAGGCGTAACACCAGGTCGCCTTCTTGGAAGGTGCGAGCTTTCACCCGCCGGCTGTGGTAGCGGCGGAGTCCCTGCTGGTAGATAGCGGTGCGTGACCGAGCGAGGTCACGTGCTTCGTCGAGTTGGTCGATCCTGTCTTGGCTGGCAAGCTCGTTTGCAGCCTCCGTATAGTGGACGACCCGTGGCGAATCGTGCTCGAGGTCGGTGGGCATGACTGCCTCGGCGCCGTAGACCATGAAGAAGGGGGTGAACCCTGTCGATCTGTTGACTGAGGTGCGGATCCCCCAGATGACAGAGGGCAACTCCTCGACCCAGCACCCGGCGGTGCGCTTGAGTGGTACTTGGAGTCGTGGCTTCAAGCCGTGGAGGATGCTTTGGTTGGCCCGTTCCGCCTGGCCGTTGGATTCTGGGTGGGCGACTGATGCGAGGTCGAGCCGGATGTGGTGCTCTTCGCAGAATTCGGCCATGGCTCCCTTGGCGAAGTTGGTGCCGTTGTCCGTGATGATGCTGTTTGGGAACCCGTAGCGATATATGAGCTCGCGTAGGAATTTAGTGGCGGTCTTCCCGTCGCATTTCCGGACTGGCTTGGCCTCCACCCATTTCGTGAATTTGTCGACGGCGACTAGCAGGTGGGTGTAGCCGGAGGGGGCCTTCTTGAAGGGGCCTACCATATCCATGCCCCACACAGCGAATGGCCAGGTGATGGGGATTGTTTTGAGCGCCGAGCTCGGCACGTGCGTCTGGTTGGCGTACTTCTGGCACCCGACGCACCGCTGGACGATATCGACAGCATTGGCATGTGCGGTGGGCCAGTAAAAGCCATGTCGCATAGCCTTGGCGACCAGGGAACGAGCGGCGGCGTGGTGGCCGTAGTCACCGGAGTGGATGTCGTGGAGGATCTCGCGTCCTTCAGCTGATTGGACGCAGCGTTGGAACACGCCGGTGACGCTGCACTTGTGGAGCTCGCCGTCGATGATGGTGTAGGACTTGCATCGACGAGCGATCATTCGAGCGTCCGTTTCATCTGCCGGCAGGGTGCCGGCTTCCAGATAGGAGATGTAGGGCTTGGTCCAGTCGTCTGGCTCGTTGACGAGTGCGACCAAGGCTGCCTCTGGTTGGAGTGGGACTCCGATGTCGATCTCCCTCGAGGGAGAGACTGATGGCTTGGTGATCGTGTCGAGGAAAACGCCGGCGGGTGGTGCGAGTCGAGCCGACCCGATGCGAGAGAGTGCGTCGGCCTCCTCGTTTTTCCGTCTGTCGATCCACTCGACGGAGTAGCTGGTGAAGTGTCCGCCCAGCTTGTCCACTGCCTGGCGGTACGCCGCCATGGTAGGGGAGACGATGTCGCAAGTGCCAGCGACTTGCCCCGCGACAAGGTCGGAATCTTCGTAGCAGTGGAGGCGATTGACGTTCATCTCCTTGGCAGCTCGCATGCCGTGGAGTAGGGCCTCGTACTCAGCCATGTTGTTGGTACAGGGCGTGAAGTCGAGGCAGAGGATGTAGCGGATCTTGTCGCCCTTTGGTGAAGTCAGCACTATCCCTGCGCCTGCACCATCCGCGTTCTTGGAGCCGTCGAAGTGCAGGCTCCAGTAATGGAGGTACGGCAACTTCTCTGGTTGCTAGGCCTCTTCCCAGTCGGCGATGAAGTTTGCCAGTGCTTGCGACTTGATCGCTTTTCGTGGCTCGTATTTGATGTTGTGGACGCCGATCTCGACGGCCCACTTGGTGACCCGCCCGGTCGCCTCGCGATTGCGGATGATGTCTTGCAGTGGGGCTGAGGAGACGACCGTGATCGGGTGCTCCTGGAAGTAGTGCGGCAGGCGCCGCTGAGCTCTGAAGACCGCGTATACTAGCTTTTGGTACTGTGGGTACCGCTGGCGCGACTCGGTGAGGACCTCGCTAATGTAGTACACCGGCCGCTGGACTGGGCGCTCCTTTCCTTCTTCTGGTCGTTCGACGACCATCACGGCGCTGACGACGCGCTCGGAAGCCGCGACGTAAACCAGCATGGGTTCTTTGTCGGCGGGGGCGGCGAGTAATGGTGCGGCGAGTAGCACCTTTTTGAGGTCACGGAGCGCGTCGTCCGCCTCCTTGTCCCACTGGAAGGTGGGGTTCTTGCGCATCAGGCGGTATAGGGGCATCGCCTTTTCGCCCAGGCGGGGGATGAAGCGACTGAGAGCTGCTACTCGCCCGGCCAGCTTCTGGACGTCGCGCAGGCACTCGGGTTTGCCGAGCCGGGCGATCGTGTCGATCTTCGTGGGGTTCGCCTCGATCCCTCGTTTGGAGACGACGTACCCCAGTAGTTGTCCGGTGGGTACACCGAAGGTGCATTTGCCTGGATTGAGCTTTATCTTATATCTTCGCAGGTTGGCGAATGTTTCCGCCAGGTCGGCGAGTAGGTCGCCTTGGCGAGCGGATTTTACGACCACGTCGTCGATGTAGACGTGGATGTTGCGGCCAATTTGGCTCGCGAGGCATTCTTGCATGCACCGTTGGTAGGTCTCCCCGGCGTTCTTGAGGCAAAAGGTCATGGCGGTGTAGCAGAAGGCTCCGAATGGCGTGATGAACGCCGTCTTCTCCTCATCTTCGACAGCCATTTTGATCTGGTTGTACCCAGAGTAGGTGTCGAGAAAACAGAGCGACTCCGAGCCCGCGGTTGAATCGATTATCTGGTCGATCCGCGGGAGGACGAACTGCTCCTTTGGGCAGGCGCCGTTCAGGTTTGTGTAGTCGATACACATTCTCCAGGTCCCGTTCTTCTTCTCGACCAGGACTGGGTTTGCCAGCCACTTGGAGTACTTGATTAGCCGGATGAAGCCGGCAGCGAGTAGACGCTGCACCTCCTCGGCGATTGCTCGACGGCTTTCTTCATTGAAGGGCCGCAGCGACTGCTTGACAGGTCGCACTTTAGGGTCGGCGTTTAGCTTGTGCTCAGCGAGCTCCCTGGGGACACCGGGCATGTCAGAGGGTTTCCATGCGAAGATGTCCCTGTTCTCACGGAGGAACTCGATGAGCGCGCCTTCCTATGTTGGGCTCATGCCCGTCCCGATCGTCACCATATGGCTGGAGTCGCCTGGGACCAGCTCGACGGTGCGGGTGTGCGTCATGGCCTCAAAGGTTGAGGTGTTTGCGCCCTCTGAGTTGGGCTTCTTGAGTATGGTGGGGTCATCGTTGTTGACTCCGCTCGCGTACTTGGCGAGCTCGTCGGCGTGGTTGGTCTCTGCCGCGATGACGTCGTCAGCGAGCTTGGCTCCTTTGGCCTCGCACTCGGCGGCCATGTCGGGGTCGCCGTGGATGGTGATGACGCCGCACGGCCCGGGGAGCTTCATCGTGTTGTACGCGTAGTGGGGCGCTGCCATGAATTTAGCGAACGCCTGGCGCCCCAGGACGTAGTGGTAGGGGCTGTCGAAGGGCACCAGCTCGAAGACGATCCGCTCGGTGCGGAAGTTTGCCGGTGTGCCGAAGGTGACTGGCAGCGTGACCTTGCCGATCGGGTACGCCTTCCGACCGGGGACGATGTCGTGGAATGTGGTGTGGGTCGTCTCGATCATCGACTGCGGGAGCCGCAGCCGCCTGAAGCTGTCGAGGTATAGGATATTGATGGAGCTGCCGCCGTCCATCAACGTCTTGGGGAGCCAGTAGTCGCCGACCTTGGGCTTGACCACCAGGGCGACTCGTCCTGGGTACTCGATGCGTGGCGAGTGGTCTTGGCGGCTCCAGGTGATGGGCTGCTCTGACCAGTTTAGGAACTGGGGAACGTCCACCTGTGCCACCGCGTTGACAGCGACAGCGCGGGCGATGACCTTCTTCTCGCGCTTCGTGTTAAAGCCTGTGAAGGTGTGGAGCGAGCCGGCCACTTTGCCGAATTTTCCGCCGTTTGGCGGGTCGTTGTCGGGGTCCTCCCGCGCTCGCCTTGCCTTCTCAATTTCCTTGAGGGTGTGGCAGTCGGCGGTGGTGTGCGTTGCGGGCTTCCCTTCCCTGCTATGAAACGCACATGGTTGGTTAAGGAGAGCCGCGGGGTCGAACCTTGGCTTGGCCTTGTAGTTGCCGCCGTCGCGGCGTTGTCCTCCGTCATGGCGGAAGCTCTTGGACTCGCGTTGCACGTGCCCGGCGTTGGCGACGAAGTCGACTCGTCCGTCATTGCGGCGCTTGCCGGTGAGGCGAGTGCTGCTGTAGCGTAGGTCCGACCGTCGTCCGCTGTCGTTGCCGCTCGTGCGGCGTTGACCTCCTGACTCGTCGTCAGTTTCCTGGTTTGGATCTTCCTCGGCGTACCGTTTGGCGATCTCGAGGAGGTCGGGGATGTTGTCGAGTGTGCGGGAGTGTCGCTTGAGCTTGGCGACCAGGAGCTCGTAGCGGCAGGAGGTCTTGAAGAAATGGATCGCGGTGTCCGGGTGGATGCCGACCGCGTTGTACCAAAGTTCTTGCCACCGTTGGACCCAGTTGCGGGTCGACTCGCGGGGTCCCTGGACGCATCGCTCCAGGTCCTCGATAGTGGTGGCACGGGTGTAGGAGCACTCGAAGTGCCTGACGAAGGCATTGCGCATCTCCTCCCAGGAGTCGATACTGTCCTGGGGGAGGGTGTTGATCCACTGCCTGCACGTCCCCTCCATCATCAGGGGGAGGTAACGGGCGGCTAGCAGGTCAGTGTGGCCTGCGATCCCCATCGCCATGAGGTATGTGTCGAGCCAGACGGCGGGGTCGTACGAGGAGTCGTACTTTTCTATCTCTTTCGGCGCCTTGAAGTTTGGCGGGTACTTCTCGCCTCGGATCATTGGTCCGAAGCACTTGGGTCCGAGTCGACTGAGCGACCCCATGGGCTCGCCGTCGCGGCGATTGGTTAGGGTATGTCGCAGGTCATCGGGCTAGCGTGCGCGCCAACTTTGGTTGTTGATGATGTGGGTGCGGGCGTCGATAGGTTGCCCGTTGGCGGTGACAAGGTTGGTTGCCGGCCTGGGGTCGTTGGTGGAGAGTGCCGCGTTCGCGGGTCGGTGTTGGAGCTGCGGTGGCTCTGGTGGCGGCAGTTGAGGGTGTTTGCCGCCGCTGGGAGGCCGCTCTGCTTCTCGAGGAACGCGAGTATACTCGACCTTGCGAGTCGGCGCCCGCTTTTTGCTGCTCGACGGCCTTCGCGAGCAGGGCCTTGACGTATTGGATCTGTAGGGCGCCGTTGCCGGTGGCCGTGATGCTCTCGGCTGCTGCTCGGCCTGCCACGAGGTTGTCCATCGGGGTGGAGAACAGTGGGAGGCCGTTTGCGTCTCGCTCCCGTGAGGAGACTACTATCCGCGGCTGGTCCCTGGGAGGGGTGCGGTTGGGTGGTGGTGGGGCGCCCATTGCCATTGATCCTGGCGGGGGCCGGGCGCTTCCTCCTGGTGGCGCGTTCTCGCAGATCGCGCGCTCGGCCACGCGGGCCGGGTCGTTTTCGTCGTCGAAGTTCAGGGCACGCCCCTGAACGGTGGGGTTCAGGCGTGACCTGATCCGCTGCTGGTGGTAGCGTGACAGCTCCTGCGCCGTCACCTGCTCGAGGCGAAATTTTTCGCGCTCGGCTTGCTCCTTGCGTATCGCCTCCGCCAGTTTTAGGTGGAGTTCATCGACCTCCGTTGCCCTGGCGTTAGGAGGGATTGGGGTGGAGAACGGATCCTCCGGCGGATCGGTGCCGGTCGCCATGTAGGTCGCGGTGTGGCGACCAGTTCCGTCGCGGAGGTCGGCGGAGTTCTCCGACCCGAAGTCGAATTCGAAGATCCCGAGGATGGAGGGGTCCTCGAAGTCTCCCACGTTGGAGACCTGGCCGATGGAACCCGCGGACGAAGCCGCGGTGATGGATCCGGCGAGTGACGCCAGGGTTGCCGAGTCGGCGTCGTCGTTGAGGGCCGCGTCCTCTGCGGCCGCTGAGTTCTCGGCCACGTTGCTGTGGGCAGAGTTGTACTCGGAGGCGAGGCGATGGATCATGCGGATCTGGCTCTCGGAGAGCCGATCGCGTGGCGGCGACTCGCGGATGAGAGCCGAATCCTCCGAGACGATGACGTCGGTGAGGCCGACAAAGAGGCTGATCGTGCCGATCGGCAGGATCATGCTGTGCGTGACGGGTCGCGCCGCCGGGACGTAGCTACTCGGCAAGATTTGGAGCATCTCGCCGATCGCTATCATGCGGCCGGTGGCGACCGTCTCGTTGATGGGAAGATTGGATCTCGCCGCAGAACACCGGCCAGACCGGCCAGGCCCCACGGTGGGCGCCACTGTCGTGGGAATAGTCACGGCAGATGCTGCAATCGGCAGCGAGTAGTAGAACGAGGGGCAAGGGCGGCCAGCCATCTGCGGTGCGAGATGAGGGCGGAGACACAAGGTTTTACCCAGGTTCGGCCCCCCGGAGGGTAAAGACCTACTCCTGCTAGATTGTATTATGGAGCTATTACAATGGGCGAGCTCGGCTGCGGCGAGTCGCTTGGGTGTATGAGGGAACGTATCTCTACTCGCCCTATAGGGAGGTTTATATAGGCTCACCTCCCCTAGGGTTTACATATCTCAACCGATTCAGTTCAAGCTTCGGTAGTCGTTTAACCTAATCCGACTGGGCCTATCTACTCGCCTGGGCCTTCAGCGTCCAGTCGCTCAGTTCCTCGCTGGGCTTCAATCCACTCGCCGTTCTGCAGGCCCACTCGCCGGTCCTTGGGCCAATCGGAAACTTCCTGCTGGGTATACCCCGGTAGGCATATCCCCATCAGTCAAGGAGAGGGCAAGGTGCGGTCAGAACTAACCAGGAAAGCTTGCCAGAGTTGATGGTGTCGTCGGACTCGTGCCGTCGTCGATGTTGACGAGGCTCCGAATGATCCTAGCATGCACCAGAGGGGTTAGGAGATGCGCATGGTTGCAGGGAATGTACTGGCAAGATTAGAAGTCAAGGGGCGCGGGGAGCTCACCGGAATTTGCTGCCGAAGTTCGTCGGTACCGCGGCAGAGTTCGGCGAATTGTGGGCAGCCTGGTGGCGTGGCGTCTGTGCTAGGTGAGGGGAAATGAGCGGCGAGGGGAGGTGGTCTTATAGCCAGAGCGGGGGCGGAAATCTCTCGCCGTATCAATGCCATTTATGCGCGGAATCAGTGCGGGGAAACGGCAGCGGCGAGGTGGTCGTCGGCGTTGATTAAGGACGAAGGGTGACACGGCAGTGAGGGCCCAGTCGTCAGCGAGTGGGTACACGCGCGCGAGGTGAGAAACAGAGAGAGAGGGGGAAACCCGGGTGGGCTGGCTAACGGGCTGCTTCGCTTGTTGGGCCAAAATCCTGACACCGACCCTTTTTCTTTTCTCTATTCCTTTTCTTTTTCTGAATGAATTTCTAGGAACCTTTTTCAAATGATTTCAAAATCTATTTGAGTTCAAACCTTTTCAGAATTTTTGAAGTGTGCAACATTCACATTACTAGGCATAAAAACAAGTGGTCACATTGAATTGGCCTGTTCACTTGGAATAAAATAAAAAATAAGCAATGACATAGCACTAGTTTTAAATAGGTTTTGAAATTGGTTTTCAAATCATATTTGTTTTGAAACTTTGGTTTAAATCCTAGCAATACAATCTAGAGTAATAAGACAACAAGGTTTGGTTCAATGAACAACAATCTCTCATTGGAGAATAGCATTCGATTTAAATGCTGATCACATAAAATAATGAGCTCATATGCTCCTGTTTTTGAATTGATTTGTTTGAAATGAACTCTATATGATCATGGATGCATGGATGATATGCATGAGTTTGAAACATGATTTTAGGGATGTTACAAATCTAACCCCCTTAAGGTGAATCTCGCCCTCGAGATTCGGATTGGCTAGCAAATAGGTGAGGGTGGTCTTTCCGAAGATCATCTTCTCTTTCCCATGTTGCTTCTTCTTCGGAATGATGGTTCCATTGAACTTTACAAAACTTGATATCTTAGTCCGTGTGACTCTTTCTGCAGTCTCAAGAATCTTGATAGGTTTCTCCTCATAAGTGAGGTCACTCTCCAATTGAACCTCTTCCAAAGGTATAGTATCCTTCAAAGAAGTTTCTTCCATTTCTGGATGGCATTTCTTAAGCTGACTCACATGAAACATATTATGAACAGCCGATAGGGACTCCGGCAATTCAATCTCATAAGCAAATTCTCCTTTACGACTCAAAATCTTGAATGGTCCAACATATCTTGGGGCCAATTTTCCCTTGACTCCAAACCTCTTCACTCCACGAATGGTCCAACATATCCATTCCCCCTGCCACGTATCGATCAAGTCATAGATTCTACAGCCGGGTGTGAGTTGTTGTCATTTGTGGACGCGTACTCTGGATTCCACCATATACCACTGAATCCGAATGATCAAATAAAAACAACTTTTATCACCCCGTACGGGGATTATTGCTATCGTACCATGCCATTCGGATAGAGAAATGCAGGTGCAACATATCAAAGATGCATGCAAAAATGCTTGCAGGATCAATTGGACAAAAATGTTCAAGTATACGTCGATGACGTGGTGATTAAAACCAAGAAAAGTCATACTCTAATTGAGGACTTGCGTCAAACATTCGCAAACTTAATAAGATTCCGAATGAAGCTTAACCCGGAAAAATGCACATTTGTTGTCCCGGCTGGCAAGTTACTCGGATTTCTTGTATACAGCCGAGGAATTGAGGCTGACCCGACAAAGATCAGGGCCATCGAAAGAATGGAATTGCCAAAAACCCTCAACTATGTCCAGAAGTTCACAGGATGCCTGGCCTTGTTGAGTAGGTTTATCAGTCGGCTAGGTGAAAAATCCCTACCACTATATCAACTGATGAAAAAATCAGACAAATTCACATGGACACGGCAAGCTGATACCGCTTTCCATGAACTCAATAAAATGTTGGCAACATCACCAATATTAGCATCACCACTATCCAAAGAGCCAGTGCTGCTCTATGTCACCGCAACCAACAGGGTTGTAAGTGCAGTAATAGTAGTTGAACATGAAGAAGAGGTATATATGGCAGTTTATTACTTGATCGAAGTGCTCTCTATATCAAAGCAAAATTACCATCATTACCAAAAAATGACATATGGGGTATATATGGCAGCAAAAAAGCTAAAGCACTATTTCCAAGAACACCCAATCTAGGTCATATGTGAGGCGCCTATCTCGGATATATTGGGCAGCAAAGATGCCAGTGGCCGAGTCGCAAAATGGGCCATAGAGCTATCACCATATACTCCACAGTATGATAGGCGAGATGCAATTAAATTTCAAGCCGTAGCAGATTTCTTTGTGGATTGGATGGAGATGCAATACGAACCACCACTGTCAGATCCGAATTACTGGAAGATGCATTTTGACGGATCCAAGACGAAAATGGGTTTAGGCGCCGGGATAGTGCTCACGTCGCCAAAGAGGGATCAACTCAAGTATGTGTTACAGATCCATTTTGCTTCTTCCAATAAAGTTGCCAAGTATGAAGTACTGGTCCACGACATCAAAGTAGCCAAAGAGATTGGCATCAAAAGGATCATGTGTTTTGGTGATTCGGATTTGGTGATTCAGCAAGTATCTGGGCATTGGGACGCGTTGGATGCAAACATGGCACTCGTTTCCATGTGCAACAAATTTCGGGATACTTTGACGGCTGTGAGTTCCATCACGTACCAAGAGAAGATAATGAGGCAGCGGATGTACTATCCAAGTTAGGCTCATCTCGGCAAGCAATATCACCAGGAATCGCATTGGAACACCTCAGGAAACCATCGATAAAGCCCGCACCATAGTCCGAGTCAATATTCATCCCAGCAACACAAGAGTCAAACGTTGTGCCAATGGACATTGACTCAGGGGCAGGTTCGAGTCACTCGGGGACTGATCCGCTCACCTCAGGGGTTGCCGAATCACACTCATGGACTCCTCAGGTCATGTCGGCAGATCATATGTCGGCTGAGCCAATGGAAATTGATGGAGAAACAGATCCGGCACTGCTAATACCAGCATGGGCGCAGCCGATATTCAACTACTTAAAAGATGGACCTTTGCCAGATGATGAAATATTAGCAAGGCAAACAGAAAGAAGGGCAAAAGCATACACCATAATCAACAAGGAGCTGTACAAGAGAAGTGTGACGAGTGTACTACAGTGTTTCATAAGTTCAGAGAAAGGCCAAGAAATCTTGTTGGATATTCACCAAGGAGAATGTGGGCACCATGCATCATCAAGGGCATTGGTGGCCAAGGCATTTTGACATGGATTTTATTGGCCAAGTGCACTGGCAGAAGCATAAGAGCTAGTCGGAAAATGCAACGGTTGCCAGCGCTATGCGTCCAAGTCACACTTACCAGCATCTGAATTGAAGACTATACCAATCACTTGGCCGTTTGCAGTATGGTGCCTGGATATGGTAGGAGCATTCAAACCAGCAAGGGGAGGCATGACTCATATACTGGTAATGATTGACAAGTTCACCAAATGGATAGAAGTGAAACCCATCAAAAAATTGGATGGAAAAATAGCTGTCACATTCCTAAGGGACATAATCCTGAGATACGGTTACCCGCATAGCGTAATCACAGATAATGGCACAAGATTTGCCGAAGGAGCTTTTTCTCAATTCTACGGGAAAACCAAATAAGACTTGACGTAGCGTCAGTCACTCATCCAGAATCAAATGGACAAGTGGAACGAGCTAATGGCTTAGTTCTATCCGGGATAAAACCCCATTTAATGGAACCACTTCAGAGATCACCTAGTTGCTGGATAGAGGAACTACCCTCAGTGCTATGGAGTCTAAGGACAACTCTGAATCGATCAACATGCTATACGCCATTTTTCCTCGTGTATGGGGCAGAAGAAGTTTTGCCTACCGACATAGAGTATGACTCACTAAGATTAAGGCAATACTCGAAAGCAGAGGTAAAAGAGGCCCGAGAAGTTGGAGTCAACTTACTCGAAGAAGCAAGGGAATTGGCATTGTCCAAATCCGCTATATATCAGCAAAATCTCCAACGCTATCATAGCCGGAAAGTTCAGCCTCGTGTTTTTCGAGAAGGGGATATGGTGCTAAGACTAGTGCAACTCACAGCTGGAATGCATACGCTATCACCCCCATGGGAAGGTCCATTCATTATAAGCAAAACTTTTTTACAATGATTCATATTATCTCATAGATGCTCGTGAAGCACAAAAGAACAAGGCAAACATATCAGGTGATGAGACCAAAAGGCCATGGAATGTGGCACTGCTTCGCCCCTTATACACTTAGGAGAAGCAGTGCATGTATCACTCGAACTCTCATATGTCAGACATTTGTGCCGGCTATGTGCTGATAATAAAATAGTATGACTCAAAAAACTGACTCGGGGACTGCCCCTTATGTTTGTCCTTTAAAATTATTCTATGTTGGCTGGGTAACACCTAAAGCTTATCTCGGAACAAGTCATGTTTACTCGCAAACAATCAACTCTTCGACTATGCTGTTGTCCGAAAACACGGCTTCATGGCAAGCAAGAGGAAAGTATACAGGACGAGTAAACATGAACGCCGGATAAGTAAAAGGAGAAACACGAGTCGACCTTATGTTTTTACCTAACCCACTGCAGGTTATATCGTATTGTATGATTGAATGATCCTGGGTCAAGTTATCTAAGTTTCATACCTGCTAACTAAACCCTTAGCACTTTGAGACTCTAATGTCGAACACCAAAAAAGGTAGACAAGATCCAAAGTCAAGGAAAAGTGAAACGGCAAGATGAGATTCGGGGACTTGCCCTTGGATGATTCACATGCAAAATATAACAAGAAATTTAAGCCTTATCAAAAGGCACACACCCAACAATAAGTGCAATATATGTTACATTTGTACTCGACATACCGGGGATCTCATCAAAGTTCAAGTATTTTTCTACTCAGTCTAAGAAGCAGCTGGGCTCAGAGGAGCGGTCTTGGAGATGGGAGCATCGCTCGGAGCATCTCCCGAGTCAGGGGAATCAATCGCCGAGTCTTCGGGGTCGTCCAACTTGGTGGCCTCGCTGTTAGCACCCTCCTCGTCAGAAACTTCATCAAGTGGTTCGCCGAGGTCGAGGAAGCTGGGCCCATCGCACCAAGCGTGCACCATAGTATACTCGATCATGGCGTAGGCTCGCTCCTGGCGCTTCTTGATCAACTCAGGATCATTCAGCCACTTTCCGTCCCCCTTATGCGTGCAAGAACATCAAGATTGATGTCCTCGTACCATGAAAGCACGAAGGAAAGGGCCTTGTCCGCTGCAGCTCGGCCGGCCGACTCACGCCACTGATCCAGCACATCTTCGGTGAGAAGCAGCCTTTCAGCAAGGGGCTCGATGAGTGTGGGTGCATCTTCTTCCGGCTAGAGCATGCGGAACGCATGAATTGCTGATTTGAGCAAGTCCACGCTGCATGACTTGAGGGTCTTGACGCGCTCCGACAACGCTTCGAGATGCTCATCGTTAGTCACCTTGCCATCAGCTGGAGCGCCAGACTCCGCTCTCACTCTCTTCATGGCCCGAATGGCGAACATATTGGCCATGAGAACGTTCTTTGCAAGCGAAAGAGGGCGTTAGAAAAATAATAAAGAAGAGGCAGGAGTCAAGAACAAAAAGCACAGTGCAAAAAAGAGTAAGGACTCACTACCGAGGAAAGAATTGATGGCGCCGAGTTTGCTTTGCCAAGTCTTGGCCTTGGCTTGGAGGGCGTCGAGATCCATGTTAGCCGACTCAACCGCCAACTCGGCTTCCTTGAGCAGCTCCCTGGTCTTCTCGGCGCTAGCGGCATGCTGGCCTTCTTTCTCGGCAAGCTCCTCCTTCAGCCCCTTCAGCTCGGCCTGATGCTTCTGCTCCATGTCGGCCATCAGCTTTTTCAGCCGGATCACCTTGTCTCGCTCCTTCTGGAGTTCGTCTTGGTGCTTCTTTGCTTATTCGGAACAAATTACTTGTCAATAGCAACAAAACTATCTGGATCCGTCAGGATAACAAGCGCAAGAGAATGGCATGAACACAAAGCAGCACAAGGATGGCTAAGGACTTACTCTCCATCACGCTGATCTGCGAGTGGAGCGCGTCGATGGTGGACTGGGCAGAAGCTGTGGGAAAACAACGAGAAAAGATTAAGAAAATGAAGCAAGGAAAGATACACCGGATAAAGATATGGCGAGTAAGAAAGTTACCTTGGCCTTGAGTCTCGGCTTGCAGCTTCTGATGATCAAGTTCGAGCTTGCGATGCTCCAGGAGGAGAGCTTGATGCACCTTGGTGCGTTCATTATGCGTAAGCTGTACAAAGGAAAAGATAGTGAATAAATGGAGAAGTCAAGCTCATAGCAGGATAAAGGGTGACTCCTATCTTAGAGCTTACAGCCGAATACGTTTCTCATTCGGCAGTAACCTCGGGGACTAGGGATCGAAAATCTAACTTGTGAACTTAGCACAGGGAAATAAAAGATAAGTTATTGCTTAGAGCTTACAGCCGAGTAAGCTCCTCACTCGGCAGTAACCTTGGGGACTAGGTGACATGTATAACAAAAATACTCAATAACACAGAAGAGTAAGAAGATTATTTACCTCGTTCACTTCATCCACGCGAGCCATTAAGGAAATGGCCTGCTGGGTCATGTTGGAAACGGCCTTGGGGCCCAACTTCATCTTCTTGCCAGCACGGGAGCTGACCTCTTGCTCGCTAGCTGAATTCCACGCCACAACATAAGGCTTAGCGGCACCAAGGCCATTCCCGCTGAGCGTCTGAGTGAGAACTTGCCCCTTCTTCAGGGTGGTTCCCACATTGGCGCGGGTTGCAGCAGCACTGATTTGAAGGGTAACAGCTTTAGAGCTACCACCCTACCTGACAGCCACGGATCCGCTCGGTTTACCCATTGGGACGAGCATTGTTGTTAGTGTCGTGGGCCGGATCTGAGGAGCGGTGCCCAGAGCACATACCAAGGTTGTCTGTTTGGTGGAAGTGGCCTTGCCGGATGAGGTGCGAGCCGGAACAGGAGCAGCAGGCCAGATCTGTTTCTTTGACAGAGGAGGAGAGTGAGCAGGTTTATTTGGAGATGAAATGGGAGCCGACTGACTGGGCTCAGCAGTATTCCTGGCACCAAGATCAGAAAGTTGTTCATGAACACCAACTTGTGGGCTGGTGCCAGAGGAACTGGTGGGGGAGATCTTCTCGATGCTAGCGTTGCCGGCACCACGATCAGGAAGTTGTTCCTGGGATGCGGCAGAAGTGCTGGTGTTGTGGTATTGCCGACGAGTACGCCATGGAGGGGTCCTCACAGTGCATGTTTAGAGACGTGGGGGAAGGCAGACGGTTGACGGGTACGAGGTAACACAACTTACCGAGGTTCAGATCCCACAACGGTGGCGGAATACTACTCCTGCTATAAATCACTATAATGGCAACACGCCGAGTTACAGGGATTGGTTCGCTGTGCGAGGTGACTAGAGAGTCTAAGTTATCGTGCCCTAAAGGCTTCCAAAGGCCCGACTTATATAGTCGCCAGGTCCTAGGGTTACATGGAAAATTCCTAGCCGAACAGGTTACAGAGTTCTACACTGCTTACAACTAGTCTAGCGTGTCTTGCACTCCAAGGCTCCGGGTACGTCGGTGACTCCTCTGTAGCCTTCCTTTATCCGGCATGGGCCTCCCTTCTGGATCCATCTAACTGGGCCGCCCAGTAGGCCATGGGACATGCTACCAACTGTGGGCCACCCGGGTTATCCGGATAGGAGACATGCTATGAGGATACCCATATAGCATATCCCCAACAGTAGCCCCCGGAGAACTCCGAGATCTTGCGTCGTCTTGACTCTTCAGGGTGAGTGCTCCGTCTAGATGGATGTCAAAAAATCGTCAAGCAATATCTTGTAGTCCTCCCAAGAACCCTGCAAGGTTTTCTCCGTCTTCAACTTGTAAGTCAGAGAATTGCTGAATCTTCTATCATACTCTTCCGTAGCCAGACTGGATCCGTCCATGCCGGAATATTCCGATGTGATGGTTCACCTGCTAGTGACAGCTAGGGCGACGTAGACATAGGTCAGCAATGCCTCGTAACTCACACATGCAGAGAACACAATCATGTCCTTTTTTCCCACGCGAGCGATACGAACCATTGGCAGCGACGGTTGGAAACGTGGCAAAATTTCCGCGCACACGTCTTCCACGCGTCAACCATTCGATCGTCTTGCACGAATCTTGATGCCAGGGGTTATAAATTGTAACTTCGGTGGATTTTTACTTTTCACCTCATTCTCCTCCTGCGTCGTCTTCTTCCTCCAGCAAGCGCCTCCTCGAGATCTCCGCGTGTTTTGCAAAAAACCCTAGCCTTTCAATCATTCCAGTCACCACCTCCTCCTCTCAAATGGCAAGCAGCAACTCTGCTCCCTCCATGGCGGTGCCAGGTCATGCAGCGGCAAAGCCGGTGAGCACCATACTCGTGCCTCCAGAGGGTCTTGTGATCCCCAAGTCCGCGGTGGTCGAATCCACTGGCGGCGACCACAATCCAGCGGCGCTGGAGCCGCTGGAAGAGGAAACCGATTCCCACAAAGGGGATTGGCGCGGTTCGGACATCACGGACCGCGACATCAAGGAACTGCTCGTCGAGGGCTACCTCCCTACGACGGAGGGGCTCATTTGGCGGGCGGCGCCGGCCGGCGAGGTCACCCCTTCTCCCCAAGCCGGAGAGAAGGTGTACCTCAAAGCCCAATTGGTACGCGGCGTTTCCCTGCCTATCTCCAATTTCTTCCTAGTTGTCCTTAGCCATTACCGAGTACAACCTCAGAACCTCTCCCCCAATAGCATCCTCGCGCTTAGCAACTATGCGGTGCTCTGTGAGGGTTACTTAGGGATTAGGCCTAGGCTATATCTCTTTATTTACTTCTTCACCATCAAGCCGAAAGCCGGAGCCGGCAAGGACGAGCTTAGGAATTGCGGGACAATTAGATTGAAGATCCGGTCTGGCCGGCGGTTCCCCGACATCGTCGGCCATGAATCTTGCAAGAACTGGCAACATACGTACTTCTACGACCCATATATCCCTTTCGCTGGTCGAGAAGAAACGTATCCGAACTTCGTCGATGGAGCCGCCGCCGAAGCCCCGACATGGAGGTCCCAAGCCACCCTCCCCTCCGACAACGAAGCCTCCCGTGCCATGAGTGGTTCGTAGACATAGGTCTGACTGGGTTGGACCTAGCCATGTGCTGGTTCATCAGGCGGATCCAGCCTCTGCAGCACCACTCGAAGCTGATGCATGAGTATACCAAGGATAGGAAGGATAGCCTCCGCATCTCCGAGGACAACTTCTCGAGTGACTCCGTCAAGCTCCGTCTCAAGGACATCGTCAAGGTGAAGGATAGGAAGCATGGCTTCACCATCACCTATGACATGTTCATTGATGGAACGTGCCCACATGTATGATATTTATTTTCTGTGTATGACATATACTCCAGTTCTTCCGACTAACCATTACCATCTTATCTAACACTGTTGGGATTTCACTTAACAACTCAACAGTCTAGAGGAGGATAGCATGGCTGTCCAAATCTATGACCCAAAGATGAAGGAAGTCACCATCGTGTCCGACGATGATGTCATGTTGGCGTGAAAGCGGAAGAGCTTGAC
The DNA here is from genome assembly GCA_916181665.1 of Avena sativa. Lineage (NCBI taxonomy): Eukaryota > Viridiplantae > Streptophyta > Magnoliopsida > Poales > Poaceae > Avena > Avena sativa. Next base: position 382,043,566 of record OV702281.1, on the reverse strand, counting down.
CTCTAATGCTGCCGACGGAGGCAAGAAGAAGAAGACGGAGAGTGGAGTCTCCAAGAAGTCCACTACCGCCCTAGAGGCAGAGAAAATAAAGGTTACGGGAATCCCCTTTGCCAAAGCACCCCCTGTCGTGTAAGCTTCTTTCTCTCCGACATTTGTCCATTGCTCGTCTTATTCCAGTATTTATACTTTTTGCACGTTTCAGGAAAAAGTCCACCACTAGTTTGAAGAAGACCTCCAAAACTTTGGGGGCTTCTAGAAATATTAAGGATATGTTGCATCGTGACGTGTCTCCCCACGTATCCCCTGCCATCGCCCCTGTCACTCCCAGCGTCCAGCCTACACCCGCTCAGACAATCTCACATGCCAAAGATGCATCTGGCCCTTCCGCCATGGAAGTGGACCCAGGAGCCTCCGTGGAGCTTGTCATTGCCAGCGAACAGGCGACGCAAGAAAGTACCGCTACCCAAATGGCTGAAGCTCTGGCTAAGGATGCCATCGGTAGTGGCAAGGAGGTGGTGGTGGGTGGAACGTATGCTGAAGGCGGCGCCTCCGCACCCAAGACAACTGTAGAATTCCCGAAGATAGTCTATCCGGCACTTATGCCGGGTAGCTCCACTTTGGTTCCTGGTGCAGCTCCGACATCTCCAACCTGTGGTCTTGAGGAGCTTCTCCGACAAGCAGATATCTTGCAAGGAAACAGCCTTTTCTTCGGCAAGTTGCTTGCTGAGAGTGCTACCAATCTCAAGATCATTGCACTTATAAGTTTCATTTGCCTTTTGCATTTTATATGAGTATCTCACTGTAGCCCCCAAGGATTTAGACGGAAAACCATAGGTCTTTGCATCTGAATGCTCTAAGAGTGACTAAGCTAGAAAATCTCTCAATATAGCCCCCAAGTATTTAGTTTGAATGAATTATTCCGACTAGATACTTTCAGAGTAGCATACGTAATGTTTGTAAATTTCAATACTGTAGCCCCCAAGTCTCTAGTTGTAACTGAATTAGCTCCAACTAGATACTTAAAGAAAGACTAAGCATATGACTGAGTTTAAAACTTTATACTGTAGCCCCCAAGCTTCTAGTTGAAAACCGAATCAGTTCCGACTAGATGCTGAAAGAAAGACTAAGCATATTGCCAAGTAAAAAAACTCTCACTGTAGCCCCCAAGCCTCTAGGTCGATAGTTATCTGACTAGATGCTCCAAGTAGACTAAACAACGTTAAATTATCTTTCCATAGAATGAAAATGCTCGGAGAGTGTGGCCAACGAGAAGTTCCAGAAGATGCGTGCAGACTTGGAAGCCGAAAAGGGTAAAACTGCCTTCTTGAAGGAACAAATCATCAAGAGCAAGAGTATGTTTTTCCTTTCGTTTTTGTATTCCGACTTGGTCTTGTGCCAAAATTCTCCGAGTATGCATTGTGTACTGTTCTTTCTCTGTCTTGAAGAATCCATTGACAAGGCCAAGGACATTGTGGAGCAATCCAGGCATATTCAGCAGCTGGATAGCGAAAACAAGATCCTTAAGCAGGAGATGAAAGATGTGCTGAAGATGCACGAGGACTCCATGAAAGTCTTGCAAGAGTCCGCCAACACTGAGATGAACCGCTTGAAGGAGGAGATCACGATGCTGAAAGAGTAGAAGAAGGCTACCGATGAGCAAAACCAACGCAATCTCGAAGCATACAAGATCCTCCGACAAGAACGGGACTCCATGGCAGAAACTCTCTAGCAGGCTGAGATTAGCATCTTCAGTAAGTGATTCTTCGCCTTGTACTTATGTAAGCTAGATACTCTGAACTTGTTGTGTTACTGAACTCATGCATTCCTTTGTCGGAATTTGTAGCTCCTATTGGATTGACCCAGTCGCCTCCTCCGCCAAAATAATGCATGGTCCTTGCCGGCAACTTTATCAACACCTCCATCAAGCAGACCAAGGAGATAGCCAAGCCCCTCCAGATTAACATCAAAGCGGTGGATTCTGTGGCAAAGTTCTCGGAGATCTTGCGCCGAGCCCCCGAGCATATTGTAAGATGGAAAGCTTCATGTACCCGGGCCGGTGCCAGGATGGCGCTATCAATGGTCAAGGCGCACTAAGAAAATGCCGACATCGACACGGTGACCTCTGGTATCCCCGACGTGGACGACGATGGCCATAAAATAAATCACAAAGCTATCTTGGCGTTGCTCGCGGGTCTTGATAACAGAGTCGCCGAGTTGGTCGACCCTAATGTCTTCGTGCCCATGGATACCATTGATGGTGACAACCAAAGCTCCTCCGGACCCCTCAACACCACCGACTTTGAGGAGGATGACTCTCTTGCTGCTGACGATGCCACATCCAAGCCGCCTACGCCAGACGAATGAAAAACAATATGTAATATTTGCTTCCTCTGGAATTTGTATGCAGAAAAAACTACTTGTTAACTTAAGGCGGAAAACCATGGTTGTTATTTCCTGCTACTCAAGAACTGGTTCCAGCATGTATATATTTTTAAGCAAGTGCTGGCTTGTCCGTTACTCTGGTTTTTATGCTTGACTTTTCGTGAGTCGGAAGACGCGTTGTCAGAACTATGCACTCAGGCGATGATGCCCAATAGCACCTTCAATAACCTAAGCACAAAATCACCGACAATAAGTGCCAAAAGTCACTACTCCAGAATCCACATAAAAACAACAAAGAATGTGTAGACGAGAAAACTTAAGCTAACGCCCGTAGGAGGAATTTTCAAAGGTCATGCGTTCTTGGCGGTAGTTATTAACATCACCAAAAGTGACCTGAAGTGTGATGCACCCAAGGGACCGAGCCTCCCGACCAGGAACTACGCCATGGAAGATGGTGTTGGTCCGCTTTAGGTTTTCCTCCGTCAAGTTCATCTTATGCAATGCATCCCGGTACATGATGTTGATGGTACTTCCACTATCCACCATACATTTGGTGAACTCGTTGCCGTCAATCAGGGGGTTGATGACCATGGCGCATTGGTTCTCCGTAGGGATGAGGTCTGGGTGATCCTTCCTGTCCCAAGTAATTGGAATCTCCGACCAGTGCAGGAACTGGGGGTAGAGTATCCATCAGTATCCTCATGGAGGTCTTCTATTGTCGGACGGTGGGGGTACCAAGGAAAGTGTGGAAAACTACCGCCTTCTTCTCGAAGGGGTTTTTGCCCTTGCCGTCGCTCTTGGCGGTGTGCTTGGGGTCAACGTCCTCGTCCATGTCACTTGAATCCTTGGACTCCTCCTCCTTCTTTTCCCCTTGCCCTTACCTCGTGGTCTGTTCTTCCGACTTCGCTTGTAACCGGACTCCGGGTCCTCCTTGAGGTCGTTGAAGAACTTGCAATGGCGATTGGTGTGGGTGGCTTTGCTGTTGGCGTCGAGGTGTACGAGGCACGGCATATCGCGGTACTCCTCATAGGTTTGGGGAACGCGGAGCGCTGCTGAATTAGTTTCACTGCCTCGCTGCTGCCCACGACCAGCTCCCCGTCCTCGGCCACACTGTCCGCCATCACCTCATCCTGCAAAAGTCATTGCGACCATGTCGGGGGTTTGCTTTTCTTCTGGCGCGGTCTTGCGCTTGGTGCTGCTATTTCTCCGAGCTTGAGTTGGAATGGCCGTTGCCGGCAAAGAGCCACGGGCATCATTGTCGCTGCGAACTCACTAGCCAACTGAATCATCTGGTTCAGATCTAGCTGATGATTGTCCTGCAGTTACTTTAGCTTATGTCGGAGCAATGTGCCCCTTTCCAACCCATCGATGAAGGCGGACATGGCTGTCTGAGCATGCACTCCTGCACAGGAATTCTTCATATCCGGCCAGCGAGAGAGGTAGGCGCGAGATGTCTCGTCTTTCTCTTGCACGCACCTCTATAGATCGCCAACAGTGCAGGGACGTTTGTACGTACCCTTGAAGTTCTTGGTGAACGCTTCTTGCATGTCCAACCAATTGCAGATGGATCTTTCCGACAAGTCATCAATCCATTGGCGGGCACGCCCGCCAACATCAATGGGAGGTACTTGACGGCGACGTTGGGGTTACCCCCGATGATCTCCACCGCGTTGCCGTAGTCCTGCAACTATGTAGCTGGCTTGGCGGTGCCATCATAGGGCTTGATGGTCTTGTCAATCCGGCAACCTTTGGGTTAAGTTGCAGACCGTATCACAGGTCCAAAGCAACGTGGTCCCAGGTATGGTCCTTCCCGGGCCTCGTGGATCTTGTCCAGACGTGAACGTTCATCGTATGGCTCTGGGCTTCTTTTCTTCTTCTTGCCATCAGGGGATGGGCTGCGTGAACGACGCAGGCCTCCTCCGCCATGGTGGCTGCTAGGTGGCGACGGAGGCGGAGGTGGTGGTGGGTTAGACTTCTTGCTGTTACCCTCCTGCGATGCCTCACGCTTGTCGCGGTTGCTTGTCGGACACGGAGGGTCATGGCGCGACCTCCTCTTGTGTCCTTGGTTGCGCTCTCCGTCATGACGGGTCTACTCCGTGTTGTCGGGGATAACGATGCCGCTCTGCCTTGGTGGCGGCATATCCGTACGACGGTGAGCCTTGGTATCTTCGCGATATCGGGGGAATGGGGAGGTGGCGATGGGCGACGAGGTTGGGCCTTGCCTCCATGGTTGGAGGATATGGGAATAGCATCCTTCCTGTTGCGTGCATCCCTCCATCTTCGTTCTGACGAACCCGTCTGAGACCCGACATCAAGAGGAGATCTATCCCTTGGCGGCTTATGCTGGCTAGACTGGCAAAATGCTGGGTCAGACTCAAGCCTCTAAGAGGTGGCCTTTTCCTGCTGTTTCACCGCCTTGGTCACTAGGTCATAGACCTGGTTCACCACTTCGGGTGATCTATCCTACTCCAGAAGGGTCTTGGCGACGGCGAGGTTGAGGAGAGGAGTGGGCATCACCTGCCTGCCTTCACTATCAATGTATGGCTTGGCCTGTGTCGGCTTCGAGGGAGCCCATCCTAGGTTTCGCTGTGTACCAGGATCGTTGATGACGCGAGCTAGAGCTTTATTAGCCTTCTGCTGCCGGAGCAGAGTCTTGTACTCAACCTCCATTGCTCTAGCTTTCTCTATTGAATTCTACGCGTTGGCCAAATCTCGATCTAGCTTTGTGCCTTTCTCCGCGATGGCCTACGCTTCCTCCAGCAGCTGCTGGCGCTTCTCGTCAAGCTGGACTACATTACGAATATGAGCCACGGTCATAGGCTTGACAAGGAGATTGTCATACATCAGTCTATCAGCTGGAGTGACTTGGGCGGCAGCAGACGTAGATGCTGGAGGCAGCGGGTTTGCGGTGTTGTTGTTTCTTGGACCGGTGCCGAGTTCCTGCGGCTGCTACACTGGGTTAGGCGGAGGAGGCATGTCCTTTGCGTGATCATTGTCGGCAGCAACAGGTGGTCTCTTCCCTTTGTCCAACGCTGTAGGCGGAGGTCATCTGGGTTGATCTTCATCCATCGTCGTCCCAATGGCGACGAACACCTCTCGGGACGTGACGGCATTGTTGGCCTGCTCGTCGCGCTTGTAATCCTCCTCCATATCCTGCATGGCATAGTCTAGCTCCTCCGGGCTGAAGTATATCTCCTCCAAATCTGCGCTGAAGTCGGTGTAGAGTGCGTCAATCACGGAGTCAGAGGGTGCCGGGGCTTCCTCAATGATGGGGGATGGAGGTGCAACATCAGCGACGATGACTGGGGGTGGTGGCGCCGCTGCGGAGACGACGACCGGGGCCGGTGGCGGCTGAAGCAGAGGGGCTCCGTCAATGAGCGCGAGTGCTGTTTGAGCTGCCTCCTCAGCCTCCGTGTAGTTGTTGACGGTGTTCACCATGCTTTCGAAGGTGAGGCATCCTGAATCTTGCTGCCGCCTTAGCGAATGCCGGAGAAGCGTACCTTGGTCCAGTCATTCCACAAAGTGATACATGGCATCATCATTTGGGTAATGCACCAGATCGGCCCGTATACGGAGCCACCTGAAAAGGTAATCACGGGGGTTTTTGCCCTCTCTCTAAACGCAGCGCTCTAGATTGAAGATGGTCACCACTCCGACGAACTTGGATCTCTGTTGTCCAGACGCATGGACGAAGCCGGCGGACTTGCAATGATCTTCCACCGTTATATCCTATACAGGGGCGGTTTGGGTGGGCCTTGAATTTTTGCGATCTTTGCCGGCAAACTCCGAGGAGAGGTCCGACATCGATCCTTCCACGAATGTATCCTGCCCATAGGCGGTCCGTGCGGGTCTTGACGCTCCTCCGACTCCCAGGGAACTAGTGCTCGAGTTGGTTTCGCCGATGAAGAGATGGATATCTCTGATGGGGACGATCGAGCACCGCATAGGGTTCGTCTTCGCCGGGATCCAGAACTCGTCGGGAGGGACGATCAGAACGTTTTCGGAGAAGAGAACGCGGCCAATGGCTACGGTTTTGCCGATTGCCGTGAAGATCTTGGTCCTCGCCCGCTGAAGGGCCTGAAGCGCCTCTTGCCCCATGGTGGGCGCCAACTGTCGTGGTATTGCCGACGAGTACGCCATAGACGGGTCCTCACAGTGCGTGTTTAGAGACGTGGGGGAAGGCGAGCGGTTGACGGGTACGAGGTAACACAGCTTACCCAGGTTTAGATCCCACAACGGTGGCGGAATCCTACTCTTGCTATAAATCACTATAATGGCAATACGCCGAATTACAGGGATTGGTTCGCTGTGCAAGGTGACTAAAGAGTCTAGGTTATCGTGCCCTAAATGCTCCCATAGGCCCGACTTATATAGTCACCAGGTCCTAGGGTTACAGGGAAAAGTCCTAGCCGGACAGATTACACAGTTCTACACTGCTTACAACTAGTCTAGCGTGTCTTGCACTACAAGGCTCCAGGTACGTCGGTGACTCCTCCGTAGCCTTCCTTTATCCGACATGGGCCTTCCTTTTGGATCCATCTAACTGGGCCGCCCAGCAGGCCATGGGCCATGCTACCAACTGTGGGCCACCCGGGTTATCTGGATAGGAGACATGCTATGAGGATACCCATATAGCATATCCCCAATAGCTGGGCCGAGTCTTCTCCGCCGGATGTGCCACCGGGTCTAACTGACACTGAGAAGCGCGAGCCTCAGCAATGGAAGCCTCGACTCGGATGGGCCTTTGCACCGTAGAATCAGCTGGAGAAGGCGCAGGCCTTAGCGGCAAGACAATGCTAGGAGTAGCCTGGTTGGCCGACAAAGGCGCAACGCTGAAAACAAAAACACGCTCATAAGAAAATAGTAGCAAAGCATAGGAAGGAAAAATGCAATGTAAGCAGACCACAAAAGCTTACCCGATGACAGTCGGATCGCGCGGTGGGCGACGAGTGACTGGGCGTCCAGCTGCTTTGAGAGTCTCCGCCAGCGTGGTAGCGGCAACAGCAGCATTGCGCTTCTTAGCCGGCTGAGCACTGGAGGAGGCCCCCCGTCGCTTATTCGGCTTGGCGACAGGGTTTTTGCCGACTCCGCCCACATCAAGAGGGGGAGTGTTATGTACCTGGCTAGCTGCATGAGTAAATGGTAGGATTACTCGAATAACTTAGAGGCCTAAGGTCTAAAGGCACGTACCTCAAAAATTTCACAATCATCATCATCATCAACCAATCTTGTAAGGGGTTTCGAGTGTGGCTCTTACCCGGAGTTGAAGCAACAATCGCGTGTGGAATGGGCATGAAGCGCTCCAGGTCATATTCGACTTCGTCGGAGTCGAAGCGGTCATCGTTGTAAGCGCTAGGAGGGACAATACTGCCATCAACCTGGTGAACAAGATTCTGTGAAAGACAAATAGAATAAGCAGCGAAAACTAGACAGAGAATAGCAAAACAAGCTAAAGCTGACTCGGCAGCGAAAGGTGACTCGGAAACTTACCCAGGGGATAGGCTTGACCCGGCTAAATGGAGGGCAGCTCCAAGACCAATAATCCGCCAAGTTCAGCTTGAAGATCGAGCTTACTCGGCGGGCCACGGAATCGTGGGTAAGCTCCTTCGTGGGGTGCTGAGTGGGGTCATGCGTGCCACTCAAAAATCACATCTTATGGATCCTGGCTTGGATGGGGCTGACCCGGTGTGCAATAAAAGTGCACATGAGGTTCGTGTCGGCAAGATGAAAGTTCTCATTTGGCGATAGCAACCTCTCCAAGATTACATTGCCCTCATTCACCGCAGCGTCTTGGTCGCGTGGGTCAAGCTTCCAGAACTTCTTGCTGGGGACCTCGTCCGAGAAAGGAGGAGTCGGATGTAGTTAGCGGTCCTGCTGTTTTTGACATAGAAGAAAGTCCTATGCCATTTCTTGCAAGAGTCAAGGCCAGTAACCCGAGGAAAGATTGAGTCTCTCCTGGGTGCGATGCTAGCGGCACCGCACCGAGTCGATTTTTTCTCGGCTCGGGGAGCGCCAGGCTGAGGAACAACTTGCACCCTAATACTAAAAATATTTGGCCCACAGAAGAACTGTAGGCCAAATGCCAAAATAGGCCTCGCAAGCGGAAATTAAGCAGGAAAGGGAGCCAATCGCGTTGGCATGCAAATGATGGGTCTGGAGATGGAAGGTGGAAAGAAAGGAAGCGAAGAAACTGCTCACGGGCAGGGCGAAACCTCGCTCAACATGAGAGAGGAAAACCACCCTTTCATTGGCATCGGGTTTGGGGGAGATCTTACCGGCGGGAAGACGGCAGTCCACCTCGAGCGGGATGTGCCTGGTGGAGCGAAGCCATTCGAGCTCCTCGGAGGAGACCTCCGAACCCTCCCAGCCGCCGCGCTCGCCGGCAGGAACCTTCTGTTCTTCAGCTCCTTCAGCGCCGCCGCGTGCATCCATGATCTCCCTGGACTCAATCTCCTCCGCCGTTGGAAGAGGCTTGGAAGAACAAGGACCCGTAGTGGAATGAGAAGAGGGAAAGGGCAATCGCAAGGCAAGAACAGAAAGCAGGAAGAACCGCAGAGGAGGAAGTTGGATTTTTCAGGCGCAAGGAAGAAGAAGAGGCTATGGGGAAACTGAACGGGCAAGGGAAGTTATAATCCCCTCACCCTACTTAAGGGTAGTAAAAACCCTGATCGTGGGATCCTCCAGGGCCGTGCGGCCAGCGTGTGGCCGTGTATTCGGCCGGGTGAGCCAATCAGCGGGCGCCACGTGACAACAATACACGAAAAATCCCCTGCCACGTCACGAAAGGAAGGATAAGGGGCGCAGATCAATGGGACTGCCACAGTGACAGGGAATAACTGCGCAGCCGTCACTATGCAGTCAGGGCTTGGAACAAAATTTGAGGCAAGTTACTATGATTACCAGCTTTCAGTGACTCAAGCATGCCTAAAATGACTCGGAATTGGCCAAAATGACTCGGCACGAGACGAAAACGAGCCCAAAAGTCAAAGATCAGACCCGAAAACTGTCAAAGAGACTCGGCAAGGTGCAAGATCACACCAAACAGTGCGCCCTAAGCAGTAAATAAAGACAAAAGAAGGAGTTCCAATTACATTAAAGGAACCTAGAGACGCCTAACAGCTAGAACTGCTAGACCTCACCAGCTTCGGGGACTAATGTCGGGGGGATAACCCCCGGTAGGGTCACAAGGGGTAATAGATAGCCCAGCTTGGCTTACGCCGAGTAAAGAAAGAACCAGGCTGAGTAAGGACGACCGGGTAAGAGGATCATATGCGGCCGACATAGAAACTATGTTGGCCCGTATAGGACAAAGATGTTAACCTTGCAGGAACCAACGAGCCAAGTCTCAAGAGGAGGGGCCGAGTTAGATAGGACGTGTGGAACCTTTCCGAGTGAGGTTCAGGAGGGACCATGGTAAAGAGTGGTCAAAAGAGAAGGGCGACACCGGGTGACATGAAAGCAGCCGGGTGACGCCAAAAGCGAGGGCTGACATACAAAGTTACCGCGTGACGCCAAAGGAATAGGAGGCGATGTACCTAAAGACCGTTAGTTGTCTAGCTTTATGGACTGGGCCACTGGGCTTAGGGCAAGCCCATGACCCATCCCGTAAAGTAGGGACCAAGATCCAAACAGTAAGCCTAGAACCCAAAGGGGTGAAACCAAGCTAGCTACGCCTATATAAGGAAGGGCATAGCTGTAGTTAGAGGAGGTTGGACCTAGTAGGGAACTAGTGCACTAAACACTAGTTCATACAGCTCGAGGAGCACTTGTAAACCACTAGCATCAATAAAATTCCTAAGTGTGGAGAGTTCATCTTGTTCTTCGTGCATGGAAAAACCGTGCACTCCCTCCCCGGTGACCGCAAGCATCCATTCGGCCCCCAACTTAAGCCTACCCTTGGCATCTGCCGTGACACCACCACGACACCACCACCACCTAATCTGCAGCATAAAACATTTGATGCATTATTCTGAAACTTTTCATATGGTCAGTAATGACGGGCACTATATTTTCTGTTTTTATGTGTTGGTGTGTAAGAACTTATTGCTTTACTACTTAGCACTTTTTGTATATGATTGATGTGTGCTCAAAAATTTCTTAAGCACTTTGTGTTTGCACTTATCACTTTATCTAGCTCTCAGCCTCGTCCCTTTCATGAGACAGCCAACCTTTAGCATGGAAACTTTGCCGAGCAATGGAGGATAATTGCTAAACCAGTTAAACTCGGAAACAAAGCCGGTTTCCAGTACCAACAATTCATTACTCAGAAAATTCCCGCGTCTAAGAAATCAGATAAAAAACCAATGTATAAATATAAAATGAGATTTACACCCGAAGGTAACATTTTTATAGTTTTTCAAAAATATAACCAGAACAAACATGAGCATAAAGTACTTTCAAGCATCCTTGGATTTTTGAATTTGACATGCTTTTTTGGAAATAAGATGGTAAAAAACTTCTCAAAAAATTATGAGGTAACCAATACTTTATTTCTCTTTGAACATGTACATATGATTACAAGGAAATATAACTAAGAATAGAAGGGACGTAGCTGTGCAATGTTCCAAGGACGGTCTAATTCATCTAGATCTGTACTACCACCAGCTCTCTTTCTCTTCTGAGTGCTAGGTCTTTCCTTGATTGGTCTCATATCGGTTAAATAATATGACCAGTTATGCAGAACTCGGCTGATCATAAAAGGTCCTTCCCAAATCAGGGAAAGTTTGTGCTTTCTTTTCTTCAGGAGTCACATAACCAAATCAACCTTTCCGAAAGAATGATTTTGAACTCTTTGACTATGATACTTGTGTAACTTATGCTAATAGGATGTAGATCTCTGCTTAGCAATGACATGAACTTCTTCGATTATATCGAGATCATCTTGTCGAGATAATTCGGCATCTTCTTCGATATACGCTTTGACTCAAGGAGATTGATGGATTAGGTCACTCGGAAGAACTACTTCTGCACTTTAGACCAAGAAGAAAGGAGTATATCCGGTTGATCTGTTAGGAGTTGTTCGCAAGCTCCATATCACACACGGTAATTCTTCTGCCCTCGCCCCCACAACATGACGAAGTGGTTCCTCGATGTGACACCCCCAGGATTAGGGCTAAACAAATCCCAAACCTCCGTCTGACATAAGCTTAATCTTGAGCTCGAGGATATCTGGTGAAGAATCGGTAACATGGCAGTGACCCTACGACACAAAATTATTACAGCAAGCTCATAACTGAGCAGAGAACCAAATTATTACAAGCAGAGGTCACTAACGAAAAACATCAAACAACGGAAGGCAAATAATGCTATTAAGTATAGCAAACTTAACAAATGGCCTAAGAGGCCTGAAGCATAATGATGACGTCCCAGCCCATAGATTCCAGGCTGCCGGCCGGGAACCCCAAGCTACTCGTCAGTGTCGATGTAGTACCAAACTGATCTTCAGGGGAACACTTACTCTGCTACAAAAGTATCAACAAAGCAAGGGTGAGTACAGGGTGTACTCCGCAAGACTTATGATTGGTGGAGTTTTTTTGCGTAAAACCATCTTTGTATATAAAACAAGAGAGAGAGAAGAAGCTCGTCTAATCAGACTATTTTAAAAGGGGATAAGAGAGCGACATCTCTGAAGTATTGATCATCATATCTTGATATCCACCAAATCATCATCGAACCTTATCTAGGATCACCCCCTCGTACCTATGAGGAAGCATCCTTAAGCACACGTTGAACTACCAAGTTTTACGATTAGGTTCATGTTATCTATGATCTTAAGAATTCGGTCACCAAGCGTTCATAACCTTGAACACGGCTTTTCAAAAATATTTAACCCTGTAGGGGTGTACAACTTTACCCACACATACTAACCTTCTCTTAATGCCACATGATTAGCCCTCTTCCTTGGAAGGCCGGCAGAGGGTGGTTAGACACGACCTTTACCTTGCTTTCGCCGAGACCATGAGTCACGCAATAAGGATGGTTCCGCCGTAATGGGTCAAATCCTGAAGCCGATCCTTAAAGATGTGAGGAGAGGTTGGTTTACTAGGGGCGCTATCAACCCCCAGCAACCCGGTCCAAGCTACCCTACCTATTATGAATGCACCTTCACCCGGAAAATCTTTCAAAAGGTTTTCTATGCATATGTCGAATGGAATGCCCGAAATATGTGACTCATGGATTCTACTAGGCAAGTTAGTCACTCGTGTGGTTTTCCAGGCCCCGTGTGGTTATACGCTCGTCTCGGTTCCAAAGGCAAGAACTCGGTTCCTAGTGGTGGCGAGCATGGGACTAGAAAAACCACATCCCACCGTGGCCTCCCATACAAGCCTTAGCATGTTTAATATCATATCACCATTGATCTCATCTCATCATGTTCTCCTGTCATACTAGATTCTCTGCATCCGATACATCATCTGGATGAACCAGCACTGACAGCTATGCATGGCTAAGAAAGACACAGATATAAGCTCTAGCAGTGCACACAAGCCAAACCTAGTTATGCTAGGAGTAGTGGATCAGGTAGTATAAGCTCAAAGGGAGTAATGCAACAGATAGGATACTCTATCTATCGATAAAATACCACAGTAGAATCGTATGCAACATGGCAGGAATTGAAATGCTTTCGGAATCATAGGATTATATCATGGTGGCGCTATGCTTGCCTTTGCCTGTTGATAACCAGAAAGCAGATTTTTGGAAGCCTAGCACTTGACTTGGTTACAGTTAGTCAAGTATTTATCTTCGATCTTCGACGGTGTTGATGTCGCTCTTTGATCTCGATCTTGTTATCGTATTCTATCTAGAAGAACCAAACACCGGAAAGAAAGGGAAACAATCAACACATGGCATCGATGCAATGCTCATGCAAAGATGATGATATGACAAGTTAAATTGCATTGAAATGTAACTCTAAGGCATGCTCGAAAGTTTAATCGGGGTTCCGAGGGGTGCAAACCCTAACTCGTGGAGACTCCGGAATCACCTATGAGGGTTACTATGTTGTTATAATTAAACTTGCAATGGAAGTTGCTTAACAATGCATGATTATAGCTTAAATAGATAGATCTCATTTTTATGAACATTTTGATATATTATTTGTATTGTTTTGACTTATAAATAATAAGATATGAATTTTACAAGATTTATTCAATTTCTAGATTTACTTAAAACCTTTTATTAGCTTTACTGCATCACTATGATGTCCGCAAAGGGGTGGGGTTATTATACACTATGGATGGGTCTAGCCACTGCAGCTGCCAGGTGGGTCCTGGGCCACGTTGGTTGCCACCGTGGCGATCAACAGTCAATGGCCCCCATGGGCCACGTCAGCCTGACGTCATGCTGACGTCACTACCGCGTCCATGTCAGACGGTAGTCGCCGGCGACGCCAGCAAGCGCGGATGGCTGGGTTCGAATGAGCGTAGCGCGAGGGCCCTAACTACCGCGGCGCTGTTGGTTTTGGGTCACCGGAAACGCAGCTATGGCGAGCGGCGGCAGCGGAGGTTGCAGACAAACGGCACATAGGCGAACCAGGGAGAGAGGGGGCCAACGGAGTGATCCAGGAGGACCGCAAGCTTACCACGGTTTCGGAGGAGGGCTTGAAGAGGCCGCGCGAGGTCGGGGGCAAGCTAATCGACGGTGGCGAGATTCGTCGGGGTCAAAGAAGATGGCAAGGTTATCGACGACTCAGAGCTCCAGGGCTCGATTCTGTTGGCGAGGGAGATATTCACGGCAAGGCGAAGCTCGTGGCGACCTTGGTTGAGCGAGGGGAGGCTGGAGATAGTGGGAACGATGACGAAGTGCGGTCTAGGGTTTTCGGAGCTCGCTGCAGAGAGTGAGACAGAGCACGCGGGGAGGGGATAAGGTTAGGGGAGGAGAAGATGGGCACGACGCGGAGCTCTTATCTTCGTCCGTGGTGGCACGGCGCATCATAGCGGCTGGCTACAATCCACGGCGACAGCGCGGGCACGCACGTGCTCGACGTTCTTGTCGAAGACGACGAACAAGGGGAGCGAAGGGGTATGCGGGCTGGGGTGGGCCGTCTGCGGGCGCGCGGACGGCAGAAAGGGAGAGGGGAGGGAACTGGGCCTGGAATGGTCCTGGCTGCTGTTTTTATTTTGCATACTCTTTTCTTTTTCTGTTTTGATTTCCTCTTTGTATATTTGAATTCCAAATATGTTTTGATCCATTTCAAAAATACCAGAAGATTTATAAAATATATAAAACATTGTGGGGCCCTTTCATTCCTTTTGGGCTCCAATAATTTTGTAGTTTTCAAAATATTCAAAACCATTTGAATGTATTTTCAAATAGAGGAGGAAGATTAGGGTTTTAGTGTTTTTTACTTTTTCTTTGCATGCACAATTTAAGATATGATGCTCATGAATGCGTATCAATCCTAAATATTATATTAACTAAAACTGGGGTGTTACAACTCTATCCTCCTTACGAGAATCTTGACCTGAGATTCCAAAGGTAGGAAGAGAGACAGAGAGAGAAAGAAATAGAGCCACTCTAAATATAAGAGGGAAACACACTAAACAACACATAGAATAGCTCATGGTTAACTCATGGATGGAGCGTTCAGAAAAAACTCTGAGATGACGACATGAAATACAACACGGTAACAGAGGAAACAAGAGGAGAATGTTTCAAGTTGTTAGATAGCTGGTCTTCATAAGGGTTGAGACCATGGAGCTATAGAAGAGTTTAAGCTTCCGAGAAGGAAAGCTTCCAACAGAGGGAACCTAACCATAGACTTCATGAAATGAACCTCTACTAAACGGCTTAAGTAGAGATTTCAGGTTGCAGAGATATGTATCAACAAAACCAAGCCGTTGAACTACTTTTGAAACAAAAGGGTCACTTTTTCATTCAACAGAAGGCCAAAACAGAAGGGTGTTTTGTGGCAAGGACTCATAAAAGTCACAAGGAACATGTAACAAGAGTAACTGCTGACTATCAAAATCATAGTCACTCTTGAAACATGGTTGAGAGAACGAAGGAAACTCGTTATTCATCCAGGTATATCAAAATCTTTGCCAAATATCATGATATCACTTTACACCACCAGGATGAATAATAAAGAAGATTCCCGTTGACACGAGAAAAATAAACTTCATTCTCAGACTTTAATTACTTGGCACAACAACGGTTGCCAACATAAAAGGTTCCGGAGAATCGACCGAGAGACATTTAGAAACACTACTTTAAATGTTCTCCTTGTTGTTCGAAACAACAGACATCAAGTGAAGGTCAGACTTCGGATACGAAATAAACCATAAGCACAACTCCAAAAATAAATCATAGAAGATACCTCATGAGGAGTGGATGATATTGATGAATTGAGATATTATGACAAGAGGTCTTTCTGGCTAAGTGTGTCAACCATTACATCAATCTTACCAGATTTACAAAGAGACCTATGTCAAAACCTTGAAGATCACCAACCATCATTGCTTCTTGAGATTCATCTTTGATTCGGTGAAATGATACTTCAGACTCAACATGCCCAAATAGAAAGGATGCAACATTTACCATACAGGTAAAGCTACTAGATTCTCAAGATATGGACTACAGTATAAAGCTCCAAAAGACTAAGCTAGATTGCTAGACCCATGTGTTGGCAACTTTTCGAAAGACAACTGCATACACATAAGGTACTAACAATAAAACACACATATATCCTTAAGGAACAGAGATAACTCTGCTCGAGTTCACGACGACATCTTTCAACATTTGCACGTGAACCATAGAAGGTTACTTCTAACATCCAGAAAACATACTTCGAGATGACTCAAAGACGGTTCTCGAATTTTTCCAATATTAATGCCAATTGTTCCATATAAATCTAGTCTAACATGGAAAGGGTAAGTATATTGTTGATGGGCTCAACAACAAACTTATCAATACAATCTGATACGTTGGAAACGTATCTATAATTTTTGATGTTCCATGCTTGTTTAGTATATACTTTTCTTTGTCTACACTTTGAGGTGTTTTTATATGTTTTCTGGTACTAACCTATTAACAAGATGCCACAATGCTAGTTGCCTGTTTTCTTCTGTTTTTGGTTCCAGAAAGGCAGAAAATCAATATTCTCGGAATTGGACGGGACAAAAGCCAAAGTCAATATTTTACCATGGGGAACACGGAGCTAGAGTACGAGACGGAGGGGAGGCACCAGGGGGCCACACCCCTGGCGGCGCGAGCTAGGGTTAGCCAAGCCTAGGGGGTGTTACCAACCTATCCGCCCCTGCCTCGCCTCTTCGCCTATAAAGACCCCTTGATGCCAAAACCCTAAGTACCCAATCAATATTCCATGAAACCGTCTATAGCTGCCGCCACCATCGTCCCAAGATCGGGGGATCTGAAGCTCTTCCCGACACCCTGTCAAAGGGGAGATCATCCCGGAGGCCTTCTTATGTTGGAGATATGCCCAAGAGGCAATAATAAAGTGGTTATTATCATGTCTTCACACTTATGATAAATGTTTACATACCATGCTATAATTGTATTAACCGGAAACATTAATACTTGTGTGATTTGTAAACTAAAATAAGAGTCCCTAGTAAAGCCTCTTGTTAAACTAGCTTGTTGGTTAATATATGATCATTGTTTCCTGATCATGAACATAGAGATGTTATTAACAACAGGATCATATCATTAGGAGAATGATGTGATGGACATACTCCTATAGATAAGCGTAGCATAAAGATCAAGTCATTTCAATAGTTCAATTGCTATATGCTTTCTGATACATAGTAACCTAATTCCTTCGACCATGAGATCATGCATATCACCTTTACTGGATGGATGCTTTGATGTCATCAAACACCACACCGTAACAGGGTGGCTATAAAAGTGGCATTGAGTGTTCGGAAAGTATTGGTTGAAACACATGGATCAAGAGTGGGATTTGTCCATCCATATGACGGATAGATATACTCTGGGCCCTCTCGGTGGAATGTCATCCAATTAGCTTGCAAGCATGTGACTGGGTCACAAGGGATCACATATCACGGGAACGAGAAAAGAGTACTTATCAGTAACGAGGTTGAACTAGGTATACAGAGATACCGACGATCATAAACTTCGGATAAGTAAACTATCGTGAGACAAAGGGAAATTGGTATCGTATGTAAGTGGTTCATTCGATCGCAAAGTAATCGTAGAAATATGTGGGAGCCATATGAATTTCCAGATTCCTCTATTGGTTATTGTTCGGAGAAGTGTCTCGATCATGTCCGCATAATTCACGAACCGTAGGGAGACACACTTAAGGATTCGACGTTGTTTGAGTAGTTATGGTATTATGAGAAAGAGACCGAATGTTGTTCGGAGTCTCGGATGGGATCCGGGATATCACGAGGTGATCCGGAATGGTCCGGAGAATAAGATTCATATAAGGAAAGTCCCGTTTTGGAGTTCGGGAATGATTCCGGTGTTTTCATCGGGGATATTCTAGAAGGTTCCGGATTGTCCGGCACTCCGGGGGGGAAGGGGTACATGAATGTGTCATTACATATTGGAATGATTGCATCATGTACTAAGTGTTCTTGCTGTCCCAAATATAGGATTAAATTGAATCCTAAAACAGAAAAGTCAAATGTCCAGTTTGAAAGTCAAACTGCCAAAAACAAGAAACTGTGGGAAACAAGCAAGAGGAGTTGGAACCAACCTGGAGGAGGAGTTGGACTCCTCCAGGCCGGCGCCCAGCCCAAGGCCGAGTTGGGGAGGGACTCCCTCCCTCCCCTGGCGCGCCAACCCCTCCCACCTATATAAGGAGGGGCAGGGCTCCCCTCCTACACACAAGTTTCCTATCCTCTAAACTAAACCCTAGATCTAGACCCCGGTTTAGAGCTATTCGGTTTAGAGCCTTCTAATTGGTTTAGAGCCCTCTAATTGGTGTGTCTAATTACTAGACCACTAATAGCCTCTCTCATAAGCTCCACCATACTCGCACCGGCTTAAGGCGAAGCCCTGCGGGATTTCCCCTCTACTTCCGGTACCACGCCGTTGTGCTGCCGGAATCGCGAGGAGAGTGCTACAACCTCCGCTGCCTGCTGGAACAAGGGAGAGGAAGGTCTTCGTCGAGTACCGAACGTGTGACCGACTGCGGGAGCGCTGCGGGAACGCGGCGCTGGAAGGATCGTCTACGCGATCTTGAGATCGGAAAGAGTACGACTACATCACCCACGAGAATCTGCTCTCGTTAAACACTTTGGAATCTTCGAGGGTGAGTTATTCCATCGACTCGTTGCTACGATCTAGTAGATAGATCTTGGCTTGTTTGTTTGTATGCGATAGAAAATTTTTGTTTTCCATGCTACGAACCCCTACAGTGGTATCAGAGCCGTGTCTATATGTAGATCTGTTGCACGAGTAGAACACAATGGTCATTGTGGGCGTTGATGCTTTTATTGTCGATTGCTTCTTGTGTACTTTGCATCTTGCGGTATGTTGGGATGAAGCGGCCCGGGCTAACCTTACATGA
Organism: Avena sativa; assembly: GCA_916181665.1. Classification (NCBI taxonomy): domain Eukaryota; kingdom Viridiplantae; phylum Streptophyta; class Magnoliopsida; order Poales; family Poaceae; genus Avena; species Avena sativa. Next base: position 382,024,689 of record OV702281.1, on the reverse strand, counting down.
CATCGTTCATGAGACTTGCTCCACGCTTGACATGCAACTTGTATTGCATAAGTGGCTTTGCGGGTGCCTGTTTCTCCTAGCATAGTTAAGATCCAATTTACAACGGGTAATCAACAATGCTAGTATCAATGTTGTGGTTCTTGTTCGTAAGTTAGAACGACACTTATTAACAGCCCCAAACCACGTAAAACATGCAAAGAAAGTAGAGGCGTCTAACTTTGTTTTGCAGGGGTGTGCAGTGATGTGATATGGCCATGATTGTGATTATATATGATGTATGCAATGTTCCTTATTGTAAGTCGGCAACCGGCAGGAGCCATATGGTTGTCTTTAATTTCTGTTAAGTCCCGCGTGTCTATTCAAAGTAGTTGTAATAGTTGAAGCCGGTGGACGACAACCATGGACAAGCATTATTGACCTTGATGCAATGTCGGTGATGATGGAGATCATGTTCGTGCTAGAAGATGAAGATCGGAAGCACAAAGAAGAAAGGCCATATCATATCACATATTATGAATTGCATGTGATGTTAATCCTTTATGCATCTTGTATTGCTTAGTAGACGACGGTAGCATTATAAGATGATCCCTCATGCACATAAATTTCAAGTTCTAAAGTGTTCACCCTTAGTATGCACCGTTGCCAAAGCTTGCTGCTTCGAAGCACCACGTGATGATCGGGTGTCTTTGATTCCGCGGGTGAATACAACGTAAGCAAGCCAGATTTGCTTATGCGGTAGCTAAGGTTTGATCTTGACGAGCCTAGCATGTACAGACATGGCCTCAGGAACACGGATCACCGAAAGGTAAAGCATGAATCATATAGTAGATATGATGAACATGTCGATTGTTCGCCATTGAAACTATATCAACTCTCGTGATGATCGGTTTTGATGTGGTGGATTTGGTTCGTGTGATCACTAAAACAATGTGAGGGATATTGTTTTGAGTGGGAGTTCACCTAGATTAATTTAATTATTAATTAGAACTCAATTTATCATAAACTAAATCAAAGTGAATTTGCATAGTTGTTGTAGTCATTGGCATCCGTTTACCACCTTGCGCTTAGTTATAATTGAGATGATAGAACTATAGAATTCTGGTTAGTTACTTTACGAACTGGTGTCGTATTGTTTTTAAGTGTTAATCTAAAGTTTAAAAGTCCTATTGCAAACTTTCAGTAAGTTCCGGTTACTCCATGAAGTTTAATAATTAGTATTAAATCAAGAGTAACAATTCCAAGTGTTAGTATATAAGTATCATGTTTGTCTCCATGATTCTTGATATTCAAAGGATTCTCCTAATATCAAGGTTATCTAAGGATCTGAAAGAGTTGTTTCAGAAACCATATTTGTGGAAGATATTGTGATATCTGAAACGAAGTATTGGTTACAACATGATAGAGTATAATATGGCAAAAGTCATGTTCTCATATTTGATGAGAATTTGCAAAAGGTTGGAGACACTAGTTGTCCTAATCGTCCAAAAGGATTTGGAGAGCAACATTATACTCATGATTCACCGTTATAAGATAAAAGTAGCTTGATCATGGATAAATCCATGATGAGGGTGAATATTTGATGTAGGTAAAATGTTTACTACACCAAGAGATTACTAATGAAAGGAATTTGAAAGAACACCAAACATTTGATGATGGTGATCTACTTCAAAGTGCAAGTCCAAAGACATTGGTATTTAACTATACACGCTTTGGACTATATGTCATATGTATGACTCCACTATTGATGTTGATAGATTCTTTCAAACTGAAAAGGAAATACTGAAAGAGAATCTCATAAATATATGGCAGAAAAGAAAAGACTAGAATCGTTCAGTTTAAGTATATAGATGATATACATGTTATGGCTATATTCTTTGCTTGTTAAACAATGTGGTTCTTAAGTATTTGATACTGAATTTGTTGGTGTGAATCGTCATACGAAACAACACAATTCATGAACTACAATGGCCTAAGTAACTAGCAAAAGAATATGTGATGATGTTCATCGAGAACAAATAAAGGGTTATTGTGTTGCTCGTTAAACATCAAAGCTTGCCTTCAAAGATTTGTTTTATCAGGTATTATGAGAACAAAAGGGTTGTTCAAATAATTGCCGTAATCCATAAAAGATGGATGATTCACAAATCTCGTTGGAGAAATCACATCCATAAAACTAGTGCTAAAATGTCGAAAGACAAATTGATTGAAAGATCACTTAGGAAGTGACATCGCTGTTTGAATTATATTGGAAAGATAACATGAAGAAACTCCATGTGGATGGAATTTTGGAGTCTTTTGATTTTGATCAAATAACGCTTGTGAAACTTTCCTAGAGATAATTAAAACTTCGTTCATAGGCCAAAAGGGAACGAATGACTAACTTATTGGAACTTGTACATATTGTTGTACGAAGTCCGTTATGTGTAGTCAAGAGCGATGGATTTCAACTTCATATGCTTTCTCCGAAAATTTGAGTGAATATATAAATATTTACTTAATAAGGATAAAGTATGAAACACTTGAAAAGTTCAAAGACTTTCAAGATGAAGTGCAAGATCATTGTAACAAGAATATAAATAGTTTATGATAAGATCATAAAGGAAGATATTTGAGTTACAAGTTTAGCATAATACCTAAGATTTAAGGAATCGTTCCGTGGATTTGCATTTTCCCGAAACACCATAAGAGTATGGAGCGTTCGAGATATGTAATTAAACCTTGTTTGACATGGTAAGATCGAAAGGTGTAATTCATAAAACTGCCATTGTATTTTAAAGATTAAAAGCTTTAGAGATTACCGTTTTTCCACTGAAAAGAGCTCCATCATAATCCATTGAAATGACACCATATAAGGTTATGGTTTGGGATAAAACCCAAGTTGTCCTTTCTTAAACATTGGTATGCTATGCATAAGAAAGATGTTTGCAACCAAAGTCGGATGAACCTGTCTCTGTATGTTATTTCGAATAACTGTTAAGTACTCCTCCATAACATTGGAGACAAAAGTGTTTGTCACTTAAAACGTCAAGTTTCTTTGAGAAGGAATTTTTCGTGAAAAGTTAAGTGGGAGGACAATAGAAACTTTGATAAGGTTAAAAGAACCTTATCTATATGTGCAGAGTTGCGCAGCGCCGAAAAGTGTTTCGGAGGCAGCAACAATGCTCATGGTTCACGTACCTCAAAGGTTGTGGTCACGGAGATCCAAGTTCCTATTGAAACAAGTAGGTCAGATGAACAATCAAATACCAAGATTTGAGGGTTGAATCATTATTTGAGAATAATGAACCGACTACATGCAGAGAAGCGATGATGGGCCCTGACTCCGTCAAATGGCTTGAAGCCATAAAATCCGTGATAGTTCCATACACGAGAAATCAAGTTTTGAACTTGAAGGACCCTCGAGAAAGGTGTAAAACCTTACTGTTGTGTTTGGATCTATAAATAAATAGACATGGATGTTGCACATCTATGAAATAGTCGACATGTTGGGAAAGAGTTCACAACAATGTTCAAAGGTTGACTATGACAAGATCTGATCTTTCATAGTGATATTTAGTCTAGACGGATTAATATAGCAACCACTACATATAATTTTGTTATATGGTAGTTGAATAAACAAAACAAGTTCTTCTAATAGAATCGTTACCTAGGACATGTGCATAACACGGTCCATAGGGTTTTGTTAATTCAAAGGATGCTAAAAGCATATGCAAACTTCAATGGTTAAAGTAAGCATAGCGGAGTTGGAATCTTCACTGTGATGAAACTATTAAAGGAGTTTAAAAGTTCATCAGAGATAATGAAGATGCTTGCGTTTGCAAGAAATTAAGTGGGAGCGCTAAGACATATTTCTAATACATTATGTGGAAGACATATTGTTGATTGGAAATAATGTATCTTTTATTAACACATATTAAGAATTTCATCCCGATGAAAGACTTAGGCAAAACCCAAATATTTGGCATCAATAGACGCTAATATGGTTGTGCCAGAAGTACATAGACGAGATATTGAATGAATTCAATATAGAAACTACAAGAAGAGGTTCTTGTCGCACAGAAAGGATTGAATGAGTTCAATGTTGATGATATATTCAAGTGTATTGACATTTGGTAAAGTGAAACAAATAATCAAGTATAGATTGATACTTGATGTATGAAATCACAAAGAGTATTTATATCAATCATACTGTGATATGTACAAATCCAGATATGTCCTATGCTCTAAATGTTGAGAGCATATACCAGAATGATTCGTAAGATGATCATTGGACAATAGTAAGGATATTCTTATGATCTTCTGAAAGAACTAAGAGTATAATATTTGTATAAGTGACAAATAGATGGTTAGTTCATTGTAAAAGTACTACATTGATACTAGCTTTGTCACAAAGTACAAATTAAGTTTATCTCAATCTAAACTAAGGGTGGCACAATATAATGGAAAGTGGGTTCCATAATGGATTTGGATGATTTCCAAAATTAAGACATTGTGACAGATACTACAACAAAAGGCTAAGTATATGACTGCTATTTTAGCAGCATAAGAGGGCATTTGAGTCAAGTAGTTTGTTATCAAACTATGTGTAGTTCACAGTGGGATAATACTATGAAGATATATTGTGCGACAATATTATCAACATGTTTTTAACCCCAAAGAGCTAAAGGTCACACCGAAAGACCAAATTTATACAAAGCCATCTCATTAGAGAATGAGTGATGCGTAGAGACGCAAAGACATGCAATTACACACGGACCTGGAAGTGTCAGATCCGGAGATCAGTTGACCACTAGCAATCGTGTACATACAACACCGGAAAGCCATAGGTGTTATATACACAAAGGTTCGAAACTAGATTATTGACTCTAGTGCAAGTGGGAGACTGTTGGAGATATGCCCAAGAGGCAATAATAAAGTGGTTATTATCATGTCTTCACACTTATGATAAATGTTTACATACCATGCTATAATTGTATTAACCGGAAACATTAATACTTGTGTGATTTGTAAACTAAAATAAGAGTCCCTAGTAAAGCCTCTTGTTAAACTAGCTTGTTGGTTAATATATGATCATTGTTTCCTGATCATGAACATAGAGATGTTATTAACAACAGGATCATATCATTAGGAGAATGATGTGATGGACATACTCCTATAGATAAGCGTAGCATAAAGATCAAGTCATTTCAATAGTTCAATTGCTATATGCTTTCTGATACATAGTAACCTAATTCCTTCGACCATGAGATCATGCATATCACCTTTACTGGATGGATGCTTTGATGTCATCAAACACCACACCGTAACAGGGTGGCTATAAAAGTGGCATTGAGTGTTCGGAAAGTATTGGTTGAAACACATGGATCAAGAGTGGGATTTGTCCATCCATATGACGGATAGATATACTCTGGGCCCTCTCGGTGGAATGTCATCCAATTAGCTTGCAAGCATGTGACTGGGTCACAAGGGATCACATATCACGGGAACGAGAAAAGAGTACTTATCAGTAACGAGGTTGAACTAGGTATACAGAGATACCGACGATCATAAACTTCGGATAAGTAAACTATCGTGAGACAAAGGGAAATTGGTATCGTATGTAAGTGGTTCATTCGATCGCAAAGTAATCGTAGAAATATGTGGGAGCCATATGAATTTCCAGATTCCTCTATTGGTTATTGTTCGGAGAAGTGTCTCGATCATGTCCGCATAATTCACGAACCGTAGGGAGACACACTTAAGGATTCGACGTTGTTTGAGTAGTTATGGTATTATGAGAAAGAGACCGAATGTTGTTCGGAGTCTCGGATGGGATCCGGGATATCACGAGGTGATCCGGAATGGTCCGGAGAATAAGATTCATATAAGGAAAGTCCCGTTTCGGAGTTCGGGAATGATTCCGGTGTTTTCATCGGGGATATTCTAGAAGGTTCCGGATTGTCCGGCACTCCGGGGGGGAAGGGGTACATGAATGTGTCATTACATATTGGAATGATTGCATCATGTACTAAGTGTTCTTGCTGTCCCAAATATAGGATTAAATTGAATCCTAAAACAGAAAAGTCAAATGTCCAGTTTGAAAGTCAAACTGCCAAAAACAAGAAACTGTGGGAAACAAGCAAGAGGAGTTGGAACCAACCTGGAGGAGGAGTTGGACTCCTCCAGGCCGGCGCCCAGCCCAAGGCCGAGTTGGGGAGGGACTCCCTCCCTCCCCTGGCGCGCCAACCCCTCCCACCTATATAAGGAGGGGCAGGGCTCCCCTCCTACACACAAGTTTCCTATCCTCTAAACTAAACCCTAGATCTAGACCCCGGTTTAGAGCTATTCGGTTTAGAGCCTTCTAATTGGTTTAGAGCCCTCTAATTGGTGTGTCTAATTACTAGACCACTAATAGCCTCTCTCATAAGCTCCACCATACTCGCACCGGCTTAAGGCGAAGCCCTGCGGGATTTCCCCTCTACTTCCGGTACCACGCCGTTGTGCTGCCGGAATCGCGAGGAGAGTGCTACAACCTCCGCTGCCTGCTGGAACAAGGGAGAGGAAGGTCTTCGTCGAGTACCGAACGTGTGACCGACTGCGGGAGCGCTGCGGGAACGCGGCGCTGGAAGGATCGTCTACGCGATCTTGAGATCGGAAAGAGTACGACTACATCACCCACGAGAATCTGCTCTCGTTAAACACTTTGGAATCTTCGAGGGTGAGTTATTCCATCGACTCGTTGCTACGATCTAGTAGATAGATCTTGGCTTGTTTGTTTGTATGCGATAGAAAATTTTTGTTTTCCATGCTACGAACCCCTACATCTTATTCATCATGCCAGCCTCCGGTATGAAGCGTGAGTAGTTCCACCTTGGACTACGGGTCCATGTAGTAGCTATATGGTTGTATCTCCTCCTTTGTGCTACCATTTTTAGATCTTGTGAGCTCCGTTCATGTCAAGATCATCTATTTGTAATCATGCATGTTGTGTTTGAGGGGATCCGATGGATATTGAAATTACTATGTCAGATTGATTAATGGTTTTGTCTTATTGATTCTATCATGTCTGTGTTATTTGTGATCTTGCATGCTCTCCGTTTCCAATAGCTATCTTGGACAAGTAGATTCTAGTGACTCCAAGAGGGGGTATTTATGCTAGATAGTGGGTTCATGCCTCTATTTAATCTAAGGGAAGTGACAGAAATCTCTGAGGTTGTAGATTTGCTGTTGCCACTAGGGATAAAACAACAGTCCCTTGTTCATGTAACAAGTGGATTGTTTACCTTACACACTTTGCTTAAAGCATTTATCTATTGCTTGCAACTTAATACTGGCGGGGGTTCGGATGATAACCTTAAGGTGGATTTCTATTCATAGATGCAGTTGGATGGCGGTCTATGTATCTTGTTGTATTGGCCAATCGAATCTCATAGGATCATGAATGTCTAGTATTGCATTGTTATGCCTTGCTCAATCCTGTCAGTTGCCTTGCTGTAATTTGTTTACCCAGCATGCCATGTTTGTTTATCTTAAGGAGAACACCTCTAGTGAACTATGGACCCCGGTCCAATCTTTACGATTGATACATCTTCCACTGTTACTGTTTACTTGTTGCAGACCACTATTACCTTCCACACCATATAGTTAATACTTTGTTACAGCAACCAGTGAGATTGACAACCTCACTGTTCGTTGGGGCAAAATCTTGAGTTTGTGCTATGCAGGTCTCCAAGTTGCTAGCAATACCTTTGAGTCGTTTCCTTCCTCCTACTGGTTCGATAACCCCGGTTTCTTTTTGAGGGAAAACTTGTTGCTGTGCTCATCACACCTTGCTCTTGGGGTCTCCCAACGAGGCGTAAATAACACGCCAACACACTCCAAGAAGATGGACTAGTATGTCGTATGAACAAGGCGAGAATATTGGTCAGACCAAAGAACATGAAGATGTACTCAAGTGATACATCACAAGTAGCAACACCATCAAGATATTCCTTGGAACTGAGTTTGATGTGACGATAACCCAAATCAGATCAAAGAGGTGGGGGAAGATAATATATCCACAAAGGAAATACTATCTTTCTTCAACACAAACAAAACTAGACATCCCTTTATGAAGGAACATAATTGGATAAAACTTTTGTCTTACAACTCTCGAAGTTGTTGTTTAAGCTCAACTAACTAGTTCAGGGGTATCCAGTACCGATCCTTGGAGAAAAGAGCAGTTCACAGAACTTGCTGGCTCAAGAACTTGACAACACGAACAGGTGGCAACATGGCGATACTTCTAGAAGACATCTAGAATATCACAAACCACCGATATGTCACTTAGTTAGAGAGGGAACTTACTTTGTAAGGAAAGAAGACACAGTCTCAGAGCTTTGGCATGATCCTAACTCTTTGACCAAAAAGAGTGTACCAGAGTAACATACTTGGTAGCACAATCATCCTTTGCTTAGTGACAGGGTTAACCAATCACACTAAGAATGACTCAAATGTCCTTGGAGTTCTAAGCAATAAAAATTTCTAAAATCTCAGATGGCCACATTATTACGCACACGCATCACTCATGAGCACGAAAGCTCGAGGAAGGGTGGGTAAATATGTGTGGGAGTATCACTTCTTTAAGGGGTCATGAAACTCAGCACGACCTCTTAGTATAAAAGAGTGTGACACCTTAAGTTGGAACAGATAGAATCTAATCAATGCCTCTGAGTATGTGGGTTACAACACTTTGACCTGGTCCTAGATATGACGAGGTACCGGAGTTTGTTTCTCCTGACATCCCGAAATGGTTTGTCCTGACGGACCACAAGAGTATCTTGAATCGTAAGACACCAAATGCACATTTACTACTTGGCTACCAACTGGTAGACAAAGGTCGGGAAACAACAAGGAAAAAAGAACATGCTCAGGATAGAATCCCGAGATGTGGATGCATAGATTAACAATCTTCCGAAAACAAATGCATAGAATAGGTAAGGGGTGGCAGAGTCACGAATATAGATGCGAGACTCACGAGGATTACTCTTATCGTGATATGTTTGGTTCCATTAAAGAACATCTGACATAGCATGTGGTAGGGGAAGTCCTTCATTGTCACAATTCAATCGCGAAAAAGACCACAAGCTTGAAGGCTATAATTGTAGTACTAGCCATCCTGAGGTAATGCGTGAACATTAACGACAGGGGTCAAAGGATTGGATATTGGGTTAAAGGTCAGCTTCGTGTACAAGATTTAGAACACCAGAATCCAGCACAATCGGGGATCTTAGGTTCAAGTCAAAGGGTTAAAACCCAAAGAAAGGAGTAACTACTACTGTAATGACATAGCATACACTTCAAGGTAGTAATCACGAGGTAGCTTCCAAGAGAAGAAATGACTTCTAAAGTATCCAAAAAAATAAAAAGGAGGCACTCGAGGCAAAAGGAAACCTCAAAGCCTAGAACAGAACACTATGGATCATTATATTGTAGGATCCATAAAACAGAGAGATCGTGATGGAAAGGAACCTCTCATGTGAATAGGAGTAAGGGGAACAAGGAATTCACAACACACACAACTCTAGAGAATTCGATACTAGGTCAACTGGTTGAGAAATGACATGCCCAGAATGCACCTAAGCTTTGAAAGACTAGAGAAGATATCAAAACTTTTCCAAAATCAACACCGGATAAGATAACCCAGAGTTAGAGATAAACTGGATAAGAAGCAAAAGAAGCATACTAGAGTTTTCGCAAATACTTTTCATCTTTAAAATAGTTTTTCTCAAGCACTAGACTCAACATCGACCAATAGCAAGGTTTTCCTACGGTCGGAACTGCTCTGATACCAAAACCTATGACACCCCTGGGATCAGGGCTAAACAAATATCAGACCTCCGTCTGACATAATCTTAACCTTGAGCTCGAGGATATCCAGTGAAGAATCGGTAACATTGTAACATCCCAATTTTAGCAACCCTGATATATAGTCCAAAAGGCAAAAATCAGGGGAACAATAACTTTTTCCTTCTATGCTTTCTTACTTGTTTGCTTGTGCTCAAGAACCTGTTTGTGTATTAGTTGTGTACTCCTCATCTCAACACTAGTTCACAAAAACTATTTTACAAAAAGAGATGTCTTGGCTCATTTCTCATATTCTCAAATGTTCTGGCATTTCTAAAACCTAAGCCAAGATGACTTTGACCCAACAAAATACTTTACTGGCCTCTTTTGAAAAACTATGGAGACCTATATACTCTCCTTATGTTTTCAAGACAAAACCTTCAACTACCCTTATCTCTAGGTTTTCCAAAAATCTTTATTAAAACCTTTTCATCTCAAATATTGGTAGAGATACCAAGATGGTACTTATCTTACTTCAAAGAACAACCCCTTTCAACATACCCATCCTTATCTCAAGCTAGGCTTGATGATAACCCTAGTAGTAATGTATAAGTGACAAGATGAATTGCCTTGATCTACTGTCTGATGAATTGTCTTGATCTGATGGTTGCCTTGTTTGCTTAGGAACTACAATGAGCTAATTTAGTAGATCATCCCTTAGGACCCAAATCCTTGCTTGTGATCATCAAGCCCATATTAAGCATCCAAGTCTGGATCTATCCTAAGCCACTCAAGTGAATCATCTCATCTCATGCTTATCTCAATCCAGGGATAATCCCTCTGGATGGTTTCCAACTCAGTGGAGACCCAATCTAAGCATGAATCTTATCTACTTAGTTATTACTTCAACATCATCTCCTTGATCATGAGTTTGGAACCTGGCATCCTCTCAGAAGCTTCTACACTTGCACTCTAGTCCAAAACCCTAAATCTGCCAAAATAGCTAAGTATGGATTTCTTATCTAGATTCAATCCTTGGAGCTCTACCTTTTTCCAACCTATGTGCATTATTGAGAATGTACTTGAACCATCTTGTAGTACATATTTAGTACTACCAAATCCCACTCTTACCCTTGGCTAAGCCATTCTAATTCCCACTTATCCATGATGGTTTTGTAGTCAAGATAATAATCTTTTCTGCAAATCTTATCATCTTGCCTACTTTGGCAGAAGCTCACATCTATGTGCCACCTTCCCTTGACCAAATTCTTGCTTGGTTATGACCTAATAATCATATCCTATGGACTCCCACTTCACTTGTTTCCATTGAAGCCTTGTGCTTCTAAAACCCACATGGTTTAGGAGGCTACCTGATGTATCTGTTATGGCAGCCTTATTTTCAACAAAGTTTGCCATCTCATCTAGATCACCCCAAATGCAACCAAGCCCAACTCTTGTTTCCATGATCATCTATATGACATGGTCTATCCATATACCCCTTGTACCAAGATGATATCTGAGCTCCCTAATCCAATCTTGTTTAGGTGGCATCAAATTAACTAAACCCCCGATCCTCCCCAAAATCTAGTTTCCACCCTTTTCACCACGTTCCTTCAAAACCAAGGTTAACCTTGATGCCTACATCAAGTTTATATAATCTACCTTAGATATAAGCATCCCCAAATAATTCCCACCATTATTTGGATTATTAAACTATTTTAATTCATTTACTTACCAATTTCTATAAAGGCAAGTTTGTTTTTATCCAAATCACCTTGCCAACTCAAGGCACATTTGATGCCTATATATCATATCCCATATTTCCAACTCAAAAATAAATATTTTTGAGATCCTTTATTATTTCTTTTTGCCCTTTTTCTTAAATGGCAAAAACAAGAAATAATTCCCCAGAAATACTTTCACACCTCAATAAATCCAAATAAAATTCTACAATGTGTGTTATGGTATTTAGGACCATATCACATCAAAAACCAAGCTTGTACCATGTAAAATTATGAAATAAGAATCTATAAACTACTTCTGTACTAATTGAATATTGGAGTTTAAGTGCACCTTTAATCATTAGAAAAATCCCAAATAAATCTTGGAGGTGTACAAGGACCATATCATTCTACCAGTACCCTTTCCCCATCTTGTCCAATGTAAATTTGTGGACTTCTTTCAAAACCCAAGTTTTGATCAAATTTGGCAAACTATTCAAACCTTGCCTCAAACCAAATAAAATCTTTCCCCCAATCCTGTCCAGCACTTCACTCCAGCATCATCACCCCCTGGTCATGGCACTGTAGATCTATAGTGACCAAACCCTAGTTCTTGTCCTTTTGCTCTTGTTGAGAGGGAGACAAAGCCTCCTTGTCTTGTCCCATCATATTAAAGCCATAACAGCAGCTATCCTCTCACCCCCTGTCACTTAGCACGACCATAGGTTACCCCACACCCCTCTCATCACCGCCCAAGCTGCCCTATCCTCGAGCAGCACCCCCTCCTCCATGCTCAACATGGACATAGTCCATCCAACACCCTTACCTTCGATTTATAAGTCCCGAGGCCAACCCCTCTCCCCCTCGCCCTCATTTGCCTCCTCCCACACCCACTCACCTCCCCAGCACCTCCTCTTCCTCTCCCTTGCTCTGTATTGCCAGAGAGAGAAGCAAGGTTCGGCCATGACAAAGAAACCAAGCCCCAAGCTCCCCTCTGCCCTCCTCCCTCTCTGCATGTCACCCTGCACGAACCCTCTCGCTCTCCTGCCCCTAACCCTACCCTCTTTTCCTCATAGGAACGCCCCACGAAGCTTCTCCGGCGAGCTCCCGAGAGCACTCCCGTGGTCGTTTTTGGGCGAGCAAGGTCCCGGCGTCAACCCTGCCTCGCCGCCTCGCTCCGGACTCGTCACCGCCCGCAGCCTCGCCTCCGGCCATCCCCGTCGTCTCCCAAGACCAAGGTGAGCCACCACCCACGCCTAAACCTCCCCTAGGGTTTCCCCTCGTCTACCCCAGGTCTAAGGAAGGGGACGACCGGGAGCCGTCGATCCCTGTCTAATCGGACGGCTCACGGAGCCTCGTACCCCTTCGCCCTCTTCCCTCGCTGACCGGCGGGGCAGGCCAAGCGGCCAGCGGTTAACCACCACGCGTGCGGAGTAGCAAATCTGGGCCAGGCCCAAATCTGCTAGTTCGGGCCATGCAGATCTGGCCTGTGCCCTCTTTTCCCCTCCTTTTTCTTTTCTAATTTCCAGATCTGTATGTAGCCAGTTACTTTAAACCCAAACAAAAATGTAAAACTCTTCAAAATATCAAGATCTAAAATTTCTCAAGTGACTGGATGTTTTCCCCAATATGAAGACCCAGTTTTACACCAAAATAATATATAAAATAAATATGATAAATCATATACTAAGATCTATCAAGAACACTAAACAAATTCTTCAGGAAGTTTTACAAACCCAAATGGAGTAAATCCAATGGCGATTGGAAGGTATAAGCCATATCTTTAATGTCCCACTGGCCCCACCCTATTTTTCTTCATAGTTTGCCCCTGGTAAAATTATTAAAAATAGAGCATTTCTGTCTTTTGGAAATTCTCTAGGTCAAACCAAAAGAGGTTTTGACCTAATTCCAACTCCCCTTGGACTCACATACCCATATCATACTTAATCCAGTAGCTCATAATTTTATGAGTCTCTGTTGTATTTTAGTGAATTAAACTCTTATGTGCATGGTTTATTCACTAATAAAATCACTATAGTAGCTATGCAACTCAAAAAAGGTTGATTCCAATTTCTACAGAAAGGTATTCTCAGTACCTAATATGTGTCCTTGGAATCAACTACAAAGCTTCAGTAGAATAAATCTGATGAAAAAGACAAATCCCATCTAGTACTTCCTTTGGGAATTTACCAAGGGCATTATGGTAATTTTTTTGAGGTGATTCCAACTCCTCTTGAATCAGTCCATCAAACACTAATTAATCACCCAAGGAAATAATTTTGGAACTCAAAAGAAGTTCTGGTGAATTATTTCCTAAAACTAGGGTCTTATCCACTATAAAATCCATTAAAAATCAAGGGAAATAGATAAAATAGTGAAACCACTTTTGTTGGCTTCATTTTATCAATACCTATCTGATGGTATCATTTTTATACAATGGTATCATACAGATCAAGTCCTTGATCAAAAAAAACCCTTTTATTAGGTAGTTCCTAGTTCTCAAATCCAAATGGATTATTTCCCTAATCTTCTCCCAACCCTATCAATCAAACCTCCAACATCCCACTTATGTTTACCATATCATTATCCCTTTTTCTTGCTTTATGGTTTGATGCTTGTATGCCTTGTATTGATTGGTGTATTGTTTGTTTGCATGTGTACTCGATAACAGCGATAGTTGCGATTGTGTGATGCTGAGAAGAAGGAAGGATCGGGTTATCTTTATTATTTATTGTATTGGTATTCTACTTATCTAACGCCGTCAAGGGACATCTCGCTGGTCACAGGAAAGCCACCTTCTTTCTCATAAGCCTTGCCCTATTATTTTATCTATGCATGTTTTATCTACCCGTTTATGCAAAATGCATTGTTTTACTATATTATGCTATATGGGAAATGTTTGGATCCTCCATACCATTACCCCTTAGTACCATTAGGTACAACCCTTTTTTTATGTTACCTACCTGCCCTTAGTATGGTAGATGGTGTTTAACACCATAACCCCTTGGAAACCCCGTTCTAGCCTAAACAAAAGTGTAGGATGGGAAGACCCTAGGAAATTATTTACAAAAATGTTTTATGAGAAAACCTTGGTGAGGCCTGGCCTACCAAGTGGTTTTAAAAAGGAAACAGGTTTTTTTTTTACAAAAGATAGGCAAAGGAAGGAGGAAAAATGTTTACGAAAACAACCGGGTGGGCCAGTTGTGAAGCTAGCACAATTAACCCGTGCAACCACATTACTCTGGAATGGGATGGGGTTGGGCTGGAAGTTTGTCTGATCCGGTATAAGGGCCTCACACTACTACAGGGGCAAACAATCCCCGGAGGGTAGGCCTTCTCTGTCTAACGGTCCTTGTGTAGCATCGACTGGGGGAAGGAACAAAGGGTCTACGGGCCTCCGCGCGATACTATGAGCCCCTCATTGAAAGCGCACACCCGTCAAGGTGCAAAACGCGCTCCAGTTGGCTGGTTACTATATAGGGTGTCCCGGTGTTGAGGGGATTAACCTCATAGGGTAGGCACTTGTACTGGAGAGGGCATCCGGAAGGTCTTGACCGGTTATTCGACCCACGATCGGTGCAGATCAGGGACAGGTAATCAGATGGTGTGGGTATAGTGTACAACCTCTGTAGAGTGTAAATCTATTCGAACAGCTAAGTCCTCGGTCATGGACGGTTGTGCTGGCAGCTGTACAGCGGTAATGGTTTTGATTTCAAAAAGGACTTCGAAAAAGAAATGGCTTGAAAATGCTTTGACCATGGGATGGTCGGAAAAAGGAGGAAGGAGTTTGGTCATGCGATGACCGGAAGGAAAGACAAATGGGTGACCCAATCCTAGTGTTTTTCCTAAAACTTTTCAAAAAGGAGGCATGTTTTCTAAAAACTCTTTTCTTTTTTTTTCAACAAAGATATAGAGATGCCAATGTTAGGTCTTTCAAAAGCAACTATAGTGTACAGCTATCTCGCCACAGCCCGATATGCATTATCTTTGTTACCTTGTCTCGGTGGTTTGCGAGTATATTCAAAGTACTCACCAACATTGTCCCTAGCTATTTACTTGGCCAGATTGTAGATGTTAAGAGGTGACGGAGATGCTGACGTCTATGCAAGCTAGGCCGTCTTCCTAGTCAGTTGCCTGTAGGTTAAGGCACGGGCTCTGCGCTGAAGACTTCCGCTGGTTGTGTTGTAATTGCCATAATGGCCCCTTTGTATGTTTTTGTACTCTTTACTTTATGGATGATGTAATGATACTAGTCGGTTATGCTCACGGCTCACTGATCATGGGAACGTGAATTGTATGCATAACGGGTATTCTCGGACCATAAATCCGGGGTGCCACAAACATGGCAGTGACCCTACGACACAAAATTATTACAGCAAGCTCATAATTGAGCAGAGAACCAAATTATTACAAGCAGAGGTCACTGACCACAAACATTAAACAACGGAAGGAAAATTATGCTATTAAGTATAGCAAACTTAACAAATGGCCTAAGAGGCCTGAAGCATAATGATAAAGTCCTAGCCCATAAATTCCATGTTGTCGGCCAGGAACCCCAAGCTACTCGTCGGTGTCGATGTAGTACCAAACTGGTCTTCAGGGGAACACATACTCTGCTACAAAAGTATCATCAAAGAAAGGGTGAGTATAGGGTGTACTCCGCAAGACTTATGGCTGGTGGAGTTGTTTTGCATAAAGCCATATTTGTATATAAAACAAGAGAGAGAGAAGAAGCTCGTCTAATCAGTGTATTTTAAAAGGGGATAAGAGAGGGACATCTCCAAAGTATTGATCATCATATCTTGATATCCACCAAATCATCATCGAACCTTATCTAGGATCACCCCCTCGTACCTATGAGGAAGCATCCTTAAGCACACGTTGAACTACCAAGTTTTACGATTAGGTTCATGTTATCTATGATCTTAAGAATTCGGTCACCAAGCGTTCATAACCGTGAACACGGCTTTTCAAAAATATTTAACCCTACAGGGGTGTACACCTTTACCTACACATAATAACCTTCTCTTAATGCCACATGATTAGCCCTCTTCCTTGGAAGGACGACAGAGGTTGGTTAGACACGACCTTTACCTTGCTTTCGCTGAGACCATGAGTCATGCAATAAGGATGGTTCCTCTGTAACGGGTCAAATCCCGAAGCCGGTCCTTAAATATGTGAGGCGAGGTTGGTTTACCAGGGGTGCTATCAACCCCAAGCAACCTGGTCCATGCTTCCCTACCTATTATGAATGCACCTTCACCCGACAAATCTTTCAAAAGGTTTTCTATGCATATGTCGAATGGAACAGCCGAACTATGTGACTCATGGAATCTACTAGGCAAGTTAGTCACTCATGAGGTTTTCCAGGCCCCGTGTGGTTGTACGCTCGTCTCAGTTCCAAAGGCAAGAACTCGGTTCCTAGTGGTGGCGAGCATGGGACTAGAAAAACCACATCCCACCGTGGCCTCCCATACAAGCCTTAGCATGTTTAATCTCATATCACCATTGATCTCATCTCATCATGTTCTCCTGTCATACTAGATTCTCTGCATCTGATACATCATCTAGATGAACCAGCACTGACAACTATGCATGGCTAAGCAAGACATAGATATAAGCTCTAGCAGTGCACACAAGCCAAACCTAGGTATGCTAGGAGAACTGGATCAGGTAATATAAACTCAAAGGGAGTAATGCAACAGATAGGATACTCTATCTATCGATAAAAGACCACGGTAGAATCGTATGCAACATGGCAGGAATTGAAATGCTTTCGAAATCATAGGATTATATCATGGTGGGGCTATGCTTGCCTTTGCCTATTGATAACCAGAAAGCAGATCTTCGGAAGGCTGGCACTGGACTTGGTTACAGTTGGTCAAGTATTGATCTTTGATCTTCGACGATGTTGATCTCTCTCTTTGATCTCGATCTCGATATCGTATTCTATCAGGAAGAACCAAACACCGGAAAGAAAGGGAAACAATAAACCCATGGCATTGATGCAATGCTCAAGCAAAGATGATGATATGAAAGAGTAAATCGCATTGAAATGTAACCCTAAGGCATGCTCGACAGTTTAATCGGGATTCCGAGGGGTGCAAACCCTAACTCGAGGAAACTACGGAATCACCTATGAGGGTTACTATGTTGTTCTAATTAAACTTGCAATGTAAGTTGCTTACCAATGCATGATTATAGCTTAAATAGATAGATCTCATTTTTCTAAACATTTTGATATATTAGTTATGTTTTTCTGGCATATAAATAATAAGATATGAATTTTCCAAGATTTATTCAATTTCTGGATTTATTTGAAACCTTTTATTAGCTTTAATGTATCACTATGATGTCAGCAAATGGGTGGGGTTATTCTACACCATGGCTAGGTCTAGCCACTGCGGCTCCCAGGTGGGGCCTAGGCCACGTCTGTTGTCACCGTGGTGGTCAGCAGTCAACGGCCCCCATGGGCCACGTCAACCTGACGTCACCACTGCGTCCACGTCGGACGGTGGTCGCCGGCGATGCCACGGCGCACGCCAGCAAGCGCGGATGGCTGGGTTCGAACGAGCGCATCTCGAGGGACCTAACTATGGTGGCGCGCTGGTTTTGTGTCACCGGAGACGCGGCAACAGCGAGCGGCAACGGCGGAGGTTGCAGACAAACAACACGGAGGCGAACCAGGGAGAGAGGGGACCAGAGGACCGCAAATTCACCACGGTTTCGGAGGAGGGCTCAGAGGGGCCGCGCGAGGTCGTGGGTGAGCTAATCAACGGCGGGGAGCTTTGTCAGGGTCAAAGAAGACGGAGAGTTTGGCGATGATTCAGAGCGCCAGGGGTCGATTCTGTTGGCGAGAGAGATCTTCACAGCGAGGCGGAGCTCGTGGCGGCCTTGGTTGAGCGAGGGGAGGCCAAAGACAGCAGAGACAATGACGAACAACGGGCTAGGGTTTCGGGAGCTCTCTATAGAGAGTGAGAGAGAGCGTGCGAGGATGGGATAAGGCTAGGGGAGGAGAAGATGGGCACGATGTGGAGATCTTATCTTTGTCTGGGGGAGGCGCGACACATCGTAGCGGCTGGCTGTGATCGACGGTGGTGGCACGGGCACGCAGCTGCTCGCTGTCGTTGTCGAAGATGATGAACAGGGGAGCGAAGGGGTAGTGGGCCGGGGTGGGCTGCTGCTCGGCCGTCCGCGGGCGCGCGGGCGGTATAAAGGGAGAGGGGAGGGAACTAGGCCTAGAATGGTCCTGGCTACTGTTTTTATTTTGCAAACTCTTTTCTTTTTCTGTTTTGATTTCCTCTTTGTATATTTGAATTCCAAATCTGTTTTGATCCATTTCAAAAATACTAGAAGCTTTATAAAATATATAAAATATTGTGGGGCCCTTTCATTACTTTTGGGCTCCAATAATTTTGTAGTTTTCAAAATATTCAAAACCATTTGAATGTATTTTCAAATAGAGGAGGAATATTAGGGTTTTAGGGTTTTATTTGCATGCACAATTTAAGATATGATGCTCATGAATGCGCATTCAACCCTAAATATTATATTAACTAAAACTAGGGTGTTACACTCGAGATGAGGTCAGAGTCCTTGTAAAATGAGACAGTTTGCCCTTTTGATTTGTCCATTGGCTTGTGGTTGTGCGATTGAATAAATATCAAGTCGGATCCCTTGATCTTCATAAAAATTCGGCTAGTTCTCCCATGGAAAAGTTGCTCCTGTTTTCAATAATGATATTGTACGGATATCCGAATCGGATGATCACGTCCTCGACAAACTTTCTGGCTGTGGCTCCATCGCAATTTGTTATAGGTTTAGCCTCCATCCATTTTGTAAATTTATCCAACATTACCAGTAGGTAAGTAAATCCACATTTTGCCATACGAAACTGCCCTACCATATCAAGCCCCCTGACTGCAAATGGCCATGTAATAGCGATTGTTCTGAGTTGATCAGCCGGAACATGTGTCTGACGGGCGTATTTTTGGTAGACTTTGCATGTTTTGACCAGTTTCTCGGCATCTATCTTAGCTGTGAGCCAAAAAAATCTATGTCAAAAAGCTTTTGCCACTAAGGATCTGGCTGCAGTGTGATGACTGTCAGGGGGATAACCTCCGGTAGGGTCATAAGGGGTAAAACATTGCCCAGCTTAGCTTATGCCGAGCCAAAGAAATCTCAGGCCGGGTAAGAAGGTCATGTGCGGCCGACATAAGAATTATGTCGGCCCATATAAGAGAAGTTGGTTTACCTTGCAGGAAGCAACAAGCCGAATCTTACGAGGGAAGGCCGAGTCAGAAAGGATGCTGGCAGCTTTCCGAGTAAGGTTCAGGAGGGACCATGGTAAAGCACGGTCAAAAGAGAAGGGCGACGCCGGGTGACACAAAAGGAGTCGGGTGACGCCCAAAGCAAGGACTGACGTACAAAGTCACGGTATGATGCCAAAAGAGCTGGAGGCTACGTGCGAGAAGACTGTTAGCTATATGGCTTTGTGGACTGGGTCAAGGGGCCTAGGGTTATCCCATGACCCGGTTGGCACAGTAAGGACCAAGATCCAAACAGTAACCCTAGAACCAAAGGGATGTAACCTAGCTGGCCATCGCCTATATAAGGAGGGGCATAGCTAGGGTTTAGGAGGTTGGACCAAGTAGGAAACTAGTGCCCAAAGGCTATGCTCAAACAGCTCAAGGAGCACTTGTAAAACTTCTTGGATCAATAGAAATCCTAAGGGTGGAGAGTTCATCTTGTTATTCGTGCGCGGCTGACCGTGCACTCCCTCCCCGGTTACCACAAGCATCCATTCGGCCCCCAACTTAAGCCTACCCATGGCATCTGCCGTGACACCACCGTGACAGTTGGTGCCCACCATGGGGAAAAAGCAGGAGCTTGCTGGATTTTTCATCCGGACGGGCAACATCATCGCCAAGACGGGCGAGCACGTCTATTCCGGCCTCATCCAGAGGTTCGGGGCACTCAACTTCGTCAGCAACAACACAGGCTGCTTTGGGACCAAGCCATTCCCAAGGGGCGGTCGCTTCATCAAGTTTGGCGAGAACCAGGTCTATGTTGCGGTGCGCGTGGAGCGCGCGTACCCGGAGCGCGTCATCCTGGCGCCGGATCCACCTGCGGATCCTTTCACAGGAAAGCTTCATCAACTCATCTCCGTTGAGGTAATGATGACAGCTTCGAATCCCCCGACGCCTCCAGTAGTCCCTGTGGTGAATGAGGATGCTGAGGGAGGAAATCCAGAAGAAACGCCAAAAGCGGCAAGAACTGCAAAAGCGCCGCTAGAAAAGCCAGAGAACATAGATAGGAGTAAGAGAGCCAAAGAATTGCAAGAAGCAATAGAGACATTAGCAGAGCCAGTAGCTCCAGAGCTGATCTGACGCGTGTGCAGACCGAGTTAGAGGAGTCCAGGATAAAAGTTCTAGAGAAGGCAAAGGAATTAGCGCAGTTACAGCAAGATGTGGATATCACAATTCGAGAGCTCAACTCGACAAATCGAGTCAAGGGCGCTAAGACCCAACTTGATGCAACAAGGTTGAGAGGCATAAACCTCAATGAATAACTGGCGGACGCAACGTCAAAGATAACACCAGAAAATAGCAACGAAACAGCCATGCGGCCAACATACAACACAGCGACAGCAAATTTGAGAGCCGCAGAGGCAGCAATGGCTGAGTTGCCCCATCTGACGGGTGAAGCAAAGAGAAAACAATAGGAACGAGTCAATGAATTAGTAAGAGTAGCAGGCATGTTGAATAAAGCATACTACAGGGAAAATCCGGGTATAGATGAAAGGTCGCAGTTGGTTCACTCGGCGACTCCCATCCCGGTGAGATCAGCAGGCCATACAACCTCTTCACCAGGAGTAGCACCGAGACAGAGAAAAGAAAAGAGTGTGGATTCAGGAAGGAACAAGAAGAAAGTTTCTTATGACCCGGCAGTGGTTCAAGGAAACCCAGCCTGTGCGCAGGGAGCAAGAAGAAATGTCGCTCAGGGAAACGAGAACCAAGAAAATGCTGGCCGAGAAAGGCAAGCAAGACAACGAAATGACAACGGGGCCCAGAACTTTGCACCTCAACCTAGGCGTGGAACTCACTCGGCAGGAGGGGGAAATCCAGCTCCAAATCCCCCGCCAGCACAACCCGAAAGGAGACAGCAAAGAGTGGGAAAAGCAGTGCAGCAACCTGCAGACCCGAACGCTAACAGATACAATGATGGTTACTCGGCGATGGTAAACGACGGGTATGAATTGCCGGATCACGTGTACCAAGCAATGGGAGCAAGACTCAGAGGCAGAAATCTCCAGCCGGATGATGCAAGACTAAAGCTCAACCGAATATGGCAGAGCTGATCGAATCGCAAGGTCCACAAGGTCCACCATGTTTTGGGCCAAGGATCATGAAAGATCCACCAGTGCCAAACTTTTAGCTGGCTAGAGGGACAAAGACCTACGATGGAAGCACAAAGCCGGAAGACTGGCTCATAGATTATGGAACAGCAATAAAAATCGCACAGGGAAATCTGAGATGGGCAGTGCGGTATGTACCACAAATGCTATAAGTACTAGCAAGGGTGTGGCTGAATAATTTGCCACCCGGAAGCATCAACAGCTGCAATGATTTCAAGGTAGCTTTTGTGAGCAACTTCACAAGCACGTACAAGAGGCTGAATCGCTCACAACAGCTAGCTATGTGCAAGCAGAGGTCGAATGAAACAGATAGGGAATTTCTCACAAGGTGGTGCACAATGCGTAACTCTTATGAAGGGGTAATTAAATCTCAGGCTATTGCATGGTTTGCACAAGGATGCAGGCATGGAAGTGTACTGTGGTAGAGGTTACAGAGAGATATGGCGGCTAGCCTGGCAAAAACAATAAGAATTTCCAACTCATACGCGTTAGGGGATCCGACTCAGCCTCTGCTCATGTCGGTAGGCGGTATGATTGAGACCCAGATCTATGACGCAGTCGGGTCGCAAAGGCGCCATGAAAGGGCCGAGTATAGAAGGAAGAGAAGAGATGAAAGGCCAGACTATAGGTATGGTTCGAATCAAGTCGCAGCCGTAAATCAGGATCATCCAGATGCTGGAAGTAGCCAACGTCAAAGGACAAATGGGCAACAACAATGGATACTAAAGAATGATGGAAAAAAGCCATATGAGCAGAGAAAACCATATCAAGACAGGCAGAAATATACTTATGAAATGATGTTGGACCAATCGTGTAAGTTCCACACGCCAAGTCTGAGTAATTCGGCAAATCACACAACAAGACAATGCACTTGGTTTTAGAAGGGAGACAGAGTGGATTCACCGACTTAGCAGTTACCACCACCTCCCCCACCACCGCTCACAGGAGGAAATGCTCAAGCTATGGGAGCTGATCATAGATATGAGAACAAGAAGCCGAGATATCATAACCAAGAAAGAAGGGAGGTTGTGCATCATGTGCATAACCCAAGAGGTGATGACGCTCATGTCGTCCATGGAACCATAAATGAGTACAGTGAGCATCACCAGAGCTATGTCATATTTTTCATGGAGCTGAATGACAAAAAAAGTCAACAGATATGGATGATGGAAGTGAACGCCACAATGCTAGCGATACCAAAATACATGCATTGGTCTGAACAGGAGATAACTTGGAGCATAAAGGATCACCCCAAGATCATGCCAACGCCAGGAGGTTATGCTCTTGTCTTGGATCCAATGTTCATGGGTCCAGATATCAATGTGAAGTTCTCCAAGGTACTGATAGACGATGGTAGTAGCATCAATATCATGTACAAGGATACCATGCTCAAGTTAGGCATCACTATGAACATGTTGGAGCTGACTAATACAACTTTCCATGGTATTGTGTCGGGATTGTCTTGTGAGCCAATTGGCAAAATCTGGGTTGATTTCTTATTTGGCAACAGAGAAAACTGTCGCACTGAATCCATAGAGTTCGAGGTGGTTGACCTAGTCATCTCATACCATGCCTTACTCGGCAGGACGGCTATGGAAAAATTTATGGCCACTCCTCATATTGCTTACTTAAAGATGAAGTTGCCAGGTTCGTGCGGAGTTATCACGGTTGAGGGAGATTACAAGAGATCTATTGCATGTGCCTCAACCGGATCTTCGTTGGCTGAGTCGCTGGTCATAGCGCAAGAAAAACATCAAATGATGGAACTGGCAGCACTGGCCAAGGCGACACAAATGTCTATGTCGGCACTCACTAACCCGCATTGCAGTGTATCTTTCCAAGCTACCAAGAAACAAATAAGATACAGATTGATGAGGCTTTCCCAGAGCGCACAGTTACCATTGGTGCTTGGATGACTAACAAATAGGAAAGAGAGCTCACCAGCTTCCTCCGTGAGAATCGGGATATCTTTGCATGGTCCACACAAGACCTGCAAGGAGTTCCGAGGGAGCTGGCTGAGCACTCTCTTCATGTAAGGCCGGATGCCAAGCCGGTGAAGCAACCCCTCCGCCCCTTCGCCAAAGATAGGAGGAAAGTGATAGCCGCCAAGATAGCTAGGCTCTTGGCTGTCGGGTTCATCATGGAAGTACTGCACCTAGATTAGTTGTCAAATCCAGTCTTGGTTGAAAAGAAAAAGGATGACCCGAACGTGGCAGTGGTGTGGTGCATGTTTATTGACTACACTAACCTCAATAAGGCGTGTCCAAAAGATCTGTTCCCCTGCCACAGATCAATCAATTCATTGACACTACTGCCGTGTGTGAGTTGTTGTCATTTGTGGATGCGTACTCTCGTTTCCACCAGATACCACTGAATCCAGATGATCAAATAAAGACAAATTTTATCACCCTGTATGGGGCTTATTTCTATCGTACTATGACATTCGGATTGATAAATGCAGGTGCAACATACCAAAGGTGCATGCAAAAATGCTTGCAAGATCAACTGGACAAAAATGTTCAAGTATAAATCGATGACGTGGTGATAAAAACCAAACAAAGTCATATCTAATTGAGGACTTGCGTCAAACATTCGCAAACCTAAAAAGATTTTGGATGAAACTCAACCCGGAAAAATGCACATTTGGTGTCCCGGCTGGAAAATTAATTGGATTTCTCGTGTCCAGCCGAGGAATTGAGGCTAACCCAACAAAGATCAGGGCCATCGAAAGAATGGAATTGCAAAAAACCCTCAACGATGTCTACAAGTTTACAGGATGCCTGGCCTCGTTGAGTAGGTTTGTGAGTCGGCTAGGCGAAAAAGCCTTACCATTATATCAACTGATGAAAAAATCAGACAAATTCACATGGACACAGCAAGCTGATAGCGCTTTCCATGAACTCAAAAAGATGTTGGCAACATAACCAATATTAGCGTCACCATTATCCAAAGAGCCAATGCTGCTCTATGTCGCGGCAACCAATAGAGTTGTTAGTGCAGTGATAGTGGTGGAGCGCGAAGAATAGCGCAAATCAGTCCAAAGGCTTGTTTATTACTTGAGCTAAGTGCTCTCTATATCAAAGCAAAATTACCCTCATTACCAAAAAATGACATATGGGGTGTATATGGCAGCAAAGAAGCTGAAGCACTATATACAAGAACACCCAATCCGGGTAATATGCGAGGCACCTATCTCAGATATATTGGGCAGCAAAGATGCCAATGGCCGAGTGGCAAAATGGGCCATAGAGATAGCACCATACACTCCACAATATGACAGATGAGATGCAATTAAATCTCAAGCTGTGGCTGATTTCTTCGTGGATTGGATGGAAATGCAATATGAACCACCACTGCCAGACCCAAATTACTGGAAGATGCACTTTGACGGATCCAAGAAAAAATGGTTCTAGGTGCCGGGATAGTACTCACATCACCAAAAAAGGATCAACTCAAGTATGTGATGTAGATCCACTTCGCTGCATCCAATAATGTAGCCGACTGTGAAGCACTTGTCCATGGGATAAAAGTGGCAAAGAAAATTGGCATCAAAAGGATCATATGTTTTGGCGACTCGGATTTGGTTATCCAGCAAGTATCTGGGCATTGGGGACACATTGTATGGGAACATGGCACTGTATCGTTTTCATGTGCAACAGATTTCGGGATATTTTAACGAGTGTGAATTTCATCACATACCCAGAGCAGAGAATGAGGCAGCAGACGTACTATCCAAGTTAGGATCATCTCGGCAAGCAATCCCACCAGGAGTAGCATTGGTACATCTCAGAAAACCATCGATCAAGCCGTCATCAGAGTCCGAGTCAATATTCATCCCGGCAAGCCAGGAGTCAGACGCTGTGGCAGTGGAGATTGATACAGGGGAAGGTTCGAGTAACTCGGGGACTGTTCCGCTCAACCCAGGGGCTACCGAGTCGCACTCGGGGACTCCTCAGTTTATTTCAGCAGAGCATAAGTCGGCTGAGCCAATGGAAATTAATGAAGAAACAGATCCGGCACCGGTGATACTAGCCTAGGCGCAACCAATATTCAATTACTTGAGAGATGGAACCTTGCGCAATACAAACAGAAAGAAGAGCAAAGGCATACACAATATTCAACAAGGAGTTGTACAAAAGGAGTGTGACAAGCATATTGCAACGTTGCATAAGTCCAGAGAAAGGCCAATAAATACTGTTGGATATTCACCAAGGGGAATGTGGGCACCATGCCTCGCCAAGAGCATTGGTAGCCAAGGCATTCCGACATGGATTCTACTGGCAAAGTGCACTAGCAAAAGCGCAAGACCTAGTGAGAAAATGCAACGGTTGCCAACGTTACGCGTCAAAGTCACATTTACTAGCATCTGAGTTAAAAACTATACCAATCACATGGACATTCGTAGTATGGTGCCTGAACAAGGTAGGACTGTTCAAACTAGCGAGGGGTGGCATGACTCACATACTAGTGATGGTTGACAAGTTTACCAAATGGATAGAAGTGAAGCCCATTAAAAAACTAGATGGAAAAATAGCTATCACATTCCTGAAAGACATAATCCTAAGATATGGTCACCCTCATAGTGTGATCATAGACAATGACACAAACTTTGCTGAAGGAGCTTTTGCTCGCTTCTGTGGAAAAAACCGCATAAGACTTGACGTAGCGTCAGTCGCCCGTCCAAGTCAAATGGACAAGTCGAACGAGCTAACAGTTCTATCCAGGATAAAACCCTGCCTAACACTACAAGGAATCTGGGCTTCTTTGACCCTCCATTTTCGTCACAGAATCGTCGTAGTAGTCCATTTATGACAATTCTATGACGACTTTGAGATCGTCGAAAGCTGAGCGTCGCAAATGAACTATAACGACGATTTTGGTAAAATCGTCATAACCATCTATGACTATGACGATATTGGATCGTCATAACCGTTATGACGATCTAATATCGTCACGGGTTAACTGGCATGGCCAGGTCAGATCCTACGTGGCCGATCCTTTGTGGCAAAATTGTGACGAAATAAAATCGTTGTAGTGTGAATTCAGCCCGATCCATTCTGGTTGCTTACATGGGCCAAGACCATTAATTCAGCCTTTTTTCTTCTAAGTCGTGGCCTTTTTAGGATGAATTTTTGTGAGGCCTTGGCCTTTTACGTCCATTCATTTTACTTTTATTGGCCCTTTTATTCAGAATTGTATGGGTCTCAGCCTCGTAGGCCTCGTTACAGAACTGGTCCAATATAATAGTAGCCTTTAAATAGTGCAATACTGTTAGGGCCTTGGCCTCTTTACTTTTAGTAGACCAATTAAAAGAATGCACGCATATATTCAATAAATAAGTTAATTTTCCTAGTAGATATACAATGAAACAAAGGATAGAATCTAAATAACTATAAATATTTGACAACACCATTTACATTCCAGAACCCCATGACGTGCAGCTAGGTTCACGGGTCACACACAAACAATATTATTACATATAAAAGTACTCCCTCCTTTCAGGGTGGATCCTCGAAACGCGCGGGTCAGCTGGATCGATCCCCAGTAGCTCGCTGGCAGCCGGGATGGATCCTCGAAACATGCTGGTTAGCTGGATCGATCCCTAGTAGCTCGCCGATAGCATGCCCCCACCAGTAGCTCGTCCGAATAAACCAGTGGCAGCTCACCCCCACCTAGCAGGGGCAGAGCATCCACCAGGGCACCAGAGAGCACCTCCGGGTATACTCCTCTGCAAGAATGCAATGTAGGTATACTCTCGGACCTGAATTTGGCAATCAGGAATTAACCAAGTTAATGCAAAAAAATACAGTTAAGTGGAGTTTCAGTCAAGTGCAGTTGAATCACCAAAATTAATAGTGGTAATGCAGCAACATACCCTATTCAAGTGTAGTTTTCATCACCAAAATTGATAGAGTAGTAATCACCAAAACTGTAGAAATAGAAACTTCTCTAGATTTATTCTTCAAGATAAATTAATTTGAGAAAACTTCAATAATCACAAGCTAGGAAGTCCTACATTCAGTAATAAAGTTACATAGATAAGTTCAATAGGACTAGAAGATCACAAAGTAATTGCTACTAGAACTCAAATATACACATTTAGTTCATCAAATGCATGACTAGGACACTAGAAGTACTAGATAGAACAAATGTACTAGCACACATTAAGCTCCAGGAAATAGTCCATGTATACGAAAAGAGCAGCAGCAAGAAAATTAAGCTCCAGGAAATACTCCACAGGTTTACTCCACAAGTGAAGTAGGCAACAAAAAAACTATCAGGAAATACTCCATAATACAAAAAAGTGTTCAGGTTAAGGTTGCACACAGATCACGAGCAACCACCATGAAACTTTCAAAAGTTTAATCATTAACAATAGAAACTGCAACAGTAGCTTATTAGAACTTTACTTCTCCAGTAAAAATTTGTGGTTACTTAATTGCAAGCTACTGTATGTTTACCAATCAGCATGAGAGACATAATAGTGATAAAACACAGGTATTCATGCATGGGAGAAGAAGGCATCTGCATCATTTAGGCTAGATAACCAAACTGTACAGGGTGCATCTGGTTGCTGGTGACCATAATTTGCAACCTATAAGGAGAACTCCCTAGAATTTAACCAACAGATCCAGAGCCTAGTACGCACGGACAAGAAAGCAAGCAGTAAACATGCCTGACCTCCAGAGATGAAGAGCGATTCGGTCTGTGGAACTGGACCCATCATGCTCTTCAAAGCGATCGATGAAGGTGTCCACGACTCCTTGTTATCAGCTAAGGATCATCTATTAAACAGAGATCGAACATGCACACAAAGAAATGACAATAATAAATAACCAGCTAGCAATAGTTTATGAAGAATCTACGATGATGCACAAAAAGAGACAATAGATTGCAGAAGAAAAGACGGTAGATTGCAGCATCTAACAACAACAATTATTAAGACGCTAAGACTATGATGCAATAAAATAACCATTACCCATGTAGTTCATCAGGGATTCACTCAATAGAATATCCACGCATGCATCTGATCTAATAAAACAACATTCTGCATGCATCCTGACAATACTAACAGCAATTTTGACAATACTAACAGTAATTTTGATCTAATAACAGTAATTTTGATCTTGAAATTTCAACCTCTGAAGATTACCCATGCATCCTAAAAATACTAACTACTAGCTATAGTCCCAGTTCAATAAAATCAACGTACATCTGCATACAGTAGTAGAAAATAGCAACTGACAGTTGAATCAATCTCAAAAACTCTCTCAATACGCAAGAAGACAGAGGACAAACACAGGATAAATTCACGCAGGTAGTATATGGTAAGAGAACGCAGGAGACGAAGACTGAACAACTAGCGATCAAGTCGGACAGTACCCTCAGTCGAGTGTACATGCGAACATATATATTCTCAGTATTGCAAATTGAGTAGTAAGCATACATGCAGCTATTAACATAGTCAAATATTCATATGTTAGACCAAAGCAAACTGTTCTAGAGGATACCTCAAGTTACATGTATTAATCATCTCAAGTACATAGTCAAATATTACACAAAAGGATGATCACTTATCAGCAAGAAAGGAAATATCACTGGCAGTTGGTTTACAAACCAAAAAGGTAGAAAGGAAACATTCTAATGGCAGAAAGATAACTAACAAACCAAGATCTTAGCCTTCTCTTATGAAGAAAAACTGGTGCTAGAAACAACTGAACAAAAACTAAGCACAATAGTAATATAAAACCTTTGCCCTCATGTTTCCAATAAACTAGACAGTTCAATCTAAATGGCATTTGATTGGCATGGCTCCCACGACCTTGGAAGGAAAGAAGCATTGTATCAATACAAAATCCACTATGGATGCTGTAGTATATGAGGCAAAATGTGTGGGGAGAGCTCACTTGGCATGGGTGTCGAGGAACTTGGCGTAGCTTCCAGGAACGATTATGTCGTAGGCGAGAGAGACCTTGAACCCGCAGTGATGGCAAACCTGGCGACGGCGATGATGATGGGAATGTTGTAGAGCTCCATCTTCTTGATGAGGTCGTTGATGTCGACCTTGAAGATCTCCTACAATGCCTGCAAGTCCGTCTTGGAGCAGAAGGCATGGCCGCGCCCTGCGAGCACCACCGCTACCACACTGTCGTCGATGTCGAGGCGTATCTGGAAGAACTGGCCGCCCTTCTCCTGGATGCCATGCCGCATAGTGGGAGGTCAGAGGGGAACGCGAGAAGCCACGATAGGACAAGCTTGTTTACCCTTGATGGCAACATGTAGGGGGGCTGCTAGGGTTCACGCACGGCTCTGTATCGAGATCTAGATTGCGGTAGGATGGGTAGAGGTGTAGTGATGACTCTGGACCAGGCTTGAATAGAGAGGGGGCAGCGAGGAGGGTGTGGTGGACGGGAGGAGGGGCGCTGGAGTTGGTGCGGGCGGGTGGCCGTCGATCTGGAGCCTAGGAGGGGAGATCGTGTCAGGTTGGTAGAGGCGCTCGAAGACCAGGCTTGAATGGAGAGGGGTGGTGAGGAGGGTGTGTTGACGAAGGTGGTGCAGACAGGAGGAGGGGCACCGAAGGTGGTGCGGACAGGTGGTCGGCGATCTGGATCGTGGGAGGAGAGATCGTGTTTGGGTGGAGGCGATGCTCGAGGGTAGGTGGGAGGATACGAGGGGAGGAGACTGGGCGATGGGTGGGTCGGCTTGGACTGATACCTAGACCAATTTTTGGGGCCACACTTTAGTCTTTCGCGGCCAAAATCAAAAGAATGTGGTGCCACATTTTCGAATAGGGGCAGGAGAGGTGATTTTCGGACGTTGGATCAAGCTGTGTTGATGGCTAAGATCTGCTTGGGCAAGGTGATCCATGGGTAGTACATTTATTGCATCTTATTAGCTGGAGGAGGGTTTCCACAGAGTGAGGGTTACATAACTCTATTTATATTTTCATCTCACAAAAGCACAAAACCAATGTTTGGTATGACTAGAATCGTGACATAATTTGTGATAATATGTCCATATTATGCATGTATGTGTATCTTGGGACAGCGAACGATATTGCAGGAGGAAATTTTTCTTTTCGTCTCACGGAAAATCCATTTTCCATTTTTC
This sequence comes from Avena sativa, assembly GCA_916181665.1. Taxonomy (NCBI): domain Eukaryota; kingdom Viridiplantae; phylum Streptophyta; class Magnoliopsida; order Poales; family Poaceae; genus Avena; species Avena sativa. The sequence goes on along the minus strand of OV702281.1, from coordinate 381,993,636 downwards.
GAGCGCAAAAGATGGGGCGTTTTGTGAAGCATCCACCAAATGTTTAATTTAAAATGCAACCATCCCATTTTTCAAAAATACTAGACCACCTTAAATGGACAATGTCCCAATTGGGGTATCTCAAACCTTTTCTTCCACCCCTGGCGAAAAAGACAAATTCCCGTCGAATCGGTAGGAGGTGGGTCCAATTTGAACTAGAGGTACATGATCTGATGCCCATGATTTTTCATCATTTATAGACTCACAATATGCTATTTCATCAGATATCCAGTGCAAGTTTAGCGAGACTCGGCCCCGAGCTAAGAACCTTCATGCCCGTCGTTTTGACCATAGTTTGAAACGGGCATAAAAAATTCAAAAATGGTCTGATCAATGCAAATCCTTCGCGTTGTGTCTTATTATGTGACATAGTTTCAAGAAAAAATACCAAACTTGGTATTTTGCAAGTGTCTCAAAAAAACCTTCTCAAAAATAACCTATCATGTTCGAGGTTTCATGGCTTTCGGACCAAACGACCAATGTTATGGCTAGAATCGCGGCATAGTTTGTAATAATGTGCCCACATTTTTCACGCATGTGCATCTTGAGATGGCGAACAATGTAGCAGGAGGAAATTTTTCTTTTCGTCTCACGGAAAATCCATTTTCCGAGCGCAAAAAATGGGGCGTTTTGTGAAGCAGCCACCAAATGTTTAATTCAAAATGCAACCATCCCATTTTTCAAAAATACTAGACCACCTTAAATGGACAATGTCCCAGATGGAGGTATCTCAAACCTTTTCTTCCACCCCTAGCGAAAAAGACAAATTCCCGTCGAATCGGTAGGAGGTGGGTCCGATTTGAACTACAGGTACATGATTTGTTGCCCATGATTTTTCGAAAAAATCATTTTTAGACTCGAAATATGCTTTTTCTTTAGAGATCCAGTGCAAGTTTAGCGAGGCTCGGCCCCAAGCTAAGAACCTTCGTGCCCGTCGTTTTGACCATAGTTTAAAACGTGCATAAAAAATTCAAAAAGGTCTGATAAATGCAAATACTTCGCGTGGTGTCTTATTATGTGGCATAGTTGCAAGGAAAAATACCAAACTTGATATATTGCAAGTGTTTCAAAAAAAAACTTCTCAGAAATGACCAATTATGTTCGAGGTTTCATGACTTTTGGGCCAAACGACCAATGGTATGGCTAGAATCGCGACATAGTTTGTGATAATATTTCCATATTGTGCACCCATATGTATCGTGAGATGGCTAACAATGTTGCAGGAGGAAGTTTTTCTTTTTGTTGCATGGAAAATCCATTTTCCATTTTCCGGTTGCAAAAAACAGGGCGTTTTGTGAAGCAACCACCAAATGACAATTTTATAATGCTACCAACATATTTTTCAAAAATAGTAGACCATATTAAATGGACAAATGTCCCAACCAAGATATCTCAAACCTTTCCATCCACCCCTGGCGAAAAAGACAAATTCCTGTCGAATCGGTATGAAGTGGGTCCGATTTGAACTACAGGTACATTATCCGATGCCCATGATTTTTAGAAAAAAATCATTTTTAGACTCGCAATATGATATTTCTCCAGAGATCCAATGTAATTTTAGTGAGGCTCGGCCCCGAGCTAAGCACCTTCATGCTCGCCGTTTTGACCATAGTTTGAAATGGGCATAAAAAATTCAAAAACGGTCCGATCAATGCAAATCCTTCGCATGGTGTCTTATTATGTGACATAGTTGCAAGGAAAAAATACCAAACTTGGTATATTGTAAGTGTCTCAAAAAAAACCTTCTCAGAAATGACTTATTATGTGTCAGGTTTCATGGCTTTTGGCCCAAACGACCAATGTTATGGCTAGAATCGCGGCATCGTTTGGGATAATGTGCCCATATTGTGCACCCATATGTATCGTGGGATGGCGAACAATGTTGCAGGAGGAAGTTTTTCTTTTCATCGCACGGAAAATCCATTTTCCATTTTCCGACCGCAAAAAACGGGGCGTTTTATGAAGCAACCACCAAATGATAGTTTTATAATGCTACCAACACATTTTTCAAAAATATAGACCACCTTACATGGATAATGTTCCAACCTGGGTATCTCAAACCTTTCCTTCCACCCCTGGCGAAAAAGACAAATTCATGCTGAATCAATAGGAAGTGTGTCCGATTTGAACTACATGTACATTATCTGAAGCCCATAATTTTTCTAAAAAACTTTTTTAGACTCTCAATATGATATTTCTTTAGAGATCCAATGCAATTTTAGCAAGGCTGGTCTCCTAGCTAAGAACCTTCAAAACCCTAGTTTGAAAATCATATTTTGAATTAGGATATTGTCCCTACTATGGACTAACATGGTATTAGTAGATCCACAATTTAAAGTAACCATACTATTCATAATTAACATCCTAGTATGATCTAATGAGATTTATAAAAATTTAGAGACAAAAATCAATTATTTTGGAGTTCTTATGAGAAAGATATACAAGAATTATGAAAACACAAAAAGAAAAACGAAAAAGCATAATCGGACCTAATCTACTGCGCCCAAGGTCAAATCCCACCCAAATACATGTTCCCAGCGAGGCCCATTAGGGGGAACCTGGCCGCCAGGCCCAGTTGCGATCGAGGGTGATAGTCAAAAGGGTTGAGCGCGTTAATGGGACAACTAAGTTGAGTTGGTCTAGTGGTTAGGTGCCTTCCATCTGTGGGGATGCCTCTAGTTCGACTCCCCCTGCAGCACTTTTTTCCTTATTATTCCCGCACAAGAGATCGAGGGTGATAGTTAAAAGGGTTGAGCGCGTGTATGGTACAACTAAGTTGAGTTGGTTTGGTGGTTAGGTGCCTTCCATCTGTGGGGATGTCTCTGGTTCGAGTCCCCCTGTAGCCCTTTTTTTCTTATTATTCCCGCGTGCGTGAGTGTCCTGGAACCAAATATTGACACCTAGGTATGCCATATATGCAAAAACTAACACATAGACATGCCACATAGATGAAAATGCTGGGGCAAATGCTTACTCATTTCAACTTTATTCTATTTTAGACATTATGAACAATTTAAATCATCGTAATCAGCTACAATAAATGTCGTAGGCTACATCCGCCATATTATGACGATTTTAGCTAGGGAAAATATGACGTTTTGGAGTCAAAACGTCTTAATTTTTCAAGGTTTTGACCCCTTCGAACGGCTTATGACTATCTAGTGCAAAATCGTCATAGATCTATGATGATTTTATTCACGATCACTATCAGAAGGTCATAGTTTGCCACATTTCTTGTAGTGTAATCGAACCACTCCAGAGATCACCTGGTTGCTAGATCAAGGAATTACCCTCAGTACTATGCAGCTTAAGAACAACTCTGAATCGATCAACAGGCTATACGCCATTCTTCCTTGTGTATGGGGCAGAAGTCGTTTTGCCTGACGACATAGAGCATGACTCGCCAAGAGTAAGACAATACTCGAAAGCCGAGGTAAAAGAGGCCCGAGAAGATGGAGTTGACTTACTCGAAGAAGCAAGAGAATTGGCATTATCCAGATCCGCCATATACCAACAAAGTCTCCATCGCTATCATAGCCGGAAAGTTCAACCTCGTGTTTTCCGAGAAGGGGATATGGTGCTCAGACTAGTGCAACGCGCAACTGGGATGCATAAACTATCACCCCCATGGGAAGGACCATTCATTGTAAGCAAAGCATTGCACAATGATTCGTATTACCTGATAGATGCTCGCGAAGCACAAAAGAACAAGGCGGACAGATCGGGTGCTGAGACCAAAAGACTGTGGAATGTGGCACTGCTATGCCCTTTCTACAGCTAGCAGAAGTAGTGTATGTATATCTCAAACTCTCATATGTCGGATGCTTATGCCGGCTATGTGATGATAATAAAATGGTATGACTCGAAAAACTGACTCGAGGACTGCCCCTCATGTTTATTCTTGAAAATTCTATGTCGGCTGGCGTTGACACTTAAACTTATCTCGGAATAAATAATGTTTACTCATATAGAATCAACTCTTCAACTATGTTGTTGTCCGAAAACACGGCTTCATGGCAAGCAAGAGGAAAACATCAACGACGAGTAAACATGAACACCAGATAGGTAAAAGGAGAAACGCGAGTCGGCACTACGTATGCCTTTAACTAACCCATTGCAGGATATACTGGCTTGTATGTCGAATGATTCTAGGTCAAGTTGTATAGTTTCATGTTCGTTAACTGAATCCTTAGAACTTTGAGACTCTAATGTCGAACGCCAAAAAAGGTAGACAAGATCCAAATTCAAGTACAAAGAAAACGACAAATGAAACTCGGGGACTTGCCCTGGATGATTGGCATTCAGAGTAGAATAAAAGTTTAATCCTTAGCAAAAGGCACGCATACCCAAAATAAGTGCAATGTATATTACATCTGCACCCGGCATACCGGGGATCTCATCAGAATTAAGTGTTTTTGATATCACCAGCTTAAGAAACAGCTAGACTCGAGGGAGCATTCTTGGGGCTGGAGCTGGGAGCATCGTTTGGAGCTATGGCCGGATCATCTGCATCTGCCGAGTCTGCCATGTATGACTCGGTGGCCTCACTATTGGCATCATCACCTTCGGATATCTCGGCAAGCGGCTCGCCAAGGTTGAGGAAGCTGGTCCCATCGCACCAGGCATGCACCAGAGCGTACTCTACCATGGCATAGGCTCACTCTTGGCGCTTATTTATGAGCTCATGCTCGAGGATCCACTTTCCTTCGGCCCTCATATGCTGAAGAACATCAAGGTTGATGTCCTCATACCATGAAAGCACAAAGGAAAGGGCCTTGTCTGCTGTAGAACGACCGGCCGACTCGCGCCACTAATCCAACCTATCCTCAGTCAGAAGCAACTTGGAGCCAAAGGTTCAATGAGTGTGGGCGCATCCTCATCCGGCCAGAGCATCCTAAATGCAGGGATTGCTGACTTAAGCAAGTAGACACCACATGACTTTAGAGTGGTTACACGCTCTGAAAGCGCTACCAGGTGCTCATCGATGGTGATCTCGCCATCAGCCGGAGCTCCAGATTCGGCTCGAACCTTCTTCATTGCCCTTAGCACGAACATCTCAGCTTCAGGAAAGTTCTCTGCAAAAATGAAGGAACATCAAAAGCAATGGAAAATGGGCAAAAAAATAAGAATAGAAGTACAGTGGAAAGAGTAAGAACTCACTACCGAGAAATGAGTTGACCGCACCAAGCTTGCTCTGCCAAATCTTAGCTTTGGCCTGATCAGCTTCCAGGTCCTGGTTCGCCGACTGAACTGCCAACTCGGCTTCCTTGAGCAGTTGATTAGTTTTTTCAGTGCTGGCAGCATGCTGGCCATCCTTCTCATCAAGCTCCTCGCGCAAGCCCTTCAACTCCGACTGGTGTTTCTGCTCCATATCCGCCACCTGCTGCTTCAGCCGAGCCACCTCATCTCTCTCCTTTTGGAGCTCGATCCGGTGCTTCTCCGCTTGTTTAGAGCATGTGAGTCATCAGTAACAGCAAGCTATCTTGGTTTAGCCGAGATAGAAATGTAAAAGGAGCAAACATCGATGTGGAGCGGGCACAAGATTTCTAAGAACTTACTCTCAGCATCGCTAATATGGGAGTGCAGTGCATCGATTCATGGACTAGGCAGAAGGTGTCGAAAGACAACGAGAAAAATCCAAGAAGATAAAACAAAAATAGATCTATCAAGTAAAAGCAAGCCGAGTAAGAAAAACTACCTTGGCCCTGAGCCTCAGCTTTCAGATCTTGGTGAGCGAGCTCAAGCTTGCGATACTACCAGAGGAGAGCCTGATGCACTTTGGTGCGCTCATTATGCGTGAGCTGCACGATGAAGATCTAGTCAGAAGATGTAAGCAAATGGTTGAGCTTACAGCCGAGTAAATGCATTACTCGGCAGTAACCTCGGGGGCTAAGGGATCGAAAATCCGATCAAAAATCCGCCATGTAAACTTGGCAGGAAAAAAATAAAGGTTGGGTTCTAACTCAGAGCTTATAGCCGAATAAGTTCCTTACTCGGCAGTAACCTCGGGGACTAGGGATCATGTATAATATAAAGATACTCAGTATGCAAAAGAGTAAGGAAGTTGCATACCTCATTCACTTGATTTTATTTGGCCATCAAGGCGATGGCCTACTTAGTCATCTCTGACACAGCCTTCGGGCCCAGCTTCATCTTCTGGCCAGAACTGGATCTCACTTCTTGCTCGCCGGCCGTGTTCCAGGCAATGGCATAGCGCTCCGTGAAACCAAGGCCTTCCCTGCTAAGCGTCCGAGTTAGTACTTGCCCTTTCTTCAGGGTATTTCCTACCCCGGCACAGGTAGCAGCGGCGCTGGTATGCAAGGCACTAGCTCTAGAAGCACTGCCAGATCCGGCAGCAGCAGACTCGCCCAACTGACCCGCTGGAGTGGGTGCCGTTGTTGATGGTGTGGGCCGAATCTACGGAGCGGTGCCTGGAGCATGGACCAAATTTAATTTCTTGGTCGCTGATGGCTTGCTAGATGCGTAACGAGCATGGCCTTGAGCAGCAGGCCGAGTCGGACCTTTAGCCAAAAAGGCAGGAGGAGCAGGTCTAGAACTGGTTGAGGAAGATACAGGAGCCGACTGAGCAGGCTCAACAACAATCTAAGGGGCAACAACTGGGTCAACGGGCACACTGGAAATGGGAGAGCTAACAACAGGGGTCTTCTCGGTGCCGATATTGCTGGCGCCGGGTTCAAGGGTCTGTTCAGGTAAAGCAACTAGAGAGCTAGGCCGGGTCTCCTCTGACGGGTGCACCGCCGGATCGGCCTCACTCTAAGACGCATGAGCCTCAGTAGTGGGGGCAGTGACCCGGACGAGACTCTGCACAGCAGAATCAGTACGAGGAGGAGAAGCAGGCCTTAGCAGGGAAGAAACCATGCTAGGTGTAGCTTGGCTAGCGGACATGGCCGCGCTGAAAATAAAAGCAGAAGCCTATAAGAAAACAAAGACAGAAAATAAAAGGAAAACAGAAGGTAATGGGCAGCTAAAGTTACCCGGAGACAGTCGGGTCACGCGGGATGCGATGAGTGACCCGACGCGTTGTGGTCTTGCGAGTCTGGGAGGATGTGGTTGCAGGAGGTGCAGTAGGATCGAGTCGGTGTTTCTTTGAAGGTTGAGAGCTGGAGGAGGCCCCACGCCACTTACTCGATTTGGCATCAGGGAGCTTTCCATACCCGCGTACAGCAAGGGGAGGTTCCTCGTGTACCTGGCCAGCTGCATGAGTAACAAGCTCAATGGGATAAGTCAGAAAATTAAGGTCACAGGACAAGTACCTCCAAGCCTTTACAGTCCACATCGTCATCATCAGGCCAATCTCGCAAGGGATTTCGAGTAGAGGTCTTACTCAAAGCGGAAGCAGTGGCAGCATGCGGGATTGGCATAAAGCACTCCAAGTCGAACTCAACCTTGTCGTCGTCAGAGAGATCATCCAAATAACCGCTAGGAGGGACAGTACTGTCATCAACCTGGTGAACGAGATTCTGCAAAAGATAAACAAAATAAGATCAATAAAGAAACGGAGCAGCGAATAAACATAAGGAAAGCTATGTCGATAGAAAATCAACAACTCGGACTCTTACCCACAGGACATGCCTATCCCGGCTGAAAGGGGGCAGCTCCATGCCCAGTTTTCTGCCAAGTTCAGCTTGAAAATTGAGTTGACTCGGCGAGCCACTGAGTCGTTGGTGAGCTCCAAAGTGGAGTGTCGGGTAGGATCTCGCGGGCCACTCATAAAGCACATCTTGTGGCTTCTGGCCTGGATGGGGCTTACTCGGCGTGCAATGAAAGCACACATGAGGTCCTCCTCAGATAAGTGTAAGTTCTCATCTGGCGAGAGCAGCCTCTCGATGATACCATGAGCCTCATTCATGGTTGGATTCTCGTCACGCGGGTCAAGTTTCCATAGATCCTTGCTGGGAACCTCATCCTTGAAGGGGGAAGCCGGATGTAGTCATTGGACCCGCTGTTCTTGACATAGAAAAAGGTCCTATACCACTTCTTACAAGAATCGATGCCAGTAACCTGAGGAAAGATCGAGTCCCTCCTGGGCATGATGCTAGCAGCACCACACCTGGTGGGCCTCTTCTTAGTGCGGGGAATGTCGGGATCAGGCACAACTTGAATCCAAAAATTAAAATACTTCGCCCAAAGAAGAACAGTGGGCCAGATACCAAGGTAGCCCTCGCAGGCAGAGATGAAGCAAGAAAGAGAGCCAATGGCATTGGCGGGAAGGTGATGAGTTTGTAGATGAAAGGTGGAGAGGAAAGACACAAAGAAATTGCTCACAGGAAGAGTGAAACCACGCTCAAAGTTCGAGAGGAAAACCACCCTCTCGTTGGCCTCAGGCTTAGGGATAATCTCACCTAGGGTAAGGCGGCAGTCGACCTTGAGAGGGATGCGCCTGGTGGAGGGCAGCCACTCGAGTTCCTCCGCCGAAACCTCAGAGCCCTCCCAGCCGCCGCGCTCGGCGGCGGCGGCCTCGTTCTCCTCCACCTCCTCGTGGGCATCACGAGCATCCATAATATCGCTTGGTTCAGGCTCTTCCACCGTTGGAAGAGGCCTGGAGACGCAAGGACCCATTGGGGAATCGAAAAGAGGAGAAAGGAACCGCGGGAGAGGAGCAGCAAGATAGCGGATATGCAAAAAATCAGTTTGAGATTGGGAGGCGCGAGGAAGAAGAAGAAGGCAAGGGGGGAAACTGAACATGCAAAGGCATTTAAGTTCCCCGCACCCCTACTTAAGGAGAGTAAAAACTGACGGTGTGGGATCCCTTTGCGCCCTGTGGCCACTGTGTGGCCGTGTACATGACCGAGTAAGTGCCACATGTGGGTGATACACGGAAAATCCTGGGCCACGTCACGATGCACAGGACACGAGGCGCTGAGTGATGGGACTTCCATAGTGACGAGGAGTTACTGTGACGCCGTCACTGTGCAGTCAGGATTTGAGACAAAATTTGAGGCAAGCAATCATGATTACAACCTGTCAGTGACTAAGGCAAGCCTAGAATGACCCGGCAGCGTCAGAAGTGACTCGGCACGAGGCAAAAATGACCCAGAAAGTCAAAGATGAGACTCGAAAGGGGCAAGATAGACTCGACAAAGATCGAGGTTGCGCCAAACAGTGCGCCCAAAGCAGTAAATGCTTAAAAAGAGAAGTTCCAAGCACATTAAAGGAACCTGGAGACGCCTAACAGCAAAAACTGCTAGGCCTCACCAGCTTCGGGGACTAATGTCGGGGGAATAACCCCCGGTAGGGTCAATAAAGGGTAAAACATTGCCCAGCTTGGCTTATGTCGAGCCAAATAAATCTTGGGACGGGTAACAACGGCTGGGTAAGAAGGTCGTGTGCAGCCGACATAAGAATTATGTCAGCCCATATAAGACAAGTTGGTTTACCTTGCTGGAAGCAACGAGCCGAATCTTACGAGGGAAGGCCGAGTCAGAAAGGACGCGTGGAAGATTTCTGAGTAAGGTTCAGGAGGGACCATGGTAAAGCACGGTCAAAAGAGAAGGGCGACGTCGGGTGACACAAAAGAAGCCGGGTGACGCCCAAAGAAATGGCTGACGTACAAAGTCACGGTATGACGCCAAAAGAGCTGGAGGCTACGTACGAGAAGACCGTTAGCTGTATGGATTTGTGGACTGGGTCAAGGGGCTTAGGGCACAGTAAGGACCAAGATCCAAACAGTAACCCTAGAACCCAAAGGGATGTAACCTAGCTGGCCATCGCCTATATAAGGAGGGGCATAGCTAGGGTTTAGGAGGTTGGACCAAGTAGGAAACTAGTGCCCAAAGGCTATGCTCAAACAGCTCAAGGAGCACTTGTAAAACTTCTTGCAACAATAGAAATCCTAAGGGTGGAGAGTTCATCTTGTTCTTCGTGCGTGGCTAGACCGTGTACTCCCTCCCCGGTTACCACAAGTATCCATTTGCCCCCCAACTTAAGCCTACTCGTGGCATCTACCGTGACACCACCACGACAATGACCGCATTCGCCTTCGTGGATTTCTCGTAAGTGTTCTACTCCTTCTTCCGGAGAAATACAGTGCTGGAAAACCCCAGATACACTCCGCTTATAGACCTCTCCACTTATAATTGTATAGGATTTTGCTCGTCGGAAGATCTGTCGGCCCAAAACTTCATCTTCGGGTAATTTTCCATCTATCAAAAAATCCAGATAGGGTTGTATCCAGCTGGGTATTACAGCCAGAACTGCTTGTTGGCGCTGTGTTGATGTGGGAGCTTCTTCTTCTTTATTCCCCGGCAACGGCGCCAGAAAACTTGTTGATGGAGCCTGAAAGCGCTTGGTCGGGAAAACCCAAGAGCAAGGTGTGATGTAGCACAGCAGCAAGTCTTCCCTCAGTAAGAAACCGTGGTTATCGAACCCGTAGGAGGAAGGAAACGTCTCAAAGGTGTTGCAAGCAACTTGGAAACCTGCACAACACAAACTCAAGGCTTTGCCCCAACGAACAGTGAGGTTGTCAATCTCACAGGTTGATGTAACAAAGGATTAATTGTATGGTGTGGAAGGTGATGGTGGTTTTCAGAAAGTAAACAGTAAGAGTGGAAGATGTATCAATAGTAAAGATTGGACCGGGGTTCATAGTTCACTAGAGGTGTTCTCCTTAGATAAACAAACATGACACAAATTACAGCAGGGCAATTGACAGGACTGAGCAAGGCATAACAATGCAATACTAGACCACTAGATTAAATAGAGGCATGAACCCACTATCGAGCATAAATACCCCCTCTTGGAGTCACTAGCAACTACTTGGCCAAGATAGATACTAACAATGGAGAGCATGCAAGATCACAAACAACACACACATGATAGAATCAATAAGACAAAACCATTAATCCATCTGACATAATCTCAATATCCATCGGATCCCCGCAAACACAACATGCATGATTACAAATAGATGAGATCTTGATCATGAACGGAGCTCACAAGATATAGACATGAAAGCACAAAGGAGGAGATACAACCATCTAGCTACTACATGGACCCGTAGTCCAAGGTGGAACTACTCACTCTTCATACCGGAGGCTGACATGATGAAGAAGAAGGCCTCCGGGATGATCTCCCCTCTGGCAGGGTGCCGGGAAGAGATTTATATCCCCCGATCTAGGGACGATGGTGGCGGCGGATATAGACGGTTTCGAGGAATATTGATTGGGTATTTAGGGTTTAGGCATCGGGGGCTTATTATAGGCAAAGAGGCGAGGCAGGAGGGCGGCCAGGGGGCCCACACCCTGCCCAGGTGCGGCCTAGGGTGGGCCCGCGCCTGGGGAGGTGCGGCCGCCCTGTGGCTACCCTCCGTCTCTCCTCTGGGCTCAGTGTTCTCCTCGGTGAAATATTGACTTTCGCTTTTATCCCGTCCAATTCCGAGAATATTTCTTTACTAGCTTTTCTGGAAACCAAAACAGCAGAAAACAGGCAACTGGCACTGTGGCAACTTGTTAATAGGTTAGTACCAGAAAACATATAAAAACACCTCAAAGTGTAGACAAAGCAAAGCAAAGTAGATACTAAACAAGCATGGAACATAAAAAATTATAGATGCGTTTCCGAAGTATCAAGCATCCCCAAGCTGAACTCATGCTCGTCCTCGAGTAGGTAAGTGATAAAAAATAATTTTTGAGGTGACATGCACCTTAAAAACCAAGATCAAACCATTTGCAAGCAATGAAAGCTGGGATCAAAGAACTCTAAACATGAGCATGAAAGATGGAGTTCTAACAGTAAGAAAAAGTAACTATGCATGCAACATGAAAGGCTACAAACAAAGATCATGAATAACATGCATTGAAGAACATTTGTTTCTTTCACATACAGAAAACATGGCATAGTGGTATTCAGTTTGTCCCTCATAGAGTAGCAAATAGATGCATATGGCACCTTCAAAGTTCATAAGAGTGAGTAGATACAAATAGCACAAGAACAAGGAATATCAACAATATGCATTAATCAATAAGTTTTGGGACAATGCACATAAAACTAAGAATGACAACTATGCTCTCTTAACTGGTGCCTAAAGGTAGATGGTGGAGACTCAATATAATAGTGGAAGAAGGGCCATTCATAAAGGAAAGCAGGGATTTCAAGTTTCAAAAAGAGCTTCCAAAAATTATGGTACTTGTTAGCTTTCAGCCCTCATCACCCCTATCATAAGCATCTTGAAGTGATTAAGGTTAAAGTGAACAAACTATGGAGTATATGCTTGACAAAGTATAAGTTGGCAATCTCATGTCCCTTGAATACGAGGGCCGCATCACATGCTACTCAACATTAGTCACCTTTACGTTCTTTTCATAGTAAGTACATGTGTATCATAGAGAACCGCCAACGGTGTACCCCTTGCACATGGTACAGGAGCTATCCCATAACCAAAATGACAAGGCAATCAGACAATGAGCATCTCAATGATCTTTTTATTTGCTATTTGCATAGGTTTTTATTGAGGATGCTTCACAGATTGCTCATTATGGTGATACTGCAAGTTTCCACCATGATTAGGCATGGCTTAGGCTAGCGGCCCAAGCGTTTCTCTAACACACATACATAACTCCATGGACTTACAAGCTCCCCTTTTATTTCACACCGGCGACATCCATAGACAAAAGAGCATGATATCAACTATGTGCAAAGTACAAGTGTATTGTTGAAAGCATTCCCCGTGACAGCACGGTTCTGCTAATTCCAACGTATAAGTGCAAGAATATACAACAAAGATGACACAATGGTTCAAGTTTATTAGGGACAAGAAAAATAAAGCGTGCCATCAAGTTTGTGAGAGCTTTAATAACTAAGTTTTCACATAACAAAATACTTTTTAATTGGAAGATAGCTGAAAACAAGAATATACTTGGAATGGTGTAACACATCATGCATAGGAATTTAGAGTGGACACTTAAGAATAACTTGGTTTCTTGGGAGTTGGAAGCATGAGTAGAGCTTACTCATACAAGTGGAGGCTAGAAAAAGACTGGGAGCAACCAACTAAGAGAGCAATAATGGCCATAATCATGCAGAGCGACAAAATATTTCTAATCAAAGCATAAGTTGGTACTACAAGTCAATGAATAAATGATCATAGAGGCTATGGTGACTTGTTTATAGTCATAACATGGTGTGACCATGTGACAAGTCAACCCAAACAAAGCATCAAAGGAGAATACCAGAATACTATGCTTTTGCATGCTAAAACAACGCATGATTCTTTCAAGGCACAGTAAGCAATCCCAATTGTTTGGAACAATCCATGCTACAGCAATAATCACTAAGCATAAGGTCAAAACAACACCTAGCATGACATGCTAAAGTCTAAGTCATAGGCAAAGAAATCTCCTCTTGCACTAATCAAGCAAGAACTTTCTACTCCGTTCCAACACCAATCAACTTATTTGAAACAACATAGCGAGAACAGGGGTCTAAACTACTTTATTCAAGCAAACTAAACAAACTAAGCAAAGTAAATGAAAACTAAGACGCTCAAAGAACAACACAACAATGCATGAAACAATAAAAACGAAGTGTCTAGAAAGACCTGAGCTTTTTATTGATGAAGAAGGGGATGCCTTGGGCATTCCCAAGCTTTGACGCTTGTACCTCTTGGATATTTCTTGCGGTGTCACCGAGGTGGCATCCCCAATCTTGAGCTTTTGTCCATTCTTCATCTCATTACATCATTTTCTCTCTACACCTGAAATTTTTCCTTCATACAAAACTTCACACAATCTTCATTAGCAACATTAGGGTATTCAAAAGATAATAGACCCTTTAGCCTTAGCTTTGGAACAGCAAGACTTTCACTAAAAACACAAGCTACTGTAGAAATTCCCTTAAAAAGCTCAATTTTCCAAAAAGAAACCAAAAAGGAATCAATAAGAAGCAAATGCAAATAATGGCAGAAATCTGTTAAAACTGACTAGCAAGTAGAAACCGATTTTTTTGAAGACCTTCTGTTACTCAAATCAAAAAGTGTTGAACTAATGAAAGTTAGCTAACATATTGAGAGATTTATTCGTAAATGTTCAGCTTAATCCGACTTACAGAGACTCCTCACAAATTTTTATGGTGGAGCACAAAAATCTGTTTCGAGACAGCAACTCTCCAAATCTTACTTCCCTCTCATTAGAGGTCATTCTTGGCACAAAAAGAAAACATAAAGGATAAGAAGAGTTCATTACTGAAGTAATAACTTCCAAGACTCAAGAAAACACTTGGGTTATCTCCCAACAAGTAATTTTCTTTAACGTTTTTAAGTTAGGCACAAGAAAGATGCTCACATAAGAAATATAAATTAAAGTAAAAGAGAGCATCAAAAAGAAAATTCAAAACACATTAAAGTCTAACCCACTTTCTATCCATAGGAATCTTGTATGCAGATAAATTCACAAAGAACAAAGTGACAGGCATAGGAAGATAAAACAAGAATAACTTCAAAACTTTCAGCACATAGAGAGGTATTTCGGTACCATGAAAACTTCTACAACTATATTTTCCTCTCTCATAATAATTTTCAGTAGCCTCATGAATAAACTCAACAATATAACTATCACATAAAGCATGCTTTTCATAATCTATAAACACATAATTTCTATCAAGCTCAAAAATAGTGGCATTAAAACCTTCACAGGTTTTACTCAAAGTAGATATTTCAAAAGGATCCACAGAAACTATCGGGGGATGGTCCCCCGGTACCCCAAAGACGCCCCAAGACAGTCAAAAAGGGCAACGACAAAAGACGAGTGCAGCAGATTCGACCTGGGCAGCCTCCAGCCGGCCTGTCCACGCCCTGTCAGCCCATCCGGCCACTTACCTGTGGCCGGCTGGGCAGCTGGCAGTGGGTGTAGCCGGCCTTGCCGCTGCCCTCCAATCCAGCCGGATCGATCCGGACCTGCCAGGAAATATAACAAAAGAAGGACAAGCTAGACAGAACATCGACAAGACAGACAAAACACAAGACACTGCTGCTACTTTATCAGATGACATATACACTAGTGTAGCACTATGTACTACCTCATGCATGACACATGCAATAGTACTACACTATGTATGACACCTTGTACTATTAGATGACATCATGTATAGTACAATTAGGCCAAGTGGGCCCTATGTGGTTCTTGGGCTGCACTTATAAGGCACCATGGAGGCCACTCCATCACTCACTCTCACTTGGACTTATTGGCTGCTACGGGCATGAGCCCTTGGTCCTAGCTAGCTAGCTTGATCTCACACGAGTACATATATTTTGAGATACAGCTTCGGAAACAACTTTATAACCCAATTATATATATATATATATATATATATATATATATATATATATATATATATATATATATATATATATATATATATATATATATATACTGTCAGACATACAGATGTAGGAGTTTTACCTCACCATGCCGTCGCAGTCGCCCTGCTCGCTTCTACACCTCTATCTAGCCTCTTTAGGCAATGCTGTTTTTATACCGACGACATTTAGCGCACCGATGAGGCGAGATATGGCCGTGATCGGAGTTCCGTTCCGCATGGGACCGACTTCTTCGTCGCCAACTCTGGGGGCTCGCCCGGCTGCGCTGCCGTGCGTGCGTCCGCACCGTCGCCGTTCGCGTTGCCGTCGACCTCGATGTGCAACTTATCACCGTCCGCGTCGTTGTTGGCCTCGCCGCTCGTGTCGTCGTCGCTCGCGCTGTTGGCTTCGCCGTCTCTGTGGCCGGACCCGTTCGCCCCCGCGCCCGCGGCTGCATCTCCGCGCCCACCGGCCGACGCGTCCTCGGCCCTGCGCGATCAGCCCCGTCGCCGTCCAGCGCGAGTGTGCGCGCCCGCGCGCGAGCTGCCCGTGCCCGTGCTTGCAGCACGCCCTCCTGCCGCTCGAGCAGCAGCAAAAATCTTCTGGGCGCCCATGCAAATCCATGTCCGTGTCGTCCTCTGCCCGACCGCGCTGTTCCGGGCGTCGTCGCCGCGTCCGCGCGCTCGCCCGTCTGTGCGCAGCTCTGGCGCATCCGCGAGCCCGCGCGCCGGCGGTCATGCCTGGAACGCCCGCGCCCGTCCGCGCCTTCGCCTCCAAGTCGGCAAGCCCGGGCTCCGGAGCCGGTGCCTGCTGCGGCCACGCCCAGCCATGCCGCCCGTCCCGTCCGGCTGCCGGCCGTCCCGTGCCAAAGCCGTTGCCGCGCACGCGCCTCCAACCTGCCCGCGCGCGCGTGCCGCGTATGGCAGGCAGCGGCTGCAGCGGCGCTCGCCTGCGCGAGCTAGCAGCAGAACAACAAGCACCAGGGCGGAACAGCAGGCAGGCGCGCGCATGCGTGAGCTAAGCAGTAGCAGCTTTCCCAAAGAATACGTACAAAGTACGTACATCCGTGTCCACCCGGCCGCAAGATCCATGCAATGCCATGCACATGGCACAACGCTGATGCCATCCCGTTCATTTCCTACATACGCTGCTCCATCAGTTCCTGCCCACATGACCGTTTCCTCTCGCCCAGGCTACCGAGTCCCGTCGCGTCCGCCCGCGCGTCCGCCGGCTGCTCTTCCTCGTCCAACTGCGCCGCTCGCGCTCACGCCCCTTGCGTGCTCCTGCGGCTGCAGCGCTCGCGCACGCCCTCACCGGCTGCTGCTCTGATCCGTGACCGTTCCACCGGCAGCTACGCCACTTGACCGCGTACCCCGCCGGCTCGGGCCCACCGTTCAGATCGCCGCCCCTCTCCCGCGAGCTCGAGCTCGCGACTTCCCCTGCGTCCTCTCCGCCGCGTGTCGCGGGACCGCGGCCGCACATCCTGCAGCGCGTCCGCCCGCACCCAGGTCGTCTGCGGCTGCGCGCCTCAAGCTTCCTCGCGCCCAAGCTCCTCTGGCTCCGCCGGCTTACCGCCCGCGCGTGCCCCCGCGAGCCTGCGCCCACCTCAGGCCAGCCGGCTCCCGCCGCCGTGCCCCTCGCCTCGCCTCTATCGCGCGCGCGGCCTGCGCTGAGGCGAGCTTGCCGGCTGCTCCGCTCCAGGCTCTTGTGCGCGCGCATCCCAGGAAAGGAAAAGGAGAGGAGGTGAGAGAAGAAGGTGGAGGCGGGCCTGGCTAGTGGCTTGGGGGGACGTGGTGGCCTGCTGGTTAGAAAAGAAAGTGTTAGGATTTAATTAAATAAGTTATTTAAAGAGATATGTCGGTTTGTAGTAAACCGACTTCTCTCGTAACCCTCAGGAACGGACGCATCTCTTCGTTGCAACTCTCCTCCTTGTATAAATATGTTGAACATCGATGGAATAAGAGATGGTTGGAATCATTTGCATTCTATACTTCACACGTTATCAGCACTGCCTCTACCAACAGAGCAAAAGCCGAACTCCGGCGATCACCGGAGAAATAAGAAAAGGAGAAGAAGAACAAAAAAAAGGTAAAGATGCCTGAAGGAAAATTCTTGAGTTTCTTCCTCCTTCTTCGCCAGGAAGGTCGACGGAGCCGTCTCATCGCGCGGCGCCGACCAGGTGGATGAGGAGGTGGCGCCGGAGGACCAGGACATGAACATCGACGACCCCGTGCTTGCAGCCCCTCCTCCGCCGCCACCATACCCAGAACATGGCTGGGATTGCCCACGTCTTGGGACCTGCGGCGCCCGTCGAGGAAGAGGCCGAGCTCGTGGCGCTTGCGCCCTCGAGCCTACCGTCTCCGACCACGGCGACCGCTCTATCAAGCGCTGGCCTCGCGCCGCGCCTCCCAGTGTCGCGCTTGGGGACGTACTAGACAACGGGGCGGGAAGCTCCGCCGCTCCAGCTTCGTCGTCTCGCGCCCCGTGCTGGAGGCCAGCCGAGCTGGTCGACGGCCGGAGTAGCAGAACCCGGTGAGGTACGCCCTCCCCAACGGACACGCCAATGGAGTGGCTCCCGGAACGCACCTCCACGGCGAATCTTCTTCAAAGGAGGAGGATGGCGCGCCGGGATCTACAGCCGGTGAATGACCGCCGCTGGCGGCAAGTAGCGGTGGCGATTCTGCCGCCGCCGCATAAGGTGTGGGGAGCGGTTTCTCTATCGAGAGAAGATGGGATAACCACGACCGCTTCTGCCTTATCTTTTCGAGTTGTCTCCAGAAAAGTCCTCGTCGAGTACAACTTGTCCCTTCTCTGTACGAGTACGACTTGATTCTGGATCAGTACTCACGTCCGTGAGAATGAAAAAAAAAAGAGCAAAACGAAATTGGCAGGAGAGCTGCTATATTGGGCTGCGCAGTTTCAGCCCAATAAATGAAAATTCAGTTTTTCTTTTCTGTTTAGCTTTTTAGCTGTTCAGTTTT
Source organism: Avena sativa (assembly GCA_916181665.1). Classification (NCBI taxonomy): domain Eukaryota; kingdom Viridiplantae; phylum Streptophyta; class Magnoliopsida; order Poales; family Poaceae; genus Avena; species Avena sativa. The sequence continues at coordinate 381,975,306 of OV702281.1, read as the reverse complement.
TTTTTCTAAATATGTGCATGTTAGTATTATCTAGCACTAACTATGTAGTGTCTGCACATTTAAATGTCAACATTAGAATGTTTGCAATTTTTAATTGATTTATGTTGACTATGATTGACAAAATAATATGACAAATTTCAAATTTGCGCACAACTTATGGATTGATTAAATATCAATGAATTACTTTATACACAACTGTGAGGTCTACGCCAACAAGTTGGCGACTACCTTCAATGTGTTTTATTAAACACAAGGTTGTGTGAAGTACCATAAGAGGTAGGTCTACACTACTTTGTAGTGATTACCTTGTGTTTAAAGCAAAAAAATGAAAGTGCACATGTAAATGAGATCTACACTACTTGGTAGTGACTATCTCTATGTGTCCTACAAATATGATCTACATCACATATGGTGATTATCTATTTGTAGAATGTCATATGATAGGTCGAATAGGCTTTTCCTAGACCTTAATATGAATCAAGCATGCTATTTTACACACAATTAATTTACTTGTTGGTAAATTAATGGGCATGATATTTTTCATGTAGGCTATGGATAACATATCCAAGAAAGAATTTGCTGAACTTGCACTTGATGGCAGAAACTATCTGACCTGGGCAATGGATGTCAAGATTAACTTGTCATCCAGGAATTTGATCAGCACTATAACCACACCTGCTCAAGGTGCTCCTGCTATACCAGAACCGGCAAAGTATGCTGCTTTACACTTCATTCGACATCACCTCGATCCCGCTCTGAAAGATGAGTACATGATGGAGGAAAATCCTCTATTGTTATGGGACTCCTTAAAGGAGCGCTATGATCAACAGAGATCGGTGATGTTGCCTGAAGCGCAAAGGCAATGGGCACTAATCCGCTTCCAGGATTTCAAGTCCGTTGCAGCATACAACTCCGCGGTACATCAAATCAACTCAAAGTTGAGATTCTGCAACAGTGCAGTTTCGGATGCGGATCTCATTGAAAAGACGCTCTCTACTTTCCATCCTAATATGAGGTTGATTGCTGAACAGCATCGTAACCAAAAGTATAGGAAGCATTCTGAATTGATATATGCACTCCTTCAGGCAGAAAAGCACAATGAAATTCTTGATAAGAATAATCTTTCCCGTCCAACGGGAACATTGCCGCTGCCTGAAGCACATTTCAATTCTTACAATGTTCAAAACTTCTGTGGTTCAAAGAAGAACCGTGTGAGGTCTAAGGGAAAGTGGAAACGCAATGAGAATCAGAATAGTCATGGAGTCCAAAAGGGCAAGAATCATTTCAAGAGAAATGATAGGGGTAATAGTTCTCAAGGTTGTTATCGATGTGGTTGTAACACTCATATTGCAAAGAAGTGTACAACTTCTAAGCATTTGGTGTCGCTGTATCAACAATCAATCAAAGGCAAGAAGGTCCAAGGGCACCAGTACGAAGCTCACTTCACTGGACCGATGGTCGAGAGTTCCCAAGGTGTTCAACAGAACAGTGTTCAAAAGAACATGGAGAACCATGATCAGCCTCAGCAAAAGGAAGGACCAACACTTCATGCTGAAGACATGCTAGTGGATTTCACTTCTACAAGTGATATATATGGAGATCAACTTTAAACTCCTTATAGTGTCATAAGTATTGTGATAATGTCCTTACATATATTGTGTGTTGTAAAATACTTGTGTCATAAGACATATGTATTGTAATAATTATGTAGTCGAACATAATGTATTATAATACGTGAGCAAACATACATAGTATGTATTGTATGTGTATATTCTATATGAGTTTGGATAAAATACTAAAATTTTATTCTTTTTACTCTATAGAAATCTTCTGAAAATTCAATGGAGGAGGAAATTTGTTTAGCGGACAGTGGTGCCTCTAACACAATATTACGGGAGGTTAAATACTTCCAAACTCTGAAAAAGAGTAAGGGGAGTGTCATGACTATTGGTGGTCGCGACACCGTCATTATTGGTTCTGGTCAGGCCACATTTACACTCCCGAATGGTACGAAGCTTATGATCCAGGAGGCATTATTGTATCCGGATTCAACTCGTACATTGCTGAGTTTTAAGGACATTCGGAGTAATGGCTACCACATCAAAACTCATGAAGATGGTGAGGTTGAAAGCCTACTCATAACTCAGAAAAGGGTTCCGAAAGGAAGACCCTTGAGAAACTTCCTGCTCTATCTTCTGGATTATATTATACATACATAAAGCCAGAGCCACATTTGGCGTATAAAATAATTTTCCAAAATCTTGATAAATTCAAGATATGGCATGATCGCCTGGGTCATCCTGGTGTTGGGATGATGAGGAAAATTATTGATGGTTCTATTGGACACAACATAACGGTTGCTAATTTCCCTCAATCCTCGGATTTTGTTTGCACTGCATGTGCAACTGGGAAATTAATCACTAGACCCTCATACCTGAAGGTCAAGAATGAACCACTAAATTTTCTTGAGCGCATTCAAGGAGATATATGTGGTCCAATTCAACCGTTATCGGGACCATTCAAATATTTTATGGTACTCATTGATGCATCTACAAGATGGTCAAATGTGTATCTCATATCGACAAGGAACCATGCATTTGCAAAGCTGATTACTCAAATCATAAAATTGAGAGCTAATCATCCTGAACATAGGATAAAATCCATCAGAATGGATAATGCTGCTGAATTTAGTTCATGAGCATTCAATAATTACTGCTTAGCTTTGGGCATAACTGTGGAGCATTCTGTACCGTATGTACACACACAAAATGGTCTTGCGGAATCACTTATCAAGAGGATCAAGTTGATAGCAAGACCGCTCCTACAGAATTGTAATCTCCCAACTTCATGTTGGGGACATGCGGTGTTACATGCCGCAGAATTGATACAAATTCGACCAACTGCATACCATACGGCCTCCCCGTTGCAGTTAGTACGTGGAAATCAACCAAGTATTTCCCACCTTCGAAGATTCGGTTGCGCTGTGTACGTGCCGATATCACCACCTCAGCGTACATCGATGGGTCCACATAGAAAGATGGGTATTTATGTGGGGTACACTTCTCCGTCGATTATAAAGTATCTGGAGACTCTAACAGGGGATCTCTTTATAGCCCGGTACGCTGATTGCATCTTCGATGAGGATAATTTTCCGGCATTAGGGGGAGAAAAGGACCACAAAGAATGCCGGGAAATAGATTGGAATGTTGAAGGCATTTAGTCTTTAGATCCACGTACGAATGAATCTGAACTGGAGGTTCAGAGGATTATAAATTTGCAAAATATTGCAAATAATCTGCCAGATGCATTTACTGACTATAAAGGTGTCACTAAATCCCATATTCCCGCTATGAATGTCCCAGAGAGAGTTGAGATAGCAAAGACCACTCAACTGCCCAAGAAGGGGAGAAATCTGGACAAAAAGGACAAGGCTTCTCAGAAGCGTCCGCGGGGAATGAGGATCTCTCAAACAGTAAATGTAGGTCAACCACGGGTTGACATTCAACCAAGTGTTGAAGAAAGACACCTAAAGGATGTTCATCATCCAGGGCCCAGCACAAGTGCGCACACAAATATAGGTGCTGGGACATTGGAACACCTCGATTCAATCGTTGAGGGAAATCACGATGAGTCTGAAGGTATTGAAGAGATTTCCACAAACTATCTTGAATCAGGAGAATCGTTCAACAGAAAGTCTACAAATGTCGACATATTTTTCTCCTCAAAGATTGCAGATGACCTGGCATTGGACCGTGAACCTAAGACCATGGCAGAGTATGAAACGCTCGGACTGGTCCAAATGGATGGTTGCAATTGAGGATGAATTGCGCTCGCTTACCAAGAGAGGGGTATTTACTAAAGTGATACCTACTCCTCAACACGTTTTCCCCGTAGGGGCGAAATGGGTTTTTGTTCGAAAGAGGAACGAAAATAATGAGGTGGTGAGATATAAGGCGAGGCTTGTAGCCCAAGGGTTTACACAAAAACCTGGCATTGATTACGATGAAACATATTCTCCTGTGATGAGTGGAATCACGTTCCGATACTTGATATCGCTGGCAGTGCAAATGAATTTGTATATCCAATTGATGGATGTGGTGACCGCATATTTATATGGGTCGCTAGATACGGATATCTACATGAAAGTACCTGAGGGAATGAAGATTCCAGATCCAAAGGCTGATCGCAAAATGTATTGCGTAAATCTACAAAGGTCGTTATACGGCTTGAAGCAGTCGGGTAGAATGTGGTACAACCGACTAAGTGAGTTCCTTTTGCAGAAAGGGTACTTAAACGATGATGATTGCCCATGTGTGTTCATCAAGAAATCTACTGATGGATTTTGTATAATCTCTGTGTATGTGGATGATTTGAATATCATTGGTACTACACAAGAGATAAATGAGGCTAGTAATCATCTGAAGACGGAATTTGAGATGAAATATTTGGGTAAGACCAAATTTTGTCTCGGTTTGCAACTTGAACATATTTCTTCAGGAATATTAGTGCACCAGTCTGCGTACATCCAAAAGATATTGGAGAAGTTCAATATGGATAAATCATACCCGTCTAAAACACCTATGGTTGTTAGGTCTCTTGATAGAGATAAAGACCCTTTTAGACCTAAGGATGACGATGAAGAGATATTGGGACCCGAGTTTCCATATCTTAGTGCAATTGGTGCACTAATGTATCTAGCAAACTGCACGAGACCTGATATATCGTTTGCAGTTAATCTCTTAGCTAGATACAACGCATCGCCAACGAAAAGGCATTGGGTTGGTGTGAAGAATATTCTAAGATATCTTCAGGGCACCAAAGATCTTGGTTTGTTCTATCAGAAAAATCAAGAGAGAACCATGGTGGGTATTGTGATGCTGGATATTTGTCAGATCCCCATAATGCCAGATCACAGACTGGATTTGTCTTCTTACATGGAGGTACAGCCTTCTCTTGGAAGTCGACAAAGCAAACATTGGTGGCTACATCCACTAATCATTCTGAGATAATTGCTTTATATGAAGCATCACGGGAATGTGTATGGCTTCGCAGAATGATGAACTTTGTCTAAGGTTCAAGTGGGATTGGTTCGCTAGAATCGCCTACCATTATCTATGAAGATAATGCTGCTTGTATTGTACAGATGCAGACAGGTTATATTAAGAGCAATATTACAAAGCATATTGCTCCTAAGCTATTTTATCCCCATGAGCTACAAAAGAGTGGAGAAATAAATATTTTGCAAACAAAGTCATGTGATAACCTCGCTGATTTGTTTACCAAGTCCTTACCAAGTTCGTTGTTTCATAAATATGTACATGGAATTGGTATGAGAAGACTTCGTGACTTGCAAAGTTCAGGGGGAGAAATCTCCCAGGTTAAGACCTGTTGAAGATCATCAGATCTTCGGTATTGCACTCTTTTCCTTTGTGAGTTTTTTCTAATAATTTCTCATGTAAGGTTTTTAATGAGACAATATCAGTATAAGCATGGATGACATATGTCATTTTCTCCTTATTTTCCCACAGGGTTTTTGGAAGGAGTTTTTCATGGCATATTGTATGTTTCTTCTCATTTTTTCCCACAGGGTTTTTAGAGAAGTGATTTCAAAGATGATTCCAAAGATGATCAATCATGAAGACAAGGAAGGATTAGGGGGAGTGTTAGGATTTAATTAAATAAGTTATTTAAAGAGATAATCCTTCCATTGTATCTATGTCGGTTTGTAGCAAACCGACTTCTCTCGTACCCCTCAGGAACGGACGCATCTCTTCGTTGCAACTCTCCTCCTTGTATAAATATGTTGAACATCGATGGAATAAGAGATGGTTGGAATCATTTGCATTCTATACTTCACAGAAAGTACCTGATTACTTCTCGGGCGCGGGTGCCAGAAATACATTTTGGGCGCGCTACGTCGCTCGTGGGACGTAAGTACGGGCGGTTGTAACGGCGTTGTCCAGCGTGGCATCATAGGGTAACGCGTTCAGGTCCTTTTTTTCCACTCCGCATATCACGCACATTTACTCTCCCTCTCGTTTCTCTCGCGCACTACCCTGCTCTCTCTCGTTCCCAAACCGCAGTGCGGGGTGGTTCCCTCCCGTCTCTCCGGTGATTGGAGGTGGTGGTGGGGCTGTTCCGGCGAGGGGGAACTGGCTCGCGGCCGGGGGAGGTCTACATCAGCGAGTTTGGGAGGTGGAGGCGTTGATTTTCTCGGGAATTCTCGGCGGAATCTGACGATTGCCGTTGGGCGAGCACTTTTTTGACACAATTCGAGCACCGCGACAGATTAGGTACGTTCTGATTCCATGAATCCCCATAATTTTCGTCTCCTCTATGTGTGTTTTTCACGCGATTTTGTGTGTGGTTCAGGGTGGATTGGGTGCCAGGGGGATTGGGCGCTAGGGGGTTCACATGTGATATTTGCGTGGTTCTCTGTGGTTTGGATTTCACGGTGGATTGCTCTGTAGAGGTTATATGAAACGCATTCATGCTTTCGTAGGGGGTGGATTGGCGCATTGAGGAAGGGGATCTGGGGGATTTTGATGCGCACAGTTACCATAGGAATAGGATATAATTTTGGGTGATTAGTTTGCTTTTTTGTTTGATTAGTTGCTTTTGTTTTCAACTAAGTTGCCAGTATACAAACATCGGTTGTTTCATACATGACAGTATTAGTTGCTAGGATCATGATTTAGTCTGCCATAACAGAAGTTGCATGTTTCACACTATTAGTTGCTCAATCTATGATGTTTGTTGACTAGATGGTAATAGAAGTTGCTTGTCTCACACTATTAGTTGCTCAATCTGTGATGTTTGTTGGCTAGATGATAATAGAAGTTGCTTGTCTTAATATATTAGTTTCTCAACCTGTGATGTTTGTTGGCTAGATGATAATAGAATTTGCTTGTCTCAATATATTAGTTGCTCAACTTGTAATGTTTGTTGGCTAGATGATAATAGAAGTTGCTTGTGTCAAAATATTAGTTGCTCACACTACTAGTTGATTTTCAGTAGTTAATTAGTTGTTTTTTCTGTTGATTAGTTGCTTTTGTTGACAAATAAGTTGCTAGTTTAAACATTGTTTGTTTCATACATGAAACTACCAGTTGCTAGTAGAAGTTGTTGTTTCGTAGTCGGTATAAAATCATCCAAATAGAAGTTGCTTGTCTCACACTGTTAGTTGCTTGTCTCAGAATATTAGTTGCTCAATCTGACAATGTGTGTCTGACATTTTTATTAGTTGTTGAACCTGACATTATTTTGTTGCCTGCCATTTAGTAGGTGCTAAGACACAAGTAGTTGGTTTTGCCAAACATGTTTGTTGCCTATATTGGACTAGTAGTTGCACTGTTTTTATTATCATGGTGCCTATAAGTACTGTTTTTCATGTCATTATCAGTTTTGCTCAACCAGACTTGTCTGTTTGCTATTTGACATAAGTAGTTGCTAAAGACACCATGTTTGTTTCATACATCCACGAAGAAGTTGCTAGTTTTAATAACAGGTTTCTGTGTTTCCATGCTATTTGGTTAAGCAGGTTTGCATGATGGATGGGTCTGATCCATCAGCATGTGGGGGCTCATCTTCAGCGAGCCAACAAACAAAGGTTCCACCCACGAATGAACCTAAGCAAAAGAAAAAGAAGGCTCTCGCTAATCGTGGACTGCCTCCTGCGAAGTAGTCAAAGAAGACAACAATTGCAAAGAGACATGTTGTTGATATTGTTGAAATGGCGGAAAATCCAAAGAACAAGGGGAAAAAGGTTGCAACCAGAAAAACAGCGGACACCTCTGATGTAAGTTCTACCCATGCTATCTACATTTTACTCATGCTAAATCTTATTACTTGTCATTTTTTATCTTTTCAGTAGGTAGTTGCTTTTCTGCAGTAGGTAGGCGCCCTCTATGACCGTGACCCCTCCAGCTCCTAAAGGCATCGTTCCCATTGCCGAGGTATCGGCTCCCGCCGATGCCTCCTCTAAAGCAAGAAAAGTTGTTGCCCCCAAGGCTTCCACTTCCCAGAAAGGCCTTGCCGGCTCTTCTCAGCCGAGTATTGCCGATGTGCTGCGCAAAGGAACTGCGCCCACCAAAGCCTCCGTTACTCCGGCCACCGGCACCCAGCTCACTCTTCATAAAAGCCCTGCGGCCGTGGTGGTTACACATCATGTCCGGGGTAAAGTCCTAACTCGGACGGCTAGTGGGAACAACCTCGGCTTGCTGGTGGAATATGCCAATAATTGGAATGCTGCCGATCAGTTTGAAGGTAATCCAATCAGTCAGCCATTTCAGCTTTCCGACATAAGTGGCCGCTTGGATCAAGCTGCCAAGATCATCCTTGATACTAACAAGATGAATGAGGTAATTGCTGTTTTATGGAGTTTTGATTAATTCTCCCGATGCTACTATATACTCTAGTCCCCGAAACTTGCGAGGAAATAACTTGTTATTTGCTTGGAAGTTTAATAATGCTCTGCTTAACTTAATTTTAACTTTAGGGTTCGAATCTGTATCCGACTAGATCTGCCTTAAACCTTGCTTGACTTTCGTTTAGTTGATCTTGGAATATACAGCCACCTAGATCCGGGTTAAGTTTCGCTTGACTCGGATCTGTTTTAGCTTCGAATATCCAGCCACCTAGATCCGGGTTAAGTTTCGCTTGACTCGGATCTGTTTTATCTTCGAATATCCAGCCACCTAGATCCGGGTTAAGTTTTGCTTGACTCGGATCTGTTTCAGCTTCGAATATCCAGCCACCTAGATTCGGGTTAAGTTTTGCTTGTTTCGGATCTGCTTTAGCTTTGAATATCCAGCCACCTAGATCCGGGTTAAGTTTCGCTTAACTCGGATTTGTTTTAGCTTCGAATATCCAGCCACCTAGATCCGGGTTAAGTTTCGCTTAACTCGGATCTGTTTTGGCTCCGAATATCCATTCATCGTTTGCTCCATTGTTCAGGTTGCACATGACCGGCGGACTGCCGAATTTCAAAGATTGCTTTTTTCGCACCGGAAATTGGAAGAAAAATATGAGAAAGTCATTCCTGTGGTGAAAAAGGCTGGTAAGTCAATAATCCTTTTCGTCATTTCCGACATTCTTATTGTTTTGTACGCGAGATGTCGGCTCACTTTTTTGGTGAACAGGTAATATCAATAATCTCAACATTCGTCTTGAGAAAAAAGTCAAGAACCTGGAAGGTTAGTTTCCCTTTTACCTTCCACCTTTCCCTTTAAAACGTGCACTAAGCTTCTTTTATTTCGTTTGGCTTTGGTAAAGCCAAGTTACAAACCTTTGCAGCATCTCACCAAGATTGCACGCCTATACCTGACGTGATGCTGCATTTTTTAGAACAAAGCGCTACTCATTCGGCACAGTTAAAAGAAAAGGATGATGAAATAGCTCGCCTGCGCGCCGAGGTGGAGGCCCTTAAGCTCTCTCAGAAATCCGAACTAGAAAAAGTCGATCAGGAATTCTCCGAGGAGAAAAATCGGCTAGCTCTGCAACTACAGAAGGATAAAGAGCTCCTCGAGGCTGCCGAGCTGAAAACTCGGGGAATGAGCGAGGAGATCGCTCGCTTTGAGAAGAGCAAGATTGACTGGGCTAAAGACCTTCAGATAATGATGAGTTATATTCATCGTAAGCTTCTTAGCACGGCCGGATTATCTTTTTCTTTTTGTTCCTGCCTCCTCCTGACGCATTCATGTTTTGCGCAGATCATTTTCCAGAAGCTAAGCCCGTGAGTTCTAAAGCAGTTCTTGCTGCTCGTGTGCGCTGAGGTGTCCCTGTTGACGCGGACTCGGAGTACTCGATGGAAGATTTCCTGGTTGCTGTCGGCGCTGCAGTTGGTGCGATGAAGATTATGGGCAGGGATTTGGTGCAGGCAGCTATCCGAGCTTACCATGTTCTCTGGCCGAATACTTCTGGGACTCCTGATATCAATGAGGTCGAATTGCTGGTGAAAAGATTGATGGCATCTGAGAAGCAACTAAGTCTTTGGAGGGAATCAGCCGGACGAGCTGGCGCTGATATGGCTCTCACTGTTATCATGTCATGGTATGAAGACATTTCTCTTGATATCCTGAGAAATTTGCGCACTGGTTCCCGTTGGGTTGAGGACCCCACCTTTGTCACTCTTCGGCAAGCTCGCGCCTACCACCTTGTTGAGTATGCCGATGTCCACACCTGGAATGAAGGTCCGAGTTTCCTTCCAAACCTGGACGACGAGGTCGTAGTCGAGGATGCCTCGGATAGCGATTCAGCAGAGCAAGGGGAAGATGAGGGTAACTCGGCTACTTCTGGTGACTCCAGTTCAAGCTCGGATGGCAATGGTGACGCGCGATCCTCCTCCAAAGGTACTGGGCATTCAACTGCGCAAACTGATGCTCCTCAGCAGCCTCAGGCTTCCGCCGAAATCGCACCTGGGTCTATGGAGGGCGAGGCAACCTCGGCCGAAGCTCCTCCTACCTCGAAGTGCCCAGCCCCTGACCACGTTGCTGCCTCTCCAGCTAAGAACGTTTAAGTCATTTCATATCCCTGGTATGCCAAGCGTATGATGTACGTGAAACATTTGGCCGTCTTCTGTATGGCATGAATTTCTTTTGCCGTGTGCTACTGAGACACATATGTGTGTAATTGCTATCACTTTGTCCAAGTGGTCTTGTGTGTCCAAATCCTTGCTATGTTTGCCTATGATTTCTCAATTTTGGGCTGTATCTTTATCTTGGTACTCCCGTGGTTTGGCCAGTTAATCTAGGTGTGAGCTCCGAATTTCATACGAGTTTAAGCTGTTCTTACTTTGAATGTCGAAGTTTGATACCTTCTTTGTATCAAAGGTTAATCACAACTTTGGACCAATATATGACAGTCCCCGAGTTACTGCCTATAGTGCCGAAGTCTAGTGTTTAAACCAAATTTCGGAAATAATATAAAACGGTTGGCGAGTGGCTGCTCAAGGTGCCGAGGTTTAGTAGACTAAAATTGAAATATCATATGGCAGTCCCCGAGTCACTGCTTTGGACGCCGAGGTTTAATACATAACTCAAAATTGGAATAACATATGGCAGTCCGCGAGTCACTACTCTGGATGCCGAGGTTGAATACATAAGATGAAATTTGAAATAACATATGGCAGTCCCCGAGTCATTGCTCTGGATACTGAGGTTTAATACATAACCCAAAATTAGAATAACATATGGCAGTCCCCGAGTCACTGCTCTGGATGCCGAGGTTTAATACATAACCGAAAATTAGAATAACATATGGCAGTCCCCAAGTCACTGCTCTGGATGCCGAGGTTTAATACATAACCCAAAATTAGAATAACATATGGCAGTCCCCGAGTCACTTCTCTGGATGCTGAGGTTTAATACATAACCGAAAATTAGAATAACATATGACAGTCCCCAAGTCACTGCTCTGGATGCCGAGGTTTAATACATAACCCAAAATTGGAATAACATATGGCAGTCCCCGAGTCACTTCTCTGGATGCCGAGGTTTAATACATACTTGATCTTGAGATAACACACTACGAGTAAAATGGACGAAGTAAAGCTACATTCCATGGTCTCTTCGTTTCTTCGCCAGCTTTGTCTGCTCTGTTCTTTCCAGGGGACTGAGCATCGATTAGGTAATAGGCATCATTGTGCAATGCTTTGCTCACGACGAATGGTCCTTCCCATGGGGGTGATAGCTTGTGCATGCCGGCCGTACGTTGCACCAGTCGGAGAACTAAATCCCCTTCTTTGAATACTCTTGGATTCACCTCCTTGCTATGATATCGTCGCAAGTTCTGCTGATAAATAGCTGATCGTGATAGCGCCAGCTCTCTAGCTTCTTCTAGAAAGTCAACAGTATCTTGCCGAGCTACTTCATTTACCTCTGAAGTTGTATATTGAGTTACTCTTGGCGAGTCATGTATTATGTCGGCTGGAAGCACGACCTCTGCCCCATATACCATAAAGAATGGTGTGTAACCTGTTGATCTGTTCGGGGTAGTCCGGAGGCTCCATAATACTGCTGGTAATTCCTCAATCCAACATCCTGCCGATCTTTGCAATGGCTCGACTAGTCGTGGTTTTATTCCTGACAATACTAGTCCATTAGACCTTTCCACTTGCCCATTAGATGTTGGGTGAGCCACAGAGGCAACATCTAATCGTATGTGTTTCTCTTGGCAGAACCTAGCGAAAGCTCCTTCTGCAAAGTTTGTGTCGTTATTTGTAATAACACTGTGTGGGTACCCATATCTTAAAATAATATCTTTGAGGAATTTCACTGCCGTGGGCCCATCGCATTTTTTTATTGGCTTCACTTCAATCCATTTTGTGAACTTGTCCACCATAACCAATATGTGGGTCATCCCCCCTCGGGCCGGCTTAAATGGTCCCACCATATCTAAGAACCACACAGAAAATGGCCAAGTAATGGGTATCATTTTTAACTCGGACGACGGCGTGTGTATCTTGGTTGCATATCTCTGACAACCATTGCATTTTTCAACCAACTCTTTGGCTTCCTTCAACGCCGTTGGCCAATAAAACCCATGCCTGAATGCTTTAGCTACCAAGGCACGAGATGAGGCATGGTGTCCACATTCTCCTTGATGTATATCTAGGAGGATCTCCTGGCCTTCTGCCGAACTCACACACCTTTGCAATACACTTGTGACGCTTCTTTTATATAGCTCATTGTTTATGATTGTATAAGCTTTTGCTCTCCTTACTGTCTGTCTTGCTAACACTTCATTATTCGGCAACATCGCATCTTTAAGGAAAGAGAATATGGGTTGTGCCCACTCCGGTGTGATTTTTTCTGGTGTGGTCTCACTGTCTATTTCCATGTTTTCCGCCGACATAACTACCTCGGCCTTCTCCATAATTATGCTTAACTCTGCTGTCCTTTTCTTGGGGAGTTCCGAGTTATATTGCTGGTCTACTTCCATCGGCACATTATCTTCTGCTGAATTTGCCGGAATAAAGATAGATTCGGATTCTGGCGATGGGATTATTGATGGTTTTCTGAGGTGTTCCAGGGCAATACCTGGTGGAATTGACTGCCTGGTTGATCCTAGTTTTGACAACGTGTCTGCGGCATCATTTTCTGCCCGAGGTACGTGGTGAAATTCACACCCTTCAAAGTATCCACTGATGTTTTGCACATGAAATCTGTACAAAGCCATATTATCATCTAATGCATCCCAATTGTCTGAGACTTGCTGTACTATCAAATCCGAGTCACCATAGCATAAGATTCGGCGTATGCCAATCTCTTTTGCTACTTTCAATCCGTGGACCAGTGCTTCATATTCGGCTACGTTGTTTGATGCGGCAAAATGTATTTGTAGCACATACTTCAGCTGATCTCTTTCGGGCGAGGTTAACACTATTCCTGCCCCCAAACCATTTCTTAGTTTGGAACCATCGAAATGCATCGTCCAATAATTTGGGTCTGGTAACGGTGGCTCATACTGTACCTCGGCCCAATCTACGAAGAAGTCGGCGACCGCCTGAGATTTGATTGCATCTCTCCTATCGAATTGTGGAGCGTATGGTGACAGCTCGATTGCCCATTTTGCTATTCGGCCACTTGCATCTTTGTTGCTCAATATGTCGGCTATGGGCGCTTCACAGATCACATTGATGGGATGCTCTTCGAAGTAATGTTTAAGCTTCTTTGCCGACATGTACACTCCATAAGCCATCTTCTGATAATGTGGGTAATTCTGCTTTGAAGCGGATAACACCTCGCTCAAGTAATACACCAGCCTTTGTACCGACTTATCATCTTCGAGTCGTTCGACGACGACTACAGCACTCACTACACTGTTGGTAGCCGCTATATAGAGTAACATAGGCTCTTTTGATAATGGAGAAGCCAAAATGGGTGCTGTAACCAACATCTTTTTCAACTCATGAAATACACTGTCTGCTTGTGGAGTCCAAATGAACTTATCTGATTTCTTCATTAGTTGATAGAGTGGTCGTGCCTTCTCTCCCAGCCGACATACAAACCGGCTGAGCGAGGCTAGAGATCCCGTGAACTTTTGTACATCATTTAGACACCTTGGCAACTCCATTCTTTCTACTGCCTTTATCTTTGTTGGGTTGGCCTCTATACCTCGGCTAGATACAAGAAAACCGAGTAATTTTCCTGCCGGCACGCCAAATGTGCATTTTCCGGATTAAGCTTCATTCGGAACCTTCTCAGGTTCGCGAAAGTCTGCCGTATATCATCCAGTAGCGTTTTGCTTTCCTTGGTTTTGATGACCACGTCATTCACATATACTTGTACATTTTTTCCTATCTGGTCGTGTAGAAATTTTTGCATGCATCTCTGATACGTTGCTCCTGCGTTTCACAGGCCGAATGGCATTGTGCGATAGCAATAAGCCCCATACGGGGTAATAAATGCAGTCTTTATTTGATCGGCCGGATTCAACGGTATCTGGTGAAAACCAGAATATGCGTCTACAAATGACAGCAACTCACAACCAGCGGTCGAATCAATGACTTGGTCTATTCTAGGTAATGGAAAAGGATCCTTTGGACACGCCTTGTTCAGGTTCGTGTAATCGATACACATTCGCCATACGATGGCTACATTCGGATCATCTTTCTTCTTTTCTACTAGCACCGGGTTTGACAACCAATCCGGATACAGCACCTCCTTGATGAACCCGGCTGCGAGGAGCCGAGCTATTTCATCCCCTATTATTTTTCTCCTGTCTTCGGCGAAGCGGCGGAGAGGTTGCTTCACCGGCCTTGCTCCTAGTCTTACATTTAGAGAGTGCTCAGCCAACTCCCTCGGAACACCTTGCAGATCCTGAGTTGACCATGCAAAGATGTCCCTATTCTCACGGAGAAAGTTGGTGAGCTCGCTTTCCTATTTAGCATCTAGGCCTGCACCAATTGTAACGGTGCGCTCTGGGAATTGCTCGTCTATCTGAAACTTCTTCGTTTCTTTAGTCGACTGAAAAGAGACACTTCCATGTGGATTGGCCAGTGCCGGCATATTCAGCTGTGCCGACTGAGCGAGGGCTGCTACCTCTTGGATCCTTCTTTTTTCCCTTGCTATAACCAATGATTCGGCCAAATTTGACCCGGCTGAAGCACATTCCATTGACTTCTTGTAATCCCCTGCTGTTGTTATCACTCCTTGTGGTCCGGGTAGCTTCATTTTCAGATAACTTACATGACAGCTGCCCATGAATTTGGCCAGCGCAGGCCGTCCGAGTAAAGCATGATAACAACTCTCTAGGTCTACCACTTCAAATTCTAAATTTTCTGCTCTGCGGTTATCTCTTGTGCCGAATAACACATCCACTCGGACTTTACCAATGGGTTCGCATGAAAGTCCTGGCACTATCCCATGGAAAGTGGTCCTCGTGGACTGCAGCATGTTCTGCAATATTCCGAGTTTATGCATGGTATCTTTGTACATGATGTTGATACTGCTTCCATTGTCAATGAGTACTTTTGAAAATTTCACATTGATGCTTGGTCCAACAAATGTCGGATCCAACACAAGTGCATATGACCCCGGATTCGGCATTATCTTGGGGTGATCCTTTATGCTCCAAGTTACCTCCTGATCTGACCAAGGCACATATCTTGGCACTGCCGGCATAACTGCATTTACTTCCATATGCCGGCGCTGTACACTCTGCTTGTCTTGCTGTTCCGTTGTGAACACACAATAAGACTGATGATGTTCTTTGTAATCATTGCGTCCAGTATTCGCTGGATTTGTCCTTCCATCCTGGACTTGGTTCATCACTTGATGTACTGCATCTCTCCGGTCCGAGTTATTGTATCTCGGGGGAGGAGGCGGTAACATGAGTTGCTGTGCATTTGCTCCAGTCAACTGTGGTTGATGCTGTTGATGTACTTGATGGGGCGCTGCCTGAATGCCTGCGGGGTTTCCCATTGCATTTTTCATCCACGCACATTGGCAGGTCGTATGGTTGGCTGGCCTGGATGGGTTTGACGTGTGAAATTTACATGACTGATCTAACATAGACTCGAACGTGTACTTCGGTCTCTCCTGCCACTGCTTCTTTTGCTCTGGGGTCCACTGTCTTTTTTCCTCATTCCTTGGTGTCCACTGCCGAGGACCATTCTTCTGCCGTTGAGTCGTTCCGTGACTCGGCTAATCCTGCGCTACTGCCGCCACTTGGGCCGAATTATATCTGTAATCCGGCCTTTCTTCTCTTCTTCTTCCTCTGAAGTCACTACGCCTGGATGACCCGGCCAAATCTCTTGCATATTGGTCTTGTTGCTCCCGATGATCTGCCGACATTAATTCTGGTTGCGTTGGATCTCCTAACGCATAGGAGTCCGCTATTCTGATAGTTTCTGCCAATGTGGTCGGCATATCTCTGTGCAGACGTTGCCACAATACACTTGCATAACGGCATCCTTGAGCAAACCAAGCTATTGCTTGTGACTCTATAACTCCTTCACACGAGTTTCTCAGGTTACACCATCGAGTTAAAAACTCTCTATCTGTTTCATTCGGCCTCTGCTTGCACATGGCTAGTTGTTGCGGCCTGTTTGGCCTCTTGTATGTGCTGGTAAAGTTGCTGACGAACATTTCTTCAAAATCTAACCAACAGTTGATACTGCCAGCTGGCAGATTATTCAGCCATACCCTAGCTGGTCCTTCCAACATTTGTGGGACATAACGTACTGCCCATCGTAAGTTCCCTCCTGCTATTTTCACTGCAGTGGCATAATCAATCAACCAGTCTTGTTGTTTGGTACTCCCATTGTATGTTTTCGTGCCACTCGCTAGCTGAAAGTTCGGCACATGCTGTTCGCCCATGATCCGTGGTCCAAAGCACGTTGGACCTGGCGGACCCTGTTCTTCCAACAACTCGGATCGGTATAACCAGTCTATCTTCACTCTCGCATCATTTGATGGCAAATCTCTGTACAGAACTTTGTCTTGCATTCCATAGTGGTTATTTCCACCGTGTATCACATATTCCATCTCGGAATAACCATCATTGTATCTCTCATTCACTTGATTGTGGCGAGCTGGTCTTGCTTCTCTTTCCTGCCGGGGTTCATGTCTTGGCTGTGGGTTGAGCGGCGGTTCTCTCCTTACTTCCACCGGGGTATTGTTCTCGTGATTGCCTTTTCCGAGTTCTCTTCGGCCGAGGTCTCCATTGCCTCGGCTTCTGCCGTCTTTCTCAATACGGCCGGGATTCCTCTCACCACTGTTACCTCAGCTTCCATTGGCTCTGTTCTCGTTTGCCTTCCCGGCTATTGCCGGATCATACGGAACAATTTGCTTGTTTCTATTTCCTGAGGTTACTGCTTTGTCCTTTCGTGCATTATTTCCGGGTGAGGATGCTGCTTCCACGGACAAGGCAGGTGCTTCTCATGCCGAGTGAACCATTCGCGAGGCTCCCGGCCTCGCCGGGTCTGCCCTGAGCATTTCTTCGTTTTGCTGGTTCGCGATGCGCACCAGCTCATTCACTCTTTCTTGATGTTTCTGCCGGGCTTCGCCGGTCAACCCCTCTAACTCTAATGCTGCGGCATTTGCCGCTCTTAGGTTCTTTGCCGGGGTACTGTACCTCGGCAAGCCCAAATCAAGTGATTCCGCCCTATGAGCATCATGCTCCTTGTTGATGTCATCTATGAGGTTTTTCCCTCTCAATCTTAACTCGTCCACCCGTTCGGGCGCGACGTCTAGCTTATTAGCTTTGGCATATTCTCGTAGGGTCCTGTTTAAGGACTCCCGCAAGGCCGATACCTTTTTTGCCTCTACCAGCACCTTTTGCCTGGTTTCTTCTAACTCTGCCTGAGCATTGGCCGGATCAAGTATCAGCGCCACAGGTGTAGTCAAGTTTTCTATGGTTGCCTGTAGAATGTTTTCTGGCCTTTCCAGAGGTGGCCCTCTTACTCTTGGTGCTTTTGGGGTAGTGTCCTGCACCTCGGTCTGGTTGGTCACTGGAGGGATTACCTCGGTGGGTAGTGTCGTCTGCTTGGGCGTGCTCTGAACGCCTGCGGCGGGGTCTCTGCTTGATCCGGCTCCCGCTACTCCCGCCTGCACTCCGGCTACGACCATCACCTCGACGCTGCCCCCAGGATGTGCTCCACACGGACGGCTTGCAGCGCTAAGGGGTGGCTCTCCTGCAATAACAACTTGGTGAGGATAAACGCCGGAGATGTCGACACCGACGTAGACCTTGTGCACGCCCAAACTGACGAAGACACCATTCCGCGGGGGAGTTTTTCCCCTAAAGCTGCCCGCATTGTCGCTGACATAGTCACAGAGATCGAATCTCCGGACCAGGCCAGAAACCACGCGCTCGCGAGTGTTGATGAAGTTTCCCGTACGGATCATGACTCCAGCTAGCACCGCTGCTGGCCCCACGGTGGGCGCCAACTGTCGTGGTGGTTGCATGGCAGATGCCATGGGTAGGCTAAAGTATGGGGCCAATGGATGCTAGTGGGATCCGGGGAGGGAAGATGCAGTTGATTCTACACACAGAAAGCTAAGGCAAAGATCTTTATTTCTCCTTATTTGGGCTACAAGTGCTCCTTGAGCTGTATTCAAGAAGGAAGAACCTTACCAGCCTAACGGTACTATCAATGAGCCGATCCCCTCCTCTGGGTCCAAGCCTCTCCTTATAAAGGAGAGCCTCGGGTTCCTCTAGGGCTGATGTGGCAAGCATATTCGAGGAATATGCTTGTCCCAATATAGTAGTTCGGCGCCCTCCTTTCCCTGTCGCTCCCCTAATGATGGCAAGGTTCCAGAGGGCCCCTCCTGCGCGCCTCGGGCTTCAGGACTGTCACCTCCGTGACCTCCTTCTACCTCTCTGTCGCTTTGCGCCTTTGTCTGTAGTGCTTGGCTTCGCTCAGATTCTCCCTAGCCTACGGCTAGGGTTTGACTTAAGGCTTCTCCTTCTCCTGCAAGCTTGCTATCATTCGGCCCCGCCTCGCGTAACTCGGCTTGTCCTTCACCTGCATCAAGATTACTCGGGCTAACCCGACCGACTTACGCAGTATCTCGGTCGGGTAATGCCTTGCCATTACTATTAGGGTCCTGCCCTTTCCTATCTTGGCCGACCTCTACATGATTCGGTCGACTCAGACTGTAACTCGGAAACTAGACGGGGAACATCCTTTCGTCTTTCCCCGTCTTTACCCTATCCAGGGTCATCTCCCCAACAATCATCTCCACCAGCACCATCATCACCACTCCATCTCGCTGTAACAATTGTGTTGGATCTTGCATTAGTTCTTAGGGGAAACTTTCCCAGTGTTGATTACTATTGTAGTTGATTCTTGTGAGTGGAACCATTGGATTATTGTTTATGTTCAGATTGTTATCCATTACCATATCATCTTTGATCTTGATCCATATGATGTCTTGTGAGTAGTTCGTGTAGTTCTTAAGGACATGGGAGAAGTCATGTTGTTAGTAGTGGATTTGTGTTGAGTTATTATTCAATGGTTTATTATTTAAGTTGTGGTGCTATTCTTCTAGTGGTGTCATGTGAACGTCGACTACATGATACTTCACCATTTATGGGCCTAGGGGAATGCATTGTGTATTTGGCTACTAATTGTGGGGTTGCCGGAGTGACAGAAACCTGAACCCCCGTTAGGACACCATTGCACAAGGGAGTGTAGGATCTCAGAGTTTAAGGCTGTCGTTAGATTTATATCTTAATTGTTTTCCTGTAGTTGCGGATGCTTGCAGGGGGTTTAATCACAAGTATGTATTAGTCCAAGTAAGGTCGATACATTAGCACATGTTCACCCATACAGCACTTACAACACCAAAGAAAGGTACTCAGCTATTTGAAGTGAAATCACTTGACAAAATTCCCATGTGTCCTTGAGAACGTTTGGTCTTTATAATTATTTCCACCGGCTTGTCCTTTGCTAAGAAAGGATTGGGCCACTTGCTGCAGTTGTTCGTTGTCTTTATTACTTGCACTTTGTTTTGTTGCTTTATCAGAAAACCCCTAAAAATCCATTTGCTAAGTATTTACAGAGATTTCCTCCTCCATACCACTAGTCAACACCTTCTTCTCCTCATTGGGATCGACACTCCTATTTATCGAAAGTACTACGATACACCCATATACTTGTGGATCATCGGGACCGAGCTTCCCTACCAGGAACTACACCATGAAATACACTGCTGCTCCACCTTAGGTTGGTCTCCGTCAAGTTCATCTTGTGCAGTGTATCTAGGTACAAGATATTGATGTTTCTTCCACTGTCCACCATGCATTTGGTGAACTCGTTGCCGTCAATCAAAGGGTTTATGACCATGGAATATTGTTTCTCCGTCGGGACGAGGTCTCGGTGATCCTTCTTGTCCCAAGTGATTGGAACTTCCGACCAGCGCAGGTACTGGGGAACTGGGGGTAGGGTGGCCATCAATATCCTCAGCGAGGTTTTCTATGGACGGACAGTTGGTGTGCCAAGGAAAGTGTGGTAGATGGGGCCCTTCTTCTCGAAGGGGTTCTTGCCTTTGCCATCACCCTTATCGGAGTGCTTGGGGTCAACGTCCTTGTCCATGTCACTTGAATCCTTGGAATCCACTTCCTTCTTCTTCCCTTTGCCCTTGCCTCGCGGTCGGTTCTTCCGGCTTCATTTGTAGACGGACTCCGGGTCTTCTTTGAGGTCATTGACGAACTTGCAATGGCAATTGGTGTGAGTGGCTTTGTTGTTGGTGTCGAGGTGTACAAGGCATGGCATATCATGGTACTCCTCATACGTTTGGGGAACACGGGGTGCTGCCAGGGTAGTTTCACTACCTCGCTGCTGCCCATGACCGGCCCCCGTCCTCGGCCACGTTGTCCGCCATCACCTCTTCCTGCAAACATCATTGCGACCATGTCGTAGGTTGGCTTTTCTTCTAGCGGACTCCTCCGCTTAGTTCTATTGTTCCTTTTGGCTTGGATTGGGATGGCAATTGCCGGCAAGGAGCCACGAGCATCATCATCGGCAACCGCGAACTCACTAGCCAGTGAGATCATCTGATTGAGATCTAGCCTGTGATTGTCCTTCAGGCGCTTCAAATTATGCCGGGGCAATGTACCCTTTTCCAAGCCGTCAATGTAGGCAGCCATAGCGGTCTGATCGCGCACTCCTGCACATAAATTTTTCATATCTAGCCATCGGGAGAGGTAGGCTCGAGATGTCTCGTCTTTCTCTTGCACGCACCGTTGTAGATCGCCAATAGTACAGGGACGTTTATATGTACCCTCGAAGTTTTTGGTGAATGATTCTTGCATGTCCAACCAGTTGCATATGGACTTTTCCGGCAAGTCATCAATCCATTGGCGGGCCGTGCCCATCAACATCAGTGTGAGGTACTTGACGGCAATGTTGGGGTTTCCCCCAGCGATTTAGACCGCATTGCCGTAATCCTGCAACCACGTAGCTGGTTTGGCAGTGCCGTCATAGGGCTTGATTGTATCATCTATCCAGAAACCCTTGGTGTCGTGGTGGTGGCACGGCAGATGCCATGGGTAAGCTAAAGTAAGGGGCCAATGGATGCTAGTGGGATCCGGGGAGGGAAGATGCAGTTGATTCTACACACAAAATACTAAGGCAAAGATCTTTATTTCTCCTTCCTGGGGCTACAAGTGCTCCTTGAGCTGTATACAAGGAGAAAGGAAGAACTTTACCAGCCTAACGGTACTAAATGAGCTGATGCCCTCTTCACGGTCCTAGCCTCCCCTTATAAAGGAGAGCCTTGGGTTCCTTTAGGGCTGACGTGGCAAGCATATTCGAGGAATATGCTTGTCCCAAAATAGTAGTTCAGCGTCCTCCTTTCCCTGTCGCCCTTCTAACAACGGCAAGGTTCCAGAGGGCCCCTCCTGCGTGCCTCGGGCTTCAGGACTGTCACCTCCGTGACCTCCTTCTGCCCCTCTGCCGCTCTGCGCATTTGTCCCTTGCACTTGGCTCCGCTCAGATTCTCCCTAGCCTAAGCCTAGAGTTTGACTCTAGGCTTCTCCTTCTCGCCTCGCGTAACTCGGCTCGTCCTTCACCTGCATTAAGATCATTCGGGCTAACCCGGCCGACTTACACAGTACCTCGGCCGGGTAATGCCTTGCCATTACTATAAGGGTCCTGCCCTTTCCTATATCGGCCGACCTCTACATGATTCGGCCGACTCAGACTGTAACTCGAAAACTGTACGGGGTACATCCTTTCGTCTTTCCCCGTCCTTACCCTATCCGAGGTCACCTCCCCA
The DNA here is from genome assembly GCA_916181665.1 of Avena sativa. Taxonomy (NCBI): domain Eukaryota; kingdom Viridiplantae; phylum Streptophyta; class Magnoliopsida; order Poales; family Poaceae; genus Avena; species Avena sativa. The sequence continues at coordinate 381,953,080 of OV702281.1, read as the reverse complement.
ACATTAGTCCCCGAAGCTGGTGCGACCCCGCTGATAACTTCAGCCGGGTCGTATCAGTTTCACGATATTTATTCTGCATCATTTTCGAGTTATACTTTTCTCGTTCGAGGTATCATCGTATCTTCTTGTGTACGCCTCGTCCTAATACTCATCATTGTTTCTCTAGTTTTTTGTTCCTCTACAGTAATTACTGACAAGCTACAGTTACTGCTGCGCCTATCGCGTCGGCGCTGCGACGCCTCGTGAGCCGTTTCTGTTGGGGATCGTGATCTTCTCTTCCATGGTGTGGTCTTGGTGCGGTTCCACCTAGAGGTGTGCGTTCATGCGGCGCACACGATCTACACGGTCAACCGCCACACCCACGATCCCACTACCTCGTGGGCGGCTCGGTTATAAAGAGGGGCGCGGTGCTGGGGGATTCACTTCCCCCTTCGCTCACCTGCGCCCTTCTCCTACCTCTTGCTTCTGCGTCCGTTCGTGCTTCCGCCGCCGTGCGCTCGTCTGAGTCCCTGACGGCAGGGATCTCGCCGTACTGCTCTGTCGCCTTCGTCCCTGCTCGCTCACTCCGGCACCGTCGCCGGTGAGTTCCATCGGTCCAATCACCTAGCTTTTCCTCCAGAGATCTCTGTTTTACTTCTGTACTCGCGCGACAGTTCTTTCCCTGCTCCGCCGCCGTTTTTGGGTAGAACCACGACGGGGCCTTGCAGTTCTAGATTTTCCTCCGCCGCTATTTCCTCCTCCGTGAATTTCTCCGGCGATCTCATGTCGAGCTCGGTCAGCGGAGCACTTGTTGAGGATGACGATACTGCATCTGGGCCCGAACGGGGCTCGTGGCAGGGCTCCTCTGTCACTCGCCGCGAGATCGAGTGGCTAATCCGGACTCGTTATATTCTTGCCGAGGTAGCTTGTCGCTTACCCGGCAGCGAGTCCTCTCCAGACCTTAGGGAAGGCGAGTATGTAGTTTTCATGTCACATTTCGCACGCGGCTTTGGTATCCCTCTTAGTGACTTTGCTAGGGAGTTTCTTGATTATTTCGGCCTTCAGCCGCATCATCTTCCCGCCAACGCCATTGCCTCTCTCTCTGCCTTCATCTCTGCCTCAGAGGGATACTTCGGCCTATGGTCGTCCATGCATGTATGGTCAAAGTTTTTCCAGATTCGTTCCAATGTCGTCCCGGACAAATCTCTGCACCCCTCCGAGAAGTTGCTTACCCAATGTGGAGCAGCGTCCATTACACCTCGGAGGAAATCCGAATTTCCTCATGTCGCGGGGCTAGAATCATGTAAGAAGTGGCACAAGTCCTTCTTTTATGTCAAGAATACGGGGAATGAGGATAAGATTCGGCTCCCTGCCTTCTCCATTGGCACTCCTTCCAAGAAGAACTGGACCTATAATCCGAGGAAGAGTCATGCTTTGGCCGAGGCTTTTGAGATTCGGCTGAAGGAACTGATCCGCTCCGGGCTACGCGACGAGGATCTGATGACTACCTTTGTCAGCAGCCGAATCTGCCCATTCCAGAAACGCACACACAAACTCTGCTATATGAGCGGTCCCCTCGACCCCAACCGAGTCTCGACGGTGGAGCTGGACAACTACCTCATCTTCAAGCGTGTCCGGGCTATTTTTAAAACGGAGATGCCGGAGGATTGGGCTTGGGGACTGAAGTCGTTCACCCGCGAGCGTCCCCCACCCGAAGTAAGTTTACTCTTTAGTGTTTTGCTCCTTAAGTGCATTCGTAATTCTCTTTGCTAATTTTTCTCGTTCTTGTCCTGCAGAGGTTTGAGGAGCAGAAGAATGAGGACGCCGAGGTTTTGTCACTCCCGTGGCCTGCGGATCGGAATACTCCGGATAGTGGGGATCCGGACTCAGAAGAGTTCGTCCCCAAGTCTGATCTTGCTCCGGATCGCGCTCGTGGCAAGACCCCGGCCCACGAGGAGGAAGGTGATTCGGATGAGGTCCAAGTTCTAGAGGTAGTTGTCGCAATGCCAATTTCTTATGCATTTCCGGCTTCTACTTTCTCAGCTAATCCGGTCGGTCAGGTTCACGACGCCGAGCCTCTTGCCTCCCGGCCTCCTGTTACCTCGGGGAAACGTGGTGTTCCCGCTGGTGCCTCCGAAACGGCTCCCAAGAAGCGAATGAAGAAGTCAGCTCCGAATCCTCCCAGGCACAAGACCATGCCCGGGGTCACTGGGTGAGTTTCTTTTGCTCGTATTTCTTGCTTCTCTCTTTCTGCTTTTTGACTTGAGCTTTTTTGTTTTCGCAGTGCTCCACTTTCTGTTAAGCCCGGCGGTCCCAGCATGAAGAGTCGTACGTCTCGGCAGCCGTCCCCTCGCCCTGCATCTCCTCCAGCTGCGAATCAGACGCCACCTCGCCATGATGTGCCTGAGATTCCTCCCATTGATGTCGATTCCACTCGGCCAACAGATATTTCCACCGAACTTGCTGCTTCCTCTGTGAATCCTAATGTTTCCACTGAGCCTCTTTCGACCCCCGCGGTCTCTGTAGTGACTCGTACTCCGGCAGAGGACGTCAATATCTCGGCACCCTCTACAACGGTGATTCCTCCGGCTCCTAAAGACGCCGCTCCTAGTGCCGAGGTATCGGCTCCTACCGATGCCTCTTCTAAAACAAGAAAGGTTGTCATCATCAAGGCTTCCTCTTCTCAGAAAGGTCTTGCTGGCTCTTCTCAGCCTAGTATTGCCGATGCGCTGCGCAAAGGGGTTGCTTCTGCCAAAGCCTCTGTTGCCCCGGCCTCCAGCACCCAGCTCGCTCTTCACAAGAGCCCTGCGTCCGCGGTGGTTACACAGCATGTCCGAGGTAAAGTCCTAACTCGCACGGAGAGTGGGAACAGCCTTGGCTCGCTGGTTGAGTATGCCAATAATTGGAATGCTGCCGATCAATTCGAGGGTAATCCAAGCAGCCAGCCATTTCAACTCTCCGACATTAGCAGCCGTCTTCATCAGGCTGCCAAGATCGTCCTTGAAAGTAACAAGATGAATGAGGTAACTGTTTTTATGGAGTTTTGATTAGTTCTCCGGATACTATTATATATACTCTAGTCCCCGAAGCTTGCAAGCGAATAACTTGTTATTTGTTTGGAAGTTTTATGATGCTTTACTTAGTTCAGTTTTATCTTAAAGTTCAAACCTCTGTCCAACTAGATCTGCATTAAATTCTGCTTGATTTGGGTATGTCTGAACCATGAATATCTAGCTTCCTAGATCCGGGTTAAGTCTTGCTTTACTCGGATCTGTCTAAGCTTTGAATATCCAGCCACCTAGATCCGGGTTAAGTTTTGCTTGACTTGGATCTGTCTGAGGCTTTGAATATTCAGCCACCTAGATCCGGGTTGAGTTTTGCTTGACTCGGATCTGTCTTAGGCTTTGAATATCCAACCACCTAGATCCGGGTTAAGTTTTGCTTGACTCGGATGTGTCTAAGCTTTGAATATCCAGCCACCTAGATCCGGGTTAAGTTTTGCTTGACTCGGATCTGTCTTAGGCTTTGAATATTCAGCCACCTAGATCCGGGTTCAGTTTTGCTTGACTCGGATGTGTCTAAGCTTTGAATATCCAGCCACCTAGATCTGGGTTAAGTTTTGCTTGACTCGGATCTGTCTTAGGCTTTGAATATTCAGCCACCTAGATCCGGGTTGAGTTTTGCTTGACTCAGATGTGTCTAAGCTTTTAATATCCAGCCACCTAGATCCGGGTTAAGTTTTGCTTGACTCGGATCTGTCTTAAGCTCAAATACCTAATTACCGTTTGCTCTATTGCTTAGGTTGCGCATGATCGGCGGACTGCCGAATTCCAAAGGCTACTTTTTGCGCATAGGAAATTGGAAGAAAAGTACGAGAAGGTTATTCCTGTGGTAAAGAAAGCTGGTAAGTCGACAAACTCTTGCGTTATCTCCGAAGCTCTCATTGTTTTGTATACGAGATGTTGGCTCACTTTGTTGGTAAACAGGGAACATCAATAACCTTAACATCCGTCTTGAGAAGAAGGTTAAGGCCCTGGAAGGTTAGTTACTTTTTTACTTTATATACTCCCCTTTGAAATGTGCACTAAGTTTCTTTTAACTCTTTTGGCTCTGGTAAAGCCGAGTTACAAACCTTTGCAGCATCTCACCAAGATTGCGCGCCTATGCCTGATGTGATGCTGCATTTTTTAGAACAAAGTGCTACTCATTCGGCGCAGCTGAAAGAAAAAGATGACGAGATAGCTCGCTTGCGTGCCGAGGTGGAGTCCCTTAAGCTCTCTCAGAAGTCTGAATTAGAAAAGGTCGACCAGGAGTTCTCCGAGGAGAAAAATCGGCTAGCTCTGCAATTGCAGAAAAATAAAGAGCTCCTCGAGGCTGCTGAACTGAAGACACGGGGGATGAGCGAGGAGATCACCCGCTTTGAGAAGAGCAAGATTGACTGGGCTAAAGATCTTCAGATAATGCTGAACTATATTCATCGTAAGCTTCTGACCGCGGCCGAGTTATCTTTTCCCTTACTTACTACTTACTGACGCACTTGTGTTCTGCGCAGACCATTTTCCAGAAGCTAAGCCCGTGAGCTCTAAAGTGGTGATTAGTGCTCGTGTGCGCCGACGTGTTCCTGTTGTTGCGGACTCAGAGTACTCGATGGAAGATTTCCTGGTTGTTGTTGGCACTGTAGTTGGTCCGATGAAGATTATGGGCAGAGATTTGGTGCAAGCAGCTATCCGAGCTTACCATGTTCTCTGGCCAAATACTTCTGGGACCCCTAATATTGATGAGGTCAAATTGTTGGTGGAAAGATTAATGGCATCTGAGAGGCAGCTAAGTCTTTGGAGGGAATCGGCCGGACGAGTTGGTGCTGATATGGCTCTCACTGTCATCATGTCATGGTATGAAGATATTTCTCTTGAAATTTTGAGAAATTTACGCACTGGTTCCCGTTGGGTTGAGGACCCAGACTTTGTCGCTCTTCGGCAAGCTCGTGCCTTCCAGCTTGTTGAGTATGCCGACGTGCATACCTGGAACGAAGGTCCGAGTTTCCTTCCTAACCCAGAGGACGAGGTCGTAGTTGAGGATGCCTCGGATAACAACTCTGCTGAACAAGGAGAAGATGAGGGTGACTCGGCTACTTCTGGTGATTCTAGTTCGAGCTCAGATGGTAACGGCGACGCGCGATCCTCCTCCAAAGGTACTGTGCATTCTACTGCGCAAGCTGAGGCTCCTCAGCAGCCTCGGGCTTCCTCCAAAGTCGCTCCTGGGTCTGTGGAGGGCGAGGCAACCTCGGCCGAAGTTCCCCCTATCTCGGAGTGCCCAGCCCCTGAACAAGTTATTGCCCCTCCAGCTAAAAACCTCTAAGTAATTTCTTACCCCTGGTATGCCGGGCGTGAGATGTACGTGGAATATTTGTCCGTCTTTTGTATGGTATGAATTTCTTTTGCCGTGTGCCGCTGAGACATATACGGTTGTAATCGTTATTACTTTGTTTAACTGGTCTGGTTTGTCCGAATCCCTGCTTTGGCGGCCTTCAACTTCTTGAGTTTGGAGTATATATTTGCCTTTGTGCTCCCGTAGTTCGGCGTGCAATATCTCCTGATTTTGATAAACTTTTCCACTCGACCACTGTGGTTTGGACTGTTAATCTGGGTGTAAAGCCTGAAGACCGTATTTTGGGGGGAGTGAAATAATATCACTCTGGGAACCGAAGTTTGATACCCACTCTTGCGACAAAGGATAACCCATACTTAGGAATAACGTAGGGTTGTCCCCGGGCCACCGCTCAAGGCAACGATGTTGAATATATAAACCAAACTTAGAAACAATATAGGACAGTCCCCGAGTCATTGCTCAAGGTGCCGAGGTTTAATATATGTCAGTCTCAGAGCCATTGCTTTGGCGCTGAGGTTCACTACCTGAATCAAACTTAGAAACAATATGGGGTAGTCCTCGAGTCACTACACATGGTGCCGAGGTTTGATACACAACATGAAATTAAAAACAACATGCGGCAGTCCTCGAGTCATTGCTCTGGACGCCGAGGTTTGGTGCATAACATGAAATTGAAAATAACATGCGGCAGTCCCCGAGTCACTGCTCTGGACGCCGAGGTTGAATACATAAACCATAGTTAATAATAACATAGTGCAATCCCCGAGCCATTGCTCAAGGTTCCGAGGTTTGATACATAACATGAAAATTACAAACAACATATGGCAGTCCCCGAGTCACTGCTCTGGATGCCGAGGTTCAATACATATCTGGTGCTTCCTCTGAAGCACCCTTTTACAATATGTCATGGATGACTCCTACGAGTAAAATGGACGAAGTAAGGCTACGTTCCATGGTCTTTTGATTCTTCGCCGGCTTTGTCTTTCCTGTTCTTTCCTGGTGATTGAGCATCGATTAGGTAATATGCATCATCGTGCAATGCTTTGCTCACAATGAATGGTCCTTCCCATGGAGGCGACAGCTTGTGCATGCCGGCCGTGCGTTGCACCAGCCGGAGAACTAAATCTCCTTCTTTGAACACTCTTGGATTCACCTTCTTGCTGTGATATCGTCGCAAGTCCTGCTGGTAGATGGCTGACCTTGATAACGCCAGTTCTCTGGCTTCTTCTAGCAGATCGACATCATCTTGCCGAGCTACCTCATTTACTGCAGCGGTTGTATACTGGGTAACCCTTGGCGAGTCATGTATTATGTCGGCTGGAAGTACAGCTTCTGCCCCATACACTAGAAAAAATGGTGTATAACATGTTGATCTGTTTGGGATAGTCCTGAGGCTCCATAGTACTGCTGGTAGTTCCTCAATCCAACATCCTGCCGACCTTTGCAGTGGTTCTACGAGTCGTGGTTTTATCCCGGACAGTACTAGTCCATTAGACCGTTCCACTTGCCCATTGGATGCTGGGTGAGCCACAGAGGCGACATCTAATCTTATGTGCTTTTCTTGGCAAAATCGAGCGAATGCTCCTTCTGCAAAGTTTGTATCGTTGTCTGTAATAACACTGTGTGGGTATCCATATCTTAAGATAATATCTTTGAGGAATTTCACTACCGTGGGCCCATCACATTTTTTTATTGGTTTCACTTCAATCCATTTTGTGAATTTGTCCACCATGACCAATATGTGGGTCATCCCACCTCGGGCCGGCTTAAATGGTCCCACCATATCTAAGCACCATACAGAAAATGGCCAGGTAATGGGTATTGTTTTTAACTCGGATGATGGCATGTGTATCTTGGTTGCATATCTCTGGCAACCATTACATTTTTTGACCAGTTCTTTGGCTTCTTTCAACGCTGTTGGCCAATAAAATCCATGCCTGAACGCTTTGGCCACTAAGGCTCGGGATGAGGCATGATGTCCACATTCTCCTTGATGTATATCTAGGAGGATCTCCTGGCCTTCTGCCGAGCTCACACATCTTTGCAATACACTTGTGACACTCCTTTTATACAGCTCATTGTTTATGATTGTATAAGCTTTAGCTCTTCTCACTGTCTGTCTTGCCAATACCTCGTTATTCGGCAAAATCGCATCTCTAAGGAAAGAGAATATGGGTTGCGCCCATATAGGTGTGATTTTCTCTGTTGTAGTCTCACTATCTATTTCCATATTTTCTGCCGACATAACTACCTCGGATTTCTCCATACTCATGCTTGCATCAGCTGTCTTTATTTTTGGGAATTCCGGGTTATATTGCTTATCAATTTCCATCGGCATATCATCTTCTCTTGATTTTGCCGGAATAAATATAGATTCGGACTCTGGTGACGGTGTTGTTGATGGCTTCCTTAGGTGCTCTAGGGCGATACCTGGGGGGATTGACTGTCTAGTTGATCCTAGTTTTGACAACGTGTCTGCGGCGTCGTTTTCTGCCCGAGGTACATGGTGAAATTCACATCCTTCGAAGTATCCACTGAGTTTTTGCACATGAAATCTATACAAAGCCATATTATCATCCAACGCATCCCAATTGCCTGAGACTTGTTGTACTACTAGATCTGAATCTCCATAGCATAAGATTCGGCGTATGCCAATCTCTTTTGCCACCTTCAATCCATGGACTAGTGCTTCATATTCGGCTACACTGTTTGACGCGGAAAAATGTATCTGCATCACATATCTCAGCTGATCTCTTTTTGGCGAGGTTAACACTATTCCTGCCCCCAAACCATTTCTCAGTTTGGAGCCGTCAAAGTGTATCGTCCAATAGTTCGGATCTGGCAATGGTGGCTCATATTGCACCTCGGCCCAATCTACGAAGAAGTCGGCCACAACCTGAGATTTGATTGCATCTCTCCTATCGAATTACGGAGCATAAGGTGACAATTCAATTGCCCATTTTGCTATTCGGCCACTTGCATCTTTGTTGCTCAATATGTCGGCTATGGGTGCTTCACAAATCACTTTGATGGGGTGCTCTTCGAAGTAATGTTTAAGTTTCTTTGCCGACATGTACACTCCATAAGCCATCTTCTGATAATGTGGGTAATTCTGTTTTGAGGAGGATAGTACCTCACTTAGGTAATACACCGGCCTTTGAACTGATTTATGGTCTTCAATTCGCTCTACTACAATCACAGCACTCACTACTCTGTTGGTGGCCGCTATGTAGAGTAACATAGGCTCTTTCGATAATGGAGAAGCTAAGACGGGCGATGTAACCAACATCTTTTTCAATTCATGAAATGCACTGTCTGCTTGTGGAGTCCAAATGAACTTATCCGATTTTTTCATCAGTTGGTAAAGTGGTAGTGCTTTTTCTCCCAGCCGACATACATATCGGCTGAGCGAGGCTAAACAACCTGTGAACTTTTGTACATCATTTAGACATCTTGGTAATTCCATCCTTTCCACTGCTTTTATCTTAGTTGGGTTGGCCTCTATACCTCGTCTAGATACAAGAAAACCGAGCAATTTTCCCGCTGGCACGCCAAATGTGCATTTTTCCGGGTTAAGCTTCATTCGGAACCTTCTCAGGTTCGCGAAAGTCTGCCGTATATCATCCAGTAGCGTTTTGCTTTTTCTGGTTTTGATAACCACATCATCCACATATACTTGTATGTTTTTTCCTATCTGGTCATGTAGACATTTTTGCATGCATCTCTGATACGTCGCTCCTGCATTTCGCAGGCCGAATGGCATTGTGCGATAGCAATAAGCCCCGTACGGGGTAATAAACGCAGTCTTTATTTGACCGGCCAGATTTAACGGTATCTGGTGAAAACCAGAATACGCGTCTACAAATGATAATAGTTCACAACCAGCGGTCGAATCAATGACTTGGTCTATTCTAGGTAAAGTAAAAGGATCTTTTGGACACACCTTGTTCAGGTTCGTGTAATCGATACACATTCGCCATACAATGTCTACATTTGAATCATCCTTCTTCTTTTCTACGAGCACCGGGTTTGATAGCCAATCCGGATACAACACCTCCATGATGAATCCGACCGCAAGGAGCCGAGCTATTTCATCCCCTATTATTTTTCTCCTGTCTTCGGTGAAGCGGCGGAGAGGTTGCTTCACCGGCCTTGCTCCTGGCCTTACATTTAGAGAGTGCTCAGCCAACTCCCTCGGCACACCTTGCAGGTCCTGAGTTGACCATGCAAAGATATCCCGATTCTCATGGAGGAAGTTTGTGAGCTCGCTTTCCTATTTAGCATCTAGGCCGGCACCAATAGTGACGGTGCGCTCTGGGAATTGCTCATCTATTTGGAACTTTTTTGTTTCTTTAGTCGGCTGAAAGGAGACACTTCCATGTGGGTTGGCTAATGCCGGCATATTCAGTTGTGACGACTGAGCGAGGGCTGCTACCTCCTAAATCCTTCTTTTTTCCCTTGCTATTACCAATGATTCGGCCAAATTTGACCCGGCTGAAGCACACTCCATTGACTTCCTGTAATCCCCTGCTACTATTATCACCCCTTGTGGTCTGGGTAACTTCATTTTCAGATAGCTTACATGGCAGCTGCTCATGAATTTGGCCAACGCTGGCCGTCCGAGTAGAGCATGATAACAACTTTCTAGATCCACCACCTCAAACTCTAAGTTTTCTGCTCTGCAGTTATCTCTTGTGCCGAATAATACGTCCACTCGAACTTTACCAATGGGTTCGCATGAAAGTCCTGGTACTATCCCATGGAAAGTGGTCCTCATGGATTGCATCATGTTCTGCGATATTCCGAGTTTATGCATTGTATCTTTGTACATGATGTTGATACTGCTGCCATTGTCAATGAGTACCTTTGAAAATTTCACATTAATGCTAGGTCCGACAAATGTCGGATCTAACACGAGTGCATACGACCCTGGACTTGGCATTATTTTGGGGTGATCCTTTATGCTCCAGGTTACCTCCTGATCCGACCAAGGCACATATCTTGGTACTGTCGGCATCACTGCATTTACTTCCATATGCCGGCGCTTCACACTCTGCTTGTCTTGCTGTTCTGTTGTGAACATGCAATACGACTGATGATGTTCTCTGTAATCATTGCGTCCATTATTTCCTAGATTTGTCCTTCCCTCCGGACCTTGGTTCATCACTTGATGCACCGCATCCCTCCGGTCCGAGTTGTCATACCTCAGGGGAGGAGGTGGTAACATCAGTTGCTGTGCATTTGCTCCAGTCAACTGCAGCTGATGCTGCGGATGTGCCTGGAGAGGCGCTGCCTGTATGCCTGCGGGGTTCCCCATTGCATTTTTCATCCATGCACATTGGCGGGTCGTATGGTTGGCTGGCCTGGCTGGGTTTGACGTGTGAAATTTACATGGCTGATCTAACATAGACTCGAACGTGTACTTCGGCCTCTCCTGCCATTGCTTCTTTTGTTCTGGTGTCCACTGTATTTTTCCTTCATTCCTTGGTGTCCACTGCCGAGGACCATTCTTTTGCCGTTGAGTGGTTCCGTGACTCGGCTGATCTTGCGCTACTGCTGCCACCTGGGCTGAACCATATCTATAATCCGGTCTCTCTTCTCTTCTTCTTCCTCTGAAGTCATTGCGCCTGGATGACCCGGCCATATCTCTTGCATATTGATCTTGAAGCTCCCGATGATCTACCGACATTAACTCTGGTTGCGTCGGATCTCCCAGTGCATAGGAATCCACTATCCTGATGGTTTCTGCCAATGTGGTTGGCATATCTCTTTGCAGTCGCTGCCATAACACACTGCCATAGCGGCATCCTTGAGCGAACCAAGCTATTGCTTGTGATTCTATAACTCCTTCACATGAGTTTCTCAGGTTACACCACCGAGTTAAAAACTCTCTGCCTGTCTCATTCGGTCTTTGCTTGCATATGGCTAATTGCTGCGGCCTGTTTGGCCTCTTGTAAGTACTGGTAAAGTTGCTAACGAACATTTCTTCAAAATCCAACCAACAGTTGATGCTGCCTACTGGCAGATTATTCAGCCATACTCTAGCTGGTCCTTCCAACATTTGTGGGACATATCGTACTGCCCATCGTAAGTTCCCACCTGCTATTTTCACAGCAGTGGCATAATCAATCAACCAGTCTTGTGGTTTGGTGCTCCCATTATATGTTTTTATGCCTCTTGCCAGCTGAAATTTTGGCACAGGTGGTTCGCCCATGATCCGTGGTCCGAAGCATGTCGGACCCGGTGGACCCTATTCTTCCAGCAACTCGGATCAGTATAGCCGGTCTAGCTTTACTCTGGCATCATTTGACGGTAAATCTCTGTACAAAACTCTGTCCTGCATTCCATAGTGGTTATTTCCACCATGGATCACATATTCCATCTCGGAATAACCATCATTGTACCTTTCATTGACCTGATTGTGGCGAGCTGGTCTCGCTTCTCTTTCCTGCCGAGGTTCATGTCTCGGCTGCGGGTTGTGCGGCGGTTCTCTCCTTTCTTCGACCGGGATATTGTTCTCATGATTTCCTCTTCTGAGTTCTGATCTGCCGAGATCTCCATTGCCTCGGCTTCCGCCACCTTTCTCAGCACGGCCGGGGTTCCTCTCGCCATTGTTACCTCGGCTTCCATTTCCTCCGTTCTCGTTTGCTTTCCCGGCTATCGCCGGATCATATGGAACAATTTGCTTGTTTCTCTTTCCCGAAGTTACCGCTCTGTCCTTTCGTGCATTGTTTTCGGGTGAAGATGCTGCCGCCACAGATAAGGCAGGTGCTGCTCCAGCCGAGTGAACCATCCGCGAAGCCCCTGGCCTCGCCGGACCTGCCTTGAGCATCTCTTCATTCTACTGGTTCGCAATGCGTACCAGCTCATTCACTCTTTCTTGCTGTTTCTGCCGGGCTTCGCCGGTCAATCCCTCTAACTCTAGCGCTGCGGCATTTGCCGCTCTCAGGTTCTTTGCCGGGGTACTGTACCTCGGCAAGCCTAAATCAAATGATTCTTCCTTATGAGCATCATGCTCCTGGTTGATATCATCTATGAGGTTCTTTCCTCTTAACCTCAACTCGTCAACCCGCTCGGGAGCGACGTCGAGCTTGTTTGCTTTGGCATACTCTCGCAGGGTCCTTTTTAAGGACTCCCGCAAGGCCGACACCTTTTTTGCCTCTACTAGCACCTTTTTCCTGGTTTCTTCCAATTCTGCCTGAGCATTTGCCGGATCAAGTATCAGCGCTACAGGTGTAGTCAAGTTATCTATAGTTGCCTAAAGAATGTTTTCTGGTCTTTCCAGAGGTGGACCTCTTACCCTTGGTGCCTTTGGGGTTGTTTCCTGCACCTCGGTTTGGTTGGCCGCGGGGGGATTACCTCGGTGGGTTGTGGAGTTATCTGCCTGGGCGCGACCGGCACACCCGCCGCTGGATCTCTGCTTGATCCGGCGCCTGCTGCTCCAGCCTGCGCACCGGCCACGACCATCACCTCGACGCTGCCGACTGGGCGCGCCCCGCGCGGACGGCTTGCGGCGCCAAGGGGAGATTCTCCTGCAATAACAACCTGGTGAGGATAAACGCCGGAGACGTCGATGCCGACGTAGACCTAGTGCATGCCCAAGCTGATGAAGACTCCGTTGCGCGGGGGAGTTTTTCCCCTGAAGCTGCCTGCATTGTCGCTGACGTAGTCACAGAGATCAAGTCTCCGGACCAACCCAGAGACAATGCGCTCGCCAGTGTTGATGAAGTTTCCCGTCCGGATCATGACTCCAGCTAGCACCGCTGCTGGCCCCACGGTGGGCACCAACGGTCGTGGTGGTGGCACGGCAGATGCCATGGGTAGGCTAAAGTAAGGGGCCAATGGATGCTAGTGGGATCTGGGGAGGGAAGATGCAGTTGATTCTACACACAAAAGACTAAGGCAAAGATCTTTATTTCTCCTTCCTTGGGCTACAAGTGCTCCTTGAGCTATATACAAGGAGAAAGGAAGAACTTTACCAGCCTAACGGTACTAAATGAGTCGATGCCCTCTTCACGGTCCTAGCCTCCCCTTATAAAGGAGAGCCTTGGGTTCCTTTAGGGCTGATGTGGCAAGCATATTTGAGGAATATGCTTGTCCCAAAATAGTAGTTCGGCGGCCTCCTTTCCATGTCGCCCTTCTAACAACGGCAAGGTTCCAGAGGGCCCCTTCTGTGTGCCTCGGGCTTTAGGACTGTCACCTCCGTGACCTCCTTCTGCCCCTCTGCCGCTCTGCGCATTTGTCCCTTGCGCTTGGCTCCGCTCAGATTCTCCCTAGCCTAAGCCTAGAGTTTGACTCTAGGCTTCTCTTTCTCCTGCAAGCTTCGCATCATTCGGCTCCGCCTCGCGTAACTCGGCTCGTCCTTCACCTGCATTAAGATCATTCGGGCTAACCTGGCCGACTTACATAGTACCTCGGCCGGGTAATGCCTTGCCATTACTATAAGGGTCCTGCCCTATCCTATGTCGGCCGACCTCTACCTGATTCGGCCGACTCAGACTGTAACTCGGAAACTGTACGGGGACATCCTTTCGTCTTTCCCCGTCCTTACCCTATCCGAGGTCACCTCCCCAACACTTGGGGTAAGTTGCGGTCCTTATCACAGGTCCAAAGCAACGTGGTCCCAATACTGTCCTTCCCGGGCCTCGTGAATCTTGTCCAGGCATGAACGTGCGTCGTATGGCTCCGGGCTTTCTTTCTTCTTATTTCCATCAGGGGAAGGGCTACGTGAGCGACACGGCCTCCTCCGCCATGGTGGCTGCTAGGGGGCGACGGAGGTGGAGGTGGCGGTGTCTTAGCCTTCTTGCTGTTACCCTCTTGCGACTCCTCGCGTCTGTCGCGATTGCTTTTCGTATGTGGAGGGTCATGGTGTGACCTTCTCTTGTGTCCTTGGTTGCCATTGCGCTCACCACCGTGACGGGGCTGCTCCATGTTGTCGTGAATGATGATGCCACCCTGTCTTGGCGGAGGCATGCTCGTACTGTGGTGAGCCTTTGGGTCTTCGTGATGTCAGGGGACCGGGGCGGAGGAGATGGGCGACGAGGACGAGCCTTGCCTCCATGGTCGGAGGATATGGGGATAACGTCCTTCCTGTTGCACGCGTCCCTACGCCTTCGTTCTGATGAACCTGTCTAGGACCCGACATCTTGAGGAGATTGTCGTGGTATTGCCGATGAGTATGCCATGGAGGGGTCCTCACAGTGCGTGTTTAGATACATGGGGTAAGGCGGATGGTTGATGGGTACGAGGTAACACAGCTTACCCAGGTTCAGATCCCACGACGGTGGCGGAATCCTACTCCTCCTATAAATCACTATAATGGCAATATGCCAGGTTACAGGGATCGGTTCTCTATGCGAAGCGTATGTTAATTGGTGCCCTAAAGGCCCCCATAGGCCCGACTTATATAGTCGCCAGGTCCTAGGGTTACAGGAAAAGTCCTAGCCGGACAGGTTACAGAGTCCTATACAATCAGTCTAACGTGTCTTGCACTCCAAGGCTCCGAGTACGTCGGTGACTGCTCTGTAGCCTTCCTTTATCCGGCATGGGCCTCCCTTCTGGATCCATATAACTAGGCCGCTCAGCAAGCCATGGGCCATGCTACCAACTGTGGGCCACCCGGGTTATCCGGATAGGATACATGCTATAAGGATACCCATATAGCATATCCCCAACAGTAGTCCCTGGAGAACTCTGAGATCTTGCGCCGTCTTGATTCTTCAGGTTGAATGCTCCGTCTAGATGGATGTCGGTAAATCGTCAAGCAATATCTTGTAGTCCTCCCAAGAACCCTGCAATGCTCTCCGTCTTCAACTTGTAAGTCAGAGAAACACTGAATCTTCCATCATACTCTTCTCGTAGCCAGACTAGATCCGTCCATGCCAGAATATTATGATGTGATGGTTCACCTTCCCGTGTCAGCTAGAACGACGTAGACATAGGTCAGCAACGTCTCGTAACTCACACATGCAGAGAACACAATCATGTCCGTTTTTCCCGCGCGAAGGATGCGAACTGTTGGCGGCGGCTATTGGGAACATGGCGAAATTTCCGCGCACGCGCCCGCACATGTCTTCCACGCACCGACCATTTGATCACTTTGCAAGAATCTTGACGCCAGGGGTTACAAATTACAATTGCGGTGGATTTTTTACTTTTCACCTCATTCTCCTCCCGCGTCATCGTCTTCCTCCTGCGAGCATCTCCTCGAGCCCTCCGCGCGTACGCGGAAAACGCTAGCTTTCCAATCTCCCCATCCATATCCTCTTCCATCCCAATGGCGAGCAGCGGCACTAGCGCATCCATGGCGGCAGTGGTTGACACTGTGGCGAAGCCGGTGAGCATCGTCCACGTGCCCCTAGAAGGCCTGTTGCTTCCCAAGTCCGCGGTGGTCGAATCCACCGGCGGCGACCATAACCCAGCGGTGCTGGAGCTACTGGAGGAAGAAGGCGACTCCCACAAGGGGGATTGGCGTGGCTCTAATATCACTGACAGTGATATTAGGGAGCTGCTCGTCGAAGGCTACCTCCCCACAACGGAGGGGCTTTTCTGGCGGGCGGCGCCGGCCGGCAAGGTCACCCCTTCTCCCCAAGCCGGATAGAAGGTGTACCTCAAAGCTCAGTTGGTACGTGGCGTTTCTCTGCCCATCTCCAACTTCTTCCTTTCTGTCCCCAATCACTACCGGGTTCAACCTCAGAACCTTTCCACCAATAGTATTCTCGCGCTTAGCAACTACATGGCGCTTTGCGAGGGTTACTTAGGGATTAGGCCTAGGTTAGACTTGTTTATATACTTCTTCACCGTCAAGAGGGAAGCCGGAGTGAGCAAAGACGAGCTCAGGAATTGTGGGACAATTAGTTTTAAGATCTGGCCTGGCCGGCAGGTTCCCGACATCGTCAGCCACGAGTCCTGCAAGAACTGGCAACGAACGTACTTCTATGGCCCAGTTATCCCTCTGGCCTGCCGAGAAGGAACATATCCAGACTTTGTCGATGGATCCGCCGCTGAAGCCCCGACTTGGAGATCCTAGGCCTCCCTTCCCTCCGACAATGATGCTTCCCGCGCTATAAGGCGGATATAGTGGTTCGTAGAGACGGGTCTGACCGGATTGGACCTGGACATGTGCTGGTTCGTCAGGCGGATCCAGCCTCTACAGCACCGCTCGAAGTTGATGCATGAATATACCAAGGAAAGGAAGGATAGCCTCCGCATCTTCGAGGACAACTTCTCAAGTGACTCAGTCAAGCTCCGCCTCAAGGACATTGATAAGGTGAAGGATAGGAAGTGTGGCTTCACTATCACCTACGACATGTTCGAGGAGGGCAAGTGCCCAGAGGTACCTGTTTATTTTCCGTGTTATGACATTTGCTCCAGTTCTTTCGTCTTGCCCTTATCATCTTATCTAACACTTTGTGATTTCACTTAACAGCTTAAGAGTCTAAAGGAGGACGACATGGTTGTCCAAATCTATGACCCAAAGATGAAGGAAGTCACTGTCGTGTCTGACAATGATGTCCCGTTGGCACGAAAGTGGAAGAGCTCCACCTCTGACGGTGCCGACGGAGGCAAGAAGAAGAAGACGGAGGGTGGAGCCTCCAAGAAGACTATCGCCGCCCTGGAGGGGGAGAAAAGAAAATTCACCAGGATCCCTTTCACCAAAGCACCCACTGTTGTGTAAGTCTCTCATCCTCCGACATTGTCCATTTCTCGTCTTATTCCTGTACTTATACTCTTTGCACGTTTCAGGAAGAAAGCCAGTATTAGTTTGAAGAAGACCTCCAAAACTTTGGGGGCTTCTAAAAACATTAAAGACATGCTGCATCGTGATGTGTCCCACCAAGAATCTCCTACCATCGCCCTTGTCACCCCCAGCGCCCAGCCTACACCTTCTCTGACAAGCTCTCCGGCTAAGGATGCATCTAGCCCTTCCACCATGGAAGTGGACTCAGTTGTCTCTGCGGATCTCGTTGTTGCCGGCGAACAGGAGACGCAAGAAAGCACCGCAACCAAAATGGCTGAAGCTCTGGCTAAGGATGCCATTGGTAGCGGTAAGGCGGTGGTGGTGGGTGGAATGTCTGTCGAAGGCGGCGCCTCTGCACCCAGGATAACCACAGAGCTCCCGAAGATAGCCTACTCGACGCTTACGCCGAGTAGCTCCACTCTGGCTCCTGATGCAGCGCCGACATCTCCAACCTGTGGTCTTGAGGAGCTTCTCCCACAAGCAGATATCTTGCAAGGAAACATCCTTTCCTTTAGCAAGTTGTTTGCTGAGAGTGCTACCAACCTCAAGATCATCGCTCTTGTAAGTTTTATTTACCTTTTGCATTTCATATGAGTATCCCACTATAGCCCCCAAGGATTTAGACGGAAAACCATAGGTCTTTACATATGAATGCTCTAAGAGTGACTAAGCTAGAAAACTTCTCATTGTAGCCCCCAAGTATGTAGTTTGAATGAATTATTCCGACTATATACTTTCAGAGTAGCATATGCAGTGTTTGTGAACTTCAATACTGTATCCCCCAAGCCTCTAGTTGAGACTGAATTAGTCCCGACTAGATGCTTAAAGAAAGACTAAGCATATATGCTGAATTTAAAACTCATACTGTAGCCCCCAAGTGTCTAGTTGAAAACTGAATTAGTTCCAACTAGATGCTTAAAGAAATACTAAGCTTTTTGCTGAATTAAAAACTCTCACTGTAGCCCCCAAGCCTCTAGGTGGATAATTATCCGGCTAGATGCTCCAAGTAGACTAAGTGGTTATGATATTCTTTCCACAAAACGAGAACGCTCAGAGAGGTGTCGCCAACGAGAAGTTCCACAAGATGTGGGCAGAGCTAGAAGCCAAAAAGGGTAAAAGTGCCTTATTGAAGGAACAAATCACCAAGAGCAAGAGTCTGTTTTTCTTTTTGTTTTCATACTCCGAATTGGTCTTGTGCCGTCACTCTCCGACTACTCACTGTGTACTGTTCTTTCTCCAACTTGCAGCAACCATCGCCAAGGCCAAGGACATTGTTGAGCAGTCCAAGCACATTCAGTTGCTGGATAGCGAAAACAATATACTTAAGCAGGAGAGTACTGATACCCTCAAGATGCACGAGGATTCCATGAAGGCCCTGCAGGAGTCTGCCAACACTAATATCAACCGCTTGAAGGAGGAGATTGTGATGCTGAAGGAGCAGAAGAGAGCTGCCGATGAGCAAAACCAGCGCAATCTTGAAGCATACAAGATCCTCCGACAAGAACGGGATTCCATGGCGGAGATGCTCCAGCAAGTCGAGGCAAGCATCTTTGGTAAGTGATTCTCCGTCTTGTACTTCTGTAGTTTGGATACGTTGAACTTTTATGTTATGGAACTCATGCGCTCCCTTGTCGGAAATGCAGCTTCTATTGGTTTGACCAAGTCACCTCCTCCTCCAAAGGAATGCATGGTCCTCGCCGACAACTTTATCAGCACCGTCATCAAGAAATCCAAGGAGATCGCCAAGCCCCTCAACATAAATATCAAGGCGGTGGATTCCGTGATGAAGTTCTCGGAGATCTTGCATCAAGCCCCCGAGTGTATCGTAAGATGGAAAGCTTCATGTACCCGGGCTAGCGCAAGGATGGCGCTGTCAATGGTTAAGGTGCACTATGAAGACGCCGACCTCGACACGGTAACCTCGGGTCTTCCCGACATAGACGATGAAGGCCAGAAGATTGATCACAAGGCTATCTGGGCATCGCTCGCGGGTCTTGACCCCAGGATTTCTGAGTTGGTCGATCCCAACGTCTTCAGGCCACTCGAAGTTATTGATGGCGACCGCCAGAGCTCAGTCGAGTCCCTGATGATGATGGATCTCCTGATGCCAACGATGCTGCATCTAAGTCTCCTGCGCCAGAGGAATGAAAAAACACTTTGTAATATTTGTTTCCTCTGGTTTGGTGTATGCTGAAAAACTACTAAGTTATCTTAAGGCGAAAAAAGGTGTAACTTCCTGCTCCTCAAGTACTTGGTTCCAGCATGTAATTATTTTTTAAGCAAGTGCTGGCTTATCCATTACTCTGGTTTTTATGCTTGACCTTTTGTGAGTCATAAGACTCGTAGTCGGAACCATGCGCTCAGGTGATGATGCCTAATGGCACCATTAAAAACCTAAGCACAAAATCGCCGACAACAAGTGCCAAAAGCCACTACTCCAGAATCCACATAAAAACAACAAAGAACGTGTAGACCAGAAAACTTAAGCTAACGCCCGTAGGCAGAATTTTCACAAGTGCAAATGCAAAGCTTGCACATAAAGGTACATAATTGACAAAAAATATGCTAAGTGTAAAAAGGACATAGCTGTGCTATGTTCCATGGCCGATCAAGCTCCGAGTAGTCATCATCCGGATCACGTCGCTTACGCTTATGATCTTCGCTGGGTCTATCCTCAAGTTCACGATTGTCAACGATTTTAATACCCATTGAGCAGTGCCTTGCTTATGATGAACGGTCCTTCCCATGGCGGGGATAATTTGTGTGACTTCTTCTGCTTAAGTCAGAGCACCAGATCCCCCTCTTTAAACAAGTGATGCCGAACGCGGCGACTATGGTAGCCGTGTAGCTTCTGCTGGTAGATGGCGGATCTTTGGCATGCCAAAATGCGCTCTTCCTCGAGAAGGTCGACATCTAGAGATCTGGATTTTTCAGCGTCATCTTCGTCATAGGCGGCAACTCTTGGTGAATCGTGAAGGATGTCGGAAAGCAGGATGGCTTCTGCTCCATATACCATGAAGTAAGGGGTGTAGCCAGTGGATCTGTTGGGTGTAGTTCATAAACTCCACGGCATAGATGGCAATTCTTCCGCCTAGGCTCCAGCTGCTCTATTTAGCGGTGCTTCTAGATGTGGCTTCATTCCCTGAAGAATTAATCCATTGGCTCGCTCAACTTGGCCATTGGACTGTGGGTGTGCCACAAATTCTAGGTCAAGTTGGATGCCCTTGTCCCAACAATAAGCTTCCACTTCTCCGAGTGACAAGTTGCTGCCGTTGTCGGTGATAATGCTATGTGGGTGACCAAATCTCACCACTAGATCTCGGACAAACCTAAGGGCAGTTGCCCAATCAAGATTTATAATGGGTTTATCTTCTATCCATTCGGTGAATTTATCAACTGCTACTAGCAGATGCGTAAACCCACATGGTGGCGTCTGTAATGGACCAACCATGTCTATCCCCCAGACTGCAAACAGCCAAGTTATTGGTATTTTTCACAATTCTTCAGCTGGAACATGGGGTTGTCGGGCATAATACTGGCATCCCATGCATGTCTCAACCAGCTTGTCGGCGTCCGCCTTCGCGGTCAGCCAGTAGAATCCTTGCCTCAAGGCTTTGGATACCAACGATCGAGGAGCGGCGTGATGCCCGCAATCTCCGAGATGGATCTCACGTAGGATTTCAATACATTCTTGCTTGGAAACACACTTAAGGTATACTCCAGTGGTGCTTATTTTGTAGAGTTGTCCATTGATTATGGTATAGCCATGTGCTCGATGTACTATTTGCCGTCTTTCGACTTCGTTGTCGGGCAAAGTTCCGTGTACGAGA
The DNA here is from genome assembly GCA_916181665.1 of Avena sativa. Taxonomy (NCBI): domain Eukaryota; kingdom Viridiplantae; phylum Streptophyta; class Magnoliopsida; order Poales; family Poaceae; genus Avena; species Avena sativa. The sequence goes on along the minus strand of OV702281.1, from coordinate 381,932,143 downwards.
TATTCCATGAATGGTTGTGTCCAAGCAGGAGGGACCTTTGTCACTATGTGAACAAAAGAGTCAACTCTATCCGGGTTGTCGATGTCCGCTCCCTTCATGGATGGTGTCCCTAGATGCTCTAGGAAAACGCCAGGCGGAATTTGTTTGCACCCTGATCCAAGTTTAGATAGTAGATCAGCCGCCTCATTTTGCTCCCTAGGTACATACTTGACTTCGTAGCCTAAGAAGCTCTTGGCTATCTTGTACACTTTGTCTCTATATGCTGCCATCATAGGGTTCTGCGCGTTACAGGTTCCAGCCACCTGTTGGACAACCAAGTCGGAATCTCCACAGCAAACTATGTGTTTGATGCCAATATCCTTGGCTACGCGTAGTCCGTTAATGAGTGCTTCATAATCCGCCATGTTGTTCGTAGCATCGAAGTGGATCTGCAGAACATAGTGTAGCTTCTCCCCAGTTGGTGACTGTAATAGTACACCAGCCCCCGAGCCATTGAGTAGCTTTGATCCGTCAAAGTGCATCACCCAGTATTCTGGCTCCGGCATTGGGGTAGCATCTGGCATCTCCGTCCAATCTGCAATAAAATCTGCCAAGGCTTGTGACTTGATAGTTTCGTGTATCTTGTAGGTTATCTCGAAAGCGGCAAGTTCAATGCCCCACTTCCCGGCCCTTCCTGTAGCATCGTTGTTGTTGATGATGTCGGACAGTGGAGCCTTGCTCACAACTGTGATGGGGTGCTCCTGGAAGTAGTGCCTTAGCTTCCGAGAAGCAAGGAACACTCCATAAGCTATCTTTTGGTAGGGCGGGTAACGCTGCTACTCCGTCAAGACCTCACTTACGTAGTAAACTGGTCGTTGAACTCCGTACTCATGCCCTGGTTCTTTCCGCTCTACCACGACGACGATGCTGATTACCCAGTTGGTGGTCGCCATGTAGATTAACATAGGCTCCCCAGGCTCGGGTGCTGCAAGGATAGGCGCCGAGGATAGTGTCTCCTTTAGCTGCTTCAGTGCTGCATCTGCCTCGTTCACCCGTGTAAATTTGCCCGCCTTCTTCAGCAACTTGTACAATGGCAGAGCTTTCTCTCCAAGTCGGATGATGAACCGACTAACCACTGCAACGCAACCTGTTAGCCGTTGTATGTCCTTCAGGCATGTCGGATGGTTTATGTTTAGGATGGCCTTGATCTTCTCCGGGTTCACCTCGATTCCACGTTAAGAAATGATGAAGCCCAACAATTTGCCCGCTGGAATCCCGAAGACGCACTTCTTGGGGTTAAGCATCATGTTGTATTTACGGAGATTATCAAAGGTTTATTTTATGTCAGAGATTAAGTCGTCTGACTTTTTAGACATCACCGCTATATATTCCACATAGGCGTGAACGTTCCGACCAATTTGATCGTGTAGGAAATGCTGCATTGTCTGCTTGTACATAGCACCTGCATTTTTTAGCCCAAAGGGCATCGTGACATAGCAAAACATGACGTAAGGTGTGGTGAACGAAGTGGCCAATTGGTCCGACTTCCTCATCTTAATTTGGTGGTATCCTGAGTATGCATCGAGAAAACACAAAAGTTCCGAGCCAGTCGTCGATGCAATGACTTGGTCTATGCGAGGCAAAGCAAATGGATCTTTGGACGCGCTTTGTTCAAGACGATGTAATCAACGCACATTCTTAATTCTTTGGTTCCCTTTTTGGGGACAAGTACAGGATTGGCCACCCATCGGGTGTGAAGGACTTCTCGGATAAAACTAGCTTTAAGTAACCTAACTATCTCCTTTCCTATGGCGCATCTCTTCTCGTCTCCGAAGCGTCGTAGAGGTTGTTTCACCGGTTTGCATTTTGGATCAATATTCACGCTGTGCTCGGCAAGTTCCCTAGGTACACCTTTCATGTCGGCAGGTTGCCAGGCAAAGATGTCCCTATTCTCATGGAGGAACTCGACGAGCGCTCTTTCCTATTTGGGATCCAGGTTTGTCCCAATGGCGGTGGTCTTGGAGGCATCGCCTACCACAAGTTCGACCGACTTGGTTTCGATGACAGCTTTGAAGGCTGGGGCGGAGTCAGAAATCTGCTTCTTCGACGCCGGCATCTCCGAGGCATCGACCTTGCTCTGGATATCCTTGAATTCTTTGTTGTAGAGGATAGCTTCTACAAAGGCCGCTTCTCCAATCTCGCAGTCTGTTGCCTTGGTAAAGCTTCCGGATGCGATGATTACACCATTTGGTTCGGGTATCTTGAGCTTGTTGTAGACGAAGCATGGCTTGGCCATGAAGGCGTGGAAGATGTCGCGGACGAATATGACGTGGTACATGCTCTTGAAGGGGACCACCTCAAAGGTCATGCGTTCTTGGTGGTAATTATTAACATCGCCAAAAGCGACCTGAAGTGTGATGCACCCAAGGGACTGAGCCTCCCGGCCAGGAATTACGTCGTGGAAGATGGTGCTAGTCCGCCTTAGGTTTGCCTCTGTCAAGTTCATCTTGTGAAGTGTATCCAGGTACATGATGTTGATGTTGCTTCCACTATCCACCATACATTTGGTGAACTCATTGTCGTCGATCAGGGGGTTGATGACCATGGCGTAGTGGTTCTCCGTAGGGATTAGGTCTGGGTGATCCTTCCTGTCCCAAGTGATTGGAATCTCTAACCAGCGCAGGTACTGGGGAACTGGGGGTAGAGTGGCCATCAATATCCTCATAGAGGTCTTATGTTGTCGGACAGTAGGGGTGCCAAGGAAAGTGTGGAAAATGGCCGCCTTCTTCTCGAAGGGGTTCTTTCCCTTGCCATCGCTCTTGGCGGTATGCTTGGGGTCAACATCCTCATCCATGTCACTTGAATCCTTGGACTCCTCTTCCTTCTTCTTCCCCTTGCCCTTGCCTCACGGTCTGTTCTTCCAACTCGTTTGTAGCCGGACTCCGGGTCCTCCTTGAGATTGTTGACAAACTTGCAATGGTGATTGGTGTGGGTGGCCTTTCCATTGGCGTCGAGGTGTACGAGGCACGGCATATCGCGGTACTCCTCATAGGTTTGGGGAACACGGAGCGCTGCTGAATTAGTTTCACTGCCTCGCTGCTGCCCACGACCAGCTCCGCGTCCTCGGCCACGCTGTTCGCCATCACCTCGTCCTGCAAATGTCTTGGGGACCATGTCAGAGGTTTGCTTTTCTTCTGGCGGGCTCTTCCGCTTGGTGATGTTGTTCCTCCGAGCTTGAGTTGGAACGTCCGTTGCCGGCAGGGAGCCGCGAGCATCATCGTCGGCAGCCGTGAACTCACTGGCTATCTGGATCATCTGGTTGAGATCTAGCCGGTGATTGTCCTGCAAGCGCTTCAACTTATGTCGGAGCAACGTACCTTTCTCAAACCCGTTGATGAAGGCGACCATGGACACGGTCTGAGTGTGCACTCCTGCGCAGGAACTTTTCATATCCAACCAACGAGAGAGGTAAGCGTGAGATGACTCGCCTTTCTCCTACACGCACCGCTGTAGATCGCCCATAGTATAGGGACGCTTATACGTACCCTCGAAGTTCTTGGTGAACGCTTCTTACATGTCCAACCAGTTGCAGATAGATTTCTCCGGCAAGTCATCAATCCATTGTCGGGCAGTGCCCGCCAACATCAGAGGGAGGTACTTGACAGCGAAGTTGGGGTTACCCCCAGCGATCTCCACCGCGTTGCCGTAATCCTACAACCAGGTAGCTGGTTTGGCTGTACCATCATAGGGCTTGATGGTCTTGTCAATCCGGAAACCTTTGGGGTAAGTTGCGGTCCGTATTACAGGTCCAAAGCAACGTGGTCCCAAGTATTGTCCTTCCCGAGCCTCGTGAATCTTGTCCAAGCGTGAACATGCGTCGTATGGCTCCGGGCATCTTTTATTCTTGCCATCAGGGGATGGGCTGCGTGAACGAAGCGGGCCTCCTCCACCATGGTGGCTGCTAGGGGGCGATGGAGGCGAAGGTGGCGGTGGGTTAGCCTTCTTGCTGTTACCCTCCTGCGACGCCTCACGCTTGTCGCAGTTGCTTGTCGGATGTGGAGGGTCATGACGTGACCTGCTCTTGTGTCCTTGGTTGCGCTCTCCGTCATGACGAGTCTGCTCCGTGTTGTCGCGGATGATGATGCGATTCTGTCTTGGCAGAGGCATATCCGTACGACGGTGAGCCTTGTGATGTCAGGGAGATCGGGGCGGTGGAGATGGGCGACGAGGTTGAGTCTTGCCTCCGTGGTCAGAGGATATGGGGATAGCATCCTTCCTGTTGCGTGCATCCCTCCGTCTTTGCTCTAACGAACCCGTCTGGTACTTGACATCATGAGGAGATCGATCCCTTGGCGGCTTTGGCTGGCTAGACTGGCAGAACGTTGGGTCAGACTCGAGCCTCCGAGAGGTGGCCTTTTCCTATTGTTTCACCGCCTTGGCCACCAGGTCATAGACCTGATCCACAGTGGCGGGTGATCTATCCTGTTCCAAAAGGGTCTTGGCGACGGCGAGGTTGAGAAGAGGAGTGGGCATCACCTGCCTGCCTTCACTGTCAATGTATGGCTTGGCATGTGCCGGCTTCGAGGGGGGCCATCCTAGGTTTCGCCGCACACCAGGATCGTTGATGATGCGAGTCGGAGCTTTCTTAGCCTTCTGCTACTGTAGCAGAGTCTTGTACTCGGCCTCCATGACTCTAGATTTCTCTATTGACTTCTGCGTGTTGGCCAGATCTCGATCTAGCTTAGTGCCTTGCTCCGCGATGGCCTGCGCTTCCTTTAGCAGCTGCTGGTGCTTCTCGTCAAGCTGGACTACATTGCGAATATGAGCCACGGTCATGGGCTCGACGAGGAGATTGTCGTACATCACTCTATCAGCTGGAGTGACTTGGGCAGCAGCAAACGTAGATGCCGGAGGCGGCGGGTTTGCGGTGTTTTTGTTGCTCGGACCGGTGCCGAGTTCCTGCGGCTGCTGCACTAGGTTAGGCGGAGAGGCATAACCTTTGCGTGATCATTGTCGGAAGCAACAGGCGGTCCCTTCCCCTTGTCCAACATTGTAGGCGGAGCTCGTCCGAGTTGATCTTCATCCATCGACGTCCCAATGGAGACCAACACCTCTTGGGACGTGACAGTGTTGTTGTCCTACTCGTCGCGCTTGTAATCCTCCTCCATCTCCTGCATGGCAGAGTCTAGTTCCTCCGGGCTGAAGTCTATCTGCTCCAAATCGGCGCTGATGTCGGTGTAGAGCGCGTCAAGAATGGAGTCAGAGGGTGCCGGGGATACCTCGATGACGGGCGGTGGAGGTGCAATAGCAGCAAAGATGACTGAAGGTGGTGGCGCAGCTGCGGAGACGACGACCGGAGGCGGCAGAGGCGGTGGCTGAGGCGGAGGGGCTCCGTCAAGGAGCGCAAGAGCTATCTGAGCTGCCTCCTCATCCTCTACGTAGTTGTTGACAGTGTTCACCATGATTTCAAAAGTGAGGCGTCCTGAAGCCTCCTGCCGCCTTAGCGTATGCCATAGAAGTGTAACTTGGTCCAGTCCTTCCACAAAGTGATACATGGCATCATCATTGGGGTAATGAGCCAGATCGTCCTATATACAGAGCCACCTGGCAAGATAATCGTGGGGGTTTTCGCCCTCTCTCTGAATGCAACGCGCCAGATCGAAGATGGTCACCACTCCGAGGAACTTGGATCTCTCCTGTCCACACGCACGGGCGAAGCCGGCAGACTTGCAGCGATCTTCCACCGTTATATCCTGCACAGGGGCGGTTTGGGTGGGCCTTGAATTTTTCTGATCTTTGCCGGCAAACTCCGAAGAGAGATCCGACATCGATCCTTCCGCGAACGTATCCTGCCCGTAGGCGGTCCGTGCGGGTCTTGACGTTCCTCCGACTCACAGGGAACTAGCGCCCGAGTCAGTTTCGCCGATGAAGAGGTGGATGTCTCCGATGGGGACGATCGAGCATCGCATAGGGTTCGTCTTCACCGGGACCCAGAACTCGTCCGGAGGGACGATTGGAACGTTGCCAGAGAAGAGAACACGACCGATGGCTACAGTTTTGTTGATTCCCACGAAGATCTTGGACCTCGCCCGCTGTAGAGCCTGAAGCGCCTCTTGCCCCACGGTGGGCGCCAACTGTCGTGGTATTGCCGACGAGTACGCCATGGAGGGGTCCTCACAGTGCATGTTTAGAGACGTGGGGTAAGGCGGACGGTTCACGGGTACGAGGTAACACAGCTTACCCAGGTTCAGATCCCACGACGGTGGCGGAATCCTACTCCTGCTATAAATCACTATAATGGAAATACGCCAAGTTACAGGGATCGGTTCGCTGTGTGAAGCGTATGTTAATTGATGCCCTAAAGGCTCCCATAGGCCTGACTTATATAGTCACCAGTTCCTAGGGTAACAGGGGAAGTCCTAGCCGGACAGGTTACAGAGTCCTACACAGAATACAATCAGTCTAACGTGTCTTACACTCCAAGGCTCTGGGTACGTTGGTGACTCCTCCGTAGCCTTCCTTTATCCGGCATGGGCCTCCCTTCTGATCTATCTAACTGGTCCACCCAGCAGGCCATGGGCCATGCTACCAACTGTGGGCCACCCAGTTATCCGGATAGGATACATGCTATGAGGATACCCATATAGCATATCCCCAACAGATATCTCTCCCTTGGCGGCTTAGGATTGTTAGACTGGCAATATGCTAGGTTAGACTCAAGCCTCTGAGAGATGGCCTTTTCCTGCTTTTTGACAGCCTTTGCTATAAGTTCATAGACCTGTTCCACAGCCGCGGGTGATCTATCATGCTCCAGTAGGGGCTTGGCGACGGCTAGGTTAAGGATAGGAGTGGGCATGACCTGCCTACCCTCGTTGTCAATGTATGGCTTGGCTTGTGGCGGCTTCGAGGGATCCCATCCTAGGTTGTGCCATACACCAGGGTCATTGACAACATGAGTTGGAGCTTTACTAGCCTTCTGCTGCTTGAGAAAAGTCTTGTACTCGGCCTCCATGGCTCTAGCTGCCTCGGATTGATTTTTGCACCTTGGCCAGATCTCGATCTAGCTTTGAGCCCTCCTCCACGATGGCCTGTGCTTCCTCCAGTAGTTGTTGGCGCTTCTTATTAAGCTAGACTACGTTCCGTATATGAGCCACAGTCATGGTCTCAACGAGCAAATTTCCGTACATCACTCTATCAGCTGGAGTGACTTGGGCGGCGTAGACATAGATGCTGGAGGCAGTGGATTTGCGGTGTTAGGGTTACTCGGACCAATGTTGAGTTCCTGCGGCTGTTGCCTTGGGTTAGGCGGAGGGGGAATGACCTTTGCGTGATCATTGTCGGCAGCATCAGCTGGTCCCTTCCCCTTGTCCAGCGGTTTAGGTGGAGCTTGTCCGGGTTGGTCTTCTTCCATCACGCTCCCAATGGCGACGAACACCTCTTGGGATGTGATGGCCTTGTCGGCCTGCTACTCGCGTTTGATGTCCTCCTCCATCTCTTGCATAGCACAGTCGAGTTCCTCTGGGTTCATATCCATGAGGCGGTGGCGGCGGGGGCTAAGGTGGAGGTGGCCCGGGTAAGGCAGCGATCTCGGCCTAAGTAGCTGCATCGGCCGTGTAATTGTTGACGGTGTTGATCATGCTCTCGAAGGTGAGGAGACCCACGGCATGTTGTCGCCTTAGAGTATGCCGGAGAAGTGTACCGTGATCTAGTACTTCCACAAAGTGATAAATAGCATCATCACTAGGGTAATGTTCCATATTGGCCCGTATAAGGAGCCATTTGGTGAGGTAATCACGGGGGTTCTCACCTTCTCTCTAAACGCAACGCGCCAGATCGAAGATAGTCACCACGCTGATGAACTATGATCTCTGCTTTCCAGATGCACGGGCGAAGCCGGTGGATTTGCAGCGATCTTCCACCATTATCTCCTGCACAGGGGCGGTTTGGGTGGGCATTGAATTTTTCCAATCTAAGCCGGCAAACTCTAAAGAGAGATCCAGCTTCGATCCTTCCGCGAACGTATCCTGCCCGTAAGCGGTCCGTGCAGGCCTTGATGATCCTCCGACTTCTAGGGAACTAGTGCCCGAGTCGGTTTCACCGATGAAGAGGTGGATGTCCCCGATTGGGACGATCGAGCAGCGGGTGGAGTTTGTCTTCTTCGGGATCCAGAACTTGTCGGGAGGGACGACCGAAATGTTGCTAGAGAAGAGAACATGTCCGATGGCTACGGTTTTGCCGATTCCTGCGAAGATCTTTGACCTCGCCCGTTGTAGAGCCTGAAGCACCTTTTGCCCCACGTTGGGCGCAAACTGTCGTGGTATTGCCGATGAGTACGTCATGGAGGGCTCCTCACAGTACTTGTTTAGAGACGTGGGTTAAGGCGGAAGGTTGGCGGGTACGAGGTGACACATCTTACCCAGGTTCAGATACCACGACAGTGGCAGAATCCTACTCCTGCTATCAATCAATATAACAGCAATACGTCGGGTTATAGGGATCGGTTCACTATGCGCGATATGAGTTGAGTTATCATATTTTTGCCCTAAAGGCTTCTCTAGGTCTGGCTTATAGAGACACCAGATCCTAGGGTTACAAGGAAAGTCCTAGCCATACAGGTTACAGAGTCCTACACGGTATACAACTAGTCTAACGTGTCTTGCACTCCAAGGCTTCGGGTACGTTGATGACTCCACCATAGTCTTCCTTTATCCGGCATGGGTCTCCCTTATGGATCCATCTAATTGGGCCGCCCAGCAGGTCATAGGTCCTGCTACCAACTATGGGCCACCCGGGTTATCCGGATTAGAGACATGCAATGGTGATACCCATTTAGCATATCCCCAACATTAAACTTGCGTATAAGAAAATTATAAACCTTTGAACACTGTGAAATTGCACTTAATATGTGATAATGATGTGCTAAGAAAATCTTGAGAGCTTATCATTTTTCATAGAATGTAATGCATAATCTTGCATATGGCAAAAATTATACACCTTTGAACTCTTTGAAATCGCACTTAGGACATGATAATGTTGTGCTAATAAAATCCTGATCATTTATCATTTTCATGGAGTGAAATATAATGCAAAAATTATACACCTTTGAAAACTTTCCCTTCAAATTTTATTCAAAATCATTTGTTTATGGAGTTAAAGCATTGGTGGCAAACTCGTTATTTTTCATGGATAGATGGTGCCCCGACAGATACAGGGGTTATCCTGTCCGCTAGATCATAGAGGATCAATCCGAGGATCAACGGTTGGTGGGTACGATCCACGTGACAACTGTCTTGACCAATCAGAGTGTAGCAGCCAAGATGAGCACATGTGTGAGAGTTTGTGACTAAGAGAGAGGGGAAAACTAAGTCGAACTTAAAAACCAAGGGAAAAACTGAGTAGAACTTAAAAACCAAGGGAAAAACTGATAAGGGGGTTCAAATAGAAAATAGAAAGAAATTTAAAAAATGGGAAATGCTTCTTTTATACAATAAAATACATATTGGTATACATCAAACTATTTGCAATTCAAATATATATCAGTTTAACAATTATTGCCTTATTCAGATAAATTATGTTTTGGGGAGGGATGTTTTCGGAAGAGGCTTGAGTAGAAAGCCATGAACCTTCATAGATAGTAGGTGATTTGAGAAGTGGCGATTTAGGTTAAAACTTGATTTATATACATTTCTTATGGTGGCATGTAACATAATAAGACTCTCTCGGTAGATGCCACTATGTTTTGATCTTTTTAAATTTGTTGTGCATAAAATAACTCAAATAGCTAGCTAAAACCAATTCGTTGACTCTCTATTGACCAACCATTGGATGGTAAAAGTGAGTATATTGCACACAGTAGTGTTAGTACTGGAGGGCAAAACTGAGTACAACCAAACTGCTAGTGCTACACTCGAGGGTATAACTGACCACAACTAAGTGGCTAAGGTTAGACACGAGGGGGAAAATGTGACGCACGGTGCGCATGTTGCGGTGCATGGGGCGGTAGCGGACACGTGTGGGCGTGCACGGTGTAGTAGCTTATGCGGTTACACGGTGCACGGTGGTGCAATGAAACATCTGCTCCCTTCACCTTTATAGAGGCCTCCTCACTCTCACTCAGCACTCGCTCACTCACTCACGCAACCATCTCCACTGTCCCATCACCTTCTGCATACCCCCAAAAAAAAACCCACGACGTGGTGGCCATCGTCGCCTCCAAGTCCGCTGACGAGGAGGCCCACATCCCCGTACAGTCCCCCGTTGAGGCATCAAAGGCAGCCGCCATCCCCGTCCAGACCCCCGTCCTCGCTTCCACCATAGTCGCCGGCGAGGAGGCCCCCGCTGTTCTCCGGCAGATCCCGCACGACCGGTACCCTTATGGGGACAAAGATTACATCAGGCCGGAGAACCCCTACAACACTAGCTTAGCCGACCCATGGTTGTAGGTAACTAGGGTTTTCTCCCCTTCCTTTGTTCTTCCCCCATTCCCATTGTTGGATGCTAGATCATGTGTTATTAGGTCTAGGTTGTTTGTATTTTCAATTGTTGGATGCTAGGTATTCTTACAGTAGCTAATCCTCTTGTGTTAGATCTCGTATTTTGATGAATTCCCCTATTTGGGATCAGTACTAGCACCGATCTATAGTTGGGATTAGTACTAGCATTGATCTATAGTTGGGATCAGTATTCGATTTGGTTTGAGATTTGGGGATTGGGGAATAATCAGGGTATCTCAATCGGTTAATTTATGCAAGTAATCAATATGGTATCTCAATCATGTCCTTATTGCACGCTACTGTTTTTTGTAATAGGTGGATAGCAGCGACGTCTGCAGCGGCGATGAGTCCAAGGACACCAAGACTCGTCAGGTGCTGAGGAAGCTGAAGAACGGCCAATTCAAAAACTTCTTCACCGGCGACGTCTACAGGTGCCCCTTCTGCACCAGGGGCCTCGACACCGACTTCATTCAACTCCCTCGTGAGGCATGCCGAGGACGTGAAGACCTACATCCTATCAAAGAACGTCCATGCCTTTAGAGACAAGCGTGAGGCGATCGGTTTTCACCTCCGCAACCTCCAGAAGGTGGCCATCGAGGAGGGTCGCATGCCCCCGATCAAGCCCTAGGCGCCGAAGGTCAAGGGACTGGACAGCAAGAAGTGGAGGAAGTGCTAGAGGGAGGAGGCGGAGGCCCTCCTAGGGAGGACATGAGTGGCCACTGATCTTGCGCTGATGCTGCTGATGTAAAGCAGCTTCTTTTGTTTTGTTGTCTGTGTTGAACTTGTTCGCTGCTGCTGCTGAGCATCCTAATTGTCGAACCTCATCTGCTCTGTTTATCTACATATTTATGGTGCTGGTTAGATTTTCTACTCTAGATTTGCTACCGGATTGGGAAAATACGAGGGCCAAAAAGAACCATGATGAAGAGAGAAGCTGCTCTGGATTCGCTGCCTTTTTGGGCAAAAATTAACATAATTGTTAGCGACATAAAAGGGGAAAAGGCGCTCTTAAAAATGCCAATCATAAAAATAACAAAAAAGAAATCTTCCAATTTAGGCGACAAGGCGCACGTAACTACCAAACGCTCCCCACATGATCCCACACCACATCCCCCAAAACGCATTCCCAACAAGCCGGCCCCAAGCAGTCCAACATGGGGGGTCATACTACGGGACCCAACTGAATGTGGCCCCACTTGTCAGCACATAACGGGGGGTCCTACTTTTCAACACGTAACGGCGAGGGTCCACTACGGGACCCACCTGGATGCGGCCCCACTTGTCAGCACATATAGGCGAGGGTCCACTAATGGGACCCGACGGAGAGCGAGTTTCAGACCGATGCGAGAGTTTCGGACAAGGAGCTGGGAAAAAGTGAGGAAAAGTTAAGCGACTGAGGAAAAGTGAGTACATCTAACGAACCAGGGGCATGAAAATAGAAATCCCAAGAACCAAATAGGATATATTGATCACAAGTGCTTCTTTATTTAGTTATTTCATTAGTACTCAATTCAGTTGTTTAGGTACCTCATTATTTAAAGACACTCACAAACCCTACATATGCAATTCTATGACTCGCATGGCTCAAACAACTCCTGTAGTAATGGCTCATAGGATTGAGGGAACAAGCTTCGGTGGGGTTTAAAAGTAAAGTCTATGCAATACTTGGGATTTCTATTTAATTCGGATCGCGACATATGATGCAAGAATAAGATAGATGCAACAGCTGCTATATGTAGTGCAAGCATAGGGAATTTTTTGCCTAGCAGTTCAGTTGCAGAATAGGAAGGATCTGGGTAATACTCCTAAGGCTCTTGATATTCTCCTTGCTCAACGTCCACCCGGATAAAAACCAAACACACAAGAGGCCAAAATAAATACATTGTACAATCATATAAAGGATATGCAACAAGCAAACAAGGTATGCCATGATGGAATGATGCACAATTTACATGGTATAACATAGCATGGCATGGGTGAGGTGTGGAGTACAAGAATAAAGCTCCTTATTAAGTTTTTAGTCATGTTTTACTTCCATAAACCTTGTTGCACATTTAATATTTATATGATGCATGCTTCAATTCATACCATGGAATGCATAGTTAGAACGGGCTCATCGCGTTGATCATTTTAGACATATCATTTGTCGAAAATGAAGTTACAGAATTAAAGTTGTGAATTTATTATCAAAAGGAATTTATTAGCATTTGTTAAATTGAAAACTTTAAATTTCTCAAATGATATTTTCATGATCATATTAATATTCCTCACATTTTTCTAATTGAAAAACATATATTGTTCAAATTATTTGGGTTTATGAATTTAAATTAATATTAAAGTCAAAATTATTCAAATGGGGTCAAAGTCAAAGGTTTGACTAGTTTGAACTAGCTTTGAAAACATTTGAGTTTATAGATGGATTCATATTTAAAAACTAAACACTTTTCATATTAACTTTTTATTCAACTTTGAATTATTTTAATAGTTATGAATTTGTTTGTATTTAAATAGAATTCAAAACCAGATTGAAATTTGTGTTAGAAAAGGCTCTCGCTTTTCTCACTCGCATGGGCTCTAGCCACAGCCGGTGACAGGTGGGGTCAGGGCGTCTGCGGGGCCACGCGCGCAGACCATCCAGGAGGTGACAGGCGGCGGAGCTAGGGGTTGTTGGTTAAGGCTTCCAAAACCTAAGTTCCTTTTTACAAAAGCGCCTAGACGGTGGGAGAGGTGAGGCCGACAGGTGGGACCGATAGAAGGACACTGGGTTCAGAATGAAAAGGTGCAGGGCTACGTGCAAAAAGGAAACAACGCTTCTGGCGCTACTGTTTATCTCCTTCATGCAGGTAGAAATTCAGAGAGAGCGCAGCGCTCAAACTCGCGTCATGGACCCCAGCGAGCGGTGTGGAACCACTATGGTGGGTGCCGGTGTTGATTAGGTAGGGTTTATGGCGAGAGTTAAGCTTCAGGTGCTCGACTCCTTCCTCGACATAGGCTGGCTAGAGGCAGCGTGACCAGGTGATTAACGGGCAAGGCGAGGGTGTCAGGCGACGCCGGTGCATCTAGGCGAGCACGGCAGCACGCGCAGCACGACCACTACTAGGAAAATGGCTATAGGTAATCAGCACATCCGTGGCTCACATGGTTGAAGTGCCCCGCGGCTAAAACAGGCGTGGCTCACCTATGGGCAGTGCCCTACTAGTAACTAGAACAACCGTGGCGCACATGACCATAGTGCGCCACAGATTTGTGTGGTCCAGGGCCCTGTTGGCCGCACGCCAGACATCCGTAGTGCACATTGGGTAGGTGCGCTATGCCTATTGGTGTTATCCGTGGCGCACGTTGGGGGGTGCACTACGCCTAAGCGCAAGCCCCTCTGTTCTGTAAAACGGCCAGACACATCCGTGGCGCACTATGGCATGTGCGCCACAGATGTTACTAATCCCTGTGGCGCACTTGGGCCGAGTGCGCCACGGACATGGCGATTTTTTTGGCAGCTCCACTTTATGTGCACATGTGTGATCATCCACCACCCCACACTTCACTTTCCCCTTCTTCTTCCTCCTTAGATCTAGTCGGGATCTTCTCCTTCCCACCTCAATTTCTCCACCCATTCACCATTTTTAGCATGTAGAACTTGCCTTGGATGTTACATAAGTAATAGAGGAAGGTCTTCGGTCTCTCATCTCCTTCTCCGGTCTCGCGCGCACCTCTCCTATCCATCTTTCTCGCGATTGGTCTCTCATCTCGGTAAGTTGTCCATGTAAGGATGTGTTCATGTGTATATGGATGATATGCTCATATGTATGTAGATGATCGATGCTCATGATGTGTGTATGAGAGGATCGATGGTCATATGTGTGTGTATATGGAGAGTATCGATGATGCTCATGCATGTGTGTATGGAGAGGATAATGATATGTTCATGTGTGTATGGATCGGTCTCTCTCTCTTGTGTTTGTATGTGAACAAGTTGCCATTTGTTTTGCCAAAATGTTGATTCATTTTCATTTTGGCAAGACTTTGGCATTTCGCAAAGGTCCTAATTTTAGGATAGGTCATGCCGAAATTTTCTATCGACCATTGCATGCATTGATTATGTGGTTCTAATAGACTTCTAATTGTACCGTGTACACCGTGCAGGCAAAAATGGTGCTCATAATGAGCGAAAACATTGTGGATAGATTTTTGAAATGTGCGACGGCCGACATGATACGAAATAACAAGACGGAGATAAGATGTCCGTGCAGAAGATGCAAACTCAACTAGGTGATCGACCCAGATTCCGGGAATCTGCAGGCGCACCTGCTTCGCCATGGTTTCATGGATGGATACACTCGTTGGATAAGCGATGACGAAGACGATGGAGACGGTGAAGGTGGGCAACATGACGATGATCATCATCACGGCGAGAACGGGCGAGATGATGAAGAGTCTCCTGGAGATTGTGAAGGTGCGGAAGCATACCGGGATGATGATGATCTAGATGCCGGAGGAGGAGACGACGATGGAACAACGTCAGGCTGGGTGCGGGACCCTTATGTGCAAGAGCTGCTTCTCAAGCAGACGAGTAACGCCAGGGCTGCCGCTAGAGAGAAAGCCAAGCTTGCGCAACTTGAGAAAGACGCGGTTACTCCATTGTATGAAGGATGTAGGCCCGATGATACCCGGTTGAATGTAACGCTCAAGGCTATGGAGATGAAGGCAAAACACAAATTGAGTGACGCAAGCTTCGACGATATGATGGAATTCTGGCACGATCGTCTCCCGGAGGGGAACACATGTCCAACTAGTATCAAGGACGCCAAGAAAATCGTCTGTCGTCTCGATCTACCGCACGTTAGATATCACGTATGCATCAACGATTGCATCATTTATCGGGGAGAGGACGCGGAGAAAACCACATGTACGGTGTGCGGCGTGAGTCGATACAAGAAAGGGAAGAAAGCACCTCGAAAAGTGGTATGGTACTTTCCTATCACTCCTCGTCTGCAGCGCTATTTCGCGGACCCTAAGGAAGCGAAGCTCATGCGATGGCATGCGGAAAGGAAGAAGCCAGGAGATGATGATGATGAACCCGAAAAGGATGAGCTGCCGACGCACCCTTCAGATGCTAGCCAGTGGAAAGCATTGGACCTCGAATTCCCAGAATTCGGTGGAGATTCGAGGAACATCAGGCTTGGTGCGAGCACCGATGGACTCAATCCGTTCGGTAGCCAGGGCAGCACGCATAGCACTTGGCCCGTGTTTGTATGGATGTACAACCTCCCTCCATGGTTGTGCATGAAGAAGAAGTACATACAAATGAGTATGCTAATTCAAGGGCCGAAACAACCTGGTACCAACATCAATCTGTATCTCGGGCTGTTGAAAGAGGAGCTAGCCACGTTATGGGAATCTGGAGCCAATACTTACGACACCGTCGCACAAGATTATTTCACTATGAGAGCCGCGATGGTCACTACGGTGCAAGACTATCCAGGTTGCGGGTATATCTCGGGGCAGGTTATCCAAGGATTCTGCGCATGCGTTAGGTGCATGGATAACACAAGCTATCTCCAACTATAGAAAGATCCAGGGTCATCGAAAACCGTGTTCATGGCGCAACGGAGGTGGCTCGGCAAGAATGATCCATGGAGAAAACATGGAGACCTGTTCGATGGCAAATCCGAGACCCGAGGAATCCCAGAGCGTAGGAGCAGCGGAGAAGTGGAAGAGTTGCTGAAAAACTGGAAAGATTGTCCTAAGCCTGGAAAGAAGCGAAAGAGGCAGCAACAAGACAAGCCGCTGATGAAGGTATGGAAAACAAGGTCTGTTTTCTGGGAGTTGCCATACTAGAAGTTTCTCCGCACGCCTCATAGCCTCGACATCATGCATATCACTAAAAACGTTGCGAGAGTCTGGTCGCCACCATAATCAACATGCCAGATAGGACGAAAGATGGTCCGAAAGCAAGGCACGACCTGATATGCTTGGGTATCCGGAAGGAGCTTCACGGAGGACGCACTACTCCTGATGATCAGGAAGATGACGATGATCATGAGTCGGAGACGACACAAGGTCATCAGAAGGGTAAAAAGTTCAAGAAGAACAAATATTACTGCCCTCCTTCTTGCTTCACTCTAAGCCAGGATGAGATCAAACAGTTTTTCAAGTGCCTTCTAGGAGTCAAATTTCCTTACGGCTACGCGGGCAAGATAAGCAGATACCTAGACGAGGCGAAGCAGAGGTTCAGTGGCATGAAGTCTCACGACTGTGCCGTGCTAATGACGCAGGTACTTCCGGTCGCACTAAGAGGGATAATGGACGAGCACGTCCGTGAAACGTTATTTGGCCTCTGCAAGTTTTTCGACGTCATCTCTAGGAAGTCGATTGGCGTGAATCATCTCGGGAGGCTACAAGAGGAGATCGTGGTGATACTATGTGAGCTTGAGGTCTACTTCCCACCCGCATTCTTTGACATTATGGTGCATCTGCTGGTCCATGTCGTGGAGGACATCGTACAACTCGTGCCGATGTTCCTCCGCAGCATGATGGCGTTCGAAAGGATGAACGGACACATCAAAGGATACGTTCGCAATAGGTCCCGTCCAGATGGAAGCATAGCCAAGGGCTTTCTGGCCGAAGAGCGCATCTCTTTCTGCACGAATTATCTAGACATCGAGAACCCTGTTGGTATTCCTGTCAACAGGCACCTTGGCAAGCTCGGCGGATCTGGTCACCGAGAGGGTCGTCGCATACTGCATGCAGACTTCGATTTTCGACGCGCAGACTTTGATCGAGCAAACCTCGTCGCGCTACAGCATTTAGAACTGGTCGATCCTTGGGTACAGAAGCACAAAAGGTTAATCGAGAAGAAGTACAGTGACCGGGGCATACAGAGGACGCAGGGAGAAATAATCAAAGAGCACAACTCAGATTTCACGCGTTGGTTTAGGCAGACGCTCCTTGATAATCCCCCGCGATCGCATTCTTCTGACACGGAAAAGATCATATTCACCTTGTCGCAGGGACCGATGCAAAATCTGGTGACCTATCAGGCGTATGATATCAATGGCTACACATTCTACACGGAGGAAAAGGACAACAAGTGTGATTATCAGAACTCAGGTGTAACGTCGGAATTCTACACTGATGACAACGTGAAGGAAAGATTCTATGGAAGAATCGAGGAGATCTGGGAGCTCGACTACTGTGGAGAAAAGGTGTCGATGTTCCGTGTCAGATGGGCAAAGAGCGTCGAAATGGAAGACCGGTATTTCACAACCATGGTTATACCCGAAGCAGCCAAATCCAAGGCCGCCGGTGCGAACGTGGCCGCGAAAAATGAACCGTGGGTACTGGCTACCAAAGTGGACCAATGTTTTTTCATTACCGACCCGACAAAGCCTAGCCGTGTTGTCGTGAGGAGAGGAAAAATAAACATCATCGGAATGGATGGAGTCGCCAACGAGCAAGACTTCGACCAGTACGGCGATCCAAAGATTGTAGATGACGACGACTACGATGCAGCAACATACATCACAAGAAGAAAAAGGACAACCCTACCCAAAAAAGGTAGCACGTTCGAAAGAAGAAACATTAAAGTGTCGGGGCTAAATTATTCAACCGCGACAAAGAAGGGAAAAAAGATTATAAAATGCTAGCTCAAAAAATATTGTAAAACGCGTGGTCGAAAAAGATTGTAATATTCATGGACAAATTATTATGAAATTTAGTTATACTTTGAATCATATTTGTACCACTTTTATGACATATATTATCACTTTTGGGCATTTTTTGGAATATTTAAAAGTATTTTAAAATCAAAACAAAAGTTCTATGGCATATATCACCACTTTTGGGCATTTTTTGGAACATTTAAAAGTATTTTTGAAATAAAACAAAAAAGGTGGGCACTAGGATTCGAACCTGGGTGCTCACAAGTTTAGAATAGAGCTAAGGGCAGAACCAGTGGGATATGCTAGTGTAGTTGTTAGAGAGTGGGGCTGTAGTTTTCTTATACAGTCGTTAGAAGCCGATAGGCATAGCGCACTAGCCCAGAGTGCGCTACAGATATCCGTAGCGCACTAGGCCCAAGTGCGCTACGCCTAACTGGCTTTATCCACACGTGCGCTCGACCCCCCTCTCTCATCCCCATCTATCCATCTCAGCCCGAGCACGAGCCCCCCCCCCTCGTGCCGCCGCCGCTCTCGATCCGCCGCCTCGCCAGCTCTACCAGCAGCCGCCGCGTCTGAGGAGGAGGAGGCCTGCCCGCGTCCGAGGAGGATGAGGTCCGCTCGTGTCCGAGGAGGAGGAGGCCCGCGCGCGTCTCAGGAGGTGGAGGCCGCCCGTCGTCGTCCGCCCACCATCGTCGTCCTTATCTCAGAGGTGAGCGTCGCCCCCCCCCCCTCTCTCCCTCTCTCTCCCTCTCTCCCCTCTCTCTGCAGGCCATGGTTAGGGTTCAGAGAAGTGAACTATTATTGTAGCATTTGCTCCTATTCAGATTAGGGTTTAGATTAGGGTTCATCTGTAACATTTGGTGTTCATCTGTAACATTTCCATCGATCTGTGAATACAAATGTAGAGTGTCAGTTTCAAATAAATTTTCGGAGGAAGGAAATTTAACAGACGTTCCAAGCGAGGCCTTATTAGTGGATAAAATGATTTCTGGTTTTTCCTTCGGTGTACAGAATGATCTCTGCTGCTCCTGGAAAATGCCCATGTTTACAACATTTTTTATGTGTATTTTCATGAACAAAATGCTAGATTTATGGACACTATCTTGCTGTCTAAAATTTACTGACTGACATGCAACCACCTACTCCCTCTGTTTCAGAAACAGAGTAGTTGACAGTGACAGTGATAGTTAGTTGTTGACAGAATGTTCTGTCCGAATCTTTAGTTGTGGATTATGTTTCCTATCTTATACTATGTTTTATGAGTACTTGAAAAAATACTGTGAAACAGAGCATGATATGAGTACTTGAAACAATACTGTGAAAATATATCTTGCTTTGTCATATTGTTTTATTTGATCAAATCTATCTGGCTTGCATTGCATTGTCAGATAGGCTTGTCCAGTGAGGTTTGTGTATTTCAATTTAAAGTAGTTAGAATGGTGTAGTTGACTGAAATACAAGTTGTTCAAGTGTTATTTCAATCTGATGCTGATGGCTCCATTTGTCCTCTCCTGGGGCACATTATTAGTAGCCTGTCCTTTGCAGCCATGCCGCGCTCCAGTGGGGTCATGTTAGGCTGTCAATTGTGCAATCTAAAACTGCCATCTGCTTCTAAACAGCTGATAGAGACATGTTATGGTGTTGATGTTGAGCTGGTCATGCTGGCCTTTTCTTGTACACTTTTTGGTCTACATACAATAGCCTTTACTAATTTTATTTCGAAGCAAGTACTTGCTTTTGCAAGCCCCTTATTTTGTTCAAGTGTCCTGTTCCAGCCAGCTAACATCTCCTAAACAAACACCTGAACCATATATACTACAGACCCTAGTAACCCTACCAGAGTATCAGTACTACTACTCACAATATACTACCTGAACAATATATACTGCAGTGCATCTTATATTGTTACTGCAATGCTAGTTATGATGAAACAATGTGTATATAATGATAAAATGCTCCTGCTGAAATCCTAGTTATGATGTACTTCCTTCGTTTCAGGGCTTAAGGCGTCCTCGTTTTGCGTGTTTTTTCTTTGACCAAAAATTACTCTAAATACGTAAAGAGTTTTGGTATAAAACTAGTACCACTAGAAAGTATTTTTCAATATGAATCCAACGATACTAATTATGTACAATATAATCAAGATTTTATTGTTTAATTTTTTTGGTCAAACTTTGCTTTGAAAAGCGTGTACGCCTTAAGCCCTGAAACGGAGGTAGTATATACTGATGAAACAATGTGTATATACTGATGAAATGCTCATGCTGAAATCCTAGTTATGTTGTATGGTGTTAGTACTGATCCTGGTGATGGTTTTAGTACTGGTTTGCTTGCTGGTGATGGTCTAGTAGTACTGATCTGTGGTGATATAATTGTAGCACTTGAAATTGTGCTTGTGCTTGTATATGAAGCACTTTATTATGTCGTGTATGCAGGTTCTTGTATGAAATGAGTCCTGATTTTTGCCGGAATATTGATTAACTTCCGTTTCGGCAGAAATCGGGCACTCCTACTTTAATAAAATTAGCAAAGGTCGTGCCAAATTTTTCTGTGCATTTAACCAATTATTTGTTTTTTATTAGTGCAAAGATGTGTGACAACGACGAGGCTGGATGTTCTAAGCGCATCAGCGCTGAAGGAGAACTCAGACCTCCGAATAAACAATTGACATTCTGGGAGGCGGCCCAGCGGCAAGAAGACGATGAAGAATACCATCCTTCGGAGAGCGAGGATGATGAGATGGAAGACACGGAGGAAGAAGCCGAAGGAACGGCGGATGATGAAACCACTGATGGCGGCGAGGGCACAGGGAGTGGTATCAATCCTCCTAAGAAGAAGAAGAAGCCGAAGGAACGGCGCCCAAACACGGTCGGCACCGTCAGGAAGGAAATTACCGAAGTGAGTCCATCAGGGGTTCCTTTGGAGCCCGCCCTTGTCGTCAAAGGGTACGGTGGGCAAGTGGCGGCGATCACCCGGACAACCATCTCGATCAACACCGAGAATCTCCGGCATAAAGATAATGGCCACTTGCGCACACTCCTCTTCGAGAAGCTGCACGCAAGATACAAGTTCCCCGCTAAGTATCAGAACACAAATTATCATGGGAACAAAATAAACAAATCCGCCCTCACAAAGATGAGCACCGCCCTGGCCAGCTGGAGAACCTGGATAAATAAGAAGATCTATAAAGAAGGCAAAAGTATCGAGGAGATCCAGAAGATTGACCCGCAGATCACCAAAGATCAGTTCCGGGAGTTCAAGGAGAGGTGTGAATCCTAAAGAGCCTTGGCCAATAGTAATCGGGGAAAGGTGCTGCAGGCGATGAATATAGGTCATCACCATCTCGGATCTGGTGGATACAGAACCGCAAAGGCCAAATGGAATAAGGAGGACGAAGAGTATAGATCCAAGGGGATAGAAAACCCCTTTGCAAAATTTGAACCCGGGCAGTTTCGAAACTTCATCAGGGCCCGTTACCATGTGGACCCAAAAACCAAACAACTCACCGCGGATCCTGCGGTGAAGGAATTCGAGGAAATTGTGGTAGGTATAATCTAATTACCGCGGATCAACTCGATTGCAATCTAATCGATGATCTAAACGATTCACTGTTACTTCTTCTGCAGGAGGAGGAAATTGTTGCTAGTCATGGATCCCAGGGTTCCTCATCCCAGGGGTTGACGGCGGCCACCCGGTGGGATAACCCTTTTAACAGGGCGATGAACCAGGCGAAGAAAATAGAGCCGGTTATGAAGAAGTCGTCGTCGGCTGGCCGTCTGGCCGGCCTCGGGGGTAAGAATTGGGTGGATCATTTTGGTCCACCGCCGAGGACGCATGTGGCGCCGTCGGGAAGGAGCGAGGAGGAAAACCGCGAGGTTCAAGAACTTAAGGAACAAGTGGCGCGGATCCCGCAGATCGTCCAAGACAACCTGGCAATCACCCTCACGTCCTTCCTGCCTACCTTGGTGGAGTCAATAGCGAACTTGAGTGCGGGTGGTCGAGTAGGGCCGTGCCCAATTCCAAGCATGGTCAGCAGCCACTCGAACAACACGGCACCGACGAATCAGGCAAACTACATGTTTGTGACTCCTCCCGCTAGCACCGCGGCGCCGCAAGTGTTGGTGACTCCCCCTGCCATCACCGCGGCGCCGGAGTACATGTTGGTGCCCCCTGCCATCGTCGCGGCGGCACTGGAGCTCCAAGCACCCGTCGGTAGCGAGAATACACCGGCGGCCAGCACCGCGCCATCAAGCAGCCCTTCCGTCTCTTGCACGCCCGTCGTCGTATGAGGTGCGTCGACATTAGCCGATCTCGACGCCATCACGGTAAACAAATTTCTTTACCGCCTTTCACGCCATCTATTACTCTTATGGCATCTCTGACGATGCCGTACATGTTTTCCGCAGACGGATGTTCCTTGCACTCTCTTATGCTACGTGAACAACGAGCTGAGGGATGTTGCCAAGGGTACCATCGTTCAACCCTTGCAGCACACATTCCACTCAAGCCCGATGCCAGATAGCGTGCATAGGGTTAAAATTAGTCGGGTGCTAAGGGGCTGCGATGACCTGGAACCTCCCATTCAACCCCTAGGAGCGGATGAAGAAGAGTCGGCTGTCCTCAGAACTTGCTTCGGCTTATTCTTGCAATGGCCAAAGAGCATGATCCCTTTGGGGATGACGGGGGCCATCACGCCACAGACAACAGCACCGCCTGTCATGCCAGTGACAAGCGGTGGCAAGGCCCCCTTACCGCCCTCGCCGTCACCTCCACGCGGTGGGTCGGATGATCATGTTGATGATATGCACATGGCGCAGGATCCGGCCGAGGATGACGAAGACTGGAATGATCACTTCTTCAACACTCATTTTAGCAACTAAGACCTAGCTGGTGGCCCCACAGAGAAAGCCACTATCACCAAGCGTCTGTTTGGTTCTCAGGAGACGCCTCCAGCTTGCGCCTTTACAGAGCCAGCTGATACAACCAACCGGCCCTTTATTCTAAGCCCTGACACACTACATAGGGCGGACGGTGCTCAGATTGCGGTGCCTGCCCGCTCTCCAAAAGGAAAAAAGGGCAGGAAAAGAAAATCTAGCAGCTCGAGCCAGCCGGTGGCGTCAACAACTGCGAATCCGATCAGGTTTCGGGACGGGCCACCAAGACCCGAGGGTATTATGTGGAGGATTCATGTGGCGGGTGAGCCCATGATACCTAAGAATTTGCGGAAGCTCGCCAGTTCGGAACTGCAGAGTGTGCATGATGGCGTGCTGACGATAGAGAGACGCCTTCTATCGGAGAAAGATCCCTCGGACCCGGTATTCGTGGTTAAGGTGCCACCAGGCTTGGGCTTTGTCGACAATGCCCCTGCGGATCTGTTCTTCCTGCGGTTCGACGACATCTTCAATATGTTCCACATATACCCGCTGCACTATACCATGGTCCGTCTGTTTTCTCTCAGCCTGGCCATGCAGATCATTAGAGAGAACACACCGGGCATCGCTATAGTGGACCCCTACTACATGCGTGACGACTGCTTGGGTTCCCCCGCTGAACGACGTATCGTGGCCTCGTACCTAAAAAGAATCCTTGTGGTGAACAAGACAAAGGAATACATTATCGTGCCTTACTTTCCCGAGTAAGTCGTTATTCACTCGCCACCGTCGATTGGCTTTATTAGATTATCATCAGTCTTTTTCCAACACATTCCATTTGAATTTTTTGCGCAGAGATGAACACTGCACGCTCATCTCCTTATCTCCGAAGCATTCCCATGCCACGTATTTCGACTCGGGGAGTCTAGAAAAGAAGAAAAACTACGACAAGATCAAGGAAATTCTGGATGATGCTCTCACTAGCTTTGCCTCGACGGAAGGCACCACCTTTGTGCGTACGAAGGTCAAGTTCGGCAGGCACGTCTTCAACCACGTAACGGAGTTCCCCTGCGTGAAGCATCCAGAAAACAGTAAGAAGGAAGCCTACTACGCACTCCATCACATGAGGGCATTCCTACTTGACCAGAAGAATTCTACGCTTCCAGATCATCTCAAACAGTGGGCCGAAGCAAAGGCCAAGATCGCTGATTCAGATATTAGACAAGAGATGTATCGCATCCAGCAGCAGTTTGGGGCAATCATCTTTCGTGATGTCATGACTTCGGGGGGATCTTCTACGGAGGAAATATCTCGAATAACCGTGACATAGAAGATCGCCTAGAGATGCAGGGTGACTATAGGAAGTTCATGATGAGACAAGGCGTCCTCCCGTTCCCTAAGCCGAGCCAGAAGGCTTGATGTTGGCCTAGTTGTAGTTACAAACTATAGATGACCTTTGTGTGTGTGTGGACAAGTGTACATGCTACTATACTTATCTTATTAGGTTTATGAATCATCGCTTACTTCTTTTGCTTATTATTATATATCAATCAATGCTTGGTTTTTTTGCTTACTCTTTGGTCCTTTGCTCACTTTGGTCCTTCTTTTTTTTCCTTACTCTTTTTTCGAGAATAATGCCGATGATTGAAATGTCGTGGCACACTATATATGTGAATGTGCTACGATGGGATTGTGAGCCTTGTGATATGCACAAGTCCAGGTATTGTGCATCCTACTTGGCTCACGGTTCCATCGTAGCATATTCCTGTGTCCAACGACCTATGTATATATATGAGGCATTCTTTTCGAGTTATTTTTGTCTTTTTCGAGAATAATGACGATGATTGAAATGTCATGGCACAATATATATGTGAATGTGCTACGACAGGATAGTTAGCCTTGTGATATGCACAAGTCCAGGAATTGTGCATCCTACTTGGCTAACCGTTCCGTCATAGCATATTCCTGTGTCCAACGACCTAGCTAGTTATATATGAGGCATTCTTTTCGAGTTACTTTGGTATTTTTCGAGAATAATGCTGATGATTGAAATGTCGTGGCACAATATATATGTGAATGTGCTAAGATGGGACTGTAAGCCTTGTGTTATGCACAAGTCTAGATGTTGTGCATCCTACTTGGCTTACGGTTCCATCGTAGCATATTCCTGTGTCTAACGACCTATGTATATATATATATGAGGCATTATTTTCGAGTTGCTTTGGTCTTTTTCGAGAATAATGCCGATGATTTAAATGTCTTGGCACAATATATATGTGAATGTGCTACGACGGGATTGTGAGCCTTGTGATATGCACAAGTCTAGGTCTTGTGCATCCTACTTGGCTCACAGTTCCATTATAGCATAATCCTGTGTCGAACAACCTAGTTATATATGAGGCATGCTTTTTGAGTTTGGTCTTTTTGATTTAGG
The DNA here is from genome assembly GCA_916181665.1 of Avena sativa. Classification (NCBI taxonomy): domain Eukaryota; kingdom Viridiplantae; phylum Streptophyta; class Magnoliopsida; order Poales; family Poaceae; genus Avena; species Avena sativa. The sequence continues at coordinate 381,906,708 of OV702281.1, read as the reverse complement.
AGTACTTTCTATAAGTGTATCTTCATATGCGAATTTAATTATATATGTTTTTTTCAATCATCGGTTAATTATTATTGTCAACTTATAGATGACGTGGTACGTCATGTACAAGGGACGGGTTCCCGGAGTCTACGATGATTGGGAAGACTACCGTAGACAGGTGCACCGTTTCAGCGGTAATAGCTACAAAGGGTACAACACTATGGCGGAGGCGGAAGCTAGATACACGCGCTATCTAGCGAGAGTTAGGACAAGGAACCGGACGAATACCTACACCTTCGTCACGGCGGTGATCATGCTTATCTTCTTTGTTTGTTTATCCCGCGTTTGTGTCTAGCTAGTTTAGATGTATAGGCGAGCTTTCGAGCTCTAACTTGTTTGATCGACACATGTATTCGCATGTCACCAACTACTTTATAACTTGATCGAAACAATGTAACTTATATTATGTATTCATGTATGACACTTATCTATATGTATTTGTTTCAATCTTGTTTTTCAAATTGTGTATTTATATATATAATTGTATATCTTGTATCTGTGTGTGTATATCCGCCTGTAATATTGTATATAATCTGTATTATATATAATCTGGCTCTGAAATAAAAAAAACAAAAAAAACACCTGTGGCGCACATGACCTAGCTTTTGTGGCGCACTACGTCTAAAGCGCACCTCAGCAGCTTAGTGGCACACTGGGACGTGCGCCACAGAAGATCCAACGCGTAGCGCACCTGCCCACATAGCCATGGCGCACTAGCAGGTGCGCTACGCCTATCTCGACACAACCGTGGTGCACTAGGCAGTGCGCCACGGCTAGGAGTTAGCCGCAGCACGAGGCTAGTGGCGCACGGCTAGTGCGCCACGGATGGTCATTCCATGTGCGCCACAAACAGGCATTTTCCTAGTAGTGGACGTATGACACACGACAGCGGCTGCATGCAAGCAGAATGGCAGCGAGCGGCGGCGTGCAGAGCGCTCGGCGGAACACGTCGGAGATGCAGGAAGCAAATGATCCAGAGGGGTTGTCTAGGAGGTAGTTGAGCTCACCGCGAGTCGATTGATGGCGGTGGTTCAGCGCAGGGCGACGACGATCTGGCGCGAGGCTCACGGACGGGGATCTAGGGTTTGGCTTGGCCTTTGACGTGTTCTGCTCATCCTGACACTTCTCCTCCTAGATCAGCAACATGGCAACGTCCAGGGGCGGCGTCGGTCTTCCTCAACACCTCGAGCTCCTCTCCTCCTTCTCTCCAACATCGGGGAAAGGTGGTAGCTGATGGTGGCGGCATGGTGAATGGGGCGGCTAGCAGAGGAGATGGGGAGGGAAAAGAGGGGGTTTGGGTAGAGCCTATGCATGGTCTGGATCATCAGAGAGGGGCTCTGGGGGTAGATAAGGACAGGGAGGGCGGGGGCACATGGGGAGCTTGGTTTAGAGTTTAGCTAAAGTAACTCTAGTGTGGATGGAAGGGGACCAGGGGAAGGCGTGCTGATCTTCTTGCTTTGCAAAGAAAAAGGAAGGGAGGGTATAAAGAGGGTAGGTGGTGGTGGAACATGGGTTTGCCAATGGTCAGGCATGGGGTGGCTCGGATTAGGAGATTATTAGCATAGTGGTGGTGATTTCTAGGTTAGGTGGGGAGGGTAGCTAGTGGTTTGGTCCAAGCCAAACAAGGGGAAGGCCTCGGGTTAGAAGATTAGCTAGGTTGAGAATGATAGATAGATTAGCTAGGTAGAATAAGAATAGATAGGTTTTGCATATTTGAAATTGTCTTGTTTTAATTGAATTTGAACAAACCAAGAGAAATAAAGGATACCTCACAAAGCCTCCATCTCCAATAAAACCAAAGGAAGTATATGAACGAGGAATAGAAGATGGTTCATGAGGACTATTTGTATGTGACGCCTCTTGAGAGCAATCAAAACAAATACTCCCATTTAAACCAAGGAAAACAAGAAGGGAGGATGTTGATAAACTTGCATGGGCAATGCATGTGGTTTAAGCCACTTATATATTTGATGAAAACAAATATAGTTTCATATGGCACATATCCATGCATGCACCACAAAGATTTTATTATGGCCCAACAAAGAATGAGGCTTGCTTGTAATATGGGGTTATTTGAAATATGCATACATATGAAGCCAATGACCATGATAGTGTGTATTTTTCCACTAGATTCACTTGTAGTCAAAATGGCATCATACATGGGCATAATTTGAATACAGCCATACAGAAGCTCAAAAGAAGCATTTCTACTCACATGGCATGCAAAGGTGGCCATGAGGCTGCATATACTTAATATTGTGAAAACAACATACATAACATATGGGAGCATGTAGTAATAGAAGTGGATCCATCTTATTACATATGAGCTAGGCAAATGCCAAAAGAAAACCAAGTGCTGATGTGTAGTTTGGATGGTGGAATTATAAGGTGGTAACAAAGAAAGGTGGTGTATTTGCAAAATAGATATGCCCATAACTCAACTTGGGCATGAAGCAATTTATCAAGAAGCAAATACAATATATCAAGAGGCAAATACAAGTGATACAATATAATGCATATGGGATAAGAACCAAATAGAGGGATTTTATATGATGCTCAAATGCAAGGTGGCATGGTGACATGAACATGATATAATGATGATGCAATGAATGACATGTAGAGAGTAGCATTTTATTATTATTCATGTAGCATTATAGATGTTAGACAGATGGGATGCTACAGGATCCCTCAATGTTCCACGACATATATTATCTACGAGGGTTGTATGCCTTAGGCTTCCATTGGAAATAAGTTTTATCCTAGGCCTACAATCCGATGGGTATGCGGGGTCACGGAGAAGGACAGTGATTGGATTGGATCATCTTCTAGGCCCCACACCAAGGAAGTGTGGACGGGAAAGATCACCCAGGTGTGAAACAAAGATTTGATATCTTATGGGTAAAGTAACGCACCTGTGTAGAGTGTAAGAAATGTGACATGTTACTCCATGTTCCGGGAAGGAGCTACGAACGCAGCAGGAAAGGAAATCCATGAAGTTCTGGTAAGCATGTGAAGGCTGGCGGACATAGCTTTTCAGAATAAAAGTAACCTTTAAAAAATGTTTACAAAAACTTACATAGCCTACGACCTTTGGTCTATGGCTGTAGATAGTGCATCATACACTTATTTTTAGTGAACTTGCTTAGTATGTTCGTACTCAACCGTACCTTCTTAACCCTTGCTAGATTCTAAAGCCGATGAAGATGTCGTAAACACCAATAGACGCTTAAAGGAATCATCATCAAAATCTCAAGCTCTTTATTGAAGTCAATGAAGAAACATATACATCAACTGAACTGAAGACGAAGTTGCTGGTTACATAGGAGTATAATCTCCAGCCATAGAACCTACTTCTGTAGAACCTTGCAATAGCAGTTATTGCAAGCCAAATAGTTTATATACCAGTTTATTTAGTATGATGTTTATGAGTTGTTATTTCTTGTTCTTCTTTGTAAGAGGTTTATTTCTCTCTCTGTAACCTAGAGTGTGCTCTAGATCTTTTGTAACCTATAGTCATGTCTTGTACCTTCTATGTTTCTGTTGTACCACTTTGAGAGATATAATACTAGTGGAATGGTGTTTCATTGGTATTATATCAATGACTATAGTGTACTACATCATGCAGTGGTATGCTAGGTCACCGTAATTATGGACTTAGGGTTTAGTGGAAAAGAGAGCGCTGGTGTTTTCATCGGCTGATCAGACAAACAAGAGAGTCAATTTAGTCTGATTATGGTGGAAGCACGATTACAAAGTCATCGATTCGCTAGTTGCGATCTAGCTCACAACAGATTGTTGGAAAACTAAGGTGCCCTCCCTGTCGGGTCCTCCTAGCCTTTATTTGAGAGGCTGGATCCTAGAGCCGTATATGAAGAGGTTACAAGTTATGATTACAACATGGACTCTATGTCGGTTCATGCTACTTTCTTGATTACCAAGACATGGTTTTATTCATCAGATGCTTATTGGACTTCTTTGGGCTTCGTGGGCCGTAGACATTTATGCACCTAGGGTAACTAACCATAGGGACCCAAGAAGTCATACCCATGTCAGTAGGTTTGAGAGGCTAAAACAAGTGGGACAGTGTTTTTATTTACGGGTTCATCCTCTGCATGGCCGCGAGAGAGGCCTAATCCCGTGGAGAAAGCCTCGGGGGGTTCAAAGAGGAAAATACGACCATACGACTTGCCATATAACTCTTTGATGTCTGCAAGAGCACACATTTGTGGAAGAACGTTTTTGTGGAAGTATAACTTCTGGTTTTATATCGAGCCCAACAAGGAGCGTAGGCAAGCGCTTATCTATAGTGTTTCTATCGCACCCAAGGTGTCACTGGTCTTGAGTGAATTGACTGCAAGCATTGAAAGTGAAGGTGATGAGAATATTTGAGTGTGAAATATAGTTTCAACAGAGGTTAAAAGTAAATAACATAAAGTAAAGAGTACGAAGGTTGATTGAGATTACTGTGGATGAAAGGTTAGGCGAGGAAAGATTCATCATTATGATAGTAAACATGCCAAATGGAATTAATGGAATAAGTAATTGTAATTCTTCATACAAGTATGCAATTAGGCGAGCAACCCATTACTAGCTGAGGCTCCTCCGGATGGATTCATATAACTCCCATGATTCTTTTATTTATACAAATAGAGTCTAAAGTTCATTTGCTAGCAAGTTATACGCAGCTATGAAGCGAGTTTAGGTGCAACCATTCAAATATTTTTGTGGTCATGTTTAAGGTTGCAGGACTTGTGAAGGTAAAATGTGACATCCCTCGAACTTGTAAGTTCTTCTACTCAAATTGACCATATACTATCGTTCTTTATGACATTGTCACTCGAGGCGAGTAACAACTAAACTTGGGGAGTTGATAGCTCCCAATTTGATCATATTTCATCTAAGTTTTCTTATTAGTTTCTATTTGTTTTTGAAGGTTTTCACCTTGCAAGTAATGATAATGTTGTGAAAACAAAGGAACCTTGTTATTTTTTATGACTTTCATGTGTTGAACACTTTTGGAAGGGTTTAAGGTCATTTATGAGCGTCTTGGAGGAAATCAAGAAAAACATCAAGTGGGAAACAGATCAACATCAAGGGCACCGGGCGCTTTATCGATCAACCGTATGGGCAAAACCCACCCGAACCGCACGCGCGTACCACATGCCTACTCCTTCGCCTGGTCAAATAAATCAGCTTTCTTAAAGAGGGCAATACAAGTAACATAGGAGAAAGCACAGAAAAACACAAGACAACAGTCACCATTCATTCCGACGAGAGAAAGGAGATATCCTAAGAATAGGAAGAAGTTTTCCGATCTGATCTGAAATCTTGAACTACTAAACCATCCACTCCACCATCATTCCCCTTGTGCGAGAGAGAGAGAGAGAGAGAGATCTTCACACTTGTAAGGTTAGGGTTTGCAACTCTATTCAAATTTGATTTGTAATTGATTCCATATTCTTATTTATTGTGGATTGCTATGGTAATATCAAGACGAACCCTATTTATATTATGATTATATCATTGTGATATTCTATCATGTGCGAGTAAATCCCTAATAAGTGTGGGATGTATGGGAATGGTGACATGTGATGCGCCTACTTGTTATTCCATCCATATGTGATTATTTTTATTATTATTTTGTGCAAGAAAGATTATCTATATCATAGATAATGCTTGTTATCTAATTTAAGGACTCACATAACATGATCCAGAGAACCATGTAGACAAGAACTTGTTTGCTAGACAATCAGCGACCTCTGAATGAAGCGGCTGATATCAAAAAGGACTTAGTATAAATCGAGGAGAACGGAGAACCACAAAGCATAAAGCCTTGATTTGATCTCACGGTCTTAAATACCGTGCTGACCATGAATGGTGGTAGCAGGAAAAAGAATCATGGGAGTCAAACTAATCCTTTCGGAGGAGTTCTGGCTAATAATGGGTTGCTAGTCTACTTACACTTCTATATGAAGAACTACAATTACGTATTCGTATACTCCACGCATATTTGCTAACATCATGAACTAGGTCTGTCCGGGCCTAATATTTCATATGCAGGAACTTCAATTAATCTTTGTACTTTTTTACTTTTATGTTATCTACTCTCTGTTTAAACTCTTGTTCACATTCAAACCTACCTACCACCTTTTCACCTTCGATAGTATTAGTCAATTCACTTAAGACTTTTGACAGCTTGGGTGCGGCAGAAACTACCGCTGATAAACACTTGCCAAGGCTCTTCGTTAGGATCAATATAAAAACCGGACGTAATAATTCCATGAAAACATGCTTAAAACGAACATGTCCTCTTGCAGGCCTCACCGTTGTTCTATCTGGAGGGATTGTCGTCTATCACGGATCAGGGGCGGAGCTACATTGTAGACTTGGGGTCAATTGACCCCATCGACTTGAGTCTACTCCCGTGTACATACTTCCCAGTACATCAAAGTGATCCGGTGAAAATCTATTTTGACCCCTTCTAATCAGAATAAATTAACCTAATCATGTGTGTCCACCAGTCCAAGCCCAATACAGGCAGCTTTGGCAGCCCATAGAAGCGTACTGCCATGATTTTAAGTTCGCTGGTTGTAGGATAGTATTTCTTTTTTTCTTTCCGAATCGCTCTCCGTCCATGGTGCGGCCGGTGCCCTTCTCGAGTTCTCCTATGGATCGTCGCATGATGTGCAATCTCTCGACCTGCCACTTAGAGTTTCTTCATGTGTTATCTTTTAATGGCTTGAAGGTCTGTTATGAGAGGCCGTTTTCATAAGATGAGAGACTGTAGACATCAAAAAAGTAGAGGTAATTACTTTTGTAAACGGACTTTATTTTTTCATGATATATCAACAGTTATTGATACTTGTTTATATGAGTTTGCTAGAATATACATTATGTAAATTTTAATTAATATACTAGTGGATCTAGCCATACAAGTTATGCAAGCGTATATTAGTGGTACGTTTTCATAGACACATATTTTTTCTATTTATTTGTGTTGACCCCAACGATCGTGCTTTCTGGCTTCGCCCCTGTCACGGATGATGTGATGGAGCGAGAATTAGCATAATGAAACTCGCCCTAGCCACCTCGAGTCAAGCGGCTGTTACCCCTGGCATCTCAATAAGATTTCTGGACTGGCCACACATAATAACACTAGTGTTTTCTGCGTACTTTATCCTCGCTCGTTCTTACCTGGGAACAACTTCTTGATCGATCACCTATCCTCATACTGCTCTAAGTCAAACACACTTAACCTGGAGGTTCTTTGGGACGAGATTTCGAAAAATAACTTACAACTTATTGGTATAAATATCCTATCAATCCTTTTAAGCCTTGCGTCCGGATTTCACACATAATTCCCAGTCGATCAAGCGCTAGGCGCCTCCATAGATCAATAATTGAAACTTGGTATCCAGTAAGTGGAGAAATGTTCATATTGATCTCCACAAGCCAATAATACATCAATGTAACAAATAAAGTTACAGAGTTTTAAAGAAAAATGACAGTGACAACGCATAGTTTTAATCTCTGTTCATTCGTCTTACAAGACTAAGCACATTACAATTCTGTTGCTTTGATCGATTCAGCATTTTCGATCATATATCCCTACTATAAGTGAGCATTAGGTATGTTTGGAGATATCGTACCATGGAGGAGAGACGAAATTCACTTGGGAGCACGGACCAAATTGGCGGGATATGGGCAGATGCATATGGTGTGCCCCTTTTGAATCTTGTGTCTGGCGGGCATGGTGTTACTCTGTAAGATCGAGCCACGTTATTATTACTGGTGTATCTTCACCCATGCCGCTTTGCTCGGCACCCCCTTCACCAAGACGAACACCATGTAGTAGCCTGGCGGCGCGAGCGCCGGGTTCGTCGGCGCGTGAACGGTGATCCTGTACCGTTTCCCTTCTGGCTTGAAAGCGGTGACCTGCAGCACCAGCAGGCGCTGGTTCATGGAGTACCCGTGCGTGGTGAAGGGCGGCGCGTACATAGTCACCTTGAGATCGGCGTCGGTCACGGGCAGCCCGGGCGCCAAGAACCTGAATGCAAAATTGGCCCCGTACTTCATCCCGTTCCCAGGGACCGACGCGATGTCGATCTCTGGCCTGATGGCGAGGAGCTCCGGTGCGAGGTACGGTGGGGTGAACCGCTCGACGCGCACCTCCGTGGGGAAGTCGACGCCGGCGAAGTTGTATGCCGAGTTGGTGTTACTGCCGGCCACGAGCACCGTGGCGTCGGGCAGCACAGCGCTGGTGGCGTGGTACATGCGCGGGATCTCGGACGGGGCCATTGCGCGGAACCGCTGGCCCCGCGGCTTCCGCAGGGAGTAGAGTATCGGGGACAGCACTGGCTGCCTGCCGAAAGCCCACCCCGAGCATCCTTGGGCCGCGCCGTTGATGAGCAGCAGGTCGCCCGTGGGCAGTATGAGCATGTCGCCCATGACGCGGCCGACGGGCATTTCGTCGAGTGACCAGCGCGCGCCGGGCTTGGAAGGGTTGATGCGCGCGCAGTCCCGGAGCGCGGGCGGGAACCTGTTTTGCTCGCCGACCTTGAAGGCCTCCTTGGGGGCCCCGCCGCAGACTATGACCTCCGCGCTGAGCCACTCGCCACGGCGGAGGTCGAGGGGAAGCAGAGCGGACATGCCGGAGGCAGGGTAGTTCCGGGCTCCGCCGGGGAGCTTGGGGAGCTCCCGGAGTACCTGCCCGTTGGCAGGGTTGAAGACGATGGAGCGGTCGTTGGCGAAGAGGAAGACGGTCCCGTCGGGGAGGAGGTGGACGAAGGGGTACAGGTTGTTCTCCACGTCATCGGTGGTGTCACGGAGCAGGGGGATAGGGGTAGCTTGGGTGTTGGAATGGCCGGCAACCGGGACGAACTCGTAGCTGAAGGCGCGGCGTCCGCCGACGACGATGAAGCGGCCGTCCGGGAGCACCAGCTGCGTTCCGTACCTGCGAAGAGCTCATTCATGCACAGGCAAGCAAATTGTGAATCGATCTCATTTTTTAAGCTCCCCACTAATTAATCACGTACTGTACGTAGTATCAACTTGTCTAGACTATATAAGTACGTATGTAGCATACCATCTTCCATCGGCCAAGGTATTTGGGAACTCCGTCCAGTCGGAATTGGTTGTAGGGCTCAGGTGTCTCACAACCTTCACCCCTTCGAAGTAGCCGCCGGTTTGCACCAGCATGCCCTCCGGGTCGAACGCCCCCGACGAGCACCACGTGTCAGTTAGGATCTGCAGCCAAATTGACGGTCGTCGTCGTCGTCAACATCTAGCCAAATTGCATTGGCGCACAGGACAATCGAGCGAGCAGGCAAACCACGACCAAACCTTGAGAGGCCGGACTGCGCCGGTATTGTAGTCAAACTCCACGGCGTGCGCCGAGCAGTCCGGGGCGCCAGGCGGGACGCTCCGGGGATCGGGGCGGCAGTTGCCCGCCGGCAGCGTCGCGAGCGACGGCCCCGTCGTGGTCGTGTCGAACATCACGGCCTTGCCGTGCCGCATGATCACCAGGTGCATCGCGGACACGCCCGCGTTCTCGCTCAGCATGGTCCACCGACCGGCGAATCCCGCGGCGTTGTCCACGGGGAGCACCACCTTGTCCAGGAACGCCCTGGTTGGCGGCGTCCGGTTCGGCACCCTCAAGAGCTGGCCCTGCGCCGCGCACACGGCGGCGAGGGCGAGGAGCGCGGCGGCCACGCACAGGAGAGGCGCCATTGTAAGAGAGAAGATGCCCCTCATTCCTCCTTATTATTCCTATAATCTTTCTGGAGAATGGAGTGGTGCACCCCTCTATTTCCTTCGCCACCATTCTATCGCGAGCTTATAATTCTACAGGGCATGGGCATGTGCCTTGTTTGGGTTGGGAGACTAGAGAAGCACGAGGTACGCTCGTTCAAATATAGAAATTTCTGAACGGTGGTCGTCGTTCGCGCCAAAATCAGGAGGGGTGACTCTTTTAGGCAGGAGATCCTTACTGTACTTGGTGTCTTGGCTTAATCTGGGAGTCGATCTGGAACAGGATTATGATTGGGGGACAATATAATTAATTAGTTTCTTCTACTCCCTCTATATCACAAACATATGTTGTGTTTTGGATATGTCTTGACTTAATATTTGGAGCTTGTAAATCATATGTTTAGATTTGTCTCGAAAAATGTATTCATATCTTGTGTTACATACATATATGCCATAGTAAAACTTAGTGGTCAAAGATAACTTGAAGAACGTGCAAACGTCTTAAACAACATCAATTTGTCATTTTTAAAAAAAAATGGAACTTCATTCAATCGCGTACAAAGCTCCGCAAACAAGTCGCGGAACTTCATACGTTGGAGAGTAGTCCATGATCGAAGGATAGTTGTGGCTCGCTAGATAATCTACACGGGAGAAGACACAATGTTATTAAAAATCTTGTCATTTTTACATAGTCAAAGCGATCAAATAATGGCAAGTGCTTCCACCCTAAATAAAGTCTCATATTTATCCTCGATCCCATTCAGCCAATTGCCAAATACATTGACTAACGAACGTGGAGGAGATAAACCAAAGGCTACTTGGATGATTGACCATATAACACGAGCAAATTTATATTTTGTACTTCCATACCAATTTCTCCTAACAAGATTATCTTTTGTGAGAATGACCCCATTATGGAGATACCAGGCAAAAATCTTCGTTTCAAGGGGTATTTTCATCTTCCAAATTTTACTATTATCATCAACTGAAATATCAGTTTGGATCAAAGCTCTATACATTGAATCAACAGAAAATTTACCACTCTATAGTAATTTCCATTTGAATTCATCAACACCCTCGGACAGTTGTATTCCGGATAATCTTAATAAAAAATTGTTCCAAGACGCCAGTCTAGAGCCAATGAGACTTCTTATGAAAGACACATTAGGAGGATTAGTTTCCATTAGTATGGAAAGTGTATCACCTTTGTGCCTAACGATCGAGTATAGAGCCGGATATTGTTCACGAAGAGAAATTTGGCCAAGCCATTTATCTTCCTAGAACCTAATCTGAGATCCATCCTTAATATTGAAAGCACCAAACCGGAAGAAATGCTTTTTTGATGCCATTAGTCCAACCCAAAAGTGTGAATCACCAGGTTTCCAAACCAGTTGAGACACCACTTTTGAGCCAACATATTTCCTCGATAGAATGGGTTGCCAGACCCCTTCTTCTATAAAAAGTTCGAAAGGTCATTTACCCAGGAGTGCGATGTTTTTACCTTGCAAATCATGTATGCTCAGTCCACCGTATTATTTGGGTAGGCAAACTACATTCCATCTAGTCAGTCGATATTTCTTTTTCTCACTATCCCATTGCCAAAAGAATCTTGAATGGAAATAATCTACTTTTGTCAATACACCTTTTGGTAACTGGAAAAACGAGATCATATGTAGTATCATGTTGGTGAGTACTGAATTTATGAGTACTAGTATTCCACCAAGGGATAGCAATTTACCTTTCCAGGTATTAAGACGTTTCTGAAGTCTTTCCTCAATGAGTTTCTGTTCAGCAATCATGAGATGCTGATAGTGTATCGGTATTCCTAGATAATTGATTGAAATTGCCCCTGTCCATAGCCAAAAAGTTCGGCATATAGGTGGGCATCGTTTTTAGCCTCGCCAAAACAATACAAGTCACTCTTATGGAAGTTAATTTTCAATCTAGAGAGTTGCTCAAATACAGATAATATTAATTTCAGATTCTTAGTTTTCTCCAGATTGTGTTCCATAATAAAATTGTATCGTTAGCGTATTGAAGAATAGAGAGTCCACCATCAACCAGATATGGAACCAATCCTTCAATTTGGCCATCAGCCTTTGCTCTCTCAACAAGGATAGCCAACATATCAGTCACTATGTTAAATAGTATAGGCGATAGTGGATTCCCTTGACATAGCCCTTTTTGGTCTAGAAATATTTGCCAGTGTCATCGTTCAATTTTTCATATGGAGCGAGTATCGTAATATTACCCGAAAATGCTCCAATTAGAAATACAGGTTAAAAAGAAATAATTGAACATCTTATCAGGCATTGTTCTCATGATAATTAGACATTGCTTCTTTTAGGAATGATTAACTTTATTAATCAAATAAAGATGATACATATAAATATTTTACATGGACAAAAGTAACACAGATTTTGTGACTAAAAAGGAAATTACATCAAGATCCTCAAAGTCGTCATCACCAAATTCTACCCTTAGCATCCCGGTGTTCCTCCACTCCTACTGTTAAAAACTGCAGAATACAAAACATATATACGATTGATTCAACCTTAGAAGGTTCTAAAGAGCGACATTGTCGCGGGGGATGACCCCCGGGTGGAGTAAGCCAGGCCAAACTGGCCGGCTCCAGATATATCTAGCCGGATGGCCTCAAGACAGAAGATTGGTGTTCGGGTGGAACGGTCCAACCGGTCCACCCTCAAGCTTCCCGGGCTAGCCCATCTAGTCGGGTAACCATAAGAACTTGCCGAGTGGCTGGCTCCACCTGGTCACCTCAGATTCGGTGGAGAGGATATGAAGGGCGTGACGCTCCTCATAGAGCACGCCTTTGGCTCCTCGCGTCACCAGACATTGTAAACTCGAAGCCCAAACAGTAAACCCTAGAACCCTGATGACCCACAAGTATAGGGGGTGTATCGTAGTACTTTTGATAAATAGGAGTGTCGATCCCAACAAGGAGCAGAAGGTGTTGACTAGTGGTATGGAGCAGGAAATCTCTGTAAATACTTAGAAAACGGATTTTTAGGGTTTTCCTGATAAATCAAGGAAATAAAGTGCAAGTAATAAAGACAACAAATAATTACAGCAAGTGGCCCAATCCTTTCTTAGCAAAGGACAAGCCGATGGAAATACTGATGAGGACCAAACATTCTCGAGGACACATGGGAATATTGTTAAGCGCTTTCGCTTCATATAGCTGAGTAGTCTTCTTTGGTTTTATAAGTGTTGTGTGGGTGGACCTGTGCTAATGTACCAACCTTACTTGGACTAATACATACTTGTGATTAAACCCCTTGCAAGCATACACAACTACAAGAAAGAAATTAAGATATAAACCTAACCACAACCTTAAACTCTGAGATCCTACACTCCCTTGTGCAATGGTTTCCTAACGGGGGTTCAGATTTCTGTCACTCCGGCAACCCCACAATTAGTAGCCAAATACACAATGCATTCCCCTAGGCCCATAAATGGTGAAGTATCATGTAGTAGACGTTCACATGACACCACTAGAAGAATAGCACCACAACTTAAATATCAAACCATTGAATAATATCTCAACACAATTCCACTACTAACAACATGACTTCTCCCATGTCCTCAAGAACTAAACGAACTACTCACGAGACATCATATGGATAAAGATCAGAGATGATATGATGATGAATAACAATCTGAACATAAACAATAATTCAATGGTTCCACTCACAAGCATCAACTACAATAGTAATGAACACCGGGAAAGTTTCCCCTAAGAACTATGCAAGATTCAACACAATTGTTACAGAGGGATGGAGTGTAGATGATGGTGAGGATGATGATGATGATGATCCCGATGAAGTCTAGCTTGATGATGGTGTTGATGACGATGGTCTCCCTTCTCCGGGAAGGAATTTCCCCGGCAGAAATCTATCTGCCAGAGAGCTCTTTCTCTCTCGGTGTTTTCCACCCCGCAGAGTTGGCGGAATCTTTCTGTGGTCTCTCCCCGTGTATTAGGGTTTTGAGGAGAAGATATAGGCGATAGGGCGGAGCCAGAGGTGGGCCAGGGTGGCCACTGTTGGAGATATGCCCTAGAGTAAATAATAAAAGTAGTTATTATTATATCTTTGTGTTTATGATAAATGTTTACATTCATGCTATAATAGTATTAACCGGAAACATTAATACTTGTGTGATTTGTAACTAAATTAGAGTCCCTAGTAAAGCCTCTTTATAATACTATCTTGTTGGTTGATAGATGATCATGGTTTCCTGATCATGAACATTGAGATGTTATTAACAACAAGATCATATCATTAGGAGAATGGTGTGATGGACATACTCCTATAGATAAGCGTAGCATAAATATCAAGTCATTTCAATAGTTTGTTTGCTATAAGCTTTCTGATACATAGTAACCTAATTCCTTCGACCATGAGATCATGCTAATCACCATCATTGGAAGGATGCTTTGATGACATCAAACACCACACAGTAACTGGGTTGCTATAAAAGTGGCATTGAGTGTTCGGAAAGTATGTGTTGAGGCACATGGATCAAGAGTGGGATTTGTCCATACATATGACGGATAGATATACTCTAGGCCCTCTTAGTGGAATGTCATCCAATTAGCTTGCAAGCATGTGATTGGCTCACAAGGGATCACATATCACGGGAATGAGAAAAGAGTACTTATCGGTAACGAGGTTGAACTAGGTATGCAGAGATACCGACGATCAAACCTCGGATAAGTAAATTATCGCGAGACAAAGGGAAATTGGTATCGTATGTAAGTGGTTCATTCGATCGCAAAGTAATCATAGAAATATGTGGGATCCATATGAATTTCTAGATTCCTCTATTGGTTATTGATCGGAGAAGTGTCTCGGTCATGTCCGTGTAATTCATGAACCATAGGGAGACACACTTAAGGATTCGATGTTGTTTAGTAGATATGGAATATAAGTAGGGAGACCGAATGTTGTTCGGGGTCTCGGATGGGATCCGGGATATCACGAGGAGATCTAGAATGGTCCGGAGAATAAGATTCACATAAGGAAAGTCCAATTCCGGAGTTCGAGAATTATTCCGGTGTTTTCATCGGAATGATCTACAAGGGTCTAGAAGGTTCACCGGACTGGAAGGGGAAGGGTACATGAATGTGTCATGAATAAGTGGAATGGTTGCATCATGTCCTAGGTCACTTGGTTGGGCATTTATAAGAAATAAATTAGCTCCAAATTGAAAGTCAAAAGGCAAGTTGGGAAAGTCAAACTGGGACAACGTATCCTAGTGGGGGAAGGAAAGAATCCTTCTTTCCCTCCACTACAAGCCAACTAGGAGAGGGAGTTGGGGAAGAATTCAAACTCCCCTCTCCCAAGCTGCCCTCCCTCTCATAAATAGAGGGGAGGGGGTGCCCCAAGAGACACACAACCAGCCCCTCCCCACACCACCGCTGCCTCCGCCTAGCGCCGCCTCCCTAGCTGCCGCCGACTCCACCTCCTCTCCGGCCCTCTAAACCCTAGATCGCTAGAAACCCTAATTCTCCATCATAACCTGCTCCGGCTTAGGTGAAGCCCTGTAGGATCTTCCCTCTACTTCTGACACCACGCCGTCGTGCTGCCGGAATCATGAGGGGAGAACTACAACCTCCGCTGCCTGCTGGAACAAGGGAGAAGAAGTTCTTCATTGAGTACCGAACATGTGACGGACTGCGGAAGCGCTGCCGAAACGCAGCACCGGAAGGATCGTCTATGCAATCTTGAGATCGGCAAGTGTACGACCACATCACCCACGAGAATCTGCTCTCGTTAACCGCTTTGGAATCTTAGAGGGTGAGTACTCTGATCGACTCGTTGCTACAACCTAGTAGATAGATCTTGGCTTGTTTGTGTTCATGCGGTGTTGTTTTCCATGCTACGAACCCCTACAGTGGTATCAGATCCGTGTCTATATGTAGATCTATTGCACGAGTAGAACACAATGGTCATTGTGGGTGTTGATGCTTTTGTTGTCGATTGCTTCTTGTGTACTTTGCATCTTGCGGGATGGTGGGATGAAGCGGCCCAGGCTAACCTTACATGACATCGTTCATGAGACTTTCTCCACGCTTGACATGCAACTTGTATTGCATAAATGTCTTTGCGGGTGCCTGTTTCTCCCAACATAGTGGAGATTCAATTTACAACGGGTGATTGATAATAGTAGTATCAACGCGTTGTGGTTATTGTTCGTGAGTTAGAATGATACTTATTGAAAGCCCCAAACCACGTAAAACATGCAAAGAAAATTAGAGGCGTCTAACTTTGTTTTGCAGGGGTGTGCTGTGATGTGAGATGGCTATGATTGTGACTATATATGATGTATGCAATGTTCCTTATTGTAAGTAGGCAACCTGCAGGAGCCTTATGGTTGTCTTTTGATTTTGTTAAGAAATGCGTGTCTATTATTCAAAGTAGTTGTAATAGTTGATGCTGGTGGACGATAACCATGGAGCGGTGCCACTGACCTTGACGCCACGTTGGTGATGATGGAGATCATGTTCGTGCTTGAAGATGGATATTAGAAGCACAAGAAGAAGGTCTATATCATATCACATATTATGAATTGCATGTGATGTTGATCCTTTTATGCATCTTGTATTGCTTAGTTCACAACGATATCATTATAAGATGATCCCTCTCACAAAATATCAAGTTATAAAGTGTTCATCCTTAGTAGGCACCGTTGTCAAAGCTCGTTGTTTCGAAGCACCACGTGATGATCGGGTGTGTTAGATTCTGCGAGTGTATACAACGGGAGCAAGCCAGATTTGCTCATGTGGAAGCTAAGGTTTGATCTTGACGAGCCTAGCATGTACAGACATGGTCTCAGAACAGGATCACCAAAAGGTAAAGCATGAGTCATATAGTATATATGATGAACATGTTGATTGTTCGCCATTGAAGCTACATAATCTCTCGTGATGATCTGTTTTGATGTGGTGGATTTGGTTCATGTGATCACTAAAACAATGCGAGGGATGTTTTTTTGAGTGGGAGTTCACCTAGATTAATTTAACTATTAATTAGAACTCAATTTGTCATAAGCTTAGTCTAAACTATTGCAAATATGTTGTAGATCAATGGCGGGCCCTACCATCAATTTTAATGCGTTCCTAGAGAAAGAAAAGTTGAAAAAACAATGGAAGCAACTTCGTGGATTGGTTCCGCAATTTGAGGATTGTCCTCAATGCTGGTAATTTGACCTATGTGCTGGATGCACCGCTGGGTGACCCACCTGCAGCTAATGCTATCGATGAGGTGAAGAATGTTTTCCTTGCTCGGAAGAATCAGTACTCCATAGTTCAGTGTGCTATCTTGTATGGTTTGGAATCAGAGCTTCAGAAGAGGTTTGAGAACCATGACCCACATGATATTGCCCGTGAACTCAAAATGATATTTGAGGCTCACGCGGCAGTTGAGAGTCATGAGGCTTCTGAAAAGTTCTTTAATTGCAAGATGGAAGAGGGCAGCTCCGTTAGTGAGCATGTGCTTAAGATGTCTAGGCACGCAAGTAAGCTCCAAAGCTTGGGTATAGTGATTCCTAATGCTTTGGGGATTCATCGTGTCCTCCAATCACTACCACCAAGTTACAAGAACTTTGTGATGAACTACAATATGTAAAACATGGACAAGTCGTTGCCCGAACTCTTCTCCATGTTAAAGTCTGCGGAAGTGGAGATCAAGAAAGATCACCAAGTTTTGATGGTCAATAATACCCCCAAATTCAAGAGACAAGGCAAGTCTAAGAAAAAGGGAAACTTCAAGAAGGGCGGTAAGAAAGTTACCGCGCCGGCAAAGAAGACCAAGGCTGGACCTAAGCCTGATACCGAGTGCTTTTACTGCAAGAGAGAAGGTCACTAGAAGCGGAATTGCCCTAAGTACTTGGAGGATTTGAAGAACGACAACATCAAGAAGAAAGGTATATCTGATATACATGTTATTGATGTGTATCTCACTAGTAGTCGTAGTAGTGCCTGGGTATTTGATACTGGTTCGATTGCTCATATTTCTAACTCAAAATAGGTGCTGCAGAATAGACGGAAACTAGCGAAGAACGAGGTGACGATGCGCGTTGGAAATGGATCAAAGGTTGATGTGATTGCGGTCGTCATGCTACCTCTTCCTCTACCATCGGGATTAGTTTTATACTTAAATAATTGTTATTTGGTGCCTGCGTTGAGCATGAACATTATATTTGGATCATGTTTATTGCGAGAAGGTTACTTGTTTAAGTCCGAGAATAATGGTTGTTCGATTCATATGAGTAATATGTTTTATGCAAATGCACCTTTGATAGATGGTCCATTCTTGTTGAATCTCGATTGTAATACACATATTAATAACATTGAAGCTAAATGTTTGAAATTGAGCGATAATTCGACCTATATGTGGCACTGTCGTCTTGGTCACATTGGAGTGAAGCGTATGAAGAAACTCCATTCCGATGGACTTCTTGAATCACTTGATTTCGAATCACTTGAAATATGCGAAGCATGTCTGATTGGTAAAATGACTAAGACTCCATTTTCTGGTATGATGGAGCGAGCTACAGACTTATTGGAAACCCTACATACCGATGTGTGTGGCCCAATGAGTGTAACATCACGCGGTGGTTATCGTTATGTTCTTACCTTCACAGATGACTTGAATATATATGGGTATATCTATTTCATGAAACATAAGTCTGAAACTTTCGAGAAGTTTAAGGAATTTCAAAGTGAAGTAGAGAATCAACATAACAAGAAGATTAAGTTTCTATGATCTGATCGTGGAGGTGAATATCTAAGTTACGAGTTTGGCGAGCATTTGAAGAAATGTGGAATACTTTCACAATTGACACCGCCAGGAACACCACAACATAATGGTGTGTCCGAACATCGTAATTGAACTCTCTTAGATATGGTTCGTTCTATGATGTCACTTAAAGATTTACCGCTATCATTTTGGGGTTATGCATTAGAAACAGACGCATTCACTTTAAATAGGGCACCATATAAATCCGTTGAAACGACACCGTATGAATTGTGGTTTGGGAAGAAACCTAAATTATCGTTCCTTAAAATTTGGGTTTGCGAAGCTTATGTAAAGAAGTTATAGCCCGACAAGCTTGAACCCAAAGCGTAAAAATGCGTCTTCATAGGATACCCGAAGGAAACTATTGGGTATACCTTCTATCATAGATCCGAGGGAAAAATCTTTGTTGATAAGAATGGATCCTTTCTAGAGAAGGAGTTTTTTCTCGAAATAAGTGACTGGAAGGAAAGTAGAACTCGACGAGGTTGTCGAACCTTCTCTCAGATTTGAGAGTAGCGCAACACCGGAAGTAGTTCCTGTGGCGCCTACAAGAGAGGAAGCTAATGATGTTGATTATGAAACTTAGGTTGAAGTTACTACGGAACCTCGCAGGTCAACGAGAATTCATACCACTCCCGATTGGTATGATCCCGTTATGACTGTCATGTTGGTAGACAACACCGACGACCTTGCGACATATGAGGAAGCGATGATGAGCCTAGATTCCAATAAATGGTAAGAAGACATGAAATCCAAGATTGGATCCATGTACAAAAACCAAGTATGAACTTTGGTGGACTTACCGGATGGCCAGAAGGCTTTCGAGAACAAATGGATTTTCAAGAAGAAAACAGATGCAGATGGTAATGTTACTGTCTATAAAGCTCGACTTGTCGCAAAAGGGTTTCGACAAATTCAAGGGGTTGACTACGATGAGACTTCTCACCAGTAGCAAAGCTAAAGTCTATGAGGATCTTGTTAGCAATCGCTTCATATTATGATTATGAGATATGGCAGCTGGATGTCAAAACGGTGTTCCTCAATGGAGACATTAATGAAGAGTTGTATATGGTACAACCCAAAGGTTTTGTCGATCCTAAAGATGCTAACAAGGTATGCAAACTTCAACAGTCCATTTATGGATTGAAGCAAGCATCCCGAAGTTGGAATCAACGTTTTGATAAGGTAATCAAAAGTTTTGGTTTTATACAAACTTATGGAGAAGCTTGTATTTACAAGAAAGTGAGTGGAAGCTCTGTAGCATTCCTAGTACTATATGTGGATGACATATTGTTGATTGGGAATGATGTAGACCTTCTTAGTAGTGTCAAGGATTATTTGAATAATAGTTTTTCAATGAAAGATCTTGGCAAAGTAGCTTACATATTAGGCATAAATATTTATAGAGATAGATCCAGACACCTAATATCATTGTCACAGAGTACATATTTGCAAAAAGTTCTAAAGAGGTTTGGAATGGAAGATAGCAAGAAAGGGTTCTTGCCCATGTTGCCCAATACGACCTTGAGTAAAACTCAAAGTCCTGCTACGGCAGAAGATAGAGAAAGGATGAGTAAGACTCCCTATGCCTCAGCCATAGGATCTATCATGTATGTCATGCTATGTACTAGACCCGACATTGCATATGTTGTTAGTTTGACTAGAAGATATCAAAGTGATCCAGGAGTGGATCATTGGACAGCGGTCAAAAATATCCTTAAGTACCTGAGAAGAACTAAGGATATGGTTCTTTCTTATGGAGGTGATGAACATCTCATTTTTAATGGTTACACAAATGCTAGTTGGAACACCGATCCGGATGATTCTAAATCTCAATCTGGATACGTATTTACTTTGAATGGTGCAGCAGTTAGCAGGAGGAGTGAAAAGCAAAGCATTGTGGCGAGATCTTCAACTAAATCAGAATACATAGCTGCTTCGGAGGCTTCACAAGAGGCAATATGGATGAAGGAGTTAATTACAGAGCTCGATGTGGTTCCAAGTGCGCTGGACCCAATGTCTATCTACTGTAATAACACGGGCGCCATAGCCAATGCGCAAGAACCAAGGTCACACAAGAAGCTGAAGCATATCAAGCTGCGTTTTCACGCTATTCAAGAGCATGTCCAAGATGGTGACATAAAGATTTGCAAAGTACACACAGATCTCATGTGGCGGATCCGTTGACTAAACCTCTCCCGACGGCAAAACATGACCTGCACCAAACCGCCATGGGTGTTTAGTATATTACCATGTAACCTAGATTAGTTGACTCTAGTGCAAGTGGGAGACTGTTGGATATATGCCCTAGAGGCAATAATAAAAGTAGTTATTATTATATTTTTGTGTTTATGATAAATGTTTACATTCATGCTATAATAGTATTAATCGGAAACATTAATACTTGTGTGATTTGTAAACTAAATTAGAGTCCCTAGTAAAGCATCTTTATAATACTAGCTTGTTGGTTGATAGATGATCATGGTTTCCTGATCATGAACATTGAGATGTTATTAACAACAAGATCATATCATTAGGAGAATGGTGTGATGGACATACTCCTATAGATAAGCGTAGCATAAAGATAAAGTCATTTCAATAGTTTGTTTGCTATAAGATTTCTGATACATAGTAACCTAATTCCTTCGACCATGAGATCATGCTAATCAACATCATTGGAAGGATGCTTTGATGACATCAAACACCACACCGTAACTGGGTGGCTATAAAATTGGCAATGAGTGTTCGGAAAGTATGTGTTGAGGCACATGGATCAAGAGTGGGATTTGTCCATCCATATGACAGATAGATATACTCTGGGCCCTCTCGATGGAATGTCATCCAATTAGCTTGCAAGCATGTGACTGGCTCACAAGGGATCACATATCACGGGAACGAGAAAATAGTACTTATCGGTAATGAGGTTGAACTAGGTATGCAGAGATACCGACGGTCAAACCTCGGATAAGTAAACTATCGCGAGACAAAGGGAAATTGGTATCGTATGTAAGTGGTTCATTCGATCGCAAAGTGATCATAGAAATATGTGGGATCCATATGAATTTCCAGATTCCTATATTGGTTATTGATCGGAGAAGTGTCTCGATCATGTCCGCGTAATTCACGAACCGTAGGGAGACACACTTAAGTATTCGATGTTGTTTAGTAGATATGGAATATAAGTAGGGAGACCGAATGTTGTTCGGAGTCTCGGATGGGATCCGGGATATCGCGAGGAGATCCAGAATGGTCTGGAGAATAAGATTCATATAAGGAAAGTCCAATTCTAGAGTTCGGGAATGATTCCGGCGTTTTCACTGGAATGATCTAGAAGGGTCTACAAGGTTCACCGGATCGGAAAGGGAAGGGTACATGAATGTGTCATGAATAAGTGGAATGATTGCATCATGTACTAGGTCACTTGGTTGGGCATTTATAAGAAATAATTTAAGCTCCAAATTGAAAGTCAAAAGGCAAGTTTGAAAAGTCAAACTGGGACAATGTATCCTAGTGGAGGAAGGAAAGAATCCTTCTTTCCCTCCACCACAAGCCAACTAGGAGAGGGAGTTCGGGAAGGATTCAAAATCCCCTCTCCCAAGTTGACCTCCCTCTCATAAATAGAGGGGAGGGGGTGCCCCAAGAGACACACAACCAGCCCCTCCCCACAGTAACGTCGCCGCCCAGCGCCGTCGCCGCACTACCGCCGGTTCGTCGCTACCGCCCTAGCCGCCGCCAACTCCACCTCCTCCTCTCCGGCCCTCTAAAACCCTAGATTTCTAGAAACCCTAATTCTCCACCATAACCTTCTCTGTCTTAGAAGAAGTCCTGCAGGATCTTCCCTCTACTTCCGACACCATGTCGTCGTGCTGCCGGAATCGTGAGGGGAGAACTACAACCTTCGTTGCCTGCTGTAACAAGGGAGAGGAAGGTCTTCATCGAGTACCGAACGTGTGACCGACTACGGAAGCATTGCCGGAACGCAACGCCGGAAGGATCGTCTACGCGATCTTGAGATCGGCAAGAGTACAACTACATCACCCACGAGAATCTCCTCTCGTTAACCGATTTAGAATCTTCGAGGGTGAGTACTCTAATCGACTCGTTGCTACAATCTAGTAGATATATCTTGGCTTGTTTTTGTTCATGCGGTAGATTTTTTTTGTTTTCCATGCTACGAACCCCTACAACCACACCCCCTGTAGGCGTGGACCAGGGTGGCCCGCGCCTGGGAGGGGTGTGGGCCCCCTGTGGCCCAACTCCGCCTCTCCTTCTAGCTTCCTTCGTCTTCTGAGAAAATATAATTTTCTGTAGTTTTTCTGATCTTCGCGAAATTGCATCAAAACACCGCTTTTTCCATAAGAATCCTAACTCCGACATTTCATCCTCCAAGAATCATCCAACATGCAAC
Source organism: Avena sativa (assembly GCA_916181665.1). Lineage (NCBI taxonomy): Eukaryota > Viridiplantae > Streptophyta > Magnoliopsida > Poales > Poaceae > Avena > Avena sativa. The sequence continues at coordinate 381,883,686 of OV702281.1, read as the reverse complement.
AATAGATGAAAAGACATAAGTAACACCTCTTAATAAGAAATATATCAATGAATAGAGGCAAATTATGATATAGAATGGTGATGCAAATTAGACGTATCAACTCCTCCCAAGCTTAGACCTCGCTTGTCCCCAAGCAAAAACTGAGCTCGGTAAACATGTCCGCAGGTTTATGGAGTGAAGTGTCGATAAAAAGAATACGGACAAGAAGTATCACACTTACCAATACACAACTCATAGAAGAAAGCAAATCACCATTATATAACTTAGATTGCAACAAGTATGGGAGTCACAATAAATATGCATAAAGATAAATCATAATTGGGATTGGCAAACTTTGTTCTTGGTCAGAGAACAGTTGGAAAATAGTTTTCAAGTAAAGCTTTTGTAAAGAATTTTATAACAGGCATACTTTTTGCTCAAACATAAAAGGTTTTTCACAATGATAGGTTTCAAAGTAATACTCATTTAGATAAGAGTCTTGTGCAAACAAGGAAGATAGAGAACATGATTGAATAAATCATCATATGAATGCTTGAAACACAACAACTCAAATGCTTGCTGAAGATAGAGAGGAAGTAGGTTTACTGACTCAACTTAGAAGTAGAAGAAAGGCTCTTCATAGAGGGAAGTAGGGATTTCAATTTCATAAAGAGCTTTCAAAAGAGTATGGTACTTACTAGCTTTGAGCTCTCATTGACCCTATCATAAGCATCTTGAGGTGATTAAGGTTAAAGTGAACAAAGATGGAGTATATGCTTGACGAAATATAAGTTGGCAATCTCATGTACCTTGAGTGCGAGGGCCGCTCCTCATGCTACTCAACTTTAGTTACCGGTAAGTTCTTATCATAGTAAGTACATGCGTATCATAGAGAACCGCCAACGGGGTACCCCTTGCACATGATACAGTAGTTATCCATAATCAAAATGACAAGGCAAGCAGACAATGAGCATCTCAGAAATCTCTTATTTACCATGGGAAAATGGTGCGTTTTTATCTCTTTCCTCTTTTCAATATGTCTCTTCCTTTTTATATAAGGAGAAAGCTTCATAGATTGCTCATTATCGTGATGCTGCAAGTTTCCACCATGATTAGGCATGGCTTAGGCTAGCGGCCCAGGCGTTTCTCTAACACATATACATAACTCCATGGACTTACAATCTCCCCTTTTATTTCACACCGACGACATCCGCAAACAAAAGAGCATGATATCAACTGGGTATGTATTTACAGGTGTTGAAAGCTTTCCCCATGACAGCACAGTTCTGCTAATCCCAACGTATAGATGCAAGCATATACAACTTTGATGACACAATGGTTCAAGTTTATTAGGGTCAAGAAAATAAGGTGTGCCATCAAGTTCGTGAGAGCTTTACTAACTAGTTTTCTCATAACAAAATAATTTTTAATTTGAAAGATAGATGAAGCTTGAGAATTTACTTGGAATAGCAATAATGCTAATAGGTAGATATGGTGGACACAAATGGCACATGTTTTGGTTTAAGGGAGTTGTATGCATGAGAAGTATTCCCTCTCAGCACGGGTTTTTGGCTAGCAAGGCTGGGTAGCAAGCAAAAGAATTGAAGGAAACAAGAAAACATACAAGTAATAAATTCAAACATGCAATCTTCTTTGAAGACACAAAAGATCCTAAATAAAGAATACTAAGCTTATGAGCCAATCAAGAAAGAAAATAAATGATACAAAATACCTATAAGCCTTTTTCTCTTTTCCTTTCAAACCTCAAAAAGTGTTGCTACTGACCAGAGCTCGGTTTGCCAAAACCAATTTAGATCTACTTGATGCTCCCAAAGTGATACCAATACTGATCAACAAGATCAATCATATAATAGAGATTGCAAACTAAAATAAGAAGTGCAAAAAGTAAAATATGAAACTTCTCATTAATATTCCATAAAGGCACTCACACCAAGGGATACATAGATAACCAACTAAAGGAGAGATACTTCCACAATGCAAACCAACCTATAAGATAACTTCTCTACCCAAGATATGACTCTACTAAAAAGGTAAAAAGATAAAAGATAATGATGTGATACCGCGGCACTCCCCTAAGCTTGGAACAAGCCAAGGGGATGCCAAACCTGATGACGAATTACTCCTTCAGTGGTGGTGGTGCTCCCTTGTTTAGGGTGAGAAAACCCTCCAACATCTTATGAAGCCTGTTATTCTCCTCTTGAAGTGTATCCACCCTCATACTTAGAGCATGGTACTTATCACAAAACTCATCGGTGGTTCAAAGGGCTTCCACTGCCTCAGGGCAGGATCTAATGTCTGGAACGGAAATCATCCTTCCCTGCATATTACGAGAAAAAGCATGTCCAGTGTTAATTGCTCCTACAAAAGTAGGTTTCCTTGCCCTTGACCCTACGAAGGTTTGTTCCTCAATGATTGCTGACATGTTCTTTACTTCCTCCTCGACGGTCCAATCCATGTCTTCGCGCCTAGCAGCGATAATTTCTTCTTCCACGGGCCCCTTGCCCTTGTCGTTGGCGGAGACCATGGTGCTCTAAACTTGACAAGATTTCCTGACAGAAATAGATCGAAACGTAAACACGACGAGAACACGATATACGAACCTCGGGGGATCTGGGAGGTTATATATTACGAAGTTTCAATGCATAAGGAAGGTACCGTGCGAAAACAAGGCGAAGACGGACTCCACGGGGCTGACACCCCCTAGTGGTGTGGCCAGCTGGGGCCTGCGCCACTGGTGGGTGTGGCCCACCTGGGCTCCGTTTCCTCCTCTATTTTGTTCCATAACTTTCCATATGTAATAAAATATTAAAAAATATAAAGATTTTTTTTGCGAACCTTCTGTTTGCAGCACTTTTTACCTATTCAAAGACAGACTCTGTAGATTCCTTCTCTCCATCACCTGAAAATTCCTTTCATGCAAAACCTTGCACAAACTTCATTAGCAACATTAGTGTGCGCAAAACCAATAAACCTTTAGGTTCAAACTTCAACTGAAATCCATCAAAACAAAAGCTACTATAGCAACTCCTTTCAAAATCCCAAAAATAATCTGAAAGGGAATCAACATAAGAGGCAAATGCAAATGATGGCAGAAATCTGTCAAAACAGACCAGCAGGTAAAGATTGATTTTTTCAAAAATCTTCTGTTGCTCAAATCAAAAAGTGCAAAACTAATGAAATTTGGATAACAACTTGGAGAATAAGCACAGAAAGTTACAGCTCCATCCGTTGTATTGAGATCCTTCACGAATTTTTACAATTCAGCACAAAAAATCTGTCCCAAGACAGCAACTTTTCACAACTCCTCTACTTCTCAAAAGTGGTTGATCTTGACTCAAAACCAAACAAAAAGGATAAGGAGAGGTTATTACAAGTAATAACTTCCAAGACTCAACAAAACTATTGGGTTATCTCCCAAGAAGTACTTTTCTTTAATGCCTTTAAGTTAGGCTTGATAATTTCAATGATGCTCACATAGGAGATATGGATTTGAAGTGAAAGAGAGCATCAAGAAGCAAATATCCAACACATTTGAGTCTAACCCACTTACTATGCAAGGGAGTCTCATGAGAAAACAAATTGTTGAAACAAGAGGCCATTAGCATAGGGAGACAAAATAAATACAACTTCAAAGCTTTCAGCATAAAATGGGGAAACTTAATATTATTGAGATGCATAAAACCATGTTCCCCTCTCTCATAATAACTTTCAGTAGCACTTTGAATAAAGTTGAAAATATAACTGTCACAAGAAACAACTTTATCATTAGAATGAGCATACATACAATCATCAAAAGGAGGTCTAAGGTCATAAACTGGATCAATAGAAGCAAGTTGTTCAACCCTGAAACCTTCATTAGGAAAACTATTTTCATAAGGAGCTTTAGCAAATTTGGAAAAGTTAAACTCATAAGAATATCCATCAAACTTAGTTAAAAATTTCTCCTTTTTACAATCTATAATAGCTCCACAAGTGTTCAAGAAAGGTCTTCCAAAGATAATAGGACAATTTTTACTAACTGCTGAACTAAGCACTAGAAAATCAGCAGGATACTTAATCTTACCGCAAAGGACTTCCACATCTCTTACAATACCAATAGGGCAAATGGTTTCCTTATTAGCAAGGTGAATAACCACATCAATGTACTCAAGCTCACAAGGACCAATTTCATGCATAATTTCCCTGTAAAGCTCATAAGGAATAACACTAGAACTAGCACCAATATCACATAAACCATAATAGCAATGATCACCAATCCTCATAGAAAAGCACAGGGACACTAGTTTTCCTAGCTTTAGTAGGATAAGAGACAATATTAGAAGCGTCTTCACAAAAGACAATGTGCCCAACTTCTACGTTTTTAGTGACAAGATCTTTCTCAATGGCTACTACAGGTTCAATGTTTATTTGCTCATCAGGTTCCACAGTTTCCTTTGTACCTTTGTCACTAATTATCATAGAATACTCCTTTACCTTAGCTGGGAAAGGTGTTTTCTGAACATAAGGTTCAGGCAAAATATGAGCAATAGTACAAACTTCAGTATTTCTAGCAGGAACATGATTAACAACATCTTTATAAGGTGCATGGTACTTGTTCCACTTATTTTTAGGAATTTCTATGTAATAGGCAAAGGCCTTAAAACAATTGGCAATACTTTGAGAATCAAGACCATACTCAGTACTAATATCACGGAAGTCATTAGTTCCCATAAAAGATATAATGCATTTATAATCATAATTTATACCTGACTTCCTTCCTTTTTCATTCTCCCCTGCTTTAGTGTTCTCTTGAATACGGTCTAGAAGATCCCATTTAGCTTCTTCCTTCATACGTGTGAATGATCTAGCACAAGAAGCATATAATAAATCTTTATCATGAAGAGAAAGTCATGCATAAAAGTTATTGATAATAATATTGTTAGGGAGTTCATGAATAGGACATTTAAGCATTAGTAACTTCAATCTCCCCCAAGCTTGAGCTGTACTTTCTCCATCACGAGGCCAAAATTTATATATTTGATTCCTATCCTTATGAATCTCACTGGGAGGATAGAATTTAGAATAAAAGAGAGGTACTATTTCCTACCATTCCATAGATTGTCCATTCTTCAGCAGCTTATACCATTCTTCAGCTCTTCCTTTCAATGATATAGAGAGTAACTTCTTCTTCACATGTTCAGTAGTGATACCTGCACACTTAAACAACCCACATAATTCATAGATAAAGAGCAAGTGATCGCCAATGTGGATAGTTCCATCCCCTAAATAATTATCCATAACACGATCAACAATACTTGTAGGTATCTTAAAAGGATCTATCTCAACAGGTGGTGGCTCATCTACTACCCAAGAAGTGGTAGCAGTTTTCCCAAACAAAAAACCAAGTGGGTTATCCATATTGGAAACAAAGTAACAAACAGAAATAAAAAGAAATACTCACAGTAGAAGTTTCCTTTACCAATTCCACTCTTCAATATTGCTTCACTCTCCGGCAACGACGCCAGAAAATAGTCTTGATGACCCACAAGTATAGGGGGTGTATCATAGTACTTTTGATAAATAGGAGTGTGGATCCCAACGAGGAGCAGAAGGTGCTGACTAGTGGTAGGGGCAGGAAATCTCTATAAATACTTAGCAAATGGATTTTTAGGGGTTTTCTCATAAAGCAAGGAAATAAAGTGCAAGTAATAAAGACAGCAAATAATTGCAGCAAGTGGCCCAATCCTTTCTTAGCAAAGGACAAGCCGGTGGAAATACTTATGAGGACCAAACGTTCTCGAGGACACATGGGAATATTGTCAAGTGCTTTCGCTTCATATAGCTGAGTAGTCTTCTTTGGTTTTATAAGTGTTGTGTGCGTGAACCTGTGCTAATGTACCGACCTTACTTGGACTAATACATACTTGTGATTAAAACCCCTTGCAAGCATCCGCAACTACAAGAAAGCAATTAAGATATAAACCTAACCACAGCCTTAAACTCTGAGATCCTACACTCCCTTGTGCAATGGTTTCCTAACGGGGTTTAGGTTTCTGTCACTCCGGCAACCCCACAATTAGTAGCCAAATACACAATGCATTCCCCTAGTCCCATAAATGGTGAAGTATCATGTAGTCGACGTTCACATGACACCACTAGAATAATAGCAACACAACTTAAATATCAAACCATTGAATAATATCTCAACACAATTCCACTACTAACAACATGACTTCTCCCATGTCCTCAAGAACTAAACAGACTACTCACGAGACATCATTGGATCAAGATCAGAGATGATATGATGATGAATAACAATCTGAACATAAACAATAATTCAATGGTTCCACTCACAAGCATCAACTACAATAGTAATCAACACCCGGGAAGTTTCCCCTAAGAACTATGCAAGATTCAACACAATTGTTATAGCGGGATGGAGTGGCGATGATGGTGCTGGTGGATATGATGGTGTGGATGATGATGATGTTGATCGCGACGATCTCCCCTCTCCGGGAAGGAATTTCCTCGGCAGAAATCTGTCTACTGGAGAGCTCTTTCTCTCTCGGTGTTTTCTGCCCCGCAGAGGCGACGGAGTCTTTCTGTGGTCCCTCCCCGTGTATTAGGGTTTCGAGGAGAAGATATAGGCCAGAGGGCAGAGCCAGAGGTGGGCCAGGGTGGTCACACCCCTGTAGGCGCGGCCCAGGGTGGCCCATGCCTAGGGGTGTGGGCCCCATGTGGCCCAACTCTGCCTCTCCTTCTGGCTTCCTTCGTCTTCTGGGAAAATTGCATCAAAACACCGCTTTTTCCATCAGAACCCTGACTCCGGTAGTTCATCCTCCAAGAATCATCCAACATGCAAAAACAGATGAAAAGACATAAGTAACACCTCTTAATAAGAAATATATCAATGAATAGAGGCAAATTATGATATAGAATGGTGATGCAAATTGGACGTATCAAACCCACATTGTAACCTACTCCTCCCAACTAGTATGTAAGGGAGGGTAGAGCTTGTTGGGAATATTCCCTAGAGGAAATCATGTATGATGTGATTCTCGATGTATTCATAAAGTTATTAAGTTGTCCTTGCATGAACATCTCATGTATATCATTGAATATGTGATTCAGTTGTGGAACTATATATTCATGTTGTTCATACTAAATATAATTGGTAGTTGAGGTTGTGCTGGACACACAACTTAGATAAATATGAAAGTCGGCTGATGAGTTAGTTCCACTTATCATGGGCATGGTGATGCTATTTCAACTTACACGGACTTGGCTAAAGAGTTTAGAGAGTCAGACCGACCCAGAGTTGAGATGCAACGAGTATGTTGACATTTGTAGTCTCAAGCAATGGAATCCTTGGACTGAGGTGATCACATCATCTAAGTTGTGGATTGCTAACTTAGGTTTTATCAAACGATGTTCCATAAATGGGTTGTTATGAAGGTAGAGTTTGGGTTGGTTGTGAGTCAAGATGCATGACATGGATTACCAAGATGGGATTTGCCCCTCCGTAATGGAGAGATATACTCTAGGCCCACTCGTGTGATATGATTCAGAAGCATGGCCATGCGCTACTCAGTTAAGTGTTAACTAAGGAGTCGGACTAATACTTAGTCTAGTGAATTGTATATCACAGAACGATAAGAGGGTTGAGATAATAAAGGGATGGCAACTACTCGCTTATAGCTCGACAAGGTATATCGTGTGGCAAAGGGACTTGGACGAAAGTCACATTGCAGGTTGTCTTCCAAACTTTACGCACTTGGGAGTTGGCACGTCTTGCTAGAGGCCGCTACCATCTATCGACTTGAGACCAAGTGTTCATGGGAGTGAGTTGGACTCAAAGCTATGACGGGATACTTGAAGGAGTAGCTCATGTCGTGTCCAGGTGTATGTGAACCTATAGGGTCACACACTTAAGAGTAAGGAGCCCATGTGTATTAGATCCATGTGGTAGTTGGGGTACAGCCTAGATGGGCCTCAAGAGTTGAGCCCAACTAGGGATTTATATAAGTGGAGCAATAGTGGATAGTCCCTAACCTAGCCGTCAGTTTCTCCACTCCTAAATAGGGTTAGGCATGATCTAGCAGTCCTCTGCTCGTGCTCCTTCCTGTACGTGTGGATACCGGTAGAGGCGTTGACCATGCGGCGCTGGAGACAAAGGGATTTGGTGAAAGAGTTCATGAGGATTCGGAGGAGCTGTTCGTGAGATCGATCGACACTACATCAACTGGCGCGCTTCATCAATAATCCGCACATGCACGTCTAGTGGTAAATCTCGTGGCCTATTACCTGAGCTGGATCTTGGGAGTACCATGTAGGATAAAAGTTTTGTTTATCTGATCACGGTCCAACAGAGCTAGGGTTATAGGTAGATTCCTCCAGTTCTCACTTGAAAGAACATGTGGGCCCCATGTGTGGTTCTGGTACTTAATGACAATCTTTATGGACTAATGTGTGTATTAAGTTGCACTTGTAGGATTTGTCCATTGGCATCTCTTGGAGCATGTGTTGGCTTCAAGGTCGATAATATGAAGAAGAAGATATGTTGTGCAAGCTCAAAATGCGGCATCTCTAGAAGATCTCATGTTTGATGCTTGCCATCCACGGTGATCATGGATCGATGATGAGGAATCAAGAAAGGTGTTCCATCTTGAGAAGGGCAAGATCATCTACATCAAGCTCAAGTGGAATGCTCAAGTCAAAGGTATAATCTTGATAGGTTTTCCCTTTTGCCGGTCTCATGTTGTGTGTGGGAGACCGGGTTTAGGATAGATAACCGTACTATCAAGAGGGGCTCTCGAATGAGTAACTCGATCACATCGTTCGGAGAGAGTTCAAACCTTTGCATACTTGCATCATCGTATTTGGTTGTTATTTGGTCTTATTGATGCGTGCAACAACACTTCGTTGGGAGACCCCAAGAGGAAGGTAAGATGCGGTACATCAGCAAGTTTTCCCTCAGTAAGAAACCAAGGTTATCGAACCAGTAGGAGGAAGGAAATGTCCCAAAGGTGTTGCAATAAATGTGGAAACCTGCACAACACAAACTCAAGACTTTACCCCAACTAACAGTAAGGTTGTCAATCTCACCGGTTTCTATAACAAAGGATTAACTGTATGGTGTGAAAGATGATGATGGTTTGCAGCAAGTAAACAGTAACAGTGGAAGATGTATCAATGGTAAGGATTGGACCGGGGTCCATAGTTCACTAGAGGTGCTCTCCTTAGATAAACAACATGGCATGAAGGGTAAACAAATTATAGCAGGGCAATTGACAGGAACTGAGCAAGGCATAACAAAGCAATACTATACAAAAAGATCCTACGAGATTCGATTGGGCAATACAACAATATACATAGACCGCCATCCAACTACATCTATGACTAGAAGTCCGCCTTCAGGTTATCATCTGAACCCCCTCCGGTATTAAGTTGCAAGCAACAGACAACTGCTTTAAGCAAAGTGTGTAAGGTAAACAATCCACTTGTTCCATGAACAAGAGACCGTTATTTTCTCCCTAGTGGCAACAACACATCTACAACCGAATATGTCACTTCCCTTGGATACTAGAGGCATGAACCCACTATCGAGTATAAATACCCCCTCAAGATAGCTACTAACAAAGGAGAGCATGCAAGATCACAAACAACACAGACATGATAGAATCAATAAGAAAAAACCATTAATCAATCTGACATAGTAATCTCAATATCCATCGGATCCCCGCAAACACAACATGCATGATTACAAATAGATTAGATCGTGATCATGAACGGAGCTCACAAGATCTATACATGAAAGCACAAGGAGGAGATACAACCATCTAGCTACTACATGGACTCGTAGTCCAAGGTGGAACTACTCACGCTTCATACCGGAGAAGAAGGCCTCCGGGATGATCTCCCCTCCGGCAGGGTGCCGAGAAGAACTTCAGATCCCCCCGATCTAGGGACGATGGTAGCAGCGACTATAGACGATTTCGTGGAGTTTTGATCGGGTGCCTAGGGTTTCTGCATCGGGAGCTTCTTATATGCGAAGAGACGAGGCTGGGATGCGGCCAGGGGGGCCACACCCTGCCCAGGCGCGGCCCAGGGTGGGACCGCGCCTAGGAGGGTCTGGCCGCCCTATGGCGCCCCTTCGTCTCTCCTCTGGACTCCTTGTTGCCCACGTTAAAATATTGAATTTGGATTTTGTCCCGTCCAATTCCGAGAATATTGATTTTATGCCTTTCTGGAACCAAAAACAGAAGAAAACAGACAACTGAAACTGTGGCAACTTGTTAATAGGTTAGTTCCAGAAAACATATAAAAACAACTCAAAGTGTAGACAAAGCAAAGCAAAGTAGATACTAAACAAGCATGGAGCATCAAAAATTATAGATACGTTTCCGACGTATGACTTATCCATGTGAGGATATAGAGATTGTGTTAATCTCCATAACAAGCTCTTGTTCATCAATATTGGATCTCCCCTTTATATTTTGTTGCGAGTTTGTTCTTGGAGGTTTTCCGGATTCTCACCAAGTGAGGTATCACACTATAAAATACATGAAGTATTCTCACTTGGTGGTATCCAATATTTTTATAGGGTACCTCATGTCGTTCTCTTTCTAACGCATTTGGAATCGGGTTAATCAGAGCTACCAATCAAAAGTTATCATAGTTTGAAGTTTGACTATTTGATTTATAAAACAGAAAAAAAAAGAACTTTTATTTTTCTGGGCCGACCAGTACTACCGCAGCCTAGTACCGGTCGAGCCAATGGCGCAACCCAGATCTCTGTCTCCCTAGCTAGTCAGGTCCGATAGTACCGGCCTGGCCCGGTAGTACCGCCCGGGTGGGCTGGTACTACCGGCCGGCCTTGGTACGCCTAGCACCAGCTCCAGCCCAGCCGCTTTGCTCCCACTGCAGCCCGCCCCACTGGTCTCGCCTTGTAGGCCACGCACCGCATGCTGCGCCCGCCAAGATTCGCTACGCGCGTTGACCTCGCGCGCCTACCGTCGCGCGCGCATGCCGCCTCGCTGCTGGCCCTGCGCTGGCCCCACGTTGGCCCCGATTTCCTGCACTAGGCACGCGCTTGCTCGCCTCAAACCGCTGCTTTCGCTTGCTGGTTTCTGCGTTGACTGGCTCTGTCTGGCGCTGTTGGGTTTGTTCGGTCCGGGGCGTTGACCGGTCAGTCCAGAAAAACACCCTAATGGGCAGAATTTGCCCTGCCCTTTAAATAGCTTTGCCCCTTTGGCATTTTGCGCTGCTTCTTCTTCATCTATTTTTGTCCAAGCTTTGACCCATTGTTCTTATTCTCTCTAGCTTGATTCAATTCTTCTCCTCCAATGATTCTTGCCTATATTTGAGTGGAAGATATAGGAGATCCTCATCTATGTTTTGACCAAACCAAAACATCTCTTTGTGAGTGTATCTTTGGGATCTATATCTTGGGGGATTTTGTGTCCCTCTTTGTGTTCTTCCTCTCTTGTTCCACCAATATCGTTAGTAGCTTTGTTGGAACTTGAGAGTGAGGGATTGAAGCATCTTTGTGGTGTTCTTGCCTCTTGCATTTGGTGCACCGGTTTGAGTTCTCCTCGGAGGATTTAGTGAGTGAAAGTTGAGAAGCTTTTTACTCTTGGGATCTTGGAACCCTAGACGGTTTGTTGTGTTGTAGGTGTGTGGATTACTTAGGGCCTCCAATTGAGCTGTGGAGCTTCCCCAAGATTTTTTGTTGGGAGCCTCCAATTAAGTTGTGGATAAGTGCCCCAACCTTGTGAGAGGTTCCAGTTTGCCACCGACAAGTGCACCGATAGTGGAAGGGTGAACCGAACCCATTGGGGCGAGGTTTATCGGAGAACAAGGGAGGCCTTTCGTGGCGTAGGTGGTTAGATACCACCCCCTCTCCAAACGAGACGTACTCCATGTTGGGAGGAACTCGGTAAAATATCGTCATCCCCGTGTGCCTCGGTTATCTCTATACCCGAGCTCTTACTTATGCACTTTACTTTGTGATAGCCTTCGTGCTTGAAGTATATATCTTGCTATCACATAGTTATTTGTCTTGCTTAGCATAAGTTGTTGGTGCACATAGGTGAACCCTAGTTGTTCTAGGTTTTGTGCTTAACAAAGTAAATGTTAGTTTTATTCCTCCTTCGTTGAGCCACTCTAGGAAAAGTTTTAATCGCCTATTCACCACCCCTCTAGGCGACATCTGTATCCTTTCATCACGAGTATCCAAGGAAACAACTCAAGGAGCACTTGTATTGGGCATTCACCCCAAGATAGTAGATCCTTGCAGGAGTAGGGGTGTTACCTTGCCAAGAGGGCCCCAAACCTAGGTACTTCGATGTGTCTGCAGTGCTTGTGCTCAACCCATTGCTATAGCCATCGATAGCATCCTGATTGTCCCCTCTTAAGCCATCCCCGATGGCACTGCCGTGTTCCACACCACGACGGACATAAATTGTCAACCTCAAAAAGTCAAAATAGGAAAGTTGGACATTTCGAGACCACAAACTCAACCTTTGCAAAGCATGTTGTCGAATGTTTTCTCTTAGTCATTGCTATGATAGAATGTTAACTAGGGTATGGAAATACATAAAAAGATAATTACATACCAAACCTTGTGCAACCAGTGTTGTTCCTGCTAATATGGGTTGAATCTGCCATCCGACAACTCTGGTGGATTAGGAGCCCATGATCCATGGGATCAAAACACAACTAGCTAGTTTCGCTGAGTTGATCACGACCACACTACTAGTGAATGGAGTAGGGTTTTTTTGGTTAAATTTTTCATCATCGCCTACACTATCAAGATGTCATTGATGGGTGAAGAATCAAGATGGTAAATTAGAGGAGGTCAATAGTTAATGGTAATATTTTATCTTTATCGGTCATGTTTAGAGAAATTGTGGAACCATAAGGTTCACTAAACGGCAACTAGGTGATACATGTATATATGTCGAAGATAAAAGTTTGTCAATAAGATTCACAAGGTAAATAAGCTAGAGATAATCAACAAGAAAACTAATAACACGTATAAAAAAAACAACGACCATGTGACCGATATATCACAAGTTCAAGTCATTTGGGGGATTCTAATCTCCACAAGGTCACAAAATCTTAAGCTACTTTTCGTTGAGCCTAGACAACAAATTATCTACTCAATCCACTAAGAATTAGACATTGAGTTGGCCTCCAACCTTCAAACTTCCCGGAGAAGGTCTAGACACCTACATGTTTCATAGTAACCCCAACATATTAGGGATTCCAAACAAACCCGAGAATAACAACCGCAATGAACTCTAGTGAAAAATAAGTGTGCCTTGGTGGGACTCTTTATTTCCCCACACATACTTGCACAATTGGTTGGGGGAAAATGGGAGATCTCAATCGTTTGAAGACCAACAATGGTGGAAACAGATAGTGTGCTAATAATTAGTTCAAACCGGGAAGAAGACATTATATACACCATCTCCCACGAAATGTGCTCATTATTTCTCCCGTGAGCTGCCTGAGGCTGGCAAGGACAACCAGATGAGCCCATTTGATCTCACTTATTATGGTGTGTTGTGTTGTCTCTCTATCCCTTCTAATCTCTCAACTCTCGTAACCTTTGCATATGGACTATTTTTTTGAAATGGGGCCAAAGCTTTGCCCCAATCTATTAAGTAAGAAGAAGAGAATTGCCCAGTTAGTTAACGAAAAACCATGTGAAAACCACTACACCACAAAGGGACAACATCTAAAACATGCAACCTCTAATCAACAAGCACTCTCAACCTACTATAGCGAACAGCGAACCAACGACACAAGGAGCACAACACAGTAACGAAGACCCACAACCCGGACAACCTACAAAAGATCATCAAGTTTTTCTTGTTATGCCCCTATTTCTTCTTTTGCTCCTGCGAAATACCTTCCCGAGAGACTTCTCCACCTTCCTGATCATGTCCTCTGAAGCCGTCCCCACCAAGACGCAAGTAATATCTTTGCCATATCCAAGGCTCGCCGCCTCTAAACTAGCGAGAAGGTCGCCAATCTCTTTAGAAAAAAGAGCCTCAGAACTATCCGGCAACACTTACCCACTATCCAGGGAGGCGGGAAAATGCAGTCGCGAGGGTGTCGTGGCCACCATCAAGGCCTCAAATGAGTCCCCACACAACTCCTGAAGCTAGGGAGTGATATGCAGCACCAGTGCCATGATCCCATCCATGCCCTCGCCCTCAGAAGCAGCCGACACATCAGGTTGCGGTGATGGGCAAGGGCTACTACGAGGAGAGAAACAACCATAGAGATGTTCTCCCTAAACCACAGACGACTTACGCTTAGTCGAGTCAAGCGGAAACGAAGCCTGGCCAGGAGCAAGGTCTAGGCCACCAGAAGTACACGCCTCCGCGGGCTCCGAAGAATCACCAACTCATGCTAGCAACATCTTGAGTGTTGCCACCTCTTCACGAAGGAGGCGAGACACCTCCTCGACATGGACTTCGACCAGCTGAAGAAGCTCTAAGCGCATCAAGGCAACCTGGGATTGAAACAGAGAGTCCAAACTGGCATTGACATTGAACTCCTCACAACACAGGAGAGGGTCTTGGCGGCACCGTTGTGTGCAACGATGAATGGGGCACGGCCGCAGCCCAACTCTAGGATGGCGAGGTACGACGAGGCAGAGAGCGACTTTGATGGCATGGAACACGAGTGTTCGGAGAGAGGCTCCTCTGGTAAGGAACACGAGTGTCCGGAGAACGAGAACGAGCGGCAGGAAAGCACGCATGGCAGAATCGCTCCCGATGACCAGGACGACGGCAGCGGATGCATCTGAAGGGCTCACGGCATGTGCTGACCTGGTGGTCACGCCTGAGGCACTGAAAGCATCTCCCTCGAGGCCAACACTTGAAGACAAGACTATGCTCAAGACCTTCCTGCACCCAACTTTCTTCGTCTCCAAGAGCGGCAGTTGTAGCTGTGCCCAGTTGCATATGGACTATTGGCTAGTCACATTCCAGTAATTATATAACAAACATTGGGGATCGTTGCATGTTGTCGTAGAAAGAGGTGTTTCACATTCCAGTAATTATATAACAAACATTGGGGATCGTTGCATGTTGTAGTAGAAAGAGGTGTTTTGCAAGTTGCATATGGACTATTGGCTAGTCACATTCGTAATTAAGCGTGTATTTTTCGAGCGAGTGGTCGTGGACGTGACAATGCTGAAACGCCACCTTGTTACAAGCGGCGCAATTGGATCTTGGCCTCCAGCGAGTTTGTATCTGAAAAAGGTATTTTAAAATTTCAGTAATTGTAAATTCCTTTTTCATAGATGCATACAAATGTCCTCTACAGGCATGCAAAGGTTTAACAATCTATCCAAGCTAAAATTATCCAAGTTGAGATTGGATTCATAATTTTCATCTCCCCTCAGAAAATACACGTATCCAAGTTGTCATCTCCTCCAATCTTAACTTAGATTCGCGCGGGGAGCTATTTCTACGTCTCACTCTTTTTTTTTTGGTGGGTTGCCTTTCACTCTTGTTGGCAAAACAAGCTTCAAGAATCATCAATAGGTATGTCAATTAGAATTACATAGATAAGTTGCTATTATTTTGCAAAAAAAAATGTTTCTATTTTTCTTTCTTTTAGATGTCGATAGAATCACTTGGATATGATATTTGTACCTGTTTTTGCGTAGTTATTTGTAGTACTTTCTCTGAAAAATTGATGTTATCTAAACATGTTTCAGTGCATAGATACATGTATAATTTGACAAATCTTCGGCATCTTATTCTGACTTAAGAAGTACCTGGTTTCACACTGCAGCGGCGCTGTGATTTTATTTTTAGCAGAATGTGAATTTTTTTTAGGGGACAGAATTTTAAACTTCGAAAATTTGTCCCCTAAAAAATTGGATCTTGCCGTATTTTCGAAGTTAAAACATCGGCCGAAGCGGAGGGCCTTGATAAGATCCATTACGGCCCACTAGCCCATGGCCCCAAGATCACAGCCAAGATTCACGATGTTAGCCCCTATTTCCTATGTAGCCAGCCCAAAGTGCAGCTCCCTCAGCTAAATCCCTGCCGGGGCATCATGTCAATGTCCGAGGCTCCGAGCCAGCAGATAGGTGGTTCGCCGTCCCGCGCCAGCCGGCGCCAAGTAGGCCAGATGTTGTTCCAGCATATTCCGTTTCCCATCGCGGTCACGCGTTGTCGCCGGCGGCCGGCACGGGAGTCCACACGGCAGACGCTGCCGCCAGTGTCACCGACACCGTGCGTGAAGGTTTAAGAGATGCATCACGGCGAGCTCAAGGGATCCACGCGATGCGCACGGAGGCATGGTTGGGCTCATGGCCACCCAGTCGGAGGCAAGCTATGGCCTATGGCCTTAGTTCTTTTCGGTGTGTGTTTCTCCAAAATGGCTCAAGTTTCTTTATCCATATAATCAAAGATCCTTAGTTCAAGTTTTATAATAACTACTACATGTCCTTAGTTCTATTGACACAATTATAGACATTAATTTCAGTTTTTTGTCGTTCCAGCTCATTGTCTTAGTTGGCTGACTAAAAGTCTATTACATCCGTCTCTAAGTCTTAAGGCATATAACTTTTTCTAAAAGTCAAACTATCTAAAGTTTGATCAAGTTTTTAGAGTAAAACATTAATATTTACAATACGTAATTCATACTGTTTCATACATCATGAAACATATTTTTACATGGTATCTATATAATATGATAGTTCTTGATACTCCCTTCGACCCATATTAGTTGACTTGAATTTATCAAAATTTGGATAAATCTATATACTAAATAGTGTCTAGATTCATTTAAATCTAGACAAATCCAAGTCAACTAATATGGGTCGGAGGAAGTAGTTTTTTTAAAAGTTTGATCAGATTTTATATGACTTGACTTTTTAAAAAAGTTATATGATTTAAGTCTTGAGATGAGATGGAGGGAGTATAATTTTCACGGACTGTAAATTTTCTCACTAAGTGTACTAGTAGCACTACATGGATGTACTCGCCGTATGAGTTATTATGAAATTAAAGTCTGAAAAAGTTGGCGCTGCAGCATGCCAGGAATATGCACATCAACTGGCATCTCCTAGTTGCAATTGCAAGTCCAAATGGGGCCCCCGACTACTGCATCAGAACTAAGGACAAGTTCACCCAGTCTTATGTAGTATATGTAGTACAGTTAAGCGTGTAGGAATCTTCAGGGATGTAGTATAGCAGGGGTGAAATTGTGCCAACAGAAACACAAGTTTCAATATACTTCCCCTGTTTTAAAATATAAGATGTTTTAGATCTACGAAACGAATGTATGTAGATACACTTTTAGTGTGTAGGTTATTGACATGGCGGAGAGCTTTTCACATGACAAGATGTAACTATACGTATACACTAACTAATAATGCTTATTATGCAAGTCTGGTACATATATATGCTAGTTGCAAGTTTCTAAGAGGTTTTACTTTCCTGATTATATAATGCATGTACCAATGAAGCACGCAACACATGCATGCGATGATGAACTGAAATTATTTGATCAAAAAGGATCATTTGGGGTTTGTGCAACTTGCATCCTTCCGACCATGGAAGCCGATCGCAGGCCTCATCATGCCAAGTAGGAGTAGGATCTTTCCCTCAAGATTCCTACACGCTTAACTGGATGGAGATTGAGAGGATGATCTGTTTGATTATGTTGTATACTTAATTATGTAATGCAAGTAGAAGTATTAGTTGGATCCGATTCAGTGCAAAAAAGCTAGACAAGCAAGCCAGCATGCATATATATAAGTGTACGTACGCCACTAATCTGCAGGTAACCAACAATGAGTGACCAGAACGAATCTGTTTTTTTAGAGAGAGGATCAGATCGTATCATTTGGGCAAAAGAAAAGTACCATTGCACATTTCTAATCATTGTAAAGCATGTCCCTCACGCGTTAACTCTTTGTACACAAAAGGTACAACACAATTATGTACTATATGTGTTCCTGACCGAGGGTTATATACATATATATTTCTCCAAGATTGTTCAAAAGAGAAGTGAAGAGAACTAGCTAAGATATTCCTAGATTGCAAACTGATAACTGCAAATCAGCACTGCATAAGTGGGTGTCTATTTACTTTTTGAACAGAAGGGTAGTCCAAATATTAGGCTTGTTGTTTCGTGGAATCAACAATTAGACCATCTAAATCTGACAAAGAAGCAATTATAATGGCCTATAGAATCGGTTCAATACAATACACCATGTCGACTAAATGTGTCGGACGAGAAAGCGAGCCATGGAGTTATTTTGACTCCTAGCTTTTTAAATGACACTTCTAAACACTACAGCTTCTTGTTTAGCTGTACATTTGTTTACACTTTTGGCCAATGGTTGGGTCCTGTAAATCTTAAGCTGGTATTTCTAGCAATATGTCTGTGGCTACCCTATGAACCTTTCAGGACTTCATTAATTTAAAACCAGGCATCTAGTTCCTTTTATGTAAAAAAACAAACACAACAAAAAACATGGAGAGGATGGCTGCTCGTGAGAGAAAAGGGCTCGCCGCTGGCACAAGCAGAAGTGTGTTGTAGGTTCCATCATATATTGATTGTTGAAGCGAGTGCTATATATTGGAGAAAACCATAGAAACTCCAAGCTCTGATACTTTTTTCTTGGAGTCGAATCCTCATTGACAGTTATTTTAGCAATATTATGTTCTACTTATTTGTTGCATAACTTGTAAAGCACATAAAATCAAAATTCAGGGCATCTGCATAGCAGCAACTTGTCGTCGGTATGGAAGCACTATAAGCATATCATGCGTAGTTCTGATTAATATCGTACATTTGTGACCAAATTAACTTCAAATTCTTACAATGTAGAGTAGCTTATCTTGATTGTTAAGCACAATATCGAGCAGTTTAAGATTCGTACTATGCACACAGCTTAACACATGGTTTTTGTAAGCGGTACATGAATTTGTTTTGTCCTGCAGTTTATCACGTATTGTAGTTTTTGTTCTTCAAATATTTGTTGGTGAAATTGTTGCCCTAATTAAACTGCCAATATTGTTACCCTAATATTGTTACCCTGACAAGTGACAATAGTATATATATCTTTGTCAAAACTGAGTTGACAGACAAAAACTACACTAGGCGATAAGTTGAGGGCAGAAAGTTCAGGTTCTATGAAAAATATATACTCATGACAAACATACATGTATATATCTGTGACTTTTTTAAGTATTTTATGTGCCAAACATATGAAAAAGTCTTCACTTTGCTTCCATCAGCCCATTTTATCACTTTGGTCTTGCCAAAATGTAGATGAAATGTACACCTTACCGAGGATCAATTCACATGATTATCATAGATGCATGACTGTAGACTATATTCACAGTAAATAATTAGAAGCATGACAAAATACTTTATACTTCCTCCGTTCCGTTTTATTAGATGTATTTGAGGTAAAACTTTCAGATTCCAGGGTGCATTTTCATTTTATCCCACGAGATACTGATTCTACCCTAGCATTGCTAACTTGTCGCTGGTAACTACTCTGTAATCAATGTTTGTGACCAGGAACATTTCTGTCCCAAATTATCCTCAAATGCCTTGGTTACCATGCACAAAAGTACAACTAAAAATAAAACGGAGCAGCAATAACTAATTAGGATTTATCAATAGATAGATGGCATACTATAGTCCACTACATCGATAGCCAGATCGACACATGCACATGCCCACACACACACTCAAAGAAAGATCATACTCCCTCCGTCCAAGAATAGATGTCTTAGGTTCTTTAAATTTTGGATAAATCTATATAATAAATAGTGTCTAGATTCATCTAAATTTTGATAAAGTTGAGGCATCTATTTTAGGACGGAGGGAATAGATCTTCTGATGATTATACATTACAGCAAACAACTAATAATGGAGCGGCTTACACAAGCTGCATTTAGAATTTATAAGTAGTACAAAATTACAGCTGTGCATGAGATAGTGCAGTGATAAAGTGTGGTATTATATATCCATCTTGTGCCACATGGATAAAAAAATGTTCTGGCATGCATGTTGCCCATGCACATATGAACATTCTGTCTGAGCTCAGCAATGATGAAAATTGCAGAGCATAGATTAATAGCAATCATGTACGGAACTGAGTGTGTATGCTTCCATGCAGTTGCAGGCAAGAGTCAACACATCTACTGTTGTATAGTACAATCAAAGGGACTGCAAGATATCATCTGCAGAGACCCCTATATGGGCCATATACCCATACAACATGTCTTGATGTAAAAAAATGTGAATTGCTATTCCTCTCTCTTTTTCTTTTGCGCAATACACAAGCTGGCAAATCCTTTGTTCTAACTAGTGGCACCAATTCAGAAACTTATTGCACCACAAGGAAAAAACCCATCAAGCCTAAAGAAAGGAATTGTCGCATAAGATCAAAGGAGAGGGGAACACGGGAGAAGGAGAAGAACAATTTAGGATCATAGCTTTAGCTCGAGGTCCACGTCTTGTGGATCTTCAAAGTTCATACTCGTCGAATCCGCCGATCGGCTTCGGTCATGGTGTCCCCTCAGACGGGTGGATTCCTACGAAAAAAAAGGGTTAATAAGAACCACGAGAGTCAATCATTGAACTTCGTAGTGAAATAATGATTTTTATCAGTCTACAGACATATACCTCTGGTGCAAAGAGCGGTAACGTGACTCCAGGATGTGAGTAATGTGGTGGCCCGTAGATAGTGCTGCTGCTTGGCGATCTGTTAGCAGGTGCAAAGGTTGCGATGTTAGTTGTAGCTGTTTCATGACAAGTTACTCGAGGTAAATTTGGAGCATTACTGAAGAGGAATGCAGTAGCAATACCTAACGATGGGGGCCTGAAATTCACCGTATCGTGCGTCTCCTCTCTCTCCATATGCCATCTATATATACATGATAAAGTGTAAGAGATCTCGATTGTTCACGTGCATATGAAAGAACAAACAAGATACACACTGTACTATAGCCAAACACGAAAGCAGATCATATAAACATTGGTGTCAGAGAAAGGTTTGATCATGTGGGCTTTTGATATTATGAAAATTGTACGGAGGATCATTGTCAGAAGAACTGCTTGGATAAAGTGCTAATGATGATGTCGATGATCGAGGACAAAAATAAGTATAACTTCATAACGAGTGACGAAGAATGAGAAAAGGTAGAGCAAGCACCTATAGAAGCATATATACGAAAGAAAACTCAAAACTAATTCAAGTATGTCTGTTCATTTTCCTGTGAAACAATTGAAGGACGAATAATTTCTTCACTGTTTATCAGAAAACAAAGCTTAAAATCTCACTTTGTTGCACTGAAAATCGGTACTAACTTCTACTGGTTTCACATGGTGGCACCTAACTAGTACGCATGAAAGAAAGACTACTAAAGCATCAACAAAAAACTCACTAGATTTTTTGACCTATATATCGAGTTTCCAACTTTCCATAGACCAATTTAATCTCTTCCCAAATCAACACAACGGGGAAAATATGTCACCGTACCCCAAAATTCGGATGGACCGGGAATGCCGACGAGACGGTGGCAGCATGGAAGGGGGACGACGGGGATGACGACAGCGAGGACGTGGAAGCCCGCGTATCCTCCTGCTCGATAGATCAGTTCCAGAGGTATAATAGATCAGAAACGCCCAATCACAGAGAAATCGCAGGCAAAAACCACACACACAAAATATGCAGGTATATATGTAGCATCAACTTTGCAAGATCTGTCTTCACTCACCAAATTGAGGCTGGCCGTTCTGTGGATCAAGCTGGGTGGCTGACCTCCGGGAGGATGAAAGTACTCGACCATTTCGCTCTGTAACCTAATCTTCTCCAGCTGCGCCACACCCAGCCCCCTTTGCGGCTGCTTTGGCTTGTCGGTACCGCTGCCACCGCTCCCTCCGCCGCCTCTCTTGCCCCTCCGGGAGCCGGACGATCTGCCCCAGCCCATGCTGTCTCCAAAGTTGCTCCCACTCATATCCTAGAACGACGACCTAGAAGGAGGAAGACTTGGAAGAACAAGAGGAACAAGCTAGCTAGCTTGGAGGAAGAGAGAGAGAGAGAAGAGAGAGTTGATAGATGATGCGCACAGCCCTCTTTTAAAATGAAAAGGGAGAGATCTCCTTGCAGACCAATATATCCCAACTCTGTATTATAAGGGAGACTTGCTCTCCCAAGCTTTTCTTGCCGCAAGTTTAATAATACATCTAGTATTCTAGTGGCATGGCCATCTTTTGATTACGGTTAACACCATGTGCCACAAACCTATCGCCTGGAATTAAAATCTGGAAACTGAATAAGAAAGGGGGCAATTCATTTTAATTAGACGGGTGGCGATCTCCTAGGATCTTTGCCACCGAATGCATGCCTCCTTGGTTTACTTAGGAAAGTAACTTACGTGTAGATACTCTTTTTAAGCCTCTATACGTGTAGCAATGAAATGAACATACCAAGAGTAGGTGTTGGCTCTTCGACTCTCAATAGTATCATTTAGGGTAGACTATAGAATAACTCATTTGATGGTTTTAACAATTATTCTTCTACTATATGGATAGTTGATTAATTGTTAAAACCATCAAATGAGTTGTATTTTATAGGGTGGTCATGTTGAGTTTATTTCCTTTTGCCATCCACTATATTTCTCCTCGATGAGACATAACAAGGCGTTCGGACCTGACGGGTTCCTGCCGAATTTTATCAAACCTTTTGGGCCGTGATTAAACAGGATTTGATGGCTTTATTTGCACAGTTGCATGATCTTGAACTACCCCTGTTTATTTGTCACCCTACTGCCCAAAAAAAGAAAATGCGGTCCAAATACAACAATATATACCTATTTGTCTACTTAATGTTAGTTTTAAAATTTCACTAAGGTTGCAACAAATTGTATTTTTGTGATTGCTTACAAAATTATAAGACCCACGCAGACAGCTTTTATGCCTGGATGGCATATCCTTGAAGGTGTGGTAGTCCTATATGAGACCATCCATAAGATATACAGGAAGAAAATGGATGGAGTTTTATTCAATATTGATTTTGAAAAAAAAATGATAAAGTAAAGTGTCCTTTCCTACAACAAGTCCTTCGTACGAAAGGTTTTGATCCCTTATGGTGCAAATGGATTGATAATTTCATACATGATAAAAGTGTAGCCATTCGTGTTAATGTCTAGAAAAAATGTTCGACAAGGAGACCCCTTGTCTCCGATGTTATTTAATAGTGTTGCTGATATGCTCGCTATTCTAATTGCTAGAGAAAAATAGAACGGGTAGCTGGACTAATACCTCATCCGGTTGAGGGAGGAGTGTCCATACTACAGTACGCTGATGATATAATCTTGTTCATGGAACATGATTTTCAAAAAGCGGTCAACATGAAACTTATTCTCTGTATTTTCGAATAATTATCAGGTCTCAAAATTAATTTCCACAAGAGTGAGATTTTTTGTTTTGGCAAAGCTGCCAAACAAGAACAAACTTATAAGGAGAGTTTGGGATGCGAGTTAGGGTATCTTCCATTTAGATACCTTGGGGTACCTACACATCACAAGAAGTTTCGAAATTCTGAGTGGAACCCAGTAGAGAACAGATGTGTGAGGGTAAGTTAGGATGTTGGAAAGGAAAGTTACTATCATATGGGGATAGACTTGTCCTAATTATTCCGTTATATCAAGTATTCCTATGTTTATGTTGTCTTTTCTTCAAATGCCAAAGGGTGTAAGGAAAATATTGGACTTCTATCGTGTTCTCGATTCTTTTGGCAAAGTGATGAAATATAAGAAGAAATATAGATTAACTTAGTGGAACATTATTTGCCGACCCAGAGATCAGGGAGGTTTGGGTATTGAAGTGCTAGAACTTAAAAATAAATGTTTACTAAGCAAATGGTTGCATAAATTATTAACAGAAGAAGGGGTGTGGCAAGAGTTGCTCCACACTAAATATCTGGCAAATAAAACTCTAGCACAAGTCAAATCCAAACCGACTAATTCACCTTTTTATAAAGGACTAATGGGAGTGAAACATGAGTTTTTTGCCCGAGGTGCTTTCAAAATTGGTGATGGGAGAGGTATCAGATTTTGGGAGGATACTTGGCTAGGAGAGATGTCTCTCTCCCAACAATATCCATCTCTATATAACATTGTACATAGGAAGCATGTTTCTTGTTTGCGATGTCTTCTCTTACAATCCTTTAAATATCAGTTTTAGGTGAAATTTAACTGGAAGTAAATGGGATGCATGGTTGCACCTATGTGAGAGGTTGATGGTAATAAACTTGTCAAACAAGCATGACAGGTTTATATGGCGGTTAACTGAGAAGGGGGGTTTTCAGTTAAATCTATGTATAAAGATCTCATAAATGAACATCCACGTTTTTCCACAAGATATTTGTGGAAGATAAAAATACCAATGAAAAATAAGATTTCCATGTGGTTTCTTAATAATAGAGTGATGCTAACCAAAGATAACCTTTCTAAGAGAAATTGGAATGGATGTAAAACATGTTGCTTTTGTGACGAAGACGAAACAATTGAACATTTATTCCTTTCATGTCCTTTCGCAAAAAAATTATGGCGTATGGTCTTTTTCACTTATAATCTACCTTCTCCAACCAATATCACTAATATGTTTGGGAATTGTCTAAATAGAGTAGATCAAGAGAATAAAGGCAGGATTCGTATTGGCATATCGGCCATATGTTGATCCATTTGGAAATGTAGAAATAACTTTATTTTTAACACGGCCGAAGTTTCTTCTTTTTGTAGGTTATTCATATGGAGGTGCATTGGATTCGGCTCTAGGCTTTTATTCTCCTCGAGCATCAGCGACAACCCATGGTTTCTGGGTTCACCCGTCTTGTGGCGTTTACTTTGGATTTCTTCAGCCAGGCTTTGTGGCGTCATTCTAGTAGATTGACTGATGTCTATCTGTTGTCATCGCTCTCTTGCGAGACCCTTAGCTTTGTTCATATGGTTGATATTTGTATCAACTCTATCTAATCCGTGAATTGTAATACTCTTGTGCTACGATTTAATTAATAAAGGTTGTGTGCATCCTAGGATGTAGAGGCCGGGGTTTCTCCCCCATTTCGGAAAAAAATATGTACTTTTTGAAGAATGGATTCTCCAGAGTTGGGTTTATTTCCTTTTACATTCTTCAGAGAGTCCCACTCTACATGGAGGTTCAATTTTATAGGGTGGTCATGTTATTACTGAATTGGAGGGCTCCTGTAGGGGCCTTAGAGCATCCCACTAGGGTCCTTGAAAATGTTTTTGAGCCGCCCTAAATTGTGTCCACTTTGGGAACATCCGGACACATGTCAGTTCCGATGCGGCCGGCTGTCTTGCGTAAGCCGGCCTTATTCATATGTTGGGCTATTTTTACATTAATATATACATATTTTTATCGAAATAGTATTGCATAGTAACTTTTAACACATAAATTAGTGTTCAATAGTATAATCTGGACACATTTATGCTAGATCTATGGATGATATTAGGTGATTTCAACCTCATTAGAGGTCTAGAGAATAGGAACAAGGAAGGAGGTGATGATGGCAATAATATGTTGTTATTCAACAATATCATTCAACATTTGGATTGGAAGGACATATCATTAAAGGGCAGAAATTTTATCGGGAGCAACATGTAGAATGACCCACTTCTTGAGAGGTTAGTTCAACTTTTTTCATCTGCCGAATGGACTACTACTTTTCCAAATAATTTGACCCTCCCATTGGCCAAAGTTTCATCAGATCATATTCCCATTAAAGTTCAAATTGGAACTTCCATTCCGAGAGCAAGAATATTCAGGTTTGAGGAGCACTAGATTGAGTTTGATGGTTCTTCTAAGACTGAGGAAAGATCATGGTAGCATAATGGAATCTATAAAAATCCTCCCCAAGACATTACAGCCAGATTTAAATCCCTAAGGTATGGTCTGAAGCAATGGAGCAAAAACCTCTCACACCTTGGGAAAATTATAGACAATACTAGAGATTATTATCTATTATTGAGAAAAATCTCAGGAAATCCTTCAAGCACATATGCTGAAACTTGTTGAGGCCAGAAGGATCTATTGGAGAAATAGGGAAAAGGTAAAATTGGCTAAACTCGGATACGATAATACTAAATTTTTGCATACAATTGCAACCATAAATTATAGGCACAATTATTTTTTTATCTGTTAACTAATGATGGGTCAAATGTTTATGAACATGACCAAAAAGCATCCATTATGTGGCACTCTTTTAAGGAGATACTTTGTGTTTCTGATATAGAACATCTTATATCTCAATAGGATTTTAGTATCTTGGAATCGCCATTTACTAAAAAATAGATTGATAATGTTATTGCCCATATGCCTAATAATAAATCACCTGGACCTGATGGTTTTAATGGATTATTCATGAAAAAGTGTTGACATGTCATATGCAATTAGTTCTATAGATTATGTGAAGAATTTCATCAAGGAGATCTAGATATTTACAGCATGAACACAACTTTTATAACACTAATCCCCAAAATTACTGATCCTGTCAGTGCCTCAAATTATAGGCCTATATCTTTGGTTAACATGACTCTGAAATTTATCACTAAGTTGCTTGCCAATAGATTACAAGGTGTGATTACTTCTATTGTTAGTAATAACCAATATTGTTTTATTAAAAATAGGATAATCCATGATTGTCCGTCATGGGCTTTTTAGTATCTATTCTTGTGCCATAAATCAAAGAAAAATATTGTTATAATCAAGATTGATTTCGAGAAGGCTTTTGACAAAGTGGAATACTATGATATCCTATTTATGCTGAAGGCTTATGTATTTGGGGACAAGTGCATTAAATGGATCAGTGATAGTCTTAAGTATGCAACCACTTCCATTTTTTTCAATGGGGTAACTAGAAAAATAATCAAATGTCTTTGAGGAGTAAGACAAGGTGATCCTTTGTCACCCCTTTTATTTGTCCTTAGTGCTGAGTTATTGCATATTGTCATCATTGAAGCATGGCAAAATGGTCAAATTAATCTGCCACTTGATCATGATTGTGGCCAAAAAATTTCTATCTTACAGTGTGTCGATGATGCACTTTTAATTATGCCTTCTCACAGTGTACAAATTTAGAGACTGAAAGTGATCCTAGACAATTTCTCAGCATCCACTGGCCTCAAAATTTATTACTACAATACCTCTATGGTTCCAATTAACACCCCATAAAATATGGTAAACAATCTTGCTAATGAGTTTGGGTGTAAGTTTGAGAGCTTCCCTATTACATATCTCGGGTTGCCACTTGGCACAACTAGGCCCATAATAGAAGACTTCCTACCCATTGTGGAAGGAATAAACAGAAGGTTGTATGGTATCCGCACTATGTTAGCATGCAGTTCAAGGGTTATCATTATTAAATCCATTATCTCATCTATGTCCATCTTTGCAATGTGTGCACTAAAGATCCCTCTAGTCATTTTGGGTCATATTGAAAAGTCCGGAATTTTTTTCCTATGGCATGGTAAGGAAATAGATAAACATGGCAAGTGTTTGGTAAAATGGAATACAATTTGTCTTCCTAAACAAGCTGGTGGAAAAAACTGAGTCCTATTAATGAAGAGTATTTTCAAGTTTTTGAACTAGCAGAATGTTCCATTGGTCCATCGACTATGGAATGCATATTACGCTGATGGTTCTGTTCCTGTCAAGACCAATAAAGATTCATTTTGATGGAGGGATTGTTCCTACCTGATTGAGAAATTTAAGGATACAACTACTGTTCAACCCTCTACAGGTGACACTATCAGTCTATGGGGTGATAGAACAAGGAGAGAACTTCGTAATCTCATTACCCCATCTAGACTAGGCCCCATTTAGAATCTCTTTCCATGATCATGAATATGGTGTGACCAAAGCAACTGAAGCATCATTGGTTTGTCAACCGGATATGCTTAGGGGAAATCAAAAGGATCACTGATAACCATAAGTTTGTAAATCAGCACCATACCATTAGAGTTGGGAGTGAGAGAAATCATGGGAAGCAACAAGAATATCAGATATTCAACATACATCTAGATTGAAAGCGTCTACTCATGGATCTATGCTCT
The DNA here is from genome assembly GCA_916181665.1 of Avena sativa. Taxonomy (NCBI): domain Eukaryota; kingdom Viridiplantae; phylum Streptophyta; class Magnoliopsida; order Poales; family Poaceae; genus Avena; species Avena sativa. The sequence goes on along the minus strand of OV702281.1, from coordinate 381,855,568 downwards.
GATACCATTATTGGGGTTCACCCATGCAAAACAAAAAATCTTCCTACACGAACATCCAAGATCTAACCATGAACACACTAGCAAGAACAGATCTAGATCTCATAACGATGTTGATGACAGAAGAGGACATCGGTTAATATAGATGTTGATGATGAACGAGTCGATCCTCGCAGCTAGGTGTATCCTTTATATCCGCGAGGAGAATGTCCACTCGATGCTATGATCGAACAGATGATCCTTCCTTGGATTACATGCGTACAATTGATGCATGTGAAATGCACACATGAACTTTTTAGTTCATTATGCTAAAACTGATATTATCTTACAAATTTATTATATTTATTGGGACTAAACTAATAATAGTTGCAAAAGTGCATAATTTTTGGTTTACACTTTGTTATGTAGGAATTGCATAAATATGAAAGGAGATTGCTCATTATGGTGAAATTCAGAGTTTCTCGAAATTTGTTCGTGCATAATAGTTTTCGAAGATTGATAGAAAGACCCTTAATATGGCGTTAAATGGAAAAAATGAAAACATGAAAATTGCTAGAAATTTTCTTATAATCTAAACAGATATAAAATTCGCCGCAAACGTTATCGGTACCACGGAGAAAGGGGGTCCTCATGGGGCCTCTACCAGTAATCCAGCACACGTGTCTGAGAAGATCAACGTGGAGCGAGCATGTCCCAAGTAAGAGGATCCCTCCCGGGACCCTTCAAAGGCCCCGGAGCGACAACAACCGAGGGTTCCCGGGTCACTCTGCTAAGAAGGGAGACAAGGACATGCTCGGGATCCCAAGAGGATGGCCCGGGGACAAGAAGGACAGGTGGCTAACGATGCCTGACATGCATGTCAGGCTACTCCTGCCTGCCCTGTGGCACCCTGCCATGCAACATCGAGGCCATGCGCATTCCACCTCCCGTACTACACACTCAAGGGATCTACGGCGGGTCCTGGAATAACTTCAAGGAGAGGACGACCGCTGTAACACCCTCAGAATCGGCCCTATGCAAGTTTCAGCGAAACCCGCCAAACCCGCATAGAAACGATTCGAAGGTGCCCACCAGGCACTTTCGTGCGGGTGGAAAACGAAGTAATAACATTACACAACAGTCCTCGATGGGACCCATAGAACAGATATATATATACAACACGACTCCATGAGTCAAGAATACAGATATACAGAACAAAGATCCAAATCACCTTGAAAACGATACAGCGTCCAGCTACGGACAAGATGCAAATGGGGCTAAGAGCCCTGAAGAATAACCAATGGCGTCCATAACCCTGCCCAGGCCAAGCTGGAAGGGTAACCCTGCTAACGACGTCGATCTCAAACCTGCTAAAACAAAAGGGGTGCCGACAAAGGGCAAAGGAAAAAAGAGGAGCGTCAGTACTGAGGCCAGTACACGGCGAGACTAGAATTCGGCGGTCCTCGCCTACATAGGTATGGTGGACTGAGCGGCAGCGGCAGCATGCGCCAAACAACCTATAGAGACTCGGTACAACTGGCGGTTATCAGAGAGGGATAAGAATGACCTATCCGGATCCAACCTGAAGCTAACACCAAACAAACCCATCCTGGTGTTTCCCCCTCGAGACCAAACGAGGAAGTCAACCGAGGAACTCACACAGTTGGCAATTTTATTTATTCAGTTATCGTTGGAGCAATTACTAGTCAGGTATAGGTAATCATCCTGATAAAATAAGCAGTGGGCCGTATTAGTTAACCATTCCGTTGTAGTTGCGGCAATTACTAGTCAGATACAATTAGCATGAGATATCCCTAAACCCAGCAGTTGTTGGTATTTTTATTTAGCCATTCCGTTGCAGTGAAACTGATTACTAGTCATATCGGATACAAGTCAATTTATAACAGTAAACTTTAGTTTTAGTTGTCTATGATCGAGACCTGTGCTCCAAGTCGTCCATAACCGCGGACACGGCTTCTCGAAAAGATTAAACCCTGCAGGGGTGCACCAAAGTATCCACAAGCACTTCGACCCTTTTTGCCAGATCAGTTAACATACACCCATCGGTATGTCGGCGGGGCCTAAGTCACGACGTTCCCAGACCCAAAGCAAGCACGGGGGGCCACCCCACTAAGTACACCCGCAACGAAGTCGGCCGGTCTCCGAGACGGACTCAGGGTTTGCGATAGTGGCTGTAAACGACAGCAAATCCCAAAATTGGGTCTGTCGATACCGCGAAAACACTCCGCTTCCAAAACAGTACAGCGTGCTCCTCACACAATCGTAAATAAAGCAGTAAAGCATGGCATAAGTACAGAATAGTAATAAAGCCCCAAACTACTTGTGGCCCCCAGTACAATACTTTGAAATCAGGTACTAATCGATGGGGGGCCCATATCTCCCCACCTGTGGTTAGCGCGCTCGATCTCGGAACAGGTGTCAAGAACTCGGGGTCCTACGGGACACAAGTGGGCGGTCGGAAACCAGATATTATCTATCACCCACCGGTGCCTCTGCTTACCTACTTCAATTTTAGTTGTTAAACAGTAATTAAAGTGAACAATAAGTAAAGCCATGATCATCTCCAACATCAACATGCGGCAAAACTCCAACAACTGTGGTACTTGACGACACGCAACAGCATATGAGCAAGCGATTACGACGCGCAAGTCCAACTATCTACCAAACAACATGTAATAGGATGTGTCCAAGGCAATATAGGGCTGCAAGGGGATATCACAGGTACGGAAACTAGAGCATCGCAACACAGATAGCAATAGATCAACAGGAGGGAATAAATACTATAAAGTAAGATAGGTAGAAAGGGGGGAGATGCTCGCCTGAAAACATTGTCGGAGGTCCATCTGAAGATCGGGGCGAAGCTCACATCAACTCAACGGCCTTATCCGCGAAGAAGCAAAACACTAGAAGAAACACCGGATGCACTATTTAATACTACGGCAAAAGATCGGGCATGATGCATGTATGATGTATGGCATGGCAAAGATGCGATGCAATAGGCAATATTAAGTGGAACCGGGGTCCCGACATTTAATTAATAGGTTCAAGTTGTTTAGCTACCCCGCATTTTAAATGTTGCATTATCAAGACAAAAGATAGCACCGGTTCGCTACACAACTTTAAATGAGGCCAATATAAGACTAGATTTGCCTGCATATGAGCCCCATATTTGATTAGAGGCGAAACGGCATAAGGCCCCCAAACCACATGACAAGTATGCATGCAAGAATGTCAATTTTATATGCAACAAGTAATATCATATTATAAAATAATGGGGTCTCGGATAGGGAATCACATTAGGGGGGGCTCGACGATCTTGGTTCGATGTGGTTCGGGGTTGGGGCTTCGGAATTCGGGACGGCGATCCGTGAGGTAGAGCTTGTAGTCCCAATGTGGGTGACGATCTCGACGGGGCGTGATGTTCTTGGCTTTGCATCGGTACAAGTCTTGCAGAACTTGGTGAACAGATATCGTGTGGGGCTTCTCTATTCCCCGGGTGGCGTCATCGTCATACTTCTCCACCATACCACCACACACACCACACCGATTCATCTGGTTGTCAACGAGACAACAACTCACTTCAAAACCAACCGATTCAACACCTAAATAGCACATACAACTCCATCTGGTACCATAGTGCCCGTCTGGGTCACTGAAGAACTTGACGTTTAGGACCCGAACTGCAAGGAGCGGCCTTGTGGCAACAGCATGCGACAGCGCTTGGTGCCAGAGGACGCGCGGGGTGGGACAGAGGGGCGCAGGCGGCGACACGCGAGGCAGGGGCAGGCCATGGCGGTGGGGACGAGCACAGGCGGTGGCAAGGCGCTGGCCTGCGGGGGCAAACAGCAGGCGGCTCGGAGGAGAAGCGGCCGACGGCGCGGGACGAGGGCGGCTCCGGCGGGGCGACGGACGTTGCAGAGGTGGAGCGGACGGCGGGCGGCGACGTTTCGCGGTGGCGACGGCGGTTCCAGCGGGCGGGGCGGTCGCGGAGGAGGGGAGCCCGGGCAGCGGGGCTGCGGTACCGCGCGCCGGCGGCGTCCGGTGGAGCCCCGGCGACGGGGAGGTGGCGGCGAGGGGAAAGAGGGCGCGCGAGCTTCGCATCGAAGCCGAGAGGCGGCGTCGGTTGCGTGTGGGATTTGCGGGGCGACAGAGAGAGAGCAGGGTCAGGCTTCGCGTGAGGATAACGTGGACGAGGCAGTCGCGTCGGGACGACGGGGTGGGACCAGGGTAGCGGGACAGGGAGGTTCCATGCGGGGGGGGGGAAGCGGGAGTGGTGGGGCCGGGGTTTGGAACAGGTGAGTGCGGGTGTGCGTTGCAGTGTATGTGTGTAGGCGTGCGTGGTGAGGGAGTTGGTGTGGCGGCGGGACAGGGGTGAGGGGTGGGGTTAGATGGGGATTAGGGTTTGAGGTTGGTCTAGGTTTTGTCTAGTTTGGGCCGGGTAGTAGGCTGCTGCCAGCCGGGCCCTTTGGGCCTGGCCGGTGGCGGCCTCCCCGGTAGAAATATTTTATTTAATTAATTTAGTTTTAAAAAAAATACTTTCGTAAATAGTTGTTAGACAAATAACAGATCCGGGTTGTAACACCCTCAGAATCGGACCTATGCAAGTTTTAGCGAAACCCGCCAAACCCGCATAGAAACGATTCAAAGGTGCCCACCAGGCACTTTCGTGCGGGTGGAAAACGAAGTAATAACATTACACAACAGTCCTCGATGGGACCCACAGAACAAATATATATAACAGCGACTCAAAAGAGTCAAGAATACAGATATAATATACAAAGATCCAAATCACCTAGAAAATGATAGGGCGTCCGACTACGGACAAGATGCAAATGGGGCTAAGAGCCCTGAAGAATAACCAATGGCGTCCATAACCCTGCCCAGGCCAAGCCGGAAGGGTAACCCTGCTAACGACGTCGATCTCAAAACCTGCTTAAACAAAAGGGGTGCCGACAAAGGGCAAAGGAAAAAGAGGAGCGTCAGTACTGAGGCCAGTACACGGCGAGACTAGAATTCGGCGGTGCTCGCCTACATAGGTATGGTGGACTGAAGCGGCAGCGGCAGCATGCACTGAACAACCTATAGAGACTCGATACAACTAGCGGCAATCAGAGAGGGGTAAGAAAGACCTATTCGGATCCAACCTGATTCCAACATCAAACAAACCCATCCCGGTGTTTCCCCCTCGAGACTGAACGAGGAAGTCAACCGAGGAACTCACACAGTTCGCAGTTTTACTTATTCAGTTATCGTTGCAGCCATTACTAGTCAGGTTTAGATAATCATCCTGTTAAAGTAAGCAGTGGGCACTTTTAGTTAACCATTCCGTTATAGTGGCAACACTTACTAGTCATATACATTTAGCATGAGATAACCCAAAACCCAGCAGTTGTTGGTACTTTTATTTGGCCATTCCGTTATAGTTGCAATACTTACTAGTCAGATACAATTGTCGCAAGCGAAAAACCAAGCAAGCAATTGTTGGCAGTTTTATTTAGCCATTCCATTATAGTGAAGCTGATTACTAGTCATTATAAAGTCAAATTTATAGCACTACTTTAGTTATAGTTGTCTATGATCGAGATACTGTGCTCCAAGTCGTCCATAACCGCGGACACGGCTTTCAGAAAGTTTTAACCCGGCCGGGGTGCACAAATAGCAACACACACACGATCGACCTCGGAAAAACCAAATCAAAACCCAACGAGGCTTTCACAACAAAGCAATCACAGGATTCAGAAATATTTCAGGGGGCCACCCCATTGAGTAGACCCGCAACGAAGTAAGCTAGCTCCGAGACGGACTCAAGGTTTGCGTCAATGGCTGTAAACGACTGGGAACCCCAAACAGGGCTTGTCGATACCGCGAAAACACTCCGCTTACCTAAACAGTACAGTGTGCTCCTCGCACAATCGTAAATAAAGCAGTAAAACATGGCATAAGTACAGGATCGTAAATAAAACCTCAAACTAGTTTGTGGCCCCAAGAAATAAGACTGGATCAAGCTCTGGCTAAGGGGGGCCCATAATTCCCCGTATGTGGATAGCGCGATAAATCAAGGAACAGGTATCAAGTACTCGGGGTCCTACGGGACACAAGTGGGCGGTCGGAAACCAAATATTATCTATCACCCACCGATGCCTCTGCTTACTTACTTCAATTTTAGTTGTTAAACAGGAATTAAAGTGAACGATAAGTAAAACCATGATCATCTCCAACATTAAACATGCGGCCATACTCCAACAACTGTGGTACTGGATGACACGCAACAACATATGAGCAAGCGACTACGACGCGCAAGTCCAACTATCTACCAATCAACAGGTAATAGGATGTGTCCAAGGCAATATAGGGCTGCAAGGGGATATCACGGGTACGAAAACTAGAGCATCGCAACACAGATAGCAATAGATCAACAGGAGGGAATAAATACTATAAAGGTAAGATAGGTAGAAAGGGGGAGATGCTCGCCTGAAAACATTGCCGAAGGTTCAACCAAAGATCGGGGCGAAGCTCACATCAACTCAACGGCCTTATCCGCGAAGAAGCAAAACACTAGAAGAAACACCGGATGCAATATTTAATTCTACGGCAAAAGATCGGCATGATGCTTGTATGAGGTATGACATGGCAAGGTGCAATGCAATTAGGCCATATTAAGCGGAACCGGGGTCCCGACATTTAATTAGGTGACTCATGTTATTTATCTATCCCGCAAATTAAATGTTGTTTGAACATGGCAAGATATATCACCGGTTCGCTACACAAATTTAAATGAGGCCAATATAAGGCTAGATTTGCCCGCATATGGGCCCCATGTTTAATTAGAGGTGAATCGGCATAAGGCCCCCAAACCACACAAATATGCATGCGAGTATGACAATTTAATATGCAACAGGTTTTATGTTTAGCATTTATAAAAATAGGGGTTCGGATAAGGGTCACACATTGGGGTTCGACGATCTTGGTCCGGGGTTCGGGGTCCGGTCTCGGGGTTCAGGGTTCGACGGGATCGGCGGGAGCGGATACAAGACGGAGAACTTGTCGTCCAGGTTCTCGGTGTCCGGGGTGAAGCACTTGTCGTTCCATGGCGATCTTGGCGGCTCGGAGGGGTTCGAGGAATCGGAACGGTCTTCAAATTCCGTGAGGGAGATCATGGCGTCGGTGTGGTCGATCCTGTCGGTTCCACGGTTTCGGTCTTCGGGATCCAGGAAGGAGGCCTTCGGATCCTCGGGTCCGTGACGGAGTACTTGGCGTCCGCGAGGGAGTACTTGGTTCGGCGTCGGGGCGAAGAACTTGGCGTCCGGCAATCTTCGAAGTAGACCTTGGAGTCCCGCGGTGATCTTGCCGTGTCGAGGCTCGGCCTTCGGATCCATGTCGAAGGTCTTGGGGTTCCGCGGTCTTCGGGTTCCGAGAGGGTTCGGGGTCTTCGGACGCCGCGAGGAAGATCTTGAGGTACCGACGGGTTCGTTGTCAGATCGGTCTTCGGAGGCTCGGGATCTCGACGCCTTTGGGTCGGGGAAGGCGATCTTGGGGTTCGGCCTCCAAACACCGGGATCAGTCTTCAGTTTCCGTGAGGAAGAACTTGACATCTTCGGGTTCGGGACGGAGACCTCGGCGTTCCGTGTCGAAGATCTTGTTCGGCCCCCTGTCGTTGGCGTTGTGGTACTTGTTTCGTTCCTTGATAGTGGTTTGGATTGGCACCGATCTGGTAGTTGGATCCTCGGAGAAACTTGGAACGGCCTCGTGATGCTAGCACACCGAGACTGGACAAAACGGACGCATACACGGGCACATGCACCCTTTTACACACGCGCACAGGGGATCATCCAGACCAAAAACTGGGCCAGCTGCAGAGCAGAGGAACAGCATCACACGAGGCTCGGGATAGCTCGGGCGCGACCACCGGCGACGGTGTCGGGGCCGCGGAAGGTAGACACGAGCGGGCGGCGGGGCGGAGGCGCTGGAGGGAGGCGAGGCGGCACTGGCGACGTCGGGAAGAGCAGAGAAGGCGCCGGTGACTGGATGACGCGGAGGAGGCAGGGCCCGCAGGGCGGCGCCGGTGGGGGAAGGGAGACCGGGCAGATGGTGGCGGCCAGGTAGCGGCGGCGGCGCCATGGGGTCCGCCGGCGGCTCTGCTCGAGGAAGGGGCGGCGGACGGCCTCTGGGAGGCAGAGGTGGAAACTGGGGAGGAGAAGCTCCCCTGGCAGCGAGGATGAGGGTGGTGGCGGCGATGCGGTGGAGGAGAGGGGTCGCGGCGGCGCGTGACCGGCAGGAGGCGGCGGAGCAGGAGAAGGCGGGGCGGGGCGAGCGCCGCGGCCGGCGGCGCGGAAGGCTTGGCGGAGACCGGAGGAGGCGAGGGACGGCGCGTCGCCGGAGAGGGGAGAGGGCGGGCGCGCGGCGCGGCCGGGGAGAGGGTGGGGCGGAGCAAGCGGGGGAGGGAACGCCGGCGGTGGCAGGAGGGGCGCCGGGGAGATGGGAGCAGGCGGCGGGGAGCTCCGGCGAGGGGCGAGGCGGCCGGCGGTGGAGCGAGAGGGAGGTGGGGAGAGGACGCGTGCGGGGAAGAGAACGCGTGGGGGGGAGAGGAAGGATGGGGAACAGGCGGGCCAGGGGTGGGACCGGTGGTGGGACCGACGCCACGTGGGGGTGGGTGTGGCCGGCTGGGTGCTCTGCGTGTGTGCTGTGTGGTGTGTGTTGAGTGGGTGGTGGGGAGAGGGTTGGTCTAGGTGGCAGCATGTGAGTGGTGGAGGGTTTGGGGAGGGGTGAGGTGGCGACATAGGATAGGCTGGGGTGAGGTGGCCAGAGGGGTGGGTAGACTAGGTTGGGTAGTTTTAGGATTTAGTTGGACCGTTTTAAATTCCTGGGGGTGGTCGTTCGGGTCGAATCGGCCCGTTCGACTGCTCCCCTAAAAATAATTAATATTTTATTTGATTAAAACAAAACCTCTGCAAACCAATAGCAGACAAAACAAAATAATCCGGAGACCCGGTTTTGGTGTTTGAATAAAGATGGGGCGTTTTAGAAAACACAAAATAGGTTTTCTGCAAATAGTTTTATGCAAGCAAATGCAAGATGATGACGATGCTCAAATGCAATGTGGCATGATGACATGAGCATGCGGTCATGATGATGCAATGCACAAAAACAACGCGATTTTCTAGTAGTGGTTTTGCGGGATGCCACAATTCGACACCACTAACAATGGATCTCGCCCTCGAGATCCGCCTCATGGTACCGGAAGGAAGGTCGGCGATCTGCATCTTCTCGCTTCGTGTCGATCTTCGCGACACCACTAACAAGAGGTTGTTGTTCACGATCGTCGAGGGAACACTCCGGGAACAAAAGGCGAAGGTAGAGGTATCAACAAATAAAGCCACCTCTAGCTTCCGTGGACGGAGTAAAATTCCTGGATCCACTGATTCGATGTACAAGAGCGAATGATAAGAGTAGTCGGATGGTGAAGAGTCCATCGCGCACCCAAATCATTACTCTGCACACGAATAGGCGAATTATGCAACCAACTCTCGGAATTAGACTGAAGATCTCTACAAACGAGGGTCGGAACAAAGGAGTGATGCAGACTCTGCATCGGATCTGGCGTAGATGATGTCGTCGCGTCGGAAAACACCGGAAGGCACGAGAAAGAACAAAGAGAGGTCCACCAGACGAAGGATTCCGCGGATAGCATGAAGACCAGATGTAGCAACACCGTTACCAAAGGAGGAAGCGAAACCCTGAAGGTACGACGGAACCCAACCACGAGAAATCCTGGACTCGAAGAGAGAGAAGAGAGCGGATTCAAAACACGCAGAGGTGAGAGGAGAGTAGCAGAGGGGTAAGGAGTAAAATAAGACCTAATCAGAACTATCCAACCGATTTTGCAAAAATAGTTTTGACACTCTACTTCGGCCGTTAGCTGGGTTATCCTACAGGCTGGACTTGTGGGGTATCGCAACTGCTGAGCTCTGATACCACTCTGTAACACCCTCAGAATCGGACCTATGCAAGTTTTAGCGAAACCCGCCAAACCCGCATAGAAACGATTCAAAGGTGCCCACCAGGCACTTTCGTGCGGGTGGAAAATGAAGTAATAACATTACACAACAGTCCTCGATGGGACCCACAGAACAGATATATATAACAGCGACTCAAAAGAGTCAAGAATACAGATATAATATACAAAGATCCAAATCACCTGGAAAATGACAGGGCGTCCGACTACGGACAAGATGCAAATGGGGCTAAGAGCCCTGAAGAATAACCAATGGCATCCATAACCCTGCCCAGGCCAAGCCGGAAGGGTAACCCTGCTAACGACGTCGATCTCAAAACATGCTTAAACAAAAGGGGTGCCGACAAAGGGCAAAGGAAAAAGAGGAGCGTCAGTACTGAGGCCAGTACACGGCGAGACTAGAATTCGGCGGTCCTCGCCTACATAGGTATGGTGGACTGAAGTGGCAGCGGCAGCAGCATGCACTGAACAACCTATAGAGACTCGATACAACTAGCGGCAATCAGAGAGGGGTAAGAAAGACCTATTCGGATCCAACCTGATTCCAACATCAAACAAACCCATCCTGGTGTTTCCCCCTCGAGACCGAACGAGGAAGTCAACCGAGGAACTCACACAGTTCGCAGTTTTACTTATTCAGTTATCGTTGCAGCCATTACTAGTCAGGTTTAGATAATCATCCTGTTAAAGTAAGCAGTGGGCACTTTTAGTTAACCATTCCGTTATAGTGGCAACACTTACTAGTCAGATACATTTAGCATGAGATAACCCAAAACCCAGCAGTTGTTGGTACTTTTATTTGGCCATTCCGTTATAGTTGCAATACTTACTAGTCAGATACAATTGTCGCAAGCGACAAACCAAGCAAGCAATTGTTGGCAGTTTTATTTAGCCATTCCATTATAGTGAAGCTGATTACTAGTCATTATAAAGTCAAATTTATAGCACTACTTTAGTTATAGTTGTCTATGATCAAGATACTGTGCTCCAAGTCGTCCATAACCGCGGACACGGCTTTCAGAAAGTTTTAACCCGGCCGGGGTGCACAAATAGCAACACACACACGATCAACCTCGGAAAAACCAAATCAAAACCCAACGAGGCTTTCACGACAAAGCGATCACAGGATTCAGAAATATTTCAGGGGGCCACCCCATTGAGTAGACCCGCAACGAAGTAAGCTAGCTCCGAGACGGACTCAAGGTTTGCGTCAATGGCTGTAAACGACTGGGAACCCCAAACAGGGCTTGTCGATACCGCGAAAACACTCCGCTTACCTAAACAGTACAGTGTGCTCCTCGCACAATCGTAAATAAAGCAGTAAAACATGGCATAAGTACAGGATCGTAAATAAAACCTCAAACTAGTTTGTGGCCCCAAGAAATAAGACTGGAGCAAGCTCTGGCTAAGGGGGGCCCATAATTCCCCGTATGTGGATAGCGCGATAAATCAAGGAACAGGTATCAAGTACTCGGGGTCCTACGGGACACAAGTGGGCGGTCGGAAACCAAATATTATCTATCACCCACCGATGCCTCTGCTTACTTACTTCAATTTTAGTTGTTAAACAGGAATTAAAGTGAACGATAAGTAAAACCATGATCATCTCCAACATTAAACATGCGGCCATACTCCAACAACTGTGGTACTGGATGACACGCAACAACATATGAGCAAGCGACTACGACGCGCAAGTCCAACTATCTACCAATCAACAGGTAATAGGATGTGTCCAAGGCAATATAGGGCTGCAAGGGGATATCACGGGTACGAAAACTAGAGCATCGCAACACAGATAGCAATAGATCAACAGGAGGGAATAAATACTATAAAGGTAAGATAGGTAGAAAGGGGGAGATGCTCGCCTGAAAACATTGCCGAAGGTTCAACCGAAGATCGGGGCGAAGCTCACATCAACTCAACGGCCTTATCCACGAAGAAGCAAAACACTAGAAGAAACACCGGATGCAATATTTAATTCTACGGCAAAAGATCGGCATGATGCTTGTATGAGGTATGACATGGCAAGGTGCAATGCAATTAGGCCATATTAAGCGGAACCGGGGTCCCGACATTTAATTAGGTGACTCATGTTATTTATCTATCCCGCAAATTAAATGTTGTTTGAACATGGCAAGATATATCACCGGTTCGCTACACAAATTTAAATGAGGCCAATATAAGGCTAGATTTGCCCGCATATGGGCCCCATGTTTAATTAGAGGTGAATCGGCATAAGGCCCCCAAACCACACAAATATGCATGCGAGTATGACAATTTAATATGCAACAGGTTTTATGTTTAGCATTTATAAAAATAGGGGTTCGGATAAGGGTCACACATTGGGGTTCGACGATCTTGGTCCGGGGTTCGGGGTCCGGTCTCGGGGTTCAGGGTTCGATGGGATCGGCGGGAGCGGATACAAGACGGAGAACTTGTCGTCCAGGTTCTCGGTGTCCGGGGTGAAGCACTTGTCGTTCCATGGCGATCTTGGCGGCTCGGAGGGGTTCGAGGAATCGGAACGGTCTTCAAATTCCGTGAGGGAGATCATGGCGTCGGTGTGGTCGATCCTGTCGGTTCCACGGTTTCGGTCTTCGGGATCCAGGAAGGAGGCCTTCGGATCCTCGGGTCCGTGACGGAGTACTTGGCGTCCGCGAGGGAGTACTTGGTTCGGCGTCGGGGCGAAGAACTTGGCGTCCGGCAATCTTCGAAGTAGACCTTGGAGTCCCGCGGTGATCTTGCCGTGTCGAGGCTCGACCTTCGGATCCATGTCGAAGGTCTTGGGGTTCCGCGGTCTTCGGGTTCCGAGAGGGTTCGGGGTCTTCGGACGCCGCGAGGAAGATCTTGAGGTACCGGCGGGTTCGTTGTCGGATCGGTCTTCGGAGGCTCGGGATCTCGACGCCTTTGGGTCGGGGAAGGCGATCTTGGGGTTCGGCCTCCAAACACCGGGATCAGTCTTCAGTTTCCGTGAGGAAGAACTTGACATCTTCGGGTTCGGGACGGAGACCTCGGCGTTCCGTGTCGAAGATCTTGTTCGGCCCCCTGTCGTTGGCGTTGTGGTACTTGTTTCGTTCCTTGATAGTGGTTTGGATTGGCACCGATCTGGTAGTTGGATCCTCGGAGAAACTTGGAACGGCCTCGTGATGCTAGCACACCGAGACTGGACAAAACGGACGCATACACGGGCACATGCACCCTTTTACACACGCGCACAGGGGATCATCCAGACCAAAAACTGGGCCAGCTGCACAGCAGAGGAACAGCATCACACGAGGCTCGGGCTAGCTCGGGCGCGACCACCGGCGACGGTGTCGGGGCCGCGGAAGGTAGACACGAGCGGGCGGCGGGGCGGAGGCGCTGGAGGGAGGCGAGGCGGCACTGGCGGCATCGGGAAGAGCAGAGAAGGCGCCGGTGACTGGCTGACGCGGAGGCGGCAGGGCCCGCAGGGCGGCGCCGGTGGGGGAAGGGAGACCGGGCAGATGGTGGCGGCCAGGTAGCGGCGGCGGCACCAGGGGGTCCGCCGGCGGCTCTGCTCGAGGAAGGGGCGGCGGACGGCCTCTGGGAGGCAGAGGTGGAAACTGGGGAGGAGAAGCTCCCCTGGCAGCGAGGATGAGGGTGGTGGCGGCGATGCGGTGGAGGAGAGGGGTCGCGGTGGCGCGTGACCGGCCGGAGGCGGCGGAGCAGGAGAAGGCGGGGTGGGGCGAGCGTCGCGGCCGACGGCGCGGAAGGCTTGGCGGAGACCGGAGGAGGCGAGGGACGGTGCGTCGCCAGAGAGGGGAGAGGGCGGGCGCGTGGCGCGGCCGGGGAGAGGGTGGGGCGGAGCAAGCGGGGGAGGGAACACCGGCGGTGGCAGGAGGGGCGCCGGGGAGAGGGGAGCAGGCGGCGGGGAGCTCCGGCGAGGGGCGAGGCGGCCGGCGGTGGAGCGAGAGGGAGGTGGGGAGAGGACGCGTGCGGGGAAGAGAACGCGTGGGGGGGAGAGGAAGGATGGGGAACAGGCGGGCCAGGGGTGGGACCGGTGGTGGGACCGGCGCCGCGTGGGGGTGTGTGTGGCCGGCTGGGTGCTCTGCGTGTGTGCTGTGTGGTGTGTGTTGAGTGGGTGGTGGGGAGAGGGTTGGTCTAGGTGGCAGCATGTGAGTGGTGGAGGGTTTGGGGAGGGGTGAGGTGGCGACATAGGATAGGCTGGGGTGAGGTGGCCAGAGGGGTGGGTAGACTAGGTTGGGTAGTTTTAGGATTTAGTTGGACCGTTTTAAATTCCTGGGGGTGGTCGTTCGGGTCGAATCGGCCCGTTCGACTGCTCCCCTAAAAATAATTAATATTTTATTTGATTAAAACAAAACCTCTGCAAACCAATAGCAGACAAAACAAAATAATCCGGAGACCCGGTTTTGGTGTTTGAATAAAGATGGGGCGTTTTAGAAAACACAAAATAGGTTTTCTGCAAATAGTTTTATGCAAGCAAATGCAAGATGATGACGATGCTCAAATGCAATGTGGCATGATGACATGAGCATGCGGTCATGATGATGCAATGCACAAAAACAACGCGATTTTCTAGTAGTGGTTTTGCGGGATGCCACACGGATCGATCGGGGTTTCGTATTTGAATAAAGAGACGGGGGTATTTGTAGAAAACAAAAATAAGGCTTTTCGCAAATAGTTTTTAGACAAATAGATGCATGCTGATGTCATGATGATGCACAAAGGATTATTTAACACGCGATTTTCTAGTAGTGGTTTTGTGGGATGCCACAATTCGACACCACTAACAATGGATCTCGCCCTCGAGATCCGCCTCATGGTACCGGAAAGAAAGGCGGCGATCTGAATCTTCTCGCTTCGTGTAGATCTTCGCGACACCACTAACAATGGTTCTTGTTCCGTCTTGAAATCGGCGACACCACCAACAAGATGTCGTTGACCCAGTTCGCCAAGAGAGCACTCCGGATAAACAACGGACGAAGTTAAAGGTAAGGCCACCTCTAACTTCCATGGAAGGAGTAGAATTGCATCGATCCACGATTCAATATACAAAGCAAATGATAAGAGTAGTGGTATGGTCGCGACTCCATCCCGCACTCAAAGCATTACTATGTACACGAATAGACAGATTATGCAACCAACCCTCAGGATTCAGACTGAAGATCTCGACAAACAAGGTTCAGGAACAAAGGGGTGATGCAGACTCTGCATCGGATCTGGCGTAGATGATGTCGTCGCGTCGGAAAACACCGGAAGGCACGATAAGGAACAAAGAGTAGTCCATCAGACGAAGGATTCCTCGGATAGCATGAAGACCAGATGTAGCAACACCGTTACCAAAGGAGGAAGCGAAACCCTGAAGGTACGACGGAACCCAACCACGAGAAATCCTGGACTCGAAGAGAGAGAAGAGAGCGGATTCAAAACACGTAGAGGTAAGAAGAGAATAGCAGAGGGGTAAGGAGTAAAATCAGACCTAATCAGAACTATCCAACCGATTTTTCAAAATAGTTTTGACACTCTACTTCGGCCGTTAGCTAGGTTATCCTATAGGCTGGACTTGTGGGGTATCGCAACTGCTGGGCTCTGATACCACTCTGTAACACCCTCAGAATCGGCCCTATGCAAGTTTCAGCGAAACCCGCCAAACCCGCATAGAAACGATTCGAAGGTGCCCACCAGGCACTTTCGTGCGGGTGGAAAACGAAGTAATAACATTACACAACAGTCCTCGATGGGACCCACAGAACAGATATATATACAACACGACTCCATGAGTCAAGAATACAGATATACAGAACAAAGATCCAAATCACCTTGAAAACGATACAGCGTCCAGCTACGGACAAGATGCAAATGGGGCTAAGAGCCCTGAAGAATAACCAATGGCGTCCATAACCCTGCCCAGGCCAAGCCGGAAGGGTAACCCTGCTAACGACGTCGATCTCAAACCTGCTAAAACAAAAGGGGTGTTGACAAAGGGCAAAGGAAAAAAGAGGAGCGTCAGTACTGAGGCCAGTACACGGCGAGACTAGAATTCGGCGGTCCTCGCCTACATAGGTATGGTGGACTGAGCGGCAGCGGCAGCATGCGCCAAACAACCTATAGAGACTCGGTACAACTGGCGGTTATCAGAGAGGGATAAGAATGACCTATCCGGATCCAACCTGAAGCTAACACCAAACAAACCCATCCTGGTGTTTCCCCCTCGAGACCAAACGAGGAAGTCAACCGAGGAACTCACACAGTTGGCAATTTTATTTATTCAGTTATCGTTGGAGCAATTACTAGTCAGGTATAGGTAATCATCCTGATAAAATAAGCAATGGGCCGTATTAGTTAACCATTCCGTTGTAGTTGCGGCAATTACTAGTCAGATACAATTAGCATGAGATATCCCTAAACCCAGCAGTTGTTGGTATTTTTATTTAGCCATTCCATTGCAGTGAAACTGATTACTAGTCATATCGGATACAAGTCAATTTATAACAGTAAACTTTAGTTTTAGTTGTCTATGATCGAGACCTGTGCTCCAAGTCGTCCATAACCGCGGACACGGCTTCTCGAAAAGATTAAACCCTGCAGGGGTGCACCAAAGTATCCACAAGCACTTCGACCCTTTTTTCCAGATCAGTTAACATACACCCATCGGTATGTCGGCGGGGCCTAAGTCACGACGTTCCCAGACCCAAAGCAAGCACGGGGGGCCACCCCACTAAGTACACCCGCAACGAAGTCGGCCGGTCTCCGAGACGGACTCAGGGTTTGCGACAGTGGCTGTAAACGACAACAAATCCCAAAACTGGGACTGTCGATACCGCGAAAACACTCCGCTTCCAAAACAGTACAGCGTGCTCCTCACACAATCGTAAATAAAGCAGTAAAGCATGGCATAAGTACAGAATAGTAATAAAGCCCCAAACTACTTGTGGCCCCCAGTACAATACTTTGAAATCAGGTACTAATCGATGGGGGGCCCATATCTCCCCACCTGTGGTTAGCGCGCTCGATCTCGGAACAGGTGTCAAGAACTCGGGGTCCTACGGGACACAAGTGGGCGGTCGGAAACCAGATATTATCTATCACCCACCGGTGCCTCTGCTTACCTACTTCAATTTTAGTTGTTAAACAGTAATTAAAGTGAACAATAAGTAAAGCCATGATCATCTCCAACATCAACATGCGGCAAAACTCCAACAACTGTGGTACTTGACGACACGCAACAGCATATGAGCAAGCGACTACGACGCGCAAGTCTAACTATCTACCAAACAACAGGTAATAGGATGTGTCCAAGGCAATATAGGGCTGCAAGGGGATATCACGGGTACGGAAACTAGAGCATCGCAACACAGATAGCAATAGATCAACAGGAGGGAATAAATACTATAAAGTAAGATAGGTAGAAAGGGGGGAGATGCTCGCCTGAAAACATTGTCGGAGGTCCATCCGAAGATCGGGGCGAAGCTCACATCAACTCAACGGCCTTATCCGCGAAGAAGCAAAACACTAGAAGAAACACCGGATGCACTATTTAATACTACGACAAAAGATCGAACATGATGCATATGATGTATGGCATGGCAAAGATGCGATGCAATAGGCAATATTAAGTGGAACCGGGGTCCCGACATTTAATTAATAGGTTCAAGTTGTTTAGCTACCCCGCATTTTAAATGTTGCATTATCAAGACAAAAGATAGCACCGGTTCGGTACACAACTTTAAATGAGGCCAATATAAGACTAGATTTGCCTGCATATGAGCCCCATATTTGATTAGAGGCGAAACGGCATAAGGCCCCCAAACCACATGACAAGTATGCATGCAAGAATGTCAATTTTATATGCAACAAGTAATATCATATTATAAAATAATGGGGTCTCGGATAGGGAATCACATTAGGGGGGGGGCTCAACGATCTTGGTTCGATGTGGTTCGGGGTCGGGGCTTCGGAATTCGGGACGGCGATCCGTGAGGTAGAGCTTGTAGTCCCAATGTGGGTGACGATCTCGACGGGGCGTGATGTTCTTGGCTTTGCATCGGTACAAGTCTTGCAGAACTTGGTGAACAGATATCGTGTGGGGCTTCTCTATTCCCCGGGTGGCGTCATCGTCATACTTCTCCACCATACCACCACACACACCACACCGATTCATCTGGTTGTCAACGAGACAACAACTCACTTCAAAACCAACCGATTCAACACCTAAATAGCACATACAACTCCATCTGGTACCATAGTGCCCGTCTGGGTCACTGAAGAACTTGATGTTTAGGACCCGAACTGCAAGGAGCGGCCTTGTGGCAACAGCATGCGACAGCGCTTGGTGCCAGAGGACGCGCGGGGTGGGACAGAGGGGCGCAGGCGGCGACACACGAGGCAGGGGCAGGCCATGGCGGTGGGGACGAGCACAGGCGGTGGCAAGGCGCTGGCCTGCAGGGGCAAACAGCAGGCGGCTCGGAGGAGAAGCGGCCGACGGCGCGGGACGAGGGCGGCTCCGGCGGGGCGACGGACGTCGCAGAGGTGGAGCGGGCGGCGGGCGGCAACGTTTCGCGGTGGCGACGGCGGTTCCAGCGGGCGGGGCGGTCGCGGAGGAGGGGAGCCCGGGCAGCGGGGCTGCGGTACCGCGCGCCGGCGGCATCGGGTGGAGCCCCGGCGACGGGGAGGTGGCGGCGAGGGGAAAGGGGGCGCGCGAGCTTCGCATCGAAGCCGAGAGGCGGCGTCGGTTGCGTGTGGGATTTGCGGGGCGACAGAGAGAGAGCAGGGTCGGGCTTCGCGTGAGGATAACGCGGACGAGGCAGTCGCGTCGGGACGACGGGGTGGGACCAGGGTAGCGGGACAGGGAGGCTCCATGCGGGGGGGGGGGGGGGGGAAGCGGGAGTGGTGGGGCCGGGGTTTGGAACAGGTGAGTGCGGGTGTGCGTTGCAGTGTATGTGTGTAGGCGTGCGTGGTGAGGGAGTTGGTGTGGCGGCGGGACAGGGGTGAGGGGTGGGGTTAGATGGGGATTAGTGTTTGAGGTTGGTCTAGGTTTTGTCTAGTTTGGGCCGGGTAGTAGGCTGCTGCCATCCGGGCCCTTTGGGCCTGGCCGGTGGCGGCCTCCCCGGTAGAAATATTTTATTTAATTAATTTAGTTTTAAAAAAAAATACTTTCGTAAATAGTTGTTAGACAAATAACAGATCCGGATCGATCGGGGTTTCGTATTTGAATAAAGAGACGGGGGTATTTGTAGAAAACAAAAATAAGGCTTTTCGCAAATAGTTTTTAGACAAATAGATGCATGCTGATGTCATGATGATGCACAAAGGATTATTTAACACGCGATTTTCTAGTAGTGGTTTTGCGGGATGCCACAACCGCATACACATTGAGCGTCGTCGGGAGCGTCACTTTCGTGAAGACATTGAGCCAACCAGAGCTGGGCGGAGTGGCCCTGCTTTTTCATCGGTCTATGCCGCCTTTACCAAGAAACTGTGGCGGGGTCACCTGTCCCCCGAAGTACTGCCCAGATGTTCCTAAAAAGTATGAAGGGAATACCAACAAGAAGGATTTTTTGCAGATATACTAAACCGTCGTGCAAGCCACAGGAGGGGACGAGAGGTTCATGACCAACTGGTTCCCTCTCGCCCTAAAGAGCGAGGCTCGGTCTTGGCTCATCAACCTGCCCTCCGACTCCATTAAATCCTGGTACGACCTGTGCAAACAATTTGTAGGCGCCTTCCAGTGTGGGTTCAAGCATCTAGTACCGTGAGCGGTCTCCACTAGCTTGCACAAAATCCTAGGGAGAACTTGTGTAAGTTCACCTAGCGCTTCTGTCAGACACTGCATGCCATACCCAAGATCACGTCCGACGCCATCGTCAACGCCTACCATATGGGCGTAAGAGACCCTCGTGTGAGCGAAATGATGAGCAATAGAGACCTCGACACCACCCCAGATCTGTTCTCTCTGGCCAACAAGTGTGCCTGAGTCAAAGAAGGACAACTTCTACCCGGGGAGGCCATCAATGATGGTGATTACGCTACCAAGACGAAGAACCGCAAGCGCGTTCCCATGAAGTAGGTCCTAGCGGTGGAACTAGAACACAAGAAATCCAAGGCATCAGAAGCTATCGCCACCGCCGACCATGACAACACCCCTTGGTGCCCTATCCACAACTCTTCCCACTCATGCCCTCAAGGATGCAATAGGGTCAAGTATTTGGTGGAAATGTGATCCCATGGAGACTGCTTCCTCTGCCTTAAACCCAGCCACAGCATGAAGGACTGCCCGGGCCGTCGAGGCCGGGAGGACGCCAAGGGATATCAAGGTGGAGCCCAGGATGGGTGCGCTTGGTGATACTATGCCCCAGTACGTGGGGAGGGCGACAAGCCCGCCCCGCACCATCTCGGCTATGAAGATGACGAAGACGGGCCTTTCCAAGCGGCCTACACCAAAGCATCAAGCCAAGGGATCTCCCCAAAGGAAGTTTGCGGTGACCCAGCATATCACTGCATAATGTAGTACACTATAGTCATTGACATAACACCAATGAAACACCTTTCACTAGTATTACATCCCTCAGAGTGGTACAACAGAAACACAGCAGGTCCAAGACATGACTATAGGTTATAACTCAACTCTTTACACAAGATCCAGAGAACACTCTAGGTTAAAGAGAGAGAAAGAAACTTCTTACAAAGAAGAATCAGAAATAAACAACTCAAAAACTATCATACTAATAAGACTAGTATCTGAACTACTGGTCTGGCATTGCTGCCATTGCAATACACTACAGAAATAAGTTCTATGGCTAGAGGTTATATTCCTATCTAATCGGTAACTTCGTCTTCACTTGAGTTGATGTATATGTTGAATTTCTTGACTTCATTGAAGAGCTTTAGCTTTTGATGATGATTCCTGGAGCATAACTTGATGTAGACATCGCCTGTACTGGCTTTAGAACCTAGCAAGGGTTAATAAGATACGTTGAGTACGAGAGTACTCAGCAAGTTCACTAGAAAAGGAGTCTTTGATGCACTATATCTACAGCCACAGACCAAAGGTCGTAGGCAATGCAAGTTTTTGAAAACATTTCTTCAAAGGTTGCTTTTATTCTGAAAAGCTATGTCCGTCAGCCTTCACGGGTTTACCAGAACTTTCATGGAGTTCCTTTCCCGCCGCGTTCGCAGCTCCTTCTCGAAACAGGGAGTAACAAGTTACAGTTCTTACACTCTGCAGAGGTGCGTTACTTTACCCATGAGAGATCTTAGCTTTGTTGCACATCCTAATTGCAGGTTCGTTCACACTTCCTTGGTGTAACACCCTCGGAATCGGCCCTATGCAAGTTTCAGCGATCCCCGCCAAAACCCACGTAGAAACGATTCAAAGGTGCCCACCAGGCACTTTCGTGCGAGTGGAAAACGAAGTAATACCATTACACAATAGTCCACGATGGAACCCACAGAACAGATATATACAACAGTGACTCAAAGAGTCAAGAATACAAATATACAATACCAAAGATCCAAATCACCTTTAAAACGATACAGCGTCTGACTACGGACAAGATGCAAATGGGGCTAAGAGCCCTGAAGAATAATCGATGGCGTCCATAACCCTGCCCAGGCCAATCCGGAAGGGTAACCCTGCTAACGACGTCGATCTCAAAACCTGCTTAAACAAAAGGGGTGCCGACAAAGGGCAAAGGAAAAAGAGAGAGCGGTCAGTACTGAGGCCAGTACACGGCGAGGCTAGAATTCGGCGGTCCTCGCCTACATAGGTATGGTGGACTGAAGCGGCAGCGCGGCATGCACCAAACAACCTATAGAGACTCGATACAACTAGCGACTATCAGAGAGGGGTAAGAAAGACCTATTCGGAACCAACCTGATACTACCACCAAACATACACATCCTGGTATTTCCCCCTCGAGACCAAACGAGGAAGTCAACCGAGGAACTCACACCGTTGGCAGTTTTATTCATTCCGTTATAGTTGCGGCAATTACTAGTCAAATAAAGATGGCATGAGTCATCCTGATATAATAAGCAGTGGGCAGTTTTAGTTAAACATTCCGTTGTAGTTGCAACACTTACTAGTCAGATACGATTAGCATGAGACATCCCAAACCCAGCAGTTGTTGGTACTTTTATTTAGCCATTCCGTTGTAGTGAAGCTGATTACTAGTCATATCGGATACAAGTCAAATTATAGCAGTAAACTTTAGTTATAGTTGTCTATGATCGAGAACTGTGCTCCAAGTCGTCCATAACCGCGGACACGGCTTTTCGAAAAGATTTAACCCTGCAGGGGTGCACCAAAGTATCCACACGCACTTCGACCCTTTTTGCCAGATCAGTTAACATACACCCATCGGTATGTCGGCGGGGCCTAAGTCATGACGTTTCCCAGACCCAAAGCAAGTACATGGGGGCCACCCCACTAAGCTACCCGCAACGAAGTCGGCCGGTCTCCGAGACGGACTCAGGGTTTGCGTCAGTGGATGTAAACGACTGGGAACCCGAAAATGTGACTGGGCTTGTCGATACCGCGAAAACACTCCGCTTCCAAAACAGTACAAGTGCAGTACTTCGCACAATTTAAATTAAGCAGTAAAGCATGGCATAAGTACAGAATAGTAATAAAGCCCCAAACTACTTGTGGCCCCCAGTACAGTACTTGGAATCAGGTACTAAATCGATGGGGGTGCCCATACACCCCACCTGTGGTTAGTGCGCTCGATCTCGGAACAGGTGTCAAGAACTCGGGGTCCTACGGGACACAAGTGGACGGTTAACAACCAAATAACATCTATTGCCCACCGGTGCCTCTGCATTTACCTACTTTCAATTTTAGTTATTAAACAATAATTAAAGCCATGATCATCTCCAACATTAAACATGCGGCAATACTCCAACAACTGTGGTACTTGACGACACGCAACAGCACTTGAGCAAGCGACTACGACGCGCAGGTCCAACTATCTACCAAACAACAGGTAATAGGATGTGTCCAAGGCAATATGAGGCTGCAGGGGATATCACGGGTACGGAAACTAGAGCATCGCAACACAGATAGCAATAGATCAACAGGAGGAAATAAAGACTAGAAATATAAAATTGGTAGAAAGAGGGAGAATGCTCGCCTGAAAACATTGCCGAAGGTTCACCCGAAGAACGGGCGTCACTCGCATCAACTCATCGGCCTAATCCGTGAAGAAGCAAAGCACTAGAAGAAACACCAGATGCACTATTTAATACTACGGCAGAAGATCGGGCATGATGCATGTATGATGTATGACATGGCAAAGGTGCGGTGCAATTAGGCAAGATTAAGCGGAACCGGGGTCCCGACAAATATTTAGGTGGTTCATGTTGTTTAGCTACCCTGCATTTTAAATGTTGTCTTAACATGGCAAAAGATAGCACCGGTTCGCTACACCAATTTAAATGGAGTCCGGAATAAGACAAAGATATACCGCATATAGACTCCATATTTAATTATGAGATGAATTGGCATAATGCCCCCAAACCACAGAGAAGTATGCATGCATGAACAATTTAATATGCATCAGTTGATAATGTCATATTATAAAAATAATGGGGTCTCGGATAGGGAATCACTTTAGGGTTCGGCGAACTTGGGCTCCGAGGGGTTCGGGGTCGGTCTCAGGGTTCGACGGGAGAACGGCTCGACGAGATCGGTCTCGGACAACGGAAGTCGATCTTGTCGCATCCGAGAAGAAGGACTTGGTTGGCGTCGGGGGCACATCGGATCCGCCCTGGTCGGTGCCGATCTTGTCGTCACGAAGGTCTTGTCGGGTCATCGTATCGGGTCGGTCTTGGCGTTCGAGAAGAACTTGGCGTGCGACGTCGTCGGCATCGGTGCGGGAAGGAGGTCTTGCCGTTCCGTGTCGGTGACCTTGGCATCTGGGTTCTCGGCGAGCTCGGCGTCCGGGAAGGAGTACTTGTCGCACCGGGGTCTCGGTGTCCTCGGATCCGATTGAAGATCTTGGCGTTCGGCGGGATCGGTCTTCGGGTTCTTTGGGTTTTCCATGTGGCGGTCTTGACGTCCGGGCATAGGATCCTCGAGACCGGGGTCGTCGGTTCCCTCTCGACGATCTTGGGGTTTGTGGCGGAGATCTTGGAGTTCCGGCCTCAATTGTCTGGGATGGCGAACTTGTGTGGCGCTAGTGGCCTTCGGGTTCATAGCCGTACTTTTGATATACATCTATTCCTCCCAAAATTGGCGACAGCATCATCTCGGTTCGAAGACCTTGGAGGTTTGGGCTTCGCCGGGGTTCGGGGTCTTCAGATCTATGATCAGTCTTCAGGGTTCGGCTTTCAAATCTGGGAAGGAGAGCTTCACGCAATCAGATCCGTGAGGTAGTTCTTGGTGTCCCATGATGAAGGTCTTAACATCCAGACGGTTCTTGTAAGGGATTCTTCATGTGCCTTCGAAAACTTGTTCAGGCAAACACGCGAGCAGATAACATGTTCACACATGTACACCAACGATAGAGGCAGAGAGGAGGAAAAATGCCCGGTTGCACGAGCACGCACGCGAAGGCGGCAGATGGCCTTGTGCTTGCAAAGGGGCACAGCGGCAGACGCGTCTGGCGAGGAAGGTGCGCAAACCTTGGACTGGCGCAAGGCACTAAGGCGAGATGCACAGGCAGCGCATGGGGGGCGGCGTTCGGGACGAAGGCGGCGACCGTACGCGGGGGAACGAGCCTGGCAGAGGAGAAGCTCCGGCAGGCGCTAGGTCGAGCGGCTCGCGGCGCAGGAGAGGGGAGCAGGGCACCGGCGAGAGAAGAGGGCATGGGCCGCACCTAGCAGCAAGGGTCGACGCCGACGGTGGCCAGACGCGGTGGCGCGCGTCCGCCGCGAGAGAGAGGTGGGCGGCACAGAGAGCTCAGGACAGAGGCGGCGCGCTCAGGAAGGGAGAGGAGCCCCTGGTGGAGGACGGCCCAGGGCGGCGCTGGAGGCGAGGCTCGCCGGCGGTGGTGAGGTGAGGCCAACGGCGCCATGGCGGGTCAGAGGGGGACCAGCGGAGGTCGATGGAGGATGCGCGCACGGCTGCTTACATCGCTCTGGTGACGATAGAGAGGAGAAGGGGACGATGCAGGCGTGATGTAGGGGAGCCGCGGAAGGGCGCAGGGTCGCGTGGCCGAGGCGGCTCCGGCTAGACAGGAGAGAAGGCGGCGACGCATCGGCTGGAGCAGAGGGAGGGGCGCCGGGTGTCCCGCGCGGGGCGGCGAGTTGTGGCCAAGGCGAGGAGGTCGAGGGGTGCACAGGGGAGGCGGGGAGCCCCAGGAGAGGGTGAGGCGACGGCGTCGGAAGGAGAGCCAGGCGGCGGCGGCAACTCTGCGGGCAAGGAGGAGTCGAGCAGGGTGGGGGAACACGGCGCGAGGGATAAGAGAGAGAGAGAGAGGGAATCGGTCGCTGGTGGGCGTGGGTGGTGGGCCAGGGAGAGGGCGACGCTGGGTGGTGGCGGCTGAGTGGAGGACAGGTGGGCCAGGCGGGGTCGGGGTGGGCCACGAGCGAGGTGGGAGGGGCGGCCGGCTGAGGTGGCGGGCTGGGATTGGATGGGGGAAAGGGAGAGGTGAGGTGTCGACATGGGATTGGAGGGGGTGAGGTGGAGGGGGCTGGGTAGATTAGGTTGGGGTAGGAAAAGGGTTTAGGTAGTCTGGTTTTGCACTGGGGGTGGTCGACTGGGTCGGATCGGCCCGGTACGGCTGCCCCTAAAAATAAAGTAAATATTTTATTATTTTAAAACGGGGCTTTTGAAATCCATTGGTAGACGAAACAAAATAATCCGGAGACCCGGGTTTTGGTTTTGAAATAAAGGCGGGGTATTTAGAAAACAAAATATGCTTTTCGAAAATAGTTTCAGACAAACAAATGCATGATGATGACAATGCTCAAATGCAATGTGGCATGATGACATGAGCATGCAGTCATGATGATGCAATGCACAAAAACAACGCGACTTTCTAGTAGTGGTTTTTGCGGGGCGCCACAATTCGACACCACTAACAATGGATCTCGCCCTCGAGATCCGCCTCATGGTACCGGGAAGAAGGGCGGCGATCTGAATCTTCTCGCATCGTGTAGATCCTCGCGACACCACTAACAAGAGGTCGTTGTCCGTGATCGTCGAGGGAACACTCCGGGAACAAGAGGTCGAAGGTAGAGGTATCAACAAATAAAGCCACCTCTAACTCTGATAGAAAGAGAGAACCGATGCATTCTCATCCACTTCAATGTACACAAGCGAATAGAGTGAGTAGTCGGCATGGGGGAAAATCCATCACGCACCCAAACTATTACTCTGCACAATCAGTAGAAAAGCGTGCAACCATTCTCGGAATCAGACTGAAGATCTCGACAATCGAGGTTCAGGAACAAAGGAGTGATGCAGGCTCTGCATCGGATCTGGCGTAGATGATGTCGTCGCGTCAGAAAACACTGGAAGGCACAAGAAGGAACAAAGAGAAGTCCACCAGACGAAGGATTCCTCGGATAGCATGAAGACCAGATGTAGCAACACCGTTACCAAAGGAGGAAGCGAAACCCTGAAGGTACGATGGAACACAACCACGAGAAATCCTGGACTCGAAGAGAGAGAAGAGAGCGGATTCAAAACACGCAGAGGTGAGAGGAGAGCAGCAGAGGGGTAAGGAGTAAAATCAGACCTAATCAGAACTATCCAACCGATTTTTCAAAAATAGTTTTGACACTCTACTTCGGCCGTTAGCTAGGTTATCCTATAGGCTGTACTTGTGGGGTATCGCAACTGCTGAGCTCTGATACCACTCTGTAACACCCTCGGAATCGGCCCTATGCAAGTTTCAGCGATCCCCGCCAAAACCCGCATAGAAACGATTCAAAGGTGCCCACCAGGCACTTTCGTGCGGGTGGAAAACGAAGTAATACCATTACACAATAGTCCACGATGGAACCCACAGAACAGATATATACAACAGTGACTCAAAGAGTCAGGAATACAAATATACAATACCAAAGATCCAAATCACCTTTAAAACGATACAGCGTCCGACTACGGACAAGATGCAAATGGGGCTAAGAGCCCTGAAGAATAATCGATGGCGTCCATAACCCTGCCCAGGCCAAGCCGGAAGGGTAACCCTGCTAACGACGTCGATCTCAAAACCTGCTTAAACAAAAGGGGTGCCGACAAAGGGCAAAGGAAAAAGAGAGAGCGGTCAGTACTGAGGCCAGTACACGGCGAGGCTAGAATTCGGCGGTCCTCGCCTACATAGGTATGGTGGACTGAAGCGGCAGCGCGGCATGCACCAAACAACCTATAGAGACTCGATACAACTAGCGGCTATCAGAGAGGGGTAAGAAAGACCTATTCGGAACCAACCTGATACTACCACCAAACATACCCATCCTGGTATTTCCCCCTCGAGACCAAACAAGGAAGTCAACCGAGGAACTCACACCGTTGGCAGTTTTATTCATTCCGTTATAGTTGCGGCAATTACTAGTCAAATAAAGATGGCATGAGCCATCCTGATATAATAAGCAGTGGGCAGTTTTAGTTAAACATTCCGTTGTAGTTGCAACACTTACTAGTCAGATACGATTAGCATGAGACATCCCAAACCCAGCAGTTGTTGGTACTTTTATTTAGCCATTCCGTTGTAGTGAAGTTGATTACTAGTCATATCGGATACAAGTCAAATTATAGCAGTAAACTTTAGTTATAGTTGTCTATGATCGAGAAATGTGCTCCAAGTCGTCCATAACCGCGGACACGGCTTTTCGAAAAGATTTAACCCTGCAGGGGTGCACCAAAGTATCCACACGCACTTCGACCCTTTTTGCCAGATCAGTTAACATACACCCATCGGTATGTCGGCGGGGCCTAAGTCATGATGTTTCCCATACCCAAAGCAAGTACATGGGGGCCACCCCACTAAGCTACCCGCAACGAAGTCGGCCGGTCTCCGAGACGGACTCAGGGTTTGCGTCAGTGGCTGTAAACGACTGGGAACCCGAAAATGTGACTGGGCTTGTCGATACCGCGAAAACACTCCGCTTCCAAAACAGTACAAGTGCAGTACTTCGCACAATTTAAATTAAGCAGTAAAGCATGGCATAAGTACAGAATAGTAATAAAGCCCCAAACTACTTGTGGCCCCCAGTACAGTACTTGGAATCAGGTACTAAATCGATGGGGGTGCCCATACACCCCACCTGTGGTTAGCGCGCTCGATCTCGGAACAGGTGTCAAGAACTCGGGGTCCTACGGGACACAAGTGGACGGTTAACAACCAAATAACATCTATTGCCCACCGGTGCCTCTGCATTTACCTACTTTCAATTTTAGTTATTAAACAATAATTAAAGCCATGATCATCTCCAACATTAAACATGCGGCAATACTCCAACAACTGTGGTACTTGACGACACGCAACAGCACTTGAGCAAGCGACTACGACGCGCAGGTCCAACTATCTACCAAACAACAGGTAATAGGATGTGTCCAAGGCAATATGAGGCTGCAGGGGATATCACGGGTACGAAAACTAGAGCATCGCAACACAGATAGCAATAGATCAACAGGAGGAAATAAAGACTACAAATATAAAATAGGTAGAAAGAGGGAGAATGCTCGCCTGAAAACATTGCCGAAGGTTCATCCGAAGAACGGGCGTCACTCGCATCAACTCATCGGCCTAATCCGTGAAGAAGCAAAGCACTAGAAGAAACACCGGATGCACTATTTAATACTACGGCAGAAGATCGGGCATGATGCATGTATGATGTATGACATGGCAAAGGTGCGGTGCAATTAGGCAAGATTAAGCGGAACCGGGGTCCCGACAAATATTTAGGTGGTTCATGTTGTTTATCTACCCTGCATTTTAAATGTTGTCTTAACATGGCAAAAGATAGCACCGGTTCGCTACACCAATTTAAATGGAGTCCGGACTAAGACAAAGATATCCCGCATATAGACTCCATATTTAATTATGAGATGAATTGGCATAATGCCCCCAAACCACAGACAAGTATGCATGCATGAACAATTTAATATGCATCAGTTGATAATGTCATATTATAAAATAATGGGGTCTCGGATAGGGAATCACTTTAGGGTTCGGCGAACTTGGGCTCCGAGGGGTTCGGGGTCGGTCTCAGGGTTCGACGGGAGAACGGCTCGACGAGATCGGTCTCGGACAACGGAAGTCGATCTTGTCGCATCCGAGAAGAAGGACTTGGTTGGCGTCGGGGGCACATCGGATCCGCCCTGGTCGGTGCCGATCTTGTCGTCACGAAGGTCTTGTCGGGTCGTCGTATCGGGTCGGTCTTGGCGTTCGAGAAGAACTTGGCGTGCGACGTCGTCGGCATCGGTGCGGGAAGGATGTCTTGCCGTTCCGTGTCGGTGACCTTGGCATCCGGGTTCTCGGCGAGCTCGGCGTCCGGGAAGGAGTACTTGTCGCACCGGGGTCTCGGTGTCCTCGGATCCGATTGAAGATCTTGGCGTTCGGCGGGATCGGTCTTCGGGTTCTTTGGGTTTTCCATGTGGCGGTCTTGACGTCCGGGCATCGGATCCTCGAGACCGGGGTCGTCGGTTCCCTCTCGACGATCTTGGGGTTTGTGGCGGAGATCTTGGAGTTCCGGCCTCAATTGTCTGTGATGGCGAACTTGTATGGCGCTAGTGGCCTTCGGGTTCATAGCCGTACTTTTGATATACAGTTGTTCCTCCCAAAATTGGCGGCAGCATCATCTCGGTTCGAAGACCTTGGAGGTTTGGGCTTCGCCGGGGTTCGGGGTCTTCAGATCTATGATCAGTCTTCAGGGTTCGGCTTTCAAATCCGGGAAGGAGAGCTTCACGCAATCAAATCCGTGAGGTAGTTCTTGGCGTCCCATGATGAAGGTCTTAACATCCAGACGGTTCTTGTCAGGGATTCTTCATGTGCCTTCGAAAACTTGTTCAGGAAAACACGCGAGCAGATAACATGTTCACACATGTACACCAACGATAGAGGCAGAAAGCAGGAAAAATGCCCGGTTGCACGAGCACGCACGCGAAGGCGGCAGATGGCCTTGTGCTTGCAAAGGGGCACAGCGGCAGACGCGTCTGGCGAGGAAGGTGCGCAAACCTTGGACTGGCGCAAGGCACTAAGGCAAGATGCACAGGCAGCGCATGGGGGACGGCGTTCGGGACGAAGGCGGCGACCGTACGCGGGGGAACGAGCCTGGCAGAGGAGAAGCTCCGGCAGGCGCTAGGTCGAGCGGCTCGCGGCGCAAGAGAGGGGAGCAGGGGCACCGGCGAGAGAAGAGGGCATGGGCCGCACCTAGCAGCAAGGGTCGACGCCGACGGTGGCCAGACGCGGTGGCGCGCGTCCGCCACGAGAGAGAGGTGGGCGGCACAAAGAGCTCAGGACAGAGGCGGCGCGCTCAGGAAGGGAGAGGAGCCCCTGGTGGAGGACGGCCCAGGGCGGCGCTGGAGGCGAGGCTCGCCGGCGGTGGTGAGGTGAGGCCAACGGCGCCATGGCGGGTCAGAGGGGGACCAGCGGAGGTCGATGGAGGATGCGCGCACGGCTGCTTACATCGCTCTGGTGGCGATAGAGAGGAGAAGGGGACGATGCAGGCGCGATGTAGGGGAGCCGCGGAAGGGCGCAGGGTCGCGTGGCCGAGGCGGCTCCGGCTAGACAGGAGAGAAGGCGGCGACGCATCGGCTGGAGCAGAGGGAGGGGCGCCGGGTGTCCCGCGTGGGGCGGCGAGTTGTGGCCAAGGCAAGGAGGTCGAGGGGGGCACAGGGGAGGCGGGGAGCCCCAGGAGAGGGTGAGGCGACGGCGTGGGAAGGAGAGCCAGGCGGCGGCGGCAACTCTGCGGGCGAGGAGGAGTCGAGCAGGGTGGGGGAACACGACGCGAGGAAGAATAGAGAGAGAGAGGGAATCGGTCGCTGATGGGCGTGGGTGGTGGGCCAGGGAGAGGGCGACGCTGGGTGGTGGCGGCTGAGTGGAGGACAGGTGGTCCAGGTGGGGTCGGGGTGGGCCACGAGCGAGGTGGGAGGGGCGGCCGGCTGAGGTGGCGGGCTGGGATTGGATGGGGGAAAGGGAGAGGTGAGGTGTCGACATGGGATTGGAGGGGGTGAGGTGGAGGGGGCTGGGTAGATTAGGTTGGGGTAGGAAAAGGGTTTAGGTAGTCTGGTTTTGCACTGGGGGTGGTCGACTGGGTCGGATCGGCCCGGTACGGCTGCCCCTAAAAATAAAGTAAATATTTTATTATTTTAAAACGGGGCTTTTGAAATCCATTGGTAGACGAAACAAAATAATCCGGAGACCCGGGTTTTGGTTTTGAAATAAAGGCGGGGTATTTAGAAAATAAAATATGCTTTTCGAAAATAGTTTCAGACAAACAAATGCATGATGATGACGATGCTCAAATGCAATGTGGCATGATGACATGAGCATGCAGTCATGATGATGCAATGCACAAAAACAACGCGATTTTCTAGTAGTGGTTTTTGCGGGGCGCCACAATTCGACACCACTAACAATGGATCTCGCCCTCGAGATCCGCCTCATGGTACCGGGAAGAAGGGCGGCGATCTGAATCTTCTCGCATCGTATAGATCCTCGCGACACTACTAACAAGAGGTCGTTGTCCGTGATCGTCGAGGGAACACTCTGGGAACAAGAGGTCGAAGGTAGAGGTATCAACAAATAAAGCCACCTCTAACTCTGATAGAAAGAGAGA
Organism: Avena sativa; assembly: GCA_916181665.1. Lineage (NCBI taxonomy): Eukaryota > Viridiplantae > Streptophyta > Magnoliopsida > Poales > Poaceae > Avena > Avena sativa. The sequence continues at coordinate 381,823,854 of OV702281.1, read as the reverse complement.
ACCGATGCATTCTCATCCACTTCAATGTACACAAGCGAATAGAGTGAGTAGTCGGCATGGGGGCCAATCCATCACGCACCCAAACTATTACTCTGCACAATCAGTAGAAAAGCGTGCAACCATTCTCGGAATCAGACTGAAGATCTCGACAATCGAGGTTCAGGAACAAAGGAGTGATGCAGGCTCTGCAACGGATCTGGCGTAGATGATGTCGTCGCGTCAGAAAACACCGGAAGGCACAAGAAGGAACAAAGAGAAGTCCACCAGACGAAGGATTCCTCGGATAGCATGAAGACCAGATGTAGCAACACCGTTACCAAAGGAGGAAGCGAAACCCTGAAGGTACGATGGAACCCAACCACGAGAAATCCTGGACTCGAAGAGAGAGAAGAGAGCGGATTCAAAACACGCAGAGGTGAGAGGAGAGCAGCAGAGGGGTAAGGAGTAAAATCAGACCTAATCAGAACTATCCAACCGATTTTTCAAAAATAGTTTTGACACTCTACTTCGGCCGTTAGCTAGGTTATCCTACAGGCTGGACTTGTGGGGTATCGCAACTGCTGAGCTCTGATACCACTCTGTAACACCCTCGGAATCGGCCCTATGCAAGTTTCAGCGATCCCCGCCAAAACCCGCATAGAAACGATTCAAAGGTGCCCACCAGGCACTTTCGTGCGGGTGGAAAACGAAGTAATACCATTACACAATAGTCCACGATGGAACCCACAGAACAGATATATACAACAGTGACTCAAAGAGTCAAGAATACAAATATACAATACCAAAGATCCAAATCACCTTTAAAACGATACAGCGTCCGACTACAGACAAGATGCAAATGGGGCTAAGAGCCCTGAAGAATAATCGATGGCGTCCATAACCCTGCCCAGGCCAAGCCGGAAGGGTAACCCTGCTAACGACGTCGATCTCAAAACCTACTTAAACAAAAGGGGTGCCGACAAAGGGCAAAGGAAAAAGAGAGAGCGGTCAGTACTGAGGCCAGTACACGGCGAGGCTAGAATTTGGCGGTCGTCGCCTACATAGGTATGGTGGACTGAAGCGGCAGCGCGGCATGCACCAAACAACCTATAGAGACTCGATACAACTAGCGGCTATCAGAGAGGGGTAAGAAAGACCTATTCGGAACCAACCTGATACTACCACCGAACATACCCATCCTGGTATTTCCCCCTCGAGACCAAACGACGAAGTCAACCGAGGAACTCACACCGTTGGCAGTTTTATTCATTCCGTTATAGTTGCGGCAATTACTAGTCAAATAAAGATGGCATGAGTCATCCTGATATAATAAGCAGTGGGAAGTTTTAGTTAAACATTCCGTTGTAGTTGCAACACTTACTAGTCAGATACGATTAGCATGAGACATCCCAAACCCAGTAGTTGTTGGTACTTTTATTTAGCCATTTCGTTGTAGTGAAGCTGATTACTAGTCATATCGGATACAAGTCAAATTATAGCAGTAAACTTTAGTTATAGTTGTCTATGATCGAGAACTGTGATCCAAGTCGTCCATAACCGCGGACATGGCTTTTCGAAAAGATTTAACCCTGCAGGGGTGCACCAAAGTATCCACACGCACTTCGACCCTTTTTGCCAGATCAGTTAACATACACCCATCGGTATGTCGGCGGGGCCTAAGTCATGACGTTTCCCAGACCCAAAGCAAGTACATGGGGGCCACCCCACTAAGCTACCCGCAACAAAGTCGGCCGGTCTCCGAGACGGACTCATGGTTTGCGTCAGTGGCTGTAAACGACTGGGAACCCGAAAATGTGACTGGGCTTGTCGATACCGCGAAAACACTCCGCTTCCAAAACAGTACAAGTGCAGTACTTCGCACAATTTAAATTAAGCAGTAAAGCATGGCATAAGTACATAATAGTAATAAAGCCCCAAACTACTTGTGGCCCCCAGTACAGTACTTGGAATCAGGTACTAAATCGATGGGGGTGCCCATACACCCCACCTGTGGTTAGCGCGCTCGATCTCGGAACAGGTGTCAAGAACTCGGGGTCCTACGGGACACAAGTGGACGGTTAACAACCAAATAACATCTATTGCCCACCGGTGCCTCTGCATTTACCTACTTTCAATTTTAGTTATTAAACAATAATTAAATCCATGATCATCTCCAACATTAAACATGCGGCAATACTCCAACAACTGTGGTACTTGACGACACGCAACAACACTTGAGCAAGCGACTACGACGCGCAGGTCCAACTATCTACCAAACAACAGGTAATAGGATGTGTCCAAGGCAATATGAGGCTGCAGGGGATATCACGGGTACGAAAACTAGAGCATCGCAACACAGATAGCAATAGATCAACAGGAGGAAATAAAGACTAGAAATATAAAATAGGTAGAAAGAGGGAGAATGCTCGCCTGAAAACATTGCCAAAGGTTCATCCGAAGAACGGGCGTCACTCGCATCAACTCATCGGCCTAATCCGTGAAGAAGCAAAGCACTAGAAGAAACACCGGATGCACTATTTAATACTACGGCAGAAGATCGGGCATGATGCATGTATGATGTATGACATGGCAAAGGTGCGGTGCAATTAGGCAAGATTAAGCGGAACCGGGGTCCCGACAAATATTTAGGTGGTTCATGTTTTATCTACCCTGCATTTTAAATGTTGTCTTAACATGGCAAAAGATAGCACCGGTTCGCTACACCAATTTAAATGGAGTCCGGAATAAGACAAAGATATCCCGCATATAGACTCCATATTTAATTATGAGATGAATTGGCATAATGCCCCCAAACCACAGACAAGTATGCATGCATGAACAATTTAATATGCATCAGTTGATAATGTCATATTATAAAAATAATGGGGTCTCGGATAGGGAATCACTTTAGGGTTCGGCGAACTTGGGCTCCGAGGGGTTCGGGGTCGGTCTCAGGGTTCGACGGGAGAACGGCTCGACGAGATCGGTCTCGGACAACGGAAGTCGATCTTGTCGCATCCGAGAAGAAGGACTTGGTTGGCGTCGGGGGCACATCGGATCCGCCCTGGTCGGTGCCGATCTTGTCGTCATGAAGGTCTTGTCGGTTCGTCGTATCGGGTCGGTCTTGGCGTTCGAGAAGAACTTGGCGTGCGACGTCATCGGCATCGGTGCGGGAAGGAGGTCTTGCCGTTCCGTGTCGGTGACCTTGGCATCCGGGTTCTCGGCGAGCTCGGCGTCCGGGAAGGAGTACTTGTCGCACCGGGGTCTCGGTGTCCTCGGATCTGATTGAAGATCTTGGCGTTCGGCGGGATCGGTCTTCGGGTTCTTTGGGTTTTCCATGTGGCGGTCTTGACGTCCGGGCATCGGATCCTCGAGACCGGGGTCGTCGGTTCCCTCTCGACGATCTTGGGGTTTGTGGCGGAGATCTTGGAGTTCCGGCCTCAATTGTCTGTGATGGCGAACTTGTGTGGCGCTAGTGGCCTTCGGGTTCATAGCCGTACTTTTGATATACAGCTGTTCCTCCCAAAATTGGCGGCAGCATCATCTCGGTTCGAAGACCTTGGAGGTTTGGGCTTCGCCGGGGTTCGGGGTATTCAGATCTATGATCAGTCTTCAGGGTTCGGCTTTCAAATCCGGGAAGGAGAGCTTCACGCAATCAGATCCGTGAGGTAGTTCTTGGTGTCCCATGATGAAGGTCTTAACATCCAGACGGTTCTTGTCAGGGATTCTTCATGTGCCTTCGAAAACTTGTTCAGGAAAACACGCGAGCAGATAACATGTTCACACATGTACACCAACGATAGAGGCAGAGAGCAGGAAAAATGCCCGGTTGCACGAGCACGCACGCGAAGGCGGCAGATGGCCTTGTGCTTGCAAAGGGGCACAGCGGCAGACACGTCTGGCGAGGAAGGTGCGCAAACCTTGGACTGGCGCAAGGCACTAAGGCAAGATGCACAGGCAGCGCATGGGGGACGGCGTTCGGGACGAAGGCGGCGACCGTACGCGGGGAAACGAGCCTGGCAGAGGAGAAGCTCCGGCAGGCGCTAGGTCGAGCGGCTCGCGGCGCAGGAGAGGGGAGCAGGGGCACCGGCGAGAGAAGAGGGCATGGGCCGCACCTAGCAGCAAGGGTCGACGCCGACGGTGGCCAGACGCGGTGGCGCGCGTCCGCCGCGAGAGAGAGGTGGGCGGCACAGAGAGCTCAGGACAGAGGCGGCGCGCTCAGGAAGGGAGAGGAGCCCCTGGTGGAGGACGGCCCAGGGCGGCGCTGGAGGCGACGCTCGCCGGCGGTGGTGAGGTGAGGCCAACGGCGCCATGGCGGGTCAGAGGGGGACCAGCGGAGGTCGATGGAGGATGCGCGCACGGCTGCTTACATCGCTCTGGTGACGATAGAGAGGAGAAGGGGACGATGCAGGCGCGATGTAGGGGAGCCGCGGAAGGGCGCAGGGTTGCGTGGCCGAGGCGGCTCTGGCTAGACAGGAGAGAAGGCGGCGACGCATCGGCTGGAGCAGAGGGAGGGGCGCCGGGTGTCCCGCGCGGGGCGGCGAGTTGTGGCCAAGGCGAGGAGGTCGAGGGGTGCACAGGGGAGGCGGGGAGCCCCAAGAGAGGGTGAGGCGACGGCGTCGGAAGGAGAGCCAGGCGGCGGCGGCAACTCTGCGGGCGAGGAGGAGTCGAGCAGGGTGGGGGAACACGACGCGAGGGAGAAGAGAGAGAGAGAGGGAATCGGTCGCTGGTGGGCGTGGGTGGTGGGCCAGGGAGAGGGCGACGCTGGGTGGTGGCGGCTGAGTGGAGGACAGGTGGGCCAGGCGGGGTCGGGGTGGGCCACGAGCGAGGTAGGAGGGGCGGCCGGCTGAGGTGGCGGGCTGGGATTGGATGGGGGAAAGGGAGAGGTGAGGTGTCGACATGGGATTGGAGGGGGTGAGGTGGAGGGGGCTGGGTAGATTAGGTTGGGGTAGGAAAAGGGTTTAGGTAGTCTGGTTTTGCACTGGGGGTGGTCGACTGGGTCGGATCGGCCCGGTACGGCTGCCCCTAAAAATAAAGTAAATATTTTATTATTTTAAAACGGGGCTTTTGAAATCCATTGGTAGACGAAACAAAATAATCCGGAGACCCGGGTTTTGGTTTTGAAATAAAGGCGGGGTATTTAGAAAACAAAATATGCTTTTCGAAAATAGTTTCAGACAAACAAATGCATGATGATGACGATGCTCAAATGCAATGTGGCATGATGACATGAGCATGCAGTCATGATGATGCAATGCACAAAAACAACGCGATTTTCTAGTAGTGGTTTTTGCGGGGCGCCACACTTGGTGTGAGGCTTAGACTAAGATCCAAGCCAATCACTGCCCTCTCCGCGACCTCATATGTCTACACGATCCTTTGGGGCCGGCTCACCTCCGTTAAGCCCCCTTTCGGGCAGGATAAAACCCTGATGAGTTCCCGAAGACTCTATGACCTGGTGCTGCCCTGGCAAGTGCCATATTAAATGGTCCATCCACTAAACACCATCCATAGATAATCTAGACACCAAAAGTGTGGGGCGTAAGGGTGCCCACCCATATGTTGGATCCGCACAAGGAATCACAATGTCACGTTAAGGTCGTCTTGCCTCTATAAGAGAGGAAAATGATACAACTGACTTCTCCGTCCCATTCCAAATCTCATGGTTAACGTGTTATATACGGCGTAAGAATCATTGGCGACATTTGTTGTTAAGTCCTAGATAATATGTTTATTTACCACTGGAACTTTCATAGTAGGTTATTACCTCATGGTAAATAACCTATAATCATATTATTATGAAAATAGTGTTTTCTGACCTTTTTCAAATCCAGGTGATGAGAACACTGGATTTGCAAAATACTTTACAGAAAATAATCAAAGGACATGAGCAAGTGTGAACTTGCCTTTTGTGATTGCAAGATTATGCACTCACGGTCTTCGAGACAATATAAGATCCAATATCTGAAATCAGCATCATTGGTCCGGTAAGGACTAATGTTTAAAGAAGCAAAATGCTCTTATGCATAAGTAATGTAATGCACTTTATGAACGTGAATCCCGGGGATAACGTTGATCTAGGGTTTGGAAACTGGAAATCGTTACTTTAGAATGTGGTGTCCTTTTAGATAAGTTTCATACTTGTGCTTCTTATTAAGGCTTGTGAGTGTGTGTGAACAACACATATCTATACAACAATAAGATACACACATATGGAATGCTATTCAAGATTGTTTACACTATAATTGTTTATCTTCAAATTTTACTCTACAAGTAATGTTACTTATAAAGAACTTAAGTGTTATCAATCCTAAGTTTACAAGTAAAGTATAAAGTAATGTGATTACGATTAATTGTTATCTATTGACTGAAGTGGCAAAAATAATAACATTTGAAGAAAAGATTTCTTTTCTAAGGTCTAAACAATCTCCGTGGTTAATCAGATGTGGTCGATGTTGTTTGTGCTTGCTTGAATAGTTTGGACTTGTGTAGCATCCCATTTGTCTAACAACTGTAATGCTACTTGGTTTAGTAATATAATGGCTACTTCCTACATATAATTGTTGCATCATCATGTTATCATGCTCATGTCATCATGCCACCTTGCATTTGAGCATCATACAAAACCCCTTTTGTTTTGGTTCTTATCTCATATGCATTATTATTTGTATTTGCCTCTTGATATTGTATTTGGTTCTTGATATATTGTTAAATGCCCAAGTTGAGTTGTGGGCATATCTTTTATTGACTCCACCACCCTTTCTTTCTCCACTTTATAATTCCACCATCCAATTAATATGAGCTTGGCATTTTAACTGAGTTTACTTCTAGCTCATGTGGGTTGGGTGGATTCCACTCATAATATTTTGCTTGGCCTTACTCCATCTTTGGGGATGCACATAAATAAGTGCCATGGGATATTATTTTGTTCCCACAAGATAAAACCTGGCATTTAATGCATTTGCATGGGCCATGCAACCATCATCATCTTTGGTCATCTTATGGTTTTATTTGAACTCTTGAGTGGGTCCTCTCTGTCTTATTCCTGCTTTTGGGCTTGATCCATTTTAATCTTGCTCATACCTCATCACCTCTTTTCTTCTTTATCTTTGGCCATCTTGTTGAGCTTGTGTGGGTCATGATTGATCTAATCAAGACACCAAACCCTTTATCTCTCTCTCTTACCCTCTAGCTAGACCCTACCCCCCCTAATCATCATACCCCTCTTCCATCTAACCATAAACCCTACCCCTTTTAAAACCCTCCCCATCCATGCATGACCATGTGATCATGTGGGCTTTCCCTCTCCTTATGTATCTTGTTCTCTTTTTGCCTCTCCTCTTGGTCAAACCCTCTGTCCAAATTATCGGTGAAAAGTTCAAAAGATTTTGAAATTAGAAGCTGGTTTAAAATTGCATTGGAATGAAAACAAACAAAACAAATAAAAATAAAAAGTAGAGGAAAAAGAGAGAGAGAGGAGCAGCAGCAGCAACCTTGGACCTAGCCCAGCAGCCACCTGGCCCGTTTTCCTCTCCCTCCCTCTTGGGCCGGCCGTAGCAGCCCACCCCCCTGGCCCAGCACCGCTTTAGCACCGTCGCTCGCCCTGTTCCTCTTCTTCCTGTCTCTGACGCCGTTCGCCGCTCACCCTCGGCAGCAGACGGAAAGCAGCTGCGCGGCAGGTGGCCGTCCTCCGCCGTCAGCTCGCCCCACGACACGCCAGCCCTCCTTCTTATCCTCGCACCTAGCCGCCTTCTTTACCCTAACCCTAGCTACCTGCTTCGTTCCCCTCTTTCTCTCCTCCTCGCCGCCACCAGACCGAGCGCCTCGCCGCCGTTGCCGCCCTCACCGGTAGCCGGGAGCACGCCAGGAAGCGTCGCCGCGGACCGGGGAGTCGATCCCGCCCGCTGGGAGACGCCAAGTTCGCCGCAGCTGCCCTCGTCAGAGAACCGCCAGCCTCACCGCAGCAGTTCCGCCGTCCCCCTCCGCTCCGACCACCTCCTGCCTCGATTCCGGTGGAAATCGACCGAGGTGAGCTCCTCCCTAAACCCTCTTCCGTTTTACCCCTCTGCTTGCCTAGCACCGCCTATTGGTGACCCCCGCCGACGAACCGCCCCGCCGACGCGCAGACCCAGCCCGGCGCTTCCCCCTCTGTTCCTCGGCGTGCCCCGTCCAGCACAGCCCGCCGCCGCCGACCTTCCTAACACAAGATCGGTAGCCGCATGCTTCCTCTGCGGATTCCGTTAGCCGGCCAAAGCTATCCCGCTGCGAAGCCGTCGCCAACCTCGCCGGAAGATCTCGCCGGCGCCAGACGTCACCGAGATTCAGAGAGCAGCGCCGTTCGGTCAGAGCTCGCGGGACCGTTTTGCAAAAACCCCCCAAGCTTCGGTCGATCACGCCCAGGTCCCTAGCAGCCCAGTGCCCCACCTGTCAGCCGCCCGGAACTTTGGTAGAAAACCCCCCAGCATTCCAGGCCTCACCCCACACCCCTTCCCCGCTGCGCGTCGTGGTTCACTCGTGTCCTCGCTGTCACGTGGGACCGGCTGCCTCGTTGGGCCCGCACGTCAGCGCCTGGGCTGGCTAAGCCGTGGTAGCAGAAGTCGCCCAGCGTTTCTGTGGACCCTTTTCCTCTGCCCCACATGTCATTGACGGTGGGTAGATTGCCCCTAAGTGAGAAAAGTCGCCCGAGTTTACTGAAAGCAATTAAAATTTCAGGAAATGTTTAAATCTAAATAAATCCATATATTATGAAATAATTCGAATTTGTAAAAACTTTCAAAATGAAAAGTAAATGTTTTCCAAATATGAATTCAACCATGTTTTCGAATTTGACCAAGTTTGACTCTATCTAGTCAACCTTGACTTTGACCCTATTTAATAAATTTTTACTATAAAATAAATTTAAATTCATAAATCCAAATAATACAAATAATATATGTTTTGGAATCAGAAAAACATGAGGATTTCAAATATGCCATCCAAAATATATTTTGAACACTTTAAATTTCAAGATGATCTAAATTACATCGAAATGCCCTGGACCTTAATAAATTAATAACTTTTGTTTTATAACTCCGAATTTAACAAATGATAGGTCTAAAACGATCAGCTCGACGAGACCTTTCTGTTTATGCTATCCATGACTTGAATTGCAGCATGCATCATATAAATATATAGTATACAGCAACTAATATGACAATAAAATGTGACCAAAACCCAATAAAAATGTTATTTCTTGTATTCTACACCTCACCCATGCCATGCTACATTATTGCCATGCAACTTATGCATCATTCATCATGGCATGATTGTTTGCTTGACGCATTTTATTACGATGCTTGTGCACTTTATTTATTTTGGCCCTTGTTTGTTTGGTTTTTCTTCGATTAGACACTGAGCAGGGGATATATCAAGAGAACCAGGAGCACTACCCAGATTCGTCTCTCGCTTCAACTGAGTTGCCAGGCAAGCACTACCACATGATTGCATACATACAGTACCTATTGCCTCTATCTTATTCTTGCATCATTGAGTCGCGATTGCATTAAACTGAGTCCCAAGTACTGCATAGCCTTTACTTTAAACCCCACCAAGCTTGTTCCCCCATCCCATTGAGCCATTACTACAGGAGTTGTTTGAGCCATGCGAGTCGTAGAACAGCATGTGTAGGGTATGTGAGAGTCTGATGGATAACGAGGTACCTAAACAACTTAACCTGAGTAGTAATGGGATAACTAATGAAAGTGGCACCGGTGGGCAATATCTGCTATTTGGTTCTTCCTGCTCACTTGTGTCCCGTAGGACCCCGAGTACTTGAAACCTGTTCCTTGAACATTCGCGCTATCCACATCCGGGAGGCTTATGGGACCCCCCTGAGCCAGAGCTTGATTCATTCTTATTTCTTGGGGCCACAAACTAGTTTGAGGTTTTATTTACTATCCTGTACTTATGCCATGCTTTACTGCTTTATTACGATTGTGCGAGGAGCACCTGTACTGTTTAGGATGGTGACCCGTTTTCGCGGTATCGACACCCCGAGTTTTCGGGTTCCCAGTCGTTTACAGCCGGCCCCACAAACCTTGAGTCCGTCTCGGAGCCGGCCAGTTTCGTTGCGGGTGTACTCCAAGGGGTGGCCCCCTGAAATATTTCTGAATCCTGTGATTGCTTTGTCGTGAAGGCCTCGTTGGGTTTTGATTTGGTTTTTCCGAGGTTGATCGAGTGTGTGTTGCTATTTGTGCACCCCTGCAGGGTAAAACTTTCTGAAAGCCGTGTCCGCGGTTATGGACGACTTGGAGCACAGTTTCTCGATCATAGACAAGCATAACTAAAGTACCGCTTTTAACTTGACTAAATAACTGACTAGTAAATAGTGCAACACTCATGGAATGGTTAATAAAACTGCCAACTGTTGTGGGGGTTGTTCGTCCGCTTCCTCGTCGGTAAGCGAGGGGGAGGATGGATCTGGTGATATTACTGTTATAACTGTTGTCATTAATTCACGGACATCCGTCTATCTTTGGTTAGGCGGATGGTTAGCGAGTATCTATAGAACTGTTAGGGTTTATCTTTTGCTGCAATTGCGTCACCCCAGGTTGTGTCCCCTTTAGAGGCATAAAGACTTGCTGAGTACCCTTAGGGTCTCACACGATAAATTATTGGTTCAGATGAACAGGTACACTCGCAGGACGGATACTGGGTGGAGGAGGCTGATGATGTGGGCAACGATCGTTCGGTGTAGAGATTCCGGGAACGGGGATCCGTGAGATCTGTGGGCGGGATGTGCTTATTTATGTGGCATCTTATGCCGATTTGCTTCTTATCCGTACTCGGAACTTGTTTGCCGCTTCCGCCTGATACTCTGATGTGTGATGTATGAGGAAATATCCTAAACTATTAGATCTATTAGAACATTTGAATCTTGCTGTATGGCGTTGCTATATTTCCTTTCTTTTAGATGGAATGGATCTGATGTACTATTGTATGGTGGCTTGCATACATACCCATTTGTGTATGTAGTTGATCCCTTCGCCTGCCGATTACGCCGCCCGTACTTGTCCCGTTGACTGGAAGTGGTTGGGACGGCCGAAAGGTCTACCCGTGAGTGGCTTTTGGGGGCCCACCGTACTATTTCAACCACTTCCGCTCATCCAGGCTTGTATCTAGGAGAGTAATTCACCGAGGTAGTTACAACTTGTGATGCTTTATGACATAATTATAATATACCAAAGTTAACTATAAAACACATAATAAGGTCTTTAGCATTATATTTAAAATCTTTTGGACTAAACTTATCTTTAAAGACATAGATAGACTTATGGTGTATTACTTATGATACTTGAATCTTGTTCACTTTATATTGTTTCCTTAAAGTTATTTAAGAATAGCATTACCTTTATTCGAGTAGTGGTTTCTTAACATTATAAATGTATAATAGGATTTATCTCCTTATAAGGGTGTGGTTATGGTTTGTGAATAAGTAAACAATATTATTTACTACTTATGAATTATCTCTGGATTTAGTCCATTATAAAGTTATGAGTGAAACAATGGTAAAATATTTTATTTGGTTAAAACATCATTCTTGAAGATTTTATTAAGTCAAAATAATAATCTTGAGAATCTAATATTTAATAACTCCATTTGGAAAATAATATACACTTATGGTTGAAGGATAATGTGTTAAACAATTTTGACTTCGTATTATCAATATTCAAGACTAATACTATTTATTAGACTTTAATTAGTTAATTTTAAATATTAGAAAATTTTATTTACCCTTATATGAATTATTAACTAAAGAAATAGGTTTAAATTCAAGTTATTAAGTGTTTAACTTTTTATTTAACTCAAAAGTGGAACATTATATTTTTAACAATTAGATATTATTTTTGTGATCATTTTGGTATATTACATTTATTTTTGTGATTTATAAATAATAAGATATGATTTTTTATAAGATTTGTTACTTTATAAATACTTAATAATAATAAAGATTTAATTAAGTGAAGTAATAATGCATTATTATAGTTTTAAAATTTATATTTCTTATATTGCTAAGATTTTTGATATTTTATTTATATTTTTAACATTTACTAATATTAAAATATGAATTATCAAAGTGTTATTACTTATAAAATCTTTATTAAATAATAATTATTTAAATAACATAATAATGTTTGATAATAATTTTAAGTTATAAATTTTATTTTTCTGGAAATTTTGATATATTAAACATGTTTTTCTGAATTATAAAACAATAGATATTAAATTTACAATGTTTATTCATTTCTTAAATTGTTAAAATAAAACAAAAAATGATTACTGCATCACTGCTAACGTCATTACTTAGCTTAATATTTTTATACCGTACCTAAACTTAGCCCCCAGTCAGTGACTGGTGGGGTCGTTGCTACGTGGGTTGCCACCTCAGCAAAGTGGACCAAGTCAAATGGCTGATGTGGCTAGGGATTGACACGAGCATGACGTCATGCTTTCGTCATCTAGTGATGATCCTCAGATCATCGATCGATCCTTCGATCGAGGGCACGCGAGGATGCGCGTTTGTGCTAATTAGGTAGAGCACGATGGGGCGAGTGCAATGGTAGCGGCGCCGCCCTAATATAGTCACCGGAGGCTGACCGGCGGCGAGTTACGACGACAGTATGTTTGGGATCACGTGAGCCGAGCACTACGGAGGCCTAGAGACGAATCAGGAAGGACCAAAGGAAGAAGGAGCTTACCAGGAACGCTTAGGTCTTGTCGGAGAAACGAATCAAGGTCAGGAACGATGGTGAACGGCGGTGCCTGGCGGTGCGGGGGTTCTTCGATTCGGACGATTGGAGGCATGAGGACAAGCGTGGCTCAGCTAGATGGAATGAGGGGACCGTGACGGTCATGCCAGTGGCCTCGTCGGAGCTTAGGGCGACCCGAAACAACGAGGACGACAACCTCCGGGGAGCTAGGGTTCGGGGTCCCATGCGCGAGAGAGTTAGAGAGAACGAGAGGGGATGATATGGGTACGGATGGATAGAGGAGGACGTGGGCGTTCTTATCCTCCTCTTCACCGGCGGCGGCGCGCATCGTAGCACGTTGAAGATCAACGACGGCCACGCAGCTGCTTCCGCCGGCGAGGAAGATGACGAGGAATAGGCGGCCGAAGCGGTACAGGCTGCTGGTGGGCTGGTCGTGGACCGAAGTAGGCTGCTGTTGGACTATTCGCGGGCGACGAGTAAGAGAGAAAGGAAATGGGCCATGGGCCAGGAGCTGATTCCTGTATTTTTTTCTCTCTGTTTGTTTTTCTTTTTTGATTTCTATTTTCTGTTTTCTTTAAACCCTTTCAAATATGAATTTCTATAAGGATTTAAATATCCAGAATTTTTATAGAGCACATTAAATAATGCAGGAATATTGTAATTAAGTAGTGTTGATACCTTTCTTGATTTTCTTATAATTTTAAACTAATAGGAAACTATTTTATTGAGTGTAATATTTATCACTTAGGGTTTTAGAGATTTACCTTGTATAGATATATTTATTGAGAACTTATAGAATGATTTTGTATTTCCTCTTTATGAGTGTAATGGTAATGGTTTAATATAGCTAAGGATATGTATAGAGTATAACCATATTTATTATTATATAGCAATCATTATATAAGATGGTTTAATTATTAAGGTTCTTAAAATGGTAAATTCTTTTACTCACAGTTCACTATAAGGTGAATCCTAACCACCCTACTTATTTAAAATATCCATAGATGATTTCTTGAACTAGTTATGCACTACTTTCTTAAGTGTGGTTAAAATATGAATATAATATTAGAGTATAATGGTTTGTAGCACTAACCATTTATGTTTGTGATCTTTAATGATATCCCTTTTAAAATAGAAAGTTATTTTCTAAAAAGTATTATTGAAAATAATTGACAAAGATGATTCCTAAGCACATATGGTTATGATAATTGGAATTTATAAAGATGTGCTTCTGTGATTTGCTATAGGGAAATATTCCTATAAAGTTGTATGGAGATAAGATGATGGATCAATAACATGAAATGGATATTATGTTTGGTTTAAGATTTAAAGTTGGGTGTTTACCAAGAATTCCTATCCTCCATAATTCACAATCCTGGACTTCTGATTAAGGAATTCCTTTCCTAGATATTCTACTTCTTCCTATCCATCATCATGTGTTAACATGATGAGATTTACTTCACATGAATATTCTTATCCACCTTTTATTCTTCTAAATCCATTTATAAATCCAATGAGCTTGACATAAAGCTTTAATAATCTTCTCATATCCATGCTTGGTTATCAAATTATTCTACTACTAATAATCTCCAATCCAACAGATAGTTACTTCTAACTCCATTCATACACTTCCTTAATCATCCATCTCCAACATTACTCTAATAAATTCCTATATCCAATTCTTCTCTCCTCAAAATCTTACTATTATTTTAAGAGGAATAACACTACTTCAATAACTCCATTCTACACTAGCTTTAGCTTAATCATACTATCTTATACTTATTTAACTCCAGCAGCTTGTATTCAAACTTCACATCCTATCATGGTGACTTATCATGGTTTACTTAGGATACATATCTATATTAGAGTTCAATCATGTTCTATCCACCAATGTCACTTATACATGATATAAGCATTCCATCTTGGTGACTAAAGCATGGTCATTATAATCCTTTGATACTTTATAGTTTAGGTTTCCAGTTGGCTAATCAAGGCTTTCATTCATACAACATTACAGTTGTATTATAATTATCTTCTTAGCATCTCTATTGGATTAAGGGATGTTATTCATGGTATATGCTTACTTAATCCAATAGGAATACTCCTTGGTATCTATCTTCAATGTTCATCCTTGCAATCTTTTTTATCACCATACATAGGCTCCATATAACTCTTCTATCATTCCAGGAGTGAGTTAACTCCATCAATTATTACATTGATCTTATTCTCTTCCAACTCTCCCATCCTATAAATGATATTCAAATCTAGCATTACTATTTACCTCTTCTTACTTCTTTCTTTATAGGCCTTAAGTGAATGTTCTAATAAGGACAAGAGTTGGTAGGTCAAGAATTGATAGATTAAGAATTGGTGAATCAATAGTTGATTACTCAACATTGATGAACAACAAATATAAGGATATGATTCAATAGAGATGATAAGGATTGATATGGAAAGAAAGATGTATGGTAAATGATCTTGACTTTGGTTTCTTTCCTACTCAAACTCACTAAAGAGTTAAGATTGTATTACCATGATGTTCATGGTATAAGTAGATGAGATTAAGATAGATCAAGAATTAGTTGTTACATTCTTATTAATTAAGTTATATTTATAACTTGGTATTCATGGGTTGTGTAATGAATACTATGGTATGATCACCTAAGGATCAAATATAAATCATTAAGCAATGTATTAGGGTTTAATTTTATTAAATTTGATCTACCCTTAGATCAAATCATGTTTACACAAAATAAGGTTTTAGCAAAGGTCATATTGAAACTTATCGCAGTCAACTTGATGATCTACTTCAATTCCATCAAGTTGAGAGAACCTTCAATCACTTTTACAAGTTTTTCTTCAAAAGCGTGAAAATTATTCGGATTTTCTATGTACGAATGCAATGCACACATCTGGGTTCAGCTCATTTCTAAGCCCTAATACTGGGATGTTACAAAGGCCTAGGCCTCGATACCTCTCCCTGCCTAGGACG
Organism: Avena sativa; assembly: GCA_916181665.1. NCBI lineage: Eukaryota > Viridiplantae > Streptophyta > Magnoliopsida > Poales > Poaceae > Avena > Avena sativa. The sequence goes on along the minus strand of OV702281.1, from coordinate 381,808,134 downwards.
AACACCAAGGGCCACGGTGAGGCATCTCCCCTCTCTACCGATGTAGAGGGAGTACTTGTCCCATGTCTAGGAAGGCTTCACGCAACGGGGATCTGCCCTGATGCAGGAGCCAGTGGGATTCGTTCCAAGAGCTTAGTGCTCCAGCTGGCCCAGAGCACAACAAATGGTCTAACAAATTGCAAAGGTCATGTGTGGCGGCATGTGCCAGCCCACAAGCAGAACTGGAAATGTTTCAGCCTCGGGTCTTTACAGTGAATGTGACTGTTGTGCAAAATTCTCGGGAGCTGGACTTTCCTTGCATTTTTTCCTCCCGACTTAAGGGTTATCTGGAAACGGAACTTGTCGAGGGCTGGGCATTGTGGGCGGAGGAGGTTTTCACAAGGGTGAACCCGGGTATATTATCATGGCCCTATTGACGGATCCTCTCCCAACCATTGGCGGAGTCGAGCGCTCTGGAAGGTAAGGTCCCATGAGCGTGACCCTGGAATATTTTCGTGGCCCAGTGGATGGGACCTTTTCCGACTAGTTGCGGAGAAAAAACCCATCAAACCGTGTGACACCCCCGGGATCAGGGCTAAAAAAAATCCAAGACCTCCGTCTGACATAAGCTTAACCTTGAGCTCGAGAATATCCAATGAAGAATCGGTAAAACGGCAGTGACCCTACGACACAAAATTTATTACAGCAAGCTCATAACTGAGCAGAGAACCAAATTCTTACAAGCAGAGGTCACTGACAACAAACATCAAACAACGGAAGGCAAATTATGTTATTAAGAATAGCAAACTTAACAAATGGCCTAAGAGGCCTGAAACATAATGATGACGTCCCAGCCCATAGATTCCAGGCTGCCGGCCGGGAACCCCAAGCTACTCGTCGATGTCGATGTAGTACCAAACTAATCTTCAAGGAGCACTTACTCTGCCAAAAGTATTAACAAAGCAAGGCTGAGTACAGGTTGTACTCCGCAAGACTTATGGCTGGTGGAGTTGTTTTGCATAAAGCCATCCTTTGTTTATAAAACAAGAGAGAGAAGAAGCTCGTCTAGTCAGAGTATTTTAAAAGGGGATAAGAGAGCGACTTCTCCGAAATATTGATCATCATATTTTGATATCCACCAAATCATCATCATCTCCTGAACTAGGATCACCCCCTCATACCCATGAGGAAGCATCCTTAAGCACACGTTGATCTGCCAAGTTTTACGATTAGGTTCAAGTTCTCTATGATCTTAGAATCTGGTCACCAAGCGTTCATAACCGTGAACAAGGCTTTTCGAAAAGATTTAACCCTGTAGGGGTGTACAAATTTACCCACACGTACTAACCTTCTCTTAATGCCACTAGATAAGCCCTCTTCCTTGGAAGGCCGACAGAGGGTGGTTAGACACGACATTTACCTTGATTTCGCTGAGACCATGAGTCACGCAATAAGTATGATTCCGCCGTCAAGGGTCAAATCCCGAAGACGGTACTTAAAGATGTGAGGCGAGGTTGGTTTACCAGGGGCGCCATCAACCCCAAGCAACCCGGTCCACGCTTCCCTACATGTATGAATGCACCTCCTTCACCTCCTCTTTCGAAAATGTTTTCAATGCGTATGTCGAATGGAACGCCCGAACTATGTGACTCATGGAATCTACTAGGCAAGTTAGTTGCTCGTGAGGTTTTCCAGGCCCCGTATGGTTGTACGCTCGTCTTGGTTCCAAAGGCAAGAACTCAGTTCATAATGGTGGCGAGCATGGGACTAGAAAAACCACATCCCACCGTGGCCTCCCATACAAGCCTTAGCATGTTTAACTCATATCACTGATCTCATCTCATCATGTTCTTCTGTCATACAAGATTCTCTGCATCTCATACATTATCTGGATGAACCAGCACTGACAGCTATGCTTGGCTAAGCAGGACACATATATAAGCTCTAGCAGTGCACACAAGCCAAACCTAGTTATGCTAGGAGCAGGGGATCAAGTAATATAAGCTCAAAGGGAGTAATGCAACAGATAGGATACTCTATCTATCGATAAAAGACCACAGTAGAATCGTATGCATCATCGAAGAATTGAAATGCTTTCGAAATCATAGGATTATATCATGGTGGGGCTATGCTTGCCTTTGCCAGTTGATAACAGATAAGCAGATCTTCAGGAGCCTTGTAAAAGACTTGTTATAGTTGATCAAGTATTGTTCTTCGATCTTCGATGGTGTTGTCCTCGGGCTTCGATCTCGATCTCGACATCGTATTCTACCGGAAAGAACCAAATATCGGAAAGAAAGGGGGAAACAATCAACACATGGCATCGATGCAATGCTCAAACAAGAATGATGATATGACAAGTTGAATTGCATTGAATTGAAACCCTAAAACCTAATCGATCATTTAATCAGGGTTCCGAGGGGTCCAAACCCTAATTCGGAGAAACCCCGGATTCACTTGTGAGGGGTTACTAAGTTCTCTAATTAAACTTGTCATTTAAGTTGATTAACAATGCATTATTATTGATTAAATAGATAGAGATCATTTTTCTGAACATTTTGATATATTATTTGTATTTTTCTGAATTATAAATTAAAAGATATTGAATTTACAAGTTTATAACTATTTCTGAAATTATTTAAAACAATTTAAATCAATTATTGCATCATTGTGATGTCAGCAGACCCTAACCTAACTTTTTACACCGCAGAGGCACCTAGCCTCTACGGATGATGGGTGGGCCTAGGACACGTCAGCGGCCACATCGACAAGGAGGGGCCCGCCTCAGGTGGACTCACACGGTGGACGGTGGCCGACGCTGGCGAGCACCCAGCGGCGGCTCTACGGCGCGTGCACGGATGCGCACATACGCGGGTCGGAAGCGCCTTAGCAGGGGCGACCTAACTAGGGTGGTGCGGGGTCCTGGGGTGGCCGGGAACCTCGTCGGCGGCGAGCCTGCACGGTAGCAGACGGCGGAGCACGGCGAGAGCGCGATACAGAGAGGGAGAGAGAGAGGGTGGAGAGGGTCCGCAGAATGAAAATCTCACCGTGAAGCGGACTGAAACGACGGCGATGCACCGGGTGGACCAGAGTGACGGCAATAGCGACGTCGGTGCTCGTCGGTGATGAAGAAGACGGCTGCGTTGGCATCGACTGGAGGCTCCCCTCTTCGATTCCGTTGGCGGGGAAGGTCAGCTCGACAAGGCGGAGCTCCAGGGACCGTCGGTTTGGTGAGGGAAATCTGAAGACGGCGGGGCAACGACGAGGTCGTCGGCTAGGTTTTCGGGTGCTTGCGGGAATAAAGGGAGAGAGAACTGGGGGGAGAGCTGAGAGGATACGGCGAGCGAGGGCGACGTGGGGGTCTTATCCTCTCACCCAAGGGCGGCGACAAGCACGAATCACTGCGCTGTTGTCCGACGGCAGCACCGGCGACATGCAGGTGTGTGCCTGCCTGGAGAAGACGACGAGCAGGAAAGGTGAAGGGGTACGGGCCGGCTTGGGCTGCAGACGGGCCAAGGTGGGCTGCAGGGAGTTGCGCTTAGCGGCGGGGAGATGGAGAGAAGGGATGGGCCGGCCTGCAGCGGCTCTGCTGCTGTTTTGTTTTTATCAAAACCTTTTTATTTTCCTATTTCATTTCCTGTTTGTAATTTCAAATTCAAATCTGTTTTGAACAAGTCAAAATTACCAGGGTTTTTGTAAATATATAAAATAATCAGGGGCCCTTTTAGTCCAATTGGGCTCCAAGTATTTTGGATTTTCAAATATTTTCCAGATCATTTGAATGGATTTGCAAATAGAAAGAGAGGGAAAAGCTAGGGTTTTTAGGGTTTGATTTAATTCTTCAATGCACAATTTAAAGCATGATACTCATGATGCACAAACAAACCCTACATAATGTTTATCTAAAACTGGGGTGTTACAGCTCTATCCCCCTTACGAGAATCTCGACCCGAGATTCCAAAGGTAGAAAGAGAGACAGAGAGAGAAAGAAACAGGGCCACTCTAAAGATAAGAGGGAAAACGCACTAAACGACACATAGAGTATCTCATGGTCAACTCATGGATGGAGTGTTTAGAAACAACTCTGAGATGACGAACATGAAACGCATCAAGGTAACAGAAGCAACAAGAGGAGAAGGTTTCAAGTTGTTAGATAGCTGGTCTTCATAAGGATTGAGACCATGGAACTTACAGAAAGTTTTGAAGCTTCTGAAGAAGAAAGCTTCCAACAGAAAGAACATGACCACAGACTTCGATAGATAACCTCTACTAAATGGCTTAAGTAGAGATTTCAGGTTGCAGAGATATGGATCAACAAAACCAAGTTGTTGAACTACTTTTGACATAGAAGGGTCACTCTTTCATCCAACAGAAGGCTTAAGACAGAAAGGTGTTTTGGTGGAGAGGACTCATAAGAGTCGCAAGGAACATGTAGCAAGAGGAAATTCTGATTACCAAAATCATAGTCATTCCTAAAACATGTTTGAAAGAAACGAAGAAACTCTTTATTCATCCAGGTATATCAAAATCTTTGCCAAAGATCATGATATCATTTTACACCACTAGATGAATAGATAAGAAGATTCCTGATGATACGAGAAGAAAGAAACTTCATTCTCAGACTTCAATTACTTGGCACAACAAGACGCTTGCCAACATAAAGGGTCTGGAGGATTGACCGAGAGACATTTAGCAACACTACTTTAAATGTTCTCCTTGATGTTCGAGAAATCAAACACCAATTAAAGGTCGGACTTAGAATACAAGGAAACCATAAGCACAACTCCTATAATTAATTATAGAAGAAGCCTCATGAAGAGTGGTTGTTATTGCTGACTTCAAGAGAATATGACAAGAGATCTTTACGGCTAAATGTGTCAACCATTACATCATTCTTTCCAGATTTACTAAGAGATCTATGTCAAAACCTTGGAGATCACCAACCATCATTGCTGCTTGAGATTCAGCTTTGGTTAAGTGAAATGATACTTCAGACTCAGCATGTCCGAATAGAAAATTTGCAACATTTACCGCGAAGGTAAGTTACTAGATTCTCAAGACAGAGACTATAGTGTAAAGCTCCAAAAGACTGAGCTAGATTGCTAGACTCATGTACTTGGCAACTTGTTGAGAGACAACTGCACATACATAAGGTACTAACAATAAACACACATGTATCCTTAAGGAACGGAGATAACTCTACTCGAATCCACGGCGACATCTTTCAACATTTGCACGTGAATCAGAGAAGGTTACTTCTAACATCCAGAACTCATACTTTGAGATGAGTCGAAGATGGTTCTCGAAAGTTTCCAACATTAATGACCAATGTTCCATATGAATACAATCTATCATGGAGAAAATAAGAATGTCATTGATGGTCTCGATAACAAACTTATCGAGACACTCCATTATGATGAACTCATATGTTACTTAAACAAGGAAAAACTATTGGTTAGACCAAAGACATGAAGATACACTCGAGTGAAACATCACGAGAGGAAACATCACCAAGATAGTCTTTGGAACTGAGTTTGATTTGACGATAACCCAAATCAAATCAAAGATGGGGACGATAACATATCCACAAAGGAAATATTATCATTCTTCAGCGCGAACGAAACTAAACAAACCTTTACAAAGGAACAAAGTTGGATAGAACTTTGTCTTACAACTCTCCAAGTTGTTGTTTAAGCTCAACCAACTAGTTCAGGGGTATCCAGTACAGATCCTTGGATAAGGGTGAAATTCAGAGAACTTTCTTGCTCAAGAACTTGACAACACGGTCATGTGGAAACATGGCAACACTTCTAGTAGACAACTAGAATATCACGAACCACTGATATGTCATTTAGTTCCGGAGGAGACTTGCTTGGTAAGGCAAGAGGACATAGTCTCAGAGCTTCGGCACAAGCCTAACTCTTTGACCGAAGAGAGTGCACCAGAATGACGGACTTGGTAGCACGATCATTCTTTTCTTAGTGATAGGGTTAACCAATCACGTTAAGAATGACACAAATGTCCTTAGAGTTCAAAACAATAATAATTGCTAAGAATCTCAGATGGTCACATTGTTATGCACACGCATCATTCACGAGCGCGAAATCTCGAGTAAGGGTGGGTAACGATGTGTAAAAGCATCACTTCTTTAAGGGGTCGTAAAACTCAGCACGACCTCTTAGTATAAAAGAGTGTGACACTTTAAGGTAGAACAAATAGAAGCTAATCAATACCTCTTAATCTGTGGATTACAAGATCTTGGGTTAAAGGTCAGCTTCATGTACAAGATTCACAACATCGGAATCTAGCACAATCGGGGATCTTAGCTTCAAGTCCAATGGTTAAAACCCAAGAAAGGAGTAACTACTTCTTGAGTGACATAGTGTACACTGCAAGATAGTGATCACGAGGTAGCTTCCAGAAGAAGAAATGACTTCTGAATTACCCAACAAACGGAAAGGAGGCACTCGAGGCGAAAGGAAACCTCAAAGCCTAGAACAGAACATTGCAGATCCAACAATATAACATTGTGGGTCCAAAAGATAGAGAGATCATGATAGAAAGGAATCTCTCAAATGAACAATAGCAAGGGGAACAAAGAATTCACAACACACACACAACTATAGAGAACTCAACACTAGGTCAACTGGTTGAGGAACGACATGCCAAGAAGGCACCTAAGCTTTGAAAGGATAGAAGAGATATCAAAACTTTTCCAAAATCAACACTAGACAAGATAACCGAGAGTTAGAGCGAAACTGGATAAGGAGTAAAAGAAGCATACTAGAGTTTTCGCAAATACTTTTCAGCTTTAATATAGTTTTTCGCAAAAATAGACTCAACATCGACCAATAACAAGGTTTTCCTACGGTCGGTACTGCTCTGATACCAAAACCTGTGACACCCCCGGGATCAGGGCTAAACAAATCCCAGACCTCCGTCTGACATAAGCTTAACCTTGATCTCGAGAATATCCAGTGAAGAATCGGTAACACGGCAGTGACCCTATGACACAAAATTTATTACAGCAAGCTCATAACTGAGCAGGAACCAAATTATTACAAGCAGAGGTCACTGACCACAAACATCAAACAACAAAAGGCAAATTATGCTATTAATTATAGAAAACTTAACAAATGGCCTAAGTGTCGTGGTTTTGTCGACACGTACGCCATAGGGGTATCCCAACGGCGAGTTTAGAGACGTGGGGTAAGACGGAGAGCGTCCGGGTCGGCTTGACACAGTTTACCCAAGTTCAGATCTCACGACGGTGGCGAGATCCTACTTCTGCTATAAATCACTATAATGGCAATACGCCGGGTTATAGGATTGTGGGTTCGCTGTGTGCGGATAGTGCTATGCACTTGGTGTTCTTGTGTCTCTGTCCTAAAGGCTCCCGTAGGCCGGCTTATAAGGACGCCAAGACCTAGGGTTACAAGGAGAGTTCCAGCCGGATACGGTTACAGAGTCCTAAACTAACACTAACTAGTCTTCGTGTCCTCCAAGGCTCCGGCTTCCATCTAATGCGGTGGCACGTCGCCTTCCATCTCCTGGCTGGACCTCCGTCTTGTCTATCAGCAACTGGTCCTCCCGGTTATGCCATAGTCCTAACCACCAACTGTGGGCCACCCGGGCTTGCCGGTATGAGACTATGCCGTACGTATACCCATTTGGTATATCCACAACAGTAGCCCTCGGAGTTCTTCAAGATCCTCGCGTCCCTCCATCTAGCTTTGAGCGTAAGTATCATGTCGTCTTCAATTTGTAGGCGTGCTTCACGATGAATCTTGGAGAGCTTTCATATCATATTCTCATCCGATTAAGCCTAGCCAGAGAGTTGCTTGTATGCTTCTTCGAACGAATCCAAGGCGGAGAACTCTCTAACGAAACGTTAGTGATTCTGCCAAGCTCTAGGAATGCTTAAATATCATCATCCATGTTGGATGGTATGCAAGCCGGAAAAAATCACGGCTACGGGGCCACGATCGTAAAGGCTGCCAAACTGCCGAATTAGAGCCAGCAAAGTCACAGACATAACAGCTTGCCGAATTAAGGTCTTAGAGAATCTTATATCACGGATGTTTATGCCATCGAGTCGTGTAACCCAGGAAACTTTCGGGAAGGCAAAATTGATGCCAAGTCTCCGGGTTTCGCTAGCCGGATTTTTCACCGTCTTGAAAGTTTCTTGACATAACCATATGTAGCCCCCGAGCATTGAGTCGGCTTCCATGATGAAGGCGGCTTGATGCTCAAAAGAACATGCATAATTGTACATCAAACGATTGTAGCCCCCGAGCACCAAGTCGGAGTTTCAAAAGAAATTCGTCTTGGTGCTCTCAGAGTAGCTTTAGAGAAAATATGAATAGTGTAGCCCTCGAGCATCAAGTCGGAAATTATTTCGGCTTGGTGCTCCAAAGAGAACTTCACAAAAATTTAACATCGGTGTAGCCCCCGAGTGTCAAGGTGGAATTCACTTGAATTTTCTGGCTTAATGCTCAAAGAGAACTTTCACCATGTCTTGGAGATCATCATGTTGTAGCCCCCGAGGTTTGTTCTGGCTTGGACGCAAGGCGGGACAAAGCTCTTAAATTAGAGATGTCAAGCCCCCAAGCGTCGATCCGACTTCCTCAAAGACGGCTCAAGTCTTGGTCAACACCGCGATTCCAGCCCCCAAGGTGTCAAGCCTAGTGAAAATCCGGCTTAAACCACCTTAATTCCAAGGAACGCGGCAATATCCAAGCGTCATGTGCCTGAAACGTAAACATGAAAATACAAATGTATTAAATTGTTCCTTTAATCGTGTCCAACAAACAAATGTAAGGCGGAACAAACATGCATTTAAACAAATGCTTTAAAGCTGAAACAATGCAGCAGCTGGACAACATAAAACTGCTTAGGAAGAAAAAAACTCAACTAATTTAAACAGTTTATGTAAAATTTTATTTAAGCAAGTGCTGACTTATCTATTATTCTGGTTTTTATGCTTGATCTTTCGTGAGACGGAAGACTCGCAGCACAGAACTATGTCCTTGGGTGATGATGCCTAATGGCACCGTCCAGAACCCAAGGCCAAAACGCCGGCTTTGAGTACCGAAAAGTCACTACTCCGGAATCCACATAAAAACAACAGAAAACGTGTATCCAGAAAACTTAAGCTAACGCGCGAAGGCGGGGGTTTTGCATGGTACTGGGGCCTTTAAACGGTAAGCCAGTAAAAAGTTATACTCACGAGCGCATGACAAATCGTGGAAAAAGGTATGACCAAAACGAAAGCGGTAAAAGACTCAGGATATGAGTGAACCAATCTTAATCTCACGATCATAAATAATTAAAATAATAAATAGAAACTTAGCTATTTGACGGAGTCGGTGTTATTCCAGCGAAGACGAATCTGACCGGACAATGTCCGAAAATCCATGGTGCTAGTGGAGAAGTCTGCCATATCGACGAAAAATCCGGCCATGGCGGACACTGAGTTGCAGACCGGGCATCGCTTTTGGATTTCAAATGCAACATACGCTCGTAGCCATCAAACTAGCAAGCAACATGGCTCTATGATTCACGTACTAGCTAGCTATTTCCATGGTTGGCATCGATCTCCGCGTGAAGGAGCAGCGGACAAAGGCGCATGATTGCACGCGTGCACGGGGCAAATGTCTACACGCTGGTCATGGCTGGCCCGCTCTATCCATACTTTGCTGTCCAATCGACACGGTAAACCGCGTGGCCCTTCAAGGTGCAGGTTGACCCGGGCACGGTCGTAGACGATCGTAAAAAGCTACGCGGCCAGGCCGACGTGCACAGACGCAGCTGAACAGGAGCGACTTCATGATCTACCATCCGCCATCGATCTCACGAAATAGACCAGCCAAGCGTCCGACATGGCTAGTGGAGGAGATGAAGATCGAATCCGTCCACTGTTAGTCTGGTGTGGCTGATCTGATGAAAAATCAAGACGGATCTTAAGTCGCAGCCTGTCGGATCCATCAGCCTGTCGGAGAGGAAAAACCAAGCAGTGTCGTCGGAGATTCCGACACCTCTAAAGATGATGTAGATGTAGATCTCCGGGATGCTGCCGACTCGACCACACGCTAAAAAAAGCGATGGCGATGCCGGCGCGTCACTGGAGATGCGATATGTCCGTCTTCGAAGACGGCGAGGGATCCCACCCGGATCCGTGCTGTAAGCGTCTTTTACCCCACGGTGGGCGCCAACTGTCGTGGTTTTGTCGACACATACGCCATAGGGGTATCCCAACGGCGAGTTTAGAGACGTGGGGTAAGACGAAGAGCGTCCGGGTCGGCTTGACACAGTTTACCAGGTTTAGATCTCACGATGGTGGCGAGATCCTACTCCTGCTATAAATCACTATAATGGCAATACGACGGGTTACAGGATTGTGGGTTCGCTGTGTGCGGGTAGTGCTATGCACTTGGTGTTCTTGTGTCTCTGCCCTAAAGGCTCCCGTAGGCCGGCTTATAAGGACGCCAAGACCTAGGGTTACAAGGAGAGTCCCAGCCGGATACGGTTATAGAGTCCTAGACTAACACTAACTAGTCTTCGTGTCCTCCAAGGCTCCGGCTTCCATCTATGGCGGTGGGCACGTCGCCTTCCATCTCCTGGCTGGACCTCCGTCTTGTCTATCAACAATTGGGCCGCCCGGTTATGCCATAGGCCTAACCACCAACTGTGGGCCACCCGGGCTTGCCGGTATAAGACTATGCCGTAGGTATACCCATTTGGTATATCCACAACACTAAGAGGCCTGAAACATAACGATGACGTCCTAGCCCATAGATTCTAGGCTGCCGGCCGGGAACCCCAAGCTACTTGTCGATGTCGATGTAGTACCAAACTGATCTTCAAGGAGCACTTACTCTGCCAAAAGTATCAACAAAGCAAGGGTGAGTATAGGGTGTACTCCGCAAGACTTATGGCTGGTGGAGTTGTTTTGCATAAAGCCATCCTTTGTTTATAAAACAAGAGAGAGAAGAAGCTCGTCTAGTCAAAGTATTTTAAAAGGGGATAAGAGAGCGACGTCTTCGAAACATTGATCATCATATTTTGATATCCACCAAATCATCATCATCTCCTGAACTAGGATCACCCCCTCGTACCCATGAGGAAGCATCCTTAAGCACACGTTGATCTGCCAAGTTTTACGATTAGGTTTAACTTCTCTATGATCTTAGAATCTGGTCACCAAGCGTTCATAACCGTGAACACGGCTTTTCGAAAAGATTTAACCCTGCAGGGGTGTACAATTTTACCCACACGTACTAACCTTCTCTTAATGCCACTAGATAAACCCTCTTCCTTGGAAGGTTGGCAGAGGGTGGTTAGACACGACCTTTACCTTGCTTTCGCCGCCATGAGTCACGCAATAAGTATGATTCCACCGTAACGGGTCAAATCCCGAAGCTGTACTTAAAGATGTGAGGCGAGGTTGGTTTACAAGGGGCGCCATCAACCCCAAGGAACCCGGTCCATGCTTCCCTACCTGTATGAATGCACCTCCTTCACCTCCTCTTTCAAAAATGTTTTCAATGCGTATGTCGAATGGAACGCCCGAACTATGCGACTCATGGAATCTACTAGGCAAGTTAGTTGCTCGTGAGGTTTTCTAGGCCCCGTATGGTTGTACTCTCATATTGGTTCCAAAGGCAAGAACTCAGTTCCTAGTGGTGACGAGCATGGGATTAGAAAAACCACATCCCACTGTGGCCTCCCATACAAGCTAAAAGAACATGTGGGCCCCCATGTGTGGTTTTGGTAATTAATGACAATCTCTATGGACTAATGCTTGTATCAAGTTGTACTTGTAGAAATTGTCCATAGGCAATGCTTGAACCATATGTTGGCTTCAAGGTTTGGAGAAGAAGAAAGTGAAGAGGATCAAGTGATGACCAAGATGTTCAAAGGGTGATCCACAGTTTGGTCATGTGTGAGTTGATCCTATTGCAAGGGTGTCTTGAAGAATAAGATAGAATTCATCTTATCATGGATCGATGAAGACAAGGTAAAAGTAAAGGTTTCCCCATGTCATATGGGGGAGCAACTTGCAATCTTCATCAAGCGAGTACGTGCGAGAGCAATCAAGAAAGGTGTTCCATCTTGAGAAGGACAAGATCGTATACATCAAGATCAAGTGGAATATGCGCAAGGCAAAGGTATAATCTTGATAGGGTTTCTTTCTTACCGGTCTCGTGGTGTTAGTTGGGGAGACCGGTTTATAGGATAGACAACCGTACTATCAAGAGGGGTTCTCAAGTAAGTAACTCGATCATATCTTTTAGAGAGAGCTCAAAACCTTTGCATACTTAGCATCATCCTTTCTTGGTTGTTATTTGGATCTTATCCGTGTGAGGTTCTAGATCTTGTGGTAATATTCATAACAAGCTCTAGTTCATCAAAAACGGATTTCACTTTTATATCATATTGCGTTTTTGATCTTTGAGGTTTTTCCGGTTTCTCACCAAGAGAGGTATCTCACATTATAATACATGAAATATTCTCTCTTGGTGGTATCCAATATTTTGTTGGGTAACTCTTGTTGTCCTCTTTCCAACAAAATTGGTTTTGGGTCAATCGGAGTTTCCAAACTCTAGATATCGCCATTTGAAGTTTGCCTCTTATTTGGTCCAGACCGGCGTCTCCGGTCTGCCTAGACCGGAGTCTCCGGTGTGGTCCGGAGTTTCCGGATGTGTCTCCGGTGGTGACTTCAGAATCATAGCAGGGACATACTGTATGGGGGGTCTGGAGCAAGGTCCGGAGGCTACTCCGGAATCTCCAGTCTTTGCTCAGCCCGGAGTCTCCGGTGTTGGAGGAGCAGAGTCTTCGGCCAAGTTGGGTTGTGGCTGGTCTAGGTCATTCAGATGGGCGGTCCAGACTCTAGTCCGGAGATAGACCGGAATCTCCGGTGTAGACCGGAGTCTCCGGTGTACAGATCGGAGTTTCCGGTCTGACTTTTCCCCAACGGGCAGAAAACGGTCAAAAATCTGTGGGCCTATAAAAAGGGGCCCTTCTTCCCCAATGTTATTGCTTGAGTTTTACAGGCTTTCTCCTCCATTCTTGACCCTCTTGAGCTTTCTCCCCCTTCAATCTCTTCCTTGATTCTTGCATATACTTTAGGGATTTGAAAGAGGAGATCTAGATCTACAATCCCACCAATCCATCTCTCCTCTAAGTGAGGGGAACATCTTGGGATCTAGATCTTGGAGTCTTTTGTGGATTTCCTCCATTGTTCTTCCTCTTTTATTCCCCCACAAGCTTTTGTAGCTTTGGTGGAATTTGGGAGAGAAGGATTTGAGAACTACTTGTGTTCTTGCCATTGCATTTGGTGCATCGGTTTGAGTTCTCCCCGGAGGATTTGGTGAGTGAAAGTTGAGAAGATTTTTACTCTTGGGTTCTTCGAACCCTAGACGGTTTGTTGGTGTTGCAGGTTGTGACCTTGGTGGCGTTTGTTGGGAGCCTCCAATTAAGTCGTGGAGAAGTGCCCCAACCTTGTGAGAGGTTCCGGTTTGCCACCGACAAGTGCACCGATAGTGGAAGCGTGGATCGATCCCGTTGGGGTGGGATTCATAGGTGAATAAGGGAGGCCTTTTGTGGCATTGGTGGTTTGATACCACCCCCTCTCCAAACGAGACGTACTCCATGTTGGGAGGAACTCGGTAAAATATCGTCGTCCCCGCGTGTCTCGGTTATCTCTATACCCGAGCTCTTACTTATGCACTTTACTTTGTGATAGCCTTCGTGCTTGAAGTAATCTATATCTTGCTATCACATAGTTGCTTGTATTGCTTAGCATAAGTTATTGGTTCACATAGGTGATCCCTAGTTGTTCTAGGTTGTGCTTAACATAGTAAACACTAGTTTAATTTCGCCTTTGTCGAGCCATTCTCCGAAAAGTTTTAATCGCCTATTCACCCCCTCTAGGCGACATCCGTATCCTTTCACAAGCCTTAGCATGTTTAACTCATATCACTGATCTCATCTCATCATGTTCTCCTGTTATACTAGATTATCTGCATCTTATACATCATCTGGATGAACCAGCACTGACAGCTATGCTTGGCTAAGAAGGACACATATATAAGCTCTAGCAGTGCACACAAGCCAAACCTAGTTATGCTAGGAGCAGGGGATCAGGTAATATAAGCTCAAAGGGAGTAATGCAACAGATAGGATACTCTATCTATCGATAAAAGACCACAATAGAATGGTATGCATCATGGAAGAATTGAAATGCTTTCGGAATCATAGGATTATATCATGGTGGGGCTATGCTTGCCTTTGCCAGTTGATAACAGATAAGCAGATATTCAGGAGCCTTGTACTTGACTTGTTATAGTTGATCAAGTATTGTTCTTCGATCTTCGATCTTCGATGGTGTTGTCCTCGGGCTTCGATCTTGATCTCGACATCGTATTCTACCAGAAAGAACCAAATACCGGAAAGAAAGGGGGAAACAATCAACACATGGCATCGATGCAATGCTCAAACAAGAATGATGATATGACAAGTTGAATTGCATTGAATTGAAACCCTAAAACCTTATCGATCATTTAATCAGGGTTCCGAGGGGTCCAAACCCTAATTCGGAGAAACCCCGGATTCACCTATGAGGGGTTACTAAGTTCTCTAATTAAACTTGTCATTTAAGTTGATTAACAATGCATGATTATAGCTTAAATAGATAGAGCTCATTTTTCTGAACATTTTGATATATTATTTATATTTTTCTGACTTATAAATTAAAAGATATTTAATTTACACGTTTATAACTATTTCTGAAATTATTTAAAACAATTTAAATCAATTACTGCGTCATTGTGATGTCAGCAGACCCTAACCTAACTTTTTACACCGCAGAGACACCTAGCCTCTGAGGCTGATGGGTGGGCCTAGGACACGTCAGCGGCCACATCGACAAGGAGGGGCCCGCCTCAGGTGGACTCGCGCGATGGACGGTGTCCGACGTCGGTGACCACCCAACGGCGGCGCTACGGCGCGTGCACGGATGCGCACATACGCGGGTCGGAAGCGCCTCAGCAGGGGCGACCTAACTAGGGTGGCGCGGGGTCCTGGCGTGGCCGGGAACCTCATCGGCGGCGAGCCTGCACGGCAGCAGATGGCGGAGCACGACGAGAGCTCGATACAGAGAGGGAGGGAGAGGGTGGAGAGGGTCCGCAGAACCGAAATCTCACCGCGAAGCGGACTGAAACAACGGCGATGCACGGGGTGGACCAGAGCGACGGCAATAGCGACGTCGGTGCTCGTCGGTGATGAAGAAGACGGCTGCGTTGGCGTCGACTGGAGGCTTCCCTCTTCGATTCCGTTGGCGGGGAAGGTCAACTCGACGAGGCGGAGCTCCAAGGACTGTCGGTTTGGCGAGGGAAGGCCGGAGACGGTGGGGCAACGACGAGGTCGTCGGCTAGGTTTTTGGGTGCTTGCGGGAAGAAAGGGAGAGAGCACTGGGGGAGAGCTGAGAGGATACGCGGAGCGAGGGCGACGTGAGGGTCTTATCCTCTCACCCAGGGAAGGCGGCGAACACGAATCGCTGCGCCGTCGTCCAACGACGGCGCCGGCGACACGTAGGTCTGTGCCTTCCTGGAGAAGACGACGAGCAGGAAAGGTGAAGGGGTACGGGCCGGCTTGGGCTGCAGACGGGCCAAGGTGGGCTGCAGGGAGTTGCGCTGAGCGGCGGGGAGATGGAGAGAAGGGATGGGACGGCCTGCTGCGGCTCTGCTGCTGTTTTGTTTTTATGAAAACCTTTTTCTTTTCCTATTTCATTTCCTGTTTGTAATTTCAAATTCAAATCGTTTTGAACCTGTCAAAATTACCATGGTTTTTGTAAAATATATAAAATAATCAGGGGACCTTTTAGTCCAATTGGACTCCAAGTATTTTGGATTTTCAAATATTTTCCAGATCATTTGAATGGATTTGCAAATAGAAAGAGAGGGAAAAGCTAGGGTTTTTGGGGTTTGATTTAATTCTTCAATGCACAATTTAAAGCATGATGCTCATGATGCACAAACAAACCCTACATAATGTTTATCTAAAACTGAGGTGTTACAAACCGCATATGTCCCGCGTATGGTGTGGCAGTCTGGTACCCAGATCTACGTTGTATGGAGTGCTCGTAGGATGTGGTGGTACTCTATGCCCCGTCTGCCGGGTCTGAGGCAGTAGGAGCTCAAAAACTCGTAGGACCGCGCGGTACCAACTCAGGTTTGAGGCGGCGAAAGCTACATAACATCTTTCAAGGCAAAAGTCTCCGATATTTACAGAAGGGTGAACAAGCCAAACTATTGCCCTGGAAGCATCTAAGAAAGAACAGAAAAAGAAGCTATCAGCTACTGGTTGTGGCACCTTGCGGAAGCCACCACCATCTCCACCACTGCAGCCACCGCGGCCTCAGATCATGGCCTTGCCTCCTCGGGGATGGGCCGGAGCTCCTCGGCAAGGTCCTGTCGGGGTGGTGGTAATGAAGGCGAGATAGTAATGTCTGGGAGAGGGACTCGACAAAGTGGTGAGAGGGTTAATTGGCAAGGATGGAGCTATTATGCGGCAGTGGCGCTACGAGTGTCGCTAAGGTGAGGCTAGGTTACAAAACCTTTTTTTTAACTATCCAAGCATTTTTTATGGAATTGGTTGTTTTGTTGAAATGTCGAGCCAAAGCTAATAGGAGAATTAAAAAAAGAGAAATAGAATGCACGACAAAAATAGCATGAAGGTTGACCATCGCGAGATGACCTTGTCCCTAGGGATGTAAACGGATCAGATTGGATCGGATATTGCTATTACCATATCCTTTACCATATTTTTTTGGCGGATTCGGAGCGGAGCGGATAATAATTGGATGCGGATTTGACTGCGGATTATATCGCATTGCGGATATGGAGCGGATTCGGAGCATACTCGGATCGGAAGAAGATAATCGAACAAATACATGTAGAAAAATAAAAATTTATTTAGTTTATGCAAAAGAAATGACAAGAAAGCATCCAACACTAGATTGCAGTAGTATAAAAGTGCAAGATTAATAATAGCATAGTATAACGTGCATATATAGCATGCATAGTCAGCCGATAGGTTGTGGTAGATTTATCGGATTATCCTATTTAAGTATCTCGGATAATCCGCATAAAATATCGAATTATCCTTATCCGTCGGATATTATTAATATTATATCCGCTACCATATTCGTCGGATATCCGCTCGATAAATATCCGCATCACATCCATATTCACCTGATATCTAAAAATGCATATCATATCCTTAAAAACAGACACGGATACAGATTCGAAGCGGAAATTATCCGTACCATTTACATCCTGCTTGTCCCATAGTGATCGGGCACTCTGCTCACGGTAGCTCCGGTGTAATTAAGCGGCTAACATCTTCTTAGGACAGACTTACACTCTGAATAACTAATCCTTTCCTTGTCATGGCTAGGTTTTTTTAGCAGTAGTTCACACCTAGCTAGAAGGCTAGAGCGACTTGAGCTTCAAGGGGCAGGCTGGAGTAATTAAGTGTGGGGGGCCCTTGAGAAGGACACAATTTAAGCTTCCAATCAGTCCGAGATCAAATAAAATGCACGCTTTCGCAGAGCTCAGCCGTACGATAGCACCAGTATTCGACAGGTTGATACTTGGATCCGGCCTGCACAGGCATCTATCGTGCTTCTTCTTTTTTTCCCCTTCGTTTGGAGGGAGGTGATCAGTCCCGTTTCTGGGACAGTGGTAGTACTAGTAATAGGAAACTAAAATTCGTGAATTAGCTAGCGCCGAGCAGCTCACTCTGACCCGAAGAACAGTGGCGTCTACTGTTGAGCGAACCGCGACGCGACACATCTGCCTGCCTGGAGTACTGGGAGGTGGGGCAGGGGAGGGGAGGGGAGGTTTGGCTAAACAATTCGCTCCGACGCGGAGGATGGCTCCCCGCCCGCTTAAACAAAGCGAGGGAATCGTGAATCGGCCCCGACGAGGCAAGCCATAAACAAATGGATCGGGTTTGTTGGGGGTACGTACGTAGCTAGTACAACGCAGAGGGACGGCCCGGAGGATCTACACGGCGAGGGAGATCTCTGCGCGCGATTTAGTAGTAGGTGTCGTAAAGGCCCGCCACGCGATCTCCCCCACCCGCGATTCTGCTCCAGCAGAAGCTTCGCTGGTCCGATCGATCGCGCGCAACCGATCCTCCCGCAGGGCTTTCCAGCCTCGCAGATCGCTCCCCGTGACTGCCCCCCGCTTCGGTTTGGTTGGTTGACTGACTGACTCCTTTGGCTTTGCGGATATTCGCTTCACGTGCGACCTGGACCACCGCTGGATATTGCCGGCACGTCCTGCGCCATGAGACCCGAGCGTGGTTGGCTTGCCTCCGCTCAACATGAACTAAAACCAAATTTCCTTCAAATTTATGATTTTTTACATTGTTTGAACGAAATTTGTCCTAAAATAGACTAAATAAACCTAATAAAATAATCATTGATGGCACCGAAGCTAGAGTTTGCGCCGCGACACCCTAATCATCGTCATCGTCGGAGGCAAGGTTGATCCATTCCGGTGTCGGCCAGTGGAATGTCTAGGGCTGCTGGTGTTGGACGGGCGGCGGCGACATGCCTGCCGACGAAGGAGGATTTCCCTGGGCCAGCGCGGACTCGTGCAGGACATCGAATGTGCCCACGTAGAGCACCTCATGCATGCTTCTAAGACTGTGCGATGGCAAGGCGGAGAGCCTCCTCATTGAGATCTGGCGGCATGAGGGGTCCCTCCTTATCTAACATGTAGGCGAGGAGGGCCTTGTAGTCGCCCTGTGACGGTTTAGGGCATGCATTCCCTCGTGACGGCCCATAAAAGCATGACCCGATAGCCAGCTTTAGAGAAGACTAGTGGTTCCCACATGAGTCCGCATATGGTCAACCAAATCATTTTATAGTCGTGTGTGAGTTTGCTTATCATGGGTTTCAAGATGTACCTGCAGGAAATTTTCAAACGATGTATGTGGACTGGGCTTGGGTGCGACCAATTCACCCTGAAATTTCCACTCGGGTCATATAGGCTATCATCGGCCTCATCAGCAACGATCATTTGTGCGTGATCACACCACCAGGCATCACCTCATACATATGTCCGGAGCTCCATGTTCTAGACCCATGTATCTAGACAGTTTACTAACTTAGAGTTGTATAGACACACGTGTATCTAGACATATTTTAATATCTAGATATATACATATTATGACAAACCTAGCCAGTTATTTCTAAACATAGAGCGGGTCGGGTGTGGCTGGTGCTAGCCTTGGCATCCGCGGCAGGGCCGGCCTGGCGCTCCGGCAGGCTCGGCCGGCGTTCCGGCGTGGGTCGGGAGGGGGGGGGGGCGTCACGGTGGCGGGCGCCGCCCTTGGCGGTGCAGGCGGTGGGGTTGGGTCTGCTGGGGTTGCTCACCTAGATCTGGGCCCGCTAGGCCTGATCTGGACTTGGGCGGGCCAAATCTGCAACTCGTCGCGTCGTCTCTAGTTGGACCTAGGTAGGGCTTGTGGTTTTGGGTGGCTGTGCTTGCGCCGCGTCTGTTGCAGCAAGGTGGCGAGAGCTTCACGAGCCCGCTCGGCCCGGCCTAGGGTGCTGAACCTGGGTGGCGACGGCTGGCCTACGTGCTGCAGCGTGGTGGCGAGGGCTTTACGATCCCTTTTTGGGTCCGGCCGGGCCTCCGGCCTGGTGTGCCCTTGCTACCGCGTTCGGCCGGCACCCTCTCTTCAGCGGTGGAGGATGCCCTCTAGTTGGTTGTGCGGCTGCTGCCCTTCTGCTCCGAATGGCCAGGTTTGCTCCTGCCGCTGAGTCCGGCCGGCTATCGCCTATGGTGGTGGAGGTTGTTCCTTCCCACGGGGCTGCGGTACGGTCACTTCTTGCCTACGGTTCCTTGCTTTTGGTCCAGCCAGCCTCGCAATGTTTGCCTCGGGGAGGCGGCAATGGTGTCCTCAAGACTGTGGTGGTGCATGTTGGTGGGCGGCAAGCTTGGTGGAGCTCTTCGGTGTCGTGGGTTCCAGGGGGGGGGGGGGGGTCAGGAGAAATCCTTGTCGGCGTGGCCGGCCCCATCGCGGTGACGCCTGCGGGCGCCACCTTCTTAGTACAGGGCGGCGGATGTACCCTCCTCCACTCCCCCTGTGTACCGAAAGAAATTCTAGGACCTGTCCAGGCAACACCGTCATCGTCGTCGCCCCCTTCTTGAAGGTGTTGCTTGGTACATGACAACTCGAGGGCATAGGAGTGTGGTGGTAGTCTCCGGTGGACACAGCGGTTGCGAGACAGTAGCGCTTCTGTCGATCCGACGTTGTCGACATTTTTTTATTTTTTCTCTCTTATTTTTCCCTTTTGGGCTTTTGCTGTGTTGTCTGTCCCAGCAGTGGTCTTGTGGTTGTGTCGGTTTGTCTGTTAGGCGTTGTGTTGTCTGGCCTAGCAACGATTTTATATGTGTGCTTTATTTATAAAGCTGGACGAAAGTCTGTTTCGAGAAGAATTTCTAAACATAAAAACTATTTAGGCAAGATTTTTAAACTAAAGATATGAGCCCCACAAATTGCATCTCTTAAGCCAGCCGAGTAGCAACCATCATTGGTTAGCTTCCAAGCGATCCGGTCCGGAGTATCGTGAGTTGTGTCCACAACGAGATCAGGCACCTGATCGGGCTGTTGGTTGGGCGTGGGTACACGGGGCCAGAGGTGAGCTGAATACTGCAGCACAAATTGAGCCTCCTACAGGTGGAGAGCAGTGCTAGTAGTTTTGTTCCTGTATGAAACAGTGATCACCCCTTTGTTCAGCGCAAGCAGAAATTGGGCTACAGATCAGAAGGTAAGAGCGTCCGAATATAAAGGAGCGAAGGAGTTGTTAGTGTAAAAACATTTTACACATCAATTTTTCCAAATAGTACAAGTTGTTGTTTTAATCGCATAAAACTACCAAATCAGAATTAAGTTTTCGCAAAAAGCACTAATATGTGTTTGATTGCAAATTGACACCCAAACTGACGGTGGTCCCACCTGTAAGGGTCAAAGTTGTTGATGTGGACTGGGCCTCACCTGTCAGCAGTATTAAAAAATCAAAATATAAAACAAGGGGAAAATGAAAAGAAGTGGGAGTCCCCTGCTCGTCGTCGATGACCTGCCCGTCGTCGTCACCGCGCTAGACCTGCTCGCCGCCATCGCCGCGCAGGCCCTATTCGAGAGTGCCATACCGCGTCGGCGCCTCATACGTCGCCCTCCTCGCAGGCCATTCCCTGGAAGGGGACCTCTCCGGCCATCGCCTCCACCAGACAGCCCCGCCGCTGGCCAGCCCCACCCCGTCCTTCCCATTCCAGCGCCGTCGTCGCCCTAACAAGCCCCGTCCAGCCCCATCACCGCCTCTGCTCGTCGGGTCCAACTGCACCATCACATCGAGCTGACTAGTCCAACCGCACCACCGCCCACTGCACCGACCATCACCGGCTCCCCTGCTCGCGTGTGGCACCTATCCCGCGCCCAGCACAGCCGCCGCGCCCCTGCTAGCGCCGCCCCTGCTCACAGCTGGTGGCGACCCTCCCCTCCCTACCCAGCCTTGTACCGCCACCCACCCACGCCCTGCCTCCCCGGATAGCATGATCGCCGCCCTACGGTGTGGGGCTCGCCGGACTGCAGCGGAAAGCTTGTCTACGGCGAGGGGCTCGCCGGACTACGGAGGCGCAGTGAGCCGGCAAAGGCACCGGCAGTGCTGGGTGCTGCACGGACGGGGACGGTCAATGTCGTTCCACTTTTTTCCTTTATTGTTTATATTTTGATATTTTTTTAATATGGCCGACAGGTGGGGCCCAGTCCATCTCAGCAACCTTAACCCTTAATGATGGGTCCCGCTATCAAATTCAGTGTCAATTCATGATAGGCGACAATTAATGCTTTTTGCAGCAACTCATTTTTTATCTGGACGATTGAAACACCAACTGGTACCATTTGAAAATATTGACGTGCAAAATAATAGTTTTATGCTAACAACTCAAAGTGAAGAGTAGCCGAGAGGTCAAAAGGCACATATAGAAGTTTCCTTGAACATAGTATTAAGGGGCTGTTTGGTTAGGGTTTATTTGTGGCTTTACTTTTTTTGTCTTATAAAACAAAATCCAAAAACTAGATTTAAATCCAACTAGACAACCCTAGTTCATCGAGTAAACACAAGATAACATCGGCTACGCTTCTTTTGCACTAGATGAAATGACTCCATCCAGGCACTCCCTTCTCAAGTGTGAGGAAGGAGGAATTTCATGATAAGTTTTTTTAGAGTAACCACGTATTTTATTAATAGAAAATCAAGTTATGTGAGTAATGCAGAAAATTACCCTAGTGTTTTTTGCACTTGCCGAAGCCAACGGCCGTCGCCAAGCACCAACGCCGCCTTGACATGCGTTGAAACATACGCCGAGCCTCCATCATTGCTGGATTCAAGGGGGGAATATCCTTGTGCTACCTTGAACCAAGATCCGGAGCAGTGAAGATTTTTGGCTCCTAAATATTAGAGATCTTGTTATTTAAAAACTAAAAAATTATAATTGTGGGTTTTAATTTATTCTTTTAAAAAATCCGGATGTAATCAATGATGTATCCCATAAACATAAAATAAAAAATCAGTTTCAAAAACTTTGTATTTTGAGCTACACAAAAATGCAAAAGTGTGCATCTAAGCATGAATGTTTTCAAATATCCTCATTTTATCAGATTTTCTTACTTTTGTGTAGCCACAATATGAAAAAAAATGGGTTGCGATTCTTAATTGGGAGGAGGCCATCAAATCGAGGTCGCCGAGGCCATCAAATCGATGAAGGCCAACTCGGCGCCGAGGCCGAACGGATTACCGGTAGTGTTCTTCCATTCATTCTGGGCCCAGCTAAGCCTGGTGATCATGCGCAAGTTCCAGCAGTTCTACACTGGGACCCTTGTCATGCCGCGACTCAATTTTGGCGTGATTACCCTGATCCCCAAGGTTGCGGGGGCCACGGATATCCGCCAATTTAGGCCGATCACGGTGATCAATGTCATCCAGAGAATTTTCGCGAAGGTCTGCGCCATTCGCCTCGTGCCTATCATGGAACGCTTGACCCACCCACTTTAGTTTGCCTTTCCTTAAGGGTCGCCTAATTCATGATGGCATACTTGCTCTTCATGAAATCATTTATGAGGTGAAGGTATCCCATCAGAAAGGGTTGTTTCTTAAGCTAGACTTTTAGAAGGCTTACGATAAGTTGGATTGGGCGTTCCTGAGGCAGGTCCTCAAGCGTAGAGGTTTTGAGGACATGGTGATCTCGTGGATTATGCAATTCGTGATGAGTGGGAGAACGGCGATCAACGTAAATGGGGAGGTGGGTCCTTATTTTAGACCCTCATGCGGCGTTAGACAAGGGGACCCGATCTCGCCCTTGCTCTTTAACGCCGCGGTGGATGCCCTGGCAGAAATATTGGACAAAGCCAAGGTTGCTGGCCACCTATCAGGGGTGGTGGGGCATCTAATCCCCGGAGGTGGTATCACTCACCTCCAGTATGCGGACGATACTATGATCATGGTTCATGGATCAGAGTTGGACATCATTAACCTCAAATTCATGTTGCTTTGTTTTGAGTCCATGTCTGGACTCAAGATCAACTTCGACAAGAGTGAGGTCTTGGTCCTGGGTTTCCCTGAGGACGAGCGGCAGTTCATCGCTGACCGGCTTAACTGCCGGTTGGCGGACTTCCCCATCACCTACCTGGGGATGCCCATGCGGGACTCTCGGGTCCTGATCAGGGACCTGACCCCATGGTCGCGAAGGTTCAGTCCAAAGCTAAGCCGTGGCGCGCACGCCTTACGTCCAAGGGGTCCAAGACGATCCTGATCAATTCCTGCTTGTCCAGCCTCACCATGTATCAGATGGGTCTATACCTGCTGCCCGAAGGAGTCCATGCAGACTTTGCGAAAGAGTTGTCTAGATTCTTTTGGGTGGACGGCGATGGACACCAGAAATATCATATGGTGAAATGGGCTGATATTTGTACCCCCAAGATTCTTGGGGGTTTAGGTATTCTGGACTCTCGCCGCTTTAATGTGGCCCTTTTTCTTAAATGGGTTTGGCGTATCCTCCGGGACGAGGAGGGGGGGGGGGCATTGTGGCTTCAACTTATCAAGGCCAAGTACCTTCGAGGCTGACCCCTGTTGGCTTGCGAACGCCGCGAGGGGTCCCAGTTTTGGAGGGCCCTTCAGGACATCAAGCATCTCATCCGCCGAGGGTCAGTCTTTGCAGTAAGGGACGGCCAGGGCGTCCTGTTTTGGGAAGACCCCTGGTTGCAGGAGGTCCCCCTCAAGCAGGAATTTCCAGCGCTTTTTGCTATCCGCGCAGCCCCTATGATGTTAGTGGCGGAGGCTATGCAGGAGGATCAATGGAACATCCCGTTTCGAAGGACCTTCAATGTAGCCGAGGAGGTGGAATTCATGAGGCTGCGGTGTTTCCTGCCTCTATCCCTCTCCGAGGAGAGGGATACGGTGTCTTGGAACGAGTCTCCCTCGGGAGCCTTCTCTGTTAGCTCGGCTTATCGGACCCTTTTCCAGGGTCTGGAGCTCCATTGGACGTCACACTTGTGGAAGTCTCCTCTTCCCCTAAGCGTGCGCATCTTTCTGTGGCAGTTACTCTGGGATCGCCTCCCCTTCGGGGTTGAGGTCGCGAAACGTAACGGCCCGGGCAATGGTCTGTGTCCATTATGTGGGACCCCAGAATCTAGCACCCACATAATATTCACTTGCATTGCCGCTCAGTTTCTATGGAACTTTATCCTGGAGGCCCTGGGCCTGGCTTGGCAGGCCCAGGAGCTCGGTGAGTTTCTGAAAACTGAGGCAAACCGCACCAGTAGTGGGCGCCACCTCTTCTAGTGAGTATTTGCGGCCATCACGTGGACGCTGTGGAAGATTAGGAATAAGTTGGTGATTGAGCGGATTTTTCCCTGTCGGGCTTCTGACTCTGTTTTTTCTTTGCTTGCACATCTCCAGCAGTGGTACCCTCTCTCCAGGTAGCGTGACCGGGTGCGCGTGGACGGCATCATGCAGGCGATCCGGCGTCGGCGCAATGCTTCGCAGCTCCTGCTAGGCGACCGCGGCCCCGTAGGGGAGCTTCTTGCCCCTACAGCTGCTCTTTTTTCTTCTTTGTTGGGCCTGTTGTGTTGCTGCCCCAACGGACTCTTTTTATTTTTTCGTTTGACGCTTGAGCGTTGTTGACTTTGTACTACTGGATGGTTGTTGCTTTATTTATAAAGCTGAGACGTAAAGCCAATTTTGAGAAGGATACAACATTAACTATAATTTCAGAATTTTGTAAAAACTTATAGATAAAAATTTCGAATTTTAACGAAGGGAACTTCCGCAGACTAGGGTAATTATTCACTGTAGGTAGGTTACTAGTACGTACAATTCCCAGTTTTCCTTTTTCCAAAGAACGTAGACGTGTAAGAGTTTTTTTTTTTTTTGACAGGTCGGGTTGGATTGACTGAAGAATAACAAGAACATTATCTCAAAGGTGACGGTGCTAGTAAGTTGAAGAACTCAAATATTCTTCCACGACAGCACAAATAGATTTGATTTGATCATGACTCATGCAGTCACAGGATCCAATAAACTAGTTCAACTCCAGCCTGGGCATCCTACACAAGCCTGTCAGGTCAAATAATACAACACAACCTTTACAGAATAATTAATCCGCAACTGAAAATAATATATAGACGATCTCAGAAAAGATTGTGCAACTAGTCTAGAAGTTAATGGTCTTAAAACTAACGTGTCAGGGAGTGGAGTGCGCGCATCTTGTCGAAAACACAGGGATGGCTGCTAATTAATTAAGTGGCTAGTAGCTTTAATTTGGTGGCAAGTAAACTCGAGAATCTTTTGAGTCATGCTGGAGCGTCCGTCCCTCTCAAACTCCTTAAAGGAGACAACATCTACCCCGCATAGCTTCATCATGCCCACTGTGTTCTCCTTATCCAAATTAGTTTAATAGAGGGGTTAGTGTAGGGTTAGATTAGAAATAATGCATCACGCCGTGCATGCCCCTAGTATTTTATTCTCCGTCCCTGCATCTTTTCGGTGTCGATTGCGGCTAGCTCAGCTACCTACAGTATGCGTTCATTAGTCGCTTCGGCATGTATTTTTTAGTGCCACGAAGATGCTTGGTTTGAATGGCTTCAAATCGTGTACTGTTTACTGAAGAACGATAGCGAGGGAATTAACGGAATAGGTTAGATGTATTATTAAGTAATATATATATATGATGTATATGAGATCATCTTGAAGTACACGTGAAACTAGGATTATATGGCAACGAATCCTATCTCTATGTTATACTAGCATAACAAACGTATATGTTAAACACTCTAACATCCTCGTAGTCATAGCGGTAGCGTCGTGAACAACTGGAACGTCGCGGACGGTCAGATTTGGAGACAAAATGAAGTAGCACTCAATAAACCGCGACCCCCCCCCCCCCCCAGCACAGTGAGAGTGTCATAGTGAGGCTGACATCCCCCGAAGTCACAATGAGGTGCTCAAGCAAGATGTTAGACCTTTGTCCTAATGTCGAGGGAGCCAAGAGAATGGGACGGTTTCATGGTCGAGGTAGCCGTGCGAGGGGTCACCATGGTCGATTTCATGGTTCCTGATGTCGAGGTAGCTGCACATGAAGCCACGTGTGCGGGAAGCGTCATGGAGTCAGGGGCAGAAATGATGCGATGTGACGAAGACAGTGACACGATTGAGGTAGTCGTCGAGGAGGGTGTCGATGCCGAAGACAATCTTGTCAAAACCGCCATAAGCGAGGTGCCACACCGGGTTTGTCAAGTCCGGGGACACATCAGGGACGAATGCACACAATGGTGTTGCCAGCACCGAGTATGCGTAGAATGGTACCTGTACATTTTCACGCCATGTCAGAGAGACTAGCAGAGGAGGTCTCAAGGACGGTTGCAAGGAATAGAACGACGAAGAGGGAGATGTTTAGGTGCAGTCCACGGTTGATGGGGTAGAAGATCAGGTGTAGTCGAGGACAAGACAATGACGGCAAAGTTGTAGTGGGCGGTGACGAATATGTGCTCGGCGAAACCAGTACCAACCAGGAGTGGTCATTTTGGATGCTTAGAGAGGCGCAACAACGGTATTCGAAGTAGGCTATGAAGAACCTCACGGCGTGACGAAGACCATGCGTGGACTTGCGGCAACCCACGCCAAGAGAGACGGCGCGATGGTAGCCTAAAATGTCAGTGCATGGGGACGACAAAATAGACTATGTGTAGATAAGCTATGACCCGAGGGGCGGCATTGCAGGGCATGACTCGGTGCAGCGAATTGAGGCCACCATCGCGTACATGCTTGGAAGGCATGTTAGCATGCTAGCACCAAGGTGGTAGCATTGCGGCCCGAACGGACGATGTAGTGGCAGCCCATAGCTCGATTGGAGGTAGGAGTACATGCTCGGGTACGTGCTTGGCGAAGACGTGTGCGCGATCGGTTGATCGGACCAACGGCAGCGATGTACGTACAAGGGTGTGGATGAAGGCACACAAATCATAGTCGATGGAAAAGTTGTCGGTGATGTCCTGGGCGACGACGGTGCAGACAAACCTAGCGGATGGCCACGACAACCTACCGAGGAAGGCGGTAGCCGACCAAGACACGCCACAACATGCTGTAGAGGTTGTGATAGCCTGCGAGGCAGGTGCGATGGTGGGAGAGGAGAGGGGGAGGCGCACTGTAGATTACCGATGCCAATGTCGGAGTAGAGGCGAGCGATGACGACATACGGTGGGCGTCGCAATCCGATCTATTATTGACGAACCCAAAAATAATTGCGGTCGAGCGATCGACGGAGAGAAAGTTGATCTAAAGATCGGACAAAAAAGACTCACCGGAGCAGTCGGTCACGGATCGACGGACGAACCCTGTGACGAGTTGCATAGCCCCCCCTCCCCCCCCCCCCCCCCCCCCCCCCCCCCTCCCCTCGACCATGGAGATCGATACCCCCTGGGACAGGCGGCGGAAGCATGTCGGCGGCTAGGGTTTGAACCAATTTAGGACGGTAGAATGAAGAACGATAGAGAGAGGATTGATGGAACATGTTGGATGTATTATTAAACCTGATAGACGAGTATATATTGGCGTATAGAGGTTTATCCTAAAGTACAACTCAAATTAGGATTGTATGGAAATGCCAAATACTCTACTAACATTTACTGATTTCGGTTTCTATTTACGGATCCTAGACGATGCATGGTTTTTTTCTCCAATGCTAATTGCTGGCTATACTAGGATTATGGAAAAAATACTGCGTTTCTTTCCAAGGAAATGTTGCAGCATGTAGTCTCACCCTGCAGCTACCACAATGCAGGAATATACTTCCTCCGTCCAGTGTATTTGCCAAAAGATCTCCTACATGAGAGTACATGACCCTGGAATGTTGATGTTGGCGATGTGCCTGTCTGGCAAGTGTAGAGGAGCTAGGCGTCAACACGCACGTGTGGGAGCCGTGTGACACGACAGGCAAAGTGCAATCTTGGGGGTGAATACTGCTGCAGTGTGTACGTAAAGTGTCTGCCAGCAGTACACTTGTGAAACTCGCTAGATTTCAGCATCCTACATATACACTGTTCACATAACGGCTGACATTAATTAACATTAGTATAGCAAATCACATCACATCACATCACAGTCCATTTTCTACTCGCTTGGTTGCCTAATTATTATTTGAGAGAAAGTTACCGAATTATTGCCTTTTTTTTCCTTTTCTCTTATATGCTTCTCGCTGACCAACTCCTCCTTTCTTTGTCTTCCTTTTTCTTTCCAATCACCCTCAAGATGCATCAAGGAAGGAGGTTAATTAACCAAGCTATAGTTTATACGGAAGCTTATGGCCATGGATTAGCCATGTCGCCTCCAAAGACTTTTGCTTTCACAAATCATCACAAGCACTAAGTTAATAATGGCTTCCCAACCACATCAAAGCCCCTGTCCTTGTTGCACTAGCGTCGCATCACGCGACCATTTTGATTTTAAATTACACGCGGTGGCGGAGCCAGTATTCCAGCGAGCCCCGGGAGCATTGCTGCAGAATCGGAAGTCAATGCTTTATAATCCAAACAACAAGATAAAAGATGACAAAATCTACGTATAATACTACTCGGATATAGTAGAGTTCCGAATATATTTGTCTTGTTTCCCATAATATGAAAATGCACAAGAAGCTAGACAACTTCTTAAAATAGCCTTTTGTCCCGCTTTATAAATTGAGACACGGAGATTGAGCATAGGAGAGGTCAGAAACAATGATGACCGGACAATCCGTAGAACACAGGAATATTTCATATCTTAAATATACCATCGCTATCATATTTAATAATATATGTTTTAAAGTGAAAATTTTGAATCTGTACCAGTCAGGGTTGGAGACAGGATTTTCATAAAGGGTATTCAAAGTTACAAAAAATCAGCATATAACAATACAAGATATGGAAATCATAGTAACAAGAATAAAACTACAAATTATTCATAGTAGTGAAATCATCCCAATATTTAAGTTATATTTCAAGAACAAAGGATTACTCACATTTCTATACCGAACCTCGTTTTCACTTCAATAGACAGCAGGGCTCAAAACAGTGGGCAATGTCGTTGGGGGCTTGTCAAGGGTGTTGTATGGTGCTGCTTCTGCTATGGTGCCACCGTGATTGTCTGTGCGCTGCGCCGGTAGCACGGCGTGGCAGGTAGCTCTGTGGGCAACGTATTCGGCGGATTGAGGGGAGTCTGAGAGAATACATTTTTTGCCGTGCCCTAGTAGCGGCGGGAGATGGCGATCAAACGAATCAAGGAAGACGATATAGGCCTATTGTGTAGGCAGCAATCGATCATTCATGGGCTTGCAAATGAGCGTGTGCGTCCGTGCACTTGATCCCATCGGTCATTGTGGGTTTGTGGGCCAACTGCGTTGTTGAGCATTGGCACAGTTAGGCACAGTTAGGCCTTATGTGTGCTAATTGCCGCTGTTGATTATTGAACACGGTTATCACTCCTTGCTTATCCCTATTGAGGGGGGCCGATCGATAGGGGTCCAGGCCCCCGCTCCCCCACCCCCTCTTGGATCCCCCACTGACAAAGATCGAACTGATATAAGGTGATGAGGGAACCCTTTACAAAGCAGATCAAGAAAAATACAAGAAAAAACAAAAAAGACCAAGACTTGCCATCGAAGATACCGAGCCATCGAGGAGAACGGTACTCCACGACAACGGCCCCAAGAGAGAAACGACGCAATGTGCCACCATCGTCGAGACCGACGGTCAAGGGTTTTCACCTGGAAACTTAGCATGGAGAAGATAGCCACAACGGCGCCCCCAAGATGGTAACAACACCCGCAGGCATAGCCGCCCGTTGAAGCCAAAGCACCGAGCTTTCGCCCAAAAGAACCTTCTCCCTGCTCCAGTCTCGGGCCAATCCGATGCCCCCCTCCCCCCGAGTCAGGCCTCCAACACACTATATGGGAGCTGTCGGAGTCGAAGCGCCGCCAACACCAAGGTCCCCCCACCGTTGTCGTGGTGGTGGCACGGCAGATGCCATGGATAGACTGAAGTGAAGGGAATATGCCCGAGAGGCAATAATAAAGTGGTTATTATCGTATTCCTTATTTATGATAAATGTTTATTTTACATGCTATGATTGTATTAATACGGAAACGTTAATACATGTGTGTTTAATAAACAAAAAGGAAGTTCCTAGTTATGCCTCTCTTATAAACTAGCTCGTTGATTAACAAGATGATCAAAGGTTTCCTGATCATGGACATTGGATGTTGTTAATAACGAGGTCACAACATTAGTATAATGGTGTGATGAACATTCATCCGAAGTATAGCATTACGATCAAAGTCATTGAGTTTATATTGCTATAACAACTTACGAAGTGATCGAAATCCTTAGACCATGAGATCATGTCAATCACTAACACCGGAAGAGTTTCTTGATAACATCAAACGTCACACCGTAACAGGGTGATTATAAAGATGGGTTCAGAACTACTAAAGTGTTATGTTGAGGCCCATGGACCGAGAGTGGAATTTGTTCATCCCGATGACGGATAGATATTCTCTAGGCCCTCTCGATGATATCACATTGATTAGCTTGCAAGCAAGTGATTTGATCACTAGAATGTTATATCACGGGAATGAGAAAAGAGTGCATGTCAGTAGCGAGATCAAACTAGGTATGGAGATACTGATGATCGAATCTCGGACATGTAATATATCACGAAACAAAGGGATTAAGATACTAGCGTAAAAGGTTCCGACGATCACAAGAAAGTCATCGTTGAATGTGTGGGAGTCAGTATGGGTCTCCAGATCCCGCTTCTGATTATTGATCTGAGAGGGGTCTCGATCATGTCCACATTATTCGCGAACCGTAGGGTGACACACTTAAGAGACACCGACATCCATTTGGAGCAAAAGTTTCATGCCGAAAAGAATAACAAGCGCATGAATTTATTTCACTAGATACCGAAACGGTTTTTTGGGTGAAATTGCAGAAAGTGTTTCTGCATGTGAAATGAAATACTAGCAAGAGGTTATATGTGAATGTTTGTCATTAAAGTAATTGACAAAATTCTGAATAAATAAAAGGAGTTTTATTTAATGAGAGTTTGCATTAAATTTGGTGGAAATTTAATGGGAATTTGAGTGGGTTTTTAAGTGGAGGGAATTGAAAGGCATTTGAGTGAGTGGAGTGTCCACCCACATGAATGTGGAAGAGGTGGGGGCAGACCCATGGCTAGGCGCATGGCCCCTTGGGTGCCCCCCTCTCCCTATAAAAGGAGCCCCCTCCTTCTCTCTCACTCACACCTCCTCGTGAAGGATCTCTCTCCCCCTCTAGAATTTATTCCCCATGGTCTCGGACTAGCGAGATACATGTTCCCGGTGGCTATTCGGCAAGAAAGAGTTGTGCTTCCGCTGCATCGCTGGAGCGAGGAGGCGGAGGTTGCTCGGTGCCTCGAACGTGTGTGCGAGCACGGATGCGCTGCTGTTTTGCGGCGCTAGGACTTCCTCTCGATCTTGAGATCGGCAAGAGATCGTCTACATCAACCACGTGTTTAGACTTGTTAAGCTTTGTCGATATTCAAGGGTATGTTCTCTACAGATGTACATCCGTCCGTTGTTTGTATCTAGTAGATAGATCTTGGTACATAGTTGTTCCCATCGTAGGAATTTTTTTGTTTTCTATGTTGCGAACCCTTCAGTGATATCAGAGCCGGATCTATGCGTAGATGCTTTGCACGGGTAGTACACATATGAGTATGTGGGCGATGATGATCATTTTATTGCTTCTTAGTTGTACTTTGGATATTGGTGGCATAGTGGGATGAAGCGGTCCGGACAAACTTTACATGTTCTCGCATATGAGACCTGTTCCACGCTTGACATGCAACTAGTTTTGCATAAGTGGCTAGCGGGTGTCTGTCTCTCCTACTATAGTCAATATCTAATTTGCAACGAGTTGTCAACAATTTGGTTATCCTCGTTGTGGTTCATGTTCGTAGGTAAGAACGGTTCTATCTTCGAAAGCCCTAAGCCACGTAAAACTTGCAATGGATAAATTAGAGGCGTCTAGTTTAGATTGTTGCTGGGCTAGTGTTATGATATGGTGATGTTGTAAGTAGAAGTATGAGATGATACTCTTGCAACACACATAACGTGTAGGTTCCATAGATCTTGTCCTTACACATAGAGGTACGATAGAGATCATACCACAGTGCACATGATGGAGATCATATGTGGGAACCATATCATTTCACTTATTAACATGTGATGTTTGATTGCATCTTATATTGCTTGTTTGGCGTTTTATTAGCATAATAAGATGATCCCTCATTTAAATATCAAGATAAGAATGTGTTCTTCCTTAAGTATACACCGACAATGTTTCATCGTTTCAAGACATCACGTGATGATCGGGTGTACTTGAATGCACGAGCATATCTCGGGTGTAAGACAGTTACACACGCGGATACTAAGGTTCTAACTTGGCGAGCCTAGAATGTACAGACATGGCCTCGGAACACGGACCGAAAGGTTAAGCTTGAGTCATGTGTTTTTATATGATGACCATTTGATGCTCGCCTTTGAAGCTACAGCGACTCACGTGATGATCGGACTTGGTGTAGTGGATTTGGTTCATGTAATCACCAAAAAGGCACGAGGGATGTCGTTTTTGAGTGGGAGTTCATTTCTAATTTGGATTAGTAGAACTCAATTTATCATAAATTAAATCAAAGTGAATTTGCATAATTTGTTGTAGTCATTGGCATTCGTTCACCACCTTATGCATAGTTGTAATTGAGATAATAGAACTATAGAATTCTGGATATATATACTTTACAAACTGGTATCGTATTGTGTTGAGTGTCAATCTAAAGTTTAAAGTTCTATTGCAAACTTTCAGCAAACTCTATTTACTCCGTGAAATTTAATAGTTAGTATTAAATCGAGAGTAACAACTCCAGTGTTAGTATCTTAAGTATCATTTTTGCCTACATGATTCTTGATTGTTTTAATATCAAGTTTATCTAGGATCTGAAAGAATTGTTTCAGAAACCATCATATGTGGCAGATATAACGATATCTGAAACAATGTTTTGGTTGCAATATGATTGAGTATAATATATGTTCTCATATTGGATGGGAATTTACGAAGGTTGGAGATGCTAGACATCCTAATCATCCAAAAGGGTTTTGGAAAGTAATGTTATACTCACGATTCGCCTTTATAAGCTATAGTAGCTTGATCATGAAAGTTGTCATGATAAGGATGAATAGAATATGTATGTAAAGTGTTTACTACTCTAAAAGATTACTATAGAATGGATTTTGAAAGAATGCCGATCATTTTGATGATGGTGATCTACTTCAAAGTGCAAGTCCAAAGGTATTATTATTTGAATATACACGCTTTGGACTATGTGTCATGTATATGGCGCCACTTTTGATGTTGATAGATTCTTTTAAAAGGAAAAGGAAATGCTGAAAGAAAATCTATAAAATATATTTGGCAGAAAAGAAAATATTGGAAATATCCAATTTAGGTATATGGATGATATACATGTTATGGTTGTATTCTTTGCTTGTTAAACAATGTGGTTCTTGGGTATTGGATACCGAATTGGTTGGTACGAAATGTCATACAGAACGACGCAATTCATGAACCACAATGGCCTAAGTAACTAGCAAGAGAATATGTGATGATGTTCATCGGAAACAAACAAACTGTTGTTTGTATTTCTCGTTGACATCAAAGCTTGACTTCAAGATT
This sequence comes from Avena sativa, assembly GCA_916181665.1. NCBI lineage: Eukaryota > Viridiplantae > Streptophyta > Magnoliopsida > Poales > Poaceae > Avena > Avena sativa. The sequence continues at coordinate 381,773,778 of OV702281.1, read as the reverse complement.
TGTTTTAATAATTGTTATTTAAATCAGGTATTATGAGAACAAAGGTTGTTCAAATAATTACCGTATTCCATATAAGATGGATGATTTACAAATCTAGTTGGAGAAATCACATCCATAAAACCTAATGCTAAAATGTCACAAGACAAATGATTGAAAAGTCACTTACGAAGTGACATCATCGTTTAAATTATATTGGAAATAAAACATGAAGAATTTCCATATTCATGGATTTTTGGATTCTTTGATTTGATCAAGTGACGCTTGTGAGACTTTCCTCGGGATAATTAAAAACTTCGTTTAAAGGCCAACGAAGAACGAACGACTAAAATATTGGAATTTATACATATCGATGTATGTAGTCCATTATGTGTAGTCGTAAGCGATGGGTTTCAACTTCATATAATTTCTCCGAAAATTTGAGTGAATATTCACTTAATGAGAAAGAAGTATGTAATATTTGAAAAAACGTTTCAAAGACTTTCAAGATGAAGTGAAAATCATTATAACAAGAAAATAAATGGTTTATGATTTTATCATAAGGGATTTATTTGAGTTACAAGTGTAACAAGAAAATAAATGAATTATGATTTTATCATAAAGGGATTTATTTGAGTTGCAAGTTTAGCAAAACACCTAGATTTATATCTCCTGAAACACCATAGGAGTATGGAGTGTTTGAGATTTGTAATAAAACCTTGTTTGACATGGTTGGATCAAAGGTGTTATTTATAGAACTACCATTATGTTTTAAAAGATTAAAGCTTTAGAGACTACCGCTTTTACACTGAAAAGAGCTCCATCTTGATCTGTTGAAATGACACCATATGAGTTATGGTTTGGGGTAAAACCCAAGTTGTCCTTTCTTAAATTTTGGTATGCTAAACATAAGTAAGATGTTTACAACCAAAGTCGGATGAGCATGTCTTTGTAGGTTATTTCGAATAATAATTGGTTATTCCTCCATAACACCAAGGACAAAAGGGTTTGTCACTTGAAATGTGAAGTTTCTTGAAAAAGGAATTTTTCGTAAAAGTTTAGTGGGAGGACAATAGAACTTTGATAAGGTTAACGAACCTTAGCTATATGTGCTGAGTTGCGTAGTGCCGAAAATGTTTCGGAGGCAGCCATAATGCTCATGGCTCACGTGCCTCAAAGGTTGTGGTCATGGAGGTCTAAGTTCTTATTGAACCAAGTCGGTCGGATAAACAATCAAATACTGAGATTTGAGAGTAAATCATTATTGTTTGACAATGATGAACCGACTACATGCAAAGAAGCGATGATGGTCCCTGACTCCGTCAAATGGCTTGAAGCCATAAAATCCATGATAGTTCCATACACGAGAAATCAAGTTTTGAACTTGGAAGACCCTCCGGAAAGGTGTAAAAACCTATCAATCGTATTTGGATCTATAAAGAAACAGACATGGATGTTTCACATCTATGAAATAGTCGACATGTCGTAAATTATTTTATGACAATGTTCAAAGGAGTTGACTATGACAAGATTGGATCTTTCATAGCGATATTTAGTCTGGATGGATTAAATTAGCAACCACTACATATAATTTGGTATATGGTAGATGAATAAACAAAACAAAATTCTTCTAATAGAATGGTTACCTAGGACGTGTACAAGACACGGTCCAAAGGGTTTTGTTAAATTTAAAGGATGCTAAAAGGGCATGCAAACTTCAATGGTTGAAGTAAGCATCACGGAGTTGGAATCTTCACCGTGATGAAAAAGGAGTTTTCATCTGGAGACGATGAAGATGCTTGCATTTGCAAGAAATTAAGTGGGAGCGCTGAGACATATTTATAATACATTATGTGGAGGACATCTTGTTGATTAGAAATGATGTATCTTTTATTGACAAAGGTTACGGATTTCATTTTGATGAAAGACTTAGGCAAAACCCGAATATTTAGCATGAATGTCTATAGTGGATAGACGGTGACGCTAATATGGTTGGGCCAAACATACATATATGAGATATTGAAGGAGTTCAATATAGAAACAACAAGAAACGGTTCTTGTCGCATGGAAAGGAATTGAATCAAGATTCAAGTGTATCGACACTTGATAAGTGAAACAAGATTCAAGTGCTTTGACACTTGATGAGTGAAATCACGAGAATGTTTTAATCAATCATACCATGATATGTACACATCCAGATATGTCCTATGCTCTAAGTGTTATGAGCATATACCAGAATGAATCATAAAATGATCATTGGACGATAGTGAGAATATTCTTATGATCTTTTGGAAGAACTAAGAATATATTTGTGTAGAGGTGACAAACAATTACAAATAGTTCATTGTAAAGCGTTACATTGATACTAGTTTTGTCACAAGATACAAATTAAGTTTATCTCAATTTAGACTATGGGTGGCACAATGAAATGGAAAGAAAGTTTCCATGATGGATTTGGAAGAGTTCCAAAGTTAAGACATTGTACGAATACTACAACAAAAGGCTAAGTATATGACTGCTATAGTAGCAGCAAAGGAGGGAATTTGTGTCAAGTAGTTTGTTATCAAACTAAGGTGTTGTTCGCAACGGGATAACACTAAAGATATATTGTATGACAATAGTATCGACGTGATTTAACCCCAAGGAACTAAAGGTCTCACCAAAAGACCAAATTTATACAATGCCATCTCATTAGAGAATAAGTAATGCATGGAGACGCAAAGACATGCAAATACACAAGGACCTGAAGCGTCAGATCCATAGATTATGTTAACCACTTGCAATTGCGTATATGGAACACCAGAAAGCCATATGTGTTCAATACGCAAAGTTTTCAAACTAGATTATTGTCTCTAGTGCAAGTGGGAGACTGAAGGGAATATGCCCGAGAGGCAATAATAAAGTGGTTATTATCGTATTTGAAAGAACATGTTGGGCCCCCATGTGTGGTTTTAGTAATTAATGACAATCTTTATGGACTAATGTGTGTATTAAGTTATACTTGTAGGACTTGTCCATTGGCATCACTTGGAGCATGTGTTGGCTTTAAGGTCGATGAAATGCAAAGAAGATATGTTGTGCAAGCTCAATATGCGAGGTCGATGATGAGGAATTAAGAAAGGCGTTCCATCTTGAGAAGGACAAGACCGTCTACATCGAGCTCAAGTGGAATGCTCAAGGCAAAGGTATAACCTTGATAGGTTTTCTCTTTTGCCGGTCTCACGTTGTGTGTGTGAGACCGGGTTTAGGATAGATAATCGTACTATCAAGAGGGGCTCTCGTATGAGTAATTCGGGCATCGTTCGGAGAAAGCTCAAACCTTTGCATACTTGCGTCATCACATTTGGTTGTTATTTGGTCTTATCCATGTGAGAATATAGAGCTTGTGGTAATCTCCATAACAAGCTCTTGTTCATCAAAATCGGATTTTCCATATGTACCTTGTTGCGATTTTGATTTATGCGGCTTTTCGGTTTCTCACCAAGTGAGGTATCTCACATTATATTAATTGATACACTCCTACTTGGTGATAATCAATATTTCCACACAATTGGAATCGGGTCAAACGGAGTCTCCAATTAAAAGTTATGACCGTTTGTATATTTGCTTTATTTAAATTGAAAAAGAAAAAAAAAATCTTGTCTGGCCGAGCGGTACTACCGCAGGCCAGTACCGCTCGTGCCTGGCGCGCGCAGCCCACTTCAGTCCCTGGTACCATTTTCTGGTTCTACCGGACCGGCCCGGTAGTACCGCCCGGATGAGCCGGTACTATCGGCCGGCCCAGGTATTGTCTATGCTGATCTAGTTCCAGACCAGCCGCCGCTCGCCAGATCCCGCGCGCGTGCCTGCTGCTGCTGCCGCTCGTCCCGCTGGGCCTAGCCCTGGCCTCTGCTGTCGCTCGCGCTGCACGCCTGCCCGTGCGTTGACCTGCCGCTCGCGCCGCTGCCGATTTCCCGCGTGCGCGCGCTGTGGCCTCACCCCGCGCGTCGCCCGCCCAGCTGCCCGCGGTGGCCCCACACAGCGCTTTCTCTAGCGCTGGCCCCGCGCGCTGCTGCTGCCTTGCGACCCCTGTGGGTTGACCATGCGTACGTGCGCTGCCGCCGCAATGCTCACTGCCTGCTAGCTGCTGCCACGATGCTCGCTCACTGGCCTGCTCACTGATTGGCTGCTAGCTGCTGCACTCGCTTGGTCTCTTCGCTGCATGCTCGCGGGCGGTACTACCGGTTAAAACCGGTACTACCGGCCCAGACAAAAAAATACCCCAAACGGCCCTATTTAAGGTTTGTTCGTTTTTAGTTTAGTTAGCTTCTCTCTTATCTATTAGGTCCACACTTGCTCTATATCTTGAAGCTTGCCTAATCTTTTCCCTCCGATGATTCTTGCCCATATTTGAGTGAAAGAAAGAGGAGATCTAGACCCACGTTTTGACCTAACCGATTCATCTCTTTTTGAGTGTATCTTTGGGGATCTAGATTTTGGGAGATTTTGTGTCTCTCTTTGATTCCTTCTCTCTTGTTTCCCCAATAGCTTTAGTAGCTTTGTTGGAACTTGAGAGTGAGGGATTTGAGCATCTTTGTGGTGTTCTTGCCATTTGCATTTGGTGCATCGGTTTGAGTTCTCCTCAGAGGATTTGGTTTGAGTTGCTCATTGGAGCTTGTCCCTCTTGGGTTCTTGGAACCCTAGACGGTTGTGTGGCCTTGGTGGCATTTGTTGAGGCCTTTTGTGGCGTTTGTTGGGAGCCTCCAATTAAGTTGTGGAGAAGTGCCCCAACCTTGTGAGAGGTTCCGGTTGCCACCGACAAGTGCACCGATAGTGGAAGCGTGGATCGATTCTGTTGGGGTGAGATTCACCGGAGAATAAGGGAGGCCTTTTGTGGCGTTGGTGGTTTGATACCACCCCCTCTCCAAACGAGACGTACTCCATGTTGGGAGGAACTCGGTAAAATATCGGTGTCCCCGCGTGCCTCGGTTATCTCTATACCCGAGCTCTTTACTTATGCACTTTACATTGTGATAGCCTTCGTGCTTGAAGTAACATATATCTTGCTATCACTTTGTTTCTTGTATTGCTTAGCATAAGTTGTTGGTGCACATAGGTGAACCTTAGTTGTTCTAGGTTGTGCTTAACAAAGTAAACACTAGTTTTATTCCGCCTTTGTTGAGCCACTCTAGGAAAAGTTTTAATCGCCTATTCACCCCCTCTAGGCGACATCCGTATCCTTTCAGTATTCCTTATTTATGATAAATGCTTATTTTACATGTGATGATTGTATTAATACGGAAACGTTAATACATGTGTGTTTAATAAACAAAAAGGAAGTTCCTAGTTATGCCTCTCTTATAAACTAGCTCGTTGATTAACAAGATGATCAAAGGTTTCCTAATCATGGACATTGGTTGTTGTTAATAACGAGGTCACAACATTAGTCTAATGGTGTGATGAACATTCATCCGAAGTATAACATTACGATCAAAGTCATTGAGTTTATATTGCTATAACAACTTAGGAAGTGATCGAAATCCTTATACCATGAGATCATGTCAATCACTAACACCGGAAGAGTTTCTTGATAACATCAAACGTCACACCATAACAGGGTGATTATAAAGATGGGTTCAGAACTACTAAAGTGTTATGTTGAGGCCCATGGATCGGGAGTGGAATTTTTTCATCCCGATGACGGATAGATATGCTCTAGGCCCTCTCGGTGATATCACATTGATTAGCTTGCAAGCAAGTGATTTGATCACTAGAATGTTATATCACGGGAACGAGAAAAGAGTGCATGTCAGTAACGAGATCAAACTAGGTATGGAGATACCGATGATCGAATCTCGGACATGTAATATATCGCGAAACAAAGGGATTAAGATACTAGCGTAAAAGGTTCCGACGATCACAAGAAAGTCATCGTTGAATGTGTGGGAGTCAGTATGGGTCTCCAGATCCTGCTTCTGATTATTGATCTAAGAGGGGTCTCGATCATGTCCGCATTATTCGCGAACCGTAGGGTGACACACTTAAGAGACACCGACATCCATTTGGAGCAAAAGTTTCATGCCGAAAAGAATAACAAGCGCATGAATTTATTTCACTAGATACCGAAACGGGTTTTCGGGTGAAATTGCAGAAAGTGTTTCTGCATGTGAAATGAAATACTAGCAAGGGGTTATATGTGAATGTTTGTCATTAAAGTAATTGACAAAATTCTGAATAAATAAAAGGAGTTTTATTTAATGAGAGTTTGCATTAAATTTGGTGGAAATTTAGTGGGAATTTGAGTGGGTTTTTGAGTGGAGGGAATTGAAAGGCATTTGAGTGAGTGGAGTGTCCACCCACATGAATGTGGAAGAGGTGGGGGCAGCCCCATGGCTGGGCGCATGGCCCCTTGGGTGCCCCCCTCTCCCTATAAAAGGAGCCCCCTCCCTCTCTCTCACTGACACCTCCTCGTGAAGGATCTCTCTCCCCCTCTAGAATTTATTCCCCATGGTCTCGGACTAGCGAGATACATGTTCCCGGTGGCTATTCGGCAAGAAAGAGTTGTGCTTCCGCTGTATCGCTGGAGCGAGGAGGCGGAGGTTGCTCGGTGCCTCGAACCTGTGTGCGAGCACGGATGCGCTGCTGTTTTGCGGTGCTAGGACTTCCTCTCGATCTTGAGATCAGCAAGAGATCGTCTACATCAACCACGAGTTTGGACTCGTTAAGCTTTGTCGGTCTTCAAGGGTATGTTCTCTACGTATGTACATCCACCCGTTGTTTGTATCTAGTAGATAGATCTTGGTACATAGTTGTTCCCATTGTAGGAAATTTTTTGTTTTCTATGCTGCGAACCCTTCATGAAGTATGGGGCCAATGGATGCTAGTGGGATCTGGGGAGGGAAGATTTAATGATGCCTACACACAACTGACTAGTACATAGATCTTTATTTCTCCTCAATCGAGTTACAAGTGCTCCTTGAGCTGTATCAGAGAGAGGAGGAAGAAGACTACTATGCGAGCCCTCTCGTCTCCAATGAATCGATCCCCCTCCCACGGAGTCGTGCCCCTCCTTATAAAGGGATCCCTTGGTTCCTCCTAGGGCTGACGTGGCAAGCATATTCTTGGAATATGCTTGTCCCAAAGTGGTAACTCAGCGGACCTCTTTCCATGTCTCCCTTCTATCGACGACAAAGACCCAGAACCCCCACATGTGAGCCTCAGGCTTGCCCACTGTCTCCTCCGTGACGCCTGTCTGCCCCTCTACGGCTCTGCTCTTTGTCTTTAGTGCTTGGCCCTATGTAGATTCCTCCTAGCCAGTAGCTAGGGTTTGACTCTGGGATCTTTATCCTTCTCCTGCAAGCTTCCCGTTACTCGGCCTCGTCTCGCATAAATCGGCTCGGCCTTCACCTGCATATGAGCTGATCAACCATATTCGGCCGACTTATCCCACACGTCGGCCGAGTAAGGTATTAATCACTCGATTTTGGCTAAGCCATGCCTTATTTGGCCGAGCATTGCATAACTCGGCCGAATTAGCTTATAACTCAGCATATGGTAAGAAAGGTTCCTTCCTTCTTTCCATTATGTTGACCCTACCTGGGGTCATCCCCCCAACATTAGTCCCTGAAGCTGGTGTGGTCCTGCCGAAGACTTCGGCTCACATCAGTTTCCAGACGTTCATTCCTTCTCATTTCCTATCCGAGGTGTTTCTTAGCCGACGCTCTTTTTCAGCCATCCTTCTTTTGTTTATCCTCTCTTACCAAGGTATGAGTTGTGTTCCGAGTCATTCTCATTTTTTGGGGTATCCACTTGGATTCTTGAGTAAGCCTCATCCTATGTGTACCAATCATTTCTATTGTCTAGTTTTTTTGTACCGCTACAGTGTTTGCTGACATGCTACAGTGATTACTGCGCCCGTCGCGTCGGTGCAGTGACGCTTACATAAACACAACGGTCACACTGCCTGATCTCCTCTCGCACCATGTGGCCCTCGTTGTGGCTCCATTCTCTGTCCGCGGATGGGTGATACACGCGTTTACGCGGTTACCGCGGCATAGCCATGATCCCACTACCGCTCGCCCTACGCGGTTATAAGTAGGGGAGTGGGGGTGGGTCGATTCACTTTTCCCCTCCCCACTCCCTTCATCTTCTTCTCAACATCGCCGTAGCCGTTTGCGCTGCAGTGACCGCGCCACCGCAGTTCCTCCTTGACGGCCACGCCGCAGCTCTTCTTCTCTTGCGAGCTCGCCGCTGCGTCCCCGCTTTTGGGTTTGCGCCGGTGTCCTTCTCCGGAGCGTTTCGCGCCGCCGCCGCTAGGTCTCTGCCCTAGGCGCTCCTCTTTCTTTCCTCAATTTCCCGTGGCGGTTCTTTCTCTGCTCCGCTGCCGCGTCCATCGCCGTCGTGATGGGGCCCTGGACTTCTAGGCCTCTCCCCGCCGCTAGTTATTCATCCATCGACTCCTCCGACGAACCTATGTCTAGCTCCGCTAGCGGCGCCCTCGTCAGGGAAGAGGAGCTTATGGCGAGTCCAGAACGGGGCTCCTGGCAAGGTTCCACAGTCACTTGCCGAGAGGTCGAATGGCTGCTCAAGACTCGCCGAATCCTTGCCGAGGTAAACTGTCGCTTACCCGGCAAAGAATCTTCCCCTATACTCGATGAGGGCGAGTTCGTAGTTTTCATGTCTCACTTTGCCCTAGGATTTGGCCTCCCTCTTAGTGATTTCGCTAGGAGATTTTTAGATTACTCCGGCCTTCAGCCACATCACCTGTCGGCTAATGTCGTAGCTTCTCTCTCGGCTTTTATCTCGGCTTGAGGGATACTTCGGCCTTTGGCCTTCAGTATAAGTAAGGTCTAAATTCTTCCAAATCCGAGCTAACGTAGTGCCGGATAAATCTCTTCAACCCTTTGAGAAATCTTTAACACAATGTGGGGCCGCCTCCATTACACCTCGGAAAAACTCCGTGTTCCCCCGTGTCGCGGGTCTTGAATCTTGTAAGAAATGGCATAGATCATTCTTCTATGTCAAGAATACCGGAGCAGAAGATAAGATTTGGCTCCCTGCTTTCTCCATTGGTCCTCCTTCAAAGAAGAACTGGATCTGTAACCCAAAGAAATGCCATGCTCTCGCCAAGGCATTCAAGCTTCGGCTTAAGGAATTGACTCGTGCCGGGCTTCGAGGCGAAGATCTGATGACCGCGTTTATCAATAGCCGAATCTGTCCCTTCCAACTTCTCTCCCACAAGCTTTGTTATATGAGTGCTCCTCTGGATCCCAACCGAGTTTCTACGGTTGAGCTTGATGATTACCAAATTTATAAACGTGTCCGGGCTATCTTTAAGATCGAGATTCCCGAGGAATGGAAGTGGGGAATGAAGCCATTCTCTCGTGAGAATCCTCCTCCTCAGGTAAATTGGACATGAGTGGTTTCATCCGAGTTATTCTTGCATCATTCTTTCGCTAATTCTTGTTTGCTTTTCTCGCAGAGGTTCGCAGAGCAGACCACGGAAGACGCCGAGGTTTTGGCTCTTCCCTGGACCTCTGACCGCAATACCCCGGACAGCGGAGAACCTGATCCGGAGGAATTCATTCCTAAGCCGGAAGCTGCTCTTGTTCGCACCCGGAGCAAGACCTCGGCCCGTGCTGATGAAGGTGATTCGAACGACGTCCAAATTCTTGAGGTAGTTGCCGTGGTGCCTATCTTTTACGCATTTCCGGCTCCTTCTTTCCGAGCTAATCAGGATGGTCAGGTGCATGAGGTTGAACCTCTCTCTTCGGAGGCCCCTGCTATTTCTAAGAAGCGAGATGCTTCGAAGGATCCTTTGGATCCTGCTCCCAGGAAGAGAACCAAGAAATCCTCCCAGCACATTCCGAGGCGCAAAGCTATGCCTGGAGTTACCGGGTAACTTTCCCTTTATTTTTTCATTTGTATTTCTTGTTTCTCTCTTATTATTTCCAATTAATTTCCATTTATTTGCAGTGCTCCTATCTCTGCCAAACCTAGCGGTCTGAGCATGACATCTCATGCTATTCGGCCGCCCTCACCATCGCCTGCGGAAAATGTCCGAGCTCCCGGTCCTCCTCGTGGTGATTCTCCTCCTGGGCCGACTAATGCTTCTCCTCGGCGAGACGAGCCCATTTCTCCCCCATTGCTTCTGATGATACCCTGATGCCGGATCATCCTACTGATTCGGCTGCTCCCCTCAAGACTCCCGAAGGCATTCCCACTGATTCTTTGTCTATCGCAGTTCCAGCTTCCGCTCATACGCCAGCCGAGGTTGCTGCTACCTCAGCTTGTTCAGAAACTGTTACCCCTTCTGCTGCAAAGGAAGTTGTTCCCAGTTCCGAGGTTGTTGCTCCTGCCGAAGTTCCCGCTAAGGACAAGAAGGTTGTCGCCACTAAGCCCTTGCCATCTCAAAAAGGGCAATCAAGTTCCTCTCAGCCCAGTATTGCTAATATGCTCCGCAAGGGTGCCTCTTCAGCGAAGCCCGCGGTTGCCATTGCTGCCGACACGTGACTCGTGCTCCATAAGAGTCCGGCGACAGCATCAGTCACTCAACAGGCCAGGGGTAAAGTGTTGACATGCACTACGAGTGGAAACAGCCTCAGATCATTGGTATAGTATGCCAACAACTAGAATGCTGCTGATCAGCTCGAAGGCAATCCGAGTAACCAATCATTCCAGTTGTTTGACATCAGCAGCCGTTTGCACATGGCCGCCAAGATTGTCCTCGAAAGTGACAAGATGAACGAGGTAAGCGCCTCAATTTATACCTTGTCTATTATTCATATGATATTATATACGCACTAGTCCCCGAGCTTGCAACCGAATGATTTGTTATTCATTTGGAAGCTTTCCGTGTTCCAAATATAGCAACTTGCTTGTGTAACAGATAATGTTTGTTGTGTATGTTAGAATATGTCTAATCACCGAGAACCGAGTCAAATTTCTTCGTGATTTGGATCTACTTTAGTTTTGAATATCCAGCCATCTAGATCCGAGTCAAGTTACTTCTTGATTCGGATCTTCTTTAGTTTTGAATATCCAGCCATCTAGATTCGAGTCAAGTTACTTCTTGATTCGGATCTGCTTTAGTTTTGAATACCCAACCATCTAGATCCGAGTCAAGTTTTTCTTGATTCGGATCTGCTTTAATTTTGAATATCCAGCCATCTAGATCTGAGTCAAGTTTTTCTTGATTCAAATCTTTTGTGGTTTTCTGCGTATAACTTGTTGTTATTTCAGGTTGCCCATGATCGTCAAACGGTCGAATTTCAAAGGTTACTCTTCTCGCACAAGAAGCTTCAAGATAAATTCGACCAAATGGTCCCTGTGGTGAAGAAGACTGGTAAACTATTCGGCTCTTAGTGCCTTCTACATTTGTAGAAAACTCCATTTTTGTACTAGATTCTGATATGTTGTTGTGCAGTTAATGTCAACAATCTGAATACCCGGCTTACGAAGAAGGTTGGCGCTCTTGAAGGTTAGTTACCCCTTTGCCCTTTTATTTATCCATTTTTGTTTGATGTAAACCTTGGGTATCTTACAGTATTCCGGCTTTGGTATAGCCGAGTTACACACACTTGCAGTGTCGCTTCAAGAATGCATTCCTATGCCTAATATGATGCTGCATTTTTTAGAACAAGCTGCCGCTCACTCGGCACAACTTAAGGAAACGGATGATGAGATAGCCCGGCTCCACACCGAGGTTGAATCTCTTAAACTTGCCCAGAAGTCCGAATTGGAGAAAATCGATCAGAAGTTTTCCGAGGAGAAGAACCGACTAAGTCTGCAACTTCAGAAGGATAAGGAGCTTCTTGATGTCGCCGAGTTAAAGAACCAAGATATGACCGAAGAAATCGCTGGTTTTGAGAAGAGTAGGGCGAGCTGGTTCATGGATCTCTAGAAAATGCTGCGATATATCCATTGTGAGTTTTCTGTTCCTGGTCGAGTTATTCTTTTCCCGTTGCCTTTCTTGATTTATTTGATGTTCTTTCCTGTAGATCATTTTCCAGAAGCTAAGTCTGTGAGTTCAAAGGCTATGATTGCTGATCACGACCACCGAGGTGTTTCCATTATTCCGAACCAAGAATATTCCATTGAGGATTTACTCGTTGATGTTGCCGCTGCTATCGAGCCCATGAAAGTCATGGGAAAAGATCTGGTGCGAGCGGCCATTCGGGCCTACCATGTGCTCTGGACGAATGAGCCAAAGATTAAGGAAGTTGAAGTGCTCGTGGCGAGGCTGATGGAGTCTCAAACTCGGCTGAATCTTTGGCGAGAATCTGCTGGACGAGCCGGAGCTGACATGGCACTTATTGCTGTTTTGTCGTGGTACGAGGATATCTCCCTCGATACCTTGATGAATTTGTGCACTGGGTCTCCTTGGGTTGAAAATCCGGAGTATGTTGCCCGCCATCAAGCCCGCGCCTATCAGCTTATTGAGTACGCCAATATTAATCACTGGAACGAAGGGCCTAGTTTTATCCCTGAGGATGCTGAAGATGATGCTGAGGCTGTGGATAAACATGAATTCGATGGCGATTCCGGTGATGAGGATGGATCGGACGAAGATTCCGATAATGCTGATGAGTCCAGCGATAGCTCAGGTGGGGATGCTGAAGCTCGATCCTCTTCCAAGGGAACTGAGGCTTCTCAAGACCAAGGCGGAGTCTCTCAGCAGCCAAATCCTGCCCAAGATGTCCCTGCGACCTTCGTCGATGCCGAAGTAACCTTTGCAGAGACCCAAGCAACTTTTGAGGCCCCTGTTCCTAAGGTCGTTCCTTCTAGTGAGGCCGAGGTAGCCCCAACTGCGTCTGAGATACCAACGTCAGAAACTCCTGCCGCTGCTATTGTTCCTCCTACGTGTGATTCGGCAACTGCTGATGTTTAAGCTCAACAACTCTTATTTGTTCAAGTCCCCGGTATGCTGGGTGTATGTTGTCTTAAAACGATTATCCCCCTTTTGTTACAATGTGAACCGTTTTAACTTTGGCATCATATGCTGTAGTAATGTTGTTACTCTATCTAGTTGAATTTGTGTGATCTGTATCTTTGTTTGTAAAAATTTAACTTCATAAATCCGAATCATGTTTTCACATGTCTGATTCTCGTTTGGCATCCATCTTGTATATTTCGTCTATTCTTAGTCGCAAAACACTTGGCTTTACAATTTTGTCTCAAGGGCTATGAGTTCTAAGTCCATATATCTTTTAGTCTGATAGACTTACTACCTTTCCGAGTTATCTGTTAGTAAAATAATATAAATGGGGTACTTTCCCCATTATATCTCGAATTGCAGATGTTATTACTCGTGTGATTATGATAGTAAAAATTGATGGTGGTCCCCCCTGAGTTATTGCTCGGGTTTCCAAAGCTATTATTTATATCTGTGATTGATGATAGACTAGCCGGGGCAGTCCTCAAGTCACTGCTTGGGCTATTGAGGTTTCATATATAACCAAGTCAACGAACAGTACGTGGTAGTCCCTGAGTTACTGCTCGAGTTACCGACGTTTCACACATACCTAAAAAAGATAAATAACGTGGGGTAGTTCCCGAATCATTGCTCGAGCTACCAAAGTTTCACACATAATTTAAAATGACAAATAACATGAGGCAGTCCCCGAGTTACTGCTCGAGCTGCCGAAGTTTCATACATAGTTAAAAATAACAAATAACATGAGGCAGTCCCCGAGTTACTGCTCGAGCTGCCGAAGTTTCATACATAATTGAAAATGACAAATAACATGGGGCAGTCCCCGAGTTACTGCTCGAGCTGCCGAAGTTTCATACATAATTGAAAATGACAAATAACATGGGGTAGTCCCCGAGTCACTGTTGAAACATGTATGATACATCAATTTGATACATCATATTGCTTGATGCATTACACCTCCTCTAAGTGTAAAACGGAAGAAGTAAAGTCACGTTCCACGGTTTTTGACTCATCTCCGGAATTGTTTGCCTTGTTCTTTCCTCGTGTTTGAGCGTTGATTAAGTAGTATGCATCAGTGTGTAATGCTTTGCTCACGATAAATGGGCCTTTCCATGGGGATGAGAGATTATGCATGCCGGCTGTGCGTTGCACTAGACGAAGAACTAGATCTCCTTCCTTAAAAACTCTTGGACTCACTTTCTTGCTATGATATCGTCTGAGGTCTTGCTGATAAATAGCTGATCTTGAGATTGCCAACTCTCTTGCTTCTTCTAGCAAGTCCACATCATCTTGTCGTGATATTTCGTTTACTTCGGCGCTTGTGTATTAGGTCACTCTTGGGGAGTCATGCATAATGTCGTCTAGAAGTACAGCTTCTGCCCCATATACGAGAAAGAACAGGGTATAACCCGTCGATCTATTCGGGGTAGTCCTGAGGCTCCATAGCACTGCTGGGAGTTCCTTAATCCAGCATCCTGCCGACCTCTGCAGCGGTTCAATCAGCCGAAGTTTTATCCTGGACAATACTAGTCTATTTGATATTTCTACTTGCCCATTCGAGGCCGGGTGAGCTACCGAGGCAACATCGAGTCTTATGTGCTTCTCTTGGTAGAATCTAGCAAATGCTCCTTCAACGAAGTTTGTACCATTATCTGTGATGATACTGTGTGGATAACCATATCTCAAGATAATATCTTTGAGGAATTTCACCGTCGTGGGCCCGTCACATTTTCTTATTGGCTTCACTTCTATCCACTTTGTGAATTTGTCCACCATGACCAGAATGTGAGTCATTCCGCCGAGAGCCGGCTTAAATGGACCTACCATATCTAAACATCATACAGAAAATGGCCAAGTGATTGGTATTGTTTTTAACTCGAATGAAGGCAGATGTATTTTGCTGGCATATCTCTGGCATCCATTACACTTTGTTACCAATTCTTTTGCTTCCTTCAGCGCAGTTGGCCAATAAAATCCATGCCTAAATTCTTTGTCCACTAGGGCTCTGGACGAGGCATGATGTCCACATTCTCCTTGATGTATATCCAAAAGGATTTCCTGCTCTTCTGCCGAGTCAACGCATCGTTGTAGTACATTTATCACACTTCTCTTATAAAGCTCATTATTTATGATTGTGTAGGCTTTTCCTCTTCTCACTATCTGCATGGCCATAACCTCATCATCCGGCAAGATCTCTTCTTTGACGAATGATAATATGGTTGTGCCCATGTCGGCGTGAATTTTTCCAGGAAAATTATGTTGTCAATTTTCATTATTTCCGCCGACATAACATCTGTGGGCTTTTCCCAATCCATCTGTGGGTCAACCGAATCAATCTTCGAGTAATTTGGATCATGTTCTTTGTCAATTTCCATTGGGACGCACCCCTCTATCTGATCTGTCGAGATACGAATTGACTCGGATTCCGGCGAAGGTGTAATTGATGGTTTTCTTAGGTGTTCCAGGGCTATACCAGGCGGAATTGACTGTCTGGTTGATCCGAGCTTCGACAGTGTATCTGCAGCATCATTTTTTGCCCGAGGTATGTGATGGAATTCACATCCATCAAAATAACCACTGATTTTCTGCATATGAAACCTATATAGGTCCATATTCGCATCTAGTGTCCCAATTCCCGTCACTTGCTGTACTACGAGGTCTGAATCCCCGTAACATAGAATCTAACGTATGCCGATCTCTTTTGCCATTTTTAGGCCATGGACGAGCGCTTCATATTCGGCTACATTGTTTGATGCGGCGAAATATATTTGCAACACATATTTCAGCTGATCTTTTTTCGGTGAGGTTAGCACTATTCCTGCTCCTAGTCCATTTCTTAACTTGGACCCCTCAAAGTGCATCGTCCAATAATTCGGATCTGGCAATGGGGGCTCATACTGCACCTCGGCCCAGTCTACGAAAAAGTCGGCCACTGCCTGAGACTTAATTGCATCTCGCCTATCAAATTGCGGAGCATAAGGCAATAACTCAATTGCCCATTTTGCTATTCGGCCACTCGCATCTTTGTTTCTTAGTATCTCGTCTATTGGTGCCTCAAAAAACACCTTTATTGGGTGCTCTTCAAAATAATGTTTGAGTTTCTTTGCCGACATTGTAGGGGTTCGTAGCATGGAAAACAAAATTTTCTATCGCATACAAACAAACAAGCCAAGATCTATCTACTAGATTGTAGCAACGAGTCGATGGAATAACTTACCCTCGAAGATTCCAAAGTGTTTAACGAGAGCGGATTCTCGTGGGTGATGTAGTCGTACTCTTCCCGATCTCAAGATCGTGTAGACGATCCTTCCGGCGCTGCGTTCCGGCAGCGCTCCCGCAGTCGGTCACACGTTCGGTACTCGACGAAGACCTTCCTCTCCCTTGTTCCAGCAGGCAGCGGAGGTTGTAGCACTCTCCTTGTGATTCCGGCAGCACAACGGCGTGGTACCGGAAGTAGAGGGGAGATCCCGCAGGGCTTCGCCTTAAGCCGGAGCGAGTATGATGGAGTATGAGAGAGGGCTATTAGTGGTCTAGTGATTAGACACACCAATTAGAAGGCTCTAAACCGAAGGCTAGGGCAATTAGAAGCTCTAAACCAAAACGGCTCTAAACCGGAGATTAGAGGATAGGAACTTGTGTGTCTAGAGGAGGAGGCCCTGCCCCTCATTTTATGGGTGGGAGGCGCGGCCAAGGGGAGGGGAGTCCCTCCCCAAGTCGGCCTTGGTTGGCGCGCCGGCTTGGGGAGGAGACTCCTCCCCCAAGTCGGTTCCCAACTCCTCTTGCTTGTTTCCCCCAGTTTCTTGTTTTAGCCGTTTGACTTTCAAACTGGACATTTGACTTTTCTGTTTTAGGATTCAATTTAATCCTTTATTTGGAACAGCAAGAACACTTAGTACATGATGCAATCATTCCAATATGTAATGACACATTCATGTACCCCTCCCCCTTCCCGGAGTGCCGGACATTCCGGAACCTTCTAGAACATTTCACCGGAATCATTTCCGAACTCCAAAACGGGACTTTCCTTATATGAATCTTATTCTCCGGACCATTCCGGATCACCTCGTGATATCCCGGATCCCATCCGAGACTCCGAACAACATTCGGTCTCTTTCTCATAATACCATAACTACTCAAAACAACGTCGAATCCTTAAGTGTGTCTCCCTACGGTTCGTGAATTATGCGGACATGATCGAGACACTTCTCCGAACAATAACCAATAGAGGAATCTGGAAATTCATATGGCTCCCACATATTTCTACGATTACTTTGCGATCGAATGAACCACTTACATACGATACCAATTTCCCTTTGTCTCACGATATGTTACTTATCCGAGGTTATGATCGTCGGTATCTCTGCATACCTAGTTCAACCTCGTTACTGATAAGTACTCTTTTCTCGTTCCCGTGATATGTGATCCCTTGTGAGCCAGTCACATGCTTGCAAGCTAATTGGATGACATTTCACCGAGAGGGCCCAGAGAATATCTATCCGTCATATGGATGGACAAATCCCACTCTTGATCCATGTGTCTCAACCAATACTTTCCGAACACTCAATGCCACCTTTATAGCCACCCAGTTACGGTGTGGTGTTTGATGTCATCAAAGCATCCATCCGGTAAAGGTGATATGCATGATCTCATGGTCGAAGGAATTAGGTTACTATGTATCAGAAAGCATATAGCAATTGAACTATTTAAATGACTTGATCTTTATGCTACGCTTATCTATAGGAGTATGTCCACCATATCATTCTCCTAATGATATGATCTTGTTGTTGATAACATCTCAATGTTCATGATAAGGAAACCACAATCATTTATCAACCAACAAGCTAGTGAAGTATAGAGGCTATACTAGGGACTTCAAATTAAGTTTACAAATCACACAAGTATTAATGTTTCCTTGTTAATACTATTATAGCATGAAAGTAAACATTTATCATAAACACAAAGATATAATAATAACTACATTTATTATTGCCTCTAGGGCATATCTCCAACAGTCTCCCACTTGCACTAGAGTCATCTAATCTTGATTACATGGTAATATACCGAACACCCATGGCAGTTTGGTGTTGGTCATGTTTTGCCCTCGGGAGAGGTTTAGTCAACGGATCCGCCACATTCAGATCTGTGTGTACTTTGCAAATCTTTATATCCCCATCCTGGATATGTTCTCGAATAGTGTGAAAACGTAGCTTGATATGCTTCAGCTTCTTGTGTGACCTTGGTTCTTGCGCATTGGCTATGGCGCCCATGTTATCACAGTAGATAGACATTGGGTCCAGCGCACTAGGAACCACACCCAGCTCTGTAATGAACTCTTTCATCCATATCGCTTCTTGTGAAGCCTCCGAAGCAGCCATGTATTCCGATTCAGTTGAAGATCTCGCCACAACGCTTTGCTTTGCACTCCTCCAGCTAACTGCTGCACCATTCAAAATAAATACGTATCCAGATTGTGATTTAGAATCATCCGGATCGGTGTTCCAACTAGCATCGGTGTAACCATTAACAACGAACTGTTCATCACCTCCATAAGAAAGAACCATATCCTTAGTTCTTCTCAAGTACTTAAGGATGTTTTTGACCGCTGTCCAATGATCCACTCCTGGATCACTTTGATATCTGCTAGTTAAACTAACAGCATATGCGATGTCGGGTCTAGTACATAGCATGGCATACATTAGAGATCCTATGGCTGATGCATAGGGAGTCTTACTCATCCTTTCTCTATCTTCTGCCGATGTCGGACTTTGAGTTTTACTCAAGGTCGTATTGGGCAACATGGGCAAGAACCCTTTCTTGCTTTCTTCCATTCCAAACCTCTTTAGAACTTTGTCCAAATATGTACTCTGTGACAATGATATTTGGCGTTTCGATCTATCTCTATAAATCTTTATGCCTAATATGTAAGCTGCTTCGCCAAGATCCTTCATTGAAAAACTATTATTCAAATATTCTTTGACACTATTAAGAAGGTCTACATCATTCCCAATCAACAATATGTCATCCACATATAGTATTAAAAATGCTACAGAGCTCCCACTCACTTTCTTGTAAATACAAGCTTCTCCATAAGTTTGTATAAAACCAAAACTTTTGATTACCTTATCAAAACGTTGATTCCAACTTCGGGATGCTTGTTTCAATCCATAGATGGACCGTTGAAGTTTGCATACCTTGTTAGCATCTTTAGGATCGACAAAACCTTTGGGTTGCATCATATACAACTCTTCATCAATATCACCATTGAGGAATGTTGTTTTGACATCCATCTGCCATATCTCATAATCATAATATGCAGCGATTGCTAACATAATCCTCACAGACTTTAGCTTCGCTACTGGTGAGAAAGTCTCATCGTAGTCAACTCCTTGAATTTGTCGAAACCCTTTTGCGACAAGTCGAGCTTTATAGACAGTAACATTACCATCAGCATCTGTTTTCTTCTTGAAAGTCCATTTGTTCTCGACAGCCTTACGGCCATCCGGTAAGTCCAACAAAGTCCATACTTGGTTTTCGTACATGGATCCAATCTCGGTTTTCATGGCTTCTTGCCATTTATTGGAATCTGGGCTCATCATCGCTTCCTCATATGTCTCGGGGTCATCGGTGTTGTCCACCAACATGACACTCATAACGGGATCATACCAATCTGGAGTGGTACGAGTTCTCGTTGACCTCCGAGGCTCTGTAGCAACTTCAACCGAAGTTTCATGATCACCATCATTAGCTCCCTCTCTTATTGGTGCAGGCGCCACAGGAACTTCTTCCGGTGCTGCGCTACTCGCAATTTCGAGAGAAGGTTCGACAACCTCGTCGAGTTCTACTTTCCTTCCAGTCACTTCTTTCAAGAGAAATTCCTTCTCTAGAAAGGATCCATTCTTGGCAACGAAGATTTTGCCTTCGGATCTATGATAGAAGGTATACCCAATAGTTACCTTCGGGTATCCTATGAAGACGCATTTTTCTGCTTTGGGTTCAAGCTTGACCGGCTGTAACTTCTTTACATAGGCTTCGCATCCCCAAACTTTAAGGAACGACAATTTAGGTTTCTTCCCAAACCATAATTCATACGGCGTCGTTTCAACGGATTTAGATGGTGCCCTATTACAGTGAATGCGGTTGTTTCTAATGCATAACCCCAAAATGATAGCGGTAAATCTGTAAGTGACATCATAGAACGAACCATATCTAAGAGAGTTCGATTACGACGTTCGGACACACCATTACGCTGTGGTGTTCCCGGCGGTGTCAATTATGAAAGTATTCCGCATTTCTTCAAATGCTCGCCAAACTCGTAACTTAGATATTCACCTCCACGATCAGAACGTAGAAATTTAATCTTCTTGTTACGTTGATTCTCTACCTCACTTTGAAACTCCTTAAACTTCTCGAAAGTTTCGGACTTATGTTTCATGAAATAGATATACCCATATCTACTCAAGTCATCCGTGAAGGTAAGAACATAACGATAACCACCGCGCGATGCTACACTCATTGGACCACACACATCGGTATGTATGATTTCCAATAAGTCCGTAGCTCGCTCCATCATACCAGAAAATGGAGTCTTAGTCATTTTTCCCATCAGACATGCTTCGCATCTTTCAAGTGATTCAAAATCAAGTGATTCAAGAAGTCCATCGGAATGGAGTTTCTTCATACGCTTCACTCCAATGTGACCAAGACGACAGTGCCACATATAGGTCGAATTATCGCTTGATTTCAAACGTTTAGCCTCAATGTTGTTGATATGTGTATTTCCACTATCGATATTCAATAAGAATAGACCATCTATCAAAGGTGCATGTGCGTAAAACATATTACTCATATAAATCGAACAACCATTATTCTCGGACTTAAATAAGTAACCGTCTCGCAATAAACAAGATCCCGATATAATGTTCATGCTCAACGCAGGCACCAAATAACAATTATTTAAGTATAAAACTAATCCCGATGGTAGATGAAGGGGTAGCGTGCCGACCGCGATCACATCAACCTTTGATCCGTTTCCCACGCGCATCGTCACCTCGTTCTTCGCTAGCTTCCGTTTATTCTGCAGCACCTGTATCGAGTTACAAATATGAGCAACCGAACCAGTATCAAATACCCAGGCACTACTACGAGTACTAGTGAGATACACATCAATAACATGTATATCAGATATACCTTTCTTCTTGATGTTGCCGTTCTTCAAATCCGCCAAGTACTTTGGGCAATTCCGCTTCCAGTGACCTTCTCCCTTGCAGTAAAAGCACTCAGTATCAGGCTTAGGTCCAGCCTTGGTCTTCTTCGCCGGCGTGGTAACTTTCTTACCACCCTTCTTGAAGTGTCCCTTTTGCTTAGACTTGCATTTCTTGAATTTGGTGGTCTTATTGACCAACAACACTTGGTGCTCTTTCTTAATCTCCACTTCTGCAGATTTCAACATGGCAAAGAGTTCTGGCAACGTTTTGTTCATGTTCTGTATGTTGTAGTTCATCACAAAGTTCTTGTAACTTGGTGGTAGTGATTGGAGGACACGGTAAATCCCCAAAGCATTAGGAATCACTATACCCAAGCTTTGAAGTTTGTTTGCGTGCCCAAACATCTTAAGCACATGCTCACTGACGGAGCTGCCCTCTTCCATCTTGCAGTTAAAGAACTTTTCAGAAGCCTCATAGCTTTCAATTGCCGCATGAGTCTCAAAAATCAATTTGAGATCCTCGACAATATCATATGGGTCTGAATCCTCAAACCTTTTCTGAAGCTCCGATTCCAAACCATACAAGATAGCACACTGAACTATGGAGTACTGATTCTTCCGAGCGAGGTAAACATTCTTTACTTCATCGGGAGCATCATCTGCAGGTGGGTCACCCAGCGGTGCATCCAGCACATAGGTCAAATTACCAGTTGTGAGGACAATCCTCAAATTGCGGAACCAATCCGCGAAGTTGCTTCCATTGTTTTTCAACTTTTCTTTCTCTAGGAACGCATTAAAATTGATGGTAGGGGTTGCCATTGATCTACAACATATTTGCAATAGTTTAGACTAAGTTTATGACAAATTGAGTTCAAATTAATAATGAAATTAAACTAGGTGAACTCCCACTCAAAACAATATCCCTCACATTGTTTTAGTGATCACACGAACCAAATCCGCCATATCAACACCGATCATCACGAGAGTTGACATAGTTTCAATGGCGAACAATCGACATGTTCATCATATCTACTATATGATTCATGCTTTACCTTTCGGTGATCCATGTTCCGAGACCATGTCTGTACATGCTAGGCTCGTCAAGATCAAACCTTAGTTTCCGCATGAGCAAATCTGGCTTGCTCACGTTGTATACACTTGCAGAATCTAACACACCCGATCATCACGTGGTGCTTCGAAACAACAAGCTTTAGCAACGGTGCTAACTAAGGGTGAACACTTTATGACTTGAAATTGATGTGCATGAGGGATCATCTTATAATGCTACCGTCGTCTACTAAGCAATACAAGATGCATAAAGGATTAACATCACATGCAATTCAATATATATGTGATATGATATGGCCTTTCTTCTTTGTGCTTCCGATCTCCATCTTCAAGCACGAACATGATCTCCATCATCACCGGCATTGCATCAAGGTCAATGACGCTTCTCCATGGTTGTCGTCCACTGGCTTCAACTATTACAACTACTTTGAATAGACACGCGGGTCTTAACATAAATTAAAGACAACCATATGGCTCCTGCCGGTTGCCAACTTACAATAAGGAACATTGCATACATCAAATATAATCACAATCATGGCCATATCACATCACTGCACACCCCTGCAAAACAAAGTTAGACGCCTCTACTTTCTTTGCATATTTTACGTGGTTTGGGGCTTTCAATAAGTGTCGTTCTAACTTACGAACAAGGACCACAACATTGATACTAGCATTGTTGATCACCCGTTGTAAATTGGATCTTAACTATGCTAGGAGAAACAGGCACCCGCAAAGCCACTTATGCAATACAAGTTGCATGTCAAGCGTGGAGCAAGTCTCATGAACGATGTCATGTAAGGTTAGCCCGGGACGCTTCATCCCAACATACCGCAAGATGCAAAGTACACAAGAAGTAATCGACAATAAAAGCATCAACGCCCACAATGACCATTGTGTTCTACTCGTGCAACAGATCTACATATAGACACGGCTCTGATACCACTGTAGGGGTTCGTAGCATGGAAAACAAAATTTTCTATCGCATACAAACAAACAAGCCAAGATCTATCTACTAGATTGTAGCAACGAGTCGATGGAATAACTTACCCTCGAAGATTCCAAAGTGTTTAACGAGAGCGGATTCTCGTGGGTGATGTAGTCGTACTCTTCCCGATCTCAAGATCGTGTAGACGATCCTTCCGACGCTGCGTTCCGGCAGCGCTCCCGCAGTCGGTCACACGTTCGGTACTCGACGAAGACCTTCCTCTCCCTTGTTCCAGCAGGCAGCGGAGGTTGTAGCACTCTCCTTGTGATTCCGGCAGCACAACGGCGTGCTACCGGAAGTAGAGGGGAGATCCCGCAGGGCTTCGCCTTAAGCCGGAGCGAGTATGGTGGAGTATGAGAGAGGGCTATTAGTGGTCTAGTGATTAGACACACCAATTAGAAGGCTCTAAACCGAAGGCTAGGGCAATTAGAAGCTCTAAACCAAAACGGCTCTAAACCGGAGATTAGAGGATAGGAACTTGTGTGTCTAGAGGAGGAGGCCCTGCCCCTCCTTTTATGGGTGGGAGGCGCGGCCAAGGGGAGGGGAGTCCCTCCCCAAGTCGGCCTTGGTTGGCGCGCCGGCTTGGGGAGGAGACTCCTCCCCCAAGTCGGTTCCCAACTCCTCTTGCTTGTTTCCCACAGTTTCTTGTTTTAGCCGTTTGACTTTCAAACTGGACATTTGACTTTTCTGTTTTAGGATTCAATTTAATCCTTTATTTGGAACAGCAAGAACACTTAGTACATGATGCAATCATTCCTATATGTAATGACACATTCATGTACCCCTCCCCCTTCCCGGAGTGCCGGACATTCCGGAACCTTCTAGAACATTTCACCAGAATCATTTCCGAACTCCGAAACGGGACTTTCCTTATATGAATCTTATTCTCCGGACCATTCCGGATCACCTCGTGATATCCCGGATCCCATCCGAGACTCCGAACAACATTCGGTCTCTTTCTCATAATACCATAACTACTCAAAACAACGTCGAATCCTTAAGTGTGTCTCCCTACGGTTCGTGAATTATGCGGACATGATCGAGACACTTCTCCGAACAATAACCAATAGAGGAATCTGGAAATTCATATGGCTCCCACATATTTCTACGATTACTTTGCGATCGAATGAACCACTTACATACGATACCAATTTCCCTTTGTCTCACGATATGTTACTTATCCGAGGTTATGATCGTCGGTATCTCTGCATACCTAGTTCAACCTCGTTACTGATAAGTACTCTTTTCTCGTTCCCGTGATATGTGATCCCTTGTGAGCCAGTCACATGCTTGCAAGCTAATTGGATGACATTTCACCGAGAGGGCCCAGAGAATATATATCCGTCATATGGATGGACAAATCCCACTCTTGATCCATGTGTCTCAACCAATACTTTCCGAACACTCAATGCCACCTTTATAGCCACCCAGTTACGGTGTGGTGTTTGATGTCATCAAAGCATCCATCCGGTAAAGGTGATATGCATGATCTCATGGTCGAAGGAATTAGGTTACTATGTATCAGAAAGCATATAGCAATTGAACTATTTAAATGACTTGATCTTTATGCTACGCTTATCTATAGGAGTATGTCCACCATATCATTCTCCTAATGATATGATCTTGTTGTTGATAACATCTCAATGTTCATGATAAGGAAACCACAATCATTTATCAACCAACAAGCTAGTGAAGTATAGAGGCTATACTAGGGACTTCAAATTAAGTTTACAAATCACACAAGTATTAATGTTTCCTTGTTAATACTATTATAGCATGAAAGTAAACATTTATCATAAACACAAAGATATAATAATAACTACATTTATTATTGCCTCTAGGGCATATCTCCAACAGACATGTATACTCCGTAAGACATTTTCTGGTAGTGTGGGTAGTTTTGCTTGGAGGCTGATAATACCTCACTTAGGTAATATACCGGCCTTTGTAGCGACTTACCCTCTTCATTTTGTTCC
The DNA here is from genome assembly GCA_916181665.1 of Avena sativa. Classification (NCBI taxonomy): domain Eukaryota; kingdom Viridiplantae; phylum Streptophyta; class Magnoliopsida; order Poales; family Poaceae; genus Avena; species Avena sativa. The sequence continues at coordinate 381,748,657 of OV702281.1, read as the reverse complement.
ACGACAACTACTACACTTACCACTATGTTTGTAGCTGCCACATAGAGTAGCATAGGCTCTTTTGACAATGGGGAAGCCAAGATTGGTGCCGTGGCCAGCATCTTTTTTAACTCATGAAAGGCACTATTGGCATGAGGTGTCCAATTGAACTTGTCGGATTTTTTCATTAATTGATACAAAGGCAATGCTTTTTCACCTAACCGACTCACGAACCGACTCAGGGACGCAAGACACCCTGTGAATTTTTGTACATCATTTAGGCATTTCGGCACTTCCATTCTTTCAACTGCTCGGATCTTAGTCGGATTTGCCTTTATACCTCGGCTGGATACGAGGAAACCGAGTAATTTTCTGGCCATCATACCAAAGGTACATTTTTCTAGGTTAAGCTTCATTCGGAACCTTCTTAAGTTCGCGAATGTCTGCCGAATATCTTCTAGGAGCGTGTTGCTCTCTTTGGTTTTTATAACCACATCATCAACATATACTTGCACATTTTTTCCAATTTGGTGCAGACATTTTTGCATGCATCTTTGGTACGTGGCTCCTGCATTACGCAGGCCGAATGGCATGGTGCGATAGCAATAATCCCCATACAGGGTGATAAACGCAGTCTTTATTTGATCAGCCGGGTTTAACGGTATCTGGTGGAAGCCAGAGTACGCGTCTACAAATGATAACAGCTTACAGCCTGCGGTTGAATCAATAACTTGGTCTATCCTAGGTAAAGGAAAAGGATCTTTGGGACACGCCTTGTTAAGGTTCGTGTAATCGATGCACATTCGCCAAACGACGGCTACATTTGGGTCATCCTTTTTCTTTTCTACCAACACCGTATTTGATAGCCAATCCGGATGAAGTACTTCCATGATGAACCCAGCTACGAGGAGCCGAGCTATCTCATTCCCTATTATCTTTCTCCTATCTTCGATGAAGCGGCGGAGAGGTTGCTTCACCGGCCTTGCTCCTGCACTTATGTGCAAAGAGTGCTCAACCAACTCCCTCGGTACTCCTTGCAGGTCCTGTGTTGACCACGCAAAGATATCCCGATTCTCATGGAGGAAGTTGGTGAGCTCGCTTTCCTATTTGTCATCTAGGCCAGCACCAATAGTGATGGTACGCTCTAGGAATTGATCATCGATCTGGATCTTTTTCTTCTCCTTTGTCGGCTAGAATGATACACTCCCATGCGGGTTGGCAAGTGTCGGCATGTTAAGCTGTGCCGACTGAGCCAGAGCTGCCACTTCCTGAATTCTTCTTTTCTCTCTTGCAATCACCAAAGACTCAGCCAGGTTCGATTCAGCTGAAGCACATTCCATTGATTTCCTATAATCTCCAGCTACTATTATCACCCCCTGAGGTCCTGGCATCTTCATTTTCAAGTAACTTATGTGACAGCTGCTCATAAATTTAGCCAATGATGGCCGTCCGAGTAAAGAATGATAGCAACTTTCCATATCCACCATCTCAAACTCCAGATTCTCGGCTCTATGGTTCTCTCTTGTGCCGAATAATACATCTACTCGGACTTTCCCAATGGGTTCGCACAAGAGCCCTGGCACTATCCCGTGGAATGTTGTCCTTGTTGGCTATAGCATATTCGGAGTTATTCCGAGTTTGTGCATTGTGTCCTTGTACATGATATTGATGCTGCTCTCATTATCTATCAGTACTTTTTATAACTTCACATTGATGTTGGGCCCAACAAATGTTGGATCCAGTACTAAGGCATATGATCCTGGGTTCGGCATTATCTTCGGATGATCCCTTATGCTCCAGGTTATCTCCTGGTCAGACCATGGCACGTATCTCGGAACTGCTGGCATAACTGAATTCACTTCCATACATCGGCACTGTACGCTCTGTCTATCTTGTTGTTCTATTGTGAACACATAGTATGATTGGTGAAGTTCCCTGTAATCATTGTGTCCATTATTCCCGAGGTTTCCCCTTCCATCTTGATTCCGATTTCTCACTTGATAAACTGTATCCCTCTGATCCGGATTCTCATACCTCGGAGGGGGTGGAGGTAACATCAGTTGTTGCGCATTTCCCCCAATCAGTTGTGGCTGCTGTTGGTGATGCGTTTGATGCTGTGGTGCTTGCATGGCTGCCGGGTTTCCCATTGCACTTTTCATCCAGACGCACTGGCGAGTGGTGTGATTGGTTGGCTTGGCCGGGTTAGGCGTGTGGAATTTACACGGTTGATCTAGCATGGAGTCAAACATGTACTTCGTATTTCTTGCCATTGTTTCTTCTGTTCAGGTGTCCACTGTTTCTTCCCCTCATTCCTCGGCATCCACTGTTGAGGACCATTCTTCTGGCCTTGATTGCTCCCGAGACTCGGCTGATCCTGCACAACTGCTGCCACTTGATTTGAACTGTATCTGTAATTCGGCCTGTCATACCTTCTTCTACCTCGGTATTCATTGTGCCGTCATGACCCGACACCATCTCGGACGTAATGATCCTGTTGCTCACGATGTTTAGTCGACAAAAGTTCTGATTGAGTCGGATCACCTAAGGCGTATGAATCTGCTACTCGGATCGTTTCTGCCAATGTGGTTGGCATATCTCTCTACAACCTCTGCCATAATACACTTCCATATTTGCACCCCTGAGCGAACCAGGCAATTGCTTGATATTCTATAACCCCCTCACATGAATTTCTGAGGTTGCACCACCGAGTCAAGAACTCTCTATCAGTTTCATTCGGTTTCTGCTTGCACATTGCAAGCTGTTGTGGCCCATTTGGCCTCTTATATGTACTGGTGAAATTACTGACAAACATTTCCTCGAAATCTAACCAACAATTGATACTTCCCGTTGGAAAATTATTCAGCCAAACTCTGGCCGGCCCTTCCAACATCTGGGGCACATATCTCACAGCCCATCTCAAATTTCCCCCGGCTATCTTTACGGCCGTGGCATAATCAATTAGCCAATCTTGCGGCTTTGTACTTCCATTGTATGTTTTCGTGCCTCTTGCCAACTAAAAGTTCGGCACGGGCGGTTCGCCCATAATCCGAGGTCCAAAACATGTCGGGCCAGGTGGACCCTATTCTTCCAACAGCTCGGACCGATACAGTCTGTCCAGCTTCAATCTTGCGTCAGTTGACGGCAAGTTTCTATAGATAATTCTCTCATGTACTCCATAACGGTTTTGCCCAACATACTCTCATTTTCCATCTCCGAGTAACCATCATTGTATCTGTCATTTGCCTGATTATGCGGAGCTTGTCTTGCTTCTCGTTCTTGCCGAGGTTCATGCCTCGGCTGATGATCTTGGGGAAGGTACCTCCTTCCCTCCGCCGGGTTATTGTTCTCGTGGTTTTCCCTTCCGAGATTCTTGTTCTATCTGTTTACGCGGTCGGGGTTTATATCACTGCTGTTACCTCGGCTTCCATTGCCTCTATTTTCATTGATCTTCCCGGCCACTGCCGGGTCATATGGGACAATCTGCTTATTTCTCTTTCCCGAAGTTACTGCTTTGTCTTTCCGTGCATTGTTTCCGGGTGAGGATGCCGCTGTCGCGGATAACACGGGGGCAGCCCCTGCCGAATGAACCATGCGGGAAGCTCCCGGCTTTGCCGGGTTAGACCTAAGCATCTCTTCATTCTGCCGGTTCGCAATGCGTACCAGCTCGTTTACTCTTTCTGGCTGCTTTTGCCAGGTTTCCCCGGTTAGTCCTTCCAATTCTAGGCTGCCGCATTTGTCGCCCTGAGGTTCTTTGCCAGGGTACTATACCTCAGCAAACCTGGGTTGACCGAATCATCTGGTTGAGCCTCATGCTCTTTGTTGATATCATTCATGAGGTTCTTTCCTCTTCTCAGATCATCTACTCGGCTAGGGGCCGTATCTAGCTTGTTTGCCCTAGCATATTCTCGCAAGGTCCTGTTAAAGGACTCCTGCAAGGCTGACACCCTTTTTTGCCTCCTCTAACATTTTCAACCTAGTTTCTTCTAATTCTGCATGTGCGTTTGCCGGGTCAACTATCAGCGCTACAGGTGTAGTTAAGTTATCTATAGCTGCCTGGAGGATATTCTCTGGCCTCTCCAGAGGTGGCCATCTTACCCTTGCTGCTTTTGGAGTTACCTCCTGCACCTCGGCTACCCTGGTCACTGGACGATCTGCTGCCGTTGGTTTTGGAGCTGCTTGCTTCGCCGCTACATGTCCTCCTACCGCCGGGTGCCTGCTTGGCCCGACACCTTCCCCTGCCGTTGGTGCAGGAGCCGTCATCATCACCTCTACGCTTCCCGCGGGGCGAACGCCACGCTGACCACTGGCAGCATTGAGGGGAGGATCTTCTGCGACGATGACTCAGCACGGATAGACGCAGGAGGTGTCAATGCCGACGTAGATCTTGTGAGCGCCCAAGTTGATGAATATGCCCTTGCGCGGGGGAGCCTTCCTCCTAAAACTGCCAGCGTTGTCGCTGACATAGTCCCAGATGTCAAATCTCTGGACTAAGCCAGAAACCACCCGCTTGCCGGTGTCGATGAAGTTTCCCGTCCGGATCTTGACTCCAGCTAGCACCGCTGCTGGCCCCAAGGTGGGCGCCAACTATCGTGGTGGTGGCACGGTAGATGCCATGGGTAGGCTGAAGTATGGGGCCAATGGATGCTAGTGGGATCTGGGGAGGGAAGATGTAGTGATTCCTACACACAACTGACTAGTACATAGATCTTTATTTCTCCTCAATCGAGTTTCAAGTGCTCCTTGAGCTGTATCAGAGAGAGGAGGAAGAAGACTACTACGCAAGCCCTCTCGTCTCCAATGAATCGATCCCCCTCCAAGAGAGCCATGCCCCTCCTTATAAAGGGGTCCCTTGGTTCCTCCTAGGGCTGACGTGGCAAGCATATTCTTGGAATATGCTTGTCCCAAAGTGGTAACTCGGCGGACCTCTTTTCGTGTCTCCCTTCTATTGACGGCAAAGACCCAGAACCCCCACATGTGAGCCTCGGGCTTCCCACTGTCTCCTCTGTGACGCATGTCTGCCCCTCTGCGGCTCTGCTCTTTGTCTTTAGTGCTTGGCCCTATGTAGATTCCTCCTAGCCAGTAGCTAGGGTTTGACTCTGGGATCTTTCTCCTTCTCTTGCAAGCTTCCCGTTACTCAGCCTCGTCTCTCATAACTCGGCTCGGCCTTCACCTGCATATGAGCTAATCAACCTTATTCGGCCGACTTAGCCCACACGTCGTCCGAGTAAGGTATTAATCACTCGATTTTGACTAAGCCATGCCTTATTTGGCCGAGCATTGCATAACTCGGCCGAATTAGCTTATATCTCGGCATATGGTAAGAAAGGTTCCTTTCTTATTTCCATTATCTCGACCCTACCTAGGGTCAACCCCCAACAACCGTACCCTAATCGCCACCAACATGACCGAAGAGGTAAATCACCACCGCCGACCACGGCGCTCGCCTTGCAGTCCACCTTCCGAAGCCGCCACCCTCGCATCTGTGAGCTTGGTACTACGAGTCGATAAAACACACATCTTAGGACCGACGGATCAGACAAGGTATGCCAACAACCAACTCGCCTGAGTGGCGCCACAGTCATTGGGAGGAGACCCATCCTCCACCGGCCTAGCCGAACGCAGCAACTAGGGACGGTCAGGCCCACCGACCCGACTAGCCCATACCGCAGCGCTGCAGTACCATGTCCGTAGCCACCATGCTCATGCACGTCCCTACTGAGCCAGCATCATCATCTCCACCGATAAACCTCCTCTAAACCTTCGTCGGGCCAACACGGTCCGAGGACCAGAGCAGGAGGCACCCCGGCCAGACAGCAAACTCGCACGCCATGACTGTTGCAAGCTTCGTCCATAGCCCCGTCTGCTTCCCGCTCCTTCCGTCGCGAACGCCGCCGCAGGCTACAGACCTCCCATATCCCCATGAACTCAAAGAAGTAGTGCATCGTCTCTCGTAGATCCTAGCTCCGCGTCGAGCTCTGCGACCACGTGTACGTCGTCGCCGACACCTCTCGGGCTTTGCCCGGTGGCAGTGAGAGGGGAGATGGTTTGGGAGGCTTGGGAGGTGGGAGGTGTTTAGTCGCCCGCGAAGCATTTCCAAGACTTCAAGTTATAGAGAATAAGGTAAAAATATTCAAAACTATTCGAGATGGAGTGATTATGAACCAATGTGATGTCGTTTCACACTAGTAGGGAAACCTTATAGCCGGATTCCTTACAGCCGACAAAGTGGGCCCGGGATCGCCGGCGGTAAGGCATTCTAGGCCTTCCTCACGTTACCGCCGGCGAATGTGTATTAGTTCGCTGGGGCTAGCCCATATAACAAAGTCGAACGGGTCTCACGTGCGTCGGGGCTATGGGGGACCGCCCTTTAGTGTGATATTGGTGAAATTTACACTTATTTAGGTTTTTTGAGCAACATCCTGGATTGATGTTCTTGTTTGCCACCCTCATTTCATTCTACTCTTTGTTAGAGGTGTTGACACTCTCTAAATGACAGTAACAGAATAACACCATGCACTGTCTCTAGTTGCTTGATCCATAATTCAGGATTATTCTAAAAATATCCATGCCAGTAAGACGGTTGATACATTCATATTAACTCCCTCTAGGTCATCCTGGATTGATGTTCTTGTTTGCCACCCTCATTTCATTCTACTCTTTGTTAGAGGTGTTGACACTCTCTAAATGACAGTAACAGAATAGCACCATGCACTGTCTCTAGTTGCTTGATCCATAATTCAGGATTATTCTATAAATATCCATGCCAGTAACATTGTTGATACATTCATATTACCTCCCTCTAGGTCTCTTTAGGAAGGGTTTGCTTGGTCTTTCCTACCTAATTATGTATTGTAGAAGCTCTAAATTATCATGAAAATAATTGGCTGCGATTGCATTTTCCGTGTCAGAGGGCTGGTTTAACCGTTGTTTCATTCAACCACTATATATGTTCTTATACCTGATATAATTCATATATATATACATAGGAGCATTCGTCAATATATCATTATTTTGTATGCTAGGCCATTATGTAGATCAGGTTTTGAGAGATAGATGAATTAGATCAAGCTTTTAATATACTTGAAGTAATGTATCCATAGGAGCATACTTGCTGTTACATATGGAAACATTTGGCAGAAGGTTATTTGCTTCTCATCCCATATTCTCCAAGAGAATGTTGAGAAATCTCTAGTTGGTCATAGATAATTTATTTTATAATTAGTGGAAAATGAATGAGAGAAGTCATATACCCCTGCATTGATCCTTGGTGTAACGCAATATACCCCTGCTAGTCCCCGATTGTTTTCAATGCATGTGAGGTCATCATGTTGTATATATTTACATAGCAAAGTTAGTTAGATCCAGTTACTAATTTGATACATGTTGTTATATGTCTAATGATTATTGTCTTTTTAAGTAGTATGTCATAGGGGGAGCCGATGTACCGCGATGTGTATAAGAAACCGACGAGGATCCCCACTTGGGAGGCTAAGATAACTGTCGATGGGAGGAGGCGCCACCTTGGGACATGGCGGTCCCCCGAGGAGGTGGCACGTGTCTATGACTGCATGGAAGTCCAGCACTTCGGGGCGAAGGCGATCCTAAACTTCCCCGAGGATCGAGCTAGGGCCATTCAGAATAGGCACGTGGGTATGAGGGTCACCACGATGGCAGAGGAGCGGGAGCACCGACTAGTCGAGAGACGGCTTCTTGAACCCTTGGTCCAGACAATCCGCGAGGACCCTATGGTGATGGTGCAGCAGTACGAGATCTTGGAGGCCTTTCAGCACCATCAACCGGTCCAGGAGGCGGGTCCCTCTATGTACGACGGCGCGGAATCCTCCACCGCGCGTCCTCAGGTCCCGTATTACGGGTTTAGCCCTGATACATCGGAAACGTATCTATAATTTTTAATGTTCCATGCTTGTTTAGTATCTACTTTGCTTTGCTTTGTCTACACTTCGAGGTGTTTTATATGTTTTATGGTACTAACCTATTAACAAGATGCCACTGTCCAGTTGCCTGTTTTCTTCTGTTTTTGGTTCCAGAAAAGCTAGTAAGGAAATATTCTCGGAATTGGACGGGACAAAAGCCAGAGTCAATATTCCACCGAGGAGAACACGGAGTCCAGAGGAGAGACGAAGGGGAGCCACAGGGCGGCCGCACCCCCCAGGCGCGGGCCCACCCTAGGTCGTGCCTAGGCAGGGTGTGGGCCCCCTGGCCGCCTCCCAGCCTCGCCTCTTTGCCTATAAGAAGCCCCTGATGCCTAATTCCTAAGTACCCGATCAATATTCCACGAAACCGACTGTAGCCGCCGCCACCATCGTCCCTAGATCGGGGGATCTGAAGCTCTTCCCGGCATCATTACAGAGGGGAGATCATCTCGGAGGCCTTCTTCATCATGCCAGCCTCCGGTATGAAGCGTGAGTAGTTCCACCTTGGACTATGGGTCCAGCTAGATGGTTGTATCTCCTCCTTTGTGCTTTCATGTCTAGATCTTGTGAGCTCCGTTCATGATCAAGATCTCATCTTTTTGTAATCATGCATGTTGTGTTTGCGGGGATCCGATGGATATTGAGATTACTATGTCAGATTGATTAATGGTTTTGTCTTATTAATTCTATCATGTCTGTGTTGTTTGTGATCTTGCATGCTCTCCGTTGTTAGTAGCTATCTTGTCCAAGTAGTTGCTAGTGACTCCAAAAGGGGGTATTTATGCTCGATAGTGGGTTCATGCCTCTATTTAATCTAAGGTAAGTGACAGAAATCTCTAAGGTTGTAGATGTGTTGTTGCCACTAGGGAGAAAACAACGGTCTCTCGTTCATGGAACAAGTGGATTGTTTACCTTACACACTTTGCTAAAAGCAGTTGTCTTTTGCTTGCAACTTAATATTGGAGGGGGTTCGGATGATAACCCAAAGGTGGACTTGTAGTCATAGATGCAGTTGGATGGCGGTCTATGTATCTTGTTGTATTTCCCAATCGAATCTCATAGGATGTTTATGTCTACTATTGCATTGTTATGCCTTGCTCAGTCCTGTCAATTGCCCTGCTGTAATTTGTTTACCCAGCATGCCATGTTTGTTTATCTAAGGAGAGAACCTCTAGTGAATTATGGACCCCGGTCCAATCTTTACCATTGATACATCTTCCACTGTTACTGTTTACTTGATGCAAACCACTATCACATGTACACCATACAATTAATCCTTTGTTACAACAACTGGTGAAATTGACAACCTCACTGTTCATTGGGGCAAAGTCTTGAGTTTGTGTTATGCAGGTTTCCAAGGTGCTTGCAACACCTTTGAGACTTTTCCTTCCTCCTACTGGTTCGATAACCTTGGTTTCTTACTGAGGGAAAACTTGTCGTTGTGCTGCTTCATACCTTGCTCTTGGGGTTTTCCGACGAAGCGCTCCCGTATCAAACGAAGCGCCATCATCAAGCTTTTCTGGCGACGTTGCCGGGGAGGCTAAGGACGTCTTCACAAGGGGAGTCCTTCTCAAACTTTCTCTTTACTTTGCTTTTGGTTTTTGCTTAGTTTTGTTTGCCTCTTTTTATCAAAAACTCCAAAAAAAAATAGTTTAGTTTGGTTTGCTTTCTCTTATCAAAAACACACAAAAAATAGTACATGCTCTAGTTGCTGCCGTTGTTGGCTTGCTCCACTTTTGCCAAAATGAACTCTGCTGAGAACACCAAGATGTGTGACTTCACTAGCACAAACAACAATGATTCCTAAGTACTCCTATTGCTTCACCTGCTCCTGATGCTACCTTTCATGAAATTAAGCCTGCTTTGTTGAATCTTGTGATGAGAGAGCAATTTTCTGGTGCTAGTTCTGATGATGCTGTTGCCCATCTCAATAACTTTGTTGAACTTTGTGAGATGCAAAAGTATAAGGATGTAGATGGAGATATTATTAAGCTCAAGTTGTTTCCTTTCTCCTTGAGAGGAAAAGCTAAAGAATGGTTGCTACCATTGCCTAGAAATAGTATTGATTCTTGGACTAAGTGCAAAGATGCTTTTATTGGAAAGTACTACCCTCATGCTAAGATTATATCTATGAGAAGTGATATTATGAAATTTAAACAACTTGATAATGAACATGTTGCTCAAGCTTGGGAAAGAATGAAATCTTTGGTTAAGATTTGTCCCACTCATGGACTTACTGCTTGGATGATTATCCAGACTTTTTATGCAGGTTTGAACTTCTCTTCAAGAAACCTGTTGGATTCAGCTGCTGGAGGTACCTTTATGACCATCACCTTGGGTGCTGCAACAAAACTCCTTGATAATATGATGGTTAATAATTCTGAATGGCACACTAAGAGAGCTCCACATGGTAAGAAGGTAAATTATGTTGAAGAAACCTCCTCTTTGACTGATACGATTGATGTGGCTATGCGTGTTAATGGGAAATCTCCTTTAGATCCTAATAATGTTACCTTAGCCTGTTTGGTTGCTCAAGAAGAGCAAGTTGATGTGAACTTCATTAGAAACAACAATTTCAACAACAATGCCTATAGGAACAATTTTGGTAGTAACAACAATTATAGGAATAATTTTGTTGAAGAAACCTCCTCTTTGAGTGATAATATAGGTAAATTCTGTTGAAGAAACCTCCTCTTTGAGTGATAATATAGATGTTATTATTGCTATGCTTGTTAATGAGAAAGATCCTTTAGATCCAAATAATGTTCCCTTAGCCTCTTTGGTTGCTCAAGAAGAGCAAGTTGATGTGAACTTCATTAGAAACAAAAATTTCAACAACAGTTCCTATAGGAATAATTTTGGTAGTAACAACAATTATAGGCCTTATCCTCCTAATAATGGCAATACTTATGGAAACTCCTACAACAATACTAGAAGTGCCCCCTCTGAACTTGAAGTCATGCTTAAATACTTTATTAGTAAACAAACCACTTTCAACAAGACTGTGGAGGAAAATCTTTAAATGTTGAGAAAAATATTTCCTCTTTGTCTGAAGAATAGTCCTCTTTGATTAATAAAATGGCTGCTAAACCCGAAACCATGGAAAGTACCTTTGCTACTACTCATGCCATACAAGTTACTATTGATGAAAATGTTAGACTGTTAGCCCAACTTCATGCTAAATGGGAAAGGGAAGCTGAAATTGCTAGAAATTATAGTGTGTGCACCATAACCACCACCAATATGGATGCCACTAAACCACAAGAAGTCCCTATTCCTCCTCTTACAATGCCTAAGCCTAATGAGTCTACTATTAGTGATGCTAAGTTTGATTTTGATCTTGATGGTTGCAATATTTCTAAAGTGATTATGTTCCTACAGAAGCTTGATAGAAGTCCTGATGCTAGTGATATGCATGTTGCTTTCACCAAACACATTACAGATGCTCTTATTAAAATTAAGGAAGAGAAGTTGAAACACAAAGCTTCTATTCCTAGGAAAGTAGAAGATAGTTGGGAACCCATTATTAATATGCAAGTGAATGACTTTGATCTCAAAGCTTCATGTGATCTTGGTTCTAGTGTCTCTATTATGCCTAGAAAGATTTATGAAATGCTTGATTTGCCACCATTGGAAGATTGTTATTTGGATGTCCCACTTAATGATAATGCTAAGAATAAACTCATGGGAAGTGTTAATGATGTTCTCATTATGGTTAACAATGCTTATGTCCCTGTTGATTTCTATGTTTTGGATGTTGAATACAATGCTTCTTGTCTTATTACTTTGGGAAGACCTTTTCTTAGACCTGTTGGTGCTATCATTGATATAAAAGAAGGCACCATTGAATATCAATTCCCATTCAAGAAAGGTATTGAACACTTCCCTATGAGGAGAGAGAAGTTGCTTTTTTCTCCTCTTTGAAAGCAAGGTTTTATGTTAATGCTTCTTCATTTGAAAATACTTGATTTCTTGCTTCTTGTGCCTAACTTAAAGGCATTAAAGAAAAGTACTTGTTGGGAGATAACCCAAGAGTTTTCTTGAGTATTGGAAGTTATTACTTCAGTAAATACCTCTCCTTATCCTTTTTGTTTGTTTTTTGTGCCAATAATGACCTCTAATGAGAGGGAAGTAAGATTTGGGGGGTTGCTGTCCCGAAACAGATTTTTGTGCTCCACCATAAAAATTCGTGTGTAATATATGTAAGTCCGATTGAGCTGAAAATTTATGAATAAATCCCCCAGTATGTTAGATAACTTTCGTTAGTTCAGCACTCTTTGATTTGAGCAACATAAGGTCTTCGAAAAAATCGGTTTCTACCTGCTGGTATGTTTTGACAGATTTCTGCCATTATTTGCATTTGCTTCTTATTGATTCGTTTTTGGGTTCTTTTGGGAAATTGAGTTTTTTGAGGTAATTGCTACAGTAGCTTGTGTTTTTAGTGAAAAGTTTTGCTGTTCTAAAGCTAAACCCAAGGGTCTATGATCTTTTGAATACACTAATGTTGCCAATGAAGATTGTGTGAAGTTTTGTATGAAGGAAAAATTTCAGGTGTAGAGAGAGAATGATGTAATGAGATGAAGAATGGAAAACAGCTCAAGCTTGGGAATGCCACCCCGATGTCACCCCAAGAAATATCCAAGAGGTACAAGCGTCAAAGCTTGGGGATGCCCAAGGCATCCCCTTCTTCATCAATAAAAAGCCCAGGTCTCTAGACACTTTGTTTTTATTGTTTCATGCACTATTGTGTTTTTCTTGGAGAGTCTTAGTTTTCATTTGGTTTGGATAGTTTGCTTGAATAAAGTAGTTTGGACCTCCATCCTCGCTGTGTTGTTTCAAATAAGTTGATTGGTGTTGGAAAGGAGTAGAAAGTTCTTGCTTGAAATAGTGCAAGAGTAGCTTGCCTTGACTGTGACTTAGACTCTAGCATGTCATGCTAGGTGTTGTTTTGACATTATGCTTACTTATTATTGTTATAGCATTACTTTTTCCAAACAATTGGGATTGCTTAGTGTGCCTTGAAAAAATCATGCGTTGTTTTAGCATACAAAAGCATAGTATTGTGGTATTCTCCTTTGATGCTTTGTTTGGGTTGACTTGGCACATGCGCACACCATGTTATGACTATGAACAAGTCACCACAGCCTCTATGATCATTTAGTCCTTGACTTGTAGTACCACTCTATGCTTTGATTACTAATGTTTTATCGCTCTACATGATTATGGCAATTATTGTTCTCTTAGTTGGTCGCTCCCAGTCTTTTGCTAGCCTCCACTTGTATGAGTAAGCTCTACTCATGATTCCAACTCTCAAGAAACCAAGTTATCCCAAAGTGTCCACTATAAATTCCTATATATGGTGTGTTACACCATTCCAAGTATATTCTTGTTTTCATCTATCTTCCAATTAAAAAGTATTTTGTTATGTGAAAACTTAGTGATTAAAGCTCTCACAAACTTGATGGCATATTTTATTTTTCTTGCCCCTAAATAAACTTGAACCATTGTGTCATCTATGTTGTATATGCTTGCACTTATACGTTGGAATTAGCAGAACCGTGCTGTCACGGGGAACGCTTTCAACATTGCACTTATACTTTGTACACAGTTGTGATGGCATTGCGTCAACGTGGAGCGCTTCGTCGGGAAACCCCGAGAGAAAGGTATGATGCATCACAATAGCAAGTCTCCCCTTAGTAAGAAACCGAGGTTATCGAACCAGTAGAAGGAAGGAAACGTATCAAATGTGTTGCAAGCAATGTGGAAACCTGCACAACACAAACTCAAGACTTACTTTACCCCAACTAATAGTGAGGTTGTCAATCTCACCGGTTGCTATAACAAAGGATTAACTGTATGGTGTGGAAGGTGATGATGGTTTGCAGCAAGTAAACAGTAAAAGTGGAACATGTATCAATGGTAAAGATTGGACCGGGGTCCATAGTTCACTAGAGGTGTTCTCCTTAGATAAACAAACATGGAATGCAGGGTAAACAAATTACAGCAGGGCAATTGACAGGACTGAGCAAGGCATATGTAACACCCTCAGAATCGGACCTATGCAAGTTTTAGCGAAACCCGCCAAACCCGCATAGAAACGATTCAAAGGTGCCCACCAGGCACTTTCGTGCGGGTGGAAAACGAAGTAATAACATTACACAACAGTCCTCGATGGGACCCACAGAACAGATATATATATAACAGCGACTCAAAGAGTCAAGAATACAAATGTAATATACAAGATCCAAATCACCTTGAAAATGATAGAACGTCCAGCTACGGACAAGATGCAAATGGGGCTAAGAGCCCTGAAGAATAACCAATGGCGTCCATAACCCTGCCCAGGCCAAGCCGGAAGGGTAACCCTGCTAACGACGTCGATCTCAAAACCTGCTTAAACAAAGGGGTGCCGACAAAGGGCAAAGGAAAAAGAGGAGCGTCAGTACTGAGGCCAGTACACGGCGAGACTAGAATTCGGCGGTCCTCGCCTACATAGGTATGGTGGACTGAAGCGGCAGCGGCAGCATGCACTAAACAACCTATAGAGACTCGATACAACTGGCGGTGATTAGAGGGGGTAAGAAAGTACTATTCGGATCCAACCTGATACTATCATCAAACAAACCCATCCTGGCGTTTCCCCCTCGAGACCAAACGAGGAAGTCAACCGAGGAACTCACACAGTTGGCAGTTTTACTTATTCAGTTATAGTTGCGGCACTTTACTAGTCAGGTTTAGATATTCGTCCTGATAAAGTAAGCAGTGGGCACTTTTAGTTAACCATTCCATTGTAGTTGCGACACTTACTATTCAGATACAATTAGCATGAGATAACCCAAAAACCCAGCAGTTGTTGGTACTTTTATTCAGCCATTCAGTTGTAGTTGCCATAATTACTAGTCAGGTACAATGGTCGCAAGCGACACTCCAAACAAGCAATTGTGGGCAGTATTATTTAGCCATTCCATTATAGTGAAGCTGATTACTAGTCATTATAAAGTCAAATGTATAGCAATAAACTTTAGTTATGCTTGTCTATGGTCGAGATACTGTGCTCCAAGTCGTCCATAACCGCGGACACGGCTTTCAGAAAGTTTTACCCGGCCGGGGTGCACCAATAGCAACACACACTCGATCAACCTCGGAAAAACCAAATCAAAACCCAACGAGGCTTTCACGACAAAGCAATCACAGGATTCAGAAATATTTCAGGGGGCCACCCCTTGGAGTACACCCGCAACGAAGTAAGCAAGCTCCGAGACGGACTCAAGGTTTGCGACAATGGCTGTAAGCGACAGCAGATCCCCAAACGGGGACTGTCGATACCGCGAAAACACTCCGCTTCCAAAACAGTACAGCGTGCTCCTCACACAATCGTAAATAAAGCAGTAAAGCATGCCATAGGTACAGGATAGTAAATAAAACCTCAAACTAGTTGTGGCCCCAAGAAATAAGACGGAATCAAGCTCTGGCTAAGGGGGGTCCCATATACCTCCCGGATGTGGATAGCGCGATAAATCAAGGAACAGGTATCAAGTACTCGGGGTCTTACGGGACACAAGTGGGCGTTCGGAAACCAAATATTATCTATCACCCACCGATGCCTCTGCTTACTTCAAATTTTAGTTGTTTAAACAGGAATTAAAGTGAACGGTAAGTAAATCTATGATCACCTCCAACATCAACATGCGGCAAAACATCAACAACTGTGGCACTGGACGACACGCAACAGCACTTGAGCAAGCGACTACGACGCGCAAGTCCATCTATCTACCAAACAACAGGTAATAGGATGTGTCCAAGGCAATATAGGGCTGCACGGTATATCCAGGTACGGAAACTAAAGCATCGCAACACAGATAGCAATAGATCAACAGGAGGGAATAAATACTATAAAAGTAAGATAGGTAGAAAGGGGGAGATGCTCGCCTGAAAAACATTGTCGAAGGTTCATCCGAAGATCGGGGCGAAGCTCACATCAACTCAACGGCCTTATCCGCGAAGAAGCAAAACACTAGAAGAAACATCGGATGCAATATTTAATACAACGGCAGAAGATCGGCATGATGCATGTATGATGCATGACATGGCAAGGTGCGATGCAATTAGGCCAGATTAAGCGGAACCGGGGTCCCGACAATTAATTAGATGGTTCATGTTGTTTAGCTACCCCGCAATTTAAATGTTGTTTTAACATGGCAAAAGATAGTACTGGTTCGCTACATCAATTTAAATGGGGCCAATATAAGACTAGATTTGCCCGCATATGGGCCCCATATTTAATTAGAGGTGAATCGGCATAAGGCCCCCAAACCAATGATATGCATGCGAGTATGACAATTATTATGCGACAAGTTGTATTATGTTATAAAATAGGGTTTCGGGAAGGGGTTCACACGTTAGGGTTCGGCGATCTTGGGTTCCGGGGTTCGGGGTCGGTCTCGGGGTCCGGATCTGGGGTTCAGGGTTCGACGGATACGTTCTCGGATAGCGGAGGTAGGTCTTGACGCTCCGGGAAGCCGGACTTGGTTGCGGTGGATCTTGGCCATGTCGAAGTTCTTGCCGGAGGTTCGTCGAGGCCACCGGTTCGGTACGGTCTTCATATTGTAGATCTTGTCGGGTCCCACGGGGTCGATCTTGCCGTTGCGAGGGTCTTGTCGGGCCCGCGCCATCGCGTCGGTCTTGTCGTCCGGGGTGAAGTACTTGGCGCGCCAGGGTTCAGTCTTCGGCAGGGTTGGTCTTTGAACTCCGGGATCGGTCTTCGGGATCGGGGTCTTGGCGTGGCCTTGGAGGTTCCGAGGGTACAATTGTCGATGACGAACTTGGACTTAGCACCGAAAGTTCGGGCGGCCTCTCGGGTACTTGTCCGGCTTGCAGCTATTGTTCACCGGAAGGATTCCAGACAGGGTTAACATCTTGCAGTACCATCAATGCCACCACAAGACCCAGGTCGGTGCCACGAACACATCACTGCAAACCACCACCGCACACTTACTGTCCGACCCAAAAACATGGGGCCGAGCTAGAGCGACGAACGACGGGGAGGGTCGGCTGATGGCGACGAGGTGGTCTGGGGCCGCGGAAGGGCACGAGGAAGCCGGCGGCCGGCGGGGTGGTTGTCGGGGGCGGTCGCGGCGCAGACGAGGCAGGGGGAGGACGAGGTAGCCCGGAGGGTGGCCGGCGGGCGCGCGGAGGAGGCCGGACGGACCGGGGCCGCGCCGGCAGCGGCTCGGGGAGGGGAACGGCGGTGGGCTCGCAGGCGGCCGGCGGCGCGTCGGGGCGCGCGGAGGAGGGCCGGGGCGAGCAGAGGAGGGCGTGGGTGGCGAGCTCGCGCGGAGGGGTGCCGGACGAGGTCGGGGCGACGCGGCCGGCGAGGAGGGGGCGTGCTCGGCCGCGGCCGGGGTTAGCGGTGGACGGCGAGCTCGTGCGGGCCGGCGGGCGAGCTCGGAGGCGCGCGGGGAGGCGTGGCGGACAGCTGGGGCGGGGTCGTGGCGGCGGCGGAGGTCGCTTGGTGAGGGGACGGCGGCGACCAAGGTGAGCTCGGGCGGCGGGCGGCGCAGCATCGGCCGGAGGCGGGGCGGTCGGAGCCGACGAGCGGCGGGGAGGCTCGGGGCCGGGGCCGGGCTAGCGCGGGGTGGGCCGAAGGAGAGAGGAGGAGGCGGTCTGAGCGGCGGGCGACGGCGCGCCGGAGCAGAGGCGGCTGGGCGCGCGCGGGAGGTTGCGTGGTGGGGGAGGTCGGACTGGGAGAGAGAGCGCGTGGGGAGGGGAGCGAGGAAGGGGCTGCGGGGTCCACGGGGTGGGGCCAGACGCGGGACCCAGGGCGGGGCTGGTGCGGGGTGATAAGGACAGGGGAGTGGCGTGGCGTGCGTGTGTGCTTGTGGTGTGTTGGGGAGAGAGAGGAGAGAGAGAGGAGGGGGTGATGTGGCATGGTGGGATTGGTAGAGGGGAGAGGCAGGGTGACGTGGCAGACTGTGATAGGTGGGAGTGATGTGGAGGCAAGGGTGGGTAGGTTACCTGGTAGCTGTAGGAATTAGGGTGGACCGTTTGTAAATTCCTGGGGGTGGTCGTTCGGGTCGAAACGGCCCGTTCGACTGCCCCCGCTAAAATAATAAATATTTTTATTTGTTTTACAAACACCGTTTGCAAACCGACAACAGACAAACATAAATCATCCGGAGACCCGGGGTTTTGTGTTTGAACAAAGTCGGGGCGTTTAGAAAACAAAACTGGGTTTTTCCGAAATAGTTTTAGACAAGCAACATATGATGATGACGATGCAATGCACAAATTCAACGCGATTTTCTAGTAGTGGTTTTGCGGGATGCCACAATTCGACACCACTAACAATGGATCTCGCCCTCGAGATCCGCCTCATGGTACCGGAAGGAAGGGCGGCGGTCTGCGTCTTCTCAATTCGTGTAGATCCTCGCGACACCACTAACAAGAGGTCGTTGTCCGTGATCGTCGAGAGAACACTCCGGAACAAAAGGTCGAAGATAAAGGTATCAGCAAATAAATCCACCTCTAACTTCCGGGGACGGAGTAAAACTGCTGGATCCACTGATTCGATGTACAGGAGCGAATGATAAGAGTAGTCGGATGGTGATCAGTCCATCGCGCACCCAAACCATTACCCTGCACACGAATAGGCGGATTATGCAACCAACTCTCGGAATTAGACTGAAGATCTCGACAAGCGAGGTTCGGAACAACGGAGTGATGCAGACTCTGCATCGGATCTGGCATAGAGGATGTCGTCGCGTCGAAAAACACCGGACGGCACAAACAAGGAATAAAGAATGGTACCACCGTAGACGGATTCATCAGGCAGCTTGAACACCGGCTGGTAGAGCACCGTTATCAAAGAAGGAAGCGAAACCCTGAAGGTACGACGGAACCCAACCACGAGAATTCCTGGACTCGAAGAAAGGGACGAGAGCGGATTCAAAACACGTAGAGGTAAGAGGAGAACAGCAGAGGGGTAAGGAGTAAAATCAGACCTAACCAGATCTATCCAACCGATTTTGCAAAAATAGTTTTGACACTCTACTTCGGCCGTTAGCTAGGTTATCCTACAGGCTGGACTTGTGGGGTATCGTAACTGCTGAGCTCTGATACCACTCTGTAACACCCTCAGAATCGGACCTATGCAAGTTTTAGCGAAACCCGCCAAACCCGCATAGAAACGATTCAAAGGTGCCCACCAGGCACTTTCGTGCGGGTGGAAAACGAAGTAATAACATTACACAACAGTCCTCGATGGGACCCACGGAACAGATATATATATAACAGTGACTCAAAGAGTCAAGAATACAAATGTAATATACAAGATCCAAATCACCTTGAAAATGATAGAACGTCCAGCTACGGACAAGATGCAAATGGGGCTAAGAGCCCTGAAGAATAACCAATGGCGTCCATAACCCTGCCCAGGCCAAGCCGGAAGGGTAACCCTGCTAACGACGTCGATCTCAAAACCTGCTTAAACAAAGGGGTGCCGACAAAGGGCAAAGGAAAAAGAGGAGCGTCAGTACTGAGGCCAGTACACGGCGAGACTAGAATTCGGTGGTCCTCGCCTACATAGGTATGGTGGACTGAAGCGGCAGCGGCAGCATGCACTAAACAACCTATAGAGACTCGATACAACTGGCGGTGATTAGAGGGGGTAAGAAAGTACTATTCGGATCCAACCTGATACTATCATCAAACAAACCCATCCTGGCGTTTCCCCCTCGAGACCAAACGAGGAAGTCAACCGAGGAACTCACACAGTTGGCAGTTTTACTTATTCAGTTATAGTTGCGGCACTTTACTAGTCAGGTTTAGATATTCGTCCTGATAAAGTAAGCAGTGGGCACTTTTAGTTAACCATTCCATTGTAGTTGCGACACTTACTATTCAGATACAATTAGCATGAGATAACCCAAAAACCCAGCAGTTGTTGGTACTTTTATTCAGCCATTCAGTTGTAGTTGCCATAATTACTAGTCAGGTACAATGGTCGCAAGCGACACTCCAAACAAGCAATTGTGGGCAGTATTATTTAGCCATTCCATTATAGTGAAGCTGATTACTAGTCATTATAAAGTCAAATGTATAGCAATAAACTTTAGTTATGCTTGTCTACGGTCGAGATACTGTGCTCCAAGTCGTCCATAACCGCGGGCACGGCTTTCAGAAAGTTTTACCCGGCCGGGGTGCACCAATAGCAACACACACTCGATCAACCTCGGAAAAACCAAATCAAAACCCAACGAGGCTTTCACGACAAAGCAATCACAGGATTCAGAAATATTTCAGGGGGCCACCCCTTGGAGTACACCCGCAACGAAGTAAGCAAGCTCCGAGACGGACTCAAGGTTTGCGACAATGGCTGTAAGCGACAGCAGATCCCCAAACGGGGACTGTCGATACCGCGAAAACACTCCGCTTCCAAAACAGTACAGCGTGCTCCTCACACAATCGTAAATAAAGCAGTAAAGCATGGCATAGGTACAGGATAGTAAATAAAACCTCAAACTAGTTGTGGCCCCAAGAAATAAGACGGAATCAAGCTCTGGCTAAGGGGGGTCCCATATACCTCCCGGATGTGGATAGCGCGATAAATCAAGGAACAGGTATCAAGTACTCGGGGTCTTACGGGACACAAGTGGGCGTTCGGAAACCAAATATTATCTATCACCCACCGATGCCTCTGCTTACTTCAAATTTTAGTTGTTTAAACAGGAATTAAAGTGAACGGTAAGTAAAGCTATGATCACCTCCAACATCAACATGCGGCAAAACATCAACAACTGTGGCACTGGACGACACGCAACAGCACTTGAGCAAGCGACTACGACGCGCAAGTCCATCTATCTACCAAACAACAGGTAATAGGATGTGTCCAAGGCAATATAGGGCTGCACGGTATATCCAGGTACAGAAACTAAAGCATCGCAACACAGATAGCAATAGATCAACAGGAGGGAATAAATACTATAAAAGTAAGATAGGTAGAAAGGGGGAGATGCTCGCCTGAAAAACATTGTCGAAGGTTCATCCGAAGATCGGGGCGAAGCTCACATCAACTCAACGGCCTTATCCGCGAAGAAGCAAAACACTAGAAGAAACATCGGATGCAATATTTAATACAACGGCAGAAGATCGGCATGATGCATGTATGATGCATGACATGGCAAGGTGCGATGCAATTAGGCCAGATTAAGCGGAACCGGGGTCCCGACAATTAATTAGATGGTTCATGTTGTTTAGCTACCCCGCAATTTAAATGTTGTTTTAACATGGCAAAAGATTGTACTGGTTCGCTACATCAATTTAAATGGGGCCAATATAAGACTAGATTTGCCCGCATATGGGCCTCATATTTAATTAGAGGTGAATCGGCATAAGGCCCCCAAACCAATGATATGCATGCGAGTATGACAATTATTATGCGACAAGTTGTATTATGTTATAAAATAGGGTTTCGGGAAGGGGTTCACACGTTAGGGTTCGGCGATCTTGGGTTCCGGGGTTCGGGGTCGGTCTCGGGGTCCGGATCTGGGGTTCAGGGTTCGACGGATACGTTCTCGGATAGCGGAGGTAGGTCTTGACGCTCCGAGAAGCCGGACTTGGTTGCGGTGGATCTTGGCCATGTCGAAGTTCTTGCCGGAGGTTCGTCGAGGCCACCGGTTCGGTACGGTCTTCATATTGTAGATCTTGTCGGGTCCCACGGGGTCGATCTTGCCGTTGCGAGGGTCTTGTCGGGCCCGCGCCATCGCGTCGGTCTTGTCGTCCGGGGTGAAGTACTTGGCGCGCCAGGGTTCAGTCTTCGGCAGGGTTGGTCTTTGAACTCCGGGATCGGTCTTCAGGATCGGGGTCTTGGCGTGGCCTTGGCGGTTCCGAGGGTACAATTGTCGATGACGAACTTGGACTTAGCACCAAAAGTTCGGGCGGCTTCTCGGGTACTTGTCCGGCTTGCAGCTATTGTTCACCGGAAGGATTCCAGACAGGGTTAACATCTTGCAGTACCATCAATGCCACCACAAGACCCAGGTCGGTGCCACGAACACATCACTGCAAACCACCACCGCACACTTACTGTCCGACCCAAAAACATGGGGCCGAGCTGGAGCGACGAATGACGGGGAGGGTCGGCTGATGGCGACGAGGTGGTCTGGGGCCGCGGAAGGGCACGAGGAAGCCGGCGGCCGGCGGGGTGGTTGTCGGGGGCGGCCGCGGCGCAGACGAGGCAGGGGGAGGACGAGGTAGCCCGGAGGGTGGCCGGCGGGCGCGCGGAGGAGGCCGGACGGACCGGGGCCGCGCCGGCAGCGGCTCGGGGAGGGGACCGGCGGTGGGCTCGCAGGCGGCCGGCGGCGCGTCGAGGCGCGCGGAGGAGGGCCGGGGCGAGCAGAGGAGGGCGTGGGTGGCGAGCTCGCGCGGAGGGGTGCCGGACGAGGTCGGGGCGACGCGGCCGGCGAGGAGGGGGCGTGCTCGGCCGCGGCCGGGGTTAGCGGTGGACGGCGAGCTCGTGCGGGCCGGCGGGCGAGCTCGGAGGCGCGCGGGGAGGCGTGGCGGACAGCTGGGGCGGGGTCGTGGCGGCGACGGAGGTCGCTTGGTGAGGGGACGGCGGCGACCAAGGTGAGCTCGGGCGGCGGCCGGCGCAGCATCGGCCGGAGGCGGGGCGGTCGGAGCCGACGAGCGGCGGGGAGGCTCGGGGCCGGGGCCGGGCTAGCGCGGGGCGGGCCGAAGGAGAGAGGAGGAGGCGGTCTGAGCGGCGGGCGACGGCGCGCCGGAGCAGAGGCGGCGGGGCGCGCGCGGGAGGTTGCGTGGTGGGGGAGGTCGGACTGGGAGAGAGAGCGCGTGGGGAGGGGAGCGAGGAAGGGGCTGCGGGGTCCACGGGGTGGGGCCAGACGCGGGACCCTGGGCGGGGCTGGTGCGGGGTGATAAGGACAGGGGAGTGGCGTGGCGTGCGTGTGTGCTTGTGGTGTGTTGGGGAGAGAGAGGAGAGAGAGAGGAGGGGGTGATGTGGCATGGTGGGATTGGTAGAGGGGAGAGGCAGGGTGACGTGGCAGACTGTGATAGGTGGGAGTGATGTGGAGGCAAGGGTGGGTAGGTTACCTGGTAGCTGTAGGAATTAGGGTGGACCGTTTGTAAATTCCTGGGGGTGGTCGTTCGGGTCGAAACGGCCCGTTCGACTGCCCCGCTAAAATAATAAATATTTTTATTTGTTTTACAAACACCGTTTGCAAACCGACAACAGACAAACATAAATCATCCGGAGACCCGGGGTTTTGTGTTTGAACAAAGTCGGGGCGTTTAGAAAACAAAACTGGGTTTTTCCGAAATAGTTTTAGACAAGCAACATATGATGATGACGATGCAATGCACAAATTCAACGCGATTTTCTAGTAGTGGTTTTGCGGGATGCCACAGCATAAGAATGCAATACTA
This sequence comes from Avena sativa, assembly GCA_916181665.1. Lineage (NCBI taxonomy): Eukaryota > Viridiplantae > Streptophyta > Magnoliopsida > Poales > Poaceae > Avena > Avena sativa. Next base: position 381,725,309 of record OV702281.1, on the reverse strand, counting down.
GACATAAAGATCCTATGAGATTCGATTGGGCAATACAACAAGAAACATAGACCGTAGTCCAACTACATCTATGACTACAAGTCCACCTTTGGGTTATCATCCGAACCCCCTCCAATATTAAGTTGCAAGCAACAGACAAAGTGTGTAAGGTAAACAATCCACTTGTTCCATGAACAAGAGACCGTTATTTTCTCCCTAGTGGCAACAACACATCTACAACCTTAGAGGTTTCTGTCACTTCCCTTAGATTAAATAGAGGCATGAACCCACTATCGAGCATAAATACCCCCTCTTGGAGTCACTGGCAACTACTTGGCCAAGATATCTACTAACAACAAAGAGCATGCAAGATCACAAACAACACAGACATGATAGAATCAATAAGACAAAACCATTAATCAATCTGACATAGTAATCGCAATATCCATCGGATCCCCGCAAACACAACATGCATGATTACAAATAGATGAGATCTTGATCATGAACAGAGCTCACAAGATCTAAACATGAAAGCACAGAGGAGGAGATACAACCATCTAGCTACTACATGGACCCATAGTCCAAGGTGGAACTACTCACGCTTCATACCGGAGGATCGCATGATGAAGAAGCAGGACTCCAGGATGATCTCCCCTCCGGCAGGGTGCCGGGAAGAGCTTCAGATCCCCCCGATCTAGGGACGATGGTGGCGGTGGCTACAGCCGGTTTAGTGGAATATTGATCGGGTACTTAGTGTTTAGGAATCAAGGGCTTCTTATAGGCGAATAGGCGAGGTAGGAGGGCGGACAGGGGGCCCACACCCTGTCCAGGCGCGACCCAGGGTGGGCCCACGCCTGGGGGTGCAGCCACCTTGTGGCGCCCCTCCGTCTCTCCTATGGACTCCGTGTTCTCCTCGGTGAAATATTGACTTTGGCTTTTGTCCCGTCCAATTCCAAGAATATTTCCTTACTAGCTTTTCGGGAACCAAAAATAGTAGAAAACATGCAACTATCACTGTGGCCGACTTGTTAATAGGTTAGTACCAGAAAACATATAAAAAGCACCTCAAAGTGTGGACAAAGCAAAGCAAAGTAGATACTAAACAAGAATGGAACATCAAAAATTATAGATACGTTTTTGACATATCACGCATCCCCAAGCTTAACTCCTGCACACACGGTAAGTGATAAAAAGAATAATTTTTTAGGTGACATGCACCATCAAAACCAAGATCAAACCATTTGCAAGCAATGAAAGCTGGGATCAAAGAACTCTAAACATGTGCATGAAAAATGGAGTTCTAACAGTAAGACAAAATAACTATGCATGCCATGAAAGGATACAAACAAAGATCATGAATAACATGCATTGAAAAAGGTTTATTTGTTTAACATACAGAAAACATGGCATAGTGACATTCAGCTTGTCCCTTATAGAGTAGGAAATAGATGCATAGGACACCTTCAAAGTTCATAAGAGTGACTAGATACAAATAGCACAAGAACAAGAAATACAATAATAGGCATCAATCAATAAGTTTTGTGACACTGCACATAGAACTAAGAATGGCAACTATGCTCTCTTAACTAGTGCCTAAAGGTAGAAGGTGGAGACTCAATATAATGGTGGAAGAAAGGCCCTTCATAGAGGGAAGCAGGGATTTCAAGTTTCAAAAAGAGCTTCCAAAAATTATGGTACTTGTTAGCTTTCAGCCCTCATTGCCCCTATCATAAGCATCTTGAAGTGATTAAGGTTAAAGTGAACAAACTATGGAGTATATGCTTGACAAAGTATAAGTTGGCAATCTCATGTCCCTTCAATACTATGGCCGCTCCTCATGCTACTCAAGTTTAGTTACTTGCAAGTTCTTGTCATAGTAAGTATATGTTTATCATGGAGAACCGCCAACGGGGTACCCCTTGTACATGGTATAGGAGCTTTCGCGTAACCAAAATGACAAGGCAAGCATACAATGAGCATCTCAGCATTCTTCTTATTTACCATGGGATATGGTGCTTTTTTTCTATCTTTCCTATTTTATCAATATGTCTCTTTTTTCTCAATCTCTTTTTTTATAAGAAGACTGCTTCATAGATGTCACTATGGTGATGCTGCAAGTTTCCACCATGATTAGGCATGGCTTAGGCTAGAGGCCCAGGCGTTTCTCTAACACAAGATACGTAACTCCATGGACTTACAAGCTCCCCTTTCATTCCACAACGACGACATCCATAGACAAAAGAGCATGATATCAATTGTGTACAAAGTACAAGTGCAATGTTGAAAGCGTTCCCCATGAAAACATGGTTCTGCTAATTCCAACGTATAAATGCAAGCATATACAACATAGATGACAGAATGGTTCAAGTTTATTAGGGGCAAAAAATATAAAGTGTGCCATCAAGTTCGTGAGAGCTTTAATCACTAAGTTTTCACATAACAAAATACTTTTTAATTGGAAGATAGATGAAAACAAGAATATACTTGGAATGGTGTAACACACCATATATAGGAATTTATAGTGGACACTTTGGGATAACTTGGTTTCTTGAGAGTTGGAATCATGAGTAGAGCTTACTCATACAAGTGGAGGCTAGCAAAAGACTGGGAGCGACCAACTAAGAGAACAATAATTGCCATAATCATGTAGAGCGACAAAACATTACTAATAAAACATATAGTGGTACTACAAGTCAAGGACTAAACGATCATAGAGGCTATGGTGACTTCTTCATAGTTATAACATGGTGTGAGCATGTGTCAAGTCAACCCAAACAAAGCATCAAAGGAGAATACAACAATACTATGCTTTTGTATGCTAAAACAACGCATGGTTCCTTCAAGGCACACTAAGTAATCCTAATTGTTTGGAAAAAGTAATGCTATAACAATAATAACTAAGTATAGGGTCAAAACAACACCTAGCATGACATGATAAAGTCTAAGTCACAGTCAAAGCAAGCTCCTCTTGCACTTTTCAAGCAAGAACTTTCTACTCCTTTCTAACACCAATCGCCTTATTTGAAATAACACAGGGAGAACTGGGGTCCAAACTAATTTATTCAAGCAAACTAAGCAAAGAAAACAAAAACTAAGACGCTTCAAGAACAACACAACAGTGCATGAAACAATAAAAACGAAGTGTCTAGAAAGACCTGAGCTTTTTATTCATGAACAAGGGGATGCCTTGGGCATCCCCAAGCTTTGACGCTTGTAACCCTTGGATATTTCTTGGGGTGACACCGCGAGTGGCATCCCCAAGTTTGAGCTTATGTCCATTCTTCATCTCATTACATCATTCTTTCTCTACACCTGAAATTTTTCCTTCATACAAAACTTTACACAATCTTTATTAGCAACATTAGTGTATTGAAAAGATAATAGACCTTTGGGTTTATCTTTGGAACAGAAAAACTTTCACTAAAAACACAAGCTACTGTAGCAACTCCTTCAAAAAGCTAAATTTCCGAAAAAGAACCCAAAAAGGAATCAATAAGAAGCAAATGCAAATAATGGCAGAAATCTGTCAAAACAGACCAGCAGGTAGAAACTGATTTTTTCGAAGACCTTCTGTCGCTCAAATCAAAAAGTTTTGAACTAAAGTAAGTTATCTAACATACTGGGGGATTTAGTCATAAATTTTCAGCTCAATCCGGCTTACAGAGACTCCAAGCACAGAAATATTTTTCGGGACAGCAACTCCCCAAATCTTAAAAGGATAAGGATAGGTCATTACTTAAGTAATAACTTCCAAGACTCAAGGAAACTCTTGGGTTATCTCCCAACAAGTACTTTTCTTTAACGCCTTTAAGTTATTCACAAGAAGCAAGAAATCAATTATTTTCAAATGAAGAAGCATTAACATCAAACCTTGCTTTCAAAGGAGGAGCAAAAGGCAACTTCTCTCTCCTCATAGGGAAGTGTTCAATACCTTTCTTGAATGGAAATTGGTATCTAATGGTGCCTACTTTCATATCAATGATGGCACCAATAGTTCTAAGAAAAGGTCTTCCCAAAGTAATAGGACAAGAAGCATTGTATTCAACATCCAAAACATAGAAATCAACAGGGACATAAGCATTGTTTACCATAATGAGAACATCATTAACACTCCCCATGAGTTTCTTCTTAGCATTAATTAAGTGGGACATCCAAATAACAATTTTCCAAAGGTGGAAAATCAAGCATTTCATAAATCTTCATAGGCATAATAGAGACACTAGAACCAAGATCACATGAAGCTTTGAGATCAAAGTCATTCACTTGCATATTAATAATGGGTTCCCAACTATCTTCTACTTTCCTAGGAATAGAAGCTTTGTGTTTTAACTTCTCTTCCTTAATTTTAACAAGAGCATCTATAATGTGTTTGGTGAAAGAAACATGCATATCACTAGCATCGGGACTTCTAGCAAGCTTTTGCAGGAACAAAATCACTTCAGAAATATTGCGACCATCAAGATCAAAATCAAACTTAGCATCACTAGTAGTAGACTCATTAGGCTTAGGCATTGTAAGAGGAGGAATAGGGTCTTCTTGTGGTTTAGTGGCATCCATATGGGTGGTGGTGATGGTGTACATGATGTCTACGCACTTCTATTCTTGTAGATAGTTGTTGGGCCTCCAAGTACAGAGGTTTGTAGAACAGCAACAAGTTTCCCTTAAGTGGATTACCCAAGGTTTATCAAACTCAGGGAGGAAGTGGTCAAAGGTATTCCCTCTCAAGCAACCCTGCAATCAAGATACAAGAAGTCTCTTGTGTCCACACACCCAATATAGGTGCACTAGTTCGACGAAGAGATAGTGAAATAAAAGTGGTAACAGTACCAGAAAATAGCTTTTGGCTTGCTGTTGCCATGGGGTAAACTAAAGGCAAGCTGAAACAAATAAGGAAGCAAGCAAACATGCAACAGATCTAGTAGCAAATGGTGTTTCAATGTTTGGAAACAAGGCCTAGGGATCATACTTTCACTAGTGAACACTCTCTCATATAAATACCCTCTCTTCATGATACTACTCTTAACTACTCTCCGGTTGGACACTCAAATCCACGGTAGGGCTATAACAGCACACCTCAAAGTCCGCCTTCCCCAATCTAGATAACCCCACACTGTCACCTTGAGCGCTAGATGGTTCCAACAAACACCACAATTTCATAGAGACATCCAACTCCAAATATAACTCATAACAAATATTCAATCTAGCCAAAGTGCCACACACGGTATGCCCGCTGTCACTTTCACAAACGTGGGAAAAGCATAGATCTATTAAAGCACAAAGAGCATTTATGTAGACTCAAGCCTAAGTGCCACCATGGCGTGCATGTTGTCACTTTCACACACATGGGGAGAGCAGATATCTATTGAAGCACTTGGGAAGCAAGGTATATCTACTTGATTACAAAGCTCATGACCACAAGATCATTCATAGAGAGAGACATGAACACATAGCTACCGGTATAGCCCTTAGCCTCGAGGAAGAACTACTCCCTCCTCATCATGGGAATCAGCAACGGTGATGGAGATGGTGGTGGAGATCGATGGAGATGGCTCCGGGGGCACTTCTCCATCTCGGCAGGGTGCCGGAACAGAGACTTTCTGTCCCCCGGATCTCCCCTTCGGTGGCGGCGGCGCTACGGAGGTTTTTCTGGAAGTATGATCGACCACTTAGGGTTTTCTCATCGGGGGCTTCTTATAGGCGAAGAGGCGAGGCTGGGAGGCGGCCGGAGGGCCCAGACCCTACCTAGGCGTGGGGCAGGGCCCACCCGCACCTAGGGGGTGTGGTGGCCCTGGTTCGCCTCTCCGTCTCCCCTATGGAATTCGTGTCGCCCACGGTAAAATATTGACTTTGGGTTTTGTCCCGTCCAATTCCGAGAATATTGATTTTCTGCCTTTCTGGAACCAAAAACAGAAGAAAACAGGCAACTGACACTGTGGAAAATTGTTAATAGGTTAGTTCCAGAAAAGATATAAAACACCTCAAAGTGTAGACAAAGCAAAGCAAAGTAGATACTAAACAAGCATGAAACATCAAAAAATATAGATATGTTTCCGACGTATCAGTACACACTATTGTTTCTATCAATTTCAGCTTCCCTTTCCCACTTAGCATAAAGTTGGGCTAACAGTCTAACATTTTCATCAATAGTAACTTGTATTGCATGAGTAGCAGCAAAGGTACTTTCCATGGTTTCAGGTTTAGCAGTCATTTTATTAATCAAAGAGGACCGTGCTTCAGACAAAGAGGAGATATTTTTCTCTACATTTAAAAGTTTTTCCTCCACAGACTTGTTGAAAGTGGTTTGTTTACTAATAAAGTATTTAAGCATGACTTCAAGTTCAGAGGGGGCACTTCTAGCATTGTTACAGGAGTTTCCATAGGTATTGCCATTATTAGGAGGATAAGGCCTATAATTGTTGTTACTACCAAAATTATTCCTATAGGAATTGTTGTTGAAATTTTTGTTTCTAATGAAGTTCACATCAACTTGCTCTTCTTGAGCAACCAAAGAGGCTAAGGGAACATTATTTGGATCTAAAGAATCTTTCTCATTAACAAGCATAGCCATAATAACATCTATATTATCACTCAAAGAGGAGGTTTCTTCAACAGAATTACCTACTTACCATGTGGAGCTCTCTCAGTGTGCCATTCAGAATAATTAACCATCATATTATCAAGAAGTTTTGTTGCAGCACCCAAGGTGATGGTCATAAAGGTACCTCCAGCAGCTGAATCCAACAAGTTTCTTGAAGAGAAGTTCAAACCTGCATAAAAAGTCTAGATAATCATCCAAGCAGTCAGTCCATGAGTGGGACAATTCTTAACCAAAGATTTCATTCTTTCCCAAGCTTGAGAAACATGTTCATTATCAAGTTGTTTAAATTTCATAATATCACTTCTCATAGATATAATCTTAGCAGGAGGGTAGTACTTTCCAATAAAAGCATCTTTGCACTCAATCCAATAATCAATACTATTTCTAGGCAAGGAAAACAACCATTCTTTAGCTTTTCCTCTCAAGGAGAAAGGAAACAACTTGATCTTAATAATATGTCCATCTACATCCTTATATTTTTGCATCTCACAAAGTTTAACAAAGTTATTGAGATGGGCAGGAGCATCATCAGAACTAGCACCAGAAAATTGTTCTATCATCACAAGATTCAACAAAGCAGGCTTAATTTCATAAAAGATAGCATCAGGAGCAGGTGGAGCAATAGGAGTGCTAAGGAAACCATTGTTGTTTGTGCTAGTAAAGTCACACAACTTGGTCTTCTCAGCAGAGTTCATTTTGGCAAAAGTGGAGCAAGCAAAAAACATCAGCAGCAGCTAGAGTAGGAACTAATTTTTTGTGTGTTTTTGATAAGAGAAAGCAAACCAAACTAAACTAATTTTTTGGAGTTTTGATAAAAAGAGGCAAACAAAACCAAGCAAAAGAAACTAAGCAAACTAACAGAAGGTAAAGAGAAAGGTTGTGGAGGACTCCCCTTGTGAAGACGTCCTTAGCCTCCCCGACAACGACGCCAAAAAATCTTGATGGCGTTGCGTCAACGTGGAGCGCTTCGTCGGGAAACCCTAAGAGCAAGGTATGATACATCACAACAGCAAGTCTTCCTTCAATAAGAAACTGAGGTTATCGAACCAGTAGGAGGAAGGAAACGTCTCAAAGGTGTTGCAAGCAATGTGGAAACCTGCACAACACTAACTCAAGACTTTGCCCCAACTAACAGTGATGTTGTCAATCTCACCGGTTGCTGTAACAAAGGATTAACTGTATGGTGTAGAAGGTGATGATGGTTTGCAGCAAGTAAACAGTACCAGTGGAAGATGTATCAATGGTAAAGATTGGACCAGGGTCCATAGTTTACTAGAGGTGTTCTCCTTAGATAAACAGACATGACATGCAGGGTAAACAAATTACAGGAGGGCAATTGACAGGACTGAGCAAGGCATATCAATGCATTACTAGACATAAATATCCTATGAGATTCGATTGGGCAATACAACAAGATACATAAACCGCCATCCAACTGCATCTATGACTAAAGTCCACCTTTGGGTTATCATCCGAACCCCCTCCAGTATTAAGTTGCAAGCAACAGACAACTGCTTTAAGCAAAGTGTGTAAGGTAAACAATCCACTTATTCCATGAACAAGAGACTGTTGTTTTCTCCCTAGTGGCAACAACATATCTACAACCTTAGAGATTTCTTTCACTTCCCTTAGATTAAATAGAGGCATGAACCCACTATCGAGCATAAATACCCCCTCTTTGAGTCACTAGCAACTACTTGGCCAAGATAGCTACTAACAACGGAGAGCATGCAAGATCACAAACAACACAGACATGATAGAATCAATAAGACAAAACCATTAATCAATCTGACATAGTAATATCAATATCCATCAGATCCCCGCAAACACAACATGCATGATTACAAACAGATGAGATCTTGATCATGAACGGAGCTCACAAGATCTAGACATGAAAGCACAAAGGAGGAGATACAACCATCTAGCTACTACATGGACCCATAGTCCAAGGTGGAACTACTCACGCTTCATACCGGAGGCTGGCATGATGAAGAAGAAGGCCTCTGGGATGATCTCCCCTCTGGCAGGGTGCCGGGAAGAGCTTCAGACCCCCCCCCCCCCCCCCCGCCGATCTAGGTACGATGGTGGCAGCGGCTACAGACGGTTTCGTGGAATATTGATCGGGTACTTAGAGTTTAGGCATCGGGGGCTTCTTATAGGCGAAGAGGCAAGGCAGGAGGGCGGCCAGGGGGCCCACACCCTGCCCTGGCGCGCCCTAGGGTGGGGCCACGCCTGGGGCGTGCGGCCTCCCTGTGGCGCCCCGTCGTCTCTCCTCTGGACTCTGTGTTGTCCTCGGTGAAATATTGACTTTGGCTTTTGTCCTGTCCAATTCCGAGAATATTTCCTTACTAGTTGTTCTCCTCGGTGATGTTCCATGCTTGTTTAGTATCTGTTTTCTTTGATTTGTCCACACTTTGAGGTGCTTTTTATATGTTTTCTGGTACTAACCTATTAACAAGTTGCCACAGTGCCAGTTTCCTATTTTCTGCTTATTTTGGTTCTAGAAAAGCTAGTAAGGAAATATTGTCGAAATTGGACGGGACAAAAGACAAAGTCCATATTTCACCGAGGAGAACACGGAGTCCAGAGGAGAGACGGAGGGGCACCACAGGGCGGCCGCACCCCCCAGGCGCGGGCCCACCCTAGGCCGCGCCTAGGCAGGGTGTGGGCCCCCTGGCCACCCTCCTGCCTCGCCTCTTCGCCTATAAGAAGGCCCCGATGCCTAAACCCTAAGTACCCGATCAATATTCCACAAAACCGTCTGTAGCCGCCGCCACCATCGTCCCTAGATCGGGGGGATCTGAAGCTCTTCCCGGCACCTTGCCGTAGGGTAGATCATCCTAGATGCCTTCTTCTTCATCATGCTAGCCTCCGGTATGAAGCGTGAGTAGTTCCACCTTGGACTACGGGTCCATGTAGTAGCTAGATGGTTGCATCTCCTCCTTTGTGCTTTCATGTCTAGATCTTGTGAGCTCCGTTCATGATCAAGATCTCATCTATTTGTAATCATGCATGTTGTGTTTGCGGGGATCCGATGGATATTGAGATTACTATGTCAGATTGATTAATGGTTTTGTCTTGTTGATTCTATCATGTTTGTGTTGTTTGTGATCTTGCATGCTCTCCGTTGTTAGTAGCTATCTTGGCCAAGTAGTTGCTAGTGACTCCAAAAGGGGGTATTTATGCTCGATAGTGGGTTCATGACTCTATTTAATCTAAGGGAAGTGACAGAAATTTTTAAGGTTGTAGATATGTTGTTGCCACTAGGGAGATAACAACGGTCTCTTGTTCATGGAATAAGTGGATTGTTTACCTTACACACTTTGCTTAAAGCAGTTGTATGTTGCTTCCAACTTAATATTGGAGGGGGTTCAGATGATAACCAAAACTGGACTTGTAGTCATAGATGCATTTGGATGGCGGTCTATGTATCTTGTTGTGTTGCCCAATCGAATCTCATATGATCTTGATGTCTATTATTGCATTGTTATGTCTTGCTTAGTCCTGTCAATTGCTCTGATGTAATTTGTTTACCCAACATGCCATGTTTGTTTATCTAAGGAGAGCACCTCTAGTGAACTATGGACCCCGATCCAATCTTTACCATTGATACATCTTCCACTGTTACTGTTTACTTGTTGCAAACCACTATCACCTTCCACACCATACAGTTAATCCTTTGTTACAGCAACCGGTGAGATTGACAACCTCTCTGTTCGTTGGGACAAAGTCTTGAGTTTGTGTTGTGCAGGTTCCCAAGTTGCTTGCAACACCTTTGAGACGTTTTCTTTCTCCTACTGGTTTGATAACCTTGGTTTCTTACTGAGGGAAACTTGCTGCTGTGCTGCTTTATACCTTTCTCTTGGGGTTTCCCGACGAAGCGCTCTCATATCAAACGAAGCGCCATCATCAAGCCCCAGCGACTTTACCGTCACACCCACGTCGTCTGTTTCTTCCTTAGGTTTGTCCGACGCGTGATGTAGCTAGGACAGAGACGTGAATCAGCTACTATCACTTGTTATATATTCCTTATCCTGGTAGACTTTGTGATGTTTTATTTGTGCTACGTAGTTACTTTATAACTATGTTTGTGCTACGGACTTACTTTATAACTATGTTTGTGCTACTTACTTTATAGCTATGTTTATTTACTTTGGCATTACATGGACAGGAAGATTACCATACCGCTACGTGTGAACTTTGGTGTTAGTCATTTAAAGTGACTCACACAAGTCCTTTCTTTTTGAATGAGACGGTATGTTCTCTGAAATTCATATGGAGAATATAAATATATATATATATATATATGTTCAATAAAAATCATGACTAATTGTTCTTTTCTATGATTTTATCCAGAATTCCTTGCAGTGCATGACTTGCTTTCCTCCCGACTCTTCCGACGAGGGTGAAGATATGAGTGAACTCTAGATACTACTAGGAACTGATGTCCTAGCTATAGCTATATTGAACATCTGGTTTATACTGCTACTGTTTCGTGTTTCCTATGTTAATATGTATTTTGTTGTTATTCTCTTATATACTGTGTATTCTCCTGTATACTGTGTATTGTCTATTTTCTTATTTATTTTTCTATGGTATATAATATCCCGGCGAAACGGGACGGGCGTTGGTGGTAAGGGAACTACCCAGCGAATAATCTTATTCGCCGATGATAACAGTTAATACCCCCAACGAATTTGTAGTGCCCCAGCGATGTTTTCTTACTGCTGGCAAGATGGTTGCCGGCGAGCCCGTAATCGCCGGCGGTAGGCCATTTTAATTAGCCGGCGATAGCTTTTTCCCTACTAGTGTCAGTTTCATGTTATAAAGAACAATATAAAAATATTCAAAACTAGATATATGCGAAGTTAGCGAAGTTTGAATCTAATTCCTGGCGGAGGGATCACATGAAGGAAAAAAAAACTTGGGTAAATTACAAAACTTGATGGAATGCTTGCTGGGCATCGGATAGGGGAAAGCCAGTACATGTAATTCCTGTTGTCTGGGGGTGTGGTGGGGCCGACAGAGAGCAAGACCAGCAGGCTAGAGCGACGGTGAACGTGTCGACCAGCTGGGAAGGTCTGGCTGGTCTGGCTCGTGCTCACTTTTTTTTTAAAGGGCGTGTTTTTTTAATATAGCGGATGCTCGTTCTGTACTTTCTTTCTGTACGACGCAGGGACCAGTCGATGGGTTCGATGAATTAGCCCCAACGGCCCACACTTATTGTCTGGGATGGGCCGGATGAACCTTTGCGCGACTCGAAACGTACTGCACAGTTAGAAAAATAATGAGCTAAAATCTGAATGGCCGATAAGGCTTTCATGAGATTCTTTTCTGTGTGTTTTTTAGTTTGTTTCATTTTTTTCTCGTAGAATTTGTTCTAGGTATGTCTTTTTCTTTTCAGATTTCTCGTTTCTTTAATTCTTTCCTATTATTTTTTTGTCATGTTTTTTCTTCACTGGTTTCTTGTTTGCTTGTTATTCTTTTTGTGAAATTCTACCAATTTATTAATAATCATTAATAATATAAAAAATTTAAAAGTAATAAAAATTACAAATAAGGCATGGGACACCCTAAGGACGACTAAATATATACACCAGCACAAGCCGACGGCATGTTGTCGTTCTCGCCCCTCCATCATCGGAGACGGGCAAAACTTATCGTAATAGAACTTATTATAGTAGACACGCACGAAGTCGTCGTGCTAAGCCCCCAAACGACCAACGCACCAGGGCAACAACCATCTCCGAAGATGACAATCGTAGATCGGAAGAGATTGACCTCAAACCACATCAACGAATATGTAAAACAACCGGTTCCCAAGAGATCCATCTCATGCCCCCTCCACTAATGCTAGACGCACCACCGAAGCAAGACTAGGACCAGTGGCGGACCCAGGAAAAAATTGGAGGGTGTGCACACTCCAAAAAAAAATTGGCACTAGCATATGTGTGATACAAATTTGACAATGAGTAATATGCATAGATAATTGATTCTCAACATTGTACTTCAATACATTTGTTTCAAATGTGCATGATTCCAATACTCAAAAACATGAATAAACTCTTACATTACAAAATAAGACACAAATAGAAATTACATCACTAGGATTTGGTAATTCTACGCTCTTTCATTCCCATGAAGGTGTCAACAGTGTCATCTTCACTTACTTTCAAGAACACATCTCGCTCAATGAATGTCACTAAGCAATGGTTCAAGAGCTCATCACTCATACTATTTCTCAACTTATTTTTCACTAGACTCATTGAAGAAAAAACTCTTTCAACACTCGCGGTCGCCACCGGTAAGAGCAATATCAACTTGAGAAGTAAATAGACAATATCATAAACAACATGCTTGTTTGTTTCAACAAGCATAATAGAGAGCTCACCAAGATGATTTACACATTTGAACCTATCATCCGTTCTCATATCATTGACAAAGGTATCAAGTTGGTATTCAAGTCTTATAAAATCCGAGCTTGATATGTCATTGGGGCAGAATTGGGCAAGTTTCATTACCTTTTGAGCATCATAAGAAGCAAATGAATTCAACGGATTCATAGCCGACATGCAAATAAGCAACTCCATGTTAACCTCATCAAACCGATTGTCAAGTTCTAGAATAATTTGATCAACAACACCAAGATACACTTCTCTTCTATAGCGGTCATCATTTGTTTATATTTCATAATACCGTCGTGATCTTCCATGAGCCACATAAGTATCCTTCGGTGAAGGAACTTCAATGCCATGTTTTTGGCAAAATAATGTCACCTTTGCAAGAAATCCTTCCCATCCATGAGACCTCATACGTTGCATTTTATCCTTTGCCAATCTAACAAGCCCCATTGCATTAAAAATATCTTGATCCCTCTTTTGCAAGGATATAGACAAGTCATTTGTGTAGCCAAGAATAACAAGCATCAAGTGAAGATTGAAAACAAAGTCAAATGATTCAAAGGCCGCGGCAACTCCACGTATTCTTGTCCACTCACTCTTCTGTGATGGATCTTTTCCAATCCTTACAAGCACTTCAAGGATTGTGGGATACATATCAACAATGTGTAGAATGGTTTTAAAATGAGAACCCCACCGAGTATCACCTGGTCTAGATAAACCCATTTCTTGATTTAATCCACTTCCACTTTCAATTTCACCCATTTCAAGTGCTTTCAAAACTCTTTGAGCTCTAACATCACGAAGCATGTCATGACGCTTGCAAGAAACTCCAATAATATTGAACAAGTAAGAAATATGATCAAAAAACCACACACATGCTTCATTTTCCTTTGCCACGGCAATAAGAACCAATTGGAGTTGATGTGCAAATCAATGGATATAATAAGAGGATGGCGACTCTTGCATAATCAATGTTTTCAACCCTTTGATCTCTCCCTTCATGTTGCTAGCCCCATCATATCCTTGCCCACGAATTTGAGTGGGAGTCAAATGATGATCTTTTAGCAACGATAGAATTGCAACCTTAAGTGATAATGAAGTATTATCGGAAACATGAACTACTCCAAGGAACCTCTCACAAACTCTTCCCACTTTATCAACATAACGCAAGCAAAGAGAAAGTTATTCTTTGTGAGATATATCACTAGACTCATCGGCTAGAATTGCATAATTTTCATCACCAAGTTCTTCAATGATTAGTCTAGTAGTTTCTTTCGCACAACATTCAATACTTTCATGTTGTATCTTAGGACTATTCAAGATGCAATTTCCAGGAGCATTCTTCAAAACAACTTTATCAACTTCTTTATCATTTGCGGCAAGCCATTTGAGAAGCTCAATAAAGTTCCCCCTATTGCTTGATTCTTCACTCTCATCATGCCCACGGAATGCCAATCCTTGATTCAGAAGAAACCTCAAGCATCTAAGAGAATAAGTTAGCCTAGTTCTATAAAGAAGTAGACCCTTCTTAGAAAGCTTCACAATAACATTATTGATTTTTGTGTTGGGCATAACAAATAAGTTATACTTCTCTTGAGCTTGGTTGTGAATGCTACCAACACCCCCCACATGTTTCCCAAATGCTTTCGGTCTTCTCCAATCTCTAAAACCACCTTTCACAAAGGCATCACCCTCAGGCCCCCCATTGGATCTTCCTTTGAACAAATAGCAAACAAAGCAAAACGCAGCATCCTTTGCAATGCTATACTCTAGTCATTTGTATTTCTCTAACCAAACAAAGCTAAAGTGTCAATTTTTACCATATATTTTTCTTGTTGGAAAGGCATGTGCAAATGGTTGACATGGGCCTTTTCCAATATACCCTCTCCGAACAACATCTTGATCATTAACATCATATGCTGAAATAGGAATCCTTTCCCCCGGATCATATGGAGCAAATTGAGCGTCATATGAGGGTGGATGTGGTGTTTCATGTTCATTTTCAGTTTCACTCTCAGTATCGGATTGGACAGATAGAATGTGGACAGGAGATGCAGAATGAAGGCAATTCAAGAAAACCCCATCGTCTTCGGTTTGCTCATCGGTTATAACCAAGGGTGCCGGAGAAGATACAATCTTTGCTTCATGATTCCGGAAAAGAGTAGCAATATAACTATCACTTTTTCTCTTCATAATCAATCTTGTTCCTACAATTACAATAAACATAGAGATAAATTCGAGGCAATTTCACAAATATACAGAGGGCAAGGATACATTGGAAATAGGGATCGAGACATAAATTAGGAGGATTTCGTGGGCAATCTACATAGGGATAAATTCCTGGGCAGTCTACACTCTTCTCCACAACAAATTTGTGGGAAAAAATATATAAAGAGTAGGGATTTTTACCTGCCAGGAATCCGGCGTCTCTTCCGTTCCGTTTGATCTGGCCGCGGGGCGAGCTGCAAGCAACCGATGTGCGAGCGGCGAGCGGCGAGGGGATGTCGGAGAGGGCCTGCAGGGGAGGTGAGACGGCGAGGGGACGCAGGTGGGAGGTGAGACGGCGAGGGGGCGGCGGCCGACGCTGTCCGCTGATACGCGAGGCTTTGGAGTTGAGCGACGAGCGAACAGGTTCGCTGACTCTCTCTTTCCCGATACCTTCCTTTGCTTTCCTTTTTCCTTTGCTCTTTTTTTCTTTGCTAATGGGCCGGTTTGGAAACTGATTAGTAGTAGATAAATGAAAAAACCAAAAATTCAGGGTGTGCCGTGGCACACCCTTTAAGTTCGCCCATGGCTAGAACAGAGAGAACCTTATTCTAACTTCAGTACGTAGTCGCCGTCTCAACATCCTAAAATATACACTGAAAATAGTGTAAACAAATAATATGAACCTTCCCACCAGTGAAAGGCCGTGGTCCGCCACATATCCAATTCACAAAGACCATCAGAGGCGGAGCAAACCGTAGGCGGCGCCAACAAGAGAAACGAAACCCTAGATGGGTTTAGCTATCACCTCCGCCTCTCTCCTGCCTCACACGTGTACCGGTTCTGTGTAGCAAGTTGTTCTGTTCTTATCTTTTTCTTCCCCTTATATCTTTTATTCTATGTTTTAGAAATTCATGAGGGGAAAATGTTCGTGGTAATTAAAGAATTATTTATATTCCAAAGTTCATGAGGTTTAAAAAAATGCTAACGGAGTTGTAAAAAAATTGCGCAAAAAGATGGCGTTCACGGGTTAAAAAATGTATGTCCACAGATTTTAAAAATATTGCCAATTTTGTAAAATGTTCACCGCCAGGTGAGTGGCGACTAGAGAAAACCTGAGGAGAGGCATGCTACGACAGTGGCATGTGTTGAAATTGTGATGCAAATTCATAAGAAGGCTAACTTCTGATGGAGCGGAGTGAGGCCCGTCACGGGTAGGCTTGATTTAGTGGGTCGTTGATGATCTTATAATTCGCCGAATAGGATAAGTCACATCCAGGCCGTACCTGAGAAATTGGAGGCCCGGTGCAAAATATGAAAATAGGCCCCCATAAAGATGGTCATTTTTTATTATCGTATAATACAATTTTATTTTAGAACAAATGTTTCTAAAAACAACACGCCGTGTGACGAGAGGGCACCAAGATGAGGGAAAAATATGTAAAGATACCGCCTGCCCGCGCCTGGTGGCCCTAAACTGGCAGTGACACAACCGCGCTTGCCTTGTCCCCCACGTCCGTTAATACGGTCAAATTTTTAGGCGACAAGCCATGTCTCATCTCACGCGGCGGAGTAACTATAGTGGTGTGGTGGTGATCTCGGGCTGGGCAACAATCATCCACCGAAGGAGGAGCCGTCGAGCGACGACGACTACACAAAGTTTTACCGCCGACTGGTCATTTAGTTTAGGTTTTTTATTCATTTTTATCGTATTTCGTTGACCCCTGTATAGAAACTCGCCATTTTCTATGACTATGCTGTTTCGATCTTATTTAAGCAAAGTTTCGTTGTATTCATATTTTAAAAAAAAAACATCTTGAAGCGACGGGACAAAACCAACACCCTATGAAGGCGGCATCGCGTAGATCCACAGAAATAGCGTCGGCGAATCGTGTGGAGGGCACTAACGGACTAAAGATGATGTAAAGGCTACCAATAAATCCCGCCAATTACCGATTCATTCAGCTAGAAGAGGAAAGGTAAAGAGAGACAACGGAATCTAAAGAGAGAGACAACAGAAAATCGAGAGTAGTACTAGTCTTTTTTTCTTAGAGCAAGTACAATAAGTTCTAGTGCTATAAGCTATTCCACATCACCAAAATCCTAGTTGGAGGAGAGAGAAGTGGGGAAAGAAAAGAAAGCGGGCTGTTAGAGCAAGGACAATAGTATAGCTGGCTCTTGGCTATAAGAAATGTCCATATCACTTATAGTCAAGCTAATAGGCAGCTTATACAAATAGATAAACACAAATTATAGGAATTTATTAGTAGCATGGCCCACTTTTTACTCTCATATGATGCCTAGGAGCACGCGCCGCAGCTGACTCTTAGCCAAGAGCCCACACATTTTCTCTCTCCTCTTCTCTCTCCTCCACCTAGACTAAGATATAATATTTAATTGCTTATAACCTGCTTACATCAGCTTATTGTACTTGCTCTTAGTCTACATCCGACTGCAGCACAAGAAACAAGAAGCTATAGCCAGCATGTAGCCCACATCAAGTACTATAAGTGGACTATTAGCATGGAGTGAGTCTTACATGTCATGCAAGCATTAAATGCTACCAATTTTATATAGCCAACTTATTATAACAATGTATATTTATGATGGCTATATGTGACATGGCACAAGTATATAGCCAACTGCTGGCTATATTATTGGTCTTGCTCTTAGAATAGAGTACGAAGTAGTATTACTAGGTATTTCTAGGAACTTTGAGCCAGGAAACAGATAGTAATATTTTTGGGGTCCGTACAAATTAATTAGTGCTAAGCAAAATTTGAGGCCCTAATTTTTTTTAACCCTGTGCAGTTTTTTTTTTGTGAATGGTCCCTGCACACTCTGCACACCCTTGTCATACGGGCCTGGTCACATCTGAGAATATGCCGGTCTAGGTAGAAAAGGAGAGTCAAATGAATGGGAAGACGAACAAGAAAGAACATAAACACAGTTTTAGCCTATTTGTTCTACCATATCATGAAAACGTTTTATGACTTACCGCGAACACGTTTTGCGTTATAAACTTTTGCAGAGCCGTGTGACATGGTTATACCCTACGGGTACGTGACTTCAGCATACCTGGTCTAGCCCAAGGAAGGACCACAGTAGATATACACTGGCCCATGAAGATTTTCGGGTGGCCAAGGCCCATGACGCCTTCGGATCCTTGGAGAACAAGACTAGCGGAGATAGAAAATTCAAAGGGGTAAAACCCTAGAACTTGTAACCGACTAGGACTATGCCCGGGACCTGCCTAAGTCTATATAAAGGCCAGGAGGGCACGTCCTAGATCTCTCGACTCATACTTTCGCACACGCATCCACGCCAGATCGAATCTGCGCACCCTGTAACTTTCGGTTCCGCCGTAATCAAGAGCAGACAAGCAGGAGTAGGGTTTTCCCTCCGGGGCCTGAACCTGGGTAAATCTCGTGTCCCCTGGTTGCTTGTCTGTTAACCGTGCCACGATCTCCAGCATCCTCATCTTCTCCAAAACCCAAGTCCATAACAATGGGCATTGACGAGATTATACCTCGTCAATTGGCGCCGTCTGTGGGAATTGGGGCTGCTGATTGTGCGGTCGTGACGGTTCCGACCCGATCGATCTACAACTCCGCGGCGACGGAGAGTCACCTCCTCTTCAGCGCTTTCGACTTCACTGCCCACTCGCCGGCCACCATGAAGGATTTCGAGCCCGTAGGCGACGGACTCGAAATTTTGTTCGGGAGCTTCTGCTTCCAGGTAGGACAAACTGGCACCCTCCGCCTCCCTGAGCGGGTGCCCGTGCCGTCAATCAGGCCCGCTTCGTGGGCTCCACACCCCGTTCTACGCACGTCACCATCGACAGATGAGTTCTACAGTAGCAGCAACTGCAACTCCGATATGTGCGATCCACCTTCGGGTGAAGGGACCTACGGTTCCGGATCCGAAAGCTGCGGCAGCAGCCGACCAATCTACAAGCGCTATCTGTGCGCCGCAGTCATCCAAACCGACGAGGAAACGCCTAACCCGCCGCCCAATCGAAATGGTGAAAACGGCGAAAACAGAAGAAGCCAGTCCCCACCCCCACCCAACAGGGAAAGCAACGGCCACGTCATCCAACTTAATAAAGAAGGATGGGTCCAGGCTCGTCGTGCCATCGCAGGCAACATCGTCTTACCTGCAGACGCCTCACGTGACCTACTGATGGCATACCACTACCTCCTCATCGAGGAGCATAAGAAACAAGTCAAGATACAGGAGACGCTCGACAAACGCAAGTAAGCAGCCTCCGAGTCCAGCGCGCGACGAGCTGCGCTCTCCGCCATCGCACCCGGCTCTAGCACAAACGGAAACCAGGGAAACAAGCACCGCTCACGGGTGGAAAACATGGATCCCAAGGAGCGGCGCAACGTGACCCGAACTCTCCACACATCGTTCATGGATATGGATGCCGACGGCAACATCATCCCGAAGACGCCACAAGCTGCGATCATGGCAGCCACTGCGTATCTCGCGGCTCACCCACCTCCGGAAGGGGACCCGAAAAGGGCCATGCATAGGTCCGCACTTACCGGACTAGGACTAATCGGAGCTGCGCTCCACGAAGACGCTCCTACGGAGCCAAAGAAGAAAGCTCCGGCCAGGCGCGACCGGAGCCCCACCCCCTCATCCGAAGAGGAAGAGGAGCACGATCTTCCTCGAAGGAAGAAGAGCTCGCACCGCCATAAACGCGACTACGACGCCAGAGACAAGCTTACACAGCGCAAGATCGATAAAGCACGCGCTAAACGCGCATGCTCATCCGAATTTGAGATGGATGAAGACGAAGGAGAACTCTGCGGAGCTCGATGCTTTAGCAGATCCGTTCGGCGAACACAGATGCCACGAAACTTCAAGCTTCCTTCGGATACTCCGAAGTTCAACGGCACGCAAGATCCAAAGTCCTGGCTCAGTGACCATCTGTCATCCGTCAAGCTTCACGGAGGCAACAAAGAAACCGCCATGCAATGCCTTCAGCTGCAGCTGACAGGCGCGGCGCGGGTCTGGCTTAGCAGCCTGTCATCAGGATCCATCCGAAGCTGGGAGGAGCTCGCTTACAGCTTCATCCGAAATTTCAAAGGCACCAGCAAGAGGCCCGCCTCAATCGAAGAGTTGCGAGCCTGCACTCAGAGAACGGGTGAATCTATTCGCTCGTACATACTACGCTGGTCTACAACCAAGAACTCCGCAGCACACATCTCCGAAGAGCGGTCCATCGACGCCTTCAGGGACGACGTCAAGCGCCCAGACTTCAAGGAGGAACTTGGGCGTGTAAAGCCCAAGACACTTGACCACCTCATGGAAATCGCCAACAGTTGGGCAGATGGCGAAGATTGCATCCAGCGATCGCAATCAGATGAAGAGGACGACTACGGCCGAAGACGCGAACACCGCAGCAAGAGGAGATCGCGCGTCTACGAGGACCGCGACGGACCCGACATGGTCGCGGCCGGCTACGCCGACCGCCGTAACGACAACAGCCGCAATAGCGGAGGATACCGCAGCGGAAACTTCCGCGACAACGGACGACCAACGCAGTCGTGGCAACGCCGCGACCGCGACAACGGACCCTCAGCATTCGACAAACTTTCAGGTCCATGCACCATCCACTTCTACATCGACAAACAGGATGGCAAAAAGAAAGCCAACCACATGCTCAAGGACTGCCGCGAGTTCCAGAAACTCAGCGAAGGCATGGTGCAGATGAGGCAACAAGCTCCAATTCCTGCGTTCGGAAGCGCACCTGTGCCAGGTGAAATAGCACACGGAGCTCCTCCACCGCCACCTATTGGAGGCCCAAATCAACCAGTCGCACCAGCGCAAAACAACGCCGGGGTCCCATACCCCCCACCAAAGGGAGCACTAAACATGATCCAGAAGGGACGCCCCACAAACAGGGTGCAGAAGAAAATCACCCGACAAATCAACTTGGCCGTGGCAACTCCGCCCGCAATCCCTGAGTACCTCAGCAGATCAGAGTCCTGCATCACATTCACTCGCGCGGATCACCCTTGCCAGATCCCTCGCCCAGGTCATGCTGCCCTGGTGCTGGAGGCGCAGATCGGAGGCTTCGAGATGAGTCGCGTCTTCATGGATGGCGGAAGCGGCATCAACCTAATGTTCGCAAGCACCCTAGCGGCTATGCGGATCCCGCAATGCAGCCTGGAACAATCAGACACAACGTTCTACGGCATTGTCCCAGGGAAGGGCATATTCCCCCTGGGCAAAATAGGGCTCGACGTCATCTTCGGGAAGCCGGACAACTTTCGGCAGGAGCGCCTAGAATTCAAAGTGGTGGACTGGCCGTCGCAATACCACGCCATCCTGGGGCGTGTAGCATTCGCAAGATTCCTGGCCATCCCACACTACGCATACCTAATAATCAAGATGCCAGGACCAAGGGGCGTCATCACAGTCCACGGGAGCTTCACCCGATCAGACCAATGCGACAGGGATTTCAACAAAATCTCCCAGTCTTTCGGCATGCAAGACGAGCTTGTAAGGCTCCACGAGGTGACGGACAATGGGCTACCCCCAGTCACAAGGCAGAACGCACCTGACATGTCATTCGACTCCACCGTCAACACCAAGAAAGTGCAGGTCCATCCGACGGATGCCTCCAAGACGGCGCTGATCGCCAATGACCTCAGCGCCGCATAGGAATGCGCGCTCGTCGAATTCCTCCGTGAGCGCTGGGAAATCTTCGCCTGGTGTCCTGCGGACATGCCAGGAGTTCCCAGTGAATTCGCCGAGCACGCACTCAATGTCTTTCCAGACACCAAGCCAGTCAAGCAATCCATCCGAAGACTGTCGGAGCCATGAGCCGAAGCTATCGGCAAGGAAATCAACAGATTACTCGCATCAGACTTCATCTGAGAAATAAAGGAAAGCGAGTGGCTGGCAAACACGGTGATGGTCCCAAAGAAGGACACGGACATCCTGCGGATGTGTGTGGACTTCACATCACTAAATAAGCACTGCCCAAAGGACCACTTCCCTCTTCCTCGGATCGACCAGATCATCGACTCGAATGCAGGTTGTGAGAAACTCTCCTTCCTCGACGCCTACTCAGGCTATAACCAGATTCGACTCAAGGTCGAAGATCAAGAGAAAACGGCGTTCATCACACCGTTCGGAGTATTCTGCTACAACACAATGCCCTTCGGGCTAAAGAACGCAGGTGCCACGTACCAGCGATGCATGCAGGCCTGCCTCAAGGACCAGATCGGTCGCAACGTCCAAGTCTATGTCGACGACATAGTAATAAAAACCAAGGAGGCAAGGACACTTATCGACGATCTCCGCGAGACGTTCGACAACCTTAATCGCTACAGGATCAAGCTCAATCCAGAAAAGTGCGCCTTCGGCGTCCCCTCGGGTCAGCTGCTCGGATACTTCATCTCTCAACGAGGGATCGAGGTGAACCCGAAGAAAATCAAAGCCATCATGATAATGGAGAAGCCAAAAAACCTTAAGGGCGTTCAACAGCTCGCAGGAAGAGTAGCGGCACTAAGCAGGTTCATCAGCCGCATGGGCGAGAAGGCCCTACCATTATACCAGCTGCTGCGCAAAGCCGACAAGTTCGAGTGGACACCAGAAGCCAACGACGCATTCGAAAGCCTCAAGCGGCTCCTCTCCACCTTGCCCGTTTTGGTCACGCCAAAGGAGCGCGAGCCCCTGCTGCTGTACATAGCAGCCACACACCAGGTGGTCAGCACCGTACTCGTGGTCGAACGACCCGAAGAAGGCAAGACCCACGGGGTCCAGCGCCCAATTTACTACCTCAGCGAGGTACTCACTCCAACAAAACAGCGGTACCCGCACTACCAGAAGCTAGCCTACTGCGTGTTCATGACGGCTCGACGACTGAGCCACTACTTCCAGGAGCATCAGGTGATGGTCGTCAACGAGGCACCCTTGAACAACATCCTGAATAACCCAGAGGCCACAGGACGCGTGGCCCTGTGGGGCATCGAACTATCACCCTTGGACATCGTCTACGAGAAGCGACACGCAATCAAATCTCAAGTCCTTCCGGATTTCCTGGTGCACTGGATGGAGCTGCAGCTGCCTGACACCCTAGACATGTCGCAGTCCTGGACAATGCATTTCGACGGCTCCAAACGCGAAGCCGGAGCAGGGGCAGGAGTCATACTGACCTCCCCGCAAGGTGACAAGATGAAGTACGTTCTTCGGATGAAATTCAGAGCCTCCAACAACGAGGCCGAATACGAAGCCCTCATCCATGGCATGAAGATGGCAAAAATATGCGGCGCAACGCGCCTGGTCATCTACGGTGACTCCAACCTTGTCGTACAGCAGACGATGAATGAGTGTGACGCACACGCCGACAACATGATCGCGTACCGCGCGCTATACAACGCACTCGAAGGAGAATTCGACGGCTGCGAACTTCGGCACGTTGGAAGAGAGAGCAACGAGGAGGCCGATAGACTCGCCAACATCGGCTCCACTTGTGCAAAGGTACCACCAGGTGTGTTCCTCGAACAGATCTGCGCGCCATCCATCAAGCGGAAATTCCCCAAGGGATCACCCGAAGAAGCAGAACACTCGGGGGCTACGCTACCCGAAGGTCATGAAGGACCCGAAAAGTTGGATACCGAAGTTGCCATGGTCAACCTGATGCAGGTCATGGCAGTCGAAGAAACTTGGACACGTCCATACCTCCAGTTCCTGATAAACGGAGAATTGCCTGACAGCCCGATAGATGCCCGGCGCATATCTCGTCGGTCAAAAGCCTTCACCATCATCAACGGCGAGCTGTACAAACGCAGCATTACGGGTGTACTTCAACGGTGCGTCACCATTGACGACGGCAAGGCCATACTCCAAGACATCCATGAGGGCATCTGCGGCCACCACGCAGGTAGCCGCTCCCTTGTCACCAAAGCTCTGCGAGCAGGATTCTACTGGCCAACGGCCATGAGCGACGCGAAGGACATCGTCCGAAGATGCAACGGGTGCCAACGGTTCGCCGACAAACCGCACGCACCCGGGTCCGAACTTCGACCCATACCCATAGCTTGGCCTTTTGCCCAATGGGGCCTCGACATGATAGGAAAACTGCCAAAGTCCTCGAAAGGGGGACACGTCTTCCTCCTGGTCGCAGTCGACAAATTCACCAAGTGGATCGAGGCCATGCCAGTCACCAACCAGAAGGGCAAAACCGCCGTCAAATTCTTCGAATCCATTGTCTACAGGTTCGGCGTACCGCACAGCATCATCACCGACAACGGATCGAACTTCATCTCCGAAGAATTCCAGGACTTCTGCGAAGGCCTCGGGATCAATATCACGTATGCCTCAGTGGCACACCCGCAAACAAACGGGCAAGTGGAAAAGGCCAACGGCCTAATCGGCGTCGGCATAAAGAAGCGCCTCATGAGCTCACTCGAGCACAAAGCTGGAAACTGGACGAAAGAGCTACCGTCTGTCCTGTGGAGCTTACGGACTACGCCAAATAGATCCACCGGCTACACACCGTTCTTCATGGTGCACAGAGCTGAGGCCGTGCTACCAGCCAAAGTACGCCACCAGGCTCCACGAGTCGTCGCTTACAGCGAAGCCGAATCCACGACTGCACTCGAAGATGTCGTCGACACACTCGACGAAGCATGGGATATAGCAGCAGCTAGATCAGCGGTGTACCAGCAAAGTCTCCGCAACTACCACAGCCGCCGGCTGCGCCCAAGGTCCTTCGTCGAAGGAGACCTCGTCTTGCGACTCAAGCAAAAGCGACCGAATAAATTCGAGTCACCATGGGAAGGACCCTATGTCATCACCGAAGTCATCCCAGGTGGCGCCTATCGCCTCAAACACGTGGAGTCTGGAGTTGCATACTCCAACCCATGGAACATCTCGCACCTGCGACGATTCTACCCGTAGCAACCTACCCCTTTTTACTTTCAATAAGGCTTTCAGCCAAGGCTACTCAGCCGAACCATGTACCTCCTCCATTACGATATAAATAAAGCTAAGTGTCTCGCCCCAACCTTCGGTTGACTATTTTTTCCGCAACTTTACTACATGCTACATACGCACTCGGGGGCTCCCCCCACCTCATGATTTCATCGACTGAGGATCAAACGTGTACACCTGAGTAGCTGACCACGTCAGGCAAACGAAAAGGACACGTACTCAATCAAAGCACTACGTGCTCACAAACAAGCAAACCTTTACAACAAAGGGAACAAAACGCCCAGCCGCAATATACAAATTTTACATCTATCTGTTTATTTTCAGGTCCTACCTATTCTGAAGAATAACCTGAGCACGCTGCTCAAACAAATCTACAATCTGTTCGGCATACTGCCTTACAGCCGCGTAATGCGGACGCATGTTCCACTCACCACCATCCGGTCGAAGAGGTGGCCCAGTCGCCATAGCAGCCAAATCTACGTCAGGGCGGTGCACCCTCACAAGAGACAAGGCAGCCTTCACCCCTGCGACGAGCTGCTGCCGCACCAGCTCCTTGACATTGTTGGCACTCTGAAACTTCGTCAAAAGACCTGCAAGGGTCGTCGGCACGGCATCCAAAGGAAACATGACGTGCAGCACCGAGGAAAGTGACGTCTACACCTGGCGGAGCACCCGCGAAACCTGATAGACACGATCCTGCACCGTCGCCAGAACCATGGCGCGATCGCGATCCATCCAGAAGAAGCCGCCGGCCTCCATGTCCTGTTGAGTCAAGCAATTGACTCGAACAGCGATACGCTCATTTTCTTCCCTCGGAGCAAGATTGGCACCTGCGACAACCGCACAAAACAAGAATAAGGCCAGCAGGCTCACCCGAAGAACTGAGCTACAGCCCGAAAGAAGGATCAACTTACATTGCAGCTACTCGGACAGCCGACCCAGCTCCGCCATCAAATATTCCTCTCTGGCTGCGCCACGATCTGCCTTGGATTTCCAAACGTCGGCATGACCACGTAACCCGAGCAAATCCCTCTCCAAGCTACGCACGCGATCCCGAAGAAAAGCGAGCTGCGAGGAATCATCCAATGATGGTCGCAATGGCCTTTCGGATGAAGTGTCAACTGGGTCAGCACCCGAAGGAACCTATAGCAGCGGAAAAGAGAAGGCACACAGACATTCAGCCAAGGATAGTGAACAACTCGGAAGAATTCATTAACATATATAAGGCCACTACGTGGCACAAGGATGGTACTACAAAAGATATTTACAAACAAAAGAAGACTACAAACTACCCTACGTCTACTATGCCTAAGGTGCAGGACACTGAGTCGCCTCAAAACCAGACTGCCTAGCTTTGGCCTTGCCCTGCTGCCGCAGTGCGTACTCAGACAGCAAGTCAATGAGCTTGGGCCCATATCGTCTGCAGCAAGCGGAGTAGGCGGCGAAGGCTACCTCGGATCCATCCGCAGCCGTCGGCATCCGAGAAGTGATCTGGGGCAGCTCCAGCTCCGCCCCAGCCGCCATGGCCATAGCCAGCCCGACGGACGCGCCGATGCCCTTCTGCTTGCGCTTGTACGCCGCAAGCGCTTCGGCCGACAGAGCCTCTGCTAGAGCGTCCACATCATCCAGGGCTGCGCCCTTCGGGAAGAGCTCCTGGTAGAAGCGACCAAGGACCTCCTTCGCCTTGGCAAGGGAGTTGACGACGGTGCTGCAGCGGTCTTCGACCGCCATAGTGGCATCATCTAGAGCACTTCCGTGCTCCAGAGCACCGCGGTCGAACTCGATGCCTGCGGCATCTGAGACAAAAACAAAGAAAAACATGAAGAAAGGCAGCATAGAAGAAGATCCGTAGAAAAAGAAACAAGTCCAAAAGCTTGTACTCACCCGAAATGGCCTTGGCAGCAGCCATGAGCTTATCCGCCACCCCTCTTTCACGAGCAGCCGCAACGGTGGCCAGCTGCTCCTCACGATCTGCCGCCTCCTGCTGCAGACGCTCCTTCGCTTCGGCTGCCTTCGTCAGCTCCAACTCAACGCGCTCTTTCGCACTAGCGGCGGCTTCGGCCTTCTGCTCCGATTGGCCAAGGCTCTTCTTAAGAGCGTCAACCTCACGGAGCGAGTCGTTATGCTCCTCTGCATTTAAGACAAACAAGTGTCAAAGCACATGTCCAGGACAAACAAGAGAGGTATTAAAAGGCAGACAGATACCTTGAAGCTGCCGCAGCTTCGCCTCCAGCGTCAAGCGCTCCTCTACCAGCCGCTTGGCCTCTTGGACAAAAGGCTGCAGAAAAAGGCAATAGCAGTAAGAAAAGAACTTGGGGGCTACGCCCAACACAAAGAAGCAAAAACAACACCAGCACACGAAGACACTCGGGGGCTCCCCCCGTGACAGGAAGCAGAAAACTTACATGCTTCGAAGGCGAGCCCGAAGGCCCGCCTGCGAAATTCTGAGGCGCAAACACCAGCCCCTCCCGCACAGGAGGAACTAGAGCGGCGTCACCCGAAGTCGCCACTGTCTGAGGAGGAGGCGACGCAATGTTCGACTCCCCCATCATCTCCCACGCACCATCACTAGAGCCGTCGGAGGATTGCCTGCATACGAACCAATCAACACAGGTGCAAAAATAACGAGGGAACAAAGGACAACAGTGGCAACAAGAAAACTTACGAGCCCAACGCGCTCAGGTCGAAGATAGCAGAAGCCCTTCGGGCCCTCTTCTCCTCTTTCTTCTCTTCCTTCTTCTCCTCCTTCTTTTCTTCCTTCTTCCGCTTTGCTGGAGGGTGCGGCGCAACAGCCCGCACAGGAATGGCAGGAAGGGGAGAGGAAGAACCCCCATGAACATCATCATGACGCTCAAGGCCCAGAGGATTTCTGGGAGTAAGAGGAGTCGAGGCATCCGAAGACTCGCTGGAGCTCCATGATCGCTTGCGCGAATGGTCCTCACTCGACTCGTCGGCATCCTCCGCTGGAGATCGCGCTGACGGTAGCTCGGACACGGAATCCACCACTTCATTATCCGGGGCATTCGGATACCTTTCGGGCAACGGTGGTGCCATGCCCGGCACTTTGAAGCTCTGCAAGATGAAAAGGAACTTTGTTAGCAAACAAAGGAAAAAATACACAGCCGACAAAAACAAAGGGGGAGCACTACGTGCGCAAATCTACACCTTCGGTACGACCAACGTCGAAGAAAAGGGAGGAGTCAGCGACTTCCCCGGGATTTCTTCGTCGGACTTGAACTTCAACAGCGCGCGAAGAGCCTTGTCAAGTTCCACCTCGGAGATTTTCTCACTCGAAACCCTCGTCGGATCACGGCGCCCAGAGTAAAGAAACATCGGGTGCGCCCTCGCTTGGAGAGGCTGCACCCGACGCTCAAGAAACGTCTGGATGATGTCGACACCGTTCACCTCCTTCTCAGGAATCAGTTGGAGATCCTCCACCCGACGGTACAGGGCCTCTATCTCCGCCACCTCACCGTCTAAGATTTGGTTTTTCCAGGATCTTTTCTTCTCAATCAATTGGGAGGGGTCAAAGGGAACAAGACCAAAATCTTGCCCGGGCACTACGGAGTCACGGATATAAAACCATCGCCTCCGCCAGTACTGGACAGATTCGGACATGGAAAAGGAAAAGAATTGCAGATTGGGACTGAGGGAGATGATGAAACCCCCAATGGGGTACACACCATCCGAACCAGATTGCCTCTTCACGGAATAGAGCTTCCGGAAGAGGCCAAAGTGCGGCTCAATGCCAAGCCAGCACTCGCAAAACGTGAAAAAACAAGCAATGTGGAGAAGAGAATTGGGAGACAGATGATGCAGCTGAACCCCATAGAAGAAGAGCAGTCCACGAAGGAAGTCATGGACTGGATACGAAAACCCACGCAAAACGAAGGCGACAAACATAACCCGGTACCCAGATGGGGGACGGGGGATTACCTCATTGCCGGGGAGTTTGACGGCCGTCGTATCCTGTGGGATCAGGCCCCGCTCGCGCAGCTTGCGGAGATCGCTCTCCCGCGTCTCTGATCGCCGCCAGCCACCATCGGTGACGCGAGCAGTGGCGGTGCCCTTCTTGCCTCCGGCGGCGCTGGTTCCAACCGCAGATGAGGATTTCTTTGTCTTCCCCATGGCGCTACGGCGGGGGTGGCGATGTCAGTGCAGAAAGAACGAAGGAAATGTGGAAGAAAAGCTTAGTGCGCAGCAAGAATCGCTCAAGAACAAGGAGGCAGTGAACAGATGAACTGGTGCGGTGAAAAACAAACCGCGATTCACCCAGGATTATAACAGCGAAGACGACGCACGCTGGCCGTCCATCGAGAAGACCTAACGCCAACGGTAGATCTGGCCGTACACGTGTCAACACCATAACGAACCGTCGTTACCACGCCGTCCACTACGCGCGGAAATCGAGGGGACGCCGTAATTATCTCCACGCCCCGCGTGACCGGTCAATTCAAAGTCAGTAAGTGGGACCCATGTTCGTCCAGTCAAGTCATCTCTGGCGTAGCAGACGCTTGAGGTCATCAATCGTAAGCACTGACGTCATCAAAAGCTATACTAGCACCATTTCGGCTCCACAGTTAAGAGTACTCACTCGAATATTTGATTCGACTAAATACTCGGGGACTACTCCTATCAGGAGCGCTGGCCGCGCACCCGACAGACAAATGAGGACAAAATTACTTCTCTGAGTCCTACGTCGAGTCTACGACTCCACTACGGACTCGGGGGCTACTCCCATAGGGAGGATGGATTTAAGCATCCGAAAATTTTCGAGTCCTTCGGACTTAACGACTGAAACAACGTTTGAACTAAAGTCTCCGTTCGAGTCTACGACTCGAACAGACACTTGGGGGCTACTCCCATAGGGAGCGCTGGTCGCGCACCCTATGAAATCTTCGACTGCGATCTTCCGGATCTGCACGCAAAAACTTTTTGGCAACTCTGCCCCAACAAAACGCTAAGTGAGTAACAATATCCTTGGCTACCCGAAGCACCTCTAAGGTGATAAATGTTCGGATGCTGCGTCTGCGATGCAAAGATAAGACCTGCAGATATCATCTGATGGACTGGCAACGCACTTGACTGCGCTCTGCTAGTATGAATCCGTATCAGCAGGTACGATGAAAATCCCGACGGACGCGTTGGGTACACCAATTAAAATCACTGAAATTCCACTCCTGTAAGACCTCTGTGGCCTGAGTCGAATTACGCCAGCATATGTTCCAGGTCCGGGTTGAGGGACCCGAACCTGAGGAAGATCGTGTCGTTTCGTCCAAAGACAGTTAACTGACCCTGATTCATCGGGTGAGTCAGCCACACGCATCAACAATCCCTACACACATATTACTATTAATATATAATTGCACCCGAAGGATGGAAGAGTCCTCAGCCGAATCTACGATTCGACTGAACACTCGGGGGCTACTGACATGGTTATATCCTACGGGTACGTGACTTCAGCATACCTGGTCTAGCCCAAGGAAGGCCCACAGTAGATATACACTGGCCCATGAAGATTTTCGGGTGGCCAAGGCCCATGACGCCTTTGGATCCTTGGAGAACAAGACTAGCGGAGATAGGAAATTCAAAGGGGTAAAACCCTAGAACTTGTAACCGACTAGGACTATGCCCGGGACCTGCCTAAGTCTATATAAAGGCCAGGAGGGCACGTCCTAGATCTCTCGACTCATACTTTCGCACACACATCCACGCCAGATCGAATCTGCGCACCCTGTAACTTTCGGTTCCGCCGTAATCAAGAGCAGACAAGCAGGAGTAGGGTTTTCCCTCCGGGGGCCTGAACCTGGGTAAATCTCGTGTCCCCTAGTTGCTTGTCTGTTAACCGTGCCACGATCTCCAGCATCCCCATCTTCTCCAAAACCCAAGTCCATAACAATGGGCATTGACGAGATTATACCTCGTCACCGTGCTATTGAGCGAACATGAGGATTTTAGCTCCCGACGCGAACACATCTGGTACCGTACGATCAAGATCCGACGATACTTAAAGTTTCCAGGAAAAAACAAAAGAAAAAAGACAAAGTTGCCGGGGCCCAGTTGTCATATGGCCTGCAACTTACTTGGAGGATCGCGCTGGCGCGCTCGGGAGCGAACGTGCCCTCGTTGGATTTAGAGTTGGTGTTAGTTCAAGCATTCTGTTTCTCCCTATACTGAGCTTTGTTACTGAAGAAGACGGTCAACTAGCAGGGAATTTCCTTGAGGCTGCATTCTTACCGCCATACTAAAAAAATTGTGCACCGTTTTTCTTGCTCAAGAGTCAAGAGCAAGAGATAGCTACCGACATCGCACGCACTCACACAAGCATGCATATAAACGCCCACACACAGACACGCACTGACGCACACCCGCACAATTCTCCATCTTGATTTCTCACGCATAATATGAAGCTTTTTGTTGATTTATTTATCACATACACATACAATACAGTACAACCCAGAGCGTACATATCCTTACCCTAAGACTTCACAGACCGACTTCCATGCAACTAGAAGAGAAATCTACCGTTCAACTAGTCGTATTTACTTCACACCTTCTGTCGAGTACTACTGAACTTTCTCACTGAGTTTTTTTTGTTTTTGAGGAAACTTTCTTACCGAGTTAGATGTATAACTAGAAGGAAATCTCCTTGCAAGGCTGCGCCCTGCACCATTTTTCTTGCTCAAAGAATCAAGATAGCTACCGATCGATCTACATGCAAAGCTTGTATTGTATGCGCTGCATTCTCAGACGTGGAACTGAGCGTGTGTCACGTACATGCATGGGACGCTAATCAATGATCTCCTTTGCCTGGGGACAGGACTCCGACAATGGGCACTCGGAGGACAGGGCGCAGCAGGAGTTTGGCCTTGGGCCGCGCGGTGAGCCCAAACGCCTCGCTCATGTCGAACTCGGCTCCCAGAGCAACCTCCCAGTCGAAGTGGAACAGCAGGCTCGCGAGCGCGAGCTCGACGTTGGCGAGGCCGAACGCCATTCCGGGACACATCCTCCGGCCGGCGCCGAAAGGCAGGAAGGAGAAGTCGGTGCCCCTGAACTCCACCGCGCCCTCGACCTCGAACCGCTCCGGCCGGAACTCCTCCGGCGCGTCGGGCCAGTAGCGCTCGTCGCGGCCCAGCGCCCACGCGTTCACCAGCACCTGGGTGCCCCTGGGCACGTCGTACCCGAGCACCTGGCATGGCTCCTGGCACTCACGCGGGAGGAGCAGCGGCACGGGCGTGTGCAGACGCAGCGTCTCCCGGATCACCAGGTGGAAGTAGGGGAGCTTGCCGAGGCCATGCTCGGCCACGGCGCCGCGGGCCTCGAAGACTCGCCGGACCTCGGCTGTCACCTTGTGCATCACCTTTGGGTTCTTGACCAGCTCCGCGATGGCCCACTCCAGCGTCGTTGTTGACGTCTCGCTGCCGGCACCGAAGATGTCCTTCATGCATGCCAAACATATTGGACAAAGTTGTGTGAGGTCTTCATAGCGTGGAAAAAATACAGCAGCCCGTTTTAATTTTGTAAGAGAAGATACTCCATGCATAGTTTTGAACTTCATCGAATCTTCGATTCGCTATCTAACGGTTTGTTACGTACGAAGATGACGGATTTGACGGCGTCCATGTCGAGCCGGAACTGTCGCCTGCTCTCCTTCTTCTGTATAGTCAGAAGCACGTCCAGCAAGTCCTCGGCCTCGCCTCCGCCACCTTCCATCCTCTCCAGGTGCTCCCGGATGATGGCGTCGAGGACGCCGTTCCCCACCTCGCGGCACTCCTTGGCGAGGCGGCAGGCTCCGCTGAGCCAGCCGACGAGCCGGGACGACGGCCACAGGTCGGGCGGGTTGAACCCGGCCGCGAGCTTCATGGACCTGTCCAGCTCGCGGAGGAACACGTCGCGCTCCTTGAACCTGTTCCCCATCACGGCGCGCACCGTGCTGTCCGTCACCAGCGCGGACAGCCGCGCGTGCATCTCCACGGGGCGCGCCGCCGCCGCGGCGTCCGCCACCTCGCGGAGCATGGCGGCGACCTCCTCCTCGCGGATGGCGCGGAAGGAGAGGACGCGGCGCGCCGTGAAGAGCTCCGTGACGGCGATCTTCCGCAGCTGCCGCCAGTAGTCCCCGTACGGCGCGAACGCCATGTCCCGGCCGCCGTTGGTGAGCACGCGGATGGTGGCGCTCAGGGGCCGCGTCGCGAACGTCGTGTCGTGGGTCTTCATCACCTCGCTCGCGCCCTCCCGGGACGACACCACCAGCGTGGGCACCTCGCCCAGCCGGAGGAACATCACCGGCCCGTGGCGCCGGGCTAGGTCACGCATCGCGCGGTGAGGGAGCTGCCTGGCGAGGTGGTGCAGGCTGCCGATGACGGGAAGCTGCCACGGCCCTGGAGCCAGACGTAGCCCGTCGCCACCATGCGCTGCGGAGCGCCTGCGGCTTGCAAGCACGACGAGCAAGGACACCAGAGCTACGCCAACGTAGACGTAGGCGTTCTCCATGTGTACGTGCTAGCTAGCTCTGTGCTCTCAGCGACGCTTCCAGATTTGATGCCGTAATAACGAAGTACGCTTTGGTGTGCGTACGTGTGTGTGAATGTTTGTATGACGGCTTGGTTGACGTGGGCGGATGATGGGGATTGGGGAGCATGCGAAATTGGTAGCAAACTACATATAACCAGTATTAAACGACGCTAAACAATGGCCTCTCTGCATGTCTGGGGTTTAAGGTTTGCTGGTTTCATGAAGAACTTTGCATGCGTGATTGATTCTGAATTTCGGTTGCCTTGCTTTTATACCGGGAGTAGGGTCATCGTTCATCTATTGCACTATGTTTTCCAGTCAAATGACGTGTCGAGACAGATCCCGTTTTGGAGGAAAATCATTGTTACAAGACCAAGATCGTAGATTTACATATAAATACAGTATATCCGTAGATACATATCTATATTCATATATATCTAGATATATGTGCATATAGACTAATCGGCGACATCTTTTTCCAGAGAAAGTACTCAAGGGTAATTATGCGTCTTAGCCACTAGACTACATAATATTTTGGTTGTCGTACAAAATACAGTCCTCTAAATTGTTTTAGGGTTTGTACTTGTCTATTACTTTTACGCTTGAAATGATGGGTAAGAAGAAAGACCCATTGTAAAATCGATTTTTTTTAATATCCCTAAAGCTAGGGATGAAGACCTACGCGACACGACAGTCTCCTCATTGAGTGTACGCTACAAGGAACGAAAGAACCCAACCGTCGATGGTGTCTCGCAGTATTCACCTGGCTACGCCCTCCGACGGCTATGAGGGGAGGAGGGATGGACGAAGAAGAGATGCAGGAGGCGGCGGCTAGGGTTTCTTTTGGGCTGTCCGCGGGAGCCACACGGGAGACTAGCTCTCTTCGCTTTCAGTGTTTTTCATAGATATTTAGTTGATCCATTTGATGCATAATACAAAAGAGCATGCTTGCTCCATCACTATATAATGGAAGTTTTTCGAATCATATTTTGGATTTTATTTCAATTTTCAGTTTCAGTTTTATGTTAAATTTCATATATAGTCAGCAAAATGTAGCTATTTTCTATCTCTATTCCCATTTTCATGTAAAGAAAATTTGTATTTTCCTCTCCTTACAAATTGTACAACTAAGTTGAACAAATGAAAATATAGATTACCGTCACACGTTTGGTTTGCCACTCCTAGAGTCCGTACACATAAAGTCACAACCTATATATCCCTTTTATACAAATTATTTGTCACGGATTCATTAAATCTAGACACATTTCACGCAATATTTTACCTACAACTGTGACAAGTAATTTGGATAGGCTGGAGTAAAAGAATTCAGTACCATACACTGAACTAGTGTAGATCCCAAAATCATGGTCACGTCCGGCTTGCTGAGCCAGCGGCAACCTTCGTCAAGATCCATGCAGAGTACTAAGCAAGAGGATTTCCTATTTGACTACTTGATGACATCAGCCAATACGATTCTCTTAGAGTTCTAGGACCTCTGTGGCCCTGCCAAGTTAAACATTGTTCCAGTGCAAACACAGTTCCTATTGGACTACTTGATGACATCAGCCAATACGATTTTCAGCCAGTACATATGTAGATTTGTTGTTAATTATGGTAGGAAAGTCCATCAATAGAAAATGCAGACGGCAGTAAAGGCACATCCAACGGGCCCACCGCGCCACCGCACACTAAATCGGTTTGATTCGGCCCGTTTTCGGGTGGAGAGATAGTCCGGCCTCAGTTTGCGGTGGGCTATGCATCCAACGGTCGCCCTAATTGTGGGGCCCACTATCCGCGGGGCAGCATGTAAGTAGTCCTTGAGCTTATAATCAGCTCGGTAATGGCGTCTGGCGTGCATCCCGCCGCCCCTGCGCTATCCTGCTCGCGCCACTTTTAGATTTTGCTTCCCGCCC
This sequence comes from Avena sativa, assembly GCA_916181665.1. Lineage (NCBI taxonomy): Eukaryota > Viridiplantae > Streptophyta > Magnoliopsida > Poales > Poaceae > Avena > Avena sativa. The sequence goes on along the minus strand of OV702281.1, from coordinate 381,689,745 downwards.
CCTTGTCGTGGCCTTTCCCACCCTATCGCGGCATTTCCTGCCCGGCTGCTCCCTTCCCGCCTTTCGATGACACCTGCATATAAAAAAGATGGGCCTCCGAGAAGGGGAGGGCCACCCCACCATCGCCATGCCTCCAAGATGCCGCGATAGGGTGGGAATGGAGCAGCTCGGCCTTTCTCACCATCGCCATTTCCCACCCTACCTAGGGCGAGCTCGGCAAGTATGCCCTCGCCACCTACCCCTCTTCCCCCACCAAGTGCCGGTGCCCAAGGTCCGTTTCTGGGGAAGGAGGAGTACAACGAGGTGGAGGAGGTGGAGGGCGACAAGGATGAGTAAGAGGATATGGAGCCATGGGAGGAAAGCGGCGAGGGAGGCCCTGCCTGGCTGGACGCGGCTCGCGACGATCTACCTCGCCAACTACACCGTCGAGACACACGTGCTGGAGCTATCACGGGCGTGCGCGACAAGGGAGGCCGCCGATCGACAACATATGGCTGACAAGCGGCTCCGCCAGCAAGTGGTGGCCAGGGAGGTGGCGGCGGCGGTGGAGGAGCTCGAGGAGTGGGAGGCACAGTCGGCATAGGCCAGAACACGTGCTAGCGGGAGGACGCCATAGCGGAGGAAGCGCGTCAGTAGGAGGATGCACGGGTGGTGGCGGAGGCCTCTGCCATGGACCTCATCTTGACTCGCCGGTACCGGAGTAGGGACACTGCCATTAGTACCTTCGCCGACAGGCAGGCCGAGATGGTCGCCTTCCTAGCCATACAATCATTGCTCACAGACACACACACATATACTCATCCGTATAAACACACACATATCCTAATCATATGAGCACGTCCGAGTGCTCTACCAAATGCCTCGTTGGGATCTTATTGCTTCGTCTCTCTCTCTCTCTCTCTCTCTCCTATATGCTGGATCCATCCCTCTAACGATGGATTAGCGAGTACTCAGTTCTTCTTCGTGGTTGTCCTTGTTCTCGGCCATTGTCTTCCCTCCTTCGAGGCTTCCTCCCTCAGAGGGCGAGAGGTCATAGGCATATTCTTAGACAACATCCTTTTGATTGAATATGCATCGGTCTTCTCTTCTTTGGGGCTTCCTTCCTTGCAAGAGCTAGTAGATGTCGTCGACAAGAGCGGCAAAAATATAGTCATACTCGATTGGCTTGATGTGGATGGGTAACATCTTGCAAGGCGGAGTTTCTCGTGCCGGTGTGTTGGGTGGATGTCTCTCTTTCTATAGAGACAAGCCAGGTTAAGAAGTTCTTTCCCCCTATCGTTCCCTAGCACAGGGTCTCCCTCTTCCAGGGCTTACTCTCCCTAGAGGGCGAGTAGAGGGTGCTTACTAGGGTAGCAACCAAGGCCTCGAATCTCCATGTCCTCTTTATGTGGTCCTTCCTCCTTTGGGGCTTCCTTCCCTCGAAGGGCGAGCGGAATTCTTTGGCAAAGATTGGCAACCATCTAGCCACATTCATATGGCTTGATGATGACTAGAGTTGTCGATTTACCCTTATTTTAATACACACCCGACAAGCATGGATCCTTAGTGGCGCATGGTTATGTGTTATTGTAGGTTTGATTTGTTGGTGGAGTTGTTCGTGGTCACTTTATAATTTGTTTTCTTGTACCAGATTTATGTGTTCCTTCTTGTTCTCTCTTCCTATGTAAAGACCTGTGTATTTTTCCTAGTATATAGCAGGTTAACCGAATATGACCCTGCTTGGACACTTTCAAGCTAATGTCACAGACGTAGGGGACAATGCCCCCGTCATTCCTGAAAAAATATAAAAAAAACTGATATGCACAATAATAGAATTGGTGCGCCTCGGGTTGTGTGCTCGTGGACTAAATCCAACTATTTTCAAAAATACAGTCACCACCGTTAAAATAATCTACTCCCTCTGTCTCAAATTAGTTGACCCGACTTTTTTAGATTCTCATTTATCTATACACTGAAACTTGTCTAGATACATGCATATCTAAACAAAGTTGGAACAACCAGTTTGGAATAGATGAAATAATATTGTTCGCCTCTTGTTCATGTGCATGAAATTATTTATCTGCACCTTGACGGTCTATCTGTTCAGAGTGGAGAATAATGCTAAACTCCCTCTCCACCTCCTTCCTTATCTCTACGGTAACTGAGCAAAGTTCTCTAGAGACCAGGCCTTTCCATGCTCCTCTCCGCCGAATTAGCCGGCTGGAGTAGAACTAGAGGTGGCGCCGGAGTAGTTAGGGTAGGTTCTTTGGCCTGTTGCCAGTAGTGGGCCATGTGCCCGGCGGTGGAGTTGTGGATCCTGACGACCGGATCCTGGCTTTAGGGTTCGTCTTCGTGGTGCTTGAGCTCTGGTGGTCGGAGTACAGCACGGTGGCGGCGGTCACCATCTCCATCAATAAATCGGTCGTGATCTGCCTCCTCCTAGTAGTATTCTTTGCGTCTTCCCATCTCCCTCTGACCGGCAATGGATGCAAGGGGACCGAGATGGGCTTCGCTCTGAAGCGGGTTCTTGGGGGAAGCGGGAGTGATTCCATTCTAGTGGGTGTGTGCGCCGCCGGGTGGTCGTCGTATTCGTCGTCTTTGTTCGTTCTTCCCTTTCCGTCTGGCTGTGGTGGTGAGAGGATTGAGAAGGAACGGCAAAGGCGAGCTGGTAGCTCCCTTATATTCTGCGCTTCTGGAAGCCTCGATCAGTGGAGTAGTTGGACATTGTTGCCTCCCCCGGTCGACTGTGGTGGTGAGGGGTGAGGGCGAACTGGTGAGCTCCTTCCTTCTGTTTTGAGGTGGTTCCTTCTGCTGCATCGTCGAGCAAACTACGCGGCGCCTTTGATTGCCGTCGCGATTTCTGGCCGTCAGAGAGTCCATGTGGTGCGCCAAGACTGCACCCTTTTCAACCTCCAGTTCGGAGTCCAAGTTCTGCGAGCCTCGTCGGAGTTCTCCCCTTCTTGCTACCGAGTGGTTCATCCCTGACAGTGTCTAGGCGGACGGCGTTGGGAGCTCGCCGTCGGTGGAGAGGACCAAGGGTCGGATTGCCTTTTCTATTTCTTTTATGAGGTCCTTTTTGCAATTATCCAGGGATTTGTTGAATTCTTTCATTTTCTGAGATGCCCTATATGTAAGTTGTTCCCACCGCTTTTATGAGAATGCAGCTCTGGATCCTTCGCGATCCCTCTTTCGTGCAAAAAAAAATTAGCTGCACCTTACCTCACTTATCATCATCGTTGTTCTAGCATACTACTGGATTGAAATTATTTTCTACCTTGACCGTGTGACATATGTGCGACATCGAAAGATAAATTGCAAGGTGACAACAAGATCTATCGGCGAAAATGGTTTAAGTGCACCATTTTCATTCTAAAATGTCATAGGTACCACTATAATATTAACTATGGTCTAAAATATAAGATGTTTTGATGCTAAAATATCATACTAAAACATTTCATATTTTTTAACAAAAGGTAGTAGCATGATCCGCATCCAGAATAGTCATTCTAGTGTTGAATTTGGTAATATCTCTTTTGCTGGTAATGGGCATACTTCTCGCATTGCCTCTCACATCATGGCTAAAATCAGTGATGTATTTTTTCTTATCACTCCTACACACTTGCTTTCTTTTTAATTTCTTAAAAATGCTAGAAATATTTGATTAATGGGGTGAACAAAAACTTTGTATCCACGGTTATAGTTAGCTGCCCTTCAATATTGCAAATGGCAACACTAAACTCAATGATGGAATCATTTTGCACCGAGTTCTTGATATTAGTTGTGTTGATTTTTCAAAATCCTCATGGAAGAGTTTAAATATAGGTGGTATATAGACATTTGCTACTTGTTGTAATATTGGGTTCCCTTCAGTTTTAGCATTGGAAACTTTTTCTTACTTCGTATTCAGACTTTACCTCCTTCTAATTCTTCGCTTGAGCCGCCCTTTCAAAATGTTTGAAGAACATTATTATGTCCAAATTAAATTTCAGATGTTGCTTAGGTCCTTATTGAAGCTCTCGATGAGTTGTGTGCTTTGCATTCCCAATGTAAACACATCCTTCATATAGCAATAAGCACACTCGTTCTCTACTTTGTAAATACCATCCAACCAGCTTTCTTCCTTCACCTTTAGATTGCATCCACTTGAAAACTTCTTCAAATTTCTCTTGTTTTTCATATAAATACATACAATGATTGTATTGCTTCAAGAGTGTTGTTGGTTCATGCTATTTTTTGACCAGGATCACTAGGGACGACCCCTTCCGTTGGTTGATCAACCTTATGTGAGCTTAAATGCTTTATTGTATTCTAACCCATATGCCAACAACACAAATCATGTATTGTATCCATAAACTGTCATGTGCATGAACACAAACACTAGGGATTTTATACAGCCCCTTTTAGTTGTTCATAGATGGGTGGAAAAGATTGTTCAAGGTCCCTTCCCGGGGTTGTTGATGATAAACACAAATCTCATACGCACACGAGTTTTACCCATGTTCAAGCCACCCGGAGGCTAACATCCCTACGTCTTGCATGTTTGATGGTATTGCTTATGTGGGAGATACATAGTACAAGGTAGAATCCTCTTCTCCCTATCCGTGAGGCGGATAGGATCTCTACCGGTGGCCATAACGGATAGCCCTGGTCACTCTCTTCTATCTATCCTCCTTCTATGAGATCTCTACCTAGTGTGTGTGTGTGTGTGTGGTTTTCCTTCCATTGGATTCTCCTCTCTCCCAAGGCGTTGGCCCTCCTTTTATGCTACAAGGGGATACCACACTGACCTCGGATACCTACTTGTTGTGGGTGACCGGGTGGGGACGGCCAGCCACCAAGATGGACTTGGCATGCTCCCTTATGCTGGTCTGGGTCTTGCACCTCCTTATGGTTCTCAGGGCCCTGTCCTTCCCTGCAAACTGATCCCGCGTCTTGTCTTCTTCTTCCATCTGTACTGTCATGGTTGAGACCCTTATCAGTCATGGCCAGTGGGGCGGTGTCCCTCTTCTCTATCTCACCCATGACTCTAATGGCCTTGTCTAGTCTTGTCGCCTATGGCCCCAACAGTGATGATGCTACTACTGACGCTTCCTTCCTAGAGCCGGGTGGGCTTCGTCAGTGATGACGTTCCCATCTCCCTGCCCCTGGCCGTAGTATCCATCCCGGCGCCCGGTGGGCCGAGATGGCATAGTAGGGGGCCATGGTGGACTCTTCACCATGGTCCCATGGTCCTCCTGGCCGGAGGCACGCTCAGTGGATCGCTCCTCAGTCAATTCGGGATACCCTGGTATTCTCGGATTCAACATAAACACCTCATGTTTTTTATTGATAAAAATTGTTTTGAGACGCTTTTGATTATGTGTTGCTACAAAAGTTTCAAATAACCAAATAAAAGAATATATTGTTTCATTGTATAAGATAGATGCTCCAAAACCACTATTTCGTGAAACTGATTTAATCCAACAAAAACTCCCAAAGGTATGTACTATTTGTTGGTAGAATATGTGGTATGAAATGTAATCACGTTACCAAATAAGCATAGTCGATCAACATTTTAGTATCATCCCAAAGTATATTGGTTATTAGTTCTTCCTATCTAGCTGAATAGCATATTGAAAGGATGGATTGTCAATGAAATGTTGGTGACAATACTTTAACAAACCTCTTGCTTCTCCATACTGCAAGCTATGTTGGTGCTTACTCCTTGAGTATTTTTTGTGATTGTGTAGTGTGTACCCAAGATTGTATGTTCCACCACCAACTTCTCTGAAAAATACATGTGATGTTCCTTTGGTGCAATGCAAGCATGATCCCTTTTTGGAGAAATTCTACCGATCTATTAAAATCATCAATAATAGTACAAAGAAGCCCAAAAATAAAAAAAATACAAATAGGTCACTGGACCATCTAGCGACGACAACAATCACTAGCGTGAGCCAAAGATGCGCCGCCATCCTCACCCCTTGTAATAGACAAACAATGAGTCATCATGCTAAGATCACAAAGGACCATAACAACATCCCTCGCCAATGATAATAATCATAGATCGAAAAAGACTGTCCTGAAATCACACCAACAAAAATGAAAATGGACCGGATCCAAGGATATCCATCAGAAACATGACTCCATGTGCCATCCGTCGGCACTAGATGCACCACCAAAGCAAAGATAGAGCAGGAAGGAACTTATTCTTACTTCAAGACGTAGATGTCGCCTCAACATCCCAAAGAAAACACTACAAATAAGCTAAACAAAGAACAAGAAACCTCCTGCCAGCAAGAGGTCGTGGTCCGCCACAACTCTAGTGATTTGTTGCTTCACTGTGCATGGCATCAACTGGACATATTTTTCATGATATGGGATCAAGCAGGTCATATCTAGACGACAAAATACATGATTGTGCTCTTCCTCAAAGTCATGCACTTAATATTTCTTGGTTTTTCTGTTCAAAATAATTATCATGAGTGCTTTACATCATGTTCTTGGTGAAGACTTGTACTGGTCCTCGCGTTTATCTTTTGATGGTGACCCTTTTTTCCACATAAGAATCTTTTTAATGTCACGACTCCATACTTATTATCATTACCATATTGCTTTCTAGCATCAAATCCATTGTAAATAAGAAACCTAAAAGTTCCATGCTTCATTTGTTGTACTGAATTCCATACCTAGCATGGGAGTCCAATTTGCAGCATGCTCATGGTTGGTGCTTGATTCCACATTGAGACTGCTGAGATTTCCATTATTGTATTCTAGCTGCATTATTAGTACAACCAACATTGAAGTATACGGATCTGAAGGTTTGGGGAAGAATATGGATTTTCTAGTTTTTTTGAGAAAAAGGTAAAAAGAATATTGATGTCCTACTTTTGATGGGAAAAAGCGGTACTTGCACTTTTTTAATGGAAAAATGGGACATCTGGTTCTTTTTGGAGGCAATCATAAAAAAACTTCGGTCCAAATTAGTAGATAAATCGCTAGTTGTTACAACTGATTAAGTCTAGGCCATAGGAAGAATACAAGGGCTGGGATTTTCCCAACTCCACATGGTGGAGTTTTTTCCAACTTCAGAGGATCCGACCCGAATTCCGTAGTATCTCTTTTGCTGGTAATGTCCACACTTTGCGCATTGCCTCCCAAATCACGACTGAAATTAGTGTTGTAACTTTATTTATCACTCCTAGACACTTGCTTTCTTTTTAAGTTTATTTCCCTAGTTGTTTCATATTTGCTCTGCTAATGAGATTAATAATACTACTTCCTTCGATCACTGTACTATATCAGCGATACTTATTACTGATATAAGGGAGTAGCATATTCTATGATGCAATGCAAGTGTAGATGCTTTTACCTAATTACATATTGTTGATCTATGATGCCTCTGTAGCAGAGCAATGAGCATCTGCAAGTAAAATACCATTTTTGAAGTAGTGTATTTGTGGATGAAGATATTGTTTTCATGCTATGCATCCCGAGGGAAGTTTATTAGTACTATTTTCTTAAATTGGTTTGATAGTAATTATATGCTTGTGTTTTGTACAAATGTTTCATTTTTCATAGTATTTACAGTAGCAGTGTCTGGTAAAAGTAACCATGTGCTTGCTTTAACGTGGTAAAAGCGGGATTTTGACAAAAAAAAGACATGTGGTTGGCTTGGGACACGAGAGATGAAAAACACAAATCCCTTGGGGGGACGCCTAGTACGCCCCTACTGCTTTCATCTTGTGCATCCTGAAGAAAATTTATTACTCCCTTCGATCCATGATAAGTGTCACTCTGAGGAAATACTAATTTCTTAAATTGGTTTGATACTAATTGTATTTTTTTTGGAAAAGAGTATGTAATAATATCACGGAGATACCAATTACGTCTAGCCTCTGCAACAACGCAATGTCCTAGCGGCCTTACGGATACACACAACCCAAAAAAAAGAAAGAGAGAATTCCTTATTTGACACTACTTCTAAATATGATTCCTTATTTGACACTTAAATTTTTTTTCTTCCCTATATAGCACTTGGTGTAAATATTTTGTCTTTTATGACACTCTAGTGCATTTTGAGAACTAACGGTGTTAGTTAAGGATCTAAAAAGACGTTTTTGCCCTTAGTACATAATGTAACCAATTTTTTCCAAGATAAAAACCGATTCTGTGATGTATTTGGTCATTGTTAATCCATGTATGCTAATTTGCAACAGCTTGTCTGTAGGTTGAGGTTTGGCTTGTGCTCCGTACATGTTTAACATGTTCCAACATCTCTCAAACAGTACCACGTGTGTTAATTCCAAAAAAATAGAAATGACGAGCATCCTGTTTTTCAGGATTATGTAATAGTTGAAGTCCTTAGAAAAGAACTATTCTATTATAACACGGGATACTTTCTCCAAAGTTTTGGTACGATCTGACGCCTCAGATATGACGTGACGCCATACAGCTAATCTTTTGATCTCTTATGTCATTGCAACGAGGTCGAGAGTAATGCCTCGATAAAAAAATGAAATCATGCATGCATCCCATGTACGTACGCAGTCAATCAGGCATATGTCGTCCGTGTATACGTGCTTTACTGCTCGATAACCATCTACTCACTCCCACGGTCTTGGGATGGTTCTAGTTCTGATTCGATTGAGCTAGCTTAGACACGTAGCATCCTATCTCCCAAGGGTATTTTGGTCCACATGGGAGAAAGTGGACAGAACAATATAACGGATTCCACAAGAGTGTCATATAAGGCAAAAAAAATTACACCAAGTGACATATAGGGAAGGGATTTTTTTTAAGTGTCAAATAAGGCATCATATTTAGAAGTAGTGTCGAATAAGGAATTCTCTCAAAAAGAAAAGGAATTTAAAAAAGTCCCGCCACAGGGAACTACTCATCAAAGCAACGACACCGACACCACCAGGACAACACTATTAGTCCTCCACTACAATAACAACGCTTTTAAGAAGGAAATTATGCACAAGCGCTGTCGTTGACCGATCAAAGATCATAGTTTTTTAGCCTGGAGAAAGTCCTCGCTCGCAAACAATACCTTCAACAATGTCATTGTTAGGCACAACCAGTTAGACCAGACCTTGAATTTTCACCATGCAAGGTGATATGCAAGGTGATACTAATTGTATGCTTGCGTTTAGTACAAATGCTTCATTTTTCACAGTATTCGCGGTGGCAGTGCCCGGTAAAAGTAACCATGCGTATAACTCACTTGTGTCACACCCTGTTATACATAAATTTGCAGCAGATCAAATTCGGATTAGAAAGTGCTTGATGCACCATCAGATTTGTAAGAATCAAGGGTCCTAATATTTGTTTTCATGTGTCAGGGCGCAGACAATTTACTGAATTCACTATCTCTTCACACCTTGATTACTTTGTTCGTGAGGTGTATGCAGGTTGGCAGCAATCGAAGTGCTAATATTGACTTGACTGGTGTAATGAATACAATGTGCTATTGCTTCACATCCTTAATCGTGAGCTTTTGATGTCGGTCTAAAAGAAGAGCTGTTGAATGACTCTGGTACGTACTCGTATACAGGTTGGAAATTACACCTAAACGTGCGTCCGGTGCAGGCAGAGTCAGAGCGAGAGCGCAACGAGGATGGCCTGACGGCACCGCGCGCGCGCCGTCTCGACGCGCTCCTTGACGGTCTCCTCCTTGACGGCGGCCTTGACCATCTCTACGTCCATCTCCACCAGCCGCAGCACGCGGAAGAGCTCCGTGGCCACGCGCTCGTCGACGTCGCCCTCGGCCATGAGGATCTCGGCCTCCTCCCGGGCGCGCTCCGTCACCACGCCCGCCACCGTGCCCAGCAGCGGGCCCGACCCGTACCGCCCGCGCTCCATCAGCCCCTCCAGCTTCTCGAGGAAGTCGGCGATGGCCCACCCCTTGGGCTTCTCCAGGGGCAGGTTCTTGGTGCGCTTCCACCCGATCTCATAGTTGGGCGCCTCCTCCTGCGTCAGCGCCGTCCGGCGGAGGCGGCCGTCTGTTGAGATGGCCGACGGCACGCGCCGGACCACCGAGAAGGAGGTGGTCGCCGTCGCCGACTGCGGGGTCTCGTCGTCGGGGATGCTGTGGGGGTTCGCGTTGGCCTCGTCCGGGGTGGGCTCTTGCTCCTGGGTGCTCTCTTGCTGGGTGGGATTTGTGGTGGTGATGGTGGTCGGTTTGGAGTCGGGCGACGCGATGCAGCGCACGGCGGTGGTGGGGATGACGGGGAGCTGGGGTCTGGGAGCCGGAGCGAAGGGTTTGGGAGGGAGGAGAGGGCGGAGGAAGGAGGCGGCCATGGCTGATAGGCGTTGTGGGAGACAAGAGTGAAGCGAATGGCTGTGCAATTTTGAAGAGGGGAGGTTTGGGGATAAGCTCGCACATGGGCTTTGTCGCCATCAGCTCGCATGGGCAAAACCCATTTATCACTCAATGCGTGCTCAAAAAAAACTCAATGCGTGTGTTTATAACTCACGCCTGAGCTTTTGCGCGTGTTGGGCCGGGCCCATCAGTCACTGTGTGTTTGATTTTTTGTTTTTTCTGGTGGGTAAAAGTTTTTCAGCTGGTTATTTCGGGTTTTTCTCCCGGTTTTCTTCCTGGGTCCGATTTTTCTGTATTTTTGCGTGGTTTTCTTTTTCTCCTTTTGTTTCTCTTTTTAGAACTGAACATTTTAATATTTTGAACATATGAACAATTTTTTAATTCAAACAATTTTTTATTTGAACAAATTTAAAATTTAAATATGAACAATTTCTGTATTTGTAACTTTTTGTATGTAAACAATTTCTGAATTTAAATATTTTTAAAAATTAAGATTTTAAAAATTATAATATTTTTATTACTATAAAAAAGAAAAAATAATGGTACTTCTTACTCGGCCATATTCAGAGCGGCTCCCCCTCATTCTTTGAGAATCAGAAGGATCCTTTTCGAGTTTCCATTTCTTCATTTGGAATCTGGGCTCTTCTATCTTCGACTTATTTTTTAACACACAAGCGTGCGACTATAAACCACTCGTGTCGAGCAGAGAATAGCACCCCCGCTTGTATGGCCTTCCAAATTATTTCTCGAGTTTGAGTGTCGAGCAGAGAATAGCACCCCCGCTTGTATGGCCTTCCAAATTATTTCTCGAGTTTGAGTAGGAGTGGGACTCATGTCGGCCGCTCTCCTTGTCTGTATCTAGTGTTAAACGGTAACCCTAACGAACCCGCGATAAATTAGTTTAAATTAAATTTATTTTACTTTGTTTTGTTTTAAAATAGATGTTGAAAATTTGATAAAATTTATGTATCTACTAAATAGTATCTGGATACAAGCAAATTTAGGTAAATCTACAACATCTATTATGAGATGGAAGAGTATTAAAAAATTGAGCTAGACTAATAATTTTTGTCTGCAAACCAACATATGTTTGAATGGTTAGGTGGGTAGGTGTATCCCGAACCCATTAGAGTTCAAACCCCATGTTTAACATTGTATGTTGCATAAAAGTCAAAATATTCTTTCACTGAAAGGCGACGTTTTCATCGACAGTGAAACGTCCGTGGTGACTTGGTCAACCTCAAGAGCCAATTTGCCGGCTCAGTCTCTCGGAAGAGCTCATGGAGATAGAATATGCATGTGTGCTTCATATGGGTGAGTGCATATACGTGTTATGAGCGTTTACGATTATAACGTGTTTTTCAAAAAAAATTGCTACAAAGTGGGCGGGATCGGGTGCCCGCTTTGCAACCCTATCTGCATCCATCCGTTGCTACGCTATCGCTCGGCTCTATTCCACGCGTAGTGTTGCCCGGCGAGACAGTGAGAACACAAACAAACAACATTCACTCAATATTTTGGTTTCAAAAAAAAGAACACAAACAAACAACATTCGCTCGGTCGCCCGAAACAACCACTTCTACGAGGCCATAAATGCCATCCTGCTCTCCGCCATCTCTCCCAAGCTCGCTCCAGGCGTCTAAGCGTCGAGCCGCCGTGGCTACGCCAATTGCCAACCTGCTGCACGAGGAGCCCTGAAACTGCAGACGTTATCCAAGTCGCCCATGGTCCCTGGGAAGAAGGGGATCGGGAAGAAGAGAAGGGGAAACACCACGGCGGGCTTCCCATGCTCGAGATCGAGCCCTACGCCGGCATCAGGGAGCTGCAGCTCTCGCGGTAGGAGAGCAGCCACGGCACCATCATCAAGATAGAGGGGTACCTGGACCTCATCAACAACCGAGGCTTCAAGGTGGGTGACTTGGTCCAGATCTGCACCTTCAAGCCGATCTTGTTTCATTTCTTCGGCGTGGACATGTGCCATGAAAGCGCTCAGCTTGTTGTCATCATGAAGAAAGGGCAGATGTTACCACGCCGAGATCCAGTTCCATAGGAAGAGGAAAGAAAACTACACAAGACGCGCCTCAATGATACTACTGGACTGGTTCTTACTCCTCATGTTCCAAACCATAAGATGCGCTTTATTTTGCACGGTTTTGATGTATAATTTGACCACTAATGTGTATATTTTCATGAATCTAAAAGAGTAAAGTCCATTACAAACCTTGAACTTGTAGTGATTATCTAAATCGAACCCTAAACTTTCAATCCTGGAAGTCAGCACTCTAAACTTCTGAATCCCGGACAATCTCAACCTTAGGTATGTTTGGTGCACCGGGAAAGCAATAATCCTAACCGGGATTGCAGCCTACTATTACTGACAGCAGGGCCCACATACCACATTCGTGTCTTCCCAGATCTCACAAATCGAAATGATCCCATTCTAAATGGTTGACTGATCTTTGCTAGGTCCATCTCTTCCTTGCGCGCATTGCAATTCTCAGGTGTGTCTCGCAGCTTTGCAATTCTTAGGCTACTAAATTTGATGAGACCTTCTGTGCTGCATTGTGCTTCATATTAAGAAATTAAATCGCTCGTGAACAGACCTGTGACCACCTTGTGCCGGCGTGGTTCAACTACCTCAGCTCCTGCAGGTGGCACCTGTGCTGGTGGCAGACAGACAGATACATCAGGGATAGCGCTATGGGAGGGGCTACACCGGCAGGAGGCGGCGCCGATGGAGGTCAACCGTGGCCATGGGGGAAGAGAGGAGAGTGGCAGACCACGTGGATGTGGAGTCTTTTTCTTCAGGGCGGCGGCAAGGGTGAGGGAAGGCGACGCACAGCAGGCCCAGCGGCGCCGGCGACGGAGGTAGGAGACAGACAATTTGTTGCCGGAAAGAGGAATTGGGGTTGAAGATAAAACTGACCGGTAGGCCAGCTTGATCAGTGAGAGAGTAGCAAATTATTCCATTTAGGAATTACTATTTTTGTCTTCTGAAATTGTTGAAGGTCCGGGATAGACTGGGAATGGTAAGTTCGGTGTGCCAACTTCCGGGATTGAAAGTTCGAGGTCTATTTTAGCTAACCTCTACAAGTTCAAGGTTAAAAATGGACTTTACCCAATCTAAAACATCTTATATTATAAAACGGAGGGAGTAGCAAACATATTAGTACTCAGTTGACATGCACTCATTTGTACCATAATTTGAAAGCATGTTTACTCAGTTGTCTTCGAAATTTATGGTCCCTAAGCCATTACTTATATCAGACAAGAGGACCAACGCTACTCATGCTACAAAGTTGATGTCGAAAGTGGCTACTATATTGGAAAAATGCAACTCCACGTATAAGTTGGCTCCCGGACACTATCTCTACCCTCAGATTGTTGTAGATTTGTGCTAATAATATTGTAAAAAAGGCTACCCCACCTCACTACAGCCCCAATCTTAAGTCCATTTCTTTTTTGCAGAACGCTCCTATCCTTTTTCTGGTTTCTTCATATCCACGTTTTAGATTCAGTAGATATAGATGCATTTTATATAGGTGTCTCCATAGTTCTAGGGACTAGTGATACGTTGGAAACGTATCTATAATTTTTGATGCTCCATGATTGTTTAGTATCTACTTTGCTTTACTTGTCCACACTTTGAGGTGATTTTTACATGTTTTCTGGTACTAACCTACTAACAAGTTGCAACAGTGTCAGATGCCTGTTTTCTGCTGTTTTTGGTTTGAGAAAAGTTAGTAAAGAAATATTCTCGGAATTGGACGGGACAAACGTCAAAGTGAATTACTTTTCGTGGGGAACAAGAAGTCTAGAGGGGACCGGAGGGGCCAGCCAGGGGGCCAGACCCACCCCAGGCGCGGGTGGGCCCAGCCCCGTGCCTGGATAGGGTTTGGTGACCCTGGCCGCCTCCTCGGTATCCCCCTTCGCCTATAATAAGCCCCTGATGCAGAAACCCTAAACCCCCGATCAAATATCCACGAAACCGTCTGTAGCCGCCACCACTATCGTCCCTAGATCGGGGGATCTGAAGTTCTTCCCGGCACCCTGTCGGAGGGGAGATCATTCCGGAGGCCTTCTCTCCGGTATGATGCGTGAGTAGTTCCACCTTGGACTATGGGTCTATGTAGTAGCTAGATGGTTGTATCTCCTCCTTTGTGCTTTCATGTATAGATCTTGTGAGCTCCGTTCATGATCAAGATCTAATCTATTTGTAATCATGCATGTTGTGTTTGTGGGGATCCGATGGATATTGAGATTATTATATTGGTTTGATTAATGGTTTTATCTTTATGATTCTATCATGTATGTGTTGTTTGTGATCTTGCATGCTCTCTGTTGTTAGTAGCTATCTTGGCCAAGTAGTTGCTAGTGACTCCAAGAGGGGGTATTTATGCTCGATAGTGAGTTCATGCTTCTAGTTTCCAAGAGAAATGACAATAATCTCTTCGGTTGTAGATGTGTTGTTGCTACTAGGGAGAAAACAATGGTCTCTTGTTCATGGAACATGTGGATTGTTTACCTTACACACTTTGCTTAAAGCAGTTGTCTGTTGCTTGCAACTTAATACTGGAGGGGGTTCGGATGATAACCTGAAGGTGGACTTCTAGTCATAGATGCAGTTGGATGGCGGTCTATGTATCTTGTTGTATTGCCCAATCGAATTTCATATGATCTTTCTGACTAGTAATTGCATTATTATGCCTTGCTCAGTTCCTGTCAATTGTCCCGCTGTAATTTGTTTACCCTTCATGCCATGTTGTTTATCTAAGGAGAGCACCTCTAGTGAACTATGGACCCCGGTCCAATCTTTACCATTGATACATCTTCACACTGTTACTTGTTTACTTGCTGCAAAGCATTACCTTCCACACCATACGTTTAATCCTTTGTTACAGCAAACCGATGAGCTTGACAACCTCACTGATTCGTTGGGGAAAAGTCTTGAGTTTGTGTTGTGCAGGTCTCCGCGTTGCTTGCAACACCTGTGTGACGTTTCCTGCCTCCTACTGGTTCGATAACCTCGATTTTTACTGAGGAAAAACTTGTTGTTGTGCTCATCACACCTTCCTCTTGGGGTTTCCATCGAAGCATCCCACGACAAGTGCTGGGCGCCATCAAGCTCTTTCTGGCGTTGTTGCAAGGGAGGCTAAGGACGTTTTCACTAGGGGAGTCTTTCACTTCCTTTCTCTTTACTTTGTTTTAGTTTGCTTTGTTTATTTTGCTTGGTTTTGTTTGCCTTTTTCAAAAACACAAAAAAAATTAGTTCCCACTCTGGTTGCTGGTATGTTATTGCCTTGCTTGGTCATGTTTTCTATCAATGGATGGTTTCTTTGAAACTAGTTCTTATTGGCAAGGTGGGTTCACGGAAGAACAAAAGTATTATTATAAGGAACACCGTTTGTCACAAAAAGGGAAACACTTATGGGAACAAATTGATAAGTTGAATACTATTGCTAGAGATGTGTGCTCTACTTATAACTTTACTTATTGCTTTGATAAATCTTGTTGCTGTAGGAGGTATAAACACCTTCCCTTTAAATGTGAGTATAGTGATAATGTTACCATATCTTCTTATGTTAAGGGAAATTATGACTTTTATGATGTGGAACAAATTGAAGAATTTATTGCTTTCAAGGATGCATTTGAACTTGCCAGTTTGCTTGAAAATACCGATGATTCACCTTATGAATCTGTGGTTTATGAGATACTTAAATTTTGCTTTGACAATTACAAGGAAGCAAATGGCTATATTCTTGAATATTTTAATAGATGCTTTCCACACATGGAAGAGTCTAATGCCTTGCAGGAGCCTATGGAAGAAGAAATTGTTGAAACTTGAAGCTCATTAGATGAAAAAGAGGAGGAGAGTGATGAACAAAAGGAGGAAGAATGGATCTACCCATGCCTACCTTCTAATCAGAGTAACTCTTTACATCTTACATTATTTGATTGTCCCCCATGCTCACCAAAGGGGGATGAATGTTATGTTCCTGTGGATCCTTTTGAAATATCTACTTTGGGTAAAACCCGTGAAGGTTTTAATCCTACTATTTTTGAGCTTGATAGAAATTATGTGTTTGTAGATCATGAAAAGCCTGCTTTATGTGATAGTTATATTGTTGAGTTTATTCATGAGGCTACTGAAAATTATTATGAGAGAGGAAAATATGGTTGTAGAAGTTTTGATGCTATTGAAACACCTCTCTTTGCGCTGAAAGTTTTGAAGTTACTGTTGTCTTATCTTCCTATGCATGTCAATTTGTTCTTTGAGAATTTATTTTCTTACAAGATTCCTATGCATAGGAAGTGGGTTAGACTTAAATGTGTTTTGAATTTTCTTCTTGATGCTCTCTTTGACTTCAATTCATAATTATTATGTGAGCATCTTCTCAGGCTATCAAGCCTAACTTAAAGACGTTAAAGAAAAGTACTTGTTGGGAGATAACCCAAGAGTTTCCTTGATTCTTGAAAGTTATTACTTCAGTAATGACCTCTCCTTATCCTTTTTGTTTGCTTTTTGTGCCAAGAATGACCTCTAATGAGAGGGAAGTAAGATTTGGGGAGTTGCTATCTCGAAACAGATTTCTGTCCTCCACCAAAAAAAATCGTGAGGAGTCTCTGTAACTCGGATTAAGCTTCAAATTTACGAATAAATCTCCAAGTATGTTAGCTAACTTTCGTTACTTAAACACTTTTTGATTTGAGCAACATAAGATGTTCGAAAAAATCGGTTTCTACCTGCTGGTCTGTTTTGACAGATTTCTGCCATTATTTGCATTTGCTTCTTATTGATTCCTTTTTGAGTTCTCTTTAGGTGAATTGAGCTTTTTGAAGGAGTTGCTATAGTAGCTTGTGTTTTTAGTGAAAATCCTTGCTGCTCCAAAGCTTTGCCATATGTCTAATATCTTTTGAATAAGCTAATGTTGCTAATGAAGATTGTGTGAAGTTTTGTATGAAGTAAAAATTTCAGGTGTAGAGAGAGAATGATGCAATGAGATGAAGAATGGACAAAAGCTCAAGCTTGGGGATGCCACCATGATGTCACCCCAAGAAATATCCAAGAGGTACAAGCGTTAAAGCTTGGGGATGCCCAAGGAATCCCCTTCTTCATCAATAAAAAGCTCAGGTCTGTCTAGACACTTCGTTTTTATTATTTCATGCACAGTTGTGTTGTTCTTGGAGCATCTTAGTTTTCGTTTGCTTTTCTTAGTTTGTTTAGTTTGCTTGAATAAAGTAGTTTGGACCCTCGTTCTCGCTGTGTTGTTTTGCAAATAAGTTTGCTTGGTGTTGGAAAGGAGTAGTAAGTTCTTGCTTGAAGTGTAAGAGGAGCTTGCATTGACTCTGACTTAGACTTTAGCATGACGTGCTAGGTGTTGTTTTGACCTTATGTTTAGTGATTATTGCTATAGCATGTCTTGTTCCAAACAATTGCGATTGCTTAGTGTGTCTTTAAGAAATTATGCGTTGTTTTAGCATGCAAAAGCATAGTATTATGGTATTCTCCTTTGATGCTTTGCTTGGGTTAACTTGGCACGTGCTCACACCATGTTATGACTATCACAAGTCACCATTAGCCTCTATGATCATTTAGTCCTTGACTTGTAGTACCACTATTTGCTTTGATTAGTATGCTTTGTTGCATTTCATGATTTTGGCCATTATGCTCTCTTAGTTGGTTGCTCCCAGTCTTTTGCTAGCCTCCACTTGTATGAGTAAGTTCTACTCATGCTTCCAACTCCCAGAAAACCAAGTTATTCCAAAGTGTCCACTATAAACTCCTATGCATGGTGTGTTACACCATTACAAGTATATTCTTGTTTTCAACTATCTTCCAATTAAAAACTATTTTGTTATGTGAAAACTTAGTGCTTAAAGCCCTCACGAACTTGATGGCACAATTTATTCTTGCCCCTAATAAACTTGAACCATTGTGACAACTTTGTTGTATATGCTTACACTTATAAGTTGGAATTAGCAGAACCGTGCTGTCACGGGGAACATTTTTGTCACATCCCAAAATTCTCCTAATTTTGGAATGTGAAACAAATAAATAAGATTGATTGATTGTTCGACTTTGTTGAAAATTCTCAAAGAGAAGAAACTTTTTGAATAGAAAATCCTCTCAACCTTGAATTCAAAATCTTATATTCTTTTGTTAAGACCTAAGTAACCATATAGGCAAAAGGGCATGGATTGATTATGGATTGTAGAATTGGTGTGCAAGATTTCAAAATGAAAATTATAAAGCATTCATAATCATTTTATCCATGCAAAGTTCTCACAAGCTAAATCCAAATCCTGGTATCTAAATCCTATAGTTGATTCGCCCAAATGTTCCTAAAGGGTAATTAAATTGACTTATTAAAACCCGCTGTTGCTAAGGCATAAATTATTGCTAAATCATAGCCTAAAGAGATCCAATTAATACTACAAAATTTTAGAAACAAAATTGAGCTCATTTGGAGCTAGTATGAAAAAGTTATGAAATAAATACAAACACATAAAGATATAAATAAAATGAGATATACAAGGATTTATAAACCCACTACTTCCAAACTAGTAAAAAGATTACAAATTTGATCCTATAATGATCTATTCGATTTTAGAAAAAATTAGAAACAAGAATCATGTCATTTGAAGTTCGTATGCAAAAGATATGAGAGAAACAAGTAAATAGAAAAAGGAAAAAAGAAAAGAAAAAAAAACGAATGGGCCGGCCAAGCCGGCCGGCGGCCCAGCAAGGCCGAACCAGACCAGCCAGCGACCGGGAGCACCACGCGCGCACGTACAGGTCAGTTGCTCCAAAAAGCGTGCGAAAACTGATTTTCTAGACCTATCTCTACTCAAACTCTTATAACTTTTTATCTACAACTCCGAATCGACTTCCGTTTGTTTCTACTTGTTCCCTACTCCAAGGCCTATCTCTAAACCATCCTAAATCTCCATATAAACTCGTGGAGCCACGGCTGTACAAGTTTCTATTCTCGAAATCCCGAATCTACCTATTCCCGAATCTTGTTTCGCTTTTTAACCCATCTAGACTTCGTCGTTTGCTTTCGGTCAAAAAACAAAAGTTGAAGATCGTGTCGAAATCTTTCAATCCCGACAAACCTCACCTCTTTTCATCCAACACAGCCGGAGAATTTCGTATCGCAATATTTCAGATCTTACGGTGTAAATCCAAGATGTACTCGCGCTCGTTTCTTCAAATCCAAATTACTTTGGTGAGAAGGTAGGAATAATGATTCCCCACAACTTTCATGTTCTGAGTTTTTCGATTTTACCTACGGATTCGTCTCTCTAACACAGATCTATTTTTTGTCTATTCTGAGCCAAAATCGGGTCAATCTCTTCTAGCCACCGGATCCTATCCAGACGGTCGAGATCCAATCAAACCGATGCGTGCCATGTCGTCATCCCGGTCATCTTCCTCATCAACGCCACGTCAACGTAAGGTCAACATCTAGTCCCAGTCAGCATGCAAAGTCAACCTGTCCAGTCAGCGGAATATTCCCTGGAATATTCCGTTCGAATTTAAATTTGCATATTATAGATCTAACTTGTAAAATTCATTAGAAATTCATACCATGTCCAAAAATTGCGTATAATATATCAAATTGAAGATAATTTTACGTAGAATCATCTTATCAGAATAGATCTAACTTTTACTATACGTAGTTACTGCAGTAATGTAATTAGTTTTAATGGTCTTTTAGGTTAATAAATTCATAAGATATTATCTGTAACTCCGAAAAATATGAATAATATATTAATTTGAAGCTACTGTAATGTACTTTGATAATATCTAGTTGGATCTAGCCTTTGCAGATTAATTCACCCGTAGAAATTTAATTAGTTTTAATGCCTTTATAAATCATTAAATTCATAGTAAGTTAATTGCTTGTCACAAAAATACAAATGATATACCGATGGAAAGCTGGTTCCATGTAGATTATCAATCTGCAATTAGTTCAGCATTTTACTATAAGGTTTTGGCGTGAAGATTTAAATAGTTTAATGGCTTATTTAGAGTAATAAATTCATAAGAAAATAAATACTATTCAGAAAATTACAAATAATATGTCCCTGAAATCACAATTCCGTGGAGATTACAGATATAGTTTTTGTTTGATTTTTAGGAAACAGAAACTGTATGAATCATTTAAAACCCATTAAACACTATTTAAATCATATAAAAAGATCTATAACTCCGATTAGGTTGAATCCAACGCCTACTGGTTCGTATTAACGTCCTCTATCCAGTAAACCCAAGAAACAAATTTAATTCTACAGTTAGAACAGGCGTTACAACAGAACTATCAAAACCCTTATATTGGCAAGTAATTATTAATAACAAGTACCCTATTGCATTAAATGAACTCATACATGCATCATATGATATATTAATATTCATAAAACTAATTATACCCATTGTGTAATGTTAAATCATCATGCATGTTTTCGATCATCCTTGTTGTGTTTGCTATGTTTGCAATTGTTTTGATTGGAACTACCTTGTCCTCGTATTAGATTGTTCGGAGAGTGCGATTGCTGCGAAGAAATACAATCAACACCCATATTATCAACATAAGGCAAGTTACACCACTTGTTCATAGTTTTGTCCCAGTTTTGATTCTATGCATGTGATCTTCAAAATTCTGTAGTATGCATGTGTAGGATGTTCTAGTAGAATTTTTCCTAAGTATTATTTTGCAAGTGCGATGATTTTGTAGTATGCCATGAGTAGCTCTATACTTAGGATTTTCCATCCTAATAGGTTACCCCTGTTTTGCTAAGTATTGCTTGCTATGCTATATATACAAAGTACCGTTGGGGGGTTCGAAAGACAAAGAATTTTCTAAGTATAAAGGCTCTCTAGAGCAAACTTTTCTTCTCAAATCCACTTCAAAATAAAACTAAGTTTTCTTCTGGGCGGAATGGTTGTCGGGTCAACGAGTGAGATTTTGGTGGAGGACGGCCGCCCAGGAATCAAAGAAGTCTGCCATGTTTCAGAATTCAGAAGCTTCCAGTGCAACCACAATACATTATGGGCTCTGTCTTGGCCTAGTACTTAGTGGGAAACCTCACCTGGGTACCAACATTTGGAGGATTCTTGGCACGGTTGGATCCGGAAGGTAGAGGGGCTACTAAGGGAAAGCCTCGCCATGGTCTTGTGTGTAAAAGGACTTGATCGTGGATTGTGGGTAAAGTGCACAAACTCTCGAGAGTATTGCAATCTGATCGATTAGCCGTGTTCACGGAAACAAAACAACATTGAGCATCTGAAGGATGGAGCCTGTGAAGTATCTTCCTCTCTCTTTTCTAAAAACAAAGTTTTGAAAAACCCCATGGCGTGCGTCGCTAATGGGTGGGATTTTGGGGAACTTGGTGTGTAATATCCAAGTGTCACTTGGTGCGTAATATCCAAGTGATTGGTTGTTTGGACACTTGGTGCGTAATATCCTCGTGTGCCACTCGACCTTATTTTATCTAAGCAAATGTTTACAAAGTAGGACAATCCTCTCTTCTTCTCTCTACTTAAGAAAATTAGCTTTATGCAAATGAACTCCAAAGCCTAAACTAGCCTTGCATGTAGAGTTAGTCTTTCCTTCCTTGGTGTAATTTGCCAATACATTCAAAGTATTGACCCAACTTGTTGGCTGCACGTTTCATGTGCAGAATTTCGGAGATCTTTGAAAGGTGCGCTAGGATCGCGGGTCTTCACTCAACCTGCCTGTGGCATTGATGGGACTCCAAGTTGTATTTATATCGCTTCTGTTGTAATAATGTAAACTCTGGATTATTCGATTCATGTAATAAAGACTTGTGTTTTACATGATATTTCATCGACTGTGAGTGCTAGCTATTGATCCAGGGACTAGCATGTTATTCACAGGGACTTAGGATCTTACTTGATCTGAGGTCACTACAGATGGTATCAGAGCATAAGTTGACTGTAGATCGTGACCCTAGACATGGAAAAACCTTAGGACAAATATTTTCTAAGTTATTTCAGAAAACTCTCATACTTCTCATCATCTACCTTTGGGGTTTTAAAAATTTCTTAAGTCTCTTCCTTTCAACATTAGAATATGACCACTACACACTTCAAGAAGAAACTTTTCTCAAGATTACCTTTTCAAAGAAGATCATCTCAATGTTTCGATCAAGTCGGGACTTTTGAAGACCTCCATGAAAGATGTTCCAAGACTGATGATACAAGATTAAAGACTTCAAAGGCCTTAAGTCAATGTTATTAACTAAAGAACTCGAAAGATTGAAGATTATGAAGAACATGAAGACTATCAAGAGCACGAAGACTTTTGGAGACTTGAAGCCTCGAAGATTCCAAGTGACCTATTAGGAACCAAACCCGAATAAGATTTCGCTAAATATAGATGCGACATATTGGTTGCTATCTTGTATGGTTTATTATCTAATGAAAACCTGTTTTCTAAATAAAATTTCTTGTATGGGTTATTCTTCTTCTTCCATACTCCATTCGTTCCTACTCTAAACCTTGGTCAACTCGACGGATGGACCATATCAATAAGGAGGACAAGGAACTCAACTCCGCCAAGCGTAAGAGCCACGCCGATGCAAAGAAGTGGATGCTCCAGGTTGAAGAAAGAATGAAGGATGCCAACATTGAAGTCAACAGAATGCTTCATTATGCCACCCAATTCCTAAAGGACAACGCTCCAACTTGGTGGGAGATGCAACACACCATTGATGATCATCAAGGGGTGATATCTTAGGAAGAATTTAAAGTGGTTCTACTTCAATCTCGTCTCGTATACCAAAAATCCAAGAAGTTGAAGTCCCGAAACATTTAGCTTGCACGATCTATGGAGAAATAGGGCATATCGCCAAGGAGCATCATGATCAGCGCCCCTACTGTGAAGGAAGGCACCCATCAGAAGAATGTCCCACCTCTCAAGTTACATTCTTCCTATGCGAAGGGACCAATCACAACCCCGCTCAATGCACCTCTACCCGGTGGTACATCAACTGAATCAACAAGTCAGAGACGGAATGCGCCAAGACCTCATGAAGCTCCGCGAGGACACGACAAATACAAGGAATGGATTCAAGACTCTAGACACCGCACCCAAAGTCATCACTTCGCAATGCTCGACATATGAAAGGAATGCCCATTTTCCCCAAACTGGCTCAAGGAAACGATCAAGGCTTCCAAATGTTGAGGTAGAGCATGAAGAACCACAAGACGGGATGTCCTTGCCAAAAAGGAGGAAGGATCTAAGCAAAAGTCCTATGCTTCCAGTGTCACAATCCTGGGCATTATGCTGATAATTGTCCAAAACATGTGAATGTAGCTGGAAAGGATAAAAACGACGATGGTAATAGCAATAGAAGACCTCTATTAGGAGAACTATCATATTTTATACTTATTAGATGTTCTTATATTTCTTGTCTATCTTTTCTATAACCTCTTCTTGTTCAAATTGTAGTTGTCCATTCTTATGATACCTATATGAGAGTTAGCTAAGTAAAAGAACAAATAGTATGACATAAATAAACATCTCATCAAGTTTGGTTAGGTCTGGACCACCATATTTTATCTCTTTAGGAGATCATCGCTATCGTGTTAGCATATTGTTTTTACCAACTTATGTGGTATGATAATATAGGTTGCTTGCTGGTTTGTACTGAATCATATCGTGTGATGCCTTGTTTAGGATCTGTTGTTTTGAAACTCTAAAGTTGCTGGAACTTTCGTGTGGTTTTAAAATTAGTTTAATGGTGTGAATTGATTGAAATTCGTGATTTTACTGCTGCAGTTTTCTGCCTGGCCTGTTGTACCGCGCGATTCTTCATATTTTTTTGGTAACTCAGAAAAATCTAAAAACAATAGGGTCTAGAGTATAATTACCTGTAGTACATGCACAAAAATTGGCTAGAATTCCTGACGAGTTTAGGTCGGTTAGAAAAAAATTCGTGAAGTCTGCTGTACCGTTTTGACAGATTTTGTTTATCGCTTATATGTTGCTCTATTTTACTCTAGTATTGTTCCCAATGCTTTCAAACTATTTTGTGGTTATATACTACTAAGTTTATACACCTGTAATGTTATTATACAAGTGTTTGATTGAGTGTTGATCGCCTATGATTGCTTCCTTGTTTGTAACATTGATTGCTTCATATAGTTATGGGTAGGATTATTTTCTTAGTCGTTTCTCTCCTATAGAATCTATTCGTTCCTATCTTGAACCCTTGGAGATATAATGATGTGTTAAGTGGAAGGTTTAACAACACAATGCATTTAGGAAAGAAAATGCTTCACCTAATGGAAAAAGGATGTGGAAGTATGAAGTGTTACACATGATGTTATGTAGTAGATTACCCAACCTGAAAGTTAAAGTATCGATAGCTTAGTTTTAGTAGTAGATTTGTTGATTGAATACATGGGAGTATACATAGAGCATTAGTTCGTGCCCATGGAAACATTCTTCAAGGCAAGTAAGAATGCCCGATTGATAGAAAAACGTGATATCCTCATACATGGTAATTATTTGGGTGCAGAATGGATTGATCACCATTCCTACTACTCTTATTATTCGCTCTTGTACTGTTGGCTTTGCGAATCTTGAGTGCCTTTTTCAACCTTAGCAGAGAGTCGACGTTGAGCCTAAACCCTAGAATGGTATATTGTTACACCCTTCTAAAAGCATCCATTGCTAAGCATAGGATGTACGGTAAGGATGAATTCCAACCGTGAGTTATGGGCACCGTGAAGTAAACATTCCCTATTTGCCCACCATGAGAGTTTTGCTAGTTTAAGAAGTGCTTTCTCGGAAACTATCAATCATGATGTTTAGAATGTGCTAGAGACATTGTGCCAATAAAAGTCTAAAGGAGAACCAATCTGAGCTAAGTGAATCCTCGAGAAGTGACCTTGTCAATTTTCTTTTAAGGGTGGTAGCATCCTAATGGATCCCGAACCTTTCTTTCTTTCTAGCCTTCCCCAAATCTCGGGACGAGATTTCTTTTAAGGGTGGTAGTCTGTCACATCCCAAAATTCTCCTAATTTTGGAATGTGAAACAAATAAATAAGATTGATTGATTGTTCGACTTTGTTGAAAATTCTCAAAGAGAAGAAACTTTTTGAATAGAAAATCCTCTCAACCTTGAATTCAAAATCTTATATTCTTTTGTTAAGACCTAAGTAACCATATAGGCAAAAGGGCATGGATTGATTATGGATTGTAGAATTGGTGTGCAAGATTTCAAAATGAAAATTATAAAGCATTCATAAGCATTTCATCCATGCAAAGTTCTCATAAGCTAAATCCAAATCCTGGTATCACTACTGCAGAAAGGCTTATAACTTCCAGGTGGTTAGTGACGGGTAAAATGGTGCCTGTCACTAGTAAGTATTCCTAGTGACAGTCAATGATATGCCTGTCACTAGTACAAAACACTAGTGACGGGCGCATAAAATTGACTGTCACTAGTATTTTTTGGAGAGGTAGGCCGAATGGAAAAATTACTTAGTGACAGTCGTATATAAATGCCTTGAGAACGCTATAAATAGTGACAGATTTAAAATATGTCAGTCACTAGTATTCTTCATGAAACCAGATAGATGGGGACAATTTTTTAGCGACGGATATTTCTAATGTAACTGATAATAGATAATTTTTTTCTACCGGTAGACCCGACCAGACCGGACGGTGCCACGCCTCTCTTTTGCTCTATGCCATGAAGCAAATGTAGATGACACAAGCGATATCAATCCTAATCAATGTGTATGTGTATATTTTGCCCGACCATGTAACTTACTCTGATTATCGTACATGCTATAACTAAATTATTCATACACAGTATATTTGTGATGACACAGACGCTTGAGCGACACACGCAGCGTCAACGGCAGCGCACGGACAACATGTTTCTTGGACGATCGAATCAACGACAGTCGACACCTATTGAGGTCAGGACTAGGCCATATGGTCAAGCAGCATACCGGACACCGATCAGTTGTATATATGTTAAAAGTAAAAAAAAATAGATATATTTTCTTCCAGAAAAGAAGGATCTCACCGAACGAGACCCTCCCATCCCTAATCGCCGCCGCCTTGCTCCCTCCCGAGTCCCAAGTCAACGCCGCCGCCCCCTCCATCGCCCCAGCCCTGCATCCCGTCCCCCGCCCCGACTCCCGAGTCCCCAACAGCCGCCGCCGCCATGATCCCCGTCCCCGTCCCCGACTCCCTAGTTCCCAACCGCCTCCGCCCCTCCAACTGCCATCAACACAAACGCTGCCGCGAGTGACGCCTTCCCACGACGCGAGGACGTCGCTACCCGAAGCTACGC
Organism: Avena sativa; assembly: GCA_916181665.1. Taxonomy (NCBI): domain Eukaryota; kingdom Viridiplantae; phylum Streptophyta; class Magnoliopsida; order Poales; family Poaceae; genus Avena; species Avena sativa. The sequence goes on along the minus strand of OV702281.1, from coordinate 381,663,119 downwards.
TCCTTCATCCCTTACACCGCCAGGCCTCCTGCCTCCGACCCATCCCAGGCCTCCCACCAGGCCTTCTGCCGTCGACATCGCCTAGCCTGCGGCCATCGACGCGTCCCAGGTTCGTCAGCTCTCTATTGCCCAGGTGAAGTTGTTCCCCCTGTGTCCGCCATCTTTCTTTCCTGTTTTTTCTTTTCTTATTCTTCTTTTTAGCAGCACAGATTGGCGATGGTGGAGGATCAGACAATCCTGTGCGAGACGTGGGTAGGCGCCGCTGTTCGGCAGCCAGGCCGTAGCAGCACGGAGCTCGCGGACACCCTATCTCTCTCTATTTTTTTCTGCCGCCAAATTATGTGTAGAGGTAACACAGCTGGCTTGTTGTTGTTTCCATTTATGCCTAAATGGAGAAAAGGAATTTGTGTACAAAATAGAGGGAGTTATGACGATTGCTCATTACATGTTTAGAATGTGGTAATCTCCTTCGTGTTCTATCTGCATTTGGTGCATGCTTGCTCCAGCGAGTATTATGTCGCCTGCTCTAGGTAGAGTGTTGATTGCATCCTTCCCACGGAGCCATTTTTTTATGGATGATTCTAACGCATGTATATTCCTGTGGTGAGGAGCCATGTCGCTCAACGAGTACAACGCCCACCTGTTTGGTCTTCGTCCAGTGTTGTTGGTCCCTCAAGAGCCGATTGTACTATGATCGATTTAATCATGGAGCATGTTTTTTGGATTACAGGTTGTATGGTAACGATTCTTATGTTTTTTAGGTGTCTCGCCGGTTCAATCTTGCAAAGAGAATGCATAGCTGAGCTTTTTTCCTTCTCCATCATGATTCACTTTTTTGTTTGAGGTTTATGAATTTTCTGAAACTAGCCATTTTTCTCGCTGTTATAACTCGTGTTGTTTTAATGTTGTTCAGTAAATTTCAGCTGAATAGATCCAAAACAGGAGCTGCTCGCGGGATTCAGAGGGACTAAAACTTAAGAATAGATAACTTCTGTTATGGTTCATCTACACTACAAGAGTAGGTTATTAATGGATGGTTGAATGCAGATCGGATTTGTTATTTGTTTTCTAGTGTGTGGTGAAGTATTATAATGATACCAGTAGGCTTGACAATATAGATTTTCAGCTGCATCCTTTTGTAATATCAAGTCTTCCACTGTGATATTGTTATCCTGTATTTTTATTGGGGAGAAATAAATAGTCATCCCGTTTCTTATTCTTGGCACCAAATACAGAAGTGTTGAAATGGATCTTTTAACAAACATTGTTGTTTACTTTATGTTAGCCAGATGTTCTATGAAGGAAGGACAAACAAAGCTAGGGGCATGATACATTGGTACCCAATAACAGTCAGAATACATTGTGCGGGGATAATGAGTAACTCATCCATATGACTTCACTGCAATGGGGTAAGTCATATATAGTTCTTCCAGATTGTTAATTCTCTCTAATTTATTTTGGCTTTGATAAACAATGATAAAAATATTTCCTATTTTCTCTCTATTGTACAAGACGCTTTAAACAAAATTTGCTAGTTACTTATGTGGTCACAAATTTGCTCAAATTAGCAGTTTTCACTTCCCTTTCCAGCAATTAACTTTGGCCAAACATTTTTTCAATAAAAACAAATGAAATTTTCTATTTACTTGATTAGTCGCAAAAACGCTGAAGACCAGCTGCCCTATGCACCGAAGTATTACCATTCGGTGCTATAGATTTGCCTCAAGTCTCCACAAAAGACACCTGCCACCTGCATCGGTTCAGTATTTCATGTACCATACAAGCTGATACGGTACCAGAGGAAGCGTAGGTGGGATTGTAATCAGTTTTTTTGTGCTCTGTACCAGCTGTTAGGATAAAATGGTAACATGATCTTGTTCATGTTCTTCACTCGGCGTTTCTCATTGTAGTTTTCATTAGTTTGGTCTGTACCATGTCATTTTCATCAATTTAGACGGCGTGAATATGTTGTTCTTAATATTGCACGAATAGGCAATTCTGCATGTTGAATAAGCTTGGACGGTCGCCCCTGTCCTCTTTGCTTGCATTTATTTGGAATTTTTTCCAAGTACAACATTTTTCTTCTCTCTAGAGCCATACATTATTACACATTTTCTTGCATGGATTGGTATCACCACACGGACGCGGCGTTTCCTAGTATAGTATAATAATGGCAGTTGTTCATCTGTTGTACCAACCAGAAGTTCTTACAATTATATGCTCATTTTCTTATTTGTATCAGGTTAAGAACGTCATCGATGTTCTATGGATTCATGTCTATACAAAGAAGGCATATGAGAAGTACATAATGAAAGAATTAGCAACTCAATAACATCATGGAAATGTAGAATAGTGAAATAATATATGTATTGTGGTGGTGCTATTCTTTGGAGTTCAGACTAGCTAGATAACTCATCAAGAAATTATTCCTTTCTAGTCTATGATAGATTGTAAGTTCTTATGTCAGTGTGTTAACCGTGTCAATATTACATCATATTTGTTTATGTGAGTACAATTGGTACAAGATTTTATTATGCTATCCAAAATATTCGTGGAAAATGCATTATATTTTTTATAACATATTATTGTGATGTATGGAATATTCATGGAAACACATTTAATTTTTTTATTACTGAAATTCAAACGATGGGCGAGATAATGACATGTCATTAGAAAACCCATAGTGTCGAGGCTTCTGATCGCAACCAGTGACATGCATTTGTTTTGCCTGTCATTAGTATACACATACTAGTGACAGGCACATATAAATGCCAGTCACTAGTTTGTGTACTAGTGACAGGCACTTGCCAGTCACTAGTACCCACATACCAGTGACTAGTCATCAGTGACAGACACTTTGCCTGTCACTAATGGGCGTTTTGAGCCTGTCACTAATAGCCTATTTTGTAGTAATGTATCTAAATCCTATAGTTGATTCGCCCAAATGTTCCTAAAGAGTAATTAAATTGACTTATTAAAACCCACTGTTGCTAAGGCATAAATTATTGCTAAATCATAGCCTAAAGAGATCCAATTAATACTACAAAATTTTAGAAACAAAATTGAGCTCATTTGGAGCTAGTATGAAAAAGTTATGAAATAAATACAAACACATAAAGATATAAATAAAATGAGATATACAAGGATTTATAAACCCACTACTTCCAAACTAGTAAAAAGATTACAAATTTGATTCTATAATGATCTATTCGATTTTAGAAAAATTTAGAAACAAGAATCATGTCATTTGAAGTTCGTATGCAAAAGATACGAGAGAAACAAGTAAATAAAAAAAGAAAAAAAAAGAAAAAAAACGAATGGGCCGGCCAAGCCAGCCGGCGGCCCAGCAAGGCCGAACCAGACCAGCCAGCGACCGGGAGCCCCACGCGCGCACATACAGGTCGGTTGCTCCAAAAAGCGTGCGAAAACTGATTTTCTAGACCTATCTCTACTCAAACTCTTATAACTTTTTATCTACAACTCCGAATCGACTTCCGTTTGTTTCTACTTGTTCCCTACTCCAAGACCTATCTCTAAACCATCCTAAATCTCCATATAAACTCGTGGAGCCACGGCTGTACAAGTTTCTATTCTCGAAATCCCGAATCTACCTATTCTTGAATCTTGTTTCGCTTTTTAACCCATCTAGACTTCGTCGTTTGCTTTCGGTCAAAAAACGAAAGTTGAAGATCGCGTCGAAATCTTTCAATCCCGACAAACCTCACCTCTTTTCATCCAACACAGCCGGAGAATTTCGTATCGCAATATTTCAGATCTTACGGTGTAAATCCAAGATGTACTCGCGCTCGTTTCTTCAAATCCAAATTACTTTGGTGAGAAGGTAGGAATAATGATTCCCCACAACTTTCATGTTCTGAGTTTTTCGATTTGACCTACGGATTTGTCTCTCTAATACAGATCTATTTTTTGTCTATTCTGAGCCAAAATCGGGTCAATCTCTTCTTCTAGCCACCGGATCCTATCCAGACGGTCGAGATCCAATCAAACCGATGCGTGCCATGTCGTCATCCCGGTCATCTTCCTCATCAACGCCACGTCAACGTAAGGTCAACATCTAGTCCCAGTCAGCATGCAAAGTCAACCTGTCCAGTCAGCGGAATATTCCCTGGAATATTCCGTTCGAATTTAAATTTGCATATTATAGATCTAACTTGTAAAATTCATTAGAAATTCATACCATGTCCAAAAATTGCGTATAATATATCAAATTGAAGATAATTTTACGTAGAATCATCTTATCAGAATAGATCTAACTTTTACTGTACGTAGTTACTGCAGTAATTTAATTAGTTTTAATGATCTTTTAGGTTAATAAATTCATAAGATATTATCTGTAACTCCGAAAAATATGAATAATATATCAATTTGAAGCTACTGTAATGTACTTTGATAATATCTGGTTGGATCTAGCCTTTGCATATTATTTAACCCGTAGAAATTTAATTAGTTTTAATACCTTTATAAATCATTAAATTCATAGTAAGTTAATTGCTTGTCACAAAAATACAAATGATATACTGATGGAAAGCTGGTTCCATGTAGATCATCAATCTGCAATTAGTTCAGCATTTTACTGTAAGGTTTTGATGTGAAGATTTAAATAGTTTAATGGCTTATTTAGAGTAATATATTCATAAGAAAATAAATACTATTCAGAAAAGTACAAATAATATGTCCCTGAAATCACAATTCCGTGGAGATTACAGATATAATTTTTGTTTAATTTTTAGGAAACAGAAACTGTATGAATCATTTAAAACCCATTAAACACTATTTAAATCATATAAAAAGATCTATAACTCCGATTAGGTTGAATCCAACGCCTACTGGTTCGTATTAACGTCCTCTATCCAGTAAACCCAAGAAACAAATTTAATTCTACAGTTTGAACAGGCGTTACAACAGAACTATCAAAACCCTTATATTGGCAAGTAATTATTAATAACAAGTACCCTATTGCATTAAATGAACTCATACATGCATCATATGATATATTAATATTCATAAAACTAATTATACCCATTGTGTAATGTTAAATCATCATGCATGTTTTCGATCATCCTTGTTGTGTTTGCTATGTTTGCAATTGTTTTGATTGGAACTACCTTGTCCTCGTATTAGATTGTTCGGAGAGTGCGATTGCTGCGAAGAAATACAATCAACACCCATATTATCAACATAAGGCAAGTTACACCACTTGTTCATAATTTTGTCCCAGTTTTGATTCTATGCATGTGATCTTCAAAATTCTGTAGTATGCATGTGTAGGATGTTCTAGTAGAATTTTTCCTAAGTATTATTTTGCAAGTGTGATGATTTTGTAGTATGCCATGAGTAGCTCTATACTTAGGATTTTCCATCCTAATAGGTTACCCCTGTTTTGCTAAGTATTGCTTGCTATGCTATATATACAAAGTACCGTTGGGGGGTTCGAAAGACAAAGAATTTTCTAAGTATAAAGGCTCTCTAGAGCAAACTTTTCTTTTCAAATCCACTTCAAAATAAAACTAAGTTTTCTTCTGGGCGGAATGGTTGTCGGGTCAACGAGTGAGATTTTTGTGGAGGACGGCCGCCCAGGAATCAAAGAAGTCTGCCATGTTTCAGAATTCAGAAGCTTCCAGTGCAACCACAATACATTATGGGCTCTGTCTTGGCCTAGTACTTAGTGGGAAACCTCACCTGGGTACCAACATTTGGAGGATTCTTGGCACGGTTGGATCCGGAAGGTAGAGGGGCTACTAAGGGAAAGCCTCGCCATGGTCTTGTCTGTAAAAGGACTTGATCGTGGATTGTGGGTAAAGTGCACAAACTCTCGAGAGTATTGCAATCTGATCGATCAGCCGTGTTCACGGAAACAGAACAACATTGAGCATCTGAAGGATGGAGCCTCTAAAGGATCTTCCTCTCTCTTTTCTAAAAACAAAGTTTTGAAAAACCCCATGGCGTGCGTAATATCGCTAATGGGTGGGATTTTGGGGAACTTGGTGTGTAATATCCAAGTGTCACTTGGTGCGTAATATCCAAGTGATTTGTTGTTTGGACACTTGGTGCGTAATATCCTCGTGTGCCACTCAACCTTATTTTATCTAAGCAAATGTTTACAAAGTAGTACAATCCTCTCTTCTTCTCTCTACTTAAGAAAATTAGCTTTATGCAAATGAACTCCAAAGCCTAAACTAGCCTTGCATGTAGAGTTAGTCTTTCCTTCCTTGGTGTAATTTGCCAATACATTCAAAGTATTGACCCAACTTGTTGGCTGCACGTTTCATGTGCAGAATTTCGGAGATCTTTGAAAGGTGCGCTAGGATCGCGGGTCTTCACTCAACCTGCCTGTGGCATTGATGGGACTCCAAGTTGTATTTATATCGCTTCTGTTGTAATAATGTAAACTCTAGATTATTCGATTCATGTAATAAAGACTTGTGTTTTACATGATATTTCATCGGCTGTGAGTGCTAGCTATTGATCCAGGGACTAGCATGTTATTCACAGGGACTTAGGATCTTACTTGATCCGAGGTCACTACAGTTTTCAACATTGCACTTGTACCTTGTTGTACTCAGTTGATGTCATGTTCTTTTGTCTATGGATGTCACCGGTGTGAAATAAAGAGGGAACTTGTAAGTCCATGGAGTTTGTATCCTGTGTTAGATAAACGCCTGGGCCGCTAGCCTAAGCCATGCCTAATCATGGTGGAAACTTGCAGCATCACCATAATGAGCTATCTATGAAGCATCCTCAATAAAACGCTATGCATATGGTAAATAAAAAGATTGCTGAGATGCTTATTGTATGCTTGCCTTGTCATTTTGGTTATGGGAAAGCTCTTGTACCATGTGCAAGGGGTAACCCCGTTGGCGGTTCTCAATGATATGCAATTACTTACAGTGACAAGAACTTACCTGGACCCAAAGTTGAGTATGCATGAGGTGTGGCCCTCGTATTCAAGGGACTTGAGATTGCCAACTTATACTTCATCAAGCATATACTCCAGCTTTGCCACTTTAACCTTAACCACTTCAAGATGCTTATGATAGGGGCAATGAGGGCTGAAAGCTAACAAGTACCATAATTTTTGGAAGATCTTTTTGAAACTTGTAATCCCTGCTTCCTTTACAAAAAGGCCTTTCTTCCACCATTATTTGAGTCTCCACCTTCTACCTTTAGGCACCATTAAGAGAGCATAGTTGTCATTCCGTGTGCAGTGTTCCAAAGCTTATTAATTGATGCATATTGTTAGATTACTTGTTCTTGTGCTACTTGTTTCTAGTCACCCTTGTGAACTTTGCAGGTGCCCTATGCATCTATTTGCTACTCTATGAGGGACAAGCTGATTACCACTATGCCATGTTTTATGCATGTGAAACAAACAAACATTCTTCAATGCATGTTATTCATGATCTTTGTTTGTATCTTGTCATGTTGCATGCATAGTTACTATGTCCTATTGTTAGAACTCCATCTTTAATGCACATGTTTAGAGTTCTTTGATCCTAGCTTTCAATGCTGCAAATGGTTGGATCTTTATTGTGAGGGTGCATGTCACCTCAAAAATTATTCTGTTTATCACTTACCTACTCGAGGACGAGCAGGAGTTAAGCTTGGGGATGCTGATAATTTTTGATGCTCCATGCTTGTTTAGTATCTACTTTGCTTTACTTGTCCACACTTTGAGGTGTTTTTTACATGTTTTCTGGTACTAACCTACTAACAAGTTGCAACAGTGCCAGATGCCTGTTTTATGTTGTTTTTGGTTTCAGAAAAGTTAGTAAAGAAATATTCTCGAAATTGGACGGGACAAACGTCAAAGTCAATTACTTTCCGTGGGGAACAAGAAGTCCATATGGGAGCCGGAGGGGCCAGCCAGGGGGGCCAGACCCACCCCAGGGGAGGGTGGGCCCAACCCCGTGCCTGGCTAGGGTTTGGTGACCCTGGCCGCCTCCTCGATATCCCCCTTAGCCTATAAGAAGCCCCTAATGCAGAAACCCTAAACCCCCGATCAATATCCACGAAACCGTCTATAGCCGCTGCCACCATTGTCCCTAGATCAGGAGGGATCTGAAGTTCTTCCAGGCACCCTACCGAAGGGGAGATCATCCCGGAGGCCTTCTCTCCGGTATGATGCGTGAGTAGTTCCACCTTGGACTGTGGGTCCATGTAGTAGCTAGATTCTTCTATCTCCTCCTTTGTGCTTTCATGTATAGATCTTGTGAGCTCCGTTCATGATCAAGATCTAATCTATTTGTAATCATGCATGTTGTGTTTGCGGGGATCCGATGGATATTGAGATTATTATGTTGGTTTGATTAATGGTTTTATCTTTATGATTCTATCATGTCACATCCCAAGATTTTCCAAATCTCGCAATGTGAAAAATAAATGAATAAAATAAAACTTTGTTGATTTTCAGGGTGAGAAGAAACTTTTTGAATCCAATTGGAAACTTTCAAAACCTATTTGGATCAAATAAAATCCTAAAGGGATTTAAAAAGATAAATAAACAATAAAGTTAAAAATATTTGGAATTACTACTTTTGGATCTTTTAATAAAATATTTGGTTTTCAAAAGAAAAGATAGATTTATAAATAAGGATTATTTTATAGAGCCAAATTAAACCTTGGCCAAGCTTTTGAAATAAAATGTTTTGCTTTGATTAAAAGAGTAAAAATTTATTTAAATAAAATAATGAGGATTTAATATCCAATTTTATTAAAATAAAGGTTTTGCCATTTTAATTAAACATCAAAACTTATTTATTTATTTTAAACAAGTTTTCCAAGTATTCTATATTTTCAAATAAAACCTACTGATTTGGTTTTGAAAATATTTAGATTTCAAATGGAGATTTATTTAAATAAATCAAAACCTATTTGAATTAATAATTAAGGTCTATTTTACTTAATTATTAAATAGATCCTAAAATAAAAATATTATTTTATTTTGGGACTTTGGTTGTGTTGTTAAACAGAACCAAAACTCAATGCAAAGTTTGGTGGAAGTTGTTTTTGATTTGGTTGTTTGAATTGATTGTTTGAATTTCAAAACAGAAATTGAATTGGTAAAAGAAAAAGAATCAGAACAGAAAAAAAATAGAGCAAACTCGACCCAACTAAGCCTGGCCCAGCAAGCCTAGTTCCAGCCCACCAACTCACCCCTCTTCGAAATGTTTTTCACTCCAACTCACACCCACGCAGTCGCAGACAGCAGGACCCCACCCTCTCCCTCTCTCTCTCGCTGCCAGACGACCCCACTGCCGCGTCATCGTCTTCCTCACCCTGCGACCAGTTCTTCCCCGCTCCTGCCGTTGATTCCTCCGATTAAATTCATCGTAACGCTGCGTTTATTCCTCGCTGTGATCAAGCCCATTTAACCGCCCTGGCCTCCTCTTCATTTCCCCTCACACGCCTCCCTCTCTCTGCCCCTAGGCTGGACGAATTTCGCCACACACCCTCACTGCTCCGACCATCGTCCCCAGCCAATTCCGGTGACCCCGCGCCACCCATTGCCTTTCCGAGCATGCAAGCACATCCCCCAGACCCAGACGCACCTTCCCGTGTCGCCAGCTCACCCGCGCGTGCTCTGCAGCGTCGACTTCGTCTTCGACTGAACGACGCCGCCGTCCGCTCCAACTCCGACGAGCTCCACAGGTAGTTTCTGGCCGCGCCTCTCCTTCTCCTTCACGCACACATCATCTCCATGGCTTTGCGCATCTGACCCTGTCTCTCATTTGTCCTAGCGTGCGCTGTAGCAACGTCCACGACGACGCCCGAGCATACCCGTCGTCAGACTCAACTCCGGCGAGCCATTGTCCTCACCCCCGTGCGCCCCTTCACCAGCCAGTACCACGTTGAGCATCAGCAAGCTTCGACGATTCTGGTGAGCCACCCCACTCCTTCTCTAGCTTCCTGTATCGCTGGCAACCTCGCCTCCAGAGCGCCGCCGCCGCACAGTCGCCGCCGGCGCCGCTGCTATTTGGTCAAGCGATAGGAACCGTTAGATCTGCATCTGATGGCTTGAATAGGTTGACTAATCGAAGGGGTAAGGATGATCCTGAGCCGCACGATTAAACTTAGATCCAACGCACCCCATAGCCGATCCGAGCGAAACGGTATTGAAGAATCAGAAACAGCCACGTGGACGAAGTTTTGATTTAAAACAGAATTAGAATCAGATTTGTTTGCAAATTTGAAAAATCCATAACTTTTGTTCCACACGTCCAAATTTTGCAAACTTTATATCAATGGAATCAGTGGAACAAGCCCTAGCCAACCATGCCATTTGTTTAGTAAAAAGCTTCTGGAAAAATGTTTGTTTTTGCAGAAACATTTGTATGCTTGTTTAGATTATAAAAATTGTTCAAAAATGATTTTTGGGATAAAATCTTTTGAAAATGGTGTATTTTGAACCTATTGACCATAGGAATCACTTTGTGGTTTCAAAAATGTATTTGGTGAAACAAAAGAATGATTCTTTGATTTAAAACCATTTCTAGTCAAATAAAAATATAGTTTATTTATTAAAAATGGTTTTGGAAGAAAACTTTTGGGAAATGTTTTGTTTTAAACTCTCTGACCCCAAACACCAAGTTTTATGGTTTGAAAACATATTTTGTGAATCCTATAGATTAATGCCTTAGTAAAAACATTTCTACACCACATAAAATGATACCTTGTTTTGAAAATGGTTTATGAAGTGAAACCTTTTAAAAATGACTTTGCCACTTTATAAAATGACCATTAGGTGTTTTCAAATGTTTATGACCCATTAGGAACCACTTTTTCAAATAAAACAATCCTTGGCATGCTTGCATGCATTATCTTGGTTCTATGATTTTATGTGATGAATTGCTTGAATGGTAGATTGAAATATTGGTTGCTTGATTGAATTGTAGTGACTTGAAGTGTGTGAACATTGCAAAGATCAAGGAGTGGACTTATACTCTCTACCAAAAAGGCAAGTGATGCTTCATACTTTTGTCCCATTACTTTCGCTATGCATTAGTGATTTTTCTAAGTAAAACTTGCATGGAATTTTGCTAAGTATAACCATGCTATGGGAAATCCTAGTAGGTGAAACCTTAGTAAAATTTCCTAAGTTAAGACTCCTACTACTATCATGCTTAGCTTAGCTAGTAGAAAACAAGGGTGGAATATATATTCACACTATGGAAAAATTTCTAAGTCTAAGGACTTGTGTTTTGTTTAATAAAACAACTAAGTTAATGAATCACCTGGGTGGAATGGTAATTGCTTGGTGGTTTTTGGTTGAGTGGTTACACAAGGCCAGGGGACTGGTGAACCTTGTGTATCTCACTTGTGGATGGCCACCCAGGAACAAAGAGATTTGAGATGTCAAATGTTGAGAAGCTTCAAGTGCAACCACTTGCATTATGGGCTCTGCCTGGATCATATAGGTTGCAATAACTTAGCCAAATGGACAGTTGGTGGTAGGGTTTGATAGGTTGGAGCGCGTCCATTTTGGTCTAAGGGAAGGCTTCTGAAAGATCTTGTCTTGGTGAAACCAAGTCTTGTGGGGAAAGTGCACCACCTCTGCAGAGTGTAAAATCTAAGTACTTAGCCATGTCCCTGGTAAAGGACAATTTGAGCATCAAGACATGGAAGTAATCAAGAATCTCATCATCCAAATTTCTAAGTTAAAAACTTGTGGTTGAACAAGGGTTAATGGATCTTCAATCTTTGATTGGGAGATGCCTTGGGAAAGATTATTTTGTCAAGCAAAAACTTAGTGTTTTCAAATGATAAGGAAAAATCTATTTTTGAGCAATGCAAGCCCCAACTCCACTTTGCCAAATGCATATAGATGTTAGACTCCACTATACTACCATAGTATCACTTGCCAATACAATTCAAATGTATTGACCCTTGTGGTTGTAACTTGTTATGTTGCAGGCTTGTTTGATTTAGTGAAGTGTGTTGATTAGGATTACAAGTATACAACCAACATGTCTGCCTGTGGCACTTTGAAGATGAAGGACCCCATGCTTATAGATATTCTGCTGCAATGTAATTTAATAGCCAAATGAGCTATGTAAGATGTAATAAAATTATGTTATTCCTGGTTATAAAGTTGTATTATGACCTTTGTTTCTTGATATTACATCTTAACTGTGGATGCTAGCTATTGATCCAGGGACTAGCATTGTAAACACAGGGGACTCTACCTTATTAAAGGTTGGGAACCTTACATATCATGTCTGTGTTGTTTGTGATCTTGCATGCTCTCTGTTGTTAGTAGCTATCTTGGCCAAGTAGTTGCTAGTGACTCCAAGAGGGGGTATTTATGCTCGATAGTGGGTTCATGCCTCTAGTTTCCAAGGAAAGTGACAATAATCTCTTTGGTTGTAGATGTGTTGTTGCTACTAGGGAGAAAACAACGGTCTCTTATTCATGGAACATGTGGACTGTTTACCTTACACACTTTGCTTAAAGCAGTTGTCTGTTGCTTGCAACTTAATACTGGAGGGGGTTCGTATGATAACCTGAATGTGGACTTCTAGTCATAGATGCAGTTGGATGGCGGTCTATGTATCTTGTTATATTGCCCAATCGGATCTCATAGGATCTTTCTGACTAGTAATTGCATTAGTATGACTTGCTCAGTTCCTATCAATTTCCCCGCTGTAATTTGTTTACCCTTCATGCCATGTTGTTTATCTAAGGAGAGCACCTCTAGTGAACTATGGACCCCGGTCCAATCTTTACCATTGATACATCTTCCACTGTTACTTGTTTACTTGCTGCAAACCATTACCTTCCACATCATACGTTTAATCCTTTGTTATAGCAAACCGGTGAGCTTGACAACCTCACTGATTTTTCGGGGCAAAGTCTTGAGTTTGAGTTGTGCAGGTATCCGCGTTGCTTGCAACACCTGTGTGACGTTTCCTTCCTCCTACTGGTTCGATAACCTCGATTTCTTACTGAGGGAAAACTTGCTGTTGTGCTCATCACACCTTCCTCTTGGGGTTTCTAACGAAGCGTCCCACGACAAGTGTTGGGCGCCATCAACTGGAAGTTTATAATGTGTCATCCATACACAGTTAAGAGACTAAATCACATGGTTCTCACAAGAATCAATAGGATTCACAGAAATTTCACTCTGTTTTTGTATGAGTTTCGAAGTAGATTTTCGAAAGCATCAAGATTCATAGCCGATACGAACAAGTTTCATACATGTTCATACATAATTCAAAAAAGTCCCAAAATATTCATACAAGATAGATATGATAACCATTTTTGGATACGGGAAAGAAACTTGATAGAAACATAGGGGTTATAAAGGTACCAAACTTGACCAGTTGTCATAATCTCATGGGCCATGGCCTCATTTGTATTTCATCAAACAATGTGGCTACACGCAGCACTAGAAAAGAAGCACATCATGGGCTAATGTTTGCAGGGTCTCATTAATCAGTGGAGTATACACGCTAGTTAGGGTGTCAAGTGAGATCCCGTCAAAGTCGCACTTCTAGTTCATTGCCAAAATCTAGTTTAAATTTTGAGCAAAAATTTGAAATATAATTTGACAAATAAACTAGAAGTACGACTTTGGCGGGATCCACTTGACACCCTAGGGGTAGTCATCAAGGGAAAGTGCATCTGATGCTAGAATCATAGGATAAATTGGAAGAAAATCTTAAATTAAGCGGGAGAACAAATTGACCAAGGATTGACCAAAAACTTAACACATCGGCCAAAAATACAAAGATATACCTTCTTCTGAACAAGGTGTGTCAATTGTTTTGATGGAGGGAAGGGATTGATGTGCCATGGACGCGAACACTTCTCTTGTAACAAATTAGAGAGAGAGAGAGATAAAAATTGAACGATATCGCCGAAATGATCTGAGCTTCAAGGAGAAAACGAAGCAGATTATACCAAACGAAGACTAGACGCACCAAGCAGATGTCCACTTTAACTACTACAACAAGCAGATGAATCATTGGCTGCTCGCTAAGGCCTCCTTCTGTAGATCAGCGACCATGTCGATGCATGATAAGACAAGAGGGAAGAAGGATTCGATAGTATGGAGAAATGATGGTCAGCCGAAGTCGATGATATGATTGTGAGAGCTGTTTCTATGAGGCAATTGGAATTTGGAAGAGGAACGGTCGGGTCTAAAAGGTAGAAAAACATCAACATGAATAGAGAACCCACACTTGCACTGGTGGAAAACAGGCATATAGTCCCGGGCCGTAACGGGCTCTAGTCCCGATTTTGGGTCCGGGACTGCCAAAACGGGACTAGAGGCCCCCCTCTCTAGTCCAGACTCGCTACGGCCCGCGACAGAAGACAGCCGCGTTTTTATTTCAGCGAGGCGGGGGGCGGAAACCCTCTAGTCCCGGCCATAACACCACCCGAGACTATAAGGCTTCCTGTCGCAGCAGAGAATTCGTGTGTTTCTCTGCCGCGGCAGAGATTGTGTGTTTTCTTTTATTTCCATTTTGTTCATTTTTCGTTTTGTGTTTCACTATAATTTCAAAGATATATTTTAGTACACATATTCTACGCTACTACGTACACATTACACGTTGATGCATCTATATAATTAATCGATCCCTTACAAGCATATATATAATCAATCATATCAAAAGGAAGAAATGTTTTAAAATTACATGGTCATTGATGATATATATATCATATCAACTACATGGATATCACTAAGGCATATAGGGTTCCTCGTCATCCGCATAATGCTCTCCATGTACATCAAGGACCTCCTTCATCAGAAATCCCGCCAGCTCCTCTTGAATTGCTCGTATGCACTGGTCTGGCTCTAGTTTCTCCCGCAAATCATAAATATAATGTGAATCTACTTTCCGCTCACTGGTCATCTCGCGGATGTACTCGCAGACGTAATATCCACATAAATGAGTTCCCGGTGGCTGATGTAAACTCTTCACCATTTTATAAGTTAGCTTCTCTTTGAATGGACCTAGTATTTTCTGTAGGGGTTCGTAGCATAGAAAACTAAAAATCTATCTCATGAACACACACAAGCCAAGATCTATCTACTAGATTGTAGCAACGAGTCGATAGAGTACTAACCCTTGAAGATCCAAAGCGGTTAACGAGAGCAGATTCTCGTGGGTGATGTAGTCGTTCACTTGCCGATCTCAAGATCGCGTAGGCGATTCTTCCGGCGCCGCGTTCCGGCAGCGCTCCCGTAGTCGGTCACACGTACAGTACTCGATGAAGACCTTCCTCTCCCTTGTTCCAGCAGGCAGCAGAGGTTGTAGCTCTCTCCTTGCGATTTCGGCAGCACGACGGCGTGGTGTCGGAAGTAGAGGGGAGATCCCGCAGGGCTTCGCCTAAGCCGGAGCGGGTATGGTGGAGTAGAGGGATCCCGGCGATCTAGAGTTTATAGGCCGAGGTTTAGAGGTAGCTAGCAATTAGGGTTTATCTGGTTGGTAGCGGTTTAGAGGAGATCTAGATTGGCCGCAACTAGAGGGGGGCGGCGGCTAACCTAGGGCTTCTTGTGTAGGCAAGGGGGGCGCCCTAACTCTCCTTTTATAGGTGGGGAGGAGACAATGGGGAGGGAGTCCTCCCCCAACTCCACTTCAGGTGGGGAGGAGCCAATGGAGAGGGAGGATTCCTTCCCTAGGTAGAAATCCTTCTCTCCCTCCACTTGGAAATATTGTCCCAGTTTGACTTTTTCAAACTGCCCTTTTGACTTTCAAATTAGAGTTCGATTTCTCTCTTCCAAGTTTCCATCCAAGTGACCTAGGACATGATGCAACCATTCCAATTTTTCATGACATATCCATGTACCCTTCCCCTTCCAGATCGGCGAACCTTCTAGACCCTTCTAGAACATTTTGGTAAAACACCGAAACCATTCCCGAACTCCAGAATTGGTCTTTCCTTATATGAATCTTATTCTCTGGACCATTCCGAATCTCCTCGTGATATCCCGGATCCCATCCGAGACTCCGAACAACATTCGGTCTCTTTACTCACAATCCATATCTAGTAGTCAACATCAAATCCTTAAGTGTGTCTCCCTACGGTTCGTGAATTATGCAGACATGATTAAGACTCTTCTCCAATCAATAATCAATAGAGGAATCTGGAAATTCATATGGCTCTCACAAATTTCTACGATTACTTTGTGATCGAATGAACCATTTACATACGATACCAATTTCCCTTTGTCTCGCGATAGTTTACTTATCCGAGGTCTGATCGTCGGTATCTCTGCATACCTAGTTCAACCTCGTTACCGATAAGTACTATTTTCTCGTTCCCGTTTTATGCGATCCCTTGTGATCCAGTCACATGCTTGCAAGCTAATTGGATGACATTCCACCGAGAGGGCCCAGAGTATATCTATCCGTCATATGGATGGACAAATCCCACTCTTGATCCATGTGCCTCAACAAATACTTTCCGAACACTCAATTCCACCTTTATAGCCACCCAGTTACGGTGTGGTGTTTGATGTCATCAAAGCATCCTTCCGGTGATGGTGATTATCATGATCTCGTGGTCGAAGGAATTAGGTTACTATGTATCAGAAAGCTTATAGCAAATGAACTATATTAAATGACTTGATATTTATGCTACGCTTAACTATAGGATTATGTCCATCACATCATTCTCCTAATGATATGACCCTGTTGTTAATAACATCTCTATGTTCATGATCAGGAAACCATGATCATATATTAACCAACAAGCTAGTTTAATAAGAGGCTTTACTAGGGACTCTTTTATGTTTACAAATCACACAAGTATTAATGTTTCTGGTTAATACAATTATAGCATGGTATGTAAACATTTATCATAAGCATGAAGATATGATAATAACCGCTTTATTATTGCCTCTTGGGCATATCTCCAACATTCTCCTACTTGCACTAGAGCAAATAATCTAGTTTCAAACCTTTGTGCATTCAACGGCTATGGCTTTCCGGTGTTGTATTTACACGATTGCTAGTGGTCAACTGATATCTGGATTCGACACTTTCAGGTCCGTGTGTAATTGCATGTCTTTGCGTCTCTACGCATCACTCATTCTCTAATGAGATGGTTTGTATAAATTTGGTCCTTTGGTGAGACCTTTAGTTCCTTGGGGTTAAAACATGGTTATAATATTGTCATACAATATATCTTCATAGTACTATCCCGCTGTGAACCACACCTAGTTTGATAACAAACTACTTAACACAAATGCCCTCTTTTGCTGCTATTATAGCAGTCATATACTTATATTTTGGTTGTAGTATCTGTCATAATGTCTTAACTTTGGAACTCATCCAAATCCATTATGGAACTTACTTTCCATCATATTATGCCACCCTTAGTTTAGATAGAGATAAACTTAATTTGTACTTTATGACAAAACTAGTATTAATGTAATACTTTTACAATGGACTAACCATCTATTTGTCACTTCTACAAAATAATATATTCTTAGTTCTTCTAAAAGATCATAAGAATATCTTTACTATCGTCCAATAATCATCTTATGAATCATTCTGGTATACGCTCATAACATTTAGAGCATAGGACATATCTGGATTTGTACACATCACAACATGATTGATAAAGTACTCTTTGTGATTTTATCTATCAAGTATCAAAAATACTTGAATCTTTATTCAATCCTTCCTGTGCAACAATAACATTTCTTGTAGTTTCTATATTAAACTCATTCAATATCTCATCTATCTGGCACAACCATATTAGCGTCTCAATTTATCCATATAGACATTGATGCCAAATATTCGGGTTCTGCCTAAGCCTTTCATCGAGATGAAATTCTTAACCTGTGTTAATAAAAAGATACATCATTTCCAATCAATAATATGTCTTCAACATAATGTATTAGAAACATGTCTTAGCGCTCCCACTTAATTTCTTGCAAATGCAAGCATCTTCATCATCTCCGATGAAATTAAACTCTTTTAACAGTTTCATCATAATGAAGATTCCAACTCCGCGATGCTTACTTCAACCATTGAAGTTTGCATATGCTTTTAGCATCCTTTGAATTAACAAAACCCTTTTGACCGTGTCATGCACACGTCCTAGGTAACCGTTCTATTAGAAGAACTTGTTTTGTTTATTCAACTACCACATAACAAAATTATATGTAGTGGTTGCTACATTAATCCGTCTAGACTAAATTTCGCTTAACGAAAGATCAGATCTTGTCATAGTCAACTCTTTGAACATTGTCGTGAACTCTTTCCCGACATGTCAATAATTTCATAGATGTGAAACATCCATGTCTATTTCTTTATAGATCCAAATACGACTGTAATGTCTTGCACCTTTTCAGAGGGTCTTTCAAGTTCAAAGCTTGATCTCTCGTATATGGAACTATCACGGATTTTATGGCTTCAAACCATTTGACGGAGTCAGGGCCCATCATCGCTTCTTTGCATGGAGTCGGAGCATTATTGTCAAATAATGATTTAACTCTCAAATCTTGGTATTTGATTGTTTACCCGACCTACTTGTTTCAATACGAACTTAGACCTCCGTGACCACAACCTTTGAGGCACGTGAGCCATGAGCATTGTTGTTGCCTCCGGAACACTTTTCGGCGCTGCGTAACTTTGCACATATAGCTAAGGTTCTTTTAACCTTATCAAAGTTCTATTGTCCTCCCACTTAACTTTTCACGGAAAATTCCTTTCTCAAAGAAACTTGACGTTCTAAGCGACAAACATTTTTGTCTTTGGTGTTATGGAGGAATACTTAACGATTATTCAAAATAACATACAAAGATATGTTCATCCGATTTTGGTTGCAAACATCTTTCTTATGCATAGCATACCAATGTTTAAGAAAGGACAACTAGGGTTTTATCCCAAACCATAACTTTATATGGTATCATTTCAACGGATTATGATGCAGCTCTTTTGAGTGGAAAAACGGTAGTCTCTAAAGTTTTACTCTTTAAAATATAATGGCAGTTTTATAATTTACACCTTTGATCTCACCATGTCAAACAAGGTTTCATTACATATCTCGAACGCTCCATACTCTTATGGTGTTTCAGGAAATGCAAATCCACGGAACAATTCCTCAAATCTGAGGTATTATGCTAAACTTGTAACTCAAACGTCTTCCTTTATGATCCTATCATAAATTCTTTATTTTCTTGTTACATTGATTTTGCACTTCATCTTGAAAGTTTTTGAACTTTTCAAATGTTTCACACTTCATCCTCATTAAGTAAATGTTCATATGTTCACTCAAATTTTCGGAGAAAGCATATGAAGTTGAAATCTACCGCTCTTGACTACACGTAATGGACTTCATAAATCAAATATGTACAAATTCCAATAATCTAGTCATTCGTTCCCTTTTGGCCTAGGAACGGAGTTTTAATTATCTCTAGGAAAGTTTCACAAGCGTCGTTTTATCAAAAGTAAAAAGGCTCCAAAATTCCATCCACATGGAGTTTCTTCATGTTTTCTTTCCAATATAATTTAAACGACGATGTCACTTCCTAAGTGATCTTTCAATCAATTGTCTTTCGACATTTTTAGCATTTATTTTATGGATGTGATTTATCCAACGACATTTGTAAATCATCCATCTTTTATGGATTACGAAAATTATTTGAACAACGCTTTTGTTCTCATAATACCTGATAAAACAAATCTTGAAGGCAAGCTTTTATGTCAATGAGAAACACATCAATATTTTATTTGTTCTCGATGAACATCATCACATATTCTCTTGCTAGTTACCTAGGCCATTGCAGTTCATGAATTGTGTTGTTTCTTCTAACGATTCACACCAACAAATTCAGTATCCAATACTTAAGAACCACATTGTTTAACAAGCAAATAATACAACCATAACACGTATATCCTCTATATACCTAAGCTAAACAATTCTAGTCTTTTCTTTTCTGCCATATATTTTTGAGATTCTCTTTCAGTATTTTCTTTTCTGTTTGAAAGAATATATTAACATCAATAGTGGAGCCATACACATGACACATAGTCCAAAGCATTTATAGTTAAATACCCAATGTATTTGGACTTGCACTTTTAAGTAGATCGCCATCATCAAATACTTGGTGTTCTTTCAAATTCCATTCTTTAGTAATCTTTTAGTGTAGTAAACATTTTACCTACATCAAATATTCATCCTTATCATGGAACTATTCATGATCAAGCTACTTTAGCTTATAACGGTGAATTACGAGTATAATGTTGCTCTCCAAAACCTTTTGGAGGATTAAGGCGACCAACGTCTCCAACCTTTTGCAAATTCTCATCAAATATGAGAACATGACGTTTGCCATATTATACTTTATCATGTTGCAACCAAAACTTCGTTTCAGATATCACAATATCTTCCACACACGATGGTTTATGAAACAATTCTTTCAGCTCCCCGATAACCTTGATATTAAAACAATCTTTTGAATATCAAGAATCATGGAGACAAACATGATATTTATATACTAACACTGGAATTGTTACTCTTGATTTGATACTAATTATTAAACTTCAAGATTGCAATAGGACTTACTGAAAGTTTGCAATAGGACTTTTAAATTTTAGATTAACACTTCAAAACAATACGATACCAGTTCGTAAAGTAATTAACCAGAATTCTATAGTTCTATTATCTCAATTATAACTAAGCGCGAGGTGGTAAACGGATGCCAATGACTAAAACAACTATGCAAATTTACTTTGATTTAATTTATGATAAATAGTGTTCAAATTTTAATCATATTTCTATTAAACTCCCACTCAAAACAATATCCCTCACATTGTTTTAGTGATCACATGAACCAAATTCACTACACCAAGTCCGATCATCACGTGACATGATATAGTTTCAAAGGCGAACAATCATCATGTTCATAATATCATCTATATGACTCATGCTTTACCTTTCGGTATTCCGTGTTCCGAGACCATGTATGTACATGCTAGGATCGTCAAGATCAAACCTTAGCTTCCACATGAGCAAATCTGGCTTGCTCCCATTGTATACACTCGCAGAATCTAACACACCCGATCATCACGTGGTACTTCGAAACAATGAGCTTTGGCAACGGTGCCTACTAAGGATGAACACTCTATAACTTGATATTTTTTGAGAGGGATCATCTTATAATGCTACCGTCGTGAAATAAGAAATACAAGATGCATAAAAGGATTAACATCACATGCAATTCAAAATATGTGATATGATATGGACTTTCTTCTTGTGCTTCCGATCTCCATCTTCAAGCACGAACATGATCTCCATCATCACCGGCGTGGCGTCAAGGTCAATGGCGCCGCTCCATGGTTGTCATCCACCAGCATCAACTATTACAACTACTTTGAATAATTGACATGTAGGTCTAGACGAAATTAAAAGACAACCATATGGATCCTGCCGGTTGTCGACTTACAATAAGGAACATTGCATACATCATATATAATCACAATCATGGCCATATCACATCACAGCACACCCCTACAAAACAAAGTTAGACGCCTCTAATTTTCTTTGCATGTTTTACGTGGTTTGGGGCTTTCATCAAGTGTCATTCTAACTTACGAACAAGAACCACAACGTTGATACTAGTATTGCCAATCACCCATTGTAAATTGAATCTTCACTATGTTGGGAGAAACATGCACCCGCAAAGCCACTTATGTAATACAAGTTGCATGTCAAGCGTGGAGCAAGTCTCATGAACGATGTCATGTAAGGTTGCCCGGGCCGCTTCATCCCACCATCCCGCAAGATGAAAAGTACACAAGAAGCAATCGACAACAAAATCATAAACGCCCACAATGACCATTGTGTTCTACTCGTGCAACAGCTCTAGATATAGACACGACTCTGATACCACAGTAGGGGTTCATAGCATGGAAAACAAAAAAATTCTATCGCATTAACACACACAAGCCATGATCTATCTACTAGATTGTAGAAACGAGTCGATAGAGTACTAACCCTTGAAGATCCAAAGCGGTTAACGAGAGCAGATTCTCGTGGGTGATGTAGTCGTTCACTTGCCGATCTCAAGATCGCGTAGGCGATCCTTTCGGCGCCATGTTCCGGCAGCACTCCCACAGTCGGTCACACGTACGGTACTCGATGAAGACCTTCCTCTCCCTTGTTCCAGCGGGCAGCAGAGGTTGTAGCTCTCTCCTCGCGATTCCGGCAGCACGACGACGTGGTATCGGAAGTAGAGGGGAGATCCCGCAGGGCTTCGCCTAAGATGGAGCGGGTATGGTGGATTAGAGGGAGCCCCAGCGATCTAGGGTTTAGAGGCCTAGGTTTAGAGGTAGCTAGCAATTAGGGTTTAGCTAGTTGGTAGCGGTTTAGAGGAGATCTATATTGGCCGCAACTAGAGCGGGGGCGGTGGCCAACCTAGGGTTTCTTGTGTAGGCAAGGGGGCGCCCTACCTATCCTTTTATAGGTGGGGAGGAGCCAAGGGGTAGGGAGTCCTCCCCCAACTCCACTTCATGTGGCCGGCCCAAGGGGGAGGGAGGATTCCTTCCCTAGGTAGAAATCCTTCTCTCCCTCCACTTGGAAATATTGTCCCAGTTTGACTTTTTCAAACTGCCCTTTTGACTTTCAAATTAGAGTTTGATTTCTCTCTTACAAGTGTCCAGCCAAGTGACCTAGGACATGATGCAACCATTCCACTTTTTCGTGACATATTCATGTACCCTTCCCCTTCCAGATCGGCGAACCTTCTAGACCCTTCTAGAACATTGCGGTGACCCAGTATACCATTGCATGATGTAGTATACTATAGTCATTGACATAACACCAATGAAACACCGTTCACTAGTATTACATCCCTTAGAATGGCACAACAGAAACACAGCAGGTCCAAGACATGACTATAGGTTACAACTCATCTCTTTACACAAGATCCAGAGAGCACTCTAGGTTAAATAGAGAGAAAAAACTTCTTACAAAGAAGAATCAGAAATAAACAACTCAAAAACTATCATACTATTAAGACTAGTTTCTAATTGAGGCTTGCATTGCTGTTATTGAAATACGCTACAGAAATGGTTTCTATGGCTAGAGATTGTATTCCTATCTAATCAATAACTTCGTCTTTACTTGAGTTGATGTATATGTTGACTTCCTTGACTTCATTGATGAACTTTAGCTTCTGATGATGATTCTGTTGGAGATATGCCCAAGAGGCAATAATAAAGTGGTTGTTTTCATATCTTCATACTTATGATAAATGTTTACATACCATGCTATAATTGTATTAACCGGAAACATTAATACTTGTGTGATTTGTAAACATAAAAGAGTCCCTAGTAAAGCCTCTTGTTAAACTATCTTGTTGGTTAATATATGATCATGGTTTCCTGATCATGAACATAGAGATGTTATTAACAACATGGTCATATCATTAGGAGAATGATGTGATGGATATACTCCTATAGTTAAGCGTAGTATAAAGATCAAGTCATTTAATATAGTTCATTTGCTATAAGCTTTCTGATACATAGTAACCTAATTCCTTCGACCATGAGATCATGTTAATCACCATCACCGGAAGGATGCTTTTATGGCATCAAACATCACACCGTAACTGGGTGGCTATAAAGGTGGCATTGAGTGTTCAGAAAGTATGGGTTGATGCACATGGATCAAAAGTGGGATTTGTCCAGCCATATGACGAATAGATATACTCTGGGCCCTCTCGGTGGAATGTCATCCAATTAGCTTGCAAGCATGTGACTGGATCACAAGGGATCACATATCACGGGAACGAGAAAAGAGTACTTATCGGTAACGAGGTTGAACTAGGTATGCAGAGATACTGACGATCAAAACCTCGGATAAGTAAACTATCGTGAGACAAAGGGAAATTGGTATCGTATGTAAGTGGTTCATTCGATCGCAAAGTAATCGTAGAAATATGTGGGAGCCATATGAATTTCCAGATTCCTCTATTGGTTATTGATCGAAGAAGTGTCTTGGTCATGTCCGCATAATTCACGAACCGTACGGAGAAACACTTAAGGATTCGATGTTGTTATGTAGTTATGGAATGATGAGTAAGAGA
The DNA here is from genome assembly GCA_916181665.1 of Avena sativa. Classification (NCBI taxonomy): domain Eukaryota; kingdom Viridiplantae; phylum Streptophyta; class Magnoliopsida; order Poales; family Poaceae; genus Avena; species Avena sativa. The sequence continues at coordinate 381,639,052 of OV702281.1, read as the reverse complement.
CCGAATGTTGTTCGGAGTCTCGGATGGGATCCGGGATATAACGAGGAGATCCGGAATGGTCCAGAGAATAAGATTCATATGAGGAAAGTCCTGTTTTGGAGTTCAGAAATGATTTCGGTGTTTTCACCGAGAATGTTCTAGAAGGGTCTGGAAGGTCCAGCACTCTGGAAGGGGAAGGTTACATTTATGTGTCATGACAATGTGGAATGGTTGCATCATGAGGTCACTTGGCTGGGCAATATGAAGAGAGAAATCAAATTCAAGTTTGAAAGTCAAACGCCAATTTGAAAAAAAGTCAAATCCGAACATTGCTTGGTGGAGGGAGAGTAGGAAACCTACCTAGGTTAGGAATCCCACTCCCTCCACCCGCCGACCATGAAGAGGAGTTGGGGAGTACTCCCTCCTCCCCAAACCGCCTCTCCCCACCTATATAAGGAGGGGTAGGGCGCACCCCTACCCCTCACACCCAAACCCTAGCTCCTAGGCACCACCACCTCCAAGTGTTGCCGCCGCCAGGGCCTCCTCCAAGTCGCCGACCTGGGCTTCTCCAAGCCCTAGCCACCGGCCACACCACCTCCCCTTGGTACATCTAATCCGTAGATTGCCAAGGCCCTCTCTTACTCCACCATACTCGCTACGGCTTAGGGGAAGCCCTGCTGGATCTTCCCTCTACTTCCGACACCACGCCGTCGTGCTGCCGGAATCACGAGGAGAGAACTACAACCTTCGCTGCCTACTGGAACAAGGGAGAGGAAGGTTTTCATCGAGTACCGAACGTGTGACCGACTGCGGAAGCGCTACTGGAACACAGCGCCGGAAGGATCGTCTACGTGATATTGAGATCGGCAAGTGTACGACTACATCACCCACGAGAATCTGCTCTCGTTAACCGCTTTGGAATCTTCGAGGGTGAGTGCTTCTATCGACTCGTTGCTACAATCTAGTAGATAGATCTTGGCTTGTTTGTGTGCATGCGGTAGAATTTTTTTGTTTTCCATGCTACGAACCCCTACAATGTTACCAGAGCCGTGTCTATATGTAGATCTGTTGCACGAGTAGAACACAATGGTCATTATGGGCGGTGGTGCTTTTATTATAAATTGCTTCTTATGTACTTTGCATCTTGCGGTATAATGGGATGAAGCGGCCCGGGCTAACCTTACATGACATCGTTCATGAGACTTGCTCCACGCTTAACATGCAACTTGTATTGCATAAGTGGCTTTCCGGATGTCTGTCTCTCCCATCATAGTAAAGATTCAATTTACAACGGGCACTTGATAGTTCAAGCATCAAAGTTGTGGTTCTTGTTCGTAAGTTAGAACGACACTTATTGAAAGCCCCAAACCACGTAAAATATGCAAAGAAAATTAGAGGCGTCTAACTTTGTTTTGCAGGGGTGTGCTGTGATGTGATATGGCCATGATTGTGACTATATATGATGTATGCAATGTTCCTTATTGTAAGATGGCAACCGGCAGGAGCCATATGGTTGTTTTTTAATTCCGTTAAGACCTGCGTGTCTATTCAAAGTAGTTGTAATAGTTGAAGCTGGTGGACGACAACCATGAAACGATGCCATTGACCTTGACGCCATACCGGTAATGATGGAGATCATGTTCGTTCTTGAAGATGGAGATCGGAAGCACAAGAAGAAAGGCCATATCATATCACGTATTATGAATTGCATGTGATGTTAATCCTTTTATGCATCTTGTATTGCTTAGTTTGCGAGGTAGCATTATAAGATGATCCCTCAAGCACACAATTTCAAGTTTTAAAGTGTTCATCCTTAGTAAGCACCGTTGCTAAAGCTCGTTGTTTCGAATCACCACGTGATGATCGGGTGTGCTAGATTCTGCGAGTGTATACAATGTGAGCAAGCCAGATTTGCTCATGTGGAAGCTAAGGTTTGATCTTGACGAGCCTAGCATGTATAGACATGGTCTCAGAACACAGATCACCGAAAGGTAAAGCATGAGTCATATAGTAGATATGATGAACATGTTGATTGTTCGCCATTGAAGCTACACCAACTCTCGTGATGATCGGTTTTGATGTGGTGAATTTGGTTTGTGTGATCACTAAAACAATGTGAGGGATATTGTTTTGAGTGGGAGTTCAACAGCAATATGATTAAAAGTTGAACACTATTTATCATAATTTAAATCAAAGTGAATTTGCATAGTTGTTGTAGTCATTGGCATCCGTTTACCACCTTGCGCTTAGTTATAATTGAGATAATAGAACTATAGAATTCTGGTTAGTTACTTTACGAACTGGTATCGTATTATTTTGAAGTGTTAATCTAAAGTTTAAAAGTCCTATTGCAAACTTTAAGTAAGTTCCGGTTACTCCGTGAAGTTTAATAATTGGTATTAAATCAAGAGTGACAATTCCAGCGTTAGTATATAAGTATCATGTTTGTCTCCATGATTCTTGATATTCAAAAGATTGTTTTAATATCAAGGTTATCTAGGATCTGAAAGAGTTGTTTCAGAAACCATGATGTGTGGAAGATATTGCGATATCTGAAATAATGTTTTGGTTGCAACATGAGAGAGTATAATATGGCAAAGTTTATGTTCTAATATTTGATGAGAATTTGAAAAAGGATGGAGACGCTTGTCGTCCTAATCCTCCAAAAGGTTTTGGAGAGCAACATTATACTCGCGATTCACCGTTATAAGTTAAAATTAGCTTGATCATGAATTTCCATGATAAGGGTGAATATTTGATAAAATGTTTACTGCACTAAAAGATTACTAAAGAATGGAATTTTAAAGAACACCAAGTATTTGATGATGGTGATCTACTTCAAAGTGCAAGTCTAAAGACATTGGTATTTAACTATACATGCTTTGGACTATGTGTCATGTGTATGGCTCCACTATTGATGTTGATAGATTCTTTCGAACAGAAAAGGAAATACTGAAAGAGAATCTCAGAAATATATGGCAGAAAAGAAAAGACTAGAATTGTTCAGCTTAGGTATATAGAGGATATACATGTTATGGCTATATTCTTTGCTTATTAAACAATGTGGTTGTTAAATATTGGATACTGAATTTGTTGGTGTGAATCGTCATACGAAACAACACAATTCATGAACTACAATGGCCTAAGTAACTAGCAAAAGAATATGTGATGATGTTCATTGAGAACAAATAAAGGGTTGTTGTGTTGCTCGTTAACATCAAAGCTTTCCTTCAAGATTTGTTTTATCGGGTATTATGAGAACAAAAGGGTTGTTCAAATAATTGCCGTAATCCATAAAAGATGGATGATTTACAAATCTCGTTGGATAAATCACATCCATAAAAATATTGCTAAAAATGTTGAAAGACAATTGATAAGAAAGATCACTTAGGAAGTGACATCCCCGTTTAAATTATATTTGAAAGAAAACATGAAGAAACTCCATGTATAGAGAATTTTGGAGTATTCTGATTTTTTATCAAATGACGCTTGTGAAACTTTCCTAGAGATAATTAAAATTTCGTTCATAGGCCAAAAGGGAACGAAAGACTAGCTTATTGGAACTTGTACATATTGTTGTACGAAATCCATTATGTGTAGTCAAAAGCGATGGATTTCAACTTCATATGCTTTCTCCGAAAATTTGAGTGAATATATGAATATTTACTTAATAAGGATGAAGTATGAAACATTTGAAAAGTTCAAAGACTTTCAAGATGAAGTGCAAAATCATTATAACAAGAATATAAACAGTTTATGATAAAGATCATAAAGGAAGATATTTGAGTTACAGAGTTTAGCATAATACCTAAGATTTAAGGAATCGTTCCGGTGATTTGCATTTCCCGAAACACCATAAGAGTATGGAGCATTCGAGATATGTAATTAAACCTTGTTTGACATGGTGATATCAAAGGTGTAATTCATAAAATGCCATTATATTTTAAAGATTAAAAGCTTTAGAGATTACAGTTTTTCCACTGAAAAGAGCTTCATCATAATCCGTTGAATTGACACCATAAAAAGTTATGGTTTGGGATAAAACCCAAGTTTTCCTGTCTTAAAAATTGGTATGCTATGCATAAGAAAGATGTTTGCAACCAAAATCGGATGAACATATCTTTGTATGTTATTTTGAATAATAGTTGAGTATTCCTCCATAACACCGAAGACAAAAGTGTTTGTCGCTTAGAACGTCAAGTTTCTTTGAGAAGGAATTTTCCGTGAAAAGTTAAGTGGGAGGACAATAGAACTTTGATAAGGATAAAATAACCTTAGCTATATGTGCAAAGTTGCGCAGCGTCGAAAAGTGTTCCGGAGGCAGCAACAATGCTCATGGCTCACGTGCCTCAAAGGTTGTGGTCACAGAGGTCTAAGTTCCTATTGAACCAAGTAGGTCGGGTAAACAATCAAATACCAAGATTTGAGAGTTAAATCATTATTTGATAATAATGATCAGACTACATGCAAAGAAGCAATGATGGGCCCTGACTCCGTTAAATGGTTTGAAGCCATAAAATCCATTATAGTTCCATATACAAGAGATCAAGCTTTGAACTTGAAAGACCCTCTGAAAAGGTGCAAGACCCTACAGTTGTATTTGGATCTATAAAGAAATAGACATGGACGTTTCACATCTATGAAATTATCGACATATCGGGAAAGAGTTCACGACAATATTCAAATAGTTGACTATGGAAAGATTCGATCTTTCATTAACCGATATTTAGTCTAGACGGATTAATGTAGCAACCACTACATATAATTTTGTTATGTGGTAGTTGAATAAACAAAAAAAGTTCTTCTAATAGAATGGTTACCTAAGACGTGTACATGACACGGTCCAAAGGGTTTTGTTAATTAAAAGGATGCTAAAAGCATATGCAAACTTCAATGGTTGAATTAAGCATCGCGGAGTTGGAATCTTCACTATGATGAAACTATTAAAAGAGTTTAATTTCATCGGAGATGATGAAGATGCTTGCATTTGCAAGAAATTAAGTGGGAGCGCTAAGACATGTTTCTAATACATTATGTTGAAGACATATTATTGATTGGAAATGATGTATCTTTTTATTGACACAGGTTAAGAATTTCATCTCGATGAAAGGCTTAGGCAGAACCCGAATATTTGGCATCAATGTCTATATGGATAAATTGTGACGCTAATATGGTTGTGCCAGAAGTACATAGATGAGATATTGAATGAGTTCAATATAGAAACTACAAGAAATGTTCTTGTTGCACATGAAGTATTGAATAAAGATTCAAGTATTTTTGATACTTGATAGATACAATCACAAAGAGTACTGTATCAATCATGCTGTGATGTGTACAAATCCAGATATGTCTTATGCCCTAAATGTTATGAGCGTATACCAGAATGATTCATAAGATGATTATTGGACGATATTAAAGATATTATTATGATCTTTTAGAATAACTAAGAATATATTATTTTGTAGAAGTGACAAATAGATGGTTAGTTCATTGTAAAAATATTACATTGATACTAGTTTTGTCACAAAGTACAGATTAAATTTATCTCTATCTAAACTAAGGGTGGCACAATATGATGGAAAGTAAGTTCCATAATGGATTTAGATGAGTTCCAAAGTTAAGACATTGTGACAGATACTACAACAAAAGGCTAAGTATATGACTGCTATAATAGCAGCAAAAGAGGGCATTTGTGTCAAGTAGTTTGTTATCAAACTAGGTGTGGTTCACAGCGGGATAGTACTATGAAGATATATTGTATGACAATATTATCAACATGTTTTAACCCCAAGGAACTGAAGGTCTCACCAAAGGACCAAATTTATACAAAACCATCTCATTAGTGAATGAGTGATGCGTAGAGACGCAAAGACATGCAATTACACACAGACCTGAAAGTGTCGAATCCGGAGATCAGTTGACCACTATAAATCGTGTAACTACAACACTGGAAAGCCATAGGTGATGAATGCACAAAGGTTTGAAACTAGATTATTGGCTCTAGTGCAAGTGGGAGACTGTTGGAGATATGCCCAAGAGGCAATAATAAAGTGGTTATTATCATATCTTCATGCTTATGATAAATGTTTACATACCATGCTATAATTGTATTAACCGGAAACATTAATACTTGTGTGATTTGTAAACATAAAAGAGTCCCTAGTAAAGCCTCTTATTAAACTAGCTTGTTGGTTAATATATGATCATGGTTTCCTGATCATGAATATAGAGATGTTATTAACAACAGGGTCATATCATTAGGAGAATGATGTGATGGACATAATCCTATAGTTAAATGTAGCATAAAGATCAAGTCATTTAATATAGTTCATTTTCTATAAGCTTTCTAATACATAGTAACCTAATTCCTTCGACCATGAGATCATGCTAATCACCATCACTGGAAGGATGCTTTGATGACATCAAACATCACACCGTAACTGGGTGGCTATAAAGGTGGAATTGAGTGTTCAGAAAGTATGTGTTGAGGCACATGGATCAAGAGTGGGATTTGTCCATCCATATGACAGATAGATATACTCTGGGCCCTCTCGGTGGAATGTCATCCAATTATCTTGCCAGCATGTGACTGGCTCACAAGGGATCACATATCACGGGGACGAGAAAAGAGTACTTATCGGCAATGAGGTTGAACTAGGTATGCAGAGATACCGACAATCAGACCTCGGATAAGTAAACTATCGCGAGACAAAGGGAAATAGGTATCGTATGTAAATGGTTCATTCGATCACAAAGTAATCGTAGAAATATGTGGGAGCCATATGAATTTCCAGATTCCTCTATTGGTTATTGATTGGAGAAGAGTCTCGATCATGTCTGCATAATTCACGAACCGTAGGGAGACACACTTAAGGATTCGATGTTGTTTAGTAGATATGGATTGTGAGTAAAGAGACCGAATGTTGTTCGGAGTCTCGGATGGGATCCGGGATATCACGAGGAGATTCAGAATGGTCCGGAGAATAAGATTCATATAAGGAAAGACCAATTTCGGAGTTCAGGAATGGTTTCGGTGTTTTACCAAAATGTTCTAGAAGGGTCTAGAAGGTTCGCCAATCCGGAAGGGGAAGGGTACATTTATGTGTCATGACAATGTGGAATGGTTGCATCGTGTACTAGGTCACTTGGTTGGGCAATATGAAGAGAGAAATCAAATTCAAGTTTGAAAGTCCAACGCCAATTTGAAAAAAAGTCAAATCCGAACATTGCTTGGTGGAGGGAGAGTAGGAAACCTACCTAGGGTAGGAATCCCACTCCCTCCACCCACCGGCCATGAAGAGGAGTTGCGGGAGGACTCCCTCCTCCCCAAACCGCCTCTCCCCACCTATATAAGGAGGGGTAGGGAGCACCCCTACCCCTTACACCCAAACCCTAGATCCTAGGCGCCACCACCTCCAAGTGCTGCCGCCGCTAGGGCCTCCTCCAAGTCGCCGACTTGGGATTCTCCAAGCCCTAGACGCCAGCCACACCACCTCCCCTTGGTACCTCTAATCCGTAGATCGCCAAGGCCCTCTCTTACTCCACCATACTCGCTCCGGCTTAGGCGTAGCCCTGCGGGATCTTCCCTCTACTTCCGACACCATGACGTCGTGCTGCCGGAATCACGACGAGAGAACTACAACCTCCGCTACCTGCTGGAACAAGGGAGAGGAAGGTCTTCATAGAGTACCGAACGTGTGACCGACTGCGGAAGCGCTGCCGGAACGCAGCGCCGGAAGGATCGTCTACGCGATCTTGAGATCGGCAAGTGTATGACTACATCACCCACGAGAATCTGCTCTCGTTAACCGCTTTGGAATCTTCGAGGGTGAGTGCTTCTATTGACTCGTTGCTACAATCTAGTAGATAGATCTTGGCTTGTTTGTGTGCATGCGGTAGAAATTTTTTGTTTTCCATGCTACGAACCCCTACAGATTCATGGAGCATAACTTGATGTAGACATCGTATGTACTGGCTTTAGAACCTAGCAAGGGTTAAGAAGATACTTTGAGTACGAGCGTACTCAGCAAGTTCACTAGTAAAGGAGTGTTTGATGCACTATATCTACAGCGACAGACCATAGGTCGTAGGCAATGCAAGTTTTCGTAAACATTTCTTCAAAGGTTGCTTTTATTTTGAAAAGCTATGTCCGTCAGCCTTCACGGGTTTACCAGAACTTTCATGGAGTTCCTTTCCCGCCGCGTTCGCTGCTCCTTCCTGAAACAGGGAGTAACAAGTTACAGTTCTTACACTCTGCAGAGGTGCGTCACTTTACCCATGAGAGACCTTAGGTTTTGTTGCACGGCCGAGAGTATGTCCCCGTTCAAACTTCCTTGGTTCAAACTTCCTTGGTTTGAGGCCCAACCTACGATCCAACCTTCTCCGCGACCCCGCATGTCTCCTTTGTGTACGCCAGCCCACCTATTGAATTACGGCTATTGGCAGTACAGACCGTTCAGATGCCGGAACTATCGTGGGACGTTGAGGGCTCCCACCCATATGTTGCATATCCTCTATGAATTACCAATTAATATGCACGCTACGAGTGATAACAGCCATGACCCGCACATCCGGCTCCATGCGAGAGGGAAAAGATACAGCTGACTTCTCCGTCCCATTCCAAATCTCATGGTCAACGCGTAATATACGGCGCAAGAATCACTGGCGACATTGGTTGTTAAGTCCTAGATAATATGTTCCTTTACCACCGGAACTCTTATAGTAGGTTATTACCTCATGGTAAATAACATATAAACACATTATTATGAAAATAGTGATGACAACACAGGATTTGTAGAATACTTTAAAGAAAATAATCAAAGGACATGAGCAAGTGTGAACTTGCCTTTTGTGATTGCAAGATTATGCACTCATGGTCTTCAAGACAATATAAAAGATCCAGTATCTGAAATCAGCATCATTGGTCCGGTAAGGACTAATGTTTAAAGAAGCAAGATGCTATTATGCATAAGTAATGTAATGCAATTTCGTAAACTCAAATCCTGAGATACCGTTGTTATAGGGTTTGGATACTGGAAAGGTTTTCCTTGGAATGTGTGGCCCTTCTAGATTAAGTTTCACACATGTGCTTCTTATTAAGGCTTATGAATGTGTGTGAAACAACATGTAAACATAATGGCATACAACAATGAGATTTACCAATGAGATGTGCTACTCAAGGACTGCTTATATGTGAATTATCTTATCTTCAAGTTTTACCTTGCAAGTGATGACATTTATAAGGAACTGAAGTGTTAACAATCCTAGGTATATAAGTAGAGCTTAATGTAATGTGATTATTATTAATTGTCATTTAATGTTTGAAGTGGCAAAAAGAATAACATTTTAAGAAAATCTTACTCAACTAAGCAGAAGCATTTAAGCTTTTAAGTTAACCTTATGAGGTATTCTTTCTAGTTATAGTCTTTAAGAAAGAAAGAATTACTCCATTTGAATAATGACAGCATTAGTATTTGAGACTTGTCTATCTTGGTTGTTAACTTGGTTGGTTTGGTATTAAGATGCTTTATAACTTAATCATAATAGACCAAAGTTAACTATAAAGCATATAATAAAGTCTTTAGCATTATTTAAAGTATTATAAACTAAAGTTAACTTTAAATACATAGATGGACTTTAGGTGAAATGCTTGTTATACTTATACCTTGTTCACTATATAATGTTTCTTTATAGTTACTTAAGAATGGTATTATTTTTAGTTGGTAATGGTTTCTTTACATTATAAATATATAAAGGGATTTATCTCCCTATAAAGGTGTGGTTTAAGGTTTATGAATAAGTAAACAATATTATTCACTACTTATGAACTCACTATAGTGTTTTTATTTGTTTATAAACTTGTGGTTAATGTAAAGGAATGTTTTTATCTCATTACAATTATTCTTAGAGATTTTAGATTGGATAAGGATCCTTTTATAAAATAATCTACATTAATGGTTAATAGATAGTTTAATAAAAGTGTATTTAAAGTGTGTTAAATCATTTTGACTTCACACCATCAATACTTAAGACTAATACTGTTTATTAGACTCAATTGACTAATTTTTAGAATTATTAGCAACTTTTATCTACCTTTATATGAATTATTAATTAAGGAAATAGCTTTAAATTCAAGTTATTAAAGTGTTTAAATTTTTTTATTTACCTCAAAAGTGGAATATTATATTATTAACATGTAGTTATTATTTTTGCGATCACTTTGATATATTACATTTATTTTTGTGATTTATAACTAATAAGTTATGCTTTTTATAAGGTTTATTACTTTATAAATACTTAATAAATAATAAATATTGAATTAAGGGAAATGATAATACATGATTATAGTTTTAAATTATAGTTCTTATTTTTCTAAGAATTTTAGTATTTTATTTATATTTTTAACATTTACCATTATTAAAATATGATTTATGAAAGTATTATTTCTTATAAAACTTTTATTAAATAATATTTATTTAAATAATCATCATAATAATATTTGATATTAGTTTTAAGTTGTATATTTTATTTTTATGAAAATTTTCATATATTATCCACATTTTTCTGATTTATAAAACAAAAGTTATTAATGAAGCAAGATTTAATCATTTTATTTATATTGGAATTAATATTTTTTTATCTAATTTCTAAACAGAAAAGAAAATTTGTACCTAAGCTAAATCTACCCACGGTCACTGACCAGTGGGCCAGTGACCACGTCATCTTCCACGCGAGCAGTGGACTAAGTCCAACACGCTGACGTGGCTGGGGATGATGCGGTGATGATGTCAGAGTGATGTCATCTAGGGATGAACCTCCGAGATCGACTGTCGATCGATGGATTCCATTTGTGCGCGCGGTTGTGGTTGTGTGTATCGAAAAGAGGATGATGCGAGGAGCCTAGCTATGGTGGCGCCACTCAAAAAGGTCATCGGGGACGGCGGCGCAACGTCGGCGAGCGGCGGTGGCGTCGGGCTCTCGCAGGGAGGAAGATCCAGAGGGAGAGAGAGAGGAAGCGGAAAGGTGCTTGAGCACCAGTGGCTCACCAGGAGCATGGCGGTGGTGGTGGTGAGGCGAGGCGAGCACGGGAGTCACCAAAATCGAAGGAGGAAGCGGTAGCCGGAGCTCCGGAAGGCGGTGTCCTTGTCGATGATTGGGAGCTCCTCGTGTTGATTCCTTCTGCGATGCTGCTCACCGCGGCGAGGCGAAACTTCCAGGAGCCACGGCGAGGCTTGGGGCGGCCGGAGACGGCGGGGCTCGATGGTGTCTATGAGCTCTAGGGTTAGGGTTTGCGCGCTGGAGAAGAGAGGAGAGGAAATGACGTGCTAGGGTTCGTCCTTGGTGAGTCAGAGGGTATTGTAGATGACGGCGGGCGGCGGCACGAATCCTGGCGCACGCCGATGCGGCGGAGCTCGACAACGAGCTTCTTGCTCGATCCGTCGACGAGGAAGACGATGGGGAAAGAGACAACGAAGGGGTACGGGCCAGTGTCGGGCCGCACTTGGGCCAGATGGGCTGCATTCGAGCTGCTCGCCGAGTAGCAGATAGGGAGAAGGGAAAATGGGCTGGGTCCAGAAGCTGTATTCCTCTATTTTTTTCTTTCGGTTTGTTTTCCTTTTCTGTTTTATTTTTCATCATTTGTATTTTTCATTTGTTTTAGGAATATTTCTTTATAAAGGTTCTTTGCTGAATACAAGCATTAATAATAAGTTATTTTGAACTATTTGTGAACATTTATTATATAAAGTTATCACTTCTTTATTTTCCTATACATATGTATATATTTTTCTTTTTGTATTTGTAGGATCCTTTGATATGAATTTAATTTATCTAATAGCCATGAACTTATTAAAGAATGTATTACTATTAATCCATGAGTTTTGATTCTTATTGATTTATAATATTAAAGAAATTTTTAGATATGTTGATCCTTCGTTATTATTTGATACATAAAGTTTTGAGTACTTAATAGGGTTAATATTATTCTCATAATTTATGGAATAGTAATGTATATATTTTATTATTACTACATAAGAGTTAAAGTTTGAATTGAAAATACTTACCATAAGTTCTTTGAAGATTAATATTCTCATATTTCTTTTATTGATGTGAATAAGGGTTAATGGCTAAACATATTATCTTTATGTTTATGATCTTTATTAATATCACCCTTTAAAATAAATAGTTATGCATATATGATTGAAATAAAAGTAGGGTTTTAAATTGTAATTGTTTACCATGGGTTTTAGGAGTTTTAATATTTTTGTTCATCCTTTTATTTATATGAATAAAGATTATTGGTTAAGACAGATTGTCCTTATGTTGGTGTTCAAGAATGACTTCATCTTTTATGCAAGAAAGTTATTTCCTAGAAGGTCTTATGGAAAATAATTGATAAGGATAACTCCTAAGTACATATAATTATGATATTTAGGAATGACAAAGATGTGCTTATGTGATTTGCTATAGGAAACTATTCCTATAAAGTTGTATGGAAATAAGATGATAGATCAATAATATGAAATGAATATTATGTTTGGTTTAAGATTTTAAGTTGAGTGTTTACCAAGAATTCCTATATTCTATAATTCACAATCCTGGACTTCTAATTAAGGAATTCCTTTCCTAGATATACTACTTCTCTATGTCCATCATCATGTGCTAACATGATGAGCTTTGCTTTACAGAATATTCTTATCCACCTTTTATTCTTCTAAATCCTTTTGTAAGTCCAATGATCTTGACACTAAAGCTTTCATAATCTTCTCATATTCTTCCTTAAGTGTTTAGTATTTCCCAAGAGAAAACTACTACTTCTATAATCCAATGTTACTCTAGCATCATCTTTTTCATACTATCTTGTCTCTTCTTGACTCCAGTATCTAATACTCCAACCTCACATTATATTAACGTGACTTGTAATGACTAATCTAAGATAATATATCTATATTAGGGTTCAATCATGTTTTATCCACCAATGTCACTTATACAAGGTATAAGCATTCAATATTGATGAGTAAGGCATGATCATTATAATCTTTTGATCCTTTATGGTTTAGGTTTCCAGTTTGCTAATCAAGGTGACATGGTTATACCCTACGGGTACGTGACTTCAGCATACCTGGTCTAGCCCAAGGAAGGCCCACAGTAGATATACACTGGCCCATGAAGATTTTCGGGTGGCCAAGGCCCATGACGCCTTCGGATCCTTGGAGAACAAGACTAGCGGAGATAGGAAATTCAAAGGGGTAAAACCCTAGAACTTGTAACCGACTAGGACTATGCCCGGGACCTGCCTAAGTCTATATAAAGGCCAGGAGGGCACGTCCTAGATCTCTCGACTCATACTTTCGCACACGCATCCACGCCAGATCGAATCTGCGCACCCTGTAACTTTCGGTTCTGCCGTAATCAAGAGCAGACAAGCAGGAGTAGGGTTTTCCCTCTGGGGGCCTGAACCTGGGTAAATCTCGTGTCCCCTAGTTGCTTGTCTGTTAACCGTGCCACGATATCCAGCATCCTCATCTTCTCCAAAACCCAAGTCCATAACAATGGGCATTGACGATATTATACCTCGTCAATTGGCGCCGTCTGTGGGAATTGGGGCTGCTGATTGTGCGGTCGTGACGGTTCTGACCCGATCGATCTACAACTCCGCGGTGACGGAGAGTCACCTCCTCTTCAGCGCTTTCGACTTCACCGCCCACTCGCCGGCCACCATGAAGGATTTCGAGCCCGTAGGCGACAGACTCGAAATTTTGTTCGGGAGCTTCTGCTTCCAGGTGGGACAAACTGGCACCCTCCGCCTCCCTGAGCGGGTGCCCGTGCCGTCAATCAGGCCTGCTTCGTGGGCTCCACACCCCGTGCTACGCACGTCACCATCGACAGATGAGTTCTACAGCAGCAGCAGCTGCAACTCCGATCTGTGCGATCCACCTTCGGATGAAGGGACCTACGGTTCCGGATCCGAAAGCTGCGGCAGCAGCCGACCAATCTACAAGCGCTATCTGTGCGCCGCAGTCATCCAAACCGACGAGGAAACGCCTAACCCGCCGCCCAATCGAAACGGTGAAAACAGAAGAAGCCAGTCCCCCCCACCCAACAGGGAAAGCAACGGCCACGTCATCCAACTTAACAAAGAAGGATGGGTCCAGGCTCGCCGTGCCGTCGCAGGCGACATCGTCTTACCTGCAGACGCCTCACGTGACCTACTAATGGCATACCACTACCTCCTCATCGAGGAGCACAAGAAACAAGTCAAGATACAGGAGACGCTCGACAAATGCAAGCAAGCAGCCTCCGAGTCCAGCGCGCGATGAGCTGCGCTCTCCGCCATCGCACCCGGCTCTAGCACAAACGGAAACCAAGGAAACAAGCACCGCTCACGGGTGGAAAACATGGATCCCAAGGAGCGGCGCGACGTGACCCGAACTCTCCACACATCGTTCATGGATATGGATGCCGACGGCAACATCATCCCGAAGACGCCACAAGCTGCGATCATGGCAGCCACTGCGTATCTCGCGGCTCACCCACCTCCGGAAGGGGACCCGAAAAGGGCCATGCATAGGTCCGCACTTACCGGACTAGGACTAATCGGAGCTGCGCTCCACAAAGACGCTCCTGCGGAGCCGAAGAAGAAAGCTCCGGCCATGCGCAACGGAGCCCCACCCCCTCATCCGAAGAGGAAGAGGAGCACGATCTTCCTCGAAGGAAGAAGAACTCGCACCGCCATAAACGCGACTACGACGCCAGAGACAAGCTTACACAGCGCAAGATCGATAAAGCACGCGCTAAACGCGCATGCTCGTCCGAATCTGAGATGGATGAAGACGAAGGAGAACTCTGCGGAGCTCGATGCTTCAGCAGATCCGTTCGGCGAACGCAGATGCCACGCAACTTCAAGATTCCTTCGGATACTCCGAAGTTCAATGGCACGCAAGATCCAAAGTCCTGGCTCAGTGACCATCTGTCATCCGTCAAGCTTCACGGAGGCAACAAAGAAACCGCCATGCAATGCCTTCAGCTGCAGCTGACAGGCGCGGCGCGGGTCTGGCTTAGCAGCATGTCATCAGGATCCATCCGAAGCTGGGAGGAGCTCGCTTATAGCTTCATCCGAAATTTCAAAGGCACCAGCAAGAGGCCCGCCTCAATCGAAGAGTTGCGAGCCTGCACTCAGAGAACGGGTGAATCTATTCGCTCGTACATACTACGCTGGTCTACAACCAAGAACTCCGCAGCACACATCTCCGAAGAGCGGGCCATCGACGCCTTCAGGGACGGCGTCAAGCGCCCAGACTTCAAGGAGGAACTTGGGCGTGTAAAGCCCAAGACACTTGACCACCTCATGGAAATCGCCAACAGTTGGGCAGATGGCGAAGATTGCATCCAGCGAGCGCAATCAGATGAAGAGGACGACTACGGCCGAAGAGGCGAACGCCGCAGCAAGAGGAGATCGCGCGTCTACGAGGACCGCGACGGACCCGACATGGTCGCGGCCGGCTACACCGACCGCCGTAACGACAACAGCCGCAACAGCGGAGGATACCGCAGCGGAAACTTCCGCGACAACGGACGACCAACGCAGTCGTGGCAACGCCGCGACCGCGACAACGGACCCTCAGCATTCGACAAACTTTTGGGTCCATGCACCATCCACTTCTACATCGACAAACAGGATGGCAAAAAGAAAGCCAGCCACATGCTCAAGGACTGCTGCGAGTTCCAGAAACTCAGCGAAGGCATGGTGCAGATGAGGCAACAACCTCCAATTCCTGCGTTCAGAAGCGCACCTACGCCAGGTGAAATAGCACACGGAGCTCCTCCACCGCCGCCTATTGGAGGCCCAAATCAACCAGTCGCACCAGCGCAAAACAACGCCGGGGTCCCATACCCCCCACCAAAGGGAGCACTAAACATGATCCAGAAGGGACGCCCCACAAACAGGATGCAGAAGAAAATCACCCGACAAATCAACTTGGCCGTGGCAACTCCGCCCGCAATCCCTGAGTACCTCAGCGGATCGGAGTCCTGCATCACATTCACTCGCGCGGATCACCCTTGCCAGATCCCTCGCCCAGGTCATGCTGCCCTGGTGCTGGAGGCGCAGATCGGAGGCTTCGAGATGAGTCGCGTCTTCATGGACGGCGGCAGCGGCATCAACCTAATGTTCGCAAGCACCCTAGCGGCTATGCGGATCCCGCAATGCAGCCTGGAACAATCAGACACAACGTTCCACGGCATTGTCCCAGGGAAGGGCATATTCCCCCTGGGCAAAATAGGGCTCGACGTCATCTTCGGGAAGCCGGACAACTTTCGGCAGGAGCGCCTAGAATTCGAAGTGGTGGACTGGCCGTCGCAATACCACGCCATCCTGGGGCGTGTAGCATTCGCAAGATTCCTGGCCGTCCCACACTACGCATACCTACTACTCAAGATGCCAGGACCAAGGGGCGTCATCACAGTCCACGGGAGCTTCACCCGATCAGACTAATGCGACAGGGATTTCAACAAAATCTCCCAGTCTTTCGGCATGCAAGACGAGCTTGAAAGGCTCCGCGAGGTGACGGACAATGGGCTACCCCCAGTCACAAGGCAGAACGCACCTGACATGTCCTTCGACTCCACCGTCAACACCAAGAAAGTGCAGGTCCATCCGACGGATGCCTCCAAGACGGAGCTGATCGCCAATGACCTCTGCGCCGCATAGGAAGGCGCGCTCGTCGAATTCCTCCGTGAGCGCTGGGAAATCTTCGCCTGGTGTCCTGCGGACATGCCAGGAGTTCCCAGGGAATTCGCCGAGCATGCACTCAATGTCTTTCCAGACACCAAGCCAGTCAAGCAATCCATCCGAAGACTGTCGCAGCAGACTTCATCCGGGAAATCAACAGATTACTCGCAGCAGACTTCATCCGGGAAATAAAGGAAAGCGAGTGGCTGGCAAACACGGTGATGGTCCCAAAGAAGGACACGGACATCCTGCGGATGTGTGTGGACTTCACATCACTAAATAAGCACTGCCCAAAGGACCACTTCCCTCTTCCTCGGATCGACCAGATCATCGACTCGACTGCAAGTTGTGAGAAACTCTCCTTCCTCGACGCCTACTCAGGCTATAACCAGATTCGACTCAAGGTCGAAGATCAAGAGAAAACGGCGTTCATCACACCGTTCGGAGTATTCTGCTACAACACAATGCCCTTCGGGCTAAAGAACGCAGGTGCCACGTACCAGCGATGCATGCAGGCCTGCCTCAAGGACCAGATCGGTCGCAACGTCCAAGTCTATGTCGACGACATAGTAATAAAAACCAAGGAGGCAAGGACACTTATCGACGATCTCCGCGAGACGTTCGACAACCTTGATCGCTATAGGATCAAGATCAATCCAGAAAAGTGCGCCTTTGGCGTCCCCTCGGGTCAGCTGCTCGGATACTTCATCTCTCAACGATGGATCGAGGCAAACCCGAAGAAAATCAAAGCCATCATGATAATGGAGAAGCCAAAAAACCTTAAGGACGTTCAGCAGCTCGCGGGAAGAGTAGCGGCACTAAGCAGGTTCATCAGCCGCATGGGCGAGAAGGCCCTACCATTCTACCAGCTGCTGCGCAAAGCCGACAAGTTCGAGTGGACACCAGAAGCCAACGACGCATTCGAAAGCCTCAAGCGGCTCCTCTCCACCTCGCCCGTTTTGGTCACGCCAAAGGAGCGCGAGCCCCTGCTGCTGTACATAGCAGCCACACACCAGGTGGTCAGCACCGTACTCGTGGTCGAACGACCCGAAGAAGGCAAGACCCACGGGGTCCAGCGCCCAATTTACTACCTCAGCGAGGTACTCACTCCAACAAAACAGCGGTACCCGCACTAACAGAAGCTAGCCTACGGCGTGTTCATGATGGCTCGACGACTGAGCCACTACTTCCAGGAGCATCAGGTGATGGTCGTCAACGAGGCACCCCTGAACAGCATCCTGAATAACCCAGAGGCCACAGGACGCGTGGCCCTGTGGGGCATCGAACTATCACCCTTGGACATCGTCTACGAGAAGCGACACGCAATAAAATCTCAAGTCCTTCCGGATTTCCTGGTGCACTGGATGGAGCTGCAGCTGCCTGACACCCCAGACATGTCGCAGTCCTGGACAATGCATTTCGACGGCTCCAAACGCGAAGCCGGAGCAGGGGCAGGAGTCATACTGACCTCCCCGCAAGGTGACAAGATGAAGTACGTTCTTCGGATGAAATTCAGAGCCTCCAACAACGAGGCCGAATACGAAGCCCTCATCCATGGCATGAAGATGGAAAAAATATGCGGCGCAACGCGCCTGGTCATCTACGGTGACTCCAACCTTGTCGTACAGCAGACGATGAATGAGTGTGACGCACACGCCGACAACATGATCGCGTACCGCGCGCTATACAACGCACTCGAAGGAGAATTCGACGGCTGTGAACTTCGGCACGTTGGAAGAGAGAGCAACGAGGAGGCCGATAGACTCGCCAACATCGGCTCCACTTGTGCAAAGGTACCACCAGGTGTGTTCCTCGAACAGATCTGCGTGCCATCCATCAAGCGGAAATTCCCCAAGGGATCACCCGAAGAAGCAGAACACTCGGGGGCTACGCTACCCAAAGGTCATGAAGGACCCGAAAAGTTGGATACCGAAGTTTCCATGGTCAACCTGATGCAGGTCATGGCAGTCGAAGAAACTTGGACACATCCATACCTCCAGTTCCTGATAAACGGAGAATTGCCTGACAGCCCGACAGATGCCCGGCGCATATCTCGTCGGTCAAAAGCCTTCACCATCATCAACGGTGAGCTGTACAAACGCAGCATTACGGGTGTACTTCAACGGTGTGTCACCATTGACGACGGCAAGGCCATACTCCAAGACATCCATGAGGGCATCTGCGGCACCACGCAGGTAGCCGCTCCCTTGTCGCCAAAGCTCTGCGAGAAGGATTCTACTGGCCAACGACCATGAGCGACGCGAAGGACATTGTCCGAAGATGCAACGGGTGCCAACGGTTTGCCGACAAACCGCACGCACCCGGGTCCGAACTTCGACCCATACCCATAGCTTGGCCTTTTGCCCAATGGGGCCTCGACATGATAGGCAAACTGCCAAAGTCCTCGAAAGGGGGACACGTCTTCCTCCTGGTCGCAGTCGACAAATTCACCAAGTGGATCGAGGCCATGCCAGTCACCAACCAGAAGGGCAAAACCGCTGTCAAATTCTTCGAATCCATTGTCTACAGGTTCGGCGTACCGCACAACATCATCACCGACAACGGATCGAAATTCATCTCCGAAGAATTCCAGGACTTCTGCGAAGGCCTCGGGATCAATATCACGTATGCCTCAGTGGCACACCCGCAAACAAATGGGCAAGTGGAAAAGGCCAACGGCCTAATCGGCGCCGGCATAAAGAAGCGCCTCATGAGCTCACTCGAGCACAAAGCTGGAAACTGGACGAAAGAGCTACCGTCTGTCCTGTGGAGCTTACGGACTACGCCAAATAGCTCCACCGGCTACACACCGTTCTTCATGGTGCACGGAGCTGAGGCCGTGCTACCAGCCGAAGTACGCCACCAGGCTCCACGAGTCGTCACTTACAACGAAGCCGAATCCACGACTGCACTCGAAGATGCCGTCGACACACTCGACGAAGCACGGGATATAGCAGCAGCTAGATCAGCGGTGTACCAGCAAAGTCTCCGCAACTACCACAGCCGCCGGCTGCGCCCAAGGTCCTTCATCGAAGGAGACCTCATCTTGCGAATCAAGCAAAAGCGACCGAATAAATTCGAGTCACCATGGGAAGGACCCTATGTCATCACCGAAGTCATCCCAGGTGGCGCCTATCGCCTCAAACACGTGGAGTCTGGAGTTGCATACTCCAACCCATGGAACGTCTCGCACCTGCGACGATTCTACCCGTAGCAACCTACCCCCTTTTTACTTTCAATAAGGCTTTCAGCCAAGGCTACTCAGCCGAACCATGTACCTCCTCCATTACGATATAAATAAAGCTAAGTGTCTCGCCCCCAACCTTCGGTTGACTATTTTTTCCGCAACTTTACTACATGCTACATACGCACTCGGGGGCTCCCCCCACCTCACGATTTCATCGACTGAGGACCAAACGTGTACACCTGAGTAGCTGACCACGTCAGGCAAACGAAAATGGCACGTACTCAATCAAAGCACTGCGTGCTCACAAACAAGCAAACCTTTACAACAAAGGGCACAAAACGCCCAGCCGCAATATACAAATTTTACATCTATCTGTTTATTTTTAGGTCCTACCTATTCTGAAGAATAACCTGAGCACGCTGCTCAAACAAATCTACAATCTGTTCGGCATACTGCCTTACAGCCGCGTAATGCGGACGCATGTTCCACTCACCACCATCCGGTCGAAGAGGTGGCCCAGTCGCCACAGCAGCCAAATCTACGTCAGGGTGGTGCACCCTCACAAGAGACAAGGCAGCCTTCACCCCTGCGACGAGCTGCTGCCGCACCAGCTCCTTGACATTGCTGGAACTCCAAAACTTCGTCAGAAGACCTGCAAGGGTCGTCGGCACGGCATCCAAAGGAAACATGACGTGCAGCACCGAGGAAAGTGACGTCTGCACCTGGCGGAGCACCCGCAAAACCTAATAGACACGATCCTGCACCGTCGCCAGAACCATGGCGCGATCGCGATCCATCCAGAAGAAGCCGCCGGCCTCCATGTCCTGTTGAGTCAAGCAATTGACTCAAACAGCGATACGCTCCTTTTCTTCCCTCGGAGCAAGATTGGCACCTGCGACAACCGCACAAAAAAAGAATAAGGCCAGCAGGCTCACCCCAAGAACTGAGATACAACCCGAAATAAGGATCAACTTACATTGCAGCTGCTCGGACAGCCGACCCAGCTCCGCCATCAAATATTCCTCTCTGGCTGTGCCACGATCTGCCTTGGATTTCCAAACGTCGGCATGACCGCGTAACCCGAGCAAATCCCTCTCCAAGCTGCGCACGCGATCCTGAAGAAAAGCGAGCTGCGAGGAATCATCCAATGATGGTCGCAAGGGCCTTTCGGATGAAGTGTCAACTGGGTCAGCACCCGAAGGAACCTATAGCAGCAGAAAAGAGAAGGCACACAGACATTCAGCCAAAGATAGTGAACAACTCGGAAGAATTCATTAACATATATAAGGCCACTACGTGGCACAAGGATGGTACTACAAAAGATATTTACAAACAAAAGAAGACTACAAACTACCCTACGTCTACTATGCCTAAGGTGCAGGACACTGAGTCGCCTCAAAACCAGACTGCCTAGCTTTGGCCTTGCCCTATTGCCGCAGTGCGTACTCAGACAGCAAGTCAATGAGCTTGGGCCCATATCGTCTGCAGCAAGCGGAGTAGGCGGCGAAGGCTACCTCGGATCCATCCGCAGCCGTCGGCATCCGAGAAGTGATCTGGGGCAGGTCCAGCTCCGCCCCAGCCGCCATGGCCATAGCCAGCCCGACGGACGCGCCGATGCCCTTCTTCTTGCGCTTGTACGCCGCAGGCGCTTCGGCCGACAGAGCCTCTGCTAGAGCGTCCACATCATCCAGGGCTGCGCCCTTCGGGAAGAGCTCCTGGTAGAAGCGACCAAGGACCTCCTTCGCCTTGGCAAGGGAGTTGACGACGGTGCTGCAGCGGTCTTCGACCGCCACAGTGGCATCATCTAGAGCACTCTCGTGCTCCAGAGCACCGCGGTCGAACTCGATTCCTGCAGCATCCGAGACAAAAACAAAGAATAACATGAAGAAAGGCAGCATAGAAGAAGATCCGTATAAAAAGAAACAAGTCCAAAAGCTTGTACTCACCCGAAATGGCCTTGGCAGCAGCCATGAGCTTATCCGCCACCCCTCTTTCACGAGCAGCCGCAACGGTGGCCAGCTGCTCCTGACGATCTGCGGCCTCCTGCTGCAGACGCTCCTTCGCTTCGGCTGCCTTCGTCAGCTCCAGCTCAAGGCGCTCTTTCGCACCAGCGGCGGCTTCGGCCTTCTGCTCCGATTGGCCAAGGCTCTTCTTAAGAGCGTCAATCTCACAGAGCGAGTCGTTATGCTCCTCTGCATTTAAGACAAACAAGTGTCAAAGAACAGGTCCAGGACAAACAAGAGAGGTATTAAAAGGCAGACGGATACCTTGAAGCTGCCGCAGCTTCGCCTCCAGCGTCAAGCGCTCCTCTACCAGCCGCTTGGCCTCTTGGACAAAAGGCTGCAGAAAAAGGCAATAGCAGTAAGAAAAGGACTTGGGGGCTACACCCAACACAAAGAAGCAAAAACAACACCAGCACACGAAGACACTCGGGGGCTCCCCCCGTGACAGGAAGCAGAAAACTTACATGCTCCGAAGGCGAGCCCGAAGGCCCGCCTGCGAAATTCTGAGGCGCAACCACCAGCCCCTCCCGCACAGGAGGAACTTGTCACATCCCAAGATTTTCCAAATCTTGTAATGTGAAAATAAATGAATAAAATAAAACTTTGTTTGATTTTCAGAGCCAGAAGAAACTTTTTGAATTCAATTGGAACTTCAAACCCATTTGAATTAAATAAAATCCTAAAGGGATTCATAAAGATAAACATTTAATAAAAGAAATTAAAATGTTTTGGAAATACTATTTTGGATCTCTTAATAAAAGATTTGGTATTTAAAGGAAAAGATGGATTTATAAATAAGGATTATTTTATAAAGCCAATTAAAACCTTGGCCAAGCTTTTGAATTAAAACATTTTATTTTAAATAAAAAAACAAAAGTTTGTTTAAAAATAATAAAGGATTGCTTAATAAAATAATAAGGAATTAATATCCAAATTTTATTCAAATAAAAGCTTTTACCATTTTAATTAAAACATCAAAACTTATTAAATTGTTTTAAATAGGTTTTTCAAGTATTTTATATTCTCTAATAAAACCTACTAAAGTGTTTAGGCTTTATTTTAGATTTCAAAATAAATAACTCAATAAAACAAATTCTATTTTAACAAGGAAAGTCTATTGTATTTATTTAATAATGGACTCTAAAATAAAGTGGTATTTTATTTTAAATAAATATTTCAAGTATCTTATAATTTCAAATAAAACCTACTGATTTAGATTTGAAAGTGTTTGGATTTTAAATGAGGTTTTTATTGAATAAATCAAGTCATGTTAAATAAATAAAGGTCCATTTTATTTAATTAAAGAATGGATCAATAAAATTATTATTTTATTTTATTTTATTTTGGGCTTTTGTCCATGTTACTAAACAGAACTAATTTTAATATTACAAAGTTTGAGTGTTGTTTGAATTGATTGAACCATGTTTGTTTGATAGAAATTTCAAAACAGAATTCAGAAATAGAAAAAGAAAAGAATTACAGGAAGAAAAAAAAATGGAAACGGACTGGCCCAGCTAACCTAGCCCATTCCAGCCCAGTATCAGCCCAACTCCCCTCCCCCGAAAGAAAACGTTTCACACTCCTTTTTAAACCCACAAAGCAACTGACATGTGGACCTCCCTCTTCCTCCTTTTCCCACTGACGCAACGGCCCCACTCCACTGTTCTTCCTCTCCACCCCGCTCGACCGTTCCTCCCCGTTCCTGACAGTAAATTTCGCGTCGTCAATTCGACTTAATGCCACGATTAAACCTCGCAGTGATCACGCGAGTTAAATCCCCTCTTCCTCCTCTTTCATTCCCCCCAAACCCATGCCTCGAGAGCCACCAGGCTGTCGCCAATCTTCACTGCACCGTCGCCGTCTCCGACGAGTTCACGGCCAAATTCCAGCGGCATCTCCTCGCCCTTGTCTTCCCGAGCAAGCAGGTAGATTCGCCAGACCCAGGAGCACCGCTCTGTAACCTCAGCTTCCCCGCGGACACCCCTGAGCCTCGCCAACGACAACCTCCAGTACCGCCGCCGTCTGCCTCTACTTCGACGACGCCCACAGGTTAATTTCGACCACCCCGTGCCTTCTAGATCACACACACATCTTTGCCATAGTCTTGTGCAGCTAACCCATTCCTCCGTTTGGCTTCTCGTGATCCACAGCGTCGCCTCCGACCTCGACCAGAGCCAGCCGTCGCCATACCGAACTCCGGCGAGGAATTCCTCTTGACCTCGTGCGCCCCTTCACCAGCCAGTGCCTCCTTGAGCTCCCCCAGACGTCTGCGAACACGGTGAACATCCTCTCCCTCCTTCTCGCTTCCTGTAACGCCGGCGACACCACTGACAAGCCGCCGCCGCCGCCGCGCGTCAGAGCCCAGCGCCGCCCGCTTATGGTCGGGATACTGAGAGCCGTCCGATCTTAATCCGATGGATAGGATAGAGTAACTTAAACGTGAAAGGGTACGTCTCCAGAGCCGCACGATTTATTTAGATCTAACGCACAGCAGCACGCGATCCAGACGAACCGGTACGGGCGAATAGGAACAAGCCACGTGGCCAGGTTCTGATTAAAAACAGATTTTGAAATCAGATTGAAATGCCATTTTGAAAACCCTATAACTTTCAAACCACACGTCCAAATTTGGCAAATTTTATATCAATGGATTTAGGAGAACAATCCCTAGCCAACCATGACCTTAGTTTGACAAATAGTATATGTTAGCTTGGTTGAATTTGCAGAAACTTTTGTATGCTTGTTTAGAGTATAAAAATTATTTAAAAATGATTTTTGGATTAAAACTTTTGCAAAATGGTTTTTTGTGACCTTACTGACCCTAGGAACCAACCTTTGGTGTTAAAAATGATTTTGGTAAAATTTAGGTTGAATTACTTAACTTAGCCAATTTCTAGCCAAATAAAATTATTGATTTTATTATGAAAATGTTTATGGAAAGGAAACTTTGAGAAAATAGTTTGGACCAAACTTACTGACCCAAAAACACCAAGCTTTTCAATAGCAACTCATTTGGTGAACAACTTAAGAGTTTTTCCTTAATAAAAACATTTTTCACCACATGAAATGATGAATGGATTTAAAAATAGTATTTGGACAAAACCCTCTTGCTAATGACTTTGCCACTTTGGTAAATGACCAATTTGGATATTACAAAGTTTAGAAATCCCATGGAGACCCCTCTGCAAATAAAACTATCTTGTGCATGCTCTCATGCATGAATTAGTTTCCATTGTTTTGTGTGTGTGAAATTGTTTGAGTGACTTTGGTTTGGAATGTGAATTGAATTTGTGTTTGCTTGATTGATTTGTAGTGAAGTGTGAGACTAGCAAGATCAAGGAGTGAACCACCATTCCCTACCAAAAAGGCAAGTGATGCTTCATACTTTTTGTCCCATTACTTTCACTATGCATTAGTGATTTTGCTAAGTAAAACTTGCATGGATTTTGCTAAGTATAAACCTTGCTATAGGAAACCTAGTAGATGAATCCTTAGTAGGATTTTCATAAGTTAAAGATTCCTACTACTATCAAGCTTAGCCTAGCTAATAGAAAACATGGGTGGAATATATATTCACACTATGGAAAAATATTCTAAGTCTGAGGACTTAAGTTTTGTTTAATAAAACAACTAAGTTAATGAATCACCTGGGTGGAATGGGCTTGCTTGGTGGAGAATGGTTGAGTGGTTCACAATGCCATAGGCTTGGATTGTGTATCTCACTTGTGGTATGCCACCCAGGAACAAAGAGATTTGAGATGTCAAATGTTGAGAAGCTTCAAGTGCAACCACTTGGCAATATGGGCTCTGCCATGATCATATAGGTTGCAAGAACTTAGCCATATGGACAGTGGGTGGTAGTGTTTGATAGGTTGGAGCGCGTCCATTTTGGTCTAAGGGAAGGCTTCTGAAAGATCTTGTCTTGGGAAACCAAGTCTTGTGGGGAAAGTGCACCACCTCTGCAAAGTGTAAAATCTAAGTACTTAGCCATGTCCCTGGTAAAGGACAATTTGAGCATCAAGACATGGAAGCAATCAAGAATCTCATCATTCAAATTTCTAAATTAAAACTTGTGGTTTGAACAAGGGTTGTTTGAATTCTTCAATCATTGATGGAGAGATGGCTTGGTACAAGGATCTTGAAATCTTTGATTGAGAAAAATGATTTTGTCAAGCAATAACTTAGTATTTTCAAAATGATAAGAAAAATCTATTTTGAGCAATGCAAGCCTCAACTCCACTTAGCCAAATGCATATAGATGATAGACTCCACTATACTATCATAGTATCACTTGCCAATACAATTCAAATGTATTGACCCTTGTGGCTGTAACTTGTATGTTGCAGGTTTGAATGTTTTTAGTGAAGATTGATTGATTAGGATTACAAAGTCTACAACCAACATCTGCTTGTGGCACTTTGAAGATGAAGGACCCCATGCTTATAGTTATTCCGCTGCAATGTAATGTAATAGCCATATGAGCTATGTTTGATGTAATAAACTTATGTTATTCCTGGTTATAAAGTTATATTATGACCTTTGTTTCTTGATATTACATCTTAACTGTGGATGCTAGCTATTGATCCAGGGACTAGCATTGTAAAACACAGGAGGAATCTACCTTATTAGGTTGAGACCCCTACAGATGGTATCAGAGCATTGTGTTGCCTGTAGGATTTGTAAACCTAGGATTGGACAAAAACCCTTAAAAAAATAGGAGTTATATTTTGATCCAAAACTTATTTACAAAAACACTTGTAACCTCTTTCCTTAACCATTTTGGTTTCAACTCTACTTCTCTTCTACTTCAACTTGATGGAAAACCTACCCATGACCAAGGACTACACTATGTGCAAAAGACTTCTTCAACATCTTCAGCTCTAATGACTTCAACTTCTTCAACTCTAATGACTTCAACATCTTCAGCATATTCACCAAGGACTTCCAACTTGGAAACCACTAAGGACTACAAGTGAAACAAGGAAATCCTACTCAAGATTTAGAGACTGAGGGAATGCAAAATAAGAAGGAACCATCAACAACTTTGAAGAATTGTGACCAAGAGTTTTTCTCAAGGAAACCAAGATCTCATGCAAGAAGAATCAACAAAGAAGGAAAGAAAGATCACAAGTGAACCATATAGATGGACCACCATATTTTAGTTAAGTCAAAACCACCAACTTATGTGGTGTAACAAAAATATTTTGTTGCCTAAGTATGTGCTTGAACCTTGTTTGAGTGAAATGTTTGATTTGTGATTGCTTGCACATTGCTTGTGCGAATTGTGATGTGTGTGATTAGAATTGATTCCTTAGAAAAACCTTTTACCTATTCTAATCTCCCTTCAACCCAAACAGATGACTACTCCAAGAAACTCCAACATCAAGGTTGATGACAAACAAGAAGACAACATGAGAGAACTTATAGCAACCCAAAACCAGTTGAGCCAAGAGACAACTCAGCTTTTAGACAACAACAATGGACTAGACCCAGCCATACAAACGATTTTGAAACTTTAATCCCAATTGTTGCAAGGATTGGTTACTCAAATGATCAACATGGGAGAAAACTTTTCCCAAAGAGCTAATGACAACAAGGATGACAAAATGTTATTCTAAAAGGAACCCAAGTTAGCAATACTTGTGGAGACAAGGATAATACATCCAAGGAGCATGAAGATCAATGCCTCAAGAAGAGAGAAAGATCTCCCACCTATGAAGAACATGAACTAGAAGAACTCCTAGCTTTGGAGAGACCCAACAAGAAGAAGAAAGACATAAGCCAAGTGCAATGTTACAACTGCAAAGAGTTAGGACATTATGCAAACTACTGTCCAGAAAAGATGAAGCATAAGATAAACCAGCCTATGAGGGATATCAACCTTGTCACATGTTTCAACTGCAAGAATCCAGGACACTATGCAAGCAACTGTCCAGAAAGGATGAAGAACAAGTTGAACAAACCTATGGAGAAGCTCAACCTTGGCCATCAGTCAAGAAATGGAAACCAAGGACAATGAAAGAGTTACTTAGAGAAGTTTTCCCCAGGATCCCAAGAAGGACAATATGTAATTTTTGTTTGAAAATTTTTAAGGGTGGTAGTACCCTAGTTGTTTTAAACTTGCTTGTAACCCTAGCCTCCCCAAATCTCGGGACGAGATTTATTTTAAGGGTGGTAGCCTGTCACATCCCAAGATTTTCCAAATCTTGTAACGTGAAAATAAATGAATAAAATAAAACTTTGTTTGATTTTCAGAGCCAGAAGAAACTTTTTGAATTCAATTGGAACTTCAAACCCATTTGAATTAAATAAAATACTAAAGGGATTCATAAAGATAAACATTTAATAAAAGAAACTAAAATGTTTTGGAAATACTATTTTGGATCTCTTAATAAAAGATTTGGTATTTAAAGGAAAAGATGGATTTATAAATAAGGATTATTTTATAAAGCCAATTAAAACCTTGGCCAAGCTTTTGAATTAAAACATTTTATTCTAAATAAAAAAAAAGTTTGTTTAAAAATAATAAAGGATTGCTTAATAAAATAATAAGGAATTAATATCCAAATTTTATTCAAATAAAAGCTTTTACCATTTTAATTAAAACATCAAAACTTATTAAATTGTTTTAAATAGTTTTTTCAAGTATTTTATATTCTCTAATAAAACCTACTAAAGTGTTTAGGCTTTATTTTAGATTTCAAAATAAATAACTCAATAAAACAAATTCTATTTTAACAAGGAAAGTCTATTGTATTTATTTAATAATGGACTCTAAAATAAAGTGGTATTTTATTTTAAATAAATATTTCAAGTATCTTATAATTTTCAAATAAAACCTACTGATTTAGATTTGAAAGTGTTTGGATTTTAAATGAGGTTTTTATTGAATAAATCAAGTCATGTTAAATAAATAAAGGTCCATTTTATTTAATTAAAGAATGGATCAATAAAATTATTATTTTATTTTATTTTATTTTGGGCTTTTGTCCATGTTACTAAACAGAACTAATTTCAATATTACAAAGTTTGAGTGTTGTTTGAATTGATTGAACCATGTTTGTTTGATAGAAATTTCAAAACAGAATTCAGAAATAGAAAAAGAAAAGAATTACAGGAAGAAAAAAAAATGGAAACGGACTGGCCCAGCTAACCTAGCCCATTCCAGCCCAGTATCAGCCCAACTCACCTCCCCCGAAAGAAAACGTTTCACACTCCTTTTTAAACCCACAAAGCAACTGACATGTGGACCTCCCTCTTCCTCCTTTTCCCACTGACGCAACGGCCCCACTCCACTGTTCTTCCTCTCCACCCCGCTCGACCGTTCCTCCCCGTTCCTGACAGTAAATTTCGCGTCGTCAATTCGACTTAATGCCACGATTAAACCTCGCAGTGATCACGCGAGTTAAATCCCCTCTTCCTCCTCTTTCATTCCCCCCAAACCCCATGCCTCGAGAGCCACCAGGCTGTCGCCAATCTTCACTGCACCGTCGCCGTCTCCGATGAGTTCACGGCCAAATTCCGGCGGCATCTCCTCGCCCTTGTCTTCCCGAGCAAGCAGGTAGATTCGCCAGACCCAGGAGCACCGCTCTGTAACCTCAGCTTCCCCGCGGACACCCCTGAGCCTCGCCAACGACAACCTCCAGTACCGCCGCTGTCTGCCTCTACTCCGACGACGCCCACAGGTTAATTTCGACCACCCCGTGCCTTCTAGATCACGCACACATCTTTGCCATAGTCTTGTGCAGCTAACCCATTCCTCCGTTTGGCTTCTCGTGATCCACAGCGTCGCCTCCGACCTCGACCAGAGCCAGCCGTCGCCATACCGAACTCCGGCGAGGAATTCCTCTTGACCTCGTGCGCCCCTTCACCAGCCAGTGCCTCCTTGAGCTCCCCCAGATGTCTGCGAACATGGTGAACATCCTCTCCCTCCTTCTCCCTTCCTGTAACGCCGGCGACACCACTGACAAGCCGCCGCCGCCGCGCGTCAGAGCCCAGCGCCGCCCGCTTATGGTCGGGATACTGAGAGCCGTCCGATCTTAATCCGATGGATAGGATAGAGTAACTTAAACGCGAAAGGGTACGTCTCCAGAGCCGCACGATTTATTTAGATCTAACGCACAGCAGCACGCGATCTAGACGAACCGGTACGGGCGAATAGGAACAAGCCACGTGGCCAGGTTCTGATTAAAAACAGATTTTGAAATCAGATTGAAATGCCATTTTGAAAACCCTATAACTTTCAAACCACACGTCCAAATTTGGCAAATTTTATATCAATGGATTCAGGAGAAGAAGCCCTAGCCAACCATGACCTTAGTTTGACAAATAGTATATGTTAGCTTGGTTGAATTTGCAGAAACTTTTGTATGCTTGTTTAGAGTATAAAAATTATTTAAAAATGATTTTTGGATTAAAACTTTTGCAAAATGGTTTGTTGTGACCTTACTGACCCTAGGAACCAACCTTTGGTGTTAAAAATGATTTTGGTAAAATTTAGGTTGAATTACTTGACTTAGCCAATTTCTAGCCAAATAAAATTATTGATTTTATTATGAAAATGTTTATGGAAAGGAAACTTTGAGAAAATAGTTTGGACCAAACTTACTGACCCAAAAACACCAAGCTTTGCAATAGCAACTCATTTGGTGAACAACTTAAGAGTTTTTCCTTAATAAAAACATTTTTCACCACATGAAATGATGAATGGATTTAAAAATAGTATTTGGACAAAACCCTCTTGCTAATGACTTTGCCACTTTGGTAAATGACCAATTTGGATATTACAAAGTTTAGAAATCCCATGGAGACCCCTCTGCAAATAAAACTATCTTGTGCATGCTCTCATGCATGAATTAGTTTCTATTGTTTTGTGTGTGTGAAATTGTTTGAGTGACTTTAGTTTGGAATGTGAATTGAATTTGTGTTTGCTTGATTGATTTGTAGTGAAGTGTGAGACTAGCAAGATCAAGGAGTGAACCACCATTCCCTACCAAAAAGGCAAGTGATGCTTCATACTTTTTGTCCCATTACTTTCACTATGCATTAGTGATTTTGCTAAGTAAAACTTGCATGGATTTTGCTAAGTATAAACCTTGCTATAGGAAACCTAGTAGATGAATCCTTAGTAGGATTTTCATAAGTTAAAGATTCCTACTACTATCAAGCTTAGCCTAGCTAATAGAAAACATGGGTGGAATATATATTCACACTATGGAAAAATATTCTAAGTCTGAGGACTTAAGTTTTGTTTAATAAAACAACTAAGTTAATGAATCACCTGGGTGGAATGGGCTTGCTTGGTGGAGAATGGTTGAGTGGTTCACAATGCCATAGGCTTGGATTGTGTATCTCACTTGTGGTATGCCACCCAGGAACAAAGAGATTTGAGATGTCAAATGTTGAGAAGCTTCAAGTGCAACCACTTGGCAATATGGGCTCTGCCATGATCATATAGGTTGCAAGAACTTAGCCATATGGACAGTGGGTGGTAGTGTTTGATAGGTTGGAGCGCGTCCATTTTGGTCTAAGGGAAGGCTTCTGAAAGATCTTGTCTTGGGAAACCAAGTCTTGTGGGGAAAGTGCACCACCTCTGCAGAGTGTAAAATCTAAGTACTTAGCCATGTCCCTGGTAAAGGACAATTTGAGCATCAAGACATGGAAGCAATCAAGAATCTCATCATTCAAATTTCTAAATTAAAACTTGTGGTTTGAACAAGGGTTGTTTGAATTCTTCAATCATTGATGGAGAGATGGCTTGGTACAAGGATCTTGAAATCTTTGATTGAGAAAAATGATTTTGTCAAGCAATAACTTAGTATTTTCAAAATGATAAGAAAAATCTATTTTGAGCAATGCAAGCCTCAACTCCACTTAGCCAAATGCATATAGATGATAGACTCCACTATACTATCATAGTATCACTTGCCAATACAATTCAAATGTATTGACCCTTGTGGCTGTAACTTGTATGTTGCAGGTTTGAATGTTTTTAGTGAAGATTGATTGATTAGGATTACAAAGTCTACAACCAACATCTGCTTGTGGCACTTTGAAGATGAAGGACCCCATGCTTATAGTTATTCCGCTGCAATGTAATGTAATAGCCATATGAGCTATGTTTGATGTAATAAACTTATGTTATTCCTGGTTATAAAGTTATATTATGACCTTTGTTTCTTGATATTACATCTTAACTGTGGATGCTAGCTATTGATCCAGGGACTATCATTGTAAAACACAGGAGGAATCTACCTTATTAGGTTGAGACCCCTACAGAACTGGAGCGGCGTCACCCGAAGTCGCCACCGTTTGAGGAGGAGGCGATGCAATTTTCGACTCCCCCATCATCTCCCGCGCACCATCACTAGAGCCGTCGGAGGATTGCCTGCATACGAACCAATCAACACAGGTGCAAAAATAACGAGGGAACAAAGGACAACAGTGGCAACAAGAAAACTTACGAGCCCAACGCGCTCAGGTCGAAGATAGGAGAAGCCCTTCGGGCCCTCTTCTCCTCTTTCTTCTCTTCCTTCTTCTCCTCCTTCTTTTCTTCCTTCTTCCGCTTTGCTGGCGGGTGCGGCGCAACAACCCGCACAGGAATGGCAGGAAGGGGAGAGGAAGAACCCCCATGAACATCATCATGACGCTCAAGGCCCAGAGGATTTCTGGGAGTCGGAGGAGTCGAGGCATCCGAAGACTCGCTGGAGCTCCGTGATCGCTTGCGCGAATGGTCCTCACTCGACTCGTCGGCATCCTCCGCTGGAGATCGCGCTGACGGTAGCTCGAACACGGAATCCACCACTTCATTATCCGGGGCATTCGGATACCTTTAGGGCAACGGTGGTGCCATGCCCGGCACTTTGAAGCTCTGCAAGATGAAAAGGAACTTTGTTAGCAAACAAAGGAAAAAATACACAGCCGACAAAAACAAAGGGGGAGCATTACGTGCGCAAATCTACACCTTCGGTACGACCAACGTCGAAGAAAAGGGAGGAGTCAGCGACTTCCCCGGGATTTCTTCGTCGGCCTTGAACTTCAACAGCGCGCGAAGAGCCTTGTCAAGTTCCACCTCGGAGATTTTCTCACTCGAAACCCTCGTCGGATCACGGCGCCTAGAGTAAAGAAACATCGGGTGCGCCCTCGCTTGGAGAGGCTGCACCCGACGCTCAAGAAACGTCCGGATGATGTCGACACCGTTCACCTCCTTCTCAGGAATCAGTTGGAGATCCTCCACCCGACGGTACGGGGCCTCTATCTCCGCCACCTCACCGTCTAAGATTTGGTTTTTCCAGGATCTTTTCTTCTCAATCAATTGGGAGGGGTCAAAGGGAACAAGACCAAAATCTTGCCCGGGCACTACGGAGTCACGGATATAAAACCATCACCTCCGCCAGTACTGGACAGATTCGGACATGGAAAAGGAAAAGAATTGCAGATTGGGACTGAGGGAGATGATGAAACCCCCAATGGGGTACACACCATCCGAACCAGATTGCCTCTTCACGGAATAGAGCTTCTGGAAGAGGCCAAAGTGCGGCTCAATGCCAAGCCAGCACTCGCAAAACGTGATAAAACAAGCAATGTGGAGAAGAGAAATGGGAGACAGATGATGCAGCTGAACCCCATAGAAGAAGAGCAGTCCACGAAGGAAGTCATGGACTGGATACGAAAACCCACGCAAAACAAAGGCGGCAAACATAACCCGGTACCCAGATGGGGGACGGGGGATTACCTCATTGCCGGGGAGTTTGACGGCCGTCGTATCCTGCGGGATCAGGCCCCGCTCGCGCAGCTTGCGGAGATCGCTCTCCCGCGTCTCTGATTGCCGCCAGCCACCATCGGTGACGCGAGCTGCGGCGGTGCCCTTCTTGCCTCCGGCGGCGCTGGTCCCAACCGGAGATGAGGATTTCTTTGTCTTCCCCATGGCGCTACGGCGGGGGTGGCGATGTCAGTGCAGAAAGAACGAAGGAAATGTGGAAGAAAAGCTCAGTGCGCAGCAAGAATCGCTCAAGAACAAGGATGCAGTGAACAGATGAACTGGTGCGGTGAAAAACAAACCGCGATTCACCCAGGATTATAACAGCGAAGACGACGCACGCTGGCCGTCCATCGAGAAGACCTAACGCCAACGGTAGATCTGGCCGTACATGTGTCAACACCACAATGAACCGTCGTTACCACGCCGTCCACTACGCGCGGAAATCGAGGGGACGCCGTAATTATCTCCACGCCCCGCGTGACCGGTCAATTCAAAGTCAGTAAGTGGGACCCATGTTCGTCCAGTCAAGTCATCTCTGGCGTAGCAGACGCTTGAGGTCATCAATCGTAAGCACTGACGTCATCAAAAGCTATACTAGCACCACTTGGGCTCCACAGTTAAGAGTACTCACTCGAATCTTTGATTCGACTAAATACTCGGGGACTACTCCTATCAGGAGCGCTGGCCGCGCACCCGACAGACAAATGAGGACAAAATTACTTCTCTGAGTCCTACGTCGAGTCTATGACTCCACTACGGACTCGGGGGTTACTCCCATAGGGAGGATGGATTTAAGCATCCAAAAAATTTCGAGTCCTTCGGACTTAACGACTGAAACAACGTTTGAACTAAAGTCTCCGTTCGAGTCTACGACTCGAACAGACACTTGGGGGCTACTCCCATAGGGAGCGCTGGTCGCGCACCCTATGAAATCTTCGACTGCGATCTTCCGGATCCGCACGCAAAAACTTTTTGGCAACTCTTCCCCAACAAAACGCTAAGTGAGTAACAATCTCCTTGGCTACCCGAAGCACCTCCGAGGTGATAAATGTTCGGATGCTGCGTCTGCGATGCAAAGATAAGACCTGCAGATATCATCTGATGGCCTGGCAACGCACCTGACTGCGCTCTGCTAGTATGAATCCGTACCAGCAGGTACGATGAAAATCCCGACGGACGTGTTGGGTACACCAATTAAAATCACTGGAATTCCACTCCTGTAAGACCTCCGTGGCCTGAGTCGAATTACGCCAGCATATGTTCCAGGTCCGGGTTGAGGGACCCGAACCTGAGGAAGATCGTGTCGTTTCGTCCAAAGACAGTTAACTGACCCTGATCCGTCGGGTGAGTCAGCCACACGCATCAACAATCCCTACACACATATTACTATTAATATATAATTGCACCCGAAGGACGGAAGAGTCCTCAGCCGAATCTACGATTCGACTGAACACTCGGGGGCTACTGACATGGTTATACCCTACGGGTACGTGACTTCAGCATACCTGGTCTAGCCCAAGGAAGGCCCACAGTAGATATACACTGGCCCATGAAGATTTTCGGGTGGCCAAGGCCCATGACGCCTTCGGATCCTTGGAGAACAAGACTAGCGGAGATAGGAAATATAAAGGGGTAAAACCCTAGAACATGTAACCGACTAGGACTATGCCCGAGACCTACCTAAGTCTATATAAAGGCCAGGAGGGCACGTCCTAGATCTCTCGACTCATACTTTCGCACACGCATCCACGCCAGATCGAATCTGCGCACCTTGTAACTTTCGGTTCCGCCGTAATCAAGAGCAGACAAGCAGGAGTAGGGTTTTCCCTCCGGGGGCCTGAACCTGGGTAAATCTCGTGTCCCCTGGTTGCTTGTCTTTTAACCGTGCCACGATCTCCAGCATCCCCATCTTCTCCAAAACGCAAGTCCATAACAATGGGCATTGACGAGATTATACCTCGTCACAAGGCTTCATCAATCATTACAGTTGTATTATAATTATATTTTGTTTAGCTCTATTGGATTAAGAGATATAATTCATTGACTATACCTACTTGACCCAATAGGACTACTCCTCTTAACTAACTTCATTATTCATCCTTGTAAGCTTTACCTCAGATTCTTTTCTATTATTTCAGGAGTGAGTTAACTCCATCAGCTATCACATTGATCTTATTCTCTTCCAACACTCCCATCCTATAGATGATACCTAAAACTAGCATTACTATTTACTTCTTCTTACTTCTTATCTAAAGGACTAAAGTAAATGCTATGATAAGAACAAGAGTTGATAGGTCAAGAATTGGTGAATCAATAGTTGATTACTCAACATTGATGAACACTAGATATTAAGATACGGTACATTAGAGATGATAAAGTTTGATATGGAAAGAAAGATATATAGTGAATGATCTTGACTTGGTTTCTTTCCTACTCAAACTCACTAGAGAAATAGGGTTAGGTATTACCATGATACTCATGGTATAAATGGTTGAGATTTAAGATTTAGTTGTTACATTCCTATTACTTAAGCTATATTTATAACTTGGTACTCATGATTGATTGTAATGAATACTATGATATGATCACCTAAGGATCAAATATAAATCATTAAGTAATGTATTAGGGTTTAATTTTATTACATTTGATCTACCCTTAGATCAAATCATGTTTACCCAAAATAAGGTTTTAGCAAAGGTCATATTGAAACTTATCATAGTCAACTTGATGATCTACTTCAATTCCATCAAGCTGAGAGAAGCTTCAATCACTTTGACAAGTTTTGTTCAAAAGCGCGAAAATTATTCGGATTTTCTATGCATGAATGCAATGCACACTTCTGGGTTCAACTTATTTCTAATCTCTAATGCTGGGATGTCACAGACTCTCCCCCTTAAAATAAACTTCATCCTCAAAGTTTTCGGAATAAGGAATTGTCTTGCAATGATTACGACATGTCTTAACTCCATGGTGACCTCAATGGGAATAATTGTAATATCCCATATCCAGATCTTTTCCTTGAATCCTCATCATACTTGGCAATTTTAATCCTGTTGTCTCCAATACTCCAAAGTTTCTTTTACTTTACTCCCTTAGAAATATTTCATTATTATACAATTCTTTAGTTGATGTCTCTTATCTAGTTCATTTCCTTAATTAGGTATCCTAATCCAATAACCTTTACTTGATCATCGAACTTTCTTTACTATATTGTATAAGGTCTAAGAAGTCTCACTACAACAGGTTTTAAACTTTATTAGTCAATAGTGTGGTGAAAAGACTAATCTTTAATTTTTCATCGTATGAGTGGTACTGGTAATCCTTTCGAATATTGGTTTTTAACACATTTAGTCCAAACCCATTGGAATTTCTTATTTCTCTACACATGTCAAATTGGATGTGCTATGTTACCTCTTAAGGATCACTTAAGAATTGTTTCTTTTAGAATTAGTCGGTTAGGATTAATCTTTTATCACCTACAAGCTTTTACCTTATTAAGCTTTAGATAATCATTTGTTATTACCTTAAATACTTTTACAATAATGACTTTCTTTTAACCTTATGAAAATAAGGCTTAATGTTGGCATAGGTTAGTATTTCCTCTCCAACCTTTACTTGGAAAGTCAGATAACAATATTTCCACAAATTGTTTACTCTCCCCCTTAGGTTTTACTAATGATCTCTAAACTGCCTTATAAAGTATTTCTTGATTCTATAAATAGATTGTTGGTCTTTGTTCAGCTTATACTTTACCTAGTTTGTTCTTATGAAAGATTGTACGGTGTATCCACACAATTGTGGATCTCCAAAGTGAATCTTTCAGTATTATTTGTCTTACTTACCATTTGAACATTTTCGCTTTGATAGGTCAATTTTCGCGAAGCGCCTCGAAAGACGATCGCTTTAATTTTATAATCTTTCATGTCTTTCTTAGCTTAGGCCAAATTTTATGCTCTTTATGCAACCATTAAGATGATCTGGTTAACCAGGTCAACCAACACCGGCTGCGGACAAGATACCAACTGCGGATCAAATATTAGTTATGGATCAAATACCAGCTGCGAACCATCCTAGGGTGTATGTATTACCCTATGGTTTCCGACATGCCTCTCCTATTATCTTTGAATTGTCAGAGCTTGAATACCATTTTGGTTCCAAAGCTACTTCTTTGTATCTATTCATGATACTTCCATGAACTTGTATAATTACTCCATTGACTTCTTAGCAAAATTACCTATTTGGATTGAACCTTAAGTTCATCACTTCTTGTTGCTCCATATATTTTCTACACTAGACTTTCTTCTTATCACTGGCTAAGAATAACCTGAGATTGATCCATCCACCAAATTGAGTTGATACTCCTTACACTTGGCTTCATTCTTCATGTAAGTCTTCATCTTGGTCTTTGAAAATCGTCACTCCCTTACACGAATTCCCGTTTCTATCTAGGTCTATAACATCAAGTAATAACTGGATGTTGCAACATGCATTTGAACACCAAGTCAAACTTCATGTACAGATCTAGTTAATCAAGAAGATCCAAGAAAAACAAATAAATCCAAATGTGGTACATATAACACACTTTTCTCTAAGCCCGGGATATAGTAGTTTAGTATAATATCTCTAGAATTCAGGCTTAGTTGTGTAGTATATGACACCTCCTCATATAGGTTTACATTGTGATACTTAGAACATAGAGTCAAATTGTTCTATGTCTCGACATTTACCCAAATTGCTCAATTGCAATAGGATAATCTTAAGCAAAGTGGTCTCAATTAGGTTTTGACTAACCTTTAGTCTTGCTCTTAGAATGATTCATATAACCAACATATCATTATTTAGTAACTAACCTCACATGATCACTCCAAATGACTAATCAAATTCTATTTGATAGCTTAAACCAAAGATTATTAGAAATTTTTAGCATCTAAAACTTCTATCATAGCTCTACCATGCTATTTTCTTACTTCTACCTCAAGATAATTCACTAAGTATTTGTCATACTTACACTTACATCATGGTTTCAGAGTTACTCTCACTATGATGACTTTGTTTCTCATTGTACTATTATTGAGTCTTAACATAATTTCACTTCATCACGTAGAATTCTCAAGTGAATCCCACATCATTACTACTCATTGCATCAACATTTATCCTAATGATATTCATCATTTTGTCTTTGGTTTACAACTAACCATAAGATTCCATTGTCTTACTTAAACTCTAAGGTTAGGCTACACCATTGAGACTAATTCAATTGATGTCTTACACTGTCCTACAGTATCTTGGTGGGTTATGTCTCCTTCGGAAGACACTTAATTAGCACTATACTGAGAAAATATAGATAACGACTTTTTAGGAAGATGACCAAAGAATCTAACTTAAGTGTGACAAGGTTATCCTCAAGTGGATACTCATCACAAGTCATAAGAATATTGGGTTTAGATAAGATGGCTCCTATAGTCACAATCCAACCTACAGATCTTCCTAAAAGGGTTTTAATCCTAAGGTCAAAGCATATGCTCTGATACCAACTGCGTTGACCCAGTATACCACTGCATGATGTAGTATACTATAGTCGTTGACATAACACCAATGAAACACCGTTCACTAGTATTACATCCCTCAGAATGGCACAACAGAAACACATCAGGTCCAAGACATGAATATAGGTTACAACTCAACTCTTTACACAAGATCCTGAGAGCACTCTAGGTTAAAGAGAGAGAAAGAAACTTCTTACAAAGAAGAATCGGAAATAAACAACTCAAAAACTATATTACTATTAATACTAGTTTCTAAACTATTGAGGCTTGCATTGCTGTTATTGCAATACGCTACAGAAATGGTTTCTATGGCTAGAGATTGTATTCCTATCTAATCAATAACTTCGTCTTTACTTGAGTTGATGTATATGTTGACTTCCTTGACTTCATTGAAGAACTTTAGCTTCTGATGATGATTCCTGGAGCATAACTTGATGTAGACATCGTCTGTACTGGCTTTAGAACCTAGCAAGGGTTAAGAAGATACTTTGAGGACGAGCGTACTCAGCAAGTTCACTAGAAAAGGAGTGTTTGATGCACTATATCTACAGCCACAGACCATAGGTCATAGGCAATGCAAGTTTTTGTAAACATTTCTTCAAAGGTTGCTTTTATTTTGAAAAGCTATGTCCATCAGCCTTCACGGATTTACCAGAACTTTCATGGAGTTCCTTTCCCGCGGCGTTCGCAGCTCCTTCCCGGAACAGGGAGTAACAAGTTACAGTTCTTACACTCTGCAGAGGTGCGTCACTTTACCCATGAGAGACCTTAGGTTTTGTTGCACGGCCGGGAGTATGTCCCCGTCCAAACTTCCTTGGTTTGAGGCCCAACCTAAGATCCAAGCCAATCACTGCCTTCTCCACGATCCCGCATGTCTCCTTGGTGTATGCCAGCCCACCTATTGAATTACGGCTATTGTTAGTGCAGACCGTTCAGATGCCGGAACTATCGTGGGACGTTGAGGGCTCCCACCCATATGTTTCATATCCTCTACGAATTACCAATTAATATGCACGCTACAAGTGATAACAGCCACCTATTGAATTACGGCTATTGTTAGTGCAGACCGTTCAGATGCCGGAAGTATCGTGGGACGTTGAGGGCTCCCACCCATATGTTGCATATCCTCTACGAATTACCAATTAATATGCACGCTACGAGTGATAACAGCCACGACCCGCACATCTGGCTCCATGCGAGAGGGAAAAGATACAGCTGACTTCTCCATCCCATTCCAAATATCATGGTAAATGTGTAATATACGGTGCAAGAATCACTGGCGACATTGGTTGTTAAGTCCTAGATAATATGTTCCTTTACCACCGGAACTCTTATAGTAGGTTATTACCTCATGGTAAATAACCTATAAACACATTATTATGAAAATAGTGTTTTTTGACCTTTTTCAAATGCAGGTGATGACAACACAGGATTTGTAGAATACTTTATAGAAAATAATCAAAGGACATGAGCAAGTGTGAACTTGCCTTTTGTGATTGCAAGATTATGCACTCACGGTCTTCAAGACAATATAAAAGATCCAATATCTGAAATCAGCATCATTGGTCCGGTAAGGACTAATGTTTAAAGAAGCAAGATGCTATTATGCATAAGTAATGTAATGCAATTTCTTAAAATCAAATCCCGAGGTAACGTTGTTCTAGGGTTTGGATACTGGAAAGGTTTTCCTTGGAATGTGTGGCCCTTTTAGATTAAGTTTCACACATGTGCTTCTTATTAAGGCTTGTGAATGTGTGTGAAACAACATGTAAACATAGTGGCATACAACAATGAGATTTACCAATGAGATGTGCTACTCAAGGACTGCTTATATGTGAATTATCTTATCTTCAAGTTTTACCTTGCAAGTGATGACATTTATAAGGAACTGAAGTGTTAACAATCCTAGGTATATAAGTAGAGCTTAATGTAATGTGATTATTATTAATTGTCATTTAATGTTTGAAGTGTCAAAAATAATAACATTTGAAGAAAATCTTACTCAACTAAGCAGAAGCATTTAAGTTTTTAAGTTAACCTTATGAGGTATTCTTTCTAGTTATAGTCTTTAAGTAAGAATTACTCCATTTGAATAATGACAACATTAGTATTTGAGACTTATCTATCTTGGTTTTTAACTTGGTTGGTTTGGTATTAAGATGCTTTCTAACTTAATCATAACAGACCAAAGTTAACTATAAAGCATATAATAAAGTCTTTAGCATTATTTAAAGTATTATAAACTAAAGTTAACTTTAAAGACATAGATGGACTTTAGGTGAAATGCTTGTTATACTTATACCTTGTTCACTATATAATGTTTCTTTATAGTTACTTAAGAATGGTATTATTTTTAGTTGGTAATGGTTTCTTTACATTATAAATATATAAAGGGATTTATCTCCCTATAAAGGTGTGGTTTAAGGTTTATGAATAAGTGAACAATATTATTCACTACTTATGAACTCACTATAGTGTTTTGATTTGTTTATAAACTTGTGGTTAAAGTAAAGGAATGTTTTCATATCATTACAATTATTCTTGGAGAATTTAGATTGGATAAGGATCCTTTTATAAAATAATCTACATTAATGGTTGAGAGATAATTTAATAAAAGTGTATTTAAATTGTGTTAAATCATTTTGACTTCACACCATCAATACTTAAGACTAATACTATTTATTAGACTCAATTCACTAATTTTTAGAATTATTAGCAAATTTTATCTACCTTTATATGAATTATTAATTAAGGAAATAGCTTTAAAATCAAGTTATTAAAGTGTTTAATTTTTTTTACATCAAAAGTAGAATATTATATTTTTAACATGTAGTTATTATTTTTGTGATCACTTTGATATATTACATTTATTTTTGTGATTTATAATTAATAAGTTGTGATTTTTATAAGGTTTATTACTTTATATATACTTAATAAATAATAAATATTGAATTAAGGGAAATAATAATACATGATTATAATTTTAAGTTATAGTTCTTATTTTTCTAAGAATTTTGGTATTTTATTTATATTTTTAACATTAACCATTATTAAAATATGATTTATCAAAGTATTATTTCTTATAAAACTTTTATTAAATAATATTTATTTAAATAATCATCATAATAATATTTTATATTAGTTTTAAGTTGTAGATTTTATTTTTATGAAAATTTTCATATATTATACACATTTTTCTGATTTATAAAACAAAAGTTATTAATGAAGCGAGATTTAATCATTTTATTTGTATTGGAATTAATATTGTTTTATCTAATTTCTAAACAAAAAAGAAAATTTGTACCTAAGCTAAAGCTACCCACGGTCACTGACTAGTGGGCCAGTGACCACGTCATATTCCACGCAAGCAGTTGACTAAGTCCAACACGCTAACGTGGCTGGGGATGATGCGGTGATGATGTTAGAGTGACGTCATCCAGGGATGAACCTCCCAGATCGACTGTCGATCGATGGATTCCGTTTGCACGCGCGGCTGCGGTTGTGTGTATCAAAAAGAGGATGATGCGAGGAGCCTATCTATGGTGGCGCTGCTCAAAAATGGTCATCGGGGACGGCGGCGCAACGTCGGCGAGCAGCGGTGGCGTCGGGCTCTCGCGGGGAGGAGGAAGCGGTGGCCGGAGCTCGGGAAGGCGGTGTCCTTGTCGACGATTGGGAGCTCCTAGCGTCGATTCCTTCTGCGATGTTGGTCATCGCAGCGAGGCGAAGCTTCCAGGAGCCACAGCGAGGCTCGGGGCGGCCGGAGACGGCGGGGCTCGATGGTTTCTGTGAGCTCTAGGGTTAGGGTTTGCGCGCTGGAGAAGAGAGGAGAGGAAATGACGTGCTAGGGTTCTTCCTTGGTGAGGCAGAGGGTCTTGTAGACGACGGCGGGCGGCGGCATGAATCCTGGCGCACGCCGGCGCGGCGAAGCTCGACAGCGAGCTGCTTCCTCGATCCGTCGGCGAGGAAGACGATGGGGAAAGAGACAACAAAGGGGTACGGGCCAGTGCCAGGCCGCACTTGGGACAAATGGGATGCATTCGAGCTGCTCGCGAGTGGCAGATAGGGAGAAGGGAAAATGGGCTGCGGCCAGAAGCTGTATTCCTCTATTTTTTTCTTTTAGTTTGTTTTCCTTTTCTGTTTTATTTTTCATCTTTTGTATTTTTCATTTGTTTTAGGAATCTTTCTTTATAAAGGTTCTTTGCTAAATAAAAGCATCAATAATAAGTTATTTTGAACTATTTGTGAACTTTTATTATATAAAGTTATCACTTCTTTATTTTCCTATAGATATGTATATATTTTTCTTTTTGTATTTGTAGGGTCCTTTGATATGAATTTAATTTATCTAATAGCCATAAACTTATTAAAGAATGTATTACTATTAATCCATGAGTTTTGATTCTTATTGATTTATAATATTAAAGAAATTTTTAGATAAGGTTATCCTTCGTTATTATTTGATACATAAAGTTTTGAGTACTTAATAGGGTTAATATTATTCTCATAATTTAAGGAATAGTAATGTATATATTTTATTATTACTACATAAGAGTTAAAGTTTGAATTGAAAATACTTACCATAAGTTCTTTGAAGATTTAATATTCTCATATTTCTTTTATTGATGTGAATAAGGGTTAATGGCTAAACATATTATATTTATGTTTATGATCTTTATTAATATCACCCTTTAAAATAAATAGTTATTATTTGAAATGAATTATGAGAGAGAATTGATAACTATAGTTTCTAGGCATATATGATTGAAATAAAAGTTAGGGTTTTAAATTGTAATTGTTTACCATGGGTTTTAGGAGTTTTAATATTTTTGTTCATCCTTTTATTTATATGAATAAAGATTATTGGTTAAGACAGATTGTCCTTATGTTGGTGTTCAAGAATGACTTCATCTTTTATACAAGAAAGTTATTTCCTGGAAGGTCTTATGGAAAATAATGAAGGGTTTCGCGGCATAGTAAATCAAAATTTTCTACAGATGCGAACAGAGGGAAGCCAAGATCTAATCTAGGAGATGCAAACAACGAGAGAGATTGGATTAGATCTTCATACCCTTGAAGATTCGCACAGCGGAACGTTCGTCGGAACGTGGGTGATGTAGTCGTACTCGCTTCTCCTCCGCGCGATCTGATCCGATCTAGCACCACAAGTGGCGATGCCTCCGTGAGATGCACACGTGCAGCACCTCGACGTCTCCTCCTTCCTTGGTCCAGCAAGTATGGTGGAGAGATGGGTTGGATCTACAACGCGACGGCGCGGTGCAATTGGTGGAGAGTTTCTGCAGCAGGGCTTCGCCTACACGCAGTCGGGAGGGAGAGAGAGAAGAGGGCAGCAGGGCGACTGGCTTGAGAGGAAGGTGTGTGGGGGTGGTGCGCCCCCAGCCCTCTTTATATAGAGGGGTGGCGGCAGCCCTAGCCCCTCCCCCAAGCCAAGGCCGGCGG
The DNA here is from genome assembly GCA_916181665.1 of Avena sativa. Taxonomy (NCBI): domain Eukaryota; kingdom Viridiplantae; phylum Streptophyta; class Magnoliopsida; order Poales; family Poaceae; genus Avena; species Avena sativa. Next base: position 381,594,390 of record OV702281.1, on the reverse strand, counting down.
CCAAGGAGGAAGAGTGGGGGGCAAGGAAACCCCCCCCCCCTTCTAGAAGGTCCAATTAGGGTTTATCCCTTCTTGGCCGGCTGGGCCCTATGGGGCCTTGTGCCCCTGGCCCAATGCGGCCAGGGCACTCCCTCATAGGCCCATGCCCCCTCCCGGAAGGTGGGGCCACGTTGGTCCCCTTCAGGAAGGTTCTAGAAGCTTCCGATACAATACCGATTAACCCGGAACAATTCCGAACTCCAAAAACTGCACTGCCTTATATGAATCTTATTCTCCGGAACACTCCGGAACCTCTCGTGATGTCTTGGATCCCATCCGAGACTCTGAACAAAAACTCATAAACCAATTATCCAATCTATCCTAGCGTCGAGACACGTTAAGTGTGTGACCCTTCGGGTTCGAGAATATGCGGACATGATCTTCTATCAATAATCAACAGCGGGGTCTGGAAACCCATATTGACTCCCACACATTCATCGATGATCATATCGGATGAACCACGATGCCAGGATTCAATCAATCCCATATATATATATTCCCTTCGTCTCGCGATATTTTACTTGCCTGAGATTTAATCGTCGGTACCGTCATACCTAGTTCAATCTCGTTCACAGCAAGTACTTTACTCGTTCCGTAATCCGATATAACTTTGTGATTAACTCCTTAACCACATGCTTGCAAGCAGTGTTGATATCGATTACCGAGTGGGCCCGAAGTATATCTCTCCGACTTGGGAGGGACAAATCCCATCTCGATACATACAACCCAACAGGTACTTTCCGATCACCTGAGAGACACCTTTATGATCACCCTCTCATAGGATGACGTTTGATGACCTCAAAGCTTTCTTCCGATACCAGGGAGTTGTATTATCTCATGGTCTAAGGAATACAATATTTGACATAAGAAAAGCTTCGCAAAGATGAACACGATGACACGATCTAATTGCTTCGCTTAGTTTGGGTCTGTCCATCATATCATTCTCCCAATGATGTGATCTCATTATTAATCGACAACTCATATCCATGGTTAGGAAACCTTAACCATCATTAATCAATGAGCTAGTCCATAGAGGCGTACTAGGGACACGGTGTTGTTCACAAACCACACAAGTATTAAAGTTTTCGCTTAATACAATTCTAGCATGGAATATAAACATTATCATGAACACGAATTATAATAATAACATCTTTATTATTGCCTCTAGGGCATAATTCCAACAGTCTCCCACTTGCACTAGAGTCAATAATCTAGTTTACATTTGGCAACAATCTCACACCCATGGCACTGAGGTGTTGATCATGTTTTACACGTGGAAGAGGTTTAGTCAATGGATCTGAGACATTCAGATCTGTATGTACTTTGCTGATCTTCAGATCTCCATCTGCTATATAATCTCGGATTATATGAAACTTGCGGTTGATATGCTTGGTCTTTGGATGATATCTTGGTTCCTTAGCGAGTGCTATGGCGCCAGTGTTGTCACACAATATCTCTAGTGGGTCCAATGCACTTGGAACCACGCCAAGCTCAGTGATGAAGTTTCTGATCCAAACTCCTTCACTTGACGCTTCTGCAGTAGCCATGTATTCCGCTTCTACTGTAGATCCCGCGATCATGCTTTGCTTGCAGCTTCTCCAGCTCACAGCTCCTCCATTCAAAATATACACGTATCCTGTCTGAGATTTAGAATCATCCTTGTCGGTGTCGAAACTAGCGTCGACGTAACCTTTTACGACGAGCTGTTCATCACCCCCATAGACTAAGAACATTTCTTTAGTCCTATTTAGGTACTTTAGGATGTTCTTCACGGCTGTCCAGTGTTCCACTCCTGGATCACTTTGATACATGCTCGTCAAACTAAGAGCATTGGACACATCCGGTCTAGTACACAGCATGGCATACATGATAGAACCTATGGCCGAGGCATAAGGAACTTTGCTCATAGCTTCCCTATCATTTACCGTAGCTGGACACTGAGCCTTGCTCAATATCTTACCTGACAACATAGGCACTGAACCTTTCTTTGCCTTATCCATTCTGAACCTTTTCAGAACTTTGTCTAGGTATGTACTCTGGCTTAAAGCTATCAGGCGTCTTTGTCTATCTCTATAGATTTTGATGCCCAATATATAAGCAGCTTCACCTAGGTCTTTCATTGAAAAACACTTGTTCAAATAACTCTTCACATCGTTAAGCATGTTAATGTCATTTCCAATAATCAATATGTCATCCACATATAGTACCAGAAATGTCACCGAGCTCCCACTCACTTTCTTGTAGATGCAAGCTTCGTAGCAATTTGGAACAAATCCAAAGCTCTTGATCACTTGATCAAAACGAAGGTTCCAACTCCGAGATGCTTGCTTCAGTCCATAAATGGAACGCTGAAGTTTGCATACTTTATCAGCATCCTTAGGGTCGAAAAAACCTTCGGGTTGCATCATATACAACTCTTCATCAATGTTGCCATTGAGGAACGAAGTCTTGACATCCATCTGCCATATTTCATAATCATGAAACGCAACAATTGCTAATAAAATCCGAATGGACTTAAACATCGCTACGGGAGAGAAAGTCTCATCGTAGTCAACACCTTGAACTTGTCGAAAACCTTTCGCGAAAAGCCGTGCTTTATAGACGGTAACATTACCATCCGCGTCCGTTTTCTTCTTGAAAATCCATTTGCACTCAACGGCCTTTCGGTCGCTAGGAGGGTCCACCAAAGTCCATACTTGGTTTTCGCTCATGGATCCCAATTCGGATTTCATGGCTTCTAGCCATTTCTCAGAGTCTGGGCTCATCATCGCTTCCTCATAGTTCGTAGGTTCACTGTCTTCTACCAACAAGACAGTCAACACAGGGTTGCCGTACCACTCAGGAGGGGCACGCGACCTTGTCGACCTGCGACGTTCAGTAGCAGCATCGTCCGAAGCTTCATGATCCTTGTCATTAGCTTCCTCTATCGCTGGTGCGGGCGGCACTGGAACAATTTCAGGTGCTGCGCTACTCTCCAATTCAAGAGAAGGTTCAATAACCTCGTCTAGCTCTACTTTCCTCCCACTCACTTCTTCCGAGAGAAACTCCTTCTCAAGAAATGAACCGTTCTTTGCGACAAACACTTTGCCTTCGGTTCTGTGATAGAAGGTATACCCAATAGTTTCCTTAGGGTATCATATGAAGACGCATTTCTCCACTTTGGGTTCGAGCTTGTCCGGCATCAACTTCTTGACGTAAGCTTCGCATCCCCAAACTTTAAGAAACGACAACTTAGGTTTAGCACCAAACCACAGTTCATACGGTGTCGTCTCAACAGATTTAGATGGAGCCCTATTTAAAGTGAATGCAGCGGTTTCTAATGCATAACCCCAAAATAATAACGGCAAATCAGTAAGAGACATCATCGATCGGACCATATCTAATAAGGTTCGATTCCGGCGTTCAGACACACCATTGCACTGTGGTGTTCCGGGTGGCGTGAGTTGCGAAACGATTCCGCTTGCTTTAAGATACGTGAGAAAATCATAACTCAAATATTCACCTCCACGATCGGATCGTAGAAACTTAATCTTTCTGTTACGATGGTTCTCCACTTCATTCTGAAATTCTTTGAACTTTTCAAATGTTTCAGATTTATGTGTCATTAAATAGATATACCCATATCTACTTAAGTCATCGGTAAAAGTGAGAAAATAGCAATATCCACCGCGCGTCGAAACACTCATCGGTCCGCATACATCGGTATGTATGATTTCCAACAAGTCCGTTGCTCGCTCCATCATACCGGAGAACGGGGTTTTGATCATCTTGCCCATGAGGCATGGTTCGCATGTGTCAAATGATTCAAAATCAAGAGACTCCAAAAGTCCATCAGAATGGAGTTTCTTCATCCGTTTTACACCAATATGACCTAGACGACAGTGCCACAAATAAGTAGTATTATCACTATCTACTTTGCATCTCTTGGCCTCAATGTTATGGATGTGTGTTTCATCCTTTTCGAGATTTAGAAGAAATAAACCATTCACAATAGGTGCATGACCATAAAAGATGTTACTCATATAAATAGAACAACCATTATTCTCCGATTTAAATGAATAACCGTCTTGCAATAAACAAGATCCAGAAATAATGTTCATGCTCAACGCAGGCACATAATAACACTTATTAAGGTTTAAAACTAATCCCGAAGGTAAAACTAAGGAGAGCGTGTCGACGGCCATCACATCAACTCTTGATCCGTTGCCAACGCGCATCGTCACCTCATCCCTCGCAAGCCGCCGTCTATTCCGTAGCTCCTGTTTCGAGTTACAAATACCCAGGCACTACAACGAGGGATAGTAAGGAAAACATCAATAACATGTATATCAAATATACCTTTGATGGTGCCAGCCTTCTTGTCCGTTAAGTACTTCGGACAGTTGTGCTTCCAGTGACCCTTGTCTTTGCAATAGAAGCACTCAGTGTCCGGCTTAGGACCAGACCTGAGCTTCTTCTCAGCAGGGGAAACGCGCTTGCCGCCGCCTCTCTTGAAGGGCTTCTTTGCACCCTTACCTTTCTTAAAGGTGGGGGTCTTGTTGACCATCAACACATGATTATTTTTCTTAGTATCCACCTCCGCAACTTTCAGCTTAGCGAAGAGCTCAGTGATCATATCAGTGGAACCAATCTGATTGTGAGCAACTACAAAACTTTTGTAGCTAGGAGGGAGTGATTGCATAACTCTGTCAATCTTGAGCTCTTCTGGAATCTTGCAGTCTAGTTGCTCAAGGCGTTGAGTGTAGCCCGACATCTTAATGGCGTGCTCACTAACGGAACTCCCTTCCTCCATCTTGCAGTTAAAGAATTTCTTAGAGATCTCATATCTCTCAGAACGGGCTTGAGTCTGAAACATGTTTTTCAGCTCCTCGAGAATCTCAAAGGGCCCAGCGAACTCCTCAAAACGATTTTGAAGATCTGATTCCATAGCAAACAACATGGCGATCTTAATCAAATCATAATCATCCTTGCGCGACTGATAAACAGCTTTCTCATCAGCCGGCGCATCTATAGCTGGGGCGTCACCTAGCGCTTTCTCAAGGACATAGTCCTTTTGTCCGCCAGCGAGAATGATTCTCAGAATGCGGAACCATTTGGTGAAGTTAGACCCATTGTTTCTAAGCTTTTCTATCTCAGCAAAAACGTTGAAGTTGAAGTTGGACTTAGCCATGTGATCTACAGTATTTGCAAGTACAATTTAAACTATGTTCATGATAAATAGTTCAACTTAATCAAATTACTAGATGAACTCCCACTAAATTCAACATCCCTCAAGTTTTTTAGTGAACATGATCCAAATTCACCACACCTAATATGATCATCACGAGAAGAGATGTGGCTTCAATGGTGGACAACGAAGTGTCGATCATATCATTCATATGACTCATGCTTAACCTTTCGGTTCATGTGTTCAGAGGCCATGTCTGTACATGCTAGGCTCGTCAAGTTAGACCCAAGTATTTCCGCGTGTGCAAAACTGGCTTGCACCCGTTGTATGTGAGCGTAGAGTCTATAGCACCCGATCATCACGTGATGCTTGGACACGACGAACTTTCGCAACGGTGCATACTTGGGGAGAACACAGTTTTTATCTTGATCTTTAAGTGAGGAATCATCTTATAATGCTACCGTCGCGATCTAAGCATAATAAGATACATAAAAGGATAAACATCACATGCATATAACTTTATGTGACATGGTATAGCCAATCTTCGCGCATTGATCTCCATCTTGTGCGTGCCGGCATGATCGCCATCACTCCACCATGATTGCCTCCACCACGAATAGCAACTACAACTATTGCTAACTACTTAGCGATAAAGTGAAACTATTACATGGCGTATAAGAAGTTGACACACAGGTCATACACAATTATAAAGACAACCATATGGCTCCTGCCGGTTGTGTACTCATCGACATGCAAGTCGTGAAACATTATAAAACATGATCATCGCATACATTATACACATCACATCTTGGTCCATACCATATCACAGAAAACACTCCCTGCAAAAACAAGTTAGACGCCTCTACTTTGTTGTTGCATGGTTTACGTGGCTTATGGGAGTAGATGCTAAGAACGATTCTTACCTACGGAAAACCACAACGGTGATATTATGTTGCCAAACTCCGGTGTTAATCCCATGATAACTATAGTGAGAGAAACTGGCATCCACCAACCGCATGTGTGGAACAAGCCACACGTCAAGTGCGGAGCCGGTCTCGCAAACGACGTCGCGTAAGGTTGGCCTGGACCGCTTCAATCTCACTATCCCGCGTCATAAGAAGAACACAAACAAGAGGCTTGCAACAGAAAACATCAACGCCCGCAACAACCATGTTGCGTTCTACTCGTGAAACACATCTACGCATAGATCTAGCTCTGATACCACTGAAGGGTTTCGTGGCATAGTAAATCAAAATTTTCTACGGATGCGAACAGAGGGAAAGCCAAGATCTAATCTAGGAGATGCAAACAACGAGAGAGATTGGATTAGATCTTCATACCCTTGAAGATTCACACAGCAGAACGTTCGTCGGAACGTGGGTGATGTAGTCGTACTCGCTTCTCCTCCTCGCGATCCGATCCGATCTAGCACCACAAGTGGCGATGCCTCCGTGAGATGCACACGTGCAGCACCTCGACGTCTCCTCCTTCCTTGGTCCAGCAAGTATGGTGGAGAGATGGGTTGGATCTACAACGCGACGGCGCGGTGCAATTGGTGGAGAGTTTCTGCAGCAGGGCTTCGCCTACACGCAGTCGGGAGGGAGAGAGAGAGGAGGGCAGCAGGGCGACTGGCTTGAGGGGAAGGTGTGTGGGGGTGGTGCGCCCCCAGCCCTCTTTATATAGAGGGGTGGGCGGCAGCCCTAGCCCCTCCCCCAAGCCAAGGCCGGCGGCCAAGGAGGAAGAGTGGGGGGCAAGGAAACCCCCCCCCCTCCCTTCTAGAAGGTCCAATTAGGGTTTATCCCTTCTTGGCCGGCTGGGCCCTATGGGGCCTTGTGCCCCTGGCCCAATGCGGCCAGGGCACTCCCTCATAGGCCCATGCCCCCTCCTGGAAGGTGGGGCCACGTTGGTCCCCTTCCGGAAGGTTCTAGAAGCTTCCGGTACAATACCGATTAACCCGGAACAATTCCGAACTCCAAAAACTGCACTGCCTTATATGAATCTTATTCTCCGGACCACTCCGGAACCTCTCGTGATGTCTTGGATCCCATCCGAGACTCTGAACAAAAACTCATAAACCAATTATCCAATCTATCCTAGCGTCGAGACACGTTAAGTGTGTGACCCTTCGGGTTCGAGAATATGCGGACATGATCTTCTATCAATAATCAACAGCGGGGTCTGGAAACCCATATTGACTCCCACACATTCATCGATGATCATATCGGATGAACCACGATGCCAGGATTCAATCAATCCCATATATATATTCCCTTCGTCTCGCGATATTTTACTTGCCCGAGATTTGATCGTCGATACCGTCATACCTAGTTCAATCTCGTTCACAGCAAGTACTTTACTCGTTCCGTAATCCGATATAACTTTGTGATTAACTCCTTAACCACATGCTTGCAAGCGGTGTTGATATCGATTACCGAGTGGGCCCAAAGTATATCTCTCCGACTTGGGAGGGACAAATCCCATCTCGATACATACAACCCAACAGGTACTTTCCGATCACCTGAGAGACACCTTTATGATCACCCTCTCATAGGATGACGTTTGATGACCTCAAAGCTTTCTTCCGATACCAGGGAGTTGTATTATCTCATGGTCTAAGGAATACAATATTTGACATAAGAAAAGCTTCGCAAAGATGAACACGATGACACGATCTAATTGCTTCGCTTAGTTTGGGTCTGTCCATCATATCATTCTCCCAATAATGTGATCTCATTATTAATTGACAACTCATGTCCATGGTTAGGAAACCTTAACCATCATTAATCAATGAGCTAGTCCATAGAGGCGTACTAGGGACACGGTGTTGTTCACAAACCACACAAGTATTAAAGTTTCCGCTTAATACAATTGTAGCATGGAATATAAACATTATCATGAACACGAATTATAATAATAACATCTTTATTATTGCCTCTAGGGTATAATTCCAACAAATAATTGATAAGGATAACTCCTAAGTACATATAATTATGATAGTTAGGAATGACAAAGATGTGCTTATGTGATTTTCTATAGGAAACTATTCCTATAAAGTTGTATGGAGATAAGATGATAGATCAATAATATGAAATGAATATTATGTTTGGTTTAAGATTTAAAGTTGAGTGTTTACCAAGAATTCCTATATTCTATAATTCACAATCCTGGACTTCTAATTAAGGAATTCCTTTCCTAGATATACTACTTCTCTATGTCCATCATCATGTGCTAACATGATGAGCTTTGCTTTACAGAATATTCTTATCCACCTTTTATTCTTCTAAATCTTTTTGTAAGTCCAATGATCTTGACACTAAAGCTTTCATAATCTTCTCATATTCTTCCTTAAGTGTTTAGTATTTCCCAAGAGAAAACTACTACTTCTATAATCCAATGTTACTCTAGCATCATATTTTCCATACTATCATGTCTCTTCTTGACTCCAGTATCTAATACTCCAACCTCACATTATATTAACGTGACTTGTAATGACTAATCTAAGATAATATATCTATATTAGGGTTCAATCATGTTTTATCCACCAATGTCACTTATACAAGGTATAAGCATTCAATATTGATTAGTAAGGCATGATCATTATAATCTTTTGATCCTTTATGGTTTAGGTTTCCAGTTTGCTAATCAAGGCTTCATCAATCATTATAGTTGTATTATAATTATCTTCTGTTTAGCTCTATTGTATTAAGAGATATAATTCATTGACTATACCTACTTGACCCAATAGGACTACTCCTCTTAACTATCTTCATTATTCATCCTTGTAAGCTTTACCTCAGATTCTTTTCTATTATTTCAGGAGTGAGTTAACTCCATCAGCTATCACATTGATCTTATTCTCTTCCAACACTCCCATCCTATAGATGATACCTAAAACTAGCATTACTATTTAATTCTTCTTACTTCTTATCTAAAGGACTAAAGTAAATGCTATGATAAGGACAAGAGTTGATAGGTCAAGAATTGGTGAATCAATAGTTGATTACTCAACATTGATGAACAACAGATATTAAGATAGGGTACATTAGAGATGATAAAGTTTGATATGGAAAGAAAGATATATAGTGAATGATCTTGACTTGGTTTCTTTCCTACTCAAACTCACTAGATAAATAGGGTTAGGTATTACCATGATACTCATGGTATAAATGGTTGACATTTAAGATTTAGTTGTTACATTCCTATTACTTAAGTTATATTTATAACTTGGTACTCATGATTGATTATAATGAATACTATGATATGATCACCTAAGGATCAAATATAAATCATTAAGTAATGTATTAGGGTTTAATTTTATTACATTTGATCTACCCTTAGATCAAATCATGTTTACCCAAAATAAGGTTTTAGCAAAGGTCATATTGAAATTTATCGCAGTCAACTTGATGATCTACTTCAATTCCATCAAGTTGAGAGAAGCTTCAATCACTTTGACAAGTTTTGTTCAAAAGCGCGAAAATTATTCGGATTTTCTATGCATGAATGCAATGCACACTTCTGGGTTCAACTTATTTCTTATCTCTAATGCTGGGATGTCACAAACATTTCGGTAAAACACCGGAACCATTCCCGAACTCCGGAATTGGTCTTTCCTTATATGAATCTTATTCTCTGGACCATTTCAAATCTCCTCGTGATATCCCGGATCCCATCCGAGAATCCGAACAACATTCGGTCTCTTTACTCACATTCCATATCTACTAGAAAACATCGAATCCTTTAGTGTGTCTCCCTACGGTTCGTGAATTATGTAGACATGATCGAGACTCTTCTCCAATCAATAACCAATAGAGGAATCTGGAAATTCATATGGCTCCCACATATTTCTACGATTACTTTGTGACCAAATGAACCATTTACATATGATACCAATTTCCCTTTGTCTCGCGATAGTTTACTTATCCGAGGTCTGATCGTCGGTATCTCTGCATACCTAGTTCAACCTCGTTACTGATAAGTACTCTTTTCTCGTTCCTGTGATATGTGATCCCTTGTGAGCCAGTCACATGCTTGCAAGCTAATTGGATGACATTCCACTGAGAGGGCTCAGAGTATATCTATCCGTCATATGGATGGACAAATCCCACTCTTGATCCATGTGCCTCAACACATACTTTCCGAACACTCAATTCCACCTTTATAGCCACCCAGTTACGGTGTGGTGTTTGATGTCATCAAAGCATCTTTCCGGTGATGGTGATTAGCATGATCTCATGGTCGAAGGAATTAGGTTACTATGTATCAGAAAGCTTATAGCAAATGAACTATATTAAATGACTTGATATTTATGCTACGCTTAACTATAGGAGTATGTCCATCACATCATTCTCCTAATGATATGACCCTGTTGTTAATAACATCTCTATGTTCATGATCAGGAAACCATGATCATATATTAACCAACAAGCTAGTTTAATAAGAGGCTTTACTAGGGACTCTTTTATATTTACAAATCACACAAGTATTAATGTTTCTGGTTAATACAATTATAGCATGGTATGTAAACATTTATCATAATCATGAAGATATGATAAAAACACTTCATTATTGGCTGTTGGGCATATCTCCAACATTTTCTGTCTAAACCGTGTCCAACACCTTCTCGACAAAGAAAATGAACAAACGAGTTATTAGTTACTTGATATCAGGAAATGAACGAAAGAGACCGATATAATGCGATAATGATTGAAATTACTTATGGAGCATTGCTTTCATGTCGCTACACTGCTCTTGGTCCCAACTTAATGAGTCGTGGACTTCAACTAGAGACTTGTCAACTTGAATGTTTAGCAAGATCCAGTGGAATCTGCGGGTGTTTACATAAACATACATGCATAGCTCATCGAGTAAGCAAAAATAAAATGTGTACAAGATAGAAACACTCACTTGAAGTTATAAGAAAATAGTATTTCCTTAACAAAATTATTCTCGGTTAAGCACCTGCACAGGTCTTCCTCCACGTCCTTGGGGTGATTCTTTAACGCATATTTATTAACGATATATGGGTCAATGAACCCAACACCATATCTTCTAGCTCTTTTGCATTCAAGCATCTTCATTCTGCAGAATATAATATCATACAAAAGGATATATAGTTAGTATAATATATTAAATGCAATGAACGAGCTGAGCTACAAACTTAATTATAGAAATAAATCACTTACATACAGTAGCAACCAATGATAGATTTGTCGAGGGCGCGCTGGTTATATAACTGAAACAGTTCGGTCATTTGAACCTGTATTGAGTATGGTTTGAAGTTATGCTCCTTTCTAACATCCACCGCAAACCAATCTTTCTGATACTTTTTTATGTTTGCACCATGTACCATGTGTGCAGATTTCGCATATGTGTGGATAGACGCGCGAGCTCCTGATAACTGACTAGAGGCTCCCCTTGGACATACTTCCATACTATCTGACCCACTGGCGTATCTTCATAGCCTAAATATTGACCCAATGAAAATCTCTTTGACTAGGTGCACCAGTAGGTGTGTCATAATATTGAAGAAGAATGGTGGGAACACCAACTCAAAACTGACAAGAGATTGGACCACATCATTCTGTAACCGTGGTATATCTTCGGGATTGATTATCTTCTGAGAGATTGCATTGAGGAATGCACATAGCTTCACAATGGGTACTCAAACATTATCCGGTAGAATCCCCCTCAATGCAATCGAAAGCATTTGCATCATAATCACGTGGCAGTCATGAGACTTTAGGTTTTGGAACTTTTTTCTGCCATATTTCTTATTCTCTTTATATTCGACGAGAAGCCGGATGGGACCTTAATACTGCTCAGGCACTCAAAAAATATTTCCTTGTCTTGTTTGGTAAGAGCGTAGCTGGCATGACCTTGAAACCATTCTGGATGCAAGCCATCTGGGTCTTTCATACGTTAATGCTTGCCTTTTTTCTTAAGGGATGCTTGGCCAAAAGAAATCTATGATGCCCATTGTACACATTCTTCTTACAATGATCCAAATATATACTTTCGGTCTCATCTAAACAGTGCGTGCATGCATTGTATCCCTTGTTTGACTGTCCTGAAAGGTTACTAAGAGCAAGCCAATCATTGATTGTTACGAAAAGCAACGCTCGGAGGTCAAATTCTTCCTGCTTGTGCTCATCCCACACGCGTATGTCGGGTTCATGCCACAACTGTAAAAGTTCTTCAACTAATGGCCTTAGGTACACATCAATGTTGTTGTCGGGTTGCTTCAGACCTTGGATCAACACTAACATCATAATGAACTTCCGCTTCATGCACAACCAAGGAGGAAGGTTATAGATGCATAGAGTCACAGGCCAGGTGATGTGACTGGAGCTCTGCTCCCCAAAAGGATTCATGTCATCTGTACTTAGACCAAACCTTAAACTCCTTACGTCATCTGCAAAGTTCGGGAACTTTCTATCGATTTTTCTCCATTGAGACCCATCAGCGGGGTGTCTCAACATCCCGACTGACTTACGTTCCTCTTTAAGCCATCACAACAACTTGGCATGCTCTTTGTTTCTGAATAAGCGTTTCAACCGTGGTATTATAGGAGCATACCACATCACCTTGGCAGGAACCCTCTTCCGGGGGGGCTCAACCTCAACGTCACCAGGGTCATCTCGTCTGATCTTATACCGAAGTGCAGTGCATACCGGGAATGCATCCAAATTCTCGTACTCCTTACCGCAGTAGAGGATGCAGTCATTAGGGCATGCATGTATCTTCTGAACCTTTAAATATATAGGACAGACAACCTTCTTTACTTCGTACGTACTGGCGGGCAATACGTTATCGTTTGGAAGCATATTCTTCATCATTTTCAGCAACTTTTCAAATGAGAAGTCAGGTATAGCATAATCTGCCTTCCATCGCAGCAATTCCAGTGTGCTGTCCAGCTTTTTCAGACCATTTTCGCAATTTGGGTACAACAACTTTTTGTGATCCTCTAACATGTGATTGAACTTCTCCCTCTCCTTTTCATTTTCACAGTCAATTCGTGCATCGGCAATGGTCCGACCAAGATCATCAGCGGGTTCATCATGTGTCTCTTCTTCAGCCTCCCCTTCAGCATACCCCATGGAAGTATCTCTATACTCTGGAAAACCATAATAGTTGTCATTCTCCTCCTCTTTTTCATTGTCTTCCATTATAACCCCTCTCTCTCTCCGTGCTTGGTCCAACAATTATAACTGGGCATGAAGCCGGACTTCAACATGAGGTTGTGAAGGGTTTTTAAGTCAGAGTAAACCTTCTGATTCCTACATCCACTACATGGACAGAATACAAAACCATTGCGCTTGTTTGCATTAGCAACACGGATGGATTCATGCACGCCATTAATGAACTCGCCAGAGCGTCGGTACATCCATTCCTGGACCATCTGCATTATAGTAAAAGTATATCAAAAACCATTACACAACATGATAAATTTATTACAAGTTATAATGAGAGCTTCTAGAGCATTAATTTTGAATTTTGAAAAATTTACATGCATCAATTTGTGAATTGGAGAAAATAATTAACATGATATATGTGGAGTTTTTTATTATTGTTCTATCAGTGAAAACCTCATTCCATTCTAAGCTCTAAAACTCTAAAATTACACATTTCAATTTTTAGTAACTATGTGCCTAATCAAAATTTGTTACACATATCAAAATCCTTCTACTTCTAGAGCATGCATGCATTGATCCATATCTCTATACTTCTAGAGCATTATAGAGCTAAAGTAGCAATAAGAGATGAAAGAATGAAGTTCTAACCTTTTAAAACTTTGGATTTAGGGGTTGCAAACTAAATCTTGACAAATCTTGAGAAAAAAATGGCATGAACTCGGCTTGCTTCTTTGAGTAAAATGGCCACCATATGGCTAGGGCAGGTGGACACGAAGCTGTATATATACTGAGGAACAACTAGTCCCGGGACTAATAGTCCCCGAAAGGATCAGCTGGTCAGCTCCAGGTTACTAGTCCCGGGCCGTATTACGGACTGGGACTAGAGGTCTGGTCCGGCCCGGGACTAGTGGCTATCGCGATTACTAGCCATTGGAGGCGTCACGGCCCGGGACTAGTGCTAGCACTAGTCGCGGTTCGTGACAGACCGGGACTGCTGACTTTGTTCAGATCGAACCAAAGACTTGTTTTCCAGTAGTGTTGGTCTGCATGCATGCAATGACAGAGGACCGTGGATGCGAGATAGCTGATGTGATGAAATAGATTAGTGAGATCATCCATTTAGTTATTATTATAGATTCACATAGATGCACCCCAACCCAAAAATATCCACGAGAATATGGATTGACGTGAATCTAGGTTTTGAAAAATCTCAAAAATGCTATTTTAAAATTCTAGAAATAATTGAAATATATCACGCATGCATATATTAACCTTACCCTCATTCGTGCAAATTTTAAAGAAAAAATATGAATGTATCTAGTCTACAAAAATTGTAACCGTAAAATCTAGTCCTTATATTGTTGCTTAGACATATTTTTATTTTTGTACAACTTACATACTTCTATATTTTAGTTTCAAACATGATATAACATACAATCACTACATGCATAATCTATGCCATACTTTATTAATTTTATTTAATTTGTTTTGATTTTATATTTATAAAGGGTTAATGTGCACCCATCTTTGCCAAATCTGCATGCACCCCTACCTAGTTCCTTTGGACTGCTTTGACTGGCAAGTGGATCAAAGGCCTAGGTAGGTCTGCGTGATATGGATAACCGGATCATGTACTGCTAGTGTTCTCTTTATCCTTTTCCTAAGCCTTTGTCTTCTAGAAGGTAACATTTTGCTACACATGTGCAAAAGTATTTCTTCTATCTAAGGTCTCTAGTTCTATTATTTTCTTTCTTCATCATTATAGTTTCAAGCATTTTCTTCTTTATAGATCTCAGACAGAAAGGCTCACATATGCCTCCTTTGCTGGGAAAATTGGAGAGACCAGTTAACCCTTCATTGGAGTTTACTATACTCTTAACCTGATCTCAAAATATGCAGCGGATTTAATGTAAACTTCATCATTACTTGTGTACTAACTCACGGATCATTGCTCTTGTCATAAGGAAACATATGCATCAAACATATATGGAGTAAACAACACACTACTCAACTCTTTCTCGGGCTAAGACAATGTCTATGGTAGGGACAAAAGCTCTCTCCTAAACCAAGACAATGTCTATGGTTGGAAGATAGGTTCTCATAACAGAAGCATTAGTAGCAAATAAACACACAGGCATACCAATCCTTTTATGTGAAAGAAATCTGAACTTGATAGAAACAACCACATGGTGAAGCCACCCAAATAGGGATACAACTTGTTATTCTCTAGAGAGTACTACAGCATCTCGTACATCAAGATCACATGGATCTTGGATGACAACAACAAGATTTAGGAACGAGAGTTGGGGATTAGACAATCTCACCAAATATGGTGGAACCAAAGTTTGAAGGAGACAATGTAATAGATTTGGTCTTTCACAACCTTGTGGGCAGGGCCCGATGCTTGATTTAGCTTATTCCTTCAACTTCTTATTCTTTCCTTCTCTCTTTGTTTTCTTCTCTAATGGACACTAATCTGGATTTTCCTCTTACCACATAGTGTTGGCTGGATGGGAGGCTTATCCCCCTTCCCTCATGTGCAATGTTCAAAATGATCCCCGATCATAACTCTAATGGGTAGTGGTCTTTTGCATATGTTTGCCCACTTAAAGGCTTCAATAGGCCATCTCCCCATAACCCACATGACGAGGCTACCCAACAACCTTGAATTAAGACACTAAATCCATGCGGTTGATATTCACACTTAGGCCTTTCACAATGCATTGGATCTTAGCACGCTATTGTAGGTACTAGTGTATCTTAAGGAACAATCACCCTAATGCATTGTTTCTTAATGGTGCATCTAAATTTAGTGGTTTTGGCCTCATGCATACATGGAATTGGTCAAGAAATATTTTTTGCCTACGATACAGTGCAAAGGTTATAAGATATAACACCAATATCTTTTCTCATTATATATGGTGTCACACCATCATTTTTCATATGATACCGCACTAAATACTTGCACTGTGAAAGGCCTTACCTACAATCTCGGAGGTAGTATACATAGTAATAGAACAAAAACCAAGTCTGATTGTTTCGGGAACAAGTTTGCCGTTATAGAAACACATGTTGGTTTTCCTCACCGCCTCACTGGTTCACTTCTCAGATGGCTCATATGTACCGAGAGGCTGGTCCGGTCATTCAGGGCTTTATTTGGTAGACATAGAGAGAAGGAAGTTGGATCTCTAAGCAATTTCTTTGTGATGTTTCCAAGAATGTTAGTTCCTCATTTTTTGTTACATACCCATTTTGATAGTGTATGGCAATCATATGGCAGGGAATAAAATTAGCAAATCTTGCAAGTGTTGGTCACGTTTAATCCAACTAGCATAGGGAATAAAACATGAAAAAAGAATCAAGATAAGTGTTCACACAAAAAAGAACGAATTAAGACAAGTAATATGCATATGACCTAAGTTAGAGCAAATGATTAAGATTTCTCCAAATTAAGACATGGTGTAACCCATAGTTCTCCAAATCGTCGATTAAACCCAAATTTGGGTATAAATTACTGATTCACACTAGTTGATAAGTAAGGGGTGTCGGTTGGATCACCTACATATGGGCCAAAGAACATGAGAAGCCCAACTAGACCAGGGTGGACCAGGTCAACGATATGGTCTGACGGGCCTAAGGTGGCCCATGTCACGCACAAAGTTGCCTCCCGGACAAACAAGCCCGGCCCTTCCACCGGCTCAACTAGGCCGACCCCCGAAGCGTCACCTGATGGATGACTCCCGAGACGGCATCCTATCTTTTGGATGCGATAACGCTAGCCATCAATGCAGCCATCAAGACTTGCGTTACCCTACAATTAAGACGGAGGGTTCCCACAAATGGCGCCACTATACATTAATTACCATATTATTGTATAATTAAGGCTACTTTTGTCCCACAACGCATTCATCTTAACGCGTATGTGCGACCCTACACATAAGGTACGACCTAGGATACCTCTATAGAGGTTGAAACAGGCACACACATTCCACTGACTCATTGTAACCTGGGATACCTCTATAATCATGACCAGACAAACACTAGTAGGGTTCTACCTTCACCATGAGGGTCTAAACATAGATACATCATGTGTGCCAATCCGGTTCCTGGATATTCATAGCGTGTCTTGCTACTTTTATCAATCTTGGCCATCCCGGTGGCTAATGTTGGGAAATATCCACGAGAAGGGATAGATGGATGAATAAATACTTCGGTTTCGAAGGAGTAAATGCGTTTGTACGATTATATTGCTTAGGCACACAATTAATATCTCGTTTATTATTGGTAATAGCGGTAAATTTTGTTGTTTTAGCTTCCTCTATTGGTTTCTTTTCTTTGTGTGTATCTAGATGTGTTCTAATGCATAGATACATGTGAATCTAGACAAATATGTATCAATTAATTTGGGAACGAGGGAATAGATCTTTTTTTTTTGCATGAATGACCATTTTACAAATGCATAAACATTTTTCAGTACATAGATTTTTATCAAAAATACATAAACATGTATTTCGACATAGCTGAAGTAACTTTTTCCGGCATGAATGACCATTTTACAAATACAGAAACATTTTAAGTACATAGATTTTTATCAAAAATACATAAACATTTATTTTGACATAGGTGAAAGTATTTTTTTAGGAGTCATGAATCTAGACAATTATCATACATCCTTTTCTGCACAAAGAGAGTATTATACAAGAACTATTTCTAAAGACGCATGGACATCTTCTATATGTGAACACTTATAAAACACATAAAACATTTTCCTAATTACTAAACTAATTATTTCATTATCTCATTTCAAGATTAATAAAAAGTAAAAGTATAGTATTTGATAGTGGCCATGACCAGGGGCGGAGCCAGGATGTGAGCTTAAAGGAGGCAAAGTGTGCATGTTATTTGTTTGAAGGGGACTAGTCTTGCTAAAGTACCACAAAGAACGACATGCCATGGCTTATATTCTTAAGAAAACCATGAGCATGGGGGGGGGGGGGGGGGGGTCGCCCCCGCTCGTCCCCCCTTGTCTCAATCCCTGGCCATGACCAAAGGCATGTTGCTAAGGAAATTCATTTGGGTTTATCTTTTTTTTGTTATTAGGATTCATATGGTCTGTGCATGTGACTTGGAGCTATCTGGCCCAGCCCAAACCGACCCCGTCTCCCCGAAAAAAAAAAGAAACCGACTCCGTGTCGAACTCTAATCCAGCCTGCGGTTACCTAATTCATACGTCTCCAAGTTAGAGTCGAACTCGGATTGAGAAAATTAACTGCAATCCAGCCGGCGGTGGCGTACATCGTACGTCTCCGACCCCGATGGGAACTCGGACTCTGGCTTCAACGCGTCATCGCTGGTGCTATATAGGCCCTCCTACGGCCAAGAATTCCCCAACCATCTCCTTCCTTGCACGGCTATTCGCCTTCACCCCCCTTTATAATTCTTTTCTCCACCAAATCGCCATGGCTCCAATCCGACGCGCCGCGCAGCGCCCGGACTTCGCCTCCCACCCCTCTGACCTGGAGCTCATCACCACGTACCTCATCCCCTGGGTCAACACCGGCGAGCGTCCCTGGAAGTTCATCCACGACGCCGATGTCTACGCCGCCAGGCCCGAGGACCTCGCCGGCACGTACGCCCCGGCCACGGCGAGCGACGGCCAGGAGGGCTGGTACTTCTTCTCCACGCTCCGCTCCAAGAACCGCCGCGGCCAGCGCAAGTCCCGCACGGTGGGATCGGGGGACGACGGGTGCTGGCACTCGGAGCGCGCCGCCAAGCCCCTCTTCGCCGGCATCAGCCACAGCCGCCAGATCGGCTACCGCCAGACCTTCTCCTTCGCCACCAAGGGGGACGGCCGCCTCGTCCGCTCGGGCTGGCTCATGGCCGAGATCGGCCTCAACTCCGACGGCTCCGAGGAGGACGAGCTTGTCCTCTGCAAGGTCTATCGGAGCCCGCGCGTCGGGCCCGCCAAGAGATCTAGGACGGCGGCCACGGAAGCTGGACCCATGGTTGGAAGGGGAAAAGCAAGCGACAACTCTGAAGAGGGGAGGGCTGGGCCCACACATCTGCCCTCGGGCTCTTCGGCCCAGCCCGCTCCAGTCTCCCGTTCCAGTTCCGGTACGCTGTCCATGGAGTCCGACTCCGAGCAGGATTCGACCAGCCAAGGAGGCGTAATTGGTAGTACGTCGCCGTCTGCCACTCCGCCCCGGAGGCCAAGTCCACGCGTCATCGCCGGTCCTACAGCGCGGATTCGCCGCTCCGAGGCTCCTCGGGCTCCGCAGATCCCGTTCCTACCCTCTTCCCCCATCCGCCGCACATCTGCCGCTCCAAGGGTCGTGGTGGCGCCCTCCAGCTCCGCCGCGCCGCGCCCGGACTTCGCTTGTCACCCTTCCGACCAGGAGCTCGTGAAGTCCTACCTCATCCCGCGTGTCGCCTCCGGCCAGCACCCTTGCAAGTTCACCCACGACGCCGACCTCTACGCTGCCGGCCCCGCGGCGCTCACCAGCCAGTTCCCCCCGGCCACGGCAAGCGACGGCGAGAAGGCTTGGTATATCTTCACCTCCCTGCCGGCCAAGAGCATCCACGGCCAGCGGAGGCCGCGCACGGTGGCCACAGGGGAGGGGTGCTGGCACTCTGAGGCCGGCGTGAAGCCTGTTTTCGACGGTGACCATCAGATTGGATGGCGTCAGTTCTTCTCCTTCATGACCAAGGAAGAAGGCCAGCGTGTCCGGAATATCAGGTCGGGATGGATCATGGTCGAGATCGGCCTCGAACAAGAGGGCTCCTCGGACGAGCTCGTCCTGTGCAAGGTGTACCGTAGCCCGCGCAAAGGACCGGCGCCCAGTGCCGTGGAATCCACAGCAGCGGCTGGGACTTCTGGACGCAAGAGGAAAGCCGACGACAACAACACTGGCGTGGTAACGCCTGTGCTCACACTGGGGACCGCGCCTGGTGCCAAGAGATCTACGGCGCCGACAGCTCCCTCTGGACGCAAGAGGAAAGACGGCGACACGAACTCCGGTGCAGTACGTCCTGCCCGCGGTGCCCTGAAGTCCACCACGCCGGCCACGGCTGGGCGCAAGAAGAAGGACGGCAAGAAGACCACGAGTGCGGGGCAACTATGCACTCGCTGTCGAGTCGAGACAGCTGAGTCGCATAGCAGGACGCCCGAAGACGACGGCACTGAGGAAGATGAGAACCGAGGAGGATCAGAGACGGGTGTTCTTGAGCACGACTCGACCGACGAGTCTGCCACACCCCATGGACACGAAGCGGGCGATTCTTCAGCAAGTGCTAGAACATTCTACCGGTTCGTCTAGTTTACTAGAGTCACCAGTCCAAGATTTGACAATACTAAGATGATCACAAGTTGATCCTGAAACACCAGAGATTCGTGAGATCCAGTGACTTTCTTATATCCACCACCAGGGCACTTTACTCCTTGTTCGTGTTATTCAGACCTAAAATTAGCTAGAGAAAGGTATCGTGTTTTTTTGTCAAATTGTTGTACCTCTTGATGTAGAAGAAATCGTGCTGCAACATATGTATAATAGCTTGTCAGAAAGAGTATCAGTTTATGCATGTAAAATGTAATTTTGCGATTCAAGCTGATTGATCAGAACAGAGTATTGGCAGTACCCACCATGAAGTTCTTGTGGCATTTGGATAATTTCAAGACAGAAGAATAACTTAGCGCAACACTTAATCTATATGACATGAATACTAGTGGCATACACAGGAAGCGCGGAGCTTGCTGACATAATAACCTTCCAAGGGACTCACAATTGCAATATCTCAGCAGATCACATTACAGACATGTGTAACACAGAGGTTTCAGAAATACATGACACTAGACTAACAGTTGGGGATATTTGAGATACTTGACATGAATAACTTAGGGCATCAACATCATCTCACGGCTTAGCTCGGTTCTTTTTCTTTATTTGTTCTGACCTGTCTGCTCAAGGGATCTTGGAGCTGCAGGCAGATGGACACACTTCAGTTCAGATCATGATTGTAAGCTAAAATTACAACTGATGACATAATCTACACCAACCTAATACTCAGAAGTTGGAAACATGCTTGGTGTAATTAATAGATAGAGAAAACAAATTCCGAATTAAAGTTTCAGGTTCCAACAATTCCTAGATACTGGTTTCTGCCAGCCAGCATTTCATCATCATATCAGCCAAGGTCTGTGCTTCACTTATGTTAGCCAAGAGAAATTATCTGTGCATAATATAGTACAGACCAGCTATGATTTAGGTTCCATTTGCTTCGTCCATTACTATACATTTCACTTTGTATGTGCATAGGATCAACACTAGTGAGACTAACTCATATGCAACACATGGAAACAAAACCACCGCATAACTTTATAATAGTATAATCTTAATGCTTCTGAATCAAGATTGTCCATTTGAAGCATTCAAAACAAATGCAGTTCAGCAAAAATAATGGTAAACAAACTGCAAATACCTATTCCAGCAGCATCAGACCCTCTCATGATCTTCAGTTTCCGGCAGATAGTGGTAAACAAACTGCACAGGAAATTAAGTTCAGGAACTACTGGGACCACTGGTAGTTCACTTATTTAGTTCATAGCCTATTAGTGTATGCAGGTTACAGCAATATGGCATGGTAAAAATTCAGGAAAACCATTGAAAACATTCTAGTAAGAATCACTACAGATAAGAATCAGAAGTTCATGAATCCTCATGCAACTAATTTTTTTATTTTAGGGGCATATTAGTAAATGCAAGTTTGCTACTTAGCGAGCATAGGCCAGGGGACATCCATGGGAGATTGCTTCAAATGGCTGCAAGCAGTTACATAAGCCGGATTGTTAATTTAGCAAAACCATTGAGAGAAGCAACACCAGATTGAGCATCGTAAATACAGATCAACTATGAGCCCAGCCTGACTAATTGTTGCTTTCTTTCAGAGGCAATGAAATGACAAGACCGGCCTTTTAGAAGTAAACCAGTATCATAACTAACAAATAGGTGCGATTTACACCTTTTGCCCAAAGATAAAAAAAAAAGAATCATTATGGGGAGCACTGGTGCAAAATCCATGAAATGAAACCTTTGTACGGTAAATTCTTAACTGACTATTAGTGCCATTTGAGACTATGAGGCAACAGGTTTCAATGCTAAAGAGAATGGATTCCCATCTGCCCAGGATTAAATCAACCATTTTGACATCATATCATACTGCATTCATAATGAGCCTCAGAACAACCTAACAACAAATGAACCTAAGTAGTTCCATGAAATATTAAACTTCCATGAGATTTCTATCCAAGACACATACACAAATAGTATTGACAAGCGAAGATTGCACAATATATTCTGGAATTAAGTCTCGAACTGGCCTGCACATTCATATACCAATAAAAGAAACTTACTCCCATGGAAGGTCACCAACGAGCATCCAGTCACCGTCCTTGTCTTCATATGTAAGGACGTACTCTTGATCTTGAAGGGAATCAGCCTTACCATTAGTAAGCCTGTCCTTGATTGATGGCTTACGCAGTGCGCTTTGACCTTTAAAATCACAGGCTTAGTACAGATCCTCACAAAAATAACAAATTAACCAAAGAATAATTCAGAGCAACATTTAACAGACTGCTTAACGGTGGTGTCATCTCGTTCCCATGTGCAGGCTTTTATCCTTAGAAACTTAGAACTATGGCATTTTTTGAATGTGTAAACTGTAGCTTCAAGACAGTTAGGCCACAGACAGGTTGGCTAAACATTGAGAAAGAAGCCATCAGGAATGTGCTTTTAGACTGTGCCACGATTTAAAGTGTATGCCCTTTCTGTCTGCAAATCTTGGTGGTTTACTACAGCATAAGCTGGTCTTAACACAAACATTCGTGGTGCAAATGCTAGTACTAGCATTTATGCCAAGTCCTCTGAATGAACATGACAGGTACGGAGTATAACTGAAACTTTAAGTGTTAGTATGGACTAAGATGTTTTTAGTCGGAAACAAATAATTCATCCATGGAACGTCCAACCTTTAACAAGTTAACACACACCACTAGGTATTTGCAGCATTGGATTGGACCCATTCGAGAAGCTAAGAAATGTAAAAAGTCGAAACGCATAGTGGAAGTGGAACCGAGCACTCACCAGTGATGAAGCAGCTAAACATCTTCTGAAGCGCCGCGGAGAGGTCGTCGTAGCTGGAATACATCTTGAGGTCCACCTTCCTGAGGTACGGAGCTCCGTCCATGCTGACCTTGACATAGTGAGGCCCGCCCTGGGCCTCCTCTCCCGCCTTGGTCTTGGAGGCGCTGGCGGCGAGCGTGTTCTTCCGGTAGTTGCGCACGGGCGGCCATCCCACGACCTGCGCCCTGGGTCCACAATGCCCCCACCAATCAATCAGTACGAGCCAAACAGCGGATCGAATTAATTTCAGAGGGCAAGGCATCCGCGAATCGAATCTTACTTGGCGGCGGGCGGGGCCGCGGAAGGCGCCTTGTCGGCGGCAGCTGCGGCTGCGGAGCCTCCCCGGCGGGGCGAGGCGTCGGGGAAGGCGCGCTTGGAGGAGGCGGCCTTGTGCGGGACGGGGGCGAGGGTGAGCGCGGCGGCGACGTCCCCCGCGGAGCTGTTGTCGCGGTCGGGGGACTCGGAGCCCGGGAGGCCGAGGCGGAGGGTGAGGCGGGGGCCCGCCTCGCCGGCGGGGTTGGGCGAGGAGGAGCAGGAGGAGGAGGAGGTCGCGGCGGCGGAGAGGCCGATGTAGTCGTGCGGCTCGAGGGTGGGCGACATCGGAGCGGGCGTGGGGAGAGGACGAAGGGGGAAGTGGGGGAGTGGAGGGTGTTTTGGAGGGGACTGGGGAGGAGACGACTTGTTAATAAAAGTGGCCGACCGGGAGCGGATTTATTTTGCTTGTTTTCAAATGCGGGTTTTTTCTTTTATGCGAGGCCTTGTCTGGTTGTCTCCTGGCGCTTGTATTTTGGTCGCCTCTGCGCTGCGCTGCGCCGGGTACAGTACAGTTGGACCGTGGCTCAGGGCAACAAGTCAAAGAAAGCAAGAAGCCCATTGATTAGTTAATTGGTTTCTTGGTTACTATAGTTTTGTGAAATGCTGCCGTTTGGATGGCGTTGGTGGTTTAACTTAACTCAGCACAGGGACCAATCAAAGGCACGGGACAAGGTCCATCCGGCATCCGCGCTAGGTGTCATCACAAGACACTTGTCTGCTACTGCTCCAGCCTTCCAGCTAGGAGGCGATAGCTTCTCTAGAAGAAGAAGAGGGAATTGCCTTGAAAATGCTTGCGAGGGGTTTTTGTCTAGTAATGCGAGATGAGAGCGTACGCGATGTTTTGTGCACATGGGTCGTATCTGAAACGTTCCCTTTGAGGCGTCATGTCCTTATACCTGTTGGCTTAAAAGCACCTTATATATGGACACATTGGCACGCCCGACGCCAATCTATGCTCGTGGTAAATTTGGTCTCTTGTGATAGTTTAGCTAAATTTCTCCCGACATTGTAGTAATCACCGGAGTGAATTCTCAGCTGTGGCCTGTGGGTGAAAATTAATAGTCTCGGCCAGGAATGCGTCCGTGGGTTCAAGGAATTTAGTGCGCGCTCGCGGCTGTGATGCTAGGGCGCAGCGCGCGTAGCTGCCTGCCGCCGACACGAGAGCTGCCGGGGAGGGACCCTCGCCCTCCGACAAGGCCGCGGAGACGTCGCTCTCCCGCACCCCGCACCCCTCCCTCACCCGTTCCCCGCCACTGCCTGCCTACAGTCAGTACCACTCGTACGCGGCTCGTGCTCGGTGCCGATGCGAGCTCCGTCCGCACCAAGCTGATCAGCATCGGATGAAACAGGTCGCATCACGCATGGCATAAAACTAGACTAGGGCCTTGTCTAGCTTGCACGGCCTGAGGCTCGACCTATGTACGTCACGTGCACGTACGAAATTGCATCACCGGGTTCCTGCATTGGATTCTTGCGTACGTCCGCGAATAACGGATAGGATCGGCGGCACGCACACTGTCCGTTAATAGACCGAATACATTAGTAGATTCAGATGTATCTAGTAGTTAAATATTTAGATTAGATGCGTTTGTATCTAGACAAAGTTGAGAAAGTTAATAGACCGAAGAAGGTACTATTTCGTTTTTTGTTTTGTGATTTTTAGACGTCTAGGCGTTTTGATAGTTTAGTTTTTGGCTTTTCTTCCATTTGGCTCCTATTTGGAAATGTGCACAATGGACGAACTGTACGCTGTGATCAGCTTCTCTGACCAGTGGAAAAGAATTCATACGTGCTACTACTACTACTACTCGTTAGGGAGAAATGGTCAACAACACATCACACTGCCTACTACAGGATTCCTTGCCTGCTGGGCTGCCACTGCCAGTTCCCACTCCCACAACAGTTGCTGAACGGCGCACCGCGCAGGCATGCAGGCAGGAATAGGAAGAAGTAAAGCCGGCCGGCCGGCCACATGCGCGCTGGCTGCCGCTGCCGCCGGCCGACGCATGCATGCATGCTGGATGCTGCCGCGCCCGAACGAACGCACGAAGCTCTAGCGGGAACTAGGCTGCCACTCCCTCTGCTCCCCCGTCCATGCGTGCATCATCACCCCGAGCTGAGCAGAGCTCCATCACCCATCATGCCTGCCTACTCTGCTCCGCGTGCGGGTACGGTGCTCCAGACCCCTGCCTCCTTCCCTCCTTCGCCCTGCTCGTCCGTGGCATGCAACCGCCGTGCCGCTGCCTTTGGCTTCGTCCTCATTGCGACGACGAATTCTCGTCGCGTCGTGCGAGAGCAGAGGGCCGGGTCCGGTCCAATCATCCGTCGCGGCGTGCAGGTGCCGTGCCAGGATGCATCTGCTTTGCTTCGAGTGGCCATGGCCACCACAACTCAGCTATAGCTTGCTAGCTCTAGGCCTTTTCCGTGGCGACATATAATGTTACTACGATGTAGACGTTCTGCACGGCACAAGGACGCGATGCTGCACTTTGTACCTGCACTAGTACCCCTTGTCGGTGGAAACTGCGACACGCAAGCTTTCCCAGTGGACTGGTTCCATATATTCTCCTTGCCAACAGTGCTGTAGCATATCTCGTGACATTCTACGCGCAAAACCTCCGACTAATAATAATCCACTTAGCTTGACTCGTTTTGGGTAAAAAACGACAAAAATAACCCTGGGTGAAAGAAATTTAACTACTCGCTGCGTTCTGAAAAGGATGTCAGGCATGTCTAAAATTTAGAGATATACTCAAAATTAGTAAGGACGGGACGAGTAATAAATATATAAAAAATTCTCGAAACTACCCCTAGGGTAGCGCCTGTTGGGGGACACTATACCCAACATGATAGCAGCCCACCGACATGCGCTACCTTCTATGCCAGCTTGGCGACACAGGCCCCAGTGGCGGGATTGGTAGCACCAAAGTGGCAAGGGATAGGGGGCTACCCGATCAACAGTAGCGTCGTACGGTGTGACGCTACCCCCTGACATGGTTAGGTCGCGCCAACCGGCCCAACCCGATCTAGCCACCTTTCTTCCTCGCCCATTTGCCCCCCCCCCCCCCCTCCCCTCCTTCACACACCCCTCTGCCCCAACTCACCCCATCCCCCAACTCTCAAGTCCCTCCATTTTTCTAGGAACTCTTCATGGATTTCGACTAATGTTAGTGCAAAGAGGTACTCCCCGTCTCTTTTGCTTTTGTCAAATTGAAATTTTGCATTTTGGTGGCATCTGTCCAAATTTTTGAAACCCTAGAATTTCCATTTGACCTAAGATGCATGATTTATTCTTGTTGTATTTCTCGGTGGTGGCTTGTATGATGGCTATGAAGCATATTGCTTAATTATTATGGGCTACGAAGAGGTGATGAAGGTGTTGTAGATGAAGTGGGGATCCTCATGATCTGCTCTGGTATCCATCAGCACTGCCCTGGAACATCACGTCAGGGCTCTAGCGGTTCCCATTGCTTGTGCGCTGGACGATCAGAGCAGATCGCGCAGATATGGGGGAAGTACCTTGGCTAGGATCTAAGGGCATCTCCACCGGGCCGATCCATACGGTCACTCCAAACGATCCGTTTCTGTCCGTTTGGGTCGGGCCCCAGTCCATATGGGTAGGGGTCCGGCCTGTCCGGCCAGCTGCGCGGCGCGACCCATTTGTCCGTGTTGGGCGAGGCAAAAAAAATTCAGATTCAAACACAAACAACTCGTGCGAAAAATGGCAAAGTTTATACTTAATTTACATTCAAAATATAAAAAATATAAGTTAAGCTAATCCTAGTCCTAGCTATCGATCTTCACGCGCTGGCGTCGCCTCGTCCATCTACGGGTCGAGGTCGATGTACTCCGGCGGCGTCCAGAGGTTGGGCGGCGGCAGGGACGAAGCGAGAGCGGGAGCGGGCGCAGGCGGGTTGATAGCCCGCACAGGCCACAAATCCCACTGCTGGTGGTGCGCCACACCTTCGGCGCGATCAGAGGCGCCCAAACCGGCAGCGGCAGCGGTGGAGGCAGCTGGGCGTTTGACGAGGTTTGATCTCATCAATTCCCATTGTTATGGACTTGGGT
This sequence comes from Avena sativa, assembly GCA_916181665.1. NCBI lineage: Eukaryota > Viridiplantae > Streptophyta > Magnoliopsida > Poales > Poaceae > Avena > Avena sativa. The sequence continues at coordinate 381,566,491 of OV702281.1, read as the reverse complement.
TTTGGAGAAGATGGGGATGCTGGAGATCATGGAACGGTTAACAGACAAGCAACCAGGGGACACGAGATTTACCTAGGTTCAGGCCCCCGGAGGGAAAACCCTACTCCTGCTTGTCTGCTCTTGATTACGGCGGAACCGAAGGTTACAGGGGTGCGCAGATTCGATCTGGCCTGGAAGTGCGTATGCGAAAGTATGAGTCGAGAGATCTAGGTCGTTCCCTCCTGGCCTTTATATAGACTTAGGCAGGTCCCAGGCATAGACCTAGTCGGTTACAAGTTCTAGAGTTTTACCCCTTTGAATTTCCTATCTACGCTAGTCTTGCTCTCTAAGGATCCGAAGGCGTCATGGGCCTTGGCCACCCGAAAATCTTCATGGGCCAGCGTACATCTGCTGTGGGCCTTCCTTGGGCTGGACCAGGTATGCTGAGGTCACGTACCCGTAGGGTATAACCATGTCAGTAGCCCCCGAGTGATCAGTCGAATCGTAGATTCGGCTGAGGACTCTTCAATCCTTCGGGTGCAACTATGTATTAACAGTATGTGTGTAGGGATTGTTGATGCGTGTGCCTGACTCACCCGACGGATCAGGGTCAGTTAACTGTCTTAGGACGAACCAACACGATCTTCCTCAGGTTCAAGTCCCTTAACTCGAACCCGGAACATATGCTGGCGTAATTCGACTCAGGCCGCGGAGGACTTACAGGAGTGGAATTCCAGTGATTTTAATTGGTGTACCCAACGCGTCCGTCGGGATTTTTCATCGCCCCTGTTAGCGCAGGATTTTACTAGCAGAGCGCAGTCGTGTGCGTTGCCAGGCCATCAGATTATATCTGTAGGTCTTATCTTTGTGTCAAAGACATAGCATCCGAATGTTTGTCACCGCGGAGGTGTTTCGGGTGGCCATGGAGATCGTTGCTCACTCAGCGTTTTGTTGGGGCAGACTTGTCGAAAAGTTTTTGCATGCTGATCCGAAAGATCGCAGTCGAAGATTTCATAGGGTGCGCGACCAGCGCTCTTTATGGGAGCAGCCCCCGAGTGTCTGTTCGAGTCGTAGACTCGAGCGGAGACTTTAGTTCAAGTACTTTGTTTATTTTTAAGTTCGTAGGACATAAAAAAAATCGGATGCTTAAATTCATCCTCCCTATGGGAGTAGCCCCCGAGTCCGTAGTGGAGTCGTAGACTCGACATAGGACTCGAAGAAATATTTTGTCTTTATCCGTCTTTCGGGTGCGCGGCCAGCGCTCCTGATAGGAGTAGCCCCCGAGTATTTAGTCGAATCGAAGATTCGAGTGAGTACACTTAGCTGTGGAGCCGAAGAATTGTAGTTGATGCTAGTATAGCTTTTGATGACATAAGTGCTGACGATCAATGACCTCAAGCGTCTGCTACGCCAGAGATGACTTGACTGGACGAACATGGGTCCCACTTGCTGACCTTGAATTGACCGGTCACGCGCGGCGTGGAGATAATTACGGCGTCGCCTCGATTTCCACGCGTAGTGGACGGCGTGGTAACGACGGTTCGTTGTGATGCTGACACGTGTATGGTCAGATCTGCCGTTGGCGTTAGGTCTTCTGGATGGACGACTGTCGTGCGTCTTCTTCGTCGTTATAATCATTGGGGAAAGCTGCAGTTTGTTTTCACCGCATCAGTTCTTGTTTTCACTGCCTCCTTGTGCTCTAGCGATTCTTGCTGCGCGTTGGGATTTCCTTCCACATTTCCATCTTCCTTTCTGCGCTTTCACCGCCGGCGCCGACGCAACGCAATGGGGAAACCGAAGAAACCGTCATCTGTAGTTGGGACTAGCGCCGCCGGAGGAAAGAAAGGCGCCACCGCTACCCGTGTCACCGACGGTGGCTGGTGGCGATCAGAGACGCGGGAGAGCGATCTCCGCAAGCTTCGCGAGCGGGGTTTGATCCCGCAAGATAGGGAGGCCGTCAGACTCCCCGGCAATGAGGTAATCCCCCGTCCCCCAGCTGGGTATCGGGTTATGTTTCTCGCCTTCGTTATGCGTGGGTTTTCTTTTCCAGTCCACAACTTCCTCCGTGGACTGCTCTTTCTCTATGGCATTCAGCTTCATCATCTGTCTCCCAATTCTCTTCTCCACATTGCTTGCGTCATAACTTTTTGCGAGTGCTGGCTCGGCATTGAGCCGCACTTTGGCCTCTTCTGGAAACTTTATTCCGTGAAGAGGCAGTCTGGTTCGGATGGTGTGTATCCCATTGGGGGTTGCATCATCTCCCTTAGTCCCAATCTTCTTTTCTTTTCATTTTCCATGTCCGAATCTGTCCAGTACTGGCGGAGGCGATGGTTTTATATCCGCGACTCCGTAGTGCCTGGCCAAGATTTTGGCCTTGTTCCTTTTGACCCCTCCCAAAAGATTGAGCTGAAAAGGTCTTGGAAAAACAAAATCTTGGATGGCGAGGAGATAGAGGCCCTTTACCGTTGGGTGGAGGATCTCCAGCTGATTCCGGAGAAGGAAGTGAATGGCGTGGACATCATCCGGACGTTTCTCGAGCGTCGGGTGCAACCTCTCCAAGCGAGGGCGCACCCGATGTTTGTTTATTCTGGGCGCCGTGATCCGACGTGGGTTTCGGCTGAGAAAATCTCCGAGGGGGATCTTGACAGGACCCTTCGCTCGCTGCTGAAGTTCAAGGACGGAGAGGAAATCCCGGGGAAGTCGCTGACTCCGCCGTTTTCTTCGGCGTTGGATGTTCCACGGGTGTAGATTTGTGCGCGTAGCGCTTTTTGTCGACTGCGTATTTATTTTCCTTTGTTTGCTAACAAAGTTCCTTCTGGTTTTGCAGAGCTTCAAGGTGCCGGACATGGTACCGCCATTGCCTGAAAAATATCCGAATGCCCCGGATAATGACGTGGTGGATTCCGTGTCCGAGCTGCCGTCGGCGCGATCTCCGGCGGAAGATGCCGACGAGTCGAGTGAGGACCATACGCGCAAACGATCACGGAGCTCCAGCGAGTCTTCGGATGCTTCGACTCCTCCGACTCCCAGAAACCCTCTGGGCCTTGAGCGTCATAGTGACAGGCATGGAGATTCTTCCTCTCCCATTCCTGCCATTCCTGTGCGGGCTGTAGCACCGCACCCGCCAGCGAAGCGGAAGAAGGAAGAAAAGAAGGAAGAGAAAAAGGAGGAGAAGAAGGAGGAAAAGAGAGCCCGAAGGACTCCTCCTGTCTTTGATCTTAGCTCGTTGCACTCGTAAGTTTCGTGCTATACTGCTGTTCTTTTTTCCTTCTTGATTTTGTACTTGTGTTGATTGCTTTGTATGCAGGCATTCCTCTGATGACTCCTCCAGCGATGGTGCTCGGGAAATGATGGGGGAGTCGAAGGTTGTGTCTCCTCCTCCTCAAACGGTGGCAACGTCGGGGGGCGTCGCTCTGGATCCTCCTCTGCAGGATGTGCAGGTGGTTGCGCCTCAGAATTTCGCCAGCGGGCCTTCGGAGTCGCCATCAGAGCATGTAAGTACTTTCTGCCTCGCGCCACGGGGGAAGCCCCCGAGTGTCTTCGTGTTCGAATTTTGCCTTTATTCCTTTGTGTTGGGCATAGCCCCCAAGTCCTTGTTCTTACTGGTGTTTCTTTTTCTGCAGCCTTTTGTGCAGGAGGCCATGCGGTTGGTGCAGGAGCGCCTGGTGCTAGAGGCTAACCTCCGACAGCTTCAAGGTACCTGTTTGCTTTTGGTGTTTTATTCATTTATTCTGGTCCTTCTCTCTGACGTTTGCTTGTTTTGAATGCAGAGGAGCATGATACTTCTCTCCGTGAGGTAGACGCTCTTAAGAAGAGCCTTGGTCAATCGGAGAAGAAGGCTGAGGCCGCCGTCGTTGCGAAGGAACGCCTCAAGCTGGAGTTGACCAAGGCAGCCGAAGCTAAGGAGCGTCTGCAGGAGGAGGCCACAGACCGTGAGGAGCAGCTGGCCACTGTTGCGGCTGCGCGCGAGAGGGAGGTGGCAGGCAAGCTCATGGCTGCTGCCAAGGCTGTTTCGGATGAGTGTTGTATTTGTGCTTCTTTCTTCTTGTTTTCTTGTCTTCGTCTGTTTTGATTTTCTTCATGTCCCCTTTTTTTTGTCTCAGATGCCGCAGGCATCGAGTTTGACCGAGACGCTCTAGAGCATGGGAGTGCTCTAGATGATGCTACTGCAGCGGTCGAAGATCGTTGCAGCACCATCGTCAGCTCCCTTGCCAAGGCGAAGGAGGCCCGTGGGCGCTTCTACAAGGAGCTTGTCCCTAAGGGCGCGGCCCTTGATGATGTGGATGCCCTGGCGGAGGCTTTGTCAGCCGAAGCGCCTGTGGCGTACAAGCGCAAGCAGAAGGGCATCGGCGCGTCTGTCGGGCTGGCGATGGCCTTGGCGGCTGGAGCGGAGCTGGACCTGCCCCAGATCACCTCCCGGATGCCGACGACCGCAGATGGATCCGAGGTAGCTTTTGCTGCCTACTCTGCTCGCTGCAAGCGATATGGGCCAAAGCTCATTGATTTGCTGTCTGAGTATGCGCTGCGGCAGCAGGGGAAGGCCAAGGCTAGGCAGTCTGGCTTCGAGGCAACGCAGGGTGCCGCGTCTTAGGCATTGTAGATGTAGGATAGTTTGTAGTCTGCTTTTGCTATAAATATTTTGAGGAACACAATCCTTGTGCCACGTAGTGGCCTTTATATGCTTAATGAATTCTTCTGAGTTGTGCTCTACCACTGTCTGAATGTTTGTGTCCCTTTGCTTTTCTGCTGTTCTAGGTTCCTTCGGGTGCTGACCCTGTTGACACCTCGCCTGCAGCGCAGCTGCGGCCATCTTTGGACGATCCTTCGCAACTCGCTTTCCTTCGGGACCGTGTTCGTAGTCTTGAGAGGTAGTTGCTTGGGTTGCGAGGTCACGCCGACGTTTGGAAGTCCAAGGCAGATCGTGGTGCAGGCAGAGAGGAGTACTTGATGACGGAACTACTTCGGCTATCTGAGCAGCTTCAATGTAAGTTATTCTTTATTTCGAGCTGTAGCTCAGTTCTTTGGATGAGTCTGCTGGCCTTGCCTTTTAATTTGTGCAATTGTCGTAGGTGCTAACCTTGCTCCGAGGGAAGAGAAAGAGCGTGTCGCTGTTCGGGTCAATTGCTTGACTCAACAGGACATGGAGGTCGGTGGCTTCTTCTGGATGGATCGTGACCGTGCTATGGCTCTGGCGACGGTGCAGGATCGTGTGCACCAGGTTTCGCGGGTGCTTCGCCAGGTGCAGACGTCGCTTGCCTTGGTGCTGAAAGTTATGTTTCCTTTGGATGCCGCGCCGATGAGTCTTGCGGGTCTTCTGTCAAAGTTTCGAAGCGTGAGCAATGTCAAGGAGTTGGTGCGGCAACAGCTCGTTGCCGGAGTCAAGGCTGCTTTATCTCTTGTGAGGCTGCATCGGCCTGTTGTAGATTTGTCTGTAGTGGCGGCTGGGCCGCCTCCTCGGCCGGATGGTGATGAGTGGGACATGCGTCCACTTTACGCAGCTGTAAGGCAGTATGCCGAACAGGTCGTAGATTTGTTTGAGCAGCGTGCTCAGGATATTCTTCAGAATAGGTAGTACCTGTAAAAGAGATAGATGTAAAATTTGTATATTTCGACTGGGCGTGTTGTGCCCTTTGTTGTAAAGGTTTGTTTGTTGTAAGCACGCAGTGCTTTGTTTGAGTACGTGTCCTTTTCGTTTGTCTGACGTTGTCAGCTACTCAGGTGTACACGCGTGATCCTCAGTCGACGAAATCGTGAGGTGGGGGGAGCCCCCGAGTGCGTTTGTAGCATAAAGTAAAGTTGAAAATAATGAACGGGAGTTTGGGGCGAGACACTTAGCTTTTATTTATATCGTAATGGAGGAAGTACATTGTTTGGTTGAATAGCCTTGGCTGAAAAAGCCTTATTGAAAGTAAAGGGATAGGTAGCTAGGGGTAGAATCGTCGCAAGTGCGCGATGTTCCATGGGTTGGAGTATGCGACTCCAGACTCCACGTGCTTGAGGCGATAGGCGCCACCTGGGATGACTTCGGTGATGACGTAGGGTCCTTCCCATGGTGACTCGAATTTCGTCGGTCGCTCTTGCTTGAGTCGCAAGACGAGGTCTCCTTCGACGAAGGACCGGGGGCGAAGACGGCGGCTGTGGTAGTTGCGGAGACTCTGCTGGTACACCGCTGATCGAGCTGCTGCTATGTCTCTTGCTTCGTCGAGTGTGTCGACGGCGTCTTCGAGTGCAGCCATGGATTCGGCTTGGCTATAAGCGACGACCCGGGGGGCCTGGTGGCGTACTTCGGCTGGTAGCACGGCCTCATCTCCGTGCACCATGAAGAACGGTGTGTAGCCTGTGGAGCTGTTTGGCGTAGTTCGTAAGCTCCACAGGACGGATGGTAGCTCTTTCGTCCAGGCTCCTGCTTTCCGTTTGAGTGGACTCATGAGGCGCTTCTTGATGCCAGCGCCGATTAGGCCGTTGGCCTTTTCCACTTGCCCGTTCGTTTGTGGGTGTGCCACTGAGGCGTACGTGATGTTGATCCCAAGGCCTTCGCAGAAGTCCTGAAACTCCTTGGAGATAAAGTTCGATCCATTGTCGGTGATGATGCTGTGCGGTACGCCGAACCTGTAGACAATGGACTCGAAGAACTTGACGGCAGTTTTGCCTTTCTGGTTGGTAACCGGCATGGCCTCGATCCACTTGGTGAATTTGTCGACTGCGACCAGGAGGTAAACGTGTCCCCCTTTCGAGGACTTTGGTAGTTTGCCGATCATGTCGAGGCCCCATTGAGCAAAAGGCCAGGATATAGGTATGGGTCTGAGCTCCGACCCGGGTGCGTGCGGTTTGTCGGCGAACCATTGGCACCCGTTGCATTTTCGGACGATGTCCTTTGCGTCGCTCATGGCCGTTGGCCAGTAGAATCCGGCCCGTAGAGCTTTGGCGACTAGGGAGCGGCCGCCTGCGTGATGGCCGCAGATGCCCTCGTGGATGTCTTGGAGGATGGCTTTCTCGTCACCGATGGTGACGCACCTTTATAGTACGCCCGTAATACTGCGCTTGTACAGCTCGCCATTGATGGTGGTGAAGGCTTTTGACCGACGAGATATGCGCCGGGCATCTGTCGGGCTATCAGGCAATTCTCCGTTTATCAAGAAATGGAGGTATGGTTGCGTCCAAGTTTCTTCAACTGCCATGACCTGCATTAGGTTTACCATGGCGACCTCTGTGTCCAGTTTCTCGGGTCCTTCATGTCCTTCGGGCAGCGTAGCCCCCGAGTGTTCTGCTTCTTCGGGTGATCCCTTGGGGAATTTCCGTTTGATGGATGGCACGCAGATCTGTTCGAGGAACACACCTGGTGGCACCTTTGCGCAGGTGGAGCCGATGTTGGCGAGTCTATCGGCCTCCTCGTTGCTTTCTCTTCCGACGTGTCGAAGCTCGCAGCCGTCGAATTCTCCTTCGAGTGCATTGTAGAGAGAGCGGTACGCAATCATGTTTTCGGCATGTGCGTCGCACTCGTTCATCGTCTGCTGGACGACGAGGTTGGAGTCACCGTAGATGACCAGTCGCGTTGCGCCGCAGATTTTTGCCATCCTCATGCCGTGTATGAGGGCTTCGTATTCGGCCTCATTATTAGAAGCTCGGAATTTCATCCGAAGGACGTACTTCATCTTGTCGCCTTGCGGGGAGGTCAGTATGACCCCTGCTCCTGCTCCAGCTTCACGCTTGGAGCCGTCGAAGTGCATCGTCCATGACTGCGACATGTCTGGGGTGTCTGGCAGCTGCAGCTCCATCCAATGTACCAGGAAGTCCGGAAGGACTTGAGATTTGATTGCGAGTCACTTCTCATAGACGATGTCCAAGGGTGACAGTTCGATGCCCCACAGGGCCACGCGTCCTGTGGCCTCTGGATTATTCAGGATGCTGTTCAGGGGTGCCTCGTTGACGACCATTACCTGGTGCTCCTGGAAGTAATGGCTCAGCCGTCGAGCTGTCATGAACACGCCGTAGGCGAGCTTCTGGTAGTGAGGGTACCTCTGCTTTGTTGGTGTCAGTACCTCGCTGAGTTAGTAGATTGGGCGCTGGACCCCGTGGGTCTTGCCTTCTTCGAGTCGTTCGACCACTAGTACGGTGCTGACCACCTGGTGTGTGGCTGCTATGTACAGCAGCAGAGGCTCGCGCTCCTTTGGCGTGACCAAGACGGGCGAGGTGGAGAGAAGCCGCTTGAGGCTTTCGAATGCATCGTTGGCTTCCGGCGTCCATTCGAATTTATCTGATTTGCGTAGCAGCTGGTAGAATGGTAGGGCCTTCTCGCCCATACGGCTGATGAATCTGCTTAGCGTCGCTATTCGTCCTGCGAGCTGCTGAACGCCTTTGAGGTTTTTCGGCCTCTCCATCGCCATGATGGCTCTGATTTTCTTCGGGTTCGCCTCGATCCCTCGCTGAGAGATGAAGTACCCGAGCAGCTGACCCGATGGGACGCCGAAGGCGCACTTTTCGGGGTTGAGCTTGATCCTGTAGCGATCGAGGTTGTCGAACGTCTCGCGGAGATCGTCGATAAGTGTTTTTGCCTCCTTGGTTTTTATCACTATGTCGTCACATAGACTTGGACGTTGCGACCGATCTGGTCCTTGAGGCAGGCCTGCATGCATCGCTGGTACGTAGCACCTGCGTTCTTTAGCCCGAAGGGCATTGTGTTGTAGCAGAATACTCCGAACGGTGTGATAAACGCCGTTTTCTCCTGATCTTCGACCTTGAGTCGAATCTGGTTATAGCCTGAGTAGGCGTCGAGGAAGGAGAGTTTCTCACAACCTGCAGTCGAATCGATGATCTGATCGATCCGAGGAAGAGGGAAGTGGTCCTTTGGGCAATGCTTGTTTAGTGACGTGAAATCCACGCACATCCGCAGGATGTCCGTGTACTTCTTTGGGACCATCACTGTATTTGCAAGCGACTCGCTTTCCTTGATTTCCCTGATGAAGTCTGCAGCGAGTAGTCTATTGATTTCCTTGCCGATAGCTTCGGCTCGTGGCTCGGACAGTCTCCGGATGGACTACTTGACTGGCTTGGTGTCTGAAAAGACGTTGAGTGCGTGCTCGGCGAATTCCCTGGGAACTCCTGGCATGTCCACAGGACACCAGGCAAAGATTTCCCAGCGCTCACGGAGGAATTCGACGAGCGCGCCTTCCTATGCGGGGCTGAGGTCGTTGACGATCAGCGCCATCTTGGAGGCATCCGTCGGATGGACCTGCACCTTTTTGGTGTTGACCGTGGAGTCGAAGGACATGTCAGGTGCGTTTTTCCTTGTGATTGGGGGTGCCCCATTGTCCGTCACCTCACGGAGCCTTACGAGCTCGTCTTGCATGCCGAAAGACTGGGAGATTTTGTTAAAATCCCTGTCGCATTGGTCCGATCGGGTGAAGCTCCCGTGGATTGTGATGACGCCCTTTGGCTCTGGCATCTTGAGTAGTAGGTATGCGTAGTGTGGGACAACTAGGAACCTTGCGAATGCTACACGCCCAAGGATGGCGTGGTATTGTGACAGCCAGTCCACCACTTCAAATTCGAGTCGCTCCAGCCGGAAGTTGTCCGGCTTCCCGAAGATGACGTCGAGCCCTATTTTGCCCAAGGGGAATATGCCCTTCCCTGGAACGATGCCGTGGAACGTTGTGTCTGACTGTTCAAGGCTGCATTGCAGGATCCGCATTGCTGCTAGAGTGCTTGCGAACATTAGGTTGATGCCGCTGCCGCCGTCCATGAAGACGTGACTCATCTCGAAGCCTCCGATCTGCGCCTCCAGCACCAGGGCAGCATGACCTAGGCGGGGGATCTGGCAAGGGTGATCCGCACGAGTGAATGTGATGCAGGACTCCGATCCGCTGAGGTACTCAAGGATGGCAGGTGGAGTTGCCACGACCAGGCTGATTTGTCGGGTGATTTTCTTCTGTACCCTATTCGTGGGGCGTCCCTTCTGGATCATCATTAGTGCTCCTTTCGGTGGGGGGTACCCGTTCCCAGCGTTGTTCTGTGCTGGTGCGACTGGTTGGTTTAGGCCTCCGATAGGCGGCGGTGGGGGAGCTCCATGCGCTATTTCACCTGGCGCAGGTGCGTTTTCGAATGCAGGGATTGGGGCTTGTTGCCTCAACTGCACCATGCTTTCGCTGAGTTTCTGGAACTCGCGGCAGTCCTTGAGCATGTGGCTAGCTTTCTTTTTGCCGTCCTGCTTGTCGATGTAGAAGTGGATGGTGCATGGACCCGAAAGTTTGTCGTATGCTGAGGGTCCGTTGTCGCGGTCGCGGCGTTGCCACGACTGTGCTGGGCGTCCGCCGTCGCGGAAGTTTCCTCCGCGGTATCCTTCGCTGTTGCGGCTGTTGTCGTTGCGACGGTCGGTGTAGCCGGCCGCGACCATGTCGGGTCTATCGTGATCGTCATAGACGCACGATCTCCTCTTGCTGCGGTGTTCCCGTCTTCAGCCGTAGTCGTCCTCTTCATCTGATTGTGCTCGGTGAATGCAATCTTCGCCGTCGGCCCACCTGTTGGCGATGTCCATGAGGTGGTCGAGTGTTTTGGGCTTGACGCGCCGAAGTTCCTCCTTGAAATCTGGGCGTTTGACGCCGTCCTGAAGGCGTCGATGGCCCTCTCTTCGGAGATGTGTGCTGCGGAGTTCTTGGTGTTAGACCAGCGTAGTATGTACGAGCGAATAGATTCGCCCGTTCTCTGCGTGCATGCTCGCAACTCTTCGATTGAGGCGGGCCTCTTGCTAGTGCCCTTGAAATTTCGGATGAAGCTGTAAGCTAGCTCCTCCCAGCTTTGGATGGACCCTGATGATAGGCTGCTGAGCCAGACCCGCGTCGCGCCTGTCAGCTGCAGCTGAAGGCATTGCATGGCGGTTTCTTTGTTACCGCCGTACAGCTTGACAGATGACAGATGGTCACTGAGCCAGGCTTTTGGATCTTGTGTGCCGTTGAACTTCGGAGTATCCGAAGGAAGCTTGAAATTGCGTGGCATCTGTGTTCGCCGAACAGATCTGCTGAAGCATCGGGCTCCACAGAGTTCTCCTTCGTCTTCGTCCATCTCGGATTCAGACGAGCATGCACGTTTGGCTCGCGCTTTGCCGATTTTGCGCTGTGTAAGAGCGTCTCTGGCGTCGTAGTCGCGTTTATGGCGACGCGAGCTCTTCTTCCTTTGAGGAAGGTCGTGTTCCTCTTCCTCTTCGGATGAAGGGGTGGGGCTCCGGTCGCGCCTGGCCGGAGCTTTCTTCTTCGGCTCCGCAGGAGCGTCTTGGTGGAGCGCAGCTCCGACAAGTCCGAGTCCGGTGAGTGCGGACTTATGCATGGCTCTTTTCGGGTCCCCCTCCGGAGGTGGGTGGGCTGCGAGATACGCAGTGGCTGCCATGATCGCAGCTTGCGGTGTCTTCGGGATGATGTTGTCGTCGGCATCCATCTTCATGAACGATGTGTGGAGAGTTCGGGTCACATCACAGCGCTCCTTGGGATCCATGTTCTCCACCCGAGAGCGGTGCTTGTTTCCTTGGTTTCTGTTCGTGCTAGAGCCGGGGGCCATGGCGGAGAGCGCAGCTCATCGCGCGCTGGACTCAGAGGCTGCTTGCTTGCGTTTGTCAAGTGTTTCCTGCATCTTGACTTGCTTCTTGTGCTCCTCGATGAGGAGGAAGTGGTATGCCATCGGTAGTTCACATGAGGCGTCTGCAGGCAGGACTATGTCGCCTGCTACGGCGCGGCGTGCCTGGACCCATCCTTCTTTGCTAAGTTGGATGACGTGGCCGTTGTTTTCCTCGTCAGGTGGGGGGACTGGCTTCTTCTGTTCCCGCCGTTTCCGCCGTTTCTGTCCTGCGGGTTGGGGTTCGGGTTGGGCGGCGGGTTAGGCGTTTGCTGTTCCTGGATGACTGCGGCGCATTGGTAGCGCTTGTAGATCGGTCCGCTGCTGCTGCAGCTTTCAGGTCCGGAACCGTAGGTCCCTGCATCCGATGGCGGATCGCACAGATCGGAGTTGCAGCTGCTGCTGTCATAGGAATCATCTGCTGATGATGTTGTGCGTAGCACGGGGTGTGGGGCCCATGAAGCGGGCCTGATTGATGGTAGGGGCACCCGCTCAGGGAGGCGGAGGGTGCCAGTTTGCCCCACCTGGAAGCAGAAGCTCCCGAACAAGATTTCGAGTCCGTCGCCTACGGGCTCGAAGTCCTTCATGGTGGCCGGCGAGTGGGCGGTGAAGTCGAAAGCACCGAAGAGGAGGTGACTCTCCGTCGCCGCAAAGTTGTAGATCGATCGGGTGGGGACCGTCACGACCGCACAATCAGCAGCCCTAGTTCCCACAGACGGCGCCAATTGACGAGGTTTGATCTCATCAATGCCCATTGTTATGGACTTGGGTTTTGGAGAATATGGGGATGCTGGAGATCGTGGAACGGTTAACAAAAAAGCAACCAGGGGACACGAGATTTACCCAGGTTCAGGCCCCCGGAGGGAAAACCCTACTCCTGCTTGTCTGCTCTTGATTACGGCGGAACCGAAGGTTACGGGGGTGCGCAGATTCGATCTGGCGTGGAAGTGCGTATGCGAAAGTATGAGTCGAGAGATCTAGGTCGTGCCCTCCTAGCCTTTATATAGACTTAGGCAGGTCCCAGGCATAGACCTAGTCGGTTACAAGTTCTAGGGTTTTACCCCTTTGAATTTCCTATCTACGCTAGTCTTGCTCTCCAAGGATCCGAAGGACCGTCATGGGCCTTGGCCACCCGAAAATCTTCATGGGCCAGCGTACATCTGCTGTGGGCCTTCCTTGGGCTGGACCAGGTATGCTGAGGTCACGTACCCGTAGGGTATAACCATGTCAGCGTTCGTCTTAGCCACCATGTGGGTGAGCGCGAGGGACTCCTCACAGCCGCGCCACTGGGAATCCTCCTCCTGCGCGCTGGCCGCAATGGCCTGCTCAGTGAAGGCGTCCTCGCCGTAACCCCGCGCTAGTACCTCACAGTACTCTTGGGGCAAGTTGGCGGCGACGTCGTCCACAGCCTCCTGCTTTACGACGATGTCGTCGTTGCCTTCGTCATTGACATCCTCACTTCTGAGCTCAGCGTCGGAGTGGTTGATGGCGCCCTCCTCGTCCGAGTCGATGTCGGGGACAGGGAAGACCTCCCCCGGCTGCAGGTCATGGCGGATCGTGGTGGCGCGGCGCACCTGTGCTCCCAGTTGAGCCACTCCTTCCAGTAGTCCACGCTCTGGTAGGCAGGGTCCCACCATTGGACCGGCGGGAGGCCCATGATCCGGCGGCGGATCTCCTCCTCGAGCCCTTTGCCCTCCTTGGGCACGAGCGACACGGGGATACGATCCCGGTTGAGGTTCTAGCCAGTGGGGAGGGACACGTTGTTGTGTTGGATGGCCCGTCCCTCCCTCCAGCGGTGCTTGCACTCCGCAATGCGGAAGTACTGGCGGTCGCGGCGCTCTCCCTCTGGCCACGGTGGCGGCTGAGCCTCCACGCGGCGGACCCGGAAATCCTCCAGCCACGGGGGAGGCGGCAGGGACGTGCCGCGGAGGAAGGCTGGCATCCGTCCGGAGCGCTGGCTCATAGAGCCAGACGCCTCATGGTCGTTCTTGCATCTCCCCTTCTTTATCCACGACGATGTTTTCATCGTTCGTGGTGGTGGTGGCGGCAGCTAGAGTTTGCAATGGCGAGAGGTGAGGAGTGCGGCACCGACGGACGCAGGGTTAAATAGCCCCTTCGCTCGTGAACAGGCGCAGCTTCCAGCTCCTTCGCCATCAATGACGGCGCGAGAACGCATGCGGCGCCTAGTGGGTCAGCGTGCCGTAGCGTCGCCATTGATGGCGCAGGCTGCCGACGTCGGCCTTCCGCACAGCGCTTCTGAATCGCTGCCGCGATTGCATCTGAATCGGTGCTGCTGACCGCGTCCGAAATCAATGCCGCATGTGGCTGGCGGGTGGGCCAGTGGCACGCGCGGGCATGACATCCGCGCGCGTCCGGGCCGACGCAACCGAGCCTCATATTAGATGCACGAATGGGTCAGACCGGGCGCGTTCCGCCGGATGGGTCGGCCCGCTGGGACGCCGCGCACGCCCCGCGCGTCCGCGCGGACAGTTTCATACACGCCAAACCGTTTGAGGCGGCCCGGTCAGGGGCGGATGCAAAGCAAGCCAAGGGGATGCACAAGACACCCTCTAGAAAAACATTTCTTTGTAAACTAGCATCTTTTTACCTCATGTGCACCCCCTAAAAATATGTTTTATTTGTTATGGCACCCTTAGTGCACCCTGATCTTAAACGCTCTAACTCCGCCACTGGGCGCGGTGGAAATGCCCTAACTCATGTAGGTGCAAACTGCCGGACTCCCGATAAGTTGTAATTGTTAGGCGCCCATGCAACAGGGGGTGGAACCATCAGTTGGTTAGGCGCTCCCGATAAAGATGTAATTGTTACGTACAGGTATGTCCTATAAACGTTGGCTCCCGGGCCTCCCCTCTTATCTCTTCTTTTAAACTTATCTTATCTGACTCTGTCTTTGTTAACATGACAAATCAAGTACTCAAAACAAGGAACAAGCTTACCAAGTTTAGAGCCAATTCAAGCACGTTTGAGCCTCCAAACACCAGTTTGAAGACAGACCAGCTAGATCTTAGAAATCTGGACATAAATCACCTCTTCTTCTTCCTCTCTTCTCACTAGCTTGTGGTGTTCTTGTGTGTTCTCTTACCCTCTCTCTTGCTCAGCTCACACGCTGATTGAGTGTCTCACACACACATCCACCAAGGGTGGCTAGGGTTTCTTTTCTACTCCTCTCCTAAGGAGCACCTTGGCTGTTGGATACGAACGTCGATCAACGGTTAAAACATGTTGAACTTTTACAGGCTGATGTTAGGCAGCCAACATATCTCTACGGTGAGAGACACGGCCCAACACAACTCACCTTCGAATTTATAGCTCACAAGCTTTTCAATTTCATCTCATCACTTCTAACAATGAGCATTAAGCAAGTCATGGATCTGGTGCATGCTCTCTTTAGTGACAAGAAGACGAAGCAAGTCGCATTCGATATGTTGTAATGGTGATTGGAGTAATCATACAACGGGCTCTCTAGGTTGTTGAGAGCGATGGCAGCTACTAACCCATGCATGGTTCATGTGGTGGGGCTTTTTTGTTTTTCTTGACTCGTTTTTGTTGTAGAGAAGAACTCTAGTAAAAGAAAGCGGTTAAAAGTGAAGCTCGGCACGCTAGGAAAATTTGTTACTGGCTGCCAACAAGTACTAGAACGCGCAGTTTTTACTGGTGTGAGGGAGATGGTGGGAACAGCAGGAGTAGGACAGGTAGACAGAGCCCGTGCGATGGTGGGGTGTGGCCGGCCGGGACTAGGGTCATCATCATGATGATCCCCCTTTCTGCCGTTTCCTTCCTTTTTCGCAGCGCCCGTGTCCCAGCGGCGACAGACACCACCAGAGCGAGCGGCCGGTCGACCGAGGAAGACGCAAAGCAAAACCACACGCGCACGGAAAGCCATCGCCGATTGTTTGTTTGTTTCTTGGCGTGGGGACAGCGCCCCAAGTCCACCCAGCACGTACCGTACCGTATGCGAGGCGAGATGCCTAGGGCGCCGATGCCTAGGGCGCGGCAGTGGCAGTTCTCCCATGCCATGCCTGATGCCCCGCTGCGCAACGCGAGCAGTGCGCGTGTGTACTGTACCCTGGCCTGGCCTAGCCGTGCTGCACGCGCAGCCGGAGTGGGCTCCTGGCACTCCAAGTCAACTCGTGTCCATCGTCGTCTCTGCCACTTCTGCGCCATTTGTTTAGCCGCAACTGGACTAGAGACTGTACTGCAATAGTAGTACTACTAGTACCATACAACTATGTCCACGTTAAAAGTAGTTGCAGCTAGCTGCACATACATATGCAGTGCATGCTCGCGTTCTCTTGTTTTGGCTGAGCGTCACCATGCCTGCCTGCGCGGCCCATTGTTTGATCTGACTCGAGTCATTGTTGCCTGGAGGCAGCATCTCCGGTGATTCACCTGACTGCAAATTTAGTACCACTAGTTATGTTTTCAAATTTAGTTTTATAATATCTTAATTTGATGTTATATATGTTGCTATATTTATCTATAAAATTGCGGGAATTCTATTCTTAGACCGGTCGTTGGACTGTAAAACTTGGCAGGAGGTGTGAACGTGTGCTGTCAGTTAGCTTAGAATCATATTAAAAATTTAAAATGTTCTATATATCAAACCGTTTACTCGATTTAATATCCGTTTTCATCGTTGGACTAGTCGCGACGAGATCTTCAAAACTAGATTCCATGTTGACATGTTTTGATAAAAAAAAATCGAACCAAAAGGTTATCCACCCCAAACACGTGAGTTATCCATGTCATAATATATAAGTTATCCAACCAGTAACACATAAGTTACCCATCATATAAACATATTGGGTATAAAGTTTTCGCATATGTGTTGAATAAGTTTAATTGGAACGCGGTAGCCTAGTTGTTAGGGTAATTGCCATCAACGTGCTAGGGTCGACGAGCAACTAAGGCTCGGTATCTTAAAACCCTTCGAGGTTTCGTCACCCGTCCATTACGGTAGCAGCGACGGATGTCTACGAAGTCGAGTCGCTAGATTACTGGTTGCACGTGGTAGGTGGTTATAAGACCCTATTAATTTATATAGTATGCAAAAAAAATTAGTTCTTTTAAAAAAATTATGTTTGATCGTTGACACGATAGTCTTTCGAGGTTGAGTAGTCCATACGCTGCGAGAGCGACGGACGACGAGGCCGTATAGTTAAAAAAACTTTTTATATTTTATCCGTGGATAAATTTTTATAGTGATGGATAACTTACATGTTATTTGATGAATAACTTATATATTGAAGCCTGGATAACTCTCGTGTTACTGATGGATAATTTATTGGTAAACAAAAAAGTTACACATCTCTACACATGATCTATAAATAAATTTTATAATAGTGGATAACTTACATGTTATTGGATGGATAACTTATATGCTGAAGTCTGGATAACTCGCGTGTTACGGGTGGATAACTTTTCGTCAAAGAAAATATTGTCAGAATATACCAACATAAGATCTAGTTTCAAATATCTCATCACGGCTAGTCTAACGGTGAAAACGGATCTTCATTCGGACAAACAGTTTAACCTAGAAAACATTTTAAATTTTCATATTTAAATTGAGCTGGCTAATTAAAAATCTTGTCTTTTAGTGTCTAACAAGGTACAGTACGTGTATTTACTAGACCAATTCTAGTCCAAACGCCCGCCAGGTTTTAGCTTCATAAGACCGGTTGCTACGTAGCAAATTGATCAAATTTGATAAAGTTTGATTAATCAAAGCTAAAAATACATTTATTTACGGACGGAGAGAGTATATGACATAAGAAGCACGGCACATTGTTTGACAGACCGGTACACCACAAATATATAGTTCCAGCGGTAAAATCAAGGAGCGAGCTATAGCTATCTATAGGCCGTGAGGCGGGGCTTCATATAGTGCGAGGAAGCGCCGAGACATCGTTGTATGTGGGCTTCATATTGATGCGACGAGAGAAGGGAGAGGAGGGGATGCAATAAACAATACATGTGCTTGAACATGTCAACAAAAACTAATCATGTTTCAGAATCACTAACCTCTAACCAATATTATTCTAATCTTTTACTGTAAGTGTGGTGAGCAGGAGGCATATTGATGCGATGCAAGGAGAAGGGGAGGAGGGAGGAGAGGGAGGGGGTGGGTGGCCCCGAGCTATACATAGCTTCGCCACTGGCAGCGATTGACCCAAGCGGATACAACAACAATACATGAGCTTGAACATGTCAACAAAACTTAATCATGTTTCAAAATCGTTAACCTCTCACCAATATTTTGAACTGCCATTGAGCTCGGATCGCATTCACGTTTCTCCACCATTATCCCAGAAAGAAGCGGACATTAGTGGCGGACAAAAGGGGGCGTGCCCCCTCCCCCAACTCAAGTGCAATTTGCACCATGCTACTCAGTATTTATTATTCTTTGATCGTACAAAACATAAAATAATTCAATCTGCCCTCCCCTCCCAACCCAACTGCTATCTTTTGCCTTTTGGCCCCTCCTACAATATTGTTCAAGGTCCGCCACTGATCCTAGAGCATGATGGAATGATGAACTCTCGATTTTATGAATCCAACTCGAGCTCACCGTGAGCTCACTGATGGCAGCGAAGTTCGAGACTTCTCTACAACGTGAGGAATCCCAAGTGGCAACATAGTAGAAGGAGCTCGTGTGGAGAGGAAGGAAAGACAAAGGAACATGGTTGATTGTAGGAATAAAGTAAGAAGTGGAGAAAAAACATGACAACATGGGGCAATGCTGAAAATCACCTATCACCGGTAACATGAGAACGCGACTAGCCCTCTCCCAACAAGTATTGTAATAGGTATACCCAAAACTTTGTTGCTTCGGAAATGTCTTTTTTTAATTCCATTGTCCATATGCTATCGCCACGAATCTTGACTGAGCGATGCTACTAAAACCGTTGGATGGAGAGAGAAAGATTCAGGTGATATTGGTTGCTCGACACGGCGCCTCTTAGGGCACCCACAATGTATAGCCAAATCTAGTTCCAAAATAGATGTTTGACTTTTAGAACTAGTTCCATATGTTGTAGGGTAGTTCCAAATCTGACAAACCAGGGAATCGGAGTAGGCTCGTGCGCCGATGCCAAATTCCATCGGCCAAATAAAATACTAGTACTACTTTATCTCATGTACCATAGTTGACGAGGTTTAATCTCGTCAATGCCCATTGTTATGGACTTGGGTTTTAGAGAAGATGGGGATGCTAGAGATCGCGGAACGGTTAGCAAACAAGCAACACGGGGACACAAGGTTTACCCAGGTTCAGGCCCCCGGAGGGAAAACCCTACTCCTGCTTGTCTGCTCTGATTATGATGGAACCAAAGGTTACAGGGGTGCGCAGATGCAAATCTGGCGTGGAGGTGTGTATGCGGTGGTGTGCGAGAGATTGTAAGGGGCCTCCTTGCCATGCCCTCCTGGCCTTTATATAGAGATAGGCAGGTCCCAGGCACAGATCGAGTCGGTTACAGGTTTTAGGGTTTACCCTTTTGAATTTCCTATCTACTCTAGTCTTGCTCTCCAAGGATCCGAAGGCGTCATGGGCCTTGGCCACCCGAAAGTCTTCATGGGCCGGCGTATATTTGTCGTGGGCCTTCCTTGGGCTGGACCAGGTATGCTGAGATTGTGTACCCGCGGGATATAACCATGTCAGTAGCCCCCGAGTGTTCAGTCGAATCGTAGATTCAGCTGAGGACTCTTCAATCCTTCGGGTGCAACTCTGTCTTTCAAGAGAATGTGTAGGGATTGCTGATGCGTGTGCCTGACTCTTCTGACGGATCAGGGTCAGTTAACTGTCTTAGGACAGAACAACACGATCTTCTTCAGGTTTGAGTCCCTCGGCTCGAATCCGGAACATATGCTGGCGTAATTCGACTCAGGCCGTGGAGGACTTACAGGAGCGGAATTCCAATGTATTTAAATGATGTACCCAACGCGTCCGTCGGGATTTTTCATCGCGCCTGTTGGCACGGTTTCGTACTAGCAGAGCGCAGTCGTGTGCGTTGCTAGGCCATCAGATGATATCTGTAGGTCTTATCTTTGCGTCGCAGACACAGCATCCGAATGTTTATCACCGCGGAGGTGTTTCGGGTGGCCAACGATAATGTTGCTCACTTAGCATTAATTGGGGCAGAGTTGCCGAAAAAGTTTTGCATGCTGATCCGTAGGATCGCAGTCGAAGAATTCATAGGGTGCGCGATGAGCGCTCCCTATGGAAGTAACCCCCGAGTGTCTGTTCGAGTCGTAGACTCGAGCAGTGACTTTAATTCAATTATTTTTTCGATTTCCGGTCCGTAGGACACAAATTTTTCGAATGCTTGAATCCATCCTCCCTATGGGAGTAGCCCCAAGTCCGTAGTGGAGTCGCAGACTCGACGTAGGACTCGAAGAAATTAGTTCAGCGCTGTAGTGTTTTGTTCATTTTCGGGTGCATGGCCAGCGCTCCTGATAGGACTAGCCCCCGAGTAGTTAGTCGAATCGTAGATTCGAGTGAGTACTCTAAGTTGTATAGCCAAAGAATTGTAACCGTTGCTAGTATAGCTTTTGATGACGTCAGTACTAACGATCAGTGACCTCAAGCGTCTGCTGCGCCAGAGATGACATGACTGGACGAACATGGGTCCCACCTTCTGACCTTGAGTTGACCGGTCACGCGCGGCGTGGATATAATTACGGCGTCGCCTCGATTTCCATGCGTAGTGGACGGCGTGTGAGCGACGGTTCGCTGCTGGGCTGACACGTGGACGGTCAGATCTTGCAGTTGGCTCTAGGTCTTCCCGATGGACGATCGGCGTGCATCGTCTTCGTCCTTATAATCATTGGGGAAAAGTTAATCTATTTTCACCGCAACCATTCGTGTTTCACTGCTCCCATATTCTCTGAGCTTTCTTGCTGCGCGCTGGAATATCCTCAAACATTTCCTTCGTTAATCCTACGTTCTCACCGCCGGCGCCGCCGCACCGCGATAGGGAAGCCCAAGAAGTCCTCTTCTGCGGTTGGCACCAGCGTTGATGGTGGCAAGAAAGGTTCGACAGCTGCCCGTGTCACCGACGGTGGCTGGCGGCGATCGGAGACGCGGGAGAGTGATCTCCGCAAGCTCCGTGAGCGGGGATTGATCCCGTAGGATAGGGATGTCGTCAAGCTCCCTCGCAACGAGGTAATTCCCCGTCCCCCCGCTGGGTTTCGGGTTATGTTCCTCGCATTTGTTCTTCGGGGCTTTTCCTTTCGAGTCCACAATTTCCTTCGTGGGCTGCTTTTCCTTTACGACATCCAGCTGCATCATCTTTCCCCCAACTCTCTTCTTCACATTGCTTATTTCGTCACTTTCTGCGAGTGTTGGCTCGGTATCGAGCCGCATTTTGGCCTCTTCCGGAAACTCTATTCCGTGAAGAGGCAATCTGGTTCTGATGGTGTCTATCCCATTGGGGGTTGCATCATTTCCCTTCGATCCAATCTTCTTTTCTTCTCCTTTTATATGTCCGAATTTGTCCAGTACTGGCGGAGGCGATGGTTTTACATCCGCGACTCCACGGTGGCTGGGCAGGATTTTGGTCTTGCTCCTTTCGACCCCTCCCAGAAAATCGAGTCGAAAAGGTCCTGGAAAAACCAGATCCTGGATGGCGAGGTGGCTGAGATTGAAGGGCTCTATCGCCGGGTGGAGGATCTTCAATTGACTCCGGAGAAGGAGGTGAATGGTGTGGACATCATCCGCACCTTTATCAAACGTCGGGTGCAGCCACTCCAGGCTAGGGAGCACCCGATGTTCCTTTATTCGGGTCGCCGTGATCCGACTAGGGTTTCGGCTGAGGAATTCTCCAGGGGAGATCTTGACGGGGTCCTTCGCCCGCTGCTGAAGTACAAGGCTGGAGAGGACCTTCCGGGGAAGTCGCTGACTTCTCCGTTCTCTGCTTCTCGTCCGGTTCCGCGGGTGTAGAGCTTGGATATGCGCGTAGCGCTATTTTTCGACTGCGTTGTACTTGTTATTTATTTGTTTGCTGACAAATTTGCTTCTTTTGCGCAGGAGTTCAAGGTGCCGGGCATGTCGCCGCCGCTTCCCGAAGTGTTTCCGGATGCCCCGGACAATGAAGTGGTGGACTCCATGTCTGAGCTTCCATCAGCGCGGTCGCCGGCCTAAGAGGCCATCGAGTCGAGCGAGGATCATACTCGCAAGAGGACACAGAGCTCCAGCGAATCATCGGATGCCTCGACTCCGCCGACGCCTAGGAACCCGCTATGCCTTGAGCATCACAGTGATGGGCATGGGGGCTCTTCTTCTCCAATTCCTGCCGTTCCTGTGCAGGCCGTGGCACCGCACCCACCGGCGAAGCGGAAGATTGAAGAGAATAAGGAAGAAAAGAAGGAAGAGAAGAAGGGCAAGAAAACCCCTCCTGTCTTCGACCTTAGCGACCTCGACTCGTAAGCTTCCTCGCTTTCTTTTTGCCATCTTTCGATTTTGCTTTATTGTTTTTGGCTGACGTCTTTCTTTTCACAGCCACTCCTCTGACAGCTCCTCCAGCGAAGGCGCTCGAGAGATGGTGGGGGAGTCGAAGATTCCTTCTCCTCCTCCTCAGACGGTGTCCACCTCTGAGGGCGCTGCTCCGAGGTCTTCTCCGCAAGAGGCTTTGGCGGTGTTCCCTCAGAAGACTACAGGCGAACCTTCGGAGTCGCCGTCTATTCATGTAAGTCATACCTGTTTTCTGCCGCAGGGGGAGCCCCCGAGCCTTTTCGAATGATATGTTGATCATTGAATCTTCGTGCCTCGGGGGGAGCCCCCGAGCATCTGTAGGGTGTTTGGTTGTTTGTTTTTCCTTCGAGTCTCGGGGGAGCCCCCGAGCGTTTTTTCGTATCTGTACTTTGTTTTTGCTCGTTCTTTTGGGCGTAGCCCCCGAGCTGTTATTTTGACCAGTAATTCTTTTTGCAGCCTTTTGTGCAAGGCGCCAACCAGCTGGTGCAGCAGTATCTAGCATTGGAGGCTAGCTTCAAACAGCTTCAAGGTATGCTTACGACTTGGCCTTTTGCTTATTCTTGTATTTTTGTCCTTCGATCTGACGGGTGTGTTGCTGACTGCAGAGGACCACAATACCTCTCTCCGTGAGCTTGATGCTCTCAGAAAGAGCCTTGGGCAAGCGGAGAAAAAAGGCGAGGTCGCCGTTGGCGCGAAGGAGCGCCTCGAGCTGGAGCTGGCCAACGCGGCCGAGGCCAAGGAGCGCCTGTAGCAGGAGGCTACGGACCGCGAGGAGCAACTCGCCATCACCACGGCTTCGCGCGAGAGAGAGAGGTAGCCGGCAGGCTGATGGCGGCTGCCAAGGCTATTTCGGGTGAGTTTCTCTGTCTTCTCTTTTCGGATTACTTGCCTTTCCTTGTAGTTTTTTTATTTAAGCTGCTTCCTTTGTTATTTTAGATGCCGCGGGCATCGAGTTTGATCACGGTGCTCTGGAGCACGGTAGTGCTCTGGATGATGCTGCTGCGGCGGTCGAAGACCGCTGCGGTACCGTGGTCGGCTCGCTTGCCAAGGCCAAGGAGGTCCTCAGGCGCTTCTACAAGGAGCTCGTACCCAAGGGCGTCGCCCTTGAAGATGTCGACGCCTTGGCGGAGGCGCTGTCAGCTGAAGCACCTGCGGCGTACAAGCGCAAGCAGAAGGGCATTGGTGCGTCCGTCGGGCTGGCCATGGCCTTGGCGTCTGGAGCTGAGCTGGACCTTCCTCAGATCACCTCCCGGATGCCGACGGCTCCTGACGGATCTGAGGTAGCCTTCACCATCCATGTTGCTCGATGTAAGCGTTATGGGCCGAAGTTGATTGACCTGCTGGCTGAGTACGCGTTGAAGCAGCAGGGAGAGGCCAAGGGGAGGCAGTCCGGATCCGAGGCTACTCAGGATGCAGCCTCTTAGATCTTCTAGTTGTAGGATAGTTTTTGTTTTAGCTTTTGTAATTGTGTTTATGAACAATCCCTGCGCCACGTAGTGGCTTTTTGCTGTACATAATGAATTTCCGAGTTTTATCTTCATTTGTCTGCTTGTTCATATCGTTGTCTTCTTCTACTCTAGGATCCTTCGGGTGATGCTCCCGTGGACACTTCGTCTGCAGCGCAGCTGCGACCATCTTTGGATGGTGCGTCGCAGCTTGTGTTTCTTCGAAACCGCATCCGTAGTCTTGAGAGGGAATTGCTTGGAGTGCGTGGCCATGCTGATGTGTGGAAGTCGAAGGCGGAGCGAGGTGCTGCTCGAGAGGAATTTTTGATGAGAGGGTTGTGTTGTCTGGCCGAACAGCTTGAATGTGAGTTTTTCGAGCTGCTCCTCATTGTTTCGGATGGCCTTGCATCTTACTTTTGCAAGTATTGCAGGTGCGAACCTTTCTCCATAGGAAGGAAAGGAACGTCTTGCTGTTCGGATTAACTGTTTGACCCAACAGGACATGGAGGCCGGCGGGTTTTTCTGGATGGATCGGGATCGTGCCATGGTCCTTGCGACAATGCAGGATCGTGTCCACCAGGTATCGCGGGTGCTTCGTCAGGTGCAGTATTCTTTGGCGTCCATTCTGCATGTGATGTTTCCGTTGGATGGGGCACCGTCGACTTTCTCTGGCCTGCTGTCAAAGTTTCGGAGTGTTCATCGTGTCAGGGAGCTGGTGCGTCATCAGCTCGTCGCAGGGGTGAAGGCTGCGCTCTCTCTTGTGCAGTTGCATCGTCCTGATGTAGACCTGGCTGTCGTAGCGGCTGGGCCGCCTCTTCGGCCAGATGGTGGCGAGTGGGATATGCGTCCGCATTATTCGGCTATAAGGCAGTATGCTGAACAGATTGTAGATCTGTTTGAGCAGCGTGCGCAGGCTATTCTTCAGAATAGGTAGGACCTGTAAAAGACATAGATGTAAAACTTGTATATATTTGGCTGGGCGTGTTGATCCCTTTATTACTGTAAAGGTTTCTTGTTATGTAGCATGTGATGCTTTGTTTGCATACGTGTCCTTTTCTTTAGCCTGGCGTGGTCAGCTACTCATGTGTACACGCGTTTTTCTCAGTCGACGAAGTCGTGAGGTAGTGGGAGCCCCCGAGTGTGTTGTAATATGTAGTAAGATGCAGATAATAATCGAAAGATTTTGGGGCGAGACACTTAGCTTTATTTATATCGTAAGGAGGAGGTACATTGTTCGGCTAAGTAGCCTTGGCTGAATAGCCTTATTGAAAGTAAAAGAGGGGGGTAGCTAGGGGTAGAAGCATCGCAGCTGTGCGACGTTCCATGGATTGGAGTATGCGACTCCGGACTCCACGTGCTTGAGGCGATAGGCGCCACCTAGGATAACTTCAGTGATGATGTAGGGTCCTTCCCATGGTGACTCGAATTTCTTCGGTCGCTCTTGCTTGAGTCGTAGGACCAGGTCTCCTTCGACAAAGGACCTTGGGCGCAGCCATCGGCTGTGATAGTTGCGGAGACTCTATTGGTACACCGTTGATCGAGCCGCTTCTATGTCGCGCGCTTCGTCGAGTGTGTCGACGGCATCTTCGAGTGCAGCCATCGACTCGGCTTCGCTGTAAGCGACGACCCGTGGGGCCTTGTGGCGTACTTCTGCTGGTAGCACGGCTTCGGCTCCGTGTACCATGAAAAAAGGCGTGTAGCCGGTTGAGCTGTTTGGAGTTGTGCGCAGGCTCCACAGGACCGAAATTAGCTCTTGTGTCCAGGCACCCGCGAGTCACTCGAGTGGGCTCATTAGGCGCTTCTTGATGCCAGCACCGACGAGGCCGTTGGCCTTTTCGACCTGCCCGTTCGTTTGCGGGTGCGCCATGGAGGCGTATGTGATGTTGATTCCGAGATCTTCGCAGAAGTCCTAGAATTCCTTGGAGATGAAGTTCGACCCATTGTCGGTGATGATGCTGTGCGACACGCCGAACCTGTAGACAATGGATTCAAAGAACTTGACGGCAGTTTTACCCTTTTGGTTAGTGACTGGCATGGCCTCAATCCACTTGGTGAATTTGTCAACTGCGACCAGGAGATAAACGTGACCTCCTTTCGAGGACCTTGGTAGCTTGCCGATCATGTCGAGGCCCCACTAGGCGAAGGGCCAGGCCAAGGGTATGGGCTTGAGTTCTGATCCGGGTGCGTGTGGTTTGTCGGCGAACCTTTGGCACCCGTTGCATCTTCGACGATGTCCTTGGCGTCATTCATGGCCATTGGCCAGTAGAATCCGGCTCGTAGAGCTTTGGCGACAAGGGCGTGGCTACCCGCGTGATGGCCGCAGATGCCCTCGTGGATGTCTTGGAGGATGGTTTTACCGTCACAGATGGTGACGCACGTTTGGAGTACACCCGAAATGCTGCTCTTGTACAGTTCGCCATTGATGATGGTGAAGGCCTTTGACCGACGAGATATGCGCCGGGCATCTGTCGGGCTATCAGGCAGCTCGCCGTCTATCAAGTACTTGATGTATGGCTGCGTCCAAGTTTCTTCGACTCCCATGACCTGCATCAGGTTGACCACAGCGACCTCTGTGTCGAGCTTTTCGGGTCCTTCTTGTCCTTCGGGTACCGCAGCCCCCAAGTGCTCTGCCTCTTCGGGTGATCCCTTGGGGAATTTTCGCTTGATGGATGGCACGTAGATCTGTTCGAGGAACACGCCTGGTGGCACCCGTGCACAGGTGGAGCCGATGTTGGCGAGTCTATCGGCCTCCTCGTTGCTTTCTCTCCCAACGTGCCGAAGTTCACAGCCGTCGAATTCTCCCTCGAGTGAGTTGTAGAGTGCGTGGTACGCAATCATGTTTTCGGCGTGTGCGTCGCACTCATTCATCGTCTGCTGGACAATGAGGTTCGAGTCTCCGTAGATGACCAGGCGCGTTGCGCCGCAGATATTTGCCATCCTCATGCCGTGGATGAGGGCCTCGTATTCTGCCTCGTTGTTGGAAGCTCGAAACTTCATCCGGAGGACGTACTTCATCTTGTCGCCCTGCGGAGAGGTCAGTATGACTCCGGCTCCTGCTCCGGCTTCACGCTTGGAGCCGTCGAAGTGCATCGTCCATGACTGTGTCATGTCTGGGGTGTCTGGCAGCTGTAGCTCCATCCAGTGTACAAGGAAGTCCGGGAGGACTTGAGACTTGATCGCGTGGCGTTTCTCATAGACGATGTCTAGAGGTGACAGCTCGATGCCCCACAGGGCTACGCGTCCTGTGGCCTCCGGATTGTTCAGGATGCTGTTCAGGGGTGCCTCGTTGACGACCATCACCTGGTGCTCCTGGAAGTAATGGCTCAGCCGACGAGCCGTCATGAACACGCCGTAGGCGAGTTTCTCGTAGTGAGGGTACCTCTGATTTGTCGGTGTCAATACCTCGCTGAGGTAGTAGATTGGGCATTGGACCCCATGGGTCTTGCCTTCTTTAGGTCGCTCGACCACCAGTACGGTGCTTACCACCTGGTGTGTAGCTGCTATGTACAGCAGTAGAGGCTCACGCTCTTTTGGCGTAACCAAGACAGGCGAGGTAGAGAGCAGCCGCTTTAGGTCTTTGAATGCATCATCCGCTTCAGGCGTCCACTCAAATTTGTCAGCCTTGCGTAGCAGCTGGTAAAATGGCAGGGCTTTCTCGCCCATGCGGCTGATGAACTGCTCAAAGCCGCGATTCGTCCTGCAAGCTGCTGGACACCCTTGAGGTTCTTCGGCTTCTCCATGGCCATTATGGCCCGGATTTTCTTCAGGTTCGCCTCGATCCCTCGCTGGGAGATGAAGTAACCAAGCAGCTGGCCAGATGGGACGCCGAAGGCGCACTTTTTAGGGTTAAGCTTGATCCTGAGCGGTCGAGATTATTGAACGTCCCGCAGAGATCGTCGATGAGTTTTCTCGCCTCCCTGGTTTTGATGACTATGTCGTCGACATAGACTTGGATATTGCGACCGATCTGGTCCTTCAGGCATGCCTGCATGCACCGCTGGTACGTGGCACCTGCGTTCTTTAGCCCGAAGGGCATTGTGTTGTAGCAGAACACTCCGAACAGCGTGATGAACGCCGTTTTTTCCTGATCTTCGACCTTCAGTCGAATTTGGTTATAGCCTGAGTAGGCGTCGAGGAAGGAGAGTTTTTTGCATCCTGCCGTCGAATCGATGATCTGGTCGATCCGAGGGAGAGGGAAATGATCCTTCGGGCAATGCTTGTTCAGCGATGTGAAGTCCACGCACATCCGCAGGATGTCCGTGTCCTTTTTGGGGACCATTACAGTGTTGGCGAGCCACTCACTCTCCTTGATCTCCCTGATAAAGTTTGTGTTGAGTAGTCTGTTGACTTCGACTCCGATTGCTTCGGCCCGTGGTTCGGACAGTCGTCGGATGGACTGCTTGACGGGCTTTGCGTCTGGAAAGACGTTGAGTGCATGCTCGGCGAATTCCCTGGGAACTCTTGGCATGTCCGCAGGACACCAGGCGAAGATTTCCCAGCGCTCACGGAGGAATTCGACGAGCACGCTTTCCTATGCGGAGCTAAGATCGTTGGCGATCAGCGCCGTCTTGGAGGCATCCGTCGGGTGGACCTGCACCTTCTTTGTGTTGACGGTGGAGTCGAAGGACATATCTGGTGCGTTCTGTCGTGCGATTGGGGGTTCCCCGTTGTCCGTCACCTCACAGAGCCTTACGAGCTCCTATCGCATGCCGAATGACTGGGAGATTCTGCTGAAGTCCCTGTCGCAGTGGTCCGATCGGGTGAAGCTCCCGTGGATCATGATGACGCCCCTGGGTCCTGGCATCTTGAGCATCTTGAGTGCGGTACTGCCAGGAACCTTGCGAATGCTACATGCCCGAGGATGGCGTGGTATTGTAATGGCCAGTACACCACTTCGAACTCGAGTCGCTCGCATCAGAAGTTATCCGGCTTGCCGAAGATGACATCGAGCCATATCTTTCCCGGGGGAATATTCCCTTTCCTGGGACGATGCCATGGAACGTTGTGTCTGACTGTTCCAGGCTACATAGCGGAATCCGCATTGCTGCTAGGGTGCTGGCGAACATCAGGTTGATGCCACTGCCGCCGTCCATGAAGACGCGACTCATCTCGAACCCTCCGATCTACGCCTCAAGCACCAGGGCAGCATGACCTGGGCGAGGGACCTGGCAAGGGTGATCCGAACGGCTGAACGTGATGCAGGACTCCGATCCGCTGAGGTACTAAGGGATGGCGGGTGGAGCTGTCACAACCAGGTTGATCTGATGGGTGATTTTCTTCTGCACCCTATTCGTTGGGCGCCCTTTTTGGATCATCAACGCTCCTTTCGGCGGGGGATACCCGTGCCCACCGCTATTCTGTGTGGGTGCGATTGGGTGGTTCGGGCCTCCTGCAGGTGGCTTGGAGGAGCTCCATGCGCGATCTCGCCTGGTGCGGGTGCGTTCCCGAATCCAGGGTTTGGGGCTTGCTGCCTCATCTGATCCATGCTTTCGCTGAGTTTCTGGAACTTGCGGCAGTCCTTGAGCGTGTGGCTTGCCTTCTTCTTACCATCCTGCTTGTCGATGCAGAAGTGGATGGTGCATGGACCCGATAGTTTTTCATATGCTGAGGGTCCGTCGTCGCGACCGCGACGCTGCCAAGATTGTGCTGGGCGTCCTCCATCGCGGAAATTGCCTCTGCGGTATCCGCCGCTGTTGCGGTTGCCATCGCTGCGGCGGTCGGCGTAGCCAGCCGTGACCATGTCGGGTCCATCGCGATCGTCGTAGACGCGCAATCTTCTCTTGCTACGGCACTCACGTCGCCGGACGTAGTCGTCTTCTTCCTCCGAGTGCGCTCGGTGGATGGAGTCTTCACCGTCGGCCCACCTGTTGGTGATGTCCATGAGGTGGTCGAGTGTCTTGGGCTTGACGCGCCTGAGCTCTTCCTTGAAGTCCGGGCGTTTGACGCCGTCCCTGAAGGCGTTGATAGCTCTCTCCTCGGAGATATGTGCCATGGAGTTCTTGGTGTTGGACTAGCGTAGTATGTACGAGCGAATGGATTCGCCTGTTCGTTGGGTGCAGGCCCATAGCTCTTCGATCAAGGCAGGCCTTTTGCTGGTGCCTTTGAAGTTTCGGACAAAACTGTACGCCAGCTCCTCCCAGCTTCGGATGGATCCCGAGGATAGGCTGCTGAGTCAGATTTGGGCTGCGCCCGTCAGCTGCACCTGAAGCATTGCATGGCGGTTTCCTTATTCCCGCCGTGTAGCTTGACGGACGACAGGTGGTCGCTAAGCCACGCCTTGGGGTCCTGTGTGCCGTCGAACTTCGGAGTGTCCGAAGGAAGCTTGAAGTTTCGCGGCATCCGTGTCCGTCGGACGGATCTGCTGAAGCATCGGGCTCCACAGAGTTCTCCTTCATCGTCATCCTCCTCCGATTCAGACGAGCATACGCGCTTAGCGCGCACCTTGTCGATCTTGCGCTGCGTTAGATCGTTTCGAGCGTCGTAGTCACGGATGCGATGGCGCGAGCTCTTATGCCTTAGAGGAAGGTCGTGCTCTTCGTCCTCGGATGAGGGTGTGGGGCTGCGGTTGAACCTGACCGCAGCTTTCTTCTTTGGCTCCGTGGAGCGCGGCTCCAACGAGTCCGAGTCCGGTGAGCGCGAACTTGTGCATGGCCCTTTTCGGGTCCCCCTCCGGAGGAGGATGGGACGCGAGGTACGCGGTGGCTGCCATGATCGCAGCTTGCGGCGTCTTCGGGATGACGTTGCCGTCGGCATCCATCTCCATGAAGGACGCATTGAGGGCTCTAGTCACCTCGCGGCGTGCTTTGGGATCCATGTTCTCTATGCGAGAGCGGTTCTTGTTGCCATGGTTTCCATGCGAGATGGAGCCGATGCCCATGGTGGAGAGCGCAGCTCTCCGTGCACTGGACTCCGAGGCTGCTTGCTTGCGCTTGTCAAGCACTTCCTGCATCTTGATCTGCTTCTTGTGCTCCTCGATGAGGAGCATGTGGTATGCCATCAGCAGATCTCGTGAGGCGTCAGCGGACAGGATCTTGTTGCCTGCCACGGCCTCGCGTGCTTGAGCCCATCCCTCCTCGTTGAGGTGGATGACTCGATTATTGTTGTCCCCATCGGGTGGGGGGACTGGCTTCTTCTGTTCTCGCCGTTTCTACCCTGCGGGTTGGGTGGCAGATTGTGTTCCTGATCTTGGATGACCACGGTGCACTGGTAGCGCTCGTAGATCGGATCGCTGCTGCCGCAACTTTCGGATCCGGAACCGTAGGTCCCTTCATCCGATGGTGGATCGCACAGATCTGAGTTGCAGCTGCTGCTGTCATAGGACTCATCTGTCGATGATGATGTGCGTAGCACGGGGTGTGGAGCCCATGAATCAGGCCTGATCGACGGCAGGGGCACCCGCTCCGGGAGGCGGAGAGTGCCGATCTGCCCCACCTGGAAGCAGAAACTCCTGAACAGGATCTCGAGTCCGTTGCCAACGGGCTCGAAGTCCTTAAGGGTGGCCGGCGAGTGGGCGGTGAAGTCGAAAGCGCCGAAGAGGAGATGACTCTGAGTCGCCGCGAAGTTGTAGATCGCTCGGGTTGGGACCGTCACGATCGCACAATCAGCGTCCCCAGTTCCCACAGACGGCGCCAATTGACGAGGTTTAATCTCGTCAATGCCCATTGTTATGGACTTGGATTTTGGAGAAGATGGGGATGCTGGAGATCGCGGAACGGTTAGCAAACAAGCAACACGGGGACACAAGGTTTACCCAGGTTCAGGCCCCCGGAGGGAAAACCCTACTCCTGTTTGTCTGCTCTGATTATGATGGAACCGAAGGTTACATGGGTGTGCAGATGCAATCTGGCGTGGAGGTGTGTATGCGGTGGTGTGCGAGAGATTGTAAGGGGCCTCCTCGCCGTGCCCTCCTGGCCTTATATAGAGATAGGCAGGTCCTAGGCACAGATCGAGTCGGTTACGGGTTTTAGGGTTTACCCTTTTCAATTTCCTATCTACTCTAGTCTTGCTCTCC
The DNA here is from genome assembly GCA_916181665.1 of Avena sativa. Classification (NCBI taxonomy): domain Eukaryota; kingdom Viridiplantae; phylum Streptophyta; class Magnoliopsida; order Poales; family Poaceae; genus Avena; species Avena sativa. The sequence continues at coordinate 381,534,969 of OV702281.1, read as the reverse complement.
AAGGATCCGAAGGCGTCATGGGCCTTGGCCACCCGAAAGTCTTCATGGGCCGACGTATATTTGCCGTAGGCCTTCCTTGGACTGGACCAGATATACTAAGATTGTATACCCGCGGGGTATAACCATGTCAATAGCAGTGCTCCTCTCTCATGCAATGGAAAGAGAACACCCTTTACTATGTTATTTTATTCTATGTTGGGACCCACTATGCAGATATTTGGCAAGACCAACGTTGTGGAGCTAATGCCAAATTTCCCTCTCATGCTAAATAGTGTTGTGTGTCGGATTTGGCAACAACAACGCTGTGGTTGCCCTTACTCCCCCCGCTACGGATGCTTTGTACAAAAAATTCTTACGGACAACCACCCGTGGCAAACGAGATCAGTTCGTGATCCTAAATTCAAGGAAGAAAAAAAAATAGGACCAAACGACCAGCCACCACGTCAGCCCGTAAGATTATTCCGTAGCATAATTTCCGTAGGTGTAGGATTATCGATGGTAATATGTATGATCAGCTCGACCGTTTGTTGGCTAGCACGAACGTGTTTGCAAACTCAAATCATCTACTTTTTCCTAATATTCTTGAAGACATTGAAAAAAAATCATAAAACAATTTTCAAAATTCATGAACAATTTTTAAAAAGCTTAAATATTTTTTAAAACAAATTAAAAAAAATCATAAACCAAAATTTGAAAAAACATGAATAAAAAATCAAAATTATGAATTATATTTCAAAACTCATGAACCAAACTTTGAAAATCATGAACATCCTCCGAAAATCATGAAACAAATTTTAAAAATTATAAACCAAATTTCATAAATCATGAACCAAATTCAAAAACCATAAACCAATTTTGAAAACGTGTACCTTTTCAAACAGAAAAAACAGAAAAAGAAAACCAAAAAAAAAGTGAAAAAGGAGACAAAAAAGAAAAATACGCCACTGCTGCGTAATGGGCTGATCCAACAAGGGGTGCCCCTGTGCGGCGCAAGCCCCCCGCTGCGGGCGGTATTTAGTATTTCGCAAGATTCACACAAGTAGAAGGACGAGTATTCTTTACTTTAATCTAATATAATGACACGTGTGTTTCTCGGTTGATTACTCATAGCAGATATAAGATTTTTTTCATCATATGCATGTGCAAGAATCCTGAAATTCGGTAGACTGTTCCTATACCTACTTGATAAATAAATATTTAAAGTATTTACATGGATGACTGTTTGCAATATTTTACCAAACTTTTTTTTCCAAGAGGAAGATTTCACAGGACTTTTGGATGTGTTTTAGCTAAGATTTAAAAACCCGTGCACCGAAAGTTGTCTTCATATCTTTTTTTTACTTAATTTATTCTTTGGCACGTATGTAAAAAAAAGGATTGGGCTGGTGGTCCAAATATTGTGCTCCGACGTCCATAGAATCAGGTTGACGTTTTTCAGTTCTGAAAAATCGATGCTCTCTGTTCCTCAACATGTTTTTTTCTCTTGACATTCCACTTCGATGGTTCTGATTCGGGCTTGAGCGCTAAAGGTCCAGGAATGACAATCCTACTAGGCGCTCTAAAAAAAAAGACAATCCTACTGGGCCGAAATGAAGGGGGAAGGTCCGTACTCGAAGCCACTCGATCCGGGCATTGGCCATTGGGCAACGTGGAGCGACCCGGATGTTAAAATTATGTCCGCACGTCGAAAATCGGTCCAGTCGCGTGTCCAGGGACCTGTTTTCGGTCGGATTTGGGCCAACTTTGGTCCGGACTACCTAGGCCGAACCCAGGATTCCGGGTACACTCTGGGACGCCGGACGACGAGAATTCGGCGAATGGACCAGCCTGTCAGCGACATAAGCCGAGTCGCCGCCATCATTCCCGCAGTTTTCATTTTTCCGCCCTCGCCGCTACACTCCTCCCGCCATTCTTCCGGCCTATAAAAGCCGTACATCTCGCCGTCTCTCTTCACAGCCCCTCACACTACCACAACTCCGGCGAACTTCAGACGTTCGCACCTTTCTTCCTCCCCAACTCCGCCGAGAAGCCATGGCCGGCCGACGCACGCTGTCGCCGTGGGAAGCCCGGCTGCTCCGCGAGGCGCGCTATACGGCCCCGCCGGGCACTCGTCTCCCCCTAGGCTGGAAACTCAACGCCGGCGGGATCCCCGTTCCGCCGGTGCCGGACGGGCAGGACCTCGCCGGAGAGATCCAGGCGGCTATCGTCGCCATGGAAGACCCAGAACTCGCCGGAGAGATCCAGGCCGCTATCGCCGTCATGCAAGGCCTGGCACTCGCCGAGGATCAGGACAACCTGGTCTTCTGGAGGCAGTTTTTCGCCGGCAGACGCCTCGAGGAACTCGCCCGACAGGACGGACCGCCGGGCTCGCCGCCGCCGCCACGTAACAATATGGCTCGCCGCTGGTGGAGCGTTCCAGGGCAGACTCTCGCCGGAGTCATGGCGCACATCGAGGCCGGCAACTACCCCCGCCTCGGCCTATAGTTGCGGCGTCCGGCGTCGACCACGACGACGTCCTTTTCTAGTTAACCGATGTACTATGTGCCCCCTCGCCTACTTTAATGAAATTCCGCCTATATTCGCCCATATTTCGCCGAGTTTAAGTGAATTTAGCCGAACTTGGAAACGCAGCCTGGATACGTGAGTGGGGGACTGGGCGTACCCAGGCCATAAACGTAATTCATCCGACCGAAAATCGATCCGGTTTTCGGCCTGGGTACGCCCAAGGAGTGGAGATGCTCTAACACAATGACGACGCGAGTACCTATATCTTCCTAGGATACATGTGGCAGTCAGAGATATCTTTGACGGTGGTTTTCTACCGTTTGTATAGTTTTTTTTTCTATAGTTTCTCTCTATTCTTCTTTTGTTCTTTCTTTGTTGTTGTTCTTTTTATCGCCGTTTTTTCTTTTTTGCAACCGCTTGGCCGAGTCTGTAACTATAAGGTAAAGCCATTCTCTACCTTTCATTAATAAAAAAAAAATATCTCTGACGGATCATCATGACAATATAGGGCGATAGTAGAGAAAACAAAGCCGTGCTCAAGAGTGTTTGGAAAATGTTCTTTTGTTTTTAAAGGTCGTGCTTCTAATTTTAAAGCTCACAACCTTACTAGATACTAGATTAATATAGGAGTTGGCCGCCACCAGGCGCTCCATACACTGCAACAATCCCTGTAAACATTATAATCAATGAATAAAATCTAGCATGTTGTCTAAAAAACGAGTACACACGACGGGTGTATCTAGAAGTACCGAGGACCCACCAATCACTAAAAGCCCAGGGTCGGCGTCTTCGTATTCCCTGGTATACAAGTGAATTAACTAAAAGCTTAAGCCTAATTACCGGCAAGTGATTTGAGGCCACTTGCGGAGCGTTTTGCTCCTTGTGCGCCTGGCTGTGGGCCTCCGTCATGGCGGTCGCTGCAAGTGGGCCAGTGCAAGGCAATCACAAAACCAGACCACAGCCAATACCAATGATTTTTTCAACACAAGGTAAAAGAGCTACGATTTTAGCAAAATAAAGATATTTTTTATAAAATAAATACCAAGTTAACCAAATAAATACCAGGTTGCAAATTCCTGGAGCCGCCACTGCATACGCCTACGATTTTTTCGCTGTGGTACTGCCATCATTCGTACCATGCTAAAATGCAACAACTAATGCTGAACAGTCTAGTTAAAAGTATAAATCTGACAGCTTTAAAGAAAAGCACACCAAATTGGTAGCCGAAGTATAAACACCCCACGGACACCTGACCAACCTGTCTTTTTCTTTCAAGTTGGTAACAGAATATACCGATGATCAGTTCCCATTCCGCATATATAGTACCTCCTCCACCTGTCAGTCGCAAACGCAAAGCATGCATGTATCATTCAGAGGCTAACGACAGTCGAGCCTAGTGGTCATGGTGGGAGTCAAACCACGAGGGAGCACGTAGTATTGTTGTTCATGTTCAGCTGTTTGCCTCGTAGTCGTACGTGCTGTTTCCACGGCTAGCACGATGTACATGTGTTGACATAGAGTCATAAATTGCGGAAGATTAGGAGGGAGTCGGATTCTTGGATGGTTACTGCTAGAAGATGAAAAAGGAGGGAAAAATATTACTAGGAGAGAGTTACATGCTGGACGCACTGAACCATGTAAAGTAACCACGAGAGGCCATCCATCTCAAGATTTAAACCAGAGCACTAATTCGAATTTTGAGAATTTGATAGAATGAGCATTAATAGGATACAAAGCACGAAGGACGACGATCGGATAGGAGGGGAGGTATTTCGTCCCTAAGAGCATCTCCAGCAGGCGCGCTATATTTTGGCGTTGTAAACGTCGCTGCGTTCACGCTGTATAATTTTAGAGCACGCTGTGCATTGTTTTCCTTCACCGGAGCGGCTAAACCGCAACGCGAGCGCGGCCGCAAAAGAGGGTCCTCCGCCAGGCGCTCCAAACTACAGTGCACAACAGTGCTGGAAACAACATTCACACAGCGCTATGTATTCAACAAGATCAAATACTCAAATAAATCATCAACCAAATTATCTACCATAGTTCAAATATCATCACATAGTTCAACAAACATGCACAACATATTAAATAGACACAAAGTACAACATTGCATTTGCATATGACAAATGCAAGAGAGAATCTCACACTTCCTCCTCATCTTTTGCTTCTTCTTCTTCATGGACACCTTGGCTTGATGAAGGAATAGAAGGATCCATAGAGGCCATGAATCCTCCCAGTGGTGCTCCCATGGCTCCATAGACATCACTCACCGGTGCTCCCATGGTACCTCCGAAGACTCCTCCATAGCTTGGTCCTCCCATGCCGGTCATGCCCCCATGCCGGCCATGCCTCCAAACATGCCTCCTACAAACATGTCGGTCATGGGTGTGTTGATACACGACCAACGAGACCGAAGAGAACGCACGCTCTGCTCATTCCCACATGTGTTGTTGGCGTCGAAGTACTCCTTCGTCCTCATCCAGTAAGTCTCTCTAGTTTGGTCGGAGTCGGTTGTTGGATCCATTCCAATTATCAACCATGTCTTGCAAACCAACTTGTCCTATGCTATGGTGTATTTGCCGACCGACCGGTATGGCGCGGTTCAATCAACCCCTCTCCTTCCTCGTCGACATCCTCATATTCTTCCTCTTCGACAATATCTTCATTGACTAACGAAGAACCAACATTCATTGCGTCCATAAGAGCATCATCATCGACTCTACATTGCAATAAAACTCATGGCTCTACGACATTGTATGCATCTAAAACTACAAATCGTTCAAAAGAAATGTTTTTTACCTCTCCGACATTTCATTGAACACCATGTGCGTGCTGGTTTGGTCGGCGGATGGCGGCGGCAGCGGTGGTGGATTGCTCCATGGAGCCGGGGGCGGAGGCTATTGCACGTGTCTAGCTGCGGACGCCTTCACCTTCTTCTGCGCCGGCTTGTCGGCACCCGCCGCGGCCAACGGGAACCTTCCTCTTCGCCGACGGCCGCGCCTTCCCGGCGGCCTCCTGCGCAGCGGCGACACTAGTGTGCACCGTCGGACACGGCGGAATGAAGAGGGCTCAGGCGGCGCTGCTGCCGGCGTCGGTGGCGCCGCTAGGGTTTGAGGCGACGACGGCGGTATGTGGAATGGAGTAGGAAGGCATCGGAGGGGTGCCAGAGGGCGCGTCCATCACCGGAATTCTGCCGGCGACCGCGTGGAGGGGAGGATTTGGTGTTAGGGAGGGGAGAAAATTTCAGCGCGGGTTTTCTTCGCATGCAAGCGGAGCGATAGAGTGCGCTGCAGCCGGAGCCCAAAGTATAGCGCTCAGGATAGTGCAAAGAGACTCGCGTCCAAGAAAATTTACAGCGCCGCGCGGTTTACAACATCAGCTGGAGGGACTTTTTTGCTCCGCGCGCTGCATACTGACGGTTTTTTAGTGCGCGGCTAATATAGCGCGCCTGCGGGAGATGCTCTAAGAGTTAGTTGGGCCAGGATAACTCAAACTATAGCATGTTTTTGAGTTGGAGTCTTATTCTTTCATTTATTTATGTGTTTTTTGTGTGGTTTTAATGTCTTCTACATGAATGTGGTCGTTACAATTGTTGCTCCCACATACTCCCTGTGTCCCTAATTACCATGTATTCTTGGTTTGGTTAAAGTGAAACTTTGTAAAGTTTGACAAAATATAAAAATAATATAAACATCTATAATACCGAATGCATATAGCATGAAAATATATCTTATGAAGATTCTAATAATATTTATGTTATATTATAAATATTTATATTCGAAGTTTCACCTTGACTAAACTTAGAATGCATGGTAATTCAGGACACATGCGGTACAAGTAAAAGTGTATTTACACTTTAATGGCTGCGAGCGCGAAAATATTTGTAGGCTAGCGAATGCGCTGTAGAATGATATACCCGTGAACCTTAGATTTTTCGTATGCTAACATGCAACACTAATGTTGAACGGTCTAGTTAAAAGGATAAATCTGACAGCCTAAGTTAAAGCACACCAAATTGGTAGCCACTGGTATGCAAGACCCTGTGGACACCTGACCGCTGACCTGTCTTTGCTTGCAAGCTGGTACTGAAACAAAATATGCCGATGATTAATTTTCACTCTCACCTAGAGTTTCCCTTCCACTGCTTGCACGAAACGAGAGACAGTCCTTGAGAGGAGCTTTTTTGCAGCTGGGCCTCTCCCGTGTCCCCCTCGCCAGAATAGACGGTGAGCGGTGGTCGGGGGATAGCGCCGAGGTAGATCTAGGTAGTGGTAGGTTAGTTTCGGGCTCGGTCCCGTGTAGTTGGAATAGGGTTCTAGGTATTCACGGCGAGATCCGGGGCGGCTGGCACCTATTCTTGGCGGCGGTGGTGCTCTGCTAGGCGCCATTGCTCGCGGTGGAGGCGGGGGCTGGGATCTCCATGAATAAGCCGTCGTTGTCGAGTGGATCTCCTGATCATTCGAGTTGTGGTGGGAGAAAGACTTTTCTTCCTTCTCGTGTGAAGCTCCTGAGGTGGGGGAGGATCTCGAGTTGGAAGGGATATGGCAGCTCGACCAATAAGCTCGTCGTTCTCTATTGGGGAGATGTTTGTGACCATCTTCCTTTACCTCTTTTGCGCCGCTATGGAAGTGGTGCAGAGGGGTGCTGCAGAATCTGGCATGTCGTGGAGATCTTCCTGCCAACCGTGGTGGCGAGGAGGAGGAGCGATGCGCATGCCCTTCTTGGCACCAACCGGTGGGTGTCTTGTTGATAGCTGTGAGATTGGACACATTTTTGATGGTTTTCGTCTTGATTTGATGGTTTTCTAGCTTTACCTAACGCTAATACTTCGGTAGCGAAGAAAACTTGGTTTATAATATGTGTTTCAGGTTCTGAACATCTACAGAAAGTTTTAACAACAGAAATACAATATTCAGGTGAAAACAAGAAAGTCTCTCTTTGGAAGCAATCAAGGAAGGCAAGCAGAAGGTTTAATGACGAACTATACGGTGGGAATATTTTCTCCGGACGTATAGTTGCCGCCACCTTCGTCTTGTCAAAAGGAACAACTTCCGTGACGAGTCCATACGCGAAAACACAACACAGCAGCCGTCGTTCCATCCAGAAGGGAGAAAGAAGAGATCCGAAGAAGAAGGGGAAGATGTCCTTCATCTCTCTCCATGATCTTCGACCTCCTAGCCACCACACCCCCATAGCCATTACTTGTACTTGAGATATATAGAGAGAGATCTTCACCTTGCAAGAGTAGGGTTTGAGATTGTTTCTTCCTATCTTGAATTGTGTTGGATTGATTTTCTATTTCTATTATGAATCTCCATGGTAATATCGATAAGAACCCCCTTTATTTAATTATATCGATGATGCTTTATTCTCTCATGTGTGAGTAAGTTCCTTTGGGCGTGGGAGATGTAAGGGATTGGTGAGATGTGATGTGCCTATATATTTTCTATTAGTTTGTGATTGATTTTAATTACTATATTATGTGTGCTTAACTATCTATGGGATGCCTAATGTCTGTTGTCCACTTAAGGGCTCAGACAACATGATGATTTGTTCAACATAAATAAGATCTTGTTCATTAGCAGACCCGCGACCCCCGAGTGAAACGGGGATATCAATGGGAAAATAGTTTGACTCGAGGATCACCAGGAACCATTGTGCTTATTGCATTAGTCTGATCCTAGAGCTTAATTGCTAAGAAACCTGAAGGATCTTAATCGCCTAGTGACTGACCATGGTTTTGGTAATAGAATAGTAGGATTATTGAAGTTGGGATGAAATTTACCAAGAGGAGTTCCGACTAATTATAGGTTGCTCGTCTACACACATACTTATAAGATTATAATTGTCACACTTATCACTCATTCACCTGGCACAGTCACTATCACCATGAACTGTATCTCCCCGCGCCTACTCTGTCATTTGCAAAAAAACAACAAACAATCAAATCGTTCTTTACTTTTATGCTTTTTATTTCTAAAGTTTACGTTTTAGTTTTATTTAAATACATTCAGTTTAATACAAATCATATTCTTATTTCAACACTTGCAACCAATTCACTCGGACACCTGCGACATCTTTGAGTGTGACAGAGACTTTATTCATAAACACATACCTTTGGGCTCCCTGTGGGATCGATATCTTAACTTCGAAATTAGCTACAAACGATATGTGCACTTGTAGACATCACTTGTTTCCCTCTCCCTTCTGGAATCTTTGTCACCTTGTTGTCCCTCTCAGCCGGCCTCAGTGGCAAGGGAGAGGGCGACAAAGTTTCTATAGCTGCTGGGGGTAGGGGAATGATACATTGAAAACGTATCTATAATTTTTGATGCTCCATGTGTCAACACCCGGATTTTTAATCTCAGATGCCTGTTATGCCATACAGCGCAATCCCAGGATTACCATTTTTGCGAGACATAACAGATTGGATATCACAGTACATCATCCATTAAAAACATAAGGTCTTACACAAATAAGGATCACATGATCCAGTTCTTAATACAATTCAAGCAGCGTAAATACGTAACGATAACGATAGCGTAGGCGAGGATCCATCTTCATGGTCACAGGCGATGGGAGATGATCCTAGTTGTCGTAACCTTCTTGCGGTCCATCTTCCTGATACTCCTCTTCATAGTCGGGCCACGCGAATAGCCAGGGACAAAGCCATGAGTACTCTTTAAGAACTCGCAAACTAATACTAACAAGTGAAGGGGGGTTTTGAGTAGGATATACTAAGCTCTAGGGTTATTTTACAAAAAGCCAGATTTACCTCTAGAAGTTCAGAAGCAAAGAAAACTAGTTAAAAGTTTTATAACACCTAAGTGGGAACTTGAATTTCAGGTCACAACTCTGTTGTGGTCAAGTCAAATCATAATTCATTTCACAAGACATTTTGAAAACATCTGACGACGGAACAGTATGGCCACTCCAACTGTCTATAACCGCGGACGCGGCTATTCGCATAGTTTGACACTCTGCAGAGAGTACACTTTCACCACAACATTCGATACATCCGTCAGGAACAATCCTGAATTCACCATACTTAGTATGCGGATAATCGATCCTAACCTTTCCATTACACGCCCTAGTATAGGCACCTCTCCTGTGAGTTTGGCCTCCCAACCATGACCAATTTTCATCTTGGGTACTACACAGGTGGACAATCTTCACAAGGTAGCCTCAGCTCAGACCTTGGCCGCAAGGAAACCCATACTAAGGTATATAAATTTTCAGTCAAGCCCTACCCAAATTTCGGGTATTGTGGTTGTACGGTAAAATTGGAATGGTATCGCATCCAGATAACCATCAGTTTTGTAAAGGGCTAAGCTTCATGCCTTAACATTTTCATCATCAAAATCATTTGGTGTTCGAAAACACGTGTCAAAACATTTCAGTAGAATGACTCATCATTCTAAGGTTTTCATAACCATTTTCACCAAGTATTCCCATCTAAAGTTGATCAAGTTTTATGCTTAGCACTAGCATCTACAAGTGGGGGTAAATACTACTGAGGGGTGGTAAACAATTGTATCTTATCTAAGTTAAATCTCATGCCTCAGGATGACATCAACATTTATCTAACTTAGGCCAAGTTTTATGTTCTTTATGCTACCTTCAATTATCCTTCTAATATCTACCAATCACTAAGTAAACTTTTGATAGAAAGCCTTGATAAAGAAATAAACAATAAGCTTGCAAGTAAAACTAGGATTGGGTATCATCAAATGTATATAACCAAGCATGCTTAATGCATTGCATAGGTTATCTAACTTTCATAGTTGCAAGTGTTATCTTACTCAGTTAATAGCTTGCAAGGATTTGCTTGCCTTGTGCAGAGCAGTGGTTGAAGTTCTCCTCTGCTTCTTCCTCGTAGTATCCTCCTTCCTCCTCGTATCCTTGGTCGGTACTGGCGTCTATAAATAAATACGAGGTACACAATCACCACATAATACTTAACTATTTCTATTTATCACACACAGGTTCACACTAGATGATCTTGCATCATCACTATCATCACAAAGAGTAACACACTTGTCTTATTTGTTTCATTTTAGAAAAGTAATTTCTACTCATTGAAAAACTACTTAAGATTTAATATTCTCCAACTAAAACATGGGATCATGTTGACACATGTCATCACCACACATTTTACATGGGAATGTGATTTAAAGTGGTGTCACAATTTAATAAGGTTTAACCTTTTTATTTTAATTAATTAAAATGACTAGAATGGCCTATGAGTCATTCTTTTATTACTTGATCATTATTTCTGCAAGTAACCCTATATATTTTTATATATTCTGAAAGGTATGGTTAAATGTGATTTTTGAGTGTTGGAATCAACTCAAAATATTTTATGGTTGAATTTTGAAAAATGTTTGAATGCAAAAAAGCTTCTGCCTTGTTATTTTTACCATGGGTGATCTACAATTCTAAATGGTTTGAATCCAACGAGCTTCGATTAAGCACTCCAGTACCTTTCTAACAAAATTAGTTTCATGCATTTTGGTTCAGTGAATCAAGCTGGGTTAATTTTTGAATCTAGGTATAGAATCGAGTTTGAAATTATAAGAATAAACCTAAGTTTGAATTGTTGGGTCACGCGGGAGGATTAACTGGGCCAGCCCACTACGCACAACGCGCGGGCTGGTTAAGTGAGAGACCCCACTCGTTAGTGAGACAGCGAGAGGCGAAGCGGTACAGGGCGATCTAAGCCGCGCGATCTAGTTCTAATCCTACGGTTGTGGTTCATCGTCCACGCCTGAACAGGACGCGGCGAGGCAGAACCCTAGCGCGGCCAGTGGGGGTCGTTGGGGGCTCATTGGGGCTCCGACGATGGTTGGCGATGGGGGCGAATGACGAAGTCGACGATGGCGATTCTCCTGGTACCAGCAGCTCCTCCTGGGGCGGCTCCAATCGACGGTGCCTCTCCTCTACAGGGCGAACTCTGGTGAAATTCCGGTCACCTGGTGCTCGCCCTGCTCCGAGGTGAGTGGGTGTGATCAGTGAGATGTGGGGAGTGAGATGGTGTGAAGGGTTTGAGCTGGGAAGGCCTCTATTTATAGTGCGACGAGGGGATCGAATGACGCGGGTGGAGCTCGCCGGTATCATCGGCACAACATGCTAATGGCATGGGAAAAGGTAGGGGGCGGTGCTGTGCTCCCTGTCGAAGCTCAACGACATGGTCACGCGGCGTGGGGCGGTGCTGAACGGACGGAACATCGCGGCGCTCTGGGCGGGTCTGACGGCAATTTTAATGGCGCACAACGTGTGTGGTCAGCGCGGTGGCGAACGGGGTTGTCTGGCGGGTTACTAGGGTGATGGCGATCACGTATGCAAGCGGCGATGGCGGCACGTAGTCTATGGGCTGGTGTCGCGTGCGGCGCACTGGCGCGCTCTCGGCTCGCACGCAAAGGAACTGGGTGCGAGCTTGGCAGGTGGTCCAGTGGCTGGCTGTGCTCGGGGCTTGGACAGGGGGTGGCGGTGGAAAGTGGAGAGTGTCCCGGACAAGGTTGGCGAGGATAGTGCTTCCTCTAGCTTGCTGGCAACATGGGGGCGACAATGGTGCTCTCGGCATGGTCACCATTGATGGCTATGCTTGCTCATAGTGGTGCTAAATCTAGTTTGATTAGTTTGATCATCTACTGAGAGTGTAGAGTGATCTAGGAAGGGGACAAGGTTGGCCAAAATTACTGCTACTAATAGTGTTTGATGTTTTGTTGTTTGCTACAAACAAGGTGTTTGATGAAATGGTTGAAAGAAATTCAAATTTGAATTTTGGATTCAAACTTGGTGGGTTTGCTAGGCACATACTAGGGAGTCTCTGGTTAGTTGGATTGGTCAAGGGGCACTGTTTTGGTTGGGTTTTGAAAATGTGTGATCTTCACATATGTTATAGATTCAATTTTCAATTGTCATTTAATGGGGTTGCTAAATGTTTCTGAAAGTTTGAAAGGTGGGCTTTGATTCACTTTTACTTGTTCTTGCAAGGGGTGAAAAGAAATGGAAAAGTTTCTGTTTGAAATCTTGGACTAGAAACACTCAAACTGACCTAGTGAGCAAGATTTGCAAAAATGACCATTTGCTTTATTTGTTTTGTTTTTGATTTTCTCTTGATTTATTTCTGCTTGGAATTCATTCAAGCATCACATACACACATGCATTGATATGGTTTTTATTTAATCAAAGTTTTTGTTAACCCTAATTTTAGTGATTAGAATTTGATAAGCATGATCAATATTTTTGGGATGTTACAAACCTTCCCTCCTTAAACAAAATCTCGTCCCGATATTTGAGAAAGAAGAAAAAAGATTACCTAGGATTTAAAGAGATCGGGAAACTCCGTCCTGATGTGATCTTCTCGCTCCGAGGTAGCTTCTTCTTCAGTGTGGTTGCTCCATTGAATCTTAAGGAACTTGATGCTTCGGGTTCTGGTGGTCCTAAAAGCTTCCTCCAAAATACGGATGGGTACTTCGAGATATGACAGGTCATCGTTGATCTCTATGGTCCGGTGATCAATGTTCTTGAAAACTTCGGTCTTCTCCGGAACTTCAAGGCATTTGCGAAGTAACGATATATGAAACACATTATGCCCTACTGAAATTTCTTCCGGCAGTTCCAATTGATATGCTACTTCTCCTCGACGATTCAGAATCTTGAAAGGTACAATATATCTGGGGGCTAACTTTCCTTTGAGCTGGAAACGCTGCATTCCCTTCAAAGGCGACACTTTGAGATACACAAAATCTCCGATATTGAAAGCAAGGTCTCGACGTCTCTTGTCGGCATAACTCTTCTGTCTGGATTAGGCGGTCTTGAGGTGCTCACGAATCTTGTGAAATTTCTCTTCTGCTTCTCGTAGGATGTCGGGTCCAAAAATCTGACTCTCTCCTACTTCTGACCAATTCAAAGGGGTAAGGCACTTCCTTCCATACCTGAACTCAAATGGGGCCATTTGCAAACTAGCTTGATAACTGTTGTTGTAAGAAAATTCTGCGAATGGCAGACAGTCTTCCCATTTAGATCCATCCTCTAGCACACATGCTCTCAACATATCTTCGAGTATTTGGTTTACTCGCTCCGTTTGTCCATCAGTTTGAGGGTGATACGCTGTGCTGAAATCTAATCGGGTTCCTAAACATTCTTGGACTCTCTTCCAGAATCTCGAGGTAAACTGAGTTCCTCGATCTGATACAATGTTCTTGGGGACTCCGTGCAAACTGACGATTCTAGCGATGTACAACTCCGCTAGCTTCGAACCTTGGTAGGTGGTCTTGACTGGTAAGAAATGGGCTAACTTGGACAATCTGTCAACTATGACCCAAATAGAGTCATTTCCCCTACTAGAAGTAGGCAATCCGGTGATAAATTCCATTCCAACTGAATCCCATTTCCATTCTGGAATCTGGAATGGCTGCAACAGCCCCGCAGGTCTTTGATGTCCCGCCTTGACTGTCTGACAAATATCACACTTGGCGATATAGCTTCCGATTTCTCTCTTCATCTTATGCCACCAAAATTGCTCCTTCAGATCCTGATACATCTTTGTTCCTCCGGGGGGGATAGAATCAAGATTATCATGGGCCTCCTTCAAAATAACTTCTTTCAACTCCGAATCTGCTGGTACACAGAGACGTCCTTTGTACCACAACACTCCTTCTTCATCTTCGGTGAGTCCAGGTACTTTGCCTATACCTATACGACGTTTGATTCCATCGATACTAGCATTTCCTTTCTGAGCCTCCTTGATTTGACTAATCAAAGTGGGTTGAAGTTCTATGCCAGCCAAAAATCCTTCACTTACTAATTGCATTCTAAAATCTTCCATCTCCTTGTGAAAACTTGGTTGCTCCTTTAGAATCATGGAGTTCAAGTGGCACGTTAATCCGCTAAGGGCATCTGCTACCACATTGGCTTTACCGGGGTGATAGTGAATGTCCAGATCATAGTCCTTGATTAGCTCAATCCATCTTCTCTGCCTCATATTCAGCTCCTTCTGAGTGAATATATACTTCAGGCTCTTGTGATCCGAATAAATCTCACAACGGTTTCCCATAAGATAATGCCTCCATGTCTTCAGGGCTAGAACTATGGTGCTAGTTCAAGGTCATGGGTTGGATAATTCTGTTCATGCTGCTTCAGTTGTCGGGATAGATAAGTTATAACTTTTCCTTCTTGCATCAACACACATCCGAGACCGATCTTGGATGCGTCACAATACACATCAAAGGGCTTCGTGATATCCGGCATGATCAAGATTGGGGCTGGAATCAATCTCCTCTTGAGTTCCTGAAAACTCGCTTCACATTTGTCTGTCCATTCAAACTTCTTGTCCTTCTTCAGCAATTGGGTCATGGGTCTTGCGATACTCTAGAATCCTTCTACAAACTTGCGGTAGTATCCTGCTAATCCGAAAAATGCACGAACTTGGGTTTGGGTGGTTAGGGCTTGCCAATCTTCCACGTCCTTCACAGGGTCAACGGCAATTCCTCCGGCTGATACAATGTGTCTGAGGAATCCTACCTCCTGTAACCAGAATTCACATTTGCTAAACTTGGCATACAACTGATGCTCCCTAAAAGTTCCAAGGATGGTTCTTAGGTGTAGCTCATGTTCTTCTTCTGATTTGGAATAAATCAGAATGTCATCGATGAAAACAACGACAAACTTATCCAGGAAGTCCATAAAAATCTTATTCATGAGGTTCATGAAATAAGCGGGGGCATTGGTTAATCCAAAACACATGACAGTATACTCGTACAATCCATATCTGGTGGTAAAGGCAGTCTTTGGAATATCCTCCGCGCGATTCTTGAGTTGATGATAGTCAGTTCTAAGATCAATCTTAGAAAACACTTTGGCACCGGTCAACTGGTCAAACTGATCTTCTATCTTTGGCAACGGGTACTTGTTCTTGATGGTGACATCATTCAACTTCCGATAATCCGTACACAGACGGTTACCTCCATCTTTCTTATCCACAAACAAGACAGGTGATCTCCATGGCGACGCACTTAGTTGAATCAATCCAATTTCTAGCATAGAATCCATTTGCTTCTCCAGTTTCACTAATTCCGACGGGTTCATACTATATGGTCTCTAGGCTATAGGTTCGGTTCCAGGGATTAGTTCAATGATAAACTCGATATCCTGATCTGGGGGCATATCGGGCAAAACATCTAGAAATACATCGGGGTATTCACAGACTATCCGAACTCGGTCAATGGTTGGATGGGCTATACTCTTGTTGCACTTGAATTGACGGGGCAAGGTTTCCGATACATGCTCTACTGATATTCTGGCCGTACTGGTCATGGTTATGGCTTTCTTGGCACAGTCAATTAATCCTTTATGTTTGGACACCAAACCATTCCTAGTACTACTTCCAAACCTTTAGTTCCGAGTACTATTATATTAGCATAAAAATCTATGCCATGGATTCAGATAGGGACGGCTTTGCAAATCTGTCTAGCTTTGGTGGTTGAACCAGGTATTTGAACAATCATAACATGCTTCAATTTGGTGGGTTGAATCTTACTAGTGCATGCAAATTCTTTAGTAACAAATGAGTGTGATGCTCCAGAATCAAACAACACTCTTGCAAGTACTGAGTTAACAGAAAACATACCCAACACGACATCTGGCGCTTCTTGGGCTTCTTCGACATGCATGAGAAAGAGACGGCCGTTGCGGTTGAGTGAATTCCCTAGGGCAAACCTTCTTCCAGGCTGAACATGACGCTGCTGTTGAGCTGGGGCATTTGCATTGGGGGCTGCGGCAATCTTCTTGGGGCACTCATTGGAATAGTGACATTTGGTTCCACATTCATAACAAGTCACCTAAGACTTGTCCTTTGCTGCAATAGGCACAACATTGCTTCCAGTCCTTGGGGCAGTGTTGGTGTTGGTGGCGGCATTGTTGTTGTTGAACTTGGGCGGAGCACGATTGAAATTGCTGGGGTTGCCGGGGTTGTTGTGGTTTCCTCCGGGCCTTGGGTTTCCACGGTTGGGATAGGTCGGACAGTTCATCGGGGGTCTATTTTTTCTTGGGACAAATCCTGGAGATGGGTTGGGGCGATACTTTGGTGTATGGTGGGTTCCAGGTTGATGCATCATGCGACGCTTGCGGTTCTCATTAGCTTGGTTGATCTTTCCTTCCATCTGAATGGCAGAGTCAACTAAGGCTTCAATATTAGCAAAGGGGATATTGACTAACACTGTCTGCATCTCATTGTGTAGACCATTCAGGAATCTCTCCTTCTTCTTGGCTTTAGTATCTATCTCATCCAGGGCATACCTAGCCAATGACAAGAATTTGTCATGGTATTCCACTAGGTCATCCTTCCTTGCTTCAGTTCCCTGAATTCATCTCTCATCCTCTTGATCAAACCCGGTGGCACATGGGTTCTGCTGAACTTGATTTTGAACTCTTCCCAAGTCATCATTTGTCCTGCAGTCATCGCGCGAACGCTGTTCCACCATGCTCTTGCATCTCCGGCTAGGTAGTGGGTAGCAAACAACACCTTCTCGTTAGCTTCCACTCCTGCAACTTCCAGATTGTTTTCCATGGTTTGCAACCAATCATCTGCATCTAGGGGCTCTTCTGACTTAGTGAAAACAGGTGGATTGGTGTTCTGGAAATTCTTGAGCTTAGATCCATGGTTATCCTGATTTCCATGGCCTTGATTGTTGTTAGCCATCTGAGCAATGTGTTGAAGGGTGGCTAAGTTGGCTTGACGTTCGGCTCTTTTAGCTTCGCGGTCAGAAACCAACATTTGCAAGATCTGCAACATCGGGTCCGGGGATGAACTGCTTCCTCCGTGAGGCATCTGAAGATTGAGATAGATCATGAGAAAAGAGGGAAATTTCTAAGGTTCAGGGTTTTGGGTTTGAAAAGTTTTCAAAGTTTGACTCAGGTTTTTCTAGCAACTTGCTTTTCATTCATTCATAGCACACGATACAAACACACACCACAACAAAGGAAAACAGATGGTTTTAAGAACATTCTGTAAAACTACGATACAGTGGGACCGAATACAACTCACTAACGCTAGTGCTCAAGTGCTACTACTCTTTGGAGTCAGTGTCCTCATCATCATCCTCCTCCTCCTCATCATCATCATCATCGATGAAGGCGAAGTCATCCTCATCGGTGAAGAAGTACATGACCTGATCCTCCAGAAAGTCATCATCATCGCTGAGATAGGAGTATGGGTCTCCACGAAGGTCTTCCCCTGCATTCTCCCTCCCCTCCAACTGCATATCCCTCTTGTTGATGGTCTCCTCCAAATCCGTGATCCGGTGGCGAAGACGGGCAATGATGCACTCCTTCTTGTCGAGCTTATGGCGACGAGACTGGCGATCCTTCACTAGCATGGTGATGGTCTGATCCTTCTTGGCGGCGATGGCGTACTTGTGGTTAGCGTAGGATCGGGCATTGTCCAACTCCTTCTGACGGTCATACATCATGAAGCTGAGGTGGTCCAATTGAGTCTTCAGGCCGTGGTGGTATGGGGCCTCCAGTGGCTGTCCCATAGCATCATGCCTTGGGTAGAACTCAAAGCGGGTACCCTTGATCTGATTGATACTCTTTCCACATAGACGGGCAAGAGCTTCTTGCATGGCCCTGTCAAGTCCATCGAGCCAGTTGTTCTCTCTCAAGGTGAACTGAATTCCCTCTGTGGTGGGGGGGGGGTCAATCTTTCCTCGGATACTTGCAACAACTAACCACTGCAAATCCTCTCCTTCTTGATCATTGAGCTGAGCTCCGAAGAACTCGGGGTGCGGATGCTCCAGCATTTCTGCCAGCTGGTCCAAGTCACGCTCAAAGATGAGGTCTCCTCCATTCCCCAACTGATAAAACTTGATGTACTTCACGTCCATCTATAAGAATATAGGATGAGTAAGTTAGTAGAGTGATCAAGTGTGTCAAATTTTATGTAAGAATTTTCGAGGAACATGAATTTTCATGAAAGAGTCTAAGTGATAAGAATGAGAATAAGTTTTCATAAATACTCACTTCCTTGGGTTTTGAAACTAAGTTTTTGATTCAAACGTCCATTCTAAACTAGGGTCTCCTATGGTCAGGATGGCTCTGATACCAACTTGTCAACATCCGTATTTTTAATCCCAGATGCCTGTTATGCCATACACCGCAATCCCAGGATTACCATTTTTGCGAGACGTAACAGATTGGATATCACAGTACATCATCCATTACAAACCATACATAAGGTCTTACACAAATAAGGATCACATGATCCAGTTCTTAATACAATTCAAGCAACAGAAATACGTAACGATAACGATAGCGTAGGCGAGGCTCTATCTTCTGTAGGATTCGCAGCATAGAAAACAAAAAATTTCCTACGATGTGAACTATATACCAAGATCTATCTACTAGATACAAACAACGGGCGGATGTACATCCGTAGAGAACATACCCTTGAAGACCGACAAAGCTTAACGAGTTCAACTCGTGGTTGATGTAGACGATCTCTTGCCGATCTCAAGATCGAGAGGAAGTCCTAGCGCCGCAAATCAGCAGCGCATCCGTGCTCGCACACACGTTCGAGGCACCGAGCAACCTCCGCCTCCTCGCTCCAGCGATGCAGCGGAAGCACAACTCTTTCTTGCCGAATAGCCACCGGGAACATGTATCTCGCTAGTCTGAGACCATGGGGGATAAATTCTAGAAGGGGAGAGAGATCCTTCACGAGGAGGTGTGAGAGACAAGTGAGGAGGGGGGCTCTTTTATAGGAGGAGGGGGGGACCCCAAGGGGGTGGCCGGCGCATGGGGCTTCCCCCTTGCCCTCCCCTCTTCATGTGGGTGGACACTCCACTCACAAATCTCCTTTAAATTCCCTCCACTCAAAAGTCCACTCAAAATTCCCATTAAATTTCCACCAAATTTAATGCAAACTCTCATTAAATAAAACTCTTTTATTTTATTCAGAATTTTGTCAATTACTTTAATGACAAACATTCACAAATAACCCCTTGCTAGAATTCTATTTCACATGCATAACCACTTTATGCAATTTCACCCGAAAACCTGTTTCGGTATCTAGTGAAATAAATTCCTGCGCTTGTTCATTCTTTCGGCATGAAACATTTGCTCCAATTGGATGTCGGTGTCTCTTAAGTGTGTCACCCTACGGTTCGTGAATAATGCGGACATGATCGAGACCCCTCTCGGATCAATAATCAGAAGCGGGATCTGGAGACCCATACTGACTCCCACACATTCAACGATGACTTTCTTGTGATCGTCGGAACCTTTTACGCTAGTATCTTAATCCCTTTGTTTCACGATATATTACATGTCCGAGATTCGATCATCGGTATCTTCATACCTAGTTTGATCTCGTTACCGACATGCACTCTTTTCTCGTTCCTGTGATATAACATTCTAGTGATCAAATCACTTGCTTGCAAGCTAATCAATGTGATATCACCGAGAGGGCCCAGAGTATATCTATCCGTCATCGGGATGAACAAATTCCACTCTCGATCCATGAGCCTCAACATAACACTTTATTAGTTCTGAATCCATCTTTATAATCACCCTGTTACGGTGTGACGTTTGATGTTATCAAGAAACTCTTCCGGTGTTAGTGATTGACATGATCTCATGGTCTAAGGATTAGGATCACTTCGTAAGTTGTTATAGCAATATAAACTCAATGACTTTGATCGTAATGCTATACTTCGGATGAATGTTCATCACACCATTACACTAATGTTGTGATCCCGTTATTAACAACATCCAATGTCCATGATCAGGAAACCTTGATCATCTTGTTAATCAACGAGCTAGTTTATGAGAGAGGCATAACTAGGAACTTTCTGTTCGTTTATTAAACACACATGTATTAACGTTTCCGTATTAATACAATTATAGCATGCAAAATAAACATCTATCATATACTTGGAATACACATAATAAACACTTTATTATTTCCTCTCAGGGCATATTCCCTTCAGTCTCCCACTTGCACTAGAGACAATAATCTAGTTACATAGTGATAAATCTAACACCCATTGAGTTCTGGTGTTGATCATGTTTTGCTATAGGGAGAGTTTTAGTCAATGGATCTGCTACATTGAGATCCGTATGTACTTTACAAATCTTTATATCTCCATCCTTGACATGCTCGCGGATGGAGTGAAACCGGCGCTTAATATGCTTGGAATGCTTGTGAGACCTTGGCTCTTTGGCATTGGCAATGGCACCATTGTTGTCACAATAGATCACCATTGGGTCCAACGCGTTTGCCACAACTCCTAGTTCGGATATGAACTCCTTCATCCAAACTGCTTCCTGAGCCGCTTCTGAAGCAGCAACATATTCGGCCTCCGTTGTTGATCCCGCTACCACAGGTTGTTTGGAGCTCCTCCAACTAACCGCTCCGCCATTCATGAGAAATACATATCCGGATTGAGACTTAGAGTCATCCGGATCGGTGTCAAAGCTAGCGTCGACATAACACTTAGCGACGAGCTCTTCTTCACCTCCGTATACAATAAACATATCCTTAGTTCTTCGTAAGTACTTAAGGATATTCTTGACCGCTATCCAGTGTTCCGAACCTGGATCCGATTAGTACCTACTAGTCAAACTAATAGCATGTGCCACATCCGGTCTTGTACATAGCATGGCGTACATTATAGAGCCTATGGCTGAAGCATAGGGGACTTTGTCCATTATCTCTCTTTCTTCCGCCGAAGCCGGACTTTGAGTCTTACTCAATGTCTTGCCTTGCAACATAGGTAAGAACCCCTTCTTACTTCCGTCCATTTTAAACTTCTTTAAAATCTTATCAAGGTATGTACTTTGTGATAGCCCTATTAGGCGTCTAGATCTATCTCTATAGATCTTTATGCCTAATATGTATGACGCTTCACCTAGGTCCTTCATTGAAAATTTGCTGTTTAGATAACTTTTAACACTGTTTAAAAGTTCTATATCATTTCTGATCAATAATATGTCATCCACATATAATATCAGAAATGCCACATTGCTCCCACTCACTTTCTTGTAAATACAAGCTTCTCCATAAGTTTGGACAAATCCAAACTCTTTGATCACCTCATCAAAGCGGAGATTCCAACTTCGTGATGCTTGCTTCAATCCATAGATGGATCGCTGAAGCTTGCACACCTTGTTAGCATCCTTAGGATCGACAAAACCCTTTGGTTGTATCATATACAACTCTTCTTCAATATTACCATTGAGAAACGCGGTTTTGACATCCATCTGCCATATCTCATAATCGAAATATGCAGCAATTGCTAACATAATCCTAACTGACTTTAGCATCGCTACGGGAGAGAAAGTCTCATCGTAGTCAACTCCTTGAATTTGTCGAAACCCCTTTGCGACAAGTCGAGCTTTATAGACGGTCACATTACCATCAGCATCAGTTTTCCTTTTGAAAATCCATTTGTTCTCCACGGCCTTTCGGTCGTGAGGTAATTCCACCAAGTTCCAAACTTGATTTTCATACATGGATTCCATCTCGGATTTCATGGCTTCTAACCATTTGTTGGAATCCGGGCTCATCATCGCTTCTTCATACGTCGCAGGGTCATCATTTTCATCAACCATGAAATTCATGACAGGATTTCCGTACAGCTCGGGAGCTGCACGCGTCCTGTTTGACCTGCGAGGTTCGGTAGTACTCTCTTTCGGAGTTTCATGATCATTATCATTAGTTCCCTCTTCAACAGGTGGAGCCAACTCCGGAACAACTTCCAGCGCTGCGCTACTCGCCATACTTTGAAGAGAAGGTTCCACAACCTCTTCGAGTTCTACCTTCCGACTACTCACACCTTTCGCGAGAAACTCTTTCTCTAGAAAGGATCCATTCTTGGCAACAAAAACCTTGCCCTCGGATCTGTGATAGAAGGAATACCCAATAGTTTCTTTAGGGTATCCTATGAAGACGCATTTTTCCGCTTTGGGTTCGAGTTTATCCGGTTGAAGTTTCTTCACATAAACATCGCATCCCCAAACTTTAAGAAATGACAGCTTAGGTTTGTTTCCAAACCACAATTCATACGGTGTCTTTTCAACGGATTTAGATGGTGCCCGATTTAAAGTGAATGCAGCAGTTTCTAGTGCATAACCCCAAAAAGACAATGGCAAGTCCGTCAGAGACATCATAGATCGAACCATATCTAATAAAGTACGATTACGACGTTCCGACACACCATTTCGCTGTGGTGTTCCGGCAGGTGTGAGTTGTGAAACAATTCCACACTCTTTCATGTGAGTGCTAAACTCGTAACTTAGATACTCACCTCCACGGTCGGACCGTAGAAATTTGATCTTTCTATTACGATGATTTTCCACTTCATTCTGAAATTCCTTGAACTTTTCAAAGGTTTCAGACTTGTGTTTCATCAAGTAGATATAACCGTATCTACTCAAATCATCCGTGAAAGTAACAAAATAACGATATCCACCTCGTGCCGACACACTCATTGGACCACATATATCAGAATGTATGATTTCCAATAAATCTGTCGCCCATTCCATTGAACCGGAAAACGGCGTTCTAGTCATCTTGCCCATAAGGCATGGCTCACATGTATCAAATGATTCATAATCAAGTGATTCCAAAAGTCCATCCGAATGGAGCTTCTTCATGCGTTTAATGCCAATATGACCTAGACGGCAGTGCCACATATATGCGGATATATCATCATTAAGTTTAATCCTTTTAGCATCAACATTATGAATATGTGTAACATTATCATCGAGATCTAATAGAAATAAACCATTCATCATCGGTGCATGACCATAAAAGATTTCATTCATATAAATGGAACAACCATTGTTCTCGGATTTAAATGAATAACCACTTCGCATCAAACACGATCCAGATACAATGTTCATGCTCAGTGCAGGCACCAGATAACATTTATTCAAGTTTATAACTAATCCCGACGGCAAGTGGAGAGGCAGCGTTCCGACGGCGATCACATCAACGTTTGATCCGTTGCCGACACGCATCTTGACCTCACCCCTTGCAAGCGGTCGCTTGTTCCGCAGCCCCTGATTCGAGTTACAAATATTAGAAACTGAACCGGTATCAAATACCCAGGTGCTACTGCGAGCACTAGTCAAGTACACATCAATAACATGTATATCATATATACCTTTGTTTGCCTTGCCGGCCTTCTTGTCTGCCAGATACTTGGGGCAGTTGCGCTTCCAGTGGCCAGTCCCCTTACAATAGTAGCACTCGGAATCAGACTTAGGTCCAACTCGGGGTTTCTTTTCAGGCGCGGCAACTGGCTTGTCGCCCTTACTTCCCTTCCGTTTTCCCTTCTTGTCTTTCTTGAAACCAGTGTTCCTATTGATCATCAACACTTGATGTTCCTTTTTGATCTCCACTTCTGCAGTTTTAAGCATTGACAGAAGCTCGGGGAGAGACTTCTTCATGCCTTGCATATTATAGTTCATCACGAAGTTCTTATAGCTAGGTGGCAGAGACTGCAGAACACGATGGATGCCTAAGTCAATGGGAATCGATATTCCCAAGGACACAAGCTTATCTGCGTAACCCGACATCTTGAGTACATGCTCACTAACGGAGCTGTGCTCTTCCATCATGCAGCTAAAGAACTTTTCTGAAGCGTTGTAGCTCTCTACAGCAGCATGTGTGTCGAAAATCATTTTCAACTCACCCATTGTATCAAATGCATTGCCGTTTTCGAAGTTCTGGCTCTAGCCCATACAATATGCCGCAATGAACTAAGTTGTGGTCCTCCTGACGAGTCTGATAGACATTCTTCTCCTCGTCAGGGGCATCATCAAAAGGTGGGGGGCCTAACGGCGCTTCTAGCACATATTGCTTTTGTGCAGCAGAGAGGAGAATCCTCAAATTCATGGCCCATTCGGTAAAGTTGCTACCGTTCGTTGCTAGTTTCTCTTTCTCCATGAACACATTGAAATTAAAAGCAGGTGGTGCCATCTATAACAGAATTTGTAAAGTTTAGACTAAGTGTATGATAGATTGAGTTCAACTAATCTATATTACGAATGAACTCCCACTCAAAAACGACATCCCTCGTGCCTTTTTGGTGATTACATGAACCAAATCCACTACACCAAGTCCGATCATCACGTGAGTCGGTATAGCTTCAAAGGCGAGCATCAAATGGGCATCATATCAACTATATGACTCATGCTTAACCTTTCGGTCCGTGTTCCGAGGCCATGTCTGTACATGCTAGGCTCGCCAAGTTAGAACCTTAGTATTCGCGTGTGTAACTGTTTTACACCCGAAATATGGTCGTGGATCCAAGAACACCCGATCATCACGTGATGTCTTGGAGCGACGAAAACATAATCGGTGCATACTAAAGGAAGAACACATTCTTATCTTGATATTTAAATGAGGGATCATCTTATTATGCTAACAAAGCGCTAAACAAGCAATATAAGATGCAATCAAAACATCATATGTTTATTAGTGAAATGATATGGTTCCCGTAGATGATCTCTATCATGTGCATCGTGGTATGATCACTATCATACCTATATGTGTAAATCCAAGGTCTATGGATTTTACACGCTATGTGTGTTGTAAGAGTATCATCTCATACTTCTACTTACAACACTACCATATCATAACACTAGCCCAGCAACAATCTAAACTAGACGCCTCTAATTTATCCATTGCAAGTTTTACGTGGCTTAGGGCTTTCGAGATAGAACCGTTCTTACCTACGAACATGAACCACAACGAGGATAATCAAATTGTTGACAATTCGCTTGCAAAATAGATATTGACTATAGTAGGAGAGACAGACACCCGCTAGCCACTTATGCAAACTAGTTGCATGTCAAGCGTGGAACAGGTCTCATGTGCGAGGACATGTAAAGTTTGTGCGGGCCGCTTCATCCCACTATGCCACCAATATCCAAAATTACAACAAAGGAGCAACAACATGATCATCATCGCCCACATACTCATATGTGTACTACCCGTGTAAAGTCTCTACGCATAGATCCGGCTCTGATACCACTGTAGGGTTCGCAGCATAGAAAACAAAAAATTTCCTACGATGTGAACTATATACCAAGATCTATCTACTAGATACAAACAACGGGCGGATGTACATCCGTAGAGAACATACCCTTGAAGACCGACAAAGCTTAACGAGTTCAACTCGTGGTTGATGTAGACGATCTCTTGCCGATCTCAAGATCGAGAGGAAGTCCTAGCGCCGCAAATCAGCAGCGCATCCGTGCTCGCACACACGTTCGAGGAACCGAGCAACCTCCGCCTCCTCGCTCCAGCGATGCAGCGGAAGCACAACTCTTTCTTGCCGAATAGCCACCAGGAACATGTATCTCGCTAGTCCGAGACAATGGGGGATAAATTCTAGAGGGGGAGAGAGATCCTTCACGAGGAGGTGTGAGAGACAAGTGAGGAGGGGGGCTCCTTTTATAGGAGGAGGGGGGGACCCCAAGGGGGTGGCCGGCGCATGGGGCTGCCCCCTTGCCCTCCCCTCTTCATGTGGGTGGACACTCCACTCACAAATCTCCTTTAAATTCCCTCCACTCAAAAGTCCACTCAAAATTCCCATTAAATTTCCACCAAATTTAATGCAAACTCTCATTAAATAAAACTCTTTTATTTTATTCAGACTTTTGTCAATTACTTTAATGACAAAAATTCACAAATAACCCCTTGCTAGAATTCTATTTCACATGCATAACCACTTTATGCAATTTCACCCGAAAACCTGTTTCGGTATCTAGTGAAATAAATTCCTGCGCTTGTTCATTCTTTCGGCATGAAACATTTGCTCCAATTGGATGTCAGTGTCTCTTAAGTGTGTCACCCTACGGTTCGTGAATAATACGGACATGATCGAGACCCCTCTCGGATCAATAATCAGAAGCGGGATCTGGAGACCCATACTGACTCCCACACATTCAACGATGACTTTCTTGTGATCGTCGAAACCTTTTACGCTAGTATCTTAATCCCTTTGTTTCACGATATATTACATGTCCGAGATTCGATCATCGGTATCTTCATACCTAGTTTGATCTCGTTACCGACATGCACTCTTTTCTCGTTCCTGTGATATAACATTCTAGTGATCAAATCACTTGCTTGCAAGCTAATCAATGTGATATCACCGAGAGGGCCCAGAGTATATCTATCCGTCATCGGGATGAACAAATTCCACTCTCGATCCATGAGCCTCAACATAACACTTTATTAGTTCTGAATCCATCTTTATAATCACCCTGTTACGGTGTGACGTTTGATGTTATCAAGAAACTCTTCCGGTGTTAGTGATTGACATGATCTCATGGTCTAAGGATTAGGATCACTTCATAAGTTGTTATAGCAATATAAACTCAATGACTTTGATCGTAATGCTATACTTCGGATGAATGTTCATCACACCATTACACTAATGTTGTGATCCCGTTATTAACAACATCCAATGTCCATGATCAGGAAACCTTGATCATCTTGTTAATCAACGAGCTATTTTATGAGAGAGGCATAACTAGGAACATTCTGTTCGTTTATTAAACACACATGTATTAACGTTTCCGTATTAATACAATTATAGCATGCAAAATAAACATCTATCATATACTTGGAATACACATAATAAACACTTTATTATTGCCTCTCAGGGCATATTCCCTTCATCTTCATGGTCACAGGAAATGCTGACGATGGGAGATGATCCTAGTTGTCATAACCTTCCTGTGGTCCATCTTCCTGATACTCCTCTTCATAGTCTGGCCACGGGAATAGCCAAGGACAAAGCCATGAGTACTTTTTAAGTACTCGCTAACTAATACTAACAAGTGAAGGGGTTTTTGAGTAGGATGTAGTAAGCTCTAGGGTTGTTTTGCAAAAAGCCAGATTTACCTCTAGAAGTTCAGAAGCAAAGAAAACTAGTTGAAAGTTTTATAACACCTAAGTGGGAACTTGAATTTCAGGTCACAATTCTGTTGTGCTCAAGTTAAATAATAATTCATTCCACAAGTCATTTTGAAAACATCTAACGACGGAACAGTATGGCCACTCCAACTGTCCATAACCCCGGACGCGGATATTCGAATAGTTTAACACACTACAGAGATTGTACACTTTTACCACAACATTCGATACATCCGTCAGTGATAATCCTGAATTCACCATACTCAGTATGCGGATAATCAATCCTAACCTTTCCATTACACGCCCTAGTATAGGCACCTCTCCTGTGAGTTTGGCCTCCCAACCATGACCAATTTTCATCTTGGGTACTACACAGGTGGACAATCTTCACAAGGTAGCCTCAGCTCAGACCTTGGCCGCAAGGAAACCCATACTAAGGTATATAAATTTCCAGTCAAGCCCTATCCAAATTTCGGGTATTGTGGTTGTACGGTAAAATTGTAATGGTATCGCATCCAGATAACCATCAGTTTTGTAAAGGGCTAAGCTTCATGCCTTAACATTTTCATCATAAAAATCATTTGGTGTTCGAAAACACGTGTCAAAACATTTCAGTAGAATGACTCATCATTCTAAGGTTTCATAACCATTTTCACCAAGTATTCCCATCTAAATTTGATCAAGTTTTATGCTTAGCACTAGCATCTACAAGTGGGGGTAAATACTACTGAGGGGTGGTAAACAATTGTATCTTATCTAAGTTAAATCTCATGCCTCAGGATGCCATCAACATTTATCTAACTTAGGACAAGTTTTATGATCTTTATGCTACCTTCAATTTTCCTTCTAATATCTACCAATCACTAAATAAACTTTTGATAGAAAGCCTTGATAAAGAAATAAACTACTAAGCTTGCAAGTAAAACTAGGATTGGGTATCATCAAATGCATATAACCAAGCATGCTTAATGCATTGCATAGGTTATCTAACTTTCATAGTTGCAAGTGTTAGCTTGCTCAGTTAATAGCTTGCAAGGATTTGCTTGCCTTGTGCAGAGTAGTGGTTGAAGTTCTCCTCTGCTTCTTTCTCGTAGTATCCTCCTTCCTCCTCGTATCCTTGGTCGATACTAGCGTCTATAAATAAATACGAGGTACACAATCACCACACAATACTTAACTATTTCTATTTATCACACAAAGGTTCACACTAGATGATCTAGAATCATCACTATCATCACAAAGAGTAACGCACTTGTCTTATTTGTTTCATTTTAGAAAAGTAATTTCTACTCATTGAAAAACTACTTAAGATTTAATATTCTCCAACTAAAACATGGGATCATGTTGACATATGTCATCACCACACATTTCAGTACATGGGAATGTGATTTAAAGTGATGTCACAATTTAATAAGGTTTAACCTTTTTATTTTAATTAATTAAAATGACTAGAATGGCCTATGAGGGATTTTTTATTACTTGATCATTATTTCTGCAAGTAACCCTATATATTTTTATATATTCTGCAAGGTATGGTTAAATGTGATTTTTGAGAGTTGGAATCAACTCAAAAGCTTTTATGGTTGAATTTTGAAAAATGTTTGAATGCAAAAAAGCTTCTACCTTATTATTTTTACCATGGTTGATCTACAATTCTAAATGGTTTGAATCCAACGGGCTTGGATTAATCACTACAGTACCTTTATTACAAAATTAGTTTCATGCATTTTGGTTTAGTGAATCGATCTGGGTTGATTTTTGAATCTAGGTACAGAACCGAGTTTGAAATTAAAAGAATAAACCTAAGATTGAATTGTTGGGTCGCGCGGGAGGTTTAAATGGGCCGGCCCACTACGCACAGCGTGCACGGGCTGGTTAAGTGAGCGACCCCACTCGTCAGTGAGACATCGAGTGGCGAAGCGGTACGGGGCGATCTAAGCAGCGCGATCTAGTTCTAATCCTACAGCTGTGGTTCATCGTCCACGCCTGAACAGGACGCGGCGAGGCAGAACCCTAGCGTGGCTAGTGGGCGTCGTTGGGGGCTCACCGGGGCTCCGGTGATGGTCGGCGATGGGGGCGAACGACGAAGTCGACGACGGTGATTCTCCTAGTACCGGCAGCTCCTCCTGGGGCGGCTCCAATTGACGGCGCCTCTCCTCCTCTACAGCGGCGAACTCCGGTGAAATTCCGGCCACCCGGTGCTCGCCTTGCTCCGGGGGTGAGTGGGTGTGATCAATGAGAGGTGGGGAATGAGATGGTGAAGGGTTTGAGTTGGGAAGGCCTCTATTTATAGTGCGACGAGGGGACCGAATGGCGCGGGTGGAGCTCATCGGTGTCGTCGGCACAACGTGCTAAGGCATGGGCAAAGGTAGGGGGTGATGCTTTGTTCCATGGCGAAACTCAACGGCATGGTAACGCGGCATGGGGCGGTGCTAAACGGTCGGAACGTCGCCGCGCTCTGGGCGGGTCCGACGACAATTTTAATGGCGAACAACATGCATGGTCCGCGCGGCGGTGAACGGGGTTGTCTGGCGGGTTACTGGGGTGCTGGCGATCACGGCAAGCAGCGAGGGCGCGCGGTTTGTGGGCTGGTGTCGCATGTGGCACACTGGCGCGCTCTCGGCTCGCACGTAGAGGAACTGGGCGCGAGCCTAGCGGGTGGTCCAGTGGCTGGCTGCGCTCGGGTCTTGGACAGGGGGTGGCGGGGGACGGTGGAGAGTGTCCGAGACAAGTTTGGCGAGGCGTGTGCTTCCTATAGCTTGTTGGCAACATGGGGGTGGCAATGGTGCTCTCGGCATGGTCACCATTGATGGCTATGCTTGCTCACAATGGTGCTAAAGCTAGTTGGATTAGTTTGATCATGTACTGAGAGTGTAGAGTGGGCTAGGAAGGGGACAAGGTTGGCCAAAATTACTGCTACTAATAGTGTTTGATGTTTTGTTGTTTATTGCAAACAAGGTGTTTGATGAAATGGCCGAAAGAAATTCAAATTTTAATTTTGGATTCAAACTTGGTGGGTTTGCTAGGAACATACTAGGGAGTCTCTGGTTAGTTTGATTGGTCATGGGGCACTGGTTTGGTTGGGTTTTGAAAATGTGTGATCTTCACATATGTTATAGATTCAATTTTCAATTGTCATTTGAATGGGGTTGCTAAATGTTTCTGTACGTTTGAAAGGTGGGCTTTGATTCACGTTTACTAGTTCTTGCAAGGGGTGAAAATAAATGGAAAAGTTTCTGTTTGAAATCTTGGACTAGAAACACTCAAAGTGACCTAGTGAGCAAGATTTGCAAAAATGACCATTTGCTTTATTTGTATTGTTTTTGATTTTCTCTTGATTTGTTTCTGCATGGAAATGTTTTAGATGATGTTTTTTCATGTTTAAACCATTCCTTGCTATTTAGGTTAATCACACAAGTCCAAACATGCATTCATTCAAGCATCACATACACACATGCATTCTTATGGTTTTTATTTAATCAAAGTTTTTGTTAACCCTAACTTTAGTGATTAGAATTTGATATGCATGATCAATATTTTGGGATGTTACACCATGCTTGTTTACTATCTACTTTGCTTTGCTTTGTCCTCACTTCGAGGTATTTTTATATGTTTTCTGTTACTAACCTATTAACAAGTTGCCATAGTGCCAGTTGCCTATTTTCTTCTGTTTTTGGTTCCAGAAAGGCAGAAAATCAATATTCTCGGAATTGGACGAGACAAAATCCAATGTCAATATTTTACTATGGGAAACACGAAGCGAGAAGTCGAGACGGAGGAAGCTCACCAAGGGGCCACACCCCCTTGCCGCGTGGGTGAGCCCACCCCGCGCCTGGGGGTGCAGCCGCCCTGGCAGCCCCCTGCATCGCCTCTTCGCCTATAAATTCCCCCTGATGCCAAAACCCTAGACAACCTATCAATATTCCACGAAACCGTCTGTAGCCACCGCCACCATCGTCCCTAGATCGGAGGGATCTGAAGCTCTTCCCGGCACCCTATCGGAGGGGAGATCATCCCGGAGGCCTTCTTCTTCATCATGCCAGCCTCCGGTATGATGCATGAGTAGTTCCACCTTGGACTATGGGTCCATGTAGTAGCTAGATGGTTGTATCTCCTCCTTTGTGCTTTCATGTATAGACTTGTGAGCTCCGTTCATGATCAAGATCTAATCTATTTGTAATCATGCATGTTGAGTTTGCGGGGATCCGATGGGTATTGAGATTATTATGTTGGTTTGATTAATGGTTTTGTCTTTATGATTCTATCATGTCTGTGTTGTTTGTGATATTGCATGCTCTCCGTTGTTAGTAGCTATCTTGGCCAAGTAGTTGCTAGTGACTCCAAGAGGGGGTATTTATGCTCGATAGTGGGTTCATGCCTCTAGTTTCCAAGGGAGTGACAGAGATCTCTTCGGTTGTAGATGTGTTGTTGCCACTAGGGAGAAAACAACGGTCTCTTGTTCATGGAACAAGTTGATTGTTTACCTTACACACTTTGCTTAAAGCAGTTGTCTGTTGCTTGCAACTTAATACTGGAGGGGGTTCGGATGATAACCTGAATGTGGACTTCTAGTTGTAGATTCAGTTGGATGGCGGTCTATGTATATTGTTGTATTGCCCAACCGAATCTCATGGGATCTTTGTGTCTAGTATTGCATGGTTATGCCTTGCTCAGTCCTGTCAATTGCCCTACTTTAATTTGTTTACCCAGCATGTCGTGTTTGTTTATCTAAGGAGAACACCTCTAGTGAACTATGGACCTCGGTCCAATCTTTACCATTGATACATATTCCACTGTTACTGTTTACTTGCTGCAAACCATCATCACCTTCCAAACCATATAATTAATCCTTTGTTATAGCAACCGGTGAGATTGACAACCTCACTGTTTGTTGGGGCACAGTCTTGAGTTTGTGTTGTGCAGGTTTCCACGTTGCTTGCAACACCTTTGAGGCGTTTCCTTCCTCCTACTGGTTCGATAACCTTGGTTTCTTACTGAGGGAAAACTTGCTGTTGTGCTGCTTCACACCTTGCTCTTGGAGTTTCCTGACGAAGTGCAACACAGCACCATCAAGCTTTTCTGGCGCCGTTGCCGGGGAGGCTAGGGACGTCTTCACAAGGGGAGTCCTTCTCAACCTCTCTATTTACTTTGTTTTTAGTTTGCTTAGTTTCTTTTGCTTGTTTTTTTGCCTCTTTTTATCAAAAACTCCAAAAAAAAATTAGTCTAGTTTGGTTTGCTTTCTCTTATAAAAAACACAAAAAAATTAGTTCCTACTCTAGTTGCCACCTTTCTCTAGCTCACCATGTTCTTCCCCAAGTTCGCCCTGAAGGACCTTTCGATAGGTAGTGGCTCTATAATTGGGAAAGAAAATATTGAAGAATTCTTCAATCATGTTAGCAAACATGAGGATATTGAGGATAGATATATAGCAGAACTTGCTCCTAATTATGAAATTGCTGCAGCTTTTTTAGTTCATATGTTGGAGTCTAGGTTTGTTAGCCTTAACCCCATGATGCAAATTTTGTTCCTAAAACTAAAAGAAGAAAAGAATGCTGAAAAGAGAGAATTTATTCTTGAAACTTTGCTCAGAGAGTTCCATGATGTTGCTAAGGAAGACAAAAAAGATCTTTGAGCGTTTTGATATGCTAGGCTCATGTGTAGATGTTGTGGGTACTTCTGATAAAACTAAGCCTAGAGAGGAATTTAAGATACCCATACCCTTTAAGCTTGTTGGGATGCATGAGGCCTTTGAAAAGAATTTTGATTGGATTGTTCCTGAAAATCCTTTTGATGAAACTAGTAAACCAAAGAGAGATGAGAAGGGATCCTCCAAAACTCATTTGGATGAGATACCTTTTCATAGTTGAAGATTTTGGAAGTATTGATGTTAATGCTTTCTCATTTGAAAATACTTGATTTCTTGCTTCTTGTGCCTAACTTAAAGGCGTTAAAGAAAAGTACTTGTTGGGAGATAACCCAAGAGTTTCCTTGAGTCTTGGAAGTTATTACTTCAGTAATGACCTCTCCTTATCCTTTTTGTTTGATTTTTGTGCCAAGAATGACCTCTAATGAGAGGGAAGTAAGATTTGGGGAGTTGCTGTCCCGAAATAGATTTCTGTCCTCCACCATAAAAATTCGTGAGGAGTCTCTGTAAGTCAGATTGAGATGAAAATTTACGAATACATCCCCCAGTATGTTATACAACTTTATTTAGTTCAACACTTTTTGATTTGAGCAACAGAAGATTTTCGAAAAAATCGGTTTCTAACTGCTGGTATGTTTTGACAAATTTCTGCCATTATTTGCATTTGCTTCTTATTGATTCCTTTTTGAGTACTTTTTGGGGAAATTTAGCTTTTTGAAGGAGTTGCTACAGTAGCTTGTGTTTTTAGTGAATATTTTTGCTGTTATAAAGCTAAACCCAAAGGTCTATTATCTTTTGAATACACTAATGTTGCTAATGAGATGAAGAATGGATAAAAGCTCAAGCTTGGGGATGCCACCCTGGTGTCACCCCAAGAAATATCCAAGAGGTACAAGCGTCAAAGCTTGGGGATGCCCAAGGCATCCCCTTCTTCATCAATAAAAAGCTCAGGTCTTTCTAGACACTTTGTTTTTATTGTTTCATGCACTGTTGTGTTGTTCTTGGAGCATATTAGTTTTTGTTTGGTTTTCTTAGTTTGTTTAGTTTGCTTGAATAAAGTAGTTTGGACCCACGTTCTCGCTGTGTTATTTCAAATAAGTCGATTGGTGTTGGAAAGGAGTAGAAAGTTCTTGCTTGAAAGTGCAAGAGGAGCTTTGTATTGACTGTGACTTAGACTTTAGCATGACATGCTAGGTGTTGTTTTTACCTTATGCCTAGTGATTATTGCTGTAGCATGTCTTGTTCCAAACAATTGGGATTGCTTAGTGTGCCTTGAAATAATCATGTGTTGTTTTAGCATACAAAAACATAGTATTGTGGTATTCTCCTTTGATGCTTTGTTTGGGTTGACTTGGCACATGCTCACCCCATGTTATGACTATGAACAAGTCACATAGCCTCTATGATAATTTTGTCCTTGACTTGTAGTACCACTCTATGCTTTTATTAGTAATGTTTTGTCGCTCTGCATGATTATGACCATTATCGCTCTCTTAGTTGGTTGCTCCCAGTTTTTTGCTAGCCTCCACTTGTATGAGTAAGCTATACTCATGCTTCCAAATCCCAACAAACTAAGTTATTCCAAAGTGTCCACTATAAATTCCTATTCATGGTGTGTTACACCATTCCAAGTATATTCTTGTTTTAAGCTATTCTTCCAATTAAAAAGTATTTTGTTATGTGAAAACTTAGTGATTAAGGCCCTCACAAACTTGATGACACACTTTATATTCCTTGCCCCTAATAAACTTGAACCATTGTGTCATCTATGTTGTATATGCTTGCACTTATACGTTGGAATTAGTAGAACCATGTTGTCATGGAGAACGTTTTCAACATTGCACTTGTACTTTGTACTCAGTTGATATCATGCTCTTTTGTCTATGGATGTCGCTGATGTGAAATAAAGAGGGAGCTTGTAAGTCCATAGAGTTATGTATTTTGTGTTAGAGAAACGTCTGGGCCGCTAGCCTAAGCCATGCCTAATTATGGTGGAAACTTGCAGCATCACCATAATGAGCATTATGTGAAGCATTCTCAATAAAAAGCTATGCACATAGTAAATAAAAAGATCGCTGAGATGCTCATTGTCTGCTTGCCTTGTCATTTTGGTTATGGGATAGCTCCTGTACCATGTGCAAGGGGTACCCCGTTGGCGGTTCTCTATGATACACATGTACTTACTATGACAAGAACTTACATGTAACTAAAGTTGAGTAGCATGCGGTGCGGCCCTCGTATTCAAGGGACATGAGATTTCCAACTTATACTTTTTCAAGCATATACTCCATCTTTGTTCACTTTAACCTTAATCACTTTAAGATGCTTATGATAGGGGCAATGAGGGCTGAAAGCCAACAAGTACCATAACTTTTGGAAGCTCTTTTTGAAACTTGAAATCCCTGCTTCCTTTATGAAGGCCTTTCTTCCACTATTATATTGAGTCTCCACCTTCTACCTTTAGGCACCATTAAGAGAGCATAGTTGTCATTCTTAGTTCTATGTGCAGTGTCCCAAAACTTATTGATTGATGCATATTGATGATATTTCTTGTTCTTGTGCTACTTGTATCTAGTCACTCTTATGAACTTTGAAGGTGTTCTATTTATCTATTTGCTACTCCATGAGGGACAAGCTGAATGCCACTATGCCATGTTTTCTGGATGTGAAACAAACAAACAAACATTTTTCAATGCATGTTATTCATGATCTTTGTTTGTAGCCTTTCATGTTGCATGCATAGTTACTTTGTCCTATTGTTAGAACTCCATCTTTCATGCACATGTTTAGAGTTCTTTGATCCCAGCTTTCAATGCTTGCAAATGGTTTGATCTTTATTTTGATGGTGCGTGTCACCTCAAAAATTATTCTTTTATCACTTACCTACTCGAGGACGAGCATGAGTTAAGCTTGGGGATGCTTGATACGTCTGAAACATATCTATAATTTTTGATGCTCCATGCTTGTTTACTATTTACTTTGCTTTGCTTTGTCCACACTTTTAGGTGTTTTTATATGTTTTCTGGTACTAACCTATTAACAAGTTGCCACAGTGCCAGTTGCCTGTTTTCTTCTGTTTTTGGTTCCAGAAAGTCAGAAAATCAATATTCTCGGAATTGGACGGGACAAAAGCCAAAGTCAATATTTTACCGTGGGCAACACGAAGCCGAAAGACGAGACAGAGGAGGATCACCAGTGGGCCACACCTCCTGGTCGCGCGGGTGGGCCCACCCCGCGCCTGGGGGGGTGCAGCTACCCTGGCGGCCCCCTGCCTCGCCTCTTCGCCTATAAAGTCCCCCGATTCCAAAACCCTAGACTCCCGATCAATATTCCACGAAACCGTCTATAGCCGCCGCCACCATCGTCCCTATATGGGGGTATCTGAAGATCTTACCGGCACCCTGCCGAAGGGGAGATCATCCCGGATGCCTTCTTATTCATCATGCCAGCCTCCGGTATGAAGCGTGAGTAGTTCCACCTTGGACTACGGGTCCATGTAGTAGCTAGATGGTTGTATCTCCTTGTGCTTTCATGTATAGATCTTGTGAGCTCCGTTCATGATCAAGATCTAATCTTGTAATCATGCATGTTGTGTTTGCGGGGATCCGATGGATATTGATATTACTATGTCAGATTGATTAATGGTTTTGTCTTATTGATTCTATCATGTCTGTGTTGTTTGTGATCTTGCATGCTCTCCGTTGTTAGTAGCTATCTTGGCCAAGTAGTTGCTAGTGACTCCAAGAGGGGGTATTTATGCTCGATAGTGGGTTCATGCCTCTAGTTTCCAAGGGAAGTGACAAAAATCTCTTCGGTTGTAGATGTGTTGTTGCCACTAGGGAGAAAACAACGGTCTCTTGTTCATGGAACAAGTTGATTGTTTACCTTACACACTTTGATTAAAGCAGTTGTCTGTTGCTTGCAACTTAATACTAGAGGGGGTTCGGATGATAACCCAAAGATGAACTTCTAGTCATAGATGCAGTTGGATGGCGGTCTATGTATATTTTTGTATTGTCCAATCGAATCTCATAGGATATTTATGTCTAGTATTGCATTGTTATAACTTTCTCAGTTCTGTCAATTGCCCTGCTTTAATTTGTTTACCCAGCATGTCATGTTTGTTTATCTAAGGAGAACACGTCTAGTGAACTATGGACCCCGGTCCAATCTTTACCATTGATACATATTCCACTGTTACTATTTACTTGCTGCAAACCATCATCACCTTCCACACCATACAGTTAATCCTTTGTTACAGCAACCGGTAAGATTTACAACCTCACTGTTTGTTGGGGCAAAGTCTTGAGTTTGTGTTGTGCAGGTTTCCACGTTGCTTGCAACAGCTTTGAGATGTTTCCTTCCTCCTACTGGTTCGATAACCTTGGTTTCTTACTGAAGGAAAACTTGCTGCTGTGCTGCTTTACACCTTGCTATTGGGGTTTCCCTGTTGGAGATATGCCCAAGAAGCAATAATAAAGTGGTTATTATCATATCTTCATACTTATGATAAATGTTTACATACCATGCTATAATTGTATTAACAGGAAACATTAATACTTGTGTGATTTGTAAACATAAAAGAGTCCCTAGTAAAGCCTCTTGTTAAACTAGCTTGTTGGTTAATATATGATCATGGTTTCCTGATCATGAACATAGGGATGTTATTAACAACAGGGTCATATCATTGGGAGAATGATATGATGGACATACTCCTATAGTTAAGCGTAGCATAAAAGATCAAGTCATTTAATATAGTTCATTTTCTATAAGCTTTCTGATACATAGTAACCTAATTCCTTCGACCATGAGATCATGCTTATCACCATCACCGGAAGGATGCTTTGATGACATCAAACACCACACCGTAACTGGGTGGCTATAAAGATGGCATTGAGTGTTCGGAAAGTATGGGTTGAGACACATGGATCAAGAGTGGGATTTGTCCATCCATATGACGGATAGATATACTCTGGGCCCTCTCGGTGGAATGTCATCCAATTAGCTTGCAAGCATGTGACTAGCTCACAAGGGATCACATATCACGGGAACGAGAAAAGAGTACTTATCGGTAACGAGGTTGAACTAGGTATGCAGAGATACCGACAATCAAAACCTCGGATAAGTAAACTATCGTGAGACAAAGGGAAATTGGTATCGTATGTAAGTGGTTCATTCGATCGCAAAGTAATCGTAGAAATATGTGGGAGCCATATGAATTTCCAGATTCCTCTATTGGTTATTGATCGGAGAAGTGTCTCGATCATGTCCGCATAATTTACGAACCGTAGGGAGACACACTTAAGGATTCGATGTCGTTGAGTAGTTATGGAATGATGAGAAAGAGATCGAATGTTGTTCGGAGTCTCGGATGGGATCCAGAATATCACAAGGAGATCCGGAATGGTCCGGAGAATAAGATTCATATAAGGAAAGTCCTGTTTCGGAGTTGGGGAATGGTTCCGGTGTTTTCATCGGGAATGTTCTAGAAGGTTCCGGAATGTCCAGCACTCCGAAGGGGAAGGGTACATGAATGTGTCATACCAAGTTGGAATGATTGCATCATGTACTAAGTGTCATCGCTGAACAAAATAAAGGGTTTAATCAAATCCTAGTTTGAAAAGTCAAACACCAAATTTGAAAATTCAAACGGCTATTTTGGGAAGTGGAGGGGAAGTGGGAAACCGAGTTGGGGAGGAGTTCCTCCTCCACCGCCGGCCCACTAGGGATCCGAGTTGGGGAGGGACACCCTCCCCTTGGCCGGCGCCTCCCACCTATAAAGGGAGGGGCAGGGCTGCCCCTCCTAGCACACAAGTTCTCCACCCAAAACCCTAGCTCCAAGCCGCCGCCGCCCTCCATAGCCGCCGCCGGCCTAGGGCAACTCGCCGCCGCCTAGGTCAAACCCTAGCCGCCGGCCTAGCCCCCTCCTCGGTATGTCTAAACCCTAGATCGCCGAGGGCTCTCTCATAGTCCACCATACTCGCTCCGGCTTAAGGCGAAGCCCTGCGAGATCTCCCCTCTACTTCCGGTACCACGCCGTCGTGCTGCCGGAATCGCGAGGAGAGTGCTACAACCTCTGCTGCCTGCTGGAACAAGGGAGAGGAAGGTCTTCATCGAGTACCGAACGTGTGACCGACTGCGAGAGCGCTGCCGGAACGCAGCGCCGGAAGGATCGTCTACGCGATCTTGAGATCGGCAAGTGTACGACTACATCACCCACGAGAATCTGCTCTCGTTAACCGCTTTGGAATCTTCGAGGGTGAGTTCCTCTATCGACTCGTTGCTACAATCTAGTAGATAGATCTTGGCTTGTTTGTTTGTATGCGGTAGAAATTTTTTGTTTTCCATGCTACGAACCCCCTACAGTGGTATCAGAGTCGTGTCTATATGTAGATCTGTTGCACGAGTAGAACACAATGGTCATTGTGGGCGTTGATGCTTTTGTTGTCGATTGCTTCTTGTGTACTTTGCATCTTGCGGGATGGTGGGATGAAGCGGCCCGGGCTAACCTTACATGCCATCGTTCATGAGACTTGCTCCACGCTTGACATGCAACTTGTATTGCATAAGTGGCTTTGCGGGTGCCTGTTTCTCCCAACATAGTTAAGATTCAATTTACAACGGGTGATTGACAATACTAGTATCAATGTTTTGGTTCTTGTTCGTAAGTTAGAACGACACTTATTGAAAGCCCCAAACCACGTAAAACATGCAAAGGAAATTAGAGGCGTCTAACTTTGTTTTGTAGGGGTGTGCTGTGATGTGATATGGCCATGATTGTGATTATATATGATGTATGCAATGTTCCGTATTGTAAGTTGGCAACCGGCAGGAGCCATATGGTTGTCTTTAAATTCTGCTAAGACCCGCGTGTCTATTCAAAGTAGTTGTAATAGTTGATGCTGGTGGAAGACAACCATGAAGCGGCGCCATTGACCTTGACGCCACACCGGTGATGATGGAGATCATGTTCATGCTTGAAGATGGAGATCGGAAGCACAAGAAGAAAGGCCATATCATATCACATATTATGAATTGCATGTGATGTTAATCCTTTTATGCATCTTGTATTGCTTAGTTCACGACGGTAGCATTATAAGATGATCCCTCAAGCACACAATTTCAAGTTTTAAAGTGTTCATCCTTAGTAAGCACCGTTGCTAAAGCTCGTTGTTTCGAAGCACCACGTGATGATCGGGTGTGTTAGATTCTGCGAGTGTATACAACGTGAGCAAGCCAGATTTGCTCATGCGGAAGCTAAGGTTTAATCTTGACGAGCCTAGCATGTACAGACATGGTCTCGGAACACGGATCACCGAAAGGTAAAGCATGAGTCATATAGTAGATATGATGAACATGATGATTGTTCGCCATTGAAGCTACATCAATTCTCGTGATGATCGGTTTTGATGTGGTGGATTTGGTTTGTGTGATCACTAAAACAATGCGAGGGATATTGTTTTGAGTGGGAGTTCAACGGCAATGTAATTAAAAGTTGAACACTATTTATCATAAATTAAATCAAAGTGAATTTGCATAATTGTTGTAGTCATTGGCATCCGTTTACCACCTTGCGCTTAGTTTTAATTGAGATGATAGAACTATAGAATTCTGGTTAGTTACTTTACGAACTGGTATCGTATTGTTTTGAAGTGTTAATCTAAAGTTTAAAAGTCCTATTGCAAACTTTCATTAAGTTCTGGTTACTCCATGAAGTTTAATAATTGGTATTAAAACAAGAGTGACAATTCCAAGAGTTAGTGTATGAGTATCATGTTTGTCTCCATGATTCTTGATATTCAAAGGATTGTCTTAATATCAAGGTTATCTAGGATCTGAAAGAGTTGTTTCAGAAACCATGATGTGTGGAAGATATTGTGATATCTGAAACGAAGTTTTGGTTACAACATGATAGAGTATAATATGGCCAAAGTCATGTTCTCATATTTGATGAGAATTTGCAAAAGGTTGGAAACACTAGTTGTCCTAATCCACCAAAAGGTTTTGGAGAGCAACATTATACTAGCGATTCATCTTTATAAGCTAAAAGTAGCTTGATCGTGAATAATTCCATGATAAGGGTGAATATTTGATGTGGGTAAAATATTTACCACACCAAGAGATTACTAAAGAATGGAATTTGAAAGCACACCAAACATTTGATGATGGTGATCTACTTCAAAGTGCAAGTCCAAAGACATTGGTATTTAATTATACACGCTTTGGACTATGTGTCATATGTATGACTCCACTATTGATGTTGATAGATTCTTTCAAACAGAAAATAAATACTGAAAGAGAATCTCATAAATATATGGCAGAAAAGAAAAGATTAGAATTGTTCAGTTTAAGTATATAGATGATATACATGTTATGGCTATATTCTTTGCTTATTAAAACAATGTGGTTCTTAAGTATTTGATACTGAATTTGTTGGTATGAATCGTCATACGAAACAACACAATTCATGAACTAAAATGGCCTAAGTAACTAGCAAAAGAATATGTGATGATGTTCATCGAGAACAAATAAAGGGTTATTGTGTTGCTCGTTAAACATCAAAGCTTGCCTTCAAGATTTGTTTTATCAGGTATTATGAGAACAAAAGGGTTGTTCAAATAATTGTCGTAATCCATAAAAGATGGATGATTCACAAATCTAGTTGGAGAAATCACATCCATAAAACTAGTGC
Organism: Avena sativa; assembly: GCA_916181665.1. Classification (NCBI taxonomy): domain Eukaryota; kingdom Viridiplantae; phylum Streptophyta; class Magnoliopsida; order Poales; family Poaceae; genus Avena; species Avena sativa. The sequence goes on along the minus strand of OV702281.1, from coordinate 381,493,191 downwards.
TAAAAATGTCGAAAGACAAATTGATTGAAAGATCACTTAGGAAGTGACATCGCCGTTTAAATTATATTGGAAAGAAAACATGAAGAAACTCCATGTGGATGGAATTTTGGAGTCTTTTTTATTTTGATCAAATGATGCTTGTGAAACTTTCCTAGAGATAATTAAAACTTTGTTCATAGGCCAAAAAGGGAACGAATGACTAGATTATTGGAACTTGTACATATTATTGTATGAAGTCCATTATGTGTAGTCAAGAGCGATAGATTTCAACTTCATATGCTTTCTCCGAAAATTTGAGTGAATATATGAATATTTACTTAATAAGGATGAAGTATGAAACATTTGAAAGTTCAAAGACTTTCAAGATGAAGGCAAAATCATTGTAACAAGTATATAAATAGTTTATGATAAAATCATAAAGGAAGATATTTGAGTTACAAGTTTAGCATAATACCTAAGATTTAAGGAATCGTTCTGTGGATTTGCATGTCCCGAAACACCATAAGAGTATGGAGCGTTCGAGATATGTAATTAAACCTTGTTTGACATGGTAAGATCGAAGGTGTAATTCATAAAAACTGCCATTATATTTTAAAGATTATAAGCTTTAGAGATTATCGTTTTTCCACTGAAAAGAGCTCCATCATAATCCGTTGAAATGACACCATATAAAGTTATGGTTTGGGATAAAACCCAAGTTGTCCTTTCTTAAACATTGGTATGCTATGCATAAGAAAGATGTTTGCAACCAAAGTCGGATGAACCTGTCTTTGTATGTTATTTCGAATAACTGTTAAGTAATCCTCCATAACATCGGAGACAAAAGTGTTTGTCACTTAGAACGTTAAGTTTCTTTGAGAAGGAATTTTTCGTGAAAAGATAAGTGGGAGGACAATAGAACTTTGATAAAGTTAAAAGAACCTTAGCTATATGTGCAAAGTTGCGCAGCGCCGAAAAGTGTTCCGGAGGCAGCAACAATGCTCATGGCTCACGTGCCTCAAAGGTTGTGGTTACGAAGGTCAAAGTTTCTATTGAACCAAGTAGGTAGAGTAAACAATCAAATACCAAGATTTGAGGGTTGAATCATTATTTAAGAATAATGAACATACTACATACAAAGAAGCGATGATGGGCCCTGACTCCGTCTAATGGCTTGAAGCCATAAAATCCGTGATAGTTCCATATACGAGAGATCAAGTTTTGAACTTGAAAGACCCTCTAGAAAGGTACAAGACCTTACAGTCATATTTGGATCTATAAAGAAATAGACATGGATGTTTCACATCTATGAAATGGTCGACATGTTGGGAAAGAGTTCACAACAATGTTCAAAGGTTGACTATGACAAGATTTGATCTTTCATAGCGATATTTAGTCTAGACGGATTAATGTAGCAACCACAACATATAATTTTGTTATGTGTTGAATAAACAAAACAAGTTCTTCTAATAGAATGATTACCAAAGACGTGTGCATGACACGGTCCAAAGGGTTTTGTTAATTCAAAGGATGCTAAAAGCATATGCAAACTTCAATGGTTGAAGTGTGCATCGCGGAGTTGGAATCTTCACTATGATGAAACTGTTAAAAGAGTTTAAATTCATCAGAGACAATGAAGATGCTTGCATTTGCAAGAAATTAAGTGGGAGCGCTAAGAAATGTTTCTAATACATTATGTGGAAGACATATTGTTGATTAAAAATGATGTATCTTTTATTAACACATATTAAGAATTTTATCCCGATGAAAGACTTAGGCAAAACCCAAATATTTGGCATCAATAGACGCTAATATGGTTGTGCCGAAAGTACATAGATGATATATTGAATGAGTTCAATATAGAAACTACAAGAAAGGTTCTTGTCGCACAGAAAGGATTGAATGAGTTCAATATTGATGATATATTCAAGTGTATTGACACTGGGTAAGTGAAACAAAGATTCAAGTATAGATTGATACTTGATACATGAAATCACAAAAGGTAATTATATCAATCATACTGTGATATGTACAAATCCAGATATGTCCTATACTCTAAATGTTATGAGCATATACCAGAATGATTCATAAGATGATCATTTGACAATAGTAAGGATATTCTTATGATCTTTTGGAAGAACTAAGAGTATATTATTTGTAGAAGTGACAAATAGATGGTTAGTTCATTGTAAAAGTACTACATTGATACTAGTTTTGTCACAAAGTACAAATTAAGTTTATCTCAATCTAAACTAACGGTGGCACAATATGATGGAAAGTAAGTTCCATAATGAATTTGGATGAATTCCAAAGTTAAGACATTGTGACAGATACTACAACAAAAGGCTAAGTATATGACTGCTATAATAGCAGCTAAAGAGGGCATTTGTGTCAAGTAGTTTGTTATCAAACTATGTGTAGTTCACAGCGGGATAATACTATGAAGATATATTGTACGACAATATTATCAACATGTTTTAACCCCAAAGAACTAAAGGTCTCACCAAAGGACCAAAATTATACAAAGCCATCTCATTAGAGAATGAGTGATGCGTAGAGACGCAAAGACATGCAATTACACACGGACCTGGAAGTGTCAGATCCGAAGATCAGTTGACCACTAGCAATCGTGTACATACAACACCGGAAAGCCATAGGTGTTGAATATACAAAGGTTTGAAACTAGATTATTGACTCTAGTGCAAGTGGGAGACTGTTGGAGATATGCCCAAGAGGCAATAATAAAGTGGTTATTATCATATCTTCATACTTATGATAAATGTTTACATACCATGCTATAATTGTATTAGCAGGAAACATTAATACTTGTGTGATTTGTAAACATAAAAGAGTCCCTAGTAAAGCCTCTTGTTAAACTAGCTTGTTGGTTAATATATGATCATGGTTTCCTGATCATGAACATAGGGATGTTATTAACAACAGGGTCATATCATTGGGAGAATGATATGATGGACATACTCCTATAGTTAAGCGTAGCATAAAAGATCAAGTCATTTAATATAGTTCATTTGCTATAAGCTTTCTAATACATAGTAACCTAATTCCTTCGACCATGAGATCATGCTTATCACCATCACCGGAAGGACGCTTTGATGACATCAAACACCACACCGTAACTGGGTGGCTATAAAGATGGCATTGAGTGTTCGGAAAGTATGGGTTGAGACACATGGATCAAGAGTGGGATTTGTCCATCCATATGACGGATAGATATACTCTGGGCCCTCTCGGTGGAATGTCATCCAATTAGCTTGCAAGCATGTGACTAGCTCACAAGGGATCACATATCACGGGAACGAGAAAAGAGTACTTATCGGTAACGAGGTTGAACTAGGTATGCAGAGATACCGACGATCAAAACCTCGGATAAGTAAACTATCATGAGACAAAGGGAAATTGGTATCGTATGTAAGTGGTTCATTCGATCGCAAAGTAATCGTAGAAATATGTGGGAGCCATATGAATTTCCAGATTCCTCTATTGGTTATTGATCGGAGAAGTGTCTCGATCATGTCCGCATAATTCACGAACCGTAGGGAGACACACTTAAGGATTCGATGTTGTTGAGTAGTTATGGAATGATGAGAAAGAGACCGAATGTTGTTCGGAGTCTCGAATGGGATCCAAGATATCACGAGGAGATCCGGAATGGTCCGGAGAATAAGATTCATATAAGGAAAGTCCTGTTTCGGAGTTGGGGAATGGTTTCGGTGTTTTCATCGGGAATGTTCTAGAAGGTTCCGGAATGTCCGGCACTCCGAAGGGGAAGGGTACATGAATGTGTCATACCAAGTTGGAATGATTGCATCATGTACTAAGTGTCATCGCTGAACAAAATAAAGGGTTTAATCAAATCCTAGTTTGAAAAGTCAAACGCCAAATTTGAAAAGTCAAACGGCTATTTTGGGAAGTGGAGGGAAAGTGGGAAACCGAGTTGGGGAGGAGTTCCTCCTCCACCGCCGGGCCACTAGGGATCCGAGTTGGGGAGGGACTCCCTCCCCTTGGCCGGCGCCTCCCACCTATAAAGGGAGGGGCAGGGCTGCCCCTCCTAGCACACAAGTTCTCCACCCAAAACCCTAGCTCCAAGCCGCCGCCGCCCTCCATAGCCGCCGCCGGCCTAGGGCAACTCGCTGCCGCCGCCGCCTAGGTCAAACCCTAGCCGCCGGCCTAGCCCCCTCCTCGGTATGTCTAAATCCTAGATCGCCGAGGGCTCTCTCATAGTCCACCATAGTCGCTCCGGCTTAAGGCGAAGCCCTACGAGATCTCCCCTCTACTTCCGGTACCACGCCGTCGTGCTGCCGGAATCGCGAGGAGAGTGCTACAACCTCCGCTGCCTGCTGGAACAAGGGAGAGGAAGGTCTTCATCGAGTACCGAACGTGTGACCGACTACGGAAGCGCTGTCGGAACGCAGCGCCGGAAGGATCGTCTACGCGATCTTGAGATCGGCAAGTGTACGACTACATCACCCACGAGAATCTGCTCTCGTTAACCGCTTTGGAATCTTCGAGGGTGAGTTCCTCTATCGACTCGTTGCTACAATCTAGTAGATAGATCTTGGCTTGTTTGTTTGTATGCGGTAGAATTTTTTTGTTTTCCATGCTACGAACCCCCTACATTCCCAACAAAGTGCAAGACAGCACCATCAGGGAACCATGGGTGGTTGACGGAAGGTGAGACCATGACAACGGTTTCTAAGCGGAGCTCTTCAGTAACCGCTATCTTCGGCCGCAAGGGCTATCACGCTGCGCTCGATTCCTTTTCGAGCTTCTTCTACCTCCTTCACTGGAGGCTTTTTCCTGATGTCGACGAGGGAGCAACCGAAGCGTCTTCAGCAAGTGGTTCCGTCCCTGGTGGCGGCTGCAACGCCAGTTTATGGAGGTCAACTGGCGGTGGAGAGGACAATGGACTTGATGGCTTTTATTTTTCTTGTCCTAGGGTATTTCTTGTAATCTTGGAGGCCTTATCTACAATTTCTAGATTTTTTAGGGCAATAGAAGTCAAAAGCTGCCTTGTAAGTTGTAGTTGTGTACCCACCTTGAGTTAATTCAGCTTCGCGGCCCTTCCAGGTCTTTCCGTTAAAAAACGCTCTCCACGTAGTAGTCACGCGAAGCATGCATGTATCATTAGGAGTATGACCACGAGCCTAGTGACCGAGGCTGGAGTCAAACTATTGTTGTTCCAGTTCGGTTGTTAGTCCTCGTAGAAGATTGTTTCAACGACTACAACGAGGAGATGGACGGGACTTTCCCTTCCCCCCTCTTCCTCCCGAGTAGCTTTGAGATTCGTGCACGAGTGGACGGGGCTCTCCCACGCCCTTCTCGCTGGAGTAGCCAGTGAGAGGTGGCTGCGAGGGTTCGTTAGAGTAGATGTAGGGTTTAGGTGGTTCAGCCTTGTGACGGTAGTGGGCAATTTGCCCGGTAGGTGGAGCGGAGCTCTGGATCTTGGCAACAATCACCGGATTTGGGGGCTTCTAAGGTTCTTCCTCTGCTTTCTTCTGCTCCAATCACCGGAGCTGAAGACAAAGGGAAGAGCAATCGCTTAGTCCAATAAATCGAGTGTCGCGGGCGACCAATCGAGCCGTGGTTGTGCGCTAAGCCTTTTCCTAGCCGGCTGTGGAGGCGAGGGGGAAGTGCGCGGTGGCGCAGTGCGTGGTGTGGCGGATCCTCTCACCGCCGGCCATACCGGCGAGGGGGAGTGGAGAAGCACTGCTGCGCCCACATCTTCGGTTTGGTGGTCCTTCCCTCCTTTGGAGGGGGCGGTTTCGGTGGAGCTCATGGAGTGGGCGGGTCGTATTCCTCCTTTTCCAGGTCGCCGCAGTGGCGACGCAACAGAGGCTAGTGGGCAGATTCTCCTTTCTCCTCGAGCTGCTTCTGGCAAGAGAGGCCGCTCCACGCTATACAATTCCTGCCAAGCGAAGGCCACCCTGAAGCTGCTTGTGGAGTTCCCAAGCGAAGGCGAAGGTGCCGGAGCTACTTCTGGCAAGAGAGGCCGCTCCACGCTATACAGTTCCTAGCTATTTATACTTTACATGCAGTGGCAACTACCAAGTTTATCGGTCATTTTTGTGCTTTTGATGTCATGTATCAAGTGATATAGTCACATGAGTTAGAAATAGCCTAAGACAATGTATTTTGGTGATATCCAGGATATTTATGTTTGACATAACATTTTTATGCAAATGCCATCATGTTTTTTTCCATATTTAGTTAGCTCTTACAAATGCCAGAAATATTTGCTACACTATCTACAATGCAAATGCTAGAATTTGACTTCAACAGATAGTTGTGAACATGACATGACTTATTGTATGAATCCGAGGAGGGAGGCCATTGCCCTCTACCCTAGAAGAATACTTTATTACTAGGCTTAAATTTAAAAGGTCACTCACGCGTAAATTTACAATTCACCCTTTTAGCCCTGACAACTCATTTGGCACTAAAAGTGAAAATTACAAATACCTACCATATTTGGTGTAAGGCTTTTAAAAAAGCACCACCATTGCGGCTTGTGACAAAAACCACCAACTCCAGTGTAACACATTTCAGATACCCACCGCTCTCGCGTAACCCTCGTTGTCTAGCGGTTAAACTTGGTTATGACAGGTGGGCCACCAATATCAGGCTGCCATGACAGTTGTCTGACGGCTCTGATAGGATGGGCGTTAACACCGTCGTATCCATCAGATAAATATGATTTCCAATTTAGAGCATGAATCTTAAAGCAAGTGATGAATGGTTGAAATGTATCTCGGCGAATCCATAAATTTTTATTGTCCATGCCTTGCCAAGAGAGCATGGACAATTGCACAGAACAACGTGAAACTTCCTTCTGATCAATTTCTAGGTCTGATTTGCACTCGACATGCTAGAGAAATTATCACAGCGTACAAAAATCATCCGCTACTCTTCAAAATCGAGCTACAACAGCTCAAACGTCTCTCTCTAGATACTCTAGCCGTCACAACTCTGCGTCCTCCATCCATCGCCCCTTCGACCGGCCTTGTTTGCGTCGGAAGGGGCACATAATCTAATCTATGAATGGAGTTTTTGGTGTTTTTTTGGTTTTGTTTTAGTAGGTTTAGTTTAGGGTTTTGGTAGTCATCTTTCTCTTGGTCATCAGCATGTCGGTTGAGACAACAACTTTTTCAGTAAGCGCTCTCCGTCCCTTTGTTCAATGACATGAGTTCCTTCGCGTAGTTCAACGGCGAGAGTTTCAACCCGCTGTGGCCGTGTTAGAAGAATCGAAAATAAATTAGGTACGGTCTTTCAGATTTTGCTTCGTCAGATCAATTTTAGATTTTTCTCCTCATGTTGCCGCGAGGAGGATAGTCCTTAGAATATTTGTCCCGGCTGCTACGTTCTTGACAATGGTGTTTTATACTCTCGACTCCCGGGCGATGTTGACCAATCTGTTCGGTTGCTTTTCCCTTGAAATACCCACGTTCACACTCTTGCTAACATTGGTTAATTACTTTAATGGTTGTGTCAACTGCATATTTTTTTTTGGGAGGGGGGGTCGAGGAAGGCCTATGTAGGGATACCTTCTAGGTGTGGCATGCTCGTTTAACTTGGCGTTGCGACTGAACTCAAAATTACTCGAGAAGCCATGTTCATATTTGTGGTTCGGTCTGCCTATTATTTTTCCATGAATGTCTTGAGAAAATTACAAGACCATATGTTTGCGAAGAAATTATTTGAAAACTTTGATGATTTGTTGATTTCTTTTAGACTTCGTTTCATAGTCGATGAAGGTAGGTCATGTATTTTTTTTTTTAAAAAAAAGCCAGGGTAGCTCAAGTGCTCAAGTCGCCAGTCCCCGAAGATTCACCTTTGCTATTTTGATTCGTACGACGTACGTAGCAGCATATTCAGTGCAGAACAGTGACGACACAACATGCCCGGGCGGGCCAGTCTCTGCCTTGGAACGTGCCACATCGGTCTACATTTGTTGCTTTGCATTGCGGCCAGGTACCCAGGAATGGTTAGGTGACAACCAGAACTAAAAAAGGACCCACCGACGGTGTCGACACGAGCAGCTAGCTTAGAAGGGGGTTTGGTGCCGGGCGCTGGTCGAGATCCTGGAGAGCGACCGAGCAACGCCACGATCTCTTCACGCGATCGACTCGCTGCCATATTCGCACGTACTGTAGTACGTACCGAACTCCAACCAAGACGCGGCACCAACGAACCGGCCGGCGCGCGCTCGCATTCCTGTTCCGCGGATGTCGAGAGAGTTTCGGCCCTCTTTCCACACGCATCTCCGTCTGGCTAGGGAGACGAGAGGGACCGCACGCTGTTGGGTGTTGACCGCCATGCCATGCGTACCTGCGACGACGTGCGTCCTCGTAGGAACGTGGGAACTGCTGAATTGCTGATACGTCGGTGCTACCGGATATGGTGCAGATTGTGCAAGCGAGGTTATGGTTGAAAGCAAAGCAACTACGACCTTGTTTCTCTCGTGATTCTCTGGGGTGTGTGATGACGAGTATTATATTATTGGATGCTTCTAGTTCTTGGTCAAGTGACATCACCACATGATTCTGTACCATTTGAATTTTTTTGCTGTTTGAATATTTTTTTACTGTTTTGATATATTTTTCTCAATTGTATAATAGAAAAAATCTCAGTTACAGCCAACTTGTAACTCACCGTCTAGCACGGATCATGATTCACATCCAATGACCTATGTTTGACTAAGCTCTAACTTAATTCTCGGTTGAATGAGAATTAACAAAACACTATATTATCCGTGGCAGGGCACACGTTTTGAATCAATCTTCTTCGTTATACGTTGTTTACATGTGTGGCTCTCCTCTAATAGTATACCGACGTTTTCAAAAAGAAAATATAAATTTTCATGAGCCAAAATGCCAGCTGCATACAAGGATTAGCTGTACAAGGAAAACTCACCTGACCAATTCACAAACGACGACATTATTTTAATTCTATATCCCCAGCTGGCCTATGATCTAAATTCAGAGAGATGATACAAAACTATTGGTACACGAAGGTTCATCACATTCCAGATTGTACGATGCATCTGGGATAGTACTCCAATTTAGGTCGGCCTGGGTTCGTTTTTGCACGCGCCACCTGTCACACAAGTCATCAATGCACACATAAAAATGCACCTTGACTAAAGATATAAGCTCCAATGCACGTCACTGATCTTTCATTTCAGAGAAAAAAGAACGTGGCGCAGCGGCTCACACGCCGGCGGCCGGCGAGCTGACCTAGTCCTGTCAGTGGCAGGTCCTCAGGAGGATACGCGTCGTACGGCCGTGGACCGGTGGTTCAGATGAGCCCCGCGCCGCGCCGCGAACCAACGGCCGGTGGGGCGTCGCTCGTTGCAACCTCACCAGTCACCACTCGAGCTACCCCCGGTTCAAAAAGCTCATACAGTTTTGCAAAGATGACCCTGGAGTTCCTTTTATTTCTGCTAAGAGTAGATTCAGACTTTGGAAGGAAGCTTTTCGGTTATTTCTTAGAAAGCACTTAAAGCAAAACACTACTTCTGGCCCTTCTGGCGCATGGTGACAGGTGAGAGGGACACTCCAAAACTGGATACGTTTAAGATTCCGCCCTGCGTAAGACGCGTGTAGCAAGTGACATGAGTGGGTGGTGGTGCTTATTTTGTTTAATAGTCTCAACAGCAACATGGCATACCACCGTAGAATATCTGTGTTCTCACATGGGTGTGCAGAATTATTCCATCTTGTCATGTGTAGAAAACAATTGATAATTCTAAAGGTGTGTGGACTTGAAACGGTCATAAATAATTAACATTCCATACTGTGATTTTTTTAACAATAGCCTACATCAACTTTTTAGTATTACTCTACATTAATAGTCAAGGCTCACACATTTTGGCTCTTAGGAGATCTTCGATGGTTTCTGAAGCTTCCATGATCTGGTAAAAGAAAGAAACCCTTCAGTTCGCGCGATCTAGTCTATACTTATTTTCTTATTTATTTATTTTGCGCAGGGATAGATGTCTTAGCGGTTGAAAGAGTTGGTCTTGAAAACCAAAGTATTGAGGAGTGACCATGAAGCAAACAAATGATCATGTGACTTGGTCGATCTCTCGGAGAATGTGGCTTAGGAAAATGACATCGAGTGAACAATTCAAAGTATCAACTAGGTCAATCACGCGAACAAACATACGACATACAACTCCAACATTTCCGTTGATGGTCTCTCACTCTTGTGTTGTGAAAGAAGAATATGGGCAGAAAAAAGTGGTCCTATATATTTCCTATGGAAGAGAAGCTTGGTTTTATGTATTGGCGATCTTTAGTTTGTTTTTTAGCTTCCTGGCATGTTTCAGTATTTTTTTCTTGTTTTGTATCGGTGATCTTCTGGATGTTTTAGTTTGTAATAATGCTACATGGAGTAATCACACACTTGGTAGCCTCGGCCTAACTTTCGTTCCTTCCGATGGGCGTCGGGCGTACCGGGAGAAATCCTAAGACAAGTCTGGGCAACAATGTCGTTGTCGTCACATTCCTTCTTGAAGGTGTTACTTTGGTACGCGGCGATCTAAAGGCATAGGAGTGTGGTGGGACTTCTCTGGAGGGCGTTGCGGTTGCGGATCATCATCTTTTTTTTGTCGATTCGGCGTTGTCAGCATTGGTTTCTTTTCTTTCTCTTATTTTTCTCTTGGGCTTGCTTGTGCTGTTTGCCCCAGCAGGGATCTCGATTTTGGTTTGTATGGTTGCTATATGAATATAGCGGGACAAAAGCGTGTTTCGAGAAACTTTCGTGGATATGACATGAATTTAAGTATCTGTCCAAATGGAAACTGGGAGCTTGATCCTCCTTTTAGTAAAGAAGCCAACACTCTTGTGGTGCCTCCATTTGGATAGGACGGATGCTGTGTTGGAATTTTTCTAGAGGGAGCATTCTTGCGCCTCTAATAGTGCGTTGGGATCAATACGTAGAGAGACAAAAGTGACGATGGTGTGGTAGGAGAGTTGTGTTGATACCGATTGCACCATGCAATACATGGAGTAGGGAAAATCTTGCCCACAAAGGTAACTTAATTTCCTTTGGGAGGAGTGGAGAATGTCGAGGGCACAAAATTGGTTGGCAAAGTGGAAGCACTAGACCGACGATAACTTATTAGCGTTCCACGTAAGATCTACTCAGAAGTTTTTTAGGGGAAACATATCGTGTCTAAAGGTAGGCTTAGGACAATGAGACATATATAAATAGACAAAAAAAGTTCTACGCACAATAATTTGAATTGTGTTGTTTTTCTATGTAAAATATGAATTTTAGTGCGCTAAGTGGAGGGTTAAGGATTTTTTTTAGATAGACTTATAATAGGAACCAGCCACTTATGAATACTTAGCGCTCCGTATCACCCACTGATTCATATAATCTCGTATCTGTGGGCAAAACAATGCGATATTTTTTCTCTACTTTGTTATACGATAATACTGTGGTCGGGAGAAATCCCTGCTGGCTTAGCCGACACCGACACGGTGACACCCGCAGGCGCCGCCGTTCCTTTCTGAAGGGCGTCGGTGTATCCCTTCCCCACTCCCTGCCCCCGCGTACGGAGGGAAACCGTAGGACCAGTCCAGGTCCGGGCAACATCGTCATCGCCATTGCATTCCTTCCCGAAGGTGATGTTTCGTATTCGGCGATTCAGAGCGTGACGATAATTCAATTCTCCAGAGGGCACATCGGTTAAGAGTCTTTATCATTTTCTTTGATCCGACGTTGTTGACATTATTTTCTCAGTTATTTTTTTGTTTGGACTTGATTGTGTTGATGTCTCAGCTGTTGTACCGTGCGACTGCTATATTAATATAGCGGACAAAAACCTCTTTGGAGGATAATGCGGCATGCAGGACCTTTCAATGCGTGCCAGGAAAATAAATTGTAATTTTGTTTGAATTGTTTGGTGAGTGTTCCTTTGGAAAGAGTAGGCAAATCGTTTCCTTTGCCGCACCGCATTGACTAGCACAGCATATTCTTTGGCAACAAATCATGACTAGCCAAAAATATGGAGATATGAGGGGTTTAAATGCAAGCAGGGCTCTCGTCCCATGCCACCTTCCGACGGCGACCGCCGACTGGGCCGCCACATCCCTCCTCCAACTATTACTCCTTCCTCCTCTCTATCCCCCTCTACCCCTCACCAACTCATCCTGTCTCGATTCGCGAGGCGAATTGCTCCAGGGGCTAACCAAGAGCAGGGCGCCAGGCGAGGGAGGGGCGGGGACAGCCTCGTGAAGTGATCCGAGATATACGCACAATCCGTTGCTTGGGATCCGAATCCCAATCCCGAGGTATCCATTCCGTCTGTCTGTTTTTCCGAATAGAATTATTCTCACGGTTCCAAGCGTTCTGTGGTGGCATATGTGGGTGATTTCCTGGCGCTGTTTTGCTCTGCCCGCCGGCTTGTCTCAAGAACTCGTCCCCTCCTCGTTTTTCGGTTGTATTGTGGTTTGTTTCCTGCTGTAACTTCTGTTGCCATTTTGCTCTTTTTGACCTTAGATTGTAATTTTTTTAGTTTGGTTTGTGTGCAAAATTGCCTCTTTTGATCGCAGGAAAGATGTTACCTCTTTCGTTGTACCTATAGATCTACGATCTCCATGTGTTAATATATGTTATAATTTTGGTTGCAGTGGGCGAAAAGGCTGAAATTTAAGGCCGTTCCTTGTGTGTGGAGTTGGAATTCTGCCGACCGAACCGCTTTTCCCGGTGGTGCTATACCTGTTCTTGTTGCGCAATTGATTGGTTTATGCGTGACCTGGTATGAGATGAAGTGATTGGAGCCAAAACTTATCTGTAGAGCAAGCATTTTGGTCAGATAGGTGATGTGAGTTTCTGCAATGGCCCGAAGAAATGCTGGGACAATGCAGCGAGAGGGGTCAGTTAAGGACTGGGCAGAATTCGATCCCTCGCCATCTCCCAAGATGGCCTACTCGCAGTCCTATGTCGCAATGAGGGGGCTGCTGACTGCGCTGGCCTCGCTTGACCTTGTCCTGATGTCGAGTAGCCTAAAATCTGTGTGGGCAACGATATCGTCCAACAAGCATGCTAGGTCCTTGGAGAGGCCAAAGTCCAAGGGGATGAGCTGGAAAAAGGCCCTGTTTAATATATTTGTGTTTTTCCTGATTGGTGTTTTCATCGGATTCACGCCACTCTTCTCTGCTGATTTATCAAATAAAATGCCTTCTGAAAAGGAGAGGCTTCCATCCGAGGGGGATGTCATTGATAGACGGCAAATGGTAGAACGTCAGGGCACCAAGCTGGAGCCATTTGTATCTGACGCTGAAGCTGAAGTGATCGATGAGCAACAGGCTGAGGAGAGTCCACCAGTTCCTGCGATGTTGGATGATGAGGCAGATTTTGTTGAAGCCTCGTCTATTGTACATTCTGCTAATGATTCTGGTATTGTTGCGAGAAAGCAGCTGATAATTGTGACAGCAACAACAGTTCGACCACACCAGGCATATTACCTTAATCGTCTGATTCATGTCCTGAAGGATGTACCGCCGCCTCTTCTGTGGATAGTGACAGAATGGCCATATCAGTCTCGTGAAACTGTAGAAATCCTGAGGTCGTCTGGGATCATGTACAGACATATTGTGTGCAATAGGAATGCTACAAATATTAGGAAGATTATTGTCTGCCAGAAGAATAATGCAATTTTCCATATAAAGAAGCACCATCTAGATGGTATAGTGCATTTTGCCGATGAGGAGAGAGCATACTCAATTGATCTATTTGAAGAAATGAGGAAAATCAGGTGACAGCTCTCTGCTAGTTCTTTTACTGCATGTTATCATGAATTCATGATTTAAACTAGTACAGTTTTGACACTGTTTTAAGACAGTAAAAATATAAATTCTTTACCATCATACTTCATCAAAATTAGCAACTGTTTTCTGCCAGCTTACCTTCCTATTGCTTACTGCCTGCTAGCGTTGTAATGTTGTATTATCTTTTACTGACAATGTGAGCCTGTGGTTGTTAGTTAGTATGAAATGTTTTTCCCTTCTCAAATCCGCTGATTCTAAGTAATGTTTAAATCCTAGAATTTATTCTGCTAATAGGATATTTTCTTGGAGATAATAGTACCCAATTATTGTGCTCGATGGAGTTTGTTGTACAGACAGACGTCGTACTTTTTCTTCTTTTATTCCACTTTTGTCATCCTTTATTTCTGGTAGCTTTCGTTTAAATTTCTCTTCAGCGGTGCTCCATGGTGCTATAAGATGTCCCACACAACAAAAAGTGGACTATTTAAATCATTGTAGTGGTTAGTGGTAGTAGGACACATAGGTTCCTCTAAATAACATCTTGATTGATGAGTACTATACATTATTTCTAAAGATATCCAGTAAAGCAGCTTCCTTTACTAGTCCTAACTGACTTATGGTGTGTGGATATAGTTTAGTAGTTCCCACTAACCTAATAATTAATATAATCATAAAACCTTTGCAATGACTGCTATAATTGAATACCGAGAAGTGATTTTGGCCTGTGAGTCTTGATAAAAAAAATACTTGACAAACTCAGACTTCATTTAAAAGGTGCTGTGCCGCGATGTCCTAAAGTGCTAGTGGGTTTGAACTTTTAATCTGCCAGGAGTAGGAGTTAGTCTTGACTCCAGATGAATTTATACTTTTGCCATTCTATTGATGTCCAATCAAGAGTTATTTATGTGATTTAACTCTAGAGATCATATGCATTATGATAGTTGGTAATGTAATCTCAGTTAAGTGGTGATAGAAGTATAGAGGATACCAAATTTGTCTGTTGTGAGGAGTTACCTTTTTATAAGATTTAGTTCTGAGGATGTGTCTAATAAGGTATTAAGGCGTATAGTCATGTAGTCTCAGTTAGAAGATGGTAGAAATACAGAGGATGCCAAATGTTGTTTGCTATCAGGTGAAACCAAGAGAGGTGCTTGAAAGTTGAAATTATACATCAAAGCGTCTGTCACTGAACCTAGTAATCTGAAAATTTTGACCTATTCTATGCGAGCATTTCTCTCCTATTGTAGCAGTTAAGATGTTCCTCATATTCTGTACTATGTTCTGCAGGCGCTTTGGTACATGGCCAGTAGCAACGCATGATGGGTCCAAGTATAGACTGGCTTTAGAAGGCCCCCTTTGTCAGGGTGATCAAGTCACTGGATGGCATACAAACCAGAGGAGGGGTATACTTCGTCGATTTCCAATTGGTTTCTCTGGATTTGCTTTTAACAGCACTATACTCTGGGATCCTAAGAGATGGAAGAGCCCCAGCAGAGAGTCTATTATACTCCATTCAGGTGGCAGGGGTGGCTTGCAGGTGAGTTCTTCAGTAAATCTTACCCAGGCAGATGAATTAACTTGATGATTGATCATAATTTCTGCATAGCTACCTTTTTGCTTGAAATTACCGTCAGTGCATGCTATTACTTTATTGTTTCTGAATTGCCATCTAGTTGCCGAACTGTAATATGAAAGTCAGTTAGGTACAACCTGTCGGTGGAACAAAATTTGATCATTGGGATATCATGAGAGCAAGTAGAGCCGATAGCCAGATACGGTGCTCTTAAGGAACTAGAAGTTATATATACCCATTTCGTATATGCTTTACAGTAGTATACATGAGCTATTAAGGCAATGCTTACTGTAGCACATCAAGAAAACATAGATATACTGAAACCCTGTGCATTTGCAGGAGTCAAGATTTATTGAGAGGCTTGTGGAGGACGAGAGTCAAATGGAAGGGCTAGCAGGCAATTGCACCCAGATTATGGTCTGGAATTTCGATTTGGAACCTCCCCAACTCAATTACCCTACTGGCTGGCTGCTGCAGAAGAACCTACATGCCGTCGTGCCCATAACGTAGCTGTCTTGCTCCCCCATCTTTTTGTTTGCTCATACTAGTGTGAGCGATGCCTTCCTGAACTTGGCAGCGTCCAGGATCACGCGAAGCTGCTCTGCCAAGATCTGGTTGAAAATAATGTCTAGTAAAAGTTGAAAGGAAGAAAGAAGCCTGACAAAGAATTCATCTCTCTATCTCTTACTCTCTCTCTCTCTCTCTCTCTCTCTCTCTCTCTCTCTCTCTCTCTCTCTCTCTCTCTCTCTCTCTCTCTCTCTCTCTCTCTCTCTCTCTCTCTGCTCCATTCTTTTCGAAGTTCGTTTTTTACCCATATATATACATACCCCATTGGGCTAGATTTAGTTCTGTACATTTACTCTTCTCCGTTCGTTATTATACATGCATATATCACCTTAGAGATGCTAAAGATGCCTCTGCTTCAACTGTTGAAGAGTAGAGACAGATATATACTCTTGATACATGAACTTAGCAAAATCAAAATCACAGATTGGATTTAACTGTGTGTGCTGTCTGTGCTTGGTTCCTGATTCCTTCTGGGCTGTAATTCTCGCTATGGTTCTTGCATCTGTTATGGGACTGGGCAAAACATGGCGTATGCTCTCTTTGCTTGTGGCTTGGCTTCTTTCTGATTATTCTGCTGATTTTTTTTACTACTGTACATGTTTTGGTACTCGATCATCTTGATTCACCCGTGGGTGTTAGTTAGGGTCAGAGAAAGTAGAACCTCCTGGTGCCGGTTGTTTGCCCAGCTGCTTACTCAAAGGTTGTAATACGACGCCGAGTAACTAGACATATTTTTCATAGCCATGTTCCGTGTGAAATCCAGTAATGAGGTTTAGCCGAAAGGTCAATCGTATGGGCAAGTAGTAGCGCAGAACCATATGGATAAAATTTCCACAGGTTCGATTTCAAAGGTACAAAGGTGCAGAATTGTATTCTAGGTGACCTGTCCTCAACCACGAGTGCGGCATTAGAGCATCTTCAGCCGGGTCCCCGAAGGACTACTAGACTGTGCTGGATGAAAAAACAGCCTAATCGCGACCTTGAAGGCGGCTCTTTGGTCCGGCGCGGTCCAATAACATGTCCGACGCCTCAAGGCCGTTCCAGCTCGCCATTGACGACGTTCCCCAAGCGAGCGTAGAGAGTGGTCGCGTCTAGCTCCGTCGTCTCTACGATGGTGGTGCAAATGCGAGACACAGATCGCTTTGCCTGCTTCGCGTTAAATAGACCCATGTCGTCTCTCCCTTGCACACACAAGCCTTGAGCCCCACCACCCACGCATATCTTCCTCGTCTCATAGATGCGACCTAGGTCAAGATCACAACCCGCCGCTGGCGAGCGCTACCCCTTGTCGGACCCAACACCTTCGACTTTTCGAACGACGAGGAGATGGAGGCATTCGACGTGGCAGAAGTCGATGAATAGGAGACCAGTGAGGATGAGTGGGACGATGATCCGCCAAAGGAGTCGGTGGATCGGCTACAGTGAGCCCTCCTTGAATCCTTCGAGAGTGCTCGCGAGACAACGCATGAGGCCCGTTGCCCCCGACGAGATAAACGCGGCCTTGGAGGCCCGTGTCATGGAGATCTCCCTCGAGAGGGGAGGAGGCTGAGAGGTTGGCCATTGTGCGCATCAACGAGCGAAATGAGGCAGATATCGCTGCTCGCGAGGCTTCTCACCTTGCCTTGGTGGAACACACCCTCCAGGCGCACGAAGCAACGATGGCGGCGAGGAATGACCAGTGGCACGCAACAACGCGCAAACCAGCGGTGGCGGTGCACCGACGGATGGTCGAAGACCGAGCTGTGAGGCGGTCTCAAAAGATGGCCCATGGGAGGACAAGAAGTGCCCCCCAAGAAGGACGACGAGGATGGTCCATCTCGCCGAGACGATGGTGACGCCTAGATTTAGGGTTTCAGTTCAAATTTAGTTAATTTTTGATCAGTTTGTAAGATTTCATCCTACTACGAATGAAATTTAAATATCCTAATTTGAACTCAGAAGTCTATTAAGGATGCGGCTAGTAAGAGTCATTACCCAAACATGGCACCAAGTACAGACGTCCCCCAAACATCCGATCATGCGCTATTGCCGAACGATGTTTGGAGGATATGACTAGAGACGCTCTTAGGAGGTGAATGTAAGAAACAACCCGTATCATCACTTACACCCCCTAAGGGCGTGTTTGGTTACTCGCATGGGTGTTTCCACCTCGTGCAAGTTGCATGCGCTCTAACTGCACGCATGCATTGATGAGTGCAAATATGATGCATATTTAAGCATACAAATTATTCATATTGTCACTCATTACATGCTATATCTAGCTACAAATACGCCTATTATGCATGATTACTAGTTCTCATTCATTTTCATATGGATTTTGCACAACTAGTAGTTTTAGTAGGATTTTATTACTTTTCCTTGTCTTTGACTTGTGTGTAGGTGATATGGACAATCATCATGGATAAAAGGAGCCAATAAGATTCAATATGGAGAAGTTATAGACGTCAGACTTAGCCATATGAGAGGTAGAAAAGTCATATTTTACCATCATTTCATATTGCTGATCCAAGACCATGGTGTTGTATCCCTCGTCCATACAAATCCAACGAGTCAAAGAACAACTCAATCGAGTCCCTATGAAGAAATGAAGGCCAAAATACTGTAGAGTAGCGAGGGTTTAACGACCTGCGGTACGGGCGGAGCCCGTACGTACCGTTCACATGTACCACCCTCCATTGTATCTGTTTCATCAAATAGAACAACATTTGTGAAGGCCCGAGGGGCATATTCGGTAGGGATCTTCGTCGGTTCGCGAAACTGACCTCCAGAATGACTATTTAAAGAGGAAAACCCCACCACAGAGATCATCTATCCACGCCTTGGGGGCGGATCCCTGCTGCTCTGCCACCTCCATATCTGCCACACACGATATCTCCACCAACATACCACTCAAGAGGAAGATGAGACTTGCATCTTGAAGGGCTACACATCGATATTTATCAACAACGTCTTCAACATCGTTCCCCTTTGTCTACTTTGTTGTAATCCAAACTCTATTATGTATTTGCACTTGTATTCAGTTGTACCTTCATATATCATTCATATTATTGCCATGATGTTGATCCCCTTCATGTATGAGTAGTTGCCTTGTTATTGGGGAGAGATGAGGAAACCCTGGATTTATTATGCATTGAAATAAAGATGATCTATAACTTTGGTCCTTGGTCTGTTGATTTATGATATTGTGTTAGATCTCTCTCTTTAGATGGTATGTGAAGTCGACCACATAGCATTTGCCTTTAGGACTAAAGAGAGAAAGCTACCATTGGGACGTGTGTGGGAGTATGTCTGGTGCTATTTTGTGACTGTAAGCATTGGCTTATAACATACATGGTCAAAGGGGGATCAAGAGAGATTCACTAAGATCATTATGATATTCATGGGGAAATCCTTAATTGTGGTGGTATGTAGAAGTGATTTGCTCGCATGCATCGAAGTAGTTATTTAGAGATGACCTCAATAGTTGACTCATAGAAGCGACTACTCACGAGACTTGTAGTGAACATCTTATTATGGAGCTCTCTCCACACATGTCATGACGAAAGATATAGCCATCACACATTCAATTTGTTAGCCAACTTCTTCATCCTGTTTGGTTGTTCGCAAAGCACCTTTTGGCAGGGCTGGCAGAAACTAATGCATGTTGTTTGATGGGCTGTTTTAGGCTTCGCGGAAATGGAACATGATGTTTGGTTGTCCGCAAAACATGTGGTGTGATAACCTCTTTCTCAAATGGTGAGGTTGCTAGAAATAAAAAAATAATGCGGTGCATACTATTTTTTCACAGTTTTGCTTGCTATGACGCTATTTGGAAAATAATATGCTATATCGCGCTAAAACATTATTTTTTCATTGGTGGGTGTGGAGTAAACGAGCATATGATCGGGGTGTGAAGTAAGCGAGCACATGATGCAAAAATCTTGATTGTTAAAACATAACTAATCGTGCTAAAACATCTATGTGTTTCACTATATACTTTATTCTCAGGCTAATTTCAAAACACTATTTTTAAATATAACACATTATTAGCATGAAATAGCGTGTATAACGAGTCTAGAGAAGGGGCACGCTAAGATAAATATCACACTATTTTTTCATTAGTTACTAGTCATATGTGCAATAGTAAACAACAATATAATACTACAACCATATTAACTGCAATATAGCACCACCACAGAACATAGTAACAAGTTCATACCAAACACGATATATAGTACCAACAAGTACCCATCATCGTTACTACAGAGAACCCATACTTAGTAAACCACACATATAAGAAACATTAGCAGATCACCATAACCCTTCATTCGTTGATCATTGCAAGGGTTGGACCATGCTCGGGGAACTTCCTGACCACCTACGTCATGGAGTAGTCAAAGATCGTGAGTTTGTAGATATAACCCTTGAGGACTTTGAAGGTCAGGAAGTAGATGATCTTGATCTGGTGAGCAATTGCAAAGCCTGTCCAACCAAGGTCAAGGCAAACCTTGTCGTTCATGTCCTTCAACCTAACCATCTAGTTGCATTTAGTGTTGGTCTACCGAATTATCGTCCTTGGGATGATGCCGATGTAGGGAAAAAATCCATGAGGAATTAGCAGCAGATCCAACCTAGGTGCCATGATCACCTTAGCAAAATGGGTTTCGTCATCCTACCCCTCGGCCTATTGGAGGAACCTTGTCCAGCATCCTTGGAGCAACCTTCTCTAGGGTTGGGGACAACACCACCCGGCATCATTTTGGAGCACTACAAAATATGCACAACCAATGTGTTATAGTGGAAGCATTGTGTTAAACAAATATTGCCTCATATAACCACACACAATTCAAAGGGATTCTCTAAGCTATGCTCTTGCACATATGAGAATGTCATGTAGAAACCCTTAGTAGCTGATTGTGCCACATTTTTAATCATCGTCCAATGCAATAAAATAGCACACACAATTCAGAATCAGGAGCCACATATTTACAAAGCACACAAAAAATCAAAGGGATGATCCTGCAAGACCAATGATCATGCACCAACAATGTATTTGAGCATGACCCTAGGTATTATAAGATCAACCCTCGAACACATGGTGCTACATATTGTAATCATTGGAGGATGGCAGAAAATAGATGCAAAAAGGAGCCCCGGACTTAGTGCACACACATATCGGGGAGATGATTCTATACTACCAAGGAAAATGCACAACAATGTGTTTTGCGAAAGGCACCAGGTATTACAAATCATCCGTCAAATACATGATACTACATATTTAAATCATTGGCACATGCAAAAATTAAGGCCCAAACACAAAAGGGTGCCTCATAGAACATTGTTTTGGAAAAGAGTATATATTAATATCATGAGATACCAATTACATCCAACCTCTACAACAACGCATGCCTCAGTGGCCTTACGGATGCACATAACCCAGAAAAAAGAAGAATTACAAAAAAGAAAGTCCCGCTACAGAGAACGATTCCTCAAAGAAACAACACTAACACCACCAGAACAAACCAGTAGTCTAACCACTACAATAGCGACGCTTTCAAGAAGGAAATAGTGCACAAGCACCGTCATCTCCCGATCAAATATCATAGGTTTTCATCCTAGAGAAAGTCCTCACTCGCAAAACACTGCCTTCAACAAGGCGATTGCCAGGAACAACCAATTAAGGCCAGACCTTGTATTTTCACCCTACAAGGTAAGACTGTGAACTCCTCATGTGTTGTCTTCCCCATAGACAGATTACACAGCCAGATCCTCATCGCCACAAAGAGCCAAATCACCATCGCTTCCCTGATGTTCTAGCTTTCCTAACATTCTCCGCATCTGACTTCACCATGGATCATCAAAGACATGACACATGATGGTAACAGATATCAGAGCTTCGTAATGCTCCTGCTGAAACCAAACAGACAGAAAACACATGGGTACGCCCGACCGAATTCAATCATGTCCAGCAATCTCCAAGCATAATCGCTCATGGGAGTTCGCCGACGGAGCCTTATGGAACTCACCACTCTAGATCAGATCATGGTGGACAGGCAGCGAGCAGATCTTTGTTTTCATGCGAAAGAAACCCTAGGACCGCCAACATTATTCAGTCCGATCCATCAGTCCCCACACCGTCGGCCGAATTCCGGCTAACGAAATGAGCGGGTCAGCCTTCAGCCATGTCGAAGCCATGGCTGAACCCACATATCGGTTGGAGAGAGAACGATATGTAGTTTCGCCGCCTAAGACAACCACCACGTCGCTTCCAAGTCCGCATCATCGCCCCCATCTTCTGCTGGCAAACGCCGCTCAGGCGAGCGCCACCGCCAGCCGCTTGGAAACACCAGCACCGCCCCTTGGTGTCCACCCCTGGCACGAAGAGAATCGACAGGGCCAAGTAGGTCGCCCGCTGACTTCGTCATCCTAGGAGTGGCCGTCACTGTTGGGGATGTACTTTCTGGGTATACCCATAGTACTCGCTGACCAGGGTGGTCCACCAACAGGTTAGAGCTTTGCTTCATGGGCGACCCAGTCAGAGAAAGAGGACAGAGTCAATTCCGGCTATGACAAGGCCCATAAGACTTACCTACTTAGGCTCATAGATTACTTGTAGTTCAAGATGTACTTAGTTATCGACTCTGTAACATAGCCGGATAGGTCTCTCCTGTAACCCTAGGTCTCGGTGCATATATAAACTAGACCTGAGGGAGCCTTTAGGGCACCAGATCATAGATCAACCACAACCAACTCGCACAGGAGAACCTCTCTTGTAATCCGCTGTAACATCCTTCTCTCATCGATATATTACTGGGTTGCTAGCAGGAGTAGGATCCGATCACCATGGTCAGATCTAAACCTGGGGAAACTTGTGCTCACCGCTCCCGAAACACCATACGGCTCACACCCTATCTTCTCAATGCTTTTAGGACACCCTATGGCATACTTGTCATCAATCCGATGACAGTTGGCGCCCACCGTGGGGTAGGTGACCTTTGGACCTTCGTTCCGTGCGGAATCTACGCGTGCAGGAATCAGCGAGACAATCACCATTGGTCACATGGTATACGCCAGTGACATCCCTCTCATTCTTCTTGATGAGACCTGGATTCTGGCTAAAAAGCCCTTGATGACCTTCACAATCATGCCAATCGGCGAGATCGATATCTATCTCGGTTTCGCTAATCCTGCCCAACCCACATATGACGTGATGACCATGGCGTAAGAACAACTAGATCTACTTTGTTCATAGAGGCGGAAGAGTTCAAGATCCCGAAAAAACCTGAACCCACCCAGCCCACTCCTGTAGTGGTGGAAGAAAAATCCAGATCTGATCTCCCTGTTGAGATCGGATACACGGATGAGGAGTATATTCGCTTTGGATCCAGTACTACCAATGTTGGAGCAGGAAAATCGCTCTTGAGGCACAAGATAAATCATATGATGAAGTGCCCCTACATCAACTACGAAGCAATCGCCAAGATAAGTGAACGTTTGAAGAAGAGGAGGCGAAAATTCAAGTGTACTACTACCTCGAGTCCATGAAGAAAAAGAATCATTGCTTCATGCACTATGTTGGCTCTGGATCCAAATCTGTCGATGTTGAAGCCGGAAATGACTAAGTCTTCGATGCGATCAGAGAATATGTTGATCCACCTGCTTCCCCTCAAGAATCATTGACGTCGCAGGAACTCCGGGAATTCGAGAAGCATATGGAAGCATATGAAGAAGATTACAAATCCAAGCAAGGTGCAGAGGAGACACCTCCATGTCCGTATGATAGCATGGACGAAGACTACACCTCACAAGATGACATGGACACTGGAGATTCTTCCGAGGTCCAGAAGACAACCATGATGGAAAGTACCGATGGAAGCTTATCTCCCGGTATCGGACAAAAAGCCGTCTTTGCCACCGGTACATGCGTCAAGACCACCATACGTATAAAGCAGAAGAAGAACAACAAAACCCCGACACCGATAGAGCCGGTGATGGAAGCCAATGATGAAGAAGTCAATGAAGAATTGGAGAGAGAGGATTCAGATGGAAAACCGGTTAATCCCACTCCAATCGATCCTTCGGTTGATGGACACGTGGTCACTGAAGATGCATGTAGAATCTACGGAGATGCACTAACAGTACAAATCCAAACTGCTTTGGATCTTACTCCAGAGGAGCTGGAGAAAAAGGCCGAGGATCTAGAGAAGCATCGCTTGCTTTTGCTTGATGAAGATGCATGCATCATCGAAATTAAGCAGCAGATAGACAACAATCCCGCCCAGTACCAGTCAAAATTCAAGCGACTGCCAAGAAAGACAAGAGGTGGCCCGATTCTTGCAAACAGAAACCCGAATGTCCATAGAGATTTTTTTGATGGTAAGACTGGAGAGAAGATCCGAGTCTACAACACACTAGTGGACAATGTTGCAGCTGCTCGAGCTATCCTCTCCAATAATCCGTCTCAAGAACAGGTCGAGCAATGCTATGCATTGCTCGACAAAGGACTACAGCAGCAGAAAACTGCCGCGTCATTTAGCGGGAAACTAGCGTCAAAGTCAGAGCAGTGTTGCACTGACGTAGATGCTGACGTAATACCCCGAAGGGATACTGATTCACGTCATTGTACCGCCCCTAGGGATAAATAAAACTCAAGGACCAGATCAAATGGTCATCATCGCAGGCCCGCACGCGGCTGGTCGGACGTCATTCCGGCTGCCTCACAGGACGCTATCATAACATTGGCTCCTCACCAACCCCATCGTCGACAGAATAATTGCCACAAGGATGAAGAAGAAGCGCGACACCAGCAAGAACAGGACCAGCAAAGGATGCCGCCTCCCAGGAACACTAGCCGTCGGTCTGAACCTCGTCGCACCGATAATAATGTTGGACGAAGGAACAATGAGGACCTTCCCAGAACTGTTGGAGATATGCCCTAGAGGCAATAATAAAAGTATTTATTATTATATCTTTGTGTTTATGATAAATGTTTACATTCATGCTATAATTGTATTAATCGGAAACATTAATACTTGTGTGATTTGTAAACTTGTTAGAGTCCCTAGTAAAGCCTCTTTATAATACCAGCTTGTTGGTTGATAGATGATCATGGTTTCCTGATCATGAACATTGAGAAGTTATTAACAACAAGATCATATCATTAGGAGAATGGTGTGATGGACATACTCCTATAGATAAGCATAGCATAAAGATCAAGTCATTTCAATAGTTTGTTTGCTATAAGCTTTCAGATACATAGTAACCTAATTTCTTTGACCATGAGATCATGCTAATCACCATCATCGGATGGATGATTTGATGACATCAAACACCACTTCGTAACTGGGTGGTTATAAAGGTGGAATTGAGTGTTCGGAAAGTATGTGTTGAGGCACATGGATCAAGAGTGGGATTTGTCCATCCATATGACAGATAGATATACTCTGGGCCCTCTCGGTGGAATGTCATACAATTAGCTTGCAAGCATGTGACTGGCTCACAAGGGATCACATATCACAAGAATGAGTAAAGAGTACTTATTGGTAACGAGGTTGAACTAGGTATGCAGAGATACCGACGACCAGACCTCGGATAAGTAAAATATCGCGAGACAAAGGGAAATTGGTATGGTTCATTCGATCGCAAAGTAATCGTAGAAATATGTGGGAGCCATATGAATTTCCAGATTCCTCTATTGGTTATTGATCGAAGAAGAGTCTCGGTCATGTCTGCATAATTCACGAACCGTAGGGAGACACACTTAAGGATTCAATGTTGTTTAGTAGATATGGAATGTGAGTAAGAAGACCGAATGTTTTCGGAGTCTCGGATAGGATCCGGGATATCACGAGGAGATCCGGAATGGCCCGGAGAATAAGATTCATATAAGGAAATTCTAATTCCGGAGTTCGGGAATGGTTCTGTTGTTTTCACCAGAATGATCTAGAAGGGTCTAGAAGGTTCACTGATACGGAAGGGGAAGGGTACATGAATGTGTCATGACTAAGTGGAATTATTGCATCATGTCCTAGGTCACTTGGCTGCTCGTTTAAAAGAAAGAAATCAAACTCCAAAATTGAAAGTCAAAATGCAAGTTTGAATAGTCAAACTAGGACAATGGATCCTGGTGGAGGGAGGAGAGGAAACCTCCTCTTACTCCACCACGCACGCCAAGGAGAGGGAGTTGGGGGAGGATACGACCTCCCCTCCCCTAGCTTCCCATCCCTCTCATAAATAGAGGGGAGGGGCTGCCCAAAGATACACACCACCACAACCCAAACCCTAGTCACCGAGGAAACCCTCTACTCCACCTACCTTCTCCGGCTTAAGGCAAAGCCCTGCGGGATCTCCCCTCTAAACTTCGACACCATGCCGTCGTTCTGCCGGATTCGCGAGGAGAGAACTACAACCTCCGCTGCCTGTTGGAACAAGGGAGAGGAAGGTCTTCATCGAGTACTGAACGTGTGACCGACTGCGGGAGCGCTTCCGGAACACGGCGCCGGAAGGATCGTCTTCACGATCTTAACACTACTGCAGAATAGGCTATCAGTGACAGGCTTAAAAGGCCTACTAGTGACAGGCAAAGCACCTGTCACTAATGACTAGTCACTAGTATGAGGTTGCTAGTGACAGGCAAGTGCCTGTCACTAGTATCTGTACCAGTGACATGCTTTTACATGTGCCAGTCACTGGTATGTGTATATCAGTGATAGGCAAAAGAGATGCATGTCACTAGTTGCGATCAAAGGCAGCAGCCCTGTGGGGCTTTGTAGTGACAGGCTCATTATCCTGCCCGTCACTGGATTAAAATTCAGTAATAAAAAAATATATGTTTAGTACAATAAAATGTTATAAAAATTAAATACATTTTCTACAAATAACTTAAATATCAAAATAAGATGTTGTACCAATGATGCACTCATGTAACCCAATATGACTTAATATTTGCAACACAATATGATATAATATTTACACATATAACACATTGGCATAAGAAGTTGCAATCTATCATAGACTAACGATGGAAGTTTCTTCTTAGTTATGTAGTAGTTTGAACTCCAAAGAATAGCAACACCACAATACATGTATTATGGTCAAATGCATTGTTGCAAGTTTCTTTCATTGTGCTACATTTCCATCATCGTGTTGAGGTGCAAATTCTTTCATTACACCTTTCTTGTATAGACGTGAATCACGGACATTGATGACATGCTTAACCTGATACAAACAAGGAAATAGGCATATAATTGTGAGAAATGTCACCAATTGGATAAGAACTGGTTGGAGAATAAACATATTCTAAATAAAAATATCAAATAGTGGCATAAAAATCAGCTTTCTCTATTATTTGTCCCTAAATTCAAAAGAATGTACTTAGAAACTAGGAGGTAAATCGTGTATGTAGTTAGTATATTAAACGTACACCTTTTAATATAATGTAAATAAGTAGAAAGGATCTACTTATCCTCTTCTAGAATTCTAGTTAGTATATTAGCGTACTCCTTTTTTTTACAGTGTGCAAGTAAGCATACACCCCTATGCATGAGCACTAGCATTTAGGTTCGGAAGATGAGGCTCATGAACATAAACAATAAATTCCTTAATGACCACTGCAGTTAGTTTTATCATCCAATGATCCAAACTTGATGATGTTGATAGCTAGCAGATTTAATGTAAAATCTGAAAATAACCTGAAATGATAATACCTTTAAATGAGAATCTACAATGGAGAAGTTATTTCATCACACAGTTCTGAAACCAAGGTAGCCGGTTGCATCTCCTTAGCCTACTATGGATGGAAAATGACCAATTTATCAAATAACTTGTGATGTTCACTTCGAGGAACTTAACATGATAAATAAATTTGGACAAAGAAGTAATGAGCCTGGTCACATGTTGAATAAGATTATGAATGTGTTGGAGATATGCCCTAGAGGCAATAATAAATGTAGTTATTATTATATCTTTGTGTTTATGATAAATGTTTACATTCATGCTATAATAGTATTAACAAGGAAACATTGATACTTGTGTGATTTGTAAACTTAATTTGAAGTCCCTAGTATAGCCTCTATACATCACTAGCTTGTTGGTTGATAAATGATTGTGGTTTCCCTATCATGAACATTGAGATGTTATCAACAACAGGATCATATCGTTAGGAGAATGATATGGTGGACATACTCCTATAGATAAGCGTAGTATAAAGATCAAGTCATTTCAATAGTTCAATTGCTATATGCTTTCTGATACATAGTAACCTAATTCCTTCGATCATGAGATCATGCATATCACCTTTACCGGATGGATGCTTTGATGACATCAAACACCACACCGTAACTGGGTGGCTATAAAGGTGGCATTGAGTGTTCGGAAAGTATTGGTTGAAACACATGGATCAAGAAGTGGGATTTGTCCATCCATATGACGGATAGATATACTCTGGGCCCTCTCGGTGGAATGTCATCCAATTAGCTTGCAAGCATGTGACTCGCTCACAAGGGATCACATATCACGGGAACGAGAAAAGAGTACTTATCGGTAACGAGGTTGAACTAGGTATGCAGAGATACCGACGATCATAACCTCGGATAAGTAAACTATCGTGAGACAAAGGGAAATTGGTATCGTATGTAAATGGTTCATTCGATCGCAAATTAATCGTAGAAATATGTGGGAGCCATATGAATTTCCAGATTCCTCTATTGGTTATTGTTCGGAGAAGTGTCTCGATCATGTCCGCATAATTCACGAACCGTAGGGAGACACACTTAAGGATTCGACGTTGTTTGAGTAGTTATGGTATGAATGAGAAAGAGACCGAATGTTGTTCGGAGTCTCGGATGGGATCCGGGATATCACGAGGAGATCCGGAATGGTCCGGAGAATAAGATTCATATAAGGAAAGTCCCGTTTCGGAGTTGGGAAATGTTTCCGGTGTTTTCATCGGGAATGTTCTAGAAGGTTCCGGAATGTCCGGCACTCCGGAGGGGAAGGGGTACATGAATGTGTCATTGCAAGTTGGAATGATTGCATCATGTACTAAGTGTCTTCGCTGTCCAAAATAAAGGGTTTATTCAAATCCTAAATTGAAAAGTCAAACGGCTAGTTTGAAAGTCAAACGGCAAGTTTTGGAAAGAGGAGGAGGAGGTTGAAACCGAGTTGGGGAGGGATTCCCTCCTCCCCAAGCCGGCGCACCCCTCCAAGCCGAGTTGGGGAGGGACTCCACTCCCTCCCCTTGGCCGCCGGCCCCTCCACCTATATAAGGAGGGGCAGGGCTCCCTCCTAGTACACACAAGTCCCTCACCTCAAACCCTAGAAGCTGCAGCCCACCATAGCCGGCGCCGCCCCCTAGGATTTTGCCCTAGCCGCCGACTTGGGGGTCCCCGGAACCCTAGCCGCCGGCTCTAGCACCTCCTCCTTGGTGTGTCTAAACCCTAGATCGCCGAGGAGCTCTCTCATACTCCACCATACTCGCTCCGGCTTAAGGCGAAGCTCTGCGAGATCTCCCCTCTACTTCCGGTACCACGCCGTTGTGCTGCCGGAATCGCGAGGAGAGTGCTACAACCTCCGCTGCCTGCTGGAACAAGGGAGAGGAAGGTCTTCGTCGAATACCGAACGTGTGACCGACTGCGGGAGCGCTGCCGGAACGCAGCGCCGAAAGGATCGTCTACGCGATCTTGAGATCGGGAAGAGTACGACTACATCACCCACGAGAATCCGCTCTCGTTAAACACTTTGGAATCTTCGAGGGTAAGTTATTCCATCGACTCGTTGCTACAATCTAGTAGATAGATCTTGGCTTGTTTGTTTGTATGCGATAGAAAATTTTTGTTTTCCATGCTACGAAACCCCTACAGAATGACCTACATCAAACACTTAGAAACAACGTTAAACAACAGGTGTGGACAATATAACCCTAAAGCTTATTTTTGTGTCGGAAGTGATACCTTAATATTTTCTCTTCTATGTAATGATCAGCAGTTAAAGACAATACATGGACTAACATCCCTTTTGTGTAACTGCTCGCTGCTGCCTAAAAGAGGATCCATAGGTAAGAATAAGCTAATAACATGTCAATAGATAGAAGATATAGTTATATGGTAAGTCCAAAAAAATAAGGTTCTACTATGCAAATCAGATAGCTTCCATAAGTGATGATTCTGTCAGACACAAATCAAGATAAAATCTGTGCGACATATCTTTAACTACGGTGCATACAGGACGTATATTTCTAGCAAAAAGCAATGCTTTGGAGTCGATGATGTACCTGACATTTAGAGAGAGAAAAAACGAATACATTTTTAATCCGTGACCGAACGATTGTGATGGCATATCTCGAAACTTAGTCAGTACAACACCATCCAAAGATTAGTATGAGTCTAGCACCTTATCTGCTCCTTTGCCTCCTTTCTGTCTTTGCTATTTCACATGAGTATAGTTCTGGCCAAAGTCTATCAGCTGTCTTCAGGCAAGAGTAAACGTGTCTACAACAACAATTAAATAATTAGTACGCCCTTCATCTCAAGTCTTAAATTTGTCAAAATTTAAATGAATCTAGACACTATTTAGTACTCCCTCCGATCTCATATTAGTTGACTTGGATTTGTCTAGATTTTGGATGAATCTAGACACTATTTAGTATATAGGTTCATCCAAATTTTGACAAATCCAAGTCAACTAATATGGGTTGGAGGGAATCATATTAGTTGACTTGGATTTGTCTTGATTCGAAAAAAATGGGTTGAAGGGAGTATATAGATTCATCCAAATTTTTAAAAAGCTTAGGCATCTATTTTGAGACGGAGAGAGTACAATATTATGCATCTGTTAATTGTAACCACGGTACTGCATATGTATTTGGGATCAATGATCCATAAGAGAAAGGAAATAATTGTGAGATTATCCTAACGGAAACCTTACTGTCCACGGATCACAACTTCACACTCCTCAAAGCATAAGAATCGATCTCCAAATACGCCATGATGCCGAGGAGAAGACCACAAAGATCTGTTTACGGTAGGATGGGCGTGAAAGGCTCAGTAAGAATACGTGTAAAGGCAGGCAAACGAAGCTGGTAGGACAAGGATTTAAATAGAGGTAGATCCATGGAAGAAGGCGACAGTGGTTGACGTGGGTCGATGCCCGGGTCACGATCACGTTCCATGGCGGCTGAGCCCTAATTTGTGCCCAAGATAGCAGGAAGAAGGGTACATACCAGGGATCCAACCGCAGTCAACCCTCGCGCGGGTATGCGCCATCGATCTCAGTCCTGCCATGTATGCCGGCAGCCGGCCGGATGGTCTGAGTCTCACGCCACCGTCTCACTATCGCGTGCCTGCTCCGTTCTTCCATCGCCGCCTAGGTAGTCGCTATGAGAGGTTAGAGACTCGAAGGCTTTTTTTAGGGATGGATTGGGATGTCTTCGTGCGTTCTCCACGAGATGAAGCAGATGAAATGGGTCGACTACTAGTCAACTAATAATGTGGTAGTTTTTTTTACCCAAAAAAGAACTAAGTAGTAGTGGTCTAACGCTGACTTGTGGACCGATATGTTCAATTCTTTCTTTTGTTGAGTTTTATCTTTGTGAAAAATAGTTCTACATAGCAGAGATGAAATCTTCCTTCACACGGTTGAGACAGATACGTGCGAGATTAGTGGATTTGTTACCCTGGTTTTCGGGGATTAGGCCATACGGTTTGAGAAGCTGTTTTCAGCGAGATTATCAGGAAGAGTGAGGAATGACACCAAATTTTACGGGCGGTGAGATAGATCGTGTCTAACCATGTATTGGATATAATTCAAACATATGATTTTTATGATTAGATAGTTTCGATGCTCTGGTTTGGTTGGCGTAGGATGGGAAAAAATAACCTTGTTACATGTGACAAGCCTTTAAAGATGTCCATCAGTAAGGAATTTGTCTGTTTAGCCGCTCTTCATGGAAAATAGTAGTGACGGGCACATTTTAAGGCTGTCATTAATCATAGCTATATTAATGACATGCATTTATATATGCCTGTCACTGAGTAATTTTTTCATTTAGCAGGGCTCAATAAAATATACTAGTGACAATCACTGTTATATTGCACCCGAAGGATTGAAGAGTCCTCAGCCGAATCTGCGATTCGACTAAACACTCGGGGGCTACTGACATGGTTATACTCTACGGGTACACGACCTCAGCATACCTAGTCTAGCCCAAGGAAGGCCCACGACAAATATACGCCAGCCCATGAAGATTTTCGGGTGGCCAGGGCCCATGACGCCTTCGGATCCTTGGAGAGCAAGACTAGAGTAGATAGAAAATTCAAAGGGGTAAACCCTAAAACCTGTAACCGACCCGATCTGTGCCTGGGACCTGCCTAACTCTATATAAAGGCTAGGAGGGCATAGCGAGGAAGGAACCTCATACCACCGCATACACACCTCCACGCCAGATTGCATCTGCGCACCCCTGTAACCTTCGGTTCCACCGAAATCAAGAGCAGACAAGCAGGAGTAGGGTTTTCCCTCCGGGGGCCTGAACCTGGGTAAACCTCGTGTCCCCGTGTTGCTTGTTTGCTAACCGTTCCACGATCTCCAGCATCCCCATCTTCTCCAAAACCCAAGTCCATAACAATGGGCATTGACGAGATTAAACCTCGTCAATTGGCGCCGTCTGTGGGAACTGGGGACGCTGATTGTGCGATCGTGACGGTACCAACCCGAGCGATCTACAACTCCGCGACGACGGAGAGTCATCTCCTCTTCGGCGCCTTCGACTTCACCGCCCACTCACCGGCCACCATTAAGGACTTTGAGCCCGTTGGCGATGGACTCGAGATCCTGTTCGGGATCTTCTGCTTCCGGGTGGGGCAAACCGGCACTCTCCGCCTTCCAGAGCGGGTGCCCCTGCCAACGATCAGGCCCGCTTTGTGGGCTCCACACCCTGTGCTACGCACATCACCATCGACAGACGAGTCCTATGATAGCAGCAGCTACAACTCCGATCTGTGCGATCCACCATCGGACGAAGGGACCTACGGTTCCGAATCCGAAAGCTGCGGCAGCAGCAAGCCGATCTACGAGCGCTACCAGTGCGCCGCGGTCATCCAGGATCAGGAACACAATCCTCCACCCAACCCGCAGGGCAAAAACGGTGGAAACAGAAGAAGCCAATCCCCCACCCAACGGGGACAACAATGATCGGGTCATCCACCTCAACGAGGAGAGATGGGCTCAAGCACACGAGGCTGTAGAAGGCAACAAGATCCTTCCCGCTGATGCCTCACGATACCTGCTGATGGCATACCACATACTCCTCATCGAGGAGCACAAGAAGCAGATCAAGATGCAGGAAGTGCTTGACAAGCGCAAGCAAGCAGCCTCGGAGTCCAGTGCGCGATGAGCTGCGCTCTCCACCATGGGCATTGGCTCCAACTCGCACGGCAACAACGGCAACAAGCACCATTCTCGGATGGAGAACATGGACCCCAAGGAGCGTCGCGAGGTGACCCGAGCCCTCAATGCGTCCTTCATGGAGATGGACGCCGACAGCAACGTCATCCTGAAGACGCCACAAGCTACGATCATGGCAGCCACCGCGTAACTCGCATCCCACCCACCTCCGGAGGGGGACCCGAAGAGGGCCATGCACAAGTCCGTGCTTACTGGACTCGGACTCATTGGAGCTGCACTCCATGGAGAAGCTCCTGCGGAGCCAAAGAAGAAGGTTGCGGTCAGATTCAACCGCAGTCTCATGCCTTCATCCGAAGACGAAGAGCACGACCTTCCTCGAAGGCACAAGAGCTCGCGCCATCGCAGCCGCGATTACGACGCCCGAAGCAAGCTCACCCAGCGCAAAATCGACAAGGCGCGCGCCAAGCGCGCATGCTCGTTTGAATCCGAGATGGATGAAGACGAAGGAGAACTCTGCGGAGCCCGATTCTTCAGCAGATCTGTTCGACGGACAAGGATGCCGCGAAACTTCAAGCTTCCTTCAGACACTCCGAAGTTTGATGGGACACAGGACCCCAAGGCGTGGCTCAACGACCACTTGTCGTCCGTCAAGCTGCACGGCGGAAGCAAGGAAATCGCCATGCAATGCCTTCAACTGCAGCTGACAGGCGTAGCTCGGATCTGGCTGAGAAGCCTATCCTCAGGATCCATCCGAAGCTGGGAGGAGCTGGCGTACAGTTTCGTCCGAAACTTCAAGGGAACCAGCAAGAGGCCTGCCTCGATCGAAGAGCTTCGGGCCTGCACTCAACGAACGGGCGAATCCATCCGCTCGTACATACTGCGCTGGTCCAACACCAAGAACTCGGCGCACATATCTGAGGAGAGGGCTATTGATGCCTTCAAGGACGGCGTCAAGCGCCAGGACTTCAAAGAAGAACTTGGGCGCGTCAAGCCCAAGACACTTGACCACCTCATGGACATCGCCAACAGGTGGGCCTATGGCGAGGATTCCTTCCACCGAGCGCACTCGGAGGAAGAAGACGACTACGGCCGGCGACGTGAACGCCGTAGCAAGAGAAGATCGCGCGTCTACGACGATCATGATGGACCCGACATGGTCGCGGCTGGTTACGCCGACCGCCGCAGCGACGGCAACCGCAACAGCGGCGGATACCGCGGAAGCAATTTCCGCGATGGAGGACTCCCAGCACAGTCGTGGTAGCGCCGCGGTCGCGACGACGGACCCTCAGCATATGAAAAACTGTCGGGTCCATGCACCATCCACTTCTACATCGACAAGCAGGATGGTAAGAAGAAGGCAAGCCACATGCTCAAGGACTGCCGCGAGTTCCAGAAACTCAGCGAAAGCATGGCTCAGATGAGGAAGGAAGCCCCGAACCCTGGATATGGGAACGCACCCGCACCAGGCGAGATCACGCATGGAGATCCTCCACCACCACCTGCAGGAGGCCCGAACCACCCAATCGCACCCGCATAGAATAACGGTGGGCACGGGTATCCGCCGTCGAAAGGAGCGCTGATGATCCAAAAAGGGCGCCCAATGAATAGGGTGCAAAAGAAAATCACCCGTCAGATAAATCTGGTCGTGACAACACCACCCGCCATCCCTGAGTACCTCAGCGGATCGGAATCTTGCATCACGTTCAGCCGTTCGGATCACCCTTGCCAGGTCCCTCGCCCAGGTCATGCTGCCCTGGTGCTTGAGGCGCAGATCGAAGGGTTCGAGATGAGCCGCGTCTTCATGGACGGCGGCAGCGGCATCAACCTGATTTTCGACAGCACCCTAGCAACAATGCGGATCCCGCTATGCAGCCTGGAACAGTCAGACACAACGTTCCATGGCATCGTCCCAGGAAAGGGAATATTCCCCCTGGGAAAGATATGGCTCGACGTCATCTTCGGCAAGCCGGATAACTTCCGAAGCGAGCGACTCGAGTTCAAAGTGGTGGACTAGCCATCACAATACCACACCATCCTCGGGCGTGTGGCATTCACAAGGTTCCTGGCAATACCGCACTACGCGTACCTGCTACTCAAGATGCCAGGACCCAGGGGCGTCATCACGGTGCACGGGATCTTCACCCGATCGGACCACTGCGACAGGGACTTCAACAGAATCTCCCAGTCATTCAGCATGCAAGAGGAGCTCGTAAGGCTCCGTGAGGTGATAGACAATGGGGCACCCCCAGTCGCAAGACAGAACGCACCTGACATGTCCTTCGACTCCACCATCAACACAAAGAAGGTGCAAGTCCACCCGACGGACGCCTCCAAGACGGCGCTGATCGCCAACGATCTCAGCCCCGCATAGGAAAGCGTGCTCGTTGAATTCCTCCGTGAGCGCTGGGAAATCTTCGCCTGGTGTCCTGTGGACATGCCAGGAGTTCCCAGGGAATTCACCGTGCACGCACTCAACGTCTTTCCAGACGCCAAGCCCGTCAAGCAGTCTATCCGACGACTGTCCGAGCCCCGAGCAGAAGCCATAGGAGTTGAAGTCAACAGACTACTCGCTGCAAACTTCATCAGGGAGATTAAGGAGAGCGAATGGCTCGCCAATACAGCGATGGTCCCCAAAAAGGACACGGACATCCTGCGGATGTGCGTGGACGTCACGTCGCTGAACAAGCACTGCCCGAAGGACCACTTCCCTCTCCCTCGGATCGATCAGATCATCGATTCGACTACAGGATGCGAGAAGCTCTCCTTCCTCGACGCCTACTCAGGCTACAACCAGATTCGACTGAAGGTCGAAGATCAGGAGAAAACGACGTTCATCATGACCATTCGGAGTGTTCTGCTACAACACAATGCCCTTCGGGCTAAAGAACGCGGGCGCCATGTACCAACGGTGCATGCAGGCATGCCTGAAGGACCAGATCGATCGTAATATCCAAGTCTATGTCGATGACATAGTCATCAAAACCAGGGAGGCGAGAACGCTCATCGACGATCTCCGCGTGACGTTCGATAATCTCGACCGCTACAGGATCAAGCTTAACCTTGAAAAGTGCGCCTTCGGCGTCCCATCTGGCCAGCTGCTTGGCTACTTCATCTCCCAGCGAGGGATCGAGGCGAACCCGAAGAAAATTCGGGCCATAATGGCCATGGAAAAACCAAAGAACCTCAAGAGCGTCCAACAGCTCGCCGGGCGAATCGCGACATTAAGCAGGTTCATCAGCCGCATGGGCGAAAAGGCTCTGCCGTTCTACCAGCTGCTACGCAAAGCAGACAAATTCGAATGGACGCCTGAGGCGGACGATGCATTCGAAGAACTAAAGCGGCTGCTCTCTACCTCGCCGGTCTGGTCACGCCAAAGGAACGCGAGCCTCTACTGCTATACATAGCAGCCACACACCAGGTGGTCAGCACCGTATTGGTGGTCGAGCGACCCGAGGAGGGCAAGACCCATGGGGTCCAACGCCCAATCTACTACCTCAGCGAGGTATTGACGCTGACAAAGCAGAGGTACCCTCACTACCAAAAACTCGCCTACGGCGTGTTCATGACGGCTCGTCGGCTGAGCCACTACTTTTAGGAGAACCAGGTGATGGCCGTCAACTAGGCACCCCTGAACAACATCCTGAACAATCCGGAGGCCACAGGACGCGTGGCCCTGTGGGGCATCGAGCTGTCACCTCTAGACATCGTCTATGAGAAACGCCACACGATCAAGTCTCAAGTCCTCTCGGGCTTCCTCGTACACTGGATGGAGCTGCTGCTGCCAGACACCCCAGACATGACACAGTCATGGACGATGCACTTCGATGGCTCCAAGCGCGAAGCCGGAGCAGGAGCCGGGGTCATACTGACCTCCCCGCAGGGCGATAAGATGAAGTACGTCCTCCGGATGAAGTTTCGAGCTTCCAACAACGAGGCAGATTACGAGGTCCTCATCCACGGCATGTGGATGGCCAAGATCTGCGGTGCAACATGCCTTGTCATCTACGGTGATTCCAACCTCGTCGTCCAGCAGACGATAAACGAGAGCTGCCATACCTCCGATACCTGATAGACGGAGAGCTGCCTGATAGCCCGACAGATGCCCGGCGTATATCTCGCCGGTCCAAGGCCTTTACCATCATCAATGGCGAGCTGTACAAGCGCAACATTTCGGGTGTACTCCAAAGGTGTGTCACCATCGGTGATGGCAAAACCATACTCCAAGACATCCATGAGGGTATCTGCGGCCATCATGCAGGCAGCCGCTTCCTTGTCGCCAAAGCTCTACGAGTTGGATTCTACTGGCCAACGTCCATGAACGACGCCAAGGACATCATTCGAAGATGCAACGGGTGCCAAAGGTTCGCCGATAAACCACATGCACCCGGATCAGAACTCAGGCCCATACCTTTGGCCTGGCCCTTCGCCCAGTGGGGCCTCGACATGATCGACAAGATGCCATGGTACTCGAAAGGAGGTCACGTCTACCTCCTGGTTGTAGTCGACAAATTCACCAAGTAGATTGAGGCCATGCCAGTCACTAACCAAAAGGGCAAAACTGCCGTCAAGTTCTTTGAATCCATTGTCTACAGGTTCGGCGTGCCGCACAGCATCATCACCGACAATGGGTCGAACTTCATCTCCAAATAATTCCAGGACTTCTGCGAAGACCTCGGAATCAACATCACATACGCCTCCGTGGCGCACCCGCAAACAAACGGGCAGGTCGAGAAGGACAACGGCCTCGTCGGTGCTGGCATCAAGAAGCGCCTAATGAGCCCACTCAAGCGACCTGCGGGTGCCTGGACACAAGAGCTACCTTCGGTCCTGTGGAGCCTGCGCACAACGCCAAACAGCTGGCTACACGCCTTTCTTCATGGTGCACAAAGCCAAAGCCGTACTACCAGCAGAAGTACGCCACAAGGCCCC
Organism: Avena sativa; assembly: GCA_916181665.1. Classification (NCBI taxonomy): domain Eukaryota; kingdom Viridiplantae; phylum Streptophyta; class Magnoliopsida; order Poales; family Poaceae; genus Avena; species Avena sativa. Next base: position 381,454,965 of record OV702281.1, on the reverse strand, counting down.
ACGGGTCGTCGCTTACAGCGAAGCCGAATCGACGGCTGCACTCAAAGACACCTTCGATACACTCGACGAGGCGCGCGACATAGCATCAGCTCGATCCGCGGTGTACCAACAGAGTCCGCAACTACCACAGCCGACGGTTACACCCAACGTCCTTCGTCAAAGGAGACCCGGTCTTACGACTCAAGAAAGAGCGACCGAAAAAATTTGAGTCACCATGGGAAGGACCCTACATCGTCACTGAAGTCATCCCAGGTGGCGCCTATCGCCTCAAGCACATGGAATCTGGAGTCGCATACTCCAACCCATGGAATGTCGCACAGCTGCGACGATTCTACCCCAAGCTACCTCCCTCTTTTACTTTCAATAAGGCTATTCAGTCAAGGCTACTCAGCGGAACAATGTACCCCCTCCATTATGATATGAATAAAGCTAAGTGTCTCGCCCCGAAATTTTGATTACTGTTCGCATTTTACTCCATGCTACAATGCACTCGGGGGCTCCCCCCACCTCACGACTTCGTCGACTGAGGATAACGCGTGTATACCTGAGTAGTTGACCACGTCAGGCTAACGAAAAGGACACATATACAAACAAACAACTACGTGCTAAAAAACAACACAACCTTCACAACGAAGGGAAAACACGCCCAGTCAAATAAATACAAATTTTACATCTATCTTTTTTATAGGTCCTACCTATTCTGAAGAATAACCCGAGCACGCTGCTCAAACAGATCTACGATTTGTTCGGCATACTGCCTTACAACCGCGTAATGCGGACGCATATCCCACTCGCCACCATCTGGCCTAAGAGGCGGCCCAGCCGCTACAACAGACAGATCTACATCAGGACGATGTAACCGCACAAGGGAGAGCGTGGCCTTCACCCCCGCGACGAGCTGATGCCGCACCATTTCCCTGACACGATGCACACTCCGAAACTTCGACAGCAGGCCAGAGAGAGTCGACGACGCATCATCCAGCGGAAACATTACATGCAGAACCGACGCCAGCGAAGACTTCAGTTGATGCAACACCCGCGATACCTGGTGGACACGATCCTGCACTGTCGCAAGGACCATGGCACGGTCACGGTCCATCCGCCGGCCTCCATGTCCTGCTGAGTCAAGCAGTTGATCCGAACAGCAACACACTCCTTTTCCTCCCTCGGAGCAAGGTTAGCACCTGCAATACTTGCAAAGAGTAAGGTGAAAGGCCAACAGGCGCATCCGAAGTTATGGGAAACAGCTCGAAAAACTCACACTCAAGCTGTTCGGACAAACGAAGCAACTCAGCCATCAAGTACTCCTCTCTGGCAGCGCCCCGATCCGCCTTGGATTTCCAAACATCAGCGTGGCCACGCACCCCAAGAAACTCTTTCTCAAGGCTATGGATGCAGTCTCGAAGAAACACAAGGTGCGACACACCATCTAGGGATGGCCGCAGCTGCGCCGCAGGCGAAGTTTCAACGGGATCTTCACCTGAAGGCCCCTAGAGTAAAAGAAGACAAGGATATGAACAAGCAGACGAAGGAGCACATAACTCAAAAATTCATTACGTACAGCAAAAGCCACTACGTGGCACAAGGATTGTTCATCGAACTAATTACAACAAAAGAAGCTAAAACTATCCTACTACTACAAAGCCTACGAAGTTGCATCCTGAGTAGCTTCGGAGCCGGACTGCCTCGCCTTGGCCTCCCCCTGCTGCCTCAACGCGTACTCGGCCAGCATTTCAATCAACTTCGGTCCATAACGCTTACAACGATCAGCATAGATGGCGAAGGCTACCTCAGATCCGTCAGCAGCCGTCGGCATCCGGGAGGTGATCTAAGGAAGATCCAGCTCAGCTCCAGACGCCAAGGCCATGGCCAGCTCGACAGATGCGCCGATGCCTTTCTATTTTCGCTTGTATGCCGCAGGCACTTCGGCTGACAGCGCATCCGCCAAGGCATCGACATCTTCGAGGTCCACGCCCTTGGGGACGAGCTCCTTGTAGAAGCGCCCAAGGACCTCCTTGGCCTTGGCAAGCGAGCTGACAACGGTACTGCAGCGATCTTCGACCGCCACAACTGCATCATCCAGAGCACTTCCGTGCTCCAGAGCACCGCGATCAAACTCGATGCCCGCGGCATCTAAAGAAACAAAGGAAGTAGCATAAATAAAAGCACTACAAGGAAAGACAAGGAAGCCGAAAGGGGAAGACAAAGAAACTCACCTGAAACAGCCTTGGCAGCTGCCATCAGCTTGCCGGATACCTCTTTCTCGCGCGAAGCCGTGGCGGTGGCGAGATGCTCCTCGCGGTTCGTAGCCTCCTGATGCTGGCGCTCCTTGGACTCGGCCGCGTTGGCTAGCTCCAGTTCGAGGCGCTCCTTCGCACCAACGGCGACCTCGAACTTCTTCTCCGCTTTCCCAAGGCTCTTTTTGAGAGCATCAAGCTCACGGAGAGATGTATTGTGGTCCTCTGCAGTCAGCAACACGCATATTAGATCGAAGGACAAAGAAATACAAGAAGAAGCAAAAATACCAGGTCGCAAACATACCTTGAAGTTGTTTGAAGCTGGCCTCCAATGCCAGGTGCTGCTGCACCAGCTGGTTGGCGCCTTGCACAAAAGGCTGCAAAAGGAACTACTCGTCAAAAGAACGGCTCGGGGGCTACGCCCAAAAGAACGAGCAGAAGCAAGTTATGCATACAAAAGATGCTCGGGGGCTCCCCTCGAGACTCAAAGAAAAATGATCAGCAAATCCTCCAATAAACGCTCGGGGGCTCCCCCCGAGACAAGAAGCAAAAAACAAGGATCAACAGATCATCCGAAAAGGCTCGAGGGCTCCCCCTGCGGCAGAAAACAAAAATTACTTACGTGGATAGACGGTGACTCCGAAGGTCCGCTCGCAGTCTTCTGAGGGACAACCGCCCGATCCTCCTGCGGGGAAGGGTTCGGAGCAGCACCCTCAAAGGTGGCCACCGTCTGAGGAGGAGGAGGAACAACCTTCGACTCCCCCATCATCTCCCGAGCGCCATCACTAGAGGAGCCGTCGGAGGAGTGGCTACAAAAGAAAAAATCAGCAAAGCTCAAAAGCAAACAGACAAGAGAAAGCAAAAAAGGACTGAGGAAACTTACGAGTCAAGCTCGCTTAAGTCAAAGACAGGAGGGGTCTTCCTGCCCTTCTTCTCCTCTTTCTTCTCTTCCTTCTTTTCTTCCTTCTTCCGCTTCACCGGCGGGTGCAGTGCTACAACCTGCACGGGAATAGTAGGAATTGGAGAAGAAGAGCCCCCATGGTCCCCGCTGTGACGTTCGAGGCCTAGCGGATTCCTAGGCGTTGGAGGAGTCGAAGCATCCGACGATTCGCTGGAGCTCCTCGTCCACTTGCGGGTGTGATCCTCGCTCGACTTGTTGGCCTCTTCAGCCAGAGATCGCGCCGATGGCAGCTCGGACATGGAGTCCACCACCTCATTGTCCGGAGCATCCGAGAATACTTCGGGCAACGGAGGCGACATGCCCGGCACCTTGAATTCCTGCGCAAAAGATAGCAAACATTTCAGCACAAAAGGTGGAAAGGCAAACGCAGTCGAAAAATAGCGCTACGCGCATATCCTAGCTCTACACCTGCGGAACCGGACGAGAAGCAGAGAACGGAGAAGTCAGCGACTTCCCCGGAAGATCCTCTCCAGCCTTGTACTTCAGCAGCGGGCGAAGGATCCCGTCGAGATCCCCCTTGGAGAATTCCTCAGCCGAAACCCTAGTCAGATCACGGCGACCCGAATAAAGGAACATCGGGTGCGCCCTGGCCTGGAGCGGCTGCACCCGACGTTTGAGAAAAGTGCGGATGATGTCCACACCATTCACCTCCTTATCAGGAGTCAGCGGAAGATCCTCCACTCGACGATAGAGCCCTTCAATCTCCGCCACCTTGCCATCCAAGATCTGGTTTTTCCAGGACTTTTTCGGCTCGATTTTATGGGAGGGGTCAAAAGGAGCAAGCCCAAAATGCTGCCCAGTCACCGTGGAGTCGCGGATGTAAAACCATCGCCTCCGCCAGTACTGGACAGATTCGGACATGAAAAGGAGAAGAAAAGAATATTGGATTTGAGGGAGATGATGCAACCCCCAATGGGATAAACACCATCGGAACCAGATTGCCTCTTCACGGAATAGAGTTTCCGGAAGAGGCCAAAGTGCGGCTCGACACCGAGCCAGCACTCGCAAAAAGTGATGAAACAGGAGATATGAAGAAGAGAGTTGGGATAAAGATGATGCAGCTGGATACCATAAAGGAAAAGCAATCCACGAAGGAAATCGTGGACTGGGAAAGAAAAGCCCCGAAGAACAAAAACGAGGAACATAGCCTGAAACCCAGCGGGGGGACGGGGAATTACCTTGTTTCCAGGGCGTTTGACGACCTCCCTATCCTGCTGGATCAATCCCCGCTCACGGAGTTTGCGGAGATCACTCTCACGCGTCTCCGATTGCCGCCAGCCACCGTCGATGACACGAACAGCGGCAGAACCCTTCTTGCCACCAGCAGTGCTGTTACCAACTACAGAGGAGGACTTCTTCGGTTTCCCCATTGTAGTACGGCGGTGCCGGCGGAGAGCACGCAGGATCAAGGAAGGAAATGTTCGTGGAAATTCCAGCGCACAGCACGAAAGCTCAGAGAAGATTGGAGCAGTGAAACAAGAATGGCTGCGGTGAAAACAAATTAACTTTTCCCCAATGATTATAAGGACGAAGACGACGCACGATGACCGTCCATCGGGAAGACCTAGAGCCAACTGCAAGATCTAGCCGTCCACGTGTCAGCACAGCAGCGAACCGTCGCTCACACGCCGTCTACTACGCGCGGAAATCGAGGCAACACCGTAATTATCTCCACGCCGCGCGTGACTGGTCAACTCAAGGTCAGAAGATGGGACCCATGTTCGTCCAGTCACGTCATCTCTGGCGCCGCAGACGCTTGAGGTCACCGATCGTCAGCACTGACGTCATCAAAAGCTATGCTAGCAACGGTTACAACTCTTCGGCTATACAATTAAGAGTACTCACTCGAATCTACGATTCAACTAACTACTCGGGGGCTACTCCTATCAGGAGCGCTGGCCGCGCACCCGAAAAGTGAACAAAACACTACATCACTGAATTATTTATTCGAGTCCTATGTCGAGTCTACGACTCCACTACAGACTCGGGGGCTACTCCCATAGGGAGAATTGATTCAAGCATCCGAAAAATTTGTGTCCTACGGACCTGAAGCTGAACAACGGCTGAATTAAAGTATCGGCTCGAGTCTACGACTCGAACAGACACTCGGGGGCTACTCCCATAGGGTGCGCTGGTCGCGCACCCTATGAATTCTTTGACTGCGATCCTACGGATCAGCATGCAAAACTTTTTTGGCAACTCTGCCCCAATTAACGCTAAGTGAGTAACATTTTCCTTGGCCACCTGAAACACCTCCGCGGTGATAAAGATTTGGATGCTGTGTCTGCGACACAAAGATAAGACCTACAGATATAATCTGATGGCCTGACAACGCACACGACTGCGCTCTGCTAGTAAGAATCCGTGCCAGCAGGCGTGATGAAAAATCCCGACGGACGCATTGGGTACATCATTTAAATTCACTGGAATTCCACTCCTGTAAGTCATCCGCGGCCTGAGTCGAATTACGCCAGCATATGTTCCGGGTTCGAGTCGAGGGACTCGAATCTGAAGAAGATCGTGTTGTTTTGTCCTAAGATAGTGAACTGACCCTGATCAGTCGGTAGAGTCAGGCACAGGCATCAACAATCCCTACACATTTCTCTTGAAAGACAGAGATAATTGCACCCGAAGGATTGAAGAGTCCTCAGCCGAATCTGCGATTCGACTGAACACTCGGGGGCTACTGACATGGTTATACCCTACGGGTACACGACCTCAGCATACCTAGTCTAGCCCAAGGAAGGCCCACGACAAATATACGCCAGCCCATGAAGATTTTCGGGTGGCCAGGGCCCATGACGCCTTCGGATCCTTGGAGAGCAAGACTATAGTAGATAGAAAATTCAAAGGGGTAAACCCTAAAACCTGTAACCGACCCGATCTGTGACTGGGACCTGCCTAACTATATAAAGGCTAGGAGGGCACAACGAGGAAGGAACCTCATACCACCGCATACACACCTCCACGCCAGATTGCATCTGCGCATCCCTGTAACCTTCGGTTCCACCGAAATCAAGAGCAGACAAGCAGGAGTAGGGTTTTCCCACCGGGGGCCTGAACCTGGGTAAACCTTGTGTCCCCGTGTTGCTTGTTTGTTAACCGTTCCGCGATCTCCAGCATCCCCATATTCTCCAAAACCCAAGTCCATAACAATGGGCATTGATGTATTCAATCGCTTGCCGATCTCAAGATCATGTTGACGATTCTTTCGACGCTGCGTTCCGACAGTGCTTCCGCACTCGGTCACACGTACGGAGTTGATGAAGACCTTCCTTTCCCTGTTCCAGCAGGCAACATAGGTAGTAGATCCCCTCGGAATCCCAGCAGCACAACAGCGTGGTGGTGGTTGAGGAGAGTACCTACAGGGCTTTGCCTAAGCCGGAGCAGGAAGACGGAGGGGGAGGAGAGGGGCGGATAGGGTTGGGAGAGAGGGCAAGCCCTAGGCGCCCACCCACCCCTCCTTATATAGATGGGGGGTGCGGCAAAGGGTTCCTAGCCCTGGAAAAATCCACCTCCAAGTCGGCGGCCAAGAGGGAGAGGGGGAAAACTTGCCCCTCAAGTTTTCGTCCCCTTTCCATATTAGGGTTTCCCCTTTTTCCTTGTGCTAGCCGGTTGGCCCCCCTTGGGCTTGGTGCGGCTGGCCCTAGGCCCCCACGACATGCCACAACCCAAGCGACCCCTCCCGGGGTGGTGGACCAACTGGTGGTCCCTCTAGAACATTCTAGAAGCTTTTGGTCAAAACACCAAAAACATTTCCGAACCCCCGAAAATTGACTTTCCTCATATGAATCTTATTCTCCAGACCATTCCGGATCTCCTTGTGGTGTCCTGGATCCAATCCGAAACTCTGAACAACATTCGGTATCCAACTCATATTCCATATCTACTTAAACAACATCGAACCTTAAGTGTGTCACCCTACGGTTTGCGAACTATGCAGACATGATCGAGACACCTCTCCGATCAATAACCAATAGCGGGACCTAGAGATCCATAATGGGCTCCCACATATTCAATGATGAATTCATGATCGAATGAACCATTAACATATGAAACCAATTCCCTTTGTCGCGCGATACTTTACTTATTCGAGGTTTGATCGTCGGTATCTCCATACCTAGTTCAACCTCGTTACCGATAAGTACTCTTTACTCGTTTTGTGATATGACATCCCTTGTGACCTAGTAACATTCTCGCAAGCCAATTGGATGACATTCCACCGAGAGGGCTAGAGTATATCTATCCTTCATTTGGATGGAAAAATCCCACACTTGATCCATGCGCTTAAACACATACTTCTAGAATACCCAATGCCACCTTTATAACCACCTAGTTACGAAAGTGGCATTTGATGTCATCAAAGTATTCATCCTGTGACGGTGATTAACATGATCTCATGGTCGAAGGATCAGGTTACTATGTATCTGAAAGCTTGTAGAAAGACAAACTTAATGACTTGATCTTATGCTATGCTTACTATGGGTGTGTGTCAATCACATCATTCTCCTAATGATATGACCTTGTTATTCATAACATCCAATGTCCATGATCAGGAAACCATGATCATATATTAATCAACAAGCTAGCTTAACAAGAGGCTTACTAGGGACTCTTTTATGTTTACAAAACACACAAGTATTAATGTTTCCTATTAATACAATTATAGAATGGGATGTAAAAATTTATCCTAAACACAAAGATATAATAATAACCACTTTATTATTGCATCTTGGGCATATCTCCAACAGTCTCCCACTTGCACCAGAGTCAATAATCTAGTTTGGAAAAAACGTGTGCATTCAACACCTATTGCTTCCTGGTGTTGTATATACACGACTGCAAGTGGTAAACATAATCTTCAGATCTGACACTTCTAGGTTCGTTTTTATTTGCGTGGCTTTGCATCTCTACGCATCACTCATTCTCCAATGAGATGGCATTGTATAAATTTGGTCCTTTGGTGAGACCTTTAGTTCCTTGGGGTTAAACCATGTCGATTCAATTATCGTACAATATATCTTCATAGTACTATCCCGCTGATGACCCACAAGTATAGGGGATCGCAACAGTCTTCGAGGGTAGTATTATCCAATTTATTGATTCAACACAAGGGGAGCCAAATAATACTTATAAGACTTAACAACTGAGTTGTCAATTCATCTACACCTGAAAATAGTCTTGCTCATAGTAGTTTATCAGTAGCAGCAGCAAAGTAACAGCATTAGTAAAACAAAGGCAGTAGTAACAATAGTAGCAAACAATAGGATATGAGTGTGGTAGGCATAGGGATGGATGGACGGGCGTTGCATGGATGATACTATTCATGTAACTTCAAGATATAGGGAAATTGCAGATAAATAAGATAAAGCATCCAAGTACTAAACAATCATAGACATGTGTTCCATATATAGTCATACGTGCTCGCAATGAGAACTTGCACAACATCTTTTGTCCTGCCAGCCCGTTGCAGCGGGGCCTCAAGGGAATCTACTAGCAATTAAGGTACTCCTTTTAATAGAGCACTGGAGCAAAGCATTAACACTCTGTGAACACACGTGATCCTCATATCATAGCCATTCCCTTCGACTGTCCCAATTTCTGTCACTTTAGGACCTTTGGTTCCAGACAATGATATGTGTACACAACTTGCAGATAAGATCACAAACAATACTATCATCATGAATCAATAATAAGTTCAGATCAGAGATCATGGCACTCAGGCCCTATTGACAAGCATTAAGCACAACAAGTTTCAACAAAGTCAAATAGAACTAATAAAGATACTATGCACCATGCCCTAACAATCGTATTCGATTACATGATAGATCTCATCCAATACCTACCATCCCCATAGCCTATAGCGGGGGATTACTCACTCATGGATGGGAGAAACATGGATGGTTTATGGAGAGGCGTCGGTGATGATGATGGCGATGATCCCCTCCAAATTGCCGGTCCTGGCAGGGTGCCATAACGGAGCTGGTTCCGAATCGCGGTATCTGGTGGTGGCGGCACATCGGAACTCTTTCTGGAAAAACATCGAACCCCGCGGAGTTTTTAGGTCAGGAGGCTTTAATTAGGCGAAGAGGGAGGCCGAGGGGTGCCTGAGGTGGACACACCCCCTCCAGGCACGGCCAGGCCCAACCCGTGCGGCCAACGGAGTTTCTGGTTCCGAATCTCGGTTTTTGGTGGTGGCGGCGCAGTGGAACTCTATCCAGAAAAATGTCGAACCCCCCTCTATTTTTAGGTCAGAGGGCTTATGTAGGCAAAGGGGGAAACCGAGGGGGTGCACGAGGTGGACCCACCACCCTTGGGCATGGCCTGGCCTGGCCCGCACGGCCAGGGGGTGTGGGCCCCTCGTGGCCCTCCGTCTCATCTTCTGGCTCCATGAGTCTTCTGGTAAAATAGGATTTTTGGCATATTTTCCGGGATTTTTCCTGAAAGTTTATTTTCTGAACAAAAACTAGACACCAAGGCAAATCTACTAAAAATAGCGTCAGTCCGTGTTAGTTGCATCCAAATCAGACAAGTTTAGAGAAGAAACAATAACAAAAGTGTTCGGGAAAGTAGATACGTTTTGGACGAATGAACTCCCCCAGGCTTAGCTTATTGCTTGTCCTCAAGCAATTCAGTTAAAAACTGAGTGCGATAAAAACAATTTCACGGACACATTTGCTTCATATGATGTAAATATTCTCAGAACATGAGTAAATACTTAGACAATTCATAATAAGGATTATGCAACTAAGTCTACTTAATAGTCATTGCAAGCTATGAAGAGATTCAAACTCAATAATAATAAGTAGCATGAAACATAACATGCAACATTGCAATGCTCATAACAAGGTACGATAAAGTGGTATCTCGCTTGCCTTTTGTTGTGGAGCAAAACATAAATGCCAAGGCACCTCTGAAGTTCAAGTGAAGACTAGAAGTAAAGATATCAGAGATACAAGCATAAAAGTTATGACATAATTAACCAAGTTTTGAGACAAGCACATTACACTAAGAATGGCAACTATGCTCTCAAGAAGGGGCTCATAGAATAAGTGGTGACTCAACAAGGAAGTAAAAAGGTTTTGAAAAGTTTAAAAGGCTTCCAAATGATTAAAGTATGGTACTCATTATATTTGAGCTCTCATTGCCCCTATCATAGGCATCTTTAGATGGTTAAGGTGAAAGTGAGGTCCAATATGAGTTATATGCTTGAAAAACCATAAACTGGAAATATCATGCCCCTTGAGTACGAGGTGAAAGGATAGAGATGTCGCCTAGAGGGGGTGAATAGGCAATTTCAAAACTATTACGGTTTTGGCTTGATAGAATGCGGATTTAAACTAACGTTTATTTTACAAGCATAAAACCTAAATACACTAGGATCAACTAAGTGCACCAACAACAAGTTAAGATAAGAAAGATAGCACAAGATTAATATACCACAAGTGATAAGCAAGATATAAGTACTTCAAGCTCGATGGATATCATAAGGAAAGTAAGCTCGGGTATAGAGATAACCGAGGCACACAGAGACGAAGATGTATTCCCGTGTTCCCTTACAAGTAAGGTACGTCACGTTGGAGAGGTGTGTGATTCCACGAAGGATTTCCCAACGCCACGAAGGCTCACCTTCTTCTCCGAGTCTATCCCACGAAGGAATAGACCCTTTCCTTTTGGCTTGCTTTTCCTCCACTCCGTAGATGGCAAGCTCCACAACCACTTCACAAGATACATGAAGGATAAGCCCAGGTCTCTTCACAATCTTCTACGAAGAGGACATCGCGGCACCAACCACCAAGACAACTAGGAGGTCACCCTCCAAGAGTAACAAGCTCACGGTCTCTCACTCGAACAAATCGTAATGTAGAGCTCAACACTTATGCAAGAATGCAAAGCAAGACCACCAAGGGTGCTCAAATCCTTCACTCTCAAATCCCACCAAAGCAACAAGTGCTAGGGAGGAATTAGAGAGGAAGAACAATGGTGGAAGTAAACCAATGACTCCAAGATCTAGATCCAATGGGTTCCCCTCACTTAGGGGAGGAATTGATTGGTGGGGATTGTAGATCTAGATCTCCTCTTCCAAAGCCCTCAAAAAGATGCAATAATCATAGGAGGGAAGGGGGAGGAAGCAAGCTCAAGAGGTTCAACAATGGAGGTCAATTTCGTGGTCAAGAACACCTTGAAACGTTGGGGAAAGAACCCCCTTTTATAGTGGAAAGCAAATATGGCCGTTAGGATAAAACTGTGCGAATCCGGTTGAAAGTTTGGTTGGGCCGGCTCCAGAACTGGATGGTTCGGTTCCTGGACCAGAAAACCGGATCTCAACCGGGATAAGGGTCAGTACACAGTCTCGGATAGACTCGGTATAGAAAAACCGAAAATACCGGTTGAAACCCGGTTGAATCTCGGTTTTCCGCTGCTGGCACCAGACCACCCTGTCTGGGAGCCGGTTGAACCGGATCCACAACCGGGATGGAACTGACTTCACGGAAAACGCAATAACTTTTGCATCCGGACTCCGATTTCAATGATCCTGGGCTTGTTTTGACGAGGACAACAATATCTACAAGATTATACAGAGAAACATCATAGCCCAACAAAGGAGGACAGAACCAAATGAATAAAGGTAAGAAGCCTCCCTAAATAAGAACCGATAAAAACTTCAAACTCAAAAATGCCATAGAAGATGCATACGAATTCCGTTTTCGATGAACTTGGGCTTGTTGAAGAGCTAGAAACAAGACCAAGAACCTCACATGGAGAAACACCAAGAAGCAATAGAATAGTAATATGCAAAGTATGCAAACGATTGATCTCCCTATGACGATGTGATCAAGTGTAACACCCTCAGAATCGGACCTATGCAAGTTTTAGCGAAACCCGCCAAACCCGCATAGAAACGATTCAAAGGTGCCCACCAGGCACTTTCGTGCGGGTGGAAAACGAAGTAATAACATTACACAACAGTCCCCGATGGGACCCACAGAACAGATATATACAACAGCGACTCAACGAGTCAAGAATACAGATATAATATACAAAGATTCAAATCACCTTGAAAACGATAGAGCGTCCGACTACGGACAAGATGCAAATGGGGCTAAGAGCCCTGAAGAATAACCAATGGCGTCCATAACCCTGCCCAGGCCAAGCCGGAAGGGTAACCCTGCTAACGGCGTCGATCTCAAAACCTGCTTAAACAAAAAGGGGTGCCGACAAAGGGCAAAGGAAAAATAGGAGCGTCAGTACTGAGGCCAGTACACGACGAGGCTAGAATTCGGCGGTCCTCGCCTACGTAGGTATGGTGGACTGAAGCGGCAGCGGCAGCATGCACTAAACAACCTATAGAGACTCGATACAACTGTCGGCTATCAGAGAGGGGTAAGAAAGACCTATCCGGAACCAAACTGATACTAACACCAAACAAACCATCCTGGTGTTTCCCCCTCGAGCCCAAACGAGGAAGTCAACCGAGGAACTCACACAGTTGGCCGTTTTATTTATTCAGTTATCGTTGCAGCAATTACTAGTCAGATTTGGATAATCATTCTGATAAAATAAGCAGTGGGCACTTTTAGTTAATCATTCCCTTTTAGTTGCAACAATTACTAATCAGATACATTTAGCATGAGATAACCCAAAAACCCAGCAGTTGTTGGTACTTTTATTCAGCCATTCCGTTGTAGTTGCCATAATTACTAGTCAGGTACAATGGTCGCAAGCGACACTCCAAACAAGCAATTGTGGGCAGTATTATTTAGCCATTCCGTTGTAGTGAAGCTGATTACTAGTCATTATAAAGTCAAATTTATAGCACTACTTTAGTTATGCTTGTCTATGGTCGAGATACTGTGCTCCAAGTCGTCCATAACCGCGGACACGGCTTTCAGAAAGTTTTACCCGTCCGGGGTGCACCAATAGCAACACACACTCGATCAACCTCGGAAAAACCAAATCAAAACCCAACGAGGCTTTCACGACAAAGCAATCACAGGATTCAGAAATATTTCAGGGGGCCACCCCATTAAGCTACCCGCAACGAAGTAAGCAAGCTCCGAGACGGACTCAAGGTTTGGGTATACGGCTGTGAACGACTGGGAACCCAAAACTGGGCTTGTCGACACCGCGGAATCGTGTCCTGATCCTAAACAGTACAGGTGCTATCTGTCGCACAATTTAAATAAAGCAGTAAAGCATGGCATAAGTACAGGATCGTAAATAAAACCTCAAACTAGTTTGTGGCCCCAAGAAATAAGACTGAATCAAGCTCTGGCTCAGGGGGGTCCCATATACCTCCCGGATGTGGATAGCGCGATAAAGCAAGGAACAGGTATCAAGTACTCGGGGTCCTACGGGACACAAGTGGGCGTTCGGAAACCAAATATTTTCTATCACCCACCGATGCCTCTGCTTACTTCAATTTTAGTTGTTAACAGGAATTAAAGTGAACGATAAGTAAAACCATGATCATCTCCAACATCAACATGCGGCATGCTCCAACAACTGTGGTACTTGACGACACGCGACAACACTTGAGCAAGCGACTACGACGCGCAAGTCCAACTATCTACCAAACCACAGGTAATAGGATGTGTCCAAGGTAATAGATGGCTGCAAGGGATATCACGGGTACGAAAACTAGAGCATCGCAACACAGATAGCAATAGATCAACAGGAGGGAATAAATACTATAAAAGTAAGATAGGTAGAAAGGGGGGAGATGCTCTCCTGAAAACATTGTCGAAGGTTCAACCGACGATCGGGGCGAAGCTCACATCAACTCAACGGCCTTATCCGCGAAGAAGCAAAACACTAGAATAAACACCGGATGCAATATTTAATACAATGGCAGAAGATCGGCATGATGCATGTATGATGTATGACATGGCAAAGGTGCGATGCAATTAGGTCATATTAAGCGGAACCGGGGTCCCGACAATTAATTATATGGTTCAAGTTGTTTAGCTACCCCGCAATTTAAATGTTGTCTTAACATGGCAAAAGATAGCACCGGTTCGCTACACAAATTTAAATGAGGCCAATATGAGACTAGATTTGCCCGCATATGGGCCCCATATTTAATTATAAGGTGAATCGGCGTAAGGCCCCCAAACCACATGTCAAGCATGCATGCAAGATGAATGATTAAAGTGCAACAGGTTTTATATTTAGCATTTATAAAATAGGGCTCGGGAAAAAGGGGTCACACATTAGGGGGTCTCGACGAACTTGGGAGTTCCGGGGTTCGGGGTTGGTCTCAGGGTTCGACAAGGTTCGACGGGGTCGGTCTCGGATAACTGAGGTAGATCTTGTCGCATCCGGGAAGCAGGACTTGGTCGCGGCGTCGGGGCACATCGGGTTCTTCCGGGTCGGTGCCGTTCTTGTCGTCGCGAAGGTCTTGTCGGGTCCCACGGGGTCGATCTTGCCGTTGCGAGGGTCTTGTCGGGCCCGCGCCATCGAGTCGGTGTTAGCGTTCGGGAGCGTTCTCGCGGCAAACTTGGCGTCTTTCAGATTCGGGTCTTGGCGTAACCGGGATGGGGCTTGCCGTATCGGGGAGAAGATCTTGAAGGGTGCCGGTTCCAATTGTCGATGGCGAACTTGTTCGGTACCGGGGTTTTTCGGAGATCTTGGCATGGCGCCGGGTACGGGATCGGTCTTCGGAATCGGGGTCTCGACGCCTTTGAATCCGGAAACTTGGCGTCCGCGGCCTTCGGTCCTGTGTAGAGGTACTTGGCGTTCCCGAGCCACTGGATGACCTTGACTGATATAGTCCTCGTCTCCACTCCTTCGGGTCCCTTTATATCGGTCTTGTGCTTCGAGCGTCACTGAAGATCTTGTCAAGAAGAAAACTGGGCCCGAGATCCACTGCAGAACTTGGTACGCACAGAGAACCTACAGGGCTAGCAAGCGAACAAAGCCCACCACAGCGACACGGCAGAGGAACAGCAAGGAGGGCGCGGGGTCCACAGGCGGTCGGGTGGAGGTGGTCGGCCATGGCGGGGCGGCGACGAGAGGCCGGCGAGACGCAGGCGGGCGGGGCCGGGCTTGAGCGGGACGGCGCGGCCTCGGGCTCGAGCGGGACGGCGCTGCCGGCGGCACGCTGCGGCGGGGGAAGCGGGGCCGACGCGGGGAGGTGCGGGGCGGCGCCGGCCGGAGGCGGACGACGGTGAGGCGGGCTCGGGCGGCGCGGCGGAGGTGGAGCAGCGCGGACGCGAGGAGAGGGGGGGCGCGGCTCGGCGACGAGCCCTGGCCGGCGGACGTCGGCACGGGGAGGCGACGCGTGCTTCCGGGCTAGCGGAGGCCGCGGCCGGCCATGGGAATCGATGGGGCGAAGGGTGCCGGCGAGGGGCCGCGAGGCGAGGCCGGGAAGGATGGCGGAGCGGCCGCGGCGGGGCGCAGAGGAGGGTCGGCTAGGCGGCTCGCTGGAGAGGGCGGAGGAAGGTCCGGCGAGGAGGCGGCCTGGGGAGGCGAGGAGGAGGGGAGCGAGGCGGAGGCGAGCGCCGGCGGCCGGCAGGAAGGGAGCACTGGCGGCTCGCGCTAGGGAGAGAGAGCGCCGGAGAGAGGAAGAATAGGGTCGGGGAGAGAGGTTGGGGAAGGAGGAGGTGAGCGACGGGCGAGGGGCGGGCTCGCCGGCGGCGGAGCGGCCGGTGGCGGGGCAGCGGGCGCGCTAGGCGGCGGGGAGGAGGAACCAAGGGGGAGGAGGGAGAGCGGCGAGCGGCGGAAGCACAGAGGAGAGAGGGGAGGAAGCGTGCGGGGGAAGGAGAGAAGGGAGAGAGAGAGAGCGGGGCACGCGGGGCAGGTGGGTGGTGGGGGGTCGGTTGGTGGGGCCCGAGTGCAGCGGGTGAGGGTCTGGGGCAGGCGGTGGTGTGCGTGTGTGTGTTGAGAGGGAGTGGGGGTGGGCTTAGCCTAGGTGGCAGCATGGGATTGGGTGGGGGGATAGGGCCAGGTGAGGTGGCGACTCGTGATAGGAGGGGGTGAGGTGGAGGGGAGGGCTGGGTAGGTTATCTGGTAGCTTTAGGATTTAGGTTGGACCGATTATATTTCTGGGGTGGTCGTTCGGGTCGATTCGGCCCGTTCGACTGCCCCACTAAAATAATTTAATATTTTTATTTGATTAGAACAAAGCCTCTGCAAACCGATAGCAGACAAAACAAAATAATCCGGAGACCCGGTTTTGGTGTTTGAATAAAGATGGGGCGTTTAGAAAACTAATAGGTTTTTCTGCAAATAGTTTTATGCAAGCAAATGCAAGACGATGACTATGCTCAAATGCAATGTGGCATGATGACATGAGCATGCTGTCATGATGATGCAATGCACAAAATCAACGCGATTTTCTAGTAGTGGTTTTGCGGGATGCCACAATTCGACACCACTAACAATGGATCTCGCCCTCGAGATCCGCCTCATGATACCGGAAGAAGGGTCGGCGATCTGCGTCTTCTCGCTTCGTGTAGATCCTCGCGACACCACGAACAAGAGGTCGTTGTCCGTGATCGTCGAGAGAACACTCCGGAACAAAAAGTCGAAGGTAGAGGTATCAACGATTAAAGCCACCCCTAACTTCCGTGGACGGAGTAAAACTGCTGGACCCACTGATTCGATGTACAAGAGCGAATGATAAGAGTAGTCGGATGGTGATCAGTCCATCGCGCACCCAAACCATTACTCTGCACACGAATAGGCGGATTATGCAACCAACTCTCGGAATCAGACTGAAGATCTCGACAAGCGAGGTTCGGAACAACGGAGGGATGCAGACTCTGCATCGGATCTGGCGTAGAGGATGTCGTCGCGTCGGAAAAACACCGGAAGGCATAGGAAAGGAACAAAGGATGATGCCACAGATAAAGGATTCCTCGGATAGCATGAAGACCAGATGTAGCAACACCGTTACCAAAGGAGGAAGCGAAACCCTGAAGGTACGACGGAATCCCAACCACGAGAAATCCTGGACTCGAAGAAAGGGAAGAGAGCGGATTCAAAACACGTAGAGGTAAGAGGAGAATAGCAGAGGGGTAAGGAATAAAATCAGACCTAATCAGAACTATCCAACCGATTTTGCAAAATAGTTTTGACACTCTACTTCGGCCGTTAGCTAGGTTATCCTACAGGCTGGACTTGTGGGGTATCGCAACTGCTGAGCTCTGATACCACTCTGTAACACCCTCAGAATCGGACCTATGCAAGTTTTAGCGAAACCCGCCAAACCCGCATAGAAACGATTCAAAGGTGCCCACCAGGTACTTTCGTGCGGGTGGAAAACGAAGTAATAACATTACACAACAGTCCCCGATGGGACCCACAGAACAGATATATACAACAGCGACTCAACGAGTCAAGAATACAGATATAATATACAAAGATTCAAATCACCTTGAAAACGATAGAGCGTCCGACTACGGACAAGATGCAAATGGGGCTAAGAGCCCTGAAGAATAACCAATGGCGTCCATAACCCTGCCCAGGCCAAGCCGGAAGGGTAACCCTGCTAACGGCGTCGATCTCAAAAACTGCTTAAACAAAAAGGGGTGCCGACAAAGGGCAAAGGAAAAAGAGGAGCGTCAGTACTGAGGCCAGTACACGGCGAGGCTAGAATTCGGCGGTCCTCGCCTACGTAGGTATGGTGGACTGAAGCGGCAGCGGCAGCATGCACTAAACAACCTATAGAGACTCGATACAACTGTCGGCTATCAGAGAGGGGTAAGAAAGACCTATCCGGAACCAAACTGATACTAACACCAAACAAACCATCCTGGTGTTTCCCCCTCGAGCCCAAACGAGGAAGTCAACCGAGGAACTCACACAGTTGGCCGTTTTATTTATTCAGTTATCGTTGCAGCAATTACTAGTCAGATTTGGATAATCATTCTGATAAAATAAGCAGTGGGCACTTTTAGTTAATCATTCCGTTGTAGTTGCAACAATTACTAATCAGATACATTTAGCATGAGATAACCCAAAAACCCAGCAGTTGTTGGTACTTTTATTCAGCCATTCCGTTGTAGTTGCCATAATTACTAGTCAGGTACAATGGTCGCAAGCGACACTCCAAACAAGCAATTGTGGGCAGTATTATTTAGCCATTCCGTTGTAGTGAAGCTGATTACTAGTCATTATAAAGTCAAATTTATAGCACTACTTTAGTTATGCTTGTCTATGGTCGAGATACTGTGCTCCAAGTCGTCCATAACCGCGGACACGGCTTTCAAAAAGTTTTACCCGGCCGGGGTGCACCAATAGCAACACACACTCGATCAACCTCGGAAAAACCAAATCAAAACCCAACGAGGCTTTCACGACAAAGCAATCACAGGATTCAGAAATATTTCAGGGGGCCACCCCATTAAGCTACCCGCAACGAAGTAAGCAAGCTCCGAGACGGACTCAAGGTTTGGGTATACGGCTGTGAACGACTGGGAACCCAAAACTGGGCTTGTCGACACCGCGGAATCGTGTCCCGATCCTAAACAGTACAGGTGCTATCTGTCGCACAATTTAAATAAAGCAGTAAAGCATGGCATAAGTACAGGATCGTAAATAAAACCTCAAACTAGTTTGTGGCCCCAAGAAATAAGACTGAATCAAGCTCTGGCTCAGGGGGGTCCCATATACCTCCCGGATGTGGATAGCGCGATAAAGCAAGGAACAGGTATCAAGTACTCGGGGTCCTACGGGACACAAGTGGGCGTTCGGAAACCAAATATTTTCTATCACCCACCGATGCCTCTGCTTACTTCAATTTTAGTTGTTAACAGGAATTAAAGTGAACGATAAGTAAAACCATGATCATCTCCAACATCAACATGCGGCATGCTCCAACAACTGTGGTACTTGACGACACGCGACAACACTTGAGCAAGCGACTACGACGCGCAAGTCCAACTATCTACCAAACCACAGGTAATAGGATGTGTCCAAGGTAATAGATGGCTGCAAGGGATATCACGGGTACGAAAACTAGAGCATCGCAACACAGATAGCAATAGATCAACAGGAGGGAATAAATACTATAAAAGTAAGATAGGTAGAAAGGGGGGAGATGCTCGCCTGAAAACATTGTCGAAGGTTCAACCGACGATCGGGGCGAAGCTCACATCAACTCAACGGCCTTATCCGCGAAGAAGCAAAACACTAGAATAAACACCGGATGCAATATTTAATACAACGGCAGAAGATCGGCATGATGCATGTATGATGTATGACATGGCAAAGGTGCGATGCAATTAGGTCATATTAAGCGGAACCGGGGTCCCGACAATTAATTATATGGTTCAAGTTGTTTAGCTACCCCGCAATTTAAATGTTGTCTTAACATGGCAAAAGATAGCACCGGTTCGCTACACAAATTTAAATGAGGCCAATATGAGACTAGATTTGCCCGCATATGGGCCCCATATTTAATTATAAGGTGAATCGGCGTAAGGCCCCCAAACCACATGTCAAGCATGCATGCAAGATGAATGATTAAAGTGCAACAGGTTTTATATTTAGCATTTATAAAATAGGGCTCGGGAAAAAGGGGTCACACATTAGGGGGTCTCGACGAACTTGGGAGTTCCGGGGTTCGGGGTTGGTCTCAGGGTTCGACAAGGTTCGACGGGGTCGGTCTCGGATAACTGAGGTAGATCTTGTCGCATCCGGGAAGCAGGACTTGGTCGCGGCATCGGGGCACATCGGGTTCTTCCGGGTCGGTGCCGTTCTTGTCGTCGCGAAGGTCTTGTCGGGTCCCACGGGGTCGATCTTGCCGTTGCGAGGGTCTTGTCGGGCCCGCGCCATCGAGTCGGTGTTAGCGTTCGGGAGCGTTCTCGCGGCAAACTTGGCATCCTTCAGATTCGGGTCTTGGCGTAACCGGGATGGGGCTTGCCGTATCGGGGAGAAGATCTTGAAGGGTGCCGGTTCCAATTGTCGATGGCGAACTTGTTCGGTACCGGGGTTTTTCGGAGATCTTGGCACGGCGCCGGGTACGGGATCGGTCTTCGGAATCGGGGTCTCGACGCCTTTGAATCCGGAAACTTGGCGTCCGCGGCCTTCGGTCCTGTGTAGAGGTACTTGGCGTTCCCGAGCCACTGGATGACCTTGACTGATATAGTCCTCGTCTCCACTCCTTCGGGTCCCTTTATATCGGTCTTGTGTTCCGAGCGTCACTGAAGATCTTGTCGAGAAGAAAACTGGGCCCGAGAGCCACTGCAGAACTTGGTACGCACAGGGCACCTACAGGGCTAGCAAGCGAACAAAGCCCACCACAGCGACACGGCAGAGGAACAGCAAGGAGGGCGCGGGGTCCACAGGCGGTCGGGTGGAGGTGGTCGGCCATGGCGGGGCGGCGACGAGAGGCCGGCGAGACGCAGGCGGGCGGGGCCGGGCTTGAGCGGGACGGTGCGGCCTCGGGCTCGAGCGGGACGGCGCTGCCGGCGGCGCGCTGCGGCGGGGGAAGCGGGGCCGACGCGGGGAGGTGCGGGGCGGCGCCGGCCGGAGGCGGACGACGGTGAGGCGGGCTCGGGCGGCGCGGCGGAGGTGGAGCAGCGCGGACGCGAGGAGAGGGGGGGCGCGGCTCGGCGACGAGCCCTGGCCGGCGGACGTCGGCACGGGGAGGCGACGCGTGCTTCCGGGCTAGCGGAGGCCGCGGCCGGCCATGGGGCTCGATGGGGCGAAGGGTGCCGGCGAGGGGCCGCGAGGCGAGGCCGGGAAGGATGGCGGAGCGGCCGCGGCGGGGCGCAGAGGAGGGTCGGCTAGGCGGCTCGCTGGAGAAGGCGGAAGAAGGTCCGGCGAGGAGGCGGCCTGGGGAGGCGAGGAGGAGGGGAGCGAGGCGGAGGCGAGCGCCGGCGGCCGGCGGGAAGGGAGCACTGGCGGCTCGCGCTAGGGAGAGAGAGCGCCGGAGAGAGAGGAAGAATAGGGTTGGGGAGAGAGGTTGGGGAAGGAGGAGGTGAGCGACGGGCGAGGGGCGGGCTCGCCGGCGACGGAGCGGCCGGTGGCGGGGCAGCGGGCGCGCTAGGCGGCGGGGAGGAGGAACCGAGGGGGAGGAGGGCGAGCGGCGGAAGCACAGAGGAGAGAGGGGAGGAAGCGTGCGGGGGAAGGAGAGAAGGGAGAGAGAGAGCGGGGCACGCGGGGCAGGTGGGTGGTGGGGGTCGGTTGGTGGGGCCCGAGTGCAGCGGGTGAGGGTCTGGGGCAGGCGGTGGTGTGCGTGTGTGTGTTGAGAGGGAGTGGGGGTGGGCTTAGCCTAGGTGGCAGCATGGGACTGGGTGGGGGGATAGGGCCAGGTGAGGTGGCGACTCGTGATAGGAGGGGGTGAGGTGGAGGGGAGGGCTGGGTAGGTTATCTGGTAGCTTTAGGATTTAGGTTGGACCGATTATATTTCTGGGGTGGTCGTTCGGGTCGATTCGGCCCGTTCGACTGCCCCACTAAAATAATTTAATATTTTTATTTGATTAGAACAAAGCCTCTGCAAACCGATAGCAGACAAAACAAAATAATCCGGAGACCCGGTTTTGGTGTTTGAATAAAGATGGGGCGTTTAGAAAACTAATAGGTTTTTCTGCAAATAGTTTTATGCAAGCAAATGCAAGACGATGACTATGCTCAAATGCAATGTGGCATGGTGACATGAGCATGTTGTCATGATGATGCAATGCACAAAATCAACGCGATTTTCTAGTAGTGGTTTTGCGGGATGCCACATCAAGTTACACAACCAAGAGCCCCTCTTGATAGTGCGGCTATCTATCCTATAGCCCGGTCTCCCAACAACCACCTTGAGACCGGTAAAAGGAAAACCTATCAAGGCCATACCTTTGCCTTGCGCATACCGCTTGATCTTGATGACAACGCTTCAAGCTCCACCCAAGCCGGAATGCAACACTTGATCATTGTTGCTTCATGAAGACTCCTAATTTGCTTCCCCATACACCACTATGGGATAGCTTCATTAATACATGTCTTCACATTTACATTATCACCAATATGGACGGCAAGCTTCAAGTAAATGATCTTCTCGAGATGCTTATCTTGAACTTGCCTTTCTCAACCTTGATGACGATCAGCACTTGATGTCATCCTCTCATGGGCTATATAACATCTTCATTTTTGAAGCATGCCCATGGAAAGATACCTGTCCCATATAGAAAAATAAAAGGCAAATATATAATGGGTTATTTCATGATGCATAATTGACAAGGCTTACCATACCACAAGACCATGTGGTACATTCTTTATGCTTCATGTGTTGACCAAATTGAAATCACTCTTCACTCTTTGTATTGGTCAACTAAGTATCTTCTCGTGCTCCATCTTAATATCTTGAGGTACATAAGGAACTCTTCGTTTGATTACATGCTCTAAATCTTAGTCAACCATAGCTCAACTAATGAGTCTATCATGACACCGACTTAGAGCCATATATTGAATTCTTCTATTGAGATCACTCTCTCAAGATCTTGACCATATCATATTCTTCTCTTCAACTTGATGATTTTGATGCCAATACTCAAGGTATATCTTTATCTTAATGGCATCCATACTTGAATCCAACACATGGACTACAAGCATGACCTATGGAATATACCTTCATATAAAACTCAGTGAAAACATTAGTCCATAGGGATTGTCACTAATCACCAAAACCACACATAGGGGCAATTACCCTTTCAATATCCCCCCTTTTGGTAATTGATGACAATCACAACAAGAGGGTTTATATAATGAATATTAGAAACAAGTACGCAGCTTATCCGAGAATAAGTTGTATATAAGAGGTTGTATTTGATATGGTTAAGTAACAAAAAGATACTAGCCCATATCAAAACCGATTCTACTCACGTAAACTACAACTAATGCAGGAGATGTGAGTAGAACCAACATATATAGAGCAAACTCCCCCAAAATATATGCATGTGTGATAATCTTGAATTTCATTGCATACATTGTCAAGCATAACCTTTGGGAGAGTTTCCACTATATATACAACCATGCAAAACATAATAAATATGAAATGCATGAAAGGCAAACACTTAAGAACAAACCAATCTTGAGTAGAAAACCATTTCCCTTAAATCCCTGTAAACTTCTCCCCCATTGACAACAGTTGCCAAAATGGATAACAAGGTTAGAAGGACAATATAGTATGAGTTCCTACACAAGGTGTGCATTACTCGTAATATGAGTGAAATCACATGCACATATCCAATGACGAACACTTGGAGGAGATCAAACTATATTGAGGATCAAGGATTGCTAAAGGGATAACAAGGTGAAGGAACTTCAACGGATGAAGCAAGCAATCAAAAGATCCAAATAATCAAATGGAAAAATAGTGCGCTAAGTGAAATAAGGAAGCTTCCCAAGGTTCGTGCAAAAATTAGTTGTTTCATTTGAATACAATATGCACAAACATGGAATCCTCACTCCCTCTATATTATTTAGAACACAACCAAGATACAAGGATTAGATATAAACCAATACACTTGTCAAGACAAGCTTAAGTCCAAAAGAAACCAAATATGAGATATGAGTGTGTGAAGACGCAATAAAAGTAAACCAAGAACTAATAAATCAAGACCTTACCAAAACCATTAAAAATCAAGATGATAATAGTGATGGTCGGAAAAGAGCGAGCATATCAAGGCGAGTGATTAACACTCTCATGTATATAAGTTTCTAAGAGAAAAAACATGAGAATAATCCACAAAGAAACATCGACACATAAGAGGTTAATAAAAATAATACATGATATCCAAGCGGAAGTCATAAGATATACCAAAAATAATATTTTTCTTAAGTGCATATATAGCCCATGGCTCTATTTTAGCTTATGGTATATCAATGAACTTCACCAAAGAAAAACAAAAATCTCAAAACCATCACAACTAACACTAAGAGAACTAATGCTAGTTGGGATATTTTGAGAAAGGCAACAAGTATCAAAAGGAACGATTCAATGCAATTTCAACAATATTGCACATGAGAGTACCTTGAGGAGTTGATATGCAATAAATTGCTAGAAGGCATATTTGGAATTGGTGAATCATGAACATGATTTTATATACTCCCCATTATATGCATTATCTCAAATTACTCACATAATCAATAAGGATACAGAAGTCTTTCAAAGATAATTGCAAGAATCAAACATTTACAAACAAATAATTCATGTCAAGATTCAACCTACAAGAGATTGGATGGAAGAATAGTATGCATGAATAAGATACTTGTTACCGAGATAGCAATGGTATGATGTAGTAGATAAGAATTTTTAGATCATTCTAGCTTGGCTCCATGTCACATCCCAAATTTTAGATTTGGTCTTACATATCATTCATAGCATTGCATCATATCTTTCCATGCAAAACCATCGAATAGAAAGGTTCGGCGGAACGCCACCTTCAAAACCCTATTTTGTTTCGCTACGAGTTTCCTACGGGAGGCTTTAGAGAGACTTGCAACAACCATCCCTGTAGGTTCGAGTTTTCACTCAAACTTCGACTGAAGGTTGTGACCCTCGACGATACGAACCCGTAGGCGCGAGAATCACTCCAATCGGAGTTCGTATGCAAAAGACTCGGACGTTTTAGTAAACCGCCGGAAAACGGTCCGAAAATCCGGACCGATTTCCGAGTTCTAGAACAGTTCTGGACCGAATTGGGGTAGAACTCGTGCGAGAGGGCCACAAAAGGACCCCACCAGGGCCTCGGTTCCCGTGCCCTACCCCGCCGCCTCGACCGCCCGCCTCCTGCCCCGCGACCGCGCGCGCGTCCCGAGGATCGCCGCCGCCGCCGCCCTCCGGCCCACCACCGCCGTCGCCGCCCGGTACGCCACCGCCGCCTCTCCCTATTCCCGCGCCGCGCCGCCGGCCACCGCGCCGCCGCCGCCCTGGTGCGCCGCCGCCAGCGCGCCTTGCTTCGCGTGCGCGCATGCATGCGTGCGCGCATGCATGCGTACACATGCACTATCGCGCGCCGTTTTGCGTCGCGCCGTTTTGACCGTTTTACGTCGCGCCATTGACGATATTGAACCGCCCGTAGTTGACCGTGTGCGTCCGTGCAGGAAGAACCACGTCGCCGGATTCGATCGCCACCGCCGTCCGGAGCTCGCCGCGCCTTCCGGAGTCCGTTTCGCCATCCGTTTCCGGTAAGACAGCAGCCACCGTCAGATCTCAGATCAGCGGCTTAGATCGTTCGTTAACTGGTCAGCATCTCAGGCGTTGACTAGTCAGACGCCCAGTCAGCGCCCAGTCAGCAGACGAGTTGACCAGTCAATCAGACACAGTTGACTGGGTCAATTTCGTTAATCCCTTTAGTTGGCAGATTTCGGTAGAATCTTGTAAATTGCGTAGTAATTCAACCACTTGGCCAAAAAATGCAAATAAAATATGTACGCGTTCAGTGAGTCGTGTAGAATCTCTCTGTAGCTTTGGTTCAGACTTTTACTGTCAAGTTTGGTACAGTTTAATCAAACTAGTTAGTGGCCTTTTCGGAGTAATAAATTCGTAGAAAAAGATCCGTAGCTCCAAAAATCGCGTGTGATATGTCCCTGAACTCGTGTGAACGAGGGGAATCTCATCATGAATTAAAAAGGTAGGCTTACAGTAAAAACTTCTGCAGTATTTGTCTAATGACTTTCTGCAGTGTTTTAATTACTCGGGGAGTTCTATAAATCCTTTTCGAGTAATTCCAATTGGTACTGTTTCTAATCAGCGATGCCTTTGCGGTAGAATATTTCCAAGATTTTACAAACAGTATACTACCGGTAGTGAATTATTTAAGTTCTAGCTCTAGTTGTGAGCATTACTTTTGTCTATTAGTTTTCCTAGCGCTAAAACTATTTTTTCATGCATGCAATCGGTAGTGTTATGTTATAGGATGTTGTGGTGCAGCTGTAGCACCAATTCACTTGCCGTTCTTGCATTCATGCATCATACTTGTTGCATATGTTGTGTATTGTTTGTTTATGAATGCGATTGTGTCGTGTAGATTGTGCTGAGTGCAACGCTTGTTCGTGTGAGGATTGTGCTCCAGACCGCTACAACCAAGGCAAGTAGATGCTACTTTGTTCATGAATATCGTCCTACTATTTTCTATGCATTGTCGTGTATTTTGTAGATGCATGTGTAGGATGATACTATCGCTATGCTATGTCCTATTATGTGGTAGGACCCTCTTTGTAGATGAACCACCATTGGTAGATGTGCTTAGCCATGCTATGTTGAACGAGGGCTGGGTTACATCATTGACACTTGTTTTCTCAAAGTAATGGTTTGTGAAAACTAAAACAACTTAATCAATGAACCCCCTGGGTGTGATGGTATTGATAAATTTTGGTGGTTTCATTGCGGAAAGGCACCCAGGTATCAAGAGAGAATGATTGGCTTCTTTATTGTGTAGCTTACGTGTACAACCATGTGCCAATAATGGAATGGGCGGTTGGTTGGACTTAGTAGGTTGTGGTAACTCGAACCCGCGTATCCAGAGATGTAGAATTTTGGTAGGTTGGACCGGTGCGCGTCGGGATTGAGGAGCTACTTCCCGAACAGTCTCTTCTTGGTCTTCTCCCTATCATCACCCAAAATGAGAGTGATGGTACGAGCTGGGCTGGCCAAGTCACATGGGTAAAGTGTACTAACCTCTGCAGAGTGTATAATCTAATCGATTAGCCGTGTCCCCGGTTATGGACATCTGAGTTGCTAGATATTGATTCCATGACATGTTTCTCGCTCATTCTAATTTCATAATTGCTTTAACATTGTTGGGTTAACTTAATTGGGTTCTTTTCAAAGAAAATCAAAAACTGTTTATGAAAGTAGGACAAATGTATTTGCAAATGCAAGCCAGACACAGCTCCACTTGCCAGATATGCATGTAGATGTTAGTACTATTGTCTCCATTACTAGCTCTACTTGCCATACATTCCATGTATTGACCCTTCGGGGCTGCTACGTTTCATGTTGCAGGTTATTCCGATTCTGATTGATCGTTATAGGCCACGGTACACCACTCGGCACTTGTTCACTTGTGGGCAATTTGAAGATTGGAGATTTTATTCGTTTTTGTTTCTACCTGAATAATTTGAGCTAGCTTTATGCTAAGCTTTCATTGTAATAATGGTACTCTCAATCTTTGTAGATCATGATACACGGTTATTTGCTATGATTATCTATCTTACTCTATTGTGGGCCAATGAACCGATCCAGGGATTGGCATGTCACATAGAGGCCACGGTCTTTTCAGAACCGGGGTGTCACAGGATGGTATCAGAGCCCGTGTGTCGACTGTAGGATCGTGACCTAGGATTGGATTAGGAAGCCATAGAATTACTAAGTCTATATTAACTCTGTCTTTCCTCTTATGCCTTTCACCCTCGTAAATTCTTACCATATGCTATTCTCACACTTTCCTCTTTTACTTGATAGATGGGAGACGTCAGGACTGAGTATGTCACCATGGAGTCACCAAGGCCCTTTGCAAGGCAGTTAGCTCAGCTCTCGCAGTCATTGGGATTGCCGCTGCCTATGTTCAAGGGAAGAAGGCTGTACACCTATGGATATGGAGAGGATGCATGGGAGATCACTACCTTCATATTCAGAGATGCCGCCTTGCCAAACCCCGCGCACTTGGTCTACACCAAGACATACTGCAACTGGGGACTTGGAATCAACTTGGCCGTACATGAAGCCCTGTCTCGCCAGTGCCACTATGTCCGACACCTACTGCCTGCAGATTCACCTTACCGTGACTATGGAAGGCGTGATGAAGAAGGGAACATTGTGATTACCCCGGGCGACAGGAACAACATGCCGCCCCGTCGGAGGCACATAGAGGACATGGAAAGAGAGAATGGAGCTCTAGCAGAGAAGGTGAGGATGTTGAAGGAGATTGCAGACTTTACTAGCAATGGAATGGTGGTCCAAGGACAGGAAATAGACACTTTGCATGAAGCTGTGGGAGTTCTGGAGACTGCCCTGATAGCCAGAGATGAAACCATAGCACATCTTCATGGCACTGTGCAAGAGAATGCCCAGAACATACAACAATTGCAAGGGACCGTCCAGGAAAGGGACCAAACCATTGAAGCTATGACAACCCAGATTGCCGCTCTCCAAGCACAGCTGAATCCACCCTCTGATGATGACAATGGAGAGGATGGCAACAATGGGGATGATGATGACAGTGGAGATGATGATGATGATGAGGACGAGGAAGATGATGATGGAGACGAAGATGGTGGAGGAGATGAAGCTGTTGCTGTAGCAGCTGAAGATGAAGAAGAAGAGGAGGATCCCGAAGAGGTGGAGTATGAGGTCTCAAGTGATGGTTCAGGAGAGGTGTACACTCCGCCGCCATGGTTGTACCGCGAGCCGAAGCGCCAACGCATGACCGCAAGGACCTACCTCAATCTCTTCAAGAAGTAGATAGAAGTCCACCAATTAGTCCACGTTAGGAGAATTCGTTAGGATTAGTCTCGATCGTTGTGAAGCTTAGTTCGTGTTAGTTTAAAAGTGTTTAGTTTCTTATTTGTGTACTCCAATATTCCAGGAATTATTTGTGCAAATTTTAATGAAAGAGTTATGGCAATTTGGTTATCATCTGTGTGTTTTTCGCTGCAGTTTTTCTGCTGATACAGCAGTACTGCGCTATTTTTCATATTGTTCTGGTAACTCCGAAAAATCTGAAAAAAATTGGGCTGATGCGAAACTCTCTGTGCCATATGCACAAAAATTGGCTAATTTTTCTGACAAGTTTAAGTCAGGCGGAAAAATTCGTGAACGCTGCTGGACTGTTCTGGCAGAATTGCTGTTTTGTTGATTAGTTGATCTATTGTTTAGTTAACCATTGCCAACTCTTGCAAAACTATTTCAGTAGGTATATACTGCTAGGACAACACCTGGGATGTTGCTGGACCGCTTGTTTGTTGATGTGTTGCTTGCTTGTGATTGTCTGCTATTGTTTGTTGTTGGTTGATCATATGCATGGGTAGAATCCTATTATCGTAGTTGATTCTTTCTAAACTTACCTATGCTGAACCGCAGATGCCTCCTCGCCGCCAACCCACTGAGGTGGAGCAGCTCATGGCAGCTCAGGCACAGCTGACCCAAGTGATGACCCAGTTCATGGCGAATCAGAACAACAACAATGGAAACAATCAGCCTCAAGGAGATGCTCTCACCAGATTTGTGAGGTTAAGGCCAACTAAGTTCTCTACTGCAACGGAACCAATGGTTGCTCTCGACTGGTTCCGTTCAGTCAACAAGGATCTAATAACTGTCGGATGCATTGATGCTGAGAAGGTGAGGTTTGCCGCTCACCTACTGGAGGGACCAACCGCCTCTTGGTGGGACACATTTCAGATCACCCACCCGCTGGATACCGTGACTTGGGCAATGTTTGAGGAAGGTTTCAGGACCAACCACGTGTCTTCAGGAGTTCTGAGCCTGAAGAGTAAGGAGTTCCGCAACTTGCGCCAAACCAATCATTCCGTGGCCGAGTACATTGAGGAGTTCAACAACCTGTCCCATTATGCACCTGAGGATGTTGACACTGATGCCAAAAGGAGAGAGAGATTCCTGGATGGCCTCAGTGATGAGCTTTCAGTACAGCTACTTGTGGTTTATTGCCCCACTTTCCAGGAGCTTATGGACAAGGCCAGAATCTTGGAGGGAAAGCACAAGCAAGTGGAGAACCGCAAGAGAAAGAACAACAATCACCACTCTGGTTCACACCACAAGACTCGCACTTCATATGATGGATACTCCAAGCATGGAGGAAGTGACCATGGGAGCCATGACCGCCGCGATGGGCATCGTCATGACAACCATAGGATCAGCCACCACAACCACAAGGGAGGACACTCTCACCACTCTGGAGGACACGGTGGACATGACCGCAACCGTGATCGCAACTTCGTGAAGAAGGATCTGAGTGAGGTGGCGTGCTTCAAGTGCAAGCAGAAGGGACACTATGCTGACAACTGTCCGGAGAGGAAAGGACTCAAGCCAACCAACGGCGAGAAGGCCACAGTGAACCACATGAATGTGGAGGAGATTCCAGATGAGCCTGACCTTGTGATTGGTAAGTTCCCAATCAACACTTACCCTGCACTTATACTTTTCGATACTGGTGCATCGCATTCATTCATATCAAGGGCATTTGTGGATAAGTATAAGTTACCTACTGAGTCTATGAAGAGGTCTATTAGAGTGAGTTCACCTGGAGGAGATATGATAGCTAGTGCGGGATGCCGCGATTTAACTGTGAGGATTGGAACACACAACTTCAGTGCACATTTGGTAGTGTTGGAATCACAGGGATTAGATGTCATTCTGGGTATGGATTGGATGTCTATGCATGGGGGACACATAGATTGTGCACAGCGAGCTGTTTCACTCAAAACCCCGGATGGTAAGAGGATTAGATTCAAGTCGGCTGCACGACCGAGAAAGTGTAAGTTGAATTCTCTTAAGGGGGTTAGCATGGATACTGTGCCAGTGATTAGGGATTACCCCGACGTGTTCCCGGAAGAGCTGCCAGGTATGCCACCTGACAGAGATGTAGAGTTTCTTATCGACCTGCTGCCGGGAACAGGACCAATAGCAAAGAAACCATATAATATGGATGTCGATGAGCTGAAGGAATTGAAGAAACAGTTGAAGGAGCAGCTGGAAAAGGGATTCATTCAGCCTAGTGCGTCGTCATGGGGAGCACCTGTTCTGTTTGTGGAGAAGAAAGACAGCACCAAGAGATTAGTGGTGGACTATCGTTCGCTGAATGAAGTAACCATCAAGAACAAGTACCCTCTGCCTAACATAAATGATTTGTTTGATCAACTGGAAGGAGCAAAGGTGTTCAGCAAGATTGATCTGCAATCTGGCTAATTTCAATTGAAGATCCGGGAGGAGGATGTACCGAAAACCGCCTTCACCACTAGGTATGGTTTATATGAGTATACAGTTATGTCTTTTGGGCTAACGAATGCCCCGGCATACTTCATGACCATGATGAACAAGGTATTTATGGAGTATTTGGACAAGTTCGTGTTGGTGTTTATTGATGACATACTGATATATTCCAAGGATGATGCTGAGCATGAGAAACATCTGAGGATGATTATGGAGAAGCTGAGAGAACACAAGCTGTATGCCAAATTCAGCAAGTGTGAATTCTGGCTTAACACTGTTGGGTTTCTTGGACACGTAGTGTCAGGAGAAGGAATTGCTGTTGATCCAAACAAGTGACTGCAGTAACAGAGTGGGAAGCGCCCAAGAATGCATGAGAGATTCGAAGCTTTTTGGGACTTGCTGGATATTACCGGAGGTTCATAGAAAACTTTTCTAAGATTGGTAAGCCGATGACTGAACTTCTGAAGAAGGAGAGGAAGTTTGAATGGTCAGACGTATGTGAAGCCAGCTTCCAGGAACTGAAGCGTCGACTAGTAACTGCGCCTGTTCTGTGTTTACCAGATCTTCAGAAGGATTTCCAAGTGTACTGCGATGCTTCTCGACAGGGACTTGGGAGTGTGCTGATGCAAGATGGGAGAGTAGTGTCATATGCCTCGCGACAACTCAAGCACCATGAGAGGAATTACCCCACACACGACTTGGAGTTAGCATCAGTGGTTCATGCACTCAAGGTATGGAGGCATTACTTAATGGGAAAACACTATGATGTGTACACCGACCACAAGAGCCTGAAGTACATATTTACACAGAAGGAACTGAACATGAGACAAAGGAGATGGTTGGAACTTATCAAGTACTATGATATGAATCTACAGTACCACCCAGGAAAGGCCAATGTAGTAGCTGATGCTCTGAGCCGGAAGGTTTATGCCAATGGATTGACAATTGGTGAATTGCCTGAGGACTTGTGCAAGCAATTCAAGGACCTTAGACTGTAGGTAGTATCTGAAGGATATTTGGCTACAATGGAAGTCCAACCGACGCTACAGGACATGATCATAAGGGCTCAAGTAGGAGACAAGGAAATAGATGAGATAAAGGAAAAGATGAAGGAGAATCGGGAAAAGGATATCCGCGAGGATGAACATGGTACCTTGTGGTATGGAGATCGTTTGTGTGTGCCCAGCGACCCTGAGATAAGGGAGTTGATTCTGCAGGAGGCTCATAACTTGCCATACTCCATACATCCGGGCAACACAAAGATGTATATGGACTTGAAGAGCAGATTTTGGTGGAACAATATGAAGGGAGATATCGCCAAGCATATTGCCCTATGTGATGTATGCAGCCGAGTGAAGGCAGAACACCAGAAGCCAGCAGGATTGCTACAACCACTGCCCGTGCCAGATTGGAAGTGGGATAGATTGGGGATGGATTTTATCACAGGACTGCCCAGGACCCGGTCAGGATATGACTCTATTTGGGTAGTGGTCGACCATTTGACCAAGGTAGCCCACTTTATACCGGTAAAGATGACCTATACGAGTGCAAAGTTGGCCAAGAATTACATGGACAAGATTGTGTGCCTACACGGAGTTCCCAAGAGTATCGTATCTGACAGAGGCACCCAATTTACCTCGCACTTCTGGCGCCAGCTGCACGATTCACTTGGTACTAGACTAGAGTTTAGCACAGCGTTTCACCCACAGACTGATGGACAGACCGAGAGGGTGAATCAGATTTTGGAGGACATGCTGAGAGCTTGCGCCTTGGCTCATGGATCCAGTTGGGATGAGAATTTGCCGTATGCGGAGTTTTCCTACAACAACACCGCCGCCGCCGCCCTCCGGCCCATCGAGGATCGCCGCCGCCGCCGCCCTCCGGCCCACCGCCGCCGCCGCCGCCCTCCGGCCCACCGCCGCCGCCGCCGCCCTCCGGCCCACCGCCGCCGGCCGCCCCCATCGCCGTCGTCGCCGCCCGGTACGCCACCGCCGCCTCTCCCTATTCCCGCGCCGCGCCGCCGCCTGTGCCGTCGCCGGCCACCACGCCGCCGCCGCCCTGGTGCGCCGCCGCCGCCTTGCGCCGCCGCCAGCGCGCCTTGCTTCGCGTGCGCGCATGCATGCGTACACATGCACTATCGCGCGCCGTTTTGCGTCGCGCCGTTTTGACCGTTTTACGTCGCGCCGTTGACGATCTTGAACCGCCCGTAGTTGACCGTGTGCGTCCGTGCAGGAAGAACCACGTCGCCGGATTCGATCGCCACCGCCGTCCGGAGCTCGCCGCGCCTTCCGGAGTCCGTTTCGCCATCCGTTTCCGGTAAGACAGCAGCCACCGTCAGATCTTAGATCAACGGCTTAGATCGTTCGTTGACTGGTCAGCATCTCAGGCGTTGACTAGTCAGACGTCCAGTCAGCGCCCAGTCAGCAGACGAGTTGACCAGTCAATCAGACACAGTTGACTGGGTCAATTTCGTTAATCCCTTTAGTTGGCAGATTTCGGTAGAATCTTGTAAATTGCGTAGTAATTCAACCACTTGGCAAAAAAATGCAAATAAAATATGTACGCGTTCAGTGAGTCGTGTAGAATCTCTCTGTAGCTTTGGTTCAGACTTTTACTGTCAAGTTTGGTACAGTTTAATCAAACTAGTTAGTGGCCTTTTCGGAGTAATAAATTCGTAGAAAAAGATCCGTAGCTCCAAAAATCGCGTGTGATATGTCCCTGAACTCGTGTGAACGAGGGGAATCTCATCGTGAATTAAAAAGGTAGGCTTAAATTAAAAACTTCTGCAGTATTTGTCTAATGACTTTCTGCAGTGTTTTAATTACTCGGGGAGTTCTATAAATCCTTTTCGAGTAATTCCAATTGGTACTGTTTCTAATCAGCGATGCCTTTGCGGTAGAATATTTCCAAGATTTTACAAACAGTATACTACCGGTAGTGAATTATTTAAGTTCTAGCTCTAGTTGTGAGCATTACTTTTGTCTATTAGTTTTCCTAGCGCTAAAACTATTTTTTCATGCATGCAATCGGTAGTGTTATGTTATAGGATGTTGTGGTGCAGCTGTAGCACCAATTCACTTGCCGTTCTTGCATTCATGCATCATACTTGTTGCATATGTTGTGTATTGTTTGTTTATGAATGCGATTGTGTCGTGTAGATTGTGCTGAGTGCAACGCTTGTTCGTGTGAGGATTGTGCTCCAGACCGCTACAACCAAGGCAAGTAGATGCTACTTTGTTCATGAATATCGTCCTACTATTTTCTATGCATTGTCGTGTATTTTGTAGATGCATGTGTAGGATGATACTATCGCTATGCTATGTCCTATTATGTGGTAGGACCCTCTTTGTAGATGAACCACCGTTGGTAGATGTGCTTAGCCATGCTATGTTGAACGAGGGCTGGGTTACATCATTGACACTTGTTTTCTCAAAGTAATGGTTTGTGAAAACTAAAACAACTTAATCAATGAACCCCCTGGGTGTGATGGTATTGATAAATTTTGGTGGTTTCATTGCGGAAAGGCACCCAGGTATCAAGAAAGAATGATTGGCTTCTTTATTGTGTAGCTTACGTGTACAACCATGTGCCAATAATGGAATGGACGGTTGGTTGGACTTAGTAGGTTGTGGTAACTCGAACCCGCGTATCCAGAGATGTAGAATTTTGGTAGGTTGGACCGGTGCGCGTCGGGATTGAGGAGATACTTCCCGAACAGTCTCTTCTTGGTCTTCTCCCTATCATCACCCAAAATGAGAGTGATGGTACGAGCTGGGCTGGCCAAGTCACATGGGTAAAGTGTACTAACCTCTGCAGAGTGTATAATCTAATCGATTAGCCGTGTCCCCGGTTATGGACATCTGAGTTGCTAGATATTGATTCCATGACATGTTTCTCGCTCATTCTAATTTCATAATTGCTTTAACATTGTTGGGTTAACTTAATTGGGTTCTTTTCAAAGAAAATCAAAAACTGTTTATGAAAGTAGGACAAATGTATTTGCAAATGCAAGCCAGACACAGCTCCACTTGCCAGATATGCATGTAGATGTTAGTACTATTGTCTCCATTACTAGCTCTACTTGCCATACATTCCATGTATTGACCCTTCGGGGCTGCTACGTTTCATGTTGCAGGTTATTCCGATTCTGATTGATCGTTATAGGACACGGTACACCACTCGGCACTTGTTCACTTGTGGGCAATTTGAAGATTGGAGATTTTATTCGTTTTTGTTGCTACCTGAATAATTTGAGCTAGCTTTATGCTAAGCTTTCATTGTAATAATGGTACTCTCGATCTTTGTAGATCATGATACACGGTTATTTGCTATGATTATCTATCTTACTCTATTGTGGGCCAATGAACCGATCCAGGGATTGGCATGTCACATAGAGGCCACGGTCTTTTCAGAACCGGGGTGTCACACTCCAGTTATCATGTGGTGACAACACTTTCCTTATAGACGAGACAAGCATCCATTGCATCTTCAATGTACCTAAAACAACATTCAAGTACATCTTGGTCCCCAAACTTATTGGGTCCAAAGAGGTTAGAATAACCACAACACATAGGATACACTCCATAAAACTATGTGCATATTTAGGATGAAATTTGAATTTCATGCACATATTAGCCATTTAAGGATTTGATGGAGTATACCCTATATATTGGATCAAAGAAAGCAAAACATGATATAAGATATACATTTATTAAACAAGCATGCACGAGACTTTCAAGATCCAATGAAGATATACTTTGGATAAATCACCAAAAATATTCAAGAAGGCATACAAGGTGTGACAAAACACATTTGTTGTCCAAACTATATCAAAGAATCAAATCAACACAAGATTTGTTCAACAAAGTTCAACAAATGAACCGAGCAAAAACTATTAAGCATGAAAGATGAAATAAAAACACAAATGCCTAAAGATTTATCTCATTCAAGAAAATAAAATAGAGAATAAAGAATGGGATAACAAACTCCCAAAAGATCAAGGTTTCAACAAATAAACCAAACCCTTAACACTTCTCACAATGGCACAAGGTTCTGAGAAGAAAAGGTTTGTCTTCCACTAAAACACAATTGATAATAAACAAAAACATCATCAAAGAGATGTTCAAAAGCCAAGGAAGACAATGGGAGCCACACCAAAATTTTGGAAATAAAGTAAGGCAATAAGAGGTTAACTCCAAAGTGAATATGATCCACAAATGCTACCACACACAAGTATATCAATTGTCGAAGACAACGAGTGTATTCGAATATATTTCCGGTGGTATATTGCATAGATATTTAAGATAAATCTTCACAATAAAAAGCATAGGATAAAAATAAAAAGATTAAGCAGTATGCAAAGATAGAGATTCTTGATAGCTTCAACTAGTCACAAAATCATGCAAAGCAATGATTAGAATAACTTGAAGCAAATGGTATCCCAAATAAGATATAGAGATATGTATTTGAGAAAGACCACACCAAGAATTTCTTACTAAAAAAGATCAAAAATACGAGCAATAAAAGCTTCTAACAAAAATATGACCTTGTTTGAGCCAACATGCCACCTAGAAACAAGATGATCGACAATATCAACTCTAAGTGGCACTACCTCATATGTTCACATTTCCTAGGATTATGATATGCAAAAGAAGCATATTACTCCCCCATAATGTGATATCCATTTTTTGTTATAAGAGTCAAAACAACCTCGACTAGAGATAATTAATGGACATTTAGAATTTGAATTTCTCATGAGTATGGTACACCACATAGTGACTAGATAAGCTTACAATATCAATACTAAGTGGTAGTACTCATGTACACATATTTTAAGGTTTGAGAGATGCGCGAGGAATGTCACTCCCCCAAAATGGGATGTTCCATTAACCACTCTAAAAGAGCCAAATAAGATATCATCAAGATGCATTAGAGGCTCAAAATAAAACACACGAGTAAATGATGTGCCAAACACCTAGACATACTTGAATACACAAAATAATCAAGCATGAGGCACACCAAATACAAACACATACTTGGTACAAAACCAAAACATGTAAAGGGGCAAGTAACTTATAATATAAATGAGTTAAGTACAAGTTACCGTGAAGAGGCACATTGGATAAGATAGGGAAATAATAATCCTTAGGACTTGTCTTGATCAAATATAACATATGAAGATCCCTTAATTCTTCAT
Organism: Avena sativa; assembly: GCA_916181665.1. Lineage (NCBI taxonomy): Eukaryota > Viridiplantae > Streptophyta > Magnoliopsida > Poales > Poaceae > Avena > Avena sativa. The sequence goes on along the minus strand of OV702281.1, from coordinate 381,417,685 downwards.
GAGTTAGCCAAGTCTCCAATGCCCTCCATAAACACCTATTGATCAAGTTTGAGCTAGTTGGTACCCAACCAAGTTGGGTCCTAAGAGGTTAGTCATAATAGGCTTGGCAACCCAAATGGTTCTTTTCTTGACACCACTTTGAGTTCCAACAAACTTGGCAAACACATCACCATCATTATCCTTCCTAAGAGAATAATCATCACCAATCATGATAGGGTTAGATAAGGTACCATTTGAACATGAAGAAGCAAAGTGCCCCTTCACACGACATATGTAGCAACAAGTGCTCCCCTTTCTCTTCTTCATTGATTTCTTGGCTTGGGGAGCATTATCTTGATTCTTCTTTGGAAGTGGCCTAACTTCAAATTGGGCTTTACCTTGAACTTGTGGCCGCTTCCCTTGTTGCTTCTCACTCAAGTGCTTTTTCTTCAATGGACAAGATCTTACATGATGTCCTTCAACCTTGCACTTGAAGCAAGTAATCTTGGCCAAATTCTTGACTTGGTCTTGGACCTTCTTCTTGTTGCTCTTGGACTTGTTCTTTTCATTGGAGTTGAATCCAAGTCCACTTTTATCATTTTAGGATTTTTGTACACTCAAAATATTATCGAGTGTGGATTTCCCTTCATGACTCTTTTCCAAGTCTTTCTTCAAAGAAGTGACTTGGGCCTTGGGCTCTTTGATTTCCTCTACATGGTTGGTAGAAATATAGGTACTAGAGGAAGTAGAAGCTTCATTGTTAGAGCAACAAGGCAAAGCAAGTAATCCAACACAAGGTTTATCACTAGTATGACTAGAAGGATCACTAGGACTAGCACATGGCAAAATAGCATTTTGAGTAGAAGTTGTGCTAATGTCCAAAAGAGGCTCACAAGATGTTACCTTGGTAATACTTGCCTCACGAGCTAACTTTAGCCCATTATGGGAGATTATAAGATCATTGTGAGAGCCCGAGAGATTTTCATGACTTTCTTCCAATATCCTATACTTGCTAGTTAGCAACTCAAGTTGAGCCCTTAGCTCAACGTTCTCCTTTAGGGTAGATGCTTCACAAGAAGTATAGTTAGTAGCACAAGCATCATTAATGGAATTTTCCTTTTCAAGCTCATAAGATTCAAGTTTTTGTGTGAGGAGACAATTAGTGTGCTTCTCCTCGGCAAGCTCTTGCTTAAGGAGATTGAATCTCCGACTCCCATCATCAAGTTGGAAATTCAACTCCTCTATGATTCCCGTTTGTTTAGTTATGGTGTCCATAACGTGTTTGAGACAAGTAACGACCTTATTATTACCACGAAGAGAGGTACACAAAAAAGTCAACTCAAGCAAGAGAGCACTAGTATCCTCATCAATGTCATCATCACTATCATAATTATCATTGCTATTATATTTACAAGATATATTGGGATCCAAAGTAGGAGATACCTTTGATCCTCTTGCCATAAGGCACATGTGAGCACGAGAGGATGAAGATGAGGTTATTCTTGAATATTCATTCATGATCATGTCTTGCTCCATAGAATGTTTGATTTCCTCTACATTGTTAGATAAACAACTAGAGAAAATAGAAGCATTTTGTTCATGGGAACAAGGCAAATCAAGCATATCAACTACACTAATACTCAAATAATTTCTAGATGATATACAAGGACTAGCAACACAAGGGGATATATCATCATTGTTGCAAGAAGTGCTTAAGTCCAAACTCACTACACTATTATCATTTATAGAATAAGAATCATTGGTGTAAAGAGAAACACTACCATCATCACATATGATCTTTCCACTCACCATGCCATTACCTTGTGACTTGTCACATGTAAGTGAAGTCGAAAGAATTGAAATCTCATTGCGGCCGGAGGTGGAAGCAACTTGGAGCTCTTCATGATGTGAGGGAGAAGAGAGATCCTTGGAGATACCACTAACCCTATGAGAAATGGACCCACCAAATATTTCTTTAAGCTTGGTCCACATCTCATGAGATGACTTGCGCTTTATAATCGTCAAGAACAAATTAACTGTGGGGCTCAAGGAGAAAATAATCTCATTAGATACTTGAGCTCTGAGATGTAAATTTTTCTCATCCTCTAAAGATAGATTTTGAGGATCCATAGGAGGAGAAAAACCTACATCTAGAAATCTCTCAATATTTGGACACAAGGTCCAAAGATTATATAGCAAGAAATTTCTCCACAAAGCATAATTTGTGCCATCAAAGATAATTGTGTCATTATGCACTATACTACTAGCCGACATCTTTACACTCTAGGCGGTGAAGCCTAAACAAGGAGAGACCTTGCTCTGATACCAATTGAAAGGATAGAGATGTCGCCTAGAGGGAGGGTGAATAGGCAATTTCAAAACTATTACGATTTTGGCTTGATAGAATGCAGAATTAAACTAACGTTTATTTTACAAGCACAAAACCTAAATACACTAGGATTAACTAAGTGCACCAAGAACAAGTTAAGCTAAGCAAGATAGCACAAGATAAATATACCACAAGTGATAATCAAGATATAAGTACTTCAAGATCAATGGATATCATAAGGAAAGTAAGCTCGGGTATAGAGATAACCGAGGCACGCGGAGATGAAGATGTATTCCCGTGTTCCCTTACAAGTAAGGTACGTCACGTTGGAGAGGTGTGGGATTCCACGAAGGATTTCCCAACGCCACGAAGGCTCACCTTCTTCTCCGAGTCTATCCCACGAAGGAATAGACCCTTTCCTTATGGCTAGATTTTCCTCCACTCCGGAGATGGCAAGCTCCACAACCACTTCACAAGCTCCACGAAGGAGAAGCCCGGGTGTCTTCACAATCTTCTACGAAGAGGACACCGCGGAACCAACCGCCAAGACAACTAGGAGGTCACCCTCCAAGAGTAACAAGCTCACGGTCTCTCACTCGAACAAATCGTAATGGAGAGCTCAACACTTAGGCAAGAATGCAAAGCAAGACCACCAAGGGTGCTCAAATCCTTCACTCTCAAATGCCACCAAAGAAAAAAGTGCTAGGGAGGAATTAGAGAGGAAGAACAATGGTGGAAGTCAACCAATGACTCCAAGATCTAGATCCAATGGGTTCCCCTCACTTAGAGGAGGAATTTATTGGTGGGGATTGTAGATCTAGATCTCCTCTTCCAAAGTCCTCAAAAAGATGCAAGAATCATAGGAGGGAAGGGGGAGGAAGCAAGCTCAAGAGGTTCAACAACGGAGGTCAATTTCGTGGTCAAGAACACCTTGAAACGTTGGGGGAAGAACCCCCTTTTATAGTGGAAAGCAAATATGGCCGTTAGGATAAAACTGTGCGAATCCGGTTGAAAGTTCGGTTGGACCGGCTCCAGAACCGGATGGTTCGGTTCCTGGACCGGAAAACTGGATCTCAACCGGGATAAGGGTCAGTACACAGTCTCGGATAGACTCGGTATAGAAAAACCGAAAATCCCGGTTGAATCTCGGTTGAATCTCGGTTTTCCGGTGCTGGCACTGGACCACCCGGTCTGGGAGCCGGTTGAACCAGATCCACAACCAGGATGAAACTGACTTCACGGAAAATGCAATAACTTTTGCATCCGGACTCCAATTTCGATGATCTTGAGCTTTTTTGACGAGGAAAAAAAGCTCTACAAGATTGTACAGATAAAAATCATAGACCAATAAAGGAGGATATAACCAAATGAAGAAAGGTAAGAAGCCTCCCTAAATAAGAACCGATAAAACCTTCAAACTCAAAAATGCCATAGAAGATGCATACGAATTCCGTTTTCGATGAGCTTGGGCTTGTTGAATAGCTAGCAACAAGCTCAAGAACCTCACATGGAGAAACACCAAGAAGCAACAGAATAGGAAGATGCAAAGTATGCAAACGATTGAGCTCCCTATGACAATGTGATCAAGTTACACAACCAAGATCCCCTCTTGATAGTGCGGCTATCTATCCTATAACCCGGTCTCCCAACAACCACCTTGAGACCGGTAAAAGTAAAACCTATCAAGGCCATACCTTTGCCTTGAACATACCGCTTGATCTTGATGACAACGCTTCAAGCTCCACCCAAGCCGGAATGCAACACTTGATCATTGTTGCTTCGTGAAGACTCCTAATTTGCTTCCCCATACACCACTATGGGATAGTTTCATTAATACATGTCTTCAAATGTCCATTATCACCAATATGGATGACAAGCTTCAAGCAAATGATCTGCTCGAGATGCTTATCTTGAACTTGCCCTTCTCAACCTTGATGACGATCACCACTTGATGTCATCCTCTCATGGGCTATATAATATCTTCATTTTTGAAGCATGCTCATGGAAAGATACCTGTCCCATATAGAAAACTCAAAGGCAAATATATAATGGGTTAGTTCATGATGTATAATTGACAAGGCTTACCATACCACAAGACCATGTGGTACATTCTTTATGCTTCATGTGTTGACCAACTTGAAATCACTCTTCACTCTTTGTATTGGTCAACCAAGTATCTTCTCGTGCTCCATCTTAATATCTTGAGGTACATAAGGAACTCTTCATTTGATTACATGCTCTAAATCTTAGTCAACCATAGCTCAACTAATGAGGCTATCATGACACCGACTTAGAGCCATATCTTGAATTCTTCTATTGAGATCACACTCTCAAGATCTTGATCATACCATATTCTTCTCTTCAACTCGATGATTTTGATGCCAATACTCAAGGTATATGTTTATATTCATGGCATCCATACTTGAATCCAACACATCGACTACAAGCATGACCTATTGTAACATCCCAAAAAAATCATAGTTTCAAAACTCATTCATATCATCTTTGCATCATTCATTCATTTAGGGTTTTCTCAAAAATCACTTAGAAACAGAAGTTGGGGCTATGATTTCATGTGGGCAATTTATCCCCAAATGACCATCACCCTTTGAATTTTGAAAGCTTAAATACTTGATTGCTTGACTCCATTGTTGGAAAGATTAGGTGAAGCTTTTAACCAGGATTCAAAATTTAGAAATGATTTCAAAACCCTAACTCAAATATTTGCAAACTAGAGCAACTCTCTGTCTACTTTGAAAACCAAGCTTGACCAAGCCTTGCAGGATAAACACTTAGTGAGAATGAATGTTTTTGAACCCATAAAACCTTGCAAAAGTTCCCAAAACAGTTGAACTCCAAAAGGATTTGAATTCATATCAAATTCATTCCAGAAAATAGAGAATGAAAAAGAAAAGAAATAAACAATAGAAAAGGGCCGCGCGGCCAGAATCTGGCCCAGCAACGAACCGAGCCCAGCAAGCCCACCCGGGCATTTCTTTTCCTCCTCTCACGCGCAAGCGCACACACTGAGCCGCTGACAGCCAGACCCCACACTCACCTCGCGCACATCGCTGACGAGCGGGCCCTGTACACGCTGTCATCGTCTTCCCCAAACCCCGCCCGCAACCACGTCGCAGCTGCAGTGACTGCCGGTGATGGCGCGGCTTAATTGGGCAATTAAACGCAGGCGTTTCCTGTCGAGGCACCAGCTATAAGATCCCCACCACCCCACGATCATTTTCCCCCAGTCAATCGCACACTCACGCCCCCAGGCTGCCCCCGACTCGCTCAAAACCACCGCAGACAGAGCAACTCCGGCGACCGATTCAGGTGAGCCCCGAGCGCCCCTTTCCCTCTGGTTTGTTCGAGACGCTTAGTAAACCTCCCGCGCACCTTCTAATCACATCAGAGCATCCTGTATTGCCCCAGGTCGACGTGTTCGCTTGACGCCGTAGACACCCGACGACCACCCCAACTCCGGCGAGCAATCTCAGTAAGTTTCGAGCGCCCCTTGCTTTCTTATTCACCCAAGCGTGTTCGCAGTTGTCCTGCGCATCTTCTAAACCCATTGGTTCGTGCTCAGGCGACGAAGAACTTCGGCAACGACTCCGACAACACCCACCCGACGCCAAACGCAACTCCGACGAGATCTAGAGCCCATCTCCGAGCGCCCCTCCGCAAGCCAGTACCACGACGAGCTTCAGCAGCCTCCGGCGAACCTGGTAATGCTCCTCTCCCTCTCGCGGACGATGTAGAACGCCGGCGCCGCCGTAGTCAGACGCGCCGCCGCCTGTCACCGCCGGTAGCGCCGCTCGATTTTGGTTAGGAGATTTTCAGCCGTTAGATCTGAATCCTACGCGTAGAAACACTTCACTTAAACGAAGGGGTATGGACAGATCTGAACCGTGCAGTGTTAGTTAGATCCAACGGCACAGAAGGGTGATCCGGTGCGAACCGGTACGCGCCAGTAATAACGCGACGCGTGGCAAGGTTTAAACTAAAAACAGAATTTAAAACCAGATTTAGATTCAAACTTCAAATGCTTATAACTTTTGAATGCCACGTTGGATTTTTGCAAATTTTATACCGTTGGATTCAGTGAAACAAGGCCTTTCTGAATATCCATTTTATTTAGCATATAGTAACAGTTAAAAATGATTTTATTTGTGGAACAAGTTTAGGGCTATTTTAGATATAGTTTTATTCTTGTATATTATTTTGAGGCCAAATAAGTTTAGTTGGCAAACTTGTGACATATTAAGTTTCTGTACTCATGAACATACTTGGTATAATTTTTAAAAATCACCACATAGTAAATTCTTGCATGCATGCATTCATATTATTTTTGGTTGTATATATTTGTGTGTAATTGTATGTTATTGTTTCTTGTGTAGAGTTTGCTAGTGATTGTGATTGTGAAGAGTGCTACTCTCCCCACTACCAAGGCAAGTGATATTTACATGAATAAATTTGTCCTATATATTTTGAACTAGCATTAGATATTTTGTTATAGTGTTGCATGATATTTTTGTATAATATAAGAGATGGGGAAATCCTATGTAGTCTAATAGAATTGCTAAGGAATCATCCCTAAGATATGTTGCCATACTTTGCTTAGCCTAGCTTATAGCAAAACAAGGGTTGGTGAAATACTACTCATACTATAAAGAAAATATTCTAAGTCAAGAGACTTATACATTTCTAATAAAACCACTAAGTCAAATGAACCTCCTGGGTGGAATGGAAAGTATGGGTTATGTTGAGTGGTTACACAAGGCCATGGACTTGGGTTGTGTATCTCACTTGTGGTAAGCCACCCAGGCACAAAGGGATTTGGAGGCCAAGTGTTGAGAAAGCTTACAGTGCAACCACTTGGCAATATGGGCTCTGCCATGATCATGTAGGTTGCTAGAACTTAGTCACTTGGACAGTTGGTGGTAGATGGGTTGATAGGTTGGAGCGCGTCCATTTGACTAAGGAAAAGCTTCTGAAAGGTCCTGTCTTGGGAAACCAAGTCTGGTGGGGAAAGTGCACAACCTCTGCAGATGGAAAACCTAAGTACTTAGCCTTGTCCAAGGAAATGGACACTTTGAGCATCAAGACATGGAAGCTACAAGAATCTCATCACTCCAATTTCTAATTAAAAATTGATGGGAGAACAAGGGTGAAGGACCTCAATGTCTATTGGTGGTTCCTTGGGAATGTTTTGATAAAGAAAAACTTAGTGATTTCAACTAATAGGTAAAATCTATTTTCAAGCAAAGCAAGCCAAGCTACACTTAGCCAAAATGCATATAGTAATATAGTCCATTTTAAATATAATAAGGTATCACTTGCCAATACTATTCCAAAGTATTGACCCTCTGTGGCTGTAACTTGTGATGTTGCAGGTTACTCCGATGATGAATAGGAGTCATGAGTCTACACTCAACATGCTTGCCTGTGGCACATGAAGATGAAGACTTATGTTTATTTACTTGTTCCTTAAAACTCTTGTATTAGGCCTATGGCCATGAGTTGTAAAAGACTATGTTTTATCTCTGGAATGAATGTAATAAACGACCTTTGTATCTGTGTACTTCATCTTAAACTGTGGATGCTAGCATTGATCCAGGGACTAGCATTGCAATCACAGGGATCCTATCCTTCATAAAGGAGGGGTCTAACAGATGGTATCAGAGCACTGTGTTGCCTGTAGGATTATGACCCTAGGATTGGAAAACCACTAAGGAAAAAAGTTTTTCAACTACTTCTACACTTGTCTATTCTTCTCGTAAAACTTTTCTAATCTCTTTCAACTTCCTTTGTAGATGAACTCCATCAACGAAGCCGTGAAGAAGGGACCACTCATGACCATGACCTTGGAGTGTGAGACGGAGTTTCCCAGTATTCTCAAGGATCTCATGGAAGCAATGGATGCACATGGTGAAGCCGTGTACAAAGGCTTTCCAGTGATGGATGAAGGAGTGGAGTATTGGTGGGTGCAACTTCACTTGTACAAAAACAAGGAAGACAACCACAAAGAAAGGGGATTCTGCATGTACACCAACACTACAATGCACACCACATTCTTTGAGTCAGCCAGGGATGCAGCTTGGAGGACTATCAAAGAACTAAGTGCTAGAGTCAAGTGCAGAATGCTCAACCTCCAAAAGGACTTAGAGAAAGAGAAAGAGCTTACTCAAGAATTGGAAGACACCAACCAAGAGATAAGGGGAGATGTTATAGACTTAGTGATAGAGTCAAGGGAGCAAGATTGGTGGATTGCCTCTAGGAACATTGTGTTTAATAATAGATCCCGTGAGATTGGATTGTAAGAACACTTCGTTAGTTGGACCACCATTTATCACCTTATTTTCCAAAATGATACCTTAAATAAGTTGGACCTTGTTTGATGTAATGGATTTATGTAAGCATAACTTGTGTGAAATTGTGTTCCATGGTTAGGTATGAGATGATTGTTTTGTGTTCATTTTAAATAAGTATTGTTCTAACTTTTCAATTTTATAAATAGATGCCTATTGCCGTCAGCACTGTTGAGGAGTTCCAGGTTACTCGTTTCGGACCCCGTATCGTTGAGCTTACTACTCTGCTCGATCTCCCTCTTCCTACCATCACGGTGTACCCACTCACCAAGTTCGAGAGGAAGGACCTCTGGGGCTTCAAGGTGAACCAGCCCGGACGCCAGACTGAGCCTACTACGGAGGCCATCGTCTTCAAGCTGATGCACGACGACAGGGAGAGAGGCATGGAGGTGGTCATGCAGGACCTGATAGGACGACTGTTAGGCCGTCACTCCCGACAGGTTAGGGGCACTCACTTCCACGCCTTCGGAAGGCGTGATGTAGATGGAGATTCCATCGACTTTGAGGACGACTCGAGGAGCACTGCAGAGCCGATACGCCTCTATCTTCAGGACTTAGAGACTCTTCTCAGGCACGTAGATACAGACAGGACGAACGTCATGCTTGGCAATGACGAGCTTCAGGTGCAGCTACGCGAGAAGGACAAGCTTTTCGCACAGCAGGATGAGATGATCAAGGAAATGGAGACGAAGTTCGAAGCTCAGGATCGCAAGTTCAAGAGTCAGGAGAAACGCGTCCAGGATAGGAACAAGAAAATCCGGGACATGACCGAGGAACTGAAGTCCAAGGACTTCGAGCTTGAGCAGCAGCAGATGGTTATTGAGAGACTCCGCTCCCAGAAGAGGGCTCTCAAAGCCAAGGTCGATTCCTTGACCACTACGATTGAGGAGAACAAGACCGCGATGGAGAACGCAGGTCTTACTTTCGTTGAGGAGGAGATTGACGCTGATGAGTAGACTTGACTACTCGTTTACTTTTCATATTCATACTTGTTATTGTGAACTTATTATTGGACCATCCGACATGTGGATGGCTTGCCACTTGTGTGTTTACCCCATGAGCTTGTTATGTGGTTGTTGAACTTTTATTCTCATGTTGCTTGATATGTGTTTGCTTATGATATATTGTGCATGAAACATCTATGGGTATCTCATTCTTATCTGTTTGAACAAACCACAGATGCCTCCCCGTCGCGCAAACCCCAACCCCAACAACATCACCCCGGAAATGCAACAAATGATGAATGCGCAAACACAGCTTATGCAAATGATGGCAACGTTCATCCAAAACCAGAATAATAACAACAACAACAACAACAACAACAACGACCCCAATAACAACAACAACAACCCACCGGGTTTTGATATGCTCACCAGATTTCTGCGTCTAAGGCCAGCAAAGTTTTCGGGAACAACTGATCCCATGGTAGCCAATGACTGGTTACGTTCTGTGAACAAAGACTTAGTGACCGTGGGCTGCACATATGCTGAAAAGGTCAGGTTTGCAGCACATCTGTTGGAAGGACCAGCCGCCACATGGTGGGACAACTTCCAAATCACCACTCCTATTGATGAGGTGACTTGGGTTATCTTTGAAGATGGTTTTCGCACGGCTCATATCTCATCAGGGATAATGAGTCTGAAAAAGAAAGAGTTTCACAACCTGAAACAGTGCCACCACAGCGTGGCAGAATACATAGAAGAATTCAACAATCTGGCACGCTACGCACCAGATGAGGTTGATACAGATGCCAAGAGAAAGGAAAAATTCTTGGAGGGTTTGAATGATGAGCTGAACCTACAGTTGTCTGTGGCATATGTTCCAACGTATCAGTCGTTGTGTGACAAGGCTGCTATTTTGGAAAGTAAAATGAAGCAAGTCGAGAGTAGAAAGAGGAAACACTCCGACAAGCACAGCTCGGGATCGTCTCACAAACGATCTCACTATGATGACAATGGCAGCTCAGGATCCCATAAACATGGGAAATTCAACAAGCACAACCGTCATGACAACAAGCATCATCGCAGTCATGACAAGGACAAGTACAAGAACCACAAGGGTGGACATAAGAGCCACTATGGTGGAAATGGTAGTGGAAGTGGAGGCCAACCTCCTAAAAAGGACATCAGTCAGGTTGAATGCTTCAAATGCAAGAAGATGGGACACTATGCAAATGAGTGCCCCGAAAAGAAGGTTGAAGGACCTAACAAGCCGAATCCTTTCCAGAAAGGACAGGTTAACCACATCAATGTGGAAGAGGTCTATGAGGAGCCTGATGCCGTGGCTGGTAAGTTCAGACTCAATTCAATTTCAGCATTTGTACTCTTTGATACTGGTGCATCTCATTCATTCATATCAAAGACATTTGTGGATAGAAATGGGTTTGCATCAGAAAACATTGGGTGTCCAATAAAGGTTAGTTCTCCGGGGGGAGACATGATAGTAAGCCTTGGATGCCGGGATCTCATCATAGAGTTTGGTAAACATAAGTTTCCAGTAAGCCTGATAATCCTAGATTCCCAAGGACTAGATGTAATATTGGGAATGGATTGGATGGCTAAGTATGAAGGAGTATTAGATTGTGCAAATCGTACAGTTACACTCACAACCCCAGAAGGAAAAAGAATAAAATTTAAGTCAAACTTTGAATCCAAAGGAAGTAAGCTGAATTCTCTTAAGGGGGTTAGCATGGACAGTGTGCCAATAGTATGTGAGTATCCGGATGTGTTTCCGGAAGAGCTACCAGGAATGCCACCGGATAGAGATGTGGAACTTCTGATAGATTTGGTGCCAGGATCAGGACCAATAGCTAAGAGACCATACAAAATGTCTGTAGATGAATTGAAAGAGCTCAAGAAACAACTAGGAGAACAGTTACAGAAAGGGTTTATTCAACCAAGTTCTTCATCTTGGGGAGCCCCAGTATTGTTCGTGGAGAAGAAGGATAGAACCCAAAGATTATGTATTGACTACCGTTCTCTTAACGAGGTTACCATCAAGAACAAATATCCTTTGCCAAGAATCAACGACTTATTTGATCAGCTAGAAGGAGCATGTGTATTCTCGAAGATTGATCTTCGGTCAGGTTATTTTCAACTCAAGATACGAGAGCAAGACATACCAAAAACAGCATTCACCACAAGGTATGGATTGTATGAATACACTGTGATGCCTTTTGGATTAACCAACGCTCCAGCATACTTCATGAATATGATGAACAAGGTGTTCATGGAATTCCTTGACAAGTTCGTTGTCGTTTTCATCGATGACATCTTGGTCTACTCCAAGAGCAAGGAAGAGCATGAAAGACACTTACGCTTGATACTTGAGAAACTGAGGGAACATAAACTATATGCCAAATTCAGCAAGTGTGAGTTCTGGTTAGAGGAAGTTGGTTTTCTTGGACATGTGATGACAAAAGATGGTGTGGCAGTTGATCCTGCTAAAGTTTCAGCTGTGACAGAATGGGAATCACCCAAGAATGTGAAAGAAGTTCGTAGTTTCCTCGGCTTAGCAGGTTACTACAGAAGGTTCATTGAAAATTTCTCGAAAGTTGCTAAGCCTATGACAAAATTGCTAAAGAAGGACAAGAAGTTTGCCTGGTCTGAAGGTTGCGAAGTCAGTTTTCAAGAATTGAAGAAGAGACTTGTAACAGCACCAGTTCTATGTCTGCCAGATTTGGAAAAGGATTTCCAAGTGTATTGCGATGCTTCTCATCAAGGTTTGGGTGCCGTACTTATGCAAGATGGTAAAGTCGTAGCCTATGCTTCGATACAACTCAAAACTCATGAAGTAAACTATCCTACTCATGATTTGGAGTTAGCCTCTGTCGTCCATGCACTCAAAACATGGAGACATTACCTTTTGGGAAAGCGTTGTGAAGTGTTCACCGATCATAAGAGTTTGAAGTATATCTTCACCCAGAAGGAAATCAACATGAGACAAAGAAGATGGCTAGAACTTATCAAGGATTACGACTTAAGTTTGCAATACCACCCCGGTAAAGCAAATGTAGTAGCGGATGCTCTAAGTCGTAAGACATTTGTAAATGGCCTTACAAAAGGGGAATTGCCAGATGACTTGTGTAAGCAATTCAAAGAACTCAGATTGGAGATTGTACCAGAAGGGCATCTCATGTCCTTAGATGTTCAACCCACTCTATTGGACAAGATCCGAGAAGTCCAGAAGACTGATGAGGAAATTGAAAAGATTAAGGTAAATATTGGTCTAGGGAAAGCTAAGAGTTTTCATGTTGACGAACAGGGTACTTTATGGCACGGGAAACGTATATGTGTTCCACAAGACCCAGAATTGCGGAAACTGATCTTACAAGAAGGTCACAACTCTCCGTATTCTATTCACCCGGGAAATACCAAGATGTACATGGACATGAAGGAAAGGTTTTGGTGGAACAATCTCAAAAGGGACATCGCCGAACATATTGCTTTGTGTGACGTGTGTAGTAGAGTCAAAGCGGAGCACCAGAAACCAGCGGGTTTGCTTCAACCACTGCCTATTCCTGAATGGAAGTGGGAAAATATTGGTATGGATTTCATTACCGGATTACCAAGGACCAGATCAGGGTATGATTCCATATGGGTAGTAGTGGATCGCCTAACTAAAGTGGCTCATTTTATACCAGTGAAGACAACCTATACAAGTGCCAAGTTAGCTAAAATTTACATGAGCAGGATTGTATGCCTTCACGGTGTGCCAAAGAGTATTGTGTCAGATAGAGGAACCCAGTTCACATCTCACTTTTGGAGACAACTTCATGAATCCTTAGGAACGAGATTGGAATTTAGCACTGCTTTTCATCCTCAAACGGATGGACAAACAGAAAGGACCAACCAAATTCTTGAAGACATGTTGAGGGCCTGTGCTTTAGATTATGGAGCAAGTTGGGATGAAAGTTTGCCTTACGCGGAGTTCTCTTACAATAACAGCCATCAATCTAGTATTGGAATGGCACCGTTTGAGTTACTCTACGGAAGGAAGTGTACCACCCCATTATTATGGAATGGTGTGGGAGAAAGAAACTTATTTGGACCTGATCTTATCAAGGACGCCGAAGAGAAAGTCAAATTGGTTAAAGACAGATTGAAGATAGCACAGTCCCGACAGAAAAGCTACGCGGATTCTAAGCGTAGAGAAGTCACCTACGAAGTTGGGGATAGAGCTTATCTCAGGGTATCACCACTCCGTGGAGTGAAAAGATTTGGAGTCAAAGGAAAGTTGGAACCAAGATATGTTGGGCCATTCAAGATTCTAAGTCGCAAGGGAGAAGTTGCATATGAAGTTGAATTGCCAGAATCTCTATCAGCAGTCCATAACGTATTTCATGTGAGTCAGCTTAAGAAATGTCACCCAGAAATGGAAGAGTCTTCTTTGAAGGATACCATACCTTTGGAAGAAGTTCAACTAGAAAGTGATCTCACTTATGAGGAAAAGCCTGTCAAGATTCTAGAGACCGCAGAAAGAGTTACCAGGACCAAGACTATCAAGTTTTGTAAAGTGCAATGGAACCATCACTCCGAAGAGGAAGCAACATGGGAAAGAGAAGATGATCTTCGGAAAAACCACCCTCACCTATTTGCTAGCCAAACCGAATCTCGAGGGCGAGATTCATCTTAAGGGGGTTAGATTTGTAACATCCCAAAAAAATCATAGTTTCAAAACTCATTCATATCATCTTTGCATCATTCATTCATTTAGGGTTTTCTCAAAAATCACTTAGAAACAGAAGTTGGGGCTATGATTTCATGTGGGCAATTTATCCCCAAATGACCATCACCCTTTGAATTTTGAAAGCTTAAATACTTGATTGCTTGACTCCATTGTTGGAAAGATTAGGTGAAGCTTTTAACCAGGATTCAAAATTTAGAAATGATTTCAAAACCCTAATTCAAATATTTGCAAACTAGAGCAACTCTCTGTCTACTTTGAAAACCAAGCTTGACCAAGCCTTGCAGGATAAACACTTAGTGAGAATGAATGTTTTTGAACCCATAAAACCTTGCAAAAGTTCCCAAAACAGTTGAACTCCAAAAGGATTTGAATTCATATCAAATTCATTCCAGAAAATAGAGAATGAAAAAGAAAAGAAATAAACAATAGAAAAGGGCCGCGCGGCCAGAATCTGGCCCAGCAACGAACCGAGCCCAGCAAGCCCACCCGGGCATTTCTTTTCCTCCTCTCACGCGCAAGCGCACACACTGAGCCGCTGACAGCCAGACCCCACACTCACCTCGCGCACATCGCTGACGAGCGGGCCCTGTACACGCTGTCATCGTCTTCCCCAAACCCCGCCCGCGACCACGTCGCAGCTGCAGTGACTGCCGGTGATGGCGCGGCTTAATTGGGCAATTAAACGCAGGCGTTTCCTGTCGAGGCACCAGCTATAAGATCCCCACCACCCCACGATCATTTTCCCCCAGTCAATCGCACACTCACGCCCCCAGGCTGCCCCCGACTCGCTCAAAACCACCGCAGACAGAGCAACTCCGGCGACCGATTCAGGTGAGCCCCAAGCGCCCCTTTCCCTCTGGTTTGTTCGAGACGCTTAGTAAACCTCCCGCGCACCTTCTAATCACATCAGAGCATCCTGTATTGCCCCAGGTCGACGTGTTCGCTTGACGCCGTAGACACCCGACGACCACCCCAACTCCGGCGAGCAATCTCAGTAAGTTTCGAGCGCCCCTTGCTTTCTTATTCACCCAAGCGTGTTCGCAGTTGTCCTGCGCATCTTCTAAACCCATTGGTTCGTGCTCAGGCGACGAAGAACTTCGGCAACGACTCCGACAACACCCACCCGACGCCAAACGCAACTCCGACGAGATCTAGAGCCCATCTCCGAGCGCCCCTCCGCAAGCCAGTACCACGACGAGCTTCAGCAGCCTCCGGCGAACCTGGTAATGCTCCTCTCCCTATCGCGGACGATGTAGAACGCCGGCGCCGCCGTAGTCAGACGCGCCGCCGCCTGTCACCGCCGGTAGCGCCGCTCGATTTTGGTTAGGAGATTTTCAGCCGTTAGATCTGAATCCTACGCGTAGAAACACTTCACTTAAACGAAGGGGTATGGACAGATCTGAACCGTGCAGTGTTAGTTAGATCCAACGGCACAGAAGGGTGATCCGGTGCGAACCGGTACGCGCCAGTAATAACGCGACGCGTGGCAAGGTTTAAACTAAAAACAGAATTTAAAACCAGATTTAGATTCAAACTTCAAATGCTTATAACTTTTGAATGCCACGTTGGATTTTTGCAAATTTTATACCGTTGGATTCAGTGAAACAAGGCCTTTCTGAATATCCATTTTATTTAGCATATAGTAACAGTTAAAAATGATTTTATTTGTGGAACAAGTTTAGGGCTATTTTAGATATAGTTTTATTCTTGTATATTATTTTGAGGCCAAATAAGTTTAGTTGGCAAACTTGTGACATATTAAGTTTCTGTACTCATGAACATACTTGGTATAATTTTTAAAAATCACCACATAGTAAATTCTTGCATGCATGCATTCATATTATTTTTGGTTGTATATATTTGTGTGTAATTGTATGTTATTGTTTCTTGTGTAGAGTTTGCTAGTGATTGTGATTGTGAAGAGTGCTACTCTCCCCACTACCAAGGCAAGTGATATTTACATGAATAAATTTGTCCTATATATTTTGAACTAGCATTAGATATTTTGTTATAGTGTTGCATGATATTTTTGTATAATATAAGAGATGGGGAAATCCTATGTAGTCTAATAGAATTGCTAAGGAATCATCCCTAAGATATGTTGCCATACTTTGCTTAGCCTAGCTTATAGCAAAACAAGGGTTGGTGAAATACTACTCATACTATAAAGAAAATATTCTAAGTCAAGAGACTTATACATTTCTAATAAAACCACTAAGTCAAATGAACCTCCTGGGTGGAATGGAAAGTATGGGTTATGTTGAGTGGTTACACAAGGCCATGGACTTGGGTTGTGTATCTCACTTGTGGTAAGCCACCCAGGCACAAAGGGATTTGGAGGCCAAGTGTTGAGAAAGCTTACAGTGCAACCACTTGGCAATATGGGCTCTGCCATGATCATGTAGGTTGCTAGAACTTAGTCACTTGGACAGTTGGTGGTAGATGGGTTGATAGGTTGGAGCGCGTCCATTTGACTAAGGAAAAGCTTCTGAAAGGTCCTGTCTTGGGAAACCAAGTCTGGTGGGGAAAGTGCACAACCTCTGCAGATGGAAAACCTAAGTACTTAGCCTTGTCCAAGGAAATGGACACTTTGAGCATCAAGACATGGAAGCTACAAGAATCTCATCACTCCAATTTCTAATTAAAAATTGATGGGAGAACAAGGGTGAAGGACCTCAATGTCTATTGGTGGTTCCTTGGGAATGTTTTGATAAAGAAAAACTTAGTGATTTCAACTAATAGGTAAAATCTATTTTCAAGCAAAGCAAGCCAAGCTACACTTAGCCAAAATGCATATAGTAATATAGTCCATTTTAAATATAATAAGGTATCACTTGCCAATACTATTCCAAAGTATTGACCCTCTGTGGCTGTAACTTGTGATGTTGCAGGTTACTCCGATGATGAATAGGAGTCATGAGTCTACACTCAACATGCTTGCCTGTGGCACATGAAGATGAAGACTTATGTTTATTTACTTGTTCCTTAAAACTCTTGTATTAGGCCTATGGCCATGAGTTGTAAAAGACTATGTTTTATCTCTGGAATGAATGTAATAAACGACCTTTGTATCTGTGTACTTCATCTTAAACTGTGGATGCTAGCATTGATCCAGGGACTAGCATTGCAATCACAGGGATCCTATCCTTCATAAAGGAGGGGTCTAACACCTATGGAATATACCTTCATATAAAACTCAGTGAAAACATTAGTCCATAGGGATTGTCATTAATCACCAAAACCACACATAGGGGCAATTACACTTTCACGAGGGCCGCTCCCCATGCTACTCAACTTTAGTTACCGATAAATTCTTGCCATAGTAAGTACATGCGTATCATAGAGAACCGCCAACAGGGTACCCCTTGCCCCATGATATAGGAGCTATCCCATATAAAAATGACAAGGCAAGCAGACAATGAGCATCTCAGCGATCTTTTTATTTGCTATTTGCATAGGTTTTTACTGAGGATGTTTCACAGATTGCTCATTATGGTTATGCTGCAAGTTTCCACCATGATTAGGCATGGCTTAGGCTAGCGGCCTAGGCGTTTCTCTAACACATATACATAACTACATGGACTTACAAGCTCCCCTTTTATTTCACACTGACAACATCCGTAAACAAACGAGCATGATATCAACTGGGTAAATAATTACAGGTGTTGAAAGCATTCCCCGTGACAACATGGTTCTGCTAACTCCCAGCCTATAATTTGCAAGCATATAACTTTCATGGACAGTCACAATGGTTCAGGTTTATTAAGTGCAAGGAATAAAGTGTGCCATCAAGTTCGTGAGAGCATTACTAACTAACTTTCTCATAACAAGCAAACATTTTATTAGGAAGAAAATAAGGCATAATAAATATGCACGGAATAGCAAATGATGCTAATCGATAGGTATGGTGGACACTTTTGGCAATATTGGTTTTGGGGAGTTGGATGCACAAGTAGAGCTCATACTCAGTGCAAGTGAAGGCTATCAATAGAGAGGGAGCGACAGACGAGAGAGCAAAAACTGTCATAATCATGCTTACAACAAAACAGAATTAATTATGGCATAAAAGTGATACAAGAACTCAGAGGCAAAATAAATCATCGAGTCTTAACTGACTTTTATTTAGTCATATGCATGCGTGAGCATGTGCCAAGTCGATTCAAATGAAACAATCAGAGGAGGATACCACAATGTCATACCAAGTTATGAATAGAACAATGCAAGCAAACATTCATATGACATGCTAAGCATAAGAGATCAAGAACTACTAAGCATCCAATAAATACATACACCTTACATGAACAGACTAAGCATGCCCACAATGCTGAGTATATGTACAAAAATGAAGACAAATAGAGTTCATTACCAGCCTCTTACCACACCTCAAGTTGTCTTTAATCTACATTGTTGCCCTTCACTTGTGTGGCTTGAATAATAACATGCAACCAAACTCCACTGAGGACCACAAGGTGTTTTAGATTTTTTTTAAAGCAAGCACACAAATCAAAAACAAACAAAGGAAAAAAATCTTTTTGGAGTTTTCTTAAGGCAAACCAAAGAAAAAAGGCAAAGAAACAAACCAAGAGAAACAACGAAAATATTTTTGGTCTTTTTGTGTTTTGGGAAAGCGGAAACAAAAACCAAAAAGAAAGCGAAACATGGATATACAAACTATTGAAGGAATATGATATATAGATGAGTGTGATGTCGGTGTACCTCCCCCCTAAGCTTAGGCTTTAGGCCTAAGTGGGGCTCAATCAATAACGCGGGTAGTAACCCCAAGCTGGTGGGTCATTGTAGGAATGATCATAATCAAGCCCTCGCGGTGAAGAAGAAGAAGCGCTCCAATCATAGGAGGGTTGCTAGTATGAAGACTCTCCCATCATGGAGGGCTGAACCGAATCATCTTCGGCATCCTCTCCAACATTATCCTCTTGCTGGGAGAGCTCCGCCACGTATGTGTCAAGTTCTTCCTCCGTGAGTGACCATCCTTGCCTGTTATCAAAGTAAACAAAGCAGGTACATGCAAAGAGACTACTTTCTCAGACCTACCCCCTCTCCAAACACGCTTGACAAAGGTTATTTCATATGGTAGCTCACTCAAAGTATCCCAACAAGAAACAAATTTATGTTGAACCATGGAATTGAGATCAAGTCTCTCTATGGGGAACTGAAAATCTGAATGATGAGGCTCGAAACCATGAAAATCTAGCAAACGAGAAGCAATGAGACCTCCACAAATTCCGCCTTTCTCACGGTTAGCGGCAAGGTGGAAAGCTATCAAAGCACCCAAGTTATAAGTTCTATCCCTATTCAAAGCAGCAGAGATAAAAGCTAGATCAAATGAAGATAATTTTCTAGCAGTCTTCCAAGCCAGAACACACTTGGTAATGAAATAGGAAAAATATCTAATGGATGAGAAATGAATATTCCGGATTTTACCACTTTCCATTTAGAAGTCGAAACCTTGGCAAATTTCAGCATATAAATCCATGAGTGGCTTAGGCCTCTCTCTAATCTTCTCACAAGAACCCCACTGTGGCACTCTAATAGCTACACAAAAATCAACAAAAGGAAGATCAACAGCTACATTGTAAATTTTATAGTGGACCATGGGATTAGACAAGGACCAACTAAACCGAAAGTCCTGCACCACAGACATGGTTAGCTTAACATATTGGTATGGTTCTTCTCAAATGAATTGCTCCAACCCTGCATTGGAAATCATAGTTTGGAAATCCTGGAAGATCTCCGCAGCTCGCATAAATTAAGGGAATGGATATATGGAAGCGAAAACTTCTTCCTCACGATGGACTTTCATTGGCTCAAGTACCATCAACTCATGTTGATTCAGTTGGTATGCACTCATCTTCTTTTCTGAAATTTTTAGACAAACATCAAACCAAGTGATTTCCAAGTTGATAAATGATGAGGAACTACTATAGGAACTTGCTAGAGGGATAAACATGCATTAAACTGAAATCTCTAAGCATAGAACAAGCATGCAAGCTCACACAACCAGTCACCTATAGTAGAAAAATACTCAAGATACAATACACCAATCAAAAATCTAATTGGACAAGCGGAGGAGGCACATATTGGAGAGCAATCCCTCCAAAAATCAGCAACAAAGATGGGCTGAGCAAGGAGATCGAAAATTGGGAGCAAGAACAGCAAAAACTCGATCTTGAGAAAGTTTTCTGGTGTTTTTTGGGAGAGAGAAAGAAGTGGCTGGAAGGAGGCATCTTGGAGGGCCATAGGTGGGTCCCACCCAGGCCAGGCGCGCCCTGGGGCTGGCCTCGCCACCAGGGGGTGTGCTGGCCTGGTGGGTCCCCCTGGCCCTATCCAGGTGCTCATATGCCCCTTTTTTCGAGGAAAAGTTTAATATAAATTTTCTGGAATTTTTCGGAAAACTTTATTTTTGGACAATTTCCAGGTTATGAAAATTGATTTTCTCACAGAAAAAGATTTTTTTGAAAGACACAAAAGCAAACCAAAACCAAAACTACAGAATTTCTAAGACACTTTAAAAAGCAAACAACTAGCAAAACTAAGACTAACAAGACGAAGAGCAAAGGTTGGAAAGGAGACAAATAAAGGTGAGCAAGTATAACCATTGTGAAAGCATTGTCTTGTTCATTAAAATCCCATTGTTAACAAGGTTGATCAAGTCTTGTTACCAAAACAATCTTATATGAAACAAATTTTGCATTTAACAAAATGATTATGTTACCTCAATCTTGATAGCAATAGTCCCAATCATAATAGTTTCAAAACTTTCTTGTGGAATGGGACAATATATTTTTCCAACTTTGATGCCCTCAATATTTTCAATGGAATTCAGGCCATAGCTCTTATCAATCTTATTTGGGAAATAGACATTATACTCTTTATCATTAATACTAAAAGTTACTTTTCCTTGATTACAATTCATGACAGCACCTGCAGTATTAAGTGAAGGGAATATGCCCTGAGAGGCAATAATAAAGTGTTTATTATGTGTATTCCAAGTATATGATAGATGTTTATTTTGCATGCTATAATTGTATTAATACGGAAACATTAATACATGTGTGTTTAATAAACAAACAGAAAGTTCCTAGTTATGCCTCTCTCATAAACTAGCTCGTTGATTAACAAGATGATCAAGGTTTCCTGATCATGGACATTGGATGTTGTTAATAACGGGATCACAACATTAGTGTAATGGTGTGATGAACATTCATCCGAAGTATAGCATTACGATCAAAGTCATTGAGTTTATATTGCTATAACAACTTACGAAGTGATCCTAATCCTTAGACCATGAGATCATGTCAATCACTAACACCGGAAGAGTTTCTTGATAACATCAAACGTCACACCGTAACAGGGTGATTATAAAGATGGATTCAGAACTAATAAAGTGTTATGTTGAGGCTCATGGATCGAGAGTGGAATTTGTTCATCCCGATGACGGATAGATATACTCTGGGCCCTCTCGGTGATATCACATTTATTAGCTTGCAAGCAAGTGATTTGATCACTAGAATGTTATATCACAGGAACGAGAAAAGAGTGCATGTCGGTAACGAGATCAAACTAGGTATGGAGATACCGATGATCGAATCTCGGACATGTAATATATCGTGAAACAAAGGGATTAAGATACTAGCGTAAAAGGTTCCGACGATCACAAGAAAGTCATCGTTGAATGTGTGGGAGTCAGTATGGGTCTCCAGATCCCGCTTCTGATTATTGATCCGAGAGGGGTCTCGATCATGTCCGCATTATTCACGAACCGTAGGGTGACACACTTAAGAGACACCGACATCCAATTGGAGCAAATGTTTCATGCCGAAAGAATGAACAAGCGCAGGAATTTATTTCACTAGATACCGAAACAGGTTTTCGGGTGAAATTGCATAAAGTGGTTATGCATGTGAAATAGAATTCTAGCAAGGGGTTATTTGTGAATGTTTGTCATTAAATTAATTGACAAAATTCTGAATAAAATAAAAGAGTTTTATTTAATGAGAGTTTGCATTAAATTTGGTGGAAATTTAATGGGAATTTGAGTGGACTTTTGAGTGGAGGGAATTTAAAGGAGATTTGTGAGTGGAGTGTCCACCCACATGAAGAGGGGAGGGCAAGGGGCAGCCCCCATGCGCCGGCCACCCCCTTGGGGTTGCCCCCTCCTCATATAAAAGGAGCCCCCCTCCTCACTTGTCTCTCACACCTCCTCGTGAAGGATCTCTCTCCCCCTCTAGAATTTATCCCCCATGGTCTCGGACTAGCGAGATACATGTTCCCGGTGGCTATTCGGCAAGAAAGAGTTGTGCTTCCGCTGCATCGCTGGAGCGAGGAGGCGGAGGTTGCTCGGTGCCTCGAACGTGTGTGCGAGCACGGATGCGCTGCTGATTTGCGGCGCTAGGACTTCCTCTCGATCTTAAGATCGGCAAGAGATCGTCTACATCAACCACGAGTTGAACTCGTTAAGCTTTGTCGGTCTTCAAGGGTATGTTCTCTACGGATATACATCCGCCCGTTGTTTGTATCTAGTAGATAGATCTTGGTATATAGTTCACATCGTAGGAAATTTTTTGTTTTCTATGCTGCGAACCCTACAGTGGTACCAGAGCCGGATCTATGCGTAGATACTTTACACTGGTAGTACACATATGAGTATGTGGGCGATGATGATCATGTTGTTGCTCCTTTGTTGTAATTTTGGATATTGGTGGCATAGTGGGATGAAGCGGCCCGGACAAACTTTACATGTCCTCGCACATGAGACCTGTTCCACGCTTGACATGCAACTAGTTTGCATAAGTGGCTAGCGGGTGTCTGTCTCTCCTACTATAGTCAATATCTATTTTGCAAGCGAGTTGTCAACAATTTGATTATCCTCGTTGTGGTTCATGTTCGTAGGTAAGAACGGTTCTATCTCGAAAGCCCTAAGCCACGTAAAACTTGCAATGGATAAATTAGAGGCGTCTAGTTTAGATTGTTGTTGGGCTAGTGTTATGATATGGTAGTGTTGTAAGTAGAAGTATGAGATGATACTCTTACAACACACATAGCGTGTAAAATCCATAGACCTTGGATTTACACATATAGGTATGATAGTGATCATACCACGATGCACATGATAGAGATCATCTGCGGGAACCATATAATTTCACTAATAAACATATGATGTTTGATAGCATCTTATATTGCTTGTTTAGCGCTTTGTTAGCATAATAAGATGATCCCTCATTTAAATATCAAGATAAGAATGTGTTCTTCCTTTAGTATGCACCGATTATATTTTCGTCGCTCCAAGACATCACGTGATGATCGGGTGTTCTTGGATCCACGACCATATTTCGGGTGTAAAACAGTTACACACGCGAATACTAAGGTTCTAACTTGGCGAGCCTAGCATGTACAGACATGGCCTCGGAACACGGACCGAAAGGTTAAGCATGAGTCATATAGTTGATATGATGCCCATTTGATGCTCGCCTTTGAAGCTATACCGACTCACGTGATGATCGGACTTGGTGTAGAGGATTTGGTTCATGTAATCACCAAAAAGGCACGAGGGATGTCGTTTTTGAGTGGGAGTTCATTCGATTAGTTGAACTCAATCTATCATACACTTAGTCTAAACTTTACAAATTCTGTTGTAGATGGCACCACCTGCTTTTAATTTCAATGTGTTCATGGAGAAAGATAAACTAGCAACGAACGGTAGCAACTTTACCGAATGGGCCATGAATTTGAGGATTCTCCTCTCTGCTGCACAAAAGCAATATGTGCTAGAAGCACCGTTAGGCCCCCCAACTCTTGATGATGCCCCTGACGAGGAGAAGAATGTCTATCAGACTCGTCAGGAGGACCACAACTTAGTTCATTGCGGCATATTGTATGGGCTAGAGCCGGAACTTCGAAAGCGTTTCGAAAACGGCAATGCATTTGATACAATGGGTGAGTTGAAAATGATTTTCGACACACATGCTGCTGTAGAGAGCTACAACGCTTCAGAAAAGTTCTTTAGCTGCATGATGGAAGAGCACAGCTCCGTTAGTGAGCATGTACTCAAGATGTCGGGTTACGCCGATAAGCTTGTGTCCTTGGGAATATCGATTCCCATTGACTTAGGCATCCATCGTGTTCTGCAGTCTCTGCCACCTAGCTATAAGAGCTTCGTGATGAACTATAATATGCAAGGCATGAAGAAGTCTCTCCCCGAGCTTCTGTCAATGCTTAAAACTGCAGAAGTGGAGATCAAAAAGGAACATCAAGTGTTGATGATCAATAGGAACACTGGTTTCAAGAAAGACAAGAAGGGAAAACAGAAGGGAAGTAAGGGCGGCAAGCCTGTTGCCGCGCCTGAAAAGAAACCCCGAGTTGGACCTAAGTCTGATTCCGAATGCTACTATTGTAAGGGGACTGGCCACTGGAAGCGCAACTGCCCCAAGTATCTGGCAGACAAGAAGGCCGGCAAGGCAAACAAAGGTATATATGATATACATGTTATTGATGTGTACTTGACTAGTGCTCGCAGTAGCACCTGGGTATTTGATACCGGTTCAGTTGATAATATTTGTAACTCGAATCAGGGGCTGCGGAACAAGCGACCGCTAGCAAGGGGTGAGGTCAAGATGCGTGTCAGAAATGGATCAAGCGTTGATGTGATCGCCGTCGGAACGCTGCCTCTCCACTTGCCGTCGGGATTAGTTATAAACTTGAATAAATGTTATCTGGTGCCTGCACTGAGCATGAACATTGTATCTGGATCGTGTTTGATGCGAAGTGGTTATTCATTTAAATCCGAGAACAATGGTTGTTCCATTTATATGAATGAAATCTTTTATGGTCATGCACCGATGATGAATGGTTTATTTCTATTAGATCTCGATGATAATGTTACACATATTCATAATGTTGATGCTAAAAGGATTAAACTTAATGATGATATATCCGCATATATGTGGCACTGCCGTCTAGGTCATATTAGCGTTAAACGCATGAAGAAGCTCCATTCGGATGGACTTTTGGAATCACTTGATTATGAATCATTTGATACATGTGAGCCATGCCTTATGGGCAAGATGACTAGAACGCCGTTTTCCGGTTCAATGGAATGGGTGACAGATTTATTGGAAATCATACATTCTGATGTATGTGGTCCAATGAGTGTGTCGGCGCGAGGTGGATATCGTTATTTTGTTACTTTCACGGATGATTTGAGTAGATACGGTTATATCTACTTGATGAAACACAAGTCTGAAACCTTTGAAAAGTTCAAGGAATTTCAGAATGAAGTGGAAAATCATCGTAATAGAAAGATCAAATTTCTACGGTCCGACCGTGGAGGTGAGTATCTAAGTTACGAGTTTAGCACTCACATGAAAGAGTGTGGAATTGTTTCACAACTCACACCTGCCGGAACACCACAGCGAAATGGTGTGTCGGAACGTCGTAATCGTACTTTATTAGATATGGTTCGATCTATGATGTCTCTGACGGACTTGCCGTTGTCATTTTGGGGTTATGCACTAGAAACTGCTGCATTCACTTTAAATCGGGCACCATCTAAATCCGTTGAAAAGACACCGTATGAATTGTGGTTTGGAAACAAACCTAAGCTGTCATTTCTTAAAGTTTGGGGATGCGATGTTTATGTGAAGAAACTTCAACCGGATAAACTCGAACCCAAAGCGGAAAAATGCGTCTTCATAGGATACCCTAAAGAAACTATTGGGTATTCCTTCTATCACAGATCCGAGGGCAAGGTTTTTGTTGCCAAGAATGGATCCTTTCTAGAGAAAGAGTTTCTCGCGAAAGGTGTGAGTAGTCGGAAGGTAGAACTCGAAGAGGTTGTGGAACCTTCTCTTCAAAGTATGGCGAGTAGCGTAGCGCCGGAAGTTGTTCCGGAGTTGGATCCACCTGTTGAAGAGGGAACTAATGATAATGATCATGAAACTCCAAAAGAGAGTACTACCGAACCTCGCAGGTCAAACA
Organism: Avena sativa; assembly: GCA_916181665.1. Lineage (NCBI taxonomy): Eukaryota > Viridiplantae > Streptophyta > Magnoliopsida > Poales > Poaceae > Avena > Avena sativa. Next base: position 381,391,330 of record OV702281.1, on the reverse strand, counting down.
GGACGCGTGTAGCTCCCGAGCTGTACGGAAATCCTGTCATGAATTTCATGGTTGATGAAAATGATGACCCTGCGACGTATGAAGAAGCGATGATGAGCCCGGATTCCAACAAATGGTTAGAAGCCATGAAATCCGAGATGGAATCCATGTATGAAAATCAAGTTTGGAACTTGGTGGAATTACCTCACGACCGAAAGGCCGTGGAGAACAAATGGATTTTCAAAAGGAAAACTGATGCTGATGGTAATGTGACCGTCTATAAAGCTCGACTTGTCGCAAAGGGGTTTCGACAAATTCAAGGAGTTGACTACGATGAGACTTTCTCTCCTGTAGTGATGCTAAAGTCAGTTAGGATTATGTTAGCAATTGCTGCATATTTCGATTATGAGATATGGCAGATGGATGTCAAAACCGTGTTTCTCAATGGTAATATTGAAGAAGAGTTGTATATGATACAACCAAAGGGTTTTGTCGATCCTAAGGATGCTAACAAGGTGTGCAAGCTTCAGCGATCCATCTATGGATTGAAGCAAGCATCACGAAGTTGGAATCTCCGCTTTGATGAGGTGATCAAAGAGTTTGGATTTGTCCAAACTTATGGAGAAGCTTGTATTTACAAGAAAGTGAGTGGGAGCAATGTGGCATTTCTGATATTATATGTGGATGACATATTATTGATCGGAAATGATATAGATCTTTTAAACAGTGTTAAAAGTTATCTAAACAGCAAATTTTCAATGAAGGACCTAGGTGAAGCGTCATACATATTAGGCATAAAGATCTATAGAGATAGATCTAGGCGCCTAATAGGGCTATCACAAAGTACATACCTTGATAAGATTTTAAAGAAGTTTAAAATGGACGGAAGTAAGAAGGGGTTCTTACCTATGTTGCAAGGCAAGACATTGAGTAAGACTCAAAGTCCGGCTTCGGCGGAATAAAGAGAGATAATGGACAAAGTCCCCTATGCTTCAGCCATAGGCTCTATAATGTACGCCATGCTATGTACAAGACCGGATGTGGCACATGCTATTAGTTTGACTAGTAGGTACCAATCGGATCCAGGTTCAGAACACTGGATAGCGGTCAAGAATATCCTTAAGTACTTACGAAGAACTAAGGATATATTTCTTGTATACGGAGGTGAAGAAGAGCTCGGCGCTAAGTGTTATGTCGACGCTAGCTTTGACACCGATCCGGATGACTCTAAGTCTCAATCCGGATACGTATTTCTCATGAATGGCGGAGCGGTTAGTTGGAGGAGCTCCAAACAACCTGTGGTAGCGGGATCAACAACGGAGGCCGAATATGTTGCTGCTTCAGAAGCGGCTCAGGAAGCAGTTTGGATGAAGGAGTTCATATCCGAACTAGGAGTAGTGGCAAACGCGTTGGACCCAATCGTGATCTATTGTGACAACAATGGTGCCATTGCCAATGCCAAAGAGCCAAGGTCTCACAAGCATTCCAAGCATATTAAGCGCCGGTTTCACTCCATCCGCGAGCATGTCAAGGATGGAGATATAAAGATTTGTAAAGTACATACGGATCTCAATGTAGCAGATCCGTTGACTAAAACTCTCCCTAGAGCAAAACATGATCAACACCAGAACTCAATGGGTGTTAGATTTATCACTATGTAACTAGATTATTGTCTCTAGTGCAAGTGGGAGACTGAAGGGAATATGCCCTGAGAGGCAATAATAAAGTGTTTATTATGTGTATTCCAAGTATATGATAGATGTTTATTTTGCATGCTATAATTGTATTAATACGGAAACGTTAATACATGTGTGTTTAATAAACAAACAGAAAGTTCCTAGTTATGCCTCTCTCATAAACTAGCTCGTTGATTAACAAGATGATCAAGGTTTCCTGATCATGGACATTGGATGTTGTTAATAACGGGATCACAACATTAGTGTAATGGTGTGATGAACATTCATCCGAAGTATAGCATTACGATCAAAGTCATTGAGTTTATATTGCTATAACAACTTACGAAGTGATCCTAATCCTTAGACCATGAGATCATGTCAATCACTAACACCGGAAGAGTTTCTTGATAACATCAAACGTCACACCGTAACAGGGTGATTATAAAGATGGATTCAGAACTAATAAAGTGTTATGTTGACTCTCATGGATCGAGAGTGGAATTTGTTCATCCTGATGATGGATAGATATACTCTGGGCCCTCTCGGTGATATCACATTGATTAGCTTGCAAGCAAGTGATTTGATCACTAGAATGTTATATCACAGGAACGAGAAAAGAGTGCATGTCGGTAACGAGATCAAACTAGGTATGGAGATACCGATGATCGAATCTCGGACATGTAATATATCGTGAAACAAAGGGATTAAGATACTAGCGTAAAAGGTTCCGACGATCACAAGAAAGTCATCGTTGAATGTGTGGGAGTCAGTATGGGTCTCCAGATCCCGCTTCTGATTATTGATCCGAGAGGGGTCTCGATCATGTCCGCATTATTCACGAACCGTAGGGTGACACACTTAAGAGACACCAACATCCAATTGGAGCAAATGTTTCATGCCGAAAGAATGAACAAGCGCAGGAATTTATTTCACTAGATACCGAAACAGGTTTTCGGGTGAAATTGCATAAAGTTATTATGCATGTGAAATAGAATTCTAGCAAGGGGTTATTTGTGAATGTTTGTCATTAAAGTAATTGACAAAATTCTGAATAAAATAAAAGAGTTTTATTTAATGAGAGTTTGCATTAAATTTGGTGGAAATTTAATGGCAATTTGAGTGGACTTTTGAGTGGAGGGAATTTAAAGGAGATTTGTGAGTGGAGTGTCCACCCACATGAAGAGGGGAGGGCAAGGGGGCAGCCCCCATGCGCCGGCCACCCCCTTGGGGTTCCCCCCTCCTCCTATAAAAGGATCCCCCTCCTCACTTGTCTCTCACACCTCCTCGTGAAGGATCTCTCTCCCCCTCTAGAATTTATCCCCCATGGTCTCGGACTAGCGAGATATATGTTCCCGGTGGCTATTCGGCAAGAAAGAGTTGTGATTCCACTGCATCGCTGGAGCGAGGAGGCGGAGGTTGCTCGGTGCCTCGAACGTGTGTGCGAGCACGGATGCGCTGCTGATTTGCGGCGCTAGGACTTCCTCTCGATCTTGAGATCGGCAAGAGATCGTCTACATCAACCACGAGTTGAACTCGTTAAGCTTTGTCGGTCTTCAAGGGTATGTTCTCTACGGATATACATCCGCCCGTTGTTTGTATCTAGTAGATAGATCTTGGTATATAGTTCACATCGTAGGAAATTTTTTGTTTTCTATGCTGCGAACCCTACATTAAGAAAAGGTCTCCCAAGAATAATAGACATATTATCATCTTCAGGCATCTCAAGCACAATAAAATCAGTTAAAACCAAGCAATTATGAGCCACTTGAACAGGAACATCTTCACATATACCAACAAGAATAGTAGTAGACCCATCAGCCATTTGCAAATATATATATCAGTTGGTATCAATTTTTCTAGCTGAAGTCTCTTGTAGAGAGAAAAAGGCATAACACTAACTCTAGATCCCAAATCACACAAAGTAGTTCTAACATAATTATTTTTAATAGAGCAAGCAATAGTTGGAATACCTGGATCACCAAGTTTCTTTGGAACCTTACCATTGAATGAATAATTAGTAAGCAAAGTAGAAATTTCCTCATTAGGAATCTTCCTTTTATTAGAGACAATATCCTTCATATACTTTGAATATGGAGGCAACTTAATAGCATTAGTCAAAGGAATTTGCAAAAATAAAGGTTTCATCCACTCACAAAACTTGTTATAGTGTTCTTCCTCATTTGACTTGTGTTTCTTATTAGGAAAAGGCATTGGTTTCTGCACCCAAGGTTCTCTTTCACTACCATGTTTATTAGCAATAAAATCTTCCTTAGTGTACCTAGGGTTATTAGTGGGCTTCTCAGGTTCTTCTTCAATTTCTTCATTATCAGGAGCATCATTGTTATTATTATCACTCTCAGTTTCAGCATCAGAGACAGATATACTATTTGGATCTACAGCAAGTTCAGAGGGTTCCTCAACTAATTTAAGTTTCTTTTTCTTATGAGGACTACCACTATTTTTAGCTTGTTGAGAATTCTGTTCAATTCTTTTAGGATGTCCTTCAGAATATAAAGGATCTTGAGTGGCTGTACCACTCCTAGTTCTAATTCCATAAGAATGTTTATCTCCTGAAGCATTAACTAGCATATCTTTTTGTACCTTAGCAAGTTGATCAATTTGGGTTTGAACCATTTGGAAGTGTTTAACAAGCATTTTAACATCATTAGCAGTTCTGTCCACAATATCTTTCAACTCATGAATAGCTCTAGAGTTTTCCAATAAATGATTCTGAACTTGTTTATTAAAATTACCTTGTTTAACAATAAAAGTATCAAGTTCCTCTATGCATAGATCAGGAGGTTTACCATAGGGAATATCACCTTCATCAAAGTGTTGGAGAGAGTGTACCTCAATAGTAGATGAGTGGGGAATTGGCTTACATAATTCTTCTATAGGAGGTAAATTCTTCACATCTTCAGATCTAATACCTTTCTCCTTAAGACATTTCTTGGCTTCTTTCACTTCATCATTTAATTCAATCATTCCCCTCTTCTTTGGTGTTGGTGTTGGAGTTGGTTCATGCATAATTGGTTCAGGTGTAATTGGGTCAGTTGAAGTACAATCATCATAATTCTTGCTTATTTAGCCATTAATTCTTCAGCTTCTGCAGGAGTTCTCTTGCTGAAAACACAATCAACAAAACTATCTAGGTATGTCCTAGATTCATCAGCTAGTCCATTATAATAGATATCAAGAAGCTCATTTTTAGGTAATGGACATCCAGGATGTGCATGAATCAAGGCACAGAACCTTGTCCATGACTTAGGCAATTTCTCCTCTTCTCCCTGTTTAAAATCAAAAAGTTTCTGCAAAGCAGCATGTCTAGCACTAGGAGGGAAATACTTCTGAAATAAAGTAGCAATCAAGCAATCAGGGCTATCAATGGATCCAGGAGGTAAACTTTTAAACCAAGCTTTAGCTTCTCCTTTTAGTGAAAAAGGGAAGATTTTAGTAACAAAGTACTTGCGCATCTTAACATCATCAGAAAATAAGGCACTCATAGTAGAAATCTCATTCATATGATCCATAACACTTTCATTCTCATTCCCACAAAAATGTTCTTCCTCAACAATGTTTATATAGGATAAATCAAGAGAGAAATCATAATCTTTATCTCTAATGTCTATGGGAGAAGTAGCAAACTTAGAATCAGGAGACAGTTTAGGTATAATAGTACGTCTCTCAAGGAGACTCCTAATAGCACTAGCACCACATGTGTTTTGGTACTCTTCAATAAATTCATCAGTCATTTCAATGTAACCATCATTAATATCATATCTCTCTCTAGACTCAGGTGAGCTAACATGTGTAATAGTGTCTTCACTAGGACTTTCAGTGTTTCCCATTATAGTTCTAGCAATAGTAGCATCTAGGAAAGGACCTAATGAACCACTCGCATCAAGCATAGTAGAAGTAACATCATGAGTATCAGAAGCGATTTCAGATTTAGCAATAGTAGCAGTGTGTGTAGCATGTGTATGTGGTGGTGTAACAAGCTTACTTATAACAGACGGTGAATCAAGAGTAGCAGAGGTGTTTAGGATTGTTCCTGTTCTTGTAGTGGATGGTAAAATATGAAACTTTCCATCACGAGACTTTCCCATGATGAAAGGAATAGCAGTGAACAGTAATAGATCCAAGTGAACTTACAAATAAAGCTATGATCCCCGGCAATGGCGCCAGAAAATAGTCTTGATGACCCACAAGTATAGGGGATCGCAACACTCTTAGAGGGTAGTATAACCCAATTTATTGATTCGACACAAGGGGAGCCAAAGAATACTTATAAGCCTTAACAACTGAGTTGTCAATTCAGCCATACCTGGAAATAGTCTTGCTCACAATAGTTTATCAGTAACAACAGTTTTGTAGTAGCAATAGGAAAGTAACAATAGTAGTAAAACAAAGGCAGTAGTAACAATAGTAGCAAACAGTAGGATATGAGTACGGTAGGCATAGGGATGGATGGACGGGCATTGCATGGATGATACTATTCATGTAACTTCAAGATCTAGGGCAATTGCAGATAAATAAGATAAAGCATCCAAGTACTGAACAATCATAGGCATGTGTTCCATATATAGTCATACGTTTCTCGCAATGAGAACTTGCACAACATCTTTTGTCCTGCCAGCCCGTTGCAGTGGAGCCTCAAGGGAATCTACTGGAAATTAATATAAGATCCCTCCCTTTTAAAGGTAAGGATCCCTGTGATTGCAATGCTAGTCCCTGGATCAATGCTAGCATCCACAGTTTAAGATGAAGTACACAGAAACAAAGGTCATTATTACATATCATTCTAGAGACAAACATAGTATTTTATAACTCCATGGACATAGTCCTAATACAAGAGTTCAAATATAGAATAAGATAAATAAGTCTTCATCTTCATGTGCCACACGCAAGCATGTTGAGTGTAGACTCATAACCCCTAATCATCATCAGAATAACCTGCAGCATCACAAGTTACAGCCACAGTGGGTCAATACATTGGAATAGTATTGGCAAGTGATACCTTAGTAAAATATTAACATCTAAATACTATATGAATTTGGCTAAGTGTATCTTAGGCTTGCTTTGCTCAAAATAGGTTTTACCTATTAGTTGAAAACACTAAGTTTTTCTTTGACAAAACTTTCCCAAGGAATCACCAATAGAAATTGGTGAACCTTCACCCTTGTTCAACCACAAGTTTTTAACTTAGAAAGTTGGGATGAGGAGATTCTTGATAGCTTCCATGCCTTGATGCTCAAGTTGTCCAATACCAGGGACATGGCTAAGTACTTAGATTCTTCCATCTGCAGAGGTTGTGCACTTCCCCATAAGACTTGATTTTCACCAAGACAGGACCTTTCAGAAGCCTTCCCTTAGACCAAATGGACGCGTTCCAACCTATCATCCCACTACCACCAACTGTCCAAATGGCTAAGTTATTGCAACCTATATGATCCAGGCAGAGCCCATAATGCCATGTGGCTGCACTAGAAGCTTCTTAACATTTGGCATCTCAAATCCCTTTGTTCCTGGGTGGCTTTCCACAAGTGAGATACACAAGGTAACCATAGAAATGGGCCTTGTGTAACCACTCAACACAAACCAATCTTTCCATTCCACCTAGGTGTTTCATTCACTTAGTTGTTTTATTAAGCAAAACATAAGTCCAAAGACTTAGAAATATTTCTCATAGCATGATTATATAATCCACCCTTGGTTGCTACTAGCTAGGCTAAGCATGGCAATGGCAAGTATCTTAACTTAAAGGAAATTCTAACATTGCTACAACTACTAGGATTTCCCAAGCATTGCATATAGATACTTAGCAAAATAATCATGCAAGACCTACACAAAATATTTCTAATGCCTAGGTAAAAATATTGGGAAGAAACATGAAGCACCACTTGCCTTGGTAGTTTGGGGAGTAGCAACAATCTTCACAACCACAATCACTATTAGCAACAAAATCTACACATAAAATAATGGTACCAAAATCACATATCAAAATATACAAACAAAAATATATGAATGCATGCAAATGCCATGTGATGATTTTTCTATACCAAACAAGGCTAGTAAACAGTACTGAATCATAAATAAGACCAAAACACACTAAGTAAACTTTGTTTGATTTTTAAATCATTTTTCAAATCATTTCTATACCCAAAATAAGCCTACAAATGTCTCTGCAAAAACAACCATTTTTACAGAGGCAAAACATTAAACACATTGCATAAACAGATAGGATTTTCTCTCTTGATTCCAATGATATAAAATTTGCAAAATTTGAACGTGGGGATCAAAAGTTATGAATTTTACAAGTTTGAATCACTAATATATCTAAATTCTGTTTTTAAAACTAAACGCAGGCCACACGGCGTGTTATGATTGGCCCGTACCGGTTCACACGGATGGATCGATGAGGGCCGTTGGATCTAAATGAAAACACACGGTCAGATCTAACACGTACCCCTTCGTTAAGTGAATCTATCGCATGCGTTAGATCTAGATATAACGGCTATGGATCAAACGACCAAAGTTTGGCAGCGCGCGGCGACGGTGAGCGGCGGCGCGCTCAGTCTACAGCGTCGCGGTGGCTACAGAGGGGGCTGGGGTCAGTGGAGGAGATTACCAGACTCGCAGAGGCGTGCTGGAGCTCAACGCAGCCGTGGTTTGTCAAGGGGCGCACGGACACGGTGGGAATTCCTCACGGGAGTGGAGCCTGACGTCGGGTGCGGCTGTTCGTCGTCGTTGCCGGAGTTGTAGACCATGCCAGAGTGAAACAAGCGATGTGTTAGATGCGCACGAGTTTGGCAAATACGTGAGCATCAAAAAGAAAGATGGGGGCTGTCGGGAACTACCAGGAGACGTCACCGGAGTTGAGACAGACGGCGGCGCTTGCTTGACGTTGAGGTTGCCGACGAATGGGAGCGCGCGCGGGCGAGTGGGTGATACTGGCAGGTGTAGAGGGAGATGGGGAACTCGCTCGTGGTGTAAGGAAGGTAAGGGGCGACGGTGGTTGGCCAGAATTCGAGTTGGATCTCGTTAGAGTAGTGGGTGGTTCGGGGTCGATTCCGAGCAGCCTAGGGGCAAAGAGAGAGCGGCGACTGGGGAAAAGGAGGGGAAGACACATGCGGTTAAGTATGCAAGGTCGGGGGAGAGAATTACTCGTGCAATTAATCGGATTGATGAGAGGTTTAATCACCGGAAACAGCCGGCGTAATTTGGGGAAGAAGGGGTCGCGGGGTGGAGACGACGACTGGCATGTGGGGCCTGGCGTTCAGTGAGAGAGAGACATGTGGGGTGGGGTCAAGTCATCAGCAACTGCGCGGGTTATCCCAGTGGTGCGAAACGTTTTCCTGCGGGAAGGAGCTGCTGGGCTAAATGGGCTGAGTGGCTGGGTTGGGCTAGATTAGCTGGTCTGCTCTATTTTTTCTCCCTTAAACCTTTTTCTTTTTTGATTGAATTTCTGGTTTGAATTTAAAAGCTCAAACCAAATCTGTTTCAAATGATCCTTTCTCCAAACAAAAGTTTGTTGATTCTTGCACCCTGGGATGTGTAAAACATCTAATCTCACTCAAATTCAAAATGGGTTTGGAAAAGAGGTTTAAACCAAGCCTTATTTAAATGTTCATAACTAGTAAAGGAATGGTTTATAATTCTTAATTTGTTTTTGAAAACTTTGATCAAGCTTTGGAATTTATCAAACAATCCTATGAACAACCTCAATGGTTTAAAACAAATAACCCCTCTCACTAGAGAGTAACTTTGGGTCAAACTTTGCTTGCATAAAATAATAAGCATACAAATGCTTCTGTTTTGTAAAACTTTGAAAATATTCCTATCATGCTCATGGATGCATGGATGATATGCAAGACTTCAATTTGATATATTCTGATAAGATGATAAGATGATTCTACGTAAAATTATCTTCAATTTGATATATTATACGCAATTTTTGGACGTGGTATGAATTTTTAATGAATTTTACAAGTTAGATCTATAATATGCAATTTTAAATTCGAACGGAATATTCCAGGGAATATTCCGCTGACTGGACAGGTTGACTTTGCATGCTGACTGGGACTAGATGTTGACCTGACGTTGACGTGGCGTTGATGAGGAAGCTGACCGGGTTGACGACATGGCACGCACCGGTTTGATTGGATCTCGACCATCTGGATAGGATCCGGTGGCTAGAAGAAGAGATTAACCCGATTTTGGCTCAGAATAGGCAAGAAATATATCTGTGTTAGAGAGACAAATCCGTAGGTCAAATTGAAAAACTCATAACATGAAAGTTGTGGGGAATCATTATTCCTACCTTCTCACCAAAGGAATTTGGATTTGAAGAAATGAGCGCGAGTACATCTTGGATTTACACCGTAAGATCTGAAATATTGCGATACGAAATTCTCTGGCTGTGGTGGATGAAAAGAGGTGAGGTTTGTCGGGATTGAAAGATTTCGACGGTTCCTACAACTTTCGTTTTTTGACCGAAGGCAAACACGAAGTCTAGATGGGTTAAAAAGCGAAATAAGATTCGGGCATATGTAGATTCGGGATTTTGAGAAGAAAAACTCGTACAGCTATGGCTCCACAAGTTTATATGGAGGTTTGAGATGGTGTAGAGATAGGCATTGGAGTAGGGAACAAGTATAAACAAACGGAAGTCGATTCGGAGTTGTAGATAAAAAGTTACGAGAGTTTGAATAGAGATAGGTTTAACAAAACAGATTTTGCACGGATTTTGAAGCGAGGCTAGGAGTCAACTGTACGTGTCCAGCCGGCTGGCTCGGTCCGGTCGGACCGGGTGGGCCGGCCCGTTTTTTTTATATACTTGTTTCCCTCATATCTTTTGCATACGAACTTCAAATGACATGATTCTTGTTTCTAAATTTTTCTAAAATCGAAGAGATTATTATAGGATCAAATTTGTAATCTTTTTACTAGTTTGGAAGTAGTGGATTTATAAATCCTTGTATATTCCATTTTATTTATATCTTTATGTGTTTGTATTTGTTCCATAACTTTTTCATACTAGCTCCAAATGAGCTCAATTTTGTTTCTAAAATTTTGTACTATTAATTGGATCTTTTAGGCTATAATTTAGCAATAATCGTTGTCTTAGCAATAGTAGGTTTTATAAAGTCAATTTAATTCCTTTAGGAAAATTTGGGCAAATCAACTATAGGATTTAGATACTAGGATTTGGATTCAGTTTGTGAGATCTTTGCATGGATGTAATAAGATGCTTATGAATGCTTCATGATTTTCATTTTGAAATCGTGCACACCAATTCTACAATCCATAATCAATCCATGCCCTTTTGCCTATATGGCTACCTAGGTCATAACAAAAGAATATAAGATTTTGAATTCAAGGTTGAGAGGATTTTCTATTCAAAAAGTTTCTTCTCTTTGAGACTTTTCAACATAGTCAAACAATCAATCAAACTTATTTATTTATTTCACATTCCAAAATTAGGAGAATTTTGGGATGTGACAAGTACTTAGACAATTCATAATAAGGAGTATGCGACTAAGTCTACATAATAGTCATGCAAGATATAAAGAGATTCCAACACAATAATAATAAGAAGCATGAAACATAAACATAAGAAGCATTGCCATGCTCATAAGAAGGTATGATAAAGTGGTATCTCGCTTGCCTTTGATTGTGGAGAAAAACATAAATGCTAAGGCACCTCTGAAGTTCAGGTGAAGACTAGAAGTAAAGATATCAAAGATACAAGCATCAAAGTTATGTCATATTTAACCAAGTTTTGAGACAAGCACATTTCACTAAGAATAACAACTATGCTCTCAAGAAGGTGCTCATGGAATAAGTGGTGACTCAACAAAGAAGTGAAAGGGTTTTGAAAAGTTTGAAAGGCTTCCAAATGCTGAAAGTATGGTACTCATTAGCTTTGAGCTCTCATTGCCCCTATCATGGGCATATTTAGATGGTTAAGTTTAAAGTGAGGTCCAATTTGAGTTATATGTTTGACAGACCAAAAACTTGAAATCTCATGTCCGTTGAGTACGAGGGTCATTCCTCATGCTACTCAACGTTAGTTACCGGTAAGTTGTTTTCATTGTAAGTACATGTGTAAAAATATCATAGAGAACCGCCAACGGGGGACCCCTTGCCCCATGATACAAGAGCTATCCCATATCAAAATGACAAGGCAACAGACAGTGAGCATCTGAACGATCCTTTATTTACCATGGGAATGGTGCATTTTTTATCCCTTCTCTTTTTTCTCTATTTTTTCTGAGGATGCTTCATAGATTACTCACTATGGTTATGCTGCAAGTTTCCACCATGATTAGTCATAGCTTAGTGTAGCGGCCCAGGCGTTTCTCTAACACATATACATAACTCCATGGACTTACGCGCTCCCCTTTTATTTCACACCGCCGACATCTGTAAACAAAATAGCATGATATCAACTGGATAATATTTACAAGTGTTGAAAGCGTTCCCCGTGACAACATGGTTCTGCTAACTCCCAGCCTATAATTTGCAAGAATATAACTTTCATGGACAGTCACAATGGTTCAAGTTTATTAAGTGCAAGAAAATAAAGTGTGCCATCAAGTTCATGAGAGCTTTACTAACTAAATTTATCATAACAAGCAAACATTTTATTTGGAAGAAAATGAAGCATAATAAATATGCACGGAATAGCAATGATGCTAGTAGGTAGATATGGTGGACACTTTTTGACAAGTTTGGTTTTGGGGAGTTGGATGCACACGTAGAGATCATACTCAGTGCAAGTGAAGGATAGCAATAGAAAGGGAGCGACAAAGGAGAGAGTAGTAACTGTCATAATCATGCTTGCAACAAAACAAAATTAATTATGGCATAAACGTGATACAAGAACTCTGAGGCAAAATAAATCATCGAGGAGGATACCACAATGTCATACCAAGTTATGAATAGAACAATGCAAGCAAACATTCACATGACATGCTACAAACTATTAGCAAGTTGGACCTAATCATAAGAGAGCAAGAACTACTAAGCATCCAATAAATAACATACACCTTACATGAACAGACTAAGCATGCCCACAATAATGAGTATATGTACAAAAATGAAGACAAATAGAGTTCATTACCAGCCTCTTACCACACCTCGAGTTGTCATTAATCATCATTATTGCCTTTCACTTGTGTGGCTTGAATAAGAACATGAAACCAAAATCCAAAGGAATCACCGAGGATCGCTGAACCCTGCAACGAACTTCACAAAACCAAAGTAGAACAACAAATATTTTTGGGTTTTTGATTTTTTTTAAAGAACAAGAACTAAAGGCAAAATAAAAAAAGCAAAATATTTTTGGATTTTTCGTATAGCCAACCAAAACTAAAAGGCAAAGAAACAAAGAAAATATTTTTTTTGTCTTTTTGTGTTTTGGAAAACAGAAACAAAAACTAAAAAGAAAGCGAAACATGGATATACAAAGCACCGACGGAACATGATATGTCGATGAGTGTGGTGTCGGTATACCTTCCCCCCAAGATTAGGATTTTGGCCTAAGTGGAGATCAATAAAAACGCAGGTAGTAACCCCAAGCCGGTGGATCATCGTAGGAATGATCATAATCAGGCCCTCGCGATGAAGAAGAAGCGCCCCAATCATAAGAGGGCTGCTGGTATGAAGGCTCCCCCACATTGGAGGGCAGAACCAAATTATCCTCGGCATCCTATCCAACATTCTCCTCTTGCTGGGAGAGCTCCGCCATGTATGTGTCAAGTTATTCCTCCATGAGTGACCATCCTTGCCTGGTATCAAAGTTAAACAAAGCAGGCACAGGCAAAGGGACTACTTTCTCAGACTTACCCCTCTCCAACCACTCTTGACAAAGGTTATTTCATAAGGTAACTCGCTCAAACTAGCCCAAGAAGAAACAAATTTATGCTGTACCATGGAATTGAGATCAAGTCTCACTATGGGAAACTGAAAGTCTGAATGATGATGCGCTAAACCATGCAAAGCTAATAAACGAGATGCAATAAGGCCTCCACAAATTCCGCCTTTCTCGCGGTTAGCAGCAAGACGAAAGGCTATCAAAGCACCCAAGTTATAAGTCCTATCTCGTTTCAAGGCGGCTGAGATAAAAGATAGGTCAAATGAAGATAATTTACTAGCAGTTTTCCTAGCAAGAACACACTTGGCAATGAAATAGGCAAAATAACGAATGGATGGGAGATGAATATTCCGAATTTTACCACTCTCCTTTGAGAAGGAGCATCCTTGGAAAATCTTCGCATATAAGTCCATGAGTGGCGTAGGCCTTTCTCTAATCTTCTCCATGAACCCCACTGTGGCACTCTGATAGCTGCACAAAAATCATCAAAAGGGAGGTTGATAGCTATATTGTAAATTTTATAGTGAACCATGGGGTTAGGCAAGGACCAAGTAAATCGAAAGTCCTGCACCACAGAGATAGTTAGTTTCACATATTGGTAAGGTTCTTCTCCAACAAAGTGCTCCAACCCTGCATTAAAAATTAGAGTTTGGAAATCCTGAAATATCCCTGTAGCTCTCATGAATTCTGGGCATGGATAAATGGAAGCGAAGACTTCTTCCTCGCGGTGGACTTTCATAACCTCCGGTACCCTTAATTCATGTTGATTCAGCTGGTAATCACTCATCTTGTTTTTTGCATTTTTTAGACAAACATCAAACCAAGTGATTTCCAAGTTGATAAATGAAGGGGAACTACTATAAGAACTTGATAGAGGGCTAAACATGCATCCAAATGAAATTTCTAAGAATAGAACAAGCATGCAAGCTCACACAACCTGTCACCTACAGTAGAAAAATACTCAAGATACAATCCACCAATCAAAAATCTAATTGGACAAGCGGAGGAGGCACATACCGGAGAGCAATCCCTACAAAATTTAGCAGCAAAGATGGGATGAGCAAGGATATCGAAATTCGGGAGAAAGAACAGCAGGAACTCGAGCTTTGAGAAGTTTTCCGGTGTTTTCGGGAGAGAGAAATAAGTGGCTGGAAGGAGACCAAGATGAGGGCCAGGGGTGGCCCACACCTGGGTCAGGCGCGCCCTGCGGCTGGCCGCGCCACCAGGGTGTGTGATGGCCTGGTGGGTCCCCCCTAGGTTATTCCAGGTTCCCCTCCACCCCTTTTTTCATGAAAACATTTAATATGAATTTTTGGGAAACTATTTTTGGGAAATTTTTAGGTTATGAAAATTGATTTTCTCGCAGGTTTTTTTTGAAAGACACAAAAGCAAACCAAAACTAAAACAACAGAAGTTCTAAGACACACTAAAAAGCAAGAAACTAGCAAAACTAAGACTAACAAGAGGAAAAACAAAGATTGGAATGGAGAAATATTAAAGTGAGCAAGGATAATCATTGTGAAAGCATTGTTTTTTCCATTAAAATCCTTTTGTTAACAAGGTTGATCAAGTCTTGTTACCAAAACAATTTTATATGAAACAAAACTTTGCATACCACTAAATGATTTTGTTACCTCAATCTTGATAGCAATAGTCCCAATCATAATAGTTTCAAAATTTTCTTGTGGAATGGGATAATATATTTCTCCAACCTTGATGCCCTCAATATTTTCAATTGAATTCAGGCCATAGCTCTTATCAATCTTCTTTGGGAAATAGACAGTATGCTCTTTGTCATTAATATTAAAATTGATTTTTCCTTGATTAAAATTGATGACATCACCTGTAGTATTAAGAAAAGGTATCCCAAGAATAATAGACATATTATCATCTTCAGGCATCTCAAGCACAACAAAATCAGTTAATACCAAACAATTATGAGCCACTTCGACAGGAACATCCTCACATATACCAACAGGGATAGTAGTAGATTTATCAGCCATTTGCAAAGATATATCAGTTGGTATCAATTTTTCTAGTTGAAGTCTCTTGTAGAGAGAAAAAGGCATAACACTAACTGCGGTGACCCAGCATACCACTGCGTGATGTAGTATACTATAGTCATAGACATAACACCGATGAAACACTGTTCATTAGTATTACATCCCTCAGAGTGGTACAATAGAAACACAGCGGGTCCAAAACATGGCTAAGGTTACAACTCACTTTGTAAACAAGATCCAAAGAACACCCTAAGTTAAAGAGAGAGAAAGAACTTCTTACAAAGAAGAATCAGAAATAACAACTCAAAAACTATCATACTATTAAGACTAGTATTTTAACTAGTGGTCTGGCATTGTTGCTATTGCAATACGCTACAGAAATAGGTTCTATGGCTAGAGATTATATTCCTATCTAATTAGTAACTTCGTCTTCACTTGAGTTGATGTATATGTTGATTTTCTTGACTTCATTGAAGAGCTTTAGCTTTTGATAATGATTCCTGGAGCATAACTTGGTGTAGATGTCGTCTTAATGGCTTCAGAATCTAGCAAGGGTTAAGAAGATACCTTGAGTACGAGCGTACTCAGCAAGTTCACTAGAAAAGGAGTGTATGATGCACTAAATCTACAGCCACAAACCATAGGTCGTAGGCAATGCAAGTTTTCGTAAACATGTCCGTCAGCCTTCACGGGTTTATCAGAACTTTCATGGAGTTCCTTTCCCACAGCGTTCGCAGCTCCTTCCCGGAACAGGGAGTAACAAGTTACAGTTCTTACACTCTGCAGAGGTGCGTCACTTTACCCATGAGAGATCAACTCCTTGTTGCACAACCGGGCAGCTTATTCCCGTCCACAATTCCGTGATGTGGGGACTGGTAGATGATCCAAGCCAATCACTGCCCTATCCGCGACGCCATATGTCTGCATGATCCTTCGGGGCTGGCTCACCTCCGTTAAGCCCTCTTTCGAGCAGGCTAAAACCCTGATGAGTTCCCGAAGACTCTATGACCTAGTGATGCCCTGGCAAGTACCATATTAAATGGACTATACCACTAAACACCATTCATGGATAATCTAGACACCAATAGTGTGGGGCGTAAGGGTGCCCACCCATATGTTGGATCCGCACAAGGAATCACAACGTCACATTAAGGTCGTCTTGCCTCCATATGAGAGGAAAAGGATACAGCTGACTTCTCCGTCCCATTCCAAATCTCATGGTTAACACATTATATACGGCGCAAGAATCACTGGCGACATTGGTTGTTAAGTCCTAGATAATATGTTCCTTTACCACCGGAACTTTCATAGTAGGTTATTACCTCATGGTAAATAACCTATAATCATATTATTATGAAAAGAGAGTTTTCTGACGTTTTTGAAATGCAGGTGATGACAACATTGGATTTGCAAAATAATTTATAGAAAATAATAAAAGGACATGAGCAAGTGTGAACTTGCCTTTTGTGATTGCAAGATTATGCACTCACGGTCTTCAAGACAATATAAGATCCAATATCTGAAATCAGCTGACGTGGATATGCCCTACGGGTACCCGATGTTAGCCTACCTGGACAGCCCGACGGAAGGTCCACTCGACGGCCTGCCTGGATCCATGACGCTTATGACGGTTCGGCTGCTATGAAGCCCATATGGACACGGACTCCCAAGCGCACAAGACAAGGAAAGCTCAAGACTAGAGTTTGAATACAACTTGTAACCTACTCGTATTGGCACCCGAGACCTAGCCTCCCCATATATAAAGTCTAAGAGGGTCCAACGAGGAGGGCACCCCCCGATATACTAGACCATAATAGATCTACAGACCTAGATCTCTCTCGACTCATACTTTCGCATACACCTCCACGCCAGATCGAATCTGCGCATCTTGTAACCTTCGGTTCCACCGTAATCAAGAGCAGACAAGCAGGAGTAGGGTTTTCCCTCCGGGGGCCTGAACCTAGGTAAATCTCGTGTCCCCTGGTTGCTTGTCTGTTAACCGTGCCACGATCTCCAGCATCCCCGTCTTCTCCAAAACCCAAGTCCATAACAATGGGCATTGACGAGATTAAACCTCGTCAATTGGCGCTGTCTGTGGGAAACTGGGGACGCTGATTGTGCGATCGTGACGGTCCCATCCGAAGCAATCTATGATTCATCAGTTTCCTGGAAATAGATCCGTGCCCGCATGTGGAGTGTCATCATCAACGTCTCCGCTGTGGTCGAATTCATCTCCACCGTCTTAGTATGCAGCTGATCGGATCTACACAGATTGAGAGCTACATCAGTTTTCACACGGATCTATCTAAGCTATGCCACCACAGTTTCCATCAAGATTGATCCATTGAAGCGCGCGCCACAAGGGAATCTGAAGAAAAAGCTAGTTTCATCAATTTCTAGAAAACCACTCTGGACTCATGGAGCACGTCCCCTTGTCCCTCACGTGAAGTGGATATCAAGCCTCAGCCGGATCAGTTCCCAAAGAGCATCTAACAAAAAAAAAGTCACAAGGAATACGATGGGATTTCTCACTACACGTCCTTATGGAGCAATAGCCTATTAGTTTCGTACAAGACTCGGGTGAATCAATCTGCAAAAGTACATACTACTTACTATGCACCAGATCAATTAGCCTATTTGAAGTGTATAAGAAAACGGAAAATATACATCGCGTGAAGATTTGGTTGTGTGGATTTTGCTGCCAAAATCTCCAACTCCACTACGATTCTGCCACGGAAATTCTGCCCGGCGCGTCCAGTTCAACCGACAAAAAATCCGGCAACTCCGCCGCATGATTTTGTCGACATTTACTACACACCAGCCATCTCGACTACATCGACCACGTTAAAACTACACCCGGGGGTTGTGCCGACTCCGCCGTGCGACCCGTTGCGGTCTTCGGCTGCGGTGATCCGACGCATTCTTCGTATGCGGCGGCCCAACACGATCTTCGATTGCCGCAATTGGCTGCAATGGCTTCAGCGACCACGACTCTGGGGCTCCCTCGGCATCAGTAACCCGATGCGGCTTTCGGCTGCGATGACTCGATACATCCTTCGGATGCCGGCAATCTTCGGATGCGGAGCTCTCTACCACCATCAACTTTGGAAACCCGTCGTTGCTATGATTGTGGTTCGCCGCGTCGACCACGTCCGCGTGCAACCCGCTACCGCGTCGACTCCATCCACGACAACTATCAACAAAGCTAAGTATTCCTCTACCTAGAGCTGATAATTGTTTACTTTAATCGCACTCGAAACACTCGGGGGCTGTGCCCTCTTCGAGTAACCTAATATGTCATCGGCTCCACACACTCGAGCACCTCGAACGCGATAGCCCGAGTAGCTGATTCTGCCTCATCGTCGAATCCTTGAACTCCGAGTGCCTCGGCAAGGTACTGAGACTAAGGGTAATCAGGCTAACGAAAAGGCCTAGCATACAGTGCAACAGTGTCGACCCGATCGGCACTAGAATCTTATTGTATGAGTTGAAAGGCAAATATTCTTTACAAGGTACAAGTACTTCACAATTATTCATGTTTTCTGCAGCTTATAAAGACGTCGACTGTGCCAAGCTATTCTATCAAGTCCTCCAAAAGGAGTCGACGAAATAACTGGCTACTCCATAAACTCAAGACCCGAGTCGAGTCCCTCCTCGGATGGTTGCATCGCTTGATGCTACAAAGGCGCAGCACTGGTCGCGCACCTGACAGAAGCAATGACGTCGATTTCATCCGCAACGTCGAGTCCTTCCGGCTAAACGCCGCACGACTCCGCGACGTCAACTCCGACTGCATCATCGATTCTTGGCTCCTTATGCATGAGACACTGACTCGATGCACTTCTGGGTCAGTGGTTTCTCCTCGCATGAGTCTCCACTCGAGTCTGCGACTCAACTAGACACTCGGGGGCTACTCCTATCAGGAGCGCTGGTCGCGCACCCGATGTACTTCCGGGTCTGCGGTACGCCCACGACATTGACGACTACAACTGCATGATACAAGACTCGAGTCTCTGCCCGAGTCTACGACTCCGTCAGACACTCGGGGGCTCCTCCAAACTGGAGTGCTGGTCGTGCACACAAAAGATCTTCGAGTGGCACGCCAATAAACTACGCCATGGAACAATTCTTCGAGTCCTATGTCGAGTCTGCGACTCCACTACGGACTCGGGGGCTACTCCCATAGGGAGGATTGATTCAAGCATCCGAAAAAATTGTGTCCTACGGACCTGAAGCAAACAATGGCTGAATTAAAGTCTCTGCTCGAGTCTACGACTCGAACAGACACTCGGGGGCTACTCCCATAGGGAGCGCTGGTCACGCACCCTATAGTCCATTATGTTGACTACGTCCACGATGTCGATTCCTTTACAACAGCCGAACAAATTCAGCTGACCCGATGAACTTCCGGGTGAAGTGCTTCGCACTCGACACAACTTTCGACTCCGACATCCAAATACAAGGTTCAAGACAACTAAGTCTCCACCCGAATCTACGTTTCGGATGGAGACTCGGGGGCTACTGACGTGGATATGCCCTACGGGTACCCGATGTTAGCCTACCTGGTCCAGCCCGACAGAAGGTCCACTCGACGACCTGCCTGGATCCATGACGCTTATGACGGTTCGGCTGCTATGAAGCCCATATGGACACGGACTCCCAAGCGCACAAGACAAGGAAAGCTCAAGACTAGAGTTTGAATACAACTTGTAACCTACTCGTATTGGCACCCGAGACCTAGCCTCCCCATATATAAAGGCTAGGAGGGTCCAATGAGGAGGGCACCCCCCGATATACTAGACCACAATAGATCTACAGACCTAGATCTCTCTCGACTCATACTTTCGCATACACCTCCACGCCAGATCGAATCTGCGCACCTTGTAACCT
This sequence comes from Avena sativa, assembly GCA_916181665.1. Lineage (NCBI taxonomy): Eukaryota > Viridiplantae > Streptophyta > Magnoliopsida > Poales > Poaceae > Avena > Avena sativa. The sequence continues at coordinate 381,370,904 of OV702281.1, read as the reverse complement.
TCGGTTCCACCGTAATCAAGAGCAGACAAGCAGGAGTAGGGTTTTCCCTCCGGGGGCCTGAACCTGGGTAAATCTCGTGTCCCCTGGTTGCTTGTCTGTTAATCGTGCCACGATCTCCAGCATCCCCGTCTTCTCCAAAACCCAAGTCCATAACAATGGGCATTGACGAGATTAAACCTCGTCATCAGCATCATTGGTCCAATAAGGACTAATGTTTAAAGAATCAAGATGCTATTATGCATAAGTAATGTAATGCAATTTCGTAAACTCGAATCCCGTGGATAACATTGATCTAGGGTTTGTAAACTAGAAATGGTTTCTTTAGAATGTGTTGTCCTTTTAGATAAGTTTCATACTTGTGCTTCTTATTAAGGCTTGCGAGTGTGTGTGAAACAACATGTAATGATAATGGTATACAACAATAATATACACGAATGTGGAATGTTACTCAAAGACTACTTATATAAGAATTGCCTTATCTCCAAATCTTACTTTACAAGTATTGACATTTATAAGTAACTTAAGTGTTAACAATTCTAAGTATACAAGTAAAGTATAAAGTAATGTGATTACGATTAATTGTCATCTGCTGACTGAAGTGGCAAAACGAATAACTTTTGAATAAAATCTTACTTAGCTAAGCAGAAGTATTTAAACTTTAAGTTAATACTATTAGGTGTTCTTACTAGTTATAGTACTTAACTAATAAAGAATTACTTCATTTGAATAATGACATCATTAGTATTTGAGACTTATTTATCTTGGTTTTAACTTGATTAGTTTGGTATTGAGATGCACTAGGTCTCAATTTGCAACAGACCAAAGTAAACTATAAAACACATAATAAAGTTTTTATCATTATATTGAAAGTCTTGTAGATTAAAGTTAACTTTAAAGACATAGATGGACTTTAAGATACAGAACTTATGGTAATGGTACTTTGTTCATTTCATAATATTTCTTAAAGTTACTTAAAAATGGTATCACTTCTATTTGAGTAATAGTTTCTTAATTTTATAATGGGATAGAAACTTTTATCTCTTTATAAAGGTGTGGTTATGATTTGTAATCAAGGAAGTAACATTACTTAACTACTTATGGATTCACTAAAGTGATTTTATTTGTTTATAAACTTTTGGTTGAAGTAAGGGAAAAGGATTTATTTAGTCACAAAATATTTTTGAAGATCTTATATTTGATAAAGATCTTTTTAGAAAATACTCTACACCTATGGTTGTATGATGATTCAATAAGATTGTATTTGAAATGTGTTGAACCATTTTGACTTCATATTATCAATATTTAAGACTAATATTATTTATTAGACTTTAATTGGTTAATTTTAGAATATTAGAAAATTTTATTTACCCTTATATGAATTATTGATTAAGGAATTTGGATTTAAATTCAAGTTATTATGGTATTAGATTTTTATTTACCTTAAAAGTGTAATGTTATATTTTTAACATGTAAACATTATTTTTGTGATCATTTTGGTATATTACATTTATTTTTATGATTTTGAAATAATAAGATATGATTTTTACAAGTTTTACTATTTTATAAACACTTAATAAATAATAGATATTGAATTAAGTGAAATAATACTGCATTATTATAGTTTTAAAGTATAGTTATTATTTTTCTAAGATTTTTGGTATATTATTTATATTTTTAGCATTTACCAATATTTATTTATGAATTATCATAGTTTTATTACTTATAAAATAATTATTAACTAATATTTATTTAAATAACTCTCATAATAACGTTTGATAATAGTTTATGTTATAGATTTTATTTTTCTAAACATTTTCATATATTACATATATTTTTCTAAATTATAAAACAAAAGTTATTAATTTAACAAGTTTTAATGGCTTTATCTAATTTCTGGAATAATTAGATTTGGATTTGTATTATTTATTTATTTCCTAAACAGACACTGAGCTTTTTATACCGCACATACACCTAGCCCCAGTCACTGACTGGTGGGGTCGCTGCCACGTCATACGCCACATAAGAAAGGACTTGGTCAAACTGGCTGACTAGGCCTGGGATGATGTCATCGTGACATCACACGATGCTGATCCTCTCAGATCGAAGCTCGATCGACTGATTGTGTGCTTGCGCGCGACCGAGGCTGGGCTTATTGGAAAGAGGGCGCGACGAGGATCCTAATAGTGGCGGCGCCGCTAATTTTTGGTCACCGGAGCACGGTGGCCGACGGCGGAGCTTGCGGGCTTTAAAACTAGACCCCCTGGGGAAAAGCCCACTCCGTCCGTAAGACAAACTCAAGGAGGCTGACTTGACCAGGAAGCCAGTCTTGTAATAGTAAAAGCAACCTATCGCGCTGGGTCACCACTCCTTCCAGAGTAGCCCACAACCCGCGGCGGGAAGCAACCAAGGCACGAGAGAGCAAGGGAGATGGTCTACGAGGACGGTGGACTCACCCTGGTGCGGTTGGTGGCGACGGCGAGGTCGGAGGAAGTCTGTGGTGGCGGCGATTGACGATGAACGGCGGTGACTAGCGGTGGAGATGAGGTATCGATTGGCTTGACAGAGGGCTCCCCGACTTCCGTGAGTAGGGGAAAACGACGAAGAAGAGCACGGCGCATCTAATGGTCACTACCGCGGATCGAGTGATGGTCGGAGATGGTGGGGAAGGTTATCTCCGACGAGCTATGGTTCGGTGTTCATGCGAGAGAGGAAGAAATAGAAGAGAAGTGGCGTGCTAGGGTTTCTCGTCGGTGTCCAGGGCTACTTGTAGAAGACCAGGAGCGGTGGCACGGCCGAACGGCAGGGTGGCCACCAGCGAGCTACTTCGCCGCATCGGGAGGTCGACATCGCCAGGAGGAAGACAACGAATAGATTCCCCGAAGGGGTATGGGCCAATACTAGGTTGTGATTGGGCCAGTTGGGCCGTGGATTCGTTGCTGAGAGCTGCGCGTGAGTAGTAGATAGGGAAGAGGGACAATGGGCCGCAGGCCAGATACTGCTCCGTTTTTCTTTTTTCACTTAAAATTTTCTATTTTCTGTTTTCTTTTCTAGCTTTTTATGTAAACATTTGTTTTGAATTTTCTTTATGAAATTTCTTTGCTATTTACTTGCAGCAACAATAAATGGTATTTAAAGTCATTTTGTGAGTTTTTATTATATAGTGTTATAGTTTCTTTATTTTCTTTATACATATACTTTTCCTATTATTATTATTTGTAAGGGATTTTGAAATGAATTTTAATTGATCTAATTTCTATGAACTTTTTAAAGAATGCATTACTATTAACTCATGGGATTTGATTCTCATTAACTTATATTATTAAAGGAGTTTTTATATGGTGATCTTTAATTTTTTTATATTATATATAAAGTTCTAATGAATTAATATACTCAATATTATTCCCATAAATTTAAGTCATATCAAGGTATATATTTTATTATAACTAACATAGGAGTTAGGGTTTGAATTGTAAATGCCTACCCTAGGGTTTAGGGTACTTAATATACTTATATTCTTTTGTTGATGTGAATAAAGATTAATGGTTAAACATATTGTTTTTATGTTTGTGATCTTTAATGATACCACCCTTTAAAATAGAAAGTTACTTTGTGAAATGTCTTATGGAAAAGAATTGATAAAGATAACTCCGAAACACATTTGGTTATGACAATTGGAAATGACAAAGATGTGCTTAAGTGATTTGCTATAGGAAAATATTCCTTTACAACATTCTGGAAATAAGATGATAGATCAATCATAGAAAATGGATATTATGTTTGGTTCTAGATTTAGGGTTTAGGGTTTACCAAGAGTTCATATCTTCCATACTTCATAATTCAGGACTTGTGATTAAGGAATTCCTTTCCTAGATATACTACTTCTTCATATCCATCATCATGTGCTAACATGATGGGCTTTGCTTTACAAAAATATTCTTATCCACCTTTTATTCTTTTAAATCCATTTATAAATCCAATGAGCTTATTACTAAAACTTTCATAATCTTCTCATCTCCATACTTGGTTATATCAACTACTCTACTGCTGATAACTTCCAATCCAACAAGTAGTTACTTCTAACTCTATTCATATTCTTCCTTAATCACCCACCACTAATATTACTCCAGTAGATGTATATATCAATTTCTACTTTCCTCAAAAGCTTACTATCCTTTTGTAACATCCCTAAAATCATGTTTCAAAAACTCATGCATACCATCCATGCATCCATGATCATGTAGTATTTCATTTCAAAATCATTTACAAATAGGAGCATATGTGTTCATTATTTTATGTATGAATGCTCTAGCCTTTGTGCTACTTGCTATTGAGAAAGGTACTAATATTCACTCAGTATTGTTTAGAATCCTAACTTAAGTGATTTCAAAAGCTTAAGCAAAGTTTCAAAACAAAATATGAAATAAAACCAAACCTATGCCTTTTATCACATCTCATAAAGGCTTGGTTTTATTTTTTATTTTCAAATAACCCAAGGGTGTTTGTGTTTACAGTAGTGTTTGACTCATATTTGAGTACAAGTTTCACTGTACAAAAAACTTGAAAAGGTTTGAATTCAAATAGCTTTTGAAATCATTTGAAAATGGTTCCTGGAAATTCAATCAGAAAAAGAAAAAAGATTAAGGAAAAGGAAAAAGGCTAGCGTCAGGCTTTTGGCCCAACAGCGAAGCAATCCCAACAACCAGCCCACCCGGGTTTTCCCCTCTCCCCTCGTTTCCTACCCCGCACGCGTGTACCCACTCGCTGACGACTAGGCCCTCACTGCCGCGTCACCCCTTCGTCCTCAATCAACGTCGACGACCACCTCGCCGCTGCCGTTTCCCCCTCACTGATGCCGCGCTTTATTGCATTGATTCGGCGAGTGATTTACGCCCCCGCTCTGGCTACATAAACCCCTCCCCCTCGCGACCTTTTCCCCCAACAAAGCTAGCCAGAAGCGCCACCAGGCTGCCCGCAATTTGACTTGCACCGCCGCTGTACCGAGAGACTCCGGCGAGCCATCGCGGTGAGTAGCAGGTGCCCCTTGATTTCTGGTTCATGCGAGCTGCTTCGCAATCATCCTGCGCATCTTCTCATGCCTCTGTTTCTTTCTGAATCGCCCTAGACCGTCGCCATCGTCCACCTCTGGAAGCGACTGAAGCTCACCTCGACTCCGGTGACTAAATTCGGTGAGCCTCGTGTTCCCCTCTGTTTCTGAATCACACGGACATGTTCGCCTGCATCTAGCGCACCTGCTAACACCTTTTGTTTGGATCCTCGTGCCCCAGAACGTCGCCTTCGACTCCGTCAGTGAGCATCCGACGCCACCAGCAACTCCGACGAGCTCGTGCTGCTGTGTCCGTGCGCCCCGACCCTGCCCGTCCACACGTTGAGCATCCCCATGTTCTCGCGGTCTCGGTAAGAACACACACGACCCCCCTGCCCCTCTCGTTTTGCCGGATAATCGTCGGCAGCAACGCCACGGCCGCCAGCAACCAGCTGCGCCGCCGGTTATAGGTCAGAGAGATGTGATCCACTGGATCTAGATCCAGTGGTTGAGATTAGACGCTAGGCGAAGAGGTACGGGCAGATCTAAGCCGCGCGTTTAAATTAGATCTAACGGCTCAGAAGCGTGATCCGGCGCGAAGCGGTACCAGCCAGTTAGAAGCCGCCGCGTGGCACAGGTTTCGTTTTAAAATTCTGAATTAGATCTATTAGATGTTTGATTTTGTTTTAATCATAACTTTTGATTCCCACGTTCAAATTTGACAAATTTTATCTCAATGGAATCAGGAGAGAAAGCTCTTTCCATATATGCAAAGTGTTTAATGTTTTGCTTCTGTTAAAATGGTTATTTTTACATAAACATGTGTAGGTCTATTTTGTCTATATGAATTATTTGATAAATGTTTTAATGTTCAAATAAAGTTTGTTTGGCAAGTTTTGAACTTGTTTATGAATCAGTATTGTGCACTTTTCATGTTTGGTATAGAAAATCATCACATATCATATGGCATGCATCCATATATTTTTGCTTGTGTATATTTTGTTTGTGATTTGGTGTTATCATTTTATGTGTAGATTTTGGTGCAAATAGTGATTGTGATTGTGAGGATTGTAGATACTCTCAAAACTACCAAGGCAAGTGGTGCTTCATGATTTTATTCCTATGTTTTTCAAATATGCATTAGAAATATTTTGCTAGACTTGCATGGATATTTTTTGGTCTTTATAGTAGTTGTAGAATTGCGAGAAATTTCTAAGTTAAGATGTTTATCTATGCCATGCTTAGCCTAGCTAGTAGCAACCAAGGGTTGCTATATATTCATGCTATGAATAAATATTTCTAAGTCTTTGGACTATGTTTTTGCTTAATAAAACAACTAAGTGAATGAAACACCTAGGTGGAATGGAAGGAATGGTTTATTTTGAGTGGTTACACAAGGCCCATTTCTATGGTTTACCTTTTGTATCTCACTTGTGGAAAGCCACCAGGAACAAAGGGATTTGAGAGGCCAAATGTTAAGAAGCTTCTAGTGCAGCCACTTGGCAATATGGGCTCTGCCTGGATCACTTGCAATAACTTAGCCATTTGGACAGTTGGTGGTAGTGGGATGATAGGTTGGAACGCGTCCATTTGGTATAAGGGAAGGCTTCTGAAAGGTCCTGTCTTGGTGAAAATCAAGTCTTGTGGGGAAAGTGCACAACCTATGCAGATGGAAGAATCTAAGTACTTAGCCATGTCCCTGGTATTGGACAACTTGAGCATCAAGACATGGAAGCTATCAATAATCTCCTCATCCCAATTTCTAAGTAAAACTTGTGGTTGAACAAGGGTGAAGGACCCCAATGTCTATTGGTGGTTCCTTGGGGAAAAGTTTTTGACAAAGGAAAACTTAGTGTTTTCAACTGATAGGTAAAACCTATTTTGAGCAAAGCAAGCCTAAGCTACACTTAGCCAAAATGCATATAGTATTTAGTCCACCAATATTCTACTAAGGTATCACTTGCCAATACTATTCCAATGTATTGACCCACTGTGGCTGTAACTTGTGATGTTGCAGGATATTCTGATGATGATTAGGAGTCATGAGTCTATACTCAACATGCTTGCCTGTGGCACATGAAGATGAAGACTTATTTACCTTATTATATATTTGAACTCTTGTATTAGGCCTGTGGCCATGGAGTTGTAAAAGACTATGTTTGTCTTTGGAATGATATGTAATAATGACCTTTGTTTCTGTGTACTTCATCTTAAACTGTGGATGCTAGCATTGATCCAGGGACTAGCATTGCAATCACAGGGATCCTTTCCTTTACAAAGGAGGGATCTTACAGATGGTATCAGAGCACTGTGTTGCCTGTAGGATTATGACCCTAGGATTGGAAACCACTAAGGAAAAAAAATTCAACAACTTCCACACTTGTATTTTCTTCTCGTAAACTTTTCTAATATTCTTTCTCATCTCTATTTGTAGATGAACTCCATCAACGAAGCCGTGAAGAAGGGACCACTCATGACTATGACCTTGGAATGTGAGACAGAGTTCCCCAAGGCTCTCAAGGACCTCATGGTTGCCATGGGAATACATGGTGCAGATTTGTACAAAGGTTTCCCTGTGATGGATGAAGGAGTTAAGTACTGGTGGGTGCAACTTCACTTGTATAAAAACAAGGAAGACAACCACAAGGACTCAGGATTCTGCATGGTCACCAACACAATGATGCACACCACATTCTTTGATTCAGCAAGGGATGCAGCTTGGAGGGCCATCAAAGAACTTGGTGATAGAATCAAGTGCAGAATGCTTAACACCCATAATGATCTTAAGGAAGAAAAGAAACATACCCAAGAGTTAGAGGCTACCAACCAAAGCCTAAGGAAGGACATCATAGACTTAGCAATGGAGTCTTGTGATCTAGACAAACAGATTGCCTCTAGGGATGCCATGTTAGCCAACTTGGCAAGTGAGATGGGATTGTAAAGTACCACATTAGTTGGACCACCACACTTATCATTTTATTTTCCCAACTGTTGTTTAAAATAAGTTGAACCTTGGTTGTTTGTAATGGATCCATGTATGCCATGTCTTGTGTGTTTTGATTTCCAAAGTTATGCATGTGATGCCTTGTCTTGTGATTTGTCTTAAATTGTGTTGATTCTAACTTTTTCTATCTTATTAAATAGATGCCTAATGTTACTATCAGCACGGCTGAAGAGTTCAAGGGAATTCGTTTTGGCCCTCGTATTATTGAGCTTACTAGTTTGCTCAATCTCCCTCTTCCTACCATCATGGTGCTTCCCCTCACCAAGTTTGAGAGGAAAGACCTTTGGGGCTTCAAGGTTAATCAGCCCGGACGCCAGACTGAGCCTACCACAGAGGCAATCATCTTCAAGCTCATGCATGATGACAAGGAGAGAGGCCTAGAGGTAGTCATGCAGGACTTGATTGGATGTCTGTTAGGGAGACACTCTCGACAGGTTAGAGGTACTCACTTCCACGCCTTCGGTAGACGTGATGAGGATGGTGAGGCCATTGACTTCGAGGATACTTTGAGGGAGACAGCAGAGCCGATTCGTCTATACCTCCAGGACTTAGAGGTTCTTCTTAGGCACGTGGACACTGATAGGACCAACGTCATGCTCAGCAATGACGAACTCCAGGTGCAGCTTCGTGAGAAGGACAAGCTCTTTGCGGAACAAGATGAGATAGTCAAGGAGATGGAGGCCAAGTTTGAGAGTCAGGACAGAAAGTTCAAGAGTCAAGAGAAGCGAGTCCAAGATAGGAACAAGAGGATTCGAGACATGACTGCAGAGCTGGAGGCCAAGGACTTCAAGCTCGAGCATCAGCAGACTGTGATTGAGAGGCTTCGTTCGCAGAAGAGGGCTCTCAAAGCCAAGGTAGAGACCTTGACCACCAATGTCGAGGAATACAAGACCGCTATGGAGAATGCAGGTCTTACATTTGTTGAGGAGGAGGTTGATGCCGAGGAGTAGTGATGACTACTCATTTACCTTTATTTATCATGTCTTTGATTATTGAGTCGCAATGACCATCCAACATGTGGATGGCTTGCTATTGGTGTGTTTACTTTGCAAACTTGTCGTTTATGTTGTTGAACTATTATTATTATGATGCATGTTTGGTGAATGTTTATGTGATGTATTGTGCATGTTAGCATCTATGGGTATCTCATTCTTATCTCTATTGATCAAACTACAGATGCCTCCCCGACGTGCCAATCCCAACCCCAACAACAACAACATCACCCCTGAGATGCAGCAAATGATGACAGCTCAGACTCAGCTGATGCAAATGATGAATACGTTCATCCAGAATCAGAACGACAACAATAACAATAATAACAACAACAACAATCAGAAAAACCCACCGGGTTTTGACATGCTTACCAGATTCTTGAGACTAAGGCCAGCAAAGTTCTCAGGAACTACTGATCCTATGGTGGACAATGAATGGCTACGCTCTGTGAACAAGGACTTGGTAACGGTTGGATGTACTGATGAAGAGAAAGTCAGATTTGCAGCTCACTTGTTGGAAGGACCAGCAACCACTTGGTGGGATAACTTCCAGATCACCACTCCCATTGCAGATGTGACATGGGCTATATTTGAAGATGGTTTCCGTACTGCTCACATCTCATCCGAAGTGATGAGTTTGAAGAAGAAAGAGTTCCATAACCTGAAGCAGCGCCACCGTAGCGTGGCTGAATACATTGAGGAGTTCAACAATCTGGCGCGATATGCACCGGACGAAGTTGACACTGATGCTAAGAGGAAGGAAAAGTTCCTTGAAGGGTTGAATGATGAACTGAACCTGTAGTTAGCTGTGGCCTATGTTCCCACATACCAGTCTCTCTGTGACAAGGCTGCTATTTTTGGAGAACAAGATGAAGCAAGTTGAAAGTAGGAAGAGAAAGCACTCTGACAAGCACAGCTCGGGATCGTCTCACAAGCGTTCCCATTATGATGACAGTGGGAGTTCTGGATCACACAAGCATGGAAAATTCAACAAACACCACAACCACAACCATCATCATGACAACAAGAGTCACCGTAGTCATGACAATGACAAGTACAAGAATCATAAGGGTGGATATAAGAGCCACCACACTGGAAGTGGCAGTGGAAGCCAGCCTGTCAAGAAGGATCTTAGTCAGGTTGAGTGTTTCAAGTGCAAGAAGATGGGACATTATGCAAATGAATGCCCAGAGAAGAAATTTGAAGTACCCAACAAGCCCAACCCTTTTCAAAAGGGACAAGTGAACCACATCAATGTGGAGGAAATTTATGAGGAACCTGATGCTGTTGCTGGTAAGTTCAAACTCAATTCTTTTCCAGCATTTGTTCTCTTTGATACTGGTGCATCTCATTCATTCATATCAAGAGCATTTGTTGAAAGAAATGAACTACCGGTAGAAACTATTGGGTGCCCTATAAAAGTAAGTTCTCCTGGTGGAGAAATGATAGTGAATTCAGGATGTCATGATCTAGTCATAGAATTTGGGAAGTATAAGTTTCCCGTTAATCTGATAATCCTAAATTCCCAAGGATTGGATGTTATTTTGGGAATGGACTGGATGACTAAACACAAGGGAGTGATAGATTGTGCAAATCATACTGTCTCACTCACAACTCCAGAAAACAAAAGGATCAGATTCAAGACCAACTTTGAAGCAAAAAGGAGTAAGCTAAATTCTCTTAAGGGGGTTAGCATAGATAGTGTGCCAATTGTGAGTGAATATCCGGATGTGTTTCCGGAAGAATTGCCAGGAATGCCACCAGATAGAGATGTGGAATTTCTTATTGATTTGCTACCAGGATCTAGACCAATAGCAAAGAGACCGTATAAGATGTCAGTTGATGAGTTAAAAGAACTCAAGAAGCAACTTGGAGAACAGTTGCAAAAAGGATTTATCCAACCAAGTTCTTCATCTTGGGGAGCACCAGTTTTGTTTGTGGAAAAGAAAGATAGAAGTCAAAGGTTATGCATAGATTACCGTTCACTCAATGAGGTGACTATCAAGAACAAATACCCTTTGCCAAGAATCAATGACTTGTTTGATCAGTTAGATGGAGCTTGTGTGTTCTCAAATATTGATCTCCGGTTAGGTTATTTTCAGCTTAAGATAAGGGAACAAGACATACCTAAGACAGCTTTCACCACAAGGTATGGATTGTATGAGTATACCGTGATGCCATTTGGTTTAACCAATGCACCAGCGTACTTCATGAATATGATGAACAAGGTGTTCATGGAATTCCTTGACAAGTTTGTTATCGTTTTCATCGATGACATTTTGATCTACTCCAAGAGCAAAGAAGAGCATGAAGGACATTTAAGATTGATACTTGAGAAGCTTAGAGAGCATAAGCTGTATGCCAAATTCAGCAAGTGTGAATTTTGGTTAAACGAAGTTGGTTTTCTTGGACACGTTGTGTCAGGAGATGGTGTAGCAGTTGATCCTGCTAAAGTTTCAGCTGTAACTGAATGGGAATCTCCTAAGTCAGTGAAAGAGGTTCGTAGTTTCCTTGGCTTAGCAGGATACTACAGAAGATTTATTGAGAATTTCTCCAAGGTAGAAAAACCTATGACAAAATTGCTAAAGAAAGACCAGAAATTTGCTTGGTCTGAAGGATGTGAACTCAGCTTCCAAGAATTGAAGAAGAGGCTAGTGACAGCACCAGTCTTGTGTTTGCCAGATTTGGAGAAAGATTTCCAAGTGTATTGTGATGCATCTCATCATGGATTAGGTGCCGTACTTATGCAAGAAGGGAAATTTGTGGCCTATGCCTCAAGACAACTCAAAACTCATGAAGTAAACTACCCCACTCATGATTTAGAGTTAGCCTCTGTTGTCCATGCACTCAAAACATGGAGACATTATCTTTTGGGAAAGCGATGTGAAGTGTTCACAGATCACAAGAGTTTGAAGTATATCTTCACCCAGAAAGAAATTAACATGAGACAAAGAAGATGGCTAGAACTCATCAAGGACTATGATTTGAGTTTGCAATACCACCCCGGTAAAGCAAATGTTGTAGCGGATGCTCTAAGCCGTATGGTTTTTGTGAATGGCCTTACTAAGGGAGAATTACCAGATGATCTGTGTGCCCAATTTAGAGATCTCAGATTGGAGATTGTGCCGGAAGGACATCTCATGTATTTGGATGTTCAACCCACTTTGTTGGACAAGATCAAAGAAGCCCAGAAGACAAATAAGGAAATTGAAGAGATTAAGGAAAAAATTGGCAAGGGAAAGGCCAAAGGATTCTATGAAGACGAACATGGTACTTTATGGCATGGAAAACGTATCTGTGTTCCACAACATCCGGAGCTTCGGAAACTGATTTTACAAGAAGCACACAACTCACCATATTCCATTCATCCGGGTAACACCAAAATGTACATGGATATGAAGGAAAGATTTTGGTGGAATAATCTCAAGAAGGACATCGCCAAACATATTGCTTTGTGTGATGTATGTAGTAGAGTGAAAGCGGAACATTAGAAACCAGCAGGGTTGTTACAACCACTACCTATTCCTGATTGGAAGTGGGACAAGATTGGTATGGACTTCATCACCGGATTGCCAAGGACCCGGTCATGATATGATTCTATTTGGGTAGTGGTGGATCGCCTAACTAAAGTGGCTCATTTTATACCCGTGAAGACAACTTATACAAGTGCTAAGTTAGCCAAGATCTATATGAGCAGAATTGTATGTCTACATGGAGTACCCAAGAGTATTGTGTCTGATAGGGGAACCCAATTCACTTCTCATTTTTGGAGGAAGCTACATGAGTCATTGGGAACAAGGTTGGAATTCAGCACTGCATTTCATCCTCAGACAGATGGACAGACAGAAAGGACTAATCAGATTCTTGAAGATATGTTGAGAGCATGTTCTCTAGACTATGGAGCCAGTTGGGATGAAAGTCTGCCTTACGCAGAATTCTCTTATAATAACAGCTATCAAGCCAGTATTGAGATGGCACCATTTGAGTTTCTCTATGGGAGAAAGTGTACCACCCCATTGCTATGGAATGGTGTGGGAGAAAGAAGTTTGTTTGGACCAGAACTCATCAAAGAGGCTGAAGAGAAATTCAAGCTAGTTAAGGACAGATTGAAGATAGCACAGTCCCGACAAAAGAGCTACGCAGATCCAAAGCGTAGAGAGGTCACCTATGAAGTAGGTGACAGAGCTTATCTTAGAGTGTCACCACTTCGTGGAGTGAAGAGGTTTGGTGTCAAAGGTAAATTGGCCCCAAGATATGTTGGACCATTCAAGATTCTGAGTCGTAAAGGAGAAGTGGCTTATGAAATTAAATTGCCAGAGTCTTTGTCAGCTGTTCATAATGTGTTTCATGTGAGTCAGCTTAAGAAATGCCATCCAGAAATGGAAGAGACTTCTTTGAAGGATACTATACCTTTGGAAGAGGTCCAATTAGAAAGTGATCTCACCTATGAGGAGAAACCAATCAAGATTCTTGAGACTGCAGAAAGAGTTACTCGGACTAAGACCATCAAGTTCTGCAAAGTCCAATGGAACCATCATTCCGAAGAAGAAGCAACATGGGAAAGAGAAGATGATCTTCGGAAAAACCACCCTCACCTATTTGCTAGCCAATCCGAATCTCGAGGGAGAGATTCACCTTAAGGGGGTTAGATTTGTAACATCCCTAAAATCATGTTTCAAAAACTCATGCATATCATCCATGCATCCATGATCATGTAGGATTTCATTTCAAAATCATTTCAAAATAGGAGCATATGTGCTCATTATTTTATGTATGAATGCTCTAGCCTTTGTGCTACTTGCTATTGATAAAGGTACTAATATTCACTCAGTATTGTTTAGAATCCTAACTTAAGTGATTTCAAAAGCTTAAGCAAAGTTTCAAAACAAAATATGAAATAAAACCAAATCTATGCCTTTTATCACATCTCATAAAGGCTTGGTTTTATTTTTTATTTTCAAATAACCCAAGGGTGTTTGTGTTTACAGTAGTGTTTGACTCATATTTGAGTACAAGTTTCACTGTACAAAAATCTTGAAAAGGTTTGAATTCAAATAGCTTTTGAAATCATTTGAAAATGGTTCCTGGAAATTCAATCAGAAAAAGAAAAAAGATTAAGGAAAAGGAAAAAGGCTGGCGTCAGGCTGTTGGCCCAACAGCGAAGCAAGCCCAACAACCAGCCCACCCGGGTTTTCCCCTCTCCCCTCGTTTCCTACCCCGCACGCGTGTACCCACTCGCTGACGACTAGGCCCTCACTGCCGTGTCACCCCTTCGTCCTCAATCAACGTCGACGACCACCTCGCCGCTGCCGTTTCCCCCTCACTGATGTCGCGCTTAATTGCATTGATTCGGCGAGTGATTTCCGCCCCCGCTCTGGCTACATAAACCCCTCCCCCTCGCGACCTTTTCCCCCAACAAAGCTAGCCAGAAGCGCCACCAGGCTGCCCGCAATTTGACTTGCACCGCCACTGTACCGAGAGACTTCGGCGAGCCATCGCGGTGAGTAGCAGGCGCCCCTTGATTTCTGGTTCATGCGAGCTGCTTCACAATCATCCTGCACATCTTCTCATGCCTCTGTTTCTTTCTGAATCGCCCTAGACCGTCGCCATCGTCCACCTCTGGAAGCGACTGAAGCTCACCTCGACTCCGGCGACTAAATTCGGTGAGCCTCGTGTTCCCCTCTCTTTCTGAATCACACGGACATGTTCGCCTGCATCTAGCGCACCTGCTAACACCTTTTGTTTGGATCCTCGTGCCCCAGAACGTCGCCTTCGACTCTGTCAGTGAGCATCCGACGCCGCCAGCAACTCCGACGAGCTCGTGCTACTGTGTCCGTGCGCCCCGACCCTGCTCGTCCACACGTTGAGCATCCCCACGTTCTCGCGGTCTAGGTAAGCACACACACGACCCCCCTGTCCCTCTCGTTTCTCCGGAACATCGTCGGCAGCAACGCCACCGCCGCCAGCAACCAGCTGCGCCGCCGGTTTTAGGTCAGAGAGATGTGATCCACTGGATCTAGATCCAGTGGTTGATATTAGACGCTAGGCGAAGAGGTACAGGCAGATCTAAGCCGCGCGTTTAAATTAGATCTAATGGCTCAGAAGCGTGATCCGGCGCGAAGCGGTACCGGCCAGTTAGAAGCCGCCACGTGGCACAGGTTTCGTTTTAAAATTCTGAATTAGATCTATTAGATGTTTGATTTTGTTTTAATCATAACTTTTGATTCCCACGTTCAAATTTGACAAATTTTATATCGATGGAATCAGGAGAGAAAGCTCTTTCCATATATGCAAAGTGTTTAATGTTTTGCTTCTGTTAAAATGGTTATTTTTACAGAAACATGTGTAGGTCTATTTTGTGCATATGAATTATTTGATAAATGTTTATTGTTCAAATAAAGTTTATTTGGCAAGTTTTGAACTTATTTATGAATCAGTACTGTGCACTTGTCATGTTTGGTATAGAAAATCATCACATATCATATGGCATGCATCCATATATTTTGCTTGTGTATATTTTGTTTGTGATTTGGTGTTATCATTTTATGTGTAGATTTTGGTGCAAATAGTGATTGTGATTGTGAGGATTGTAGCTACTCTCCAAACTACCAAGGCAAGTGGTGCTTCATGATTTTATTCCTATGTTTTTCAAATATGCATTAGAAATATTTTGCTAGACTTGCATGGATAATTTTTGGTCTTTATAGTAGTTGTAGAATTGCTAGAAATTTCTAAGTTAAGATGTTTATCTATGCCATGCTTAGCCTAGCTAGTAGCAACCAAGGGTGGCTATATATTAATGCTATGAATAAATATTTCTAAGTCTTTGGACTATGTTTTTGCTTAATAAAACAACTAAGTGAATGAAACACCTTGGTGGAATGGAAGGAATGGTTTATTTTGAGTGGTTACACAAGGCCCATTTCTATGGTTTACCTTGTGTATCTCACTTGTGGAAAGCCACCCAGGAACAAAGGGATTTGAGAGGCCAAATGGTAAGAAGCTTCTAGTGCAGCCACTTGGCAATATGGGCTTTGCCTGGATCACATAGGTTGCAATAACTTAGCCATTTGGACAGTTGGTGATAGTGGGATGATAGGTTGGAACGCGTCCATTTGGTCTAAGGGAAGGCTTCTGAAAGGTCATGTCTTGGTGAAAATCAAGTCTTGTGGGGAAAGTGCACAACCTATGCAGATGGAAGAATCTAAGTACTTAGCCATGTCCCTGGTATTGGACAACTTGAGCATCAAGACATGGAAGCTATCAAGAATCTCCTCATCCCAATTTCTAAGTAAAATTTGTGGTTGAACAAGGGTGAAGGACCCCAATGTCTATTGGTGGTTCCTTGGGGAAAAGTTTTTGACAAAGGAAAACTTAGTGTTTTCAACTGATAGGTAAAACCTATTTTGAGCAAAGCAAGCCTAAGCTACACTTAGCCAAAATGCATATAGTATTTAGTCCACCAATATTCTACTAAGGTATCACTTGCCAATACTATTCCAATGTATTGACCCACTGTGGCTGTAACTTGTGATGTTGCAGGATATTCTGATGATGATTAGGAGTCATGAGTCTACACTCAACATGCTTGCCTGTGGCACATGAAGATGAAGACTTATTTACCTTATTCTATATTTGAACTCTTGTATTAGGCCTGTGGCCATGGAGTTGTAAAATACTATGTTTGTCTCTGGAATGATATGTAATAATGACCTTTGTTTCTATGTACTTCATCTTAAACTGTGGATGCTAGCATTGATCCAGGGACTAGCATTGCAATCACAGGGATCCTTTCCTTTACAAAGGAGGGATCTTACACCTTTAGGAAGAATAATACTATTCCATTAACTCCATGTTATTATAGCTTTAGCTTAATCATACTATCTTATATCTTACTTAACTACAGTATCTTATATTCAAACTTCACATCATATCATGGTGACTTGTCATGGCTATCTTAGAATAACATATCTATACTAGGGTTCAATCATGTTCTATCCACCAATGTCACTTATACATGATATAAGCATTCAATCTTGGTGACTAAAGCATGATCATTATAATCCTTTGATCCTTTATGGTTTAGGTTTTCAGTTGGCTAATTAAGGCTTTCATCCATACAACATTACAGTTGTATTATAATTATCTTCTGTTTATCTCTATTGGATGAAGAGATATTATTCATTGACTATACCTACTTGATCCAATAGGATTACTCTTGGTAAATTTCTTCAGAATTCATCCTTGTAATCTTCTTTATTACCATATAATTATATATTCCAAATAACTCTCCTATCATTCCAGGAGTGAGTTAACTCCATCAATTATCACTTTGATCTTATTCTCTTCCAAAACTCCCATCCTACATATGATATTTGAATCTAGCATTACCACCTACCTCTTGTTACTTCTTTCACTAAAGGACTTAAGTGAATGCTATGATAGGACAAGAGTTGCTAGGTCAAGAATTGATAGGTTAAAAATTGGTGAATCAATAGTTGATTACTCAACATTGATGAACAACAGATATTAGAATAAGATTCAATAGAGATGATAAGAATTGATATGGGAAGAAAGCTATATGGTGAATGATCTTGACTTGATTTGCTTGCTACTTAATCTCACGAAAGGGTTAAGGTCAGGTATTACCATGATACTCATCGTATAAGTAGATGAGATTAAGATGGATCAAAATTTAGTTGTTACATTCTTATTACTTAAGTTATATTTATAACTTGGTATTCATGGGTTGTGTAATGAATACTGGGATATGACTACTTAAGGATCAAATATAAATCATTAAATAATGTATTAGGGTTTAACTTTCATTACATTTGATCTACCCTTAGATCAAATATCCTTTACCCAAAACAAGGTTTTAACAAAGGTCATATTGAAACTTATCGCAGTCAACTTGATGATCTACTTCAATTCCATCAAGTTAAGAGAAGCTTCAATCACTTTGACAAGTTTTGTTCAAAAGCGCGAAAATTATTCGGATTTTCTATGCATGAATGCAATGCACACATCTGGGTTCAGCTTAATTCTAAGCTCTAATGCTGGGATGTTACACTAACTCCAGCTCCCAAATCACACAAAGCAGTTCTAACATAATTATTTTTAATAGAGCAAGGAATAGTTGGAATACCTGGATCCCCAAGTTTCTTTGGAACCTTACCATTGAATAAATAATTAGCAAGCAAAGTAGAAATTTCCTCATTAGGAATCTTCCTTTTTTTAGAGACAATATTCTTCATAAACTTTGAATAAGGAGGCAACTTAATAGCATCAGTCAAAGGAATTTGCAAGAATAAAGGTTTCATCCACTCACAAAACTTGTTATAGTGTTCTTCCTCCTTTGACTTGTGAAAAGGCATTGGTTTCTGTACCCAAGGTTCTCTTTCACTACCATGTTTATTAGCAACAAAATCTTCCTTAGTGTACTTAGTGTTCTTAGTGTGCCTCTCAGGTTCTTCTTCAATTTCTTCCTTATCAGGAGCATCATTTTTATCATTACCACTTTCAGTTTCAGCATCAGAGACATATATACTATTAGGATCTACAGCAGGTTCAGAAGGTTCTTTAGAGGTTTTATGTGTCTTTTTCTTTCTCTTATGAGGACTACCACTATTTTCAGCTTGTTGAGAATCCTGCTCAATTATTTTAGGATGTCCCTCAGGATATAAAGGATCCTGAGTGGTAGCACCACTCCTAGTTCTAATTTCATAATCATGTTTATCTCCAAAAGCATTAACTAGCATATCTTTTTGTACTATAGCAAGTTGATCAATTTGGGTTTGAACCATTTGGACGTGTTTAACAAGCATTTTAACATCATTAGACGTTCTTTCCACAATATCTTTCAACTCATTAATAGCTCTAGATTTTTCCAATAAATGATTCTGAACTTGTTTATTAAAATTACCTTGTTTAACAATAAAAGTATCAAGTTCCTCTAAACATTGATCAGGAGGTTTTCCATAAGGAGTATTACCTTCATCAAAATGTTGGAGAGAGTGTACCTCAATAGTGGATGAGTGGGAAATTGGCTTACATAATTCTTCTATAGGAGGTAAATTCTTCACATCTTCAGATCTAATACCCTTCTCCTTAATACATTTCTTAACTTCTTTCATCACTTCATCATTTAATTCAATCACTCCCCTCTTCTTGGGTGTTGGTGTTGGGGTTGGTTCAGGCATAGGTGGATCAGGTGTAGTAGGCTCAGGTGTAATTGGCTCAGTTGTAGTCCAATCATCACAATTATTGCTTATTTTAGCCATTAATTCTTCAACTTCTGTAGGAGGACTTTTCCTGAAAATACAATCAGCAAAACTATCTAGGTATGTCCTAGATTCATTAGTTAGTACATTATAGTATATATCAAGAAGCTCATTTTTAGGTAATGGACATCCAGGATGTGCATGAATCAAGGCACAAAACCTCTTCCATGACTCAGGCAATTTCTCCTCTTCTCCCTGTTTAAAATCAAAAAGTTTCTGCAAAACAACATGTCAAGCACGAGGAGGGAAATATTTCTAAAAGAAAGTAGCAATCAAGCAATCAGGGCTATCAATGGATTCAGGAGGTAAACTATTAAACCAAGCTTTAGCTTCTCCTTTTAGTGAAAAAGGGAAAAAAATTAGCAACAAAGTACTTGCGCATCTTAAAATCATCAGAAAATAAGCCACTCACAGTAGAAAGCTCAGTCATATGAGCCACAACACTATCATACAGTCCCACAAAAAGGTTCTTTCTCAACAATGGTTATGTAGGATAAATCAAGAGAGAAATCATAATTTTTATCTTTAATGTTTATGGGAGAAGTGGCAAACTTAGCATCAGGAGATAGTTTAGGTATAATAGTATGTTTCTCAAGAAGACTCTTAATAGCGCTAGCACCACGTGTGTTTCGATATTCTTCAATAAATTTATCAGTCATTTCAATATAACCATCATTGATATCATAACTCTCTCTAGACTCAGGTGAGCTAACAGGTGTAATAGTGTCTTCACTAGGAGTTTTAGTGTTTCCCAATATAGTTCTAGCGATTGTAGCATCTAGGAAAGGACCTAATGAACCACTCTCATCAAGCACAGTAGAAGTAACATCATGAGCATCAGAAGCAATTTCAGATTTAGCAGTAGTAGCAGTGTGTGTAGCATGTGTATGTGTTGGTGGTGTAACAAGCTTACTTATAACAGATGGTGAATCAAGAGCAGTAGAGGTGTTTAGAACTGTACCTCTTCTTGTAGTGGATGGTAAAATAGGAAACTTTCCATCACGAGAATTTCCCATGATGAAAAGGATAGCAGCGAACAATAATAATTCCAAGTGAACTTACAAATAAAGCTATGCTCCCCGGCAACAGTGCTAGAAAATAGTCTTGATGACCCACAAGTATAGGGTATCGCAATAGTCTTTGGGGGTAGTATAACCCAATTTATCGATTTGACACAAGGGGAGCCAAAGAATACTTATAAGACTTAACAACTGAGTTGTCAATTCAGCTGCACCTAAAACTAGTCTTGCTCACAGTAGTTTATCAGTAGCAAAAGCAAAGCAATAGCAGCAGTAAAACAAAGGCAGTAGAAACAATAGTAGCAAACAGTAGGATATGAGTGCGGTAGGCATAGGGATGGATGGACGGGCGTTGCATGGACAAGTCTATTCATGTAACCTCAAGATCTAGGGTATTTGCAGATAAATATGATAAAGTATCCAAGTATTAAATAATCATAGGCATGTGTTCCATATATAGTCATACGTGCTCGCAATTAGAACTTGCAGAACATCTTTTGTCCTGCCAGCCCGTTGCAGTGGAGCGTCAAGGGAATCTACTGGAAATTAAGGTACTCCTTAATAGAGTACCGGAGCAAAGCATTAACACTCCGTGAACACACGTGATCCTCATATCACAGCCATTCCCTCCGGTTATCCCAATTTCTGTCACTTTAGGGCCTTTGGTTCCGGACAATGATATGTGTAAACAACTTGCAGATAATATCACAAACAATACTATCATCATGATTCAATAACATGTTCATATCTGAGATCATGGCACTCGGGCCCTAGTGACAAGCATTAAGCATAAAAAGTTGCAACAATGTCAAAAAGCACTAACAAAGATACTAGGCACCATGCCCTAACAATCTTATTCGATTACATGATAGATCTCATCCAATCCCTACCATCCCCATAGCTTACAGCAGGGGATTACTCACTCAGGGATCGAGGAAACATGGATGGTTAATGGAGAGGCGTCGGTGTTGATGATGGCGATGATCTCCTCTAATTCCGCGTCTCGGCAGGGTGCCAGAACGGAGTTTCTAGTTCCGAATCTCGGTTTTTGGTGGTGGCGGTGTAGCGCAACTCTATCCGGAAAAACGTCAAACCCCCCTCTGTTTTTAGGTCAGAGGGATTATGTAGGAGAAGGGGGAGCCCGAGGGGGTGCACGAGGTCTCCTCACCACCCCCAGGCATGGCCTGGACTGGCCCGCGTGGCCAGGGGGTGTGGGCCCCTCGTGGCCCTCCTCCGTCTCATCTTCTGGCTCCGTGAGTCTTCTGGTAAAATAGCAGTTTTGCGATATTTTCCAGGATTTTTCCTGAAAGTTGATTTTCTGAACAAAAACGATACACCAAAGCAATTCTAATGAAAACAGCGTCAGTCCATGTTAGTTATATCCAAATAACACAAATTAGAGGAGAAACAATAGCAAAAGTGTTCAGGAAAGTAGATACGTTTTGGGCGTATCAATTCATCATGGTGAAGATTCCAACTCCGCGATGCTTACTTCAACCATTGAAGTTTGCATGCGATTTTAGCATCCTTTGAATTAACAGAACCCTTTGGATCGTGTCATGTACACGTCCTAGGTAAACATTCTATTATAAGAACTTTTTTTTGTTTGTTCAACTACCATATACAAAAAATAGATGTAGTCGTTGCTACATTAATCCGTCTAGACTAAATATCACTATGAAAGATCAAATCTTGTCATAGTCAACTCCTTGAACATAGTCGTAAACTCTTTCTCGACATGTCGACAATTTCATAGATGCGAAACATACATGTCTATTTCTTTATAGATCCAAATACGACTGAAAGATTTTGCACCTTTTCCAGAGGGTGTTCCAAGTTCAAAACACTCGATTTCTCGTGTATGGAACTATCACGGATTTTATGGCTTCAAGACATTAGACGGAGTCAGGGCCCATCATCACTTCTTTGCATATAGTCGGTTCATCATTGTCAAACAATAATGATTTACTCACAAATCTTAGTATTTGATTGTTTACTTGACCTACTCGGTTTAATAGGAACTTAAACCTCCGTGACCAAAACCTTTGAGGCACGTGAGCACAGAGCATTGTTGCTTCCTTCAGGACACTTTCCGGTGTTGTGCAACTCAGCACATATATCTAAGGTTCAATAACCTTTATCAAAGTTCTATTGTCCTCCCACTTAACTTTTCACAAAAAAATCATTCTCAAGAAACTTGACGTTCTAAGCGAAAAACAATTTTGTCTTCGGTTTTATGGAGGAATACCCAATGTTTATTCGAAATAACCTACAAAGACATACTCATATGATTTTGGTTGTAAAATTTTTACTTATGCCTACCATGCCAAAATTTTAATAAAGGACAACTTGGGTTTTATCCCATACCATAACTTATATGGAGTGTTTTCAACGGATCACGATGGAGCTCTTTTTAGTGTAAAAGCGGTAGTCACTAAAGCTTTAATCTTTAAAATACAATGGTAGTTTTATAACTGACATCTTTGATCTCACCATGTCAAACAAAGTTTTATTACATATTTCAAACACTCCATGCCCTATGGTGTTTCAGGAAATACAAATCCATGAAACGATTCCTAAAATCTTAGGTGTTATGCTAAACTTGTAACTCAAATATCTTCCTTTATGATCAAATAATAAATTCTTTATTTTCTTGTTACAATGTTTTTCCACTTCATTTTGAAAGTCTTTGAACATTTTCAAATATTTCATACTTCTTCCTCATTAAATAAATATACACATATATTTACTCAAATTTCTGGAGAAATCATATGAAGTTGAAATCCATCACGCACGACTACACATAATGGACTACATACATCAATATGTACAAATTCCAATAAGTTAGTCGTTCGTTCTTCTTTGGCCTTTGAACAAAGTTTTAATTATGTCCAGAAAAGTCTAACAAGCGTCATTTGATCAAAATCAAAAGACTCCAAAATTCCATCAGCATGAAGTTTCTTCATGTTTTCCTTCCAATATAATTTAAACGGCGATGTCACTTCATAAATAATCTTTCAATCATTTGTCTTGCAACATTTTAGCATTTAGCTTTTATGAACGTGAGTTCTCCAACCAAACTTGTAAATCATCCATATTTTATGGAATACGGTAATTATGTGAACAACCTTTTGTTCTCATAATACCTGATCAAAATAACAATTATTGAAACAAATCTTAAAGGTAAGATTTGATGTCAACGAGAAACACAACAACACTTTGTTTGTTTTCGATGAACATCATCACATATTCTCTTGCTGGTTACTTAGGCCAATGTAGTTCATGAATTGTGTTGTCCTCTATGACATTTCACACCAACCAACTCGGTATCCAATACCCATGAACCACATTGTTTAACAAGCAAATAATACAACCATAACATGTATATCATCTATATATCTAAACTGGACAGTTCCAGTCTTTCCTTTTGCTGCCAAATATTTCTGAGATTCTCTTTTAGCATTTCCTTTCCGTTTTAAAAGAATCTATCAACACCAATAGTGGCACCATACACATGACACATAGTCGAAAGCTTATATAGTAAAATACTAATACCTTCGGGCTTGCACTTTGAAGTAGATCACCATCATAAAATGTTTGGCATTCTTTCAAATCCATTCTTTAGTAATATTTTAGTGTAGTAAACATTTTACCTATATCTTCTATTCATCCTTATCATGACAACTTTCATGATCAAGCTACCATAGCTTATAAAGGCGAATCGCGAGTATAATGTTGCTTTCCAAAAACTTTTTGGAGGATTAGGATGTCTAGCATCTCCAACCTTCGCAAATCCTCATCAAATATGAGAACATATATTTTGCCAAATTATACTCTATCATGTTGCAACCAAAATATTGTTTTAGATATTGCAATATATTCCACATATGATGGTTTCTAAAACAATTCTTTTAGCTCCTAGATAACCTTGATATTAAAACAATCTTTTGAATATCAAGAATCATGGAGTCAAACATGATATTTAGATACTAACACTGGAAGTGTTACTCTTGATTTAATACTACTTATTAAACCTTATGGAGTAAATGGAGTTTGCTGAAAGTTTGCAATAGGACTTTTAAACTTTAGATTGACACTCAAAACAATACGATACCAGTTCGTAAAGTAACTATCCAGAATTCTATAGTTCTATTATCTCAATTAAAACTAAGCATGAGGTGGTGAACGGATGCCAATGACTACAACAATTATGAAAATTCACTTTGATTTAATTTATGATAAATTGTGTTCAACTTTAATCATATTACTATTTGAACTTCCACTCAAAACAACATTCCTCATGTTGCCTTAGTGAATACACGAACCAAATCCACTACACCAAGTCCGATCATCACGAGAGAAGATGTAGCTTCAAAGGCGAACAGTCAACATGTTCATCATATCATCCATATGACTCATGCTTTACCATTCGATTTCTGTGTTCTGAGGCCATGCATGTACATGCTAGGCTCGTCAAGGTTAACCTTAGTATCCGCATGTGCAAATATGGCTTGCACCCGTTGTATGCACACATAGAATCTATAACACCCGATCATCACGTGATGCTTCGAAATGATGAGTCTTAGCAACGGTTCCTACTAAGGACGAACATTTTATTACTTGATATTTAGTGAGAGGGATCATCTTATAATGCTACCGTCGTGATCTAAGCAATACAAGATGCATAAAAAGGATTAACATCACATGTAATTCATAATATGTGATATGATATGGCCTTTATTCTTGTGCCTTTGATCTCCATCTCCAAAGCACGAACATGATCTCCATCATCACCAGCATTGCATCAAGGTCCATGGCGCCGCTTCATGGTTGTCCATCACTAACAGCAACTATTATAACTACCTGGAATAAAGCTATTACATGATGAATAGACACGCATGTCTTAACAAATTTGAAGACAAAAATTAGGCTCCTGTCAGTTGCCATAATACAATAATGATCATCTCATTTATCGAATATAATCACAATCACATCATGGCCATATCACATCACGTTCCCCTGCAAAAACAAGTTAGACGCCTCTAATTTTCTTTGCATATTTTATGTGGCTTGGGGCTTTCGAATAAGAATCATTCTTACCTATGAACAAGAACCATAAAGCTGATACAAGTGTTGTCAAGTGCAAATTGTAAATTGAATCTTAACTATGGTGGGAGAGACAAACACCCGCAAAGCCACTTGTGCAATACAAGTTGCACGTTCGGCGTGGAGCAAGTCTCATGTGCGACGACATGTAAGGTTAGCCCGGGCCGCTTCATCCCACCATCCCACAAGATGCAAATTACATGAAAAGCAAGCGACAACAAAAACATCAACACCCATAAAACCATTGTGTTCTACTCGTGCAATAGATCTACGCATAGATTCGGCTCTGATACCACTGTTGGGTTCGTTGCATGGAAAACAAAAAAATTCTATCGCAAGAACACATAAAACAAAGATCCAGTCTATGGAAAATCCAAGATCTAATACATGAGATCAGTGCAATGAGATTGAAGAGAACTAACCCTTGTTGATCCAAAGCGTTTAACGAGATCGGATCTCATGGTTTATGTAGTCGATCACTTGCCGATCTCAAGATCGCTATGATGATCCTTCTGACCCTGCGTTCCGATAGTGCTTCCGCACTCGGTCACACGTACGGAATTGATGAAGACCTTCCACTCCCCGTTCCAGCAGGCAGCAGAGGTAGTAGATCCCCTCGAAATACCAACAACACGACGGCGTGGTGGTGGTGGAGGAGAGTTCCTGCAGGGCTTCGCCTAAGCCAAAGCAGGAAGACGGAGGAGGGGTGAGAGGGATGACTAGGGTTGGGAGAGAGGGCAAGCCCTAGGCGCCCACCCTGCCCCTCCTTATATAGATGGGAGGTGTGGCCAAAGGTTCCTAGCCCTGGGCAAATCCACCTCCAAGTTGGCGGCCAAGAGGGAGAGGGGGAAAACTGCCCCTCAAGTTTTCTTCCCCTTTCCATATTAGGGTTTCCACTTTTTCCTTGTGTTGGCCAGTTGAGACCCCTTGGGCTTCGTGCCGCTAGCCGTAGTCCCCCACAGCATGCCATAGCCCAAGTGACCCCTCCCAGGGTGGTGGACCCTGGTGGTTTATATGTCGTAAACGTATATATAATTTTTGATGCTCCATTCTTGTTTTGTATCGACTTTATTATGTTTTGTCTACACTTTGAGGTATTTTTATACATTTTCTAGAACTAACCTATTAACAAGATGCCGCAGTGCCAGTTGCCTATTTTCTACTATTTTTGGTTTCAGAAAAGTTAGAAAGGAAATATTCTCGGAATTGGACGGGACAAAAGCCAAAGTAAATATTTTACCAGAAGGAACACGGAGTCTGAAGGGCAGCCAAAGGGGGGCCTCGAGGCGGCCACATCCTAGGTTGGAGCAGCCTAGGGAAGGGCGGGTCAGCCCTAGGTGTGTGCCCCTCAAACTCCTACTGACCATGCCCTTTTGCCTATAAAAGCACCTCGATGCAAAAACCCTAAGTACCCGATCAAATCTCCACGAAACAGTCCGTAGCCACGACCACCATCGTCCCTAGATCGAGGGGGATCTGAAGCTCTTCTTGGCACCCTGTTGGAGGGGAGATATCATCCTGGAGGCCTTCTTCATCACCATGCCAGCCTCCGGAGTGATGCGTGAGTAGTTCACCCTTGGACTATGGGTCCATACAGTAGCTAGATGGTTGTTTCTTCTCCTTTGTGCTATCATGTTTAGATCTTGTGAGCTTCGTTCATGATCAAGATCATATATTTGTAATCATACATGTTGTGTTTGCGGGGATCTAGTGGATATTGAGATACTATGTCAGATTGATTATTGATTCTATCATGTCTATGTTATTTGTGATCTTGCATGCTCTGTGTTGTTCGTAGATGCATTGGCCAAGTAGATGCTTGCAACTCCAAGAGAGAGTATTTATGCTCGATAGTAGGTTCGTGCCTCTAGTAATCTGGGGAAGTGACAAAAATCTCTAAGGTTGTAGATGTGCTGTTGCTACTAGGGATAAAACAACAACCTTTTGTCCATTGGGCAATTGTATTGTTTACTTTACACACATTTCTTAATGCAATTATCTGTTGCTTGCAACTTAATACTGGAAGGGGTTCGGATGATAACCTGAAGGTGGATTATTAGGCATAGATGTAGTT
This sequence comes from Avena sativa, assembly GCA_916181665.1. NCBI lineage: Eukaryota > Viridiplantae > Streptophyta > Magnoliopsida > Poales > Poaceae > Avena > Avena sativa. Next base: position 381,343,382 of record OV702281.1, on the reverse strand, counting down.
GGATCACGATCTATGTATATTGATGTAATGCCCAATCAAATCTCATAGGAGTCAAGATGTCTAGTATGTGCATTGTTATGCTTTCTCAATCTGTCGATTGCCCCGCTGTAATTTGTTCACCCAACATGTTATCTATCTTAAGGAGAACACCTCTAGTGAACTGTGGACCCCGGTCCAATCTTTATCATTGATATTCCATCTACTATTACTATTACTGTTTACTTTCTACAAGCAACTATTATCTTCCACACTATATGTTTAATATTTTGTTTTCAACAAACCAGTGACATTGACAACCTCACTGTAAGTTGGGGCAAAGTATTGAGTTTGTGTTATGTAGGTTCCAAGTTGTTAGCAACACCTTGGAGTTATTTCCTTACTCCTACTGGTTCGATAACCTTGGTTTCATAACTGAGGGAAAACTTGCTATTGTGCTCATCATACCTTCCTCTTGGGGTCTCCCAACAGGCTCTACGTAATTGAGCCACACATCAAGACTTTTTCTGGCGCCATTGTCGGGGAGTTAAGGACAACTTCAATCTCTTCCTCCTCGTCAGTCACTTTTCAGGGAGAAAGAAGATTCTCGCAAGGGGAGTCTCTCACAACCATTCTCTTTACTTTGTTTTTGTTTTTCTTAGTTTCTTTTGCTTTGTTTTGCTTGTTTCTTTCTATCAAAATACAAAAAATTAGTTTTGTTTGGCTTGCTTTCTCTTTTCAAAAACACAAAAACATTAGTTCCTACTTCGAGTTACGTTCATGTCTAGTGTTGCTCCAATCACTATGTCACTTGTGGAACTGATCTTTACTTTCAAACAAGTAAGTGAAGAGAGTTTCCAAGAAGCTTGGTCTAGAATTTCTGATTCACATGAAAAAACTGAGCCTAAAATGACTCTAAATAGGCTTGTTTCTTAGCAGTTTCTACTATTGTCTTGCTCTTTGTTATAGATATGCTTTGGATGCTGTAGTAGGAGGAGATTTTCTCAAGTGTAATGAGGATGAAGCTTTAAATGCCATAAAAAATCGATTGCAACATATAATTTGCCTAGCAAGTCTGATTCATCCTTTATAAACATTTATGCTAGGTTAAACACTCTTGATACCAATACAACTAGTTTAAAAGAATGATATAACATGCTTAGAGAGCACCATGATTATGTTCCAATAAATTATGAAACTTCAAAATGGTTCCTACAGTAAAAGTTGTTATTAATAATGAAACTTTCGATGCTCTTAGTGATACAATGTCTGAATTTTTTCTTATGCCTAAAGATATCTATGAATCTTTGAATCTTTGGGGACTTTCTAAAGGAGGAGAGGAAATATCTCTTACCAATAATGCCACTATAATACCCATTGGAATAGTTGAAGGAGTGTTTACAAAGATCTTAGGGAAAGTGGTCTCTATTGATTATCTTGTTATTGAATGTGTAGGAAAAGGGCAAATTACACTTGGAAGATCCCTACTGAAACTCCTTGGTGCAACAATAGATGTGGGAAAAGTCATCATGCATTTTGCTTCTCCACCAAGTAATCATACGTTACCTAAAGATAAGAGTAAGGGTAAGAAAGGTGGGGGCAATAAAGTTGATTTTAATGCTTCTTCATTTGAAAATACTTGATTCTTGCTTCATGTGCCTAACTTAAAGGCGTTAAAGAAAAGTACTAATTGGGAGACAACCCAAATTTCAGTAGGTTTGTCTTTTGTTGAGTCTTGTAAGTTATTACCTCTGTAATAAACTCTCCTTATCCTTTTTGTGTGGTTTTCGTGCCAAGAATAACCTCTAATAAGAGAGAAGTAAGATTTGGGGAAGTTGCTGTCCCGAAACAGATTTTTGTTCTTCACTGTAAAAATTCGTGAAAAATCCCAGTATGTCGGATTGAGCTGTAATTTTCTGAGCGTATACCCCAGGTTGTTATATAACTTTCGCTAGTTTAACACTTTTCGATTTGAGTAATATAAGATATTCTAAAAAAATCGGTTTTTACCTACTGGTCTATTTTGATAAATTTCTGACATTATTTGCATTTGCCTCTTAATCGATTTCTTTTTGAGTTCTCATTGATCACTTGAGCTTTTAGAAGGAATTGCTACAGTATCTTGTGTTTTAATGTATGTTTTAATTGTGTTGAAACTAAACCCAAAGGCCTATTATCTTGAATACACTAATGTTGCTAATGAAGATTGTGTGAAGTTTTGTATGAAGAAAATTTTCAAGTGTAGGAGAAGAATGATATAATGAGATGAAGAATGTACAAAATCTCAAGCTTGGGGATGCCACCCCATGTCACCCCAAGAAATATCCAAGAGTTACAAGCGTCAAAGCTTAGGGATTCCCAAGACATCCCCTTCTTAATCAATAAAAATATTAGGTATCTTTCAAATCACTATTGTTATTTCTTCATGCACTTTTGTGTTGTTCTTGGAGCGTCTTAGTTTTTGTTTTTGGTTTTATTTTGTTTGGTTTGATGAATAAAGTAGTTGGACCCCCGCATTCGCATTTTTTGTTTCAAATAAGTTGATTGGTGTTGGAAAGGAGTAGAAAGTTTCATGCTTATAGTGGTACAAAAGGAAGCTTGATTTGACTATGGCTTAGACTTTATCATGTCATGCTAGATGTTGCTTTGACCGTATGCTTAGTGATTATTGTTGTAGCATGAATTGTTCCAAACAATTGATATTGCTTAATGTGCCTTGAAAGAATCATGCGTTGTTCTAGCATACAAAAGCATATTATTGTGGTATTCTGATACGTCGGAAACGTATCTATAATTTTTTATGTTCCATGCTTGTTTAGTATCTACTTTACTTTGCTTCGTCCACACTTTGAGGTGTTTTTATATGTTTTCTGGTACTAACCTATTAACAAGTTGCCATAGTGTCAGTTGCCTGTTTTCTGCTGTTTTTGGTTCCAGAAAAGCTAGTAAGGAAATATTCTCGGAATTGGACGGGACAAAATCCGAATTCAATATTTCACCGAGGAGAACACGGAGTCCATAGGAGAGACGGAAGGGAGCCACAGGGCGGCCGCACCCCCCAGGCGCAGGTCCACCCTGGGCTGCGCCTGGGCAGGGTGTGGGCCCCCTGGCCGTCCTCCTGCCTCGCCTCTTCGCCTATAAGAAGCCCCCGATGCCTAAACCCTAAAGACCCGATCAATATTCCATGGAACCGTCTGTAGCCGCCGCCACCATCGTCACTAGATCGAGGGGGATCTGAAGCTCTTCCCGGCACCCTGCCGGAGGGGAGATCATCCCGGAGGCCTTCTTCTTCATTATGCCAGCCTCCGGTATGAAGCGTGAGTAGTTCCACCTTGGACTACGGGTCCATGTAGTAGCTAGATGGTTGTATCTCCTCCTTTGTGCTTTCATGTCTAGATCTTGTGAGCTCTGTTCATGATCAAGATCTCATCCATTTGTAATCATGCATGTTGTGTTTGCGGGGATCCGATGGATATTGAGATTACTATGTTAGATTGATTAATGGTTTTGTCTTATTGATGCTACCATATTTGTGTTGTTTGTGATCTTGCATGCTCTCCGTTGTTAGTGGCTATCTTGGCCAAGTAGTTGCTAGTGACTCCAAGAGGGGGTATTTATGCTCGATAGTGGGTTAATGCCTCTATTTAATCTAAGGGAAGTGACAGGAATCTTTAAGGTTGTAGATGTGATGTTGCTACTAGGGAGAAAACAATGGTCTCTTGTTCATGGAACAGGTGGATTGTTTACCTTACACACTTTGCTTAAAGCAGTTGTCTGTTGCTTGCAACTTAATACTGTAGGGGGTTCGGATGATAACCCAAAGGTGGACTTCTAGTCATAGATGCAGTTGGATGGCGGTCTATGTATCTTGTTGTATTGCCCAATCAAATCTCATAGGATCTTGATGTCTAGTATTACATTGTTATGCCTTGCTCAGTCGTGTCAATTGCCCCACTGTAATTTGTTTACCCAGCATGCCATGTTTGTTTATCTAAGGAGAACACCTCTAGTGAACTATGGACCATGGTCCAATCTTTACCATTGATACATCTTCCACTGTTACTGTTTACTTTCTGCAAACCACCATCATCTTCCACGCCATATAGTTAATCCTTTGTTATAGCAACTGGTGAGATTGACAACCTCACTATTTGTTGGGGCAAAGTCTTAAGTTTGTGTTGTGTAGGTTTCCAAGTTGCTTGCAACACCTTTGAGACGTTTCCTTCCTCCTACTAGTTCAATAACCTCGGTTTCTTACTGAGGGAAGACTTGCTAATGTGCTGCATCACACCTTGAACTTGGGGTTTCACGACAAAGCGCTCCCACGTTGACAAAGCGCCAACATATTCTCCTTTGATGATTTATTTGGATTGACTTGGCACATGCTCACACCATGTTATGACTATGAACCAGTCACCCTATCAACACCCGGATTTTTCAATCCTAGATGCCTGTTATGCCATACATCGCAATCCCAGGATTACCATTTTTGCGAGACATGACAGAATTGGATACCATAGTACATCATCCATTACAAACGATACATAAGTTCTTACACAAATAGGGATCTCACGATCCAGTTCTTAATACAACTTCAAGCAGCGGAATACGTAATAATAACGGTAGCGTAGGCGAAGCTTCATCTTCGGGGTCACAGGCAATGCTGACGATGGGAGATGATCCTAGTTGTCGTAACCTCCCTGGGGTCCATCCTCCAGGTACTCCTCTTCATAGTCTGGCCATGGGAATAGCCAGGGACAAAGCCATGAGTACTCTTTAAGTACTCGCAAGCTAATACTAACAGGTAAAGGGTTTTTTGGATAATAGGACACTAGGCTCTAGGGTTGTTTTGCAAAAGCCAGATTTATCTCTACTAAGTTCCGAAGCTAGTCACAATTTTATAACTCCTAGGTGGGATCTTGTAACTCAGGTCACAACTCTGTTGTGGTCAAGTCAAAGTCTCAATTCATTTCACAAGTCATTTTGAAAAGTCTGACGGGGGAACAGTATGGCCACTCCAACTGTCCATAACCGCGGACGCGGCTATTCGAATAGTTTGACACTCTGCAGAGATTGTACACTTTCACCACAACATTCGATACATCCGTCAGGAACAAATCCTGAATTCACCATACTCAGTATGCGGATAATCAATCCTAACCTTTCAATTACACGCCCTAGTATAAGCACCTCTCCTGTGAGTTTGGCCTCCCAACCATGACCAACTGTCATCTTGGGTACTGCACAGGTGGACAATCTTCACAAGGTAGCCTCAGCTCAGACCTTGGACGTGAGGGAACTAATACTAAGGTATATAAGTTTCCAGTCAAGCCCTACCCAATATTCGGGTATTGTGGTTGTACGATAAAATTGGAATGGTATCGCATCCAGACAACTATCAGTTTTATAAAGGGCTAAGGCTCATGCCTCAACGTTTTCATCACCAAAATCATCAAGTGTTTGGAAACACATGTCCAAAACATTTCAATAGAATGATCCATCATTCCAAGGTTTTCATAACCATTTTTCCACCAAGTAAACCCATCTAAAGTTGATCAAGTTTTTTGCTTAGCACATGCATCTACAAGTGGGGGTAGTACTAATGAGGGGTGGTGAACTAGTGGAGTTTCAACTAAGTAGAACCTTATATCTTAGGATGATATCAAGTTTTCTAACTTAGGCCAAATTTTATGCTCTTTATGCAACCTTTAGAATCTTTCTACTATCTACAAGTCACTTAAGTCAACTCTAAGTTAAAGCTTTGATAAAGAAATAAAGTAAGAAGCTTGCAAATAAAACTAGGATTGGTTTATCAAGTGGGTATGATCACATATGCTTAAGGCATATAGTAGGCATAGTAACAAGCAAGTATTTGCTTGCACAAAATCAGTATAAGCTTGCTAAATTGCAAGTGTTAGCTTGCATAGGTCAACTTGATTAGTAAGGCTTGCCTTGGGCAGAGCAGTGGTTGAAGTTCTCCTCGGCTTCTTCTTCGTAGTATCCTTCTTCCTCCTCGTATCCTTGGTCGGTACTAGCGTCTATGAATAAATACGAGGTACACAATCACCAAACAATACTTAACTACTTGCAATCATCACACACAAGGGTCCTATAGATGATCTAGCATCATCTCTAACATTACAAGGTTAAGGCTTGATTTAATTCCTTTTATTTTTAGAAAAGTAATTTCTACTCATTGAAAAACTACTTAAGATTTAATATTCTCCAAACCAAACATGGGATCATGTTGACACATGTCATCACCACATATTGTAGTCCATGGGAATGTGATTTAAAGTGGTGTCACAATTTAATAAGGTTTTACCCTTTTATTCTAATTAATTAAAGTGGCTAGAAATGCCTATGTATCATTCTTTTATTACTTGAACATTATTTTTGCAAGTAAACCTATATATTTTTTTATATTCTGAAAGGTATGGTTAAATGTGATCTTTGAGAGTTGGAATCAACTCAAAAGCTATTACGGTTTAAATTTGAAAAATGTTTGAATGCAGAAAAGCTTCTGCCTTGTTATTTTTACTAAGGATGATCTACAGATCCTAATGACTTGAATCCAACGGGCTTGGATTCAGCATTCACAGACCTTTCCAACAAAATTGGTTTCATTCAAATTGGTGCACTGAATTGATCTGGGTTGATTTTTGAAGTTGGGTACAGAAGTGTGTTTGAATTAAAATAGAAAAGATTTAATTCAAATCACTAGGCTGCGCGGGAAAAGTTAACGGGCCGGCCTGCTAAGCGCGGTGCTCCCGCGGGCTGCTTAAGTGTGTGTACCCACTCGTCAGTGACACGGGGTTAGGCGAAGCGGTATGGGGAAACGTGGGTCGTTCGATCTGATTCTAATCCAACGGCTGGGAGTCATCATCGACGCGAGACAACGCCGGCGAGAACGAAACCTAGCGCGGCCAGTGGGGGTGATGGGGGCTCACCGGGGTACTGGCGAGGGTCGGCGAGGCGGGCGAATGACAAAGTCGACGACGGCGAACTCAGGGGTGGTCGCGGCAGCTCCTGGGGTGGACAAAATCGATGGCTCCCTTCTTCTCCAGAGGCGGCGGGCTCCGGTGAAATTCCGGCGGGGTGGTGCTCGCCTTGCTCTGAGAACGGTGTGGCACGATCAGTGAGGAGAGGGGAGTGAGATGGTGTGAAGAAATCGAGCGGGGGTGGCCTCTATTTATAGTCGAGCGAGGGGACCGTCGGGGCGCACGGTGAGCTCGTCGGGGGCGATGTTACAGGCGGCTATTGGCATTGGAAAGGGTAGGGGACGGTGTGGTGTCTCCTGGAGATGCTCAACGACATGGTTTTGAGGCATGGGGCGGTGCGGCTTGGTCTGGAACGGGCGATGCTCTGCGCGGCAGAGGCGACGTCTTCGACGGCGAGTGGTGGCTATGCATCACGGGGCGGCGAACGGGGATGTCTGGCAGTCTCCTGGGTCGGTGGGGATTGTGTATGCACGCGGCGAGGGCGGCGCGCGGTCTGTGGGCTTCGGTCGAGGGTGGTGCTCTGGCGCACGCTCGGCATGGTCTCTGGCGGTCTGGGCGCGGTTCGTGCGCGTGGTCCAGGGCTTGGCAACGCTCGCGGCGGGGACAGGGAGTGGCGATGGACGGTGGGCTGCCTCCCAGACATGCTGGCTAGGCTTGCAACTGCTCCTAGCTTGCTGTCGACTATGGGGTGGCAAGGGTGTGCTCGGCTATTCACCATTGATGGCAATGGCAAGCTCACAGTGGTGCTAGTGCTTGGTTAATCTTGCTAGATGATCTACTGAGCTGGTTGTGAGCTAAATGGGGAACCAGTTAGGCAAGAATCACTGCTCACAATAGTGTTTGATGTTTGTTTGATTTGTGTCTGCAACCTGTTTGATGAAATGGCCGCATGAAATCAAGTTTTGAATTTTGAAAAGATTTTTGGTGGGTTTGCTAGATTGGTGCTGGTGAGTCTGCAGATGCTTGGGTTTTGAAAGTTGAGCTTGTTTGAGTGGTTTTTGAAAAAGTAGGATCTTCCCATATGATAAAGATTCAATTTTGAATTGTCATTTAAACTATGCATTTGAAAGTTTCTGGATGATCACAAAGTGGGCCTTGATACCTTGTTATGAGTACATTCAAGGGGTGCAAAGATCCAGAAAAGTTTCCATTAGGTTCTGAAAGTTTGAGACAGCCAAAGTAGGCATGATAGTTAAATTGTTCAAAGTGACCATTCATTTAATATATGTGTTTTGATTTACTTGCCTTTAGGAAAAGTGTGGGAAATGTTTTATATGATGTTTATTTAACCTAAGAAACATGTTACAAGCAATGACACAATCAAACAAGGTGGTTTAAAAGAATTTCAAAATCAATGCATACACATATGCATGCATTCATAATTTTAATTAGAAAAGTTTTTGTTAACCCCAATATTGATGATTAGAGTTTGATGTTCCAAGTTTAGTATTTTTGGGATGTTACAAACCTTCCCCCGTTAAACAAAATCTCGTCCCGAGATTTGAAAAAGGACGAAAAGATTACCTAGGATTTGAAGAGATCGGGAAACTCTGTCCTGATGTGATCTTCGCGCTCCCAGGTAGCTTCCTCTTCTGTGTGGTTGCTCCACTGAATCTTGAGAAACTTGATGCTTCGGGTTCGGGTAGTTCGAAAAGCTTCTTCCAAAATGCGGATGGGTACTTCAGGATAGGTCAGGTCATCGTTGATTTCTATGGTCCGATGGTCGATATTCTTGAATACTTCGGTCTTCTCGGGGACTTCGAGACACTTGCGAAGTAACGAGATATGGAACACATTGTGCACGGCTGACATCTCTTTAGGTAGATCCAATTGGTACGATACTTCTCCTCGATGGTTCAGAATCTGGAAAGGTCCGATATATCTGGGGGCTAACTTTCCTTTGAGTTGGAAACGCTGCATTCCCTTCAATGGCGACACTTTCAGATAAACAAAATCTCCTATGTTGAAGGCGAGGTCTCTACGTCTCTTGTCGGCGTAACTCTTCTGTCAGGATTGGGCGGTCTTGAGGTGCTCACGAATCTTGTGAACCTTCTCTTCTGCTTCTCGTAGGATGTCGGGTCTAAAAATCTGACTCTCTCCTACTTCCGACCAGTTCAAAGGGGTGCGACACTTTCTTCCGTACATGAATTCAAAGGGGGCCATTTGCAAACTGGCTTGATAACTGTTGTTGTATGAAAATTCTGCAAACGGCAGACAGTCTTCCCACTTGGATCCATATTCTAACACACATGCTCTCAGCATATCTTTGAGTATTTGGTTTACTCGCTCCGTTTGTCCATCGGTCTGAGGGTGATATGCGGTGCTGAAATCTAGACAGGTTCCTAAACCTTCTTGGACTTTCTTCCAGAATCTCGAGGTAAACTGAGTTCCTCGATCCGATACTATGTTCTTAGGGACTCCGTGCAAACTGACGATTCTAGTGATGTACAACTCCGCTAGTTTCAAACTCTGATATGTGATTTTGACGGGCAAGAAATGGGCGACTTTGGACAATCTTTCCACTATGACCCAGATAGAGTCATTTCCCCTACTAGAAGTAGGTAGTCCAGTGATAAAGTCCATTCCTACAGAATCCCATTTCCATTCCGGAATCTGCAATGGTTGCAACAATCCAGCGGGTCTTTGATGTACTGCCTTGACTCGCTGACATATATCACACTTGGCGATATAGCTTCCGATTTCTCTCTTCATCTTATGCCACCAAAATTGCTCTTTTAAATCTTGATACATCTTAGTTCCTCCGGGATGGATAGAATAAAGAGTATCATGAGCCTCCTTCAAAATAACTTCTTTCAATTCAGAATCTGCTGGTACACAAAGGCGTACTTTGTACCACAACACTCCTTCTTCGTCCTTGGTGAATCCGGGTACTTTGCCTGTACCGATACGACGCTTGATTCCATCGATACTAGCATTTTCCTTCTGCGCCTCCTTAATCTGACTGATCAAAGTGGGTTGGAGTTCTATGCTAGCCAAAAATCCTTCACTTACTAATTCCATTCGAAAATCTTCCATCTCCTTGTGCAAACTTGGTTGCTCCTTCAAAATCATGGAGTTCAAGCGGCACGGCAATCTGCTAAGGGCATCGGCTACTATGTTGGCTTTACCAGGGTGATAGTGAATGTCCAGGTCATAATCCTTGATTATCTCAATCCATCTTCTCTGCCTCATATTCAGCTCCTTCTGAGTGAATATATACTTTAGGCTCTTGTGATCCGAATAAATCTCACAACGGTTTCCCATCAGGTAATGTCTCCATGTCTTCAGGGCTAGAACTACGGCTGCGAGTTCGAGGTCATGGGTTGGGTAGTTTTGCTCATGTTGCTTCAATTGTCGAGATAGGTAAGATATAACTTTGCCTTCTTGCATTAGAGCATCTCCAGCAGCGGCGCTAAACTTTGGCGATGTAAATCAGCTTTGCCGCGCGCTGTATCATGTTTGCCGCGCGCAACTTGGTTCGCCAAAAGACAGGCGCTGTAAAAACACGTTTTAGCGCGCGCGCAAAAAATAAGCGCAAAGACAGGCGCTGTAAAATGCAGCGCGCGCGCGCCCAGCAAACAACAAAATGCAATGCAAATGATCAAACAAAGATCAAACACACACAATAAATCAAGAATAAATAGTTCAAATATTCATACAACATCAACACAAATGAATAGTTCAAAGTACCGATGCACCATCACCACATACAACAAGCATACAACAAATGTATCTCAAAGAACATACAACAAACAATGGAGAACGTCACTTTCCTCCATTCCAAACCCACCACTCCGCCATGACATCCTTTTGTAGAGTATCATGCACCTCATTTGTTCGAATGGCATGGTAGGAGACAAGGAACCGGGCTAGCCTATCTGCCCTCCTTCGAATTCGGACGGGTTGTCCCACATGCTCATAGTTGTAGTCGAGGTCTTCCTCACCACGCTCATCCTCTATGATCATGGTATGCATGATCACACAAGCCATCATGATGTACCAAAGTATCTCTTGATCCCAAAACCGAGACGGTCCACGCACAATAGCAAATTGAGCTTACAATATCCCGTATGCTCTCTCCACATCTTTCCTTGTCCTCGCTTGTGCATTATGGAAATCCACTTCACACTTGCCTTTGGGATCCTTGACCGGCTTCACAAATGTCCTCCACCTTGGGTAGATGCCATCGGCAAGGAAGTAGCCAGAGTGGTATGTTCTGTTGTTTGCCACAAACTGCACTCGTGGAGTTTCACCTTTAGCTATCCTTGTCATGAGTGGTGACCGCTGGAGAACATTGATATCATTGCAAGATCCGGGCATCCCAAAAAAAGCACGCCAAATCCATGTCTCATAATCGGCCATGGCTTCAAGGATGATGGTGGAATCCTTCTTGTGGCCTTTGAATTGTCCATTCCAAGCCACCGGACAATTCTTCCAACTCCAATGCATACAATCAATAGAGCCAAGCATCCCGGTGAACCCATGGCGCTTGTTTTGCTCCAATAGCCTTGCCGTGTCTTGAGCATTGGGGGATCTCAAGTAATCCTCCCCGAACACTCTCACAATAGCCATGGCAAAGAGGCGAACACAAAGAATAGCGGTGCTCTCCCCCATTGCCAAGTGGTCATCAACCAAGTCCGCTGGAATACCATATGCCATCATACGCAAGGCGGCGGTCACCTTTTGGTATGTGCTATGCCCAAGCTCTCCGACGGCATTCCTCCTTTGCTCAAAGAACCGATCAAACTCCATGACACTCTCGGTGATGCTCTTGAACAATCTTGTGCTCATCCTAAACCGGCGCCGGAAGTAGCGCTCGGGGAAGATGGGCTTCGCGATGAAATAGCTTCTCATCAATTTGGCATGCCCTTCCAACCTCTCCCTCCACAATCTCTCTCGCCCAATCACAGAACCACCATGCTTCGGCCGCTTCATCCTCGCCCGCACGGCCAAAATGATAGCAAGGTCTTCCTCTTCTTCCGCATCCCATTCTTCGTCGGACTCTTCCCTCGACCGGCGGCGCACCATCTACATATGACGGCTACATCTAAAAATGGTATCCTAGAACAAGAAGGCATGGCAATGGAGGTGATCACATACCTTGGTGGGGACTAGCGCCGGCGGTGGCGCGGGAGCGATGGCGGCGGCGGTGGACGGACGGGGCAGCGCCGGATATGAGCGCGTGGAGCTTGAATCGGCGAGTTGTGGCGCCGGTGCTCACGCGGAAGCGACGGGGGCGCGGCGGCGGTCGTCGATTTAGCGCGGCGGCGGCGACTCACGAGGCGCCATGGCGACGACGGCAGGCGCAGCGGCGGTGCGTAGCGTCGGCGAGGCGGCGGTCACTAGCGGGGCGAGGCGCGGAGGCGAGCTGTCGGCGCCGGTGGGATTTGGGAATGGGGAGCGGAAGCGCGGGCGCGGGGGTGAAATTTCAGCTCAGCGCGCGCAGCTCATGTTTCCAGCGCGCGTCAACAGAGGCTCTAGATCTAGCGCTCGCGATAGCGCAAATAAGGCACGCTGAAAATTTATTTTGGGTGCGCACTATTTTAGCGCCGCTGCTGGAGCGCCGAAAACAAGGCGGCGCGCGCTAAAAAAGCAGTTTTTTGGGCACACGCCATATTTAGCGCTGCTGCTGGAGATGCTCTTAGCACACATCCGAGACCAATCTTGGATGCGTCACAATAAACATCGAAGGGCTTCGTGATATCCGGCATGATCAATATTGGGGCTGAAACAATCTCCTTTTGAGTTCTTGAAAACTCGCTTCACATTTGTCGGTCCATTCAAACTTCTTGTCCTTTTTCAGCAATTGGTCATGGGTCTGGCGATACTAGAGAATCCTTCTACGAATTTGCGGTAATATCCCGCCAATCCGAGAAATGCACGAACTTGGGTTTGAGTGGTTGGGGCTTGCCAATCTTCTACATCTTTCACTTTGGCAGGGTCAACGGCAATTCCTCCGGCTGATACAATGTGACCGAGGAATCCTACTTCCGGTAACCAGAATTCACATTTGCTAAACTTTGCATACAGCTGATGCTCTCTAAGGGTTCCAAGAATGGTCCTTAGGTGTAGCTCATGTTCTTCTTCTGATTTGGAATAAATCAGAATGTCATCGATGAAAACAACGACAAACTTATCCAGGAAGTCCATAAAAATCTTATTCATGAGGTTCATGAAATAAGCGGGGGCATTGGTTAATCCGAAAGACATGACTGTATACTCATACAATCCATTTCTGGTGGTAAAGGCAGTCTTTGGAATATCCTCTGCATGAAAATTGAGTTGATGATAGCCAGTTCTAATATCAATCTTAGAAAACACCTTGGCACTGTAGGGGTTCGTAGCATGGAAAACAAAAAATTTCTATCGCATACAAACAAACAAGCCAAGATCTATCTACTAAATTGTAGCAACGAGTCGATAGAGGAACTTACCCTCGAAGATTCCAAAGCGGTTAACGAGAGCAGATTCTCGTGGATGATGTAGTCGTACACTTGCCGATCTCAAGATCGCGTAGACGATCCTTCCGGTGCTGCGTTCCGGCAGCGCTCCCGCAGTCGGTCACACGTTCGGTACTCGACGAAGACCTTCCTCTCCCTTGTTCTAGCAGGCAGCGGAGGTTGTAGCACTCTCCTCGCGATTCCGGCAGCACAACGGCGTGGTACCGGAAGTAGAGGGGAGATCCCGCAGGGCTTCGCCTTAAGCCGGAGCGAGTATGGTGGAGTATGAGAGAGAACTATTAGTGGTCTAGGGTTTAGACACACCAATTAGAAGGCTCTAATCTGAAGGCTAGTGCAATTAGAAGCTCTAAACCAAAGCGTCTCTAAACCGGAGTCTAGGGCTAGGATTTAGATTAGAGGATAGGAACTTGTGTGTCTAGAGGAGGAGGCCCTGCCCCTCCTTTTATAGGTGGAGGGGGCCGGCGCGCCAGGGGAGGGAGGGGAGTCCCTCCCCAACTCGGCCTGGTGGAGGCGCCGCCGGTTGGAGGAGGGATTCCCTCCCCAACTCGGTTTTGCCCCCTCTTTCCTCTTTTTCTCTCTTTCCTGTTTTAGCCGTTTGACTTTTCAAACTTGCTATTTGACTTTTCAGTTTAGGATTCAATTTAATCCTTTATTTGGAACAGCGAGAACACTTAGTACATGATGCAATCATTCCAATATGTAATGACACATTCATGTACCCGTTCCCCTCCGGAGTGCCGGACATTCCGGAACCTTCTAGAACATTCCTGATGAAAACACCGGAATCATTCCCGAACTCCGAAACGGGACTTTCCTTATATGAATCTTATTGTCCGGACCATTCCGGATCACCTCGTGATATCCCGGATCCCATCCGAGACTCCGAACAACATTCGGTCTCTTTCTCATAATACCATAACTACTCAAACAACGTCGAATCCTTAAGTGTGTCTCCCTACGGTTCGTGAATTATGCGGACATGATCGAGACACTTCTCCGAACAATAACCAATAGAGGAATCTGGAAATTCATATGGCTCCCACATATTTCTACGATTACTTTGCGATCGAATGAACCACTTACATACGATACCAATTTCCCTTTGTCTCACGATAGTTTACTTATCCGAGGTTATGATCGTCGGTATCTCTGCATACCTAGTTCAACCTCGTTACAGATAAGTACTCTTTTCTCGTTCCCGTGATATGTGATCCCTTGTGAGCCAGTCACATGCTTGCAAGCTAATTGGATGACATTCCACCGAGAGGGCCCAGAGTATATCTATCCGTCATATGGATGGACAAATCCCACTCTTGATCCATGTGTATCAACCAATACTTTCCGAACACTCAATGCCACCTTTATAGCCACCCAGTTACGGTGTGGTGTTTGATGTCATCAAAGCATCCATCCGGTAAAGGTGATATGCATGATCTCATGGTCGAAGGAATTAGGTTACTATGTATCAGAAAGCATATAGCAATTGAACTATTGAAATGACTTGATCTTTATGCTACGCTTAACTATAGGAGTATGTCCATCACATCATTCTCCTAATGATATGACCCTGTTGTTAATAACATCTCTATGTTCATGATCAGGAAACCATGATCATATATTAACCAACAAGCTAGTTTAACAAGAGGCTTTACTAGGGACTCTTATATGTTTACAAATCACACAAGTATTAATGTTTCCTGTTAATACAATTATAGCATGGTATGTAAACATTTATCATAAGTATGAAGATATGATAATAACCACTTTATTATTGCCTCTTGGGCATATCTCCAACAGTCTCCCACTTGCACTAGAGTCAATAATCTAGTTTCATACCTTTGTGTATTCAACACCTATGGCTTTCTGGTGTTGTATGTACACGATTGCTAGTGGTCAACTGATCTCCGGATCTGACACTTCCAGGTCCGTGTGTAATTGCATGTCTTTGCGTCTCTACGCATCACTCATTCTCTAATGAGATGGCTTTGTATAAATTTGGTCATTCGGTGTGACCTTTAGCTCTTTGGGGTTAAAACATGTTGATAATATTGTCGCACAATATATCTTCATAGTATTATCCCACTGTGAACTACACCTAGTTTGATAACAAACTACTTGACACAAATGCCCTCTTTTGCTGCTAAAATAGCAGTCATATACTTAGCCTTTTGTTGTAGTATCTGTCACAATGTCTTAACTTTGGAACTCATCCAAATCCATTATGGAACTCACTTTCCATTATATTGTGCCACCCTTAGTTTAGATTGAGATAAACTTAATTTGTACTTTGTGACAAAGCTAGTATCAATGTAGTACTTTTACAATGAACTAACCATCTATTTGTCACTTCTACAAATATTATACTCTTAGTTCTTCCAAAAGATCATAAGAATATCCTTACTATTGTCCGATGATCATCTTACGAATCATTCTGGTATATGCTCACAACATTTAGAGCATAGGACATATCTGGATTTGTACATATCACAGTATGATTGATATAAATACTCTTTGTGATTTCATACATCAAGCATCAATCTATACTTGATTATTTGTTTCACTTTACCAAATGTCAATCCACTTGAATATATCATCAACATTGAACTCATTCAATCCTTTCTGTGCGACAAGAACCTCTCTTGTAGTTTCTATATTGAACTCATTCAATATCTTGTCTATGTACTTCTGGCACAACCATATTAGCGTCTATTGATGCCAAATATTTGGGTTTTGCCTAAGTCTTTCATCGGGATGAAATTCTTAATATGTGTTAATAAAAGATACATTATTTCCAATCAACAATATGTCTTCCACATAATGTATTAGAAACATGTCTTAGTGCTCCCACTTAATTTCTTGCAAATGCAAGCATCTTCATCGTCTCTAATGAACTTTTAAACTCCTTTAGCAGTTTCATCACAGTGAAGATTCCAACTCCGCGATGCTCACTTTAACCATTGAAGTTTGCATATGCTTTTAGCATCCTTTGAATTAACAAAACCCTATGGACCATGTTACGCACATGTCCTAGGTAACAATTCTATTAGAAGAACTTGTTTTGTTTATTCAACTACCACATAACAAATTTATATGTAGTGGTTGCTACATTAATCCGTCTAGACTAAATATCACTATGAAAGATCAAATCTTGTCATAGTCAACCTTTGAACATTTTGTGAACTCTTTCCCAACATGTCGACTATTTTATAGATGTAAAACATCCATGTCTATTTCTTTATAGATCCAGACACAACTGTAAGGTCTTACACCTTTCTCGAGGGTCTTTCAAGTTCAAAACTTGATTTCTCGTGTATGGAACTATCACGGATTTTATGGCTTCAAGCCATTTGACGGAGTCAGGGCTCATCATCGCTTCTTTGCACGTAGTCGGATCATTATTGTCAAATAATGATTTAATTCTCAAATCTTGGTATTTGATTGTTCATCCGACCTACTTGTTTCAATAGGAACTTAGATCTCCGTGACCACAACCTTTGAAGTACGCGAGCCATGAGCATTGTTTTCTAACTCCGGAACACTTTTCGGCGCTGCACAACTTTGCACATATAGCTAAGGTTCTTTTAACCTTATCAAAGTTCTATTGTCCTCCCACTTAACTTTTCACGAAAAATTCCTTGACGTTCTAAGCAACAAACACTTTTGTCTCCGGTGTTTATGGAGGAATACTTAACAGTTATACAAAGACAGGTTCATCCGACTTTGGTTGCACACATCTTTCTTATGCATAGCATACCAATGTTTTAAGAAAGGACTACTTGGGTTTTATCCCAAACCATAATTTTATATGGTGTCATTTCAACGGATTATGATGAAGCTCTTTTCAATGGAAAAACGGTAATCTCTAAAGCTTTTAATCTTTAAAATACAATGGCAGTTTTATGAATTACACCTTCGATCTTACCATGTCAAACAAGGTTTAATTACATATCTCGAACGCTCCATACTCTTATGGTGTTTTAGGAAATGCAAATCCACGGAACGATTCCTTAAATCTTAGGTATTATGCTAAACTTGTAACTCAAATATCTTCCTTTATGATCTTATCATAAACTATTTATATTCTTGTTACAATGATTTTGCACTTCATGTTGAAAGTCTTTGATCTTTTCAAATATTTCACACTTCATCCTTATTAAGTAAATATTCATATATTCACTCAAATTTTCGGAAAAAGCAAATGAAGTTAAAATCCATCGCTCTTGACTACACATAATGGACTTCGTACAACAATATGTACAAATTCCAATAAGCTAGTCTTTCGTTCCCTTTTGGCCTATGAACGAAGTTTCAATTATCTCTAGGAAAGTTTCACAAGTGTCATTTGATCAAAAATCAAAAGACTCCAAAATTCCATCCACATGGAGTTTCTTCATGTTTTCTTTCCAGTATAATTCAAACGGCGATGTCACTTCCTAAGTGATCTTTCAATCAATTTGTTTTTCGACATCTTTAGCACTAGTTTTATGGATGTGATGTCTCCAACGAGATTTGCGAATCCATCTTTTATGGATTACGGCAATTATTTGAATAACCCTTTTGTTCTCATAATACCTGATAAAACAAATCTTTGAAGGCAAGCTTTGATGTTTAACGAACAACACAATAACCCTTTATTTGTTCTCGATGAATATCATCACATATTCTTTTGCTAGTTACTTAGGCCATTGTAGTTCATGAAATCTGTTGTTTCGTATGACGATTCACACCAACAAATTCAGTATCAAATACTTAAGAACCAAATTGATTAATAAGCAAAGAATATAGCCATAACATGTATATCATCTATATACTTAAGCTGAACAATTCTAGTCTTTTCCTTTCTGCCATATACTTATGAGATTTTCTTTCAATATTTCCTTTTCTGTTTGAAAGAATCTATCAACATCAATAGTGGAGTCATACATATGACATATAGTCCAAAGCGTGTATAGTTAAATACCAATGTCTTTGGACTTGCACTTTGAAGTAGATCACCATCATCAAATGTTTGGTGTTCTTTCAAATTCCTTTCTTTAGTAATCTCTTGGTGTAGTAAACATTTTACCTACATCAAATATTCATCCTTATCATGGAATCGTCCATGATCAAGCTACTTTTAGCTTATAACGATGAATTATGAGTATAATGTTGCTATCCAAAAACCTTTTGGAGGATTAGGACAACTAGTGTCTCCAACCCTTTGCAAATTCTCATCAAATATGAGAACATGACTTTTGCCGTATTATACTCTGTCATGTTGCAACCAAAACTTCGTTTCAGATATCACAATATCTTCCACACATCATGGTTTCTGAAACAACTCTTTCAGATCCTAGATAACCTTGATATTAAGACAATCCTTTGAATATCAAGAACCATGGATACAAACATGATACTCATACACTAACTCTTGGAATTGTCACTCTTGTTTTAATACCAATTATTAAACTTTCATGGAGTAACCGGAACTTAATGAAAGTTTGCAATAGGACTTTTAAACTTTAGATTAACACTTCAAAACAATACGATACCAGTTCATAAAGTAACTAACCAGAATTCTATAGTTCTATCATCTCAATTATAACTAAGCGCAAGGTGGTAAACGGATGCCAATGACTACAACAACTATGCAAATTCACTTTGATTTAGTTTATGATAAATTGAGTTCTAATTAATAATTAAATTAATCTAGGTGAACTCCCACTCAAAACAATATCCCTCACATTGTTTTAGTGATCACACGAACCAAATCCACCACATCAAAACCGATCATCACGAGAGTTGATATAGTTTCAATGGCGAACAATCAACATGTTCATCATATCTACTATATGACTCATGCTTTACCTTTCGGTGATCCGTGTTCCGAGACCATGTCTGTACATGCTAGGCTCGTCAAGATCAACCTTAGCTTCCGCATAAGCAAATCTGGCTTGCTTACGTTGTATACACTCGTAGAATCTAACACACCCGATCATCACGTGGTGCTTCGAAACAACAAGCTTTAGCAACGGTGCTAACTAAGGGTGAACACTTTATGACTTGAAATTTATGTGCATGAGGGATCATCTTATAATGCTACCATCGTCTACTAAGCAATACAAGATGCATAAAGGATTAACATCACAT
This sequence comes from Avena sativa, assembly GCA_916181665.1. Taxonomy (NCBI): domain Eukaryota; kingdom Viridiplantae; phylum Streptophyta; class Magnoliopsida; order Poales; family Poaceae; genus Avena; species Avena sativa. The sequence continues at coordinate 381,323,815 of OV702281.1, read as the reverse complement.
GCAATTCATAATATGTGATATGATATGGCCTTTCTTCTTTGTGCTTCCGATCTCCATCTTCCAGCACGAACATGATCTCCATCATCACCGGCATTGCATCAAGGTCAATGACGCTGCTCCATGGTTGTCGTCCACCAGCTTCAACTATTACAACTACTTTGAATAGACACGCGGGTCTTAACAGAAATTAAAGACAACCATATGGCTCCTGCCGGTTGCCGACTTACAACAAGGAACATTGCATACATCATATATAATCACAATCATGGACATATCACATCACTGCACACCCCTGCAAAACAAAGTTAGACGCCTCTACTTTCTTTGCATATTTTACGTGGTTTGGGGCTTTCAATAAGTGTCGTTCTAACTTACGAACAAGAACCACAACATTGATACTAGTATTGTTAATCACCCGTTGTAAATTGGATCTTAACTATGCTAGGAGAAACAGGCACCCGCAAAGCCACTTATGCAATACAAGTTGCATGTCAAGCGTGGAGCAAGTCTCATGAACGATGTCATGTAAGGTTAGCCCGGGCCGCTTCATCCCAACATACCGCAAGATGCAAAGTACACAAGAAGCAATCGACAATAAAAGCATCAACGCCCACAATGACCATTGTGTTCTACTCGTGCAACAGATCTACATATAGACACGGCTCTGATACCACTGTAGGGGTTCGTAGCATGGAAAACAAAAAATTTCTATCGCATACAAACAAACAAGCCAAGATCTATCTACTAGATTGTAGCAACGAGTCGATAGAGGAACTTACCCTCGAAGATTCCAAAGCGGTTAACGAGAGCAGATTCTCGTGGATGATGTAGTCGTACACTTGCCGATCTCAAGATCGCGTAGATGATCCTTCCGGCACTGCGTTCCGGCAGCGCTCCCGTAGTCGGTCACACGTTCGGTACTCGACGAAGACCTTCCTCTCCCTTGTTCCAGCAGGCAGCGGAGGTTGTAGCACTCTCCTCGTGATTCCGGCAGCACAACGGCGTGGTACCGGAAGTAGAGGGGAGATCCCGCAGGGCTTCGCCTTAAGCCGGAGCGAGTATGGTGGAGTATGAGAGAGAACTATTAGTGGTCTAGGGTTTAGACACACCAATTAGAAGGCTCTAATCCGAAGGCTAGTGCAATTAGAAGCTCTAAACCAAAGCGTCTCTAAACCGGAGTCTAGGGCTAGGATTTAGATTAGAGGATAGGAACTTGTGTGTCTAGAGGAGGAGGCCCTGCCCCTCCTTTTATAGGTGGAGGGGGCCGGCGCGCCAGGGGAGGGAGGGGAGTCCCTCCCCAACTCGGCCTGGTGGAGGCGCCTCCGGTTGGAGGAGGGATTCCCTCCCCAACTCGGTTTTGCCCCCTCTTTCCTCTTTTCCTCTCTTTCCTGTTTTAGCCGTTTGACTTTTCAAACTTGCTATTTGACTTTTCAGTTTAGGATTCAATTTAATCCTTTATTTGGAACAGCAAGAACACTTAGTACATGATGCAATCATTCCAATATGTAATGACACATTCATGTACCCCTTCCCCTCCGGAGTGCCGGACATTCCGGAACCTTCTAGAACATTCCTGATGAAAACACCGGAATCATTCCCGAACTCTGAAACGGGACTTTCCTTATATGAATCCTATTCTCCGGACCATTCCGGATCACCTCGTGATATCCCGGATCCCATCCGAGACTCCGAACAACATTCGGTCTCTTTCTCATAATACCATAACTACTCAAACAACGTCGAATCTTTAAGTGTGTCTCCCTACGGTTCGTGAATTATGCGGACATGATCGAGACACTTCTCCGATCAATAACCAATAGAGGAATCTGGAAATTCATATGGCTCCCACATATTTATACGATTACTTTGCGATCGAATGAACCACTTACATACGATACCAATTTCCCTTTGTCTCACGATAGTTTACTTATCCGAGGTTATGATCGTCGGTATCTCTGCATACCTAGTTCAACCTCGTTACCGATAAGTACTCTTTTATCGTTCCCGTGATATGTGATCCCTTGTGAGCCAGTCACATGCTTGCAAGCTAATTGGATGACATTCCACCGAGAGGGCCCAGAGTATATCTATCCGTCATATGGATGGACAAATCCCACTCTTGATCCATGTGTCTCAACCAATACTTTCCGAACACTCAATGCCACCTTTATAGCCACCCAGTTACGGTGTGGTGTTTGATGTCATCAAAGCATCCATCCGGTAAAGGTGATATGCATGATCTCATGGTCGAAGGAATTAGGTTACTATGTATCAGAAAGCATATAGCAATTGAACTATTGAAATGACTTGATCTTTATGCTACGCTTAACTATAGGAGTATGTCCATCACATCATTCTCCTAATGATATGACCCTGTTGTTAATAACATCTCTATGTTCATGATCAGGAAACCATGATCATATATTAACCAACAAGCTAGTTTAACAAGAGGCTTTACTAGGGACTCTTATATGTTTACAAATCACACAAGTATTAATGTTTCCTGTTAATACAATTATAGCATGGTATGTAAACATTTATCATAAGTATGAAGATATGATAATAACCACTTTATTATTGCCTCTTGGGCATATCTCCAACAGGCACCGGTCAACTGATCAAAAAAATCTTCTATCTTGGGCAAGGGGTACTTGTTCTTGATGGTGACATCATTCAACTTCTGATAATCCGTACACAAACGGTTACCTCCATCCTTCTTGTTCACAAACAAGACAGGTGATCTCCATGGTGACGCACTTGGTTGAATCAATCCAATTTCTAGCATGGAATCCAGTTGCTTCTTCAGTTCTGCGAGCTCTGACGGGTTCATACTATAGGGTCTCTGGGCTATGGGTCCGGTTCCGGGGATTAGTTCAATGATAAACTCGATATCCCGATCTGGGGGCATACCGGGCAAAACATCTGGAAATACATCGGGGTATTCACAGACTATCCAGACTTGGTCAATGGTAGGTTGGGCTATACTCTTGTTGCATTTGAATTGGCGAGGTAAGGTTTCAGATATATGTTCGACTGATATTCCGGCTGTACTGGTCATGGTGATGGCTTTCTTAGCACAATCAATCAATCCTTTATGTTTGGACATCCAATCCATTCCTAGTACTACTTCCAAACCTTTAGTTCCGAGTACTATCAGATTAGCATAAAAATCTATGCCATGGATTCGGATAGGGACGGCTTTGCAAATTTGCCTAGACTTGGTGGTTGATCCGGGAATTTGAACAATCATAACATGCTTCAGTTTGGTTGGTTGAATTTTACTAGTGCATGCAAATTCTTCGGTGACAAATGAATGCGATGCACCAGAATCAAACAACACTCTTGCAAGTACTGAATTAACAGAAAACATACCCAGCACGACGTCTGACGCTTCCTGAGCTTCTTCAGCATGCATGAGAAAAAGACGGCCTTTGCGGTTGAGTGAATTCCCTGGGGCAAATCTTCTTCCTGGCTGAACACGACGCTGCTGCTGAGCTGGGACATTGGCATTGGGGGCTGTAGCATTCTTCTTTTTGGGGCACTCATTGGAATAGTGTCCTTTATTTCCACAGTCATAACAAGTCACTTGCGACTTGTCCTTGGCTGCGACAGGCACAGCATTGCTTCCAGTCCTAGGGGCAGTGTTGGTGTTGGCGGTAGCATTGTTGGTGTTGAACTTGGGTGGGGCACGGGTGAAATTGCTAGAGTTGCCGGGGTTGTTGCGATATCCTCCGGGTCTAGGGTTTCCACGGTTGGGGTAGGTCGGACGGTTCATCGGGGGTCTGTTGGTTCTTGGGGAAAATCCTGGAGATGGGTTGGGGCGATACTTTGGGGTCTGATGGGTTCCTGGCTGATGCATCATACGACGCTTGCGGTTCTCATTGGCTTGGTTAATCTTTCCTTCCATCTGGATGGCAGAGTCGACAAGGGCTTCAATATACGCAAAGGGAATATTGACTAACACCGCGTGCATCTCCTCATGCAGACCATTCAGGAACATCTCCTTCTTCTTGGCTTCCGTGTCTATCTCGTTTGGGGCATACCTAGCTAATGACAAAAAATTGTCACGGTATTCCACTACATTCATCCTTCCTTGCTTCAGCTCTCTGAACTCGTCTCTCATTCTCTTGATCAAACCCGGTGGCACATGGGTTCTGCTGAACTTGACCTTGAATTCCTCCCAGGTCATCATCTGGCCTCCGGTCATTGCGCGAACGCTGTTCCACCATGCCCTGGCATCTCCGGCTAGATAATGGGTGGCAAACAGAACTTTCTCGTTGGCTTCCACTCCGGCGACTTCTAGGTTATTTTCCATGGTTTGAAGCCAATCATCAGCATCTAGGGGTTCTTCGGACTTAGTGAAAACAGGTGGGTTGGTATTCTAGAAATTCTTGAGCTTAGATCCATGGTTGTCCTGATTTCCATGGCCTTGGTTGTTGTGGGCTAGCTGGGCTATCTGTTGCAGAGTGGCTAGGTTGGCTTGACGTTCCGCTCTTTCAGCTTCGCGGTCAGAAGTCAACATTTGCAGGATCTGCAACATCGGGTCCGGGGCTGAACCACTTCCTCCACGTGGCATCTGAAGATTTAGATAGATCATGAGAAAAGAGGGAAATTTATAAGGTTTCGGGGACTTTGAAAAGTTTTAAAGGTTTGACTCAGATTTTTCTAGCAACTTGCTTTTTCATTCATTCATTCATAGCACACAGTACAACACACACCACAACAAAGAAAAACAGATGGTTTTAAGAACCATTCTGAGAACTACGATACAGTGGGACCGAATACTACTCACTACGCTAGTGCTCTAGTGCTACTACTCCTTGGAATATGTGGCTTCATCATCTTCATCATCATCGATGAAGGCGAAATCATCCTCATCGGTGAAGAAGTCCATGGCCTGATCCTCCAGAAAATCATCGTCATCGCTGAGATAGGATTAAGGGTCTCCACGAAGATCCTCTCCGGCATTCTCCCTTTCCTCCAACTGCATGTCTCTCTCGTGGATGGTCTCCTCCAAAGATGAGATGCGGTGGCGAAGACGGGCAATAATGCGCTCCTTCTTGTCGAGCTGACGGTGGCGAGGCTTGCGATCCCTTGCTAGCATGGTGATGGTCTGATTCTTTGTCTTGATGATGGCAGACTTGTGGTTGCAGTAGTCACGGCAGTTGTCCAACTCCTGCTGACGATCGTACATCATGAAGCTAAGGTGGTCCAATTGAGTCTTCAGCTCGGGGTGGTATGGGGCTTCCAGTGGTTGTCCATTTGCATCACGCTTGGGAAAAACTCAAAGCAAGTACCCTTGATCTGATTGATGCTCTGCCCACACAGACGGGAAAGAGCTTCCTGCATTGCTCTGGCAAGTCCATCGAGCCAGTTGTTTTCCCTCAAGGTAAACTGAATTCCCTCCGCAGTGGGAGGTTCAATCTTTCCTCAGAGACTTGCAACAATTAGCCACTGCAGATCTTCTCCTCCTTGATCATTGAGCTGAGCTCAGAAGAACTCGGGGTGCGGACGCTCCATAAGTTCCGAAAGCTGGTCCAGATCCCTCTCAAAGATAAGGTCTCCTCCATTCCCAAGTTGGTAAAACTTGATGTACTTCACGTCCATCTATAAGAATAGAGGATGAGTAGATTAGAAGGGTGATCAAGTGTGTCAAAATTTTATGTATTTTGCAAGAGTTTTTGAAGAACATGAATTTTTATGAAAGAATAAAAGGGATAAGAATTAGAATAATTTTTTGTAAATATTTGTTTTCTTTGGTTTTGAAACTAAGTTTTTGGTTCAAACGTCCAGTCTAACTAGGGTCTCCTATGGTCAGGATGGCTCTGATACCAACTTGTCAACACCCGGATTTTTCAATCCTAGATGCCTGTTATGCCATACATCGCAATCCCAGGATTACCATTTTTGCGAGACATAACAGAATTGGATACCATAGTACATCATCCATTACAAACGATACATAAGTTCTTACACAAATAGGGATCTCACGATCCAGTTCTTAATACAACTTCAAGCAGCGGAATACGTAATAATAACGGTAGCGTAGGCGAAGCTCCATGTAACATCCCAAAAATATCAAACTTAGATCATCAATACACTAATCCTAAAGTTTAGGGTTAACAAAAACTTATCTAAATCAATTCATGAATGCATGTATATGTGTATGCATGGATTTTGATTTCTTTAAAAACCACCTTGTTTGTGTGATCCATTGCTTGTAAAATGTTTCTTAGGTGAAATAAACATCATCTAAAACATTCCCCCACACTTTTCCTAAAGACAAATAAGTCAAAACAAATATTTTGAGTGAATGGTCATTTTGACCAATTTAACTCCCATGCCTACTTTGGCTGTCTCAAACTTTCAAAACCTAACAGAAACTTTTCTGGATCTTTGCACCCCTTGAATGAAATCATAACAAAGTATCAAGGCCTACTTTGTGATCATCCAGAAACCTTCAAATGCATAGTTTAAATGACAACTCAAAATTGAATCTTCTTCATATGGGAAGATCCCACTTTTTCAAAAACCACTCAAACAAGCTCAACTTTCAAAACCCAAGCATCTGCAGACTCACCAGAACCAATCTAGCAAACCCACCAAAAATCTTTTCAAAATTCAAAACTTGATTTCTTGCGGCCATTTCATCAAACAGGTTGCAGACACAAATCAAACAAAACCACAAACACTATAGTGTGCAGTGTTTTGAGACTAACTTGTTCCCTAGTTAGATCTCACACAATCCAGTAGATCATCTAGAAAGGTTAGACCAACACCAGCACCCCTGTGATCTTGCCATTGCCATTAATGGTGAACAGCCGAGCAACCCCATTTCACCCCAATGTGGACAGCAAGCTAGGAGCAGCAGCAAGCCTAGCCAGCATGTCTGAGAGGCAGCCCACCGTCCACCGCCACTGCCTGTCCCAGCCGCGAGCATTGCCAAGCCCAGGACCACGCGCATGAGGCACGCCCAGACCATGCCGAGCGTGCGCCAGAGCGCCACCCTCGACCATCACCCACAGACCGCGCGCCGACCTCACCGCGCGCACACACGATCACCACCGACCCAGGAGACCGCCAGACATCCCTGTTTGCCGCCCCGCGCCATACAGCCACCGCCCGCCGTCGAAGACGCCGCCTCTGCCGCGCAGAGCACCGCCCGTTCTAGACCAAACCACACCACCCCATGCCTCGCGACCATGTCGTTGAGCATCGCCAGGAGACACAGCACCGTCCCCTACCCTTGCCCATGCCATTAGCTGCCTGTAACGTCGCCTCCGACGAGCTCACCTTGCGCCCCGACGGTCCCCTCGCTCGACTATAAATAGAGGCCACCCCCGCACGATTTCTTCACACCATCTCACTCCCCTCTCCTCACTGATCGTGCCACACCATTCTTAGAGCAAGGCGAGCACCACCTCGCCGGAATTTCACTGGAGCCTGCCGCTGCCGGAGAAGAAAGGAGCCAGCGATTGGAGCCGCCCCAGGAGAAGCCACCGGTACCAGGAGGTTCGCCGTCGTCGACTTCGTCGTTCGCCCGCCTCGCCGACCCTCGCCAGTACCCCGGTGAGCCCCCAGCACCCCTCACTGGCCGCGCTAGGTTTCGTTCTCGCCGGAGCTGTCTCGCGTCGACGATGACCCTCAGCCGTTGGATTAGAACAAGATCGAACGAACCACGTTGCCCCATACCGCTTCGCCCAGCCCCGTGTCACTGACGAGTGGGGACACCCACTTAAGCAGCCCGCGGGAGCACTGCGCTTAGCAGGCCGGCCCGTTAGAATTTCCCGCGCAGCCCAGCAATTCAAATTAAACCTTTTCTTTTTAATTTCAAACACACTTCTGTACCCAACTTCAAAAATCAACCCAGATCGATTCAGTGCACCAAATTAGATGAAACCAATTTTGTTGGAAAGGTCTGTGAATGCTTAATCCAAGCCCGTTGGATTCAAGTCATTTGGATCTGTAGATCACCCATAGCAAAAATAACAAGGCAGAAGCTTTTCTGCATTCAAACATTTTTCAAATTTAAACCATAAAATCTTTTGAGTTGATTCCAACTCTCAAAAATCACATTCAACCATACCTTTCAGAATATATAAAAATATATATAAGTTACTTGCAGAAATTTTGTTCAAGCAATAAAAGAATGCTTCATAAGCATTTCTAGCCACTTTAATTAATTAAAATAAAAGGGTAAAACCTTATTAAATTGTGACACCACTTTAAATCACATTCCCATGGACTACAATATGTGGTGATGACATGTGTCAACATGATCCCATGTTTAGTTGGAGAATATTAAATCTTAAGTAGTTCTTCAATGAGTAGAAATTACTTTTCTAAAATAAAAAGACTTAAACCAAGCCTTAACCTTGTAATGTTAGAGATGATGTTAGATCATCTATAGGACCCTTGTGTGTGATGATTGCAAGTAGTTAAGTATTGTTTGGTGATTGTGTACCTCGTATGTATTCATAGACGCTAGTACCGACCAAGGATACGAGGAGGAAGGAGGATACTACGAAGAGGAAGCCGAGGAGAACTTCAACCACTGCTCTGCACAAGGCAAGCTAGTAACTATGCAAGCTTATATTGACATTGATTGCAAGCCTTACCAATAAAGTTGACCTATGCAAGACTAATACTACTAGTGAATGTGCAAGCTAACACTTGCAAGATACCCTATTGTTGCCACAAACCCATGCTTGTGATATGATTACTATATGCCTTAAGCGTATGTGACCATACCCACTTGCTAAACCAATCCTAGTTTTATGGCAAGATTCTTACTTGATTTCTTTATCAAAGCTTACTTGGAGGCTACCTAAGAGTTTGGTAGATACTAGACAGTTGTGCTGAAGGTTGCATAAAGAGCATAAAATTTGGCCTAAGCGAGAAACCTTGATATCAGCCTAGGATATAAGGTTGGACTTAGTTGAAACTCCACTAGCTACCCCCCCCATTAGTACTACCCCCACCTGTAGATGCTAGTGCTAAGCATAAAACTTGATCAACTTTAGATGGGAATACTTGGTGGAAAAATGGTTATGAAAACCTTGGAATGATGGATCATTCTATTGAAATGTTTTGGACATGTGTTTCCAAACACTTGATGATTCTGGTGATGAAAATGTTGAGTCATGAGCCTTAGCCCTTTATAAAATTGATGGTTGTCTAGATGCGATACCATTCCAATTTTATCGTATAACCACAATACCCGAATATTGGGTAGGGCTTGACTGGAAACTTATATACCTTAGTGTTAGTTCCCTCACGGCCAAGGTCTGAGCTGAGGCTACCTTGTGAAGATTGTACACCTGTGCAGTACCCAAGATGACAGTGGTCATGGTTGGGAGGCCAAACTCACAGGAGAGGTGCTTATACTAGGGAGTGTAATTGAAAGGTTAGGATTGATTATCCGCATACTGAGTATGGTGAATTCAGGATTTGTTCCTGACGGATGTATCGAATGTTGTGGTGAAAGTGTACAATCTCTGCAGAGTATCAAACTATTCGAATAGACGCGTCCGCGGTTATGGACAGTTGGAGTGGCCATACTGTTCCCCCGTCAGACTTTTCAAAATGACTTGTGAAACGACTTGAGACTTTGGCTTGACCACAACAGAGTTGTGACCGAAAATACAAGATCCCACTTAGGAGTTATAAAATTGTGACCAGCTTTGGAACTTAGTAGAGATAAATATGGCTTTTGCAAAACAACCCTAGAGCCTAGTGTCCTATTATCCAAAAACCCCTTTACTTGTTAGTATTAGTTTGCGAGTACTTAAAGAGTACTCATGGCTTTGTCCCTGGCTATTCCCATGGCCAGACTATGAAGAGGAGTACCTGGAGGACGGACCCCAGGAAGGTTACGACAACTAGGATCATCTCCCATCGTCAGTATTGCCTGTGACCTCGAAGATGGAGCCTCGCCTACGCTACTGTTATTATGACGTATTCCGCTGCTTGATGTTGTATTAAGAACTGGATCATGAGATCCCTATTTGTGTAAGAACGTATGTATCGTTGTAATGGATGAAGTACTATGGTATCCAATTCTGTTATGTCTCGCAAAAATGGTAATCCTGGGATTGCGATGTATGGCATAACAGGCATCTAGGATTGAAAAATCCGGGTGTTGACACTCCTTCTTCGGGATCACAGGCAATGCTGACGATGGGAGATGATCCTATTTGTCGTAACCTCCCTAGGGTCCATCCTCCAGGTACTCCTCTTCATAGTCTGGCCATGGGAATAGAAAGGTACAAAGCCATGAGTACTCTTTAAGTACTCGCAAGCTAATACTAACAGGTAAAGGGGTTTTTGGATAATAGGACACTAGGCTCTAGGGTTGTTTTGCAAAAGCCAGATTTATCTCTACTAAGTTCTGAAGCTAGTCACAATTTTATAACTCCTAGGTGGGATCTTGTAACTCAGGTCACAACTCTGTTGTGGTCAAGTCAAAGTCTCAATTCATTTCACAAGTCATTTTGAAAAGTCTGACGGGGGAACAGTATGGCCACTCCAACTGTCCATAACCGCGGACGCGGCTATTCGAATAGTTTGACACTCTGCAGAGATTGTACACTTTCACCACAACATTCGATACATCCGTCAGGAACAAATCCTGAATTCACCATACTCAGTATGCGGATAATCAATCCTAACCTTTCAATTACACGCCCTAGTATAAGCACCTCTCCTGTGAGTTTGGCCTCCCAACCGTGACCAACTGTCATCTTGGGTACTGCACAGGTGGACAATCTTCACAAGGTAGCCTCAGCTCAGACCTTGGCCGTGAGGGAACTAATACTAAGGTATATAAGTTTCCAGTCAAGCCCTACCCAATATTCGGGTATTGTGGTTGTACGATAAAATTGGAATGGTATCGCATCCAGACAACCATCAGTTTTATAAAGGGATAAGGCTCATGCCTCAACGTTTTCATCACCAAAATCATCAAGTGTTTGGAAACACATGTCCAAAACATTTCAATATAATGATCCATCATTCCAAGGTTTTCATAACCATTTTTCCACCAAGTAAACCCATCTAAAGTTGATCAAGTTTTATGCTTAGCACTAGCATCTACAAGTGGGGGTAGTACTAATGAGGGGTGGTGAACTAGTGGAGTTTCAACTAAGTACAACCTTATATCTTAGGATGATATCAAGTTTTCTAACTTAGGCCAAATTTTATGCTATTTATGTAACCTTTAGAATCTTTCTAGTATCTACAAGTCACTTAAGTCAACTCTAAGTTAAAGCTTTGATAAAGAAATAAAGTAAGAAGCTTGCAAATAAAACTAGGATTGGTTTATCAAGTGGGTATGATCACATATGCTTAAGGCATATAGTAGGCATAGTAACAAGCAAGTATTTTCTTGCACAAAATCAGTATAAGCTTGCTAAATTGCAAGTGTTAGCTTGCATAGGTCAACTTGATTAGTAAGGCTTGCCTTGGGCAGAGCAGTGGTTGAAGTTCTCCTCGGGTTCTTCTTCGTAGTATCCTTCTTCCTCCTCGTATCCTTGGTCGGTACTAGCGTCTATGAATAAATACGAGGTACACAATCACCAAACAATACTTAACTACTTGCAATCATCACACACAAGGGTCCTATAGATGATCTAGCATCATCTCTAACATTACAAGGTTAAGGCTTGATTTAATTCCTTTTATTTTTAGAAAATTAATTTCTACTCATTGAAAAACTACTTAAGATCTAATATTCTCCAAACCAAACATGGGATCATGTTGACACATGTCATCACCACATATTGTAGTCCATGGGAATGTGATTTAAAGTGGTGTCACAATTTAATAAGGTTTTACCCTTTTATTCTAATTAATTAAAGTGGCTAGAAATGCCTATGTATCATTCTTTTATTACTTGAACATTATTTCTGCAAGTAAACCTATATATTTTTATATATTCTGAAAGGTATGGTTAAATGTGATCTTTGAGAGTTGGAATCAACTCAAAAGCTATTATGGTTTAAATTTGAAAAATGTTTGAATGCAGAAAAGCTTCTGCCTTGTTATTTTTACTAAGGATGATCTACAGATTCAAATGACTTGAATCCAACGGGCTTGGATTCAGCATTCACAGACCTTTCCAACAAAATTGGTTTCATTCAAATTGGTGCACTGAATTGATCTAGGTTGATTTTTGAAGTTGGGTACAGAAGTGTGTTTGAATTAAAATAGAAAAGATTTATTTCAAATCACTGGGCTGCGCGGGAAAAGTTAACGGGCCGGCCTGCTAAGCGCAGTGCTCCCGCGGGCTGCTTAAGTGTGTGTCCCCACTCGTCAGTGACACGGGGTTAGGCGAAGCGGTATGGGGAAACGTGGGTCGTTCGATCTGATTCTAATCCAACGACTGGGAGTCATCATCGACGCGAGACAACGCCGGCGAGAACGAAACCTAGCGCGGCCAGTGGGGGGGTGATGGGGGCTCACCAGGGTACTGGCGAGGGTCGGCGAGGCGGGCGAACGACAAAGTCGACGACGGCGAACTCAGGGGTGGTCGCGGCAGCTCCTGGGGTGGACAAAATCGATGGCTCCCTTCTTCTCCAGAGGCGGCGGGCTCCGGTGAAATTCCGGCGGGGTGGTGCTCGCCTTGCTCTGAGAAGGGTGTGGCACGATCAGTGAGGAGAGGGGAGTGAGATGGTGTGAAGAAATCGAGCGGGGGTGGCCTCTATTTATAGTCGAGCGAGGGGACCGTCGGGGCGCACGGTGAGCTTGTCGGGGGCGATGTTACAGGCGGCTATTGGCATTGGAAAGGGTAGGGGACGGTGTGGTGTCTCCTGGCGATGCTCAACGACGTGGTTTTGAGGCATGGGGCGGTGCGGCTTGGTCTGGAACGGGCGATGCTCTGCGTGGCAGAGGCGGCGTCTTCGACGGCGAGTGGTGGCTATGCGTCACGGGGCGGCGAACGGGGATGTCTGGCGGTCTCCTGGGTCGGTGGGGATTGTGTATGCACGCGGCGATGGCGGCGCGCGGTCTGTGGGCTTCGGTCGAGGGTTGTGCTCTGGCTCACGCTCGGCATGGTCTCTGGCGATCTGGGCGCGGTTCGTGCGTGTGGTCCAGGGCTTGGCAACGCTCGCGGCAGGGACAGGGAGTGGCGATGGACGATGGGCTGCCTCCCAGACATGCTGGCTAGGCTTGCTGCTGCTCCTAGCTTGCTGTCGACTATGGGGTGGCAAGGGTGTGCTCGGCTGTTCACCATTGATGGCAATGGCAAGCTCATAGTGGTGCTAGTGCTTGGTTAATCTTGCTAGATGATCTACTGAGCTGGTTGTGAGCTAAATGGGGAACCAGTTAGGCAAGAATCACTGCTCATAATAGTGTTTGATGTTTGTTTGATTTGTGTCTGCAACCTGTTTGATGAAATGGCCGCATGAAATCAAGTTTTGAATTTTGAAAAGATTTTTGGTGGGTTTGCTATATTGGTGCTGGTGAGTCTGCAGATGCTTGGGTTTTGAAAGTTGAGCTTGTTTGAGTGGTTTTTGAAAAAGTGGGATCTTCCCATATGATAAAGATTCAATTTTGAATTGTCATTTAAACTATGCATTTGAAAGTTTCTGGATGATCACAAAGTGGGCCTTGATACCTTGTTATGAGTACATTCAAGGGGTGCAAAGATCTAGAAAAGTTTCCATTAGGTTCTGAAAGTTTGAGACAGCCAAAGTAGGCATGAGAGTTAAATTGGTCAAAGTGACCATTCATTTAATATATGTGTTTTGATTTACTTGCCTTTAGGAAAAGTGTGGGAAATGTTTTAGATGATGTTTATTTAACCTAAGAAACATTTTACAAGCAATGACACAATCAAACAAGGTGGTTTAAAAGAATTTCAAAATCAATGCATACACATATGCATGCATTCATAATTTTAATTAGAAAAGTTTTTGTTAACCCCAATATTGATGATTAGAGTTTGATGTTCCAAGTTTAGTATTTTTGGGATGTTACACCCTAGCCTCTATGATCATTTAGTTTTTGACTTGTGATACCACTTTATGCTTTGATTAATAATGTTTTGTCGCTCTACATGATTATGGACATTATTGCTATCTTAGTTGGTCGCTCCCAGCCTTTTGCTAGCCTCCACTTGTACTGAGTAAGCTCTACTCATGCATCCAACTCCCAATAAACCAAGTTATTCCAAAGAGTCCACTATAAATTCCTATGCGTGGTGTGTTACACCATTCCAAGTATATTCATTTTTTATCTATCTTCCAAATTAAACTTGTTATGTGAAAAATAGTGATTAAAGCTCTCACAAACTTGATGGCACACTTTACTTCTTGCACCTAATAAACTTGAACCATTGTGTCATCTATGTTGTCTATATGCTTGCACTCATATGTTGGGAATTAGCAGAACGATGCTGTCATGGGGAACGCTTTCAACACTTGTACATATTACCCAGTTGATATCATGATCTTTTGCTTACGGATGTCGGTGATGTGAAATAAAAGGGGAGCTTGTAAGTCCATGGAGTATTGTATATGTGGTATAGAAATGCCTGGGCGGATAACCTAAGCCATGCCTAATCATGGTGGAAACTTGCAGCATAACCATAGTGAGCAATCTATGAAGCAGACACAATAAAAACCTATGCAAATAGCAAATAAAAAGACTGTTGAGATGCTCATTGTTTGTTGCCTTGTCATTTTGATATGGGATAGCTCTTGTGTTATGGGGAAAGGGGTACCCCATTGGCGGTTGTCACATCCCAAGATTTTCCAAATCTTGTAATGTGAAAAAAATAAATAAACAAAATAAATAATTGTTGAAATTTAGGGTGAAAAGAAACTTTTGTTTCTAAATGGAAACTTAAAAACCCATCTTGAACAAACTTTAGTTAACATTTGAATCCAACTAAATTCAAATCAAGTGGAATGCATTCTTCATAAATGCATCTAGAAATTTAAACACTTGAGAAATAAACCAAAACCCTAAAACCCTAATGGAAGAAAATAATTTCCAAGTTATCTCCAAGCCTATGGATTTGATCCATATAAAAATTGGTCAAACAAACATTTCAAAATGATCAAGAATGATTATTAGAAATTTTATAAAACCATATAATTGGTTTCACTTACTTTGGAACCATGGATAAAATCTTATGAATTTAATAAGATAAGGATATTTAATTTCCAAAGTTAATAAAGAACCTATCTATAAATCCATACCAAATGGTGAGCAAATAATCCTAAAGATATTTAAAAGGATAAATAAATCTCAAATAAGATTTTACAAATGGGAATCACCAAGTTTGAATCTCTAAATAAAAAGATATGGATTTTATAAGATGACGAAAGGAATATTAAATGAGGATTATTTAAAGGCCAAATCCAATCTTGACCTAGTCCATAATCAAATGGAATGAATACAACACAAATCCAAATAAAATAAAAGGATAAATAATTTCCAAAATAAAATAAAATGGCATTAACCATTCTATCCCTATTTTAATAAAGACAAATCTCTAATAAGAATAATTATATAATTCATGAGAAAATAGTATTTTGGAATTTACCCAAGTGGAATAAAAGTTGTTTAATTAATTTAAATAAAATAAATCTTCCAAATAAAATTTAGGGAAATAAAACTATATTTAATTCCATTGGAATTAAAACAAATACCCAATTTGAATGATTTATGAATCATATTAAATACTTTCCAAATAATTCAAGATGAATTATTTGACACCCTATTAAACAAATAAAAACCTACTGAAAAAGATTTGGAAGGTTTAAGAATTTAAATGGTGTTTGAAAATATTATTAAATCTTATTTGATTTAAAACAAGAGCCTTTTTGAATAATTAAAAGACCCCAAAAAGAATAAAGTTTTATTCCAAAATTGACTTCAGATTATATTACTAATCAGTAGTTAAACCTACACAAATTTTGGTTGAGGTTTGAATTCAAATTGATGTTGAAATAATTAAACAAAAATCAAAATAGAAATTGGAAATGGAAAAGGGAAAAACAATCAGATCAAAAAAATGGAATAGGAGCAGCCCAACTAACCTAGCCCACTAAGCCCACTCGCAGCCCACCTCTCCCTCTCTTCCCCGAAACGTTTTCTCACCGCGGAAACAACTCACTCAGTCACATACCACCGGGACCCACTCCTCCTCTCTCCCTCACGCTGACAACGGACCCCACTGCCACCTCATCATCGTTCTCACCCGCGCGAAGACCACGCCCACCTCCCCGGCCGTTTTGTCGCCGTTTCCTCGAGTTAATACGCAGTAACGACGCCATTTAACAGCCCCGCGATCACGCATACATAAGCACCTGCCCTCTCTCCTCTTGCCCCTCACTCACCGCACCTCCTCCGCCCCAGGGCTGCCCGAATTTCTCTCGGCAACATCCACGGCTCCGGCGAGATTCTCCGACGATTCCAGCCACCACCGCTAGCCCCACTGCCTCCAGAGGACACGAGCTTGCTTGCCATCATCTCCTAGACCTTCCAGTGCCTTTCCCTCACTCGCGCGAGCCTCAGATGCTCGGCAACAACCTCGACTGAACTCCGCCACCCTCTGCCTCGACTCCGGCGACTCCACACGGTGAGCTCTGACCTCCCTCTCCCCTCTTTTTGATACTTCTGTGCGCGCCACGACCTTGAGCATCTGACCGTGTCTTCCACTCGTCTTAGCGCGCTCTGTAGCTTCGCCACCAACGACGTCTGAGCGCAACCGACGGTGACCACTACTCTGATGAGCAATTGTCGACCACCCCGTGCGCCCCTGCCTCCCCGAGAACACGTTGAGCATCAGCATCGTACAGAGCCCCCTCTCTCTCTTTCTCGCTTCCTGCATCGCCGGCGACGCCACTGCCAGGCCGCCGCCGCCGCGCATCAGAGTCCAGCGCCGCCAGTTCTAGGTCATTGCACTAGGACCGTTGGATCTTGATCCTGAGGTTTAGATTGAGTCACTTAAGCGAAGGGGTACGAGAGCCTCTAAGCCGTGCGATGTAGTTAGATATAACGGCCGTATATGCTGATCCGCACGAAACATTTTTGACCAATGAGATTGCACCACGTGGCCAGAGTTTGTTTTAAAAACAGAAACTATTCTATTAGATGCTCAATTTTGTAAAAATCCATAACTTTCAAACCACACGTCCAAATTTTGCAAATTTTATATCAATGGATTCAGCAAAACAAGTACTTTCTGACCATACACTTTTTTTAGTAAATTTATTCTGTTAAATTGATTGTTTTTGCAAAAACTTGTGTATGCATGTTTAGAATATAAAATCTGTTCTAAAATGAATTTTGAGATGAAATCTTTTGAAAATTGTTTGTTTTGAACCTACTGACCATAGAAATCAATTTGTGGTTTCAAAAACATATTTGGTGAAGCAAAAGAATAAACTTTTGATTTAAACCATTTCTAGTCAAATAAAAATATTGTTTATTTGTTAAAAATGCTTTTTGAAGAAAACCTATGGGAAATGTTTTGGAATAAACTATCTGACCCTAAACACAAAGATTTATGGTTTGAAAACATATTTTGTGAACCCTATAGAATGTTTCCTTATTAAAAACATTTCTTCACCACATAAAATAATACTTTGGTTTAAAAATGGTTTATAGGTAGAATCTTTTGCAAATAGTTTTGCCACTTTATAAAATGACCAATAAGTGTTTTATAATGTTTATAACCTATTATAAACCACTTTTGTAAATAAAAAAAAGTTTGGCATGCTTGCATGCATTGTTTTGTTGCTATTATTTTATGTGATGTTTGCTTGAATGGTAGATTTAAATTGTGCCTTGCTTGATTGAATTGTAGTGATTTGAAGAGTGTGATCATTGCAAAGACAAGGAGTGAACTTATATTCTCTACCAAAAAGGCAAGTGATGCTTCATACTCTTGTCCCATTATTTTCACTATGCATTAGTGATATTTCTAAGTAGGACTTGCATGGAATTTTTGCTAAGTATAAACTATGCCATGGGAAATCCTAGTAGATGAAACCTTAGTATAATTTCCTAAGTTAAGATCCCTACTACTATCATGCTTAGCTTAGCTAGTAGAAAACAAGGGTGGAATATATATTCATGCTATGGAATATTTCTAAGTCTGTGGACTTGTGTTTTGTTTAATAAAACAACTAAGTGAATGAATCACCTGGGTGGAATGGAAGGAATGGTTTGTGTTGAGTGGTTCACAAGGCCCATTTCTATGGTTTACCTTGTGTATCTCACTTGTGGATGGCCACCCAGGAACAAAGAGATTTGAGATGTCAAATGTTGAGAAGCTTCAAGTGCAGCCACTTGGCATTATGGGCTCTGCCTGGATCACAGGGGTTGCAATGACTTAGCCAAATGGATAGTTGGTGGTAGGGGTTTGATAGGTTGGAGCACGTCCATTCTGGTCTAAGGGAAGGCTTCTGAAAGATCTGTCTTGGTGAAACCAAGTCTTGTGGGGAAAGTGCACCACCTCTGCAGAGTGAAAAATCTAAGCACTTAGCCATGTCCCTGGCAAAGAACAATTTGAGCATCAAGACATGGAAGCTATCAAGAATCTCCTCATCCCAATTTCTAAGTTAAAAACTTGTGGTTGAACAAGGGTTGAAAGATCACCAATTTCTATTGGGAGATGCCTTGGGAAAGATTTTGTCAAGCAAAAACTTAGTGTTTTCAAATGATAAGGAAAAACTATTTTGAGCAAAGCAAGCCTAAGCTCCACTTAGCCAAATGCATATAGATGATAGACTCCACTATACTACCATAGTATCACTTGCCAATACAATTCAAATGTATTGACCCTTGTGGCTGTAACTTATTATGTTGCAGGTTTGTTTGATGTTAGTGAAGTTTGTTGAATAGGATTACAAGTCTACAACCAACATGTCTGCCTGTGGCACTTTGAAGATGAAGGACCCCATGCTATTGTTATATTCTGCTGCATTGTAATGAGATAGCCATATGAGATATGTAAGATGTAATAAATTATTTTATTCCTGGTTATAAAGTTGTATTATGACCTTTGTTTCTTGATATTACATCTTGACTGTGGATGCTAGCTATTGATCTACGGACTAGCATTGTAAACACAGGGATCTCTACCTTATTAAAGGTTGGGAACCTTACAGCGGTTCTCTATGATACACATATACTTACAATGACAAGAACTTGCTTGTGACTAAAGTTGAGTAGCATGAGGAACGGATCTCATACTCAAGGGACATGAGATTGCCAACTTATGATCTGTCAAGCATATACTTCAAATTTGTTTCACTTTAACCTTAATCACTACAAGATGCTTATAATAGGGGCAATGAGAGCTGAAAGCTAATAAGTACCATAATTTTTGGAAGCTCTTTATGAAACTTGAAATCCCTGCTTCCCTCTGCGAAGGGACTTTCTTCTTACTTTTTGCTGAGTCTCCACCTTCTATCTTTATGCACCAATTAAGAGAACATAGTTTTCATTCTTAGTTTTATGTGCATTGTCCCAAAACTTATTGATTGATTCATAATGTTGATATTGCTTGTTCTTGAACTATTTGTATCTAGTCACCCTTGTGAACTTTGAACGTGTCCTATGCATTTATGTTTTGCTACTCCATGAAGGACAAGATGAATACCACACATGCTATATTTTCTATATGTAAAACAAACAAACGTCTTTCAATGCATTGTTATTCATGATCCTTTGTTTGTACCTTTGCATGTTGCAACATAGTTGCTTTGTCTTATTGTTAGAACTACATCTTTCATGCTCATGTTTGGAGTACTTTGATCCCAGTTATCAATGCTTTACAATAGTTTGATCAAGATTGTGATGGTGCATGTCACCTCAAAAATTATTCTTTTTATCACTTACCTATTCGAGGACGAGAAGGAGTTAAGCTTGGGGATGCTTGATACGTCGTAAGCGTATCTATAATTTTTGATGCTCCATGCTTGTTCTGTATCGACTTTCTTATGTTTTGTCTACACTTTGAGGTATTTTTATACATTTTCTGGAACTAACCTATTAACAAGATGCCGCAATGCCAGTTGCCTGTTTTCTGCTGTTTTTTATTTCAGAAAAGTTAGAAAGGAAATATTCTCGTAATTGGACGGGACAAAAGCCAAAGTCAATATTTTACCAAAAGGAATACGGAGTCCGAAGGGCAGCCGAAGGGGGTCCTCGAGGCGGCCACACCCTAGTGTGGCGCGGCCTAGGGGGGCAGCTCTAGGTGTGGGACCCTCGGGCTCCACCGACCTTGCCCTTTCGCCTATAAAAGCACCTCGATGCAGAAACACTACGTACCTGATTAAATATCCACGAAACAGTTCGTAGTCTCCGCCACCATCATCCCTAGATCGGGGGGATCTGAAGCTCTTCCCGACACCCTGCCGGAGGGGAGAGATCGTCTCAGAGGCCTTCTTCATCACCATGCCAGCCTCCGGAATGATGCATGAGTAGTTCACCCTTGGACTATGGGTCCATACAATAGCTAGATGGTTGTTTCTCCTCCTTTGTGCTATTATGTTTAGATGTTGTGAGCTCTATTCATGATCAAGATCATCTATATGTAATCATACATGTTGTGTTTGCGGGGATCCGATGGATATTGAGATACTATGTCAGATTGATTATTGATTCTATCTTGTCTGTGTTATTTGTGATCTTGCGTGCTTTCCGTTGTTCGTAGATGCTTTGGCCAAGTAGATGCTTGCAACTCCAAGAGAGATTATTTATGCTCGATAGTAGGTTCGTGCATCTAGTAATCTAGGGAAGTGACAAAAATCTCTAAGGTTGTAAATGTGTTGTTGCTACTAGGGATAAAACAACAATCCGTTGTCCATTGGGCAATTGTAATGTTTACTTTACACGCATTTCTTAATGCAATTATCTGTTGCTTGCAACTTAATACTGGAAGGGGTTCGGATGATAACCTGAAGGTGGATTATTAGGCATAGATGTAGTTGGATTACGATCTATGTATATTGTTGTAATGCCCAATCAAATCTCATAGGAGTCAAGATGTCTAGTATGTGCATTGTTATGCTTTCTCAATCTGTCGATTGCCCTGCTGTAATTTGTTCACCCAACATGTTATCTATCTTAAGGAGAACACCTCTAGTGAACTGTGGACCCCGGTCCAATCTTTATCATTGATATTCCATCTACTGTTGCTGTTACTGTTTACTTTCTACAAGCAACTATTATCTTCCACACTATACGTTTAATCCTTTTTTTAGGAAACCAGTGAGATTGACAACCTCACTGTAAGTTGGGGAAGTTTGAGTTTGTGTTGTGCAGGTTCCAAGTTGTTAGCAACACCTTGGAGTTGTTTCCTTACTCCTACTGGTTCGATAACCTTGGTTTCATAACTGAGGGAAAACTTGTTGTTGTGCTCATCATACCTTTCTCTTGGGGTCTCCCAACAGGCTCTATGTAATTGAGCCACACATTAGTGGTCCCTCTAGAACATTTTAGAAGCTTCCAGTCAAAACACCGAACACATTTCCGAACCCCGGAAATTGACTTTCCTTATATGAATCTTATTCTTCGGACCATTCTAGATCTCCTCATGGTGTCCTAGATCCAATCCAAGACTCCGAACAACATTTATTTTCCAACTCATATTCCATATCTACTTAAACAACATCGAACCTTAAGTGTGTCACCCTACGGTTCGCAAAGTATACAGACATGATCGAGACACCTCTCCGATCAATAACCAATAGCGGGACCTAGAGATCCATAATGGTTCCCACATATTCAATGATGAATTCATGATCGAATGAACCATTAACATATGAAACCAATTCCCTTTGTCGCGCAATACTTTACTTATCTGAGTTTCAATCGTCGGTTTCTCCATACCTAGTTCAACCTCGTTATCGATAAGTACTCTTTACTCGTTTTGTGATATGACATACCTTGTGACCTAGTCACATTCTTGCAAGCCAATTGGATGACATTCCACCAAGAGGGACCAGAGTATATCTATCCATCATTTGGATGGACAAATCCCACTCTTGATCCATGCGCTTCAACACATACTTTTAGAATACCCAATGCCACCTTTATAACCACCTAGTTACGAAAGTGGCATTTGATGTCATCAAAGTATTCATTCAGTGACGGTGATTAACATGATCTCATGGTCAAAGGATTAGGTTACTATGTATCTGAAACTTGTAGAAAAACAAACTTAATGACTTGATCTTATGCTACGCTTACCATGGGTGTGTGTCCATCACATCATTCTCCTAATGATATGACCTTGTTATTAATAACATCCAATGTCCTTGATCAGGAAACCATGATCATCTATTAATCAAAAAGCTAGCTTAACAAGAGGCTTATTAGGGACTCTTTTATGTTTACATAACATACCAGTATTAATGTTTCCTATTAATACAATTATAGCATGTGATGTAAACATTTATCATAAACACAAAGATATAATAATAACCACTTTATTATTGCCTCTTGGGCATATCTCCAACACCAAGTGCTTTGGTCCATGTATACGTCGAACAAAGTTTCTGGTTGACTTCGGCATCGCCAAACACATTCAACCCTACGACGGTGCAGCTCGGCCAGATACTTGGCTCTAGGATTTTTTTCCAAGCTTGCCGCATCGCTAAAGGAGGAAACATCCTGGTCATAGTTCGGTATCTCCCACTTATGCCAAGGAAGATGGCTCGATCATGGCTCAATGAATTGCCAGAGAATTCGATTCATAACTTGTCTGATATGCAAAGTGTGTTCTTTTCGAACTTCGAGGGTACATACAGGAGGCCCTGCATAGTCAGAGACTTGCAGCGTTGCACTCGAAGACCCGGAGAAACTTGCCGGGATTACCTCGGGCGATGGATCGACACAAAGAACTCCTGGGCGGGAGTAAATGATCATACCATGATTGAAGCTTTCATGGAAGGACTCCCAGTCGGTTTATTGCATCATAGGCTAAAGCACGACAAAGTTACTGACTTGGGAGCAATGATAGAAACAACGAGCAAATATGCAGACGCCGATGATGATTCAGATGTATTGCTGAATGTCTTGGATGTTCCAAACACGGCCAAGCAGCCAAAGCAGCAAGCTCAGAAGCGCAAGAACACCTTGGAATATAAACCTAATCTAGATAATGCAGCAGTCAACGCAACTTTCAGATCTGGAGGATGAGGAGGGCACTAAGGCGGCTAGGGATGAGGCCGTGGAATTTCCCGAATCTAGGGTAGAGGAGATCAGCAGCCCGGAAAATCTTATTCCTGGGCCGACATTGCCAACAACCCTTGTGTGCATCACCGGGATGGGAACGAGGGTTCTACCCACACCAATGTTGAGTGTCTTTTTAATGACGACATCAAGAGAGACGAATCCGCTGGCTACAAGGCCAAGCGAATAAAAGGAAAGAAAATTCCGAGAAAGGCAAGGAGGACAAGGAAGATTCCAACATGGAAGAAGCGGATGCCGCATAGCCCAAGTTTGATGGAAATAAGGATTATCCTACAAAGAAAGACACTTATGTCTACTTCCTTGGAACTCAACCAGCTAAGGTCAGAAAGGAGGTTCTCCATGAGCTCAATGCCATGGTTACGGATGACCCCTAGTTTCTGCATTGTTCGGATGTAACCATCACCTTCGACCGAAGTGATCACCCGAAGAAAACACATCGTCAAGGAAAGTACCCTCTAGTAGTCAATCCTCTTATTGATGGCTATGAGTTCTCTAAAACTCTCATGGATGGTGGCAGAAGCATCAATATCCTCTACATCAAGACGCTCCATCGCATGAAGATTCACGAAAGCCAGCTAAATCATAGCAATGTGATTTTTCATGGCATTGTACCAGGAAGACAAGCAGATTCATTGGGTGAGATCACACTGAACGTGACATTCAGAACTCCGGACAACTACCAGACCGAGTCACTCTCTTTTGAGGTGGTACCATTCAAAAGCGCATACCACGCCATCTTCGAACGTCTGGCTTACTAGGCATTCATGGACTGTCCCTGCTACATATACAACATGATGAAACTTCCGGGTCCCAAAGGAGTCATCACCATCTGGGGAAACCCGAAGAAAGCACGAGATTGCAAAGACGGATCTACCGCTTTTTCTGAAGCCATGCTGCATGACCAGGAGTACCAGGAGATCAAGAAAAACACCGAACCGTCCGAGATGCCCGCTACGAATAACGAGGTGCTGAAACCGAGTCTGCAGTTCAAGGCATCAGAACAGACGAAGAAGACGCAGATGAAGGAATATGATCCCTCCAAGGCGACCAATGTAGGGATAGGCTTAGATCCCAAATAGGAAAGCGCGCTCGTCGAGTACCTCAAAGCTAATAAAGATATCTTTGCATGACAACCTTTTGACATGACCAAAGTACCTAGGAAACTTGCCGAGCACTCTCTCAATGTTTATACTGACGCTAGACCCGTCAAACAATCCTTACGATGGTTTGGTGATGAAAAGCGCAAAGCTATAGCTTAGGAATTAGCCTGACTAGAATTATCTGGATTTATCGCAGAAGTCATCGACACAGAGTGGTGGTAAATCCTGTACTCGTCCCTAAAAAGGACACTATTAATTTAAGGATCTGTGTTGATTATACCACCTTGAACAAGGCTTTCCTAAAGACCTGTTCCATTTGCTAAGAATCGATCAAGTTATCGACTCCACGACGGGGTTATAATTTATTTGTTTTCTCGACGCATATTCCGGATAACACCAAATACCGATGAAAAAATCGGATCAAATCAAGATGTCTTTCGTCACTCCTTTCGGAACCTTCTGCTACAAAACTGTACCTTTTGGCTTAAAGAACGCAGGAGAAACTTATCAACGTACTATGCAACATTGTCTCAGTGACCAAATCGGATGCAACTTCCAGTGGGTGACATAGCAGTTTTTTCCAAAAACAAGGAAACATTGATTTCTGACCTGGAGGAAAAATTTGCTAGCCTACGAAAATTGAATATGATGCTTAACCTAAAGAAGTGCTTCTTTGGAATCCCAACCAGAATTTTTTTAGGTTTGATCGTGTATGAAAGAGGTATAGAGGTGAACCGGGACAAAATCAAGGCTATACTAAACATTACCAGGCCCACTCGCCTGAAGTACGTGCAACGACTCACTGGTTGCATCGCAACAGTGAGCCGGTTTGTCAGCCGACTTAGAGAAAGAGCCGCACCTTTATACAAGCTTGATGACCCACAAGTATAGGGGGTGTATCGTAGTACTTTCGATAAATAGGAGTGTTGATCCCAACAAGGAGCAGAAGGTGCTGAACAGTGGTGTGGAGCAGGAAATCCCTGTGAATACTTAGCAAACGGATTTTTAGTGGTTTTCTGATAAGGCAACAAAACAAAGAGAAAGTAACAAAGGTAACGAACAAACGGAGCAAGTGGCCCAATCCTTTCTTAGCAAAGTACAAGCCGGTGGAAATACTTATAAGGACCAAACGTTCTCGAGGACACATGGGAATTCTGTCAAATGCTTTCGCTTCAAATAGCTGAGTACTCTTCTCTGGTGTTGTAAGTGTTGTGTAGGTGAACCTGTGCTAATGTACCGACCTTACTTGGACTAATACATACTTGTGATTAAACCCCCTGCAAACATCCGTAACTACAGGAAAGTAATTAAGATATAAATCTAACCACAGCCTTAAACTCTGATATCCTACACTCCCTTGTGCAAAGGTGTCCTAATGGGGGTTCAGGTTTCTGCCACTCCGGCAACCCCACAATTAGTATCCAAATACACAATGCATTCACCTAGGCCCATAAATGGTGAAGTATCATGTAGTCGACGTTCACATGACACCACTAGAAGAATAGCACCACAACTTAAATACTAAACCATTGAATAATAACTCAACACAAATTCACTACTAACAACATGACTTCTCCCATGTCCTCAAGAACACAACGAACTACTCACAAGACATCATATGGATCAAGATCAAAGATGATATGGTAATGGATAACAATCTGAACATAAACAATAATCCAATGGTTCCACTCACAAGCATCAACTACAATAGTAATCAACACCGGGAAAGTTTCCCCTAAGAACTAAGCAATATCCAACACAATTGTTACATCGAGATGGAGTGGTGATGATGGTGCTGGTGGAGATGATGGTGTGGATGATGATGATCCCGATGAAGCCGAGCTTGATGATAGTGTTGATGGCGATGGTCTACCCTCTCCGGGAAGAAATTCCCCCGGCAGAAATCTATCTACCGGAGAGATATTTATCTCTCGGTGTTTTCCGCCCCCAGAGGCGGCGGAAATCTATCTGTGGTCTCTCTCCCAGGCTTAGGGTTCTATAGGGAAGATATAGGCGAAGGGGCGGAGTCGGAGGCCGGGCAGGTGGGCCACACCTACCCTAGGCACGGGGTCAGGTGGGCTCGCGCCTAGGGGGGTGTTGGCCCCCTGCGGCCCCTCTTCGCTCCTCCTTCTGGCTCCCTTCGTCATCTAGGAAAATAATATGTTTCCATATTTTTCTGATCTTCGCGAAATTGCACCGAAACGCCTTCTTTTCCATCAGAATCCAGACTCCGGCGGTCCATCCTCCAAGAATCATCAAACATGCATATAGATGAAAAGCCATAAGTAATATCTCATAATAAGACAAATATCAATGAATAGAGGTAAATTATGATATAGAAAGGTGATGCAAATTGGGCGTATCAACTCCCCCAAGCTTAGACTTCGCTTGTCCCCAAGCGAAAATTGAGCTCAGTAAACATGTCCACAGGTTTATGGAGTGAAATGTCGATAAAATAATATGAACAAGAAGCATCACACTTACCATTGCACAACTCATAGAAGAAAGCAACTCACCATTATATAACTTAGCTTGCAACCAAGTACAGCAGTCACAATAGAGATGCATAAAGATAAATCATAATTGGAATTGGCAAACTTGTTCTTGGTCAGAGAACACCTGGCAAACAGTTTCACAAAAGCTTTTTATAGAAGTTTCAAAACAGGAGCACTCATTGCTCAAAAATGTTTTTCACAAGTGAAGGCTTTCAAAGTAATACTCAATGGATAAGAGTTTTGTGCAAACAAGGAAGATAAAGAACATGATTGAATAAATCACCATATGAATGCTTGAAACACAACAACTCAAATGCTTGCTGGAGAAAGAGAGGAAGTAGGTTTACTGACTCAACTTTTAAGTGGGAGAAAGGTCCCTTCTTAGAGGGAAGCAGGGATTACAAGTCATAAAGAGCTTCCAAAAGATTATTGTACTTACTAGCTTTGATCCCTCATTGCCCCTATCATAGGCATCTTGAGATGATTAAGGTTAAAGTGCACAAAGATGGAGTATATGCTTGACGAAATGTAAGTTGGCAATCTCATGTCCCTTGAATATGAGGGCCACTCCTCATTCTACTCAACTTTGGTCATAGGTAAGTTCTTATCATTGTAAGTATTTGCATATCATTGAGAACCGCCAATGGGGTACCCCTTGCACATGGTATAGGAGCTTTCCCATAACCAAAATGACAAGGCAAGCAGACAATGAGCATCTCAGCGATCTTTTTATTTACTATGTGCATAGCTTTTTATTGAGGATGCTTCATAGATAGCTCACTATGGTGATGCTGCAAGTTTCCACCATGATTAGGCATGCCTTAGGCTAGCAGCCCAGGTGTTTCTCTAACACATGATACAAACTCCATGTACTTACAAGTTCCCTCTTTATTTCACACCGTTGACATCCATAGACAAAAGAGCACGATATCAGTTGTGTACAGAGTACAAGTGCAATGTTGAAAACATTCCCCGTGACAACACGGTTCTGCTAATTCCAACGTATAGATGCAAGCATATACAACTTCGATGGCACAATGGTTCAAGTCTATTAGGGGCAAGAAATAAAGTGTGCCATCAAGTTCGTGAGAGCTTTACTAACTAGTTTTATCATAACAAAATACTTTTGAATTCGAAAGGTAGATGAAGCTTGAGAATTTGCTTGGAATAGCAAAAGCTACTAGGTTGATATGGTGGACACAAGTGGCAAAAGTTTTGGTTCAAAGGGATTTGGAAACATGAGAAGTATGCCTTCTCAAAACAGGTTTTTGGCTAGCAAGGTTGGGTAGCAAGCAAGAAAGTTGAAAGAAACAAGCAAACATACAAGTAATAAAGCCAAACATGCAATCTTCCTTGAAGACACAAAATAATCTTAAATAAAGAATACTAAGCTTATGAGCCAACAAGAAAGAAAACGAATGATACAAAATACCTGTAAGCTTTTTCTCTTTTTCTCTTTTTCTCTTTCAAAGTAATGCTACTGACCAGAGCTCGGTTTGCCAAAACCAATTTAGATCCACTTGATGCTCCCAAAGTGGTGCCAATACTAATCAATAAGATCCATCATATAATAGAGATTGCAAACTAAAATAAGAAGTGCAAAAAGTAAAAGATGAGACTTCTCATTAATATTCAATAAATGCACTCACACCAACGGATACATAGAGAATCAACTAAAGGAGAGATACTTCCACATGAAAACCAAACTATAAGATAACCTATCTACCACAGATATGAATCCACTAAAAAGGTAAAAGATAAAAGATAATGGTGGTGATACCGCGGCACTCCCCCAAGCTTGGAACAAGCCAAGGGGATGCCAAACCTGATGACGAGTTACTCCTTTGGTGGTGGTGTTGTTCTCTTGTCATCATAAAACTTCCAAGGCAAAGGTTCCCCATCCAAAAAGGATGTCCTTGTCTCTGCAATCCTAAAACTAGCAGCAGAGCTTATGCGATTAAATCTAGCCTCATACTCATAGTTTTGATTCTGTATGTCATAGAGTTGTGCTTGCAATTGACTGGTGGTCTGACGGAGTGAGAAGATCTCTTATCGGAGCTCAGCAACTTCTCCCTCATGCTTGGTGATGAGTTCTGAACTTATCTTGTGAATAACATCCACTTTGCATTCTGCCATCTTCTTGTACCTGAAAACTTCCTATTCCAATGCTTCCATCCTGTCTTCCAGACTGCCTTCTCCTTTAGGGCCTTGAACTTATTTCATATGTACCTTCCCCTCTTTGAGGATCAACTCTTTGGGATGAATCCTCAACTCATACATGTACGGGTTGAGGACGTCCGCAGAGGAATCCTCCGTGGGTGATCCAGAGGAAGACATTGAGGCTCCAAATCTGAGAATTTTCCTGACAGAAACAGATCGAAACGAGAACACGATGCAAGAACCTCGGGGAACCCGGGGGGGTATATATTACGAAGTTTCAAGGCATAAGGAAGGTACTGACATGGAAACAAAGCAGAGACGGAGTTCGAGGGTGGAAAACCCCCTCCAGGCGCGGCCAGGCTGGGCCTGCGCCTGGGGAGGGTTTGTCCACCCCGGACTCCGTTTCCTCTTTAGTTCCGTCTCGTAACTTGCTTTATGTATTAAAAACATCAAAAATATAAAAATATTGGATTTTCACGAACCTTCTGTTTTCACCACTTTTACCTATTCAAAAACCAACTCTGCAGATTCTGGTGTTTGGCTTCTAATAAATTCTTCCGGAGTCACCATTTGAATAACATCCTCATCTTCATTATAAGAATCTCTAGAAATATAATGTTTTAGTCTTTGACCATTCACCACCTGTGTTGTTGTAGGGGTTCGTAGCATGGAAAACAAAAAATTTCTATCGCATACAAACAAACAAGCCAAGATCTATCTACTAGATTGTAGCAACGAGTCGATGGTATAACTTACCCTCGAAGATTCCAAAGCGTTTAACGAGAGCAGATTCTCGTGGGTGATGTAGTCGTACTCTTTCCGATCTCAAGATCGTGTAGACGATCCTTCCGGCGCCACGTTCCGGCAGCGCTCCCGCAGTCGGTCACACGTTCGGTACTCGACGAAGACCTTCCTCTCCCTTGTTCCAGCAGGCAGCAGAGGTTGTAGCACTCTCCTCGCGATTCCGGCAGCACAACGGCGTGGTACCGGAAGTAGAGGGGAAATCCCGCAGGGCTTCGCCTTAAGCCGGTGCGAGTATGGTGGAGCTTATGAGAGAGGCTATTAGTGGTCTAGTAATTAGACACACCAATTAGAAGGCTCTAAACCAATTAGAAGGCTCTAAACCGCTGGCTAAAGCAATTAGAAGCTCTAAACCAAAACGGCTCTAAACCGGAGATTTAGAGGTGGAAACTTGTGTGTCTAGGAGGGGAGCCCTGCCCCTCCTTTTATAGGTGGGGAGGCGCGGCCAGGGGAGGGGAGTCCCTCCCCAAGTCGGCCTTGGGTGGTGCGCCGGCTTGGGGAGGAGACTCCTCCCTCAAGTCGGTTCCCAACTCCTCTTTCTTGTTTCCCACAGTTTCTTGTTTTAGCCGTTTGACTTTCAAACTGGACATTTGACTTTTCTGTTTTAGGATTCAATTTAATCCTTTATTTGGGACAGCAAGAACACTTAGTACATGATGCAATCATTCCAATATGTAATGACACATTCATGTACCCCTCCCCCCCCCCGGAGTGCCGGACAATCCGGAACCTTCTAGAACATTCCCGATGAAAACACCGGAATCATTCCCGAACTCCGAAACGGGACTTTCCTTATATGAATCTTATTGTCCGGACCATTCCGGATCACCTCGTGATATCCCGGATCCCATCCGAGACTCCGAACAACATTCGGTCTCTTTCTCATAATACCATAACTACTCAAACAACGTCGAATCCTTAAGTGTGTCTCCCTACGGTTCGTGAATTATGCGGACATGATCGAGACACTTCTCCGAACAATAACCAATAGAGGAATCTGGAAATTCATATGGCTCCCACATATTTCTACGATTACTTTGCGATCGAATGAACCACTTACATACGATACCAATTTCCCTTTGTCTCACGATATGTTACTTATCCGAGGTTATGATCGTCGGTATCTCTGCATACCTAGTTCAACCTCGTTACTGATAAGTACTCTTTTCTCGTTCCCGTGATATGTGATCCCTTGTGACCAAGTCACATGCTTGCAAGCTAATTGGATGACATTCCACCGAGAGGGCCTAGAGTATATCTATCCGTCATGTGGATGGACAAATCCCACTCTTGATCCATGTGTTTCAACCAATACTTTCCGAACACTTAATGCCACCTTTATAGCCACCCAGTTACGGTGTGGTGTTTGATGTCATCAAAGCATCCATCCGGTAAAGGTGATATGCATGATCTCATGGTCGAAGGAATTAGGTTACTATGTATCAGAAAGCATATAGCAATTGAACTATTGAAATGACTTTGATCTTTATGCTACGCTTATCTATAGGAGTATGTCCACCATATCATTCTCCTAACGATATGATCTTGTTGTTGATAACATCTCAATGTTCATGATAGGGAAACCACAATCATTAATCAACCAACAAGCTAGTGAAGTATAGAGGCTATACTAGGGACTTCAAATTAAGTTTACAAATCACACAAGTATTAATGTTTCCTTGTTAATACTATTATAGCATGAATGTAAACATTTATCATAAACACAAAGATATAATAATAACTACATTTATTATTGCCTCTAGGGCATATCTCCAACAGTCTCCCACTTGCACTAGAGTCATCTAATCTAGATTACATGGTAATATACCTAACACCCATGGCAGTTTGGTGTTGGTCATGTTTTGCCCTCGGGAGAGGTTTAGTCAACGGATCCGCCACATTCAGATCTGTGTGTACTTTGCAAATCTTTATATCCCCATCCTGGATATGTTCTCGAATAGCGTGAAAACGTAGCTTGATATGCTTCAGCTTCTTGTGTGACCTTGGTTCTTGCGCATTGGCTATGGCGCCCATGTTATCACAGTAGATAGACATTGGGTCCAGCGCACTAGGAACCACACCCAGCTCTGTAATGAACTCTTTCATCCATATCGCTTCTTGTGAAGCCTCCGAAGCAGCCATGTATTCCGATTCAGTTGAAGATCTCGCCACAACGCTTTGCTTTGCACTCCTCCAGCTAACTGCTGCACCATTCAAAATAAATACGTATCCAGATTGTGATTTAGAATCATCCGGATCGGTGTTCCAACTAGCATCGGTGTAACCATTAACAACGAGCTGTTCATCACCTCCATAAGAAAGAACCATATCCTTAGTTCTTCTCAAGTACTTAAGGATGTTTTTGACCGCTGTCCAATGATCCACTCCTGGATCACTTTGATATCTGCTAGTTAGACTAACAGCATATGCGATGTCGGGTCTAGTACATAGCATGGCATACATTAGAGATCCTATGGCTGAGGCATAGGGAGTCTTACTCATCCTTTCTCTATCTTCTGCCGATGTCGGACTTTGAGTTTTACTCAAGGTCGTATTGGGCAACATGGGCAAGAACCCTTTCTTGCTTTCATCCATTCCAAATCTCTTTAGAACTTTGTCCAAATATGTACTCTGTGAGAATGATATTCGGCGTTTCGATCTATCTCTATAAATCTTTATGCCTAATATGTAAGCTGCTTCGCCAAGATCCTTCATTGAAAAACTATTATTCAAATATTCCTTGACACTATTAAGAAGGTCTACATCATTCCCAATCAACAATATGTCATCCACATACAGTATTAAGAATGCTATAGAGCTCCCACTCACTTTCTTGTAAATACAAGCTTCTCCATAAGTTTGTATAAAACCAAAACTTTTGATTACCTTATCAAAACGTTGATTCCAACTTCGGGATGCCTGCTTCAATCCATAGATAGACCGCTGAAGTTTGCATACCTTGTTAGCATCTTTAGGATCGACAAAACCTTTGGGTTGCATCATATACAACTCTTCATCAATGTCTCCATTGAGGAATGCTGTTTTGACATCCATCTGCCATATCTCATAATCATAATATGCAGCGATTGCTAACATAATCCTCACAGACTTTAGCTTCGCTACCGGTGAGAAAGTCTCATCGTAGTCAACTCCTTGAATTTGTCGAAACCCTTTTGCGACAAGTCGAGCTTTATAGACAGTAACATTACCATCAGCATCTGTTTTCTTCTTGAAAATCCATTTGTTCTCGACAGCCTTCCGGCCATCCGGTAAGTCCACCAAAGTCCATACTTGGTTTTCGTACATGGATCCAATCTCGGATTTCATGGCTTCTTGCCATTTATTGGAATCTGGGCTCATCATCGCTTCCTCATATGTCTCGGGGTCATCGGTGTTGTCCACCACCATGACATTCATAACGGAATCATACCAATCTGGAGTGGTACGAGTTCTCGTTGACCTCCGAGGCTCTGTAGTAACTTCAACCGAAGTTTCATGATCACCATCATTAGCTTCCTCTCTTATTGGTGCAGGCACCACAGGAACTTCTTCCGGTGCTGCGCTACTCGCAATCTCGAGAGAAGGTTCGACAACCTCGTCGATTTCTACTTTCCTTCCAGTCACTTCCTTCGAGAGAAATTCCTTCTCTAGAAAGGATCCATTCTTGGCAACGAAGATTTTGCCTTCGGATCTATGATAGAAGGTATACCCAATAGTTTCCTTCGGGTATCCTATGAAGACGCATTTTTCCGCTTTGGGTTCAAGCTTGTCCGGCTGTAACTTCTTTACATAGGCTTCGCATCCCCAAACTTTAAGGAACGACAATTTAGGTTTCTTCCCAAACCATAATTCATACGGTGTCGTTTCAACGGATTTAGACGGTGCCCTATTTAAAGTGAATGCGGCTGTTTCTAATGCATAACCCCAAAATGATAGCGGTAAATCTGTAAGTGACATCATAGAACGAACCATATCTAAGAGAGTTCGATTACGACGTTCGGACACACCATTACGTTGTGGTGTTCCCGGCGGTGTCAATTGTGAAAGTATTCCGCATTTCTTCAAATGCTCGCCAAACTCGTAACTTAGATATTCACCTCCACGATCAGAACGTAGAAATTTAATCTTCTTCTTACGTTGATTCTCTACCTCACTTTGAAACTCCTTAAACTTCTCGAAAGTTTCGGACTTATGTTTCATGAAATAGATATACCCATATCTACTCAAGTCATCCGTGAAGGTAAGAACATAACGATAACCACCGCGCGATGCTACACTCATTGGACCACACACATCGGTATGTACGATCTCCAATAAGTCCGTAGCTCGCTCCATCATACCAGAAAATGGAGTCTTAGTCATTTTACCCATCAGACATGCTTCGCATCTTTCAAGTGATTCAAAATCAAGTGATTCAAGAAGTCCATCGGAATGGAGTTTCTTCATACGTTTCACTCCGATGTGACCAAGACGACAGTGCCACATATAGGTCGAATTATCGCTTGATTTCAAACGTTTAGCCTCAATGTTGTTGATATGTGTATTTCCACTATCGAGATTCAATAAGAATAGACCATCTATCAAAGGTGCATGTGCATAAAACATATTACTCATATAAATAGAACAACCATTATTCTCAGATTTAAACAAGTAACCGTCTCGCAATAAACAAGATCCCGATATAATGTTCATGCTCAACGCAGGCACCAAATAACAATTATTTAAGTATAAAACTAATCCCGATGGTAGATGAAGAGGTAGCGTGCCGACCGCGATCACATCAACCTTTGATCCGTTTCCCACGCGCATCGTCACCTCGTTCTTCGCTAGCTTCCGTTTATTCTGCAGCACCTGTTTCGAGTTACAAATATGAGCAACCGAACCAGTATCAAATACCCAGGCACTACTACGAGTACTAGTGAGATACACATCAATAACATGTATATCAGATATACCTTTCTTCTTGATGTTGCCGTTCTTCAAATCCGCCAAGTACTTTGGGCAATTCCGCTTCCAGTGACCTACTCCCTTGCAGTAAAAACACTCAGTATCAGGCTTAGGTCTAGCCCTGGTCTTCTTCGTCGGCGTGGTAGCTTTCTTACCACCCTTCTTGAAGTGTCCCTTTTGCTTAGACTTGCCTTTCTTGAATTTGGTGGTCTTATTGACCAACAACACTTGGTGCTCTTTCTTGATCTCCACTTCTGCAGATTTCAACATGGCAAAGAGTTCTGGCAACGTCTTGTTCATGTTCTGCATGTTGTAGTTCATCACAAAGTTCTTGTAACTTGGTGGTAGTGATTGGAGGACACGGTAAATCCCCAAAGCATTAGGAATCACTATACCCAAGCTTTGAAGTTTGTTTGCGTGCCCAGACATCTTAAGCACATGCTCACTGACGGAGCTGCCCTCTTCCATCTTGCAGTTAAAGAACTTTTCAGAAGCCTCATAGCTTTCAATTGCCGCATGAGTCTCAAAAATCAATTTGAGATCTTCGACAATATCATATGGGTCTGAATCCTCAAACCTTTTCTGAAGCTCCGATTCCAAACCATACAAGATAGCACACTGAACTATGGAGTACTGATTCTTCCGAGCGAGGTAAACATTCTTTACTTCATCGGGAGCATCAGCTGCAGGTGGGTCACCCAGCGGTGCATCCAGCACATAGGTCAAATTACCAGCTGTGAGGACAATCCTCAAATTGCGGAACCAATCCGCGAAGTTGCTTCGATTGTTTTTCAACTTTTCTTTCTCTAGGAACGCATTAAAATTGATGGTAGGGGCTGCCATTGATCTACAACATATTTGCAATAGTTTAGACTAAGTTTATGACAAATTGAGTTCGAATTAATAATAAAATTAAACTAGGTGAACTCCCACTCAAAACAATATCCCTCACATTGTTTTAGTGATCACACGAACCAAATCCACCATATCAACACCGATCATCACGAGAGTTGACATAGTTTTAATGGCGAACAATCGACATGTTCATCACATCTACTATATGATTCATGCTTTACCTTTCGGTGATCCGTGTTCCGAGACCATGTCTGTACATGCTAGGCTCGTCAAGATCAAACCTTAGTTTCTGCATGAGCAAATCTGGCTTGCTCACGTTGTATACACTTGCAGAATCTAACACACCCGATCATCACGTGGTGCTTCGAAACAACAAGCTTTAGCAACGGTGCTAACTAAGGGTGAACACTTTATGATTTGAAATTGATGTGCATGAGGGATCATCTTATAATGCTACCGTCGTCTACTAAGCAAAACAAGATGCATAAAGGATTAACATCACATGCAATTCAATATATATGTGATATGATATGGCCTTTCTTCTTTGTGCTTCCGATCTCCATCTTCAAGCACGAACATGATCTCCATCATCACCGGCATTGCATCAAGGTCAATGACGCTTCTCCATGGTTGTCGTCCACCGGCTTCAACTATTACAACTACTTTGAATAGACACGCGGGTCTTAACATAAATTAAAGACAACCATAATGGCTCCTGCCGGTTGCCGACTTACAATAAGGAACATTGCATACATCAAATATAATCACAATCATGGCCATATCACATCACTGCACACCCCTGCAAAACAAAGTTAGACGCCTCTACTTTCTTTGCATATTTTACGTGGTTTGGGGCTTTCAATAAGTGTCGTTCTAACTTACGAACAAGAACCACAACATTGATACTAGCATTATTGATCACCCGTTGTAAATTGGATCTTAACTATGCTAGGAGAAACAGGCACCCGCAAAGCCACTTATGCAATACAAGTTGCATGTCAAGCGTGGAGCAAGTCTCATGAACGATGTCATGTAAGGTTAGCCCGGGCCGCTTCATCCCAACATACCGCAAGATGCAAAGTACACAAAAAGCAATCGACAATAAAAGCATCAACGCCCACAATGACCATTGTGTTCTACTCGTGCAACAGATCTACATATAGACATGGCTCTGATACCACTGTAGGGGTTCGTAGCATGGAAAACAAAAATTTTCTATCGCATACAAACAAACAAGCCAAGATATATCTACTAGATTGTAGCAACGAGTCGATGGTATAACTTACCCTCGAAGATTCCAAAGCGTTTAACGAGAGCAGATTCTCGTGGGTGATGTAGTCGTACTCTTTCCGATCTCAAGATCGTGTAGACGATCCTTCCGGCGCCACGTTCCGGCAGCGCTCCCGCAGTCGGTCACACGTTCGGTACTCGACGAAGACCTTCCTCTCCCTTGTTCCAGCAGGCAGCGGAGGTTGTAGCACTCTCCTCGCGATTCCGGCAGCACAACGGCATGGTACCGGAAGTAGAGGGGAAATCCCGCAGGGCTTCGCCTTAAGCCGGTGCGAGTATGGTGGAGCTTATGAGAGAGGCTATTAGTGGTCTAGTAATTAGACACACCAATTAGAAGGCTCTAAACCAATTAGAAGGCTCTAAACCGCTGGCTAAAGCAATTAGAAGCTCTAAACCAAAACGGCTCTAAACCGGAGATTTAGAGGTGGAAACTTGTGTGTCTAGGAGGGGAGCCCTGCCCCTCCTTTTATAGGTGGGGAGGCGCGGCCAGGGGAGGGGAGTCCCTCCCCAAGTCGGCCTTGGGTGGTGCGCCGGCTTGGGGAGGAGACTCCTCCCTCAAGTCGGTTCCCAACTCCTCTTTCTTGTTTCCCACAGTTTCTTGTTTTAGCCGTTTGACTTTCAAACTGGACATTTGACTTTTCTGTTTTAGGATTCAATTTAATCCTTTATTTGGGACAGCAAGAACACTTAGTACATGATGCAATCATTCCAATATGTAATGACACATTCATGTACCCCTCCCCCCCCCCCCCCGGAGTGCCGGACAATCCGGAACCTTCTAGAACATTCCCGATGAAAACACCGGAATCATTCCCGAACTCCGAAACGGGACTTTCCTTATATGAATCTTATTCTCCGGACCATTCCGGATCACCTCGTGATATCCCGGATCCCATCCGAGACTCCGAACAACATTCGGTCTCTTTCTCATAATACCATAACTACTCAAACAACGTCGAATCCTTAAGTGTGTCTCCCTACGGTTCGTGAATTATGCGGACATGATCGAGACACTTCTCCGAACAATAACCAATAGAGGAATCTGGAAATTCATATGGCTCCCACATATTTCTACGATTACTTTGAGATCGAATGAACCACTTACATACGATACCAATTTCCCTTTGTCTCACGATATGTTACTTATCCGAGGTTATGATCGTCGGTATCTCTGCATACCTAGTTCAACCTCGTTACTGATAAGTACTCTTTTCTCGTTCCCGTGATATGTGATCCCTTGTGACCAAGTCACATGCTTGCAAGCTAATTGGATGACATTCCACCGAGAGGGCCCAGAGTATATCTATCCGTCATGTGGATGGACAAATCCCACTCTTGATCCATGTGTTTCAACCAATACTTTCCGAACACTTAATGCCACCTTTATAGCCACCCAGTTACGGTGTGGTGTTTGATGTCATCAAAGCATCCATCCGGTAAAGGTGATATGCATGATCTCATGGTCGAAGGAATTAGGTTACTATGTATCAGAAAGCATATAGCAATTGAACTATTGAAATGACTTTGATCTTTATGCTACGCTTATCTATAGGAGTATGTCCACCATATCATTCTCCTAACGATATGATCTTGTTGTTGATAACATCTCAATGTTCATGATAGGGAAACCACAATCATTAATCAACCAACAAGCTAGTGAAGTATAGAGGCTATACTAGGGACTTCAAATTAAGTTTACAAATCACACAAGTATTAATGTTTCCTTGTTAATACTATTATAGCATGAATGTAAACATTTATCATAAACACAAAGATATAATAATAACTACATTTATTATTGCCTCTAGGGCATATCTCCAACAGTTGTGTCATCCTTCAGAGAAGAGATTTTGATGGCACCTGAGCGGTATACTTACCTGATAACAAAAGGTTCTTCCCATTTTGAGAGTAGTTTCCCTGCAAAAAATCTGAGACGAGACCTATACAAAAGAACTTTCTCACCAACATGGACTCCCTTTTGAGAATTCTCCTATCATGCCATCTTTTTACTTTTTCCTTAAAGAGCCTAGCATTTTCGTAAGCTTCACCTCTCCACTCATCTAGGTTACTTAAGTCGAGCAGTCTTTTCTCACCAGCAAGTCTAAAATCTCTATTCAACTCTTTCACTGCCCAATAAGCTTTGTGTTCTAATTCTAAAGGCAAGTGACAAGCTTTCCCATAGACCATTTTGTAAGGAGACATCCCCATAGGATTTTTATAAGCATTTATATAAGCCCACAAAGCGTCATTCAACTTTTTAGCCCAATTTTTTCTAGATCTATTGACAGTCTTCTAGAAGATAGATTTAATTTCCCTATTGGAAAGTTCTACCTTCCCACTAGTTTGGGGGTGATAGGCTAAGAAATTCTATGGTTTACATCATACTTAGCGAGAATTTTTCTAAAACCCCCATGAATAAAATGAGAGCCTCCATCAGTCATGAGATATCTAGGCACACCAAACCTAGGAAAAATGACATCTTTAAGCATTTTCAAAGAGGTCTTACCATCAGCACTGTTTCTAGGTATGGATTCTACCCACTTTGTAACATAGTCAATAGCAACAAGAATATGAGTATACCCTTTTGAAGGAGGAAAAGGCCCCATAAAGTCAAATCCCCAACAATCAAAAGGTTCAATAACAAGAGAATAATTCATAGGCATTTCATTGCGTCTAGAGATGTTACCTACTCGTTGGCATTCATCACATGATAAGACAAACTTCCTTGCATCTTTAAAAAGGGTAGGCCGATAAAATCCAGATTGTAAAACCTTTTGTGCAGTCCTATCCCCAGCATGATGTCCTCCATAAGCACTGCCATGACATTTTCTCAATATCTCTTGTTGTTCAAATTCTGGAACACATCTTCTCATAATGCCATCTACTCCTTCTTTATATAAGTATGGGTCATCCCAAAAGTAATGCCTTAGATCATAAAAGAATTTCCTTCTTTGCTGAGCTGTAAAGGTTGGAGGCAAATACTTGGAAACAATAAAGTTAGCATAATCAGCATACCAAGGACTCTCATGCGGACTTACCCTTATTGCAGCTAACTACTCATTTGGAAAACTATCATTAACAGGCAAAGGGTCAAAAGAAATGTTTTCCAAACGAGATAAATTATCAGCAACAGGATTATCAACACCTTTCCTATCCACAATATGCAGATCAAACTCTTGCAAAAGCAACACCCACCTTATAAGCCTAGGCTTAGCGTCCTTATTTGTCATATAAGGTACTTAATAGCTGCATGATCAGTATGAATAGTAACCTTAGAATCAACAATATAAGGTCTAAACTTATCACATGCAAAGATTACAACTAAGAACTCCTTTTCAGTAGTAGAATAATTCTTTTGAGCAGCATCCAGATTCTTGCTAGCATAATAAATGACATTTAACTTCTTGTCAACACGTTGTCCAAGGACAACACCCACATCAAAGTCACTAGCATCACACATAATTTAAAAAGGTAAATTCCAATCAGGTGGTTGGACAATAGGAGCAGTTGTCAAATCTTTCTTCAAAGTATCAAAAGCTTCCTTACAATCATCATCAAAAACAAAAGGTACATCTTTTGAAGAATATTAGTAAGGGGCTTTGAAATTTTGGAGAAATCTTTAATAAACCTCCTAT
The DNA here is from genome assembly GCA_916181665.1 of Avena sativa. Lineage (NCBI taxonomy): Eukaryota > Viridiplantae > Streptophyta > Magnoliopsida > Poales > Poaceae > Avena > Avena sativa. The sequence goes on along the minus strand of OV702281.1, from coordinate 381,283,315 downwards.
AGAAACCAGCATGACCAAGGATACTACGAATACCTTTGATATCTCTAGGACAAGGCATCTTCTCAATTGCTTCAATTTTGGCTCTGTCAACTTCAATGCCTCTTTCAGAGATCTTGTGTCCAAGAACAATCCCTTCATTAACCATGAAATGGCATTTCTCCCAATTAAGGACAAGGTTGGTTTCTTCACATCTCTGCAAAACTTTATCAAGGGTATGCAAACAGTTATCAAAAGAAGTTCCATAGACGGAAAAATCATCCATGAAAAGCTCCACGATTTCTTCACAAAACCATGAAAGATAGCAGACATACATCTCTAAAAGGTAGCAGGAGCATTACATAAACCAAAAGGCATACGCCTATAAGCATAAGTACCATAAGGACAAGTGAAAGTAGTTTTCTCTTGGTCCTGTGCTTTCATAGCAATTTGAGAAAACCCAGAATAACCATCAAGAAAGCAAAAGTGAGTCTTTTTGGACAACCTCTCAAGCATTTGATCAATAAAGGGCAAAGGATAATGATCTTTCTTAGTAACTTGATTAATCTTTCTAAAATCAATGCACATTCTACACCCAACCACTACTCTTTGGGGTATAAGCTCATTATCCTCATTAGTCACAACAGTTATTCCCCCTTTCTTGGGAACACAATGAATAGGGCTAACCCATTTACTATCAGCAATAGGATAAATAATACCAGCATCAAGGAGTTTTAATACCTCATTTCTTACCACATCCTTCATCTTAGGATTTAGACGGCGTTGGTGCTCAACAACTGGTTTTGCATCAGGCTCTATATTAATAGCATGCCGACATATAGTAGGAGAAATCCCCTTTAAATCATCAAGAGTATAGCCCATAGCTCCTCGATGTTTCTTCAATATCTCCAATAACCTTTCTTCTTCATTTCCTGAAAGTTTAGAACTAATAATAACAGGATATATTTTATTATCATCGAGATAAGCATATTTAAGATCATCAGATAAAGGTTTTAATTCGAAAACAGGGTCCCCGTTAGGTGTTAGTGTGGTACCCAAATCTTCCACAGGTAGATTATGCTTAAGCTGTTCCGGTTGACGAAGGAAAACCTCGTCAATCTCATTTCTTTCCTTCATGAAGACATCACTTTCATGATCTTCCATAAACTGATGCAAGGCATTGTTAGGGGCAAGAGAAATAGCAGAAAGTTGTTCAACCCTGAAATCCTCATCAGGCAGTTCATTTTCATGAGGAGTTTTGGCAAATTTGGAAAAATTAAACTCATAAGACTCTCTAGCAAACTTAGTCAAAACTTTTTCCTTCCTACAATCTATGATAGCCCCACAAGTATTCAGAAAGGGTCTACCAAAGATAATAGGATAGGTTTTACTAGATTCTTTACCAAGTACTAGAAAATCAGCAGGATATTTAATCTTACCACAAAGGACCTCCACATCTCTTACAATGCCAATAGGGCAAACTTGCTCTCTATTATCAAGGTGAATAACCACATCAATGTCCTCAAGCTCACAAGGACCAATCTCATGCATAATTTCCCTGTAAACCTCATAAGGAATATCACTAGAACTAGCACCAATATCACATAAACCATAATAGCTATGACTACCAATTTTAACATAAAGCACAGGGACACTAGCTTTTCTAACTTTCTTAGGATGAGAAACAATATTAGTAGCATCTTCACAGAAGACAATATGCTCATCCTCTATATTTCTAGTGACAAGATATTTCACAATGGCTACCACAGGCTCAATATCAATAAGCTCATTGGACCCTATAGTTTTCTTTGTGCTTTTGCTAACCACATTAGCCATAATAGAATGCTCTCTTACCTTGGAAGGAAAAGGGATTTTCTCAACATAAGGTTCAGGCAAAATAGGATCAACAGTACAAACCTCTACGCTGGCAGGAACATGGGTCACAATGTCTTTATAAGGAGCATGGTACTTGTCCCACTATTTCTTGGGAATTTCAATATAAGAGGCAAAGGCCTTAAAACATTTTGCAAGGACTTGGGGATCAAGACCAAACTCATTTCTAATATCACGGAAGTCATCAGTTCCCATAAAAGATTTAATGCATTCATAATCATAGTTTATACCTGACTTTCTTCCTTTGTCATTCTCCGAAGCTTCAGCGTTCTCTTGAATATGTTCTAAGAGATACCATTTAGCTTATTCCTTCATATGTGTGAATGATCCAGCACAAGAAGCATCTAGTAAATATTTATCATGAAGAGAAAGCCTAGCATAAAAGTTATTGAGAATAATATTGTTAGGGAGTTCATGAATAGGACATTTAAGCATTAGTAACTTCAATCTCCCCCAAGATTGAGATGTACTCTCTCCATCAAGAGGCCAAAAGTTATATATAAGATTTCTATCCTTATGAATTTCACTTGGAGGATAAAATTTAGAGTAAAAGAGAGATGCCATCTCCTCCCATTCCATGGATTGTCCATTCTTCAGCAGCTTATACCATTCTTTAGCTCTCCCTTTCAAGGATATGGAGAGTAGTTTCTTCTTCACCTGTTCAGTTGTGATACCTGCACACTTAAACAACCCTCATAATTCATGGATAAAAAGCAAGTGATCACCGGGATGGACAGTTCCATCCCCAAAATAATAATTATCCATAACACGATTAACAATACTTGTAGGTATCTTAAAAGGATCTATCTCAACAGGTGGCGGTTCATATACTACCCTAGAAGTGGTAGTAGTTTTCCCAAACAGAAAACCAAGTGGGTTATCCATATTGGAAACAAAGTAACAAGCAGTAACAAGAGCAATACTCACAGTAAAAGTTTCCCTTACCAGTTCCACTCTTCAATAGCGCTTCACTCCCCGGCAACGGCGCCAGAAAATAGTCTTGATGACCCACAAGTATATGGGGTGTATCGTAGTACTTTTGATAAATAGGAGTGTCGATCCCAACGAGGAGCAGAAGGTGCTGAATAGTGGTGTGGAGCAGGAAATCCCTGTGAATACTTAGCAAACCGATTTTTAGTGGTTTTCTGATAAGGCAACAAAACAAAGAGCAAGTAACAAAGGTAACGAACAAATGGAGAAAGTGGCCTAATCCTTTCTTAGCAAAGGACAAGCCGGTGGAAATACTTATAAGGACCAAACGTTCTCGAGGATACATGGGAATTCTGTCAAGTGCTTTCGCTTCAAATAGCTGAGTACTCTTCTCTGGTGTTGTAAGTGTTGTGTGGGTGAACCCGTGCTAATGTATCGACCTTATTCGGACTAATACATACTTGTGATTAAAACCCCTGCAAACATCCATAACTACAGGAAAGTAATTAAGATATAAATCTAACCACAACCTTAAACTCTAAGATCCTACACTCCCTTGTGCAAAGGTGTCCTAACAGGGGTTCAGGTTTCTGTCACTCCGGCAACCCCACAATTAGTAGCCAAATACACAATGCATTCCCCTAGGCCCATAAATGGTGAAGTATCATGTAGTCGACGTTCACATGACACCACTAGAAGAATAGCACCACAACTTAAATACTAAATCATTGAATAATAACTCAACACAAATTCACTACTAACAACATGACTTCTCCCATGTCCTCAAGAACACAACGAACTACTCACAAGACATCATATGGATCAAGATCAAAGATGATATGGTAATGGATAACAATCTGAACATAAACAATAATCCAATGGTTCCACTCACAAGCATCAACTACAATAGTAATCAACACCGGGAAAGTTTCCCCTAAGAACTAAGCAATATCCAACACAATTGTTACATCGAGATGGAGTGGTGAAGATGGTGCTGGTGGAGATGATGGTGTGGATGATGATGATGATCCCGATGAAGCCGAGCTTGATGATGGTGTTGATGGCGATGGTCTACCCTCTCCGGGAAGAAATTCCCCTGGCAGAAATCTATCTACCGAAGAGATCTTTCTCTCTCGGTGTTTTCCGCCCCCCAGAGGCGGCGGAAATCTATCTGTGGTCGCTCTCCCAGGCTTAGGGTTCTGTAGGGAAGATATAGGCAAAGTGGCAGAGTCGGAGGCCGGGCAGGTGGGCCACACTTTCCCTAGGCGCGGGGTCAGGTGGGCACGCGCCTAGGGGGTGTGGGCCCCCTGCGGCCCCTCTTCGCTCCTCCTTCTGGCTCCATTTGTCATCTGGGAAAATAATATGTTTCCATATTTTTCTGGTATTTTTCTGATCTTAGCGAAATTGCAACGAAACGCTTTCTTTTCCATCAGAATCCAGACTCTGGCAGTCCATCCTCCAAGAATCATCCAACATGCATAAACAAATGAAAATCCATAAGTAATACCTCATAATAAGACAAATATCAATGAATAGAGGTAAATTATGATATAGAAAGGTGATGCAAATTGGGCGTATCAAAGCTCTTGAAGAAAACCAACAAATTTGTCTGGACCAAGGAAGCCAATATTGCCCTACAAAGTTTGAAAGATCTACTTTCAAATCCACCAATCCTTGCTGCACCAAAGCCACATGAGCCTATGTTACTTTACATCGCAGCGAAAAATAGAGTCGTAAGTGTTGGAACATCAGTGAAGCGCGAGGAGGAAAATCATGAGCATAAAGTGCAGCGTCCAACCTACTATCTCAGTGAGATCCCAATAGAATCGAAGCAAAGGTATCCATATTACCAAAAGCTAACATATGGAGTATTATTTGCTGCCAGAAAGCTAAGACATTATTTTTAAGACCACAAGATCACAGTGGTGAGCACTGCCCTACTGCGAGATATAATCAACAATCACGATGCCACAAGACGTGTCGCAAAGTGGGGAATAGAGCTTGCAGCTTTCGACACTGAGTACAACCCATGTACAATAATAAAGTCCCAAATACTTGCTGACTTTGTTGCTGATTGGACAGAGATAAAAGAAAATACAAGTCCTAAACGCCCAGAATTTTGGACCCTTCACTTCGACGGATCAAAAGCACAGGGAGGCTCGGGGGCTGGCGTGGTGATCAAATCACCCCAAGGAGATAAGTTGTTCTATGTGTTACAAATTCACTTCACGGTAACCAATAATATTGTTGAATATGAAGCAATGTTGTATGGAATACGCATGACCAAAGATATTGGTGTTACCCGACTCATGTGTTACGGAGACTCGGATTTAGTTGCACAGCAAGTATCTGATACCTGTAACGCAAATAAACACATGGAAGTATACAAAGTCGTCGTGGATGAACTATTTAAATCGTTCAAGGGTTTTGAGGTTCAACACATCCCTTGAGCAGAAAATAAGGAAGCAGATGCTCTATCAAGAATAGGCTCTGTGCGGAAAAAAGTCCCGGATGGTTATTTTCTAGAGCACTTAAAAGTCCCCTCCATTGTAGGAGTCGATGATGACTATCTGACTCACCTTTAGTAGCAGTTCTCCCTGTAATTCCCAGCTGGACACAACCCTATCTGGATTTACTGATAGATGGAAATTACCCGAAGACAAAGTTCTGGGCCTACCTATTGTCCGACGAGCAAAATCCTATACGATTATCAATGGTGAGATCTACAAGCGGAGTTTTTTTGGGGTTTTCCAGCGCTGTATTTCTCCGGAAGGAGTGGAAATCTTACGGGAGATCCATGAAGGATAATGTGTTCATCACGCTGTAGCCAAATCTTTAGTGGAAAAAGCTTTTAGACACGAATTATTTTGTCTCACAGCTAAGGCAGATGCCGAGAAACTAGTCAAATCGTGCAAAGGCTACCAAAAGTATGCCCGTCAAGCACACATTCCGGCTGATCAACTGAGAACAATCCCTATTATATGGCCATTTGTGGTCTGGAAGCTTGATATGGTAGGGCCGTTTAGGACGGCAAAGTGTGGATTTACCCATCTCCTAGTGATGGTGGATAAATTTACCAAATGGATTGAGGCTAAACCTGTAATAAATTGAGATGGAGCCACAACCAGAAAGTTCGTCGAGGAACTAATCATCCGATTCGGATATCCGCACATTATTATTACCGACAACAAGAGCAAATTTTCCATGGGAGAATTAGCCGAATTCCGTAAAGATCAAGGGATCCAACTCAATATTGCATCAGTCACACATCCACAGGCCAATGGACAAGTCGAAAGGGCAAACGGTCTCATTTTACAAGGACTCTGAACTCGTCTCGAAGCACCACTTCATCATGCTACGGGGGCTTGGGCGGAAGAATTACCGTCTGTGATATGGAGCTTACGAACAACTCCTAACATGTCAACCGGATATACTCCTTTCTTCTTGGTCTATGGTGCAGAAGCAGTTCTTTTGAGTGATTTAATCCATCAATCTCCTCGAGTCAAAGCGCATATCAAAGAATATGCAAAAGTTTCTCGACAAGATGATCTCGATATAATCGAAGAATTTCACGTCGTTGCTGAGCAGAGATCTATAGCCTATCAGCAGAAGTTGCACAAGTACTATAGTCATAGAGTACAAAATCATTCGTTCAGAAAGGGTAATTCGGTTCTCCGACTCGTGCAAAAAATAAATCATAGACTTTCCCCGATTTGGGAAGGACATTTTATGATCAGCCGTATTCTACATAACGGGTCATATTATTTAACCGATATGAGACTAATCAAGGAAATACCTGATACTCGGAAGAGAAAGAGAGCTAGTGGTAGTACAGACCCGGATGAATTAGACCTTCACTAGAATATTGCACAGCTACGTCCCTTATATTCTTAGTTATATTTCCTTGTAAGCATATGTACATGTTCAAACTCAAATAAAGTATTGGTTCCCTCGTATCTTTCTGAGAATATTTTTACCATCTTATTTCCAAAAGAGCGTGTCAATTTCAAAAACCCCAGGATGCTTGAAAATACTTTATGCTCATGTTCGTTCTGGTTATGATTTTTGAAAATCTATAAAAATGTTACCTTCGGGGTGTAAATCTCATTTTATGTTTATACCTTGTTTTTTATCTGATTGCTTAGACGCGGGTATTTCTGAGTAATGAATTGTTGGTACTGGAAGCCGACTTTGTTTCTTAGTTTAAACTGGTTTCAATTGCGCTCCGTTGCTTGAAAAAGTTTTCATGCTGAAGGTTGGCCGGCTCATGAAAGGGACGAGGCAGAGTGCCAGATAAAATGACAAGTGTAAACACAAAGTGCTTAATCAATTTTCGAGCATACATCAAATATCTACAAAGTGCTAAGTAGTAAAGAATTAAGTTCTTATATACCAGCACACATAGAAACACAAAATATAGTACCCATCATTACAAACCATGTGAATGTTTCAGGATAATGCATCAAATGTTGTATGCTGTAGGTTTAGGTGGAGGTGGTGGATACCTTGGAGCACTGGAGTCGATATCGTCGTCGTCCTTCTTAGGAGACTCAGAAGTTTGTTCATCTTCAATGAGACTCCCTTCCGGATCTTTTGGCGTGGGAGGCACAACGACTGATTGGAAGAATAGCGTCGAGTAGTTTGTCATCTCTGCCATGCGACAAGTATAGCCTACACAAGACTCTTGGATGGCCTTGATATCTTGCAGCTTATCCTTGCTCATCATTTTAAGTGGCGATGCCCTTGGTGATGTCCAAATTTGCATGTCTCTATGGTGACTCATCACCATAGTGAGGGAAGTTTGCGATGCAGTCCGGGCATATGACATCTTCTAGTCCTCGATAAGTTTCGGAATCTCCTTTGCTCTGTCCCTCATTTTGACTATTGGTAGCTTGTCCAAATCGGAAATTTTCACTGACTTGCCAGCTTCTTCAAGAATCTGGCGGAAGTCATAGAAAATATCTCTGATCGACTTAAGACGCTCGCAACGAGGGTCGGAGGAAGTGGAGTCTGACAATTTCAGGGGATCTGGAAAAGAACAAATTCATAAAATCTTAATAAAATTCGGAAATGGAAAGGGAGAAAACAATGTCGGGAAAATTATCAAGCACGAAGTTGTTCCACTGTGAATGATCTTCTCGAAGAGAGTTTAACTTTACTTCAACAGCTTGGGAAAGATCCCGATGGATGTCACAATCCCTCTTCAGATCATCGTACTTCTTATCTTGGAGGGCCACCAATTTTCCAAGCCTCCCGGTCTCCATATTTCTCGACTCCAGGAGGTTGTTCACTGATTTCTTGTACTCGTCCTTTAGCTTCTTCATCTCCTGGCGAAGTTCATCGTTTTCCATTTGGAGGACCTTAAAGTTCTTGGCCTCCTCCACCATCTTGCTAGATTGCTGTAGCAACTCTTCAAAATACAAAATATCACTCGAAAGAAAATTTCGACTAACAAATAATTGTGGTTGAGTGTCGGAAAAGTTTACCTTCTACCTCATCCTTCTCAATCTACAACTTGGAATTTTCAAGACACAAAGTTTTGATCTCTTTGCACTTGTTACAAATGTTCTTGAGCAGTTCCTGGTTGTAAGATACAACTTTCTGTAAGTTAAAAATAGAATACCATCAGACGACTACTAAGACTCGGCCTACAACTTTAAGTAAGTTAAATTCCAGCACGAGCCTTGGGGGCAAATTGTTCTTTTGCATCCTATAAGCATCAACTTGGATCTTATGCTACGATCTTTATCTGACTTTATGATTGGGGGATAGAGGATATGATAATAAATACTGCAAATGATAGTCGGAAAACTTACAATGTGCTCCAAGTGTAGCTTCTCGAATCCTATCTTCATGTTGTGGAAGACCTTCTCGGCAAGGGAGAGAGGAGAGGCAGTATTCGCTGGAACTTCTCCGGCTTCGATATTTTGATCTCTGACTCGGATTTGTTCCAGGAGGCTTTCCAGCTTCACATCCTCCGTCTCCTGGCTTGCTGCTTCCGGAGTTAGATTTGTTTCTCAAGACAGGTTTGAGCCAACTTGAGAATTTCTTCCTTCTTCTTCCTGTTCAGGTCGGGAGCAGCAGAACCATCAACCTTCACCACCTTTCCTAAAGACGCATCCATGGGATCATTACCCTTAGAGGGTTCACCCTTGTTAATGGTTTGGCTACCAGTGATAATCAGAGCTTGCGAGGTCGTGGAAGCGTCAGGGATGGTAGTGCCAGCACGCGGAGAAGTCGGAACCTCCGGTGCTGAAGATTGAGTAGTGGTTGGAGTTGGAGGGGGTACAACTAGGGACACTGCAAGATTCTGCTGGCGTAGTTACTTGACTGGTTGGCTTTAACTTGCTCCTCAAAACGGTTTTAGCTTTGAATCACATAAAGAACAAATGTCAGATGTGACTCGGAAAGAATAACACGAATACTGGAAGATACAAGGTACTTACTTTTTAACCACTGACAGCACTTGTGCGCCAGCGGTGATAACAACTTCCTGGCCTTGCGCTTCTTGGAAGCGGGACCGAAAACTTCTTTCACCTTGTCATCCTCTGTCTCTTCCGAGTCTTCTGGAGGATAACCCTCAAGAGGGGCTAACTCGGACTCGGGAAAATCCTTAAGCTGATAAGTCATAAAACATCAGCACAAATAAAAATGGATAATGAGGTAATGAGCAAAAATGAAATACAAGTCGAAAGGCTTACCGGATTTAGAGGTCGGTCAGTTGTGAACATGAGCATGGAGATATTAGGAACTTTCTTGTTCACACTCTCCTTGATCAGTAATTGCATTCGGGATTTATAGTCCTTCACGACAATGCGCGTCAGACAAACCTTCATGCTGTCCTTCTGGTATCTGGTGACCATGTGCATCAGCCAGTCGCCCTGGTGCTGCAGCGGCTGAATCCGACGATCCAGCTAGAAGTGAATTAAGTCGGAACCATGGAGACCTCGGTGCTTCATCAAAAATTCGATCCGCCTCTTGGTGATGACCAAATCTTTGGAAAGTTCTGGCGCCTCTGTGTCCCATGCATCGTTGTGGGGGGCAGCGCCGTCGACGAAAGCCAGAAGATATTCCGTCTTTCCAGGAGCCGACATGTCTTTGTTGTAAAAGAATATCATAGCCCATTTTCTAACCGACTCACTAGAGAAGATCCTAGGGTAGACTCGGTCTCTCCTAAGAACTAAGATAAGAGTGTTGGTAATGTAAGGAACTCCAGCACTGATAGAGTTTTTCCAAGTACCATAATAGTAGCGGAAAAGGGTGAGATTCGTCCTAATGCCAAGAAATCCCTCACTAAGAGTTGCGTGGGTACTATGATGAAGCAAAGAATTGGGAGGAAGGTTATGTAATTGCACACCGTAATGTTGGAGTACCTCGGTGAGGAACTTCGATGGTGGAAAACTGAGACCACGATCGACGTGAGTCCCGAAAAGAACTCGCTCGCCATCGTAGGGCACGGGGACGGGCTCGCCGAGGCTGCTTCGCTAGGCGCCAATGGTGAGGTAGCCCTCATTCTCCATGGACTGGAGTTTCTCGTCGTCTAGCGCACTAGGGACCCAGAATACTCAATGACTCCTGTCATTCACCGCCACCGAAGTCACCGCCGCACCTAAGGTCAAAGCTGCCTCCGCCATCTCGTTAGACTAGATAAAGAATTGGCGGCGCTGGAGGTGTTTGGTGGGTACGGTGGAAGATGGGAACGCAAAGAGTACAAGGAGAAGAAGGAAGACAACGACAAGGAATGAATCTGGGGAAGAGAGAAATTCTCAAACTTAATAACCTCCACTCTAATATTCATGCTAGGTGTGCGCGATTAGTGCCACGCGTATAGAAGAGAGAGAGAGGTGGCTTCCTCGCGAAGCCTCCGCCCCTCGATCTTCGTGCATGCATTGAAATGTTGCCTCTGTTTCATGTAATGCGGACCCACCAATGGTCGTGCTGACAGGATATTTGTCAGTGACAAGACATAATCTGAAAATTTATCAGGTAAACATCACCATTTAAAATCCGGCTCGAGTTTGAAATCGAGCATGGAATTAACTCAAGTCTAGAATACATATCCGAATCATATGAGACTCGTAATACTACACTATTGAATGAAGTTTTTGGGAACCCTTCAAGATTCTCAAGATGGAGAAACCATCAAGCTAGATGATTTTTCCGACTTTAGATCTTGGAGACTTCCGGGGCTACTGTTGGGGATATACTTTTTGGGTATACCTACAGGACTCGTGTAACACCCTCAGAATCGACCCTATGCAAGTTTCAGCGATTCCCGCCAAACCCGCATAGGAACGATTCAAAGGTGCCCACCAGGCACTTTCGTGCGGGTGGAAAACGAAGTAATAACATTACACAACAGTCCTCGATGGGACCCACAGAACAGATATATATACAACAGCGACTCAAGGAGTCAAGAATACAGATATAATATACAAAGATCCAAATCACCTTGAAAACAATAGAGCGTCCAGCTACGGACAAGATGCAAATGGGTCTAAGAGCCCTGAAGAATAACCAATGGCGTCCATAACCCTGCCCAGGCCAAGCCGGAAGGGTAACCCTGCTAACGACGTCAATCTCAAAACCTGCTTAAACAAAAGGGGTGCCGACAAAGGGCAAAGGAAAAAGAGAGAGCGGTCAGTACTGAGGCCAGTACACGGCGAGGCTAGAATTCGGCGGTCCTCGCCTACATAGGTATGGTGGACTGCAGCGGCAGCGCAGCATGCACTAAACAACCTATAGAGACTCGATACGACTGGCGGCTATCAGAGAGGGGTAAGAAAGACCTATTCGGAACCATCCTGATACTACCATCAAACAAACCCATCCTGGTGTTTCCCCCTCGAGACCAAACGAGGAAGTCAACCGAGGAACTCACACAGTTGGCAGTTTTACTTATTCAGTTGTCGTTGCAACAATTACTAGTCAAGTATAGATAATCATCCCGATAAGATAAGCAGTGGGCACTTTTAGTTAACCATTCCGTTGTAGTTGCGACACTTACTAGTCAGATACAATTAGCATGAGATATCCCAAAAACCCAGCAGTTGTTGGTACTTTTATTAGCCATTCTGTTGTAGTGGAGTTGATTACTAGTCATATTAGATACAAGTCAAATTATAACAGTAAACTTTAGTTATAGTTGTCTATGATCGAGACCTGTGCTCCAAGTCGTCCATAACCGCGGACATGGCTTCTTGAAAAGATTTAACCCTGCAGGGGTGCACCAAAGTATCCACACGCACTTCGACCCTTTTTGCCAGATCAGTTAACATACACCCATCGGTATGTCGGCGGGGCCTAAGTCATGACGTTTCCCAGACCCAAAGCAAGCACGGGGGGCCACCCCACTAAGTCTACCCGCAACGAAGTCGGCCGGTCTCCGAGACGGACTCAGGGTTTGCGTCAGTGGCTGTAAACGACTGGGAACCCAAAACTGGGATTGTCGATACCGCGAAAACACTCCGCTTTCCTAAACAGTACAGTGTGCTCCTCGCACAATCGTAAATAAAGCAGTAAAGCATGGCATAGGTACAGAATAGTAATAAAGCCCCAAACTAATTGTGGCCCCCAGTGCAGTACTTTGAAATCAGGTACTAAATCGATGGGGTGCCCATACATCCCACATGTGGTTAGCGCGCTCGATCTCGGAACAGGTGTCAAGAACTCGGGGTCCTACGGGACACCAGTGAGCGGTCGGAAACCAAATATTATCTACCACCCACCGGTGCCTCTGCATTTACCTACTTCAATTTTAGTTATTAAACAGTAGTTAAAGTAAACGATAATTAAAGCTATGATCATCTCCAACATTAAGCATGCGGCAATACTCCAACAACTGTGGTACTTGACGACACGCAACAGCACTTGAGCAAGCGACTACGACGCGTAGGTCCAACTATCTACCAAACAACAGGTAATAGGATGTGTCCAAGGCAATATAAGGCTGCAAGGGATAACACGGTACGAAAACTAGAGCATCGCAACACAGATACAATAGATCAACGGGAGGGAAATAAATACTATAAAATTAAGATAGGTAGAAAGGGGGAGATGCTCGCCTGAAAACATTGCCGAAGGTTCATCCGAAGATCGGGTCGACACTCGCATCAACTCAACGGCCTTATCCGCGAAGAAGCAACACACTAGAATAAACACCGGATGTACTATTTAATACTACGGCAGAAGATCGGGCATGATGCATGTATGATGTATGACATGGCAAAGGTGCGGTGCAATTAGGTCATATTAAGCGGAACCGGGGTCCCAGCATTCAATTAAACGGTTCAAGTTATTTATCTACCCCGCAAATTAAGTCTTGGGTTAACAGGGCGGAACATGGCATCGGTTCGCTACGCCAATTTAAATGAAGTCCGGAATAAGACAAAGATATCCCGCATATAGACTCCATATCTAATTATAAGGTGAATCGGCATAATGCCCCCAAACCACAGACAAGTATGCATGCATGGCAATTTTATATGCAACCAGTTTTATATATAGCATTTTATAAAATAGGGCTCGGGAAGGAATCACACATTAGGGGGTCGGTGATCTTGGTTTCGGGGGGTTCGGGGTTCGGTCTCAGGGTTCGACGGGGAACGAGGTTCGGACTCCGGGGTTTAGGGTCTTCGGATCCGCGGAGGAGATCATGGCGTTCCGAGGAGAAGATCTTGGCGTGCCGAGGGTTCGGTCTTCAAATCCCGGGAAGGATGTCTTGCGGTTTCCCGTGAAGGCGATCTTGACGCTCGGTGCCCGTGAAGTAGAACTTGTCGTCCGTCTCTTGTCGGTGGTGAACTTAGCCGATGGTCTTCGGGTCCGGGAAGAAGCACTTGGCGTTCCATAACGACGTTCTTGGTCCGAGGTCATCGGTCCCCTCTCGATGATCTTGGGGTTTGCGGCTCCACTTTCGATGAAGACCTTGTTTTAATTGTCGGAGCCTTCGGAAGATCTTGTCGACATCATTGTTGCTCTTATGCAACGCCTTGTTCTCGTTCGCCAAAAGGTCTCGATTTGCGGCAACACAACAACACCACATGGCTACCCTATTAACAAAACTGGGGCCAACACACGCAGATGCCAGGCACGGTTGGTGACGCATCGGCCAAAAACACTGGAACAGAGGCATCTGACAGCATCGTCCGCGCTGACGCAGGGAGCCTGGTGGCGAGCGACGCAGCCGACGGGCGACTGGGCCAGAGCTCAAGGGCTCGAGACGGGGGCTCGGCCGGCGGCACGGGGACGGGCCAGAGAGGAGGCGGCGAGGGCGCGCGAGGGCGCGAGGCGGTCCGGCCGTCAAGGCGACGAGGTGAGGAAGACGGCCGGCAGAGAGGAGGTCGGGGAGGGGTGCTGGTCACGGGGCTTGGCAACGCAGAGGCGAGGAGGACGACGGCGCTCGGACGCCGGCGACGGCGAGCTAGGCACGGATGGGAGACGACGGGAAGGCGGCGCTTGAGGGAGGGTGGCACCGCGCTGCTGAAGAACTTGACGGGGAGAGGCCGGGAGGAGGAAGACGACGCGGTTGCGGCGAGCTCGACGCGTGCGGGGACGGCAAGGCGGTCGGCGGCGGGGACGAAACGGATGAGGGGGCCGCAGGGAGGAACTGGCGGCGGCGGAAGGAGGACGCGGCCGGGCGACGCGACTCGGGCTCGAGGAGGAGAGGGCGGGGCGGAGGCCGGGGCTTGGCGCAGATGGACGCTGGCGACGGCGGAGAAGGGGGGGCGCCGACGGGCGGAGAGGAGCCGCCACCGCGCTGGAGGGAAGGAGGACGGTGGCGTGGGCGGCCAGAGGAAGTGGAGCAAGGACGGGAGAGCGGGGCCGACGGTGGTTGCGGGAGGAAGGGGCCAAGCGGGGGAGGTGGTTTCAGGGGAGAGGAGAGCCAGGGGAGAACGGGGCCGCGTGGGTGGGGCCAGAGGCGGGGTGGGGCCAGAGGGAGCGGGTCGGGCGGCAGGTGGAGGTGGGGGTTGACCAGGCGGGAGCGGGGTGGTGGTTCTGTGTGCGGGGCGTGTGTGTTGGTGGCCAGCAAGGGGAGAGGGGAGAGGTTGGTGAGGTGGCAGGGTTTGATAGGATGGGGATTGGGCCAGGGGGATGTGGCATGATAGGATAGGTTGGGGTGAGGTGGCTGGGGATGGGTAGACTAGGATTAGGTGGAAAAAGGTTTAGGGGGGCTGGTTTTGTACTGGGGGGGTGGCCGACTGGGTCGGATCGGCCCGGTTCGGCTGCCCCCTAAAAAAATATTTTAACATTTTATTTATTTAAAACGGGGCGTTTGCAAACCGAGGTTAGTCAAAACAAAATATTCCGGGGACCCGGGTTTTACTTTGAATGAAGGAGGGGGCGTTTAGAAAACAAAACTCGGCGTTTCCAAAGTAGTTTAGACAAAAACCATGCATGATGATGACGATGCTCAAATGCAATGTGGCATGATGACATGAGCATGCGGTCATGATGATGTAATGCACAAAAACAACGCGATTTTCTAGTAGTGGTTTTGCGGGATGCCACAACTCGCTAACCAGGATGGCCCACCAACGGGTTAGAGCTTTGCTTCATGGGCGGCCCAGTCAGGGAAAGAGGACAGAGTCAATTCCGGCTACGACAAGGCCCAGAGGACTTACCGACTTAGGCCTATAGATTACTTGTAGTTCAAGATGTACTTAGTTATCGACTCTCTGTAACGTAGCCAGATATGTCTCTCCTGTAACCCTAGGTCTCGGTGCCTATATAAACCGGACCTGAGGGAGCCTTTAGGGCACCAGATCAACCACAATCAACTTGCACATGCGAACCTCTCTTGTAATTCATTATAACATCCGGTTCTCGCTGATATATTACCGGATTGCTAGCAGGAGTAGGATTCAATCACCGCAGTCGGATCTGAACCTAGGTAAACTTGTGCTCACCGCTTCCGGAATATCGTACATCTCACACCCCATCTTCTCAACGCCTTGACCCCCTATGGAGTATGTGTCATCAATCCGACGACAACCACCGCTGGCGCGTGCGACAGCGGCCGGAGGAGGGAGCGACAACGACGTCTGGCTAGAGTTCGGAGGGGGCGCCTTGGGGTCGCCTCGCGTGAGAGACCCGAGAGCGCTTTTTTTCCATCGGTCGCCTCATAGAAGATAGCATGTAAAGAGAAAAGAGATGATCCTACAAAACCAAGAGGCGTGATCAACAATTGATCGTACCACTAGATTCGATAGGATCATCCCTTGCATTACGTTGTGCTGCAGGTTAATCATTATCGGTGATAGCAAAATAGTACCTCATATTTGACATAGTGTATCCAAAATCAATCCAAATTGGCCTGCATTCATGCAACCCACTAGGATCTTGGACACTGAATGAGAACTAATCATAGGCTACCGTTCTTTTTCTGCTTGTTCTGTAGTTTCGAACAATCCTTAGTCACGTGATTGTTCTTCTTATAGTACCTGCAAAATCTGTCTTTTCAAACAATCCTTAGTCACGTGATTGTTCTTCTTGCTTTTATCTTTATTATTGGATCCACTCGGTCCAAGCCTACCGGCGATGGGTCTTGCTCCATCAGAAATTAGTCATCTTAATGAATTTGGACCACAACGAAACAATAAGCATCCGGTGCGACTGTCAGAGTAGCCGATTGCATCCAAAATCCGTATGCTCCCGCTGATCTGACGAGAGTAGGCAAGACCATAGATGAATCCAAAAAATAACCATACGAAAACCTGCAAAAAACTAGAACCTTCAATCTTGTTAAAAATGTGATGTTGTCTGCAATTCTAAATTGACCAAAATTATAAAGCCGAGACTCCTACACAGATTCTAAATTTTGTATTCTTGTCAATACCATACATATTAGTAACCGTTTGTCGTCAGGGCCGTGGAATATTGAACATAAAGAAAACAACATGCCATATGATTTTTATACAAGGAGAAGACAAAGATAAATGCTCTATAGTTTTCTCTAAATCACAAAATCAAAAATTTCTGCATCTCTCATGCACTGGGAAGTGGCAAGGCGTGGACGGCGTTTTAATAAGGAAACTGACATGACATGGACTCAAAACTATTTTGGATAATAAGTAATGCTACACTTACGGACATAGTAGGAGATAGCACATGGTATGCCCCGCTCTTTTCTCAAACAAGTGCCAACGACTCATATACTCCGTAGTACCAAATACATCACATATTCACATGGTCGATCATTCCTTTCTCAAACAACCGCAGAGCAGCTCCAGAAGTAATCGACCATATATAGCCGAAGTTACCTTTACCACTTTACCTAGCCAGTATTTACGTGTGGATGTGCACATATTTCCCCGAGAGTTGTGTGTAGGCAGGACAGCTAAAAATGCTTCGATCTCATTTTGATCTAATCCAAATTAAAGAAGAGCTTCTGCCATTGCTGCACTACTAGGAACGTGGGGGTAAGATATATAGCAGGAATTAAAAGGCCATAGCAAGCTAGGCTTGTATCGACAGAGCACAAACAACTGGTTTTTTTGAGCGAAAAAATGCATCTTGTATCGACAGAGTAATAATATTCATGCTACTGAAGATCTAGCTAGAGCAAGCCCTCCAGCTAGCGTCGCCGGATCATCGATCACCCTGGCCCGAAGCTCCCAGGAAAACGCCATTTCGAGAGCGAGAGCTGCCACTCACGGGCCTTGCTATTTGCCAGAGACTGCCTTGCCATTTGCCCCATTATTTCGACCAAAAATGCTACTACTTGCCCTGCCATTCATCTTATCTTGCCAAACTGTGGCAACGATGGCCATACCTCCATACTTGGACAGACTTGCCAACTCGCGTCTTTTTCTGTTTTTGCAGAAAAAAAAACCAAACTATGGTTTCCATTTTTGCAAAGCCTCGTAACTCGCGTCTCCCGCGCTAAGCTCCCATATGGCCTGCCAACTCGACCAGCTCTGTCGTAGCCTCGCCGGCCTCTAGCCTCTAGCTCAGTCTGTCATTTACAACAATCCCCCACGACCACGAACGCAAACCTCCAGAGGTGAGGTTCGGCTGCTAGGTTCGGCTAGCAATGGCGGCGTCCCAGCAGCAGCACAAGACGACCGCCGCGGTCGCGATCTTCCTGCTGGCCGCCCTCGTGCTGGCGTCGCCGGCTGTCGCCACCGGCTACACGCCCGGCACTGACGCCCACACGCCCACGGAAGCCGCCGTCAGCACGCCGGTCGCGGCCGGATATACACCCGCCGCTGCCGCCAGCACGGTCGCCGAGGCGACGACGCCCACACGGCAAACACGGCAGGGTAAGCAGTTCCGATGGCCTTTGATTTCTTTCTGCGCTTGTTACCGGCGGCTTCTCTGGAAGTCGAGCGTCCTTTGTTCGCTAGCTCTCGCTTGATGTCGAGCGCAGTCCTCTTGCTTGAAATACGAGATTCATCATCATCTTGCAGAGCACGATTAGCTTCATTATTAGCACCGCTCGTGCTGTGGGCGCATTGGCCGCTTAATCAACTTTAGGATCCGTGGATGGATGGATCTTTCATAAGCCTGCCTAAAATCTCACGCTCCGTTGATTAACCAACCAAAATTAGATAGTACAGTAAGTGAGATCATGTGTAATTTTCTACTGTAGCAATTTCAAAGCGAAATCATCAAGTCCCAGAGATGCCGTCTTTGTTCAGCATGATCCACGGAATACACGGGGGCTGGCTGCCACGGAAAACGAAAACGCCTAGCCATCCCAAATCTTTTCCTTTTTTTTTTTTCATTTTTCTCCAACCAAAAAACGTCGTTGCGCAGCGATCCCTCTTCCCCGACTCACCCCCGCGGCCGAAAGATCATGGCTGCCAGCGGAGGTGACGGGAGCGGCGCGAAGTGGTGGGAAGTGGCTCAAGGCTGGGCGTGTGCGTGGTCTCGCCGGCCTCTTCTCGATCTATTTGCAAGCGTAGGGCAGGGGTGCCGCAACCACGCCGTTGCGGCCCAAGGGCTCGGCGCGTGCATGCCCGTCGCCGCCTAGGTCGGTTCTTCCGAGGATGCCGCCGCCTCCGTTTAGTTCACAGATTCCCAGATCGCGGCTGACGTGCACATCCCACCCAGCGAGTTACCCCCACCGCCAGCGACCACCCTGCAACACCCGCACCATTTGGGGGAGCTCGCTTCCTCCATTCTGCACATCACTTGCTTGACGAATTGCCTCACAAGGTTAAGGTTCCCCACTTTCTTACTTCTGTTATCATTAGTTGTCAGATCATTGAAGGAGCGAATTCTATAATAATGGTAAAAAGGGGAGAAGAAGAATCATAAGTTAAACGAAATTGGTGAATGTATTTTCCAGGAAATATTTATCATGTTCCATTTATTAGCATGTGGGTATATCAGGAGTTGTTACAAAGATGATGTGTGTGGAGGGCGACTTGTTCAATAATGTAGTATATACATCAGTTAACAAGATCACCATAGGATGTCTGTTCTGTGTACTACAAACTCATTTATTAACTTCTGCACATAACATCTTTTATAGAAAAAACTTGGACATGTCTTAGTATCTGAGTCACATTTCTCCATATTTGCAGGCTGCAGTTTATATTCTGCATATTAGAAAACCATAGACCGATGTGTTATATTTGAACTTTTTTTTATGTAAACCATGTGTCTTTCATTCATTAATAGGAGTACAAACCCACAAGTAGCCATGATCTACAAGCAACAAGAGTACAGTTATCCAATACTTTGCGAAAAGGATCCCACAAAATAACACATAAACCCTTGGGAGACCTGAAAGCAAAACAACCCCTCATCTACCACCGTATGCCGCCGTTGCCGAAGCTTCACTGGCGATAGGGGAGATGCCAACTTTCCCAGGACCGGAGGAACGCCGTAGCGGTCAAAGCTGCACCGTGAACCGATGAAGCACCACTGCGCGACCCGAATCCTTGTGGCTCATCAGCCAGGGATCTTCCCCATGCTCATCGGCCCGCAGCTCCGCTGTCCTCGTCCGACGCTGTTGAAGAGGAGACCCGGAGTCGCCTACGTGCATCCATCTTTCCTGTGCTGAACCCGCTGTCTTCCAGATCAGGTCGCACCACCGCGCTCCTCGGAGACAGCACCAACGACCCTGCTGCATCCTGCATGTCCAATCCCCACTGTGTTGCCAGAGCAAACACCGTTGTCAACCTCGCTTGCCCACCACACCAACCTTTTTTCGTCAACAGCAGCGAAGAGCACTGCGCTGAGGAGGGATTTGAAGGAACTTCATTCCATGCCTCCATTGCCACCACTGGAGCAAGAGCCATGGACGGCTGAACACCTAAGCAAACTAGCCTCAAACTACTGCTATACAGACCACACACGGGTTCGGTGACCCCCTTCACACCAACGACCGGAGGCTGTCAGTGGAGAACAGCCGCCGGAGAGAGAGAGAGCGAGCGACGGGCGTTTTCTTTCTTTTCGGTCCTAGTCACTAGAAAAGAAACATAAAAAGAATTGTCATTTCTTGCAGTTCCAGATGTGAAGATTGATGCCTCCAGTTCTGCTGCTCAGAAGATACCAGAGACCATGTTTGGCCTGTTCTTCGAGGTATGTCAAACCTAATGTTATGGTTTCAGTTTTTCTTTTTGAATTGGGAAAATACTGAGAATGAGTGTTGGCAGAACTGCAAGTGATCTATGTTACCCTGACACCATCTATAATATGCAAGACTCAAAATTATTGACAAATCACCTAATTAGTTGATTGCTTCTCTATTACAACATTTTTAGAAAACACATATTACATCATTTCTGTACTAACACTTGTTAAATTTCGTTCTATTGTCTTATCCATATAGGAGATCAACCATGCAGGAGCTGGTGGAATATGGGCAGAACTAGTTAGTAACAGAGGTACTGCACTTAGTCTTACTTGTACATCTATTGGAGAAATGCTATGTGAAGTGATTTGACGCTCTGAATTCGAGCCGATCATGATTATCTTGAACATTAAGTGAAATTGCAAATACAGAAGGAAAATAATAAGCACGAGTCGAAGGACTTAATTTTTGTGGTTTTCGTGATTCAGGTTTTGAAGCTGGAGGCGCCCTTACTCCATCGAACATTGAGCCATGGTCAATCATTGGGGACACATCAACCATACGCGTAACAACAGATAGATCTTCTTGTTTCAGTAGAAATGTTATTGCTCTAAAGATGGAGGTTCTTTGTGAAGACTGTCCGGCTGGTGGTGTTGGCATTTGTAACCCTGGATTCTGGGGCATGGTATGAATTCGTCTTAATAGATAAATTAGTCTAGCTTCACCATGAAATATAAGGCATAATAAAGATATTTTTTCTGAGTTTACAGATTGACACTTCAAAGAAGCCTTTTTTTTTCTAAGATGTAACTAATAATATAGCTGAGCTAATCATATCTTTTTACATTTCAATTTTCAGAATATAGAACAAGGAAAAAGCTATAATTTGGCCATGTATCTGAGATCACTGGAATATTTGAACTTCACAGCTTCACTAACATGCTCAAATGGATCGCAAATTGTAGCATCCGCCTCTATACAGTATACATCTTTTCCCTAACACTTGTACATCATATTTTATTTGTTCTTTTGTCAATTAACCCCCCCCCCCCCCCCCCCCCCCCCAAAAGATCGCATCATTTCAGTCATATTAGTTTATCAAATTGGACAAAGGTAGAGCTGCAGCTGTTAGCTCAAGGAACATGCAGAAGCTCACGTCTTGAATTAACAACTTTGAAGAGGGGAATAATATGGCTGGATCAAGTTTCACTAATACCTTCAGACACACACAAGGTGCGTTGCATTTTTTACCTTTTCGTTACCTAATACCTAAAAACTGCACTGCTTTGTTAGTGAGAAACCTCATCAAAGTAATACTAAGGAGGCTTATGTGTCAATGTTGCTCAAGCATATTTGAAATTGCATATCAATTGTCACCAAGATATTAGTTCAATTGTTATCATTGCCAGCTGACAAAGTAAAATAACCTATAGTTAATTTTAGAGAAACTTTGAATAGTTTAATTTTCTTTAATAACCATGGTTACTATGAGTATACAGGAGTTGTTGATGAACATCTATTTTGTTCAACATCTGCAGGGCCATGGTTTTCGCAAGGAACTCATATCCATGCTTTTGGATCTTAGACCACGCTTCTTACGATTCCCAGGTATTTTCTTTGTTTTCAAAACCAGCTATTGGAATCTACAATGTTTTTGTCCATTGTTTGGATGCAATGACTTCTCACTGTCCTAGCATAGGGATGCCTTTTCTTAGTCTAGAAAATGTTGATTTAAACAAAATACTTTTTAACATTTTCCAGGAGTACACAATCTGAGTTAGGAATTTGTATGATTTATTTGACAGGAGGTTGCTTTGTGGAAGGTGATTGGCTAAGAAATGCATTTAGGTGGAAGGAAACTATTGGTCCATGGGAACAAAGACCTGGGCATTTTGGAGATGTTTGGCATTACTGGACAGATGATGGCCTTGGATATTATGAATTTCTTCAGGTATGTCATGTCACGCGTACCATATTGGGTTTTTCTCTTTTGGTGTCATGTCGTGTCACCATATCTGACCATATGTTTCTTTTGAAATAGCTTGCTGAAGACTTAGGTGCTACCCCAATCTGGGTGGTGAACATTGGTATTATTTGCATTTTTTTTTTCAAATATTGATTTAGGCACCACTAGTATACCCATTAACTTGGAGATCTTGAAATTTAGGGATCAGCCATAATGATAAAGTTAACATCACTGACATTGCACCCCTTGTAGAGGTAACATCACTGACATACCACGCTGAAATTTCGGACCAATACATTTCTGATGATTTTGAGTTCACTATATTTTAAGGTAATACTCTTGTCTTGCTACAGGATGTATTGGATAGTCTGGAGTTCGCTAGGGGGGTTGCGGATTCAAAATGGGGTAGTGTTAGATCCTCCATGGGGCATCCTGACCCTTTCCTTGTTAAATATGTAGCCCTAGGGAACGAGGACTGCAAGTACAGTTTTTACAGAGGTAAATTATTGACACTTTTTTATTATAACTTACTCCACTTCAGTACTCTTAAATACTGGACAACTACAACTTATATCCTGCTTTTCTCTTGAACAGAACATTACCTCAAATTTTACACTGTCATACGAGAGGCTTATCCTGACATTCAAATGGTATCGAACTGTGACGGCTTACTTATGCCACTTGATCATCCAGCTGATTTGTATGATTTTCATGTAAACTACTCACTCTGTCACCAGTTTTTTTGTTGTCTTTTCTTGATTGAGTTGTACTTAATATTACAATTTTTTGTAGATCTATAAAAATGCTACTGTGGTTTTTCTTAACAAGACTATATTTGACAATGTAACACGTATTGGCCCTAAGGTATTCCTTGATTTTTCATGTCCTGTATGATGTAATATACTTTCCTTATCATCACTCGCGGATGTTGCATAGACAGGGAGTAGCTTAGCACCAAGCCACTGGCTTTGCAATGTTTTTTTTCTTGATTGTGACTTGCAATGTTCTTCTTTCTTGATGGTGACTTTGCAATGATTTCATGCCAGGTGTTTGTTAGTGAGTATGCTGTTATACAAGAAAAGCCTGGTGATGGTGGTAACGGAAGCCTTCTTGCTTCACTGGCAGAAGCTGCGTTCCTCACTGGCTTAGAGAAAAATAGGTGATCTCCCTCTATCCTTCCTCCCTATCTGGATTATTTCTTGGCTCCTGGGGAAACAACAATCAGGCATTCGGCTGTTTTTTGAGATGCATGAGATTTTCTGGATAGATTTTGACATTGCCTTGGTGATTGTGACCTGATTCTAGTTTTTCCATCACAAGGCAAAAGAAAAGCATGTTCAGAAATTAACAACAAAAATACATCTAGTAATCTTGTTAATGAGATGATGAGATACCTCTCTGTCTCTTTATTTTGCAGCGATGTCGTTCAGATGGCATGCTATGCGCCACTCTTCGTCAACGACAACGATCGCAAGTCAGTATTTGTGGCTTCTTGTTATTTCTAGCATACTTGTCTATGACAATCGGAGTGATAACAGGTAAATTTGATTGCAGCTGGATGCCAGATGCGATAGTCTTTAACTCCTGGCAACAGTATGGAACCCCTAGCTACTGGATGCAGACATTTTTCCGTGAATCAAGTGGTGCTCTGAAACATCCAATCACAATCAACTCCAGCTATTCTCAACAATTGGCAGCTTCAGCAATCACCTGGCAAGACAGTAAGATTAGCTTCCTGAGAGTGAAGGTACTGGCGATTCCTCCTAGCCTGCATGTGTGTGCTTGATTGGATTAGATGAAGCGTAGTCTTTTGCATTCATATTTGAGATGTCCATATATGGCAAAACAATGTTGCTAAAACATTTGTATAAAAACCTACAGATTTGGTCCTACTTTTTGATTAACATGTTTAGATATTGACTTTTCGGAAGTTATTCCACAGATAGTGAACTTTGGGCCAATTGCGGTGAATCTCACAATATCTGTGTCTGGAGTTGAAGCTAGTGTCAATAGTGCAAGATCCATCGTCACTGTTCTCACCTCCAGCAATCCATTGGATGGGAATTCATTCAGTCAACCAAATAAGGTAACATGTCTGGCTGATTTGTTGCAAACTTGTTTCCTTTTCAAGTACACTTTCAGAATCCCTCTATGAGCTCGTATAACATTTCTATCTTGCAAACGGGTGTAGGTGGTGCCGGTTACCAGCGAGCTACCCAATGCCGCAGAGGAAATGCAGGCCTTGCTGGCTCCTTACTCCTTGACTTCATTTGATCTAGCTCTAGAGCCTAGATCACCGGTGGTACCCTGATGGTTGCTATTTCCCTGAACCATCATATTCCTTAGGCTTGAACTTTCAAAATCGGTTTCAAAGGGTTGTTTTGCAATATGGACAAGGCCGAATGTGGCGAACGGTTGTGTGTGGCCAATTCCTAAGTAAAAAACCATTAATATGGATGATTAGGACTCTCGTCCCAAACAGTACAATGTGTAGTGTGTGGAGAAATATTAATCACCAATGGTATGCCAGGAAAATTTACTTATATTTCAATGAAGGTGTTATAGCAGGGCACTACATTAATATGGCAGGCGGGTTGCGCATGGAACTGTCACTCCGTCAGTGATGTTGATTTACTAAAAATACGCCTTTGACCTGTAGGTTGGTAAGCTTTTAAAATACGCCTTCGAGCTGTCACATCATAGTTAGTTACACTTTTAAAATCGCCCATGCTTTGCTTATGGTGATGATCATTTTTTAAGTTATCAATCCAACATTAACTAATAGCTTAAGCGCGGTCATCAGCGAATGATCAGAGGCCACTTTCGGGTGTTTTGCTAACCTTGTGCCCTTAATGTCGGTATCCGTTGCTTCCCGTTGCTGCCTATAGGGGCCAAAGGCAACGAAGCCCGAAACACTCTTCTCTTTCGCGGCGACTCTATCTGGAGCAGCTCCTCCGACCCGGTTTGTGCTGCCATCCCCGTCTCTCTCCTGCTCGCAGGTTCGTCATCGACCTGGAGCTCGCCTCCATCTAGCTTGACCTTGGCCACTTGCCTGCAGTGTTGAAGTTGTAGCACATTTACATGATGCAGTAGCATTGCCCTTGATGATTGATCTGATGCACCAACGTCCAATGTATACATGAAATTTCTGTTATACTAGCAATGTGCGGAAGATTCTGTTCATATGAATGATGTGTTTCTTAATGTTTGGTATTCATATACTTCTGGTTGCTGATGTTGTCAAAGGATTCTCTTCTGTCTAGAAGTATATAATAAGTACAAATATTTGTGTTCTCCTTAAAAAAAATTGTGTTCTCCTTAAAAAAAATTGTGTTCTACTTCACACTTCGATCATGTATAGGCTGCTGTTTCATTGTTTTGCTCAAGCCTTACAACCTGTATAGCTCAATGAAATCTAATTTTTTTATTTTCCAAATAGAGCATGGATTATATGATCGTAAATCACATGGATTACAGAGAAATTTATTTGTGTGCTAAGGTCTATTTGTGTGCTAAATTGTAAGAACACCGCACAAGAACTTTCAGAGTTCCGATGGGTTGTTCTCTGTTATGCACTTATGCATAACACTTCTACTCAGAGCTGGACATGCATGGGTTTTTATGTGTATGCAACAACACATATTATGACATATGATGGAATTACTGTTCTGCTGCTCGGAACACACTTTGAAGACAACATCATGGGAAAAAGAAGCTGAACTAGAATATGTGTGTTCTCTTTCTAAAAGTTCTCTTAAACCACTACACCATGAATTTGATCTCAATTGTTCACAATCCATTTTTGTAGGTGAAGCAGCACAATGTATATGTTTTCTCATGCCATCTGGGGTGCTTGGCATTTGTAGACAAGCATCTGGGAGCTGCATTTAGAAGCATTCTAAACCTTGGGTTGCTAATAAAAAAACGTTGACCCTCGGGGAATGATCCCTCGCAAGCTATAACATTGTTAGTTAGATAAGACCTCTCCAGCAGCGATTTATACGCGCTCACATATTATGACATATGATGGAATTACTGTTCTGCTGCTCGGAACACACTTTGAAGACAACATCATGGGAAAAAGAAGCTGAACTAGAATATGTGTGTTCTCTTTCTAAAAGTTCTCTTAAACCACTACACCATGAATTTGATCTCAATTTTCACAATCCATTTTTGTAGGTGAAGCAGCACAATGTATATGTTTTCTCATGCCATGTGGGGTGCTTGGCATTTGTAGACAAGCATCTGGGAGCTGCATTTAGAAGCATTCTAAACCTTGTGTTGCTAATAAAAAAACGTTGACCCTCGGGGAATGATCCCTCGCAAGCTATAATATTGTTAGGTAGATGAGACCTCTCCAGTAGCGATTTATACACGCTCGGATAACACCCTGTTTAATTCAGTCTCCATGGAGACTTGAACCCGGGTGGACTGGCTGCGCACTCGCTAGCCTTGCCACCAAGCCAGCGCTTGGTTCTTTTCATAGCAGATTGCTAGAGTATCTTGGTGATTAATGTGCGTGCGGGACTAGGGTACTTTCCCTGGTTCTAACAATGGACCAAGTAAGGAATACAAATCTTAGTCTACTGTGAAAATACAAACCTTAGTCTACTGTGTTGCTAATAAAATAAGAAGAATACAAACCAAATGTCTTACATCATGTGAAAATACAAACCTTAGTCTACTGTGTTGCTAATAAAATAAGAAGAATATATAATCCAGCGAGTTTTTTTAGCTCCATCAAAGAATCGAGAACCACTAGATAGCTTTATTGTTTGATATATTAGAGGAATTTTTTGTGGTGCATTTGGTATAATATGTTTGCTTGAACGATGAGATGGCTCATCTGTACCTTTCTGTCTCAGAATGGAGCTTTGAAAATGAAAATTTCTACTATCAAATGTTGAAATCTCAAGAGAAGTTAAGTGATTTCTAGTTATCTTAGAGTCATCCGAGTTTGTCGGTTGGATTTTCGAGCCAGACCAACAAGTTCTGAAAACATTCACTACAGTAAACAAATCCTGCTCACTATTATAATTTGGGTTCACCAAACCATGTGAGGCATAGTAATGTTTAATTTGTTCAGTATGTGGTCTTTGTTTCAGCCGGAGGAGCGAAGGCCAGCCATGGCTTTTGGATGCAGCCGTTTGGAAATGGTTTCACGGGACTTATTCAGCCGTGCGGCTGGCGTTTTGATAATAGGATCACATGTTGATGAGGCGTCTTTTTATAATGTTTGGTTTCTTTAGGTGGCTGGTGCATGTTTCGACTTTATGTGACCCATGATCTGGGCATTTTGTAATAAACTTTTGTAAGAGTCTTAATAAGATAATAAAGGCTATATGTATCAGTCGATGCAGAGGCCGGGATTCCCCCATTTTGAAAAAAACTAATGTTTAATTTGTGTCCATGTCGTTGTTGTTTACTTGATTGAGTTGTGTGTTATATCCTGACTGCAGCATCTTATGGATTTTTGTCTGAATATTTAAGTTGTGATTTTATCTTTGTTGTCAGTTTTAGTTGTGTTATATCCTGACTGCATGGCATCATGTGGACTTCTCTCTTTATTGTTGCTCTTCCTTTGTCGTCCCTCTAATTGAAATATTGTTACAGTCATCTATTGATACACGTTCAAATGTGTGTGAATCGTGTGGCACCCGACCATGATAGGAGGCATATACAATACAAATCAGAAGATACTACAATATTTAGTCGCCATAGCAAATCTTTAATGTGTAATAATACATAAACATTGACTACTTTTCCTGAGGCTATTTTCATATGGTCAATTTACCGCCTAAAAGTAGTTTGTGTAGATTACTTTTTTCTAAATATAGTTAGTTCCTTTTTTGTAAACTACATAGTAGACTAAGGTTTGTATTTTCACAGCAGATTGCTAGAGTATCTTGGTGATTAATGCACGTGCCGGACTAGGGTACTTGCCCTGTTTCTAACAACGGACCAAGTAAGGAATGATCATTTTATTTCAGAGTTGTCTCTCAATTTTTCTATTATGCAAATATACCACCTTATGCAAATATAATTTCTTATTTAAATTTCTGAAAATAGGTGGTTAAATACTGAAACTAAATTAACAGAGTCATGTAACTAAGAATATGTGACATTTTTTTCTTAAGGCATCCACAATTGTAGATCGGCGACATATAACTAAAAGGTTTAACCCGTATGTTTCCTGAGATCCTTTGGACCAAAAGGGATAGCAACATCAAAGCGAATTATGCATTTTATAGATACAAGGTTCCATGCTCAGTTATTTGCAAGAATAATGCAACTCATCAGAGCGAGTTATGTGTTTTACAGATACAAAGTTCCACATTCAGTTATCTGCAAGAATAGTGTAACCCATAACATGATAAAGATTCAATCAGTAAAAACATGTGCAAGGAATTTTGTAGCATCACTTTTTTTTCTTGCTATATATCTTGCCTCTGTTAGTTCACAATATCTAAGTTGTTTGTCCTTTGGAAAGAAAAAATGTGGACATAAATTCACCATCTTTTGTTTCTTGGTGATTGATTGAAATAGCAACTTTATTATTTTCTTTGTTCATATGTATGATTTGTGAAAATTGTAAGTCTTTGCTGCCACCAGTATGTAAAACAAATATTTTTAGATATTTATGGAAAATATTAGTATTACTAAATAAATGTCTTAACTTCCCCTGTGTGTCTCCTTCGCCCGCCGCTGCCTCCCATCCAGATCCATTTGCTCATGCACCACATTCGCCTCGTGTTGTTGTTGTTGTTGTTGTTGTTGTTCCTTTTGCGGCCTGGCCTACCTTTGTTGTCATGACGCCGACCACATCTAGAGATGCCCTAGAGTTCTTCCCGCCGACACCTCTATTGATTTGAACCTGGTATGCTTCCCATCTTTGAAATCTTTCTCTAGCCCCTCTACTCTATGGCCTGCACATGATGCCAGGGTACAGTTTTTGTTAATTTGGTGCGTGCATGATTGTTTCCAATGTTATTTCTGTATATAATTTTAGCAGCAATTATGTCCACTCTTTCTTAGTATGCAGGTAAATAGTGGTGAATAAGATATGTTTGTACACTTGCATTTAAAATATGAAAATTTATAACTTTAAGAGAATGCCAAAGTGCTTGTCTTTTGTCGTATTTTTATTAGTTTGTGATATTTTTGTGATTTGTTTGTGGTATCAGTATTCCATTTTTTGTAGATGGTTGCCCTACTAAAATGTCTAAAGGTTATGTTGCATACCTGGAAACATTTTGTTCATTCCTTTCTTGGTTGGGCTTGATTCTAGAAATGGTGACTGGTACACGTGTAGGAGGTGATGTAGTCACCGGTCGTATGGTTGCGAGTTATGCTTGTGTTTTTACTTGGGTGCGGGGACAAATGTACATGGATTCTTATTTCTTAATGACATTCTTGATAGAAAACATTGATAACCATGTTCGAGAAATAGTACCATAAAGTTGTCGGTTGCTAAACCAAAGTCTTATCATCTAAAGTTATGTGCGCAAGCTCTAAATCGTGCATCATGTTTGTGTCAAATGCAGTCTTTTTTTTGTATGCTAGGCAGATCTATAAGCATGTGATTTGTTCTTTTGCATATCTCTCATCGAATCTTATATATGAATCTGCTGATTTTGTAGGGTATAGGCTTATCTTGTAGTGTCATGTAATGCGTTATGGTTGCATATCTCTCATCGAATCTTATATATGAATCTGCTAATTTTGTAACTGATGCCTATAATGAGGCACGATCTGCCTACAAGAAAAATATTTTTTGATTTGCACTTTGGACATTTTATTTATGAGGATTGTTGGTCAGAGATCGATGGGAAAGTCTAGGTACAAAGGTGATCCGGCAGATCATGGAAGATACTGTGTTATAATGTTAATGACGTCAGCTACTGTCTTTGTGATGTGGTTCAAAAGCCCACTTGAGAGTCCAGAGTTGAATTGCATAGCATTACTAGAGGGGCAAGTCTAATCACTAGTAGAAAAATCCTTACAGCAGTCATTTTTCTAGTGACGCGTCGAAAGAATCACACGACACCGCTTTGAGGCAAAATGGTAATGGCGATTAGGAAATCGCGAACGCGACCACTAAAACCTAGTGGTGGTTTTCTGAAATGTCAACAGTAAATAGATCTCATGTGTGCAGTCGGGACGAACCTAGTGGTGGCGTTCTGAACAAATAAACGCCACCACAAGTTACTCTATTAACGGCGTTTCGAGAAAACGAACGCCGCAGCTAAAGAATACCCTGCAGTACACATACACGCACCCTTTTCTCCTTCCCCATCTCACACAGTCACTTGATCCCCCATGCCAACCCCCTCCTTGATCTGCCTCCCACCACAACCGCTCGATCCTCCGGTGCTCTCCCTCCCCACAACGCTTGATCCCGCTGGCCGTCGTGTTCATCGAGATGCGTCTGCCACCCCTGCCATGTCCCCAAGCCGCCGATACCATCCCCGAGGCGCCATACCAGCCCTGTCCTCGACTCCCTGAGCCACCGCAATTGTCCTTCCCCGACCTCGGCGAGCCACCCTCCATGCCTCCCTTTTTCTTAATAGAAATTACTCAAACTACTCTAGATAGATATGTTGATAGTGCTTTATATGTTAAACTTAGACTCAAATTTTAGATAGACATGTTAGATACTTGGGCTCAAATTTAGATGACTATGTTACATAGTGCATTAGAGATATTAAACTTGGGATCAAATTTAGATGGCTATGTTAGATAGTGTATTAGATATATTAAACTTGGGCTCAAATTTAGATGGCTATGTTAGATAGTGCATTAGACATAGTATTAAACTTAGGCTCAAAATCTAGATGGCTATGTTAGATAGTCCTTTAGATATTAAACTTGGATTCAAATTTTAAATAACTATGTTAGATAGTTCTTTAGATTTTAAACTTAGGCTCAAATTATAGATAGTATTGGGGGAGAAATGCCCTAGAGGCCAATAATAAAGATGTTTTTATTGATATATCTCATTAGTTCGTAATAGTTTTGTATCATGCTATAACTATATTAAGTAGAAACATTAATACATGTGTGATATGTAAACAAACCAGGTCCATAGTATCTTCTAGACTAGTTCGTTGGGCAGTTGATGATCAAGGTTTCCCGATCATGCACTTTAACACGTCAAATGACAACAAGGTCACTTCATTATATGAATGATGTGATGGACATCATCCAACCACACTATTGCAATGTGATCAAGTCAAAAAGTTCGACATTGCGATATCTAGCAAAGCGTAGTGATTCACTCCTTCGACCGTGAGATCATATTAATCATTGTCTCCTGAAGGCTTATTTAATCACATCATCCGTCATGAATGTAACTAGGTGACCATGAAGGTGTGTGTCAGGTATGATGACCCACAAGTGTAGGGGATCGCAACAGTCTTCGCGGATAGTATTACCCAATTTATTGATTTGACACAAGGGGAGCCAAAGAATACTTACAAGCCTTAACAACTGAGTTGTCAATTCAGCTGCACCTGGAAATAGTTCTTGCTCACATAAGTTTATCAGTAGCAACAGTTTGTAGTAGCAACAACAAAGCAACAACAACAGTGAAACAGGAGCAATAGTAACAGTAACGGTAACAGTAGGATTCGAGTGCGGTAGGCATAGGGATGGATAGACGGGCGTTGCATGGACGAGTCTAAACATGTAACTTTAAGATCTAGGGTATTGCAGATAAATAATAACAAGCATCCAAGTACTAAATAATCCTAGGCATGTGCTCCAAATATAGTCATATGTGCTCGCAATGAGAACTTGCATAGCATCCTCTGTCCAGCCAGCCCGTGGCAGCGGGGCCTCTAGGGAACTACTGGCAATTAAGGTGCTCCTTTTAATAGAGCACCGGAGCAAAGCATTAATACTCCATGAACACATGTGATCCTCACACCACAGCCATCCCCTCTGGTTGTCCCAATTATTGTCACTTTGGGGCCTTTGGATCCGGACAATGATATGTGTACACAACTTGCAAATGAGATCACAAACAATACTATCATAATGATTCAATAATAAGTTCAGATCTGAGATCATGGCACTCGGGTCCTAGTGACAAGCATTAAGCACAACAAGTTGCAACAAAGTCAAATAGCACTAATAGAGATACTAGGAACTATGCCCTAACAGATCTTATTCGATTACATGATAGAACACATCCAATCCCTACCATCCCCAAGCCTACAGCGGGGGATTACTCACTCATGGATGAGGGAAACATCGATGGTTGATGGAGATGCGTTGGTGATGACGATGGCGATGATCCTCTCCAAATTCCCCGTCCCGACAGGGTGCCAGAACGGAGTTTCTGGATCCGAATCTTGGTTTCTGGTGGAGGCGGCGGAGCAGAACTCTTTCTGGAAAACTATCAAACCCCCCTCTGTTTTTAGGTCGAGAGGCAACTTATAGGCGCAGAGGGAACCCGAGGGGGTGCCTGGGGTGGCTGCACCCTCCCTAGGCGCGACCAGTGGCGGGCCCGTGCCTGGCAGGGGTGTGGGCCCCCTAGGCCCCTTCTCCGTCTCGTCTTCTAGCTCCGTGGATCTTCTAGTGAAATATAATTTTTGGCATATTTTTCGGGATTTTTCCTGATAGTTGATTTTCTGCATAAAAACAAGACACCAAGGTAATTCTGCTGAAAACAGCGTCAGTCCGTGTTAGTTGTATCCAAATCACACAAGTTTAGAGGAGAAACAATAGCAAAAGTGTTCGGAAAGTAGATACGTTTTAGACGTATCAACTCCCCCCAATCTTAGCATATTGCTTGTCCTCAAGCAATTCAGTTGAAAACTGAGTGCGATAAAAGAACTTTCACGAACACATTTGCTTCATATGATGTATTTATTCTCAGCATAGGAGTAGATGCTTAAACCATTCATAATAAGAAGTATGCAACTAAATATACTCAATAGTCACTGCAAGCTATGAATAGAAACCAACTCAATAATAATAAGTAGCATGGAACATAAACATAAGCAACATTGCAATGCTCATAGTAAGGTATGATAGAGTGGTATCTCGCTTGCCTTTGTTTGTAGAGCACAATATAAATTCCAAGGCACCTCTGAAGTTCAAGTGAAGACTAGAAGTAAAGATATCAGAAATACAAGCATCAAAGTCATGACATAATTAATCAAGTTTTGAAACAAACACAAGAATGATAACTATGCTCTCAAGAAGGTGCTCATAGAATAAGTGGTGACTACGGTTTTTGAAAAGTTTGAAAGGCTTCCCAATGCTGAAAGGAAGGTACTCATTAGCTTTGAGCTCTCATTGTCTCTATCATAGGCATCTTCATGTGGTTAAGGTGAAAGTGAGGTCCACTCTGAATTATATGCTTGACAGACCATAAACTGCAAATCCCAAGTCCCTTGAGTATGAGGGCCGCTCCGCATGCTACTCTACTTTGGTTACCTGTAAGTTCTTGTCATTGTAAATACATGCATATCACAGAGAACCGTCAACGGGGTACCCCTTGCACATGATACATGAGCTATCCCGTGATCAAAATGACAAGGCAAGCAGACAATGAGCATCTCAGCGATCTTTTTATTTACTATGTGCATAGCTTTTTATTGAGGATGCTTCATAGAATGCTCATTATGGTGATGCTGCAAGTTTCCACCATGATTAGGCATGGCTTAGGATAGCGGCCCAGACGTTTCTCTAACACAATGTATAGACTCCATGAACTCACAAGCTCCCCTTTTATTTCACATCATCGACATCCGTAAACAAAAGAGCAAAGTATCAACTGGATAGGGTATCCAAAGAGTGTTGAAAGCGTTCCCCGTGATAGCACGGTTCTGCTGACTCTCAGCATATAACTTTTATGGACAAGTCACAATGGTTCAGGATTATTAAGTGCAAGGAATAAAGTGTGCCATCAAGTTCGTGAGAGCTTTACTAACTAACTTCCTCAAAACATACAAACATTTTATTTGGAAGAAAACAAGGCATATTGAATATGCACTGAAATAGCAAATGATGCTAATAGGTAGGTATGGTGTACACAGCTGGAAATATTGGTTTTGGGGAGTTGGAAGCACAGGTAGAACTCATACTCAGTGCAAGTGAAGGCTAGCAAATAGAGAGGGAGCGACAAACGAGAGAGCAATAATTGTCATAAGCATGCTTGCAACAAAACATGACTAATTATGGCATGAAAATGATACAAGAACTCTAAGGCAAAATAAATCATCGAGGCATACTAACTATTGATTAGTCATATGCATGCGTGATCATGTGCCAAGTCAATTCACATGAAACTTTCAGAGGAGGATACCACAATTTCATACCAAAATATGAATAAAACAATGCAAGCAAACATTCATATGACATGCTACAAACTATTAGCAAGCTGGAGCTAATCATAGACAAGCAAGAACTAATAAGCATCCATAATGACATACACCTTACACAAACAGGCTAAGCATTCTCACAATGATGAGTATATGTACAAAAATGAAACAAATAGAGTTTGTTACCAGCCTCTTACCATACCTCGAGTTGTCTTAATATTCATTATTTCCCTTCACTTGTGTGACTTGAATACTAGCATGAAACCAAAATCCACTGAGGATGGATGAACCCTGCAAAGAACTCACAAAACCAAAGAAGAACAACAAATATTTTTGGTGTTTTCGATTTTTTTAGAAACAATCCAACAAAGCAAAAACAGCAAAGCAAAAAAAAACCAAGCAAAGCAAAATATTTTTGGATTTTTTTCTTTTAAGGCAAACCAAACAAGAAGCAAACAAAGAAAGAGAAACAACGAAAATATTTTTGGTATTTTTGTGTTTTTGAGAAAGAAGCAACAAGAACCAAAAAGAAAGTGAAACAATGGATATACAAAGAACCGACCGAACATGATATATATATATATATATGAGTGTGATGTCGGTATACCTCCCCCCAAGCTTAGGCTTTTGGCCTAAGTGGGGCTCAATAGCGCGGGTAGTAACCCCAAGCTGGTGATTCATCATAGGAATGATCATAGTCAGGTGCTTGCGATGAAGAAGAAGACGCGCCCCAATCAAATGAGGGCTGCTGGTATGAAGACTCTCCCAAGTTGGAGGGCTGAACCGAACTGTCTTCGGCATCCTCTTCAACATTCTCCTCTTGCTGGGAGAGCTCCGCCACATATGTGTTAACCTCCTCCTCCGTAAGCGACCATCCTTGCCTATTATCAAAGTTAAACAAAGCAGGTGCCGGCAGATAAACTATTTTCTCAATCCTACCCTTTATCCAACCTTACTGGGCAAAAGATAATTCATACGGTAAACTTCTCACATTAGCCCCCAGGGACACAAAACCATGCTGAACCATGGATTCAAGATCCAGCCTCTCTATGGGGAACTGATAATCTGAATAGTGAGGCTCTAAACCATGGAAAGCTAGCAACCTAGAAGCAATGAGACCTCCACAAATTCCACCCTTCTCGCGGTTGGTGGTGAGACGGTGGGCTATCAAAGCACCCAGGCTATAAGATCTATTCCTATTTAGAGCAGTTGTGATAAAATCTAGATCAAAAGAAGATAACTTCCTAGCAATCTTTCTAGCAAGAACACACTTGGTAATGAAATAGGCAAAATATCTAATGGCTGGGAGATGGATGTTTGCGAATTTTACCACTTTCCTTTGAGAAGTCGAAACCTTGGCAAATCTCAGCATATAAATCCATAAGTGACTTGGGCCTTTCCTTAATCTTCTCACAAGATCCCCACTGAGGTCTTCTAATTGCTGCACAAAAATCAGCAAAAGGCAGGTTGACATGTATATTATATATTTTGTAATGGACCATGGGATTAGATGTAGACCAAGTAAACCGGAAGTCCTGCACAAAAGCCATGGTTAGCTTAACGAATTGAAATGGTTCACCTTCAACAAAGTGTTCCAATCCTGCATTGGTAA
Source organism: Avena sativa (assembly GCA_916181665.1). Lineage (NCBI taxonomy): Eukaryota > Viridiplantae > Streptophyta > Magnoliopsida > Poales > Poaceae > Avena > Avena sativa. The sequence continues at coordinate 381,247,082 of OV702281.1, read as the reverse complement.
TCAAGGTTTGGAAATCCTAGGAGATTCCCGCGGTTCTCATAAATTCATGGCATGGGTATATGGAAGGAAAAACTGCCTCCTCACGATGAACCTTCATTGGCTCAGACACCATCAAGTCATATTGATTCAGTGGATAGGTAATCATCTTCCTTGCTAAAATATTTAGACAAACATCAAACAAGTGATTTCCAAGTTGATAAATGATGAGCAACTACTATAGGAACTTGCTAGATGGCTACACATGCATCAAAATAAAGTTTCTAAGCATAGAACAAGCATGCAAGATCAAACAACCTGTCACCTATAGCAGCAAAATACTCAAGATACAATCTACCAATCGCAAATCTAACTGGACAAGTGGAGGAGACACATACCAAGGAGCAATCGCTCCAAAAATTAGCAGCAAAGATGGGATGAGCAAGGAGATCGAAAATTGTGAGCAAGAACATCAAGAACTTGAGCTTGAGCAAGTTTTCTGGTGTTTTTCGGGAGAGAGAAAGAAGATGGCTATGAGGGGGCACCTTGAAGGGGCCTAGGTGGGCTAGACCCCCCCTAGGCGCCACCCATAGGTAGGCCGTGCCTACCATGGGTGTGGTGGCCTGGGGTGGCTCCCTGGGTTACTTCAGGTGTCTTTCTGCCCCTTTTTCGAGGAAAAAATTATTTTGAATTTTCTGGGATTTTTCAAGAAACTTTATTTTTGGCCAATTTTCAGGGTATGAAAATTGATTTTCTCGCAGAAACAGTTTTTCAGAAGAAGCAAAAGCAAACCAAAAGCCAAACTACAGGAGCTCTAAGACAAACTAACAAGCAAACAACTAGCAAAACCAAAGCTAGCAAAAGAAAGACAAAGACTAGGAAGGAGAAAAGTAAAAGAAAGCAAGTATAACCATAGTGAAAACATTATTTTGTTCATTAAAATCCTTTTGTTAACAAGGTTGATCAAGTCTTGTTACCAAAACTATCTTATATGAAACAAAATTTTGCATTCCACAAGGTGATTATGTTACCTCATACTTGATAGCACTGGTCCCAATCATAATAGTTTCAAAATTTTCTTGTGGAATGAGACAATATATTTCTCCAACCTTGATGCTATCAATATTTTCAATGGAATTCAGGCAATAGATTCTAACAACCTTCTTGGAGAAATAGACAGTATGCTATTTGTCATTAATATTGAATGTTACTTTCCCTTGATTACAATTGATAACAACACCTGTAGTATTAAGAAAAGGTCTCCTAAGAATAATAGACATATTATCATCTTCAAGCATTTCAAGCACAACAAAATCAGTCAAAACCAAGCAATTATGAGCCACTTGAACAGGAACATCCTCACATATACCAACAGGAACAGTAGTTGACTTATCAGCCATTTGCAAAGATATATCAGTTGGTATCAACTTTTCTAGCTGGAGTCTCTTGTAGAGAGAAAAAGGCATAACACTAACTTCGGCTCCCAAATCACATAAAGCAGTTCTAACATAATTATTCTTAATAGAGCAAGGAATAGTTGGTATACCTGGATCACTAAGTTTCTTTGGAACCTTACCTTGAAGGAGTAATTAGCAAGCAAAGTAGAAATCTCCTCATTAGGAATCTTCCTTTTATTAGAGACAATATCCTTCATATACTTTGAATAAGGAGGCAATTTAATAGCATCAGTCAAAGAAATTTGCAAAAATAAAGGTTTCATCGACTCACAAAACTTGTTGTAGTGTTCTTCCTCCTTTAACTTGTGTTTCTTACCTGGAAAAGGCATATGTTTCTGCACCCAAGGTTATCTCTCTTTACCATGTTTATTAGCAATAAAATCTTCCTTTGTGTACCTAGTGTTCTTAGTGTGCTTCTCAGGTTCTTCCTCAATTTCCACCTTATCAGGAGCATCATTATTACCATTACCACTCTCAGTTTCAGTATCAGAGACAGATATACTATTAGGATCTACAGCAGGTTCAAGTGGTTCCTCAACTACTTTATGTTTCTTTTTCTTTCTCTTACGAGGACTATCACTATTCTCACCTTGTTGAGAATCCTGCTCAATTCTTTTGGGGTGTCCTTCAGGATATAAAGGATCTTGAGTAGCTATACCACTCCTAGTTCTAATTCCATAAGCATGTTTATCTCCTGAAGCATTAACTAGCATATCTTTTTATACCTTAGCAAGTTGATCAAGTTGGGTTTGAACCATTTTAAAGTGTTTATAAAGCATTTTAATATCATTAGAAGTTCTTTCCACAATATCTTTCAACTCATTGATAGCTCTAGAGTCTTCCAATAAATGATTCTGAACTTGTTTATTAAAATTACCTTGTTTAACAATAAAATTGTCAAGTTCCTCTAAACATTGATCAGGAGGATTACCATAGGGAATATCACCTTCATCAAAGTGTTGGAGAGAGTGTACCTCAATAGTAGATGAGTGGGGAATTGGCTTACATAATTATTCTATAGGAGGTAGATTCTTCACATCTTCAGCTCTAATACCTTTCTCCTTTAGACACTTCTTAGCTTCCTTCATCACTTCATCATTTAATGCAATAACTCCCCTCTTCTTTGGTGTTGGTTTTGGAACTGGTTCAGGCACAATTGGTTTAGGAGTAATAGGCTCGGGTGTATTTAGTTCAGTTAAAGTCCAATCATCATAATTTTTGCTTATCTTATCCATTAATTCTTCAGCATCTGTAGGAGTTATTTTCCTGAAAGCACAATTAGCAAAACTATCTAGGTAGGTCCTAGAATCATCAGTTAGTCCATTATAATAAATATCAAGAAGCTCATTCTTAGGCAATGGACATCCAGGATGTGCATGAATCAAGGCACAGAACCTTGTCCATGACTCAGACAATTTCTCTTCTTCTCCCTGTTTAAATCAAAAAGTCTCTACAAAGCAGCATGTCTAGCACTGGGAGGAAAATATTTTTGGAAGAAAGAAGCAATCAAGCAATCAGGGCTATCAATGGAACGAGGAAGTAATCTATTAAACCAAGCCCTAGCTTCTCCTTTTAGTGAAAAAGGGAAGATCTTAATAACAAAGTACTTGCGCATCTTAAAATCATCAGAGAACAAATAACTCATAGTAGAAAGCTCATTCATATGAGCCACAACACTCTCATTTTCAGTCCCACGGAAAGGTTCTTTCTCAACAATGTCCAAATAGGATAAATCAAGAGAGAAATCATAATCTTTATCTTTAATATCTATGGGAGAGGTGGCAAACTTAGGGTCAGAGGACAGTTTAGGCATAATAGTACGTTTAGCAAGGAGACTCTTAATAGCACTAGTACTATGTGTGTTCCGGCACTCTTCAACAAATTCATCAGTGAACTCAATGTAACCATCATTAATATCATAACTCTCACTAGACTCAGGTGATCTAACAGGTGTAACAGTGTCTTCACTAGGAGTTTTGGTATTTCCTAGACTATCCATAGTAGCATCTAGAAAAGGACCTAATGAACCACTCGCATCAAACACAGTAGAAGTAACATCATGAGCATCAAAAGCGGTTTCAGATTCAGTAGTAGTAGTAGTAGTAGTGTGTGTAGCATGAGTATGTGATGGTGGTGTAACAAGCTTACTTATAACAGACGGTGAATCAAGAGCAACAGAGGTGTTTAGGATTGTACCTCTTCTTGTAGTGGATGGTAAAATAGGGAACTTTCCATCACGAGACTTACCCATGATGAAAGGAGTAGCAGCGAACAATAATAGATCCAAGTGAACTTACAAATAAAGCTAAGCTCCCCGGCAACGGTGCTAGAAAATAGTCTTGATGACGCACAAGTGTAGGGGATCGCAACAGTCTTCGTGGGTAGTATTACCCAATTTATTCATTCGACACAAGGGAGCCAAAGAATACTTGCAAGCCTTAACAACTGAATTATCAATTCAGCTGCACCTGGAAATAGTTCTTGCTCACAGAAGTTTATCGGTACCAATAGTTTGTAGTAGCAACAGCAACAGTGAAATAGGAGCAATAGTAACAGTAGGATTCGAGTGCGGTAGGCATATGGATGGATGGACGGGCGGTGCATGGACGAGTCTAAACATGTAACTTCAAGATCTAGGGCATTGCAGATAAATAATAACAAGAATCCAAGTACTAAACAATTCTAGGCATGTGCTCCAAATATAGTCATACGTGCTCGTAATGAGAACTTGCACAACATCTTCTGTCCAGTCAGCCCGTGGCAGTGGGGCCTCTAGGGAACTACTAGCAATTAAGGTGCTCCTTTTAATAGAGCACCGGAGCAAAGCATTAACACTCCATGAACACATGTGATCCTCACACCACAGCCATCCCCTCCGGTTGTCCCAATTATTTTCACTTTGGGGCCTTTGGATCCGGACAATGATATGTGTACACAACTTGCAGATAAGAGCACAAACAATATTATCATAATGATTCAATAATAAGTTCAGATCTGAGATCATGGCACTCGGGCCCTAGTGACAAGCATTAAGCACAACAAGTTGCAACAAAGTCAAATAGCACTAATAGAGATACTAGGCACTATGCCCTAACAGATCTTATTCGATTACATGATAGAACTCATCCAATCCCTACCATCCCCAAGCCTACAGCGGGGGATTACTCACTCATGGATGAGGGAAACATCGATGGTTGATGGAGATGCGTTGGTGATGACGATGGAGATGATCCTCTCCAAATTCCCCGTCCTGGCAGGGTGCCAGAACGGAGTTTCTAGATCGGAATCTTGGTTTCGGGTGGCGGCAGCGGAGGGGAACTCTTTCTGGAAAACTATCGAACCCCCTCTGTTTTTAGGTCGAGAGGCAACTTATAGGCGCAGAGGGAACCCGAGGGGGTTCCTAGGGTGGCTGCACCCCTCCTAGGCGCGAACAGTGGTGGGCCCGCGCCTGGCAGGGGTGTGCCCCCCCAGGCCCCTTCTCCGTCTCGTCTTCTGGCTCCGTGGATCTTCTGGTGAAATATAATTTTTGGCATATTTTCCGGGATTTTTCCTGATAGTTTATTTTCTGAACAAAAACAAGACACCAAGGTAATTCTGCTGAAAACAGCGTCAGTCCGTGTTAGTTGTATCCAAATCACACAAGTTTAGAGGAGAAACAATAGAAAAAGTGTTCGGGAAAGTAGATACGTTTTAGATGTATCAAGGTAGTCCAGAGGAACTTTTGAGGCCTATGTATCAAGACCGGGATTTGCCCATCCGAGTGACGGATAAATACCCTGGTCACACTCAGTGAGATTACATCTACAAGTTTGCAAACAGGTGACTAGGTCATAGGGATGTAATACCACGGGAATGAGTAAATGTGTTTGTCAGTAACAAGATCAAACTAGGTATGTAGATTCCGAAGATCAGATTTTGGACAAACCAGGTATCATAGAGCAAAGGGAATGAGACTCGATGTTCAAGGTTCAATCGATCAAGTTATTCGTGGAATGCATGGGGGACATCATGTGTTTCCAGATACCGCTATTGGTCATTGATCGGAGAGGTTTATCGATCATGTCTATGTATTCTCGAGCTGTAGGGTGTCACTTTTAAGGGTAGATACGCTTAGGGATTTATTTGAGATCGCATGAGAAAATAGAGAAGACTCTGAAATTGTTTTAGGGTGATACCGGAATGGTTCCGAGGATATCCGATGATGATCAGAGGGGTACGAAAGGTGTTATGGAGTGATAGGTATTAAAATATGTATTTAATATTAGTTAAATGGATTAATATTAAAATATTATTTAAATTGGATTTTTGGGGGAGCCCACCTAATTGGGCCTCGCCGGAGGAGGCCCAAGAGGGAGGTCGCGCCCTAGGGAAGGCCTTGGGAGGCCAAAGGCCACTAAGTGGGCCCCACATGGGGCCCATGGGGGGATGGCCGGCGACGCCTCCCCCACCTCCTCTCTTGATTAGTCCCACCCCGGGACTTTGAGGGAGGTGGTGCCTCCCTTCCATCTATATAAAGAGGGGCACCCCTCTCCCCAAATCCATCCCCAATTGGCCTTTTCCTATTTCTCTCCCCCTCTCTCTCCTTTATGTGTGGTTCCCAAGTTTGGAACTACATACATCGATAGGGATTTCTCCATCATACGCATGTCTTCGTGCTGCTAGACTCGGTCCGGATCAATCTTCTTCCGCTTCTTTGCTGGACTGGAGCCCGAGAGACGTCTCTACACCGTATGTGTGTAATTCCACGAGGCACCGCCACTTGTGGTGCTTTTGCTTGGAGCTTGGACGTCGGCACGACCATGAGGTCGGCTACGTTGTACAAAGACTAGGGGTGACTTGTGAGAAGCTTCATGACCTTGAGGTCGGGTGAGTTCGACTATATCATCCATGTTCCCCGCAGAACATTAACCGTATTCGGTCTTTAAAGGTATGAACACCGAATCCCCTCTCGTTACCTTACATCTACATAGATAGATCTTGGCTAGGTGTGTTCGCATCATAGGAATTTTTTTGTTTTTTTTGCCATGAAACCCCTTCAAGTATATGCAACTATCTCATCGTAGCCCCAAACTCTAAAGGAGACAGGTAATATCACGATTCATATAGCATGGTTGAGGGAAATTTGCCCTCAACCATGTTATATGGATTGTATCTTGCTTCTTTAGTCTTTGGCGACATTGATGAGATATTTGCATATGCAGCGATTCTCATTTCTTTATTATTTTGCATTATTCAAATATCTCATCTCGTAATCCTGAAGTCGACAGATAATTTCACGATTCATATAGCAAGGTTGGGACAAAATTGTGCTGGTTGAATCAAGTGCACAATGTTGCCCTCAACCTTGCTATCTGAATCATGGAAATATCACTTTTTTTAGATTTTGTCGAGATATTTGCATATGATGCGATGGATTCTCGCTTCTTTAATCTTTTGCATTATTCAAATATCTAATAGCGTAACCCTGAAGTCGACAAATAATTTCACGATTCATATAGCTTGGAAGGGACAAAACTGTGCTGGTTGAATCAAGTGCACAATGTTGCCCTTAATCATGTTATCTAAATCGTGGCAATATCTCTCTTCTTCAGACTTTGTTAAGATATTTTCATATGTAGCGATGGATTCTCGCTTAGTCGATGTGTTTATCTTAATTATGATTTTCATCCCTATATGCATTTTGATTGAAACTAACTACTATTTTCATATAACTCTTTCTCAGACCATACCTTGCTATGCAAGAAATGATTTTCTTGACCATGTGAATAGACACATCAATCACGAGGGAAAATTTGAGATGACCTTGGTGCAAGAGACACTACCCGATAAGACCTACAAGATTCTAGTCGTCAACGAGATAAACCGAACTCACTTCACTAGACCACTTTAGACAGAATTGGTAGAAATGTATGTGATGGATGCCGGAATGAGATTGAGGATCTATCTCGACAATACTCATGGAGTCATCTATTTCTCATACGAGATCCCCGACAACTCAGAGTCTTCTGATTTTGAAGACCATTCCCTTAGGTAAAACTAGCTAGGTAGATTTCCGCTAGTTGTTGTATTTTGAGGTTGTATTTCGAATAATGTTCAGTATTATCATATCATGTTATTTGATATTGCTTCTATATTCAAGATTTCTTGTATTTTTTAAATTTTCTAATTAAAGTTAGTGAAGTTCAGGAAAACATGAACGCTACTATTAGTGGGTTTACTAGTGGTGTTACGCTTACACGCCACTAGTGAAGAGATTAGTGATGGCGTTCACATGCAACACCACTAGTGCCATTTTTTACTGATGGCGTTTCAGCCACACGCCACCAGTAGAAGGTACCAGTGGCGTGAGATTAGCGTGTGTGGTTCAATGTCACTAACCTGTTTTTTCGAACACCAGCAATAAGCTTTTTCCCACCACTGAATGGTGCATTGTGCCTAGCAGAGATCATGTATTGCTATGACTCGCTTGACAAAGTTGTTGAATACGAGGATGTGTTGCCTTTTTCCATACTAATGGCCACACTCTGGACATTCGGATAGATGGAAAGACTTGCTAGGGAAGCTAGTCATGCTATCGAGTGCCAACGAGCCAAGCCTAACAGTGTTGACTGTAAGGCATCTGAATTAGTTTATGAAATTTCGTGTGTTCTTTTTATGCTTGTCCGTGCATTATGTGATTGACATGTGAAAGAGAGTTATTTTGACTATGTATGCTCACCAATTCATGTGTTTTTATGACACCCTTGTGTATGGTGTCTACTGGAACGTATACATAAACACCTTTGTGTTACGTTTGTAAGTAAAATTGACGTGAAATATGTCTTAAAAACCACCTATTCTTCCATTTAAGCGGGTATTAAACGTCTTTCCATTGCTATTGTGGACCCTCCTGTATTATTTTGTATACAAGTTGCCATGTGTTTCTTAGTATTCAGCTGAGTCCAACATGAGTATAGATCTATGTACGTCACGAAGTAAAGGCGTTAAAAAATATGTCAGACACATTATCCATATCGACTTGAATGCCTACTATTGTACCGCCTTGGTCATGCACACGAATTGTTGTTCATCTAGTTCTCTATAAATCCATATACTTTGGCTGCCTTAGTTAATGGCTTCTCAATTGATGGTCTGTATTTATATTTTACATATAGTACTACACTAGTATTAGAAAAGTTTATAGACTTTAGTAATTTGCAGACTAAGACTAATCACAATGATAATAGCATATACGCTACTAGGAAAATGGCTATAGGTAATCAGCATATCCGTGGCTCACATGGTTGAAGTGCCCCACGGCTAAAACAGGCGTGGCTCACCTATGGGCAGTGCCCTACTAGTAACTAGAACAACCGTGGCGCACATGACCATAGTGCGCCACAGATATGTGTGGGCCAGGGCCCTGTTGACCGCACGCTAGATATCCATAGCGCACATAGGGTAGGTGCGCTACGCTTGTTGGTGTTATCCGTGGCGCATGTTGGGAGGGTGCGCTACGCCTAAGCGCATGCCCCTCTGCTCTATAAAACGGGCAGACACATCTGTGGCACACTATGGCATGTGCGCCACGGATGTTATTAATCCCTGTGGCGCACTGGGGCCGCGTGCGCCATGGATGTGGCGACCCTTTTTTTGGCAGCTCCACTTTGTGCATATGTGTGATCATCCACCACCCCACACTTCACTTTCCCCTTCTTCTTCCTCCTTAGATCTAGTCGGGATCCTTCTCCTTCCCACCTCAATTTCTCCACTCATTCACCATTTTAGCATGTAGAACTTGCCTTGGATGTTACATAAGTAATAGAGGAAACTAGCTCTCCGGTCTCTCATCTCCTTCTCCGGTCTCGCGCGCGCACCTCTCCTTTCCATCTTCTCGCGATCGGTCTCTCATCTCGGTAAGTTGTTCATGTAAGGATGTGTTCATGTGTATATGGATGATATGCTCATATGTATGTAGATGATCGATGCTCATGATGTGTGTATGGAGAGGATCGATGGTCATATGTGTGTGTGTATATGTAGAGTATCGATGATGCTCATGCATGTGTGTATGGAGAGGGTAATGATATGTTCATGTGTGTATGGATCGGTCTCTCTCTTGTGTTTATATGTGAACAAGTTGCCATTTGTTTTGCCAAAATGTTGATTCATTTCCATTTTGGCAAGACTTTGGCATTTCGCAAAAGTCCTAATTTTAGGATAGGTCATGCCGAAATTTTCTATCGACCATTGCATGCATGCATTGATTATGTGGTTCTAATAGACTTCTAATTGTATCGTGTACACAGTGTAGGCAAAAATGGTGCTCATAATGAGTGAAGACATTGTGGCTAGATTTTTGAAATGTGCGACGGCCTACATGATACGAAATAACAAGACGAAGATAAGATGTCCGTGCAGAAGATGCAAACTCAACTGGGTGATCGACCCAGATTCCGGGAATCTGCAGGCGCACCTGCTCCACCATGGTTTCATGGATGGATACACTTGTTGGATAAGCGATGACGAAGACGATGGAGACGGTGAAGGTGGACAACATGACGATGATCATCATCACGGCGAGAACGGGCGAGATGATGAAGAGTCTCCTGGAGATGGTGAAGGTGTGGAAGCAGACCGGGATGATGATGATCTAGATGCCGGAGGAGCAGACGACAATGGAACAACGTCAGGCTGGGTGCGGGACCCTTATGTGCAAGAGCTGCTTCTCAAGCAGACGAGTAACGCTAGGGCTGTCGCTAGAGAGAAAGCCAAGCTTGCGCAACTTGAGAAATACGCGATTACTCCATTGTATGAAGGATGCAGGCCCGATGATACCCGGTTGAATGTGACGCTCAAGGCTATGGAGATGAAGGCAAAACACAAATTGATGGCATTCTGGCGATATGATGGCATTCAGGCACGATCGTCTCCCGGAGGGGAACACATGTCCAACTAGTATCGAGGACGCCAAGAAAATCGTCTGTCCTCTCGATCTACTGCACGTTAGGTATCACGTATGCATCAACGATTGCATCATTTATCGAGGCGAGGACGCGGAGAAAACCACATGTCCGGTGTGCGTCGTGAGTCGATACAAGAAAGGGAAGAAAGCACCTCGAAAAGTGGTATGGTACTTTCCTATCACTCCTCGTCTGCAGCGCTATTTCGCGGACCCTAAGGAAGCGAAGCTCATGCGATGGCATGCGGAAAGGAAGAAGCCAGGAGATGACGATGATGACCCCGAAAAGGTTGAGATGCTCATGCACCCTTCAGATGCTAGCAAGTGGAAAGCATTGGGCCTCGAATTCCCAGAATTTGGTGGAGATTCGAGGAACATCAGGCTTGGTGCGAGCACCGATGGACTCAATCCGTTCGGTAGCCAGAGCAGTACGCACATCACTTGGCCCGTGTTTGTATGGATGTACAACCTCTCTCCATGGTTGTGCATGAAGAAGAAGTACATACAAATGAGTATGCTAATTCAAGGGCCGAAACAACCTGGTACCGACATCAATCTGTATCTCGGGCTGTTGAAAGAGGAGCTAGCCACGTTATGGGAATCTGGAGCCAATACTTATGACACCGTCGCACAAGATTATTTCACTATGAGAGCCGCGTTGGTCACTAGGATGCAAGACTATCCAGGTTGCGGGTATATCTCGGGGCAGGTTATCCAAGGATTATGCGCATGCGTTAGGTGCATGGATAACATAAGCTATCTCCAACTAGAGAAAGATCCAGGGTCATCGAAAACCGTGTTCATGGTGCACCGGAGGTGGCTCGGCAAGAATGATCCATGGAGAAAACGTGGAGACCTGTTCGATGGCAAATCCGAGAACCGAGGAATCCCAAAGCGTAGGAGCAGCGAAGAAGTGGAAGAGTTGCTGAAAAACTGGAAAGATTGTCCTAAGCCTGGAAAGAAGCGAAAGAGGCAGCAAGACAAGCCGCTGATGAAGGTATGGAAAACAAGGTCTGTTTTCTAGGATTTGCCATACTGGAAGTTTCTCCGTACTCCTCATAGCCTCGACATCATGCCTATCACAAAAAACGTGTGCGAGAGTCTGGTCGCCACCGTAATCAACATGCCAGATAGGACGAAATATGGTCCAAAAGCAAGGCACGACCTGATATTCTTGGGTATCCGGAAGGAGCTTCACGGAGGACGCACTACTCCTGATGATCAAGAAGATGACGATGATCATGAGTCGGAGATGACACAAGGTCGTTAGAAGGGTAAAAAGTTCAAGAAGAACGAATATTACTGCCCTCCTTCTTGCTTCACTCTAAGCCAGGATGAGATCAAACAGTTTTTCAAGTGCCTTCTAGGAGTCAAATTTCCTTACGGCTACGCGGGTAAGATAAGCAGATACCTAGACGAGGCGAAGCAGAGGTTCAGTGGCATGAAGTCTCATGACTGTGTCGTGCTAATGACGCAGGTACTTCCGGTCGCACTAAGAGGGATAATGGACGAGCACGTCCGTGAAACGTTATTTGGCCTCTGCAAGTTTTTCGATGTCATCTCTAGGAAGTCGATTGGCGTGAATCATCTCGGGAGGCTACAGGAGGAGATCGTGGTGATACTATGCGAGCTTGAGGTCTACTTCCCACTCGCATTCTTCGACATTATGGTGCATCAGCTGGTCCATGTCGTGGAGGACATCGTCCAACTCGGGCCGATGTTCCTCCGCAGCATGATGGCGTTCGAAAGGATGAACGGACACATCAAAGGATACGTTCGCAACAGGTCCTGTCCAAATGGAAGCATAGCCAAGGGCTTTCTGGCCGAAGAGTGCATCTCTTTCTGCACGAATTATCTAGACATCGAGAACCCTGTCGGTCTTCCCGTCAACAGGCACCTTGGCAAGCTCGACGGATCTGGTCACCGAGAGGGTCATCGCATACTGCATGCAGACTTCGATTTTCGACGCGCAGACTTTGATCGAGCAAACCTCGTCACGCTACAGCATTTAGAACTGGTCGATCCTTGGGTACAGAAGCACAAAAGGTTAATCGAGAATAAGTACAATGACCGGGGCATACAAAGGACGCATGGAGAAATAATCAAAGAGCACAACTCAGATTTCACGCATTGGTTTAGGCAGACGCTTCTTGATAACCCCCCGCGGTCGCATTCTTCTGACACGGAAAAGATCATATTCACCTTGTCGCAGGGACCGATGCAAAACCTGGTGACCTATCAGGCGTATGATATCAACGGCTACATATTCTACACGGAGGAAAAGGACAACAAGTGTGATTATCAGAACTCAGGCGTAACGTCGGAATTCTACACCGATGACAACGTGAAGGAAAGATTCTACGGAAGAATCGAGGAGATCTGGGAGCTTGACTACTGTGGATAAAAGGTGCCGATGTTCCGTGTCAGATGGGCAAAGAGCGTCGAAAGAGAAGACCGGTATTTCACAACCATGGTTATACCCGAAGCAGCCAAATCCAAGGTCGCCGGTGCGAACGTGGCCATGAAAAATGAACCGTGGGTACTGGCTACCAAAGTGGACCAATGTTTTTTCATTACCGATCCGACAAAGCCTAGCCGTGTTGTTGTGAGGAGAGGAAAAAGAAACATCATCGGAATAGATGGAGTCGCCAACGAGCAAGACTTCGACCAGTACGACGATCCAAAGATTGAAGATGACGAAGACTACGATGCAGCAACATACATCACAAGAAGAAAAAGGAGAACCCTACCCAAAAAAGGTAGCCCGTTTGAAATAAGAAACATTAAAGTGCCGGGGCTAAATTATTCAACCGTGACAAAGAAGGGAAAAAAAGATTGTAAAACGCTAGCTCAAAAATATTGTAAAACGCGTGGTCAAAAAAGATTGTAATATTCATGGACAAATTATTATGACATATTTGTATCATGGACAAATTATTATGACATATTTGAATCATATTTAATTTGTACCACTTTTATGACATATATTATCACTTTTGGGCATTTTTGGAATATTTAAAAGTATTTTAAAAACAAAACAAAACTTTTATGGAATATATCACCACTTTTGGGCATTTTTTGGAACATTTAAAAATATTTTTAAAATAAAAATAAAAAAGGTGGGCACCAGGATTCGAACCTGGGTGCTCACAGGTTTAGATTAGAGCAGTGGGTGGAACCAGTGGGATAGGCTAGTGTAGTTGTTAGATAGTGGAGCTACAACCATCTTATACAGTCGATAAATGCCGATAGGCGTAGCGCACTATGCCCAAGTGCGCTACAGATATCCATAGCGCACTATGCCCAAGTGCGCTACGCCTATCTGGGCACGGCTGGTCAACGGCGCCACGTCCTCCTCCATCTCAGACACCATCTCAATCAAGCCCGAGCCCGAGCCCTGTGCCGCCGCGCTCTCGATCCGTCGCCGCGCTCTCCATCCGCCGTCTCGCCAGCCGACGTCGCTCGAGGAGGAGGCCGTGGAGCAGGAGCAGGAGGAGGCCCGCCGCCGCTCGAGGAGGAGGCCTGCGCGCCAGCCATCGTCGTCCGCCCGCCCGCCGCGCGCCAGCCATCGTCGTCCGCCTGCCCGCCCGCCATCGTCGTCCTCATCTCAGAGGTGCGCGTCGCCCCTCCCCTCTCTTCCTCTCTCTCCCTCTCCCCCTCTCTCTGCAGGCCATGGTTAGGGTTCAGAGAAGTGAACTATTATCGTAGCATTTGCTCCTATTCAGATTAGGGTTTAGATTAGGGTTCAGATTAGGCCAAGTTCAGATTATGGTTCATTATCGTAGCATTTTCTCCTGTTGAATGGGTTCAGATTAGGGTTTAGATTGTGCTGTCAACTTGAAAATTCCATGCAAACTGCAGTAAAAAGATCAAACATCGTCGTTCACCAAGCTCAAGCCAAGGGAAAACATGGTAATTAATTCATATTCCTAGCTAGATTGGTGCCTGGTGAATCCACTATTTTCTCCCACTATTTTGCCCATGCAAAATCTCCCACTGTTTTTCCCAAAAAAAGATAGATTGGTGCCTGGTGAATCCAGATGATAAATGTAAGTGCCCATTGCTTGATGTGGCTGGGCATGCTAGCTGATGCATTCTTAAGCAATGTGTTTTCTACCTAGATGTTTTTGTGGCGAGTTTTTATGAATCACTCAATGTACTTATTTTTATTGCTTTATACATAAGATAAAACCACTAAAGCTAAGAAAATTACTGCAATCTGGGTGGTTCTTAGTGGTGCCTTAAGACCACTAAAGCTAAGCAGATTACTTGTTCATATTCCTAGCAAACAGAGAGCTTGTAGGTTTAGGCTTGATATTTTTAGCAAACAGAGAGCAATATGATCCTGGTTTGTGACCTCTTGGTGATGGTTTTAGTGTTGAATGGTATGCACACATATATAGCTCAAACAATGTATATATACTGATGAAATGCTCCTTCTGAAATCCTAGTTATGCTGTATGGTTTTAGTACTGATCCTGGTGATGGTCTAGTAATGCTGAAAAGGCACTACTGCAGGCAATATGTTGCAGTGAATATATAAAATGAATATGTGCTGAACCAAATGTGTGAATATAAACTTGTATTTGCTTCTTTGTCGCGGTTGTGTATTTGCTTGCTGTCATATTTATTGTCATATAAACTTGTATTTGTTTGCTATCATATAATGACAGGTGCTATAATCTGCATGTATTTGCTTGTTGTCATCAATGACAGGTGATATAATTGTAGCACTTGAAATTGTGTTTGGCTTGTATGAAGCACTTTATTATGTCGTGTATGCAGGTTCTTGTATGAAATGAGTCCCGATTTTTGCCGGAATGTTGATTAACTTCCGTTTCGGCAGAAATCGGGCACTCCTAGTTTAAGAAAATTAGCAAAGGTCATGCCGGATTTTTCCGTGCATTTAAACAATTATTTGTTTTTTATTAGTGCAAAGATGTGTGACAACGACGGGGCTGGATGTTCTAAGCGTATCATCGCTGAAGGAGAACTCAGACCTCCGAATAAACAATTGACATTCTGGGAGGCGGCCCAGCGGCTAGAAGACGATGAAGAATACCATCCTTCGGAGAGCGAGGATGATGAGATGGAAGACGCGGAGGAAGAAGACGAAGGAACGGCGGGTGATGAAACCACTGATGGCGGCGAGGGCACAGGGAGTGGTAGCAATCCTCCTAAGAAGAAGAAGCCGAAGGACCGGCGCCCAACACGGTTGGCATGGTCAGGGAGGAAATTACCGAAGTGAGCCCAACAGGGGTTCCTTTGGAGCCCGACCTTGTCGTCAAAGGGCATGGTGGGCAAGTGGCGGCGATCACTCGGACAACCATCTCAATCAACACTGAGAATCTCCGGCATAAAGATAATGGCCACTTGCGCACACTCCTCTTCGAGAAGCTGCACGCAAGATACAAGTTCCCCGCTAAGTATCAGAACACAAATTATCATGGGAACGAAGTAAACAAATCCGCCCTCACAAAGATGAGCACCGCCCTAGCCAGCTGGAGAACCCTGATAAATAAGAAGATCTATAAATAAGGCAAAAGTCTCGAGGAGATCCAGAAGATTGACCAGCAGATCACCGAAGATCGGTTCTGGGAGTTCAAGGAGAGGTGTGAATCCGAAAGAGCCCTGGCCAATAGTAATCGGGGAAAGGTGCTGCAGGCGATGAATATAGGTCATCACCATCTTGGATCTGGTGGATACAGAACCACGGAGGCCAAATGGAATAAGGAGGACGAAGAGTATAGATCCAAGGGGATAGAAAACCCCTTTGCGAAATTCGAACCCGGGCAGGTTCGAAACTTCATCAGGGCCCGTTACCATGTGGACCCGAAAACCAAACAACTCACCGCGGATCCTGCGATGAAGGAATTCGAGGAAATTGTGGTAAGTATAATCTAATTACCACGAATCAACTCGATTACATTCTAATCGATGATCTAAACGATTCACTATTACTTCTTCTGCAGGAGGAGGAAATTGTTGCTAGTCATGGATCCCAGGGTTCCTCATCCCAGGGGTCGACGGCGGCCACCCGGTGGGATAACCCTTTTAACAAGGCGATGAACCGGGCCAAGAAAATAGAGCCGGTTACGAAGAAGCCGTTGTCGGCTGGCCGTCTGGCCGGCCTCGGGGGTAAGAATTGGGTGGATCATTTTGGTCCACCGCCGAGGACGCATGTGGAGCCGTCGGGAAGGAGGGAGGAGGAAAACCGCGAGGTTCAAGAACTTAAGGAACAAGTGGCGCGGATCCCGCAGATCCTCCAAGACAACCTGGCAATCACCCTCACGTCCTTCCTGCCTACCTTGGTGGAGTCAATAGCGAACTGGAGTGCGGGTGGTCGAGTAGGGCCGTGCCCGATTACAAGCATGGTCAGCAGCCACTCGAACAACGCGGCGCCGACGAATCAGGCAAACTACGTGTTCGTGACTCCGCCCGCTAGCACCGCGGCGCCGCAAGTGTTGGTGACTCCTCCTGCCATCACCGCGGCGCCGGAGTACATGTTGGTGGCCCCTCCTGCCATCGTCGCGGCGGCACCGGAGCTCCAAGCACCCGGCGGTAGGGAGAATACATCGGCGTCCAGCACCGTGCCATCAGCAGCCCTTCCGTCTCTTGCATGCCCATCGCCGTATGCGGTGCCTCGACATTAGCCGATCTCGACGCCATCACGGTAAACAAATTGCTTTACCGCCTTTCACGCCATCTATTACTCTTATGGCATCTCTGACGACGTCGTACATGTTTTCCGCAGACGGATGTTCCTTGCACTCTCTTATGCTACGTGAACAACAAGCTGAGGGATGTTGCCAAGGGTACCATCGTTCAACCCTTGCAGCGCACGTTCCACTCAAGGCCGATGCCAGATAGCGTGCACAGGGTAAAAATTAGTCGGGTGCTAAGGGGCTACGACGACCTGGAACCTCCCATTCAACCCCCAGGAGCGGATGAAGAAGAGCCGGCTGTCCTTAGAAGTTGCTTCGGCTTATTCTTGCAATGGCCAAAGAGCATGATCCGTTTGGGGACGGCGGGGGCCATCACGCCACAGATAACAGCACCGCCTGTACTCGTGCCAGCGACAAGCGGTGGCAAGGCCCCCTTACCGCCCTCGCCGTCACCTCCACGCGGTGGGTCGGATGATCATGTTGATGATATGCACATGGCGCAGGATCCGGCCGAGGACGACAAAGACTAGAATGATCACTTCTTCAACACTCAGTTTAGCAACGAAGACCTAACTGGTGGCCCCATAGAGAAAGCCACTATCACCAAGCGTCTGTTTGGTTCTCAGGAGACGCCTCCATCTTGCGCCTTTACAGATCCAGCTGATACAACCAACCGTCCCTTTATTCTAAGCCCTGACACACTACATAGGGCGGCCGATGCTCAGATTGCGGTGCTTGCCCGCTCTCCAAAAGGAAAAAAGGGCAGGAAAATAAAATCTAGCAGCTCGAGCCAGCCGGTGGCGTCAACAACTGCGAATCCGATCAGGTTTCGAGACGGGCCACCAAGACCCGAGGGTATTATGTGGAGGATTCATGTGGCAGGTGAGCCCATGCTACCTAAGAATTTGCGGAGGCTCGCCATTTCGGAACTGCAGAGTGTGCATGATGGCGTGCTGACGATAGAGAGACGCTTTCTATCGGAGAAAGATCCCTCACACCCGGTATTCGTGGTTAAGGTGCCACCAGGCTTGGGCTTCGTCGACAATGCCCCTGCGGATCTGTTCTTCCTGTGGTTCGATGACATCTTCAATATGTTCCACCTATACCCGCTTCACTATACCATGGTCCGCCTGTTTTCTCTTAGCCTGGCCATGCAGATCATTAGAGAGAACACACCGGGCATCACTATAGTGGACCCCTACTACATGCGTGACGGATGCTTGGGTTCCCCCGCTGAACGACGTATCATGGCCTCGTACCTAAAAAGAATCCTCGTGGCGAACAAGACAAAGGAATACATTCTCGTGCCTTACTTTCCCGAGTAAGTCGTTATTCACTCGCCACCGTCGATTGGCTTTATTAGATTATCATCATTATTTTTCCAACACATTCCATTTGATTTTTTTTGCGCAGAGATGAACACTGCACGCTCATCTCCTTATCCCCGAAGCATTCCCACGCCACGTATTTCGACTCGGGGAGTCTAGAAAAGAAGAAAAACTACGACAAGATCAAGGAAGTTCTAGATGATGCTCTCACTGGCTATGCCTCGACGGAAGGCACCACCTTCGTGCGTATGAAGGTCGAGTTCGGCAGGCACATCTTCAACCACGTAACGGAGTTCCCCTGCGTGAAGCAGCCGGAAAACAGTAAGAAGGAAGCCTACTACGCACTCCATCACATGAGGGCGTTCCTACTTGACCAGCAGAATTCTACGCTGCCAGACCATCTCAAACAGTGGGCCGAAGCAAAGGCCAAGATCACTGATT
This sequence comes from Avena sativa, assembly GCA_916181665.1. Taxonomy (NCBI): domain Eukaryota; kingdom Viridiplantae; phylum Streptophyta; class Magnoliopsida; order Poales; family Poaceae; genus Avena; species Avena sativa. The sequence continues at coordinate 381,228,274 of OV702281.1, read as the reverse complement.
CAGATATTAGACAAGAGATGTATCGCATCTAGCAGCAGTTTGGGGCAATCATCTTTCATGATGTCATGACTTAGGGGGGGATCTTCTACGGAGGAAATATCCCAAATAACCGTGACATAGAAGATCGCCTAGATATGCAGGGTGACTATAGGAAGTTCATGACGAGACAAGGCGTCCTCCCGTTCCCTAAGCTGAGCTAGAAGGCTTGATGTTGGCCTAGTTGTAGTTGCAAACTATAGATGACCTTTGTGCGTGTGTGGACAAGTGTACATGCTACTATACTTATCTTATTAGATTTATGAATCATCGCTTACTTCTTTTGCTTATTATTATTATATATCAATCAATGCTTGGTTTTTTTGCTTACTCTTTGGTCCTTTGCTCATTTTGGTCCTTCTTTTTTTCCTTATTTTATTAGTCTTTTTTCGAGAATAATTCCGATGATTGAAATGTCGTGGCACAATATATATGTGAATGTGCTACGACGGGATTGTAAGCCTTGTGTTATGCACAAGTCTAGATGTTGTGCATCCTACTTGGCTTACGGTTCTATCGTAGCATATTCCTGTGTCCAACGACCTATGTATATATATATATATATATGAGGCATTCTTTTTGATTTACTTTGGTCTTTTTCGAAAATAATGCCGATGATTGAAATATCGTGGCACACTATATATGTGAATGTGCTACGACGGGATAGTTAGCCTTGTGATATGCACAAGTCCAAGTCTTGTGCATCCTACTTGGCTAACTGTTCCGTCGTAGCATATTCCTGTGTCCAACGACCTAGCAAGTTATATATGAGGCATTCTTTTCGAGTTACTTTGGTCTTTTTCGAGAATAATACCGATGATTGAAATGTCGTGGCACACTATATGTGAATGTGCTGCGATGGTATTGTCCGTCTTATGCTATGCACAGGTCCAGGTGTTGTGCATCCTACTTGGCGGACACTTCTATCGTAGCATATTCCTGTGTCGAACAACCTAGTTATATATGAGGCATGCTTTTTGAGTTTGGTCTTTTTGATTTAGGAGTACTTTCTATAAGTATATCTTCATATGTGACTTTAATTATATATGTTTTTTCAATCATCGGTTAATTATTATTGTCAACTTGTAGATGACGTGGTACGTCGTGTACAAGGGACGGATTCCCGGAGTCTACGATGATTGGGAAGACTGTCGGAGACAGGTGCACTGTTTCAGCGGAAATAGCTACAAAGGGTATAACACTATGGCGGAGGCGAAAGCTAGATACACGCGCTGTCTAGCGGGAGTTAGGACGAGGAACCGGATGAAGACCTACACCTTCGTCGCGGCGGTGATCATGCTTATCTTTTTTGGTTGTTTATCTCGCGTTTGTGTCTAGCTAGTTTAGATGTCTAGGCGAGCTTCCGAGCTCTAACTTGTTCAATCGACACATGTATTCACATGTCACCAACTACTTTGTAACTTGATCGAAACAATATATAACTTATGTATTCATGTATGAGACTTATCTATATGTATTTGTTTCAATCTTGTTTTGCGAATTGTGTATTTATATATATAACTGTATATCTTATATCTGTGTGTATATCTTCCTATATAATTTGTATTGTATATCATCTGGCCCTGAAATTAAAAAAAAGACACTCGTGGCGCACATGGCACAGCTTCTGTGGCGCACAGTGCCTAAAGCGCACCTGCGCAGGCTTGTGGCGCACCGAGATGCGCCACGGGAAATAAGTCTTGTAGGGCACCTGGATAGGTATCCGTGGCGCACTGGCATGTGCGCCACGCCTATCTCTGCACATGCGTGGTGCACCAGGCAGTGCGCCACGGCTATAAGATAGTCGCAGCGCAAGCCTAGTGGCGCACGGGCAGTGCGCCACGGATGGCTTTTCCACGTGCGCCACTAACTGCTGTTTTCCTAGTAGTGATAGTAGTATCATGCATATTATACTAGTGTATGATACTATCTCTATAGTGTATTGTATCATATACTAGTATCATGGTTAGGTGATATTTATTGTTTTGTAGAATCTTAATACAAATTGTGTTTAAGATTTATTTGGTACTAAATTTTCTATTTCTACGTATTATGATATGGTTTCTACCTATAATAGCACCATGATCTCTCTTGTCATTAATTATACTACCTCCGTTTCAAGGCTTAAGGCGCACACGCTTTCCAAAGCAAAGTTTGACCAAAAGAATTGAGCAACAAAATTTTGGTTATATTGTACATAATTAGTACCGTTGGATTCGTATTGAAAAATACTTTCCAGTGATACTAGTTTTATACCAAAACCCTTTACGTATTTAGAGTAATTCTTGGTCAAAGAAAAAACACGCAAAACGAGGACGCCTTAAGCCTTGAAACGGAGGTAGTAGTACCTAATCTCTCCGGTCTGGTTTATTAGACACACATAATTTAAAAACAACTTTAATCATTAATTTTGGACAACAAATTTTACATAATATGTCACAAAATTTATACCATTAGATTCATTTTTAAAAATAGTTTCCAATGATATATTTTTTAGCACATATATTGTATATTTTATTGGTCAAAAATAATGGTTAAAGATTTTTTTAAACTACGTGCGTGCCTAATAAACTGGATCGGAGGAAGTATGATACTCCCATTATAACTAGTCTAAACTAGCACCCAACAAACTTAGAAGGAAGAGATATCAATTTCATATAGAATCAACAATTATGCATATAGAATCAATTATGTTAGTTTAATTATAGGAAGAGATATCCATTATGTTAGTTTAATGAATTAGCAACAATTAGGCATATAGAATCAATTATTATTGCCGCGATTCGTCTCACAAGACGATCGTACTACTGGTAATAAGGATTCAATACGGACGAATCAGTCCCAAATCACGATGACGGATTCACGTTATTATTAGTATCAAATAAAATCCTTAATTGGTCGGGCGTGATTAATGAGTACTAGCTGTATAAATAAACACGGTATCCTTGGCCTGTCTTTGCTACAAGCCTCCATCCAACCCACGAAAGCTGCAGATCTAATCCACCATAGAACTAGAAGCTAGCGGCAATGGCCCCCTCCTTCAATAGCAGCAGTGTCCTCTTGGTGCTCTCTGCCCTCCTCCTCTTCGTTACCACTCAGGCCACCCCATTGACCCTCTGCTCCCTATATGCAAGACCGTAGGCGGCGGCAGCCGGTACGTTGGCATCCAGTTCTGCATGGACGCCCTCCACTCCGATCCCCGGTGCCCACAAGGACACGGTGCGACTTACCAAGAGCTCGCCGTCATCGCAGTCGACCTCCTCACGGCCAACGCCACCAGCACCAAGGCCAAGATCGACGGACTTCTCGGCGGCAAGACGGAGGACGCCGCCACCACACAGTGCCTCAGATCGTGCCAAACACTCTATGCTGGCATATTGCAGGGGCAGCCTGCCTGCGCCGCCGCGGTCAAGGGCGGCAACTTCAGCGAGGCGACCAAGTCCCTTGAGAAATCGGCGGCCGCCGCCAAGGAGTGCGAGGATGGCTTCAGCAAGAGCAACGTCACGTCGCCGGTGACGGTGGAGGACGGCAACGCTTTCGAGCTCGCCAAGCTCGCCGTCGCCTTACTCTTCTAGATTCTACTGTACTTTTTCTTGTGTATCGAGAAAATATATGATATATATGGCCTTTTTCGAATAAGATGGATAATTTTTTTCCGGAAAATAATATTGCTCAAAACATTTCCGTAAAGGTTGCAAAGGAGAGAGCCTAACTCTTTGGCACTAATCGGAGTTGAGAAAATGAGATAATTTCACTTTTTTTATTCAAAAAAGTTTTTTTATAATATTCAAAAAAATATAATCTCTCTTTCTCTCGGGGCACGTATGCCAGGCTTGAGTTTAGGGTTCAACCATAAGCAAAAATTCCATTTGTCTATTGTTGTTCTAAATAAGCACGAAATAGATTTCTCATCCTCAATATAGTATCAATCAATTCAAGCATAACACTTTTCTTTCTCATCCTCCAGCCAATCAAATTCAAGGGCGTTAGAAATCTGTTCTTCAGTTATTCCATGATTTTAGATTTAATCTGGGCTATTAAGAGGATCAGTTTAATCCTAACATACATTCTGCTACTCCCTCCGACCCATATTAGTTGACTTGGATTTGTCAAAATTTGGATGAACCTAATAGTGTCAAGATTCATCCAAATCTCGCCAAATTCAAGTCAACTAATATGGATTGGAGGGAGTAGAACAATGTTACCCTCCTGAATCTCCCTAGACAATTCTAGATTCCCAATTTGATGCTCAACAGTATTTAGGCGTTAGTACTATCTATCAGTACTAGGGAGATGAGTATACCACACACACACTTTAAGGCTTCAACATGATCTACTGACAATCCCTGTTGTACATGATCCCTTAGTAACTTGAGATTTACACACAAGCTTGATGCATTTCTCTTGATAATGCACGACCATAGCAGGACTGCTCCGAACAGCAGGTAAGCAGATCCCATGTTGTGTTAGCCATTGGACTGTGAAATGCCACCTGCCTTAAATTCTTCACAATTCAGCAAGCTGCTATAAGAAACAGTTGAAGTTTCTACGGTGTGCACATGGACAAAACCTGTAATCTCTCTTAAATCCCCGAGACAGATCTAGATGTCCCATTGCACATTCCTCCATGCTCAACCTCAACAGGAACAACAGCATCTATCTACAATCCCTTGATGCTTTCCTCATTCTCAACTATGTCAAGACTGCTCAGAACAGCAGGCGAGTAGCCTCCTGCTGGTGAACAGTACGTGTAGCATTACTCTTGGACTATAGTAGTACTGTATATCCATTCCATACACGAAAGTGGGGCCAGGCTTTTCTTCAAACACCTTATGGCCACAACCATAAAGTTCGTATGAACTCCACAGCCGCTGTCAGCCGTTCACCATGGACGAAAAGAGACTCCTCACAATTCACAGCCACCTCCTGCGTGGAAGATGGATGAAGCACAGCTGCAGCACCATATATAGGTCCATAGCAAAGAGCACCCAACACCATGTCCTCTTGTGGTCGATGGTGTCCATGATCCATAGCCAGCGTAGTTGGCCATCTCAGCGGAGCTCACCACCGTACGAGCAGGGGCATGCCGCCAGGGAGAGCACCGACCGATCGTGGAGCGGTGGAGGGCGTGCGGCCGGGCTGCTGGCGCGAAGTAGGAGGAGGCGCGCCGCCGCGTGAGAGAGACGGTCGGATGCTGACGCGCGCGCGGGAGGGGGGAGCGTGCCGTAGGCCGTAGCGGACCATCTCAGCTAAGCTCAAGGAAGGTGTGCCGCCGGGGAGAACACTGATCGATCGAGGACACCGGGCTGCTGCGCGCCGCCGCGTGAGAGGGGAGCGTGGCCCACACGGCGCAGCCTGGGCCCACCAGATGTCCTCCTTTTGTTCATCCTCTCCGGACATTTCGTGGCCCACACGATGACGGCTGCTGCGAGTCCGAGCTCGACTCGCAGTCGCGGCATTTGATGATGACAGGACAGCCGTGTCATCCCCGGCCGCGAGGAAATAGAGTTGGGAGCCCGCACATCCCTCTGCGCCAACTCGTCGGATCTAGTTCCAACTTCCGGCGAGCAAACCTGCCATCCAATCTATATAAACAGGGAGACATGGCCATTGCCCATCGCAACTGAATTGACAGCACCGACGGAATCGAGTTAGCCTTCCGGCCGGCCGGGACAGCCGCACACGCCGGAAACCCAAGACCAAGATCCCGACGAGAGTAGCCTGCGGCGAGCGCGCACCAGGACGAGCAGTCGATCGAACACCATGGCGTCCCCCGACGAGACCATCCGCAACCGTTTCTTGCCTACCAATAAGACAGAGGCCGCCGCGCCGAGCTACGCTGGCCGCAAGCGCAAGAGACCGCTTACCCTGGCCGTGTACGACCCGGAGGCCGCGGAGGAACTGGCCGCCGCGGCCAGCCTCCTCTCGCTCTCGGACCGCGCCGGCGCTCTGGTCCCGTCCTTGGCGCGGCCGCCCGTCGACGCTGTCCCGCTCTCTTTCGCAGCTCCCCGCGCCGAGCCGCCGTGGCTGCGCCAGCGCCTGGGCCTCCGCCTCGACCTGGCGGTGCACTTCGTCGGCGAGAAGGCCGTCACCGTCACGGACCTCGACGGGCAGCAGAACCGGTTCCGCCTCCCGACCGAGCCCGTCCTGCGCGTCCTCCGCTCTATCCTCTTCGACGAGGAGCTCGACGCCGCCAAGATACCGCACGCTGGCATGGAGGTAGCCCCCGGGGCGCCCAAGAAGCCGCAGCCGCAGCCGATCAAGGAGGAGCCGCTGCAGGGGAACCGGAAGATCGTGAAGACGACGAACAGGAAGCAGGGGGCGAAGCACGGCGGGCTCCCCGTGAGCTTGTGCAACGTCGACGCCGGAGTCATGGACCTGCGGCTGACGCGGTGGGAGAGCACCCACGCCGTCGTCGTCAAGGGGGAAGGCTACCTGGACTTCATCACCCGGTGCGGCTTCAAGGTGAACGACGTCGTCGAGATCTGGGCCTTCAAGGAGCGCCAGTTTCATTACTTCGGCCGATGGTTTCTTCGCGAAAGACCGCTCTGCGTTGTGCTTGCCAAGAAAGAACAGCAGCCGGCGCCGTTGCTAGGGATGGGGAAGTGCACGATACTCTAGATTCTTTTTTTTCTTTTTCGCCCATAGTGTTTTTAGCTTTTGGATTCAGCCAAGACTGCGAGCTGCAGAATTTTGAGAAATTCAATTGGGTTTGATCCGTTTAACCGTAGATTTCACCGGTAGTGATTTTTAGGGTCTGGTTTTCATTCTTTTTTTGAGAGAGGTGGTTTTCATTCTAGTATCAGCCAAGAGTGTTGCAGAATTCTTAGAAACCTCAATTGGGTACTTTGATCTGTTTTTGGTAGTTTTCACATGTCGCCTGTTTAATCTATGAGCTAGGTACTACTGCATAATTTAGGAATTCACTTGGGTTTGATCTTTATTTTTGTGTTCCAATTCTTGTACTACCGCCTCCATTTTTTTTTTTCAATCTTCGTGTTTCCTGCAGGAAAAAAATCATTTGTGCTACCCATGTGCATGCATCACAGTAACATAGTTTTGTCCCCTTTCAGCAAGAGCCTACATTCATGGTGCCTCAACTTTTAGATGTACAGTAGTTTAGTATGTTTCGTGATTAGCAAGACCTATCCTCGTCATCTTAGTCCTCATGCGGCGGGTTAATTTTGTTTGAATGACCCACGCCTGATTTTGTTGTGCTGATTGTTGTATCGAGGAAAATCCTAACCCAAAAATTCTACCAGAGACTAAGTGTTTGGTTTCTGTGTCGCCATCGGTCTGACACATGAAAGCATTTCTCTCCTCATTTTGTTTGCACGCGGTACTTTTCCTACCACACCACTAGTGGCTAGTGCCCCCCGCCCCCCCTACCAAATATAATAAAACACGAACCATATTAGGTTTGAAAGGGTCACATGTCTCATAATAAATATTTGACTAACAATCCGTTTGAATCTATATATTTCTTCCAATATTATCTTTTAAACGAGACCAAAATAGGTTTTGTTTCCGCCACAAAGTTTGAATTCAGTTCTTGAACACGACAAAATACGATGATGGATTTCGAAACCCAGCGAAACAACATTGAAGTAGATAAAAAGTTAAACACTTTTGCTATCTATAGTTTTTTTTATCGAACTCGTCTAACAATAGTGTCAAGTGTGGTGAGACACATCGAAACATGATGATGTACACTTGAGCGCAGTAAACGTAGCTAAAATTATATCAAAATATAATAATTGATAATTGTTTCAAAAAATCAATGCTATCATTCTGTCTTTGAATTATCGCCGTTATTGGATGTTGTTTCTCTTGTTTTCACAAATATATTTTAGGGTTTGAACTCTAAGGTTTTTCCCTATTATGTTTTAACTCTGATGGAACAAGTTTTAGCGCAGTGAAACAGATAGTTCATGGTAGACCTTTGGTGCATCACGATGAAACTAGATAGAAACTATTGTTATGTACAAACCTATAAAATACAAAATTATGGAAGCTCAATGACACACAATGTAATATTACAAATATAGTACTACAACTAATTATTGGCATATTGTACTATTTAGTAAGTTCATATTGTTTCAAAATATATTTTGTTAGGCTTCGCAAACTTTTCCAAAGTTTCACCAAGTTTTAAAAATCAACTTTTAAATATTGTCAAAATATATTTAGTATGACTCTTGTTTTAAAGCTCTTGTGAGATCCAGGCAAATGGTTTAATAGGATTGATATGATACGTATACCAACAAAATACAACTTTTTTTCCGGAAGCTTATCCAAAAATAACTTTGATGTTAAGCCTACTTGGCCCCGAGCAATTTCAGGATGGGTCACCGACCGGAAAATAGGTATCAATGCGTACGAGTGAGGACAAAATGCGCATAAAAAACTAGTGTTGGTTTATGGGCCAGTCTAGATATCCTATTAAGCTGCCAGGAGTGACACCCCCGGGGCCAAGAGGGAACATGGTGCTACAAATGGTATCAGAGCCGACCATCACGGTTACACAGGTGTGTAGATCAGTGGCAGAATATGTGGAGCATGGAGCGTGTGACAAGGAATGGACACGGCATGACACATATGCCGCCACTGGACGCATAAACGTGTGCCAAGAGGGAACATTCCTGGGGTGTGCTTGATCGATGAGGGCATCGATCTTATAAAGGGTGGGTGTATGTGAGATCCATACACATAGCTTAATAGGATTGGTAGGATACTCATACCAACAAGTTGTAACTTCTTTTCTGAAATCTCATCCAAAAAAAACTTTGATGTTAGGCATGCTTGGCCCAGAGCAATTTGAGGATGGGTGACCGACCAGAAAGTGGATACCGGGTGCGCAAGAGTGAGGACAAAGTGCGGGCTGCTACAGCTATCATGACTAGAAACCCAAATGTCTAAGGTTCACAAACCGGACTTCTATTTTGAAAGGTATACATTATCGAATAAGATTTATATCATCAACATGTGGAAGGAGAGAGATGGATACAATGTATCCTTTTTGTGAAAAAGGCATAAAACTATATATTATCTAAATCGGCTCATACAAGAACATCCTCATATAAAGAAATAAAATACAAGTCCTCAAAAAGTCTAGAACCATCTTCCGGGCGTCCCGTGAGCAAAGCTCAATGCGGCCTCTAGGCCTCCGGCATAGCAAAAACTCGTTTCGGAGAAAACTTGAAAAGACCCAGGCACTTGTAGAAGCAACAGCCTCGAAGTCATCGACGTAGACCGGAAGATGTCGGTGACCATGATCTTGAAAGATCGTCTTTCCGAAGAAGCTAGTACCGAGAAGGGCCTGAAAATAATCCCAACTCCGGCCGAACGAAAACGCGGGACACCAAACTCGCATGTTCCCCGACGAAGCTGTATCTGACCGAGCTTCATCAGGCGGAGGCAGAACATGAGGTTACCAATACCCTGCAACCTCATCCCCTACACTGAACGCTGCTACAGTAGACAGACCTTTATCATGCCAGGCTAATGCCTGACAATCGACTCCAAACTCTAGCACGTCGAAACTCCTCCAGGGAAGACAACTATTTGGGGTGGATGAAATTAGATGATATTTATTCTCATCGCTGCCAATGCCCCTACAACAGAAACGAAGAACTCTAAGACCCTACAAGGACCAGTCATCCTATCTGAGGTTCCCCCACCCTCCCGGCGTCATAACTGAGGCGGGGGACAGGTGGACTAGCGGCGGCGACGACGGTGGCCGAGGGTAGATGGGATGGATTGCATCTCTGTGTGAGCCCTAGAAAAAAGTTTCATACCTGACTTGGATAGTGTACCCTCATTACCTATGTGCGCAACACATCTCTATTTGACACGGGCTCCTAAAAAATGCTTATGTGAGAAAAAAATGTTGGTTGTTTCTTAGACATATGGAATTGTGGGCATCAAAGGTAGACGCGTTCACGGTTTATCCTAGGCCCTACTTTTTTAGGTCGGCTAAAACTTTAAGATTCGTGAAACTCCCGCTAAACATTTTTTTGCTAGATTCGTGTTGTGCATCATCCACGAATCTTCTGTTACACGGAGCCGTCTGAATCTTCCGTTGAATCCGCTACCTAGCGTCTCCTGTAGTAAAATGTACTATTATTCATGGAAAATCCTTTCTTGCAAGAGGGTACACATGACATGACATCCATGCTAGCTACTATTACTTCATGTAAAATCTTGTTACAATGGTCGTGTCACAAACAAACACGACGTTGTTGATCCCTGCGTGACCTGAACTATGTTTCCCCATCCTGACTGTTGTCGTCATTGGAGGCTGATCCCCTTCCGCACGGCAACAGCCGGTCGATCAGATCGGACGGGAAAAGGAATGCGAATGGGTTCCGGCCGGATCCATTCCAATTAACTGGAGTATCCCGTTCAGGTTCACCATCGACCGACGTCCGATCCGTGGCGGACACGACAGCGTACGTTCCGGAGGCCGGAGCCCTATGCGATCGAGACCTACCATGTTTCCCGCAGCATTCCTATATATATAGCCAGGGCATGGGCATGCGATCGGCATTACGTACACAATCAATCAGCCAAACCAAAGCCATGACGAACCGAGTCGTCTCCCAAGTCGGCGATTTCCACCGAGAGATCGAGATCCAGATCGCGCCGCCAGGGCGTATGGCCATGTGCTCCGACGTCGACGCCACCGAAACCAACCGTACGGTGGCGCCGCGCAGCGCCGGGTGCAAGCGGCCGCTCGCGGTGTTGGCCGTGGACGACGCCGCCGCCGCCGCAGAAGGACGTCGGGCCAAGCGGACGGCGCCGGCTAACCTGTCGGCGGATGCCGGCGCTATGGTCCTCTACGAGGCTCCGGCGCTACCCCTCCAGCAGGTCGAGGCCGCCGCACTGCCCATCCAAGTCCCTCTGGCCGCCGTCGCTCCGAGAGAAGCGCCGGACTGGATAAGCAGGTTCCTTCTCCCACAGTTGAAGCTGCGCGTCGACTTAACCGTGACCTTCATCGGCGCCAAGGCCTTGGCGAAGAGCGACCTTCACGCGCAGCAGAACCGCTTCCGCCTCCCGACCGACGGCGTGCTGCGCCGGCTCCTCCCGATCCTGACCGACGAGGAGGTCGAGGCCGCAAACCTACTTTCCGATCAACCAATCACCCAAAGTGCGAGGTCGGCGAAGAGCGACACCGCCGCAGTGGACGGCGAGGAGCAGGGTAAGACGAGGAACAAGAAGAAACTGGGGAGGAAGCACGACGGGCTGCCCGTGCTCGTGGTGGCCGGTAACCTGACCGTGAAGCCGCTGAAGCTGTTGAGGTGGGACAGCGCCCAGGTCATGATCATCAGGGGAGATGGGTACCACCACTTCATCGACCAGTGCGGCTTCGAGGAGGACGACGTCGTCGAGATTTGGGCGTTCAGGCAGAACGTATTCCACTTCTTTGGGGTGGACATGTGCAACAAAAGCCCGATTTATATCGTCCTGGATAAGAAACACGGCGACCACTCCGGCGGCAGCCAGTAGTGTTGCGGCGGCCGGGGAACCATCGTCACGGCCTGGTCAGGAGACACATGTTTTGCTCGATTTTCCGTGGAGAGAATAAAATGAGATTTCTAGGTGCAAGGTTTAGGGTTTAGCTAGGGTTCACGTCATTGGAGTTGCAGTCCCTTCATCCCTTACAGATTTCCTATGAACTAGCAGTCGGTTTTTGCATATGGATTGTGTCGTTTCGTGCTAGTTATCTCTTTCTCATAATTGTTTGTCCGTTTGTATCTTTTTTTCAAGACCAAAGTTTGGAGTTCATTAATCAAGTGAAGTGAACACATTAAGACAGAGACCACAAACAAAACAAGACGATCACCAAAAAGCATTGAAAAATTCGCAAGTTACATCAAAACAATCTGAAGTGGCCACAAACCATATATTTTGTGTTTTGTCATGCACCCAGGTAAAAAAAACAAGTGGAACACATGCACGACCTCGACTAAGGCCTTTCACAATAGATGTATCTTAGCTCTATATCCTAGGCAATTTGCTTATGTGGCACCACAGTTAATGAAGAAAAAGAGTGATGTTGTATCTTAGTTAAGCTATACCTCTTGCACGCAACCATAGACAAAAAATTTGGCTAGTCCAATCACACACACATGCATGAGCACAAAACCATTAAATACAACTTCTCTAAGAAACCCCGTCTAAGATATTATGATGGTTGTTTCTTAAATTTTAATATCTTCTATGAAAATATGCTAAGATACACCCCACTAGAAAAGGCCTAACCTCGATGGCTTTGAATAGCCACATGAACATTCCACTAGAAGGGCTCAGAATCTGAACAAAACTCTCAAGGTGGCTATTGAACAACTACTCTGTCATCGTGCATGCTTGATGTTTTACTATAGGGTATAATTTCTCGTGTTTCATTTTTTTTGTGATGTAATTGCAGTTACACTTTTGTTGCTCGCATGCATGTTCAATTGTTGTTCTTTGTATATTGTTGGCCTTCACTAGCACCATTATTTGTACTTCACAATTTTTTATTCTACAGATGCTTGTTTGTGCGTCTTGATGCACATATCTAGTGTTTATAGTTTGTCGAGTTAATAGCATAAAACTATCACATTTCGGCCGAATGTTCGAATAACCACCACTTTACAAAAAAATCGCAAAAAACCACCACTTTTTGGCAGATTTTTTGCAATTCACGCTAAAACGGGATTAAGATCCAATTGACACCAAAACTGACAGTAGGACCCACACTTCGGGCTGACGTGGCGACGCGGGTCAACCGCGCTGACTGCTATTTTGCATGCAGGTCCTCGAGTTCCGCAAGAAAATTATACACGGGTCCCTGGCGCCTCGCAGTTTTTTTTTAAAACCTATTTATTTGAAACATTTATAACTTTTGAATACGGATTCAAATGGAAAAACTTTTAATGCGAAAAGTGCTCGAAAATGTTTGAATATTTTGAATATAAAATTGGTTCACTATTTTCAGATACCTAAAATATGCAAACAATTAAAAATGCTTCTATTAATAATGCAAACTTTAAAAATTCATAACTTTAGTTATATGACTCCGAATAATATAAATAATATATCTAAATTTATTATAAAAATCCAACCAATCCATTTATGACATCTTTCATGCATGTATTTGATCCGTTTCTTGTTGATGTTATAATCCGTTTCGCATTAAAAGTTTTTTCTAATAAATTTAGACATATTATTTATATTATTTCGAGTTATATAACAAAAGTTATGAATATTTAAAGTTTATAATGGTAGACTGTTTTGTACGTACATATATATATCACTATCAATCCGATTATAATATCAACAAGAAACGGATCTGCTACATGCATGAAGGATGTCATAAATGGATTGGTTGGATTTTTATAATAAATTTATACATATTATTAATATTATTCGGAGTCATATAACTAAAGTTATGAATTTTTAAATTTTGCATTATTAATAGAAGCATTTTTAATTGTTTGCATATTTTAGGTATCTGAAAATAGTGAACCAATTTTATATTCAAAATATTCAAACATTTCTGAGCAATTTTCATATTAAAAGTTTTTCAATTTGAATCCGTATTTAAAAGTTATGAACGTTTCAAATAAATAGGTTTTAAAAAAAACGTGAGGTTCTAAGGACCCTTAATAATTTTTTTGCGGAACTCAAGGACTTGCATGCAAAATAGTAGTCAGCGTGGTTGACCCGCGTCGCCACGTCAGCCCGACTGGTGGGTCCTACTGTCAGTTTTGGTGTCAATTGACTATTAATTCCGTTTTAGCGCGATTTGCAACAAATCTGCCGTAAAGTGGTGGTTTTTTGTAATTTTTTTGTAAATTGGTGGTTATCCGAACTTTTGGCCGAAATGTGGTAGTTTTATACTATTAACTCATAGTTTGTCATACATACAGCTCGTAACTCAATCGTGGTTGCTCCTTGGAAGCTCAAGCGACTGTCTTAAATAAAATGACAACCATCTAAAATTTCAACAATTTAAGCTTCCTTAAAAAAATTGCAAGTTCCTAAAAGAAGCTTTGCTTACCGTGAAAGTTTTTATAGCAAACAATCTTGTCGTCGTAAGCATACCAGTACCAGACCAAAAGTTAGGAAAAACTTGTTTTTTCATTTCCCTCTCTTCTCACCAAAAGTAGTTGTTGTACACTACACGTTATCGTACCAGAATAATTAATGGTCTATATTTCGAGTTCAATTGAGAATTTGAATCAATATTTATTAGGAAGAAAAATAAAATATTTTTACATTTAGATTTTTTATCGATATATATGCAAAAGATTTGTAGTTGCTACTTTATCCTTAGTGGTCACTTAAAGTACATAGTTTTTAAATTATTTTTAAAGTGATTGACTAGCTGCCTATAGTTTTTAAGCAGTTAATTTATGTAGTACTGTGAGCTGTCACATGCATGCCACTACGGGAAAAATGTTCGTTGCGTCGCCCCCGCCCTTTGCTGTATGCCAAAAAGCCTGGAACATGACAAATATTATCTTTGTTGTGTGTACAACAAGAAGAACACGGCAAAAAAAAGGTGCACGACAAACTATAGAAAAAGAACACGGCAAAGAAATAAACACGGCAATGGACAGACGAAGGCACATGACAAAGAAAATCATCACGGCAAATTCAATGAAGACACATGGCAAAGATATATTCAAGGCAAAGAAGTGGGCCCCGCGGCCTCGCAGGGTCACCCGACGGCAGGGGCTGGCGGCAGAATCTTTGCCGTGTGCCATCGCCGTCAGGTATCAGCTTTGCCGTGTGTATTCTGCTGCACACACGGCAAAGCATTTTTTCACCTTTTTCTTTTATTTAGTTAGCAAGGCTTTTATTACATATATGTTAGGTGATATTATTTTATAGGATCATGAGCACACACATATGAATAGGTTATTGTGGTCTTTATCACTACATGCACCCCCCCCTTATATGATCCGGTTTCACCGGAACAGGGAGATTCCCCCTTATACAGGTCCAGAACCTTCGCTTCTAGGTTAGAGCGCATGCATGCGAGGGAGGACTGTAACACCTTTAGAATCGGCCCTATGCAAGTTTCAGCGCTTCCCGCCAAACCCGCATAGAAACGATTCAAAGGTGCCCACCAAGCACTTGCGTGCGGGTGGAAAACAAAGTAATAACATTACACAACAGTCCTCGATGGGACCCACAGAACAGATATATATACAACACGACTCCATGAGTCAAGAATACAGATATACAGGACAAAGATCCAAATCACCTTGAAAACGATAGAGCGCCCAGCTGCGGACAAGATGCAAATGGGGCTAAGAGCCCTGAAGAATAACCAATGGCGTCCATAACCCTGCCCAGGCCAAGCCGGAAGGGTAACCCTGCTAACAACGTCGATCTCAAAACTTGCTTAAACAAAAGGGGTGCCGACAAAGGGCAAAGAAAAAAAGAGAGAGCGGTCAGTACTGAGGCCAGTACACGGCGAGGCTAGAATTCGACGGTCCTCGCCTACATAGGTATGGTGGACTGAAGCGGCAGCGCAGCATGCACTAAACAACCTATAGAGACTCGATATAACTGACGGTTATCAGAGAGGGGTAAGAAAGACTTATCCAGAACCAACCTGATACTACCACCAAACATACCCATCCTGGTATTTCCCCCTCGAGACCAAACGAGGAAGTCAACCGAGGAACTCACACAGTTGGCAGTTTTATTTATTCAGTTATCGTTGCAGCGATTACTAGTCAAGTATAGATAATCATCCTGATATAATAAGCAGTGGGCAATTTTAGTTAACCATTCCGTTGTAGTTGCGACACTTACTAGTCAAATACGATTAGCATGAGATATCCCAAACCCAGCAGTTTTTGGTACTTTTATTTAGCCATTCCGTTATAGTTGCAATACTTACTAGTCAGGTACAATGGTAGCAAGCGACAGCCCAAACAAGCAATTGTTGGCAATTTTATTTAGCCATTCCATTATAGTGAAGCTGTTTACTAGTCATTATAAAGTCAAATTTATAGCACTACTTTAGTTATAGTTGTCCATGATCGAGATAATGTGCTCCAAGTCGTCCATAACCGCGGACACGGCTTTCAGAAAGTTTTACCCTGCAGGGGTGCACAAATAGCAACACACACTCGATCAACCTCGGAAAAACCAAATCAAAACCCAACGAGGCTTTCACGACAAAGCAATCACAAGATTCAGAAATATTTCAGGGGGCCACCCCATTGAGTACACCCGCAACGGAGTTAGCTGACTTCGAGACGGACTCAAGGTTTGCGTCAATGGCTGTAAACGACTGGGAACCCGAAAATGTGACTGGGCTTGTCGATACCGCGAAAACACTCCGCTTACCTAAACAGTACAGGTGCTCCTCGCACAATCGTAAATAAAGCAGTAAAGCATGGCATAAGTACAAGATAGTAAATAAAACCTCAAACTAGTTTGTGGCCCCAAGAAATAAGAATGAACCAAGCTCTGGCTCAGGGGGGTCCCATAATCCTCCCGGATGTGGATAGCGCGAATATTCAAGGAACAGGTATCAAGTAATCGGGGTCCTACGGGACACAAGTGGACAGTTAAAAACCAAATAACATCTATTGCCCACCTGTGCCTCTGCATTTACCTACTTCGATTTTAGTTATTAAACAATAATTAAAGTTATGATCATCTCCAACATGAAACATGCGGCAATACTCCAACAATTGTGGTACTTGACGACACGCAACGGCACTTGAGCAAGCGACTACGATGCGCGGTCCAACTATCTACCAAACAACAGGTAATAGGATGTGTCCAAGGTAATATAAGGCTGCAAGGGATATCACGGGTACGAAAACTAGAGCAACGCAACACAGATAGCAATAGATCAACAGGAGGGAAATAAATACTATAAAAGTAAGATAGGTAGAAAGGGGGAGGTGCTCGCCTGGAAACATTGCCGAAGATTCATCCGAAGAACGGGGCGAAGCTCACATCAACTCAACGGCCTTATCCGCGAAGAACCAAAACACTAGAATAAACACCGGATGCACTATTTAATACTACGGCAAAAGATCGGGCATGATGCGTGTATGATGTATGACATGGCAAAGGTGCGATGCAACTAGGCCGCATTAAGCGGAACCGGGGTCCCGACAATTAGTTAGATGGTTCAAGTTATTTAGATACCCCACAATTAAATGTTGTCTTAACAAGGCAAAATATATCACCGGTTCGCTACACAAATTTAAATGAGGCCAATATAAGGCTAGATTTGCCCGCATATGGGCCCCATATTTAATTTAGGTGAATCGGCATAGTGCCCCCAAACCACACAATATGCATGCGAGTATGACAATTTAATATGCAACAAGTATATATTATTATAAAAAATAGGGGCTTAGGGTCACACATTAGGGTTCGGCGAACTTGGGAGGGGGTTCGGGGTTCGGTCTCAGGGTTCAGGGTTCGACGGGATCGGTCTTCGAAGGTCGGATACAAGATGAAGAGCTTGGCGTTCCGGGAAGAAGGACTTGGCGTTCCGCGGTGAAGTGCTTGTCGTTCCGGTGGCGATCTTGGCGTCCGGGTACTCGGTCATCGGTAGATCTTGTCATCGCTTTGGTGTTGGACACGACACATACGATGGAGATCTTGGGGTACCATCTTGATCATCGGAGGCGAACTTGGGGCTCGACACCGGGGTCTTCAGGGTTCCATGTCGGAGTACTTGGGTTCCAACTTTGACGGTTGGCGAAGGACATGAAACGGAGTCGGTTCCACGAGCTCCGGGCAGAAGATCTTGTCGTTCCAAGAAGGAGAACTCGAGCCACAAAGTAGATCTTTCGCGTCCGAGGGGGAACTTGAAGTCCGTGACGGGGTTTTCGGAATCCCTACACAGTGATAAGGAGCTTCACGAGTTGTGTCCTAGCACTGAAACAGAAGGATACCAAAACGTCTCCTCCTGCACAGAGAGGGTCATGGGCGTGTGCACGTAGGAGGTCGCGGCAGAGCGAGGTGACCGCGACGGAGGCGCAGGAGACGACGACGGGCGGCCGCAGGACCTGCTGACGGAGGCGGGGGAGGAGGGTTGCGGCCTCCGGGCGGCGGGGTCTGAGGCGCTGGAGGCTGAGGCGGCGACTGCGGCGGTGGGCTTGGCAGGGCCGAGCGGTGGAGAGAGGGTTGCAGGAGGGCCCGGCCAGAGGCAGGGCAGGTGCGGCCTCGGCGGGATCTGGCGGCGAGCGCGGGCTCGAGGCGGCCGTCGACGAGGAGAGAGGCCATGGCGGCGGCCGGACGACGGGGACGGAGGAGCTCCTGGCGGCGGCGGGCGCTCCTGGCGAGGCGGAGAGAAGGCCGACGGCGGGAGGAGGGAGACGCGGTAGCCGAGAGGGAGGCGAGGAAGAGGAGCGACGGTGAGGTCGATGGAGGACGCGGCGAGGCGGGCCTCTGGCCGGAGCAGAGCGGGGCCCGGTGTGGCGGAAGGTGGAGGCGAGGGAGGCTCCGGCGGGGCGAGCCCGAGCGGCGGGAGGAGGAGGCCCTGGGCGACGCGGCGGATCGGGGATGGGAGGTGGAGGCGGCGGCGCTGGCCAAGCAGAGAGGGAGCGGGGCGAGCGAGGCCAGAGGGAGCGTCGGGTTGGGGAGGGGGAAGGAGCAAGACGAGGAGCAGGGTCGGGGTGGGGCCAGGGGAGAGAGAGAGAGGGAGCGGGGGAGGCGGCCAGGGGGAGTGGGGCTGTGGGCCAGGTGGGCCAGCAGGTGGGGTGGCGTGTGTGCTGACGTGGGGTTTGACCAGGTGGGGAGGCTGAGGTGGCGGGCTGGGATAGGATAGGGGGAAGGGAGTGGTGAGGTGTCGCCAAGGGATTGGAGGGGGTGAGGTGGCGGAAAGGTGGGTAGAGTAGGACTGGGTAGGAAAGGATTTTGGGTAGGCTGATTTTGTACTGGGGGTGGTCGACTGGGTCGGATCGGCCCGGTTCGCCTGCCCCCTAAAAATATTTAAACATTTTATTTATTTAAACCGGGACTTTTGAAAACCGGGGGTGGACAAAACGAAATAAACCGGAGACCCAGGTTTGAGTTGACTTAAAGACGGGGTATTTAGAAAACAAAAATAGGTTTTTCCGAAAATAGTTTTATGCGAACAAATGCAAGATGATGACGATGCTCAAATGCAAGGTGACATGATGACATGAGCATGCAGTCATGATGATGCAATGCACAAAAACAACGCGATTTTCTAGTAGTGGTTTTGTGGGATGCCACAAGGACACATGCAAGCACCTATACCAACCTTGCACCACACTCACACACATATGCTAGGGACATATGCAAGTTTTCATCTGATTTCGACGTTCTCGTGGTCTTCCTCCGGCGAAACCTTGATCTGCGGGACTCAGATCGTCTACCCTCCTATACATTCTTCTGATGGGGGTAGCCCGACGTAGCTCTCTCTTGTTTTGTATTTGATTAGGTCATAGGATGATGTAAAACCATGTTGGTTCACAAGTTGGGGCACTATCATACCCGGTTTCACCGAAATAGGGAGATTCCCCCTTATACAGGTCCAGAACCTTTGCTTCTAGGTTAGAGCGCATGCATGCGAGGGGGGACACATGCAAGCACTGATACGTCGGAAACGTATCTATAATTTTTGATGCTCCATGCTTGTTTAGTATCTACTTTGCTTTCATTTGTCTACACTTTGAGGTGTTTTTATATATTTACTGGAACTAACCTATTAACAAGTTGCCACAGTGCCAGTTGCGTGTTTTCTTCTGCTTTTGGTTCTAGAAAGGCAGAAAAATCAATATTCTCGGAATTGGACGGGACAAAATCCAAAGTCAATATTTTGCCGTGGGGAACACGAATCCAGAAGACGAGACGGAGAAGCAAACCAGGGCGGCTAAACCCCCCTAGGCGTGGCCAGGGGTGGGCCCACGCCTGGGCAGGGTGTGGCCCCCTGGTCGCCTCTCGTCCTCGCCTCTTCGCCTATAAGAAGCCCCCGATGCAGAAACCCTAGGCACCCGATCAAAACTCCACGAAACCTTCTGTAGCCGCCACCACCGTCGTCCCTAGATCGAGGGGATCTGAAGTTCTTCCCGGCACCCTGTCGGAGGGGAAATCATCCCGGAGGTCTTCTCTCTGGTATGAAGCGTGAGTAGTTCCACCTTGGACTGTGGGTCCATGTAGTAGCTAGATGGTTGTAACTCCTCCTTGTGCTTTCATGTATAGATCTTATGAGCTCCGTTCATGATCAAGATCTAATCTATTTGTAATCATGCATGTTGTGTTTGCGGGAATCCGATGGATATTGAGATTACTATGTCAGATTGATTAATGGTTTTGTCTATTTGATACTATCATGTATGTGTTGTTTGTGATCTTGCATGCTCTCCGTTGTTAGTAGCTATCTTAGCCAAGTAGTTGCTAGTGACTCCAAGAGGGGGTATTTATGCTCGATAGTGGGTTCATGCCTATAGTTTCCAAGGGAAGTGACAGAAACCTCTTCGATTGTAGATGTGTTGTTGCTATTAGGGAGAAAACAACGGTCTCTTGTTCATGGAACAAGTGGATTGTTTACCTTACACACTTTGCTTAAAGCAGTTGTCTGTTTCTCGCAACTTAATACTGGAGGGGGTTCGGATGATAACCTGAAGGTGGACTTCTAGTCATAGATGCAGTTGGATGGCGGTCTATGTATATTGTTGTATTGCCCAATCGAATTTCATAGGATCTTTTTGTCTGGTATTGCATTGTTATGTCTTGCTCAGTTCCTGTCAATTGCCCTGTTGTAATTTGGTTACCCTTCATGCCATGTTGTTTATCTAAGGAGAGCACCTCTAGTGAACTATGGACCCCGGTCCAATCTTTACCATTGATACATCTTCCACTGTTACTTGTTACTTGCTGCAAACCATTCTTTTCCACACCATACATTTAATCCTTTGTTACAGCAAACCGGTGAGCTTGACAACCTCACTGATTCATTGGGGCAAAGTCTTGAGTCTGTGTTGTGCAGGTTTCCGCGTTGCTTGCAACACCTGTGTGATGTTTCCTTCCTACTACTGGTTCAATAACCTCGGTTTCTTAGTGAGAGAAAACTTGCTGCTATGCTGCTTCACACCTTGCTCTTGGGGTTCCCAACAGGCTGCACGTCAGCCATCAAGATTTTCTGGCGCCGTTGCCGGGGAGGCTAAGTACGTATTCACAATGGGAGTCCTCCACTTCCTTTCTCTTTACTTTGTTTTTAGTTTGCTTAGTTTCTTTTGCTTGGCTTTGTTTTCCTCTTTCCAAAAAACACAAAAAATTAGTTCCCGCTTTAGCTGCTGCTGTTTTTGGCTTGCCCACCTTTGCCAAAATGAACTCTGCTGAGAACACCAAGTTGTGTGACTTCACTTGCACAAACAACAATGATTTCCTTAGCACTCCTATTGATCCACCTGCTCCTGGTGCTATCTTTTATGAAATTAAGCCTGCTTTGTTGAATCTTGTGATGAGAGAGCAATTTTCTGGTGCTAGTTCTGATGATGATGCTGCCCATCTCAATAATTTTTTTGAACTTTTTGAGATGCAAAAGTATAAGGATCTAGATGGAGATATTATTAAGCTCAAGCTGTTTCCTTTCTCCTTTGAAAACAAGGTTTGATGTTAATGCTTCCTCATTTGAAAATACTTGATTCTTCTTGCTTCTTGTGCCTAACTTAAAGGTGTTAAAGAAAAGTACTTGTTGAGAGATAACCCAAGAGTTTCCTTGAGTCTTGGAAGTTATTACTTCAGTAATGACCTCTCCTTATCCTTGTGTTTGCTTTTTGTGCCAAGAATGACCTCTAATGAGAAGTAAGTAAGATTTGGGGAGTTGCTGTCCCGAAACAGATTTCTGTCCTTCACCATAAAAAAATGTGAGGAGTCTCTATAACTCGGATTGAGATGAAAATTTACGAATAAATCCCCCAGTATGTTAGCTAACTTTCGTAAGTTCATCAGTTTTTTATTTGAGCAACAGAAGGTCTTTGAAAAAATCGGTTTCTATTTGCTGGTCTGTTTTGACAGATTTCTGCCATTTTTTGCATTTGCTTCTTATTGATTCCTTTTTGAGTTCTATTTTGGGGAATTGAGCTTTTTGAAGGAGTTAATACTGTAGCTTGTGTTTTTAGTGAAAATTATTGTTGTTCCAAAGCTTTTCCTAAAGGTCTATTATCTTTTGAATACACTAATGTTGCTACTGAAGATTGTGTGAAGTTTTGTATGAAGGAAAAAATTTCATGTGTGGAGAGAAAATGATGTAATGATATGAAGAATGGACAAAATCTCAAGCTTGGGGATGCCACCCCAGTGTCACCCCAAGAAATATCTAAGAATTACAAGCGTCAAATCTTGGGGATGCCCAAGGCATCCCCTTCTTCATCAATAAAAAGTTCAGGTATGTCTAGACGCTTCGTTTTTATTGTTTCATGCACAGTTGTGTTGTTCTTGGAGCGTCTTAGTTTTCGTTTGCTTTGCTTAGTTTGCTTGAATAAAGTAGTTTGAACCCTCTTTCTCGTTGTGTTGTTTCAAATAAGTTACTTGGTGTTGGAAAGGAGTAGTAAGTTCTTGTTTGAAAGTGCAAGAGGAGCTTGCATTGACTGTGACTTAGACTTTAGCATGAAATGCTAGGTGTTGTTTTGACCATATGCTTAGTGATTATTGTTATAGCATGTCTTGTTCCAAACAATTGGGATTGCTTAGTGTGCCTAGAAGAAATTATGCGTTGTTTTAGCATGCAAAAGCATAGTATTGTGGTATTCTCTTTTGATGTTTTGTTTGGGTTGACTTGGCACATGCTCACACCATGTTATGACTATGACAAGTCACCATAGCCTCTATGATCATTTAGTCCTTGACTTGTAGTACCACTCTATGCTTTGATTAGTAATTCTTTGTTGCTCTGCATGATTATGGCCAGTATGCTCTCTTATTTGGTTGCTCCCAGTCTTTTGCTAGCCTCCACTTGTATGAGTAAGCTCTACTCATGCTTCCAACTCCCAAGAAACCAAGTTATTCCAAAGTGTCCATTATAAATTCCTATACATGGTGTGTTACATCATTCCAAGTATATTCTTGTTTTTAGCTATCTTCCAATTAAAAAGTATTTTGTTATGAGAAAACTTAGTGATTAAAGCCCTCACAAACTTGATGACACACTTTCTATTTTTTGCCCCTAATAAACTTGAACCATTGTGTCATCCATGTTGTATATGCTTGCACTTATATGTTGGAATTAGCATAACTGTGCTGTCACGGGGAACGCTTTCAACATTGCACTTGTACTTTGTACTCAGTTGATATCATTCTCTTTTGTCTATGGATGTCACCGGTGTGAAATAAAGAGGGAACTTGTAAGTCCATGGAGTTTGTATTTTTGTGTTAGAGAAACGCCTGGACCGCTAGCCTAAGCCATGCCTAATCATGGTGGAAACTTGCAGCATCACCATAGTGAGCTATCTATGAAGCATACTCAATAAAAAGCTATGCATATAATAAATAAAAAGATTGTTGAGATGCTCATTGTCTGCTTTCCTTGTCATTTTGGTTATGGGATAGCTCCTGTACCATGTGCAAGGGGTACCCCGTTTTCAGTTCTCTATGATACGCATGTACTTACAATGACAAGAACTTGCAGGTGACTGAAAGTTGAGTAGCATGAGGTGTGGCCCTCGTATTCAAGGGACTTGAGATTGCCAACTTATACTTTGTCAAGCATATACTCCATCTTTGTTCACTTTAACCTTAATCACTTCAAGATGCTTATGATAGGGGCAATGAGGGCTGAAAGCTAACAAGTACCATAATTTTTGGAAGATCTTTTTGAAACTTGAAATCCTTGCTTCCCTTTGTGAAGGGCCTTTCTTCCACCATTATTTGAGTCTCCACCTTCTACCTTTAGGCACCATTAAGAGAGCATAGTTGTCATTCTGTGTGTAGTGTCCCAAAACTTATTGATTGATGCATATTGTGATATTACTTGTTCTTGTGCTGCTTGTTTCTAGTCACCCTTGTGAACTTTGAAGGTGTCCTATGCATCTATTTGCTACTCTATGAGGGACAAGCTGAATGCCATTATGCTATGTTTTCTATATGTGAAACAAACAAACGTTTTTCAATGCATGTTATTCATGATCTTTGTTTGTAGCCTTTCATGTTGCATGCATAGTTACTATGTCTTACTGTTAGAACTCCATCTTTCATGCACATGTTTAGAGTTCTTTGTTCCCAGCTTTCAATGCTTGCAAATGGTTTGATCTTGGTTTTGATGGTGCATGTCACCTCAAAAATTATTCTTTTTATCACTTACCTACTCGAGGACGAGCAGGAGTTAAGCTTGGGGATGCTTCATACGTCGGAAACGTATCTATAATTTTTCATGCTCCATGCTTGTTTAGTATCTACTTTGCTTTGCTTTGTATACACTTTGAGGTGTTTTTATATCTTTTCTGGAACTAACCTATTAACAAGTTGCCACAGTGCCAATTGTCTGTTTTCTTCTGTTTTTGGTTCCAGAAAGGCAGAAAATAAAAATTCTCGGAATTGGACGGGACAAAAGCCAAAGTCAATATTTTACCGTGGGAGAAACGAATCCAGAAGACGAGATGGAGAAGCAAACGAGGGCGGCCAAACCCCCCTAGGCACGACCAGGGGTGGTCCCGCGCCTGGGCAGGGTGTGCCCCCCTGGTCGCCTCCCGGCCTTGCCTCTTCGCCTATAAGAAGCCCCCGATGCAGAAATCCTAGGCACCTGATCAAAACTCCACGAAACCTTTTGTAGCCACCGCCACCGTTGTCCCTAGATCGGGGGGATCCGAAGTTCTTCCCGTCACCCTGACGGAGGGGAAATCATCCCGGAGGTCTTCTCTCCGATATGAAGTGATACGTGGGAAACATATCTATAATTTTTTATGCTCATGCTTGTTTTGTATGATTTGTCTTATGTTTTGTCTACACTTTGAGGTATTTTTATACACTTTCTGGAACTAACCTATTGACAAGATTCCACAGTGCCAGTTGCCTGTTTTCTTCTGTTTTTGGTTCCAAAAAGGAAGAAAATCAATATTCTCGGAATTGGACGAGACAAAAGCCAAAGTCATTATTTTCCCGAAGCAACACGGAACCACGAAGCAGAGCCGGAGGGGGGCCACAGGGTGTCCACATCCCCCTAGGCGCGGGCAAGCCCTGGAGGCGCCCACAGGGGGTGTGGGCCCCCTGGATCCCCATCGACCTTGATTCCTGCACCTATAAGAAGCCTCTGACCCAAAAACCCTAGGGCATCTAGAATAAATCCACGAAAACCGCTGTAGCGCCGCCGCCACCGAAGGAGAGATTCGGGGGACAGAAAGTCTTTGTTCCGGCACCTTGCTGGGACGGGGAAGTGCCCCCGGAGCCATCTCCATCGCCATCTTCATCACCGTTGTTGATTCCCATGATGAGGAGGAAGTAGTTCTTCCTCGAGGCTAAGGTCTCTACCGGTAGCTATGTGTTCATCTCTCTCTCTCTATGCATGATCTTGTTGTGGTCATGAGCTTTGTAATCAACTAGATCTACCTTGCTACTCAAGTGCTTCATTAGATCTCTTATCTCCCCATGTGTGTGAAAGTGACAGCATGCATGCCATGGTGGCACTTAGGCTTGAGTCTACATAAATACTCTTTGTGCTTTAATAGATCTATGCTTTTCCCCACGTGTGTAAAAGTGATAGCAGGCATACCGTGTGTGGCACTTTGGCTAGATTGAATATTTGTTATGAGTTATATTTGGAGTTGGATGCCTCTATGAAATTGTGGTGTTTGTTGGAACCATCTAGTGCTCAAGGTGACAGTGTGGGGTTATCTAGATTGGGGAAGGCAGACTTTGAGGTGTGCTGTTATAGCCCTACCTTGGATTAGAGTGTCCAACCGGAGAGTAGTTAAGAGTAGTATCATTTATATGAGAGAGTGTTCACTAGTGAAAGTATGATCCCTAGGCCTTGTTTCTAAGCATTGGAACACCGTTTGCTACTAGATCTGTTGCATGTTTGCTTGCTTCCTTCTTGTTGCCTTTAGTATTTGCCTCACCGTCAAGCTATTTTCTGGCACCGTTACCACTTGTATTTCACCATCTCTTCGCCGAACTAGTGCACCTATATTGGGTGTGTTGGGGACACAAGAGACTTCTTGTATCTTGATTGCAGGGTTGCTTGAGAGGGAATACCTTTGACCACTTCATCCCTGAGTTCGATAAACCTTGGGTAATCCACTTAAGGGAAACTTGCTATTGTTCTACAAACCTCTACACTTGGAGGCCCAACAACTGTCTACAAGAATAGAAGTGCGTAGACATCATGAAGCGTGAGTAGTTCCACCTTGGACTATGGGTCCATGTAGTAGCTAGATGGTTGTATCTCCTCCTTGTGCTTTCATGTATAGATCTTGTGAGCTCCGTTCATGATCAAGATCTAATCTATTTGTAATCATGCATGTTTTGTTTGTGGGGATCCGATGGATATTGAGATTACTATGTCAGATTTATTAAAGGTTTTGTCTATTTGATACTATCATGTCTGTGTTGTTTGTGATCTTGCATGCTCTTCGTTGTTTGTAGCTATCTTGGCCAAGTAGTTGCTAGTGACTCCAAGAGGGGGTATTTATGCTCGATAGTGGGTTCATGCCTCTAGTTTCCAAGGAAAGTGACAAAAATCTCTTCGGTTGTAGATGTGTTGTTGCTACTAGGGAGAAAACAACGGTCTCTTGTTCATGGAACAAGTGGATTGTTTACCTTACACACTTTGCTTAAAGCAGTTGTCTGTTGCTTACAACTTAATACTGGAGGGGGTTCGGATGATAACCTGAAGGTGGACTTCTAGTCATAGATGTAGTTGGATGGCGGTCTATGTATATTGTTGTATTGCCCAATCGAATCTCATAGGATCTTTTTGTCTGGTATTGCATTGTTATGCCTTGCTCAGTTCCTGTCAATTCCCCCGCTTTAATTTGTTTACCCTTCATGCCATGTTGTTTATCTAAGGAGAGCACCTCTAGTGAACTATGGACCCCGGTCCAATCTTTACCATTGATATACCTTCCACTATTACTTGTTAGTTGTTGCAAGCCATTACCTTCCACACCATATGTTTAATCCTTTGTTACAGCAAACCGGTGAGCTTGACAACCTCACTGATTCGTTGGGGAAAAGTCTTGAGTTTGTGTTGTGCAGGTTTCCGCGTTGCTTGCAACACCTGTGTGACGTTTCCTTCCTCCTACTGGTTCGATAACCTCGGTTTCTTACTGAGGGAAAACTTGCTGCTGTGCTGCTTCACACCTTGCTCTTGGGGTTCCCAACAGGCTGCACGTCAGCCATCAAGCACCTATACCAAACTTGCACCACACTCACACACATGTGCTAGGGACACATGCAAGTTTTCATCTGATTCCAACGTTCTCGTGGTCTTCCTCCGGCGAAACCCTGATCTGCGGGACTCGGATCGTCTACACCCCTAGACATTCTTCTGATGGGGGTAGCCCGGCGTAGCTCCCTCTTGTTTTGTGTTTGATTAGGTAATAGGATGATGTAAAACCATGTCGGTTCACAAGTTGGGGCACTATCCTACCCAGTTTCATCGGAATAGGGAGATTCCCCCTTATACAGGTCTAGAACCTTCGCTTCTAGGTTAAAGCGCATGCATGCAAGGGGGACACATGCAAGCACTTATACCAACCTTGCACCACACTCACACATATGCTAGGGACACATGCAAGTTTTCATCTAATTCCGACTTTCCCGTGGTCTTCCTCCGGCGAAACCCTGATCTGCGGGGCTCGGATCGTCTACCCCATAGACATTCTTCTGATGGGGGTAGCCTGGCGTAGCTCTCTCTTGTTTTGTGTTTGATTAGGTCATAGGATGATGTAAAACCATGTTGGTTCACAAGTTGGGGCACTATCCTACCCGGTTTCACCGGAAGGGGGATTTTCCCCCTTATACAAGTCCACAACCTTCGCTTCTAGGTTAGAGCGCATGCTTGAGAGGGGGGACACATGCAAGCACCCGGAGACTAGTAGTTTTTGTATGTTCCAACATAGCACCACACTTTCATGCATGTGCTAGGGCACATGCGTGTAGGTCCTTGAGGTAGTCAAAATTGAGAACAATCTAAAGGATGTCAAACAACAAATTTCAGACTTTGTCGTGAAATCCTCTCATCTTGGTCTTTTGATTGACCCAAAGAGTGACCTTTCTGTTTCAAAAGTAGTCTAACAGCTTGCTTGGTTTTGTTGGTCAGCAGCTCTACCGTGAGGGGAAATTCTACTCTTGCCGATTGGTTGAGGATTGTTTCTCAAAGTTTGTGACTAGGCACCCACCTAATGGAAATGAAGTTCAGCATCCTCCAGAAGCTTATGGTCTAGTGCAAAGTTCATATTTCCATGGTCTCAATCCTTATGAAGAGCTGGTACATGCTATATCTACAACAGAAACTATCGTCCGCTCCTCAAGAGGGTTGACAGAACTAGGAACTCTGCTCAAGAGTCTAATGGCCATCTTGCGAGATGTAGTTATATGCTATGATGGAATTGTATAATTCAATCTTTGCAACTTAAGTATAGATAAGATGATCTCACAGATTTTCCAAGTGCTATAACTCCTGGAGAACCAGTGGTCTACCCCTATAGCTTTCTCCATACGAGGGTAGCCCATCAGACTTTTCTTTTTCTTTTGGTTTTGTTTAGGACATATGTACATGGAAAGCAAATGTTGGGTCAACTTTGCCATAAAATAGCCTTTGGTTGCCCTGTGGCGAAAGTTTCCACGTATATATCCAGGATTTTACTAAGTATTAACACATGTCTACAAAGGGTGTCACACTTGGGACTTACACATGAGACCTACCAACCTTGCACCACACTCACACACATATGCTAGGGACACATGCAAGTTTTTATCTGATTCCGACGTTCTCGTGGTCTTCCTCCGGCGAAACCCTGATCTGCGGGCCTCGAATCGTCTACTCTCCTATACATTCTTCTGATGGGGTAGCCCGGCGTAGCTCTCTCTTGTTTTGTGTTTGATTAGGCCATAGGATGATGTAAAACCATGTTGGTTCACAAGTTGGGGCACTATCCTACCCGGTTTCACCGGAACGGAGAGATTCCCCCTTATACAGGTCCAGAACCTTCGCGATCCTACCCGTGTTCCGAGCGCAAAGACACACGGCAAAGGTGTAACTACCTCGGTGAATTACGCTCCTAGATACAAGCCTGGATGAGCGGAAATGGTTGAAATAGTACGGTGGGGCCAAATGCCACTCACAGGTAGACCTTTCGGCCGTCCCAACCATTTCCAATCATCGGGACAAGTACGGGCGACGTAATCGGCAGGCGAAGGGATCAACTACATACACAAATGAGTATGTATGCAAGCCACCATACAATAGTACATCAGAGCCATTCCATCTAAAAAGAAAGGAAATATAGCAACGCCATACGGCAAGATTCAAATGTCCTAGATAGATATAATAGTTTAGGATATCTCCTCATACAACACACATCAGAGTATCAGGCAGAAGCGGCAAACCAGATCCGAGTACGGATAAGAAGCAAATCGGCATAAGATGCCCCATAAATAAGCACATCCCGCCCACAGATCTCACGGATCCCCGTTCCCGGAATCTCTACACCGAATGATCGTTGCCCACATCATCAGCCTCCTCCACCCAGTATCCATCTTGGGAATGTACCTGTTCATCTGAATCAAATAATTTATCGTGTGAGACCCTAGGGGTACTCAGCAAGTCTTTATGCCTCTAAAGGGGACACAACCTGGGGTGACGCAATTGCAGCAAAAGATAAACCCTAACAGTTCTATAGATACTTGCTAACCATCCGCCTAACCAAAAATAGACGGATGTCCGTGAATTAATGACAACAGTTATAACAGTAATATCCACAGATCCATCCTCCTCCTCGCTTACCAACGAGGAAGCGGACGAACAACCCCCCATCCGTTGGCAGTCTTATTAACCATTCCATGAGTGTTGCACTATTTACTAGTCAGTTATTTAGTCAAGTTAAAAGCGGTACTTTAGTTATGCTTGTCTATGGTCGAGAAACTGTGCTCCAAGTCGTCCATAACCGCGGACACGGCTTTCAGAAAGTTTTACCCTGCGGGGGTGCACAAATAGCAACACACACTCGATCAACCTCGGAAAAACCAAATCAAAACCCAACGAGGCCTTCACGACAAAGCAATCACAGGATTCAGAAATATTTCAGGGGGCCACCCCATTGAGTACACCCGCAACGAAGTTAGCTGACTCCAAGACGGACTCAAGGTTTGCGACAATGGCTGTAAACGACCGGGAACCCGAAAGTGTGACTGGGCTTGTCGATACCGCGAAAACACTCCGCTTACCTAAACAGTACAGTGTGCTCCTCGCACAATCTTAATAAAGCAGTAAAGCATGGCATAAGTACAGGATAGTAACAAAACCTCAAACTAGTTTGTGGCCCCAAGAAGTAAGACTGAATCAAGCTCTGGCTCAGGGGGGTCCCATAAGCCTCTCGGATGTGGATAGCGCGAATATTCGAGGAACAGGTTTCAAGTACTCGGGGTCCTACGGGACACAAGTGAGCAGGAAAAACCAAATAGCAGATATTGCCTACCGGTGCCACTTTCATTAGTTATCCCATTACTACTCAGGTTAAGTTGTTTAGGTACCTCGTTATCCATCAGACTCTCACATACCCTACACATGCTGTTCTACGACTCGCATGGCTCAAACAACTCCTGTAGTAATGGCTCATGGGATGGAGGAACAAGCTTGGTGGGGTTTAAAAGTAAAGGCTATGCAATACTTGGGATTCAGTTTAATGCAATCGCGACTCAATGATGCAAGAGTAAGATAGAGGCAATAGGTACTGTATGTATGCAAGCAGGTGGTAGTGCTTGTCTGGCAACTCAGTTGAAGCGAGAGACGGATCTGGGTAGTGCTCCTGGTTCTCTTGATATATCCCCTGCTCAGTGTCTATTCGAAGAAGAACCAAACAAACAAGGGCCAACATAAATAAAGTGCACAAGCATAGGAATAAAATGCGTCAAGCAATCAATCATGCCATGATTAATGATGCACAAGTTGCATGGCAATAATGTAGCATGGCATGGGTGAGGTGTAGAATACAAGAAATAACATTTTTATTGAGTTTTGGTCACATTTTATTGTCATATTAGTTGCTGTATACTATATATTTATATGATGCATGCTGCAATTGAAGTCATGGATAGCATAAACAGAAAGGTCTCGTCGAGCTGATCATTTTAGACATATCATTTGTCAAATTTGGAGTTATAGAACTAAAGTTATTAATTAATTAAGGTCCAGGGGCATTTTGATGTAATTTCAATCAACTTGAAATTTAAAGTGTCCAAAATATATTTTGGATGGCATATTTGAATTCCTCACATTTTTCTGATTTGAAAACATATATTATTTGTATTATTTGGAATTATGAATTTAAATTTATTTTATAGTCAAAATTATTAAATAGGGTCAAAGTCAAAGGTTGACTAACTAAATTAATTCTGAAATTATTTGATTAAAGATTTGAATTAACATTCAAAAACAAAACATTTTTCATATAAGGTTTGAATTCAAATTCGAAATATTTAAATAGTTATGAATTTATTTGATATAAATCATTTACTGAAATTTTAATTGATTTAAGAATTAGCTGAGGACTTTTCTTACTCGGGCTAGAGTTACCCAAAGTCACTGACCAGTGGGGTCACAGGCGGCGCGGCCCACTGCGCGAGTGGACGCCACGGGGGCGTGCCACGTGGGCATCATCGGGACCGCGGGTTGAGGGGATGGCTGGGGGGCTTTGTGTAAAACATCAGAGAGGCTGACGGGTGGGGTCCGGTGGGACTGCGGGTTGAGGTCAAGAAACCTAGGGGCCTAAATAGAAAAGCGACTAGGAGGGTTGGTTTAGACTGACGAATCTGAAGACGATTTTGAAACAAACTGCTAGCTGACCCGAGTTTTCAAACGAATATGGCGAGCAAAAGGATGCGAACTTCGCAAAACCGTAAAAACCAAAAATGAAGAGGGATAGACAGGCTACAAGTTTCGTGTTTGGAGCTTTGCCATCGGAGAACTACAGCGGACGGGGCAAGGAGCTGAACATAGGGGAAGAACTGCAGGCACAGTTCACTGAATTTCTGACGGATGTCCTACGAGATTGCATCGATTTCGGAGGATGATTCCGAGAGATCTAATGCTCCGTTTCAAGCGTCGTTTGATCCTACAGGAAGCTGGGAGTTCCCTCTACGCGTGAGTAGGAGATTCGGCGCCGGAGTCGACCTATAGGGATCGCGAGCACACTAGGAACAGAGGGAGAGAGATGAGATGGAGGATGATCCACTCAAGAATTCAAATAAAACTCAAAGAGGACAAAGGATGGTTATGGTTGCATGGCCCATGCAAGGGTATTAAACGCCATGTCTTAATCTTATGAAAACAAAATAATGAGCATGGCATTATTCCTATGCATCCCCAAATGTGGAGTAAAGTCCAAGCAAAAGAATTTGAATTAGATCCATCCTATCTCCCATGAGCTAGATAAAATTCAAAAGAAAATAGAATACAAGGTCATGGATAATGGAATGGTGGAATTATAATGTGGTGAAAGAAAGGGTGGTGAAATGGAATAAAAGATATGCCCCCAACTCAACTTGGGCATTTAACACTATATCAAGAACATAATACAATATCAAGAGGCAAATATAAATAATAATGCATATGAGATAAGAAACAAAACTCAAGGGTTTTTGTATGATGCTCAAATGCAAGGTGGCATGATGACATGAGCATGATAACATGATGATGCAACAATTATTTGTAGGAAGTGGCCATTATATTACTAGATCAAGTAGCATTACAAATGTTAGACAATTGGGATGCTACAACTCTCCCCCACTAAACAGGAATCTCGCCCCGAGATTCTAGGAAGAAGAAGAAGACACAAAGAGGGTAGGATAGTTGGCACGGAGTTCATCTTCACGCTCCCAAGTGGCTTCATCAACGGAATGGTGCGACCACTGCACCTTGCAGAACTTGATGGACTTGTTGCGAGTCCTTCTTTCTGCGGTCCCAAGGATTTTGGTGGGGTGTTCTTGATAAGACAGGTCTTCTTGGAGATCGATAAGCTCATGATCCACGGTCCTGTCGGGATCTTTGAAGCACTTCTTGAGTTGAGAGATATGGAAAACATCATGGACTTTGAGTTTTTCCGGGAGCTCAAGAGCATAAGCAACTTCTCCTCTTCTACCACGAATTTTGAAAGGACCGATGTATCTAGGAGCCAGCTTCCCTTTGATACCAAAGCGGTGTGTGCCTCTCATGGGAGTGACACGAAGGTAAACGAGATCACCAGGGGCATACACCATGTCCGTGTGCTTCCTGTCATAATTTCTCTTCTGGCGACTTTGAGCAATCTTCAGATTTTCAAGAATGATGTGCACCTTCTCCTCTGCTTGAGTTACAATGTCAGGGCCAAACCATATTCTTTCTCCTGCACCTGACCAACCAATCGGAGTTCTGCACTTGCGACCATAGAGAGCCTCAAATGGTGCCATCTTCAGACTTTTCTGGAAGCTGTTGTTGTAAGAGAATTCAGCATAAGGAAGACATTCCTCCCACTTCATGCCAAAAGAGATGACGCAAGCACGAAGCATATCCTCCAGAATCTGATTGATCCTTTCAACTTGTCCTTGCGACTGAGGGTGGTAGGCTGTGCTGAAGTTCAACTTTGTTCCCAAAGCATTTTGGAAACTTTCCCAGAATTTGGAAGTGAAGATGCTCCCACGGTCTGAACTGATCTCAAGCGGAACCCCATACAGAGAGACAATTCTGTTGATATAGAGCTCAGCCAACTGAATTCCAGAAATTGTTTCCTTGACGGGGAAGAAATGAGCCACTTTAGAGAGCCTGTCAATGACAACAAAGATTGCATTGTTGCCCTTCTGCGACCTTGGAAAACCAGTGAAGAAATCCATCTCTACTTTCTCCCATTTCCATTCCGAGGGTTTCAATGGCTGTAGAAGACCGAAAGGTTTCTGATGGACAGCTTTCACTCTGCGGCAGACATCACACTCCGAGACATACTTGGCACAATATCGTTTTAGACCCGGCCACCAATATTGTGTTTTCAAGTCCATGTACATCTTTGTGCTGCCAGGGTGGATAGATAGAACAGAATCGTGCGCCTCCTTGAGAACTTGCTCTCTCAAACCCGGGTAGTTCGGAACAAACATCCGGTGTTCAAAGAAAAGCGTGCCTTGATCATCGACGTGGAAGGACTCATACTTCGGAAGCTCAAGTTTGGAGATGATCTTTCTGGTGTGCGGATCACCACGCTGACGATAGCGAATCTTTTCTTCCAAGAGAGGAGTAGCCAGAAGGTTCAGGAGGTGCCCTTGTTCCACAATTTCCAGGTTGAGCTGACGGAATTCCTCGCACAAGAGAGGCTGATGGTCTTCCATCATGAGGTTGTTGACATAAGCTTTGCGGCTGAGAGCATCGGCCATGACATTAGCTTTGCCCGGTGTGTAGTTGATGGTCAAATCAAAATCATTGATTGCTTCAATCCATCTCCTCTGCCGAAGGTTGAGATCAGGCTGAGAGAAGATATACTTCAAACTCTTGTGGTCAGAAAAGATCTCACAATGGTTGCCAAGCAAGTAGTGCCTCCATAGCTTCAAAGCAAAGACAACTGCTGCGAGCTCGAGGTCATGTGTGGGATAGTTGATCTCATGCGTCTTCAACTGTCGAGAGGCATAAGCAACCACTTGTTTTTCTTGCATAAGGACCGCACCCAATCCTTGCAAAGAGGCGTCACAGAATATCTGTAAAGGCTTAGATGTGTCCGGAGGAACCAAGACTGGTGTGGAAGTGAGCTTCTCTTTGAGTGTCTCAAAGCTTGCTTGACATGCAGGAGTCCAAAGGTATTTCTTGCCTTTCTTGAGTAGATCGGTAAGAGGCTTCGCTATCTTCGAAAAGTTCTGAACGAAGCGACGGCAATAACTAGCCAAACCAAGGAAACTCCGCACTTCTTTGACATTAACAGGGGGAAGCCATTCAACAATTGTCTTCACAGTTTCCGGGTTGACTGCAATGCCCTTGGCAGAGATGACGTGACCAAGATAGGTTACTTGAGGCAGCCAAAACTCACACTTGGAGAACTTTGCATACAAGCGGTTCTCGCGAAGCTTGTTTAGGACACAACGAAGGTGTTCTTCATGCTCTTCCTTTGACTTAGAATAGACTAGGATGTCATCCAGATAGACCACAACGAACTTATCAAGGTACTCCATGTAAACCGAGTTCATAAGCCTCGAGAAGGTAGCAGGTGCGTTGGTGAGACCGAAAGACATGACCGTGTACTCATACAGGCCATAGCGGGTGGTGAAAGCTGTTTTAGGCACATCTTCCTTGCGAATCTTGATTTGGTGATAACCACTCCTCAAGTCAAGCTTAGAGAATACCACAGCTCCAGCTAGCTGATCGAAGAGATCATTAATCCGCGGAAGGGGATATTTATTCTTGATGGTTTTAGCATTGAGAGCCCGATAGTCAACACAAAGTCTATCAGTCCTGTCACGCTTCTTCACAAAGATTGTTGGGCTACCCCAAGAAGAAGTACTGTGTTGAATGAAACCCAACTTCTCTTGTTCATCAAGCTATCGTTTGAGTTCAGCCAACTCAGCAGGACCCATTTTATAAGGCCGCTTGGAGATAGGAGCCGTTCCAGGTTCAAGCTCAATTACAAACTCAACCTCACGATCCGGAGGCATACCCGGCAACTCTTCAGGAAAGACATCTGGGAACTCACAGACCACCGGAACACTCTGAATAGCTTCCATAGCATCATCATTCAGAGCTGCCAAAGAGAAAAGCTGTATAGCAGGAGTCATACTTGGAGAATAGACTATATGGCCTTCAGGAATCTTCAGAGAAACCGAGCGTTCAGCACAATCAATCACAGCTGCATTTGCTGTCAACCAATCCATGCCCAAGATGACATCAATGTCAGAACTGCCCAGAACTATTAAGGATGCCGAGAACGAAGAGCCACCAATCTCAATTTGATTGCCATGGCTGATTTTAGAAGCTGCCATTGTTGCTCCAGGAGAAAGAACCATTAACCGCTTGAGAAGAGGATCCGACGCTAACCCATTCTCACTTGCAAACTTGATCGAAACAAAAGAATGCGATGCACCAGAATCAAACAAAACTCGTGCAGGAACTGAGTTAACGGGAAGCATACCCATCACAACTCCAGGTGCATGCTCAGCTTGAGCGGCGTTGACACAGTTGGCACGAGCAATAGTAGACCCGGGCTTGGTGTTGATGTTGAGAGCCCGAGGTGGTGGTGCACGAACCAAAGGAGAGCTTGCCGCAGATCTTGGAGGGGGTGGAGGAAGAGCTTTGTTTTTCAACGGACAGTTCCAGCTTTGATGCCCAGAGTCTCCACACATGTAACAAGCACCAGGTGGACGTGGAGCAACGTAGCCAGGGACTCCGCCAGGCGCTCCAGGGTAGTAGTGGTTGTAGCCCCTGGGAGCAGCAGTGATGGAGTTTGGTGGCCTTGCCGCGAAGCTTGAAGGTCTTGGTGAAGCCGGGAGCGACGGTGGGGTGTTAGGAACCCAGACACGACGCTTAGAAGGAGCTGACATAGCTGAAGAGCTTGGTGCATCACGGTTGTGTTTCTTTGACTCCTCAAACACTTGCCTACTTGCTTCCTCCTGCAGAGCTGTATGCTGAAGTTCCAGGAAAGACGCCGGCCTTGCATGTGTGATTGCATATTTAATCGATGCATTGAGCCCTTGACGGAACCTCTTTTGCTTCTTCTTGTCATCGGAGATCTCATCGCCACCATAACGAGAAAGATTCATGAAGTTCCTGATGTAGGTGTTAACATTATCATTTCCCTGCTTGAGGTTGAGAAAAGCTTCCTTCATCCTCTCCATGACAATTTCTGACAGATACTGCTCTTTGAATGCTCCAGTGAACCGTTCCCAAGTAGGCTGAAAACCAGTGCAGTTTGCCTTCAGGTAATTCTCCCACCAGAGAGCTGCATCTCCCTTCAGAAGGTGAGTAGCACACTTTACCCATTCTTGCTCAGGAACATCAGCAGTCTCGAGTAGCCTTGACATCTCACGCAACCAATCGTCCGCATCCAGTGGTCGATCAGAAACATCAAATTGGCGAGGGTTGAACTTCAGGAAGCTTTTGATGTCTCCTCGCTTGGGAGGTGGAGGTAGTGGAGCAAACTCATTCCTCCGAACACTTTCCTCAAAGCGCTGCTGGTTCTGTTGCATTGCTGCCAAGGCATTGGCGATGTTTGACAACGCGGAGCCCAGTTCAGGTGGTATGTCCTCATCAGAACGGCGTGGTGGAGCCATCCTGTGATTGATATAAAACACAAGTCAGTACTATAATGGAGAATAATAATAATCCAAAATAGTACCAAGATGGAATTAACCAAGATTAAAGGATACAATTTACTAAGATGATATTAAAATATCAACAAAGTTCAAAGCACCTAGAAGATATTAAGCATATCGCACACGACTGAAAAGGAGTGTGGTACACAAATATATCAAAGAATTTTTTTTCCACAAATTTCGGCATTAAAATACCAATAGATGCGCAAAATTACTTAACGAATCAAGATTAGTGACTCTACCAATTCAATATACAAAAGCGAATGATAAGAGTAGTGGTATGGTCGCGACTCCATCCCGCACTCAAATCATTACTCCGCACATGAATAAGTGGAACACATATCCTAACCCCTTCTTCTCACGTTGAACCTAAAGATTAGTAACTACGGAAATGAACACCCCAAACAAGATAACGTCGGATAACAAAGAGTAAGACAGATCGCGTCGGTATACAACGAATCAGATAGATCGCGTCGGATTGCAAAGCCTGTCGGTATGGAAAGTACCAACAGTTGATAACCAAAAGGCCGATTAGATAACAACTTGGATGCAACAGATAGACAATGAATTACACACACACAAACACAAACACACAACCTATGGTACTACGGAAACCCAGAACACGTGAATCCTAGTTTGAACTTTTAAGAAGAGGATTGAAAACGTTACACTTCCTTACCAGAAAAGGGTGGGTGCGTGGGTGAGAAGAAAAGTGGAAGCAGTCCTACTCTCGCGTTTTGTTTTTCCCTAGTATACATAACTACCAAAAATATTTGCTAGACTGACAACGACCATTTGGCTGAGACCCTGAAGGGCGGGATGGCTCTGATACCAATTGTAACTACCTCGGTGAATTACGCTCCTAGATACAAGCCTGGATGAGCGGAAATGGTTGAAATAGTACGGTGGAGCCAAATGCCACTCACAGGTAGACCTTTCGGCCGTCCCAACCATTTCCAATCATCGGGACAAGTACGGGCGGCGTAATCGGCAGGCGAAGGGATCAACTACATACACAAATGAGTATGTATGCAAGCCACCATACAATAGTACATCAGAGCCATTCCATCTAAAAAGAAAGGAAATATAGCAACGCCATACGGCAAGATTCAAATGTCCTAGATAGATATAATAGTTTAGGATATCTCCTCATACAACACACATCAGAGTATCAGGCAGAAGCGGCAAACCAGATCCGAGTACGGATAAGAAGCAAATCGGCATAAGATGCCCCATAAATAAGCACATCCCGCCCACAGATCTCACGGATCCCCGTTCCCGGAATCTCTACACCGAATGATCGTTGCCCACATCATCAGCCTCCTCCACCCAGTATCCATCTTGGGAATGTACCTGTTCATCTGAATCAAATAATTTATCGTGTGAGACCCTAGGGGTACTCAGCAAGTCTTTATGCCTCTAAAGGGGACACAACCTGGGGTGACGCAATTGCAGCAAAAGATAAACCCTAACAGTTCTATAGATACTCGCTAACCATCCGCCTAACCAAAAATAGACGGATGTCCGTGAACTAATGACAACAGTTATAACAGTAATATCCACAGATCCATCCTCCTCCTCGCTTACCAACGAGGAAGCGGACGAACAACCCCCCATCCGTTGGCAGTCTTATTAACCATTCCATGAGTGTTGCACTATTTACTAGTCAGTTATTTAGTCAAGTTAAAAGCGGTACTTTAGTTATGCTTGTCTATGGTCGATAAACTGTGCTCCAAGTCGTCCATAACCGTGGACACGGCTTTCAGAAAGTTTTACCCTGCGGGGGTGCACAAATAGCAACACACACTCGATCAACCTCGGAAAAACCAAATCAAAACCCAACGAGGCCTTCACGACAAAGCAATCACAGGATTCAGAAATATTTCAGGGGGCCACCCCATTGAGTACACCCGCAACAAAGTTAGCTGACTCCAAGACGGACTCAAGGTTTGCAACAATGGCTGTAAACGACCGGGAACCCGAAAGTGTGACTGGGCTTGTCGATACCGCGAAAACACTCCGCTTACCTAAACAGTACAGTGTGCTCCTCGCACAATCTTAATAAAGCAGTAAAGCATGGCATAAGTACAGGATAGTAACAAAACCTCAAACTAGTTTGTGGCCCCAAGAAGTAAGACTGAATCAAGCTCTGGCTCAGGGGGGTCCCATAAGCCTCCCGGATGTGGATAGCGCGAATATTCGAGGAACAGGTTTCAAGTACTCGGGGTCCTACGGGACACAAGTGAGCAGGAAAAACCAAATAGCAGATATTGCCCA
Source organism: Avena sativa (assembly GCA_916181665.1). NCBI lineage: Eukaryota > Viridiplantae > Streptophyta > Magnoliopsida > Poales > Poaceae > Avena > Avena sativa. Next base: position 381,188,488 of record OV702281.1, on the reverse strand, counting down.
CCGGTGCCACTTTCATTAGTTATCCCATTACTACTCAGGTTAAGTTGTTTAGGTACCTCGTTATCCATCAGACTCTCACATACCCTACACATGCTGTTCTACGACTCGCATGGCTCAAACAACTCCTGTAGTAATGGCTCATGGGATGGAGGAACAAGCTTGGTGGGGTTTAAAAGTAAAGGCTATGCAATACTTGGGATTCAGTTTAATGCAATCGCGACTCAATGATGCAAGAGTAAGATAGAGGAAATAGGTACTGTATGTATGTAAGCAGGTGGTAGTGCTTGCCTGGCAACTCAGTTGAAGCGAGAGACGGATCTGGGTAGTGCTCCTGGTTCTCTTGATATATCCCCTGCTCAGTGTCTATTCGAAGAAGAACCAAACAAACAAGGGCCAACATAAATAAAGTGCACAAGCATAGGAATAAAATGCGTCAAGCAATCAATCATGCCATGATTAATGATGCACAAGTTGCATGGCAATAATGTAGCATGGCATGGGTGAGGTGTAGAATACAAGAAATAACATTTTTATTGAGTTTTGGTCACATTTTATTGTCATATTAGTTGCTGTATACTATATATTTATATGATGCATGCTGAAATTGAAGTCATGGATAGCATAAACATAAAGGTCTCGTCGAGCTGATCATTTTAGACATATCATTTGTCAAATTTGGAGTTATATAACTAAAGTTATTAATTAATTAAGGTCCAGGGGCATTTTGATGTAATTTCAATCAAAACTTGAAATTTAAAGTGTCCAAAATATATTTTGGATGGCATATTTGAATTCCTCACATTTTTCTGATTTGAAAACATATATTATTTGTATTATTTGGAATTATGAATTTAAATTTATTTTATAGTCAAAATTATTAAATAGGGTCAAAGTCAAAGGTTGACTAACTAAATTAATTCTGAAATTATTTGATTAAAGATTTGAATTAACATTCAAAAACAAAACATTTTTCATATAAGGTTTGAATTCAAATTCGAAATATTTAAATAGTTATGAATTTATTTGATATAAATCATTTACTGAAATTTTAATTGATTTAAGAATTAGCTGAGGACTTTTCTTACTCGGGCTAGAGTTACCCAAAGTCACTGACCAGTGGGGTCACAGGCGGCGCGGCCCACTGCGCGAGTGGACGCCACGGGGGCGTGCCACGTGGGCATCATCGGGACCGCGGGTTGAGGGGGATGGTTAGCTGGGGGGCTTTGTGTAAAACATCAGAGAGGCTGACGGGTGGGGTCCGGTGGGACTGCGGGTTGAGGTCAAGAAACCTAGGGGCCTAAATAGAAAAGCGACTAGGAGGGTTGGTTTAGACTGACGAATCTGAAGACGATTTTGAAACAAACTGCTAGCTGACCCGAGTTTTCGAACGAATATGGCGAGCAAAAGGATGCGAACTTCACAAAACCGTAAAAACCAAAAATGAAGAGGGATAGACAGGCTACAAGTTTCGTGTTTGGAGCTTTGCCATCGGAGAACTACAGCGGACGGGGCAAGGAGCTGAACATAGGGGAAGAACTGCAGGCACAGTTCACTGAATTTCTGACGGATGTCCTACGAGATTGCATCGATTTCGGAGGATGATTCCGAGAGATCTAATGCTCCGTTTCAAGCGTCGTTTGATCCTACAGGAAGCTGGGAGTTCCCTCTACGCGTGAGTAGGAGATTCGGCGCCGGAGTCGACCTATAGGGATCGCGAGCACACTAGGAACAGAGGGAGAGAGATGAGATGGAGGATGCTCCACTCAAGAATTCAAATAAAACTCAAAGAGGACAAAGGATGGTTATGGTTGCATGGCCCATGCAAGGGTATTAAACGCCATGTCTTAATCTTGTGAAAACAAAATAATGAGCATGGCATTATTCCTATGCATCCCCAAATGTGGAGTAAAGGCCAAGCAAAAGAATTTGAATTAGATCCATCATATCTCCCATGAGCTAGATAAAATTCAAAAGAAAATAGAATACAATCTCATGGATAATGGAATGGTGGAATTATAATGTGGTGAAAGAAAGGGTGGTGAAGTGGAATAAAAGATATGCCCCAACTCAACTTGGGCATTTAACACTATATCAAGAACCAAATACAATATTAAGAGGCAAATATAAATAATAATGCATATGAGATAAGAAACAAAACTCAAGGGTTTTTGTATGATGCTCAAATGCAAGGTGGCATGATGACATGAGCATGATAACATGATGATGCAACAATTATTTGTAGGAAGTGGCCATTATATTACTAGATCAAGTAGCATTACAAATCTTAGACAATTGGGATGCTACAAAAGGGCCTTTGTCGTGGCGATCGTTGCCGTGTGTATACATACGGCAAAGCCTTTGCCGTGTTCCGGGGTGCCTTTGCCGTGTGGGAACAACCACACGACAAAGAACCTCTCTCCCCTAGTGTGCAATTTACCCTCTCTAGTACATAATGGCCCATTACATACGATGGAAAACGGGTCTCAGAGACGGTTTCCAAACATTCTACATAGAAGTGTGTGGGATGCGATTTTGATCGCATACCAATTTTTCTGATCGTGTGCGATGGGTCGTGGCTGGACTATACAACATGGTGCTTCAACTTTTCAAGTGGAAGATACAAGATGAATCGATACTAAGCACTGCTAATAAAATCAATGAAATAAGTTCAACAGATTTCCACTAGGATTCTGAACTATGTTAATACTAAGCAAAACAAAATCGATGCCATTATGTCATAGAAGATCATGCATTATTACAGAAAACTGAAATAGGAAATTACATGTAATGTAACATTATACCATGCATGCACAGTTAGCGCATCAAGAAAATTAAACTCTTGCAAAATATCTTAGAAGTCGGAGGATGGAATAATCTTTATTCATGGAAGTACTTTGAACTAAGGTACCTAATAACAGGTTATCCATCATGAACACATCCATAGGTTGTGGCATGTCAAAGAAAGGGTGGTATCTGGAGCTTGCTCGACAACCATCCATGGCACCAAATTTTTCTTTTGATACACTGTAGAAAGTTTTGCTATTGAATAGTCTGCATTAATAAATGTATACTTAGTGCAGAATGTAGAATCCTTAAGGCTTTCTATCCATATAATATTTCATTTCTCATCAGTGAGAATCATAAGTAAATTCCCCAAATGAGTATAGCATCCGGATAGATCAAAAGGAGGACCTGGCCACGATGAATTGGTCTCGGCGTATGCACATAAACCTTCATATAGATCATTCCCAGGGTTTTCAACATCACCTGAATCCACACTCCTACATATAAAATGAATAGAAAATAAGGTCCTTAATAAAATTACCTAAGCCATAAATGCCAAGGCTATATACTAGCTAAGGCCATCCCTTGAGTGACTCATATACCTCGAATAGCTACTTTGCCTACAAGACAGTGGAGAATATGAGGAGGGCTCACGTTTCCTCTAATTTCAACCAATCAATAATCATAATTAATACCTTAACTTCAGAAAGGAAGTGTGGAAATACTAATGCTTACCTCGATCCTCTCGAGTACGACATCTAAATGACAGTCCAAATATATATTAGTTTCCTTACCAATAATTTAAAGTTTCCATATAAGTTGTGTAGTAAAATATGATTTCCACTAATTGTAACAAGATTTGCTACAACAAGAGACTCCCGTTTAACTTATTTCGTGTCTTATAGAATTTTTCTTTCATAGTGGTCATATAACTTTCAAGCTAAAACTATCTTATACATATAATGGAAACTTTCGATAGTCAATGTAGGGTTCGCAGCATAGAAAACAAAAATTTTCCTACGATGTGAACTATATACCAAGATCTATCTACTAGATACAAACAACGGGCGGATGTATATCCGTAGAGAACATACCCTTGAAGACCGACAAAGCTTAACGAGTTCAACTCGTGGTTGATGTAGACGATCTCTTGCCGATCTCAAGATCGAGAGGAAGTCCTAGCGCCGCAAATCAGCAGCGCATCCGTGCCCGCACACATGTTCGAGGCACCGAGCAACCTCCGCCTCCTCGCTCCAGCGATGCAGCGGAAGCACAACTCTTTCTTGCCGAATAGCCACCGGGAACATGTATCTCGCTAGTCCGAGACCATGGGGGATAAATTCTAGAGGGGGAGAGAGATCCTTCACGAGGAGGTGTGAGAGACAAGTGAGGAGGGGGGCTCCTTTTATAGGAGGAGGGGGGGCACCCAAGGGGGTGGCCGCCGGCCATGGGGGCTGCCCCCTCCCCTCCTTCATTCATGTGGGTGGACACTCCACTCACAAAATGCCCTTTAAAATCCCTCCACTCAAAAGTCCACTCAAATTCCCATTAAATTTCCACCAAATTTAATGCAAACTCTCATTAAATAAAACTCTTTTATTTTATTCAGAATTTTGTCAATTACTTTAATGACAAACATTCACAAATAACCCCTTGCTAGAATTCTATTTCACATGCATAACCACTTTATGCAATTTCACCCGAAAACCTGTTTCGGTATCTAGTGAAATAAATTCCTGCGCTTGTTCATTCTTTCGGCATGAAACATTTGCTCCAATTGGATGTCGGTGTCTCTTAAGTGTGTCACCCTACGGTTCGTGAATAATGCGGACATGATCGAGACCCCTCTCGGATCAATAATCAGAAGCGGGATCTGGAGACCCATACTGACTCCCACACATTCAATGATGACTTTCTTGTGATCGTCGGAACTTTTTACGCTAGTATCTTAATCCCTTTGTTTCACGATATATTATATGTCCGAGATTCGATCATCGGTATCTCCATACCTAGTTTGATCTCGTTACCGACATGCACTCTTTTCTCGTTCCTGTGATATAACATTCTAGTGATCAAATCACTTGCTTGCAAGCTAATCAATGTGATATCACCGAGAGGGCCCAGAGTATATCTATCCGTCATCGGGATGAACAAATTCCACTCTCGATCCATGAGCCTCAACATAACACTTTATTAGTTCTGAATCCATCTTTATAATCACCCTGTTACGGTGTGACGTTTGATTTATCAAGAAACTCTTCCGGTGTTAGTGATTGACATGATCTCATGGTCTAAGGATTAGGATCACTTCGTAAGTTGTTATAGCAATATAAACTCAATGACTTTGATCGTAATGCTATACTTCGGATGAATTTTCATCACACCATTACACTAATGTTGTGATCCCGTTATTAACAACATCCAATGTCCATGATCAGGAAACCTTGATCATCTTGTTAATCAACGAGCTAGTTTATGAGAGAGGCATAACTAGGAACTTTCTGTTTGTTTATTAAACACACATGTATTAACGTTTCCGTATTAATACAATTATAGCATGCAAAATAAACATCTATCATATACTTGGAATACACATAATAAACACTTTATTATTGCCTCTCAGGGCATATTCCCTTCAGTCTCCCACTTGCACTAGAGACAATAATCTAGTTACATAGTGATAAATCTAACACCCATTGAGTTCTGGTGTTGATCATGTTTTGCTCTAGGGAGAGTTTTAGTCAACGGATCTGCTACATTGAGATCCGTATGTACTTTACAAATCTTTATATCTCCATCCTTGACATGCTCGCGGATGGAGTGAAACCGGCGCTTAATATGCTTGGAATGCTTGTGAGACCTTGGCTCTTTGGCATTGGCAATGGCACCATTGTTGTCATAATAGATCACCATTGGGTCCAACGCGTTTGCCACCACTCCTAGTTCGGATATGAACTCCTTCATCCAAACTGCTTCCTGAGCCGCTTCTGAAGCAGCAACATATTCGGCCTCCGTTGTTGATCCCGCTACCACAGGTTGTTTGGAGCTCCTCCAACTAACCGCTCCGCCATTCATGAGAAATACGTATCCGGATTGAGACTTAGAGTCATCCGGATCGGTGTCAAAGCTAGCGTCGACATAACACTTAGCGACGAGCTCTTCTTCACCTCCGTATACAAGAAACATATCCTTAGTTCTTCGTAAGTACTTAAGGATATTCTTGACCGCTATCCAGTGTTCCGAACCTGGATCCGATTGGTACCTACTAGTCAAACTAATAGCATGTGCCACATCCGGTCTTGTACATAGCATGGCGTACATTATAGAGCCTATGGCTGAAGCATAGGGGACTTTGTCCATTATCTCTCTTTCTTCCGCCGAAGCCGGACTTTGAGTCTTACTCAATGTCTTGCCTTGCAACATAGGTAAGAACCCCTTCTTACTTCCGTCCATTTAAAACTTCTTTAAAATCTTATCAAGGTATGTACTTTGTGATAGCCCTATTAGGCGCCTAGATCTATCTCTATAGATCTTTATGCCTAATATGTATGACGCTTCACCTAGGTCCTTCATTGAAAATTTGCTGTTTAGATAACTTTTAACACTGTTTAAAAGATCTATATCATTTCTGATCAATAATATGTCATCCACATATAATATCAGAAATGCCACATTGCTCCCACTCACTTTCTTGTAAATACAAGCTTCTCCATAAGTTTGGACAAATCCAAACTCTTTGATCAAAGCGGAGATTCCAACTTCGTGATGCTTGCTTCAATCCATAGATGGATCGCTGAAGCTTGCACACCTTGTTAGCATCCTTAGGATCGACAAAACCCTTTGCTTGTATCATATACAACTCTTCTTCAATATTACCATTGAGAAACGCGGTTTTGACATCCATCTGCCATATCTCATAATCGAAATATGCAGCAATTGCTAACATAATCCTAACTGACTTTAGCATCGCTACGGGAGAGAAAGTCTCATCGTAGTCAACTCCTTGAATTTGTCGAAACCCCTTTGCGACAAGTCGAGCTTTATAGACGGTCACATTACCATCAGCATCAGTTTTCCTTTTGAAAATCCATTTGTTCTCCACGGCCTTTCGGTCGTGAGGTAATTCCACCAAGTTCCAAACTTGATTTTCATACATGGATTCCATCTCGGATTTCATGGCTTCTAACCATTTGTTGGAATCCGGGCTCATCATCGCTTCTTCATACGTCGCAGGGTCATCATTTTCATCAACCATGAAATTCATGACAGGATTTCCGTACAGCTCGGGAGCTGCACGCGTCCTGTTTGACCTGCGAGGTTCGGTAGTACTCTCTTTCGGAGTTTCATGATCATTATCATTAGTTCCCTCTTCAACAGGTGGAGCCAACTCCGGAACAACTTCCGGCACTGCGCTACTCGCCATACTTTGAAGAGAAGGTTCCACAACCTCTTCGAGTTCTACCTTCCGACTACTCACACCTTTCGCGAGAAACTCTTTCTCTAGAAAGGATCCATTCTTGGCAACAAAAACCTTGCCCTCGGATCTGTGATAGAAGGAATACCCAATAGTTTCTTTAGGGTATCCTATGAAGACGTATTTTTCCGCTTTGGGTTCGAGTTTATCCGGTTGAAGTTTCTTCACATAAACATCGCATCCCCAAACTTTAAGAAATGACAGCTTAGGTTTGTTTCCAAACCACAATTCATACGGTGTCTTTTCAACGGATTTAGATGGTGCCCGATTTAAAGTGAATGCAGCAGTTTCTAGTGCATAACCCCAAAATGACAACGGCAAGTCCGTCAGAGACATCATAGATCGAACCATATCTAATAAAATACGATTACGACGTTCCGACACACCATTTCGCTGTGGTTTTCCGGCAGGTGTGAGTTGTGAAACAATTCCACACTCTTTCATGTGAGTGCTAAACTCGTAACTTAGATACTCACCTCCACGGTCGGACCGTAGAAATTTGATCTTTCTATTACGATGATTTTCCACTTCATTCTGAAATTCCTTGAACTTTTCAAAAGTTTCAGACTTGTGTTTCATCAAGTAGATATAACCGTATCTACTCAAATCATCCGTGAAAGTAACAAAATAACGATATCCACCTCGCGCCGACACACTCATTGGACCACATACATTAGAATGTATGATTTCCAATAAATCTGTCGCCCGTTCCATTGAACCGGAAAACGGCGTTCTAGTCATCTTGCCCATAAGGCATGGCTCACATGTATCAAATGATTCATAATCAAGTGATTCCAAAAGTCCATCCGAATGGAGCTTCTTCATGCGTTTAACGCCAATATGACCTAGACGGCAGTGCCACATATATGCGGATATATCATCATTAAGTTTAATCCTTTTAGCATCAACATTATGAATATGTGTAACATTATCATCGAGATCTAATAGAAATAAACCATTCATCATCGGTGCATGACCATAAAAGATTTCATTCATATAAATGGAACAACCATTGTTCCACTTCGCATCAAACACGATCCAGATACAATGTTCATGCTCAGTGCAGGCACCAGATAACATTTATTCAAGTTTATAACTAATCCCGACGGTAAGTGGAGAGGCAGCGCTCTGACGGCGATCACATAAACGCTTGATCCATTGCCGACACACATCTTGACCTCACCCCTTGCTAGCGGTCGCTTGTTCCGCAGCCCCTGATTCGAGTTACAAATATTAGCAACTGAACCGGTATCAAATACCCAGGTGCTACTGCGAGCACTAGTCAAGTACACATCAATAACATGTATATCATATATACCTTTGTTTGCCTTGCCGGCCTTCTTGTCTGCCAGATACTTGGGGCAGTTGCGCTTCCAGTGGCCAGTCCCCATACAATAGTAGCACTCGGAATCAGACTTAGGTCCAACTCGGGGTTTCTTTTCAGGCGCGACAACTGGCTTGCCGCCCTTACTTCCCTTCCGTTTTCCCTTCTTGTATTTCTTGAAACCAGTGTTCCTATTGATCATCAACACTTGATGTTCCTTTTTGATCTCCACTTCTGCAGTTTTAAGCATTGACAGAAGCTCAGGGAGAGACTTCTTCATGCCTTGCATATTATAGTTCATCACGAAGCTCTTATAGCTAGGTGGCAGAGACTGCAGAACACGATGGATGCCTAAGTCAATGGGAATCGATATTCCCAAGGACACAAGCTTATCGGCGTAACCCGACATCTTGAGTACATGTTCACTAACGGAGCTGTGCTCTTCCATCATGCAGCTAAAGAACTTTTCTGAAGCGTTGTAGCTCTCTACAGCAGCATGTGTGTCAAAAATCATTTTCAACTCACCCATTGTATCAAATGCATTGCCGTTTTTGAAACGCTTTCGAAGTTCCGGCTCTATCCCATACAATATGCCGCAATGAACTAAGTTGTGGTCCTCCTGACGAGTCTGATAGACATTCTTCTCCTCGTCAGGGGCATCATCAAAAGGTGGGGGGCCTAACGGCGCTTCTAGCACATATTGCTTTTGTGTAGCAGAGAGGAGAATCCTCAAATTCATGGCCCATTCAGTAAAGTTGCTACCGTTCGTTGCTAGTTTCTCTTTCTCCATGAACACGTTGAAATTAAAAGCAGGTGGTGTCATATACAACAGAATTTGTAAAGTTTAGACTAAGTGTATGATAGATTGAGTTCAACTAATCTATATTACGAATGAACTCCCACTCAAAAACGACATCCCTCGTGCCTTTTTGGTGATTACATGAACCAAATCCACTACACCAAGTCCGATCATCACGTGAGTCGGTATAGCTTCAAAGGCGAGCATCAAATGGGCATCATATCAACTATATGACTCATGCTTAACCTTTCGGTCCGTGTTCCGAGGCCATGTCTATACATGCTAGGCTCGCCAAGTTAGAACCTTAGTATTCGCGTGTGTAACTGTTTTACACCCGAGATATGGTCGTGGATCCAAGAACACCCGATCATCACGTGATGTCTTGGAGCGACGAAAACATAATCGGTGCATACTAAAGGAAGAACACATTCTTATCTTGATATTTAAATGAGGGATCATCTTATTATGCTAACAAAGTGCTAAACAAGCAATATAAGATGCTATCAAACATCATATGTTTATTAGTGAAATTATATGGTTCCCGCAGATGATCTCTATCATGTGCATCGTGGTATGATCACTATCATACCTATATGTGTAAATCCAAGGTCTATGGATTTTACACGCTATGTGTGTTGTAAGAGTATCATCTCATACTTCTACTTACAACACTACCATATCATAACACTAGCCCAGCAACAATCTAAACTAGACGCCTCTAATTTATCCATTGCAAGTTTTACGTGGCTTAGGGCTTTTGAGATAGAACCGTTCTTACCTACGATCATGAACCACAACGAGGATAATCAAATTGTTGACAACTTGCTTGCAAAATAGATATTGACTATAGTAGGAGAGATAGACACCCGCTAGCCACTTATGCAAACTAGTTGCATGTCAAGTGTGGAACAGGTCTCATGTGCGAGGACATGTAAAGTTTGTCCGGGACGCTTCATCCCACTATGCCACCAATATCCAAAATTACAACAAAGGAGCAACAACATGATCATCATCGCCCACATACTCATATGTGTACTACCCGTGTAAAGTATCTACGCATAGATCCGGCTCTGATACCACTGTAGGGTTCGCAGCATAGAAAACAAAATTTTTCCTACGATGTGAACTATATACCAAGATCTATCTACTAGATACAAACAACGGGCGGATGTATATCCGTAGAGAACATACCCTTGAAGACCGACAAAGCTTAACGATTTCAACTCGTGGTTGATGTAGACGATCTCTTGCCGATCTCAAGATCGAGAGGAAGTCCTAGCGCCGCAAATCAGCAGCGCATCCGTGCTCGCACACACGTTCGAGGCACCGAGCAACCTCCGCCTCCTCGCTCCAGCGATGCAGCGGAAGCACAACTCTTTCTTGCCGAATAGCCACCGGGAACATGTATCTCTCTAGTCCGAGACCATGGGGGATAAATTCTAGAGGGGGAGAGAGATCCTTCACGAGGAGGTGTGAGAGACAAGTGAGGAGGGGGGCTCCTTTTATAGGAGGAGGGGGGCACCCAAGGGGGTGGCCGCCGGCCATGGGGTCTGCCCCCTCCCCTCCTTCATTCATGTGGGTGGACACTCCACTCACAAAATGCCCTTTAAAATCCCTCCACTCAAAAGTCCACTCAAATTCCCATTAAATTTCCACCAAATTTAATGCAAACTCTCATTAAATAAAACTCTTTTATTTTATTCAGAATGTCAATTACTTTAATGACAAACATTCACAACTAACCCCTTGCTAGAATTCTATTTCACATGCATAACCACTTTATGCAATTTCACCCGAAAACCTGTTTCGGTATCTAGTGAAATAAATTCCTGCGCTTGTTCATTCTTTCGGCATGAAACATTTGCTCCAATTGGATGTCGGTGTCTCTTAAGTGTGTCACCCTATGGTTCGTGAATAATGCGGACATGATCGAGACCCCTCTCGGATCAATAATCAGAAGCGGGATCTGGAGACCCATACTGACTCCCACACATTCAACGATGACTTTTTTGTGATCGTCGGAACCTTTTACGCTAGTATCTTAATCCCTTTGTTTCACGATATATTACATGTCCGAGATTCGATCATCGGTATCTCCATACCTAGTTTGATCTCGTTACCGACATGCACTCTTTTCTTGTTCCTGTGATATAACATTCTAGTGATCAAATCACTTGCTTGCAAGCTAATCAATGTGATATCACCAAGAGGGCCCAGAGTATATCTATCCGTCATCGGGATAAACAAATTCCACTCTCGATCCATGAGCCTCAACATAACACTTTATTAGTTCTGAATCCATCTTTATAATCACCCTGTTACGGTGTGACGTTTGATGTTATCAAGAAACTCTTCCGGTGTTAGTGATTGACATGATCTCATGGTCTAAGGATTAGGATCACTTCGTAAGTTGTTATAGCAATATAAACTCAATGACTTTGATCGTAATGCTATACTTCGGATGAATGTTCATCACACCATTACACTAATGTTGTGATCCCGTTATTAACAACATCCAATGTCCATGATCAGGAAACCTTGATCATCTTGTTAATCAACGAGCTAGTTTATGAGAGAGGCATAACTAGGAACTTTCTGTTTTTTTATTAAACACACATGTATTAACGTTTCCGTATTAATACAATTATAGCATGCAAAATAAACATCTATCATATACTTGGAATACACATAATAAAAACTTTATTATTGCCTCTCAGGGCATATTCCCTTCAGTCAATACCTCATTATGGTCATGGTATACATCTCTAGCGATGCTTTTCTTTAACTGAGGCCCAAAACCAGCAGATAAACCAAATTGGCATAATATTTTAGGCAATGTAAGTAATCCAGGTGGCACAACTAGATAAGTATGTTGAGCCTCCAAGTATATGCCTAAAACTTAATATCAAATGTTAAATTATTTCAAATAAAACTGGTTTCAAACAGAGAAAATCTTGTGCTGCTCCTACCGATAGGCTGTATGCACATAAATACGACATCTCCTGAGCAAGAAGACATATTTCTTCAGAAGACATCACATATATGATGTGATATCTCTTACTCGTGAATGAATATCCAAAAATAACACTAGAAAATTATCTAGCACAAGCTGAGCCTTGTAGAAATCCATTTATTATCATGCATTCAGACTAATAATAAGATGATCACATCAAAGACTCTCAGCAACCCGTGCAAGTTTCTTGCTGAACCTACCATATGTTTACACTTTCCTAGACATAGGAAAACACAATTTGATGATACATTAGAAATAAAGTTTATAAGACATGTAAATTTAAACCAACAAAATCATTATGATAATCTCTAGAATTACTTGTCAGCAACAAGAGAAAAAGCATACATCATATCGGTCTATGCGCATATAAAATCAACTAAGAACTAAAATACAGATGAAAGTCAATAATATATTGAGGATGGGAGGGATGTCACCAGGTTGCTGTAGGTTGGGGTGGTCATCGGCGGCAGCAATACGGAGTCACAACAACAGGTCAAGGACGTCGTTAGTGACCAAGAGCTCAGGAGGTGGTCGCGGAGGCCACCGAGTGTAGGAGCTCCGGGCATGTGTAACACTTGGCCTCTCTAGACTGGCAGCTGTCACTCCTGTCAGTTTAATAGGATCTCTAGACTAACCCCACAGACCAACACTAGTTTTTTCTGTGCACTTTTCCTCACTCGTATGGTCCCGGTACCCACTTCTCGATCAGTCATCCATCCTCAAATTGCTCTAGGCTAAACACGCTTAACCTTAGAGTTCTTTTTAGATGAACTTCCTAAAAAAAGTTGCAACTTGTTGGTATGGGTATACTATCAATACTATTAAGCCATGCGCCGGGGTATCACATTCACCCATCCTTAGAAGATCGACGTCCTCGTCGATCAACCACAAGCCAGGAACATCCCCTCTTGGTATACGTCTATGCGTCCAGTACCAGCACATGTGCCATATCGTTCCACTCCGGGCCACATGTGTCATGCTCTACATGTTCGCCACTGACCTGTACACGCCAGTGTAACCGTGATGGTCGCCTCTGATACCACTTGTAATATCCCGGCCTCTCTGGACCAGCGACAATTACTCCTGGCATCTTAATAAGATCTCTAGACTAATCCCACAAATCAATACTAGTCTTTTTTGCGCATTTTGTCCTCACTCGTGTGCACTATCTACTTCTCGGTCGGGCACTCGTCCTTATATTTTTCTAGGCCAAACACGCTTAATCTTAGAGTTCTTGTATTTTTCTAGGCCAAACATGCTTAATCTTATATTTTTCTAGGCCAAACTCGGATGGGCTTCTAGAAAATAAGTTACAACTTGTTGGTATGGGTATACTATCAATCCTATTAAGCCATGCGCCAGGATCTTATAAAATTACCTACCGAGCCATCTGCATTACTTATATATACCACCAACATTTAATTTAACAAGTTGTAAGTTGAACCAATATTATCTCCACCATTGAGTATGTGTCAACAACCCAACAACGGTGGAACGCGACGACACAAAGCAACACCTGAGCAAGCAAATAATACAAATGATATATATTTTGGAGTCAGAAAAATGTCAGGAATACGAATATGCTATTTAAAATAAATTCTGGGCATTTAAATGTTTTGAATTATTAAATGCTATTAATATGTATTTTCTTATTAAATCAATAACTTTTAAACCGTAATTCCGAATTTGATAAATAATATGTCTAAATCGCTCAGAGCGACGAGACCGTTCTAAATAAGAATTCCATGATAGCATTTGAAGCATGCATCATATAAATATTAAGTATACAGCGAGGTTTATGGGAGCAAAACATGACTAAATAAATAATAAAAATGCTTTATTCTTGTTCCTGCACCTCACCCTTGCCATGCTATGTTGTACCCTGCAATTGTGCATCATTCCATCATGGCATACCTTTTTTTTGCTACATATGTTTCATATGATTGTGCACTTTATTTATTCTGACCCTTGTGTGTTTGCTTCTTATTCTGAATAGACGCCGAGCAAGGAAGTTACAAGGGACTCAAGAGTATTACCCGGATCCCACTTATCCTACTACTGATCTGACAGGCAAGCAATTCTCCATGCCTGTAATACATATAGTACCTATTGTATATATCTTATTCTTGCATCATAAGTCGTGTTCTAAATTAAATTCACATTCCCAAGTACTATATAGCCTTTCATTTTAAACTCCACCAAAGCTTGTACCCTCAATCCTATCATCCATTACTACAGGTGTTGTTTGAGCCATGTGAGCCGTAGAACTGCACGTGTAGGATTTTTGTGAGTCTTTGAATAACGAGGTACCTAAACAACTAAATTTTGTAGTAATTAATGGGACAACTAAAGAAAGAGGCACCGGTGGGAAATAGATGTTATTTGGTATTTTTACATGCTCACTTGTGTCCCGTAGGACCTGAGTACTTAATTCTTGTTCCTTTACTATCGCACTATCTGCATGTGGGACCATGAATCCCCTTAGTCGTATAATGATACACATCTTATTTCTTGGGGCCACAGTTAGTTTGGACTTTTACTATTATCATGTACTTATGTCATGCTACTTCTTTATTTACTACTATTGCTCATGAAGAGCATTTACTACTGTACTGTTTAGGAACCTCGTGCCACGTTTTTGCTGTATCAACAAGCTCAGTCACACTTTTGGGTTCCCAGTCGTCTCCACACACCCTAGGTCCGTCGTGGAGCCGGCGACTTCGTAGCGGGTAGCTTAGTAGGGTGTCCCCATGAAATCATTTTTGAATCTGGGGAATGTTTTGTCATGATGCCTTGTTGCTTTTTATTTGGTTCTTCCTGGGGTTGATCATGCGTGTGTTGCTATTTGTGCATCCCTACATGGTAAATCTTTCTAAAAGCCGTGTCCGTGGTTATGGACTACTTGGAGCATAGTTCCTCGATCATAGACAACTATAACTAAAGTAACGTCTTTAACTTGACTAAACATGACTAGTAATCAGTGCAATATTCATGGAATGATTAATAAAACTGCCAATGGATGGGATGTTTTTTCGTCTTCTCGTTCGGTAAACGGGAAGGAGAGCGAGCGATGTTTATTTATGTTGTTATATCTGTTGGGTAATTAACTACTATTCAATTTTAATGAACATCTGTCCATATCTGGTTGGGCAAATGGGGTAGTGTGTCTCTATAGAACCATTTAGATGTTTGATAGCTGTGAGATTTGACACAATTTTGATGGTTTTTATCGATGGTTTTCATTTGGATTCGATGGTTTTCTAGCTTTATCTAACGCTAATACTTCGGTAGCGAAGAAAACTTGGTTTTTAATGTGTGTTTTAGGTTCTGAACATCAATAGAGGGATTTAACAGCAAAACACAATACTCAGACGAAAACAAGCAAGTCTCTTTTTTAAGCAATCGGGAAGAGTTTACTGAAGCTTTAACGAGCAAATATATGGCAAGAATATTTCTCCGGCCATATAGTTCCCGTCGTATAGCTGCCATCTCCTTCGTATTATTAAAAGAGACAACTTTCAAGAGGCCGAGGACGAAAACATAACACACAATCCGACATCCCATCCATAAGGGAGAAAGAACGGATCCGGAGAAGAAGGTGAAGACGTTCTTCATCTCGCTCCACGATCTTTGGTCTCCTAGCCACCATACCTCCATAGCCATTACTTGTACTTTAGAGAGAGAGAGATCTCCACCTTGCAAGACTAGGGTTTGAGATTGTTCTTCCCATCTTGAATGGTGTTGGATTTATTTCTATTTTTTATTATGGATCTCCATAGTAATATTAAGAAGAACTCCCATTATTTTATTATATCGATGATGCTTTCTTCTCTCTTGTGTGAGTAAGTTCCCTTGAGCGTGGGAGATGTAGGGGATTGGTGAGATGGGATGTGCCTATATAATTTCTATTAAGTTTGTGGTTGAATTTAATTACTATATTATGTGTGCTTGACTATCTGTGGGATGCTTAATGCATGTTGTCCAATAAAGGGCCCAGACAACATGATGCTTTGTTTTACATAGATAGAATCTTGTTCGCTAGCAGACCGACGACCCCCGAGTGACACGGGGATATCAATGGGAAACTAGTTTGACTCGAGGATAATGAGGAACCACCGAGATTATTGCATTATTCCAATCCAAGGAGCTTAATTGATAAGCAACCTAAAGGATCTTAATCTTCTAGTGACTGACCATGGTTGTGGTAAACATGCTAGTAGGATTATTGAAGTTGGGATGAAATCTACCAAGAGGAGTTCCGGCTAATTATGGGTTGCTCGCCTACACACATACTTATAAGATTATAATTATTACACTTATCACTCATCCACCCGACACATTCACTATCACCATGAACTGAAACTCCCTGCGCCTACTTCGTCATCTGCAGAAAACAACAAACAAATCGTTCTTTATTTTTATGCCTTTTATTTCTGAAGTTTTACATTTTAGTTTTATTTAAATATAATCCTTTAATCCAAAATCTATTCTTATTTCAACACTTGCAGCCAATTCATTCGAAGACCTGTGACAACTTCGGGTGTGACAAAGACTTCACCAATAAACACTTACCTTTGGGCTTCCTATGGGATCAACATCTTAACTTTGAAACTAGCTACAAACAATCTGTGCACTTGCAGCCATCAATGTTTATCTTTTGCTGCAATTCCGTCACCCTCAGGTCATCCCTTTAGATGTATAAAGACTTGCTGAGTTCTTTAGGGTCTCACACGATAAATATTATTCAGATTGCTAGGTATATCCACATGGAGGTTACTATGTCGATGAGGCTGATGATGGTGGCAACGATCCTCTTGCGTAGAGATTCCGGGGATGAAGATCACTGAGATCTATGAACGGGAATGTGCTTATTTATTGGCATCTTATGCGAATTTGCTTTTTAATCCGTACTCGAATTTTGTCTTTCGCTTCCGCTTGATACTTTGATGATTGATATATGAGGATGTATTCTAAACTATTATACCTATATAAGATGTTTGGATCTTGCCATATGGTGTTGCAATATTTCTATTTTTTTAGATGGTGTGGCTCAGATGTACTCTTGTATGTCACTGACATACATACTCATTTTATGTATGTTAGACTCGTAGACCTACCGGCTATGTTTATCCCATATGAAGCTATAACCGTAAAAGTGGGTGGGATGGTTGGCTGGTACCGTACCCTGCCAATACCCTGGCCTGATGTGTGTGGCTGGATGGCCTCACAGTAGTATGTCCTTTCCACTTTGGGGTTATATCGGATTGTGTTTAGAGTATAGCGTCCGAGGGTTTACAGCATGCGACCACCAGCTGATCCTCCATATCTCTCTGCCACCATCATTGGATCATAGTAAGCTCATCTTGCTGAGCACGTCCATGAACGGGCGCCACAGTAGCGCTTCTTAGGTCGTCTACGCCGATCCAAGCCTTACGTGAAGGAGCTCCTCTGCTAGGCAGTAGCAGCTCCAGGTAGACGACTATGGGAAACTAGAATGACTGGAGATGTCGCGCCTGGCATGGCTAATGACGTCGGGCCACGACCCCTGCAATCGACAAGATGGATGACAGTGTAGATCTCCATCTAAAGAACGCAGTCTGGCGCTGGACTAGATGCGTCGCCCTCCATGGCTCCATCCCGAGCATGAGACAGTGCGATGTGCTCTAGGGATGTCACGGATCCCGGGTTAGGAAAAATTCGGGCACGCCTAACCTTGCTAGTCAACAAAGTAGAGCGGGATGGCCGGAGACCATGGAATGTGAAGGAGGCGCCGAGGCGCTGCGTCGGGTGAGGACGAGAGGAGCGAGGAAAATGGGGGAGCTAGCAGGAGGAGGCGATGCCTACCGGACATGGCGGCGGGATGGAGAGAGGGCGGCAGCCGGCGGCGCTAGCAAGGGGAGGGTCGGTGTGATGTGAGAGAGGGGAATGGCCGAATGGGTGTGTGTCACACGAGAGGTGAGAGAGTAGGACGGAAAGTGGGTTGTTACGTCACTGGGCATACGCTTTTTCTTCCGTTGGTATATGATTGGAGCGACGCGGCACATGATTTTTCTTTAGTTTTATATCACTGTTAGGCGATTGAAACGATACGGTTGAGTCTCATGAGAAGCAAACCGTTTAATTTTGATATGCGTGTGTGAATCTAGCAACCCACACGTTTTAGTCTTTTCGTGTGTGATACGGGCCTTAATAGGCCTAATCTGTAATAGTTTTGTATCTATCATATATATCATATAATACATAAACAAGCTATTTTCATGGTTATTGTACCTTCTAGGCTTTGCTATTTTTAGACTAACATAAAATCATTAGCAGCGACATGTTGCAGTGGAAACTATGTAGGAGCCTGCTAAAGCTGCTGAATAATATGATCATATCCATTCCAAAATTGTGAGAAGTTATACATGCGCTATGTTATCTCACTCACAACATTCGGATCAACAAAATCCTTAGGCATTCCTAAGGTCATCATCAGTAGCCCCTGCACAAGTAGAACCATCAATAGAAAATCTAATTTGATATAAAAATATACGGTGCTACGAATTTTTTTACGGACAGGTCGTGGGATTACGTGACTGGAAGGAAGACACCGGTTGTTTCGAGAGAATCTCTCACGGCTAGCTGTGTGGTTGACACGTCCGTCCGTTACAAAATTCCGTAAGCATTTCTCCGTGGGTGCACACGTTGCACAAAAAACTGAGGGCTGAGGGATACACGAATATGTCGTTGGAGGGAGTATGCAGAAATGGAGTTGCCTAATAATTTGTCATTCGAATTATGGCATGCATCGTCGATATGTCCGAGTGGTTAAGGAGACAGACTCGAAATCTGTTGGGCTTTGCCTGCGCAGGTTCGAATCCTGCTGTCGACGATTTGTTCTTTTTCCTATGCATGTCTTTTTTTGCGGGGCTACACACTTCTTTGGCCATCTGACTAAGTAAGCAACTACAGTAATAATTATACAAATCGATATTTTTTTAGGATCGAATCTGCTAGATAACGAGTCACAATGCCGTAATCTAGGAATTTATGAATCCAACCTGCTGCATAATGAGTCGATGACGAAAAAATCGAAATTAATTCAGTATACAATCTGCTGCATAATGAACCACGGATGCAAAAATATTGTCAACATGAGAACATAACTTGTTCAGGAATCCAAAAAGTACAAAACTTGTACCACTACGACTACAAACAAAACTTGTTCAGGAACCCAATTCTGTCTGTGTAAAGGGTAGAGCAGCATATTCCTCCAAGAATTGGCGTTCACACACGGCGGCACGCCCAAAGCCACCAACCATCGGCTTTAATTGCAGATATCCCCTATTTATTCGCCATCCCCGTCCGGTGCCCTCCAATCCTGTGTTGACTACCTCCCTTCCTACTAGAACCTTCTTCTCCCCTCCCAACCTCCAGCGCAACCATGGCTCCGATTGGCGTGGGCAGCACCCTCCCCGACGGCCAGCTCGCGTGGTTCGACGAGAGCGACCAGCTGCAGCAGGTCTCCATCAGCTCCCTCGCCGCCGGCAAGAAGGTCATCCTCTTCGGCGTCCCTGGGGCCTTCACACCCACCTGCAGGTCCATCTCCATCCTGCCCCAGTAATACTATTTCTGTATGCTTTCAAGTCTGTATGTACTGTTCAACAGATCGAGAAAAAACGAAGTGAGCGTTTGATTGTTTGTAGATGATGAGATGGCAAACCTGAATTTTTGTAGTACAAGGATCCAAGAAGTTGTTTTTTTTTTTGTCTGCAGAACTCTGGATAGGAACTCTAGATTTGCTTAGGGGCCAGGATCCCCTCTTCCTCCGGACTTGATTTGCTTTACCCTGGAAATAGATAGAGAGTTTTATTTAGCTGACGGCTTTGCCTTATTTATTTTTATACGTTTAAAACATAAGTTTTGGACCTGGATGCATCCAGCTAATCTTCAGTAAAATTGATCTTTTGTTGTGAGCCACTGCTCTGAACTAGCTTACTTGAGTGGATTCTTAGTAGACCTGGTCTAGTACTTCCGCAGGATAATTGTTGTAAGCAAGTTTGAGATATCTGAGTTGACCACCATGAGGGCAACTTGGCTGGCGTCATATGTTTTGTCTGTATTACATCATATCTGCTCCTTCTGTAAGAGTATTTTGTTCCTGCTGTTATTTTTATCAGGAAGAGGGATTACTTGTAGATTTTCCTTTTTCATATTGTGAAAAGAAAAGGCACTCACATAATCACATTGTGTCTGCTTTCTTCGATGGATGCAGCATGCAGCATGTACCAGGTTTTGTTACTCAGTCTGAGGAGCTCAAAGCCAAGGGTGTAGATGAGATCCTGCTTGTCAGTGGTACGCTTTCTGCATTTCTTTGTTGTCTTCCTCGTTATGTTCTGAAAGCGGATATTACCTGTTATCCTGTCGACACCTACTTCTTGACCTGACCAAGGATGGCAACATAGAGAGCATATATCAGTTTTCAGTGTTCTCTGCATAATTGTATGTTTCTTGAATGTCTTTAACTGGGAATGCTATTTTAAAAATAAACTAGCAGAAGTGCCCGTGCGTTGCACCGGGTCGATAGTTAATAAATAGAGAAATAAAATAAAATAGTTTGTACATTTATAATCTACTAGCAAAATGCCCGCGCGTTGCTGCGAAAGAGCAAGGTTGTTGACCTTCTAGGTTCTTTTCCACGGATATAGAGTACGGTGTTTGATTAGACAATTTGCATAGGAAACGTGCATGTGCATAGAACAACACCTTCGCGAAGAAATTAATGCCGAGACACCCTGACCCTATTTCTCTCACCACACACGCACACACAACCCTACCACCGCGCGTGACAGCATGTGGTTCCCTGTCGCTGTTGCTGCTGCCGATAGCTCTGCTTCCAGTCACAGCCACATGCCCATGCTCCGCTGTCCATCGACGTCTTGGCCGACCTTGCTCTACCCTAGCCGCTCGCAACCCCCTCATCCATGCTTTACCGACCGAGTCACCGCTGCTCTGTCGGCCGACGCCAACCATCGCCGGCTCATGTATTCCCCATCGCCCCTCCCCAATCGGGGGTAAGTGGCATTTAGTTTAGCATATTGAGAAGAAATACTCCCTCCGCTCCGGTATAAAAGGCCCCTTACGTTTTCTTAGCTGTTCCGAATTATAAAGGAAACAAGGCCGGAAAAATTTAATTACTAATTAATGTCCTCCTAAAAACGCTCTGGTCCTCTCATTCTCTCATGCATGCACCGTCGTTTTGGTAACCCACCGCATGCAAAACTCCCATTATTCTGAACGTGGCCCTGAAACGAGTCCGCTGATTGGTCCTGTCATTGATCTCCTGCCGATCTATATGCCCAATCGCTTTACGCCTTGGTTCCGCTGCAAATTGTTAGGGGCCCTTTATACCGGAGCGGAGGGAGTAGTCTGCTTGGTAGTAATATACATGTGTATTTACTTCAGTTGTGATAAAAAGTCTCATCTCATGTTTGATCCAACATAAATCCACCAATGGATAATACTCCACGTATCAACATGCCAATTAGCAAAAGTAGCAATTGGTTGAGAACAACGACTAACTCAGGATGCTTAATTAGAAAAATGCATTAAATCAATTAGGCTGACGTAAGAAATTATTAGATTCGATTAAGAAGGCGTAGTCGGCTTTGTTTGCAAATAATATATCACGATGCATACATAAAAGCGATGTATCAAGGGACTCGATTTATATGTTATGGATTTTTAAGTAATTCTAAACCTAGCCACTTTTTGAAGAAAAAAATTCTCTCAAGAGAAGATTAATTCGAGAAGATTAAAGATATCGTTCATAGGATTAACCTTTAATTAGTTTGAAGCGTTGGATGCCGGAAAGTCTTGGGCTCGTCCGTGACACATCTGCGAATTAATTGTTATTCCTCATCTTTACCCGGCTGGTTCTCTAGAAAAAAGCATAGCTTCTTGCATCTTTAATCTGGAAACCACCGTTTTGATCCAGCACGAGCGATCTGTATAATCCAGCACACATGCATAGCCTCTGCCTCTTTGTGACCTCCCAACATACATAGTGTTGATTGTTCACCGGCCGAAAACGACGGCCGAAGTCCAAATACATCAAACGTATTATGCAAGGTCTCTCGTTGCATCTGGCTGCCAGCCGTCTCTGGCTTCCATGGATGAGCTGTGTGCGTGGCCGTCTCTGGCTTCCATGGATGAGCTGTGTGCGTGGCGTACCCAAGACGGAGATGGAGCTAGGGGTTTTGTACCGGTTCTTTTTCCATGTTTTTTTACACTGATTCGGTCGAGAGTCTATAAGAAAATCAAAACTTTTTTTTACTTAACGGTGATAATGGTGGGTAATTTAGTATTTGGTGGGAGGGTAAAACAGTCTAAAAAAGTGTTGGACCGGGAGAAACACTTCGTGCTTTATTATTAGGTATAGATTTAGTATAAAAAGTCGCATTCGGTTTTACACTTGTTTCTTTTAAAAAGAAAAGATAAATGATAATACATGAAATGTCAACTCGTATATTTTATGCCCAACTAAAATGATGTAATCCATATTCTTCGGAAGCATATGTACATGCACATAGAAAAATGCACATTATCTTGTTAGAATAAACTATTCCAGACTTTGTCCGGTCGTCCGACACTTTATCAATCACCCAGTTAGAAAATCAAGAAGACTGTAATGAGACAAAAAAAATCATGAACAGAAGGTGGAAAACATCATACCAATGGTAGTCAAGTAATTTCCAGCTCCATGTCACACGTCCCTGCATGTGGCCCGTCCAATCTGTGCTGTTATACACCTGTTGCAACTTGTTAGTCGATCAATCAATAAAATTGAGCTAGCCTTTTCTTCTCGCGTAACAGCTCCATCTTGTGCTCTGTGCCCCTCTTCTACAGTCAATCACCCAACCTGGACCGTGGCGCCTATTCTAGTGTGTACATTGCCGGCTGTCGGATCCGATATGTATTTTTTCCAGGTAAACGGGGTAGGGCTGGGGAAGTGCGACGGAGGAGGCCATCCCGGGAGCTAGGCATGGTCGCGGATTGGGAGCTCGGAGGCGGCGGCGTCTGCTTTGGAGGAGAGAATGGAAGGAGCTCGCGTTGCGATCTAGCTCGTCGGGAAAATCGAAGGCTAGCGCAATCGTGGAGCCGAGGGTGGCCGCCGCTCATCCCGCGCCTGCAGGGATGCCACACGCGGACAGGCAGCCGCCAGCGAGCAGAGTACACCGGATGATTAGCAAAAGGAAGAAAATAAAGACAATATATGAAAAATAACATAAAAATCAATACATTGAACTAAATATTATAGTACTACAAAGACAAAGGGCCAAACATTACACGTAATGGTTTGGTAAAAACATTAATATATCTTTAATATCCTCTCCTATAAAAAATGTATAGGATGGAAAAACTGAGAATATTACCTTTCAAGACTCGATATATCCTTAAAATGTCGTTTAACCTAATTGAGCAAATGAATAATAATCACAGAATTATAATGATATTATGTGCATTAGAGTGATATGAATTATATATAAAATTTGGGTCAGCTTAGTAGGCTAGACATCAAACTTGTCAACTATTAAATGGCTATATGCAAACAAAAATAATATAGCATGATGCACACTGTAACCTGGATCGATCTAATACCTGATCCGCCATGTTTGCTCATACACGCTATGTGTTGCATAGACCACGACACATTTGTTTTCAACCCTTCTAAGCAAATCTGCAGTACATATATTAGACAAAAAACCAATACAATTTTGATCAGCTTCGTAGTGAGAATCACTTCGAACTGGTCAGTTATTCACAAACCGAAACAATAAAACATGATACAAACTATACCTGGAAAGGACGTGACATGCTCGACGCGCCGAGTACGTGCTGATAAATTTTGCCCTACCAGCTCTCACAACAGTTGTGTATACTAAAATATATTTGTTTCTGTAAATATATGAGTTTTGACTATTAAATGGCTAGATGAAAAACGACACAATAAAGCAGGATGCAAATTATACCTAGAAGAGATTGTACAGTTCAACCTGTGAGATTGTATGGGAGCGTCGCCAGCTGAAGCGCGGTTGGCGGAGCGCCGTGCTAATTAATCCGCGGTGCATACCCATAACAAATTCGATCAGCTGAACCGCGGCGGCGGTGGAGCGCAAGAAGACAAAAGTGCATGCGAACATATTAATCGTAAGGACTCCTGCCCAGCCCTGAGCTCTTTTTTCCTGGTGGGAATTATCGCGAGGACTCTCCTTCACGACCACCACAAAGATTTCTTTCATTTTATATTTGTTACTTCTCAGGTTTCCAGATGATTACTTGTTCCAAACCAAATTAGTGTTGGACAGATTTAGAGCCTTCAAGATACAAAAACATACGACATTTCTAAAGTCCTCACGTTATTCTACTTCCAAGAAATGTCACTTGTTTAAGCTAATCTGAATTGACCCGATTTTAGTTGATTCAGAAACCAAGAACAAGTGTACGTTTTTCTGAATTGTAGTAGTTCATGTGACAGAAAACGCAAGCTAGCTACCTAGAAGCTGAAACTATCCATCGCCGTGCTTATATAGCTAGGTAATTAAGCAAGTTGCCAAGCAGCTGAATCAAAAGGCAACTTGCTAGCTGGGTCTGATATGCTTGCGCGGGTGCAGGACATGGACATGCGCATCCATGGCCAGGAAGAACAGGGAAAGGACGATACCTTAATGGGGGCAGCAAGTTGTGGATGTTGACGGCAGCAGCAGCATCAGGCCGCAGGTGTGGCCGGCAGCAACATGTCATGGACGGTGGCATCCGGGTGCACGCCGGTGGAAGCAGCGCGGGGATGTCGCTGTCCTTGTCCTGGACCTTGCGCCGGAGCCGGACCGGAGTGGTGGCGAGGAGCGGCGGTCATGCCGCTTGGGAGGGAGGTCGTGGAGGATCAGGAATAGCTGCGAGTGGCAAAGGGGCTGTGGTGGAAGAGGCCGGCAGAGGAGGAGCCCCAGGCGCCTCAATTCCCTAACCCTTGTTCCAGCGGTCAAGCTCGCCTCCGGCTGGGCCTTGCAGGGAGAGGTGGGGCAGAGAGTATGGCCAGAGGTAGGGTACGATGCTGATACGACGGAGAAGCAGCGGCTAGGAGATATATCAGATGGACATGATTATCATCACGGTGACTTGACTTATGGCTGGCGTGGTGGATAATATATGATTTAGTGAGAGGGTAAAGTCGTCCAAAAAAGTGTAGGTACTACAAGAAACACTCCTTCCTTTATTATTAGGTATAGATATAGAATAGACAAGTCATAAGTGATGCAGAATTCTTGCATGTCGTAGAATGATATTTGATATGTCAATAGTTTATGTATACTCCTGTCAGTGTATATCTTTGTTGTAATGTCGCGAGAGTACTGCTTAGGACTGTCCAGTTAAGAGACTTTTCATGTGGTGCCTTCTGCCCTCCTATAAATATAGAATGCTCTTTTAAAAAGAAAACAGACAAGCTGTAAGAGATGCATGAATTCTTGCATGTTGTACTCGTGTACAAGTGTATATCTTTGTTGCAATGTCGCCTGAGTACTGCTTAAGACAGGTGTATATTTTTGTGTTCTCTGCATAATTGTATGTTTCTTGAATGTATTTAACTGGGAATGCTGTTTTAAAAAGAAGATAGAAAAGTCGTAAGAGATTCATGAATTCTTGCATGTCGTACAATGATATTTGATATGACATAGTTTATGTATACTCCTGTACAAGTGTATATCTTTGTACTAATGTTGCTAGAGTACTGCTTAGGACCCGTCCAGTTAAGAGACACTGCACATCTATTTTTTTCATGTGCTACCTTCTGCCCTCCTATAAGAATAGCCTCGCTATCCTATCTTTGCATGTGATCTTACTTAGTACATCAGCTCGGCTAGAAGTACACTTATTTGCGGACGGAGGGAGTATGATCTTACCTACATCAGCTATGCCCAGAACAACACTTGATTAATTCACTATGCTATTGTTTTGCAGTTAATGACCCCTTTGTCATGAAGGCATGGGCAAAGTCATTCCCAGACAACAAGCATGTGAAGTTCCTTGCTGACGGATCTGGAACATACACAAAAGCACTTGGTCTTGAGCTTGACCTTTCGGAGAAAGGACTGGGTCTGCGTTCGAGGCGGTTTGCTCTCCTTGCTGACGACCTCAAGGTCACTGTCGCAAACATTGAGGAGGGCGGCCAATTCACAATCTCTGGTGCTGAGGAGATCCTCAAGGCACTGTAGGAGCTTCATCTCCGCATCAAGCATGTGGACCTGGTTCCATATCGATCTAGTTTGAACTTGTGTGCCAAATTGCTCGTATGAATAATTTTTCGGTGTGCACTTCCTCATGTACTTTATGCGACTATTTGAGTTAATCATCACTGTCGGGTTCACATGCTATTCAAATCCTGATGTGTCAAATTTTTTCTATACCGCTTACAAAATATCCAGTATTTATGCAGTGCTTGTTATTCTGGAGTTCTCCGTTAAAATTGTTGCAAGATATGTTGAGAATGTGGAAGGAAAATGTTGGGGTTTCAATACCTCGTGAAATTTCTACAACCAGTACCCAAGGGCTCTTCATGGTCGTCGGTATGTCGACGAAGATTACTGTTTATGTGCTTTGAGTAATTTATAGATTTTGGTGTTTAAGAAACTGACATACTAATTCCCCAGATTTGTGTTCATGCCGACAAAAATGGTACTAGTACTAATTTCATTGCAGCTCAGCTGAGAAGAGTAGAACGACATTTACATATCCCTTCCTCCCCAATCTCACTTATTACTCCGAGCTATTTACAGGCGTCTCTCTTAATCGGATGTCTTCCCTATCGCAGCACATCCATGCACGCAAGACTGCCTATCTCACAGTGACAGGTACAGCCATCAGTGAGAAAAGCTTATTGATCCACCACCACACAGGTTTCGATCTTCTCTACGTTCATACACTTCCTCGACCGGATACGGGGAACCTTCCTCAGCTTTGCACCGCCGGAGTTCAAGCTTCTGTCCTCGAGTTCTTCCCAGTTCAAAGAACCGCCGGCCCTGGCCGAACCTGCCTCGGCGTCATCGACGACAAAAGACTCGGGTATGTCCTCTAGACTTGACCGCTTCTTTGATTTAGAGCGCCTCTGGTCCTGAGCAAGGTTGTCGGCGTAGAGCACATCCTCGATCCGCGATAGGACCGCGAATGCTAAGCTCTCAAGAGACCTAGAGTAGCTCTCCAAGATCGCAAACCCGACGTCCTGAAAGAGATGTTGCACATTGCAATGGGACACCTGGGGGACATAGTAAGTAAAGAAGTAGTGTAGCAAATCCGAAAAGTTACCTTGTTGCATTGGATCTTGCTTATGTCAAGCGATGACTGGCCACTTCCAGGGAACCTGTGCTTGAGGATGAGCAGGACTGTTTGGGCGCGCTCTTCGAATTGCTCGCGTTTGTCCAAGCTGACACCAGGGCCCCAGTATAGCTTATTGGAGAGCTTCCTCTGCCAGATGACAACAGAGGCCTCGATTCTGTCCTTGAGGTCGACGATCTTGTGTTCTGTAGACAGGTCTACGGAGTTCAGGAGTTCGTTGGGATCAAAATGCTCGTCGGTGATAGTTCTGTATATGGAGTCTCCGAGACTCTCCCTCCCGTTCTGCAAGAGAAAAAGTCACTCTATTTGATTAGCATTGGGATTTTAGTTTTTTCTGAAAAGGAAGTGTACTGCTACATTAAAAGATCAGAATTTAGCATTAAGCGAGCAATCGACATGTTTCGAGGAAAAAACAAGATAACAACAGAGAACAGTCATGCAACGATCTTTTTTTTATGTGTGTGTGTGTGATGTATAGCCATGCTCGTTTTCAGGCGAAATTCTTTTGCAGGGATGTTGTTATGAACTCACCTTGGGTAGAGACTCAAGGTACTCTTCTGGGATCTCCATCTGTGTAAGAACGTCAGCATTCATGGCCATGGCTGCCTTGAGCACTTGCCCAACAAGGTCTTTCTGGTGCTGAAGCCACTTCCTGGAATGGTCAGACAGGCCCTCGGAAGGGACTCTCACCTTTGGGATCCACCATTTGTCACCATCTCTCGGCGCATCGCCATTCTCGCTCTCGCCAGCGTCTTTTGACACGTACCAGAACTCTTGTTCTTCTTTGAAGTTGTCAAGATACCCCTGCTCCGCATACACCAAACTATTAGTATTTTGATTCAACTAAGTGTTGGAAAAAAGGAACACTGACTAAAAGTTTGAGCCTACGAGGAGCATGGCGTCGAGCTTTCGCAAGGCGGGGATGTTGGTGAGAATGTCCTTGCGCAGCTGGGTGCCCATCACCTGTTTGGCAACAATTACACTCTCGTGATAAGTGAAACATTTCTTTTGCGAATTCGTGATAAGTGAATTTGCACTACAATTGCTGAAGGTTAGTTGCGTGAGAATGATCTTATTATATCTGACCTCCATGGTGGTACCGTCCTGGCACTCTTGTTGCAACGGAACGAACTCGACGATGTGATCGGTGACCGACAGAATCCAGTCGAGCTCCCTCTTCCATCGCATTCTTCGGTCGTCCGACATGGGCTCGAGGCGGCGTTGCTCCCCGAATACGGAAGCTGAAAATTAACAAGGGAGCAACAATTAATGTCAAGGAAAGAGAACAGGAGATCGACAGAGTGATGATGATGATGCTACGGTTACCTGCAAGATTGGTGATGGAGTTGGAGAGGGCAAGAGCGGAGGAGACACCTTTCCCCGTGCCGGACATGTCCTCCCCGAGCAACAGCTTCGCGAACCTCTCTTTCATCAAATCCATTTCTGCACCGCTCCCGATCCAGCGTCGATCAGATCAGTATATGCGGTATAAGAGGATGTATATGGCGGCCAAAGCCAAACATATGGATATCAAACCTGAAGGCATTCCGACGTTCTTCGGCGCGGCCCTGGACCCGTGGTTCCTGGACAGCGTGCGTTTCCCCTGCAACGGCGGCAGCGGCGCGGCGACGACCTCTTCCTCGTCCACGCTTCCCCTGCCGCTGATGCTGCACTCTGATGGCGACAACGGCGCCGGCGAGGAAGCGAAGGAAGGGCTGGACGACATGACCCGGTGCGCCGGCACGAACCTGTCGAGGCTCTGACCGCGTTTGAGGAATCCTCCCGCCATCACAGGCTCTCAGGCCAAGCACGCGCGCGGACGTGCTGCCGGATCGATCGGTGCCGACGTCGATCGTAGGGTGTGTGTTGTGTGTCGAGACGAGATCGAGGCGCGCAGGTAGCTAGGAGCTTAGCTCGACTGTTGTGCGCGCGCACGGACGTGTGTGGCTGACGGGAGGCTTGGTTTTGTACGAGGACGCCGGCCGCCTCGCCGGCGTGCGTGCGGGGGAAGGCCTTGGGCTGTGTGGCCTTGTTGTCCCCCGACGTACGACCGACTCAGGCGCGAGTGTGTGGCTGGTTGGCTCTACCTCCCCGTCGCGGTGGGGGGCGTGGTTTTGTTGCGGAGGAAGCCAAAGATGGCCAACATGCCATGGTCGGTGCTCCATTGTTTTGGGCTTTTGGCCATACCAAATATAACAAACTTACTATTTTTCCTCCCTTGGATGTAGGCACGCATGCATGCTTTCCTTGATTAGAACAACTCTAAAAGATACGGTAAAAACGTCGGAACTGTGAATTCCGGCGAGTTTACAAGTTGGATCAATTTCGAACCGACTTTAGGAGTTGACCCCTTTCCGCTTCGCGTCGCTCTCCCGTGGGGCGACCGAAGCGGCGGCGGCGCCCCCCACCCACAACCTCCCCCCCCCCATCCACCTCCCCTCCCGCCGCCGGGCAAAGCCCGTGTGGCGCCGGCGGCGGCGGTTCTTCTCTACCCGGCGCGAGGGCCTCCAGGACGGGGCTGTGAGACCTCGACGCGCGGTGTTCTTCGGCGGGCAACGGCGTGGCCTGGCGCTGCGATGGCCGGCGAGCGGCGTCAGGGGCGGTTCCCTGCATCTCGAGGCGGCGGCGAGCGGCGTGGCTCGCGGCTGCTGCGGTCGGAGGCGGCGGGGGCTCGATTGTCCCGGCCTGTTCTCGGGCGGCGGCGGCGTTGCAGCAGCGACGTCCGGGTTACCTGGCTTGGCGGCGGCGATTCCCCATGGTGGCGGCGCACAACGAGGTCGTCCGAAGGCAGCGGCTGGCGACGGAGTGGGTGGGTGGCGGTCGGCCCTGTCGGCCAGATCTGGGCCAGTGCGGGCCCGATCTGGGCCTGACAGGCCGTGGGCGGCGCCCAAGCCTTGACTTCCTCCGGGGGGCAAGGCACACTCCCCTGGCCGTGTGTGGCTGGGGCCAGTCCTGGGCCACGGACCTAGCGCTGGTTGTCGTCGGCCAGACCATGGTAGGGTCTGTAGGGCGCGACTCGCCGGCGGCACGGAGGTGCCGTGTCTGCTGTGGATGTCGACCCTATGCTCCTTTTTGCTGGGCTGTACCGGCTCCTTTGTCTGTGTCATGCCTCGTCATGGTGGTGATTGGCGCTGTCGGTCCAGGTAGTGTCCCTCAGACCGACAGTGGTCCGGTAGGCCCGGGTGATGTGGCATTCCGCAAAACCACTACTAGAAAATCGCGTTGTTTTTGTGCATTGCATCATCATGACAGCATGCTCATGTCATCATGCCACATTGCATTTGAGCATCGTCATCATCTTGCATTTGCTTGCATAAAATTATTTGCAGAAAAACCTGTTTGTGTTTTCTAAACGACCCGTCTTTATTCAAACACAAACCCCGGGTCTCCGGATTATTTTGTTTGTCTGCTATCGGTTTGCAAACGGTGCATTTAAAATAAATAAAATATTGAATTATTTTTTTAGTGGGGCAGTCGAACAGGCCGAATCGACCCGAACGACCACCCCCAGAAGAAAACGGTTCAACCTAAATCCTATTCCTACCCATCCTAACCTAACCACCCTGCCTCCACCTCACCCCGACCAACCGCCACCCGACACCTCACCATGTCCCCAATCCCCACCCAACCAGACGCAGCCACCTCACCCCACTCCCTCTCTCTCCCTCACCCACCACACAACACACACACGCACACCACCTGAACCAACCACCACCACGCACGCACACCCACGCCTGCCCACGCACCGACCCGGCCCCACGCCCCGGACCCACCCCCCCGCAGGCCGCGCGTCCCACCTCCTCCTCCCTCTTCCCCGAGGCCTCTCTTCCTCCCTCACCGACGCACGCCACGACCCCCCCAACCTCTGGCCCGACCCCGTCGGCCCCTAGGCCCTCGCCGCCGGACCCCCAGCCTCCTGAGCCGCCTCCTCCGCGCCAAGCTCCGCCCCCGAGCCGCGAGCCCCTTCCCCGGCGCCGCCGCGCGCGCCCGCCTTCTCCCTCCTCCCGCGCCCGGCGCCCCGTCGAGCTTCCCCGCCGCCTCCGTCCGCCGCCGCCAGGGCCGGCCCTCCCTCCCCGAGCCGCCTCCGCCTCGTCGGTCTCCACCGCGACCCCGCCCGCCGGCCCGAGCTCCTCCCCGACCTGGCCCCAACCGCGGCGCCCCCTCGAGCTTCCCCGCCACCAGGCCACCGGTCCCCGCCACCTCGCCCGCCGCCTCTGCTCCGGCGTCGGCAGCCGCGCCTCCCGTCGTTCCTCTGCGTCCAACCGCCGCCGGGCCCTGCTCACCTCCTGCGCGGACGCCCCTGCCCGAGATGCTAGAGCTGCCTCGCATGCGTATGCCGGACGACCAAGATTCCTGCTCCTATGAGGCTCACCAAGATCTGATTGAAGCCGATCGAAGACCAAACCCGAAGGCCATCAGCGCCGGATTCCAAGACCCTCGTCACGTAACCCGAGCATGGCGATGCCCTCTCCCAAGATCTTATTCAAGAACCAGATCCCGAACCCCGAAGACCGAACCCTGGCGCGTCGAGTTCTTCTTCCCGGATTCAAGGACTCCGACATGGTGCGACAAGTACCTCCACCCGAGCATAAGACCGGTCAAAAACGCCAAGATCTCCAATCGGATCCGAGGACGCCGAGTTCCCTTCGCGGACACCAAGCTCTTCGACCCTGGATCCATAGAACGTTCCGCCGAAGCCACGGACCCTCGGGATGACAAGTTCTCCACCCAAGGGTGACAAGACTTTCTTCACGGATTTCAAGACCCCGACATCGAAACGACAAGATCATCGTCATGGAACCCGAAGACCACATGTGCGACTAGTACTCCCTCGAGGACGCCGAGTACTTCACCCCGGACACCGAGACCCTGGACGACAAGTTCTCCTTCCCGGAAGCATTGACGCTCGTGCGACAAGGCCTACTTCCAGATCCGAAGACCCTAAATCCCGTAGTCCGAGAACGATCCCCTCGTCCCCGTCGAACCCTGTCGACCCCGAACCCCGGAACCCCAAGTTCGTCGAGACCCTCTAATGTGTGAACCCCTTCCCGAAACCCTATTTTATAATATCATAAACTTGTCGCATATTAAATTGTCATTCTCGCATGCAAATCATTGGTTTGGGGCCTTATGCCGATTCACCTCTAATTAAATATGGGGCCCATATGCGGGCAAATCTAGTCTCATATTGGCCTTATTTAAATTTGTGTAGCGAACCGGTGCTATCTTTTGCCATGCTAAAACCACATTTAATTTGCGGGGTAGATAAATAACTGGAACCACCTAATTAGTTGTCGGGACCCCGGTTCCGCTTAATATGACCTAATTGCATCGCATCTTTGCCATGCCATACATCATTCATGCATCATGCCCGATCTTTTGCCGTAGTATTAAATATTGCACCCGGTGTTCTTCTAGTGTTTTGCTTCTTCGCGGA
Organism: Avena sativa; assembly: GCA_916181665.1. Lineage (NCBI taxonomy): Eukaryota > Viridiplantae > Streptophyta > Magnoliopsida > Poales > Poaceae > Avena > Avena sativa. Next base: position 381,155,291 of record OV702281.1, on the reverse strand, counting down.
TAAGGCCGTTGAGTTGATGCGAGTGTCGACCCGATCTTCGGATGAACCTTCGGCAATGTTTTCAGGCGAGAATCCCCCCCTTTCTACCTATCTTACTTTTATAGTATTTATTTCCCTCCTGTTGATCTATTGCTACCTGTGTTGCGTTGCTCTAGTTTCCGTACCCGTGAAATTCCTTGCAGCCGTATATTGCCTTGGACACATCCTATTACCTGTTGTTTGGTAGATAGCTGGACTTGCGCGTCGTAGTCGCTTGCTCAATTGCTGTTGCGTGTCGTCAAGTGCCACAGTTGTTGGTGTATGGCCGCATGTTGATGTTGGAGATGATCATGGCTTTACTTATCGTTCACTTTAATTCCTGTTTAACAACTAAAATTAAAGTAAGTAAGCAGAGGCATCGGTGGGTGATAGATAACATTTGGTTTCTGACCGCCCACTTGTGTCCCGTAGGACCCCGAGTGCTTGATACCTGTTCCTTGATTTATCGCGCTATCCACATACGGGGAATTATGGGCCCCCCTTAGCCAGAGCTTGATTCAGTCTTATTTCTTGGGGCCACAAACTAGTTTGAGGTTTTATTTACGATCCTGTACTTATGCCATGCTTTACTGCCTTATTTACGATTGTGCGAGGAGCACACTGTACTGTTTAGGATCGGGACACGTTTTCGCGGTGTCGACAAGCCCAGTTTTGGGTTCCCAGTCGTCCACAGCCGTCCACCCAAACCTCGGGTCCGTCTCGGAGCTAGCTTACTTCGTTGCGGGTGTACTCCAAGGGGTGGCCCCCTGAAATATTTCTGAATCCTGTGATTGCTTTGTCGTGAAAGCCTCGTTGGGTTTTGATTTGGTTTTTCCGAGGTCGATCGTGTGTGTGTTGCTATTTGTGCACCCGGCCGGGTTAAAACTTTCTGAAAGCCGTGTCCGCGGTTATGGACGACTTGGAGCACAGTATCTCGATCATAGACAACTATAACTAAAGTAGTGCTATAAATTTGACTTCATAATGACTAGTAATCAGCTCCACTATAATGGAATGGCTAAATAAAACTGCCAACAATTGCTTGTTTGGGTGTCGCTTGCGACCATTGTACCTGACTAGTAAGTATTGCAACTACAACGGAATGGCTAAATAAGAGTACCAACGACTGCTGGGTTTTGGGTTATCTCATGCTAATTGCATTTGACTAGTAAGTGTCGCAACTACAATGGAATGGTTGACTAAAACGGCCCACTGCTTATTTTATCAGGATGATTATCTACACCTGACTAGTAATTGCTGCAACGATAAATGAATAAATAAAACTACCAACGGTGTGAGTTCCTCGGTTGACTTCCTCGTTTGGTCTCGAGGGGGAAACACCAGGATGGGTTTGTTTGATGTTAGAATCAGGTTGGATCCGAATAGGTCTTTCTTACCCCTCTCTGATTGCCGCTAGTTGTATCGAGTCTCTATAGGTTGTTTAGTGCATGCTGCCGCTGCCGCTTCAGTCCACCATACCTATGTAGGCGAGGACCGCCGAATTCTAGTCTCGCCGTGTACTGGCCTCAGTACTGACGCTCCTCTTTTTCCTTTGCCCTTTGTCGGCACCCCTTTTGTTTAAGCAGGTTTTGAGATCGACGTCGTTAGCAGGGTTACCCTTCCGGCTTGGCCTGGGCAGGGTTATGGACGCCATTGGTTATTCTTCAGGGCTCTTAGCCCCATTTGCATCTTGCCCGTAGTCGGACGCTCTATCATTTTCAAGGTGATTTGGATCTTTGTATATTATATCTGTATTCTTGACTCTCTGATTCGCTGTTATATATATCTGTTCTGTGGGTCCCGTCGAGGACTGTTGTGTAATGTTATTACTTCGTTTTCCACCCGCACGAAAGTGCCTAGTGGGCACCTTTGAATCGTTTCTATGCGGGTTTGGCGGGAATCGCTAAAACTTGCATAGGGTCGATTCTGAGGGTGTTACAGGTGAGCATGGTGGCGATGGCGCTGCTGCTTGGCGGCGGGGATCTGCAGTGGCGGTGCATCTTCTAGTGGACAGAGGAGTAGGGACTAGGGCTAGGGGTTGGTGGCATCGGTGGCACCCTTGCTGCAGTGTGGCGGCAGGGCTTAATGAGGCCATTTGGGCTCGGCCAGGCCAGTGAGGGTCTGGTTTGCCCGTGTTGCTGCATCCGGTCGGCTATCGCCTGCCGGGGGTGGAGGTAGTTCCCTCCCGCGTGCTTCTGTACCGCCGACCCTCGCCAGTGTCCCTCCTTTTCGGTCCTTCTAGCCTTGCAACGTGGGTCACGGTGAGATGGTGGTGGTGACTGCAAGACCGCGGTGGCGTGTGCAGGTGGGCGACGAGATGGGTGGTGCCATACGAAGCGTCCAAGAGCGTGGTTTTTTGAGAGATCAGGAGAAATCCTTGTCGTCCAGACACCGACGCGGTGATGCCTGCGGGTATCGCCGGCCTTCCTAAAGGGCGTTGGGAGTATCTCTTTCCCACCTCCTGTAGCGTACCGGGGGAAACCCTAGGATCAGTCCGGGCAACAACATCGTTGTCGTCGCTTTCCTTTTGAAGGTGTTGCTTGGTACGTGACGCTTCGGAGCGCTAGGAGCGGGGTGGTTCTTCTCCGGAGGGTGCAGCGGTTGCGGGTCACCACCATTTTCGTCGAGCCTCTATTGTCGGCTTTGTTTTCTCTTCTTTTTCTTTTTTGTTCTCTTTGTTTTTTCTTTTGGGCGTTGTGCTGTCTGGCTCAGCAGCGGTCCTATCAGTGGTTGCTATATTAATATAGCTAGGCGCAAGCCTATTTCGAGAGATCAATTTCGAACGACCTAGCAATTTAAACACTGCACTATGGCCCTGACCGTTAAACTATTTACAGTGACCAGTTAACTCGTCTCGTTCGAGGTACATATACAAACCGAAGCTGCTGGTATTTGATACCGGTGTCCGCGATATGCCACTGGTATTTCACACGCTAGTGGCGTGCGTTCACTCACTGGGACACAAGAGTAAGTTGCAAAATGGCAACAAAAAAAATGCTGCCACAACAATAAAAATAATTGCCAAATAGTGGGATTCATCAGTTATAGTATAGAAGCTCTATGTACGTCAAAACTATATATTTAGTTTCACATATATTCGAAGCTACTTATCAGGTTTCAAAAGAAACAACATGTACATAAAACAAACAAATAGTATCGCTCTATGGGCGCGGGTACCAATAATGCATTGACAATATCTACCATGAAGATCATTTGTAGCTGGTTCCTAGGCAGTGTTTTCCTAGCAGTGATGGGTACAACATTGCTCAATCTAAAGTTCTTCCTTCCTCTGGGATAAAGTTCTTCCACGCCTCATCATTGAAGGAGATGTGTCCATCCATATCCCTCTTATACGTGATGGTGTATCTTCAACCCGTATTCCAACCAAGCCTTCATTGAGGAGGCTAAGAAATATTAAACCCACAATTATAGATAATTTTTGGATACAAAATAGGAAGAAAAAATTAAGATAACTTTACGTCAGATGGTTTTCCTATAACTTATGGAAAAAAAATAAAGAAGAAAATAGGTAACTTGAGTGAGCCTACCATATTGTGCCTCTCAACATCCATCTTGTTCAAACAGGTCATATATCGCATCCTGAATGTGACCATATTAGTGGGAAGTAAGAGTTGTAAGGTATGTTCTTCTTTACTGTCGGTAAGGTTGCATCTTTGAGAGATAATAGTGTGTTCTAATAGGTCTTCTCTTCACTTCCATCGCCTTCCTCGCCTTTGGCCTTTTCTTCTCGTCTTTCTCGTCAACATCATTGAAAAACACAACATTTATGTTTGGTTGTGTTCCTTCTAAGGAAAATACTAATATTTCTTTGCCGGTGAGAGGGTTTTGTGCAATGAATCGGTTTTGACACCACCCAAGCGAGTTTTTTTTCAAAAATTTAGGAAGTGACTATTTAACAGCTAGTTGTTTTACAATTGAGAAACAGACATATTTTGAGCCAATAAGAAAATGACAGTTGTAAGACTGAAAATGAGTATAAAGGATAGAAAAGTGTATGTTTTGAGTTGGACCAAACAGACACATTTCCCTAGCCCATACTGAGTTACTGATTCTTTGAACCCAACGTTAAGTCATCTTCCGGCATGAGTTTTTTGAGAGAACGTGGCACTTTATTCATTAGGAAGCATCCATACACAAAATTTGCCTAATACATTCTGGAGTAGAGTAGGAAACCACGCGTGAAACAACAAACTCACATGAGCTAGCTAGTATGTGTGCAACAACATTCAACGAATGCCTGACATAGCGAAAAGAAACTAAAGAAATCTAGTGACTAGAAAGTTTGATATCTTCCACCACTGCACTCTCTTCAGACTTGTCATTGGTTGATGAACTGATTCAATACCAGCGAGAGATTGTTCGAAGCAAACACCACGGAGGTGAGTTCTTCATTGCAAGCAAGAGACACAACACATCGGAGCGCCCAGCTTTCAGCAAGTTATGGCTATATAATCCCCTTGAGTGGCTCGGTGCAAGCAACCAAGAATCCCCCCGGTTCTGGATCAAGATGCCAACCCAACTCCACTTGTGCAAGTTTGAGACACGGTTGTGTCCACATCAAAAAGCACTGAACCAGACAACGACGGAGACAATCTGACTGTTAAACAAGATGGCATCTCACGACTCTGCTCGGTAACAGTTTTAAAGAGATGCAGCAGAACCAAATCAAGATAAGCACAGATCTTTGAGGAAACACAATGTGGATGGATATTACCTTCATCATTTCTGAATGCATTCCTTGCTTCCCAAATTAATATGTCATACTGTGATTGCTAAGACAATGGACTCTTGCGGCGAGGCTCTATCAATGAAATCAAACAACCACTGCTTCGGTGAGCGGAAGTTTCTGCAACACAGGTGGATGTCTAAAGGATATTTGACCTAGCTCCATACCTCGGAAACAGACTGAGAAAACACTGACCAAACAAAGAAATAATGAAGAAAGGAGACAAAAAACAACACTAATCAAAAGGAGGTAAATGATAAACTGAAAACTCATCTCAAGAGATTCAAAACAAAATGATGTAAAAAATGATGAACTTAAAAAATGATGTAAAAATAATTAAAAATGGAGATAATGAAAGAAAAAAAGAAAAAATGAAGAGAGGAGAGAAAATGAATAAATAATATCCAAAGAAAAGAATTATTAAGGATAAGAAAGATTGAAAGAATATAAATGAGAAAAAACAACAGCACTAATTTTGAGACCCACTGTCAGTTCCGGTGTCAATTAGCTATCATACAGTCATTTGTGCGAATTGCAAAAATCGTGCACCAGAGTGGCAATTTTGGTTGCCAAAACATAAAATGGTACCATTTTGTAATTTTGCACACTAAAGTGGTACCAAAATGCTATTAACTCAAACCACAATGTTCATCACTAAATTTACACTACAACACACACACCACACATTTTCCACAAATAATCTACTACACTACTCCCTCTGTTAGGGATAATAAGGCCTATGGACTATTTTGATAGGATTAAAAAAATCAATAACTCACCCTCTTGATTACTACATGCACCAATAGTTACACATGCATGAGAGAAAATAAAGAAAAAGGAAAACATGCATTGGAGGAGAGAGACTAATAAATGGGAGAGGAGTTACAATTTCTAACATTTTAAAAAGCTCTCGGGCCTTATAATCCCTAACGGAGGGAGTATGTAATAGACATAATCTAACATGTATTTGTAACTTAAACATATATACTAACATACATTCTACTTCACTACAAACTACAAAAATAATCTAACATGTTTTTATAACTATATACTAACATACATTCTACTAACAATTTGTACAAAAAAATTATATATACACAAATCCACATTCTACACATATACTTCTAATAACAAGTGGCTCATTGACAACATGGACGGGCAGTTGCAGCGGCAACGAATCTAGGTAGGTGTGGCGTGGCCGCTTGACGATGGGGCAATGGCATATTGAGAGGAGAGGAGGGGTGATGATGGATTGAGTGAAAGACGGGCCTGGGCGGCGACGGATTGAGAAGAGAGTGGAGTGGACGCCGAGTGTGCGAAAACGAGGAGAAGAGGAGGCGTGGGCTATTTCCTCCAACTCTCCTCGCTTTTCATTTTAAAAAATAAATTATGAGCTAGTGGCGTCCTGGATACAAGACAGACCACTGAGAGAGAAAATGGTTCTTTTTGCTACTATGTGCCAGGGTGACCCAAAAGAGGGGGTGACACTGAGCTTTGCCGCGATACCCAGCCGACGATTTTGCTTCTCCCGCCATCTCACGCCGGGATCCTGCACGCACGATGTTCCCTCTTTTCGCACAGTTAGGACATGGCTCTACGAAAACGATCAGACCAAGCTTCCCAGCGGGTCTGGCCCAAAACTTTATTTAGCAATGTGCGAGCCACAACACAAACTACGCTCGGAAATCCAAACACACGGTTTGCATCCAACGGACATGATGCGAGCAACCAATCACGTCCATAGAGCGAAGAATCTAAGCCGCTCTTTCAAGAGATTACCTGTAGGTGTTGGTACGGGAGATATAGAAGATGCTGACGACCTTGGAGCCACCAAATCACCAACGGCGGCACAAGTGACCTAGGAGAAGCAGGAGTTGTAGTGGTAGGGGAGGCACCATTGGCGGCAAGGTTGACCTATCAAATCCGTCTTAAAGTTTATTTTTATTAATATCAAAAAATATCAATTACAAACAACCGTTGTAACAACATAATAAATCAAAACAAAAAAAATACAAAGATCCCACCAAACCAAACAGAGACTCATAGCAACACCACCACCACCAGTGGGCAACACCTCGACTCCGATATTTATTTTTCTAAAATCCGATGTCTCATAGAAAAACAAAGCACTGGCATCATCCAGTCTAACCAGCATGGTCAGATCCGATTTCTCGAGGCAATCCCTTCAACAAGATGACTAAGGAGTCACCATTGCCATGTATACCACCGAATGCCAGACCTAGGATTTTCAATCCAGACACTGACACTGCGGATGTCCAAGACCACCGTAAATTAAAAAAATCTGTTAATCAACATCACCTGAAAGGGAACTACTGTAAAAGCTGCAAATTGCTAATTAACAACATACGTCTTCACCCCATCCATATGATCCTTGTCACCGCTGGTACCTCGCAAAGCTCATTCAACCTGAGCATGGAGACCCTCCGGCCCTCGACTCGCCTTGACAAGCCCACCTCCAACCGGGCCATGATAAATCACATGTACTGTTGCAATAAATCACATGTACTATTCCAGTAAATCACATGTACTGTGTTATATACTCTGAGAAGCTTTCATTTTATTTGAACATACGGTTTAAACATAAGCAGCATTATAAGATTTGGATTCAAAATGTTCACACATTTCTGTCCGTTAGATCAGCTTTGGATGGCTCATGGGGGAGCAAAGTTACAGATGGACTTTTCTTTAACTCAAAGTGGCGCACTTTATTCAGAATTTAAGAGAGTTACATCGTTCAAAGAATCAGCTAAAATCGAGGGAGGTGGATCACCATCCCAAACAGAAAAAGAACTACTGTACTTATACGATGAGCAATCTCAAAACAATCTGCGAGGATATCAGTATATGGACCCCAGATATCAGTCACCCCATTGCAACTGTTTATGATCTCCAAACTGTCCGATTCCGATTCCACAATCACCGGAGAGCACCCAATTTCCTCCAAAATTGTCAAGCCATGTCTCAAGGCCAAAGCTTCTGCAGATGTAGCATCGATGGTACGCACTAGAAACCATGAACAAGCTGCAATTGCTTCACCTCGGAACTCAAAGCCAAAGCTAAGGCTAGACCTTGTACAGCGCTGCAGAAAGCAAATTACCTAATCGCGAACACCCATATATATTAAGAAAAAATCTGAAAGAGAGATGGGCAGGTCCATCCCAAAATAAGTATTTACATGACGGAAAAATCAGCGAACTAAAAAGGCAATTCCTTTTTCCCATGAAGGATAAACAAAGTTAACTAGCTACCAGGCACTGGAACAGAGCCACACCTCAATATTTGTACGAAAAAAATAAGAGACATGTCTGTTGATGCTATTGAGTAAAAGATCATGTCAAAGTAAGGAAAATCTATGAAAACAGCCTAGAAATTATGATAGACCAAAACAATTGCAATGGCCACTACACAATCTATGACCAAACGTATGAACATCTCCATCTCACTACATGACATTGCAGTCTATTATTATGTGTATTGTTGGCCAAAAAATGCAACACACAACGACAAAAACACCCAACAGTTTCGTGCATCTACTGAAGCAAATAAAAGCTCTATGAGATCGTCATGCAGATCGTATCCTGTCAGACTCTTAATTCCTAAAACCGATGGCTCGAGATTTCACTAGAGTTGCTTGCTAACAAAACTTGTAGTAATATCAGCACTTGATATGTAACACTATTGAACTCAAAAGATTAATTTAAGTCGTATCAACAAGCCACCATGCAGACACCACTAGCTCTGGACATGCCCTCATCATCTGCTCATCAGCTGTACCTCTTTTGGGAGATGAATTTAGAAATTGGATCAAAACAGGGAGAGCAAACAATATAACTTCCAAAATGGGAAAACTAAGCTACTCTCTACAAATGCTGGAACAACAGAGCACAGGGCTGATGCTGCAAGAAATTAGAGGTGCATAGATAATCCATTCAACCACTTACGCATGCCAACAACATAGGGAAACTATCAAGCTTGCAAAGAAGAGCTAACAACACTATAAGAGAACATGTCCACTGCACCAAACCAGCTACTGACTAGTGAGATAGTTCATCAAACAAGCTCCAAGTTCGGCAACTTTCCTGTTGATGAGAGTGGCTTCCTGCACGTAAGTAAATTCAACGGTGCGTGGTCAATGCGCCGAATCACGGAGGTCCTCTCTGCAAATATGGATTAATTCAATGTGATCACAAAGGAGATAACATGATAGCCTATGAATTGTCAATTAGTAGGCATAAGCATAATAAGGTGTAACGTTCTGAGTGTAGATAGCACTCAAAATTTGTTCAACCACATATATTATCTCAAATTGAAACATTAATTATAGCTTTCGATTTGATTTAGCCTTCAATATTAGTTTTGTTTCACTCAACGATATATTAGTACTCCCTCCGACCATATTAGTTGACTTGGATTTGTCTAGATTCAAGTGTATCTAGACATGTTTATACATCCGAATCCAGACAAATTTGAATCAACTAATATGGGTCGGAGGGAGTACTTAAGAGTTGCTCAAAAATTATTGAAGGAAGAAATAGCTACCTCATGGACAGTAGAAACTCATGTACGGAATCAAAGCATGGAAATTTCGTCTGTTCCATATCTTCTTCCACTCCAGTGACTTGAGATTAATCTCATAGATGCCAAGGTCCATGCTCACGAAAATGATATCACGACCCTCAGAAGATCCCATTAGTCTAAGACCTTTTTCAGGATTTTGAATGGGGAGAAATTCATCTAGATCAATGACTCTACATTCAGTCCATGACCCAACTCCGTCAGAACCCATCTGCCTTGACCAAAGATTGAGGTTTAACCCGTCCAGGTGTGCAAACCCCAAACTGCCATCCTTCATCCCCATGAGGATAGTAACAGTGTCAATGTATGCCTCCGCAAGAGGCGCATCAATCAGTGACAAGCATTGAGAACACAAGTCATATTTGAGAATTCCTACGCGAAAATCATCGTCGTACACAAGCATGAAGTAGAGCGTGTCTTGGATGAGAACTGGGGGCATTGGCTGGATGAATGCATCAGACCCAATATGAAGACCAGGGCAAGGCTTGCTCCACTGAGAGATAGGCATGTGCAACTCACCTGTCCCCTGCAAGGGCACATACGCATGTGCGACAGAATCACCAATGTCTATGCCGACGACGACCACTTGAAAGGGCCCCTCGTGACACGCGAGGTGGTCGCAGCCGGTCACGTTGCAGAGCACCGCGGCCCCATAGCTATCGTAGTCTTCAGGCGCAGCCAGCTCCCTCCAATCACCCGTCATGGGGTCCAGAACGACGAGCTTCGCGGGTGACGCATCCCTATCCCCGATGACAACGCGACCATGGCGGCAGTCCCACGCATCGTGCAAAGAATAGCACCAGTCTACGTCGTGGTCGTGGTCGGGAATGCACGACCCGAATTTCGTGGTGGAGACGAAGAGTGGCTCGGGTTCTTCCGCCACCGAGGATCTGCAGTACGGGCCATGGGAATAAAAGAAGCCGAGCATCGGGGGAGTTCCGTGGAACTCGCGATACCGACTGCAGAAGATAGGACCGGTGAGGAGGCCGAACCAGAGTTTGCTGGCGAGGGAGGCGCGCACGAGGCACGCGGGCTCGTCTGGCGGGAGGCGGAGGAAGACCTCCTCGATAAGCTCGTCCGGCAGAGCCGGCGGTGGCGGCGGCATAGTGGGTGGGGGCCGCGAGGGTTTCGGGTGGGGGGAAATCTGAGCTGGTGTGCGCGGAGACGAAGGCGATGTGGCCGTGCCACGGCTCCTTCACTGGTGGTGGGGTTAAACCAGTTCTGCTTGATGGGGAGTCTCTGACAGGCGGGGACGCCTCTGCATCGAAGAGACTGGAACGCTCCACCGCTGTTCAGTCTTTCATCAGGTCTTGACACGTTTCAGTCTTCAGACACGTACACTCCACGTAGCCACATGAGCATTTCACGGTTTTCTCGCAACTTAAACAATTTGCCAAAATATGACAGACTAAATTCTAAATTATAGTACTCCATAGTTTATACTAATGGCCTTAATTTTATTTAAATTTGTATACTCCGTCCGGTCAGGTTTACTAGGCATGCATTTAATTTAAGAAAATCTTTGATTATCAATTTTGGCTAATAAAATATGTAATATATATCCTAAAAAATATACTATTAAAAACTATTTTTAAAGAAAAATAATTTATGATATATTATGTAAAAACATTTGACCAAAATTATTGGTCAAAGATATCTTTAAATAAACTTCGTGTGTCTAATAAGCAGGACCGGAGGGAGTGTATCTAGTTAAGTATTTAAACCCCTTCGGTCCATATTAGTTGACTTAAATTTGTCTAGATTCGGATATATCTAGTCATGTTTTAATGCTAGACACATTCGAATTTAGATAAATTTGAGTCAACTAATATGGATAGGAGAGAGTAGGTGAATTCGTATCTAGATAAAGTTAAGACCATTAATAAGGCCTGGATGGAGTATATAATTTTTTTTAGACGAGCTTATATTAATGTGGCCTCAGGAGGCCTCAAGTCTTGTCATACAATGTCTAGAACGGAAAAATGGTTCGGATATGCAACTGTTGACGATCTGACAAGCTTAATCAGGCAGTAAGCTGTCCTATTGCTCTCTCTTCTAACATGACCAATACGGTGGTCATTTAGGTTCTTCAGCAGGTCTTTGGTCTCCTCGTATGTAGCTGAGAGTTTAGATCTATCCAACGAGCCATTGCCACCATGGAGGAGTCAGTTTCGAGGATGATCTTGTCGTGCCCGTGGCCCAAGGCCTCTCTGACGCTAAGCAGAGCAGCCTTGGCTTCAGCCTCCACAACGTCGTTATAACTAGGTATTGGGGAGCAGGAAGTCAGGACAATTTTGCCATGGTGATCTCTAGCGATAGCGCCAAAACCGGCCGAGATCTTAGTGCTGGTGAAAGCGGCGTCAGTGTTGAGTTTGATCCAACCATCCAGGGGAGGGGTCCAGCTGCCTCTGGTTGTTTGTGTTCCGACCACTGTCGTAGTCGGTGCAAGGTCTGTGGACGTGTTTTTTCCTTTCCAGTCCTCTCTTGTGGAGTGGTCGCCGGCGGTGATATAGAGTAAGGATTGCAGGTAGGTCACAGAGTGGGCGATGGATTCCTTCCCTTGCTAATGTACCAAATTGTTTATGATAATGTCAGACTCTCCACAGCAGAAGGAGAGTTTTGGCTTTGGTATCGTCATCTAGTTGGTCCAGGAGCAGTAGGAGCCAATCCTTCTCGGAGAATCTGAAAATATCCTTAGCAGGTAGATCCCAGCAGTCATGTAGAGTGTGACGCAGGCTAGCTGCTTTCGGGAATATCACTGTGGCGTGGAAACAATCCTCATAGGCCACCCCACAGATTTCACATCTGCTGTGGCAGACGATGTTTCTTCTGAACTTGTTGTTCGTGGTGGGGAGAGTGTCTGTGGCAAGCCTCCAACCAAATACTCAGACCTTCGAAGGCACATTACATTTCTAAATACAGTTCCAGATCAAGCGCTGCCTGTCAGGCTTGGTGCTGCTACTACTGGAGTCATTATTTTATTGTTTCAAGCTCATGCCCAGTCTCTAGGCACTCTTAACCGTGAACTGGCCATTTTTTTCATAGTGCCAGGCTATACGGTTATTAAGCTTATTCTATGGAAGTATGATTTGCATGATTGCCTCAACATCATGGTCATACAAAAGCTCACCAAGAAGTGATTCATTCCAGGATCACAAGGGAGTGGAAGATTGCGGATAGCATGGTAGTGGTAGGCCTTCTAAGACTATACTGGATTATTATCTTTTCTCACCGTATGGAGAGTTATTTTTGGATTGGGGAAATGGTTAGTCGGGGTGGTGGAAATGGCTCTCGGCGCTACAGCGTGTATCGAGAACTGGAATTTATGTACTCGCTGTATAGATTTCATTCTCGATACTCAGTTGGATAACATAATTTTCTTTTAGCTTCATCTCCAGTGCTTACGGTTATACCTACATCAATAACAAAGGGATTTAGTAGGAAAGGGAAGGGGAGAAGGTGAAGGCTTATAGGTCTTGACAGAAGAGGAAAAACTCTAAGAAGACGCACGTCCTTGCGCACCGGCCGATGGTGCCGATACCTTCGGCTTCAGTGTGGCACTACTACCATGAGAAATGGACCAAGTCTCACGCGATCATTTCCCTCAACCTCCATGAGTGCATCTCCACCAGAGCCCCCAACCCGTCCCTAGCCAAGTTGGAGATAGAGGCCGAAAATCTGTTGGAGATATGCCCAAGAGGCAATAATAAAGTGGTTATTATTATATCTTTGTATTTATGATACATGTTTACATCCCATGCTATAATTGTATTAACTGGAAACATTAATACTTGTATGTTTTGTAAACGTAAAAGTGTCCCTAGTAAGCCTCTTGTTAAACTAGCTTGTTGATTACTAGATGATCATGGTTTCCTGATCATGGACATAAGATGTTATTAATAATAAGATCATATCATTAGGAGAATGATGCGATGGACATACTCCTATAGTTAGCATAGCATAATATCAAGTCATTTAGAGTTCGTTCGCTACAAGCTTTCAAGTACATAGTAACCTAATCCTTCGACCATGAGATCATGTTAATCACCATCACCAGATAGATGCTTTGATGACATCAAACACCACTTTCATAACTGAGTGGTTATAAAGGTGACATTAGGCATTCTGAAAGTATGTGTTGAAGCACATGGATCAAGAGTGGGATTTGTCCATCCATATGACGGATAGATATACTCTGGGCCCTCTCGGTGGAATGTCATCCAATTGGATTGCAAGCATGTGACAAGGTCACAAGGGATGTCATATCACAGAATGAGTAAAGAGTACTTATCGGTAACGAGGTTGAACTAGGTATAGAGATACCGACGATCAAACCTCGGATAAGTAAAGTATCGCGCGACAAAGGGAATCAATATCATATGTAAATGGTTCATTCGATCACGAAGTCATTATAGAAATATGTGGGAGCCATATGGATTTCTAGATCCCTCTGTTGGTTATTGATCGGAGAGGTTTCTCGATCATGTCTTCATAGTTCACGAACCATAGGGAGACACACTTAAGGATTCGATGTTGTTTGAGTAGATATGGAATGTGATTTGGAGACCTAATGTTGTTCAGAGTCTCGGATTGGATCCAGGATATCATGAGGAGATCCGAATGGTCCAGAGAATAAGATTCATATAAGGAAAGTGGTTTTTCGGTGTTCGGAAATGTTTTTGGTGTTTTGACCGGAAGCTTCTAGAATGTTCTGGAAGGTCCACCACCCCGGAAGGGGGCACTAGGGATGTGGAATGCCATAAGGGGCTGGCCGCACCAAGCCCTAAGACAACTCGGCCAAGCACTTGGAAGGTAGGGTCAAACCCTAGTTTGAAAAGTCAAATCCTAGTTTAGGAAGGAAAGGGGAAACTTAAAAGGCAAGTTTACAACTTCCCTTCTCCTAGCCGAGTTGGGGAAGGTGACGAGGTTCGATCTCGTCAATTCCCATTGTTATGAGCTTGGGTTTTGGAGAAGATGGGGGTGCTGGAGATCACGGAACGGTTAACACACAAGCAACCAGGGGACACGAGATTTACCCAGGTTCAGGCCCCCGGAGGGAAAACCCTACTCCTGCTTGTCTGCTTTTAATTACGGCGGAACCGAAGGATACAAGGGTGCGCAGATGCGATCTGACATGAAGGTGTGTATGCGGTAAAAGGATTGCCCTTCTCTTCATGCCCTCCTGGCCTTTATATAGAGTTTAGGCAGGTCTCGGGCACAGATCGAGTCGGTTACAAGTTTAGGGTTTGCCCCCTTGAATATTTTATCTGTTCTAGCCTTGCTCTCCAAGCATCCGAAGATGTCATGGGCTCGGATCACCCGAAAATCCCCACAGGCCGCGTATATTCTTGTGGGCCTTGCTTAGGCTGGACCGGGTATGCCAATGTCGTGTACCCATGGGGTATAACCATGTCAGTAGCCCCCGAGTGTTCAGTAAAATCGTAGATTCGACTGAGGACTCTTTATTCTTTCGGGTGCAGTTGTTTCTGTTTATCAGAGAAAAAGAAAATGATTTTAGTGTGTAGGGATTGTTGATGCGTGTGCGTGACTCTCCTGACGGATCTGGGTCAGTTAAGTGTCTTAGGACAAAACAACACGATCTTCCTCAAATTTGAGCCCCTAGACTCGAACCTGGAACATATGCTGGCATAATTTGACTCAGGCCGTTGAGGTCTTATAGGAGTCGAATCCCAGTATTTTTCGAATGGTGTACCCAATGCGTCCGTCGGGATTTTCATCGCGTCTGCTGGCACGGGTTATTACTAGTAGAGCGCAGTCCGGTGCATTACCAGGCCATCAGATAGTATCTGTAGGTCTTATCTTTACGTCACAGACACAACATCCAAAATTTTATCACCGTGGAGGTGTTTCAGGTGGCCAAGGAGAATGTTTCTCACTTAGCGTTGGTTGGGGCAAAGTTGCCGCAAAGTTTTTGCATTTCGATCCGAAGGATCGCAGCCGAAGAGTTCATAGGGTGCACGACCAGCGCTCCCTATAGGAGTAGCCCCCGAGTGTCTGTTCGAGTCGTAGACTCGAGCAGAGACTTTAGTTCAGTCGTTTTTGGCTTCAGGTCCGTAGGACACAAATTTTTTGGATGCTTGGATCAATCCTCCCTATGGGAGTAGCCCCCCGAGTCCGTAGTGGAGTTGCAGACTCGAGGTAGGACTCGAAGAATATATCATTGGTGTAGTACCTTATTCATGCCTCGGGTGCGCGGCCAGCGCTCCGGATAGGAGTAGCCCCCGAGTAGTTGCTCGAATCGTAGATTCGAGTGAGTACTTTTAGCTATCAGCCGAAGATTTCTAACCATTGCTAGTACGGTTTTGATGACGTCATTGCTAATGATCGGTGACCTCAAACGTCTGCGGCGCCAGAGGTGACGTGACTAGACGGACGTGGGTCCCACTTTCTGACTTGGAGTTGACTGGTCATGCGCGACGTGGCAAGAATTACGGCATCTCCTCGGTTTCCATGCATAGTATATGGCGTGCGAGCGACGGTTCGCTGCTGTGTTGACACATGGACAGTAGGATCTGATCCTGGTGTTAGGGCTTCCAGATGAACGGTCCCTGTTCATCGTCTTCGTCCTTATAACTGTGGGGGAAACTGTAGTTTGTTTTCACCTTAGCCATTTGCTTTCTACTGCCTCCATTTTCTTGAGCTTTTCCCTTTGCGCATTGGACGTTCTTCGATCGTTACCTTCCTCGCTCTTGCGCGCAGACCGTCGCTGTCGACGCGCCACGATGGGGAAGTCGAAAAAGGCCTCCACCATAGCGGGCACCAGTGCTGTTGCCAGCGGCAAGAAGGGCACCACCGCTTGTGTCACCGAAGGTGGGTGGCAGCGCACGGAGACGCGCGAGGGCGACCAAGCTTCGTGATGCGGGTTTAATCCCGCAGGATAAGGAGGTCGTCAAGATCCCCGGCGATGAGGTAACTCCCCGTCCACCCGCAAGGTTTCGGGTCATGTTTGTCGCTTTCGTTCTTCGCGGCCTCTCTTTCCCAGTCCACGATTTTCTTCGTGGGCTGTTGTTCTTCTATGGCATCCAACTCCATCATCTCTCGCCCAATTATCTTCTCCACATCACCTGCTTCGTTTCTTTTTGCGAGTGCTGGCTCGGTATCGAGCCACACTTTGGACTCTTTCGGAAGCTTTATTCCGTGAAGAGTCAATCCGGCTCCGACGGAGTTTATCCGATCAGCGGCTGCATCATTTCTCTTCGATCTACCGTTCTTTTCTTATCTTTCTCTATGTCTAAGTCCGTCCAATACTGGCGGAGGAAGTGGTTTTATATCCGCGACCCCACAGTGGACGGGCAAAGTTTCGGCCTTGCCCCTTTCGACTCCACCTAGGAGATCTTTAAGAAGAGATCCTGGAAGAATCATATCCTGGAGGGCGGGGTGGAGGAGGTAGAGGAGCTCTACCGTCGAGTGGAGGCCCTCCGGGTGGTTGCGGAGAAATAGGTGAACGGTGTGGACATCATCTGCACCTTACTCAAATGAGGACCTTCCGGGGAAGTCGCTGACGCCCCCTTTCAGTGCCGCAAGACCAGTCCCGCAGGTGTAGATTTATGACGTGCGCGTAGCGCCTTATTTTCGAGTGCTTTTCCTTGTAATTGTTTGTACTGATCGTTGATGTCTTCATTGTGCAGGATCTCAAGGTGGATGGCATGGTGCCTCCACTACTCGAAAGGTTTCCGATTGCGCCGGACAACAAAGTTGTGGACTCCGATTCCGAGCTTCCGCCGGCGCAGTCGCCGACTGAAGAAGCCCCCGAGGCGAGCGAGGGGCAGACCCGAAAGCGGGCACAGATCTCGAGCGAATCTTCGGATGCCTCGACTCCGCCGACGCCTAGGGACCCGCCGTTCCTTGTCCGCCACAGCGGAGGTGACGGTTCTTCTTCCTCGCCTATCCAGGCCGTGCCTATGCGGGCTATGCCGCCGCAGTCGCTGACCAAGAGGAAGAAGGAAGAGAAGAAAGGGAAGAGGGCGCTGCCCGTTTTTTACTTGAGCGACATGGACTCGTAAGTATCTTCGAATGCATTTCGCTACTTTCTTATCTTCTTGTCTTCTTGCTTTTGATTGGTGCTTTCCTTGCAGCCACTCGTCCGAGTGCTCTTTTAGTGAGGCCACCAAGAGGCCGTGGGGGAGTCGAAACTGACGCCCCCTCCCTCTAAGACGGTGGCCACCTCTGGGGGCGTTGCTCCAAACCCCTCTCCGCAGGAGGCTCGAGTGATCCTCTCAAGAAGACTGCACCGGGACCTTTGGAGTCTCCGTCTGAGCATGTAAGTTTTTTCTCTCTTGCTGTAGGGGGAGTCCCCGGGCCTTATTTTCGGATGATCTTGCTTCCTTTCTGCGTGTCTCGGGGGGATCCCCCGAGCATTGTTCATGTGTTTGATGTTTTTGCCCGTTTCTTGGGCACAGCCCTCGAGCCCTTTTTGTGATACTTTGTTTCTTCTCATAGCCCTTTGTGCATAGTGCGAACCTGCTTGTGCAGCAGCACCTACCGCTGGAGGCCAGCATGCGGCAGCTTCGAGGTACATGCTGAATTGATCCTATTCTTTTTCGCCTGCTCACTAGCCTTTTAGCTCATGTATGTTCTTGGTGCTTTTGCAGATGAGAATAACGTTGCCCTTCGCGAGCTTGATTCTCTCAAAAAGAGCCTTGGGCGAGCGGAGAAGAAGGCTGAGGATGCCCTGGAGGCAAAGGAGAGCCTTCAGCAGGAGTTGGCTGACGCAGCTGCAGCCAAAGAGCGCCTTCAGCGGGAAGCCACGGATCGCGAAGAGCAGCTCGCCACTATTGTGGCCAAGCGCGAGAAGGAGGTGGCCGAGAAGCTGATGGCTGCTGCCAAGGCTATTTCGGGTGAGTGTTTTTGCATGTCTTTTCTTCTTCGGCTGCTTTGTCTCCCTGCCCTTATTCGATTCCTGCTTTGTCTTTTGCTCCAGATGCCTCGGGCATTGAGTTCGATCATAGTGCCTTGGAGAACGGGAGTGCTCTGTACGATGCCGTCGTGGCGGTCGAAGAACGCCGCGGTACTACCGCTGGCTCCCTTGCCAAGGCCAAGGAGATCCTCGGGCGCTTCTACAAGGAGCTCGTTCCCAAGGGCGCTACCCTTGAGGATGTAGATTCTTTGGCGGATGCGCTGTCAGCGGATGCGCCTGCGTCCTACAAGCGCAAGCAGAAGGGCATCGGCGCTTCCATGGGACTATCTATGGCCATGGAATCTGGGGCGGAGCTGGATCTTCATCTGGTCACCTCTCAGATGCCCACAGCTCTCGACGGTTCTGAGGTAGCCTTCGCTCTCTACGCTTCTTGCTGTAAGCGCTATGGGCCGAAGCTCATTGACCTTCTGACGAAGTATGCGGTGAAGCAGCAGGAGGAGGTCAAGAGCAGGCACTCTAGCTCCGAGGCCACTCAGGATGCAGCTGCTTAGGCTTTGTCGCTGTAGTTTTAGGATAGTTGTCTTCTTCTTTTGTTGTAATATTTGACGAACAGTTTCCCTATGCCACGCAATGGCCTTTTGTTGTATATAAATGATCCTTCGAGCTGTTGCTCAGTCATGTGTTGTTCATACTCTTATCTGTTTTCCTTTAGGGACCTTCGGGTGAGGAGCCCGTCGATACTTTGTCTGCTCCGCAGCCGCGACCATCTTTAGATGATGCGTTGCAACTTGTTTTTCTTCGTGACCGTGTACGCAGTCTTGACAAGGAGATACTTGGCATCCGAGGTCATGCGGATGTGTGGAAATCGAAGGCGGAGCGAGCTACCACCAGGGAGGAGCATCTGATGGGGGAGCTACGCAGTTGGCCAAGCAGCTAAAGTGTAAGTTTCCTTGAGCTGTTGCAGTTCGAATCAACTGCTTGACCCAGTAGGATATGGAAGGCGGAGGCTTTTTTGGATGGATCGCGACCGGGCCACGGTCCTTGCGACTGTGCAGGATCGTGCTCATCAGGTGTCGCTAGTGCTAAGGCAGGTGAAGAATTCTCTGGCGTTGATTCTGCACATCATGTTTCCCCTTGATGAAGCGTCGTCGGCACTATGGGGTTTGCTGGCGAAGTTCCGAGATGTGTGTCATGTTAGGGAGTTGGTGCGGCACAAGTTGGTTGTGGGGGTGAAGGTCGCCCTTTCCCTCGTGCGGTTGCATCGCCCTGATGTTAATCTTGCGGTTGTGGCGGCTGGGTCACCCCCTCGACCAGATGGTGTCCTATGGGACATGCGCCCGTACTACGCGGCTGTTAGGCAGTATGCCGAAGAGATTGTAGATCTTTTTGAGCATCGGGCGCAGGTGATCCTTCAGAATAGGTAGGTCCTGTAAAAAGACGGGTGTAAAACTTGTATATATTTCGACTGGGCGTGTTGTGCCCTTTGTTGTAAAGGTTAATTGTATTAGCACGTGGTGCTTGGTTGTAAGCATGCCCTTTTCGTTAGCCCGATGTGATCAGCTACTCAGGTGTACATGTGTTATCCTCAGTCGACGAAGTCGTGAGGTGAGGCGATGCCCCTGAGTGTGTTGTAACATAAAGTAATGTAAGAGAAAGAGCTGAATTTTTCGGGCGAGACACTTAGCTTTATTCATATCGTAATGAGGGGGTACATTGTTCGGCTGAGTAGTCTTGGCTGAGTAGCCTTATTGAAAGTAAAGAGGGATAGCTAGGGGTAGAAGCGTCGCAATTGTGCGACGTTCCATGGGTTGGAGTATGCGACTCCATACTCCACGTGCTTGAGGCCCTAGGCGCCAGCTAGGATGACTTCGGTGACAATGTAGGGTCCTTCCTAGGGTGACTCGAGCTTTTTCGACCGCTCTTGCTTGAGTCGTAAGACAAGGTCTCCTTCGAAGAAGGACCGTGGGCGCAGCCGACGGCTGTGGTAGTTGTGGAGGCTCTGTTGGTAGACCGTCGAGCGATCCGCGATGATGTCGCGTGCTTCGTCGAGTGTGTCGACGGTGTCTTCGTGTGCTGCCGTTGATTCGGCTTTGATGTAGGCGACG
Organism: Avena sativa; assembly: GCA_916181665.1. Classification (NCBI taxonomy): domain Eukaryota; kingdom Viridiplantae; phylum Streptophyta; class Magnoliopsida; order Poales; family Poaceae; genus Avena; species Avena sativa. The sequence goes on along the minus strand of OV702281.1, from coordinate 381,134,947 downwards.
ACCCGTGGTGCCTTATGGCGCACTTCTTCAGGTAGCACGGCTTCGGCTCCGTGTACCATGAAGAAGGGCGTGTAGCCTATTGAGCTGTTTGGCACTGTGCACAAGCTCCAGAGAATTGAGGGTAACTCTTCTGCCCAGGCTCCCGCAAGCCGTTCGAGTGGGATGAGTAGATGCTTCTTGATGCTGCCGCCTACGAGGCCGTTGGCCTTTTCGACCTGTCCATTGGTTTTCGGGTGCGCCACAGAGGCATATGATATGTTGATCCCGAGGCCTTCGCAGAAGTCCTGGAATTCTTTGGAGATGAAGTTTGACCTGTTTTCCGTGATGATGCTGTGCGGCATGTCGAACCTGTAGACTATGGACTCGAAGAACTTGACGGCCGTTTTGCCCTTTTGGTTGGTGACGGGCATTGCTTTGATCCACTTGGTGAACTTGTCGACTGCGACCAGGTGGTAGACGTGGCCTCCTTTCGAAGATTTGGGCAGTTTGCCGATCATGTCGAGGCCCCATTGGGCGAAGGGCCAGGCCAGGGGTATGGGCCTGAGCTCTGATCCTGGTGCGTGCGGTTTATCCACAAATCTCTGGCAGTTGTTGCACCTTTGGACGATGTCCTTGGCGTCGTTCATGGCCGTTGGCCAGTAAAACCCAGCTCGTAGAGCTTTGGCAACGAGGGCGTGGCTGCCCGCGTGATGGCCGCAGATGCCCTCGTGGATGTCTTGGAGGATGGTTTTGCCGTCACCGATGGTGATGCACCTTTGGAGTACACCTGAAATGCTGCGCTTGTACATCTCGCCATTGATGATGGTGAAGGCCTTGGACTGGCGAGATATGCGCCGAGCATCTGTCGGGTGATCAGGCAGTTCTCTGTTTATCAGGTACCGAAGGTACGGTTGCGTCCATGTTTCCTCGATTCCCATGACCTGCATTAGGTTGACCAACACGACCTCTGTGTCGAGTTTTTCGGGTCCTTCCTATCCTTCGGGTAGCACAGCCCCCGAGTGCTCTTCTTCTTCGGGTGATCCCTTGGGGAATTTCCTTTTGATGGAGGGCACACAGATTTGTTCGAGGAACACACCTGGCAGCACTCATGCGCAGGTGGAGCCAATGTCGGCGAGTCTATCGGCTTCCTTGTTGCTTTCCTTTCCAACGTTTCGTAGCTCGCAGCCATCAAACTCTCCTTCGAGTGAGTTGTAGAGCGTACGGTATGCGATCATGTTAGCAGCATGTGCGTCACACTTGTTCATCGTCTGCTGGACGACGAGGTTTGAGTCACCGTGGATGACGAGGCGCGTTGCGTCGCAGATCTTGGCCATCTTCATGCTGTGGATGAGGGCCTCGTATTCGGCTTCGTTGTTGGAGGCCCGAAATTTCATCTGGAGGACGTATTTCATCTTGTCGCCCTGCGGTGATGTCAGTATGACGCCGGCTCCTGATCCAGCCTCGCGCTTGGAGCCGTCGAAGTGCATCGTCCATGACTACGTCATATCCGGGGTGTCCGGCAGCTGCAGATCCATCTAGTGGACGAGGAAGTCCAGGAGGACCTGAGATTTTATCGCATGGCGCCTCTCATAGATTATGTCCAGAGGGGATAGCTCGATGCCCCACAGGGTTGCACGTCCTGTAGCTTCTGGGTTGTTTAGGATGATTTTTAGTTGCGCCTCATTGATGACCATCACCTGATGCTCCTGGAAGTAGTGGCTCAGCCAACGAGCCGTCATGAACACGCCGTAGGCGAGTTTCTGGTAGTAAGGGTACCTCTGTTTTGTTGGCGTCAATACCTCGCTGAAGTAGTAGATTGGGCGTTGGACCCCATGTGTTTGCCATCTTCGGGCCGTTCGACCACAAGCACGGTGCTGACCACCTGATGCGTGGCTGCTATGTATAGCAGCAGAGGCTCGCGTTCCTTTGGTGTGACCAGGACGGGCGAGGTGGAGAGCAGCCGCTTCAGATCTTCGATTGCGTCGTCTGCTTCAGGTGTCCACTCGAATTTTTCTGCTTTGCGTAGTAGCTGGTAGAAAGGAAGGGCCTTCTCACCCATGCGGCTGATGAATCTGCTCAACACCGCGATGCGCCTAGCTAGCTGCTGGACACCTTTGAGGTTCTTTGGCTTCTCCATGGCCAGTATGGCCCGGATTTTCTTTGGGTTCGCCTTGATCCCTCGCTGGGAGATGAAGTAGCCAAGCAGTTGGCCAGATGGGACGCCGAAGGTGCACTTTTCTAGGTTTAGCTTGATCTTGTAGTGATCGAGGTTGTCGAACGTCTCGTGGAGATCGTCGATCAGTGTCTTGGCCTCCTTTGTCTTGATGACTATGTCGTCGACATAGACCTGTATGTTGTGGCCGATCTGGCTCTTTAGGCATGCCTGCATGCACCGCTGATACGTGGCACCTACGTTCTCCAGCCCGAAGGGCATTGTGTTGTAGCAGAATACTTCGAACGGCGTAATGAACGCCATTTTCTCTTGATCTTCGACCTTTAGTAGAATCTGATTGTAGCCTGAGTATGCGTCGAGGAAGGAGAGTTTCTCGCATCCTGTAGTCAAATCGATGATCTGATCGATCCGAGGTAGAGGGAAGTGGTCCTTCGGGTAGTGATTGTTGAGTGATGTGAAGTCCACGCACATCCGCAGGATGTCCGTGTCCTATTTAGGGACTAGTATGGTGTTTGCCAGCCACTCACTCTCCTTGATCTCGCGGATGAATTCGGCGTTGAGCAGTCTATTGACTTCGACTCCGGCCCATGGCTCAGACAATCGTTGGATGGACTGTTTGACGGGCTTGGCGTCCAGAAACACATTGAGTGCATGCTCGGAAAATTCCCTGGGAACTCCTGGCATGTCCGCAGGACACCAGGCGAACATTTCCCAGCGCTCACGGAGGAATTCGACGAGCGCGCTTTCCTATGCATGGCTGAGGTCGTTGGCTATCAGCGCCATCTTGGAAGCGTCCGTTGGGTGGACCTGCACCTTTTTTGTGTTGACTGTGGAGTCCAATGACATGTCACGTGCGTTTTGCCTCGAGACTGGGGGTGCCCCGTTGTCTGTCACTTCTCGAAGCCTTGTGAGCTCCTGTTGCATGCCGAACGACTGGGAGATTCTGTTGAAGTCTCTGTCGCAGTGGTCAGATCAGGTGAAGCTTCCTTGGACCGTGATGACGCCTCTAGATCCTGGCATCTTGAGTAGCAGGTACACATAGTGCGGTACTGCCAGGAACCTTGCGACGGTCGGCATAGCCAGCCGCAACCATGTCGGCTCCATCACGGTCGTCGTAGACGCGCGATCTTCGTTTGCTACGACGTTCGCGTCGGCGGCCGTAGTCATATTCCTCATCCGAATGTGCTCGATGGACGGAGTCCTCGCCATCTGCCCACCCGTTGGCGATGTCCATGAGGTGGTCGAGTGTCTTGGGCTTGACGCGCCCAAGTTCCTCCTTGAAGTCAGGGCGTTTGAAGCCGTCCTTGAAGGCGTCGATCGTTCTCTCCTCGGAGATATGTGCCACGGAGTTCTTGATGTTGGACCAGCGTAGTATGTACGAGCGGATGGATTCGCCCGTTCGTTGGGTGCAAGCTCGCAGTTCCTCGATCGAGGCTGGCCTCTTGCTGGTGCCTTTAAAGTTTCGGATGAAACTGTATGCTAGCTCCTCCCAGCTGCGGATGGAGCCTGAGGATAGGCTGCTAAGACAGATCCGGGCTGCGCCTGTCAGCTGCAGCTGAAGGCATTGTAGAGTGGTGTTCTTGTTTCCTCCATGCAGCTTGACGGACGACAGGTGGTTGCTGAGCCAGGCTTTCGGGTCCTGCGTCCCATCAAACTTCGGAGTGTCCGAAGGAATCTTGAAATTTCTCGGCATCCGTGTTCGCCGAACAGATCTGCTGAAGCATCGAGTGCCACAGAGTTCTCCGTCATCGTCCTCTTCGGATTCGTCTGAGCACGTGCGTTTGGCACGTGCCTTGTCGACCTTGCGCCGAGCGAGGTCGTTTGGAGCGTCGTAGTCGCGGCTGCGACGTCTTGGGCTCTTGCGACGTCGAGGCAGATCGTGCTCGTCTTCCTCATCGTCGTCTGAGGGCATGGGGCTGCGGTTTAATCTGACCGCAGCTTTCTTTTTTGGCTCTACAGGAGCCTCCTCATGGAGCACAGCTCCAACGAGTCTGAGTCCGTCTAGTGCGGACTTGTGCATAGCTCTCTTCGGGTCCCCCACGGGAGGTGGATGGGACGCGAGGTATGTGGTGGCTGCCATGATCGTAGCTTGCGGCGTCTTCGAGATGACGTTGCCGTTGGCGTCCATTTTCATGAAGGACGTGTTGAGGGTTCATGTCACCTCGCGACATGCAGCGGGATCCATGTTCTCTATGCGGGAGCTATGCTTGTTGGCATTTTTTCCGTGCGAGCTGGAGCCCCCAGCGGTGGAGAGCACAGCTCGCCGCGCGCTAGACTCCAAGGCATCTTGCTTGCGTTTGTCGAGTACTTCTTGCATCTTCACCTGGCTTTTGTGCTCTTCGATGAGGAGCAAGTGGTATGCCATCAGCAGGTCTCGTGAAGCATCCACAGGCATCACCTTGTTGCCCTCCATGGCTTCGCGTGCCTGGTTCCATCCTTCCTCGTTGAGGTTAATTCTTCGATGGGCATCGGGGTCATCCTCGTTGGGTGGGAGGGATATTTGCCTCATGTTTGCTCCGTTTCCACCCTGCGGATTGGGTGGTGGCACGTGGGCACTCGAACCTAGTGGTTGTTCCACGTCGCTTTGGATGACCACGATGCACTGGTAGCGCCCGGGGATTGGATCGCTGCTGCCACAACTTTCGGATCCGGAACCGTAGGTTCCTTCATCCGACGGGGGGTCACACAGATTTGAGTTGCAGCTGTTGTTGTCGTATGACTCATCTGTCGACGTTGACATGCGTAGCACACTGGGATGCGGGGCCCACGAGGCGGGCCTGATCGATGGCAGTGGCACCCTCTCTGGAAGGCGGAGAGTACCGGTTTGCCCCATCTGGAAGCAAAAGCTCCTGAACAGAATCTTGAGTCTGTCGCCTACGGGCTCGAAGTCCTTCATGGTGGCTGGCGAGTGGGCGGTGAAGTCGAAAGCGCCGAAGAGGAGATGGCTCTCCGTCGCCGAGGAGTTGTAGATCGCTTTGGTCGGGACCGTCACGATCGCACAATCAGCGCCCCTGATTCCCATAGACGGCGCCAATTGACGAGGTTCGATCTCGTCAATGCCCATTGTTATGAGCTTGGGTTTTGCAGAATATGGGGGTGCTAGAGATCGCGAAACGGTTAACAGACAAGCAACCAGGGGACACGAGATTTACCCAGGTTCAGGCCCCCGGAGGGAAAATCCTACTCCTGCTTGTCTGCTCTTGATTACGGTGGAAACGAAGGTTACAAGGGTGCGCAGATGCGATCTGGCTTGGAGGTGTGTATGCGGTTAAAGGATTGCCCTTCTCCCCGTGCCCTCCTGGCATTTATATAGAGTTTAGGCAGGTCTTGGGCACAGATCGAGTCGGTTATAAGTTTAGGGTTTGCTCCTTTGAATATTCTATATGTTCTAGCCTTGCTCTCCAAGGATCTGAAGATGTCATGGGCTTGGATGACCTGAAAATCCCCACAGGCCGCGTATATTCTTGTGGGCCTTCCTTGGGCTGGACCGGGTATGCCAATGTCGTGTACCCGTAGGGTATAACCATGTTAGAAGGAGTCTCCCCTTCCTAGACGAGTTGGGGAGCAACTCTTCTAGGGCAAGGGGGCCTTGTCCGCCCCCTCTCCCATATATGGAGGGGTAGGGCGCCCCCTTGGAACCTTTTCCCTTGGCGCCTAGAACCCTAGCCGCCGCAACCCTCTCTCCTCCACCGCACTACTCCGGCTTAGGCGAAGCCCTGTAGAAATATTTCCTCCTCCTACACCACCACCACACAGTCATGCTGTTGGGATTCTGAGGAGATCTACAACCTCCATTGCCCTGCTGGAACAAGGAAGAGGAAGGTCTTCATTGACTAATGTATGTGCGACCGAGTGCAGAAGCGCTGCCAGAACGTGGCGCTGGAAGGATCATCTACACGATCTTGAGATCGGCAAGTGATTGACTACATCAACCAAGAGAACCCGATCTTGTTAAACGCTTTGGATCTACGAGGGTTAGTTCTCTACAATCTTGGTCCACCGATCTCATAGATTAGATCTTGGCTTTGCCATGGATTAGATCTTGGTTTTGTGTGTTCATGCGATAGATTTTTTTTTGTTTTCCATGCTATGAACCCTACAAAATCACCCCACAACGGAGAGACCCAACCGTTGCCAGCAAATTGGGTCGTCCACCAATATGTCCAGCGCCCCCTTATCGACCCCAGCAACCAGGGGCTAGGCTGGGGCTGCCGGCAACAACACTTACCATGCTGGAAAGTCTGTGTCGGGCCCCCTTGTTAGCAACCCAAGACAAACCCCACCCCTCCTTCCTTCCTTTCCACCACCATGTGAATCTTTGACGAGGTTCGATCTCGTCAATGCCCATTGTTATGAGCTTGGGTTTTGGAGAAGATGGGGGTGATGGAGATCGCGGAACGGTTAATAGACAAGCAACCAGGGGACACGAGATTTACTCAGGTTCAGGCCCCCGGAGGGAAAACCCTACTCCTGCTTGTCTGCTCTTGATTACGGTGGAACCGAAGGTTACAAGGGTGCGTAGATGCGATCTGGCGTGGAGGTGTGTATGCGGTAAAAGGATTGGCCCTTCTCGTCGTGCCCTCCTGGCCTTTATATAGAGTTTAGGAAGGTCTCAGGCACAGCTCGAGTCGGTTACAAGTTTAGGGTTTGCCCCTTTGAATATTCTATCTGTTCTAGCCTTGCTCTCTAAGGATCCGAAGATGTCATGGGCTTGGATCACCCGAAAATCCCCACAGGCCGCGTATATACTTTTGGGCCTTCCTTGGGCTGGACCGGGTATGCCAACGTCGTGTAACCATAGGGTATAACCATGTCAGTAGCCCCCAAGTGTTCAGTCGAATTATAGATTCGGCTGAGGACTCTTCATTCTTTCGGGTGCAGCTGTTTCTGTTTATCAGAGAAAAAGAAAATGATTTTAGTGTGTAGGGATTGTTGATGCGTGTGCCTGACTCTCCTGACGGATCAGGGTCAGTTAACTGTCTTAGGACAAAACAACACGATCTTCCTTAGATTCGAGTCCCTAGACTCGAACCTGGAACAGATGCTGGCGTAATTCGACTCAGGCCGTTGAGGTCTTATAGGAGTCGAATCCCAGTATTTTTCGAATGGTGTACACAACACGTCCATAGGGATTTGCATCGCTCCTACTGGCACGGGTTATTACTAGTAGAGCACAGTCAGGTGCGTTACAAGGCCATCAGATGGTATCTGTAGGTCTTATCTTTGCATCGCAGATACAGCATCCAAAATTTTATCACCGCGAAGGTGTTTCAGGTGGCCAAGGAGAATGTTTCTCACTTAGTTGGCTGGGGCAAAGTTGCCGCAAAGTTTTTGCATTTCGATCCGAAGGATCGCAGCCGAAGAGTTCATAGGGTGCGCGACCATCGCTCCCTATGGGAGTAGCCCCCCGAGTGTCTGTTCGAGTCGTAGACTTGAGCAGAGACTTTAGTTCAGTCGTTTTTGGCTTCAGGTCCGTAGGACACGAATTTTTTGGATGCTTGGATCAATCCTCCCTATGGGAGTAGCCCCCCGAGTCCGTAGTGGAGTCGCAGACTCGACGTAGGACTCGAAGAATAGATTATTGGTGTAGTACCTTATTCGTGCCTCGGGTGCACGGCCAACGCTCCGGATAGGAGTAGCCCCCGAGTAGTTGCTCGAATCGTAGATTCGAGTGAGTACTTTTAGCTGTCAGCTAAAGATTTCTAACCGTTGCTAGTACGGTTTTGATGACGTCATTGCTGACGATCGGTGACCTCAAACGTCTGCGGCGCCAGAGGTGACGTGACTGGACGAACATGGGTCCCACTTTCTGACTTGGAGTTGACTGGTCATGCGCGACGTGGCGAGAATTATGGCGTCTCCTCGGTTTCCGTGCATAGTAGACGGCGTGTGAGCGACGGTTCGCTGATGTGTTGACACGTGGAAGGTAGGATGTGATCCTGGCGTTAGGGCTTCTAGATGAACGGTCCCTGTTCACCATCTTCGTCCTTATAACTGTGGGGAAAACTATAGTTTGTTTTCACCTTAGCCATTTGCCTTCTACTGCCTCCATTTTCTTGAGCTTTTCCCTTTGCACACTGAACATTCTCCGATTGTTCCATTACTCGCTCTTGCACGCACACCGTCGTCGTCGACACGCCACGATGGGGAAGACGAAGAAGGCCTCCACCGTAGCGAGCACCCGTGCTGCTGCTGGTGGCAAGAAGGGCACCTCCGCCGTTCGTGTCACCGAAGGTGGCTGGCAGCGCACGGAGACGCGCGAGGGAGACCTGCACAAGCTTCGTGATGTGGGTTTAATCCCGCAGGATAAGGAGGCCGTCAAGATCCCCGGCGATGAGGTAACTCCCCGTCCACCCGCAAGGTTTCGGGTTTCGCTTTCGTTCTTCGCGGCCTCTCTTTCCTAGTCCACGATTTTCTTCGTGGGCTGTTGTTCTTCTATGGCATCCAACTCCATCATCTCTCGCCCAATTCTCTTATCCACATCGCCTACTTCTTTGCTTTTTGAGAGTGCTGGCTCGGTATCGAGCCGCACTTTGGACTCTTACAGAAGCTTTATTCCGTGAAGAGGCAATACGGCTCCGACGGAGTTTATCCGATCGGCGGCTGCGTCATTTCTCTTCGATCTACTGTTCTTTTCTTATCTTTCTATATGTCTGAGTCCGTCCAATACCGGCGGAGGAAGTGGTTTTATATCCGCGACTCCATAGTGGACGGGCAAAGTTTCGGCCTTGCCCCTTTCGACTCCACCTAGGAGATCTTGAAGAAGAGATCCTAGAATAATCATATCCTGGAGGGCGAGGTGGAGGAGGTAGAGGAGCTCTACCGTCGGGTGGAGGCCCTCCAGGTGGTTGCGGAGAAAGAGGTGAACGGTGTGGACATCATCCGCACCTTACTCAAACGTCGGGTGCAGCCACTCCAGGCGAGGGCGCATCCGATGTTCCTTTACTCTGGCCGCCACGACCCGACGAGAGTTTCGACTGAGGAGCTGTCCTGGGGGGACCTCGACAGAGTTCTTCGTCCACTTCTGAAGTACAAGTCCAATGAGGACCTTCCGGGGAAGTCACTGACGCCCCCTTTTAGTGCCGCAAGACCGGTCTCGCAGGTGTAGATTTACGATGTGCGCGTAGCGCCTTATTTTCGAGTGGTTTTCCTTGTAATTGTTTGTAGTGATCGTTGATGTCTTCATTGTGCAGGATCTCAAGGTGGATGGCATGGTGCCTCCGCTACCCGAAAGGTTTCCGATTGTGCTGCACAACGAAGTTGTGCACTCCGAGTCCGAGCTTCCGCCAGCGCAGTCGCCGACTGAAGAAGCCCCCGAGGCGAGCAAGGGGCAGACCCGAAAGCGGGCACGGAGCTCGAGCGAATCTTTGGATGCCTCGACTCCGCCGATGCCTAGGGACCCGCCGTTCCTTGTCCGCCATAGCAGAGCTGACGGTGCTTCTTCCTCGCCTATCCCGGTCGTGCCTGTGCGGGCTATGGAACCGCAGCCGCATGCCAAGAGGAAGAAGGAAGAGAAGAAAGGGAAGAGGGCGCTGCCCGTTTTTGACTGGAGAAACATGGAATGGTAAGTATCTTCGAATGCATTTTTATACTTTCTTGTCTCCTTGTCTTCTTGCTTTTGATTGGTGCTTTCCTTGTAGCCACTCCTCCGAGGGCTCTTTTAGTGAGGCCACTCTGGATGCCGTGGGGGAGTCAAAACTGACGCCCCCTCCCTCTTAGACGGTAGCCACCTCTGGGGGCATTGCTCTGAACCCCTCTCCACAGGAGGCTCGAGTGATCGTCTCCCAGAAGACTGCACCGGGACCTTTGGAGTCTCCGTCTGAGCATGTAAGTTTTTTCTCTCTTGCTATAGGGGGAGTCCCCGGGCCTTATTTTTGGATGATCTTGCTTCCTTTCTGCGTGTCTCGGGGGGAGCCCCCGAGCATTGTTCATGTGTTTGATGTTTTTGCTCGTTTCTTGGGCGCATCCCCCGAGCCCTTTTTGTGATACTTTGTTTCTTCTCGCAGCCCTTTGTGCACAGTGCGAACCTGCTTGTGCAGCAGCACCTGGCGCTGGAGTCCAGCATGCAGCAGCTTCGAGGTACATGTTGAATTGATCCTGTTCTTTTTCGCCTGCTCGCTAGCTTGTGTAGCTCATGTATGTTCTTGGTGCTTTTGCAGATGAAAATAACGTTGCCCTTCGCGAGCTTGATGCTCTCAAAAAGAGCCTTGGGCGAGCGGAGAAGAAGGCTGAGGATGCCCTAGAGGCAAAGGAGCGCCTTCAGCAGGAGTTGCCTGGCACAACTGTAACCAAAGAGCGCCTTCAGCGGGAAGCCACGGATCGCGAAGAGCAGCCGGCCACTATGGCAGCCAAGCGCGAGAAGGAGGTGGCCGAGAAGCTGATTCAGGTGATTGTTTTTGCCCGTCTTTTCTTTTTCCGCTGCTTTGTCTCCCTGCCTTATTCGATTCCTGCTTTGTCTTTTGTTACAGATACCTCGGGCATTGAGTTCGATCGCAGTGCCTTGGAGCATGGGAGTGCTCTGGACGATGCCGCCGCGGCGGTAGAAGACTGCTGCGGTTCTGCCGCTGGCTCCCTTGCCAAGGCCAAGGAGATCCTCGGGCGCTTCTACAAGGAGCTCGTTCCCAAGGGCGCTGCACTTGAGGATGTAGATTCTTTGGCGGATGGATTGTCAGCGGATGCGCCTGCGGCCTACAAGCGCAAGCAGAAGGGCATCGACACTTCCATGGGACTGGCTATGGCCATGGCATCTCGGGCGGAGCTGGATCTTCATCAGGTCACCTCTCAGATGCCCACGGCTTCCGACGGTTTCGAGGTAGCATTCGCTCTCTACGCTTCTCGCTGCAAGCTCTATGGGTCGAAGCTCATTGACCTTCTGGCGGAGTATGCGGCAAAGCAGGAGGAGGAGGTCAAGAGCAGGCACTCTGGCTCCGAGGCCACTCAGGATGCGGCTGCTTAGGCTTTATCGCTGTAGTTTTAGGATAGTTGTCTTCTTCTTTTGTCGTAATATTTGACGAATAGTTTCCCTGTGCCAGGCAGTGGCCTTTTGTTGTATATAAATGATCCTTCGAGCTGTTGCTCAGTCATGTGTTGTTCATACTCTTATCTGTTTTCCTTTTGGGACCTTCGGGTGAGGACCCCGTCCATAGTTCGTGTGCTCCGCAGCCGCGACCATCTTTGGATGATGCGTCGCAGCTTGCTTTTCTTCATGGCCGCATCCACAGTCTTGAGAAGGAGATACTTGGCATCCAAGGTCATGCGGATGTGTGGAATCAAAGGCGGAGCGAGCTACCACCAGGGAGGAGTATCTGATTGGGGAGCTGCGGCAGTTGGCCGAGCAGCTGAAATGTAAGTTTCCTTGAGTTGTTGCTTGTTTTTGGATGTGCCTGCTGTGCGTGTCATCTTACTCTGTATGTTCTGCAGGTGCCAACCTTGTTTCGAGGGAGGAGGAGGAGCGCGTTGCAGTTCGTATCAACTGCTTGACCCAGCAGGATATGGAAGCCAGAGGATTTTTTCTGGGTGGATCGCGATCGGGCCACGGTCCTTGCGACTGTGCAGGATCGTGCCCATCAGGTGTCACGAGTGCTAAGGCAGGTGAAGACTTCTCCGGCTTCAATTCTACACGTCATGTTTCCCCTTGATGAAGCGTCGTCGACTATATGGGTTTTGCTGGCGAAGTTTCGAGACGTGCGTCACGTCAGGGAGTTGGTGCGGCACCAGTTGGTTGCGGGGGTGAAGGCCGCCCTTTCCCTCGTGCGGCTACATCGCCCTGATGTTTGTCTTGCGGCTGTGGTGGCTGGGCCGCCCCTCGACCATATGGTGGCCTATGGGACATGCGCTTGTACTACGCGGCTGTTAGGCAGTATGCCAAAGAGATTATAGATATTTTTGAGAATCGGGCGTAGGTAGTCCTTTAGAATAGGTAGGTCCTATAAAAAAGACGGGTGTAAAACATGTATATATTTCGAATGGGCGTGTTGTGCCCTTTGTTGTAAAGTTTAATTGTATTAGCATGTGGTGCTTGGTTGTAAGCATGCCCTTTTCGTTAGCCTGATGTGATCAGCTACTCAAGTGTACATGCATTATGCTTAGTCGACGAAGTCGTGAGGTGAGGCGAAGCCCCCCGAGTGTGTTGTAAATAAAGTAATGTAAGAGAAAGAGATGAATTTTTTGGGTGAGACACTTAGCTTTATTCATATCGTAATGAGGAGGTACATTGTTCGGTTGAGTTGCCTTGGCTGAGTAGCCTTATTGAAAGTAATGAGGGATAGCTAGGGGTAGAAGTGTCGCAATTGTGCGACGTTCCATGGGTTGGAGTATGCGACTCCAGACTCCATGTGCTTGAGGCGGTAGGCGCCACCTGGGAAGACTTCGGTGACAATGTAGGGTCCTTCCTAGGGTTACTCGAGCTTTTTCGGCCGATCTTGCTTAATTCGTAAGACGATGTCTCCTTTGACGAAGGACCTTGGGCACAGCCAATGGCTGTGGTAGTTGCAGAGGCTCTGCTGGTAGACCGCCAAGCGAGCCGCAGCGATGTCGCGTGCTTCGTCGAGTGTGTCAATAGCATCTTCGAGTGCTACCGTTGATTCGGCATCGCTGTAGGCGACGACCCGTGGGGCCTTATGGCGCACTTCTGCAGGTAGCACAGCTTCGGCTCCGTGTACCATGAACAAGGGCGTCTATCCTGTTGAGTTGTTTGGCGTTGTGCGCAAGCTCCAGAGAACGGAGGGTAACTCTTCTGCCTAGGCTCCCGCAAGCCGTTCGAGTGGGCTGAGTAGACGCTTCTTGATGCCGCCGCCTACGAGGCCGTTGGCCTTTTTGACCTGTCCGTTGGTTTGCGGGTACGCCACGAAGGCATATGATATGTTGATCCCGAGGCCTTCGCAGAAGTCCTGGAATTCTTTGGAGATGAAGTTTGACCCGTTGTCCGTGATGATGCTGTGCGACACGCCGAACCTGTAGTCTATGGACTCGAAGAACTTGACGGCCGTTTTTCCCTTTTGGTTGATGATGGGTATTGCTTCGATCCACTTGGTGAACTTGTCGATTGCGACCAGGAGGTAGACGTGGCCTCCTTTCGAAGATTTGGGCAGTTTGTCGATCATGTCGAGGCCCCATTGGGTGAAGGGTCTGGCTAGGGGTATGGGCCTGAGCTCCGATCCTGGTGCGTGCGGTTTATCCGCAAATCTCTAGCAGCCGTTGCACCTTTGGGCGATGTCCTTGGCGTAGTTCATGGCCGTTGGCCAGTAAAACCCATCTCGTAGAGCTTTGGCGACGAGGGTGCGGCTGCCCGCGTGATGGCCGCAGATGCCCTCGTGGATGTCTTGGAAGATGGTTTTGCCGTCATCGATGGTGATGCACCTTTGGAGTACACCCGAAATGATGCGCTTGTATAGCTCGCCATTGATGATGGTGAAGGCCTTGGATCGGCGAGATATGCGCCGGGCATCTGTCAGGTCATCAGGAAGTTCTCTATTTATCAGGTACCGAAGGTACAGTTGCGTCCATGTTTCCTCGATTTCCATGACCTGCATTAGGTTGACCAATGCGACCTCCGTGTCGAGTTTTTCGGGTCCTTCCTGTCCTTCGGGTAGAGCAGCCCCCGAGTGCTCTGCTTCTTCGGGTGATCCCTTGGAGAATTTCCTTTTGATGGAGGACACGCAGATTTGTTCGAGGAACACACCTGGCAGCACTTGTGCGCAGCTGGAGCCGATGTTGGCAAGTCTATTGGCTTCCTCGTTGCTTTCCCTTCCAACGTGTCGTAGCTCGCAGCCGTCAAAGTCTTCTTCGAGTGAGTTGTAGAGCGCGCGGTACGCGATCATGTTAGCGGCGTGTGCGTCACACTCATTCATCGTCTACTGGACGTCGAGGTTTGAGTCACCGTAGATGACGAGGCGCGTTGCGCCGCAGATCTTAGCCATCTTCATGCCATGGATGAGGGACTCGTATTCGGCTTCGTTGTTGGAGGCCCGAAATTTCATCCGGAGGACGTATTTCATCTTGTCGCCCCTGCGGGGATGTCAGTATGACGCCAGCTCCTGCTCTAGCCTCGCACTTGGAGTCGTCAAAGTGCATCGTCCATGACCGCGTCATATCCGGGGTGTCCGACAGCTGCAGCTCCATCCAGTGGACGAGGAAGTCTGGGAGGACCTGAGATTTGATCGCATGGCGCCTCTCGTAGATTATGTCCAGAGGGGATAGCTCGATGCCCCACAGGGCTGCGCGTCCTGTAGCTTCTGGGTTGTTCAGGATGTTGTTTAGTGGCGCCTTGTTGACGGCCATCACCTGATGCTCCTGGAAGTAGTGGCTCAGCCGACGAGCCGTCATGAACACGTCGTAGGCGAGTTTCTGGTAGTGAGGGTACCTCTGTTTTGTTGGCGTCAATACCTCGCTGAGGTAGTATATTGGGCGTTGGACCCCATGTGTCTTGCCATCTTCGGGTCGTTCGACCATGAGCACGGTGCTGACCACCTGATGCGTGTCTGCTATGTATAGCAGCAGATGCTCGCGTTCCTTTGGTGTGACCAGTACGCGCAAGGTGGAGAGCAGCCGCTTCAGATCTTCGAATGTGTCGTCTACTTCAGGTGTCCACTCGATTTTTTTTGCTTTGCGTAGCAGCTGGTAGAAAGGAAGGGCCTTCTCACCCATGCGGCTGATGAATCTGCTCAACGCCGCGATGCGCCCAGCTAGCTGCTTGACACCTTTGAGGTTCTTCGGCTTCTCCATGGCCACTATGGCCCGGATTTTCTTCGGGTTCGCCTTGATCCCTCGCTGGGAGATGAAGTAGCCAAGCAGTTGGCTAGATGGGACGCCGAAGGCGCACTTTTCTGGGTTCAGCTTGATCTTGTAGTGATCGAGGTTGTCGAACGTCTCGTGGAGATCGTCGATCAGTGTCTTGGCCTCCTTTGTCTTGATGACTATGTCGTCCACATAGACCTGTATGTTGCGGCCGATCTGGCTCTTCAGGCATGCCTGCATGCACCACTGATACGTGGCACATGCGTTCTTCAGCCCGAAGGGCATTGTGTTGTAGCAGAATACTCCAAATGGCGTAATGAATGTCGTTTTCTCCTGATCTTTGACCTTCAGTCGAATCTAATTATAGCCTGAGTAGGCGTCGAGGAACGATAGTTTCTTGCATCCTGCAGTCGAATCGATGATCTGATCGATCCGAGGTAGAGGGAAGTGGTCCTTCGGGCAGTGCTTGTTGAGTGATGTGAAGTCCACGCACATCCGCAGGATGTCCGTGTCCTTTTTAGGGACTAGTACGGTGTTTGCCAGCCACTCACTCTCCTTGATCTCCCGGATGAAGTCGGCGTCGAGCAGTCTGTTGACTTCGACTCCGACGGCTTCGGCCTGTGGCTCGAACAATCATCAGATGGAATGTTTGATGGGCTTGGCATTCGGAAATACATTGAGTGCATGCTCGGCGAATCCTGGGAACTCCTGGCATGTCCGCAGGACACGAGGCGAAGATTTCCCAGCGCTCACGGAGGAATTCGATGAGCGCGCTTTCCTATGTGTGGCTGAGGTCGTTGGCGATCAGCGCCGTCTTGGAGGCGTCCGTCGGGTGGACCTGCACCTTTTTCGCGTTGAATGTGGAGTCGAATGACATGTCAGGTGCATTTTGCCTCGAGACTGGGGGTGCCCCGTTGTCTGTCACTTCTCGAAGCCTTGTGAGCTCCTCCTGCATGTCGAACGACTGGGAGATTCTGTTGAAGTCTTTGTTGCAGTGGTCGGATCGAGTGAAGCCGCCTTGGACCGTGATGACGCCTTTAGGTCCTGGCATCTTGAGTAGCAGGTACGCATAGTGTGGTACTGCCAGGAACCTTGCGGATGCCACGCGCCCGAGGATGGCGTGGTATTGTGATGGCCAATCCACCACTTCAAACTCGAGTCGCTCACACTGAAAGTTGTCGGGTTTACCGAAGATGACATCGAGCCATATCTTTCCCAGGGGAAATATGCCTTTCCCTGGAACTATGCCATGGAACATTGTGTCGAATTATTCCAGACTGCATAGTGGGATCCGCATTGCTGCTAGGGTGCTAGCGAACATCAGGTTGATGCCGCTGCCGCCGTCCATGAAGACACGGCTCATTTCAAACCCTTCGATCTGTGCTTCAAGCACCAGGGCAGCATGACCTGGGCGAGGTATCTGGCGGGGGTGATCCGAGCGGCTGAATGTGATGCAGGACTCCGAACCACTAAGGTACTCAGGATGGCGGGTGGGGCGGTCACAGCCAAGCTAACTTGGCAGGTGATCTTCTTTTGCACCCTGTTTGTTGGGCGCCCTTTTTGATCATCAGGGACCCTTTCGGCGCGGGGTACCCATTTACGCCGTTGTTTTGCATGGGCGCGACCGCGTGATTCGAAGGTCCCACGGGTGGTGGTGGAGGAACTCCGTGGGCGATTTCGCTTGGTGCAGGTGCGTGCCCGAACCCTGGGTTTGGGATCTGCTGTCTCATCTGGGCGAGGCCCTCACTGACTTTCTGGAACTCGCGGCAGTCCTTAAGCATATGGATGGCCTTATTTTTGCCATCCTGCTTGTCAATATAGAAGTGGATGGTGCATGGGCCCGACAATTTGTCGTATGTCGAGGGTTAATCGTCACGGCCGCGGTGCTGCCATGTTTGCGTTGGGCGTCCTCTATCGTGGAAGTTATTTACACAGTATCCGCCGCTACTGCAGTTGTTGTCGTTGTGACGGTCGGCATAGCTAGCCACAACCATGTCGGGTCCATTGCGGTCGTCGTAGACGCGCGATCTTCGTTTGCTACGGCATTCGCGTCGGCGGCCGTAGTCATCTTCCTCATCCGAATGTGCTTGGTGGACGGAGTCCTCGCCATCTGCCCACCTGTTGGCGATGTCCATGAGGTGGTCGAGTGTCTTGGGCTTGATGCGCCCAAGTTCCTCCTTGAAATCAGGGCATTTGACGCCATCCTTGAAGGCGTCGATCGTTCTCTCCTCGGAGATATGTGTCGTGGAGTTCTTGATGTTGGACCAGCGTAGTATGTACGAGCGGATGGATTCGCCCGCTCGTTGGGTGCAAGCTCATAGCTCCTCGATCGAGGCTGGCCTCTTGCTGGTGCCTTTAAAGTTTCGGATGAAACTGTATGCCCGCTCCTCCCAGCTACGGATGGAGCCTGAGGACAGGCGGCTGCGCCAGATCCGGCTGCGCCTGTCAGCTGCAGCTGAAGGCATTGCAGAGCGGTGTTCTTGTTTCCGCCGTGCAGCTTGACGGACGACAGGTGGTCACTGAGCCAGGCTTTTGGGTCCTGCGTCCCGTCGAACTTCGGAGTGTCTGAAGGAAGCTTGAAATTTCTCGGCATCCGCGCTCGCCGAACAGATCTGCTGAAGCATCGAGCACCGCGGAGTTCTCCGTCGTCGTCCTCTTCGGATTCGTCTGAGCACGCGCATTTGGCACGTGCCTTGTCGACCTTGCGCTGAGCGAGGTCGTTTCGAGCGTCGTAGTCACGGCTGCGACGTCTTGGGCTCTTGCGCCATCGAGGCAGATCGTGCTCGTCTTCCTCATCGTCGTCTGAGGGCATGGGGCTGCGATTGAATCTACCCACAACTTTCTTTTTTGGCTCTACAGGAGCCTCCTCGTGGAGCGCAGCTCCAACGAGTCCGAGTCTGGCTAGTGCGGACTTGTGCATATCTCTCTTCGGGTCTCCCACCGGAGGTGGATGGGACGCGAGGTATGTGGTGGCTGCCATGATCGCAACTTGCGGCGTCTTTGGGATGACGTTGCCGTTGGAGTCCATATCCATGAAGGAAGTGTTGAGGGTTCGAGTCACCTCGCTACGTGCAGCGGGATCCATGTGCTCTATGTGAGAGCGATGCTTGTTGGCATTGTTGCAATGCGAGATGGATCCCCCAGCGGCAGAGAGCGCATCTCGCCGCGCGCTAGACTCCAAGGCCGCTTGCTTGCGTTTGTCGAGTACTTCTTGCATCTTCACCTGCTTTTTGTGCTCTTCGATGAGGAGCAAGTGGTATGCCATCAGCAGGTCTCATGAAGCATCTACAGGCAGCATCTTGTTGCCCGCCACGGCTTCGCGTGCCTGGTGCCACGTTGAGGTTAATTCTTCGTTGGGCATTGGGGTCGTCCTCGTTGGGTGGGAGGGATGTTTGCCTCATGTTTTCTCTATTTCCACCCTGCGGGTTGGGTGGTGGCACGTGGGCACTCGAACCTGGTGGTTGTTCCACGTTGCTTTGGATGACCGCGACGCACTAGTAGCGCCGACGGATTGGATCGCTGCTGCCACAGCTATCGGATCCAGAACCGTAGGTTCCTTCATCCGACGGGGGGTCGCACATATTTGAGTTGCAGCTGCTGCTATCGTATGACTCATCTATCGACGTTGACGTGCGAGCACGCTGGGATGAGGGGCCCACGAGGTGGGCCTAATCGATGGCAGTTGCACCCGCTATGGAAGGCGGAGAGTACCGGTTTGCCCCACATGGAAGCAGAAGCTCCCGAACAGAATCTCGAGTCTGTCACCTACGGGCTCAAAGTCCTTCATGGTGGCTGGCGAGTGGACGGTGAAGTCGAAAGCGCCGAAGAGGAGATGGATCTCCGTCACCGAGAAGTTGTAGATCGCTTTGGTCAGGACCGTCACGATCGCACAATCAGCATCGCCGATTCCCACAGACGGCACCAATTGACGAGGTTCGATCTCGTCAATGCCCATTGTTATGAGCTTGGGTTTTGGAGAAGATGGGGGTGCTGGAGATCGTGGAACGGTTAACAGATAAGCAAATAGGGGACACGATATTTACCTAGGTTCAGGCCCCCGGAGGGAAAACCCTACTCCTGCTTGTCTGCTCTTGATTACGGCGAAACCAAAGGTTACAAGGGTGCGCAGATGCGATCTGACATGGAGGTGTGTATGCGGTAAAAGGATTGGCCCTTCTAGCCGTGCCCTCCTGGCCTTTATATAGAGTTTAGGCAGGTCTCGAGGACAGATCGAGTCGGTTACAAGTTTAGGGTTTGCCCCTTTGAATATTCTATCTGTTCTAGCCTTCCTCTCCAAAGATCCTAAGATGTCATGGGCTTGGATCACCCAAAAATCCCCACAGGCCGCGTATATTCTTGTGGGCCTTCCTTGGGCTGGATCGGGTATGCCAATGTCTTGTACCCGTAGGGTATAAGCATGTCAATCGCCGTCGGCCATTCACCGACTCACTGATGACCCACTAGTATAGGGGGTGTATCGTAGTACTTTCGATAAATAGGAGTGTCGATCCCAACAAGGAGCATAAGGTGTTGACTAGTGGTTTGGAGCAGGAAATATCTGTAAATACTTAGCAAACTGATTTTTAGGGTTTTCTGATAAAGCAAGGAAATAAAGTGCAAGTAAATAAAGACATCAAATAATTGCAGCAAGTGGCCCAATACTTTCTTAGAAAAGGACAAGCCGGTGGTAATACTTATGAGGTCCAAACGTTCTCGTGGACACATGGGAATATTATCAAGTGCTTTTCTTTTCATATAGCTGATTAATCTTATTTGGTTTTATAAGTGTTGTGTGGGTGAACCTGTGCTAATGTACTGACCTTACTAGGACTAATACATACTTGTGATTAAACCTCTTGCAAGCATCCACAACTACAAGAAAGTAATTAAGATAAAAACCTAACCACAGCCTTAAACTCTAAGATCCTACACTCCCTTGTGCAAAGGTTTCCTAACGGGGGTTCGGGTTTCTGTCACTACGGAAACCCCACAATTAGTAGCAAAATACACAATGCATTCCCCTAGGCCCATAAATGGTGAAGTATCATGTAGTCGATGTTCACATGACACCACTAGAAGAATAACACCACAACTTAAATACTAAACCATTGAATAATACCTCAACACAATTCCACTACTAACAACATGACTTCTCCCATGTCCTCAAGAACTAAACGAACTACTCAGGAGACATCATATGGTCAAGATCAAAGATAATATGATGATGAATAACAATTTGAACATAAACAATAATTCAATGGTTCCACTCACAAGCATCAACTACAAAAGTAATCAACACCGGGAAAGTTTCTCCTAAGAACTATGCAAGATTCAACACAATTGTTACAGCGGGATGGAGTGGTGATGATGGTGATGGTGGTGTGGATGATGATGATGATCCCGATGAAGTCTATCTTGATGACGGTGTTGATGGCGACGATCTCCCCTCTCCGGGAAGTAATTTCCTCGGCAGAAATCTGTCTGCCGGAGAGCTTTTTCTCTCTCTATGGTTTCCGCCCTGCAGAGGCGGCGTAATCTTTCTGTGGTCGCTCTCCAAACTTTAGGGTTTCGGGAGGAAAATATAGGCGAAGGGGTGGAGCCATAGGTGAGCCAGGGTGGCCACACCTCCTGGTGGCGCGACCTAGGGTGGCCCGCGCCTAGGGGGTGTGGCCCTCCTGTGGCCCAACTCCGCCTCCCCTTCCGGATTCATTCGTCTTCTGAAAAAATACGATTTTCCATATATTTTATGGTATTTTTATGATCTTTGGGAAATTGCATCAAAACACCGCTTTTTCCATCAGAATCCTGACTCCGGCAGTTTATCCTCCAAGAATCATCCAACATGCAAAAACAGATGAAATAACATAAGTATCACTTCTTAATAAGGAATATATCAATGAATAATATCAAATTATGATATAGAATGGTGATGCAAATTGGACGTATCAACTCCCCCCAAGCTTAGACCTTGCTTGTCCCCAAGCGAAAACTGAGCTCAGTAAACATGTCCACAGGTTTATGGAGTGAAGTGTCGATAAAAAGAATACAGACAAGAAGCATCACACTTACCAATACACAACTCATAAATGAAAGCAACTCACCATTATATAACTTAAATTGCAACGAGTATGGGAGTCACAATAAAGATGCATAAAGATAAATCATAATTAGGAATGGCAAACTTTGTTCTTGGTCAGATAACAGTTGACAAACAGTTTTCAAGCAAAGCTTTTGTAAAGAAGTTTATAACAGGAGTACTCTTTGCTTAAACATAAAAGGCTTTTCACAATTATGGCTTTCAAAGTAATATTCATTCAGATAAGAACAATGTGCAAAACAAGGAAGATAAGGAATATGATTGAATAAATCATCATATGAATGATTGAAACACAACAACTCAAATGCTTGCTGGAGATAAAGAGGAATAGGTTTACTGACTCAACTTAGAACTAAAAGAAAGGCCCTTCGTAGAGTGAAGCAGGTATTTCAAGTTCATAAAGAGATTTCAAAATATTATGGTACTTACTAGCTTTGAGATCTCATTGCCCCTACCATAAGCATCTTGAGGTGATTAAGGTTAAAGTGAACAAAGATGGAGTATATGCTTGAAGAAATATAAGTTGGCAATCTCATGTCCCTTGAGTACGAGGGCCGCTCCTCATGCTACTCAACTTTACTTACCGGTAAGTTCTTGTCATAGTAAGTACATGTTATCATAGAGAACCGCCAACGGGGTACCCATTGCACATGATACATGAGCTATCCCATATCAAAATGACAAGACAAGTAGACAATGAGCATCTCAGTAATCTTCTTATTTACCATGGAAAAATGGTGTTTTTTCTCTCTCTCTCTCTTTCCTATTTTCTATATCTCTCTCTTTTTTATAAGAAAAAAGCTTCATAGTTTGCTCACTATGGTAATGCTGCAAGTTTCCACCATGATTAGGCATGGCTTAGGCTAGCGGCCCAGGCGTTTCTCTAACACACATACATAACTTCATGGACTTACAATCTCCCCTTTTATTTCACACCGACGACATCCATAAACAAAAGAGCATGATATCAATGGGGTAGATATTTATAGGTGTTGAATGCGTTCCCCGTGACAGCACGGTTCTGCTAATCCCAACTTATAGGTGCAAGCATATACAACATAGATGATACGATGGTTCAAGTTTATTAGGGGCAAGAAAATAAGGTGTGCCATCAAGTTCGTGAGAGCTTTACTAACTAGTTTTCACATAACAAAAGAATTTTTAATTCGAAAGATAGATGAAGCTTGAGAATTTACTTGGAATAGCAATGATGCTAATAGGTAGATATGGTGGACACAGATGGCATAGGTTTTAGTTTAAAGGATTTGATGCACGAGAATTATTCCCTCTCAGTATAGGTTTTTGGCTAGCAAGGCTGGGTAGCAAGCAAAAGAGTTGAAGGAAACAAGCAAACATACAAATGATAAAGTCAAACACGCAATCTTCCTTGAAAACACAAAATATCTTAAAGATCTTAAATAAAGAATACTAAGCTTATGAGCCAATCAAGAAAGAAAGAAAATGATATAAAATACATGTAAGTGCTTTTCTCTTTTCCTTTCAAACCTCAAAAAGTGTTGCTACTGACCAGAGCTCGGTTTGCCAAAACCAATTTAGATTTACTTGATGCTCCCAAAGTGATACCAATACTAATCAAGAAGATCAATCATATAATATAGATTGCAAACTAAAATAAGAAGTGCAAAAAGTAAAAGATGAAGCTTCTCATTAATACTCCATAAAGGCACTCACACCAAGGGATTCATAGATAACCAACTAATGGAGAGATACTTCCACAATGCAAACCATCCTATATGATAACTTCTCTATTCATGATATGACTACTAAAAAGGTAAAAAGATGAAAGATAATGATGTGATACCGCAGCACTCCCCCAAGCTTGGAACAAACCAAGGGGATGCCAAAACCTGATGACGAATTACTTATCACAAAATTCAGGGTGAGAAAACCCTCAAGCATCTTACGAACCCTGTTATTCTCTTCTTGAAGTATATCTACCTTCCTCCTTAGAGCTCGGTACTTATCACAAAATTCATCAGTAGTTTGAAGGGCTTCCACTGCCTCAGGGCAGGAACTGAGGTCTGGGACGGAGGTCATCATCCCCTGCATATTATGATAAAAAGCACGTCCAGTGTTAATTGGCCCTACAAAAGTAGGTTATCTTGCCCTTAATCATGTGGCGGTTTGTCCCTTCATGCATGCTGACATGTTCTTTACTTCCTCCTCGACGCTCAAATCCATGTCTTCGCGCCTATCTTCGATCTTTTCTTCTTCCACGGGCTTCTTGCCCTTGTCGTTGGCGAAGACCATGGTGCATCTAAACTTGAGAATATTTCATGGCAGAAACAGATCGAAACGAAAACACGACGAGAACACGATATACGAACCTCGGGGGGTCCAGGGGGTTATATATTACAAAGTTTTACAACATAAGGAATGTATTATGCGAAAACGGGGCGGAGACGGACACCGGGATGGTCACACCCCCTAGTGGCGCGGCCAGGTAGAGCCCGCGCCACTTTCGGGTGTGGCCCACCAGGCTCTGTTTCCTCCTCTTTTTCGTCTCGTAACCTTCCATATGGAATAAAAACATCAAAAATATAAAGATATAAGTTTTCGCGAACCTTTGATTTCTAGCACTTTTTACCTATTCGAAGACGGACTCTGCAGGTTCAGGAGTTTGGTCTCTAATAAATTCTTTCGGAGTCACCATTTGAATAATATCAACATCTTCATTATAAGAATCTCCAGAAATATAATGTTTGAGCCTTTGACCATTCACCACCTGTGTAGTGTTGTCCCTCAAAGAAGATATTTTTATAGCTCCTAAACGATACACCTCCTCAATAACAAAAGGTCCTTCCCATTTTGAGAGTAGTTTTCCTGCAAAAAATCTGAGACGAGACCTATACAATAGAACTTTCTCACCAACATGGAACTCCCTTTGAGAATTCTCCTATCATGCCATATTTTTTATTTTTCTTTAAAGAGTCTAGAATTTTCATAAGCTTCACTTCTCCACTCATCTAAGGTACTTAAGTCAAGCAATCGTTTCTCACCAGCAAGTCTAAAATCTCTATTCAGTTCTTTCACTGCCCAATAAGCTTTGTGTTCTAATTCTAGAGGCAAGTGACAAGCTTTACCATAAACCATTTTGTAAGGAGACATTCCCATGGGATTTTTATAAGCTGTTCTATAAGCCCACAGAGCATCATTCAACTTTTTAGCCCAATTTTTCCAAGATCTATTAACAGTATTTTGCAAGATAGATTTAATTTCTCTATTTGAAAGTTCTACTTGCCCACTGGTTTGAGGGTGATAAGTTGAAGCAATTCTATGGTTAACATCATACTTAGAAAGAGTCTTCCTAAAACCACCATGAATAAAATGAGAACCTCCATCAGACATGAGATATCTAGGCACACCAAACCTAGGAAAAATAACATCTTTAAGCATTTTTAAAGAGGTCTTACCATCAACACTATTTGTAGGTATTGTTGGAATTATGCCCTAGAGGCAATAATAAAGATGTTATTATTATAATTCTTGTTCATGACAAAGTTTATATTCCATGCTAGAATTGTATTAAGCGGAAACTTTCATACTTGTGTGCTTTGTGAACAACACCGTGTCCCTAGTACGCCTCTATGGACTAGCTCACTGATTAATGATGGTTAAGGTTTCCTAACCATAGACATGAGTTGTCATTTGATAATGAGATCATATCATTGGGAGAATGATATGATGGACAGACCCAAACTAAGCGAAGCAATTAGATCGTGTCATCGTGTTCATCTTTGCGAAGCTTTTCTTATGTCAAATATTGTATTCCTTAGACCATGAGATAATACAACTCCCTGGTATCGAAAGAAAGCTTTGAGGTCATCAAACGTCATCCTATGAGAGGGTGATCATAAAGGTGTCTCTCAGGTGATCGGAAAGTACCTGTTGGGTTGTATGTATCGAGATGGGATTTGTCCCTCCCAAGTCGGAGAGATATACTTCGGGCCCACTCGGTAATCGATATCAACACCGCTTGCAAGCATGTGGTTAAGGAGTTAATCACAAAGTGATATCGTATTACGGAACGAGTAAAGTACTTGCTGTGAACGAGATTGAACTAGGTATGACGGTACCGACGATCAAATCTCGGGCAAGTAAAATATCGCGAGACGAAGGGAATATACATATGGGATTGAATGAATCCTGGCATCGTGGTTCATCCGATATGATCATCGATGAATGTGTGGGAGTCAATATGGGTTTCCAGACCCCGCTATTGATTATTGATAGAAGACCATGTCTGCATGTTCTCGAACCCGAAGGGTCACACACTTAACGTGTCTCGATGCTAGGATAGATTGGATAATTGGTTTATGAGTTTTTGTTAGGAGTCTCGGATGGGATCCGGGACATCACGAGAGGTTCCGGAATGGTCCGGAGAATATGATTCATATAAGGCAATGCAGTTTTTGGAGTTCGGAATTGTTTCGGGTTAATCGGTATTGTACCGGAAGCTTCTAGAACCTTCCGGAGGGGGACCAACGTGGCCCCACCTGCCGGGAGGGGGCATGGGCCTATGATGGAGTGCCCTGGCTGCATTGGGCCAGGAGCACAAGGCCCCATAGGGCCCAGCCGGCCAAACAAGGGGAAACCCTAATTGGAGCTTCTAGAAGGAGGGGGGAAACTTGC
The DNA here is from genome assembly GCA_916181665.1 of Avena sativa. Taxonomy (NCBI): domain Eukaryota; kingdom Viridiplantae; phylum Streptophyta; class Magnoliopsida; order Poales; family Poaceae; genus Avena; species Avena sativa. Next base: position 381,109,310 of record OV702281.1, on the reverse strand, counting down.
CCCCCACTCTTCCTCCTTGGCCGCCGGCCTTGGCTTGGGGGAGGGGCTAGGGTTGCCGCCCACCCATCTATATAAAGAGGTATGGGGGCGCACCACCCCCCTACACCTTCCTCTCAAGCCTAGCCGCCCTGCTGCCCTCCTCTCTCTCTCCCTCCCAACTGCGTGTAGGCGAAGCCCTGCTGCAGAAACTCTCCACCACTTGCACCGCGCCGTTGCGTTGTAGATCCAATCCGTCTCTCCACCATACTTGCTGGACCAAGGAAGGAGGAGACGTCGAGGTTCTGCACGTGTGCATCTCCCGGAGGCATCGCCACTTGCGGCGCTAGATCGGATCAGATCGCGAGGAGGAGAAGCGAGTACGACTACATCACCCACGTTCCGACGAACGTTCCGCTGTGCGAATCTTCAAGGGTATGAAGATCTCATCTAATATCTCTCGTTGTTTGCATCTCCTAGATTAGATCTTGGCTTTCTCGTTCGCATCCGTAGAATTTTTTTGATTTATTATGCTGCGAAACCCTTCAGTGGTATCAGAGATAGATCTATGCGTAGATGTGTTTCACGAGTAGAACGCAACATGGTTGTTGCGGGCGTTGATGTTTTCTGTTGCAAGCCTCTTGTTTGTGTTCTTCTTATGACGCGGGATAGTGAGATTGAAGCGGTCCAGGCCAACCTTACGCGACGTCGTTCGCGAGACCGGCTCCGCACTTGACGTGTGGCTTGTTCCACACATGCGGCTGGTGGATGCCAGTTTCTCTCACTATAGTTGTCATGGGATTTACAACGGAGTTTGGCAACCATAATATCACCGTTGTGGCTTTCCGTAGGTAAGAATCGTTCTTAGCATGCTACTCCCATAAGCCACGTAAAACATGCAACAACAAAGTAGAGGCGTCTAACTTGTTTTTGCAGGGAGTGTTTTCTGTGATATGGTATGGCCCAAGATGTGATGTGTATAATGTATGCGATGATCATGTTTTTTAATGTTTCACGACTTGCATGTCGATGAGTACACAACCGGCAAGAGCCATATGGTTGTCTTTATAATTGTGTATGACCTGTGTGTCAACTTCTTATACGCCATGTAATAGTTTCACTTTATCGCTAAGTAGTTAGCAATAGTTGTAGTTGCTATTCGTGGTGGAGGCAATCATGGTGGAGTGATGGAGATCATGCCGGCACGCACAATATGGAGATCATTGCGCGAAGATTGGCTATACCATGTCACATAAAGTTATATGCATGTGATGTTTATCCTTTTATGTATCTTATTATGCTTAGATCGCGACGGTAGCACTATAAGATGATTCCTCACTTAAAGATCAAGATAAAAACTGTGTTCTCCCCAAGTATGCACCGTTGCGAAAGTTCGTCGTGTCCAAGCATCACGTGATGATCGGGTGCTATAGACTCTACGTTCACATACAACGGGTGCAAGCCAGTTTTGCACACGCGGAAATACTTGGGTCTAACTTGACGAGCCTAGCATGTACAGACATGGCCTCGAAACACATGAACCGAAAGGTTAAGCATGAGTCATATGAATGATATGATCGACACTTCGTTGTCCACCATTGAAACCACATCTCTTCTCGTGAAGATCGGATTAGGTGTGGTGAATTGGGATCGTGTTTCACTAAACAACTTGAGGGATGTTAAATTTAGTGGGAGTTCATCTAGTAATTTGATTAAAAGTTGAACTAGTTATCATGAACATAGTCTAATTTGTACTTGCAAATATTGTAGATCAAATGGCTAAGTACAACTTCAACTTCAACGTTTTTGCTGAGAAGGAAAAGCTTAAAAACAATGGGTCTAACTTCACCAACTGGTTCCGCAATCTGAGAATGGTTCTCTCTGGCGGTCAAAAGGACTATGTCCTTGAGAATGCGTTAGGTGACGCCCCTGCTGCTACTGCGCCGGCTGATGAGAAAGCTGTCTATCAGTCGCGCAAAGATGATTATGGTGTGATTAAGAGCACCATGTTGTTTGCTATGGAATCGAACCTTCAAAATTGTTTTGAAGACTATCCCGGGCCCTTTGAGATTCTCGAGGAGCTGAAAACCATGTTTCAGACTCAGGCCCGTTCTGAGAGATATGAGATCTCTGAGAAATTCTTTAACTGCAAGATGGAGGAAGGGAGTTCCGTTAGTGAGCATGCCATTAAGATGTCGGGCTACACTCAACGCCTTGAGCAACTGGACTGCAAGATTCCAGAGGAGCTCAAGATTGACAGGGTTCTGCAATCACTCCCTCCCAGCTACAAAAGTTTTGTAGTGACTCACAATCAGATTGGTTCCACTGATACGATCACCGAGCTCTTCGCAAAGCTGAAGGCTGCGGAGGTGGACATAAAAAAGGATAATCATGTGTTGATGGTCAACAAGCCCCCCACCTTCAAGAAAGGTAAGGGTGCAAAGAAGCCCTTCAAGAAAGGCGGCGGCAAGCGCGTTGCCCCTGCTGAGAAGAAACTCAAGTCTGGTCCTAAGCCGGACATTGAGTGCTTCTATTGCAAGGACAAGGGTCACTGGAAGCGCAACTGTCCGAAGTACTTAGCGGACAAGAAGGCTGGCACCATCAAAGGTATATTTGATATACATGTTATTGATGTTTTCCTTACTAGCCCTCGTTGTAGTGCCTGGGTATTTGATACTGGTTCAGTTGCTAATATTTGTAACTCGAAACAGGAGCTACGGAATAGACGGCGGCTTGCGAGGGATGAGGTGACGATGCGTGTTGGCAACGGATCAAGAGTTGATGTGATGGCCGTCGGCACGCTCTCCTTAGTTTTACCTTCGAGATTAGTTTTAAACCTTAATAAGTGTTATTATGTGCCTGCGTTGAGCATGAACATTATTTCTGGATCGTGTTTGTTGCAAGACGGTTATTCATTTAAATTGGAGAATAATGGTTGTTCTGTTTATATGAGTAACATCTTTTATGGTCATGCACCTGTTGTGAATGGTTTATTTCTTCTAAATCTCGAAAGGGGTGAAACACACATCCATAACATTGAGGCTAAGAGATGCAAAGTAGATAGTGATAATACTACTTATTTGTGGCACTGTCGTCTAGGTCATATTGGTGTAAAACGCATGAAGAAACTCCATTCTGATGGACTTTTGGAGTCTCTTGATTTTGAATCATTTGACACGTGCGAACCATGCCTCATGGGCAAGATGATCAAAACCCCGTTCTCCGGTATGATGGAGCGAGCAACGGACTTGTTGGAAATCATACATACCGATGTATGCGGACCGATGAGTGTTTCGACGCGCGGTGGATATCGCTATTTTCTCACTTTTACCGATGACTTAAGTAGATATGGGTATATCTATTTAATGAAACATAAATCTGAAACATTTGAAAAGTTCAAAGAATTTCAGAATGAAGTGGAGAACCATCGTAACAGAAAGATTAAGTTTCTACAATCCGATCGTGGAGGTGAATATTTGAGTTATGATTTTCTCACGCATCTTAAAGCAAGCGGAATCATTTCGCAACTCATGCCACCAGGAACACCACAGCGCAATGGTGTGTCTGAACGCCGGAATCGAACCCTATTAGATATGGTCCGATCAATGATGTCTCTTACTGATTTGCCATTATCATTTTGGGGTTATGCATTAGAAACCGCTGCATTCACTTTAAATAGGGCACCATCTAAATCCGTTGAGACGACACCGTATGAACTGTGGTTTGGTGCTAAACCTAAGTTGTCGTTTCTTAAAGTTTGGGGATGCGAAGCCTACGTCAAGAAGTTGATGCCGGACAAGCTCGAACCCAAAGCGGAGAAATGCGTCTTCATAGGATACCCTAAGGAAACTATTGGGTATACCATCTATCACATAACCGAAGGCAAAGTGTTTGTCGCAAAGAACGGTTCCTTTCTTGAGAAGGATTTTCTCTCGAAAGAAGTGAGTGGGAGGAAAGTAGAGCTAGACGAGGTTATTGAACCTTCTCTTGAATTGGAGAGTAGCGCAGCACCTGAAATTGTTCCAGTGCCGCCTGCACCAACAATAGAGGAAGCTAATGACAAGGATCATGAAGCTTCGGACGATGCTGCTACTGAACGTCGCAGGTCGACAAGGTCGCGTGCCCCTCCTGAGTGGTACGACAACCCTGTTTTGACTGTCTTGTTAGTAGAAGACAGTGAACCTACGAACTATGAGGAAGCGATGATGAGCCCAGACTCTGAGAAATGGCTAGAAGCCATGAAATCCGAATTGGGATCCATGAGCGAAAACCAAGTATGGACTTTGGTGGACCCTCCTAGCGACCGAAAGGCCGTTGAGTGCAAATGGATTTTCAAGAAGAAAATGGACGCGGATGGTAATGTTACCGTCTATAAAGCACGGCTTGTCGCGAAAGGTTTTCGATAAGTTCAAGGTGTTGACTACGATGAGACTTTCTCTCCCGTAGCGATGTTTAAGTCGATTCGGATTTTATTAGCAATTGCTGCGTTTCATGATTATGAAATATGGCAGATGGATGTCAAGACTGCGTTCCTCAATGGCAACATTGATGAAGAGTTGTATATGATGCAACCCAAAGGTTTTGTCGATCCTAAGGATGCTGATAAAGTATGCAAACTTCAGCGTTCCATTTATGGACTGAAGCAAGCATCTCGGAGTTGGAACCTTCGTTTTGATCAAGTGATTAAGAGCTTTGGATTTGTTCCAAATTGCTACGAAGCTTGTATCTACAAGAAAGTGAGTGGGAGCTCGGTGACATTTCTGGTACTATATGTGGATGACATATTGATTATTGGAAATGACATTAACATGCTTAACGATGTGAAGAGTTATTTGAACAAGTGTTTTTCAATGAAAGACCTAGGTGAAGCTGCTTATATATTGGGCATCAAATTCTATAGAGATAGACAAAGACGCCTGAAAGCTTTAAGCCAGAGTACATACCTAGACAAGGTTCTGAAAAGGTTCAGAATGGATAAGGCAAAGAAAGGTTCAGTGCCTATGTTGTCAGCTAAGATATTGAGCAAGGATCAGTGTCTAGCTACGGTAAATGATAGAGAAGCTATGAGCAAAGTGCCTTATGCCTCGGCCAAAGGTTCTATCATGTATGCCATGCTGTGTACTAGACCGGATGTGTCCAATGCTCTTAGTTTGACAACCAGATATCAAAGTGATCCAGGAGTGGAACACTGGACAGCCGTGAAGAACATCCTAAAGTACCTAAATAGGACTAAAGAAATGTTCTTAGTCTATGGGGGTGAAGAACAACTCGTCGTAAAAGGTTACGTCGACGCTAGTTTCGACACCGACAAGGACGATTCTAAATCTCAGACAGGATACGTTTATATTTTGAATGGAGGAGCTGTGAGCTGGAGAAGCTGCAAGCAAAGCGTGGTCGCGGGATCTACAGTAGAAGCGGAATACATGGCTGTTGCAGAAGCGTCAAGTGAAGGAGTTTGGATCAGGAACTTCATCACTGAGCATATCATCCAAAGACCAAGCATATCAACCGCAAGTTTCATATAATCCGAGATTATATAGCAGATGGAGATCTGAAGATTAGCAAAGTACATACAGATCTGAATGTCGCAGATCCATTGACTAAACCTCTTCCACGTGTAAAACATGATCAGCACCTTAGTGCCATGGGTGTGAGATTGTTGCCAAATTTAAACTAGATTATTGACTCTAGTGCAAGTGGGAGACTGTTGGAATTATGCCCTAGAGGCAATAATAAAGATGTTATTATTATAATTCTTGTTCATGATAAAGTTTATATTCCATGCTAGAATTGTATTAAGCGGAAACTTTAATACTTGTGTGGTTTGTGAACAACACCGTGTCCCTAGTACGCCTCTATGGACTAGCTCACTGATTAATGATGGTTAAGGTTTCCTAACCATAGACATGAGTTGTCGATTAATAATGAGATCATATCATTGGGAGAATGATATGATGGACAGACCCAAACTAAGCGGAGCAATTAGATCGTGTCATCGTGTTCATCTTTGCGAAGCTTTTCTTATGTCAAATATTGTATTCCTTAGACCATGAGATAATACAACTCCCTGGTATCGGAAGAAAGCTTTGAGGTCATCAAACGTCATCCTATGAGAGGGTGATCATAAAGGTGTCTCTCAGGTGATCGGAAAGTACCTGTTGGGTTGTATGTATCGAGATGGGATTTGTCCCTCCCAAGTCGGAGAGATATACTTCGGGCCCACTCGGTAATCGATATCAACACCGCTTGCAAGCATGTGGTTAAGGAGTTAATCACAGTGATGTCGGATTACAGAACGAGTAAAGTACTTGCTGTGAACGAGATTGAACTAGGTATGACGGTACCGACGATCAAATCTCGGGCAAGTAAAATATCGCGAGACGAAGGGAATATACATATGGGATTGAATGAATCCTGGCACCGTGGTTCATCCGATATGATCATCGATGAATGTGTGGGAGTCAATATGGGTTTCCAGACCCCGCTATTGATTATTGATAGAAGATCATGTCTGCATGCTCTCGAACCCGAAGGGTCACACACTTAATGTGTGTCGTGGGGATGGTCACGCCAGATGCTGCAATCGGCAGCGAGTAGTAGAACGAGGGGCAAGGGTGGCCAGCCATCTGCGGTGCGAGATGAGGGTAAAGACACAGGGTTTTACCCAGGTTCGGCCCCCCGGAGGGTAAATACCTACTCCTGCTAGATTGTATTATGGAGGTGGTACAATGGGCGAGCTCGGCGGCTAGGCGGCGAGTCACTTGGGTGTATGATGGAACGTATCTCTACTCGCCCTATAGGGAGGTTTATATAGGCTCACCTCCCCTAGGGTTTACATATCTCAACCGATTCAGTTAAAGCTTCGGTACTCGTTTAACCTAATCCGCCTGGGCCTATCTACTCGCCTGGGCCTTCAGCTTCCAGTCGCTTGGTTCCTTGCTGGGCTTCAATCCAGTCGCCGTCTTGCAGGCCCACTCGCCAGTTCTTGGGCCAGTCGGAAACGTCCTGCTGGGTATACCCCGGTAGGCATATCCCCATCAGTAGTCCCCAAGGTCGTCGTCGATTAGGCGTAGGTGGCTGCTGGCAGTCGGAGTATACGGCTTCAGAGTGCACATCCAGTCGAATCGTCGACGGGCTCCCGTATAGAGTTGAAACCAACCATCCAGGTCGCAGCTTTGGCGTGTCGAATCGGCAAAACACTGTCATAGTGAGAGGGTCGGCGAGTCGAGTGGACGAAGTTGGACCGTTAACCATGGTCAAACTAGCCGTTGGGGTAATCCAACGGTAACTTTTGGCGTAATCACCGCGTAGTAACGGCTCCCTGATTTGGCGGGTAGCAACCGCTATATAAGAGGAATGGCAGGCGATCAGAGAACCACCTTCTCACCATTTCCTCCGACTGCGCGCACCTTTCGCCTCCCTTCGCATCGCGATCCAGCCGACCTGAAATCCCCCGACCCCCAGCAAATCTCTCTGCCATGGCCCTTTCCACCGAGCCGTGGGGTAGATCTAAGTGCACGAGGGCGCAACTGGCTTCCTTCGAGGAGGCCGGGATCTTGCGAGCCGGCTGTTGGCGCATTCCCGCAGTCGGAGAGACGACCCCGAATCCGCGAGAGAGGGAATTCATCTGCTTCACCAGCCATCTTGAACGGGGGCTAGGGGTTCCCCATGTCCCTGTTCTTCCGGCGCTTCTGCGCCTACTACGGGATCCAGCCTTCGGATCTGGGTCCCCACAGCATCGAGCAGCTCGCCATCTTTGTGGAATTCTGCGAAAGTTTCTTGGGATGCCGGCCCTACTTCCCCCTATGGCAAGATCTGTTCCATGGACAGATCAGCCGCGAGGAAGCGGGCGGCCCAATGCTAGCCGCGGGCAGCCTAACCTTCCAGCTCAAGTCGAAGGCTTCATTCTTCGACCTGATGCTGCCCGCCAAGGCAGCGAGCGACTGGAAGAAATCGTGGTTTTACGTAGCCGAGGCGACCCCGGAGGGCGAGGCGGCGATCCCGCGGTACTTCGCCAATCGGTCCGAGCCGCGCCGTCTCCAAGTAGGCAAGCTCCCCAACGACCAGCGGATGTTCATCGACGAGATGCTCCAGACCATCCGCGGTCTGAAGAAGAAGGGCCTCCAGACGATAAACCTGTACAACTGCTGGCTCGGGCGGCGGCTCGTCCCGCTCGCTCGACGCGAGCACTACATGTACCAGTACACGGGCCGGGAAGACTCGATGAAGGCCTGCCTCGACGATTGGAAGCTGGAGGACTACATCCCAGCACTGAAGAAAATCACCCAGGCGGTGTACCTGGACGCACAGGCTGGGGTCGCCCCCTATACCGCAAAGCGTCCAGCCCCAACAGTAATCGCTTCACTTCGCTCGCAGTCGCAGTTTATGCAGTCGCGGTAATTCTAATTTCATCTTGTATTCATTGCAGCTATTCCAAGTGGTGGAAGGATGGCTCCCACCTTCGGACGATGAGAACTCGAGCTCGTCCGTCCAGGACGTGGGCGAGTCGCCTCCCGCCAAGGGCAACGCCGGGAGCGACGAGGGCGACAGCAACACCGAATCCGAAGAGGAAGTCGCCCCACTGCTCCGCAAGACCCGTGGGCAGCGTCAACGAGAGCTTGAGGCAAGTAAAAGCCTCGAGCGTCACGATGACGACGACGAGCTTCCAGAAACCACCTCGCGCCGCCAGGCGACTCCATCAAAGAAGAAGAAGAAGAAGAAGAAAAAGGAGGTGAAGGCGCCTCCGAGGAAGACGAAGGCCAAACCGACGAGGCCGGCCTCACCGCCACATTCAGCGAGCAGTTCTGACGCCCCCAGCCCGGCCAAGGACGAGGCGCCGCCAACGACAGCCGCGTTGGACACGGCCACCATCGAGGTGCCCCTGGCGTCGATGCCTCCGCCATTCGCCCCAGTCTCTGGGCTGGGGGACGCCTCGGTCGCAACGGCTTCGTCTCACAAAGAAGCTCCCGTTGAAGACGTTCCGGAGGCTCCGGTTGCGGCCTCAACAATGAAGAAACCGTCCGTGTCTTGGGCACGCGACGTTCTGGAAATGGGGCTCAGCCGTCGACTGGGCCCCGAACTAGAGAAGCCACCCGGCCTCCGTACGGGACTGCGCTTCATTCCATTCGCCAAGTGAGTACACTCTCCCTCCTTTGTCTTCCATAGCGGCTCGAATTATATTGCTTACATGATTGTTGAACAGGACCGGGGTGAAGAGGATGGGCCACCCAACCGTGTCTAAGGTGCCACCCGTCGTTAGCGAGGAGGATCCTTCCCGCAAGAGGAAGGCGGACGAGGTCGTCGTCTCTGCGGATGGCAGCAAGAAGGCCAAGGGTGACGACGTCGTCACAATTTCTGATGACACGGCGGTCGCGCCAGCTGGACCCGTAACGGAGGCAGCCGCGTCTACGAAGGAGGGCGCTCCCTTGCCTGGAACGGCCGAGCCGACCTCCTTTGGGGCGGGTGCCTCTATCGCCACCTTCCCGCGCTTCATGACCAAGGCGGCCGCGGCGAGTGGAACTTCGCCCTCGAGCCACGCTCCTGGGACCGCCGATGCTGAAGTCGACCAACGTCGTGGGCACACGCCGGCTCTCCTCGCGTCCGTGGACGCGATACAACTCCACGGCATGCTTGGCGCAGCCATCCAGGTACCTCCAGTCCCCGAGGATCAGGTCGGTGCTTTGTAGCGGCCTGATTCTTTTAATGTTTTATCTTTATTTTTCACATCCAGTCCCCGAGTGCGCACGCGCTGAATTTCAGCGGGTGGGCACTTAGGAATTTATTTGAGTACCAGTCCCCGAGTGCGCACTCGCTGAATCTCAGCTGGTGGGCACTTAGGAATTTCTTGATTGCCAGTCCCCGAGTGCGCACTCGCTGAATTTCAGCGGGTGGGCACTTAGGAATTTTCTTGATTGCCAGTCCCCGAGTGCGCACTCGCTGAATTTCAGCGGGTGGGCACTTGAGAATTTTGCTTTGACTAACCTTTTTGGTGATGTGCAGGGTCTGCAGCTTGAATCGGCTGACCGATTGGCAGCAAAGCAGCGCGCGGAGAAGGAACTGGCCATCGTCCAGGAGGCGAACAAAGGGCTTCAGGCTGTTGCCGCGAAGGCAGAGGAAGCTCGCCAGGGCCTTGTCCCCGCTGGTGAATTGGCGGCGGCGCAATCAGCTTTAAGTGTGGCTGAACAGCGGATCGCCGACCTCGAGCGCGAGCTGCGGGAGGCAAAGGAAGAAGCGAGCTCGGCTGACGGGCGAGCCAAGGCCGCCATTGCAGCCGCCGAAGAGGATCGCAAAGTGTCGGATGCCCTTGTTGCTGGGCTTCAGAACGACCATACGTCGCTTCAAAGCTTCATCACGGATCTCGCCCGCCCGTTGATTGGTAAGTGCGTCTGCCTCTTCCAGTAGTTGTGCCTTTTGTGGTGTCCGTCGTATTCATTATTGTCTTCTACTCGCAGGTCGCATCATCGATAGCGCGGAAGAGGCGAGCTCGTTCGACGCGCGGCAGTGTGTAAGCATGCTTGTCGACTCGGCAACGTTGTCGGCGACGTGCATCCGTGCCTATCTCCACGAGATATCGCCCACGGAAGTGATTCCCAGCGACCTCGTTGAGGTGTGGAGGTATTTGGAGAAGGCGCCCGCGGTCGTTGAGTTCATGACGCGATCGGCTTTTCGGCGCGGAGCGGCGACGGCACTTAGTCTTGGACTTGCCCACTTCCCCGAGGACTTCGACATCGATGATGTGACGAGTGGCTACCCATCGTCGACTGGCGCGGTGGAGCTTTCCGAGGTCCTCAAGTTGCAAGATCGCGCCGCCGCGTACTCGGAGCGTGTATGGGCAATGGGCGACCTCCTTCCGTACCAGGAGACGGTCATCGTGCCGAACGATCCCGAGCCGCCGCATCGTGATTTCAAGGTCGAGCATCCCTTCCGCGCGGCGATGGCGGGTGAACTGACGACGTATCCGTCGAACCCGTACACGCCATTCATCCGCAATCGCCGGGGTGTTGGCGAGTCGTCGTCTAAGCCTGCAGAATAGGGTAGTTTGCCTTGTGGCGTTAGCAGCAGGTCTGCCATGCAGGCATATTTTGTAATATGAGACAATGCAATCGGCTGAGACATCGTGTCTATTTTAGTATTTGTCATGTGTTTGTGATTGATGTTTGAACGAGTCCCCGAGCGCGTCCGCCCTTTTGTGGGGTTTACCTCGTATGTGATATGTTTTTTGTTTTTATGTGTTTTGTCATTGTGGTCGACTCGCCCGGGCTCGGAAAGCCAGTCGCTAGGCGACTCCCTTGAGCGCTCTGTACTTTGCCGTTTTCCCTTGCGCGAACGAGGTCGGGTGGCCGAGTCCCCGAGCGTGGTACTTGGTTGTTCTAGGCGCGACTCGAGGGTGGTTGAGGACTTAGCGCGTTAGTTTGAGCGCGTCACTCCTGCCTAGCCCGTGGGGCCAGTCGCGTGGCGAGTCCTGGGCATGCTCTCCTACTTGGCGTTTTTCTCGGACCGCTCGCGTTGAACTGGTCTGCAGTCCCCGAGCGTGGTACTTAGCCGTTCGAGTCGCTATGTCAAGGATGCGGAGGACCATGGTCGCTGTAAGGAGCGAAGGCAGTTGTCTTGGTTCGTAGAACCAGTCGGGCTAGGCGACTCCAATGGGGCTTCGGGTAGGCGTTTTTCATGGACGGTGCAAGACCTGAGGTGACTCAGTGCTCTTGCACCGCACTACTTAGCCGTGCCGATCGCTGTACCAAAGGTTGACTTCTGCGGTTAGCGTAACGCTGTTATTACGAGTGCGAGTGGCACAAGACATGGAGAATCGGCGCAATTTGCGGTAACCATTTCTTTTTATTTCATAGCGACTGGAGAGTACATGTGTGGGGTTCTAGGAGTAGAACTTCCGTAGGAGGTTTACATTCCATGGTCGCTTGACGCTGAGTTCGCCGTCCCCGCGGACGTCGATGAGGTAGTAGGCGTCGTTGCCGAGTGCTCGCCCGATGGCGAATGGCCCTTCCCACGGAGGGGAGAGCTTGTGCATTCCCTTCTTGTCCTGGATGAGGCGTAACACCAGGTCGCCCTCTTGGAAGGTGCGAATTTTCACCCGCCGGCTGTGGTAGCGGCGGAGGCCCTGCTGGTAGATGGCGGTGCGTGACCGAGCGAGGTCACGTGCTTCGTCGAGTTGGTCGACCCCGTTGTAACACCCTCAGAATCGGCCCTATGCAAGTTTTAGCGAAACCCGCCAAACCCGCATAGAAACGATTCAAAGGTGCCCACCAGGCACTTTCGTGCGGGTGGAAAACGAAGTAATAACATTACACAACAGTCCTCGATGGGACCCACAGAACAGATATATATATACAACAGCGACTCAATGAGTCAAGAATACAGATATACTATACAAAGATCCAAATCACCTTGAAAATGATAGAGCGTCCGACTTTGGACAAGATGCAAATGGGGCTAAGAGCCCTGAAGAATAACCAATGGCGTCCATAACCCTGCCCAGGCCAAGCCGGAAGGGTAACCCTGCTAACGACGTCGATCTCAAAACCTGCTTAAACAAAAGGGGTGCCGACAAAGGGCAAAGGAAAAAGGAGGAGCGTCAGTACTGAGGCCAGTACACGGCGAGTCTAGAATTCGGCGGTCCTCGCCTACACAGGTATGGTGGACTGAAGCAGCAGCGGCAGCATGCACTAAACAACCTATAGAGACTCGATACAACTAGCGGCTATCAGAGAGGGGTAAGAAAGACCTATTCGGAACCAACCGGATACTAACACCAAACAAACCCATCCTGGTATTTCCCCCTCGAGACCAAACGAGGAAGTCAACCGAGGAACTCACACAGTTGGCAGTTTTATTTATTCAGTTATCGTTGCAGCAATTACTAGTCAGGCATAGATAATCATCCCGATATAATAAGCAGTGGGCAGTTTTAGTTAACCATTCCGTTGTAGTTGCAACACTTACTAGTCAGATACAAATAGCATGAGATATCCCAAAACCCAGCAGTTGTTGGTACTTTTATTTAGCCATTCCGTTATAGTTGCAATACTTACTAGTCAGATACAATGGTCGCAAGCGACAACCCAAACAAGCAATTGTTGGCAGTTTTATTTAGCCATTCCATTATAGTGAAGCTGATTACTAGTCATTATAAAGTCAAATTTATAGCACTACTTTAGTTATAGTTGTCTATGATCGAGATACTGTGCTCCAAGTCGTCCATAACCGCGGACACGGCTTTCAGAAAGTTTTACCCTGCAGGGGTGCACAAATAGCAACACACACTCGATCAACCTCGGAAAAACCAAATCAAAACCCAACGAGGCCTTCACGACAAAGCAATCACAGGATTCAGAAATATTTCAGGGGGGCACCCCATTGAGTACACCCGCAACGAAGCTAGCTGACTCCGAGACGGACTCAAGGTTTGCGTCAATGGCTGTAAACGACTGGGAACCCCAAAACGGGGCTTGTCGATACCGCGAAAACACTCCGCTTACCTAAACAGTACAGTGTGCTCCTCGCACAATCGTAAATAAAGCAGTAAAGCATGGCATAAGTACATGATCGTAAATAAAACCTCAAACTAGTTTGTGGCCCCAAGAAATAAGAATGAATCAAGCTCTGGCTCAGGGGGGGCATAATTCCCCGTATGTGGATAGCGCGATAAATCAAGGAACAGGTATCAAGCACTCGGGGTCCTACGGGACACAAGTGGACGGTTAACAACCAAATAACATCTATTGCCCACCTGTGCCTCTGCTTACCTACTTCAATTTTAGTTGTTAAACAATAATTAAAGTGAACAAAAAGTAAAGACATGATCATCTCCAACATTAAACAGGCGGCAATTCTCCAACAACTGTGGTACTTGACGACACGCAACAGCACTTGAGCAAGCGACTACGACGCGCAAGTCCAGCTATCTACCAAACAACAGGTAATAGGATGTGTCCAAGGCAATACAAGGCTGCAAGGGATATCACGGGTACGGAAACTAGAGCATCGCAACACAGATAGCAATAGATCAACAGGAGGGAATAAATACTATAAAAGTAAGATAGGTAGAAAGGGGGAGATGCTCGCCTGAAAACATTGCCGAAGTTTCATTCGAAGATCGGGTCGACAATCGCATCAACTCAACGGTCTTATCCGCGAAGAAGCAAAACACTAGAATAAACACCGGATGCAATATTTAATACTACGGCAAAAGATCAGGCATGATGCATGTATGATGCATGACACGGCAAAGTTGCGATGCAATTAGGTCATATTAAGCGGAACCGGGGGTCCCGACAATTATTTAGATGGTTCATGTTATTTAACTACCCCGCAATTTAAATGTTGCATTATCAAGACAAAAGATGGCACCGGTTCGCTACACAAATTTAAATGAGGCCAATATAAGGCTAGATTTGCCCGCATATGGGCCCCATATTTAATTATAAGGTGAATCGACATAAGGCCCCCAAACCACACAAATATGCATGCGAGATGAATGATTAATATGCAACAGGTTTTATATTTAGCATTTATAAAATAGGGGCTCGGGAAAAGGTTCACACATTAGGGGGACTCGACGAACTTGGGGGTTCGGAGGGGTTCGGGGTAGGTCTCGGGGTCCAGGGTTCGACGGAAACGTTCTCGGATAACAGAGGTAGGTCTTGTCGCACGAGCGTCAATGCTTCCGGGAAGGAGAACTTGTCGTCCAGGGTCTCGGTGTACGGGGTGAAGTACTCGGCGTCCTCGAGGGAGTACTTGGCGTCTGGGATTCCGACGAGCTTGGCGTACTTGTCGGAGTTCTCGGATGACGATGTCGGTCTTGGGTTTTGGCGCCGGTGGATCTTGGCGATTCCATGTCGATGATCCGAGGAAGGTTATGGCGTTCGGGATGAAGAACGTGGTGTAGTGACGGTCCTTGTCGGCGACTCTTCGGGTTCGGGGTCTCGATGTTCCATGAAGAAGTACTTGGTGCTGCGTGACGGCGTTCTCGGAGGTACGACCATCGGATTCCGGGTGGAAGAACTCGGGGTGTCGTGACGACGATCTTGTCGGTGACCTTGGCGCTTCGGATCCTTGAGATCGGGGTCTAACCAAGCGTGCAGGGGTACCCGAGACGTGTGCCTGTAGGGTACACCGCAGCACAAAAGGGCGCCCGCGAGTGCTACAACACACGCACACGAGCCAGGTAGCAGGCACGGCGACGCGCGGCGACCTGCGGAGGTAGAGCTCGGGCCAGAGCCCGCTGGCTACGGCGCGAGGTCGGCGTGGCGAGGCCGTGGTCGGGCTCGAGCTTGGCGTCGGGGAAGGAGGTGTGTGGAGGGCCCCAGGCAGCCGACAGCGGAGGCCCCGGCGGCGGAGGTTGGGGGCGCTGTGGACGAGCGGTTCCATGGCGGCCTGCTGCAGGCTTTGGGGAAGGTTGACGGGGAACCTGGTGGCGGAAGGCGGGGCTCGGCGGCGTCGAGGAGAGGCGACGCAGGCACGGGCCGGCGGTCGGCGCTCGGAGGAAGAGGAGGACGGCGCGAGGACGAGGACGGGCGAGCCGAGGAGAGGGCAGCGGCACAGAGAGCCGGGCCGGCGAGCTCCGGGGCGACGGTGACTGGCGGAGGAGGCGGGGAGCGGCCACCGCGGCGAGGCCGGCGCGGCCAGGAGAGGGAAGGAGGGCCGGCGAGGGGGTGGGCTCGACGATGACGGGGAGGCGCCGGAGACAGGCGACGCGAAGGAGCGGAGCTCGGCGAGGAGGCGCGGAGGGGAGGAGGTGCAGGGCGGCGCCGTGGCCGAGGAGAACGGGCCGGAGAGGCGGGGCTCGGCGGGGTGGACGCCGGCAGAGGGAGGGTGGAGGGGAGGCCGTGCGGAGAGAAGGGAGCGAGGCAGAGAGAGGCGAGGCCGGAGGGCGGTGGTTGGTGACGGAGGAGGGGGCCGCGGCCGCGGGAGGCGCAGGGGCGGCGGAGGTGGGCTCGCCGGAGAGAGGCGGGGCGAGGCGGAGGGGATACGAGGTGGCGGGGCGGAGCTCGGGCCGGAGGAGGCGGCGAGGGAGAGCGGGTGGGGAGGGGAGCCGGCGAGCGGCGGACGGAGAAGGGGAGGGAGGAGCGGTGGCCGGAGGCGGTGGTGGCCAGAGGGAGGAAGGGAGGCGCGGGGCGAGCGCGTCGGGCGGTAGGTAGGAGAAGGCGGGGAGGGCGTGAGCGGGCGCGTCGGTGGGGTAAGGTGGGTCCGGGGTGGGGCCGGCTCGCGCGCGCGCGTGGGGAGGGGGGTTGAGTGGGTGGTGGGGGGTCAGGCGGGAGTGGGCCTGGGGTGGGGCCAGGATGGCGGTGAGGGAGAGAGGGAGTGGGTAAGAAGCAGGAGGTGGGTCGGTTCCAGGGGGAGGTGGAAGAGGGAGTGGGGGCTGGGGGAGAGAGTCTGACGTGGCGAGCTGGGAGTGGTGGAGGGAGGGAGAGAGGTGAGGTGGCGAGAGCGGATTGGGTGGGGTGAGGTGGCTGGAGGGGTGGGTAGAATAGGTCTGGGTAGACTAGGGATTTTGGATGGACCGATTTTTGTACTGGGGGTGGCCAACTGGGTCGGATCGGCCCGGTTTGGCTGCCCCCATTAAAATAATTTAATATTTTATTTATTTCAAACAGGGCTTTTACAAACCGACAGCAGACAAAACAAAATAATCCGGAGACCCGGGTTTTGGTGTTTGAACAAAGACGGGGCGTTTAGAAAACAAGAACAGGTTTTTCCGCAAATAGTTTTATGCAAGCAAATGCAAGATGATGACAATGCTCAAATGCAATGTGGCATGATGACATGAGCATGCGGTCATGATGATGCAATGCACAAAAACAACGCGATTTTCTAGTAGTGGTTTTAGCGGGATGCCACAATTCGACACCACTAACAATGGATCTCGCCCTCGAGATCCGCCTCATGGTACCGGAAGGAAGGTCGGCGATCTGCGTCTTCTCGCTTCGTGTAGATCCTTGCGACACCACTAACAAGAGGTCGTTGTCCGTGATCGTCGAGGGAACACTCCGGGAACAAAAGGTCGAAGGTAGAGGTATCAACAAATAAAGCCACCTCTAACTTCGATAGAAAGAGAGAACCGATGCATTCTCATCCACTTCAATGTACAAAAGCGAATAGAAGGGGTAGTCGGCATGGGGGCCAATCCATCACGCACCCAAACTATTACTCTGCACAGTCAGTAGAAAAGTGCGCAACCATTCTCGGAATCAGACTGAAGATCTCGACAATCGAGGTTCGGAAACAAAGGAGTGATGCAGACTCTGCATCGGATCTGGCGTAGATGATGTCGTTGCGGCGGCAAACACCGGAAGGTACGAGAAGGAACAAAGAGAAGTTCACCAGACGAAGGATTCCTCGGATAGCACGAAGACCAGATGTAGCAACACCGTTACCAGAGGAGGAAGCGAAACCCTGAAGGTACGACGGAAACCCCACCACGAGAATTCCTGGACTCGAAGAAAAGACAAGGGAGCAGATTCAAAACACGTCGAGATAAGAGGAGAATAGCAGAGGGATAAGGAGTAAAATCAGACCTATTCAGAACTATCCAACCGATTTTGCAAAAATAGTTTTGACACTCTACTTCGGCCGTTAGCTAGGTTATCCTACAGGCTGGACTTGTGGGGTATCGCAACTGCTGAGCTCTGATACCACTCTGTAGCACCCTCAGAATCGGCCCTATGCAAGTTTTAGCGAAACCCGCCAAACCCGCATAGAAACGATTCAAAGGTGCCCACCAGGCACTTTCGTGCGGGTGGAAAACGAAGTAATAACATTACACAACAGTCCTCGATGGGACCCACAGAACAGATATATATATATACAACAGCGACTCAATGAGTCAATAATATAGATATACTATACAAAGATCCAAATCACCTTGAAAACGATAGAGCGTCCGACTATGGACAAGATGCAAATGGGGCTAAGAGCCCTGAAGAATAACCAATGGCGTCCATAACCCTGCCCAGGCCAAGCCGGAAGGGTAACCCTGCTAACGACGTCGATCTCAAAACCTGCTTAAACAAAAGGGGTGCCGACAAAGGGCAAAGGAAAAAGGAGGAGCGTCAGTACTGAGGCCAGTACACGGCGAGTCTAGAATTCGGCGGTCCTCGCCTACACAGGTATGGTGGACTGAAGCAGCAGCGGCAGCATGCACTAAACAACCTATAGAGACTCGATACAACTAGCGGCTATCGGAGAGGGGTAAGAAAGACCTATTCGGAACCAACCGGATACTAACACCAAACAAACCCATCCTGGTATTTCCCCCTCGAGACCAAACGAGGAAGTCAACCGAGGAACTCACACAGTTGGCAGTTTTATTTATTCAGTTATCGTTGCAGCAATTACTAGTCAGGTATAGATAATCATCCCGATATAATAAGCAGTGGGCAGTTTTAGTTAACCATTCCGTTGTAGTTGCAACACTTACTAGTCAGATACAAATAGCATGAGATATCCCAAAACCCAACAGTTGTTGGTACTTTTATTTAGCCATTCCGTTATAGTTGCAATACTTACTAGTCAGATACAATGGTCGCAAGCGACAACCCAAACAAGCAATTGTTGGCAGTTTTATTTAGCCATTCCATTATAGTGAAGCTGATTACTAGTCATTATAAAGTCAAATTTATAGCACTACTTTAGTTATAGTTGTCTATGATCGAGATACTGTGCTCCAAGTCGTCCATAACCGCGGACACGGCTTTCAGAAAGTTTTACCCTGCAGGGGTGCACAAATAGCAACACACACTCGATCAACCTCGGAAAAACCAAATCAAAACCCAACGAGGCCTTCACGACAAAGCAATCACATGATTCAGAAATATTTTAGGGGGCCACCCCATTGAGTACACCCGCAACGAAGCTAGCTGACTCTGAGACGGACTCAAGGTTTGCGTCAATGGCTGTAAACGACTGGGAACCCCAAAACGGGGCTTGTCGATACCGCGAAAACACTCCGCTTACCTAAACAGTACAGTGTGCTCCTCGCACAATCGTAAATAAAGCAGTAAAGCATGGCATAAGTATAGGATCGTAAATAAAACCTCAAACTAGTTTGTGGCCCCAAGAAATAAGAATGAATCAAGCTCTGGCTCAGGGGGGGCCCATAATTCCCCGTATGTGGATAGCGCGATAAATCAAGGAACAGGTATCAAGCACTCGGGGTCCTACGGGACACAAGTGGACGGTTAACAACCAAATAACATCTATTGCCCACCTGTGCCTCTGCTTACCTACTTCAATTTTAGTTGTTAAACAATAATTAAAGTGAACAAAAAGTAAAGACATGATCATCTCCAACATTAAACAGGCGGCAATTCTCCAATAACTGTGGTACTTGAAGACACGCAACAACACTTGAGCAAGCGACTATGACGCGCAAGTCCAGCTATCTACCAAACAACAGGTAATAGGATGTGTCCAAGGCAATACAAGGCTGCAAGGGATATCACGGGTACGGAAACTAGAGCATCGCAACACAGATAGCAATAGATCAACAGGAGGGAATAAATACTATAAAAGTAAGATAGGTAGAAAGGGGGAGATGCTCGCCTGAAAACATTGCCGAAGTTTCATTCGAAGATCGGGTCGACACTCGCATCAACTCAACGGTCTTATCCGCGAAGAAGCAAAACACTAGAATAAACACCGGATGCAATATTTAATACTACGGCAAAATATCGGGCATGATGCATGTATGATGCATGACACGGCAAAGTTGCGATGCAATTAGGTCATATTAAGCGGAACCGGGGTCCCGACAATTATTTAGATGGTTCATGTTATTTAACTACCCCGCAATTTAAATGTTGCATTATCAAGACAAAAATGGCACCGGTTCGCTACACAAATTTAAATGAGGCCAATATAAGGCTAGATTTGCCCGCATATGGGCCCCATATTTAATTATAAGGTGAATCGGCATAAGGCCCCCAAACCACACAAATATGCATGCGAGATGAATGATTAATATGCAACAGGTTTTATATTTAGCATTTATAAAATAGGGGCTCGGGAAAAGGTTCACACATTAGGGGGACTCGACGAACTTGGGGGTTCGGAGGGGTTCGGGGTAGGTCTCGGGGTCCAGGGTTCGACGGAAACGTTCTCGGATAACAGAGGTAGGTCTTGTCGCACGAGCGTCAATGCTTCCGGGAAGGAGAACTTGTCGTCCAGGGTCTCGGTGTACGGGGTGAAGTACTCGGCGTCCTCGAGGGAGTACTTGGCGTCTGGGATTCCGACGAGCTTGGCGTACTTGTCGGAGTTCTCGGATGACGATGTCGGTCTTGGGTTTTGGCGCCGGTGGATCTTGGCGATTCCATGTCGATGATCCGAGGAAGGTTATGGCGTTCGGGATGAAGAACGTGGTGTAGTGACGGTCCTTGTCGGCGACTCTTCGGGTTCGGGGTCTCGATGTTCCATGAAGAAGTACTTGGTGCTGCGTGACGGCGTTCTCGGAGGTACGACCATCGGATTCCGGGTGGAAGAACTCGGGGTGTCGTGACGACGATCTTGTCGGTGACCTTGGCGCTTCGGATCCTTGAGATCGGGGTCTAACCAAGCGTGCAGGGGTACCCGAGACGTGTGCCTGTAGGGTACACCGCAGCACAAAAGGGCGCCCGCGAGTGCTACAACACACGCACACGAGCCAGGTAGCAGGCACGGCGACGCGCGACGGCCTGCGGAGGTAGAGCTCGGGCCAGAGCCCGCTGGCTACGGCGCGAGGTCGGCGTTGCGAGGCCGTGGTCGGGCTCGAGCTTGGCGTCGGGGAAGGAGGTGTGTGGAGGGCCCCAGGCAGCCGACAGCGGAGGCCCCGGCGGCGGAGGTTGGGGGCGCTGTGGACGAGCGGTTCCATGGCGGCCTGCTGCAGGCTTTGGGGAAGGTTGACGGGGAACCTGGTGGCGGAAGGCGGGGCTCGGCGGCGTCGAGGAGAGGCGACGCAGGCACGGGCCGGCGGTCGGCGCTCAGAGAAAGAGGAGGACGGCGCGAGGACGAGGACGGGCGGGCCGAGGAGAGGGCAGCGGCACAGAGAGCCGGGCCGGCGAGCTCCGGGGCGACGGTGACTGGCGGAGGAGGCGGGGAGCGGCCACCGCGGCGAGGCCGGCGCGGCCAGGAGAGGGGAGGAGGGCCGGTGAAGGGGCGGGCTCGACGATGACGGGGAGGCGCCAGAGACAGGCGACGCGGAGGAGCGGAGCTCGGCGAGGAGGCGCGGAGGGGAGGAGTTGCAGGGTGGCGCCGCGGCCGAGGAGAACGGGCCGGAGAGGCGGGGCTCGACGGGGCGGACGCCGGCAGAGAGAGGGTGGAGGGGAGGCCGCGCGGAGAGAAGGGAGCGAGGCAGAGAGAGGCGAGGCCGGAGGGCGGTGGTTGGTGACGGAGGAGGGGGCCGCGGCCGCAGGAGGCGCAGGGGCGACGGAGGTGGGCTCGCCGGAGAGAGGCGGGGCGAGGCGGAGGGGATACGAGGAGGAGGGGCGGAGCTCGGGCCGGAGGAGGCGGCGAGGGAGAGCGGGTGGGGAGGGGAGCCGGCGAGCGGCGGCCGGAGAAGGGGAGGGAGGAGCGGTGGCCGGAGGCGATGGTGGCCAGAGGGAGGAAGGGAGGCGCGGGGCGAGCGCGTCGGGCGGGAGGTAGGAGAAGGCGGGGAGGGCGTGAGCGGGCGCGTCGGTGGGGTAAGGTGGGTCCGGGGTGGGCCGGCTCGCGCGCACGCGTGGGGAGGGGGGTTGAGTGTGTGGTGGGGGGTCAGGCGGGAGTGGGCCTGGGGTGGGGCCAGGATGGCGGTGAGGGAGAGAGGGAGTGGGTAAGAAGCAGGAGGTGGGTCGGTTCCAGGGGGAGGTGGAAGAGGGAGTGGGGGCTGGGGGAGAGAGTCTGACGTGGCGAGCTGGGAGTGGTGGAGGGAGGGAGAGAGGTGAGGTGGCGAGAGCGGATTGGGTGGGGTGAGGTGGCTGGAGGGGTGGGTAGAATAGGTCTGGGTAGACTAGGGATTTTGGGTGGACCGATTTTTGTACTGGGGGTGGCCAACTGGGTCGGATCGGCCCGGTTTGGCTGCCCCATTAAAATAATTTAATATTTTATTTATTTCAAACAGGGCTTTTACAAACCGATAGCAGACAAAACAAAATAATCCGGAGACCCGGGTTTTGGTGTTTGAACAAAGACGGGGCGTTTAGAAAACAAGAACAGGTTTTTCCGCAAATAGTTTTATGCAAGCAAATGCAAGATGATGACAATGCTCAAATGCAATGTGGCATGATGACATGAGCATGCGGTCATGATGATGCAATGCACAAAAACAACGCGATTTTCTAGTAGTGGTTTTAGCGGGATGCCACACCCGTCTTGGCGGGCGAGCTCGTTTGCGGCCTCCGTGTAGTGGACGACCCGCGGCGAGTCGTGCTCGAGGCCGGTGGGCATGACTGCCTCGGCGCCGTAGACCATGAAGAAGGGGGTGAACCCTGTTGACCTGTTGACTGAGGTGCGGATCCCCCAGATGACAGAGGGCAACTCCTCGACCCAGCATCCGGCGATGCGCTCGAGTGGTACTTGGAGTCGCGGCTTCAGGCCGTGGAGGATGCTTTGGTTGGCCCGTTCCGCCTGGCCATTGGATTCCGGGTGGGCGACTGACGCGAGGTCGAGCCGAATGTGATGCTCTTTGCAGAATTCGGCCATGGCTCCTTTGGCGAAGTTAGTGCCGTTGTCCGTGATGATGCTGTTTGGGAACCCGTAGCGATATATGAGCTCGCGTAGGAATTTGGTGGCGTTCTTCCCGTCGCATTTCCGAACTGGCTTGGCTTCCACCCACTTTGTGAATTTGTCGACCGCGACTAGCAGGTGGGTGTAGCCAGAGGGGGCCTTCTTGAAGGGGCCTACCATGTCCATGCCCCACACAGCGAATGGCCAGGTGATGGGGATTGTTTTGAGCGCTGAGCTCGGCACGTGTGTCTGGTTGGCGTATTTCTGGCACCCGGCGCACCGCTGGACAATGTCCACAGCATCGACGTGTGCGGTGGGCCAGTAGAAGCCATGTCGCATAGCCTTGGCGACCAGAGAGCGGGCACCGGCGTGGTGGCCGCAGTCGCCGGAGTGGATATCGTGGAGGATCTTGCGTCCTTTGGCGGGTTGGACGCAGCGTTGGAACACGCCGGTGACACTGCGCTTATGGAGCTCGTCGTCGATGATGGTGTAGGACTTGCATCGGCGAGCGATCATCCGGGCGTCCGTCTCGTCTGCCGGCAAGGTGCCGGCTTCTAGGTAGGCTATGTAGGGCTTGGTCCAGTCGTCTGGCTCGTTGACGAGTGCGACCAGGGCTGCCTCTGGTTGGAGCGGGACTCCGATGTCGATCTCCCTCGGGGGAGAGACTGATGGCTTGGTGATCGTGTCGAGGAAGACGTCGACGGGTGGTGCGAGTCGAGCCGACCTGATGCGAGAGAGTGCGTCGGCCTCCTCATTCTTCCGCCTGTCGATCCACTCGACGGAGTAGCCTGTGAAGTGTCCGCCCAACTTGTCCACTGCTTGGCGGTACGCCGCCATGGTGGGGGAGACGGCGTCGCAGGTGCCAGCGACTTGCCCTGCGACGAGGTCGGAATCGCCGTAGCAGCGTGGGCGGTTGACATTCATCTCCTTGGCCGCTCGCATGCCGTGTAGTAAGGCCTCGTACTCGGCCATGTTGTTGGTGCAGGGTGTGAAGTCGAGGCAGAGGATGTAGCGGAGCTTGTCGCCCTTTGGTGAAGTTAGCACGATCCCTGCGCCTGCGCCGTCCGCATTCTTGGAGCCGTCGAAGTGCAGGCTCCAGTAATGGAGGTATGGCAGCTTCTCTGGCTGCTGGGCCTCTTCCCAGTCGGCGAGGAAGTACGCTAGGGCCTGCGACTTGATCGCTTTTCGCGGCTCGTATTTGATGTTGTGGACGCCGATCTCGACGGCCCACTTGGCGACCCGCCCGGTCGCCTCGCGGTTGCGGATGATGTCTTGCAGTGGTGCTGAGGACACGACCGTGATCGGGTGCTCCTGGAAGTAGTGCGGCAGGCGCCGCTGAGCTCTGAAGATCGCGTATACCAGCTTTTGGTACTGTGGGTACCGCTGGCGCGACTCGGTGAGGACCTCGCTGATGTAGTACACCGGCCGCTGTACTGGGCGCTCCTTTCCTTCCTCCGGTCGCTCGACGACCATCACGGCGCTGACGACGCGCTCGGAAGCCGCGACGTAAACCAGCATGGGTTCTTTGTCGGCGGGGGCGGCGAGTAGCGGTGCGGCGAGTAGCACCTTTTTGAGATCGCGGAGCGCGTCGTCCGCCTCCTTGTCCCACTGGAAGGTGGGGTTCTTGCGCATCAGGCGGTATAGGGGCATCGCCTTTTCGCCCAGCCGGGGGATGAAGCGACTGAGAGCCGCTACTCGCCCGGCCAGTTTTTGGACGTCGCGCAGGCACTCGGGTTTGCCGAGCCGGGAGATCGTGTCGATCTTCGTGGGGTTCGCCTCGATCCCTCGTTTGGAGACGACGTACCCCAGTAGTTGTCTTGCAGGTACACCGAAGGTGCATTTGCCTGGGTTGAGCTTTATCTTGTATTTTCGCAGGTTGGCGAATGTTTCCGCCAGGTCAGCGAGTAGGTCGCCCTGGCGAGCGGACTTTACGACCACGTCGTCGATGTAGACGTGGATGTTGCGGCCAATTTGGCTCGCGAGGCATTCTTGCATGCACCGCTGGTAGGTCGCCCCGGCGTTCTTGAGGCCGAAGGTCATGGCGGTGTAGCAGAAGGCTCCGAATGGCGTGATGAACGCTGTCTTCTCCTCGTCTTCGACAACCATTTTGATCTGGTTGTACCCAGAGTAGGCGTCGAGGAAACATAGCGAATCCGAGCCCGCGGTTGAATCGATTATCTGGTCGATCCGCGGGAGGACAAACTGCTCCTTTGGGCAGGCGCTGTTCAGGTTTGTGTAGTCGATACACATTCTCCAGGTCCCGTTTTTCTTCTTGACCAGGACTGGGTTTGCCAGCCACTTGGAGTATTTGATTGGCCGGATGAAGCCTGCAGCGATTAGACGCTGCACCTCCTCGGCGATTGCTCGGCGGCGCTCTTCATTGAAGGGCCACAACGACTGCTTGACAGGTCGCACTTTGGGGTCGGCGTTTAGCTTGTGCTCAGCGAGCTCCCTGGGGACACCGGGCATGTCAGAGGGCTTCCATGCGAAGATGTCCCTATTCTCACGGAGGAACTCGATGAGCGCGCCTTCCTATGCTGGGCTCATGCCCGTCCCGATCGTCACCGTCTGGCTGGAGTCGCCTGGGACCAGCTCGACGGTGCGGGTGTGCGTAGTGGCCTCAAAGGTTGAGGTGTTTGCGCCCTCCGAGTTGGGCTTCTTGAGGATGGTGGGGTCGTCATTGTTGACCCCGCTCGCGTACTTGGCGAGCTCATCAGCGTGGTTGGTCTCCACCGCGATGACGGCGTCAGCGAGCTCGGCTCCTTTGGCCTCGCACTCGGCGGCCATGTCGGGGTCGCCGTTGATGGTGATAACGCCGCACGGCCCGGGGAGCTTCATCGCGTTGTACGCGTAGTGGGGCGCTGCCATGAACTTGGCGAACGCCTGGCGCCCCAGGACGCAGTGGTAAGGGCTGTCAAAGGGCACCAGCTCGAAGACGATCCGCTCGGTGCGGAAGTTTGCCGGTGTGCCGAAGGTGACCGGCAGCGTGACCTTGCCGATCGGGTACGCCTTCCGACCGGGGACGATGCCGTGGAACATGGTGTGGGTTGTCTCGATCATCGACTGCGGGAGCCGCAGTCGCCTGAAGGTGTCCAAGTACAGGATGTTGATGGAGCTGCTGCCATCCATCAATGTCTTGGGGAGCCAGTATTCGCCGACCTTGGGCTTGACCACCAGGGCGACTCGACCTGGGTACTCGATGCGTGGCGAGTGGTCTTGACGACTCCAGGTGATGGGCTGCTCCGACCAGTTAAGGAACTGGGGAACGTCCACCTGGGCCACCGTGTTGACGGCGACGGCGCGGGCGATGACCTTCTTCTCGCGCTTCGTGTTGAAGCCTGTGAAGGTATGGAGCGAGCCGGCCACTTTGCCGAATTTTCCGCCGTTTGGCGGGTCGTTGTCGGGGTCCTCCCGCGCTCGCCGTGCCTTCTCGATCTCCCTGAGGGTGTGGCAGTCGGCGGTGGTGTGCGTTGCAGGCTTCCCTTCCCTTCTATGAAACGCACATGGTTGGTTAAGGAGAGCCGCATGGTCGAATCTTGGCTTGGCCTTGTAATTTCCGCCGTCGCGGCGTTTTCCTCCGTCGCGGCGGAAGCTCTTGGGCTCGCGTTGCGCGTGCCTGGCGTTGGCGACGAAGTCGACTCGCCCGTCACTGCGGCGCTTGCCGGTGAGGCGAGTGTTGCTGTAGCGTAGGTCGGACCGTCGTCCGCTGTCGTTGCCGCTCGTGCGGCGTTGACCTCCTGACTCATCATCAGTTTCCTGGTTTGGATCTTCCTCCGCGTACCGTTTGGCGATCTCGAGGAGGTCGGGGATGTTGTCGAGTGTGCGAGAGTGTCGCTTGAGCTTGGCGACCAGGGGATCGTAGCGGCACGAGGTCTTGAAGCAATGGATTGCGGTGTCCGGGTGGATGCCGACCGCGTTGTACCAGAGTTCTTGCCACCGTTGGACCCAGTTGCGGGTCGACTCGCGGGGTCCCTGGACGCATCGCTCCAGGTCCTCAATAGTGGTGGCGCGGGTGTAGGAGCACTCGAAGTGCCTGATGAAAGCGTCGCGCATCTCCTCCCAGGAGTCTATACTGTCCTGAGGGAGGGTGTTGATCCACTGCCTGCACATCCCCTCCATCATCAGGGGGAGGTAACGGGCGGCTAGCAGGTCGGTGTGGCCTGCGATCCCCATTGCCATGAGGTATGTGTCGATCTAGACGGCGGGGTCGTACGAGGGGTCGTACTTTTCTATCTCCTTCGGCACCTTAAAGTTTGGCGGGTACTTATCGCCTCGGATCATTGGTCCGAAGCACTTGGGGCCGAGTCGACTGAGCGACCCCATGGGCTCACCGTTGCGGCGATTGGTTAGGGTGTGTCGCAGGTCGTCGGGCTGGCGTGCGTGCCAGCTTTGGTTGTTGATGATGTGGGTGCGGGCGTCGATGGGTTGACCGTTGGCGGCGACGAGGTTGGTCGCCGGCCTGGGGTCGTTGGTGGAGAGTGCCGCGTTCGCGGGTCGGTGTTGGAGCTGCAGTGGCTCCGGTGGTGGGCAGTTCAGTGTGTTTGCCGCCATTGGGCGGCCGCTCGAGGCTGCCCTGCTTCCCGAGGAACGCGAGTATACTCGACCTTGCGAGTCGGCGCCCACTCTTTGCTGCTCGACGGCCTTTGCGAGCAGGGCCCTGACGTATTGGATCTGTAGGGCGCCGTCGCCGGTGGCCGTGATGTTGTCAGCTGCTGCTCGGCCTGCCACGAGGTTGTCCATCGGGGTGGAGAATAGTGGGAGGCCGTTTGCGTCTCGCTCCCGTGAGGAGACTCCTATCCGCGGCTGGTCCCTGGGGGGTGTGCGGTTGGGTGGAGGCGGGGCGCCCATCGCCGTCGACCCCGGCGGGGGTCGGGCGCTTCCTCCTGGTGGCGCGTTCTCGCAGATCGCGCGCTCGGCCACGCGGGCCGGGTCGTTTTCGTCGTCGAAGTTCAGGGCGCGCCCCTGAACGGTAGGGTTCAGGCGCGACCTGATCCGCTATTGGTGGTAGCGCGATAGCTCCTGCAACGTCACTTGCTCGAGGCGGAATTTTTCGCGCTCGGCTTGTTCCTTGCGCACCGCCTCCGCCAGTTTCAGGCGGAGTTCCTCGACCTCCGTTGCCGTGGCGTTAGGAGGGATTGGGGTGGAGAATGGATCCTCTGGCGGATCGGTGCCGGTCGCCATGTAGGTCGCGGCGTGGCGACCGGTTCCGTCGCGGAGGTCGGCGGAATTCTCCGACCTGGAGTCAAATTCGAAGATCCCTAGGATGGAGGGGTCCTTGAAGTCTCCCACGTTGGAGACCTGAGTGATGGAGCCCGCGGGTGAAGCCGCGGTGATGGACCCGGCGAGTGACGCCGGGGTCGCCGAGTCGGCGTCGTCGTCGAGGGCCGCATCTCCTGCGGTCGCTGAGTTTTCGGCCACGTCGTCGTGGGCCGAGTTGTACTCGGAGGCGAGGCGATGGATCGTGCGGATCTGGCTCTCGGAGAGCCGATCGCGTGGCGGCGACTCGCGGATGCGAGCCGAATCCTCCGAGACGATGACGTCGGTGAGGCCGACGAAGAGGCTGATCGTGCCGATCGGCAGGATCACGCTGTGCGTGACTGTCCGCGCCGCCGGGACGTAGCTGCTCGGCAAGATTTGGAGCATCTCGCCGATCGCTATCATGCGGCCGGTGGCGACCGTCTCGTTGATGGGCAGATTGGATCTCGCCGCAGAACACCGGCCAGACCGGCCAGGCCCCACGGTGGGCGCCACTGTCGTGGGGATGGTCATGGCAGATGCTGCAATCGGCAGCGAGTAGTAGAACGAGGGGCAAGGGCGGCCAGCCATCTGCGGTGCGAGATGAGGGCAAAGACACAGGGTTTTACCCAGGTTCGGCCCCCCGGAGGGTAAAGACCTACTCCTGCTAGATTGTATTATGCAGGTGGTACAATGGGCGAGCTCGGCGGCTAGGCAGCGAGTCGCTTGGGTGTATGATGGAACGTATCTCTACTCGCCCTATAGGGAGGTTTATATAGGCTCACCTCCCCTAGGGTTTACATATCTCAACCGATTCAGTTAAAGCTTCGGTACTCGTTTAACCTAATCCGACTGGGCCTATCTACTCGCCTGGGCCTTCAGCTTCCAGTCGCTTGGTTCCTTGCTGGGCTTCAATCCAGCCGCCGTCTTGCAGGCCCACTCGCCAGTTCTTGGGCCAGTCGGAAACGTCCTGCTGGGTATACCCCGGTAGGCATATCCCCATCAACGTGTCTCGACGCTAGGATAGATTGGATAATTGGTTTATGAGTTTTTGTTCGGAGTCTCAGATGGGATCCGGGACATCACGAGAGGTTCCGGAATGGTCCGGAGAATAAGATTCATATAAGGCAATGCAGTTTTTGGAGTTCGGAGTTGTTTCGGGTTAATCGGTATTGTACTGGAAGCTTCTAGAACCTTCCGGAGGGGGACCAACATGGCCCCACCTGCCGGGAGGGGGCATGGGCCTATGAGGGAGTGCCCTGTCCGCATTGGTCCAGGAGCACAAGGCCGCATAGCGCCCAGCCGGCCAAACAAGGGGAAACCCTAATTGGAGCTTCTAGAAGGAGGGGGGAAACTTGCCCCCCACTCTTCCTCCTTGGCCGCCGGCCTTGGCTTGGGGAGGGGCTAGGGTTGCCGCCCACCCATCTATATAAAGAGGGATGGGGGCGCACCACCCCCCTACACCTTCCTCTCAAGCCTAGCTGCCCTGCTGCCCTCCTCTCTCTCTCCCTCCCGACTGCGTGTAGGCGAAGCCCTGCTGCAGAAACTCTCCACCACTTGCACCGCGCCGTCGCGTTGTAGATCCAATCCGTCTCTCCACCATACTTGCTGGACCAAGGAAGGAGGAGACGTCGAGGTGCTGCACGTGTGCATCTCCCGGAGGCATCGCCACTTGCGGCGCTAGATCGGATCGGATCGCGAGGAGGAGAAGCGAGTACGACTACATCACCCACGTTCCGACGAACGTTCCGCTGTGCGAATCTTCAAGGGTATGAAGATCTCATCTAATCTCTCTCGTTGTTTGCATCTCCTAGTTTAGATCTTCGCTTTCTCGTTCGGATCCGTAGAATTTTTTTGATTTATTATGCTGCGAAACCCTTCAGGTCTGGCTTCCACCCATTTTGTAACATAATCAATAGCAACAAGAATATGAGTATACCCTTTTGAAGGAGGAAAAGGACCCATAAAGTCAAATCCCCAACAATCAAAAGGTTCAATAACAAGAGAATAATTCGTAGACATTTCATTGCGTCTAGAAATATTACCAACTCTTTGACATTCATCACATGATAAAATAAACTTCCTTGCGTCCTTGAAGAGAGTAGGCCAATAAAAACCTAATTGTAAAACTTTTTGTGTGGTTCTATCTCTAGCATGATGTCCTCCATAAGCACTGCCATGACATTTTCTCAATATCCCTTGTTGTTCATATTCTGGAACACATCTTCGCATAATACCATCTACTCCTTCCTTATAAAATGTGGGTCATCCCAAAAGTAATGCCTCGGATCATAAATGAATTTCCATATTTGCTGGGCTGTAAAGGTTGGAGGAAAATACTTAGAAACAATAAAGTTAGCATAATTAGCATACCAAGGACTCTCTCGCAGGCTTACCTGTATTGCAGCCAACTGTTCGTTTGGAAAACTATCATTAACAGGCATATGATCAAAAGAAATGTTTTCCAAACGAGATAAATTATCAGCAACAGGGTTTTCAGCACCTTTCCTATCTACAATATGAAGATCAAACTCTTGTAAAAGCAACACCCATCTAATAAGCCTAGGCTTAGCATCTTTATTTGTCATAAGGTACTTAATAGCAGCATGATCAGTTGGAATAGTAACTTTTGAATCAACAATATAGGGTCTAAACTTACCACAAGCAAAGATTATAGCTAAGAACTCCTTTTCAGTAGTAGCATAATTCTTTTGAGCATCATCAAGAGTCTTACTGGCATAATGAATAACATTTAAATTTTTATCTATTTGTTGCCCAAGAACAACACCCACAGCAAAATCACTAGCATCACACATAATTTCAAAGGGTAAATTCCAATCAGGTGGTTGGACTATAGGAGCAGTAGTTAAAGCTTTCTTCAAAGTTTCAAAAGCTTCCTTATAATCATCATCAAAAACAAAAGGTTCTTCTTTTTGAAGAAGATTAGTAAGGGGCTTTAAAATTTTGGAGAAATCTTTAATAAACCTTCTATAGAAACCAACATGACCAAGGATACTACAAATACCTTTTACATCCCTAGGACAAGGCATTTTCTGAATTGCTTCAACTTTGGCTCTGTCTACTTCAATTCCTCTTTCAGAAATTTTATGTCCAAGAACAATCCCTTCATTAACCATGAAGTGGCATTTCTCCCAATTAAGAACAAGATTAGTTTCTTCACATCTCTGCAAAACTTTATCAAGGTTGTGCAAATAATTATCAAAAGAAGTTCCATATATGGAGAAATTGTCCATGAAAACTTCCACAATTTCTTCACAAAAACTTATGAAACATAGCACACATACATATCTGAAAAGTATCAGGAGCATTACATAAACCAAAAGGCATACGTCTATAAGCATAAGTTCCATAGGGACAAGTGAAAGTGGTTTTCTCTTGGTCTTGTGCTTTCACAACAATTTGAGAAAACCCAGAATAACCATCAAGAAAACAAAAGCGAGTCTTCTTAGACAACCTTTCTAGCATTTGATCAATAAAAGGCAGAGGATAATGATCTTTCTTAGTGACTTTATTCACCTTTCTAAAATTAATGCACATCCTATAACCAACAACTACTCTTTGAGGTATAAGCTCATTATTTTCATTAGGCACAACAGTTATTCCTCCTTTCTTGGGGACAAAATGAACAGGACTAACCCGTCTACTATCAGTAATAGGAAAAATTATACCAGCATCAAGAAGTTTTAATACCTCATTTCTTACCACTTCCTTCATCTTAGGATTTAAACGACGTTGATGTTCAACAACTGGCTTTGCATCAGGTTCTATGTTAATAGCATGCTGATATATAGTACGAGAAATCTCTTTTAAATCATCAAGAGTTTACCCCATAGCTCCTCGGTGTTTCTTCAATACTTCCAATAATATTTCCTCTTCCTTTACTAAAAGTTTAGAACTAATAATAACAGGATATATTTTCTTATCGTCTATATAAGCATATTTAAGATCATCGGGTAGAGGTTTTAAATCAAAAACAGGATCCCCTTTAGGTGGCAATGTGGTACTCAAATCTTCCACAGGTAGGTTATGCTTAGGCATCTCGGGTTGACGAAGGAAAATCTCGTCAATCTCATTTCTTGCCTTCATGAAGACCTCGCTTTCATGATCTTCCATATATTGCTGCAAGGCATTGTTAGGAGCAAGAGAAATAGCAGCAAGTTTTTCAACCCTGAAATCCTCATTAGGCGATTCATTTTCATAAGGAGTTTTAGCAAATTTGGAAAAATTAAACTCATAAGATTCTCCATCAAAATTAGTTAAAACTTTCTCCTTCTTACAATCTATAATAGCTCCACAAGTGTTCAAGAAGGGTCTACCAAAAATGATAGGAAAAGTTTTACTAGCCTCCTTACCAAGCACTAGAAAATCAGCAGGATATTTAATCTTACCACGAATAACTTCCACATCTCTTACAATGCCAATTGGACAGACTGCCTCTATTAGCAAGGTGAATAACCACATCAATGTCCTCTAGTGCACAAGGACCAATTTCATGCATAATTTCCTTGTAAAGCCCATAAGGAATAACACTAGAACTAGCACCAATGTCACACAAACCATAATAGCAATGATCACCAATTCTAACAGAAAGCATAGGGGCACTAGCTTTCCTAGATTTACTAGGATGAGAGACAATATTAGAAGCATCTTCACAAAAGATAATGTGCTCATCTTCTACATTTTTAGTGACAAGATCTTTCACCATGGCTACTATAAGTTCTATATTTATTTGTTCATCAGGTTCCACAGCTTTCTTTGTACTTTTGCTAACCACATTAGCCATAATAGAATGTTCCTTTACCTTGGCAGGGAAAGGTATTTTCTCAATATAAGGTTCAGGCAAAATAGAATTAACAGTACAAACTTCAGTGTTTCTTATAGGAACATGATCAACAACATCTTTATAAGGTGCATGGTACTTGTTCCACTCCTTTTCGGGAATTGAAATATAACAGGCAAAGGCCTTAAAGCAATTTGCAAGAACTTGAGAATCAAGACCATACTCAGTACTAATATCATGAAAGTCATCAGTTTCCATAAAAGATTTAATACATTCATAATCATAATTTATAGCTGACTTTATTCCTTTGTCATTCTCCCATGCTTCAGTGTTATCTTGAATACAGTCTAGGAGATCCCATTTAGCTTCTTCCTTTATACGTGTGAATGATCCAGCACAAGAAGCATCTAATAAATCATTATCATGAAGAGAAAGTCTTGCATAAAAGTTATTAATAATAATATTATTAGGGAGTTTATGAATAGGACATTAAGCATTAGTAACTTCAATCTCCCCCAAGCTTGGGTTGTACTCTCTCCATCACGAGGATAAAAGTTATAAATTTGATTCCTATCCTTATGAATCTCACTGGGAGGATAGAATTTAAAATAAAAGAGAGGTACTATTTCCTCCCATTCCATATATTGTCCATTCTTCAACAGATTATACCATTCTCCAGCTCTTCCTTTCAATGATATAGAGAGTAAATATTTCTTAACATGTTCAGTTGTGATACCTACACACTTAAAAAACCCGCATAATTCATGGATAAAAATCAAGTGATCACCAGGATGGACAGTTCCATCTCCAAAATAATAATTATCCATAACACGATCAACAATTCTTGTAGGTATCTTAAAAGGATTTATCTCAACAGGTGGTGGTTCATCTACTACCCTAACAGTGGTAGTAGCTTTCCCAAATAGGAAACCAAGTGGGTTATCCATATTGGAAACAAAGTAACAAACAGAAATAAAAACAATACTCACGGTAGAAGTTTCCTTTACCAATTCCACTCTTCAATAGCGCTTCACTCCCCGGCAACGACGCCCAAAAATAGTCTTGATTACCCACAAGTATAGGGGGTGTATCGAAGTACTTTTGATAAATAGGAGTGTGGATCCCAACGATGAGCAGAAGGTGTTGACTAGTGGTTTGGAGCAGGAAATCTCTATAAATACTTAGCAAATAGATTTTTAGGCTTTTCTGATAAAGAAAGGAAATAAAGTACAAGTAAATAAAGACAGCAAATAATTGCAGCAAGTGGCCCAATCCTTTCTTATCAAAGGACAAGCCGGTGGTAATACTTATGAGGACCAAACGTTCTCAAGGACACATGGGAATACTATCAAGTGCTTTCGTTTCATATAGCTGATTAATCTTCTTTGGTTTTATAAGTGTTGTGTGGGTGAACCTGTGCCAATGTACTGACCTTACTAGGACTAATACATACTTGTTATTAAACCCTTGCAAGCATCCGCAACTACAAGAAAGTAATTAAGTTAAAAACCTAACCACAGCCTTAAACTATGAGATCCTACACTCCCTTGTGAAAAGGTTTCCTAACGGGAGTTTAGGTTTCTGTCACTCCGGCAACCCCACAATTAGTAGTTGATGCGTGTAGCAGCACTTCGTTGGGAGACCCCAAGAGGAAGGTATGATGCGGTACAGTAGCAAGTTTTCCCTCAGTAAGAAACCAAGGTTATCGAACCAGTAGGAGGAAGGAAACGTCCCAGAGGTGTTGCAAGCAAAGTGGAAACCTGCATAACACAAACTCAAGACTTTGCCCCAACTAATAGTGAGGTTGTCAATCTCACCGGTTGCTGCAATAAAGGATTAACTGTATGGTGTGGAAGGTGATGATGGTTTGCAGCAAGTAAACAGTAACAGTTGAAGATGTATCAATGGTAAAGATTGGACCGGGGTCCATAGTTCACTAGAGGTGTTCTCCTTAGATAAACAAACATGGCATGCTGGGTAAACAAATTATAGCAAGGCAATTGTCAGGACTAAGCAAGTCATAACAATGAAATACTAGACATAAAGATCCTATGAGATTCGATTGGGCAATACAACAATATACATAGAGCGCCATCCAACTGCATCTATGACTATAAGTCCACCTTCAGGTTATCATACGAACCCCCTATAGTATTAAGTTGCAAGCAACAGACAACTTCTTTAAGCAAAGTGTGTAAGGTAAACAATCCACTTGTTCCATGAACAAGAGACCGTTGTTTTCTCCCTAGTGGCAACAACACATCTACAACCGTAGAGATATCTGTCACTTACCTTGATTAAGTAGAGGCATGAACCCACTATCGAGTATAAATACCCCCTCTTGGAGTCACTAGCAACTACTTGGCCAAGATAGCTACTAACAACGGAGAGCATGCAAGATCACAAACAACATAGACATGATAGAATCAATAAGGCAAAACCATTAATCAATCTGACATAGTAATCTCAATATCCATCGAATCCCCGCAAACACAAAATGCATGATTATAAATAGATTGATATTGATCATGAACGGAGCTCACAAGATCTAGACATGAAAGCACAAGGAGGAGATACAACCATCTAGCTACTACATGGACCCGTAGTCCAAGGTGGAACTACTCACGCTTCATGACGGAGGCTGGCATGATGAAGAAGAAGGCCTCCGAGATGATCTCCCCTCCGGCATGGTGCCGGGAAGAGCTTCAGATCCCCTCGATCTAGGGACGATGGTGGCGGCGGCTACATACGGTTTTGTGGAGTATTGATCGGGTACTTAGGGTTTAGGCATCGGTGGCTTCTTATAGGCGAAGAGGCAAGGCTGGGAGGCGGCCAGGGGGGGCACACCCTGCCCAGGCACAGGCCCACCCTAGGCTGCACCTAGGGGGGTGTGGCCACCCTGTGGCGCAGCTCCGTCTCTCCTCTGGACTCCGTGTTCTCCTCGGTGAAATATTGACTTTGGCTTTTGTCCCATCCAATTCCGAGAATATTTCCTTAATAGCTTTTCTGGAACCAAAAACAACAGAAAACAGGCAACTGGCACTGTGGCAACTTGTTAATAGATTAGTACCAGAAAACATATGAAAAGCACCTCAAAGTGTGTACAAAGCAAAGCAAAGTAGATATTAAACAAGCATGGAACATAAAAATTATAGATACGTTTCCGACGTATCAAGCATCCCCAAGCTTAAGTCCTGCTAGTCCTCGAGTAGGTAAGTGATACAAGAATAATTTTTGAGGTGACATGCACCATCAAAATCAAGATCAAACAATTTGCAAGCATTGGAAGCTGGGATCAAAGAACTCTAAGCATGTGTGAAAGGGCATGTATGCCCCCATGTGTGGTTTTCGTAATTAATGACAATCTCTTTGGACTAATGTGTAAATTGAGTTTCACTTGTAGTTTTGTCCATTGGCATTACTTGGGCCATGTGTTGGTCTCAAGGTTGAAATATGAAGAAAGAAGGAGCTTGAAGGTTGATCAAGACAAGTGCAAAGAGTTGCATCAAGATGGATGAACCTCAAGAAGGGATGAAGAAGGGCGAGCTCAAGATGCGCCATCTCTAGAAGATCTCATGTTTGAAGCTTGACATCCTCGTGATCATGGTGTGATGAAGAAAATTTGAAAGATGAGGTTTCCCCATGGAGTATGGGGGAGAAATTTGCAAGTCTTCATCAAGAAAGTGCGAGCAAGAGCAAACAAGAAAGGTGTTCCCACTTGAGAAGAACAAGACGGTCTACATCAAGTTCAAGTGGATTGATCGAGGCAAAGGTATGTTCTTGATAGGGCTTCTATTTTGCCGGTCTCGTGTTGTTAGTTGGGAGACCGGGTTTAGGATAGATAGTCGTACTATCAAGAGGGGCTTTCAAGTGGGTGTCTCGATTGCATAGTTCGGAGATAGATCAAACATTTGCATTCATAGCATCATCTTTCTTGGTTCTTATTTGGTTCTTGTCCATGAGAGGATCTAGAGCTTGTGGTCATCATCATAACAAGCTATAGTTCATCATCTAAGGATTTCCCTTGCATATCTTATTGCCGTTTTTTATCTTGCGAGTTTTCCGGCTCCACACCTTTGGGGATACTTCCAATATATATTCATGGTGTTTTCTCCCAAGGTGATACCCGATATTTCGTTGGATTCTATTCATCGTTATCTTTCCAACAAAATTGGTTTCATATCGTTTGGAGTTCGGATGCAAAAGTTATTGCATTTCTGGTTTCTGGAATTTCCCTGACGAGAAGTTCCGCCTTCCCATCGGAAGTTCCACTAGGGCATTTTTGTCGCCAGAAATTCCGGTGGAAGTTCCGGTTCTTCTTACGCTCATATTCAATATTCTCTCTATTTGGTTTGTTGTATTTGACGGATTTTGGGCCGGAAGTTACAGCGGTAATACCGCCCCCATCGGAAGTTCCAGCCAAGAACCGGAAGTTCCGCTCGGGCCTAGTTGCCGTCGAAAGTACCGATTGAAAATTCGGCTCTTGTTCCGCTCACGTTCAGTAACCTTCTATTTTGGATGTGTCTATTTGACAGAACTTTCGTCGGAACTTCCACCGGAAGTTCCGCTCCCACCGGAAGTTCCGTTGGACCGGCGAAAGTTCCGACCAGGACTCACATTTTCAGTTTCTTGCATCGCAGTTTTTGATCATTGGCTGTGTTCCACCAGAACTTCCGGTCTCCCACCGGAAGTTCCGGCCATGGTCGCGAATGCCCATAACAGGAAGATCTGGGAGCCCTTTAAAAGGGGCTCCTCTTCCCCTTCGTGGGCACTAGCTTTTCTTCTTGGTTCTTGGCTTTCTCTCTCCTCCATTGTTGACCTTGAAGAAGCTTTCCCTCTCCCCTTTCCCTTCCTATGATTCATGCATCTTTTTGAGGGATTTGAGAGAGGATATCTAGATCTACAATCCCCCCAAGCTAAATCCCTTCTTTGTGAAGGAATCATTGGGATCTAGATCTTGGAGAGTTTTGTGTTCTCCTCTTGTGTTCTTCCTCCCTTATTCCCCCAATAGCTTTTGTAGCTTTGTTGGAATTTGGGAGTGAAGGACTTGCCCTTGCATTTGTTGCATAGGTTTGAGTTCTCCTCGGAGATTTGGCGAGTACAAGCTTGTGGGCTTGTTACTCTTGGGTTCCTTGGAACCCTAGACGGTTGTGTGGTTGGGTTGTTGACCTTTTGTGGTCTTGTAGCCTTTTGTGGCTTTGTTGGTCTTTTGTGGCATTGTATCCTTTTGTGGCTTTGTTGTTGGGAGCCTCCAATTGAGTTGTGGAGTTAGCCCCAATCTTGTACGTGTTCGGTGACTGCCCTCAAGCGTCCCATAGTGGAGCGAGTGCCCGCCTTTTGTGGTGCGCACTCGGGAGAATAGGGTGAGCCTGTTGTGGCGTCGGTGAGTTGTGTGTTTCCGCATCCGGGGTGAGGCCTTGTGTGGCGTTGGGTGAGAATCGAGCCACCACACCTCGAGGTGAGCCATTTGTGGCGTTCGGAGAGCATTGTGCCATCGCACCTCTCCAACAGAGACGTAGCTTCTTTGGAAGTGAACTTCGGGAAACAAATCTTCGTCTCCGCGTCCATCCGTTATCTCTCAACCGAGCCCTTTTCTTATGCACTTTACTTTGTGATAGCCATCGTGCTTGAAGTATTTATATCTTGCTATCACCTTGTTGCTTGTTTTGCTTAGCATAGGTTGTTGGTGCACTTAGGTGAACCTAGTGGCTAGGTTTTGTGCTCAATAAATTAAACATTAGTTTTATTACGCATTTACTTGAGCATAAACCGTAATATTTTTAAAATCCTATTCATCCCCCCTCTAGGCGACATCCATTGCACTTTCAATGTGCATGAAAGATGGAGTTCTAACAGTAAGACAAAGTAACTATGCATGCAACATGAAAGGCTACAAACAAAGATTATGAATAACATGCATTGAAAAATGTTTGTTTGTTTCACATTCAGAAAACATGGCATAGTGGCAATCAGCTTGTCCCTCATAGAGTAGCAAATAGATGCATAGGACACCTTCAAAGTTCATAAGAGTGACTAGATACAAATAGCACAAGAACAAGTAATATCACAATATGCATCAATCAATAAGTTTTGGGACACTACACATAGAACTAAGAATGTCAATTATTCTCTTTTAATTGGTTCCTAAAGGTAGAAGGTGGAGACTCAATATAATAGTGGAAGAAAGGCCCTTCATTAAGGGAAGCATGGATTTCAAGTTTCAAAAAGATCTTCCAAAAATTATGGTACTGGTTAGCTTTCAGCCCTCATTGCCCCTATCATAAGCATCTTGAAGTGATTAAGGTTAAAGTGAACAAACTATGGAGTATATGCTTGACAAAGTATAAGCTGGCAATCTCATGTCCCTTGAATACGAGGGCCACACCTCATGCTACTCAACTTTAGTCACCTGTAAGTTCTTGTCATAGTAAGTACATGTGTATCATAGAGAACCGCCAACGGGGTACCCCTTGCACATGGTACATGAGCTATCCCATAACCTAAATGACAAGGCAAGCAGACAATGAGCATCTCAGGAATATTTTTATTTGCTATTTGCATAGGTTTTTATTGAGGATGCTTCACAGATTGCTCATTATGGTGATGCTGCAAGTTTCCACCATGATTAGGCATGTCTTAGACTAGCGGCCCAGGCGTTTCTCTAACACAAAATACATAACTCCATGGACTTACAAGCTCCCTCTTTATTTCACACCAGCGACATCCATAGACAAGAGAGCATGATATCAACTGTGTACAAAGTACAAATGCAATGTTGAAAATGTTCCCCATGAAAACATGGTTCTGCTAATTCCAATGTATAAGTGCAAGCATATACAACATAGATGACACAGTGGTTCAAGTTTATTAGGGGCAAGGAATATAAAGTGTGTCATCAAGTTCGTGAGAGCTTTAATCACTAAATTTTTACATAACAAAATACTTTTTAATTGGAAGATAGCTAAAAACAACAATATACTTGGAATGGTGTAACACACCATGCATAGGAATTTATAGTGGACACTTTGGAATAACTTGGTTTCTTAGGAGTTGAAAGCATGAGTATAACTTACTCATACAAGTGGAGGCTAGTAAAAGACTGGGAGCAACCAACTAAGAGAGCAATAATGGCCATAATCATGCAAAGTGACAAAACATTACTAATCAAAGCATATTGTGGTACTACAAGTCAAGTACTAAATGATCATAGGGGCTAAGGTGACTAGTTCATAGTAATAACATGGTGTGAACATGTGCCAAGTCAACCCAAACAAAACATCAAAGGAGAATTCCCAAATACTATGCTTTTGTATGCTAAAACAACGCATGATTCCTTCCAGGCACACTAAGCAATCCCAATTGTTTGGAATAAGTCATGCTACAGCAATAATCACTAAGCATAAGGTCAAAACAACACCTAGCATGACATGCTAAGCAAGCTCCTCTTGCACTTTCAAGCAAGAACTTTCTACTCCATTCCAACACCAATCGACTTATTTGAAACAACACAGCGAGAACCGAGGGCCAAACTACTTTATTCAAGCAAACTAAACAAACTAAGAAAAGCAAACAAAAACTAAGACGCTCCAAGAACAACACAACAGTGCATGAAACAATAAAAACGAAGTGTCTAGAAAGACATGAGCTTTTTATTGATAAAGAAGGGTATGCCTTGGGCATCCCCAAG
Source organism: Avena sativa (assembly GCA_916181665.1). Taxonomy (NCBI): domain Eukaryota; kingdom Viridiplantae; phylum Streptophyta; class Magnoliopsida; order Poales; family Poaceae; genus Avena; species Avena sativa. Next base: position 381,068,922 of record OV702281.1, on the reverse strand, counting down.
CTTTGACGCTTGTACATCCTGGATATTTCTTGGGGTGACACCGGGGTGGCATCCCCAAGATTGGGTTTTTGTCCATTCTTCATCTCATTACATCATTCTCTCTCTACACCTAAAATTTTTCCTTCATACAAAACTTCACACGATCTTCATTAGCAACATTAGCGTATTCAAACGATAATAGACCCTTGGGTTTAGCTTTAGAACAGAAAAAAATTCACTAAAAACACAAGCTACTGTAACAACTCCTTCAAAAAGCTCAGTTTCCCAAAAATAACCCAAAAAGGAATCAATAAGAAGCAAATGCAAATAATGGTAGAAATCTGTCAAAACAGACAAGCAGGTAGAAACCAATTTTTTCGAAGACCTTATGTTCCTCAAATAAAAAATTGTTCAACTAATGAAAGTTAGCTAACATACTGTGGGATTTGTTAGTAAATTTTCAGCTCAATCCAACTTACATAGACTCCTCACGATTTTTTATGGTGGAGGACAGAAATCTGTTTCGGGACAGCAACTCCCCAAATCTTACTTCCCTCTCATTAGAGGTCGTTCTTGGCACACAAAAAGCAAACAAAAAGGATAAGAAGAGGTCATTACTGAAGTAATAACTTTCAAGACTCAAGGAAACTCTTGGGTTATCTCCCAACAAGTACTTTTCTTTAACGCCTTTAAGTTAGGCACAAGAAGCAAGAAATCAAGTATTTTCAAATGAAGAAGCATTAACATCAAACCTTGCTTTTAAAGGAGGAGCAAAAAGCAACTTATCTCTCCTCATAGGGAAGTGTTCAATACCTTTATTGAATGGAAATTGATATTTAATGGTGCCTTCTTTCATATCAATGATGGCACCAACAGTTCTAAGAAAAGGTCTTCCCAAAGTAATAGGGCAAGAAGCATTGTATTCAACATCCAAAACATAGAAATAAACAGGGACATAATCATTGTTAACCATAATGAGAACATCATTAATACTCCCCATGAGTTTCTTCTTATCATTATCATTAAGTGGGACATCCAAATAGCAATCTTCCAGAGGTGGCAAATCAAGCATTTCATAAATCTTCCTAGGCATAATAGAGACACTAGAACCAAGATCACATGAAGCTTTGAGATCAAAGTCATTCACTTGCATATTAATAATGGGTTCCCAACTATCTTCTACTTTCCTAGGAATAGAAGCTTTGTGTTTTAACTTCTCTTCCTTAATATTAACAAGAGCATCTGTAATGTGTTTGGTGAAAGCAACATGCATATCACTAGCATCACGACTTCTAGCAAGCTTTTGCAGGAACATAATTACTTCAGAAATATTGCAACCATCTATATCAAAATCAAACTTAGCATCACTAGTAGTAGACTCATTAGGCTTAGGCATTGTAGGAGGAGGAATAGGGACTTCTTGTGGTTTAGTGGTTATGGTTCACACACTATTGTTTCTATCAATTTCAGCTTCCCTTTCCCACTTAGCATGAAGTTGGGCTAACAGTCTAACATTTTCATCAATAGTAACTTGTATGGCATGAGTAGCAGCAAAGGTACTTTCCATGGTTTCAGGTTTAGCAGCCATCTTATTAATCAAAGAGGACTAAGCTTCAGACAAAGAGGATATATTTTTCTCAGCACTCAAAATTTTTGACTGTAAACTAGGAATTTCTCTATTCGGATTATCAAGCTGATGACTAATATTTTTCAAGATAACAGATTGTTCTTCCATAGTCTTAGTGAATATCTTGTTTTGCTCAAATTGCATCTGCATAAAGTTTTTAATGGATCTTTCAACTTCTAGAATCCTATCTTCACTAGGCATTCCAGATCTACCATGATAAGTTTTTCCATTATTAGGAGGATAAGGCCTATAGTTATTACCATAAGTATTGTTGCCAAAATTGTTGTTTCTAATGAAGTTCACATCAACTTGATCTTCTTGAGCAACCAAAGAGGCTAAGGGAACACTATTAGGATCTAAAGGAGCTTTCCCATTAACAAGCATAGCCATAATAAGATCTATCTTATCACTCAAAGAGGAGGTTTCTTCAACAGAATTTACCTTCTTACCATGGGGATCTCTCTCAGTATGCCATTCAGAATAATTAACCATCATATTATCAAGGAGTTTTGTTGCAGCACCCAAGGTGATCATCATAAAGGTACCTCCAGCAGCTGAATCCAACATGTTTCTTGAAGAGAAGTTCAAACCTGCATAAAAAGTCTGGATAATCATCCAAGCAGTAAGTCCATGAGTGGGACAATTCTTAACCAGAGATTTTATTCTTTCCCAATCTTGAGAAACATGTTCATTATCAAGTTGTTTAAATTTCATAATATCACTTCTCATAGATATAATATTAGCAGGAGGGTAGTACTTTCCAATAAAAGCATATTTGCACTTAGTCCAAGAACCAATACTATTTCTAGGCAAGGATAGCAACTAATCTTTAGCTTTTCCTCTCAAGGAGAAAGGAAACAACTTGAGCTTAATAATATCTCCATCTACATCCTTATACTTTTGCATCTCACAAAGTTCAACAAAGCTATTGAGATGGGCAGCAGCATCATCAGAACTAGCACTAGAAAATTGCTCTCTCATCACAATATTCAACAAGGCAGGCTTAATTTCATAAAAGGTAGCATCAGGAGAAGGTGAGGCAATAGGAGTGCTTAGGAAATCATTGTTGTTTGTGCTAGTGAAGTCACACAACTTGGTGTTCTTAGCAGAGTTCATTTTGGCAAAAGTGGGGCAAGCCAAAAATAGCAGCAGCAGCTAGAGCAGGAACTAATTTTTTTGTGTTTTTTATAAGAGAAACCAAACCAAACCAAACTAATTGTTTTGGAGTTTTTGATAAAAAGAGGCAAACAAAACCAAGCAAAAGAAACTAAGCAAACTAAAAACAAAGTAAAGAGAAAGGTTGATAAGGACTCCCCTTGTGAAGACGTCCTTAGCCTCCCCGACAACGGTGCCAGAAAAAGTCTTGATGCGTGCAGCAGCACTTCGTTGGGAGACCCCAAGAGGAAGGTATGATGCGGTACAGCAACAAGTTTTCCCTCAGTTAGAAACCAAGGTTATCGAACTAGTAGGAGGAAGGAAACGTCCCAAAGGTGTTGCAAGCAACTTGGAAACATGTACAACACAAACTCAAGACTTTGCCCCAACTAACAGTGAGGTTTTCAATCTCACCGGTTGCTGTAACAAAGGATTAACTGTATGGTGAGGAAGGTGATGATGGTTTGCAGCAAGTAAATAGTAAGAGTGGAAGATGTATCAATGGTAAAGATCGGACCGGGGTCCATAGTTCACTAGAGGTGTTCTCCTTAGATAAACAAACATGGCATGCTGAGTAAACAAATTACAGCAGGGCAATTGACAGGACTAAGAAAGGCATAACAATGCAATACTAGACATAAAGATCCTATGAGATTCGATTGGGCAATACAACAATATACATAGACCGCCATCCAACTACATCTATGACTAGAAGTCCAACTTCAGGTTATCATCCGAACCCCCTCCAGTATTAAGTTGCAAGCAACAGACAACTTCTTTAAGCAAAGTGTGTAAGGTAAACAATCCACTTGTTCCATGAACAAGAGACCGTTGTTTTCTCCTTAGTGGCAACATCACATATACAACCGTAGAGATTTCTGTCACTTCCCTTGATTAAGTAGAGGCATGAACCCACTATCGAGCATAAATACCCCCTCTTGGAGTCACTAGCAACTACTTGGCCAAGATAGCTACTAACAACAGAGAGCATGCAAGATCACAAACAACACAGACATGATAGAATCAATAAGACAAAACCATTAATCAATATAACATATTAATCTCAATATCCATCGGATCCCTGCAAACACAACATGCATGATTACAAATAGATTAGATCTTGATCATGAATGGAGCTCACAAGATCTAGACATGAAAGCACAAGGAGGATATACAGCCATCTAGCTACTACATGGACCCGTAGTCCAAGGTGGAACTACTCACGCTTCATACCGAAGGCTGGCATGATGAAGAAGAAGGCCTCCAGGATGATCTCCCCTCCGGTAGGGTGCCGGGAAGAGCTTCGGATCCCCCTGATCTAGGGACGATGGTGGCGGCGGCTATAGATGGTTTCGTGGAATATTGATCGGGTACTTAGGGTTTAGGCATCGGGGGCTTCTTATAGGCGAAGAGGCGAGGCTGGGAGGCGGCCAGGGGGCCCACACCCTGCCCAGGTGTGGGCCCACCCTAGGCCGCGCTTGGGGTGGTGTGGCCACCCAGTGGCGCCCCTCCGTCTCTCCTCTGGACTCCGTGTTCTCCTCTGTGAAATATTGACTTTGGCTTTTGTCCCGTCCAATTCCGAGAATATTTCCTTACTAGCTTTTCTGGAACCAAAAATAGCAGAAAACAGGGAATTGTCACTATGGAAACTTGTTAATAGGTTAGTACCAGAAAACATATGAAAAGCACCTCAAAGTGTGGACAAAGCAAAGCAAAGTAGATACTAAACAAGCATGGAACATAAAAAATTATAGATACGTTTCCGATGTATCAGTATCCAAATACACAATGCATTCCCCTAGGCCCATAAATGGTGAAGTATCATGTAGTCGATGTTCACATGACACCACTAGAAGAATAACACCACAACTTAAATATTAAACCATTGAATAATACCTCAACACAATTCCACTACTAACAACATGACTTCTCCCATGTCCTTAAGAGCTAAACGAACTACTAACAAGACATCATATGGATCAAGATCAGAGATGATATGATGATGAATAACAATCTGAACATAAACAATAATTCAATGGTTCCACTCAGAAGCATCAACTACAAAAGTAATCAACACTAGGAAAGTTTCCCCTAAGAACTATGCAAGATTCAACACAATTGTTACATCGGGATGGAGTGGTGATGATGGTGCTAGTGGAGATGTTGGTGTGGATGATGATGATGATCAAGATGAAGTCTAGCTTGATGACAGTGTTGATGGCGACGATCTCCCCTCTCCGGGAAGGAATTTCCTCGTAGAGGCGGCGGAATTTTTCTGTGGTCGCTCTCTAAACTTTAGGGTTTTGGGAGGAAGATATAGGCAAAGGGGCAAAGCCAGAGGTGGGCCAGGGTGGCCACACTCCCTGGTGGCGAGGCCCAGGGCGGCCCCCGCCTGGGGGTGTGTGGGCCCCCTATGGCCCAACTCCGCCTCCCCTTCTGGCTTCCTTCGTATTCTGGAAAAATACGATTTTCCATATATTTTATGGTATTTTTCTGATCTTCGCAAAATTGTGTCAAAACACCGCTTTTTCCATCAGAATCCTGACTTCGGCAGTTCATCCTCCAAGAATCATCCAACATGCAAAAACAGATGAAATAACATAAGTATCACCTCTTAATAAGGAATATATCAATGAATAACAACAAATTATGATATAGAATGGTGATGCAAATTGGACGTATCAATCGCCTACCTGGTGTGCCGCCCATCCCTTAGAAGTCACCCACCTGGTCCTCGCCGCGCTCTCTTCGTTGATCCAGCGCCAGCAACATTGCGACCAGGAGATTTCCTAGCATTAGCCGTCGATGACCTACCGCTACTCTCGTGAGTGGGCATTCGAATTGGCCGTGTATCTACATCATCAGGGCTGTCTCTGGGGCTAGAAGGCACATCCCTCTCGATCATGAACCATGTTGAGATCGCCGCACATAGAAGGTGCTCGACCTTTTGTCTAGGTCATGGATAGTGAGGATGAGCTCATGATGGTGCAATTGCTGCAAGAGGAGGCTGACTCGCAAGTCGATGAAGTAGAGCGTATTATGATCATTGACAGCCTCATCCGCCTACATGCCAGCCAATGAGCTCCTCGGTGCGGTGACTTAGTTCCGGGTTCAGAAGAAGAATAGAGACCAACAGCGGTTGGCTAGCGCCCTGCTGTTGGAGATGGATTATTTTCAAGATGATGCAACCCATGCGCATGTGGTGTTTAGACGTCGGTTTAGTATGAAGGAGTTGTTCATGAAAATTGTGCATGGAGTGCATGATTTTGATCTGTACTTCATTTGCAAGAAGGACTGCACCGGTTTGGTTGGTTTCACCTCTGTTTAGAAGTGCATGGTTGTCTTGCGATGTCTTGCATACAGAGCTCTTGTAGATACTCAAGATGACTACCTGCGTATGGTTGAGTCCACGATATTTGAGAGTGTGTACAAATTTTGTCGTGCTGTGGTCGGATACTTTTTGCCAACATGTATAAGGGCACCAAATTAAGAAGATATAGCACGTATACTGGCACAGAACTCGACTAGGGGATTTTCTGAGATACTTGAGAGCATCAATTGCATGAACTGGGATGAAAGAATTGCCATGTTGCTTGGCAAGGTATGTATAAAGGCCATACTCGAGAGTGTAGTGATACGTCGGAAACGTATCTATAATTTTTTATGTTCCATGCTTGTTTAATATCTACTTTGCTTTGCTTTGTCTACACTTTGAGGTGTTTTTATATGTTTTCTGGAACTAACCTATTAACAAGTTGCCACAATGCCAGTTGCCTGTTTTCTTCTGTTTCTGGTCCCAGAAAGGCAGAAAATCAATATTCTTGGAATTGGATGGGACAAAATCCAAAGTCAATATTTTACCATGGGCAACACGAAGCCAGAAGACGAGACGGAGGAGGGCCTCGAGGGGGCCACACCCCCTGGTTGCGCAGTTGGGCCCACCCCACACCTTGGGGGGTGCAGCCGCCTCGGGCACCCCCTCGTCCTCCCTCTTCGCCTATAAGAAGCCACCGATGTATAAACCCTAAGAACCCGATCAAAACTCCACGAAACCGTCTGTAGCCGCTGCCACCATCGTCCCTAGATTGGGGGGATCTGAAGTTCTTCTTGGCACCCCGCAGGAGGGGAGATCATCCCGGAGGCCTTCTTCTCCGGTATGAAGCATGAGTAGTTCCACCTTGGACTACGGGTCCATGTAGTAGCTAGATGGTTATGTCTCCTCCTTGTGCTTTCATGTATAGATCTTGTGAGCTCCGTTCATGATCAAGATCTCATCTATTTGTAATCATGCATGTTGTGTTTGCGGGGATCCGATGGATATTGAGATTACTATGTCAGATTTATTAATGGTTTTGTCTTATTGATTCTATCATGTATGTGTTGTTTGTGATCTTGCATGCTCTCCGTTGTTAGTAGCTATCTTGGCCAAGCAGTTGCTAGTGACTCCAAGAGGGGGTATTTATGCTCGATAGTGGGTTCATGCCTCTAGTTTCCAAGGGAAGTGATAGAAATCTCTTAGGTTGTAGATGTGTTGTTGCCACTAGGGAGAAAACAACGGTCTCTTGTTCATGGAGAAAGTGGATTGTTTACCTTACACACTTTGCTTAAAGTAGTTGTCTGTTGCTTGCAAATTAATACTAGAGGGGGTTCGGATGATAACCTAAAGGTGGACTTCTAGTCATAGATGCAGTTGGATGGCGGTCTATGTATATTGTTGTATTTCCCAATCGAATCTCATAGGATCTTTTTGTCTAGTATTGCATTGGTATGCCTTGCTCAGTTCCTGTCAATTGCCCTGCTGTAATTTGTTTACCCTTCATGTCATGTTGTTTATCTAAGGAGAGCACCTCTAGTGAACTATGGACCCCGGTCTAATCTTTACCATTGATACATCTTCCAATGTTTACTTGCTGCAAACCACTCATCACCTTCCACACCATACAGTTAATCCTTTGTTACAACAACCGGTGAGATTGACAACCTCACTGTTCGTTGGAGCAAAGTCTTGAGTTTGTGTTGTGCCGGTTTCCATGTTGCTTGCAACACTTGTGTGACGTTTCCTTCCTCCTACTGGTTCGATAACCTCGGTTTCTTACTGAGGGAAGACTTGCTGCTGTTCTACATCACACCTTGCTCTTGGGGTTTCCCGACGAAGCGCTCCTACATCAACCAATCGCATCATGTAGTGTGATACTAGAAGCAGATCATGACTTATGGATTTGGCATGTTTTCTTTGTCATGGCCGTCCACGCATAATGACATCAATGTGATGTCGCGATCTCCAGTGTTTGACAGACTTACAGAAGGTCATTCCCCGGCAGTCAACTTTGTGGTCAATTGTAGGGAATATACCAAAAGCTACTACCTTGCTGATGGTATTTACCCTAGATACGCCACCTTCATGAAGACAATCTTCGACCCTCATACTTATGCAAGAGCTTGGTTTGCCAAGTGCTAGGAGGCTTTCATGAAGGATGTTAGCGAGCATTGGGTGTGCTCCAAGCTTATTTTGTTATCATCAGGTACCATGCTTGTAACACCCCTAGTTTTACTCTATGCTAATTAGAATTTGATTTGTCCATCGTGAGCATCATCTACTTAAAATGCATGCAAAAAATGGATAAAAACCCTAAACCCTAATCCCCTCTCTCTATTTGAAATCTTTCAAATGGTTTTGAAATATTTTGAATATCCAAAAATTTATGGAGCCCAAATTGTTTGTAAGGGCCCCTGCAATATTTCAATATGTTTATAAAAGTTCTTGTATTTTGGAAACATTCAAAATAGAAAATAATTTGAAATTACAAATAGAAAATAGAAAACACAAAACAGAAATGGAAAAACGTTTCTATAAATAAAAACATATCCCTAACCCTAACCTGGGTCTTAGCCTATATCTTCCTCCCCATAACCACATGCACAACCTCCTGCAGCCCAACCCCGGCCCATCTGCATCCCGCCTTGGCCATGTACCACTTCGGCCTCCTTCCCCCACTTTGTCCTCATCGATGATGACGCGAAGATTATCTTTGGTGTTGCCGACGCCGTCCATCGCCGCTGGCATGCGCTATGATTCATGTCGCCGCCCGTCATCGCCTACAAGGCCCCCTAGACACCGCGATGAACCCTATCCGTGCGCCACTTCTCCTCTTCCTCTTCCTCTTATGTTCTCCCCATGGCCGAAACCCTAGCTGCAGGCATCACCATCGCCCTGCCGCTCCCGAAAACCCCTTGCCCATTTGAGACCACCACGGCTCTGTCTCGTCTCGCTGATGCTCCTCATAAAAGGAATCGAGCCAGGTTTCTCTGAGTAGAGCCCCACATTGTCGTCTTCTCCACCATCAACGGAGCTCGCCACTATCGATTCGTTGCTGTTCGAGTTCGCCTCGCCTCCCCGACCCCTATAGGATTCGCATCATAGAAAACAAAACAAAAATCCTATGATGGGAACAACTATGTACCAAGATATATCTAGTAGATACAAGCAACGGGTGGATATACATCCATAGAGAACATACCCTTGAAGACCGACAAAGTTTAACGAGGTTGTACTCGTGGATGATGTAGACGAACGCTTGCCGATCTCAAGATCGAGAAGAAGTCTAGCGCCGCAAATCAGCAGTGCATCCGTGCTCGCACACACGTCCAAGCCACCGATCAACCTCCGCCTCTTTGCTCCAACGATGCAACGGAAGCAACAAATCGTTTTTGCCGAAAATCCACCGGGAACATGTATCTCGCTAGTCCGAGACCATGGGGAATAAAATTATAGGGGGAGAGAGATCCTTCACGAGGAGGTGTGAGTGAGAGAAGGGGAGAGGGGGTCCTTTTATAGGAGGAGGGGGCACCCCAAGGGGTGTGGCCGACGGACATGGTGGATGCCCCTACCCATTCCTCCATTATGTGGGTGGAGCTCTGATACGTCGTAAACATATCTATAATTTTTTATGCTCCATGCTTGTTTTATACAACTTTCTTATGTTTTTTCTACACTTTGAGGTATTTTTATACATTTTCTGGAACTAACCTATTGACAAGATGCCGCAGTGCCAGTTGCATGTTTTCTGCTATTTTTGGTTTAAGAAAATATAGTAAGGAAATATTCCCGGAATTAGACGAGACAAAATCCAAAGTCAATAATTTACCAGAAGGAACACGGAGTCCGGAGGGCAGCCGAAGTGGGGCCACGAGGCGGCCACACCCTATGGCGACGCGGCCAGGGGCGCGCCGGCCCTAGGTGTGGGCCCCTCGGGCGCCCACCGACCTTGCCCCTTTGCCTATAAAAGCACCCCGATACAGAAACCCTAAGGACCGGATCAAATCTCCACGAAATAGTCTGTAGCCGCCGCCATATCCATCCCTAGATCGGGGGGATCCGAAGCTCTTCCTGGCACCCTGCCGGAGGGGAGAGATCATCCTGGAGGCCTTCTTCATCACCATGCCAGCCTTCGGAGTGATGCGTGAGTAGTTCACCCTTGGAATATGGATCCATACAGTAGCTAGATGGTTGTTTCTCCTCCTTTGTGCTATCATGTTTAGATCTTGTGAGCTCCATTCATGATCAAGATCATATATTTGTAATCATACATGTTGTGTTTGCAAGGATCCGATGGATATTGAGATACTATGTCAGATTGATTATTGATTCTATCATGTCTATGTTATTTGTGATCTTGCATGCTCTCTGTTTCTAGTAGCTATCTTGGCCAAGTAGATGCTTGTGACTCCAAGAGGGAGTATTTATGCTCGATAGTAGGTTCATGCCTCTAGTAATCTGGAGAAGTGATAGAAATCTCTAAGGTTGTAGATGTGTTGTTGCTACTAGGGAGAAAACAACAATCCTTTGTCCATGGGGAAATTTTATTGTTTACTTTACACACTTTGCTTAATGCAATTATCTGTTGCTTGCAACTTAATACTGGAAGGGGTTCGGATGATAACCCGAAGGTGGATTATTAGTCATAGATGTAGTTGGATTACGGTCTATGTATTATGTTGTAATCCCAATCAAATCTCGTAGGGATCAAGATGTCTAGTGTATGCATTGTTATTCTTTCTCAATCTGTCAATTGCCCCGCTATAATTTGTTCACCCAACATGATATTTATCTTATGGAGAACACCTCTAGTGAACTGTGGACCCCGGTCCATTCCTTTATCATTGATATACCATCTACTGCTACCATTTACTGTTTACTTACTACAAGCAAATTATTATATTCCACACTATACGTTTAATCCATTGTTTTCAGCAAACCGGTGAGATTTACAATCTCACTGTAAGTTGGGGCAAAGTTTTGTGGTTGTGTTGTGCAGGATTCCAAGTTGTTAGCAACACCTTAGAGTTGTTTCCTTACTCCTACTGGTTCGATAACCTTGGTTTCATAACTGAGGGAAACTTGCTGCTGTGCTCATCATACCTTCCTCTTGGGGTTCCCAACGAGCTCTACATATCTGATCCATCAAGCTCCCACTCAAAATTAGACCCTTCATTTCTCCACTCAAATTCCCACTCAAAAAATCCCATCAAATTTCCACCAAATTTAATGCAATCTCTCTTTAAATAAAACTCCTTTTATTTATTTATTCATAATTTTATCAATTAATTTAATGGACATTCACACAAAACCCCTTGTTAGTATTTCATTTGACATGCAGAAACATTTTCAGCAATTTCACCTGAAACAGTTCTGGTGTCTAGTAAAATAAATTCCTGCGCTTTGAAAATATTTTCGACATGAAACTATTTGTTCCAAATGGTGTTGGTGTCTCTTAAGTGTGTCACCCTATGGTTCGCGAATAATGCGGACATGATTGAGACCCCTCTCGGATCAATAATCAGAAGCGGGACCTGGAGATGCATACTGACTCCCACACATTCAACGATGACTTTCTTGTGATTGTGAGAGCCTTTTATGCTAGAATTTTAATCCTTTTGTCTCATGATATATTACATGTCCGAGATTCGATCATCGGTATCTTCATACCTAGTTTGATCTCATTACCGACATGTACTCTTTTCTCGTTCCCGTGAAACTATTTATTCCAAATGGTGTCGGTGTCTCTTAAGTGTGTCACCCTATGGTTCGCGAATAATGCAGACATGATCGAGACCCCTCTCGGATCAATAATCAGAATCGGTACCTGGAGATCCATACTAACTCCGACACATTCAACGATAACTTTCTTGTGATCGTGAGAACCTTTTACGCTAGAATCTTAATCCCTTTGTCTCGTGATATATTACATGTCCGAGATTCGATCATCAGTATCTTTATACCTAGTTTGATCTCGTTACCGACATGTACTCTTTTCTCGTTCCCGTGATATAACATTCTAGTGATCAAATCACTTGATTTCAAGCTAACTAATGTGATATCACCGAGAGGGCCCAGAGTATATCTATTCGTCATCGGGATGGACAAATTCCACTCTTGATCCATGAGCCTCAATATAACACCTTAGTAGAATTGAACCCATCTTTATAATCACCCTGTTACGGTGTGACGTTTGATGTTATCAAGATACTCTTCTAGTGTTAGTGATTAACATGATCTCATGGTCTAAGGATTAGGATTACTTCGTATGATGTTATAGCAATATAAACTCAATGACTTTGATCGTAATGCTATACTTTGGATGAATGTTCATCACACCATTCCAATAATGTTGTGACCTTGTTATTAACAATATCCAATGTCTATGATCAGGAAACCTTGATCATCTTGTTAATCAACGAGCTAGTTTATAAGAGAGGCATAACTAGGAACTTTATGTTTTTTTATTAAACACACATGTATTAACGTTTCCGTATTTATACAATTATAGCATGAAAAATAAACATCTATCATATACTTGGAATATACATAATAACAACTTTATTATTGCCTCTCAGGACATATTCCCTTCAACCCATCCATCGTGTTTGTGGTGAGCTAGCGGTCCCCATAGACCCCCTCCAATCTATCTCTTCCTCTGTGTATCGCCACCGCACCATCCACCCTTCGCTGTCACTGCTTGCCATCGTCGTGTCGCCGTCTCCAGTGACCAATCACTATCTGGTAGCCCGCGCCACACTCTCTCCAGCACGCCCAACAGCGCTTCCAGGCGTGCACGGGATCGACAGATCCGTGCTCGACCTAGGAGCCCTGCCATTGCTGACGTCATGCTGGCATAGTGATTCCTTTTTCTTTTTATTTAAATATTTATGTAATAGTTTTATGTAATTATTTTGTAAATGATAAATGTATGACATATGGGTCCCTGTTGTAAGTAATATAAACATTTTCATAAATGTTTTCTGTTTAATAAAAATGTTAAAGTAATTATAATGTGTAATTATTTTTTATAATATTCTAAAAATGATTTAAAATTTGAAGAAAATCATAACTAACTCATTTTAAATCAGAAAAATACAAATAATATATCAAATGTTCAGAAAAATAAGATCTACATAATAGACTCATAATCATGCATTGTTAAGCAATTTCAATGACAAGTTTAATTAGAAGGACAAAATGAACCCCACACGTGACTCCGAGGTTCCTCCTGAATTAGGGTTTGCACCCCTCGGACCCTGTTTAAAATGACCGAGCATGTTCTAGGGTTTCATTTATGTATTATTTAACTTGTCATGTCATCATTCTTGCTTGAGCATTGCATCGATGCCATGTGTTGATTGTTTCTCTCTCTTTCCGGTGTTTTGGTTCTTCCCGGTAGAATATGATATCAAGATCAAGATCGAAGACCGAGATCAACATCATCGAAGATCGAAGATCAATACTTGACCAACTGTAATCAAGTCAAGTACCAGGTTTGTAGGGGTCCCAACCCTTAATAAGGTTGATCCCTCCTGTGTTTTACAATGCTAGTCCCTGGATCAATAGCTAGCATCCACAGTAAGATGTAATATCAAGAAACAAAGGTCATAATATAACTTTATAACCAGGAATAACATAAGTTTATTACATCAAACATAGCTCATTAGGCTATTGCATTACATTGCAGCGGAATAAATATAGTCATGGGTCCTTCATCTTCAAAGTGCCACAGGCAGATGTTGGTTGTAGACTTTGTAATCCTAATCAAACAATCTTCTAAATTCAAACAAACCTGCAACATACAAGTTACAGCCACAAAGGGTCAATACATTTGAATTGTATTGGCAAGTGATACTATATTTGTATAGTGGAGTCTATCATCTATATGCATTTGGCTAAGTGGAGTTGAGGCTTGCATTGCTCAAAATAGATTTTTCTTATCATTTTGAAAATACTAAGTTTTTGCTTGACAAAATCATTTTTCCCAATCAAAGATTTCAAGATCCTTGTACCAAGCCATATTTCCATCAATGATTGAAGAATTCAAACAATCCCTTGTTCAAACCACAAGATTTTAATTTAGAAATTGGAATGATGAGATTCTTGATTGCTTCCATGTCTTGATGCTCAAATTGTCCTTTACCAGGGACATGGCTAAGTACTTAGATTTTACACTCTGCAGAGGTGGTGCACTTTACCCACAAGACTTGGTTTCCCAAGACAAGACCTTTCAGAAGCTTTCCCTTAGACCAATATGGACGCGTTCCAACCTATCAAACACTACCACCCACTGTCCATATGGCTAAGTTCTTGCAACCTATATGATCTTGGCAGAGCCCATATTGCCAAGTGGTTGCACTTGAAGCTTCTCAACATTTGACATCTCAAATCCCTTTGTTTCCTGGGTGGCATACCACAAGTGAGATACACAATCCAAGCCTATGGCATTGTGAACCACTCAACCATTATCCACCAAGCAAGCCCATTCCACCCAGGTGATTCATTAACTTAGTTGTTTTATTAAACAAAACTTAAGTCCTCAGACTTAGAATATTTTTCCATAGTGTGAATATATATTCCACCCATGTTTTCTATTAGCTAGGCTAAGCTTGGTAGTAGTAGGAATCTTAACTTAGGAAAATCCTACTAAGGATTCATCTACTAGGTTTTCTTATAGCAAGATCTATACTTAGCAAAATCCATGCAAGTTTTACTTAGCAAAATTACTAATGCATAGTGAAAGTAATAGGATAGAAAGTATGAAGCATCACTTGCCTTTTTGGTAGAGTATAGGTTCACTTCTTGATCTTTGCAACAATCACACTCTTCAAGTCACTACAAATCAATCAAGCAAGGCACAAACTCAATCTACCAATCAAGCAAAACAACACACATAAATAATAAAGTCAAAGAAATGCATGCAAGCATGCCAAGCTTTGTTTTGTTTGAAAAAGTGGTTCCTAGTGGGTCATAGTCATTTGGGTACATCTAATGGTAATTTCCTAAAGTGGCCAAGTCATTTGCAAAAGGTTTCACTTTAAAACCATTTTCAAAACAAAGTGTTATTCTATGTGGTGTAGAAATATTTTTATTAAGGCATTAGCCTATAGGGTTCACCAAATGAGTTGCTATTGCAAAGCTTGGTGTTTTTGGGTCAGTAGGTTTGGTCCAAACTATTTTCTCAAAGTTTTCTTTCCATAAACATTTTTATAATAACATCAACAATTTTAATTTAGCTAGAAATGGACTAAACTAATTAATCCATTCCAAACTTTTCCAAATTCATTTTCTAACCCATGGGTTGGTTCCTAGGGTCAGTAAGGTCACAACAAACCATTTTGCAAAGGTTTTAATCCAAAAATCATTTTTAAACAATTTTTATACCCTAAACAAGTACACAAATGTTTCTGCAAATTCAAACAAGCTAACATATACTATTTGCTAAACTAAGGCCATGGTTGGCTAGGGCTTGTTCTCCTGAATCCATTGATATAAAATTTTCCAAATTTGGACGTGTGGTTTGAAAGTTACAAGGATTTGAAAATGGCATCAATTTCTGATTTCAATTTCTGTTTTTAAACAGACAGGTGACACGCGGCACGTTTCTATTCGACGGTACCGGTTCGCTGCGGATCACGCTCTGGTGCGTTGGATTAAGTCTAATCGTGCGGCTCTGGAGGCGTACCTCTTCGACGTTAAATGATTCTATCGTGCCCGCCCGATCCAGATCGAACGGCTCCTATCTAATGGTCATGAACTGGCGGCGCGAGGTCATCGGCGAGCGGCGGAGCGACCAGTTGGTGGCGGCGCTAGCGAGGCAGGAAGCAAGAGAGGGTAAGAAGATGATCACCAGGCTCAGGAGAATACGGCGATGCTCAACGTGCGGTTGACGAGGCAAGGGGCGCTCTGGATCAGGTGGAATCTCTCGCCGGAGTTCGTGGCGGCGTCGGGTGCGTCAGGTGGTCATCGTGGGCGGCGCTACGGATCACCCCAAGGCATAACAAGGACGTGGTTAGATGCGCAGGACCAAGGCAAGGTTGTGTGCGTGAACGGAAAGGGTCGGGGTGGTCTGGAATTACCGGAGGAGTTCGTCGGAGGCGAGACAGACGGCGGCGCTCAGAAGTTTGTCGTAGCCGAGGCTCTGGGGCGCCCGCGGTCAAATGGGTGGTACGGTAAGATGCGCAAGGGTGCGGTGAGTGTTCTCGTGTGTTCGGGGAGGCAGGAGGTGGTGTGGCTCGGCCGTATTCGTCGGTGGAAGCTCGTCGGAGACGAAGCTGTTCGAGGACAAATTGCGATGGACTGGAGGCGTGCTCGGGGAAGGAAACAGAGGGGAACGAGAGAGGAGTCACTGGCGTTTAAGTGTGTGTGGTCAGGGGGTGTTAATCGCACGGCATTGAAGCGAATTGACGAGGCAATCAATCGGCAGTAAACGGCGAGGAACGGGTCGCTGCGGGTGGAGAAGAAGAACAGGGGAGTGGGGTCCTCTGTCAGTGAGAAAAGGAGAGAAAGGGGGAAGGTCCACCAGTCAGTCTCGGTATGGGTGCGGTTCTGAGTGAAAAAGAAAACGGTTCGGGGGGAAAAGAATAGGAGCTGGGCTAGATGGGCTGGAGTTGGGCCAGAGTAGTGGGTTGGGTCTGTTTTCTTATTTTTTTTTTCTGTCTGATTCCTTTTTCTTTTTCTATTTCTATTTCATGTTTTGTTATTTCAAACAATTATTCAAACATTCAATAATTTCAACAATTCAAACAATCATTTAAACTTTGCATTGTGTTTTTGGTTCTATTTATCAACAAAGTCCAAAGTCCAAAATAATATTTTTATTTATTTTAAGACTCATTTATTGATTAAATAAAATGGATCTTTAGTTATTTAATAAATTAGGGTTTGTTTTAATTAATAAAATCTTCATTTGAAATCCAAATGTTTTCAAAACCAAATCAGTAGGTTTATTTGGAAATAAATTTCATTTGGAAATCTTGTTTAAAATAAAATAATCCTTTTACTTTAGGGTCCATTAATAATTAAATAAAATGAGTCTTAGTTATGAAATCAAATAGAGTTTGATTTTATTAATAAAATCTTTATTTGAAACCTAAATATTTTCAAAACCAAATCAGTGGGTTTTATTTGGGAAAATACTTGGAGATTTGTTTTAAAATAAAATAACATTTTATTTTAGGGTCCATTATTAATTAAATATAATAGACTTTCATTATTATTTCAAATAGGTTTTATTTTATTGAGATATTTATTTTGAAATCCAAAAAAAATAAATAAAGCCAAAACACTTTAGTAGGTTTTAATTAAGAAAATAAAATACTTGGAAAACTTATTTAAAATAATTTAACAAGCTTTGATGTTTTAATTAAAATGGTAAAACCTTTTATTAAATAAAGTTGGATATTAAATCTTTATTATTTTATTTATACAATCCTTTATTATTTTTAATTAAACTTTTGCTATTTTATTTAAAATAAAATGTTTTAATTCAAAAGCTTGGCCAAGGTTTAATTGGTTTTATAAAATAATCTTTATCTTTAAAACTTTTATTTCAATTGGAAACCAAATCCTTTTATTTTAATGATCAAAAATAGTATTTCCAAAATATTTTATTTTCCTTTGTTAATTGTTTTATCTTTTTAAATCCTTTTGAGATTTAATTGTTCAAAATAGGTTTGAAGATTCCTACTGGAATTCAAAAAGTTTCTTCTGGCCCTGAAAATCAAACAAAGTTTTATTTTATTCATTTATTTTTCACATTACAAGATTTGGAAAATCTTGGGATGTGACAAGGTTATAAAGATCTATAGTTGGGTATCAATAGGCAAAGGCAAGTGAAGCCCCAGGCATACATACAATCCTATTCTTTCAAAGTACTTCAATTCTTGCCATGTGCATACGATTCCAAAGTATTTTATCGATAGATAGAGTAATCCTATCTGATGCATGTTTCCTTTGTAGCCTATATTCCCTGATCCACCGCTCCTAGTATAGCTAGGGTTTGGCTTGTGAAGCGTTGCTAGAGCTGTTATATCTGTTGTGCTTAGCCACGCTTAGCTGTTACCGCTGGTCCATCCGGTTGATGAATCAGAGTTGTGAATGAACCTAGTTTGACATGATGACGTGGTAAGATCAGTGATGAAATTTAAACATGCTAATGCTTGTATGGGAGGCCACAGTGGGTTGTGGTTTTTGCAGTCCCATACTTGACACTACTAGGACCTGAGTTCTTGCCTCTTGAACCAAGACTAGCGTACAGCCACACGGGGGCCTAGAAACCCCCTCGACCAACTAACCTGCCTAGTAAATTCCACGAGTCACATAGTCCGGGCTTTCCATTCGACATACGCATTATGGTTCTTCTCGAAGGAGGTGTAACATCCCAGCATTTAGGAACCAACAAAGGGTAGATTTAGGAATCTGTGCAATTGCATGCATTCATCTGTAAAAATGTGGGTAAATTTTTCTCCAAATAAAAACCTAAAGTGATCAAAGTTTCTTTCACTCTTTAAGATTAGGAATAGCCTTGAAGCATGATAGTTATAAACTTTGATATGATCTTTGTGGATTAGTGTGTTTTGGGAAATGAAATTTGAATTTAAACTTGAGTGTTGGATTTATAATTTAAAAGGATTTAGAATTATGTTTGAGTAATTTGATTTAGTCAAGAGTTAATGATTAGTAACTCAAACTTTAAATAAATAACATAATCAAGAAAAAGAGTATTCATCCCATATCTTTATTCAATAAATGAGTTACAAAATGTAACTTATGAAAATGATTAAGAATCTTTACAATAGTAAATGAAATAAAAGAAGAACATTTATATATTGAGTAATATTACAATCTTTATTACAAAAGGATAAAATAAAGATTACAAAAGCATAAAATAAATATTACAAGGGACTATTCTATAAATAAAAGGAAAACCTAATATAAATCTTGAATCTTCAAGTCTTATACCTGCAAAACTAAACACAAACTAAAAGAAAGAAAATAAAAGATTAGGATATGTTACTCTCGGTAGTGACAGTGAGTTGCACTGTTCAACTTTACATCACTGGGTAATCTTTAGGGGCAAGTTTCACCAATATGAAAGAACTAAATCTTTCATAATTTTTGAAGCCATAAGTCAAATAATTTTAATCAGAGAGAAGGGCAAGTTTCACCAGACAGGTAAAAGTAATCAGATAAAAGGTAACTTTCATTCCCTGAACATATCCACAAGGGTGCAGCAGGCACATAGGCAGCACATACACCTAAATGCATGGTGTGTGCTGTCAACACAGCTACAACAGCCCATACAAACAAAACTGCTCAGCACAGCCGTGGGCAAGCAACCCCGACACCATTTCCTTGTTCATACACATCAAGCACAGCAGCCAAACCAAACCAAACCAGATCACACCAACCACACACTTGATCATCTCACCAAGATGGTGACATAAGGAGGGGGTAGATCAGGTGGATAGGAAGAACAAGGTCAAGCCAACAGGACCAGGAGGTGGATAGCAAGATTAAGGACAAGTTCCAGGAGCTGGAAGTAGCAGGAGTAGCATCAGGAGAAGCACCAGATCAGGCTAGCCACACAACCAGCAAGATCAAGCCACAAGATCAACAAATTGCAACCCCAACAACTCCACTGTTGTGGTGAGTAGTAAAAGACCATCACATGATTTATCTATCTAAATTAGACAAGAATTCATGTGTTGTCATGTACTCAACTTCTCAGAAAAACACCCAAGTGGGGTGAGTCCATCATAGAAGATTTTAAACATTAAAGCCATCAGAAAACTATATAGATCCAACTAGGATCTCAGGATAACCTCATTGATCCTAGCCATCAGGCCATATCTTAAATTCTAAGAATAAATATAGCTAAGATATGGACTTCTAGGCACACCTCTTAAACAGGAGTAGCACCATAGAATTTCTACATCTTGTAGATCTATATAACTTAATAAGCCTACAAATCATTTTTCCCAACTTTGACTCGGGAATCAGTAGCTGGTATCACTACCAGAACAGATCCATGAGGAACAACAAGATAAGGACCTAGTCCCTAAACCTCAGACCAACATCATAGGCTTTAGGGTTCAAGGAAAGAAGTTTCCACTTATCTCTGATATCAAGCTAATCTTAAGCTTAAAAAAAATCAAGCCAAGTAATAGAACCTAGTCTTGTGTGCCATATTAGGATGGTGTCACAAGAACAGCTTCTAAACCAAGCAGGTTAAGCATCTAGCTTTCATAGATAAACTCACAAACAACTACAAATCATTTTCCTGATACTAATCACAGGAATCATTTCCAGGAATATTCATATACATAACATCACTGTAAGAGACCAATTAATCTCAAACTGTATATGATTCCATAAGCCAACAACTACAGATACAGTGACTTCATCACTCAAAAATCACTGTCAATAACTAAGTAATGACAGTGGTGAACTCTCAAATCACTAGGATCTCTAAGTAGTGATTCTACAGTAACACTATCATTTGAACCATATCAAATTAACCAATGGAATCAATCTGGGAGCCACTAGCATCACCAAAGCCAACCATAAGCAGTAATCCACATCAAACAACCACTCATCATGCTTATGGATCATCATTACTAGATCCAAATCATCATATATATGATCAACAGAGGGATATGAACCCTAATCAGAACAAGAACCCTAATTAGGATATGAACCCTAATCAGAACATGAACACTAGCCAGGGGGTAGACACTAGAAACACATAGCACATGGTGGCATAGCACAGAGTACACGAGGGGAAGAAAGAACAACTTACTGAAGGTTGTTGTTGTGGGCGAGAAGAGGAAGCAGAGGGTGTCGACAAGCACGACAGCACGGGGAGCACCCCAAGGGGGCGCTGCGACCCGTACCACGCCGAGGCAGCGACCACAGCCACACCTGAAAGCGAGGGACACCACTATAGCACACGGGAGCAGCGGCGACGGCAGCACCAGCACCACCCCAAACCCTAGGGTTCGGGACAGAGCCGGTCTGGCCACAGGAAGGCCCCAGGTCCAAATCGAGACGGACAGGAAGGAGGAGCAGGGTCAACAACCACCCCCTGCATCACAGCGGCGGACAGGGAGGTCCATGGCGGCGTGAATCCCCGGCGGTGGCATCGCCGACCACGGGGTCGAGGGAGGAGAAGAAGAGATATGATAACGAGAGAGTGACAGAGAGAATGTGGGCTGGTTGGGCCAGGACCCCTTCGGGGAGTCATTTTGGTTCTGCCCAATTGGGCCAAAACGGCCCAATAAACCCAACACAGCCAGCCCAATCACCTAAAGCCAGTTTCAATAATTAAGAAAAGACCAAAATGCCCCTGAATTTAAATAAATTCTAGAAAATCAAATAAAAATCCAAAAATTATAAATAAAATATTTTTGGATTCACAATAATTCAATCTATCTAAATAAATTAAGAAATAAAATTTTAGGCACATATTTTTTATCAAGAATTTTATAATATATATATTCCTTATGAAATTTTATAAAATTAAAGAAAGATAATAAAAACAAATAAAAATCACTTTTATTATATACATATAGTAGTATTTTAGAAAAATACTAAACAAATAATTTATATATTTTGTTAATGATAATTCTTAAAGGAATTATTAAATAAGTAAAATTCAAATAAAATGAAAGAAAATAAGGAATACAATATTCAATAAATATTAATAATTAATATTTATAAATTCTTTACTTATGAAAAGAGTTTTTTATAATTTAAAATAATGGGGGAGAATACACACCAAACTAACTGATGCATTACATTACTTTGCATAATCATTTTGCTTCTTTAAATATTGTCCTTACCGGACAATAATGATGTTTTGTAGACATAGAAGCTCAAGGTCCAGGACAAGCATCCGACTTCACTATCTTGCAATAACAAGGCAAGTTCATCACTTGCCCATGTCCTTTGAAGAGTCAATATCAAAGTATTTGCAAATTGTGTGTTATCATATATACTCCAAAGAAAGAAAATATTATTTTCTCAAATAAAGAAATCTTAGATATCATCCTAAGTGATGATATAATGGAGCAAAAGAACTTAGAGTTCTATTTGCAACAATGATGATCAGTTAGGGACTTAATAACCCATGACATCAGTGATCCTAGCACCGTATATCACGCGTTAGCCATGAGATTTAGAATGGGACAGAGAAGTGAGCTGTATCTTCTTCCTCTCGCATGTAGCTGGATGTGCAGGTCGTGGCTGTTATCACTCGTAGCGTGCATATTAATTAGTAAATCGTAGAGGATATGCAGCATATGGGTGGGAACCCTCAACGTCCCATGATAGTTTTGGCATCTAACGGTCTGTACAAACCATTGCCGTAATTCAATTGTGAGCATGGTGTACACCAAGGAGGCATGCGATGTCGCGAAGGGGGAAGTGATTGGCTTGGATCACCTACTGGGCCCCATATCATGGAATTGTGGACGGGAAAGTACGCCCGATTGTGCAACAAGGAATTGATCTTTCATGGGTAAAGTAACGCACCTCTGCAGAGTGTAAGAATTGTAACTTGTTACTCCCTGTTCCGGGAAGGAGCTACGAACGCGGCAGGAAAGGAACTCCATGAAAGTTCTGGTCAACCTGTGAAGGCTGATGGTCATAGATTTTCATAATAAAATCAATCTTTGAAGAAAGATTTACAAAAACTACATAGTGCCAAGGATTTATAGTCTGAGGTGGTAGTTAGAGCATCAAACTTCCCACCTTGCATACAATGAACTTGTTGGGTAACTGTTGCCTGCCAAAACCCACCGGCGAGCAGCGACGGGCAACACGGAGAGCCGGGAGGCTCCCAGGACTGCTGGTGGGCCCTGGTCCCTCGGGCAACGGCCCGCAAAACTCCGGCACACGTCCTGGCTGGTTCGAGGGCGTGCCACCTGACCTATACCTGATCAGGAAGGTGAAAGATTGCTTCGATTGGTTTCCTGCATGGCAAACAAACATACGTAAAATTCAAGCCGTGACCGGCTTTCAGGTTTCCCTGTGAATCGGCTCTTGGAGCCGATTATCCCATGGTTCTGCATTAGATCTATGATAACATGGGGTTTTGCTTCATCAATACAAGTTAAATCGATCTACGACAGTTTAACGTTTTCACCATGTAATTGGAACATCCTACACGTAATTGAGCCTGGTAAATACAAAAGATGATAGAAAACTAACCCTAGAGAAGGCCTAACAACCGACATAAAGTCAATTCCCGGAACAACTCCTCTCGAATTAGCAAACCATATCTTTTCGTATTACTGGATCGTTCAACCCATTTGCAAGGCCTGACTACGTGGATATCAAACTAAACCTTGGAAAACAAGGCACAACTATAACGGATCAAATCGACTGAATAAAGATCAAGCAAGATGCTACCCTTACACCCAAAAAGGTGTAAGGGCAGCGAGATAAGCAAAGGCGGCATAGCTAAGCAATCATAGCAGAAAGTACCGATGCTAGCCTAAACAAATCTATGATAAAAGTATTACTCGCCATCAACAAGGCTTCAGTACGAGTAACACCAAATAACGCATAAGTAGATACTGCCTAGATCGCAAGATGCGATCTAGGCAGCATGACACTTACCCGAGAAAAACCCTAGAAACAAGGGGTGGCGATGCGCCGAGATTGTGTTTGTTGTGAACGTGATCGTCCTCCTTTTCTCAATAACCTTAGGTACATATTTATAGTCCGGAGACTTCCTATCTTTGGAATAAACCTAGCAATCCTATCTCTTTACTTAAACCGAAACGTAACCTACTACAACATAAGATACACGGGCAATTTAGCCCAATTCCACACACAAGGCCGCTTCAACAACACGTTGCATATATGTATCTTCCAAGCCCATCTTGATTACGGCCCATCTCCTCCTTTGGCCAAAATATGGCGATAACACATGCCCCCCTGGTTTTGGCAATAATAATTCCAAAACCACTCTGCTGATGTTTTTTCTCCTCTTTTTTTTTTGTATCGGGTTACGCGTTGCAGAGCAGAATCGTCACGCCACCCCTCATCATGATGCCCTGTCTTCTCAACTCCTCCGCAGTGTATGATTTGACCGTTTTGGCACCACATTATGGAAACTGCTATGGCATTGAACCGTCTTCCACTATTCCCCTTATTTAAATTCATCAAAGCAGTTTGTAGCCCCACTGTAAATAATCGTCTTTTGAATGAACGAAGATTGCTTTTCCAACTCGAAGATTGCTTTTTTCGACCCAATTTCGCCGATAGTCAAAATAGGTCGATGCTCCAGAAGCCGATAGCAACGTATCGGCTTTCACCATACTACGCTCATTTGATCAACCAAGTCAGAGCCCAACGAGCCGATGGTAACACATCGACTTTCCCCACAAACATTGACAAGGTCAAAACTTGGTCGCATACTTAGACAAATCTGAGCGGCCACTTTCCAGTTTCCAACGGTAAACTGCGACCTTCTTCAAAAAAGGGCGACCCAGATCTCCAACTGCCCACCGACCAGATCGAGCTCACAGCGACAAGAACCCTCGATCCCCAACTGCATAGATCCATCTCCGCCGGCACACCAGATGGCGGAATCATCCAACACCAACCCAGAGGTCTCTGGTCTGAAGGTACGCCTACTCCTCGCAGTCTGAACGCGATGCTAGAATTAATGGCGAACACCTGAATTAATGCCTTATTCCACCATTAAATTTTTTAGGTGTCAGACATCCTGCTGCCGCATCCTTCTCTCCCAAATTCTCTCTGTCTTGGCCCTCGCACAGAATCTAGTCCTGCCCATCTGATCTCTTGCGAAGCAAACAGAATCCCCTTCGTAAGCCAAGACCTAGATTTAAACTCTTGGGCCGACTGCTTGCGAGCCTGGCCTAATCCCCCTGAGCATTGGGTCTCTTGGTTTAGCAGGGTAGCTAGAGCTTACCAATCCCAATGGGAAACCACGGGAATAGCCGATGCCTTGCATTTGTCATTGTCTCCCCTTGAGAAACATGAGAATCTTCTAAAGACCATCGGCTACTTCTGGTCTGACGCTCTGAACTGCTTCATGTTCGGTCATGGCCCCATGTCACCAACCCTGTTAGACGTGGTGATGATTACTGGTCTGGATGTTACATCACCCAGCCCCTCTGCTTTTAACCTGACCAAAGTCCCCTACAAACTGTCTTCTAAAACAGACTGCACGAACTGGGGTGCCTACCTCCAACGCCATATGAAAACAAAGGGCCCTGTCACAGAGAAAGAACACACAGCCTTTCTCAACTTCTGGCTGGAACATTTCATATTCTGTGGCCCTTCCCTGGCTCCAACCAAGAATTATCTCTCCTTAGCCCACGAACTGGCCAAAGGCACTCAACTTGGCATCGGCAAATTGTTCCTTGGAGAGGTCTATCGATATCTCCAGTTGATGTCTGTCAAGCTGTTCTCTGGCATAGCAGTCAAAACAGGTGGTCCTTCGTGGTTCATTCAGCTATGGGCTCAGCTGTATTTTCAAAACCACGTCCCAAACTTCCCCCTTTTGGCGAGTTGCACCTTTCCAGATGTCAAAGGGAAGCAGATCCGATGCACCAGCTATGGCCAAGCTCTGTACAGACTGCCAGGTAGCAAACTGATCCCTCAGGAAGCATCCAAATGGTTCAGTATTTTCTTCCAAGGCCTGGATAATCCTATCTTCTTTCCTTACACGGAAGAATCGGAACATTTTGAAAATCCACTCTCCTTCAGGCTAGACAACTTTGCCGATGACACCAGCACTCGGCAGCTGTTTTCTACTGTGATCCGTCCCTGCTTTCTTCCAGTTGGCATGAGCACATCCAATAGAATAATCAAGCCTGGATATGAATTCTACCAGCCAGTCGTAGTGGCTCGGCAATTTGGCCTTGGGCAAGTACCTCCCCATTTCTTTCTCCACCATCTTACAGAGAGCAGAGCTGACCTGCCCGATCCTCTCACCAGTCAAAGGTGTTACTCCTTCTTCGATGCTCTAACCATCCCAATTCCCAACAACCTCATTTTCACTTCATCAACCGATGGTTTTGAGAACTGGTGGGCGATGTGGAAGACTCATGCTTTCAGAAGAGCTCTGGGACCGTTGCTGAAACAGCTCGATGCTGGCTATGACATCCCCGTGGAATAGGTACCACTACTTGTAAATTTTCTTGATGCAGCTCACAAATGATTCTTCTACTAACCCACTCTTTCTCTTTGCAGCAACAAGATGGCCCTGAACCTACGCACAGTGATGGCTCCCCCTTCGAGTTCTTTCCGCCAGCTCCTGTGGTTCTTTTCTGCAAAAACTCGCCACCTTTGAAAAAGGTCATGATGCAGAACCAGCCGATCACACCACAATCGGCTTCCAAGAACCAAGCAACTCCTAAGTCAGCTGCCCCTCGAGTTCCAACTAAGACAAGAACGATGGTGAGGAAGGTAGCTGCCAGGAAGACCTTGAGGCGCCGGAGCCCTTCTCCAGAAAGCTCGCATGTAGGCTGATCCATGTCTTGGTCGATCCTTCTCATTCTTCCATTCTTGCAGACATGCCCGTGCTTACCGGTTCTCCTTTTTTACAGGCTTCCGTCGAAGACACCTCTAGCGAGGACACTCAGACCAATCGAGGAGAACTAGGCCCCACAGATTCTGAGAGGACCATCACACCGAGCCAGCCAGGTTCACCACCATCGGCTTCCAGGAAAAGGTCGGTTCCTGAACCTACTGCCCCCCGAGCACCAGTCGAGGCGGGGCCAGCTGTGGGTCTCAAGAGAGCTCGCAAAGGACTGCAAGCTTCTTCGTCGAGCCAGGAGGTTTCGAAAATCATCACCCTTCATGCTCTTACCACTTACTTCTTTTTATCTGCCGATTCATCATCATTTACATCGGCTAAACACCTTCAATGCAGACGACTGACGTTTCTAGTGGGAAAGCTGGGGCAGTGCCGATGCATTTAGCCAAGCCGGATCCAGCAATCCCCGAAGGTGCAGATGAAACGGCTACCACTTTGGCCAAGCCCCCAGCAACCACACACAAACCGATCGCCTCCTCATCTACTGTCCCCTCGATCTTAGGAGAGGTATGTTAGCTTCTTTCGGCTCATCCTTACACGTTGGACGCGTACTGACGCTTTTTTCGGGCTGCCAGAGTTGTGACATTTCAAGCTTGCTGACGTTCGACCCTGAATCCATCGAACCAACTCCCTCTGTTGCCGATGATGAACCACGAGCCAGGGCTGTTCCACCTCAATTCCAGCGTCTTAAAACCCTGCTGTCCTCCCCGATCGAAGAGTTGATCGAGGGTTCTGAGGAGGTGAAGAGCGTTCTTGCTGAAATAAAAGACCAACTCCCAGTAGCATTGCAGGTGAAGCTTTGGCCAGTTGTAACTCTGTCTTTCTTCGGGTCAAGGGTGAAGTTAGCTCGTGAGAGGATCAGTCTGCGTCGCGCCCAACTTCCACTGAAGGCCAATATCGCAGACAGATGTCAGCAGCTCAACGAGAAAAAGGCGTTTCTGGATGCCAAAACTGACACCTCTGTCAGTACCGCTGAGCTCGCATCCTTGAAAAGGGAGTTGGAAGATCTTGAAGAGAAGGTCCGGGCGACTAAACAGCTCATTCGTGGCAAGGAAGAATCCATCGCCCGCTCCCAAGACGAAGCAGAAAGCCTCAAAGCTCAATTGAAGACCGATCTGGCAGAAATACATGCCCTGAACAAGCAGCTAGTGACGGGCAAGGACGAAGATGACGAAGCCGAGATCGCCGAGGTGGATCGTGTCCGTGCTGACGCCCTCCACGCCTTAGAGGCATTTCTTCAGTAGCTCGTTTATGTAAACTGGCATCTGCTTGTAGCAGTTTGAACCTCTAGAGTCGATGGCTGTGCATCGGCTGTATGTTTTTTATTGGCCGATTTCATGTATCGGCCCCCATATTTCAGTGTCCATCATCCCACATGCTTGGGAAATATTTCTTGAGGTGTTGCCCGTTGACAGCCACTGGGAATTTTACGCCATCCAGTTCCTCAAGCATGTACGCGTTTCCCCTTAAAACTTGATCGACCTTGTATGGCCCGTGCCAATTTGGAGACCATTTACCATATGCTGCATCCTTAGTTCCCAATGGCAATACAGCTTCCCATACCAGATCGCCAACGTGGAACTCCTTCGGTCTCACCTTCTTATTATATGCACGAGCTACCTTGGCCTTGTTCTCTTTGATTTTCTCAAGCGACCACAGCCTAAGCTCAGTTAAATCCTCAACACTGTCACTCATCAAGGCCGTATATTCTTCAGTCGTTAGATCGTTCTGAAAGGTGACACGCCTCGATCCAGCCGTAATTTCCCAGGGCAATACGGCTTCTTGTCCATAGACTAGATGGTATGGCGAGGTTTTTATCGCTCCATGACATGACATGCGATAAGCCCATAAAGCCTCTGACAAAACCTCGTGCCAACGCCTAGGGTGCTCATCGATCTTCCTCTTGATCAGCTTGATAAGGCTCTGGTTGGACGCTTCAGCTTGCCCATTTGCTTGAGCATAGTATGGAGATGATCGGATCAGCTTAATTCCCGTGTCCTCACAGAACTCTCTAAACTCGTAAGAAGTGAAGACCGAACCTCCATCGGTCGTGATCGTTTGGGGGATCCCGAATCTATGAATAACATGTTCTTTCACAAAATCGATAACATCCTTTGAGCTTACTGATTTCATAGGGACGGCTTCAACCCATTTAGTGAAATAATCCGTAATGGCCAAAATCCACATGTGGCCTTTGCTTGATGGAGGATTGATCTTGCCAATCATATCCATGCCCCAACCTCGGAATGGCTAAGGTTTGATGATGGGGTTCATTGCTGACGCGGGCACCATCTGAATTTTTCCAAATTTCTGACATGCTTGACACCCTTTGTAGTACTTAAAACAGTCCTCAAGCATGGTGGGCCAATAAAACCCTGATCGCCTGATCAACCATTTCATCTTGTGAGCCGATTGGTGAGTTCCACAGGCGCCTTCATGTACCTCGTGCAGGAGCCGATTGGCCTCGGTTGGCCCTAGACATTTGAGCAACAACCCTTCCAGGGTCCTGTAGAACATGTCGTCCCCGATAAGCACGTACTTCATGGCCTTGTACCTTATCCGTTTAGGTGCCCCCCGAGCCGAATCTTTCAAGTAATTGAAGATATCGGCTCTCCAGTCGTCCGTCTCCAGGAACTGAACTTGAACATCAGTTCCCTCTGCTACGTCCTTGTAGCCTGAAGCCATTTGTGCGAGATCATTTGCCTCTGTATTCTGCGATCGTGGGATCCAGTTAAAGTTTATGTACCGGAACTGTGCCATGAGCTCACGGCATTGCAACCATAATGGGAAGAGCGACTCGCTCTCACACTTGTATTCCTCCGTGAGCTGGGAAATCACCAATTTGGAGTCTCCAAAAATTTCCACTGCCTCTGCCCCAGCTTCTATGAGCAACTCCATTCCCTTGCGTATCGCCTCATACTCGGCGACGTTGTTGGTGCACGGGGTAGCTAGCCTGATGGAGAAGGAATATGTTGCCCCCCGGGGCGACACGAGTAGAATGCCAATGCCGCAACCATCATCACAAACCGATCCATCAAAAAACACAGCCCACGCTCGTATAGACAGTGCTGCTATATCAGTGTTGATCCTTTCAGCAATAAGGTCGGCTAATGCCTGACCCTTAACCGCTTTCGCAGGTTGGTACCGGATGTCAAATTCCGATAATGCAAACATCCATTTGCCGAGTCGGCCTTTCAACATAGGAGCCGACAGCATGTGCTTTATGACATCTGATTTGCATATAATGATAATCTCTGCCGAGAGCAAGATGTGGCGCAGCTTGGTGCAGGTGAAAAACAGGCAGAGGCACAACTTATCGATCTCATGGTACCTTGTCTCTGCGTCGAGCATCCTTCTGCTGATGTAAAACACAACTCGCTCCAGACCATCATAAACCTGCACCACCACCGAGGTGATGGACGTGTCAGCTACTGATAAGTAAATGTAGAACGGCCTATCCGGCTAGGGCGGAACCAATACTGGCGGCTTCGTTAGATATTCTTTGATTTCGTCGAAGGCTCGTTGTTGCTCTGTCCCCCAGCGGAATTCTTCATCAGATTTAATTTTCACCAGTCCCATGAACGGCTCTATTCTTCCTGACAGATTGGAGATGAATCTTCTGACGAAGTTGATTTTGCCGATGAGAGACTGCAGTTCTTTCTTCGTGGTAGGTGGATTCATTGTTCGCACTGCCCCCTGACTTTTCAGGCCGATCTCAATTCCTCGTTCATGGACCAAGAAACCCAAGAACTGACCGGCCGTCACACCGAAGGCACACTTCTTTGGATTCATCCGTAGCCCGAATTTTCTTGTTCGGTCCAGGACGTGTCGTAGATCGTCCAAGTGTCCTTGTACTGAAGCTGACTTGACCACCACGTCATCGATATAAATTTCCACCAGCTTGCCGACCAGATCATGGAAGATGTAATTCATGGCTCTTTGGTATGTGGCGCCGGCGTTCTTCAGTCCAAACGTCATGACTACATATTCAAACAACCCCACCGAACCTGGGACTCTGAATGCAGTCTTGTGTATATCTTCCGGAGCCATAAAAATTTGGTTGTAACCGGCATTGCCATCCATGAAGCTCAAGATTTTATGACCAGCGGCTGCGTTGATTAATGTCTCTGCTACCGGCATCGGATACTCATCCTTCGGAGTAGCTCTATTGAGATCCCGAAAATCTATGGCAACACGCCAGCGACCATCCTTTTTCTCTACAGGTACGATACTAGATATCCACTCAGCATACCTGCATGGCCTGATTAACTTGGCTGTCAACATTTTCTCGATCTCCTTCTTGACTTCTTTCAAAATTCCGGCCTTCATCTGTCGTGCTCGCTGCTGGAATGGCCGAAATCCTTTTTTAAGCGGGAGTCGATGCTCAATGATGCTCCTGTCTAGCCCGGACATCTCTGTATAATCCCAGGCAAAGCAATCTGGATATTCTTTCAACAAAGCTATCATCGGACCCCGCAGATTCGGATCTAACTTCTTGCTGATAAATGTTGGTCTTGGCTTATCCCCAGGACCGATGTCAATCTCCTCTAGCTCATCAGCGGATGTAAATCCATACCCTAGCTTTCCGTCACCTGTTAAATCGATGCTAAACACGGGGCAAACAGCTGGTGAGGATAAAAAAGATAGTTTGGGCCGATTGCCGGAATCGGCCCCCTTTTTTATTGCATTAGTCAAGGAAGGTTTACAACTTATCTGTGCTCTACAATGGCAGGGAACCTCCCTGCTATGACTGCATGACCTGTTTGTCGTAAGATTGCTGCTTTTTATTTTTTGTGGCCGATCGCAGGGATCGGCCTTACCACGTACGATCGTGGACTTTGCTACTCTGTCAGGCCAGTGGATAAGACCAACCTCACCCCGTTTTTTGTAGCTTCAATGCGCTCACAGCCGTCTAGACTGACTCCAGAGATCGGCTCTTGGTCTCCTGCCTCCCAGATGTTCATGCCAGCTATGGAGATCTCGATCGAATCATCTGCATGAATGACCTCCACTTCATCTCCATCCCACTGTATCAAGCACTGGTGCATTGTAGATGGAATGCAGCAGTTGGCATGAATCCAATCCCTCCCCAGTAAGACAGCATAGGTGCTTTTGCTGTCAACGATGAAGAATGACGTAGGGATGGTTTTTCTGCCCACGGTCAGATCCACATTCAGAACGCCTTGCGTCTCTGAGGTTTGGCCATTGAAGTCGCTTAACGTTATGTTGGTTTTGATCAGATCTGCAGTGGAGCGTCCCAAACGCCGTAGCATGGAGTATGGCATTATATTCACTGCTGCTCCGGTGTCAACCAACATCTTGCGGACAGGCTGCCCGTTGATATAACCTCGCAGTTACAGAGCTTTCAGATGTTTGTAGCCCTTCTCTTGTGGCTTTTCAAAGATAACCGGTCGTGGGCCGCAGTCAAACTGTGCCACTGGTAGTTCTTTGGCTCTTGGGGCGCAGAACTCTGACGGAAGTGTGAACACCATGTTTGTGCCAGCCGATGTCTTCGCATCGGCTTTTACTGGTTTGGGGCGCCATTCTTTTTTTTTCGGACGAGCCTCCGTCTCCAAGGTTTGCTGCACTTTCACGGCTAGATCGGGCCGTGCCTTCCTTAAAGCGTGGAGGTACTGCGCTTCGGCTTCCTCCAAGTTACGCAGCCGCTGAACTCGACGCTTTTGGGTGTGCCTGAGTCCATCGGGGCACCACCTTGGCCGGTGATATCTGTCTTCTTCTTTTCCACCCATTGGCTCCTCGAAGCCTTTCGCTCGAGAAGGGAGAGGCCCTAGGCGCTTGAACACTGAGACTGGACCTGTGTCATCCTTCTGCTGTCCACATTCTGGGCAGTTGTCGATTGTAGGCAATCGGCTCATTCCCGCGTCCCAGCAATACTTGAAGAAAGGAAAATCCCAATGTTTGTCCATGCCTTCTTTTTCCTTTGGCTTTTTACTAGCGAGGTGCTCATATCCTTCATCATCTCTATCGTGTCGGCGACGTCGGTCATACTGATGCTCATACTTGTTAAGGAGATGTGTGGAGTGTGGCTTCTGATATCGCACGCTTCTCACTTGCTCCTCGGTCAAATACCGCCTGTCATCATAACGGGGCCGGTCACGTGGACCGGCCTCCTCTCTTTCTCTGCCCCGAGAGCGGTCGTCTTCCTCCTTATATGTGCCATGGTGGTACACAGGTCCTGCCATATTAACATCAAACGAGAAATCCAACTGACGCCTCGTGGACTGGCTGTGTTCTACCATGTTGACGCCGGGAAATGGGTTTGTGTCTACTTTCATGGCGAATTGCCCAAGGATCAGACGGCCCTGTTCTATCGCCGTTTGGATCTGGCGACGTAGCTCTTTGCAGTCATTGGTGGTGTGGGTGAAGGAGTGATGCCACTTGCAGTAAGGTCTCCCGTTCATCTCTTGAGCCGTAGGGATTTTGTGGCCTTCGGGTAACTTCAGCTGCTTTTCTTTCAGCAGCAAATCGAATATCTGCTCAGCTTTGCTTATGTCGAAGTCGAACCCTTTTGCCGGCCCTTGCTGTTTTACCCATTTGCAGGACACAGGATCTGCCCCCCGAGCCCATTCAGCCACGGCCACCTCCTCGTCTTGCGTAGGATCCTCTTCTTCTATATCGACCAGGCCTATCGGACGTTTGAACTTGTCTTGGTACAACTCAGGGTGGCGCTGTTCATACATTGTCAGCTTCTGGGCCATGTGCGCCAATGAATTGTACTCTACTTGGAAAGACAGATCTTTGATAGGTGCCGAGAGACCCAAAGCTGCCAGCTCGACTGCTTCTTTCTCAGTTAAACGAGCTGAATAACATCGGTTCTTGATAGTCCTGAAACGTTGAATGTACTCAGCTACCGTTTCTCCCCGCTTTTGCCGCACCTGCGCCAGATCTGCAATGCCAGCCTCGGTAGCTTCTGAATGATACTGGATGTGGAACTGCTCTTCCAGTTGCTTCCAGGTCTGGATAGAATCCGGTGGCAACGAGGTGTACCACCCAAAAGCTGGTCCTGTCAGAGATTGCGCAAAGAACCTTACGCGTAACTGATCCGATGCTGAAATCATGCCTAACTGTGCCAGGTATCGGCTCACATGCTCGATCGAGCTCGACCCTTCTGATCCGCTAAACCTTGAGAACTCAGGGAGCCGATACTTGGGTGGCAGCGGAATCAGATCAAACTCGTTGGGGTACGGCTTAGAATAGCCGATTGTCCTTCTCTTCGGCACGAAGCCGAACTGGTCTCTCAAGATGGTACGAATTTGCTCACCGTTTGAGCTGCAGGGGCTAGATTCTCAGAACTCGCTCCGGTGGCGTACTTGGCTAGCCATGCCTGTTTATCGGCGTCCATCCCAGACATCCCTGCTCCGGAAATACCTGCTCCCGAAGCCCCTGCTCCAGAAACTCCTGTTCCAGAAATCCCTGCAGTTGCCACCTGGTTCGTGCGCGTCAGGTTATTGCAGTCCGGCACGTAGGTGCACACATATCCATGTGGGATCTCTTTAGGCGGTTCAAACAGGAATTGGTAATCGCCAGGGTCACCTCCAACCTTGTAGACGACGTACGCCGGTGCCCCTGGCGGCTCCGGAGCTGCAAGCGTGAATGGCAGCTGTGGCCTAGTTTGGAGTGGCCTTTCTCCCTGGTGAGTCCCTAGAGTAGGCCCCGACGGAGAGTACTGATGTTTCATGATCTCCTGAACTACGCGAACCGCGACACGCTCAAAAGCGTTCACTAGGCTCTCAGAATGGCGATGAAGAGAATGAGCCACCATGTAATTGACTTCCTGTCGCAGAGCTCTGGTGCGCTCCTCTGAAGGAACAGACAGATCCACCTCATCAAGAGCACCTTCAGGTGAAAACCCTTTCCACCTGATACCATGTTTACGCGTCCTCTCAAAAGAGCCGATGAGATCGGCTTCGAAGAGAGCTTTGATATCATCATACTTCGCCTTGTGCTCCTCAGGTAGATCGTCGTACGTGACCGGTCTGTTCTCCATCGCAGCGTCGGATGTTGATGTAGACGTTGTTGAAGGTCCCACCGGGCGTGCCAGAATGTGTTGCCTGCCAAAACCCACCGGCGAGCAGCGACGGGCAACACGGAGAGCCGGGAGGCTCCCAGGACTGCTGGTGGGCCCTGGTCCCTCGGGCAACGGCCCGCAAAACTCCGGCACACGTCCTGGCTGGTTCGAGGGCGTGCCACATGACCTATACCTGATCAGGAAGGTGAAAGATTGCTTCGATTGGTTTCCTGCATGGCAAACAAACATACGTAAAATTCAAGCCGTGACCGGCTTTCAGGTTTCCCTGTGAATCGGCTCTTGGAGCCGATTATCCCATGGTTCTGCATTAGATCTATGATAACATGGGGTTTTGCTTCATCAATACAAGTTAAATCGATCTACGACAGTTTAACGTTTTCACCACGTAATTGGAACATCCTACACGTAATTGAGCCTGGTAAATACAAAAGATGATAGAAAACTAACCCTAGAGAAGGCCTAACAACCGACGTAAAGTCAATTCCCGGAACAACTCCTCTCGAATTAGCAAACCATATCTTTTCGTATTACTGGATCGTTCAACCCATTTGCAAGGCCTGACTACGTGGATATAAAACTAAACCTTGGAAAACAAGGCACAACTATAACGGATCAAATCGACTGAATAAAGATCAAGCAAGATGCTACCCTTACACCCAAAAAGGTGTAAGGGCAGCGAGATAAGCAAAGGCGGCATAGCTAAGCAATCATAGCAGAAAGTACCGATGCTAGCCTAAACAAATCTATGATAAAAGTATTACTCGCCATCAACAAGGCTTCAGTACGAGTAACACCAAATAACGCATAAGTAGATACTGCCTAGATCGCAAGATGCGATCTAGGCAGCATGACACTTACCCGAGAAAAACCCTAGAAACAAGGGGTGGCGATGCGCCGAGATTGTGTTTGTTGTGAACGTGATCGTCCTCCTTTTCTCAATAACCTTAGGTACATATTTATAGTCCGGAGACTTCCTATCTTTGGAATAAACCTAGCAATCCTATCTCTTTACTTAAACTGAAACGTAACCTACTACAACATAAGATACACGGGCAATTTAGCCCAATTCCACGCACAAGGCCGCTTCAACAACACGTTGCATATATGTATCTTCCAAGCCCATCTTGATTACGGCCCATCTCCTCCTTTGGCCAAAATATGGCGATAACACACTGTTACTCATCCTTTTCTTTGATCCCTTGCTTAGACTCTGAGGATCCCGAAGACACGCCAATGTATGCAGCTAAATGCCAAGAAGATGTGTTCTATGAGGAGCCTGACCTGTCAGGAGGTGTTGAAGGAGTGGATTACGAAATCCGCTATGGTGTCGATGACAACGAGTCAAACTAAGTACCCTAGTTAGTAGTAACCGACGGAGCAGAGCAGCACGAACCATATAGAATAAGCTGCTGAGCTCAACTCTTAGTTGGAGTTGTTACTTTTAAATTTCGCTAAAACACTTTATATTTTGGTTTGTAAGTTGAATCTTTTCGAAGTCTTGAACTTCTGATATTGTAATAATAATAATGTGTGAATGTTTGTAATATGGACCCGCAATGTTTCTGTTGTACCACTCTGAGGGATGTGATATTTACAGAACGGTGTTCTGTGGATGTCATGTCAACGACTATAGTGTACTACACATGCAGTGGTATGCTGGATCACCGCAGGAGGTGCATTCATACAGGTAGGTAAGCGTGGCAGGGAATGAGAGACCCCGACCTCCGTAATGTCAAACCCTGTTCACATCTCTAGGGACCGGCTTCGGGACTCGACCCGTTACTGCGGCATATCCTTAGTGCGTGACTCATGGTCTTGGCGAAAGCAAGGTAAAGGTCGTGGTCAACCACTCTCTGTCGGCCTTCCAAGGAAGAGGGCTTATAGTTTGGCATTAAGAATCGGTTGGCACGTGTTGGTAAAGTTGTACACCCATGCATGGTTAAATATTTTCGAAAAGTCATGTCCGCGGTTATGGACGACTTGGGAACGGATTAGATGATCATAGAGAACTATAAACTAATCATAAAACTTTTGCAAATCAACGTGTGTTTAAGGATGCTTCCTTAGGGATCGAGGGGGTGATCCTAGTTGGTAGGTCAACTGATAAAGATTCAGTGGATATCAAAATATAATCAAAGCTAGAGATACCGCTCTCTTATCCCCTTTTAAAAGGTTCTATTTAGTCAAGATTCTACTCCTCTTTTACAAAGAAAGTTGGTTTTATGCAAAATAACTCCACTAGCCATAAGTCTTGCGGAGTACACCCTGTACTCACCCTTGCTTCGTTGATACTTTTGCAGCAAAGTAAGTGTTACCATAGAACCCGACATCGACATCGAAGAGTAGCTTGGGGTTCCCGGTCGGCAGCCTGGAATCTATGGATTGGGACGTGTTCATTATGCTTCAGGCCTCTTAGGCCATTTGTTAAATTTGCTATACTTAGTAGCATAATTTGCCTTCCGTTGTTTGATGTTTGTGGTCAGTGACCTCTGTTTGTAGTATTTGGCTCTTTGCTCAGTTATGAGCTTGTTGTAATAATTTTGTCGTAGGGTCAATGTTGTGTTACCGATTTTCTCTATGTATGCTTTTAAGATTATGTTAGGCTTATGTTTCAGAGGAAGATCTGAAATTTGTCTAGCCTTAATCCCGGGGGTGTCATACTGCTCTAACCTGATCAACATCACGGATATGGAAGGTGATGAATACTTATATAATCATCAAAAGTGAGCGTGATAATCGAGTGGTTGATTTGTTGCCCTTTAAGGACTTAGGGCCCTCTTGCTGAGGTGTCAAGGCTGATTTTGGTGCTTTACTCGAGGTGTACGATCGGCTAAAAAAGATCTCGTCGAGCATTTGTGCATGCTTAGAGCCAACAGCCTCCTGCTGCTTGATTTATTTTTATTTTTTATTTGTATAAATTATTGTGTGAACTACTTCCCTTGAAACAATCAATTTGTTGTGATAAACTAATAAACATGCTCCAATTGTGTGATGTTTTTCAAATTTGAACATTTTGATCTACAGCATGATCGTTGGGGGCACCGGCATGGGACGGCTTCCCCAAAGTCACTACCAACGCGTTTGCCGACGGGCGTAGGTGGAGATGCTCTAAGCGGATGTGTTGAGGCTGGAGATCAGCAGCCACTAGCAGCGAGAGGAGTCAGGTCGCATGTCAGCATCTTCCACCGGAAGTGCACATGCCACAGTTTCTCAAACAGGCAAATGATAGATCCGAGCCGAGGATGCCCAATTTTTCTATAAAAGGAGAAATTGTTCCTTTTTACAATTTCAAAAGTAAGGGTCGCCGATATACAGCCAAAATACAAGAGTTCAGTTGTATATATATCCTTGCCAGTCTGCAAGACCAACAGGCTAGATTTTTACAAGTTTTATACAGTACAAGAAACGGTCCTCTGAACGCACCAGGTGGCAGGGAGCGAACTGGTTCGTCGGGTTCATATCAGCTGTCAGCGTACTCACAGTCGAGCAAGCGAGTGAGGACCTCCTGGCAGCTAGGTCGATCCTGGGGCTCTGCCCAGCAATCTGCGTCAAACAAAACAACTGTTGCTAAGCTCAAATTGAAGAGCGGAATAAGCCGACGAACATCGGCTCAAGGTGAATCCACTCCAGACCGGTTCTAACGGAAACCTGGAATACGGAAAGGTCGCGCTAGAAAGCATCATTACCTGCAATTAACTTGCCAAGAGGTCCTTCAGGAATTTCAAGCCGTGACCCTTCATTAGCAACCGTGTAGACCACCTATCAAAGGCCAATTCACCAAGGTTAGTCAACAACTCAGAGCCAAGATATCCGCTTTGCGTACTAACATCTACTGTATATATAAGAACCATCAGGAAATAGGAATGCACCACACAAGATTAATGATCAATACGGTATAAAAGAACAGATGTGTCAATGCTTCAGTTAAGAGAATCTTTCTGGATATAATTCATTAATGTTGCAGACATTTTGATGTAAAGTGGATGAATGCTTACTTGAACGGGGGAGATCCCATCCCATGGGCGGCTCAACGTGCACAGCTCCCACATTATCACACCAAGGCTGAAAATGTCACATTTTTCTGAGAAGGGTTCGTTCCTTATGAGCTCAGGGGCCATCCATTCTGGTGTGCCAGCAGAGGAGTTATCAGTCATTGGACTATCTGTCATTGCTCGAGAAAGGCCAAAGTCACATATCTTCACAGTCCAGTGCTTGTTCACCAGACAGTTGGCACTTTTCAGGTCCCTGTGAACTATCTTCATACGGTGTATGCACATCAATCCCCTTTAACAAAATAATAATTCATTTTAGATGAACAATTAATGATAAAAGTTAGGAACTGGAACAAGATTGGGCATTTATTTTTTCAAAATGCAGGCAAAACCTTCGCCTGATACATTAATTAAGAAGAAGATGCCCAGTTAATTAACAGAAACCGGGCTAAAACCAAAGATTGAGCATTTGAACTCCACATGACAAGAGAATTACATCAAACTGAGGGCGTGTTTTCTTAGAAGTGCCAGGACATTAAATAACACTAATAGATATGCATAGAGTATCATTTATCATATACAGGAAAAGATCTAACCTGCATATATCACGAATAATTTTCAGTCTCCTACGCCAGCTGAGCTTCTTTTTCTGACCACTCA
The DNA here is from genome assembly GCA_916181665.1 of Avena sativa. Lineage (NCBI taxonomy): Eukaryota > Viridiplantae > Streptophyta > Magnoliopsida > Poales > Poaceae > Avena > Avena sativa. The sequence goes on along the minus strand of OV702281.1, from coordinate 381,029,562 downwards.
TATGGATGAGATAGTATAGTGATCCCATTTCCATATATTCAGTAACCATTGACAGGTGTGGAGGAACCATGCATGCCCCGAGAAACAATATTACTATAGAACAAAATACAGAAGTTGGTTTAAAAGCCATGTTCTAACATAGAGTACAACAGTTGATATCTAGAGTGACATAGTAGTTTCAGACTATACGTTGCATTGCTCAAAATGAACTCTTACCATTTGGATGTCGTAGCCGGCTGAAAGGAAATAATAAAATTATTAAAGCAATTATGAAAACCAGAAAGTTGTACAAATTACTCAGTCAAAAGTGTAGTTCAGGTACCTCAGGATATATATCTCATTGCAAAAATCTTCCATGTTTTCAGTTGTCAGATCCTGCTCTAGAAATACTTTGATAGCGACATCAGTGCCATTCCATATACCACGGAAAACCTCACCAAAGAATCCTGATGAAGAGTTTCAAAAAAAGGTTAGCTCCTTTGGTAAGCTAAACGCAAAAGAAAACACACCATTTCAAGCTTAGAGCATTTCCAACATGAAACAGAAGACTGAATATTATGATGACGATAAAATGGTGCAAGCAAGTCTTCATGTTTATCACCCTGCTGGTTAGCATGTGTACTCTTATTGTTTTTAACTATCAGTGATGAATAAGCTCCATTTAGTGCCCTCGAAAAATGGCATGAAAAGTTGGTGGTGTCGTTAAATTCTCAGAACGTAAATTGCTTAGTAGTACCAAAGTTCTCCCTGAATACTTGATTTAATTTGTTATAAAGCTCTAGTAAAATAATGATGAAACTTTATGAATAGCTTCAACAAAAGTCAAAAATATGAAGATAGATATAACAATATCAAGATGTAGTGTAAAATACTTGGGATATATTGAACTCGATTTCTTTGATTATCATAACCACTAATAGCTATTAAATACTCCCTCTGTCCCGTAAGATGTTATTAGAACCAATACATGAGTATATTGGTTGTAATAACATCTTATATTATGGGACGGATGGAGTAGATGCAGCAGAACATTTAAATGCAAGGAACACAAGCAACACAATACAATGGGGCAGGTGCGTTTTAAAAATAGGTATCAACAAATCTATAACAGTAAATTTGTCTGAGTAAGTTCGAGATGACTTGCCTATTCCAACTCGTGTACCAATTGTGAGCTCAGAGAAATCTATGTTCCACTCTTGAAAAGGCAACAAAGGCTTATTAAAAGGAGAGCTTTGCAAAACCTTGTTCCATGCAAATACCATCTTCTCTTTGCTTATAAAATCACAATTATCGTTTGTTTCAGAGATTTCACCCCCATAGTCATGAGGAGAAGTAGGCAATGACATAGCTTTCTGAGTAGAACCAGCTCGGTTTCTCAATCCATTGTTGGTTGCAACAGTTCTCCCAGATTTACCATCCTGAGAGTCAAAATGAGAGACCAAGCTGATGAAATTCAAATGGCAATTACATGCAGAAGAGAAAAAAAGCTAACATATTAGAATTTATGACAATGAAACAAGCATGTACATCATTTGGGTCGTCATTTGCATTGCTTTGGTCCTCTCCAATATATGAGCATGAACCATCATTAACATGATCCCTTTGGAGACGATTCTGCTTTAGTGTTTCATTCATAGCCCGAACTGCCCTGTCAAAGATTTAAGATTTAAACAATAAATATCTAATGCTCAATGAGGATTATGTAACAGAATCCAGACACATGCTCTAGGAGATCTAGTATCTAAACAATCATGATCAAACTGTTCAGTGACTCTTGAATTGATATTCTGTCAGTGAAAGCAACAAGTACACCTACACAACTTCTGAGACAAACTATGCCAGCTTGAATCCAATCATATAGTTAGACTTACCTCACAATGTCATCTCCAATCTCAGGTGTGATGCTAATGCTTCTTCGTCTAATTCTCCGAGGGTTAGGTGTAGTAGTGCCACCCGGATCATCTGATCTGCAAGCGTGTAATAATTTATTAAAAATGGATTTGCTAACCAAACTATTTTAACACATGAAAAGAAGCTTTGCAAAATAGAAGTAAAATGAGAAAATATGATTTTTTTTTCTTGACCCTTACAAGACTAATTTGGCTTCGCAAAAACCAACAAGGGATTCTAGTCCACAATCAGAACTTGCTAGAAAGCCATAACTGTGGACCAATTGGTGGAGATCAGAACTATAACAAAACCATCTACCAAAATAGTTTCAATTATGAAGAACACGTAGAAGTGGTATCAACACACCATGGAGAATAGTTGCGACAGCAAACAATTAATAAAATGTAACACAGCATCCACAAAAGTAACAGCTGGCAAACCTTGATGTAACTACATCTGTGTATTCTTGAAATGATTGCCTCTCACCACCAAGTATAGATCTTCCCTTTGCCCTCATTAATGGATGCTCAGGACTACACCAAGAGAAAAGTGATAAAAGTATCACGTGAGAACATAGATACCTCAAGAAAATGGGAGGCAGATGCAATGAAACAATCGACAGATGCTCGTAATTCCTATCATGTAAGAGAATACTCACACTCACTACTAGGTAAACATTTGGTAACACAGGAAAGCATACAAACTATAGACATGCAACTAACATGGTAATTCTAGTTATACATGGTAATACCAGTTACAAGTTTCAGTAAATACATGGTAATACGAGTATGCAGCAATACAGTACTTAGTTACAGGTTTTAGTAATACTATAAACATGCAAATAGCATGGTAATGTTAGTTACAGTTTTCAGGAAAGGCATATATGCCTTGCAAATCCAACAAAAAAGGGTGTGTAATTCTACAAATGGAATCTGCCAAACCTAAACAAGGCATAGGACCTAAAAATCGGTAAAACTATGCCCCAGTAGCTCTCAACAATAAGGTTATAAACTTATAGGAAAAGAACTACGAAAAACAATACTAGATTATAGAATTTTACTAAAGCAGTAAATGCCTGGAGTTGAGTGGTAACCTTGAACTAGCACCACGAGGTTCTTCAGCAACTCCTCTCCTCTGGCTTCGCCTCCAAAAGGCATTTGCTATATTTGGCTCACTACATGAGGTGCTGTTTTAGAAAATAAAATTTTCTTAGAAAATGCAACAACAAGTCAATATTAACACAAGTATCAGATCATTACATAAAAATTCTGACAAAACAAACAAGAGATTTGCTTCTGTACACCCCCTTTCTGAACAGTTTATGAGTTACAGTGCAGATCAGTGGTGGGGATTAGAACTAGTCCACAAGTTATCGAACGTAATACATGATCAATTTCAGTTTTACAACACTACCCCCCCTCCCCATCCCCATCTCATCAGTCACCACCTGATCCCACCCCTCCATTGTGTTCTCCTCCATCCGCCTCTGACCCCTGAGCGGATCTACTTCCTACTGCCGGACATTTTCCACAACATGTAAGGATCCTCCACCTACACGTGTCTGGCACCTCGTCTTGTGCCTTTTCCACGAGACCCTCTCTATGTAGCAAGGGCTAGCCCAAGCAAAGATGCCATCACGGCTATAAGATGCAGGTTTAACCTAGAGTATGAATCAAATGTTGGGTTTCAAACATCAACTTGCTTTAAAATTCTGCATGCAGGCATCATGCGGGCATATGTGCATTGATCCGTACATAACAAAGTATGTACTTTGCAATAATCAGTGAAAACAACAAAACTGTCCTTTGTAAATGACCGAGACTCAACAGCTAATTCTCCTAAGGGGTGTGTAAAACTAATCAGTTAGAAGTGAATAATATTTGTACTATTAGGTGATACCTTAATTTCCCCTCTGAAAATGTTCTTGATCTCAACATTGTATTACGCAATGAACGCCCAGACAGATTTGATGAAGCTTCAATTCTGCACTGAGATAGAGATGGTATGTTTTTATGTTGCTCAAATGTAAACTCAAGAAAGTTGGAAAAGAATTACAGAAGGATGCAAGCAACAGAAGGAATGAACCAATACGAGTGGAAGGTGTTTTCCTTTCATACATGATATACCAGAGCATGTAATATCCGCAACAAGTATATGATTATATTACTAAAAATATCCATGACTGATTTTCCTCTTGCAATTTCTGTATTTGGCTAATGTTATCATTTATGAACTTCCCATGTAATATCTTCGAATATTCTATATTTTTCTTCATGTCAATAACCTATCTCAGCATCTATTGTTGAAGTTTGCAGATTCACTTCTGTAGCCACCATGCAATCATAATGCTCCAACCAACCAATCTAAATAAGCAAGGGATACATCACCATCCCTCTTACAAATTAGTTGGATTTTCAGCAAGTTTTTTTAAAAAAATTGGTTCGAAATGTTAGAGTTCTATTGCTGATCGTGTTTCAGTGAACTTGTAGCCTACCCAACAACAAAGGCTATCGCAGCTTTCATCCATCACTATATTGAAAATTTGTTAAATCAAGGTCCTGCAATCTGTTCGAAGGTTCAAGATAGAAATTGATCCATTAAAGCGTGTTGACCACTTGTTTTATGCTACTTAAATATTAGCAAGAACCGGCACGGTAACTCTCTATCATGATTCTCACCGAGATACTGGAAAATTAACAAAGAGTCCTGAATCGGAAAAACTTAATGCATAAGCATACCCTTCAGCTTCAACTTTATCAGATAGACCGTACAGAGGGCTATTAGGCTCCAGGGGAGAGTCACATGAGTCATTTTCAGCTGAATCACTCTCACCCGCAGCAGATATGTGTGATATGAAGATAGCCTTGGCTGAAAAAGGAATCAATTGGCCTGGAAATCTCATAAGATCAACTAGCAGCTCCATAGAATTCAGCGGAACTACCACAGACATATGTTTGTAGGAATCCACAAATCCAACTGCACCCTCATCAGGTAGACCCTACGAAAGACATGATACTAAGCATTTGAACTTAGGCTAAATGTATACTCCATATAACATGAAAAGGGATGTCAACGTACCACAACAAGTTTACTCTCAAGGCCAACAGCATCTGCAAGAACTTTAAATAGGATAGCTCTGGGTCGGCATGATCCATGTTTTATCTGTCCAAGAAGTTGTGGTCCTCTATTTCCAAAGAAATGGGCATCTTCGGCTGAAGCTCTTCCTGGACTTGCATCAGGATTTTGGCCCTTGAAGCAGTCAAAAACCTGTTTGAGAATAAGTTGCTAAGTGTTAGACATGCATCAGGCAATAAGCTAATACTTTCTGACTCAAACATTAATTCAGTAAGGACAGGCGTGATGTAATTACTGCAAGGACTAACAAAAATATCAGTTCCAGATATTTCTCTATCCAAAAATTTAACCAAATTGGTGTTGCATGTAAGCATCAAAGTACCTAGAATCATATAATAACAGCGACCACTCAAGTTCCCAATGGGGAATTGCACATGGGAAAAATAGACAGTTGTATAACTTACCAAACCTGCTATCTTCTTTATCACTAAAGCTGGACTGTTCAATCCTTTCACAAGTGCACCGCTAAGCTGCTTCAGCATGAAAATTTTCTTATCCTTCTCAGCGTCTACAACTATTATATCAGGCTTAAGCCCATCCGCTTCAAGACTTTGAAGGTCATTTAGTGATGGTATTGTCGGGAAAATTTCCTTCAGCTTTTTATCCTGTATGAGTGCATCACAGGTGAAAAACATAACCATAAAGAACTGAAACAGAGGCATAACCACCCCTAAATCACCATAACTTAATAATCTGATTAAAAAGATCAGTAAAAGAGACTGAAATCGAAATTCAAATTCTAGCGCATTTTCGATGATCCATAATCTTTAGACCTAGGTACTCAGTTCCGCATTTTTCGAGGAAATAACTTGATCCTCATTGGACAAAGAATTTTGGAAGGCTGAAATGTTTCATGTGCCAGAAACTGTGACACATCATACCTGTATAAAATGTGATGGTCTGAAACAATATCGCCATTCGAATACATAGACTTTTTATTCCATTTTCAAATTTAGTGTTATCACAATGACACAATTGGGAAGTCCCAAAAACAAAAGGAAGAAAAGGACAACAAAAACTTTTCAAGTCGAGTCCACCTCCATTGTTACCAATTTGGATGGGGAATTAAGCATCTTCTTCAGGAAGTGGGTGCTTGACATGAAAGTGGTTACTTGACATGAAATTGGGAATATCTAACTCAAAAGCCACACGACGTACAGAAACGATCCAGTGTAGTTATTTTACAGGACTATGTCCAAATAACAAGAAAAAGTTTACTGAGAGGGGAAATCCTCACCGGGATGATTGAATAGAAACCATTAGGAATAAACCCTGAATAACTTCCTGTAGACCACAGTAATTGAGAAGCCTTCCAGGATGAGGACCTTGAATTGGCCAAACTGAATCGGGATTCTTTATCAGCCAAATCCTCTTGTTTTCTTGATAAGGCAACAGATTCTATCTTCTCCAAAAAGTCTGGCGGCCACCAGCTCGGTTCACATGAAGTAGCTTCAGACTGCCCCGAACTAGTTGGCGTTTCATCCATTTCTCAGATGGTGCAGTCCCTCATTCCGAACCCATGGGCACCATCTTTTGCATGCTAACATAAGCCATACAAGAAAACTTTGTATTCAGCAGACCACTGATCAATCTGGTTAATATCTGCAAAAAGAAGCACATTAATACAGATCTCAAGAAAATCAGAAACCACTCAGAAGAAATTCTCCTGAGGAGGTTTAGTGGTCGTGCGCTTTTCTTATATCTCATTATTTGGATAGGAGTTCTTTCACTGCATCTGCAGTACCACCAAAATTGGCAGCTCTGCAACAAAAACCAAATACTTTGATTTATCAACACCACATGGTATGCTTAATCTAAAGTTCTAAACCCATCTATACACTTTGTCCAGCAAAAAAATAATGAAGTCATCGGTCTTTCTAAACAAAGTAATGCGCAATAGATTAACAGATTATGCATAAGTACAGTAATGATTGTAAACTCCAGAAAAACAATCAAGAACTGGTTATTTTTCTAAATTCAAAAACCACTTGATAGTAACATCCAACTGAAAAGAGTGGGGACATGTGAACTGCGTGAGGCTTTGGCGTTGCCCACGAGAAAGGGCAACCTCAGTTGGTAGCCACTTGGTTGGTGGTGTACAATGAAGGATTATAGTGAATAAGAAGAAGTGGATCACGTCTCATCAGCTGAAGTGCATCCTGACGGAAATTAGCTTCCAAAAAAGAACCCAACCCACAATGTCATCACATGAAAGTTTGCCATGTCCCGTTCGTTAACCTGCAAGTCTGTTGCGACACCTGAATGATGCATACACACAGACACGATCTACAATTCCAGTTACTCACATCTAATCCAACTAAACGTTATGAGCAGAGCACACTGTTAAAGGTGTCAGCAAAAATATGCAGTCAATGAACCTATCCGATTCACCAATGGAGTCCTCTACCAGTACTGAGTGCTCCACGGTCTAGATCCAGGCCTTGTTTACCTGAATTTAGCAACTCGGCAGAAACCTTGGGTATAATAAACAGGAAAAATTATCGACACGTCATCATACAGTAACCAATAGTATGGTCCAAAATTCCATACACGGCCATACAATGGCGTGGAACTACTGCTCAAGCCTGTGCTCCGGCGGCTATTTATGACCGAAATGGGAAGAATCAGGGGCGTCTGCACCTGGAGTCCAATTCTGCGGGGGGTCACAGGACAAGAGCACCGTTGAGATCCTGTGCGCGCTGAACAACAGGAACCGAATCGTACGGGTGCACTGCGTACGCTAGTGGAGTACCAGCAAAGGAATCCGTAGCCGCAGCGAGTATTCCGGTACGGACGCATTTACACTAATTTGACTGGGCGTGGCAGATATATTCGGATTCGATTTCTCACGGTAAGTCCAGAAAAAAACAGAGTACTAGATCAGAGCGCACCGAATCCAAGCAAGTGAGAGGGCCGGCAGGCTTACCAACAAGAGGGGAAAACGTCCAGGTGGATCTCCTCTCCGCTTCGCCAATCCAGCAGCGCCGGAGAGCCCAAGGACGGGGACGCGGCGGCGGAGAGTCCAAGGTAGCCAACTTCGCCTGGGTGGAAGGTAGCGCCGCGCGTCCCGGCAGCGGCTTCGGATTTGGGAGAGGACACCGCCACGCAGCGCGGCGCAGGTTCGATCACGCGGGCGATTTGGTGGTGCGAGCGACAGAGAGAGACAGTGTGAGATAGAGGAGCGGTAGGTGAGCCGGTACGGTAGGTAGGCAGCGATCGAGCAGCGCGCGGCGCGCTCCTGGCGGTGGAGCGGGCGAGAAGGAGGAAGAGGAGGAGCAGGGAGAAGTAACTGGGAGTCGAGCGAGCGAGAGTTGAGGCCCGGGAAGGAGGAGGGGAGGGGGGGCGAGACGGCGAGAGGCGGGTGAGAAGATTAAAAGTACGGCGGCTCCAGGCTCCAGCTGTGGGGGAGGCGTCGGTACGCACTGGCCTTGTGCGGGGAATGGCAGAGCAGCCAGGAGGGAACCCTGCTGACCGGGGTTTTGTAGGAACTGTTTGCTGTTCGTGTGTGTGGGTGTGATGCGTATGGTTTTATTGCAAGTAAGTGTACTGCATTAACTCCGAGATTTTACATTTATAGCAGAATTAATGTTGAATCATTTACTGTATTTTTCACCGATAATTGTTTGGATCGAGTATGGCCATGATCCATAATTGTATCTATACACTAAAAAAAGTTTATAGACACATGCGAATTTAGACAAATGCAAATCACTTATTTTTGGACGTTTAAAGTATTTTATTCTGACAGATAAGAATATTTTCCTGTAATAACCTCAAATAGGTGGCGGTGGATCGATTGATTTGGCACAACAAATTAAGGTGTGAGCATGCTAGGTAATTTGTTAGGGCGCGTGATAAGTTGCATTGGTTTTTTACCCAGCCAAGCATGACTGAAGTTGGCAGTGCTAGGCACAGACACTTTGTGCAGTCTGTTTGGTATTCTATATGAGGGTTGGGATAGTATGTCCAAATAGTTTGGTTGAGTGTGGAATACTCTTTTGACACATCTCATGCAAACTACACTAGTTTGGTTGTTCATTGGAGACCCGCTACAATCAGCTTCTTCTACCTTATGGTGAGCTTACCATGAAGAAAGAAACATCACATACAAAACACGAAGAACACAAGCATAACAACACGAAGAACACATGCATAAGAAGAGAAACAACAAAGCCAGAACAGCAGTAACACAAGCAGAACACCAGGAATAACACATTCAGAACAACTATAAGAACACAATAATCATGATATCAAGAATAACATAATCAAAACAACAGGAAAAACACGCTCGGGACATCAGGAAGAACGAAATCAAAAGAATAGGAAGAATACAAGCATGTACTAGTCATGACAAGCAACATATTACTAACATGCCCATGCATGATTGTTGCCAAAGGGGGACCAGTTCATCATATCACCACCAGTTCACCATCACATAAGGGGTTACTATATACTACATCATTAGAAGTTTCTAGGACATAGTTACAATATCAATGCAAGTAGAAGTCATCAATCACGGATTTCATTGATCTTCTTCAGCTTATCCTTGTTAGCCTCACTAGCTTTCAACATACCAAAGATGATGTACTCAAACTTCTTCTTTTCCTCCTTCAAAACCTACATTTCCTTATCCCATTTCTTCTGCTTGGCTTTCATCATCTCTGCTAGGGTTTTCTGCACCTTCTTTAGCATATCCACTTCATTCTTCAATGTGTCAACACCCGGATTTTTAATCCTAGATGCATGTTATGCCATACATCGCATCCTAGGATTACCGTTTTTGCGAGACATAACAGATTGGTACCATAGTTCATCATCCATTACAAACCATAATAAAGGTCTTACAAATAAAGGATTTGATGATCCAGTCTTAATACAATCAAAGCAGCAGAATAATATAATAAGAGTAGCGTGGTCGAAGCTTCATCTTCAGAGTCACAGGCAATGCTGACGATGGGAGATGATCCTAGTTGTCATAGACTTCCTGCTGTCCATCATCCTGATAGTCCTCCTCATAGTCTGGCCATAGGAATAGCCAGGGACAAAGCCATGAGAACTCTTTAAGTACTCGCAAACTATCACTAACAAGTAAAGTGGTTCAAGTAGGAATCCTAAGCTCTAGGTTATTTGCACAAAGCCAGGTTTATCTCTAACTGAGTTTAGAAGTAAAGAAAAGTAGTTTAAAGTTTTCCAACACCTAAGTGGGAACTTAGTTTTCACTTTCACAACTCTGTTGTGGTCAAGTCAAGTCATAATTCATTTCATAGGTCATTTTGAAAACATCTAACGACGGAACAGTATAGCCACTCCAACTGTCCATAACCGCGGACGCGGCTATTCGAATAGTTTGACACTCTACAGAGGGGGTACACTTTCACCACAACATTCGATACATTCGTCAGGAACATTCCTGAATCACCATACTCAGTACGTGGATAATCGATCCTAACCTTTCAATTACACACCCTAGTATAGGCACCTCCCCTATGAGTTTGGCCTCCTAACCATGACCATCTGCCATCTTGGGAACTGCACAGGTGGACAATCATCACGAGGTATCCTTAGCTCAAACCTCTTTCGCAAGGGGACCCATACTAAGATATATAAACTTCCAGTCAAGCCCTACCCATATTCGGGTATTGTGGTTGTACGGTAACATTGGAATGGTATCTCATCCGAACCCAACCATCAGTTTTATAAAGGGCTAAGGCTCATGCCTCAACATTTTCATCATCAAATCATCTGATGTTCATAACACATGTCAAAACACTTCCTTAGAATGACTCATCATTCTAAGGTTTTCATAATCATTTTCACCAAGTATTCCCATCTAAAGTGATCAAGTTTTATACTTAGCACTAGCCACTAAATTGGGGGTAATCACTAATGAGGGGTGCTAATCAAGTGTGACTTATCCAAATCTAGATCTCATGCCTTAGTATGACATCTAGTTCTAACTAATGATGACCCATAAGTGTAGGGGATCGCAACAGTCTTCGCGGGTAGTATTACCCAATTTATTGATTCGACACAAAGGGAGCCAAAGAATATTTGCAAGCCTTAACAACTGAGTTGTCAATTCAGCTGCACCTGAAAACAGTTCTTGCTCACAGAAGTTTATTAGTAGCAATAGTTTATAGTAGCAACAGCAAAGCAACAGCAACAGTAATAGCAATAGTAAAACAGTAGCAATAGTAACAATAACGATAACAGTAGGATTCGAGTGCGGTAGGCATAGGGATGGATGGACGGGCGTTGCATGGATGAGTCTAAACATGTAACTTCAAGATCTAGGGCATTGAAGATAAATAATAACAAGCATCCAAGTGCTAAACAATCCTAGGCATGTGCTCCAAATATAGTCATACGTGCTCGCAATGAGAACTTGCACAACATCTTCTCTCCAGCCAGCCCGTGGCAGCGGGGCCTCTAGGGAACTACTGGCAATTAAGGTGCTCCTTTTAGTAGAGCATCGGAGCAAAGCATTAACACTCTGTGAACACATGTGATCCTCACACCACAGCCATCCCCTCCGGTTGTCCCAAATATTGTCACTTTGGGGCCTTTGAATCCGGACAATGATATATGTACACAACTTGCAGATAAGATCACAAAAAATATCATCATAATGATTCAATAATAAGTTCAGATCTGAGATCATGGAACTCGGGCCCTAGTGACAAGCATTAAGCACAACAAGTTGCAACAAAGTTAAATAGCACTAATAGAGATACTAGGCACTATGCCCTAACAGATCTTATTCGATTACATGATAGAACTCATCCAATCCCTACCATCTCCAAGTCTAGATTATTCACTCATGGATGAGGGAAACATCGGTGGTTGATAGAGATGCGTTGGTGATGACGATGGCGATGATCCTCTCCAAATTCCCCGTCCCGGCAGGGTGCCAGAACGGAGTTTCTAGATCCGAATCTTGGTTTCTGGTGGCGACGGCGGAGCGGAACTCTTTCTGGAAAACTATCGAAACCCCCTTCGGTTTTTAGGTCGAAAGGCAACTTATATGTGCAGAGGGAGGCCGAGGGGGTGCCTGGGGTGGTTGCACCCCCTCCAGGCGCGGCCAGTGGTGGGCCCGCACCTAGGGTGGATTTGGGCCCCCCAGGCCTCCTCTCCGTCTCTTCTTCTGGCTCCGTGGATCTTATGGTGAAATATAATTTTTGGCATATTTTCCGGAATTTTTCCTGATAGTTCATTTTCTGCAAAAAAACAAGACACCAAGGTAATTCTGCTGAAAACAGCGTCAGTCCATGTTAGTTGTATCCAAATCACACAAGTTTAGAGGAGAAACAACAACAAAGTGTTCGAGAAAGTAGATACGTTTTGGACGTATCAACTAACTTAGGCCAAATTTTATGCTCTTTATGCTACCTATAATATATTTCCAAAACTCACTAAATACTAACTAGAAGTAATAAAGAGATTTGATAGAGAAATAAAAGAATACGGCTTGCAAGTAAAACTGGGATTTGGTATAATAAAGTGGTATAACCAAATATGCCTAAGACATTCAATATGTTAAGTGGTATGGTGGGGCTTGCAAGTATTAGCTTGCATGGTTTAGTTTAGCTTGCATAGTTAAGAAACTTGCAAGTGGTAGCTTGCCTTGATGGGTGCAGTGATTGAAGATCTCTTCCTCTTCTTCTTTGCAGTAGTCTCCTTCCTCTTCGTATCCTTGGTCGGTACTAGCGTCTATAAATAAATGTGAGGTACACAATCATCAAACAATACTTAACTACTTCTATTTAGCATACAAAGGTTCACACTAGATGATCTAGCATCCTCACAATTATCACAAGGATTAAAGCCTTAGTCTTATTTATTTTATTTTAGAAAATTTATTTATACTTATTGAAAACTACTTAAGATTTAATATTCTCCAATTAAAATATGAGATCATGTTGACACATGCCATCACCACATATTTTAATACTTGGGAATATGATTTAAAGTGGTGTAACACCACATATTATTATTTTAATTAATTAAAGTGACTAGAAATGCCTATGGGGCATTCTTTTAATACTTGTCCAATATTACTGCATGTACACCTAAATATTTTTACATATCCAGTTAGATCTTGTCAAATGTGATTTTTGAGAGTTGGAATCAACTCAAAAGCATTTATGGTTGATTTTTGAAAAATGTTTGAATGCAGAAAATTCTCTGCCTTGTTATTTTTACTATAGGTGAACTATAATTCCAAATGGTTTGAATCCAACGGGCTTGGATTAATAATTTCAATACCTTTCTAACAAAATTGGTTTCATGCAATTTGATTCTGTAAATCTCTCTGAATTGATTTTTGAACTTGACTGCTAAGCTACAATTCAAAAAAAATTGGAAAATCTATTTTGAATCTCAACTGACTGAGCGGGAAATTAAATGGGCTGGCCCACTGCGCACAGCGCAGTGCCCGGGCTGACTTAAGTGATGGCCCCACCCGTCAGCGAGACAGGGGATGCCGAAAGGGTATTGGAGGATTTTGACCATAGGATTAGATCCCAGATCAACGGCTCACAGCCATCTTCCTCACCAGAACAGGACACAATGAGATGAAACCCTAGCGGGGTCGGGCAGGGGGTGCGAGCGGCTCACCTGAGCTCCGGTGGTGCTCGGGGATGGGGGCAAACGAACGAGGCGGCTCCAGCGGTTCTCCTGGTACCGATGGCGGCTCCTGCGGTGGCCTAAATCAGCGGCGCCCTTCTCCTCCTGCCGCGGCGGTCTCCGGTGGAATTGGGGAGCTACGGGCAGCGGCTTGCTCTGGGGTTGCTCGGAGGCGTTGCTGAGGGTGTGTGGAGTGAGGTGGTGTGAAGAGTTGGTGCAGGGAAGCTCCTTTTTTATAGCGGGGCGGGGGTGCATCACGACATGGGCAGAGGTCGTCGGGGATGGTGTCACAGTGTGCTAGCGGCATGGTTCGGAGGCTAGGACGGTGGATGGTTCTCTGGCGATCATCATGGGCATCATGGCTCAGTAAATGGAGGCATGCAGCGGTCAGCAGCTTCGGTGCACGCCGACGGTGCTGGCGGCGAACTTCGCGGCGTCCGGCAGCTACGGGGCATGGGAGCTCAAACGGGGATGTCCGTAGTGCTCCTAGGACGGTGGTGATCGTTTAGGCGGGCGGAGAGAGCTCGAGGTGGTCGGGTTGAGCAGGAACGGGCGTGAACTGCATGTGTGCGTCGGCATGGTCGACAGTGGTTAGAGCGCGGCTCGTGTCGAGTCTCCTCTACCTTTTCCGAGTTGGGCGTGTACATGCAGGAGAGGTGAGGCATGGGCGTGGCGTCGGGCAAGGTTGGCGAGGCCGGCGTGGCTGGCATCGTGCTGTCGCTGGTGGAGGTGACAAATGTGCTCGGCCATGCATGCCATTGATGAAATGGTCGTGCACAGTGGGCTGGGATTGTAAGGGAGTGGTGGGTGATATACTGGGAGTACTTTGGTTGCAAAATGGGAGACTAGTTTGGAAAGAACACTGATCACTATAGTGTTTATTGCTTTATTTAATTTGTGCTCAGAAAGTGTTCGATGAAATGGCCGCAAGAATTCAAGTTTGAAAATTTTGAATGAAATTTGGTGAGTGCTCTGGTCACATGCTTGGTAGTATATGGTTGCTTGAGTTTATCAAGGTGCACTGGTTTGGTTGGGTTTTGAGAAATGGTGATCTTAGTACCTACACTTGATTCAATTTTGAATTGTCATTTGAATAGCTTTGAAAGCTGCTTCTGCTGGTTTGCAAAGTGGGCTTGGGTTCACTTGTACTTGTTCTAGCAAGGGATGAAAAGAATTGAATATGTTTCTTTTAGAAAACTTGGACTAGAGACACTCAAAGTGGTCTAGTGGTTAACTTTAGTCAAAATGACCATTTGCTTATAATGTTTATATTTGAATTTTTCTTTATTTGATTCTGCTTGGAAATGATTTAGATGATGTTGTTTTCATCTTTAAACCAATCCATGCCTTTCATAGCAATCAAACATGGCATTGCAAGCATTCATGCATTCATCACATACACATATGCATTTATATTAATTTTAATAACAAAAGTTTTTGTTAACCCTGAATTTGGGTGATTGGAATTTGATAATCCTATTTAATATTTTTGGGATGTTACACAATGATTATGTATGCTTGTTCGTATCCACTGATTCCTCATCATCCCTATCAGTGGTTTCCCTAATCTTGGACAAGTTCTCCTCCAGCATCTTTTTCTCGGTTTCATCCATAAATTTGTTGACATCAACTAGCATACTTGAGTATTTTTTTTCTCAATCTTGTTCTTCTCATCATCTAGCTCCTTCACTAACTTTGCATTCTCAATCCTCTTGTCAATTCTTGCACTGGTGTTGTCATGATACATGCCCTAGAGTCGACCTAATGCATTTTTTGTTGGTTCTGGCCATTCCTTATCGAACAAAGCTACAAACCCATAGTTTGCGACTTCCTACGAAGCAGAATTATGCGCTCAAATCTAGTGGATGAGATAGTAAAGGGAAAATCACAAGCTAAAAACGTACATTCTGCTCTTAGCACAGATAGAATATGCGGCTAGTGTTGTTTCCTTCAAATGCAACACACTTGACAGGCTGAAGCTTGTGGACGCGGCACACCTCGGGACAATCTATCGCTATGTCGCAGAATGTGCGATCTTCGATGCAGTCAGGAGCATAGTCCATGTCCATGAGGTCCTAACAGACCAAATCGAGTTCATACAAGGCCTAATTGGAAATTTCAAATTGCCAGCAAACCCTAACCCTAGGGAGGAATTGGGGAAATTGACGTTACCCCTTGATACAATTGGTTCAAGCTCTTGCCGTCATTCCAGCTCGACATGGTGACTAGAGAGACGACTCGATGAAGCGAATGTTTTATTATTCACGGGATCGTCGTTGTTGCCGCCGCCGATGAATGGAGATGAGGGATCGACCTGTAGCTAACCAACTAGGAAAGATAGCTCGATAGGGGGGCGGTGGTTTTGGTCTCGAGAGTGAGCGGGGAGAGTGTTTCAGTGGGAGGTGAGTGAATATCCCCCACCCCACTTTTCCGCTGGAGTGGAAAAGCTCACGCCTGCACCATCGTCGGTTGTGCTCATGTAGGGGAGCTCGGATTTTGCATCAAGTGGGTGCACAATGAGTCTGGCTCTCTGGAAACGTTCGATTCGAGCGTTGTCCGCGAGACTGGATGAGGGTTGCATTATATTTCACGTTGACGCTGCCCAACCTCCCATGTGGGCATCCAAATGGCCCATTTTCATCGCGCTCGGGCTAGGCCAGACCTCTTGCAGGATACCAAAGTCATCCTTATAGATGGTAGTATCACATTTTTGTCCACATTTATATCATGCTAGTGTTACGCATAGTTTATACTACTTCATGCAAGACCATCTATACATTTATTAGATAGTGAGAGTCTCCTGCTAAATGTTGGGATCATTATATCCAAATAAATATGCATATAAATTGATATCATGTTTATACTTGGTATTCAATTGTTGAAGCTCCACACCGAAGATGTACATCCTAAGGATGTAGATGGATTACCACTTTTCACGAGGATGGCAATCTCATACCGGATTGTCAGACTCATACACATCATTCATCTCAGTGTTATGTGTTATGCTAGCGTTACCATGATGGCACTTGATAGATTGGGAAAAATAGACTATCCTACATTATTATTGGTTTATAACTTCTTACAAGACCATTTGGGTTCATTGCCAAATACTTGATCACCATATCATAATGAAATATATATTATATTACTACCATCATATTTACCTTGTATTGAATTGAGGTAGTTTCACACCAAAAAAAGGGTATTCTAAAGATGTGTATGAATTGACCTATTGCTTATCTCATACCGGATTGAAAGACCCATACACGTGGTTTCTGTTGGTGTTGCATGCTCGCAACATGTCGTGCACCTTAACCTCTTTATGTGGACGTGTCTCGTGACCCTATATCATCATATATCTATTTTTGGTTCACCTAATTTTGGACAACGGAAGTTATCTAGATGACACACACAAAAAATTGCGTCAAAATATATATGTTAGCTTTCCTCATTTATCAAGAATTTTTTCTTCGCCACCATCCACCGATATAGTGTCACTCACTACTGGTGTCACTCCAAATGGTGAAGGATAAACATGAAATTTTATATGTTCTTTAGCCAAGTAATAAAAAAAGAACGGAAGGCTAAAATAGCAAATGTTCGTGCAACAAAAAGTTCTGCACCTATGAATTGCATATTCTTCAACCTTATGCAATATAACCTTTCTTGAGTTGATTGGGACATGCACCTATTTATGATGGAAATTTTTTGATATGGTTTCCAAGGGAAAGATGCAATGTTTGGTAAAATGATACGGAGTATTTCTTTTATCTTGTACCACACACAATAGACGTGTATGCAGTCATGCTGATTAGTGTGTACTTTTGCAGAAACCCATCTACGCTTTTTTTAGTTTAAATGAGAAATGAACCTCTATTATCCTAAATATAGTGTCTTGTCTATGATGTTTCAGATGCTACTAAGCATATACGAGTCTTTGTAGTGTATAAAGCTACTTTATGATTATTGATGTGGCATTTTCACGGTTAGGCGTTCTGGCTACATGTAGTTGTCTTAATGTTGCATATTCATAGTAGTATATAGTGTCACACAAACCTATGCACGTCAGCGCGAAATAAAGATCTTCCACTTCACAGCAAAATCATTTGAGAATGAGAACATCGTAAGAGTTACAGGATATGAAAGGCTAGAAACATGCTAACAACCTTAAACATATAGCTAGAAGTTTTGGTACAAGTTGAAAGGAGTATGTAAATAGACTTGGTGTTTCTTATAACAAAATTTTCCAGAGAAACTCTACCATCTCGTTGTTGTACTTGCAAGTTGAAAAATTAGCTGACCTTGGTAATATAAACCAGGGTAACTCCTTTTGTCCCCCCCACCCCCCCCCCCCCCCCCCCCCCCCCCCACCCCCCACATACACACACAAATAGATTATACTATTTTGCCTGTATGGGAGTATTTACAATAAGGAAATATCTAGCCTCTGCTCTTTTTTTCCCTTGAAAAATCTAGCTTCTGCTTTAGAGCGAAAAAAAAGAGCCGCGGAGGAGAAAAATTGGCCATGCATAACATTTAGCTTCCTTTAGGATCGCCATGCCCAAGATACTATCGGTCGTGATGACCACTTGCGTACATGTTCGCATGTGTTTGTTTAAGCCACTTTTTATGCTGGTTTCATGGCAAGCAGGGGTTTGACCTAAATGTATGGAGAGCAAGTGAGCAACGATGCCAAGTTGGTGTGAACCAGGCAAACGACCGACATGGACCATCAAACTCACGGGGTGTTTGACCCGATCGGCCATCACACGTCCTGGCCCCGCCATTCACGGCTCGGATTAATCAATGGCCGAGAGAGCCGGCGCGCATACGTACGTACACGGGGTCCAAACTGGAGAGCCGGCGCCGTGTCGCTCGCAGAGCACGGACCGCGAGCAGGACCGTGCGCGGCCATCGGCCAGCGCCGCGGGGGCCGTACTCCGCTGTCCACTTCGCGCGCGGTGGTGCCGGCCCGCGCGTGTGCGCACACGCGCGGACGGATGGGACGGAAAGAAGCGGAGGGCATGCACGGGGCCGGGGCCGCATGACCATGGCCGCGCTTTTCTTCCGAGCCTGAGGCCGAGCGCGCTCTGCATCATTGCGTCACGCGCGGCGCTCCTCCCTTTTACTCCTCTCCTCACCGGTCGTCACGTGTGGACGTGGACGCTGTCTGGCGCGCGGGGCCGGGGCCGGGGCCGGAGGGGAAGCCGATTCGCCCAGGGCGCGGCGTGGGCGGAGGAAACTGTCGGTGTGATCGAGGTGAGGTGTAAAGGGCCACGGGGCCTGTGCGTGGGCTGGCTGAGTCTCGGTCACGTGCGGGTAACCTTCCTTTTGGGCGAGGGGAACGTGGGAGATGATGGGGACGCTGTCCGTCAGCGGATTGTGCTCTGATTCGCGAAGCTACCCCTCAAAGATTGGAATGATTCTGCTGCACGTTGGCGAATGCCCCAAACAGAGCATGATCCCAAATTCTAAACCCAAAGAACGACAGATGTACGGTTACCCCGCTTGCATTTCCCTTTATGCTTCAAATTGAATGAACGAGTCGAACGGCGGAGACACTACGGTCTCCGACCCCCAATTTACCCTCTCTTTTTTTTTTGGAAATTTCACCGATAAGTATATCAACAACAGTGCAAATACCCTTAAAATTAATAAAATTATAAATACATTACTCTACCACCTAGCGATCACCGCGGATACTAGCACGAGACGAAATCATGTCACTGCCCTCACCACTCCATCGCCTCGACACACTAGGCCTGGCGGTTTGCATCGTGCTCAGAGGCCTAGAGGCCTTGCTCCAGTTGTGCCATGTTGTATGTCGTGGCGTCTCATCTCCTTTGTGCGCCGCCGTGTGCACATAGCAGGCGAGAACACGGCACAACACTTGCTCCTCGGGCTCGGGCTTTTCCTTCGCGTCGTTGTTGTCGGCGGCCTACATCACCTCCTTAGAGGAGGAGGGAAGCTCCAATGTGTGAGGTGGAGGTGGAGGTGTGCGACCCACCATGGCCTAGGAGCTCTTCGCTCCGCTCCGGACGCGCGAAACCGCATGAAGTACGCCCTCGAGCCGCGTCCAGGTTGCTCGCGTGTTGTCCACCGCATGATGGAGACAATATTTGTGCACGCGGTCGTCGGTATTAGAGAGATCAAGAGGGCGGGGGAGAATACTGAGAGGCCCTACGGCCTTGTTGAGCTTCGGACGAACCCCCTCGGTTGGCCGCGCTGCTGTTCAGTACTGGACACATTTTGTAGACCTGGTGGGCCTTAGCCGGATTTGGTGGCCGAAGGGAGGGAATAGAAGTGTAGGAGGAGGCGATGCGGCGGTGTGGGAATTGGCCCCGATTTGCCACACCACCCGGATATATAGTGGGCAGATGGGCCTATATCCGGGAACTCGATAATTGTAACAACCCAACATTAGAGCTTAGAAATAAGCTGAACACAGATGTGTGTATTGCATTCATGCATAGAAAATCTGAATAATTTTCGCGCTTTTAAATAAAAACTTGTCAAAGTGATTGAAGCTTCTCTTAACTTGATGGAATGGAAGAAGATCATCAAGTTGACTGTGATAAGTTTCAATATGACCTTTGCTAAAACCTTATTTTGGGTAAACATTATTTGATCTAAGGTAGATCAAATGTAATAAAATTAAACCCTAATACATTACTTAATGATTTATATTGGATCCTTAGGTGATCATATCATAGTATTCATTATAATCACTCATGAATACCAAATTATAAATATAATACAAATAATAAGAATATAACAACTATATCTTAATCTCATCTACTTATACCATGAGTATCATGGAAATACCTAACTTTAATTCTCTAGTGAGATTGAGTAGGAAAGAAACCAAAGTTAAGATCATTCACCATATATCTTTCTTTCCATATCAATCTTTATCATCTCTATTGAATCCTATCTTTATATTTGTTGTTCATCAATAATGAGTAATCAACTATTGGTTCACCAATTCTTACCCTATCAATTCTTGACCTATCAACTCTTGTCCTTATTATAGCATTCACTTAAGGCTTATAAAGAAAGAAGTAAGAAGAGGTAAATAGTGAAGCTAGTTTTAGATATCATCTTTAGGATGGGAGTGATTGAAGAAAACCAAATCAATATGGTAACAAAGAAGATTACAAGGATGAACCCTGAAGCAAGTTTCCAGGAGTAATCCTATTGGATCAAGTAGGTATAGTCAATGAATTATATCTCTTAATCCAATAGAGATACTAAGAAGATAATTTCAATACAACTGCAATGTAGTATTGATGAATCCTTGATTAGCCAACTGGAAACCTAAACCACAAAGGATTATAATGACCATGCCTTATTCACTAATATTGAATGCGTATACCATGTATAAGTGACATTGGTGGATAAAACATGATTGAACCATAATATTGATATATTATCCTAGATTAGTCATTACAAGTCACATTAATATAATGTGAGGTTGGAATGTTAGATATTGGAGTCAAGTAGAGACAAGATAGTATGATTAAAATGATGTTAGAGCAACAATGGATTAAAGAAGTAGTATTTTCCTCTTTGGGAATACTAAGCGCTTAAGGTGAAGTAGAATTTGATGTATACATCTATTGAAGTGATATTAGTGAAGGATGATTAAGGAAGAGTATGATTGGAGTTAGAAGTAACCACTTGTTAGATTGGGGATTATTAACAGCAGAGTAGTGGATATAACCAAGTATAGATATGAAAAGATTATGAAAAGCTTTAGTGTCAAGCTCATTGGATTTACAAATGAATTTAGAAGAATAAAAGGTGGATAAGAATATCCTATAAATCAAAGCTCATCATGTTAGTACATGATGATGGACATAGAGAAGTAATATATCTAGGAAAGGAATTCCTTAATCAGAAGTCCAGAATTATGAAGTAGGGAATATAGGAATCCTTGTTAAGCACTAAACCCTAAATCTAATATCCACTTTCTATGGTTGATCTATCATCTTGTTTCCACAATGCTTTATAGGAATAATTTCCTATATTAAAACACTTAAGCACATCTTTATCATTTATAATTATCATAACCATATGTGCTTAAGAGTTATCTTTACCAAATCCTTTTCACGAGACATCCCAGATAACATCATTCTGATCTCAAATCTAAAGATAATATATTTAGCCATTAATCTTTATTCACGTCAACAAAAGAAAAGAAGTATAGTAAGTATCTTAAACCCTAGGGTGAGTAATTACAATTCAGAACTCTAAACTTATTAATAAGTTTTCTCATCAACATCTCATAAATATTCTATCTATAATCATAAGACAAAGTCTTTAATTCATTTATCTAACCACTCATCCCATATGAGCATGGAATAAGTGGAGATCCAATATTATAAATCATCCTACCCTATACTATGTGATTTAATACATATAAATAAACCCTATGAATATTATTAAACGTTTTAAAACTTAATTACTCCAAATAAAAGTGAAAACAATGTTATAGAAAAGAATATATATAAAGGAAATAAAGAAAATATCACAATACATAATAAAAGTTCACAAATGGATTTTTAATAACTTTATTGTTGCTGCAAGTATTCAACAAATAAAATTCCAAAAAGAAAAGTTCAAACCAAATATAAAAATACAAACTTGAAAACAAAACAGAAAATGAAAAAGGAATAACACCAGGAAAAAACCGAGGAAACACCCAATCTGGCCCACGGCCCGTTTCCTCTTCTCTCTATTCGTCGGCCGCAAGTCACATCTACACTTTTCCGCTCACTCCACAGCAGCCCACGGAGGCCCAACAGCAGCCCGCTTACCCTTTCGATCTTTTTCCCTTTCTTCTTCCTCGTGACAGTGGGCATCGCCGGGGAAGCAGCTCGGTGGAGCTCCGGCGACCGCCCGATCGACCGCCTCCTTCCAGATTCGCGCCGCCACTGATCAAAGCCTATAAAAGCTTCAGCGCCCCGTCAAGAGCAACCATAGGCCCCAATTCCTCTTCTCCCTCTCAAAATTCCTCTCTGATCAAAACCCTAGCTTTGGGGGGCCACCGTTCGACGCCCCGCCGTGCTCCGTTGATCAAGCACACGGCTTCGCCGTGCTCCCCTGGGCCTCCTTGATAAAGGAAGTGAAGTAGGACGCTTCGAGTCGACGCGGCGACCTCGTCATCCCGAAGTCCGGCCACTACTTTCTCCCTCGAATCCGGCATCTCCCGTGCTCGCCTCGCCTCGGCACCACCACCGTCATGCTCCTGGTGAGCCATCGGTGCTCAAGCACCTTTCTGCTTTCTTTCTCTCACTCTAAATCTTTCTCCCCACGAGAGCCCGACGCCTCCGCTCGCCGTTGTTGCACCGCCGTCACCGGTAGCTATTTCAGGGCGGCGCTGCCACTATAATGCACCCCGTGACGCCCTCTTTCCGTTAAGCCCAAGCACAACCCCGCGCACACACCCGATTCATGAATCCGACGTTGATCAGAGGATGATCTTGGAATGATGTCAGCGTGACATCACGCTGATGTCATATTCCTATTTTTATTTTATTATTTTAGAAATTGTGATAAGATTTCTGTAATAAATAAAAACCAAAAGAAAGACATGGCAAAGGCCCCACCAGTCAGTGATTGGGGGTAAGAGAGACTCCGGTGATAAAAACCCTTCATTGCATGCTCACATCAGCATTACCTAATAAACACATTTAGTTATTTAAATAAAGAAAATTCATAAAATGATTCAATCTTATAAAATCAATAACTTTTGTTTTATAAATCAGAAAAATACATATAATATATGAAAATGTTGAGAAAAATAAAATCTACAACTTAAAACTATTATCAAATATTATTATGATGATTATTTAAATAAATATTATTAAATAAAAGTTTTATAAGTAATAAAACTTTGATAATTAATATTTTAATAATGGTAAATGTTAAAAATATAAATAAAATACTAAAAATCTTAGAAAAATAAGAATTAGAGTTTAAAACTATAATCATGCATTATTATTCCTCTTAATTAAATATTTATTATTTATTAAGTATTTATGAAGTAATAAACCTTATTAAAATCATATCTTATTATTTATAAATCACAAAAATAAATGTAATATACCAAAATGATCACAAAAATAATAAATACATGTTAAAAATGTGATATTCCCCTTTTGAGTTAAACAAAAATTAAACAACTTCAATAACTTAAATATAAACTTATTTCCTTAATTAATAATTCACATTAGCGTAAATAAAAAATTGCTAATAGTTCTAAACATTAGCTAATCAAATCTAATAAATAGTATTAGCCTTAGATACTAATTTTATGAAGTCAAAATGGTTTAACACGTTTTAAATACAATTTTATTAAATTATCTCTCAACCATTTATGTAGTTTATTTTCTAAAAATATCTTTACCAAGTATAAAATATTCTATAAAAAATTAGGATTAAATAAAACCCCTTAATTTACTTCAACCACAAGTTTGTAAACAAATTAAAACAATTTAGTGAGTCCATGAATAGTTAAGTGATGTTACTTCCTTAATTATAAATCATAACCACACCTTTATAAAAAGATAAACGATTCTATTTCATTATAATATTAGGAAACCACTACTCAAATAGAAGTAATGCCATTATTAAGTAACTCTAAGGAAACCATATAAAGTAAACAAGATACAAGTATCATAAGTAATACACCCTAAGTCTATCTACATTCTTGAAGTTACTTATAGTTACCAAGCTTTATGTATAATGCTAAAGACTTTATTATATGCTTCATAGTTAACTTTGGTCTGTTATAATTAATTTATAAAGCATCTTAATACCAAACCAACCCAGTTAAAAACCAAGATAGATAAGTTTCAAATACTACTAATTTCATTATTCCAGTAAAGGCAATTCTTTCTGACTTAAAGACTATAACTAGAAAGAACACCTCATAAGGTTAACTTAAAAGCTTAAATGCTTCTGCTTAGTTGAGTAAGATTTTCTTCAAAAGTTATTCATTTTGCCACTTCAATCAACATATGACAATTAATAGTAAACACTTGACTTTATACTTTACTTGTATAATAAGATTGTTAATACTTAAATTCTTTATAAGTGACATTACTTGTGAAGTAAAACTTGAAGATAAACAATTAAGATGTAAGAAACCTTATGTAGCATTCCATATGTGTGTATTTTAATGTTGTATAAATACATGTTTTCCACACACTCACAAGCCTTAATAAGAAGCACATGTATGAAACTTAATCCAAAAGGGCAACAAATTCCAAAGAAACCATTTCCAGTATCCAAACCCTAGAACAACGTTATTCTCGGGATTCGCGTTTATCAACTTGCATTACATTACTTATGCATAAAAGCATCTTGCTTCTTTAAACATTAGTCCTTACCGGACCAATGATGCTGATTTCAGATGTTGGATCTTTTATATTATCTCGAAGACCGTGAGTGCATAATCTTGCAATCACAAAAGGCAAGTTCACACTTGCTCATGTCCTTTGATTATTTTCTGTAAAGTATTTTACAAATTCAGTGTTGTCATTACCTGCATTTGAAAATGGTCAGAAAACACTATTTTTATAATAATGTGAATATAGGTTATTTACCATGAGGTAATAACCTACTATAAGAGTTCCGGTGGTAAAGGAACATATTATCTAGGACTTAACAACCAATGTCGCCAGTGATTCTTGCGCCGTATATTACGCGTTGACCATGAGATTTGGAATGGGACGGAGAATTCAGCTGTATCTTTTCTCTCTCGTATGGAGCTGGCTGTGCGTGTATGTTGGAATTATGCCCTAGAGGCAATAATAAAGATGTTATTATTATAATTCTTGTTCATGATAATGTTTATATTCCATGCTAGAATTGTATTAAGCGGAAACTTTAATACTTGTGTGGTTTGTGAACAACACCGTGTCCCTAGTACGCCTCTAAGGACTAGCTCATTGATTAATGATGGTTATGTAGGGTTTCGTAGCATGGAAAACAAAAAATTTCTACCGCATACAAACAAACAAGCCAAGATCTATCTACTAGATTGTAGCAACGAGTCGATGGAATAACTCACCCTCGAAGATTCCAAAGTGTTTAACGAGAGCAGATTCTCGTGGGTGATGTAGTCGTACTCTTCCCGATCTCAAGATCGCGTAGACGATCCTTCCGGCGCTGCGTTCCGGCAGCGCTCCCGTAGTCGGTCACACGTTCGGTACTCGACGAAGACCTTCCTCTCCCTTGTTCCAGCAGGCAGCGGAGGTTGTAGCACTCTCCTCGTGATTCCGGCAGCACAACGGCGTGGTACCGGAAGTAGAGGGGAGATCCCGTAGGGCTTTGCCTTAAGCCGGAGCGAGTATGGTGGAGTATGAGAGAGCTCCTCAGCGATCTAGGTTTTAGATACACCAAGGAGGAGGTGCTAGAGCCGGCGGCTAGGGTTCCGGGACACCCAAGTCGGCGGCTAGGGCAAAACCCTAGGGGGGCGGCGGCGGCTATGGTGGGCTGCAGCTTCTAGGGTTTGAGGTGAGGGACTTGTGTGTTCTAGGAGGGAGCCCTGCCCCTCCTTATATAGGTGGAGGGGCCGGCGGCCAAGGGGAGGGAGTGGAGTCCCTCCCCAACTCGGCTTGGGTGGTGCGCCGGCTTGGGGAGGAGGGACTCCCTCCCCAACTCGGTTTCACCTTCCTCCTCTTTTCCTCTTTCCAAATTTAGCCGTTTGACTTTTCAATTTAGCTATTTGACTTTTCAAACTAGGATTTGAATTAATCCTTTATTTGGAACAGCGATGACACTTAGTACATGATGCAATCATTCCAACTTGCAATGACACATTCATGTACCCCTTCCCCTCCGGAGTGCCGGACATTCCGGAACCTTCTAGAACATTCCCGATGAAAACACCGGAATCATTCCCGAACTCTGAAACGGGACTTTCCTTATATGAATCTTATTCTCCGGACCATTCCGGATCTCCTTGTGATATCCCGGATCCCATCTGGGACTCCGAACAACATTCGGTCTCTTTCTCATCATACCATAACTACTCAAACAACGTCGAATCCTTAAGTGTGTCTCCCTACGGTTCGTGAATTATGCGGACATGATCGAGACACTTCTCCGAACAATAACCAATAGAGGAATCTGGAAATTCATATGGCTCCCACATATTTCTACGATTACATTGCGATCGAATGAACCACTTACATACGATACCAATTTCCCTTTGTCTCGCGATAGTTTACTTATCCGAGGTTATGATCGTCGGTATCTCTACATACCTAGTTCAACCCCGTTACCGATAAGTACTCTTTTCTCGTTCCCGTGATATGTGATACCTTGTGAGCCAGTCACATGCTTGCAAGCTAATTGGATGACATTTCACCGAGAGGGCCCAGAGTATATCTATCTGTCATATGGATGGACAAATTCCACTCTTGATCCATGTGTCTCAACCAATACTTTCCGAACACTCAATGCCACCTTTATAGCCACCCAGTTACGGTGTGGTGTTTGATGTCATCAAAGCATCCATCCGGTAAAGGTGATATGCATGATCTCATGGTCGAAGGAATTAGGTTACTATGTATCAGAAAGCATATAGCAATTGAACTATTGAAATGACTTGATCTTTATGCTACGCTTATCTATAGGAGTATGTCCATCATATCATTCTCCTAACGATATGATCCTGTTGTTGATAACATCTCAATGTTCATGATAGGGAAACCACAATCATTTATCAACCAACAAGCTAGTGATGTATAGAGGCTATACTAGGGACTTCAAATTAAGTTTACAAATCACACAAGTATCAATGTTTCCTTGTTAATACTATTATACCATGAATGTAAACATTTATCATAAACACAAAGATATAATAATAACCACATTTATTATTGCCTCTAGGGCATATCTCCAACAGTCTCCCACTTGCACTAGAGTCATCTAATCTAGATTATATGGTAATATACCGAACACCCATGGAAGTTTGGTGTTGGTCATGTTTTGCCCTCGGGAGAGGTTTAGTCAACGGATCCGCCACATTCAGATCTGTGTGTACTTTGCAAATCTTTATATCCCCATCTTGGATATGTTCTCGAATAGCGTGAAAACGTAGCTTGATGTGCTTCAGCTTCTTGTGTGACCTTGGTTCTTGCGCATTGGCTATGGCGCCCATGTTATCACAGTAGATAGACATTGGGTCCAGCGCACTAGGAACCACACCCAGCTCTGTAATGAACTCTTTCATCCATATCGCTTCTTGTGAAGCCTCCGAAGCAGCCATGTATTCCGATTCAGTTGAAGATCTCGCCACAACGCTTTGCTTTGCACTCCTCCAGCTAACTGCTGCACCATTCAAAATAAATACGTATCCAGATTGTGATTTAGAATCATCCGGATCGGTGTTCCAACTAGCATCGGTGTAACCATTAACAACGAGCTGTTCATCACCTCCATAAGAAAGAACCATATCCTTAGTTCTTCTCAAGTACTTAAGGATGTTTTTGACCGCTGTCCAATGACCCACTCCTGGATCACTTTGATATCTGCTAGTGAAACTAACAACATATGCAATGTCGGGTCTAGTACATAGCATGGCATACATTAGAGATCCTATGGCTGAGGCATAGGGAGTCTTACTCATCCTTTCTCTATCTTCCGCCGATGTCGGACTTTGAGTTTTACTCAAGGTCGTATTGGGCAACATGGGCAAGAACCCTTTCTTGCTATCTTCCATTCCAAACTTCTTTAGAACTTTGTCCAAATATGTACTCTGTGACAATGATATTTGGCGTTTCGATCTATCTCTATAAATCTTTATGCCTAATATGTAAGCTGCTTCGCCACGATCCTTCATTGAAAAACTATTATTCAAATATTCCTTGACACTATTAAGAAGGTCTACATCATTCCCAATCACCAATATGTCATCCACATATAGTATTAAGAATGCTACAAAGCTCCCACTCACTTTCTTGTAAATACAAGCTTCTCCATAAGTTTGTATAAAACCAAAACTTTTGATCACCTTATCAAAACGTTGGTTCCAAATTCGGGATGCTTGCTTCAATCCATAGATGGACCGTTGAAGTTTGCATACCTTGTTAGCATATTTAGGATCGACAAAACCTTTGGGTTGCATCATATACAACTCTTCATCAATGTCTCCATTGAGGAATGCTGTTTTGACATCCATCTGCCATATCTCATAATCGTAATATGCAGCGATTGCTAACATAATCCTCACAGACTTTAGCTTCGCTACCGGTGAGAAAGTCTCATCGTAGTTAACTCCTTGAATTTGTCGAAACCCTTTTGCGACAAGTCGAGCTTTATAGACAGTAACATTACCATCAGCATCTGTTTTCTTCTTGAAGATCCATTTGTTCTCGACAGCCTTCCGGCCATCCGGTAAGTCCACCAAAGTCCATACTTGGTTTTCGTACATGGATCCAATCTCGGATTTCATGGCTTCTTGCCATTAATTGGAATCTGGGCTCATCATCGCTTCCTCATATGTCTCAGGGTCATCGGTGTTGTCCACCAACATGACACTCATAACGGGATCATACCAATCTGGAGTGGTACGAGTTCTCGTTGACCTCCGAGGCTCTGTAGCAACTTCAACCGAAGTTTCATGATCATCATCATTAGCTTCCTCTCATATTGGTGCAGGTACCACAGGAACTTCTTCCGGTGCTGCGCTACTCGCAATTTCGAGAGAAGGTTCGACAACCTCGTCGAGTTCTACTTTCCTTCCAGTCACTTCTTTCGAGAGAAATTCCTTCTCTAGAAAGGATCCATTCTTGGCAACGAAGACTTTGCCTTCGGATCTGTGATAGAAGGTATACCCAATAGTTTCCTTCGGGTATCCTATGAAGACGCATTTTTCCGCTTTGGGTTCAAGCTTGTCCGGCTGTAACTTCTTTACATAGGCTTCGCATCCCCAAACTTTAAGGAACGACAATCTAGGTTTCTTCCCAAACCATAATTCATACGGTGTTGTTTCAACGGATTTAGATGGTGCCCTATTTAAAGTGAATGCGGCTGTTTCTAATGCATAACCCCAAAATGATAGCGGTAAATCTGTAAGTGACATCATAGAACGAACCATATCTAAGAGAGTTCGATTACGACGTTCGGACACACCATTACGCTGTGGTGTTCCCGGCGGTGTCAACTGCGAAAGTATTCCGCATTTCTTCAAATGCTCGCCAAACTCGTAACTTAGATATTTACCTCCACGATCAGAACGTAGAAATTTAATCTTCTTGTTACGTTGATTCTCTACCTCACTTTGAAATTCCTTAAACTTCTCGAAAGTTTCGGACTTATGTTTCATGAAATAGATATACCCATATCTACTCAAGTCATCCGTGAAGGTAAGAACATAATGATAACCACCGCGCGATGCTACACTCATTGGACCACACACATCGGTATGTATGATTTCTAATAAGTCCGTAGCTCGCTCCATCATACCAGAAAATGGAGTCTTAGTCATTTTACCCATCAGACATGCTTCGCATCTATCAAGTGATTCAAAATCAAGTGATTCAAGAAGTCCATCGGAATTGAGTTTCTTCATACGTTTCACTCCAATGTGACCAAGACGACAGTGCCACATATAGGTCGAGTTATCGCTCGATTTCAAACGTTTAGCCTCAATGTTATTAATATGTGTATTTCCACATCGAGATTCAATAAGAATAGACCATCTATCAAAGGTGCATGTGCATAAAACATATTACTCATATAAATCGAACAACCATTATTCTCGGACTTAAACAAGTAACCGTCTCGCAATAAACAAGATCCCGATATAATGTTCATGCTCAACGCAGGCACCAAATAACAATTATTTAAGTATAAAACTAATCCCGATGGTAGATGAAGGGGTAGCGTGCCGACCGCGATCACATCAACCTTTGATCTGTTTCCCACGCGCATCGTCACCTCGTTCTTCGCTAGCTTCCGTTTATTCTGCAGCACCTGTTTCGAGTTACAAATATGAGCAACCGAACCAGTATCAAATACCCAGGAACTCTTACGAGTACTAGTGAGATACACATCAATAACATGTATATCAGATATACCTTTCTTCTTGATGTTGCCGTTCTTCAAATCCGCCAAGTACTTTGGGCAATTCCGCTTCCAGTGACCTTCTCCCTTGCAGTAAAAGCACTCAGTATCAATCTTAGGTCCAGCCTTGGTCTTCTTCGTCGGCGTGGTAACTTTCTTACCACCCTTCTTGAAGTGTCCCTTCTGCTTAGACTTGCCTTTCTTGAATTTGGTGGTCTTATTGACCAACAACACTTGGTGCTCTTTCTTGATCTCCACTTCTGCAGATTTTAACATAGCAAACAGTTCTGGCAACTGCTTGTTCATGTTCTGCATGTTGTAGTTCATCACAAAGTTCTTGTAACTTGGTGGTAGTGATTGGAGGACACGGTAAATCCCCAAAGCATTAGGAATCACTATACCCAAGCTTTGAAGTTTGTTTGCGTGCCCAGACATCTCAAGCACATGCTCACTGACGGAGCTGCCCTCTTCCATCTTGCAGTTAAAGAACTTTTCAGAAGCCTCATAGCTTTCAATTGCCGCATGAGTCTCAAAGATCAATTTGAGATCCTCGACAATATCATATGGGTCTGAATTCTCAAACCTTTTCTGAAGCTCCGATTCTAAACCATACAAGATAGCACACTGAACTATGGAGTACTGATTCTTCCGAGCGAGGTAAACATTCTTTACTTCATCGGTAGCATCAGCTGCAGGTGGGTCACCCAGCGGTGCATCCAGCACATAGGTCAAATTACCAGCTGTGAGGACAATCCTCAAATTGCGGAACCAATCCGCGAAGTTGCTTCCATTGTTTTTCAACTTTTCTTTCTCTAGGAACGCATTAAAATTGATGGTAGGGGCTGCCATTAATCTACAACATATTTGCAATAGTTTAGACTAAGTTTATGACAAATTGAGTTCAAATTAATAATAAAATTAATCTAGGTGAACTCCCACTCAAAAAAATATCCCTCACATTGTTTTAGTGATCACACGAACCAAATCCACCACATCAACACCGATCATCACGAGAGTTGATATAGTTTCAATGGCGAACAATCGACATGTTCATCATATCTACTATAAGATTCATGCTTTACCTTTCGGTGATCCATGTTCCGAGACCATGTCTGTACATGCTAGGCTCGTCAAGATCAAACCTTAGTTTCCGCATGAGCAAATCTGGCTTGCTCATGTTGTATACACTTGCAGAATCTAACACACCCGATCATCACGTGGTGCTTCGAAACAACAAGCTTTAGCAACGGTGCTAACTAAGGGTGAACACTTTATGACTTGAAATTCATGTGCATGAGGGATCATATTATAATGCTACCATCGTCTACTAAGCAATACAAGATGCAAAAAAAGGATTAACATCACATGCAATTCATAATATGTGATATGATATGGCCTTTCTTCTTTGTGCTTCCGATCTCCATCTTCTAGCACGAACATGATCTCCATCATCACCGGCATTGCATCAAGGTCAATGACGCTTCTCCATGGTTGTCGTCCACCGGCTTCAACTATTACAACTACTTTGAATAGACACGCGGGTCTTAACATAAATTAAAGACAACCATATGGCTCCTGCCGGTTGCCAACTTACAATAAGGAACATTGCATACATCAAATATAATCACAATCATGGCCATATCACATCACAGCACACCCCTGCAAAACAAAGTTAGACACCTCTACTTCCTTTGCATGTTTTACGTGGTTTGGGGCTTTCAATAAGTGTCGTTCTAACTTACGAACATGAACCACAACATTGATACTAGTATTGTTAATCACCCGTTGTAAATTGGATCTTAACTATGCTAGGAGAAACAGGCACCCGCAAAGCCACTTATGCAATACAAGTTGCATGTCAAGCGTGGAGCAAGTCTCATGAACGATGTCATGTAAGGTTAGCCCGGGCCGCTTCATCCCAACATACCGCAAGATGCAAAGTACACAAGAAGCAATCGACAATAAAAACATCAACGCCCACAATGACCATTGTGTTCTACTCGTGCAACAGATCTACATATAGACACGGCTCTGATACCACTGTAGGGTTTCGTAGCATGGAAAACAAAAAATTTCTACCGCATACAAACAAACAAGCCAAGATCTATCTACTAGATTGTAGCAACGAGTCGATGGAATAACTCACCATCGAAGATTCCAAAGTGTTTAACGAGAGCAGATTCTCGTGGGTGATGTTGTCGTACTCTTCCCGATCTCAAGATCGCGTAGACGATCCTTCCGGCGCTGCGTTCCTGCAGCGCTCCCGCAGTCGGTCACACGTTCGGTACTCGACGAAGACCTTCCTCTCCCTTGTTCCAGTAGGCAGCGGAGGTTGTAGCACTCTCCTCGTGATTCCGGCAGCACAACGGCGTGGTACCGGAGGTAGAGGGGAGATCCCGCAGGGCTTCGCCTTAAGCCGGAGCGAGTATGGTGGAGTATGAGAGAGCTCCTCGGCGATCTAGGTTTTAGATACACCAAGGAGGAGGTGCTAGAGTCGGCGGCTAGGGTTCCAGGACACCCAAGTCGGTGGCTAGGGCAAAACCCTAGGGGGGCGGCGGCTATGGTGGGCTGCAGCTTCTAGGGTTTGAGGTGAGGGACTTGTGTGTTCTAGGAGGGAGCCCTGCCCCTCCTTATATAGGTGGAGGGGCCGGCGGCCAAGGGGAGGGAGTGGAGTCCCTCCCCAACTCGGCTTGGGTGGTGCGCTGGCTTGGGGAGGAGGGACTCCCTCCCCAACTCGGTTTCACCTTCCTCCTCTTTTCCTCTTTCCAAATTTAGCCGTTTGACTTTTCAATTTAGCTATTTGACTTTTCAAACTAGGATTTGAATTAATCCTTTATTTGGAACAGCGATGACACTTAGTACATGATGCAATCATTCCAACTTGCAATGACACATTCATGTACCCCTTCCCCTCCGAAGTGCCGGACATTCCGGAACCTTCTAGAACATTCCCGATGAAAACACCGTAATCATTCCCGAACTCCGAAACGGGACTTTCCTTATATGAATCTTATTCTCCGGACCATTCCGGATCTCCTCGTGATATCCCGGATCCCATCCGGAACTCCGAACAACATTCGGTCTCTTTCTCATCATACCATAACTACTCAAACAACGTCGAATCCTTAAGTGTGTCTCCCTACGGTTCGTGAATTATGCGGACATGATCGAGACACTTCTCCGAACAATAACCAATAGAGGAATCTGGAAATTCATATGGCTCCCACATATTTCTATGATTACATTGCAATCGAATGAACCACTTACATACGATACCAATTTCCCTTTGTCTCATGATAGTTTACTTATCCGAGGTTATGATCGTCGGTATCTCTGCATACCTAGTTCAACCCCGTTACCGATAAGTACTCTTTTCTCGTTCCCGTGATATGTGATCCCTTGTGAGCCAGTCACATGCTTGCAAGCTAATTGGATGACATTTCACCGAGAGGGCCCAGAGTATATCTATCCGTCATATGGATGGACAAATTCCACTCTTGATCCATGTGTCTCAACCAATACTTTCCGAACACTCAATGCCACCTTTATAGCCACCCAGTTACGGTGTGGTGTTTGATGTCATCAAAGCATCCATCCGGTAAAGGTGATATGCATGATCTCATGGTCGAAGGAATTAGGTTACTATGTATCAGAAAGCATATAGCAATTGAACTATTGAAATGACTTGATCTTTATGCTACGCTTATCTATAGGAGTATGTCCATCATATCATTCTCCTAACGATATGATCCTGTTGTTGATAACATCTCAATGTTCATGATAGGGAAACCACAATCATTTATCAACCAACAAGCTAGTGATGTATAGAGGCTATACTAGGGACTTCAAATTAAGTTTACAAATCACACAAGTATCAATGTTTCCTTGTTAATACTATTATAGCATGAATGTAATCATTTATCATAAACACAAAGATATAATAATAACCACATTTATTATTGCCTCTAGGGCATATCTCCAACAGTTAAGGTTTCCTAACCATGGACATGAGTTGTCAATTAATAATGAGATCATATCATTGGGAGAATGATATGATGGACAGACCCAAACTAAGCGAAGCAATTAGATCGTGTCATCGTGTTCGTCTTTGCGAAGCTTTTCTTATGTCAAATATTGTATTCCTTAGACCATGAGATAATACAACTCCCTGGTATCGGAAGAAAGCTTTGAGGTCATCAAACGTCATCCTATGAGAGGGTGATCATAAAGGTGTCTCTCAGGTGATCGGAAAATACCTGTTGGGTTGTATGTATCGAGATGGGATTTGTCCCTCCCAAGTCGGAGAGATATACTTCGGGCCCAGTCGGTAATCGATATCAACACCGCTTGCAAGCACGTGGTTAAGGAGTTAATCGCAAAGTGATATCGGATTACGGAACGAGTAAAGTACTTGCTGTGAACGAGATTGAACTAGGTATGACGGTTCCGACGATCAAATCTCGGGCAAGTAAAAATATCGCGAGACGAAGGGAATATATATATGGGATTGATTGAATCCTGGCATCGTGGTTCATCCGATATGGTCATCGATGAATGTGTGGGAGTCAATATGGGTTTCCAGACCCCGCTGTTGATTATTGATAGAAGATGATGTCTGCATATTCTCGAACCCGCAGGGTCACACACTTAACGTGTCTCGACGCTAGGATAGATTGGATAATTGGTTTATGAGTTTTTGTTCGGAGTCTCGTATGGGATCCAGGACATCACGAGAGGTTCCGGAATGGTCCGGAGAATAAGATTCATATAAGGCAATGCAGTTTTTGGAGTTCGGAATTGTTCCGGGTTAATCGGTATTGTACCTGAAGCTTCTAGAACCTTCCGGAAGGGGACCAACGTGGCCCCACCTTCCGGGAGGGGGCATGGGCCTATGAGGGAGTGCCCTGGCCGCATTGGGCCAGGGGCACAAGGCGCCATAGGGCCTAGCCGGCCAAGGGGGTTTTAAACTCGAGATAGACCTTCTAGAAGGGGGGGTTTCCTTGCCCCCCACTCCTTCTCCTTGGGGCCGCCGGTTTGGGCTTGGGGGAGGGGCTAGGGCTGCGCCCACCCCTCTATATAAAGAGGGGTGGGGGCGCACCAACCCCACACACCTTCCCCTCCAAACCCTAGCCGCCTTGCTAGCTTTCCTCTCTCCCTCCCGACTGTTTGTAGGCGAAGCCCTGCAGCAGAAATTCTCCACCATATACACCACGTCGTCGTGTTGTAGATCCAATCCGTCTCTCCACCATACTTGCTGGTCCAAGGAAGGAGGAGACGCCGAGGTGCTGCACGTGTGCATCTCACGGAGGCACCGCCACTTGTGGTGCTAGATCGGATCGGATCGCGAGGAGGAGAAGCGAGTACGACTACATCACCCACGTTCCGACGAACGTTCCGCTGTGCGAATCTTCAAGGGTATGAAGATCTAATCCAATCTCTCTCGTTGTTTGCATCTCCTAGATTAGATCTTGGCTTTCCCTCTGTTCGCATCCGTAGAAAATTTTGATTTACTATGCCGCGAAACCCTTAAGTGGTATCAGAGCTAGATCTATGCGTAGATGTGTTTCACGAGTAGAACGCAACATGGTTGTTGCGGGCGTTGATGTTTTCTGTTGCAAGCCTCCTGTTTGTGTTCTTCTTATGACGCGGGATAGTGAGATTGAAGCGGTCTAGGCCAACCTTACGCGACGTCGTTCGCGAGACCGGCTCCGCACTTGACGTGTGGCTTGTTCCACACATGCGGCTGGTGGATGTCAGTTTCTCTCACTATAGTTGTCATGGGATTAACACCGGAGTTTGGCAACCATAATATCACCGTTGTGGCTTTCCGTAGGTAAGAATCGTTCTTAGCATCTACTCCCATAAGCCACGTAAAACATGCAACAACAAAGTAGAGGCGTCTAACTTGTTTTTGCAGGGAGTGTTTTCTGTGATATGGTATGGCCCAAGATGTGATGTGTATATTGTATGCGATGATCATGTTTTGTAATGTTTCACGACTTGCATGTCCATGAGTACACAACCGGCAGGAGCCATATGGTTGTCTTTATAATTGTGTATGACCTGCGAGTCAACTTCTTATACGCCATGTAATAGCTTTACTTTATCGCTAAGTAGTTAGCAATAGTTGTAGTTGCTATTCGTGGTGGAGGCAATCATGGTGGAGTGATGGAGATCATGCCGGAACGCACAAGATGGAGATCATTGCGCGAAGATTGGCTATACCATGTCACATAAAGTTATATGCATGTGATGTTTATCATTTTATGTATCTTACTATGCTTAGATCGCGACGGTAGCATTATAAGATGATTCCTCACTTAAAGATCAAGATAAAAACTGTGTTCTCCCCAAGTATGCACCGTTGCGAAAGTTCGTCGTGTCCAAGCATCACGTGATGATCGGGTGCTATAGACTCTACGCTCACATACAACGGGTGCAAGCCAGTTTTGCACACGCGGAAATACTTGGGTCTAACTTGACGAGCCTAGCATGTACAGACATGGCCTCGGAACACATGAACCGAAAGGTTAAGCATGAGTCATATGAATGATATGATCGACACTTCGTTGTCCACCATTGAAACCACATCTCTTCTCGTGAAGATCGGATTAGGTGTGGTGAATTTGGATCGTGTTCACTAAACAACTTGAGGGATGTTGAATTTAGTGGGAGTTCATCTAGTAATTTGATTAAAAGTTGAACTAGTTATCATGAACATAGTCTAATTTGTACTTGCAATACTGTAGATCAAATGGCTAAGTCCAACTTCAACTTCAACGTTTTCGCTGAGAAGGAAAAGCTTAGAAACAATGGGTCTAACTTCACCAATTGGTTCCGCAATCTAAGAATCATTCTCTCTGGCGGTCAAAAGGACTATGTCCTTGGGAAAGCGTTAGGTGACCCCCTGCTGCAACTGTGCCGGCTGATGAGAAATCTGTCTATCAGTCGCGCAAAGATGATTATGGTGTGATTAAGAGCACCATGTTGTTTGCTATGGAACCGGAACTTCAAAATCGTTTTGAAGACTATCCCGGGCCCTTTGAGATTCTCGAAGAGCTGAAAACCATGTTTCAGACTCAGGCCCGTTCTGAGAGATATGAGATCTCTGAGAAGTTCTTTAACTGCAAGATGGAGGAAGGGAGTTCCGTTAGTGAGCACGCCATTAAGATGACGGGCTACACTCAACGCCTTGAGCAACTGGAATGCACGATTCCAGAGGAGCTCAAGATTGACAGGGTTCTGCAATCACTCCCTCCCAGCTACAAAAGTTTTGTAGTTGATCACAATCAGATTGGTTCCACTGATACGATCACTGAGCTCTTTGCTAAGATGAAAGTAGCGGAGGTGAACATCAAAAAGAATAATCATGTGTTGATGGTCAATAAGCCCCCCACCTTCAAGAAAGGTAAGGGTGCAAGGAAGCCCTTCAAGAAAGGCGGCGGCAAGCGCGTTGCCCCTGCTGAGAAGAAGCTCAGGTCTGGTCCTAAGCCGGACACTGAGTGCTTCTATTGCAAGGACAAGGGTCACTGGAAGCGCAACTGTCCGAAGTACTTAGCGGACAAGAAGGCTGGCACCATCAAAGGTATATTTGATATACATGTTATTGATGTTTTCCTTACTAGCCCTCGTTGTAGTGCCTGGGTATTTGATACCGGTTCAGTTGCTAATATTTGTAACTCGAAACAGGAGCTACGGAATAGACGGCGGCTTGCGAGGGATGAGGTGACGATGCACGTTGGCAACGGATCAAGAGTTGATGTGATGGCCGTCGGCACGCTCTCCTTAGTTTTACCTTCGGGATTAGTTTTAAACCTTAATAAATGTTATTATGTGCCTGCGTTGAGCATGAACATTATTTCTGGATCGTGTTTATTGCAAGACGGTTATTCATTTAAATCGGAGAATAATGGTTGTTCTATTTATATGAGTAACATATTTTATGGTCATGCACCTATTGTGAATGGTTTATTTCTTCTAAATCTCGAAAGGGATGAAACACACATCCATAACATTGAGGCTAAGAGATGCAAAGTAGATAGTGATAATACTACTTATTTGTGGCACTGTCGTCTAGGTCATATTGGTGTAAAGCGCATGAAGAAATTCCATTCTGATGGACTTTTGGAGTCTCTTGATTTTGAATCATTTGACACATGCGAACCATGCCTCATGGTCAAGATGATCAAAACCCCGTTCTCCGGTATGATGGAGCGAGCAACGGACTTGTTGGAAATCATACATACCGATGTATGCAGACCGATGAGTGTTTCGACGCGCGGTGGATATCGCTATTTTCTCACTTTTACCGATGACTGAAGTAGATTTGGGTATATCTATTTAATGAAACATAAATCTGAAACGTTTGAAAAGTTCAAAGAATTTCAGAGTGAAGTGGAGAACCATCGTAACAGAAAGATTAAGTTTCTACGATCCGATCGTGGAGGTGAATATTTGAGTTATGATTTTCTCACGCATCTTAAAGCAAGCGGAATCGTTTCGCAACTCACGCCACCCGGAACACCACAGCGCAATGGTGTGTCTGAACGCCGGAATCGAACCTTATTAGATATGGTCCGATCAATGATGTCTCTTACTGATTTGCCGTTATCATTTTGGGGTTATGCATTAGAAACCGCTGCATTCACTTTAAATAGGGCACCATCTAAATCCGTTGAGACGACACCGTATGAACTGTGGTTTGGTGCTAAACCTAAGTTGTCGTTTCTTAAAGTTTGGGGATGCGAAGCTTACGTCAAGAAGTTGATGCCGGACAAGCTCGAACCCAAAGCGGAGAAATGCGTCTTCATAGGATACCCTAAGGAAACTATTGGGTATACCTTCTATCACAGAACCGAAGGCAAAGTATTTGTCACAAAGAACGGTTCCTTTCTTGAGAAAGAGTTTCTCTCGAAAGAAGTGAGTGGGAGGAAAGTAGAGCTAGACGAGGTTATTGAACCTTCTCTTGAGTTGGAGAGTAGCGCAGCACCTGAAATTGTTCTAGTGCCGCCTGCACCAACGATAGAGGAAGCTAATGACAAGGATCATGAAGCTTCGGACGATGCTGCTACTGAACGTCGCAGGTCGGCAAGGTCACGTGCCCCTCCTGAGTGGTACGGCAACCCTGTCTTGACTGTCTTGTTGGTAGAAGACAGTGAACCTACGAACTATGAGGAAGCGATGATGAGCCCAGACTCTAAGAAATGGCTAGAAGCCATGAAATCCGAATTGGGATCCATGAGCGAAAACCAGGTATGGACTTTGGTGGACCCTCCTAGCGACCGAAAGTCCGTTGAGTGCAAATGGATCTTCAATATGAAAATGGACGCGGATGGTAATGTTACCGTCTATAAAGCACGGCTTGTCGCGAAAGGTTTTCGACAAGTTCAAGGTGTTGACTACGATGAGACTTTCTCTCCCGTAGCGATGTTTAAGTCCATTCGGATTTTATTAGCAATTGCTGCGTTTCATGATTATGAAATATGGCAGATGGATGTCAAGATTGCTTTCCTCAATGGCAACATTGATGAAGAGTTGTATATGATGCAACCCGAAGGTTTTGTTGATCCTAAGGATGCTGATAAAGTATGCAAACTTCAGCGTTCCATTTATGGACTGAAGCAAGCATCTCGGAGTTGGAACCTTCGTTTTGATCAAGTGATCAAGAGCTTTGGATTTGTTCCAAATTGCTATGAAGCTTGCATCTACAAGAAAGTGAGTGGGAGCTCGGTGACGTTTCTGGTACTATATGTGGATGCCATATTGATTATTGGAAATGACATCAACATGCTTAACGATGTGAAGAGTTATTTGAACAAGTGTTTTTCAATGAAAGACCTAGGTGAAGCTGCTTATATATTGGGCATCAAAATCTATAGAGATAGACAAAGACGCCTGATAGCTTTAAGCCAGAGTACATACCTAGACAAAGTTCTGAAAAGGTTCAGAATGGATAAGGCAAAGAAAGGTTCAGTGCCTATGTTGTCAGGTAAGATATTGAGCAAGGCTCAGTGTCCAGCTACGGTAAATGATAGGGAAGCTATGAGCAAAGTGCCTTATGCCTCGGCCATAGGTTCGATCATGTATGCCATGCTGTGTACTAGACCGGATGTGTCCAATGCTCTTAGTTTGACGAGCAGATATCAAAGTGATCCAGGAGTGGAACACTGGACAGCCGTGAAGAACATCCTAAAGTACCTAAATAGAACTAAAGAAATGTTCTTAGTCTATGGGGGTGATGAACAGCTCGTCGTAAAAGGTTACGTCGACGCTAGTTTCGACACCGACAAGGATGATTCTAAATCTCAGACAGGATACGTGTATATTTTGAATGGAGGAGCTGTGAGCTGGAGAAGCTGCAAGCAAAGCGTGATCACGGGATCTACAGTAGAAGCGGAATACATGGCTGCTGCAGAAGCGTCAAGTGAAGGAGTTTGGATCAGAAACTTCATCACTGAGCTTGGCGTGGTTCCAAGTGCATTGGACCCACTGGAGATATTGTGTGACAACACTGGCGCCATAGCACTCGC
Source organism: Avena sativa (assembly GCA_916181665.1). Taxonomy (NCBI): domain Eukaryota; kingdom Viridiplantae; phylum Streptophyta; class Magnoliopsida; order Poales; family Poaceae; genus Avena; species Avena sativa. The sequence continues at coordinate 380,988,301 of OV702281.1, read as the reverse complement.
TAAGGAACCAAGATATCATCCAAATACCAAGCATATCAACCGCAAGTTTCATATAATCCGAGATTATATAGCAGATGGAGATCTGAAGATTAGCAAAGTACATATAGATCTGAATGTCGCAGATCCATTGACTAAACCTCTTCCAAGTGTGAAACATGATCAGCACCTCAGTGCCATGGGTGTGAGATTGTTGCCAAATGTAAACTAGATTATTGACTCTAGTGCAAGTGGGAGACTGTTGGAATTATGCCATAGAGGCAATAATAAAGATGTTATTATTATAATTCTTGTTCATGATAATGTTTATATTCCATGCTAGAATTGTATTAAGCGGAAACTTTAATACTTGTGTGGTTTGTGAACAACACCGTGTCCCTAGTACGCCTCTAAGGACTAGCTCATTGATTAATGATGGTTAAGGTTTCCTAACCATGGACATGAGTTGTCAATTAATAATGAGATCATATCATTGGGAGAATGATATGATGGACAAACCCAAACTAAGCGAAGCAATTAGATCGTGTCATCGTGTTCGTCTTTGCGAAGCTTTTCTTATGTCAAATATTGTATTCCTTAGACCATGAGATAATACAACTCCCTGGTATCGGAAGAAAGCTTTGAGGTCATCAAACGTCATCCTATGAGAGGGTGATCATAAAGGTGTCTCTCAGGTGATCGGAAAGTATCTGTTCGGTTGTATGTATCGAGATGGGATTTGTCCCTCCCAAGTCGGAGAGATATACTTCGGGCCCACTCGGTAATCGATATCAACACCGCTTGCAAGCATGTGGTTAAGGAGTTAATCACAAAGTGATATTGGATTACGGAACGAGTAAAGTACTTGCTGTGAACGAGATTGAACCAGGTATGACGGTACCGACGATCAAATCTCGGGCAAGTAAAAATATCGCGAGACGAAGGGAATATATATATGGGATTGATTGAATCCTGGCATCGTGGTTCATCCGATATGATCATCGATGAATGTGTGGGAGTCAATATGGGTTTCCAGACCCCGCTGTTGATTATTGATAGAAGATCATGTCTGCATATTCTCGAACCCGCAGGGTCACACACTTAACGTGTCTCGACGCTAGGATAGATTGGATAATTGGTTTATGAGTTTTTGTTCGGAGTCTCGGATGGGATCCGGGACATCACGAGAGGTTCCGGAATGGTCCGGAGAATAAGATTCATATAAGGCAGTGCAGTTTTTGGAGTTCGGAATTGTTCCGGGTTAATCGGTATTGTACCGGAAGCTTCTAGAACCTTCCGGAAGGGGACCAACGTGGCCCCACCTTCCAGAAGGGGGCATGGGCCTATGAGGGAGTGCCCTGGCCGCATTGGGCCAGGGGCACAAGGACCCATAGGGCCCAGCCGGCCAAGGGGGTTTTAAACTCGAGATAGACCTTCTAGAAGGGGGGGTTTCCTTGCCCCCCACTCCTTCTCCTTGGGGCCGCCGGTTTGGGCTTGGGGGAGGGGCTAGGGCTGCGCCCACCCCTCTATATAAAGAGGGGTGGGGGCGCACCAACCCCACACACCTTCTCCTCCAAACCCTAGCCGCCTTGCTAGCTTTCCTCTCTCCCTCCCGACTGTTTGTAGGCGAAGCCCTGCAGCAGAAATTCTCCACCATATACACCACGTCGTCGTGTTGTAGATCCAATCCGTCTCTCCACCATACTTGCTGGTCCAAGGAAGGAGGAGACGCCGAGGTGCTGCACGTGTGCATCTCACGGAGGCACCGCCACTTGTGGTGCTAGATCTGATCGGATCGCGAGGAGGAGAAGCGAGTACGACTACATCACCCACGTTCCGACGAACGTTCCGCTGTGCGAATCTTCAAGGGTATGAAGATCTAATCCAATCTCTCTCGTTGTTTGCATCTCCTAGATTAGATCTTGGCTTTCCCTCTGTTCGCATCCGTAGAAAATTTTGATTTACTATGCCACGAAACCCTTCAGTGTCGTGGCTGTTATCACTCGTAGCGTGCATATTATTTATGGTAATTCGTAGAGGATATGCAGCATATGGATGGGAGCCCTCAACGTCCCACGATAGTTCCGGCATCTGAACGGTCTGTACCGCCATTGCCGTAATTCAATAGGTGGGTTGGCGTACACCAAAGAGACATGCGGGGTCGCGGAGAAGGCAGTGATTGGCTTGGGTCTTAGTCTGGGCCTCACACCAAGGAAGTGTGAACGGGTTCGCGACCCGGATGTGCAACAAAGCTATGATCTCTCATGGGTAAAGTAACGCACCTCTGCAGAGTGTAAGAACTGTAACTTGTTACTCCCTGTTCCGGGAAGGAGCTGCGAACGCGGCGGGAAAGAAACTCCATGAAAGTTCTGGTAAACCTGTGAAGGCCGACGGACATAGTTTTTCAGAATAAAAGCAACCTTTGAAGAAATGTTTATGAAAACCTGCATTGGCTACGACCTATGGTCTGTGGCTGTAGATATAATGCATCAAACACTCCTTTTCTAGTGGACTTGCTGAGTACGCTCGTACTCAACGTATCTTCTTAACCCTTGCTAGGTTCTGAAGCCAGTATAGACGATGTCTACATCAAGTTATGCTTCAGGAATCATCACCAGAATCTAAAGTTCTCCAATAAAGTCAATAAAGTCAACATATACATCAACTCAAGTGAAGACGAAGTTGCTGATTAGATAAGAATAGAATTTCTAACCATAGAACCCACTTCTGTAGAGTATTGCAATAGCAGCAATGCAAGCCTAGTAGTTTAGCTACTAGTTTTATAAGTATGGTAGCTATGAGTTATATATTTCTGATTCTTCTTTGTAAGAAGTTTCTTTCTCTCTCTTTAACCTAGAGTGTTCTCTGGATCTTGTGTAAAGAGTTGAGTTGTAACCTATAGTCATGTCTTGGACCTGCTGTGTTTCGTTTGTACTACTCTGAGGGATGTAATACTAGTGAACGGTGTTTCATTAATGTTATGTCAACGACTATAGTGTACTACATCATGCAGTGGTATGCTGGGTCACCGCAATAATTTTGTCGAGGCCAGGTTATTTACTGGATCTGTTTGGGGCATGAAAATGACATAAAACTGAAAAACGACATGAGTTTTTCGGTTTTGGGCCATCATCGGGTATATGCTAGAGATGTTCTTAAGCTGGCAATTTCAATCGATTGGTCGATTAGATAAGTATCTTTTGGTTATCTCTCCTCGCGATCCGTTGTTTAGGCATAATCGATTTCGGGTGTGGGCTCCGGGTGAAAATCTTTAACCGTCGGTCTCAACGACGACGACTTGTTGTGTGAAGCACCGGTTTCTCTTGGCATCGATTCAGTGTCATCGATGGGAAAGTTTAGATCCTGTATCGAGACACTTCAGTGCTGGCAAGGGATGTTTGTGGCAACTTCCTATCTTATACGCATGACTCTGTCTTCACGCGCCGGTGTCTGACGGCCGGCTAGCTCGCAACGCATCCGCGCAGCGCGGATGTTACGAGGGAGATAGCAGTAGAAGAACAAGACAGATAACGAGAGGCAGAGGAGCCCACTAGGGAGAAAAATGAAATTCCATGTAGTACAAAACTACAGACCGGAAATCGAGCTTGTTGCTATTCTGAGATTGGATCGGAACAGCACTGCCAACTGCTGGTCAGTGGTCACCCACATGCCATTGGAAAAAAAAAGGGCAAAAAGGGCTAGTCAACTACATGGTACACAAGGGCTCTATATACACCAGGACAGACATGTACATGTGACACATTATGTTTCGTGTGTGCAGCTACAAGACCAAGGATACAGGCACTGCTGGACAGCTGGAAGTTTATACTACCTGTCCTGCGTATAGTACTAGGAATCATCCAAGACAAGAGAAACAAGTACTCCTTGGCATAAAATACTAAACCATCAAAGAGATGATGGCAAATTTTAAGTTCTTCACATCTACATCCGGGTGAAAAGTCCAGGGTCATAGTAAACGACTCACTGCATCCTGCTTGCCTTTTGCGCGATCTCATCGTCTTTCATGTACTTCTCCTGGACTGCTGCTGTTGTAGCCACATGTCAAGGAAAAAGGAATGTGCACCGTGCACGTACTACTTGCGATAGATGATGATGTATTACGAGCATTTCATAACCAATATAAGCAACCAGTCATAGCAGATTTTACACAGTATGAACTCCAGCAGTGCCACATCTACATATTGAGCCTGCGATCTAGTCAGCATTCACTTGCCATAAAATAATATTCAGCTTATGTCAAAATTTATCTACTAGTCTCAACTTTGCTGGCACTGGAAACCAAAATGACAGGACCTGAAATGTGCGTGTACACGACACAGCTGATAGGTGATTTAAATGGTGGTTTTCTTCCTACAACATTAAGGATAGCATATAAGTAATGAGACAAAATATACTTGTTTGAATGGGTTAGTAGAAGGTGCATTAAAGGATATCTGTAGTAATCCCAGTCAAGAGGTGCGGCGGCAACTTTGCTGAACTCAATAGCACTGCTGTCTATAGAAGAAAATATATAGCCATTGCTCTTGTCAATCAACTTCACAAGATTACCGACGCTTTCCTTGTCCTAGAAGAAAATTATAAGAATCAAGACAATATGGAACTAAATTGAAACAATAAATTCTTTCCAATACAGACCTGGATGTCCAAAGTTGTAAAATCAACTAAGCTAAAATCATCAATCACATCGCATAACTCTTTCGTAAGTTTCCTGTCAGCAAAGTAAAAAAAGATTCTCAATAACAATGAGTGTAAAAATAGCATATCAGCGCAATCTAAGTATAAGATCACCAACTTTGCAGGTTTTGCCGTGAACGGTTTCAAGGTTATTTCGTTTCAGGATTTATGACATTTGACGCTCCAAAAGCAACTTATGGAAAACAAATCCGGTGGAAACCACCATACGGTGTAAGGTGGAAAAAACCATGTAAAAATCAAGTTTCAAAAAATCTGAAAAAATATCGTATGTTGGAGGGGTAGAGTTCCATAAACACATATAATTTCACAATTCAAAATCGTTTAGGAGATATACAAAACCAGTTCTGTGATGAATAGTACTCCCTCCGTTTCCAACAGTATACTTAGTGCATATAACTCATATTATATTGGTCAAATAGATGGTCACAATTAGACTCAAAATACAAGGTGGCCTTGTATAAAGAAAAGGAGGGACTGCCAGAAAGTAAACACTACAATTCATCGCTGGATTTTTCTTTTATGTACCTATGAAATGAATATGAATTGGAACTTAAAATTTTACATGTTTCTAGAGCATCACCCTCCTAACATGCTGTAATTTTTTTGGTGACAACTTTTAAACATGGTTTCCACGAATTTTTTGCCAGTGTGGTTTCAGGTGATACATTCTCGTAGTTCGTTGAAGATGTGTGAGGTCCTCTAGCACATCCAAATGTAACCTTGTAAGTACATTACTGCATTAGATCACTATCTTACTGAACAGAAAGAGTTCAAGATTTCTTTTGCACATACATCAATTATAGCATAAGATTATTCCCGATCAAAAAGGAAAAAAATTACGTAATTGAAAAGGTGTTTAAGTGAACTGGAGATGCCTACTAAAGCACTACTTAGTAAATATTATTCAGTCCAGACAAATTTATGGCTTTCAATAGGTGCAGCTCAGATTGCATCTACCCCTTTCTGAGGCACTACATTAGGTGTTGTCAAAATTCACCTGTACTTGGCAGAACGAGGATCTTGATCAAGATGGTATTGCAAATACGACAAGTCTTGGACATCAGTGTAGAAGTCAAGGTTGAATGCTGAGAATAAAGAAAATGAGTAAGAACTACATACAACATTTATTCAATTAAAATCAGCCGCTTATAGTGCAGTACCTAAATTTCCATAGTTCTCAATGAGGTCAATCTTTGAAAACACATTGATGTGTGGTAGCTCCAAGTGTAACATTGTTGATAGTGAAAGAAGCAAAGCACTCACATATTTCCCAGGATCACAACATAAATGGGCATCAACAAGGTGCACAGCAGTAAGCTGCATAACACCAAGAAAGTGTGGGTAATGCAATTGATTAGCACAATAAGAAATTTCAATAAAACTGAGAACACTCATGTACCCGCAAGTCTAGCTTTTTGATGAGCTTATTGATAATATTCCTTGCATTTGTGTGAAGGGAGAAAAGTTCCACTTGCCCCGGGAAATCAAATAACAGATAGTGATCTGCAGTAATCACAAACCTTCAGCAAATCCTACAGAAAAGTAATACAAATTGAGCAGTAATGGAGTGTAGCGGATGCACTAGCCTTGCTACTATGATTTTAACCTTTCAAAAACTAGCTCAAGAATCAGCAGGATAATACAACCCGGGGTTCCAGATTACTTTAGCAATTCTAATTTGGAGTAGCAAAAAGGTTCTGTCAAAGATCATAGGAAAGTGAGTGGAGCACTTAAAAGGCAGCTTAACTGGGATTTTCTACTTGTTAATTTATTTGTTGCTCAATAAAAGAACATTTTTCTATCAAAAAGTGTACAGAGGTTCCATGTTTTCTGGGAAGGTTTTTCAGTTCAGCCTATCTCCAAGCACTTGAAAGCCAAAATAGAATCTGGTGGTTTAGTTATGAGTCAAACTGGGGGTACATCATGTTTTCCTATCCATTAGGCATGGCTGCTTTAGAAGATATGAAAATTTAGGATCTTCTAGCCAACTGATATAATTCTACCTCCCTTTGGTCATCTAATCTGTCGTTTTGGATACCAACACGGTCTAAACTCAAACTTTTACTACTAATTTATGTTATAATATATTATAGAATACAAAAGTATTGTATTATTGCGGAAGTAATTTTCGAGACACATTCACATGTATGGCATTTAACTATCCAATCTGAATATTCGTAAGGCCTTATTTGCGGGAGAGGTTTCTAGTGTTTTACTGAGTATTATGCCACGGGGATTGGGTGAAAACACTTGATTCACCCAATACTCTTCTTCACCCGAATCCCCCTGCCGATATCATACTTGGCTGTTTGGTAGACATGTTTGATTCAGCAAATATCGTTTCTTCTTTGTCCAGGAGATGGCAGCTGAGCATGGCCTGATCAAGGGAAGAAGACAGCGCATGTGTTGAGAAACGGCTGAAAACGCGAGGGGGTACGCGTGTGTCTGATCCACTTTAACCCGACGAGTTTTCCGGGTATTGCTGGGGCTCAGCTCATCCAAGCCCGACCTACAAAACGATCCATGGAGAGGTTTTGAGAGTATTGGGTTGGCCCGGGAAATACACTACAAACCCAGCAAAAACTCCTGTGCAAAACGAGGCCTAAAGGTATTAGCAGTCAAAATTCAAAGGTTTTACTCTACCCTTGTCTAAAACAACAGCTTTTACAGGACTGAAGGGAGTATTACAAAGGCACTATGCACTCACCATCAATAAGAGGTTTCAATTTTTCTTCAAGCCAGTCAATATTCTTCTCCAAGTAATCCATGCAATACACAAGCCCTACAACGATATCAACAGCATAGGACAAGTAAGCAATGAAGCACAGAAACAAAACCAGTGCACTTAATTCTTGAACATTGGATGAACCTCCATTTGGACCAAGTGAATGCTCAGACATGGCATCACTAAGTTTTATGAGGTGCTCAATGTTGATGACACATTCATATCTAGGTACTACTGTCAAGGAACCATAAAAGAACACCGAAAATATCATCTAAAGGCTCAAAGAGGAAAGGATACGGCAGTGCATCATTTGCAGGATCGAGATTGATAACAGCAACTTTCCTGCAATGAACAATCAAGCACATGACCTTGTGAATTAGGAAGATAAAAATCGGCACAGTTATAAGAAAACAAATCTCTGCAAACACCACTATGGTAAAACTGGGAGCACAGTTCATGCAAGAAAAATTATACACCTTGCCCCGTTCTCCATAATTTTACCTCCAATCCGAACAAAATTTTACTAGCACTAGTACTACACTAAACTGAACAAAACACAAGGTCAGGCGTATGAACAAAAGGAGTAGCATTGGAAGTCATCATGAAACCAACTTGTGATGAATGAGTACTAGCTAGTTCAGAGCAAAGGTGGGTAATTGAGTACCTTCCGATGAGGGAGAGAAACTGGGACATGCCGTTGCAGTAGGTGGTCTTGCCGGAGCCTGGTGGCCCGATCACCACTTGTCCGAACACCATCTCTTCTACAAACCAGACAGAATGCCTCTTGATACTGCACCTTTAATCCAGCGAAGATTGATGTACTCTGGCGAGAACACGCCCTACTCCGGCAGGAAATCGACAAACTACGGCGAGCAATCGACCTCCTCCAGCGAGAAAATGACGCTCCCCACGGCGATAAGGCAGGAGAGGCGGCGTAAGTAAGGGAGAAGGTCCAGCAATCGAAGTCGTTGCAGTGCCTCTAGCGCCGGCGGCCGGCGGATAGCCGGATAGTTGTCGACACCGCCAGCATTGTTGCTTGTTTGCTTGCTGCCGCAACCTGCTGTTCTCCCCGTAGTGGGCAGAGGTAAACCCTATGTCAGTGGGCCAACTGGGCCATATTGCTTGGCAAACCTTTCTTTTCCTTCCTACTTTTCCCTTTTCTCTAGGGGAAATAATTCAGGTCACCCGGACAACGGAAGCTCCCATCGTCCCGCTTTTCCGTGCTGACATGTGTCCATTTGCTGCAAAACATCTCGTATTTACTACATATGTTTCTGTTTTTGCTTTCGAAGAAAAAAAACGGTTCGTTTCAGAAATAGAACGTCTCGACGGAGACCTCACCGGCGATGTATCCGGCGAAGTCAGTTTTTTGCTACATTAGAAGAACTTTTTAGCTACAATCGTCTTATGATTTTGCTACAACAGTGCCAAGTATTTGCTACAAGGTCTCCGGCGAGAGTCACCGGCGAATTTTTTCCGATGATGTTTCCGGCAAAGTCGGTTTTGCTGCATTAGCACAATTTTTTTGCTGCATGGTCTCCGGTGAGATCTCCGGCGAGACGTTCTATTTCTGAAATGAACCTTTTTTTGCTTCGGAAGCAAAAGCGGAAACATACGTAGCAAAAGCGGGCCGTTTTGCAGCAAAAAGGGGATTTGAAAAGTTTTTAGTGGACATGTGGCAGCAGCTGGAGCAGGACGATAGGGCCTCCCATCGTTCGGGGGACGCATAGGGCTATCCTTTCTCTAGTGAGAATCTGTATTTTCTTTTACTCACTCTATCTCAGATGCCACAACTTGACAAAAGATTTTGCATCGTGGGGGTAAAGTGATACCCCTCTAATTCATACTAAATGTCGCTGATTTAGTACGGCGAGGAGCTTTGGATCCAATGGCAGGCTGAAGCTCCGACACGACGATGACATTTTGCCAATCTCAATCAGGTCAGGCTTCTAGACGCTTGTCGGGGAGAACCTCTACGGCTATACTTATGCCTCACTAGGCATCAACAAGGCCAAGACGAGTACCCAGGAAAGATAGTGGACCAACCTGATTGGCTTCTTCGCATGTGTACACAAGACGGGTACGCAAGCGGCTGATGGGTGGTTCCCCCGTGTCGCCTCTCCGTGGACTTTGGGGTTGATGGTTGTGGCAGGGAGAAATCCCCGTGTTGTTGCTCACGACAACGATGCTTGCGGGCACGGTCATCATCTTGGAGGCGTCGTTGATATGCCCCTTTTTGAGCATCGGGGGAACCCTAGATTAGCTGGTTGGATCAGACAGCGACGACGCCTCAATGGTGTTACCTTCTTGGAGGCATTGCCGTGGTTGCTCGTGGAGTCCTAGTAGAGTCGGTGTTGGCCGCTACTCGGAGTGTGGGACTCCATGGCTCAATGTAAACTAGTGCCTACATTTCCTTGTTGACCCTTCTCCGTGTCTGATCGGTCGTGTTGTCCACTCGCCAACTCCTTCTCGGCGCTATGGGTGGGTTGATTCGTCGATGTGGCCTTCCAAGAGGGTATAGGGGTCAACTTGGGTCGTGGCCCACCCAGGATTTTGGCCGGAAAAATATTATGGACTAGGCCCATTAGCAATTTGTCGCTCATGTGCTTTGCGGCTGGCTGATCGACCAGGCTACAGGCGACTGGATTACGATTACCTTTTTTAGTCTGCTTGTGCTAAATATGCATGCATGTTACGAGTCTTATGCTGCTCGAACAGCTGGCTGACGTGGTGCTTAGAACGTAGATGTATGGACACAAAAAGGTAAAAAAACATAGCAACAAAACATTTTAAAATGCAGCCGAAAGTTCGAAATCAACTTGGAAGATTCAACTAGAATCGTAACTATCACTACTAATTGCTACTACCTCTCACCTAATTCTTTATTTGGTAGGACTTGCAATAATAATCACTCTAATTACTAATGGGGAATACACTAGTAGGAACGTCATTTTAGCACCTTGGACCAAATCATGACCACAATAGGAACAAAAATTTAGAGTAAGAGGAACAAAAAATTGCGGCTTCAAGCAAAAATTGGACCATATGGAATAAATTTTAGTGCCCAAGAAAAACAACACCTACAAGCAGAACAAAAATTGGAATATAATTTCAAAACAGGGAACAAATCATGTGTAACAACAGAAAAAATAGACAAGGTGAAACCAAACTTTAAACCACAATTTCAAAGTATTTGCGGATCATGACTACGAGTGAAAACAAAAGAACATCAATACAAGATCTTGTATCTTTGCTAGTGTGTTATTATCCTTTTTACCCAAATTTTATGTTAGCGGTTTAATAGCATGATTTTTCACTCAAATTACCCTCAAAATTCTTAGCTCGTGAAAAAAATTCTTCTCATTTTTAGTTTGGCCCGCCCAACTATTTCTTTGAATCTTCGCCACTGCAAGAGGGTTGTGTTTTCAATGTGCCATGCATCGGTTGTGATGGAGCCTAGAGGTTCTAACTTCTCGTTATTCATGGAGTCATGTGAGTAAGTACGGCCTCCATACTGGTTTATTAGGCTAACACGAAGTTTAAGAAAAAGTTGAATCATAAAATTTATTAATAAAACATGAGTTATATATCACAAAAATTATATCATTGCATTGATATTTAAAAGCTCTTTCCAATGATATATTTTTTGTGGCATATGATTCATATTTCGTTGGTCAAATTTATAGTCAAATATATTTTTTAGACTCCGTGTTAGCCTAATAAACCGGTATGGAGAGAGTATATAGTTCCTGGATCCGGTTTTTCTCATAAACTCTACTTTCTAATTAATGCCTTTCACACCTCTCCTGCTAAACCCCATTCTCTCTCTAAGCCCGTGACACCGAGCAGTTTATCTTGGATCTCAACTTTGCAAGAATATTCTCGAAACAGGCATACGCCCCGCTTTATAAATAAAGCAAATCCAGTTACAGACATGAGTACTCATACAACCACCCGACCGAGACCAACAGAAAAGAAAACGGACAACATCCAGCTGGGGCCATAGCACAAGAGAGCCCAAAAAAAGCAAAAAAAAAAATGGGCGGAAGAGGCCCTAGAGCCAAGGGACACCTAAATCAAGAGGTGGACTGTGGACAGGGCCGAGAAGGGGATGGCCGCCGTCCTCAACGCTCGAAGAATGACGTCCAGGTGCTCCCGATCCCGCTGTCTAGCTAGCGGATACCACTGCTGTAAGAAGGCAAGAAAAGAAAAAATCGAGTCAGAGATGCGTCTAAAAAAGATCCTCTTAATCACCCTCTTGTTCCGCACATCCAAAAGGTCCAAACCAGAGCCACAATCACCAGTCAGAAGAGGCATCGCCTTCTCCCTACTCGGTTTGCCTCGTCTATAGGAACTCTTCAAGGTCATGCGTCTGTCACGCGGGATCCAAGGCCTTTCGGACAAAGTTCCATAAATACCGAGCCACAACACATGTTGAACATAATATAGAGACAACAAGATGGGTCATAATATCAGTCTACGAAACGTTGTACTAAGTCACTACAAAACTATAGTAGTGTACTTGGGACGATCGGTCAACACGTGCGATCGAGCTAGGGGCAATATCCATGCCGCATGCGCATGCACTGACGCATCAGGTACTAGTACCTTGCATGCACTTCTTCTAGCAGCTGACATCACCATCCCAGATCCCCAAATAACGCCCGCCCAGCTCATCGATCCGCGTTGCAGAAACAGATTGAGCTTCGAGAACGGACAGCTCCATCTGCTCGAGTGACGCAAATATGTACTAGTACTCCCAATTGTAGCTGATTTAGCGTACTTTCTCCGTCTGGGATCATAAGTCCCGCACGGATAACTAGGTTATTAATTTAAAAGGACGTCGAAGAGTCACTTCAAACTTGTTTTTGCAAAAAAGTCCTGAAACATTCAGACACATCAAATCGGGACTAAATTTCGAAATTCAAACAACGATCTTCACCTCCGTCCTCCTCGACGTCCGCCATCGACGGGCCCGACAAGCTCGAGCTCCAGGACCTTCGCGTCCACTGTCCTCCGCCCTCCTCCTCGAGGTTCCCGGCCTTCCACGCCCTTCTTCCTCCTATTCCAGTCGCTAGATCTCCGCGAAGCCGTCCTCCCCGCCCTCCGCCATCGACGGGCCCGACGAGCTCGAGCTCCAGGACCTTCGGGTCCTACGTCCTCCTCCTCCTCCAGGTTCCCGGCCTTTCGCGCCCTTCTTCCTCCTATTCCAGTACGTGCTGGTGCTCGATCTCCACGGAGTCGTCCTCCCCGCCCTCCGCCATTGACGGGCCTGATGAAGAAGTTCGTCGAGGACCTCCGCGCCCTTTGTCCTCCTCTTCCAGGTTCCCGGCACTCTGCGCCCTCCGTCTTCCTATTCTAGTACGCCCTGGAGACCGAGGCGTCTCCTCCCACTCCGGGCGCTGCTTCCCCACTCGAATTCAACTCCGTCACACCTCATCAGGCTTCCCCAAGCCAGTAAAAAGCTTCAGGGTGTAATTCTAATCCTCCAGGAGCCTTTTCCCCTCGCGATTACTAGCTGATTTGCCTCGCGGCCGTGGTCCGCTAGTGGAGCTCGCTGTTGCTTCTCCCCTGCTGTTTCTGAATAAGAATAAGAACAAGGTACAAGTTAGAACAGAGCTCAAAGAGTTTCAGAAAATTGACTGAAATATGTTAGTACAGTGTTTACTGAAATATGTTTACTATTATTGGTCCATGCAATCAAAACATCTTAATCTGTCACTAGATTATCCTTGTATGATTACTGAAATATGTTTACTATCATTGGAGTATTTATCCTTGTATATAAAGACATGAGCTGTTGTTATGCTGGCATCATGCTAGTTATAAAATTAGAAAGCTAATGCATATTGGATCCTTGTATATACAGACAAGGGCTGTAACTCAAGCTAATTGACATGGCATCATTATCAGAAAACTAAAAAGACATCCTCATGATGAGAAAGATAATAGTGATGCAATTTACCATGTGCTTGTGTGTGTCCCCGTGTGTAGTTGTGTATGATATTTCTCCATATTTCTGAATGAGTAAATGTTATTGTGGAATGTCAAACTTTGAAAAATAAATTTGGAATTACAGAGCACCATGAATATATAAAGTGTGATCTGATCCTACATTAAGTCTCTTATCCTAATCTCATATGCTCTATGTGCTCACCTTGGTCCAACCCGGTGAAGTCTGGTGAGACCTTCTTCTAGCATTTGTTTTAAATCTTGATTTGTATGCTATTGCATTAAGAGAAAACAATCAGTACGTGCTTTCCACCATATTGACCAGATCATACATGGCATCAGCTCACCTTAAAAATAAAAGAAAACTTATTTGTTACTCCAGGCATGTCCCAGGCATTCAACCAATTCTGTAACTCATTTGCTGCTGCAAAATATGGGGAATTAATATGAATAAAGGATTGCAGACTACGAGTACTAGCAGTGCAAAGAATAACTGCACCAACATGGATAATTTTGAAAGTACTTTAAATCTTGAATACTACATCTAGTCTCCAGAATAATGGTCACTGTTGTAACCATGTTTCCTGTTGAGCTAGAACATACTACTACTACGAGACAAGGTTAAAACAGACCAGGTCAGAGTCTAAGCATACCTAGGTCACAATAGACTAGTAGATTACAGTCATATAATTTTACTTCCAGGAAAAAAATACTACTCCAAGAGAATCAATGTATCCCTAGATAGTGGAGACCTAATTAAGCAAGAGAGGCAAAGGTGGTTCCTACATCCCAGAGACAACAAAAAACATAATCATCTTCCAATTGATCTACAAGGCACCCCAAGAAAGAACAGTTCCTTTTTGTGAAGTTGCCACCACCCCAAGAAAAAATACCCTCTGTATCCCACTCACCACCTTGAAGAGCACAATCGTCCAACACCCAACACCATGACCCGATGTTTTTGTTTCTCCGCAAGAATCAGTTGATCAGAACATGGAGAAGAATTAACTGATTTCTACTACCCAAGATGAAAAACACCCAGAACATGTAGCTTTCCTGATGCTTTCCTGATGCACTGAACACCCAGAATCAGTTGATCACAACACTGATAAGTTGATGTTCTTGACAGCTGTGGCGAAGCCAAGGTATAATGAAGTTGGAGAGGTCACGTTCGATGGAAAGATTGGTACTTGGGCCTTTGTTCAAGAGACACGGGCTCAAAAGAACAGTAAAAACAGAGATAAGGGGACACTTGAATTGAAATCGGTGAAAGTTACACGTGATGTTATGAGGGAGTATCTTTGTCAGAAAGTAATTCCAGCAATCCAAGAAAGGTGGCCTGACGAGGATGTAGGAAGAACAATCTATATACAACAAGACAACGCAAAACCTCATCTCCTCCCTAGTGATGAGGTTTTTCGACAGGTAGTAGCCGAGACAGATCTGGACATCGAGTTGATATAACAACCTCCAAACAGTCCGGACATGAATGTCCTGGACTTGTGTTTCTTTAGGTCGCTCCAGTCCCTCACCGATACCAGAGCACCGACAAGTATCAAAGAATTGATAGAGGATGTAGAGGAATAATATCACAACTATGATGTTGACAAACTGTCTCGAAGCTTCATAACGCTGCAGTACTGTATGGCTGAGGTTATGAAGGTAGGAGGAGCAATACGCTACGACCACTCGCACAACAAGGACTGCCAACAAGAAGACGTCAAGCTACCAAATGCTATATCTATCACCGCAAAGCTACTTGCACAAACCAAAGCACTTATAGAAGGAGGAGAGATAGAAGCATGAGAGGTATAGGAGAGTATCTTTTATAGGAGAGGAATGTCAAACAATTGTATAGGAGAGTACAATTCCAAGTAATTATTCATAATGACAATGTGTATCTATGTAATAGCTATGCATAGCACTATGACTTTGAAACTGCAGTATGACTTTGGAAACAGAATTTGTAATAGCTATGGTTTTCTTCTATATGCAAAAGTACTCAAGTACTCAATGTAGCCTCACTAGTTACAGTTATTTGCAGCATATAGAAAATTTACAGGTTGTGATGTTTAATACCAGCTGCACAATGTTTAAGAAAATACTCTCTCTGTCACAACGTTGGCACCAGCTGCATTGGTAATATACTCACTAGTTACAGACTCTCAGTTCTGCCTCATATTTGACAGCAAATCCCACGACAGTACAAGAAGCAAGAACTCACTTGGTTTCTTTATGAAGCCATGTAGCTTTGTAGCCATGAACTGTATTTATGAATACTTGGCAAGCAGCCCAATGCTGAGAACCTAGGACTTCCTAGTTAATTTAAACTAGAGTGCTTCTTCTGGGGTTACAATGCTGAAACCTAGGACTTGCCCAATCATCAGATTTAAACTACTGTTCCTAGATTACTCTATATTCAATTATGATTACTCTATATTAAACAACAAAAGCACAACAAAACCTACCTCATTAAGTGCCAAAGAACAAGATGGTCAATGAAAGCCTGCAGGACAACTGGGATTGGTTCTATATGACCTGCACACAAGACAAAAAACAAGTGTAAGTTATGACATCTTTCACTAGGGCCTCATATTGTCTGGAGATGGGACATTCTTACAAATATCCTAGACCCAAAATAAATATTCTTGCAACTATATGTAGGTTGATGGAAACGTAGTATGGGCTGTCAGTTTGCCTGAACATGAAGGGTTTTGCAGCATAGTAAATCAAAAAAATTCTATGGATGCAAACGGGAAAGCCAAGATCTAATCTAGGAGATGCAAACAACGAGGGGGGATAGATGAGATCTTCATACCCTTGAAGATTCTCACAGCGGAACGTTCAACGGAACATGGTTGATGTAGTCGTACTAGCTTCTCCTCCTCGCGATCCGATCCGATCCAACACCGCAAGTGGCGATGCCTCCGAGAGATGCACACGTACGGCACCTCGAAGTCTCCTCCTTCCTCGGTCCAGCAAGTGTGGTGGAGAGATAGATTGGATCTACAACACGACGGTGTGGTGCAAAGGTGGAGAGTTTTTGCGGCAGGGCTTCGCCTACGCGCAGTAGGGAGAGAGAGAGATCTAGAGGGCAGCAGTATGGCGGCTAGGGTTGAAGGAGTGGAGGAGGAGGGCTGCGCCCCTGCCCTCCATATATAGGGGGCTGTCCGCCCCCCTTTTCCCCTCCTCCAAGCCCTAGGGCGGCGGCCCCAAGGGTTGGAGTGGGGGGCAAGTTTTCCCCCTCCTTCTAGAAGGTTTCCCTAGGGTTTCCCTAGGGTTTTGGCCGGCTGGGACTATGGGGCCTTGTGCCCCTGGCCCAATGCGGCCAGGGCACTCCCTCGTAGGCCCACGACCCCTCCCGACAAGTGGGGCCACGTTGGTCCCACTCCGGAAGGTTCTAGAAGCTTCCGGTACAATACCGAACAATCCGAAACAATTCCGAAATCCAAAAACCGCTTTCCCTTATGTGAATCGTATTCTCCGGACCATTCCGGAACCTCTCGTGACGTCTTGGATCTCATCCGAGACTCCGAACAAAAACTCATAAACCAATTATCCATTCTATCCTAGCGTCGAGGCAGGTTAAGTGTGTGACCCTACGAGTTCGAGAATATGCAGACATGATCTTCTATCAATAATCAACAGCGGGGTCTGGAAACCCATATTGACTCCCACATACTCATCGATGATCATATCGGATGAACCACGATGCCAGGATTCAATTAATCCCATATATATTCCCTTCGTCACGCGATATTTTACTTGCCCGAGATTCGATCGTTGGTATCGGCATACCTAGTTCAATCTCGTTCACAGCAAGTACTTTACTCGTTCCGTAATCCGATATCACTTTGTGATTAACTCCTTAACCACGTGCTTGAAAGCGGTGTTGATATCGATTACCGAGTGGGCCCGAAGTATATCTCTCCAACTTGGGAGGGACAAATCCCATCTCGATACATACGACCCAACAGATACTTTCCGATCACCTGAGAGACACCTTTATGATCACCCTCTCATAGGATGACGTTTGATGACCTCAAAGCTTTCTTCCGATACCAGAGAGTTGCATTATCTCATGGTCTAAGGAATACAATATTTGACATAAGAAAAAGCTTCGCAAAGATGAACACGATGACACGATCTAATTGCTCTGCTTGATTTGGGTCTGTCCATCATATCATTCTCCAATGATATGATCTCATTATCAATCGACAACTCATGTCTATGGTTAGGAAACCTTAACCATCATTAATCAATGAGTTAGTCCATAAAGGCGTACTAGGGACACGTCGTTGTTCATAAACCACACAAGTATCAAAGTTTCCGCTTAATACAATTCTAGCATGGAATATAAACTTTATCATGAACAAGAATTATAATAATAACATCTTTATTATTGCCTCTAGGGCATAATTCCAACAGTCTCCCACTTGCACTAGAGTCAATAATCTAGTTTACATCTGGCAACAATCTAACACCCATGGCACTAAGGTGCTGATCATGTTTTGCTCGTGGAAGAGGTTTAGTCAATGGATCTGCGACATTCAGATCCGTATGTACTTTGCTAATCTTCAGATCTCCATATGTTATATAATCTCGAATTATATGAAACTTGCGGTTGATATGCTTGGTCTTTGGATGATATCTTGGTTCCTTAGCCAGTGCTATGGCGCTAGTATTGTCACACAATATCTCCAGTGGGTCCAAGGCACTTGGAACCACACCAAGCTCAGGGATGAAGTTCCTGATCCAAACTCCTTTACTTGACGCTTCTGCAGCAACCATGTATTCCGCTTCTACTGTAGATCCCGCGATCACGCTTTTCTTGCAGCTTCTCCAGCTCACAGCTCCTCCATTCAAAATATAAACGTATCCTGTCTGAGATTTAAAATCATCCTTGTCGGTGTCGAAACTAGCATCGATGTAAACTTTTACGACGAGCTGTTCATCACCTCCATAAACTAAGAACATTTCTTTAGTCCTATTTAAATACTTTAGGATATTCTTCACGGTTGTCCAGTGTTCCACTCCTGGATCACTTTGATATCTTCTCGTCAAACTAAGAGCATTGGACACATCCGGTCTAGTACACAGCATGGCATACATGATAGAACCTATGGCCGAGGCATAAGGCACTTTGCTCATAGCTTCTCTATCATTTACCGTAGCTGGACACTGAGCCTTGTTCAATATCTTACCTGACAACATGGGCACTGAACCTTTCTTTGCCTTATCCATTCTGAACCTTTTCAAAACTTTGTATAGGTATGTACTTTGGCTTAAAGCTATCAGGCGTCTTTGTCTATCTCTATAGAGTTTGATGCCTAATATATAAGCAGCTTCTCCTAGGTCTTTCATTGAAAAACATTTGTTCAAATAACTCTTCACATCGTTAAGCATATCAATGTCATTTCCAATAATCAATATGTCATCCACATATAGTACTAAAAATGTCACTAAGCTCCCACTCACTTTCTTGTAGATACAAGCTTCGTAGCAATTTGGAACAAATCCAAAGCTCTTGATCACTTGATCAAAATGAAGGTTCCAACTCCGAGATGCTTGCTTCAGTCCAAAAATGGAACGCTGAAGTTTGCACACCTTATCAGCATCCTTAGGATCGACAAAACCTTCGGGTTGCATCATATACAAATCTTCATCAATGTTGCCATTGAGGAACGCAGTCTTGACATCCATCTGCCATATTTCATAATCATGAAACGCAGCAATTGCTAATAAAATCCGAATGGACTTAAACATCGCTACGGGAGAGAAAGTCTCATCGTAGTCAACACCTTGAACTTGTAGAAAACCTTTTGCGACAAGCCGTGCTTTATAGACAGTAACATTACCATCCGCGACCGTTTTCTTCTTAAAAATCCATTTGCACTCAACGGCCTTTCGGTCGCTAGGAGGGTCCACCAAAGTCCGTACTTGGTTTTCGCTCATGGATCCCAATTCGGATTTCATGGCCTCTAGCCATTTCTCGGAGTCTGGGCTCATCATTTCTTCCTCATAGTTCGCAGGTTCACTGTTTTCTACTAACAAGACAGTTAAGACAGGGTTGTCGTACCACTCAGGAGGGGCACGTGACCTTGTCGGCCTGCGACGTTCAGTAGTAGCATCGTCTGAAGCTTCATGATCCTTGTCATTAGCTTTCTCTATCGTTGGTGCAGACGGCACTAGAACAACTTTAGGTGCTGCGCTACTCTTCAACTCAAGAGAAGGTTCAATAACCTCGTCTAGCTCTACTTTCCTCCCACTCACTTCTTTCGAGAGAAACTCCTTCTCAAGAAAGGATCTGTTCTTTGCGACAAACACTTTGCCTTCGGATCTGTGATAGAAGGTATACCCAATCGTTTCCTTAGGGTATCCTATGAAGACGCATTTCTCTGCTTTGGGTTCGAGCTTGTCCGGCATCAACTTCTTGACGTAAGCTTCGCATCCCCAAACTTTAAGAAACGACAACTTAGGTTTAGCACCAAACCACAGTTCATACGGTGTCATCTCAACAGATTTAGATGGTGCCCTATTTAAAGTGAATGCAGTGGTTTCTAATGCATTAACCCCAAAATGATAACGGCAAATCCGTAAGAGACATCATCGATCGCACAATATCCAATAAAGTTCGATTCCGGCATTCAGACACACCATTGCGCTGTGGTGTTCCGAGTGGCGTGAGTTGCGAAACTATTCCGCTTGCTTTAAGATGCGTGAGAAAATCATAACTCAAATATTCACCTCCACGATCGGATCGCAAAAACTTAATGTTTCTGTTACGATGGTTTTCCACTTCGTTCTGAAATTCTTTGAACTTTTCAAATTTTTCAGATTTATGTTTCATTAAATATATATACCCATATCTACTTAAGTCATCAGTAAAAGTGAGAAAATAGCGATATCCACCGCGCGTCGAAACACTCATCGGTCCGCATACATCGGTATGTATGATTTCCAACAAGTTCGTTGCTCGCTCCATTATTCCGGAGAACGGGGTTTTGATCATCTTGCTCATGAGGCATGGTTCGCACGTGTCAAATGATTCAAAATAAAGAGACTCCAAAATTCCATCAGAATGGAGTTTCTTCATGCGTTTTACACCAATATGACCTAGACGGCAGTGCCACAAATAAGTCGTATTATCACTATCTACCTTGCATCTCTTAGCCTCAATGTTATGGATGTGTGTTTCATCGCTTTCGAGATTCAGAAGAAATAAACCATTCATAGCAGGTGCATGACCATAAAAGATGTTACTCATATAAATAGAACAACCATTATTCTACGATTTAAATGAATAACCGTCTTGCAATAAACATGATCCAAAAATAATGTTCATGCTCAACGCAGGCACATAATAATATTTATTGAGGTTTAAAACTAATCCCAAAGGTAAAACTAAGGAGAGCGTGTCGACGGCCATCACATCAACTCTTGATCCGTTGCCAACGCGCATCGTCACCTCATCCCTTGTTAGCCGCCGTCTATCCCATAGCTCCTGTTTCGAGTTACAAATATTAGCAACTGAACCAGTATCAAATACCCAGGCACTACAATGAGGGCTAGTAAGGAAAACATCAATAACATGTATATCAAATATACCTTTGATGGTGCCAGCCTTCTTGTCCGCTAAGTACTTCGGACAGTTGCGCTTCTAGTGACCCTTGTCCTTGCAATAGAAGCACTCAGTGTCCGGCTTAGGTCCAGACTTGAGCTTCTTCTCAGCAGGGGCAACGCGCTTGCCGCTGCCTTTCTTGAAGGGCTTCTTTGCACCCTTACCTTTCTTAAAGCTGGGGGGCTTGTGGACCATCAACACATGATTATCTTTCTTGATGTCCACCTCCGCAGCTTTCAGCTTAGCGAAGAGCTCGGTGATCGTATAAGTGGAACCAATCTGATTATGAGTAACTACAAAACCTTTGTAGGTAGGAGGGATTGATTGCAGAAATCTGTCAATCTTGAGCTCCTCTAGAATCTTGCAGTCCAGTTGCTCAAGGCGTTGAGTGTAGCCCGACATCTTAATGGCGTGCTCACTAACGGAACTCCCTTCCTCCATCTTGCAGTTAAAGAATTTCTCATAAATCTCATATCTCTCAGAACGGGCCTGTGTCTGAAACATAGTTTTCAGTTCCTCAAGAATCTCAAAGGGCCCGGGGAACTCCTCAAAAAGTTGAAGGTCCGATTCCATAGCAAACAACATGGTGGTCTTAATCACACCATAATCATCCTTGCGCGACTGATAAACAGCTTTCTCATCAGCCGACACATCTACAGTAGGGGCGTCACCTAGCGCTTTCTCAAGGACATAGTCCTTTTGTCCGCCAGAGAGAATGATTCTTAGATTGCTGAACCAGTTGGTGAAGTTAGACCCATTGTTCTTAAGCTTTTCTTTCTCAGCAAAAACGTTGAAGTTGAAGTTGGACTTAGCCATTTGATCTACAAAATTTGCAAGTACAATTTAGACTATGTTCATGATAACTAGTTCAACTTAATCATATTACTAGATGAACTCCCACTAAAATCAACATCCCTCAAGTTGTTTAGTGAACATGATCCAAATTCACCACACCTAATCCGATCTTCACGAGAAGAGATGTGGTTTCAATGGTGGAAAACAAAGTATCGATCATATATTTCATATGACTGATGCTTAACCTTTCGGTTTGTGTGTTCCGAGGCCATGTCTGTACATGCTAGGCTCGTCAAGTCAAACCCAAGTATTTCCGCGTGTGCAAGACTGGCTTGCACCCGTTGTATGTGAACGTAGAGTTTATAACACCCAATCATCACGTGATGCTTGAACACGACGAACTTTCGCAATGGTGCATACATGGGGAGAACATAGTTTTATCTTGATCTTTAAGTGAGGAATCATCTTATAATGCTACCGTCGCGATCTAAGCATAATAAGATACATAAAAGGATAAACATCACATGCATATAATTTTATGTGACATGGTATAGCCAATCTCCGCGCAATGATCTCCATCTTGTGCGTGCCAGCATGATCTCAATCACTCCACCATGATTGTCTCCACCACGAATAGCAACTACAACTATTGCTAACCACTTAGCGATAAAGCAAAGCTATTACATGGCGTATAAGAAGTTGACACACAGGTCATACACAATTATAAAGACAACCATATGGCTCCTGCCGGTTGTGTACTCATTGACATGCAAGTCGTGAAACATTACAAAACATGATCATTGCATACAACATACACATCACATCTTGGGTCATACCATATCACAGAAACACTCCCTGTAAAAACAAGTTAGACGCCTCTACTTTGTTGTTGCATGTTTTACGTGGCTTATGGGAGTAACAAGCTAAGAACGATTCTTACCTACGGAAAGCCACAACGGTGATATTATGGTTGCCAACATCCGGTGTAATTCCCATGACAACTATAGTGAGAGAAACTGGCATCCACCAGCCGCATGTGTGGAACAAGCCACACATCAAGTGCGGAGCCGGTCTCGCGAACGAGGTCGCGTAAAGTTGGCCTGGACTGCTTCGATCTCACTATCCTGCATCATAAGAAGTACACAAACAAGAGGCTTGCAACAGAAAACATCAACGCCCGCAACAAGCATGTTGCGTTCTACTCGTGAAACACATCTACGCATAGATCTAGCTCTGATACCACTGAAGGGTTTTGCAACATAGTAAATCAAAAAAATTCTACGGATGCGAACGGGAAAGCCAAGATCTAATCTAGGAGATGCAAACAACAAGGAGGGATAGATAAGATCTTCATACCCTTGAAGATTCTCACAGCGGAACGTTCAATAGAACGTGGTTGATGTAGTCGTACTAGCTTCTCCTCCTCGCGATCCGATCCGATCCAACACCACAAGTGGCGATGCCTCCGAGAGATGCACACGTATGGCACCTCGACGTCTCCTCCTTCCTCGGTCCAGCAAGTGTGGTGGAGAGATAGATTGGATCTACAACACGACGGTGTGGTGCAAAGGTGGAGAGTTTCTGCGGCAGGGCTTCGCCTACGCGCAATCGGGAGAGAGAGAGAGAGATCTGGAGGGCAGCAGTATGGCGGCTAGGGTTGAAGGAGTGGGGGAGGAGGGCTGCGCCCCTGACCACTATATATAGGAGGCTGGACGGCCCCCTTGGCCCCTCCTCCAAGCCCTAGGGCGGCGGCCCCAAGGGTTGGAGTGGGGGGCAAGTTTTCCCCCTCCTTCTAGAAGGTTTCCCTAAGGTTTCCCTAGGGTTTTGGCCGGCTGGGCCTATGGGGCCTTGTGCCCCTGGCCCAATGTGGCCAGGGCACTCCCTCGTAGGCCCACGCCCCCTCCCGACAAGTGGGGCCACGTTGGTCCCACTCCGGAAGGTTCTAGAAGCATCCGGTACAATACCGAACAATCCGAAACAATTCCGAAATCCAAAAACTGCTTTCCCTTATATGAATCTTATTCTCCGGACCATTCCGGAACCTCTCGTGACGTCTTGGATCTCATCCGAGACTCCGAACAAAAACTCATAAACCAATTATCCATTCTATCCTAGCGTCGAGGCACGTTAAGTGTGTGACCCTATGGGTTCGAGAATATGCAGACATGATATTCTATCAATAATCAACAGCGGGGTCTGGAAACCCATATTGACTCCCACATACTCATCGATGATCATATCAGATGAACCACGATGCCAGGATTCAATTAATCCCATATATATATTCCCTTCGTCATGCGATATTTTACTTGCCCGAGATTCGATCGTCGGTATCGGCATACCTAGTTCAATATCGTTCACAGCAAGTACTTTACTCGTTCCGTAATCCGATATCACTTTGTGATTAACTCCTTAACCACGTGCTTGCAAGCGGTGTTGATATCGATTACCAAGTGGGCCTGAAGTATATCTCTCTGATTTGGGAGGGACAAATCCCATCTCGATACATACAACCCAACAGATACTTTCCGATCACCTGAGAGACACCTTTATGATCACCCTCTCATAGGATGACATTTGATGACCTCAAAGCTTTCTTCCGATACCAGGGAGTTGCATTATCTCATGGTCTAAGGAATACAATATTTGACATAAGAAAAAGCTTCGCAAAGATGAACATGATGACACGATCTAATTGCTCTGCTTGATTTGGGTCTGTCCATCATATCATTCTCCCAATGATATGATCTCATTATCAATCGACAACTCATGTCTATGGTTAGGAAACCTTAACCATCATTAATCAATGAGCTAGTCCATAGAGGCGTACTAGGGACACGGCGTTGTTCATAAACCACACAAGTATCAAAGTTTCCGCTTAATACAATTCTAGCATGGAATATAAACTTTATCATGAACAAGAATTATAATAATAACATCTTTATTAGTGCCTCTAGGGCATAATTCCAACAGAACATACAATTGCTTTCCTCTGTGGTGTGTTGGAACAAAGGGACGCCTAACTGAATGATCTCTCTTGTTCCCCTTGATCTGCTTGTTGAAGATATTTAGGCCTGAAAGAGTTAACTCGAATCAATTCAGTTCCTGTAGTTTAGAACTCAGTTTGCGTATTATTCGGTTTGAATATGCTAATAGTCACACTTGCATTTTGTACTATGGTCATGAAGCTTGACAACCAGCACATATAACCGTAGCTTGACAAATAGCACACAGAACTACAGTGCTACTTCTCCTCTGCCTTGCTGCATTCATGTCTAAAATATTCCAGAATACAGTGACAGTAACAAATTTACTCCTGAATTTTCTCAGGAATCAGTAACAAATTTACTCAGGAATCAGAATACAGTGACAGTAACAAATTTACTCAGGAGTACAAGACAAGGTTCAAACAGCTAATCATGTCTAAATTACTCAGGAATCACAAAGGCAGTCAATGAAAGAACAATTGTAATTCCTAGATCCTATGGATATGATTCACTTATTTATCCTCCTCCTCCTCCTCCTCCCCCCAGCACCCGCGCGGCAGCGCCACGCCGCGCCGGCGGCCTCCCCTCCCCGCCGAGCCCTCCCTCCTGTAGTCTCTCCTCCCCGTCGCTGCTGCCCGGATCGTTGCCAGGCAAAGACCTGGGGACGTGGCGGCGGCGTCCCTGATCGTGATCTGGCGGGAAGGCGGCGGCATCCATATCGGCTGGTTTGGCGGTGGTGCTAGGGCGAGCGGTGGTCGGTGATCCTCGGCCTAGATGGCGGCAGGCGGCGACGGGGATCTGGGCCTAGCCGCGATCTGTCCCGTACGTTGGCCTCGAGGCCGGTGCCCAGACGACCCGGGCCTTGTCCGTGACACTAGGGCGCTTGGGGCATCTGCCCCCGGCATGGTGGTGGTGGCCTCCTTCTTCGTCGGAATGGTCGGCCGGGTGGTCTTGTCGTCTTGCGACAGATCCTACTAGTTTCCGGCGGGTGGCGTGGGGGGCTGCTGGCTCGGTTTCAATAAAGGAGGTGGTCCTGGATCCCTCTCAAGCCAAGACGATGATCTGCCGGATATTGGTCTCCATTGATCTGGTTTCTGTGTTATGTTCTGGAAGGCTCCGCCGGCGAACTCCATAAGTGCTATCATGCCGTGAGTTTGCTGGAAGGATTGAATTCGGTCGTACGCACCCATGTTTTACCCTGACCGTTTGGTTTCAGAGGGTGTGCTTCGAAGCTTTGTTGGCTGTTATTATCATGGGACATGTTCTCGTTCCATGGTGCTGACGAAGAAAGTCATGAAGACTGAGATCTGAGGACAGACAATGGTGGATCGAGTCTGGATGGTGATAAGGAATTGGCTAGGTGACTTGTGAATTGGAGCAGTGGCATGCAAGTGGGGGAAACTGCGCAGGAGAGGTTCATGGTCCTACCTCTCAGGGTGAAAACCCAGGGTCTGGCCTTAATTGGTTGTGCCTGACAATGGCCTTGTTAAAGGTATTGTTTTGAGAGCGCGGATTTTCTTCAGGGTGAAAATCTAGATCTTTGATCGTACGATGACGGTGTTTGTGCACTGTTACCTTTTTGGAGGCGTCTTTTTTGGAGAAGCTGGACTTCTGGTGCTGTCTTGGTGGTGGTAGTACCGCTGTTTCAATGAATGAGTCATTATAGCGGGACTTTTCTTTTTTGTAATTCTTCTTTCTTTTTTTGGCTGTGTGTATCCGTGTGGCCGCTAGGGCAATGTGTTGTTGCAGAGGCTGAGTGTAATTGGTATCATCTGATATTAATATATGCTCCTTTCTAAAAAAAGATCCTATGGATACTTAAACAGTCTTCGTCGTCCAAGATCCTAGTAATTCCTAAACAAGAAAATCAGAAATTATTACCAGGGACTATTACCTTGAGAGGAGGGGAGCTGTAGATGGAATCAGTTCCTGGATGGAATTGAGGTCGACTGGCCTTGAGAGGAGGGGAGCTGTAGATGGAATTAGTTCCTGGATGGAATGGAGGCAGCGCAGAAGGAGCTGAGGCGCGAGGGGCGCAGGAGGCGAGGGCTAACGACCCGCCGCCGTGTACAGGTCGTGAAGACCGCTGGGAGAGGCAGGGCGTGCGCGAGCCAGTTCGAACTAGGGGGCAGTACATGGCAGCTCGTTAGGGGCTGGGCCGTGCCGTTGCGTGTAGGTCACCGAGAAGCCCTGGGACGGAAGCAGGCAGAGGCGTGCCGCCGCGTGCAGGCCATCCAGAAGCGCTGGAGAGGAGCTGGCGTGGTGGAGGCTATCTAGATGGTGGCTAGCCACAACCTCCATGTACACCAAAGGTAGTACCTTTGTCCCCAAGGTGGAAGCTTTGTTGGCCGCTAGGGATTACTCGAGGGCGAGGCATCCAGGAAGGGAGCAGCGGCGATCGACACAGGCGGGGCAAGCGAGCGGAGTGCCGGCGAGCGGCGCAGGCGAGATCCAGCGGCGGGGAGCAGCGAAATCGAGCTCGGCGGAGTGGGGGTACAACGACGAGACAGAGGGAGGGGAAAGGGGAGGGAGGGATTGGTTTGTCGGGACAAGTGGTAGGTTCTTTTTGCAAATTGTACCTCCCGACATCCTTTTATGGACGGAGGAAGTACTAAATTAGCAAGGATATGAGGAGTACAATGGAATGACGTCAGTTTTTCCTTATAACTGTCATATTGGATATTTGCTTAGTTGGAGAAGAGAGAAATAAGAAAGATAAAGTGGTCTTTTCTTAGCTAAGGGATGATCTCTTAAAAATAAGAAAAGACTATTTTCTTGGTTATATCATATGTCGTTCCTTAGCAAATCATTTTTTTACTAAAAATAGACAATTCTCATTAATTAATGAAGATAACACTAAGAGATAATGCATTATACGACTTATCTCTATGAATTCTCTGATATAAAAGACTATGCTCTCATGCCCTGAGAGAGTACACCTTTGTTAAATCAATATCCCACGTGGATGTGGCCCCAAATTTGGGTCCCCTGCGAACCGAGATCCTGGGAGATCTGGGCAACGGTTATATAGCCACGAACAAACTAAGTTCCTCTAGGGAAAATGATACAGATCCCCCGGGGGATAACGCCTCACGATCCCCCGGGTCGTTGCCTCGCGCGTGACAACGTGGGTGGGACCCAGACCTTCTTCTCTTCTTTTATCTTTTCCCAAATCCTCTTTCCATATTAGCAGAACACAACCAGCCTCGCCGCCTGCTGCTTGCCGCCCGCCGCCTGCAGCCCCTCCGCCTTGGGTCTCCCCATATCCGCATGTGCTCCGCCATGGGCAACGGTTCTGGCCGCCGACGAGCTGTACGTAGAGATCGAGCGCCACCATGGCCACGACATCGCCCCCCGTCGCCCCGTGCAGCCATGGCCACGATGTCGCCCCCATCGCCGTGCCTTGCCGTCGCCAGAGATAGTGGCCACGACTGAGGCACTCGCAGTTCTCTCCTCTCTTGAGCTCACTGATGAAGGCAGTGCGTATGTGGCCTACTCGTCAACGACGGTGATGCGTCTAGTGATGCTCGACGGCGGCGCTGCTACATTAGGCGTCGATGTTTGCTACATGGGGCCAGCGGCGCTTCTACCTACGATATGGAGATTTGCTACGACAGTGGGCTATCGGCGACGATGCTACAAGGAGCGTCAGGTCTGCTACATACGAGTTGACGCTGTGCTACAAGGGTAGTCGAGGTTTGCTACATGGGGTTTGCTACCTGCGACCAGCGGCGCTACTACAATAGCATATTTTTTGCTACAAGTTTTTGCTCCGATGATGTCTCCGGCAAAGTCGTCTTTTGCTACATTAGCATAATTTTTTTGCTATATCAGTTTTCTAAATTTGCTACAATAGCGCAAACTTCTTGCTACGAGGTTTCCGGCAAGATCTCTGGCGAGAGTCTCCGACGATGTCTCCGGCGAAGTCGGATTTACTATATTAGGACATTTTTTTGCTACATGGTCGTCGGCGAGGTCTCCGGCGAAATCTCCGGCGAGGTCCAGTCTGTTTTTCTATTTTCTGGACTGAACCGTTTTTTGCTACAATGTAGTAAAAGCGGGGCAAATGTAGCAAAAGTGGGACAAAAATAGCAAAAACAGGATTTTGAATCTAAAAAAAAGAACACGTGGTTGGTTGGAGACCCGAGGGATAAAAACCACAAAGAGAATATTTAGTGAACCACCAACAATATGACTTCTTTGCCCCATGATTTGGAAAGACCCTCAAAGATAGATAAAGTAGGCAGTGGATCTAGGAGACCAGGGTAGTGGCAATGCTCTCCCTTGACTCAGTGGCAAACTGCACATCCCCGAGAAACGCCGTAGGGCTGCCCTTCCCCTCGGCCCTACCAGGAATCTTTGATCTTTCCCGCCGGTCAGCTACGCACGCAGTGGTGGCTGCAGGTGCAGGCTCGTGTCGGGACCGTCCGTCCAAGTCGCCGGGTGTGACTCTTGACCCAGCAAAGTTACATTGACCAGGAAGAAGAACCCAGCTCCTATCGGTGACCTCTCCGCCAAGGCAAGGCGGGACCGGACAGGAGCGCGCGATATCCGCAGGTACAGACCCCTCTTCCAAGTCTTCCCCGCCGTGCTCGCGTATTAAAGCCGGGCAGTCGGGCACGTCCCCTCCAGCCAGTCCACTGCCTGCTCAGTCTGACATACTGGTCCGACGATCCATAGCTGTAGCCATGCTCGCGAGGAGGCAGAGAGGCGGAGGAGGGTCGTCGCCGTCCAAGCCCCACCACGCGGAGGACGCGGTGGGCCTCGCCGCCGGCGCCACCCACGGCGCCGGGCAGGAGGCCATCACCGTGTCGCGGTTCGACGAGGCGGCTCGGGAGAGGCTGGACCGCATGAGCCGGAGGCTGAGGCTGCTGGAGCAGCAGATGGAGACGCTGGAGGCGGAGGTCGGGAGAGCCAACAGCGCGGACAGCTACGAGCAGTAGTACGTAGCTTGGGACCTCCGTTCTCTTCTTTCTTGCTGATGAAATAGGAGTAGTAGCACGTGCGTACGGTGATCTCAGTGTTTCTTCCTGAAGCTCGCTTTTGGTACGGTTTGGGGTTCTTGATCTTCGATCGATCTTCATTTGCTTGCTTGCTTTGTGTGAGAGGTTTGACTCTCAGGCTCGTTTGGAAAACGTGTGTACAGCGATGAGTTCATCTTGTCACTTTCGTCTCCCGTGGAAAATCTCAAGCATGCATGCTTGGACCTTCGACTTGTACAATGCACTGCATAATTCAATAGAGACGGTCTGGTGGAACCCGTTGTTTCGAGGGGCCGGGACAGAGAGAGAGAGAGCTACTCAGCGGGGGATGATTTTCAAATTTTGACCTCGTCGCCCGGCGAGATCTGTTTGGCCCGGCCGGCACGTCGGCGCCCCTCGCCATGACCTGCGCCCTCGCTGGGCCGACGGCGCCGCCGCTGCGCTGGAGGGCCTCGTCGGCGTCGGGTCTTCGAAGGCTGCCGCCTGGGTTGGTCGACGGCGACCATCCTCCTCCGCCCCGACGCTGGTCGGCTCGTCCTGCTCAACGGTGCCGGCGTGGTAGTCGACACGCGCGACCGCCACCGTGGGGAGTTCGTCCGGCAAGGAGCCACCCTCACCCTCCCGGCGCACGTGGTCAAGGTCGGGGCCCGCTTCATCTCGCCGCTGGGCTCACCGGAGCTGCCGCCGCCATGGCCGCTGTCCCTGGAGAAGGTCTCGGAGCTCGCTGATCTCCACGGCCTGGCTTGGGGGGACGTCGAGGACGAGGTGGCGGCGGTGGGTTCCCAGGAGGAGCCGCCGGCGGTGGTGCTTGGCGTGCGGGCAGACGGGGATGCCTCCGACGGGGAGCATGGGGTCCCTCTGCCTCGATGTGCTTCCAACCTTTCCCTCCCCTTCCTGGGGGACTTCCTCTCTCTGGCGGGCGCTGCCTCGCCGGCGGGGAGGACCCCTGGCGTGGGCGGCCATGGCGGCTCCCCATCAAGGATGGGGGGAGTGGGGAGGGGGGCGCGTCGGGCGAGACCCCCGCTAGGCTAGCGGGTCGGGCCATACGTGGGCCAAGGCCCGCGAGTAGCCGGACCAGTCAGGCCCAGGCCTGGCTGGAGTTACCTGTTGCCTCCCGCGTGGGCGGGGCCAAGTTGCAGCCCGCCAAGGCTGCGACGGCCCAGCCTGCGGGGAAGCCCAGGTCCGCCCCGCTGCCAGTCAAGGAAGTTAGGGCACCGACCCTGGTTTCTGTCCCCGTCCCCTGTGCTACCGTCCCGCCGCCACCGACCCTAGGAGCTCCTTCTCCACGCTTGTTCCTGGAGGCTCTCATGGCGCCCCATCCCCGCAGCCCTCCGCCGGCGCCTCACCGCGCCTCCCCCCGCCGCGGTCCCTCGCCTCCCCGTCGACCGCTGCCCTCGCGTGGACCGTAAGGGTCCTACCGGATGCCGACGCGTAGGTCCCCGCCGCCGCCACGGGCTCAGGCCAGCCGTCGCCCCTCTCGCTCTCCTCCTCGCGCCCGTCGTCGGGTGGAGGAGCCACAGAGGGTCTCCCAACGTCCCTCTGCTGAGGACAGGGAGAGGGAGCGCCGCTTGAGGGATGCCGCGCTATAGGCCCATGCCACTGCTGCTGGGCCGACGGCTCCCCGGCAGAGGGAGGGGCGCGTGGACACTGGGCCGTGGCGCGGGACTGCCCCTCCGGCTCCGGCGGCGGCTGCGGCTTTGGCGCGTCCCGAGTCCGACATTGGCACGTCGGCGGCTCCCAAGAAGAAAAGGAAGAAGAGTAAGAAGAAGCGCAAGGTCCCATCTTCGATGGTCACGGCGTCGGCTCCCCTCCCTGGTGCGTCGGGCTCAGCCCCGGGGACGAGCTCGGTGGTCGGAACCGGACGTTTGCTGGCGACGGCTATTCCCTGCCCTAGGGAAACGTTGGAGTATTATGGCCATGGCGTCGATGGGGGCTTCTACTTCATCGACCTGGGGGCGTGCCGGAGACTCTAGCTCGGGTGTCGATTCTGCCGGACCAGGACCCGCCGCTCTCGGTGGAGGTGATGGAGGCCCTTCAACAGGAGGAGCTTAGTGTGGCCCTGCCTGGCTTCGAATGGCCGGTGCGCCGCTTCTCCGCCTCGGAGTTTGTGGTCTCGTTCCCGTCAGTGGCGATCCTTCGCATGTGCTCCCTCGGGTCCTCCTTCACGCTGCCGCTTCACCAGCTGAAGGTCTCCATCCAGCCCTCCTCGGCCGCTCAAGAGATGGTGGCCACCCTCTCGGAGGTCTGGGTGCGCCTCCACGGGCTCCCGCTCGAGGCCCGAAGGCCCGAGGTGGTGGCGCTCGTGGCCCAGACTGTGGCAAGCTGACAGAGGTCAACGTGGACTCGCTCTTGGGCCTCGGAGCGGTTCGGATGCTCCTCCTTTGCCCGCCCCCCTCGGTGTTCCCTGTCTCTCTGCCGCGCGTCTTCGTCGACCGCGTCGGATGCGACCTCTTGGTGTAGCTCGACGAGGAGGTGGCCGCTCCTGAGGCCAACCCCCCGTCTCCCCCTCGCCCGCCGACCGGTAGTGACGCTAGTGTAGGGGGCAGCTCGAGGGACGAGCACTCGGACAGTGACTTAGGGTCGGACCCTGAGTCCCTGCTGGCCACCGACGCGTCTCCTCCTCCCGCCCTAGGGAGCGTCCGAGGACATCTCGGCCTTCCTTCTGGCGGCTAGCCTCTCGGGAGGAGGCCCCTTCTTCCCTGGAAGGCGCCCTCTCTCGCTGAGCGCTTCAGCCAAGCTGGCCTCGGTGGACCTCCCTTGCTGCTACCGCCCCGACCCTCCGGTCTCCGTCGGCCTCGACATCGCGCAGTATGGCTCCTACCTGTCCCCGGTCCCCTCGCCTTGGCCTAGTCCGTCCCCCACCCCCTGTCCCCGGATCTGGAGACCTCGGGGAGTGAGGGGTTGGTGGTGTGTGCCAACCAGTCCCCACGGTCCCCCGGAGTTGTGTGTTACACCCTCGCCCCGGACACCCCGAACCCGCTGGTTCTGGCGCCCGTCGCCGGGGATCCCGACACCCCTGCTACAGCCTCCAAGTTGCGCCGAACCAGGGCCCCAGGCCGCCGCCCCCTCCCTCTTCCCGCCACAGCGTTCGCCTCGCTAACTCCCGGACAGGCTTGTCCGGTACCGAGACGACAGTGGCAGAGCGTGTAGGGGTTCGTAGCATGGAAAACAAAAATTTCTACCGCATACAAACAAACAAGCCAAGATCTATCTACTAGATTGTAGCAACGAGTCGATAGAGGAACTCACCCTCGCAGATTCCAAAGCGTTTAACGAGAGCAGATTCTCGTGGGTGATGTAGTCGTACTCTTGCCGATCTCAAGATCGCGTAGACGATCCTTCCGGCGCTGCGTTCCGGCAGCGCTTCCGCAGTCGGTCACACATTCGGTACTCGATGAAGACCTTCCTCTCCCTTGTTCCAGCAGGCAGCGGAGGTTGTAGCACTCTCCTCGCGATTTCGGCAGCACGACGGCGTGGTACCGGAAGTAGAGGGAAGATCTCGCAGGGCTTCGCCTTAAGCCGGAGCGAGTATGGTGGACTATGAGAGAGGCCTTGGCGATCTAGGGTTTAGAGGGAACCAAGGGGAGAGTGTAGCCGGCGGCTAGGGTTTGGGATCACCCCAACTCGGCGAGTTGGTGGTGCCCTAGGCGGCGGCAGCAGCAGGGGTGGTGGCGCCGGCGGCTTAGGGTTAGGGTTTTGGGGTGTGAGAGGTGTAGGCTTGAGGGGCAGCCGTGCCCCTCCTTATATAGGTGGGAGGGCGCCGGTTGGGAGGAGGGAGTCCTCCCCGAACTCGGCCTCCTTGGCCGGCGGGTGGAGGGAGGAGGACTTCCTCCCCAAGTAGGTTTCCTCCTCTCCCTCCACCAAGCAAACTTGCCGTTTGACTTTTTCAAATTGGCGTTTGACTTTTCAAACTAGGATTTGATTTCTCCCTTTATTTTCCCAGCCATGTTACCTATTACATGATGCAACCATTCCATATTGTCATGACACATTCATGTACCCTTCCCCTCCGGAGTGCCGGACCTTCCGGAGCCTTCTAGAACATTCCCGATGAAAACACCGGAATCATTCCCCAACTTCGAAACAGGACTTTCCTTATATGAATCTTATTCTCTGGACCATTCCGGATCTCCTCGTGATATCCCGGATCCCATCCGAGACTCCGAATAACATTTAGTCTCTTACTCATCATTCCATAACTACTCAACAACATCGAATCCTTAAGTGTGTCTCCCTACGGTTCGTGAATTATGCGGACATGATCGAGACACTTCTCCGATCAATAACCAATAGAGGAATCTGGAAATTCATATGGCTCCCACATATTTCTACGATTACTTTGCGATCGAAGGAACCACTTACATACGATACCAATTTCCCTTTGTCTCATGATAGTTTACTTATCCGAGGTTTTGATCGTCAGTATCTCTGCATACCTAGTTCATCCTCGTTACCGATAAGTACTCTTTTCTTGTTCCCGTGATATGTGATCCCTTGTGAGCCAGTCACATGCTGGCAAGCTAATTGGATGACATTCCACCGAGAGGGCCCAGAGTATATCTATCCGTCATATGGATGGACAAATCCCACTCTTGATCCATGTGTTTCAACCCATACTTTCCGAACACTCAATGCCACCTTTATAGCCACCCAGTTACGGTGTGGTGTTTGATGTCATCAAAGCATCCTTCCGGTGATGGTGATAAGCATGATCTCATGGTCGAAGGAATTAGGTTACTATGTATCAGAAAGCTTATAGCAATTGAACTATTAAAATGACTTGATCTTTATGCTACGCTTATCTATAGGAGTATGTCCATCATATCATTCTCCTAATGATATGACCTTGTTATTAACAACATCTCAAATGTTCATGATCAAGAAACCATGATCATCTATTAATCAACAAGCTAGTATTATAAAGAGGCTTTACTAGGGACTCTAAATTAGTTTACAAATCACACAAGTATTAATGTTTCTGGTCAATACTATTATAGCATGAATGTAAACATTTATCATAAACACAAATATATAATAATAACTACATTTATTATTGCCTCTAGGGCATATCTCCAACAAGGCGGGCTTCTCTCCGGGTGGCGGCGCGTGACGAGTTTTCAGGTACCTCCTCCTCCTTAGTAGTTGTTTCTCTGGACCCTGGTCCTTCTAGGTTTGCCTGGTTCCTCGTTCTGTGTTCTATCCGAGGTTTCGCTTGCTCACCTGGGAGAAGTTGCTTATGACTGTGGGATTGTCTTTCATGGTGAGAAGGGGACAATGCTCGAGCAGCTTGTGGCCATTAAGGCGCGGGAGGGGTATGTGGGAGCAATTGCTGCTGCCCGGGCACAAGATGCCCGGGAGCAGGAGCGCTCCCGGATCCTGTCCTAGGCTAGGCCCGACGGGCCTGGCCCCAGCGGGGATCCCCCTCCTACACCTGATAAGGCATAGGGAGTCTTACTCATCCTTTCTCTATCTTCTGCCGTTGCTGGACTTTGATTTTTACTCAAGGTCATATTGGGCAACATGGGCAAGAACCCTTTGTTGCTATCTTCCATTCCAAACCTCTTTAGAACTTTGTCCAAATATGTACTCTATGACAATGATATTAGGCGTCTCGATCTATCTCTATAAATCTTTATGCCTAATATGTAAGCTGCTTCGCCAAGATCTTTCATTGAAAAACTATTATTCAAATATTCCTTGACACTATTAAGAAGGTCTACATCATTCCCAATCAACAATATGTCATCCACATACAGTATTAAGAATGCTACAGAGCTCCCACTCACTTTCTTGTAAATACAAGCTTCTCCATAAGTTTGTATAAAACCAAAACTTTTGATTACCTTATCAAAACGTTGATTCCAACTTCGGGATGCTTGCTTCAATCCATATATGGACCGTTGAAGTTTGCATACCTTGTTAGCATCTTTAGGATCGACAAAACCTTTGGGTTGCATCATATATAAATCTTCATCAATGTCTCCATTGAGGAATGCCGTTTTGACATCCATCTGCCATATCTCACAATCGTAATATGCAGCGATTGCTAACATAATCCTCACAGACTTTAGCTTTGCTACCGGTGAGAAAGTCTCATCGTAGTCAACTCCTTGAATTTGTCGAAACCCTTTTGCGACAAGTTGAGCTTTATAGACAGTAACATTACCATCAGCATCTGTTTTCTTCTTCAAAATCCATTTGTTCTCGACAGCCTTCCGGCCATCCGGTAAGTCCACCAAAGTCCATACTTGGTTTTCGTACATGGATCCAATTTCGGATTTCATGGCGTCTTGCCATTTATTGGAATCTGGGCTCATCATCGCTTCCTCATATGTCGCAGGGTCATCGGTGTTGTCCACCAACATGACACTCATAACAGGATCATACCAATCAGGAGTGGTACGAGTCCTTGTTGACCTGCGAGGTTCTGTAGCAACTTCAACCGAAGTTTCATGATCATCATCATTAGCTTCCTCTCTTATTGGTGTAGGCGCCATAGGAACTACTTCCGGTGATGCGCTTCTCGCAAGTTCAAGAGAAGGTTCAACAACCTCGTCGAGTTCTACTTTCCTTCCAGTCACTTCTTTCGAGAGAAATTTCTTCTCTAGAAAGGATCCATTCTTGGCAACGAAGATTTTGCCCTCGGATCTATGATAGAAGGTATACCCAATAGTTTCCTTCGGGTATCCTATGAAGACGCATTTTTCCTCTTTGGGTTCAAGCTTGTCCGGCTGTAACTTCTTTACATAGGCTTCGCAACCCCAAACTTTAAGGAACGACAATTTAGGTTTCTTCCCAAACCATAATTCATACGGTTATCGTTTCAACGGATTTAGATGGTGCCCTATTTAAAGTGAATGCGGTTGTTTCTAGTGCATAACCCCAAAATGATAGCGCTAAATCTATAAGTGACATCATAGAACGAACCATATCTAAGAGAGTTCGATTACGACGTTCGGACACACCATTTCGCTGTGATGTTCCCGACGGTGTCAATTGTGAAAGTATTCCTCATTTCTTCAAATGCTCGCCAAACTCGTAACTTATATATTCACCTCCACGATCAGAACGTAGAAATTTAATCTTCTTGTTACGTTGATTCTCTACCTCACTTTGAAATTCCTTAAACTTCTCGAAAGTTTCGGACTTATCTTTCATGAAATAGATATACCCATATCTACTCAAGTCATCTGTGAAGGTAAGAACATAACGATAACCACCGCGCGATGCTACACTCATTGGAACACACACATCGGTATGTATGATTTCCAATAAGTCCGTAGCTTGCTCCATCATACCAGAAAATGGAGTCTTAGTCATTTTACCCATCAGACATGCTTCGCATCTTTCAAGTGATTCAAGAAGTCCATCGGAATGGAGTTTCTTCATACGCTTCACTCCAATGTGACCAAGACGACAGTGCCACATATATGTCGTGTTATCGCTCAATTTCAAACGTTTACCTTCAATGTTATTAATATGTGTATTTCCACTATCGAGATTCAATAAGAATAGACCATCTATCAAAGGTGCATGTGCATAAAACATATTACTCATATAAATCGAACAACCATTATTCTCGGACTTAAACAAGTAACCTTCTCGCAATAAACATGATCCCGATATAATGTCCATGCTCAACGCAGACACCAAATAAAAATTATTTAAGTATAAAACTAATCCCGATGGTATATGAAGAGGTAGCGTGCCGACCGCGATCACATCAACCTTTGATCCATTTCCAACACGCATCGTCACCTCGTTCTTCGCTAGCTTCCGTTTATTCTGCAGCACCTGTTTCGAGTTACAAATATGAGCAACCGAACCAGTATCAAATACCCTTGCACTACTACGAGTACTAGTGAGATACACATCAATAACATGTATATCTAATATACCTTTCTTCTTGATGTTGTCGTTCTTAAAATCTGCCAAGTACTTTGGGCAATTCCGCTTCCAGTGACCCTCTCCCTTGTAGTAAAAGCATTCAGTATCAGGCATAGGTCCAGCCTTGGTCTTCTTCGCCGGTGCGGCAACTTTCTTACCACCCTTCTTGAAGTTTCCCTTTTGCTTAGACTTGCCTTTCTTGAATTTGGTGGTCTTATTGACCAACAACACTTGATGCTCTTTCTTGATCTCCACTTCTGCAGATTTCAACATGGAGAAGAGTTCTGGCAATGTCTTGTTCATGCTTTGCATATTATAGTTCATCACAAAGTTCTTGTAACTTGGTGGTAGTGATTGGAGGACACGGTAAATCCCCAAAGCATTAGGAATCACTATACCCAAGCTTTGGGGAGTTTGTTAGCGTGCCCACAAATCTTAAGCACGTGCTCACTAACGGAGCTGCCCTCTTCCATCTTGCAGTTAAAGAACTTTTCAGAAGCCTCATAACTCTCAACTGCCGCGTGAGCCTCAAATATCAATTTGAGTTCACGGACAATATCATGTGGGTCATGGTTCTTAAACCTTTTCTGAAGCTCCGATTCCAAACCATACAAGATAGCACACTGAACTGTGGAGTACTGATTCTTCCGAGCGAGATAAACATTCTTTACTTCATCGGTAGCATCAGCAGCAGGCGGGTCACCCAGCGGTGCATCCAGCACATAGGTCAAATTACTAGCATTGAGGACAATCCTCAAATTGCGGAACCAATCCGCAAAGTTTCTTCCATTGTTTTTCAACTTTTCTTTCTCTAGGAACGCATTAAAATTGATGGTAGGGGCCGCCATTGATCTACAACATATTTGCAATAGTTTAGACTAATTTTATGACAAATTGAGTTCTAATTAATAGTTAAATTAATCTAGGTGAACTCCCACTCAAAACAATATCCCTCACATTGTTTTAGTGATCACACGAACCAAATCCACCACATCAAAACCGATCATCACGAGAGTTGATGTAGCTTCAATGGCGAACAATCAACATGTTCATCATATCTACTATATGATTCATGCTTTACCTTTCGGTGATTTGTGTTCCGAGACCATGTCTGTACATGCTAGGCTCGTCAAGATCAAACCTTAGCTTCCGCATGAGCAAATCTGGCTTGCTCACGTTGTATACACTCGCAGAATCTAACACACCCGATCATCACGTGGTGCTTCGAAACAACGAGCTTTAGCAACGGTGCTTACTAAGGATGAACACTTTAAAACTTGAAATTTGTGTGCTTGAGGGATCATCTTATAATGCTACCGTTGTTAACTAAGCAATACAAGATGCATAAAGTATTAACATCACATGCAATTCATAATATGTGATATGATATGGCCTTTCTTCTTGTGCTTCTGATCTCCATATTCAAGCACGAACATGATCTCCATCATCACCGGCATAGCGTCAAGGTCAATGGCGCTGCTTCATGGTTGTCGTCCACCAGCTTCAACTGTTACAACTACTTTGAATAGACACGCGGGTCTTAACAGAATTTAAAGACAACCATATGGCTCCTGCCGGTTGCCAACTTACAATAAGGAACATTGCATACATCAAATATAATCACAATCATGGCCATATCACATCACATCACACCCCTGCAAAACAAAGTTAGACGCCTCTAATTTTCTTTGCATATTTTACGTGGTTTGGGGCTTTCAATAAGTGTCGCTCTAACTTACGAACAAGAACCACAACATTGATGTTTAAACTATCAAGTGCACGTTGTAAATTGGATCTATACTATAATGGGAGAGACAGACACCCGCAAAGCCACTTATGCAATACAAGTTGCATGTTGAGCATGGAGCAAGTCTCATGAACGATGTCATGTAAGGTTAGCCCGGGCCGCTTCATCCCATCATACCGCAAGATGCAAAGTACACAAGAAGCAATTGATAATAAAAACACCACCGTCCTCAATGACCATTGTGTTCTACTCGTGCAACAGATCTACATATAGACACGGCTCTGATACCATTATAGGGGTTCGTAGCATGGAAAACAAAAAATTTCTACCGCATACAAACAAACAAGCCAAGATCTATCTACTAGATTGTAGCAACGAGTCGATAGAGGAACTCACCCTCGAAGGTTCCAAAGCGTTTAACGAGAGAAGATTCTCGTGGGTGATGTAGTCGTACTCTTGCCGATCTTAAGATCGCGTAGACGATCCTTCCGACGCTGCGTTCCGGCAGCGCTTCCGCAGTCGGTCACACGTTCGGTACTCGATGAAGACCTTCCTCTCCCTTGTTCCAGCAGGCAGCGGAGGTTGTAGCACTCTCCTCGCGATTCCGGCAGCATGACGGCATGGTACCGGACGTAGAGGGAAGATCTCGCAGGGCTTCGCCTTAAGCCGGAGCGAGTATGGTGGACTATGATAGAGGCCTTGGCGATCTAGGGTTTAGAGGGAACCAAGGGGAGAGTGTAGCCGGCGGCTAGGGTTTGGGATCACCCCAACTCGGCGAGTTGGTGGTGTCCTAGGCAGCGGCAGCAGCAAGGGTGGTGGCGCCGGCGGCTTAGGGTTAGGGTTTTGGGGTGTGAGAGGTGTAGGCTAGAGGGGCAGCCGTGCCCCTCCTTATATAGGTGGAAGGGCGCCAGTTGGGAGGAGGGAGTCCTCCCCCAACTCGGCCTCCTTGGCCGGCGGGTGGAGGGTGGAGGACTTCCTCCCCAAGTAGGTTTCCTACTCTCCCTCCACCAAGCAAACTTGCCGTTTGACTTTTTCAAATTGGCGTTTGACTTTTCAAACTAGGATTTGATTTCTCCCTTTATTTTTCCCAGCCATGTTACCTAGTACATGATGCAACCATTCCATATTGTCATGACACATTCATGTACCCTTCCCCTCCAGAGTGCCGGACCTTCCGGAACCTTCTAGAACATTCCCGATGAAAACACCGGAATCATTCCCCAACTCCGAAACATGACTTTCCTTATATGAATCTTATTCTCCGGACCATTCCGGATCTCCTCGTGATATCCCGGATCCCATCCGAGACTCCGAACAACATTCAGTCTCTTAATCATCATTCCATAACTACTCAACAACATCGAATCCTTAAGTGTGTCTCCCTACGGTTCGTGAATTATGCGGACATGATCGAGACACTTCTCCGATCAATAACCAATAGAGGAATCTGGAAATTCATATGGCTCCCACATATTTCTACGATTACTTTGCGATCGAATGAACCACTTACATACGATACCAATTTCCCTTTGTCTCACGATAGTTTACTTATCCGAGGTTTTGATCGTCGGTATCTCTGCATACCTAGTTCATCCTCGTTACCGATAAGTACTCTTTTCTTGTTCCCGTGATATGTGATCCCTTGTGAGCCAGTCACATGCTTGCAAGATAATTGGATGACATTCCACCGAGAGGGCCCAGAGTATATCTATCCGTCATATGGATGGACAAATCCCACTCTTGATCCATGTGTTTCAACCCATACTTTCCGAACACTCAATGCCACCTTTATAGCCACCCAGTTACGGTGTGGTGTTTGATGTCATCAAAGCATCCTTCCGGTGATGGTGATAAGCATGATCTCATGGTCGAAGGAATTAGGTTACTATGTATCAGAAAGCTTATAGCAATTGAACTATTAAAATGACTTGATCTTTATGCTACGCTTATCTATAGGAGTATGTCCATCATATCATTCTCCTAATGATATGACCTTGTTATTAACAACATCTCAAATGTTCATGATCAAGAAACCATGATCATCTATTAATCAACAAGCTAGTATTATAAAGAGGCTTTACTAGGGACTCTAAATTAGTTTACAAATCACACAAGTATTAATGTTTCTGGTCAATACTATTATAGCATGAATGTAAACATTTATCATAAACACAAAGATATAATAATAACTACATTTATTATTGCCTCTAGGGCATATCTCCAACAGTCTCCCACTTGCACTAGAGTCAACTAATCTAGATTACATGGTAATATACCGAACACCCATGGCAGTTTGGTGTTGGTCATGTTTTGCCCTCGGGAGAGGTTTAGTCAACGGATCCGCCACATCCAGATCTGTGTGTACTTTGCAAATCTTTATGTCACCATCTTGGACATGTTCTCGAATAGCGTGAAAACGTAGCTTGATGTGCTTCAGCTTCTTGTGTGACCTTGGTTCTTGCGCATTGGCTATGGCGCCCATGTTATCACAGTAGATAGACATTGGGTCCAGCGCACTTGGAACCACACCGAGCTCTGTAATGAACTCCTTCATCCATATCGCTTCTTGTGAAGCCTCCGAAGCAGCTATGTATTCCGATTCAGTTGAAGTTCTCGCCACAACGCTTTGCTTTGCACTCCTCCAGCTAACTGCTGCACCATTCAAAGTAAATACGTATCCAGACTGAGATTTAGAATCATCCGGATCGGTGTTCCAACTAGCATCGGTGTAACCATTAATAACGAGCTGTTCATCACCTCCATAAGAAAGAACCATATCCTTAGTTCTTCTTAAGTACTTAAGGATGTTTTTGACCGCTGTCCAATGATCCACTCCTGGATCACTTTGATATCTGCTAGTCAAACTAACAACATATGCAATGTCCGGTCTAGTACATAGCACTACATACATTAGAGATCCTATGGTTGAGGCATAGGGAGTCTTACTCATCCTTTCTCTATCTTCTGCCGTTGCTGGACTTTGAGTTTTACTCAAGGTCGTATTGGGCAACATGGGCAAGAACCCTTTCTTGCTATCTTCCATTCCAAACCTCTTTAGAACTTTGTCCAAATATGTACTCTATGACAATGATATTAGGCGTCTCGATCTATCTCTATAAATCTTTATGCCTAATATGTAAGCTGCTTCGCCAAGATCTTTCATTGAAAAACTATTATTCAAATATTCCTTGACACTATTAAGAAGGTCTACATCATTCCCAATCAACAATATGTCATCCACATACAGTATTAAGAATGCTACAGAGCTCCCACTCACTTTCTTGTAAATACAAGCTTCTCCATAAGTTTGTATAAAACCAAAACTTTTGATTACCTTATCAAAACGTTGATTCCAACTTCGGGATGCTTGCTTCAATCCATATATGGACCGTTGAAGTTTGCATACCTTGTTAGCATCTTTAGGATCGACAAAACCTTTGGGTTGCATCATATATAAATCTTCATCAATGTCTCCATTGAGGAATGCCGTTTTGACATCCATCTGCCATATCTCACAATCGTAATATGCAGCGATTGCTAACATAATCCTCACAGACTTTAGCTTTGCTACCGGTGAGAAAGTCTCATCGTAGTCAACTCCTTGAATTTGTCGAAACCCTTTTGCGACAAGTTGAGCTTTATAGACAGTAACATTACCATCAGCATCTGTTTTCATCTTCAAAATCCATTTGTTCTCGACAGCCTTCCAGCCATCCGGTAAGTCCACCAAAGTCCATACTTGGTTTTCGTACATGGATCCAATTTCGGATTTCATGGCGTCTTGCCATTTATTGGAATCTGGGCTCATCATCGCTTCCTCATATGTCGCAGGGTCATCGGTGTTGTCCACCAACATGACACTCATAACAGGATCATACCAATCAGGAGTGGTACGAGTCCTTGTTGACCTGCGAGGTTCTGTAGCAACTTCAACCGAAGTTTCATGATCGTCATCATTAGCTTCCTCTCTTATTGGTGTAGGCGCCATAGGAACTACTTCCGGTGATGCGCTTCTCGCAAGTTCGAGAGAAGGTTCAACAACCTCGTCGAGTTCTACTTTCCTTCCAGTCACTTCTTTCGAGAGAAATTTCTTCTCTAGAAAGGATCCATTCTTGGCAACGAAGATTTTGCCCTCGGATCTATGATAGAAGGTATACCCAATAGTTTCCTTCGGGTATCCTATGAAGACGCATTTTTCCTCTTTGGGTTCAAGCTTGTCCGGATGTAACTTCTTTACATAGGCTTCGCAACCCCAAACTTTAAGGAACGACAATTTAGGTTTCTTCCCAAACCATAATTCATACGGTTGTCGTTTCAACGGATTTAGATGGTGCCCTATTTAAAGTGAATGCGGTTGTTTCTAGTGCATAACCCCAAAATGATAGCGCTAAATCTATAAGTGACATCATAGAACGAACCATATCTAAGAGAGTTCGATTACGACGTTCGGACACACCATTTCGCTGTGATGTTCCCGGCGGTGTCAATTGTGAAAGTATTCCTCATTTCTTCAAATGCTCGCCAAACTCGTAACTTATATATTCACCTCCATGATCAGAACGTAGAAATTTAATCTTCTTGTTACGTTGATTCTCTACCTCACTTTGAAATTCCTTAAACTTCTCAAAAGTTTCGGACTTATCTTTCATGAAATAGATATACCCATATCTACTCAAGTCATCTGTGAAGGTAAGAACATAACGATAACCACCGCGCGATGCTACACTCATTGGAACACACACATCGGTATGTATGATTTCCAATAAGTCCGTAGCTTGCTCCATCATACCAGAAAATGGAGTCTTAGTCATTTTACCCATCAGACATGCTTCGCATCTTTCAAGTGATTCAAGAAGTCCATCGGAATGGAGTTTCTTCATATGCTTCACTCCAATGTGACCAAGACGACAGTGCCACATATATGTCGTGTTATCGCTCAATTTCAAACGTTTACCTTCAATGTTATTAATATGTGTATTTCCACTATCGAGATTCAATAAGAATAGACCATCTATCAAAGGTGCAT
Source organism: Avena sativa (assembly GCA_916181665.1). Lineage (NCBI taxonomy): Eukaryota > Viridiplantae > Streptophyta > Magnoliopsida > Poales > Poaceae > Avena > Avena sativa. Next base: position 380,943,887 of record OV702281.1, on the reverse strand, counting down.
GTGCATAAAACATATTACTCATATAAATCGAACAACCATTATTCTCGGACTTAAACAAGTAACCTTCTCGCAATAACCATGATCCCGATATAATGTCCATGCTCAACGCAGGCACCAAATAAAAATTATTTAAGTATAAAACTAATCCCGATGGTATATGAAGAGGTAGCGTGCCGACCGCGATCACATCAACCTTTGATCCATTTCCAACACGCATCGTCACCTCGTTCTTCGCTAGCTTCCATTTATTCTGCAGCACCTGTTTCGAGTTACAAATATGAGCAACCGAACCAGTATCAAATACCCATGCACTACTACGAGTACTAGTGAGATACACATCAATAACATGTATATCTAATATACCTTTCTTCTTGATGTTGTCGTTCTTCAAATCCGCCAAGTACTTTGGGCAATTCCGCTTCCAGTGACCCTCTCCCTTGTAGTAAAAGCATTCAGTATCAGGCATAGGTCCAGCCTTGGTCTTCTTCGCCGGTGCGGCAACTTTCTTACCACCCTTCTTGAAGTTTCCCTTTTGCTTAGACTTGCCTTTCTTGAATTTGGTGGTCTTATTGACCAACAACATTTGATGCTCTTTCTTGATCTCCACTTCTGCAGATTTCAACATGGAGAAGAGTTCTGGCAATGTCTTGTTCATGCTTTGCATATTATAGTTCATCACAAAGTTCTTGTAACTTGGTGGTAGTGATTGGAGGACACGGTAAATCCCCAAAGCATTAGGAATCACTATACCCAAGCTTTGGGGAGTTTGTTAGCATGCCCACAAATCTTAAGCACGTGCTCACTGACGGAGCTGCCCTCTTCCATCTTGCAGTTAAAGAACTTTTCAGAAGCCTCATAACTCTCAACTGCCGCGTGAGCCTGAAATATCAATTTGAGTTCACGGACAATATCATGTGGGTCATGGTTCTTAAACCTTTTCTGAAGCTCCGATTCCAAACCATACAAGATAGCACACTGAACTGTGGAGTACTGATTCTTCCGAGCGAGATAAACATTCTTTACTTCATCGGTAGCATCAGCAGCAGGCGGGTCACCCAGCGGTGCATCCAGCACATAGGTCAAATTACTAGCTGTTAGACCCCTCCTTTATAAAGGAAAGGATCCCTGTGATTGCAATGCTAGTCCCTGGATCAATACTAGCATCCACAGTTTGAGATGAAGTACACAGATACAAAGGTCGTTTATTACATTCATTCCAGAGATAAAACATAGTCTTTTACAACTCAGGGCCATAGGCCTAATACAAGAGTTTAAGGAATAAGTAAATAAACATAAGTCTTCATCTTCATGTGCCACAGGCAAGCATGTTGAGTGTAGACTCATGACTCCTATTCATCATCGGAGTAACCTGCAACATCACAAGTTACAGCCACAGAGGGTCAATACTTTGGAATAGTATTGGCAAGTGATACCTTAGTATATTTTAGGTGGACTATACTACTATATGCATTTTGGATAAGTGTAGTTTGGCTTTCTTTGCTTGAAAATAGGTTTTTCCTATTAGTTGAAATCACTAAGTTTTTCTTTGTCAAAAAAACATTCCCAAGGAACCACCAATAGACATTGAGGTCCTTCACCCTTGTTCACCCACCAATTTTTATTTAGAAGTTGGAGTGTTGAGATTCTTGTAGCTTCCATGTCTTGATGCTCAAAGTGTCCATTTCCTTGGACAAGGCTAAGTACTTAGGTTTTCCATCTGCAGAGGTTGTGCACTTTCCCCACCAGACTTGGTTTCCCAAGACAGGACCTTTCAGAAGCCTTTCCTTAATCAAATGGACGCGCTCCAACCTATCAACCCAACTACCACCAACTGTCCAAGTGACTAAGTTCTAGCAACCTATATGATCATGGCAGAGCCCATATTGCCAAGTGGTTGCACTGTAAGCTTTCTCAACACTTGGCCTCCAAATCCCTTTGTGCCTGGGTGGCTTACCACAAGTGAGATACACAACCCAAGTCCATGGCCTTGTGTAACCACTCAACATAACCCATACTCTCCATTCCACCCAGGAGGTTCATTTGTCTTAGTTGTTTTATTAAGAAAACATAAGTCTCTTGACTTAGAATATTTTCATCATAACCATATAGATGTTCACCACCCTTGTTTGCTAAGTAGCTAGACTAAGCAGAATATGATAATCTATCTTAGGATAATTTCCCTAGCAATTCTACTATTCCATTCTACTTAGGATTTCCCATCTTAGCATTTAGGCAAAAATATCATGCATCACTTTAGCAAAATATCTAATGCTAGTACAAAATATAGGACAGAAATATTCATGAAAATATCACTTGCCTTGGTAGTGGGGAGAGTAGCACTCTTCACAATCACAATCACTAGCAAAATCTACACAAGAAATAATAGCATACAATTACTCACAAATATATACAACCAAAAATAATATGAATGCATGCATGCAAGAATCTACTAGGTGGTGATCTTTGAAAATTATACTAAGTATGCTCATGAGTACAGAAACTTAACATGTCACAAGTTTGCCAACTAAACTTATTTGGCCCCATTATAATTTACCAAATTAAATCTATATCTAAAATAGCCTAAAACTTGTTCCACAAATAAAATCATTTTAACTGTTACTATATGCTAAATAAATTGGATATTCAGAAAGGCCTGGTTTCACTGAATCCAACGGTATAAAATTTGCAAAAATCTAACGTGGCATTCAAAAGTTATAAGCATTTGAAGTTTGAATCTAAATCTGGTTTTAAATTCTGTTTTTAGTTTAAACCTTGCCACGCGTCGCATCCTTACTGGTGCGTACCGGTTCGCACCGGATCACCCTTCTGTGCCGTTGGATCTAACTAACGCTGCACGGCTCAGATCTGTCCATACCCCTTCATTAAGTGAAGTGTTTCTACGCGTAGGATTCAGATCTAACGGCTAAAAATCTCCTAACCAAAATCGAGCGGCGCTACCGGCGGTGACAGGCGGCGGCGCGTCAGTCGGTGGCGGTGCCGGCGTTCTAGGTCGCCCGAGGAAGGGAGGAGATGCTTACCAGAACCGCAGGAGGCTGCTGATGCTCAAGGTGGCAATGGCTTGGGAAGGGGCGCACGGGGTCGTCGGGGATTCCTCGCCGGAGTTCGCGAATGCGTCAGCCACGGTCAGTCGTCGACGTTGGCGAGGTTCCTCATCGCGCTAAGCCAAAATAGGGATACTGTCAGATGCGCAAGACGATGAGGATTCTAGGCGTATCAGTCAGAGGGCAAGGGGCGGTGGCTACTTACGGAGGGAGGTCACCGGAGTTCGTGCAGAAGACGGTGGCGGTCCAGTCGTCGAGTTTGCCGAAGCTATGGGTCATGCGAAGGCAAACGGAGAGTGTCAGAAGATGCACATAGGTTCACTGAACAAGATAGCGTGAATGCGAGACCGAGGGGAACTCGAGGCTCACCGGAATTCGCCGGCGCAGTCGTCGGAGACGGCGGGGTTGCAGAGAGAAATGCGCGCAGCCTGGGGGCGTTCTGTGCTTGGGGTTTGGGGGAAAAGAGAGAGGGGACAGAGGGGGTTTATATAGCCTGGTCAAGCGCGAGAATCACTCGGCCATTGATTCGAATTGACGCCGCGATTAACACACAGGAAACGGCCGCGTTGATTGGGGACGAACAGGTCGTGCGGGTGGAGACGACGCTGGCGTGGAGATGGCCCGCTTGTCAGCGAGGTGCGCGGAGTGCAGGTGGGGTCTGCTTGTCAGCGGTTCAGCGCGTGCGCTCGCGCGTGAGAGTAGAAATAAAAGATCCCGGGTGGGCTTGCTGGGCTTGATTGGCTGCTGGGCCAGATTCTGGCCGCGCGGCCTTTTTCTTTTGTTTAAGTCTTTTCTTTTTCTATTTCTATTTTCTGGAATGGTTTTTGATATGAATTCAAATCCTTTTGAATCCAAACTGTTTTGGGAACTTTTGCAGGGTTTTGTGGATTCAAAAACAGTCATTTTAACCAAGTGATTACTTTGCAAGGCTTGATCAAGCTTGGGTTTCAAAGTGATCAGAGGCTTTGCTCTAGTTTGCAAATATTTGAAAAAGGATTTTGAAACCATTTCCAAATTTGGAAACTTGGGTAAAAAGCTTCACCTAATCTCTCCATCAATGGAGGCAAGTGAACAAGTACCAAAACATTCAAATTTCAAAGGGTGATGGCCATTTGAGATAAATTGTTCACATGAAATCATAGCTCCAACTTCTGTCTCTAAATGATTTTTAAGAAAACCCTAGATGGATGAATGATGCAAAGATGATATGAATGAGTTTTGAAACTATGATTTTTGGGATGTTACAAATCTAACCCCCTTAAGATGAATCTCGCCCTCGAGATTCGGTTTGGCTAGCAAATAGGTGAGGGTGGTCTTTCCGAAGATCATCTTCTCTTTCCCATGTTGCTTCCTCTTCAGAGTGATGGTTCCATTGCACTTTACAAAACTTGATGGTTTTAGTCCTTGTGACTCTTTCTGCGGTCTCAAGTATCTTGACAGGTTTTTCCTCATAAGTGAGATCACTTTCTAGCTGAACTTCTTCCAAAGGTATGGTATCCTTTAAAGAAGACTCTTCCATTTCTGGGTGACATTTCTTAAGCTGACTCACATGAAATACGTTATGGACAGCTGACAGAGACTCAGGCAATTCAACTTCATATGCAACTACTCCTTTGCGACTTAGAATCTTGAATGGCCCAACATATCTTGGTGCCAACTTTCCTTTGACTCCAAATCTTTTTACTCCACGGAGTGGTGATACCCTGAGATAAGCTCTATCCCCAACTTCGTAGGTGACTTCTCTACGCTTAGAATCCGCGTAGCTTTTCTGTCGGGACTGTGCTATCTTCAATCTGTCCTTAACTAATTTGACTTTCTCTTCGGCGTCCTTGATAAGATCAGGTCCAAATAAGCTTCTTTCTCCCACACCATTCCATAATAATGGGGTGGTACATTTCCTTCCGTAGAGTAACTCAAATGGTGCCATTCCAATACTAGATTGATGACTATTATTGTAAGAGAACTCTGCGTAAGGTAAACTTTCATCCCAACTTGCTCCATAATCTAAAGCACAGGCTCTCAACATGTCCTCAAGAATTTGGTTGGTCCTTTCTGTTTGTCCATCCGTTTGAGGATGAAAAGCAGTGCTAAACTCCAATCTCGTTCCTAAGGATTCATGAAGTTGTCTCCAAAAGTGAGATGTGAACTGGGTTCCTCTATCTGACACAATACTCTTTGGCACACCGTGAAGGCATACAATCCTGCTCATGTAAATTTTAGCTAACTTGGCACTTGTATAAGTTGTCTTCACGGGTATAAAATGAGCCACTTTTGTTAGGCGATCCACTACTACCCATATGGAATCATATCCTGATCTGGTCCTTGGTAATCCGGTAATGAAATCCATACCAATATTCTCCCACTTCCATTCAGGAATAGGCAGTGGTTGAAGCAAACCTGCTGGTTTCTGGTGCTCCGCTTTGACTCTGCTACACACATCACACAAAGCAATATGTTCGGCGATGTCCCTTTTGAGATTGTTCCACCAAAATCTTTCTTTCATATCCATGTACATCTTGGTGTTTCCCGGGTGAATAGAATATGGAGAGTTGTGACTTTCTTGTAAGATCAGTTTCCGTAACTCCGGGTCTTGTGGAACACATATACGTTTCCCGTGCCATAAAGTACCTTGTTCATCTATATGGAAACTCTTAGCCTTCCCTAGACTAATATTTACCTTAATCTTTTCAATTTCCTCATCAGTCTTCTGGACTTCTCGGATCTTGTCCAATAGAGTGGGTTGAACATCTAAGGACATGAGATGTCCTTCTGGTACAATCTCCAATCTGAGTTCTTTGAATTGCTTACACAAGTCATCTGGCAATTCCCCTTTTGTAAGGCCATTTACAAATGTCTTACGACTTAGAGCATCCGCTACTACATTTGCTTTACCGGGATGGTATTGCAAACTTAAGTCGTAATCCTTGATAAGTTCTAGCCATCTTCTTTGTCTCATGTTGATTTCCTTCTGGGTGAAGATATACTTCAAACTCTTATGATCGGTGAACACTTCACAACGCTTTCCCAAAAGGTAATGTCTCCATGTTTTGAGTGCATGGACGACAGAGGCTAACTCCAAATCATGAGTAGGATAGTTTACTTCATGAGTTTTGAGTTGTCTCGAAGCATAGGCTACGACTTTACCATCTTGCATAAGTACGGCACCCAAACCTTGATGAGAAGCATCACAATACACTTGGAAATCCTTTTCCAAATCTGGCAGACATAGAACTGGTGCTGTTACAAGTCTCTTCTTCAATTCTTGGAAACTGACTTCGCAACCTTCAGACCAAGAAAATTTCTTGTCCTTCTTTAGCAATTCTATCATAGGCTTAGCAACTTTCGAGAAATTTTCAATGAACCTTCTGTAGTAACCTGCTAAGCCGAGGAAACTACGAACTTCTTTCACATTCTTGGGTGATTCCCATTCTGTCACAGCTGAAACCTTAGCAGGATCAACTGCCACACCATCTTTTGTCATCACATGACCAAGAAAACCAACTTCCTCTAACCAGAACTCACACTTGCTGAATTTGGCATATAGTTTATGTTCCCTCAGTTTCTCAAGTATCAAGCGTAAGTGTCTTTCATGCTCTTCCTTGCTCTTGGAGTAGACCAAGATGTCATCGATGAAAACGACAACGAACTTGTCAAGGAATTCCATGAACACCTTGTTCATCATATTCATGAAGTATGCCGGAGCGTTGGTTAATCCAAAAGGCATCACAGTATACTCATACAATCCATACCTTGTGGTGAATGCTGTTTTTGGTATGTCTTGCTCTCGTATCTTGAGTTGAAAATAACCTGACCGAAGATCAATCTTCGAGAATACACATGCTCCTTCTAGCTGATCAAATAAGTCGTTGATTCTTGGCAAAGGATACTTGTTCTTGATGGTAACCTCGTTGAGAGAACGGTAGTCAATACATAATCTTTGTGTTCTATCCTTCTTCTCCACGAACAATACCGGGGCTCCCCAAGATGATGAACTTGGTTGAATAAACCCTTTCTGTAACTGTTCTCCTAGCTGTTTCTTGAGCTCTTTCAATTCATCAACTGACATTTTGTATGGTCTCTTAGCTATTGGTCCTGATCCTGGCACCAAATCTATCAGAAACTCCACATATCTATCTGGTGGCATTCCTGGTAATTCTTTCGGAAACACATCCGGATACTCACACACAATTGGTACACTATCCATGCTAACCCCCTTAAGAGAATTCAGCTTACATCCTTTGGATTCAAAGTTTGACTTAAATTTTATTCTTTTTCCTTCGGGGGTTGTGAGTGTAACAGTACGATTGGCACAATCTAATACTCCTTCATACTTAGCCATCCAGTCCATTCCCAAAATTACGTCTAGTCCTTGGGAATCTAGGATTATCAGGCTTACTGGAAATTTATGTTTACCAAACTCTATGATGAGATCCCGGCATCCAAGGCTTACTATCATGTCTCCCCCCGGAGAACTAACCTTTATTGGACACCCAATGTTTTCTGATGCAAACCCATTTCTATCCACAAATGCCTTTGATATGAATGAATGAGATGCACCGGTATCAAAGAGTACAAATGCTGAAATTGAATTGAGTCTGAACTTACCAGCCACGGCATCAGGCTCCTCATAGACCTCTTCCACATTGATGTGGTTAACCTGTCCTTTCTGGAAAGGATTCGGCTTGTTAGGTCCTTCCACCTTCTTTTCGGGGCACTCATTTGCATAGTGTCCCATCTTCTTGCATTTGAAGCATTCAACCTGACTGATGTCCTTTTTAGGAGGTTGGCCTCCACTTCCACTACCATTTCCACTATAGTGGCTCTTATGTCCACCCTTGTGGTTCTTGTACTTGTCCTTGTCATGACTGCGGTGATGCTTGTTGTCATGACGGTTGTGTTTACTGAATTTCCCATGTTTATGGGATCCTGAGTTGCTACTGTCATCATAGTGAGATCGTTTGTGAGACGATCCCGAGCTGTGTTTGTCGGAGTGTTTCCTCTTCCTACTCTCGACTTGTTTCATTTTACTTTCCAAAATAGCAGCCTTGTCACACAACGACTGATAAGTTGGAACATATGCCACAGACAACTGCAGATTCAGCTCATCATTTAAGCCTTCCAGAAATTTTTCCTTTCTTTTGGCATCTGTGTCAACCTCATCCGGTGCATAGCGCACCAGATTGTTGAACTCTTCTATGTATTCTGCCACGCTGCGGTGGCGCTGTTTCAGATTGTGAAACTCTTTCTTTTTCAGACTCATTATCCCTGATGAGATATGAGCCGTGCGAAAACCATCTTCAAAGATAGCCCAAGTCACCTCATCAATAGGAGTGGTGATTTGGAAGTTGTCCCACCATGTGGCGGCTGGTCCTTCCAACAGATGTGCTGCAAACCTGACCTTTTCAGCATCCGTGCAGCCCACGGTCACTAAGTCTTTGTTCACAGAACGTAACCAGTCATTGGCTACCATGGGATCAGTTGTTCCCGAAAACTTTGCTGGCCTCAGACGCAGAAATCTGGTGAGCATATCAAAACCCGGAGGGTTGTTGTTGTTATTGTTGTTGTTGTTGTTGTTGTTGTTGTTGGGGTCGTTGTTGTTGTTGTTGTTATTCTGGTTTTGAATGAATGTTGTCATCATTTGCATAAGCTGTGTTTGCGCATTCATCATTTGTTGCATTTCCGGGGTGATGTTGTTGGGGTTGGGGTTTGCGCGACGGGGAGGCATCTGTGGTTTGTTCAAATAGATAAGAATGAGATACCCATAGATGTTTCATGCACAATACAACATAAGCAAACACATAACAAGCAACATAAGAACAAAGGTTCAACAACCACATAATAAGCTCATGAAGTAGAACACACAAGTGGCAAGCCATCCACATGTCGGATGGTCCAATAATAAGTTCACAATAACAAGTATGACTATGAAAGATAAACAAGTGGTCAAGTCTACTCATCAGCGTCAATCTCCTCCTCGACGAAGGTAAGACCTGCGTTCTCCATCGCGGTCTTGTTCTCCTCAATCATAGTGGTCAAGGAATCGACCTTGGCCTTGAGAGCCCTCTTCTGGGAGCGAAGTCTCTCAATAACCATCTGCTGCTGCTCAAGCTCGAAGTCCTTGGACTTCAGTTCCTCGGTCATGTCCCGGATTTTCTTGTTCCTATCCTGGACGCGTTTCTCCTGACTCTTGAACTTGCGATCCTAAGCCTCGAACTTCGTCTCCATTTCCTTGATCATCTCATCCTGCTGTGCGAAAAGCTTGTCCTTCTCGCGTAGCTGCACCTGAAGCTCGTCATTGCCAAGCATGACGTTCGTCCTGTCCGTATCTACGTGCCTGAGAAGAGTCTCTAAGTCCTGAAGATAGAGACGTATCGGCTCTGCAGTGCTCCTCGAGTCATCCTCAAAGTCGATGGAATCTCCATCAATATCACGCCTTCCGAAAGCGTGGAAGTGAGTGCCCCTAACCTGTCGGGAGTGACGGCCTAACAGTCGTCCTATCAGGTCCTGCATGACTACCTCCATGCCTCTCTCCCTGTCGTCGTGCATCAGCTTGAAGACGATGGCCTCCGTAGTAGGCTCAGTCTGGCGTCCGGGCTGGTTCACCTTGAAGCCCCAGAGGTCCTTCCTCTCGAACTTGGTGAGTGGGTACACCGTGATGGTGGGAAGAGGGAGATCGAGCAAAGTGGTAAGCTCAATGATACGGGGTCCGAAACGAGTAACCTGGAACTCCTCAACAGTGCTGACGGCAATAGGCATCTATTTATAAAATTGAAAAGTTAGAACAACACTTATTTAAAATGAACACAAAACAATCATCTCATACATAACCATGGAACACAATTTCACACAAGTCATGCTTACACAAATCCATTACATCAAACAAGGTCCAACTTATTTAAGGTATCATTTTTGGAAAATAAGGTGATAAGTGGTGGTCCAACTAACGAAGTGTTCTTACAATCCAATCTCACGGGACCTATTATTAAACACTATGTTCCTAGATGCAATCCACCAATCTTGCTCTCTTGACTCTATCACTAAGTCTATAACATCTCCCCTTATCTCTTGGTTGGTGTCTTCCAACTCTTGAGTAAGCTCCTTCTCTTTCTCTAAGTCCTTTTGGAGGTTGAGCATTCTGCACTTGACTCTAGCACTTAGTTCTTTGATAGTCCTCCAAGATGCATCCCTGGCTGACTCAAAGAATGTGGTGTGCATTGTAGTGTTGGTGTACATGCAGAATCCCCTTTCTTTGTGGTTGTCTTCCTTGTTTTTGTACAAGTGAAGTTGCACCCACCAATATTCCACTCCTTCATCCATCACTGGAAAGCCCTTGTACACGGCTTCACCATGTGCATCCATTGCCTCCATGAGATCCTTGAGAACATTGGGAAACTCAGTTTCACACTCCAAGGTCATGGTCATGAGTGGTCCCTTCTTCACGGCTTCGTTGATGGAGTTCATCTACAAAGGAAGTTGAAAGAGATTAGAAAAGTTTTACGAGAAGAATAGACAAGTGTAGAAGTATTTGAAAAACTTTTTCCTTAGTGGTTTTCCAATCCTAGGGTCATAATCCTACAGGCAACACAGTGCTCTGATACCATCTGTTAGACCCCTCCTTTATAAAGGAAAGGATCCCTGTGATTGCAATGCTAGTCCCTGGATCAATACTAGCATCCACAGTTTTAGATGAAGTACACAGATACAAAGGTCGTTTATTACATTCATTCCAGAGATAAAACATAGTCTTTTACAACTCAGGGCCATAGGCCTAATACAAGAGTTTAAGGAATAAGTAAATAAACATAAGTCTTCATCTTCATGTGCCACAGGCAAGCATGTTGAGTGTAGACTCATGACTCCTATTCATCATCGGAGTAACCTGCAACATCACAAGTTACAGCCACAGAGGGTCAATACTTTGGAATAGTATTGGCAAGTGATACCTTAGTATATTTTAGGTGGACTATACTACTATATGCATTTTGGCTAAGTGTAGTTTGGCTTGCTTTGCTTGAAAATAGGTTTTTCCTATTAGTTGAAATCACTAAGTTTTTCTTTGTCAAAAAAACATTCCCAAGGAACCACCAATAGACATTGAGGTCCTTCACCCTTGTTCACCCACCAATTTTTATTTAGAAGTTGGAGTGTTGAGATTCTTGTAGCTTCCATGTCTTGATGCTCAAAGTGTCCATTTCCTTGGACAAGGCTAAGTACTTAGGTTTTCCATCTGCAGAGGTTGTGCACTTTCCCCACCAGACTTGGTTTCCCAAGACAGGACCTTTCAGAAGCCTTTCCTTAATCAAATGGACGCGCTCCAACCTATCAACCCAACTACCACCAACTGTCCAAGTGACTAAGTTCTAGCAACCTATATGATCATGGCAGAGCCCATATTGCCAAGTGGTTGCACTGTAAGCTTTCTCAACACTTGGCCTCCAAATCCCTTTGTGCCTGGGTGGCTTACCACAAGTGAGATACACAACCCAAGTCCATGGCCTTGTGTAACCACTCAACATAACCCATACTTTCCATTCCACCCAGGAGGTTCATTTGTCTTAGTTGTTTTATTAAGAAAACATAAGTCTCTTGACTTAGAATATTTTCATCATAACCATATAGATGTTCACCACCCTTGTTTGCTAAGTAGCTAGACTAAGCAGAATATGATAATCTATCTTAGGATAATTTCCCTAGCAATTCTACTATTCCATTCTACTTAGGATTTCCCATCTTAGCATTTAGGCAAAAATATCATGCATCACTTTAGCAAAATATCTAATGCTAGTACAAAATATAGGACAGAAATATTCATGAAAATATCACTTGCCTTGGTAGTGGGGAGAGTAGCACTCTTCACAATCACAATCACTAGCAAAATCTACACAAGAAATAATAGCATACAATTACTCACAAATATATACAACCAAAAATAATATGAATGCATGCATGCAAGAATCTACTAGGTGGTGATCTTTGAAAATTATACTAAGTATTCTCATGAGTACAGAAACTTAACATGTCACAAGTTTGCCAACTAAACTTATTTGGCCCCATTATAATTTACCAAATTAAATCTATATCTAAAATAGCCTAAAACTTGTTCCACAAATAAAATCATTTTTAACTGTTACTATATGCTAAATAAATTGGATATTCAGAAAGGCCTTGTTTCACTGAATCCAACGGTATAAAATTTGCAAAAATCTAACGTGGCATTCAAAAGTTATAAGCATTTGAAGTTTGAATCTAAATCTGGTTTTAAATTCTGTTTTTAGTTTAAACCTTGCCACGCGTCGCATCCTTACTGGTGCGTACCGGTTCGCACCGGATCACCCTTCTGTGCCGTTGGATCTAACTAACGCTGCACGGCTCAGATCTGTCCATACCCCTTCGTTAAGTGAAGTGTTTCTACGCGTAGGATTCAGATCTAACGGCTAAAAATCTCCTAACCAAAATCGAGCGGCGCTACCGGCGGTGACAGGCGGCGGCGCGTCAGTCGGTGGCGGTGCCGGCGTTCTAGGTCGCCCGGGGAAGGGAGGAGATGCTTACCAGAACCGCAGGAGGCTGCTGATGCTCAAGGTGGCAATGGCTTGGGAAGGGGCGCACGGGGTCGTCGGGGATTCCTCGCCGGAGTTCGCGAATGCGTCAGCCACGGTCAGTCGTCGACGTTGGCGAGGTTCCTCGTCGCGCTAAGCCAAAATAGGGATACTGTCAGATGCGCAAGACGATGAGGATTCTAGGCGTATCAGTCAGAGGGCAAGGGGCGGTGGCTACTTACGGAGGGAGGTCGCCGGAGTTCGTGCAGAAGACGGTGGCGGTCCAGTCGTCGAGTTTGCCGAAGCTATGGGTCATGCGAAGGCAAACGGAGAGTGTCAGAAGATGCACATAGGTTCACTGAACAAGATAGCGTGAATGCGAGACCGAGGGGAACTCGAGGCTCACCGGAATTCGCCGGCGCAGTCGTCGGAGACGGCGGGGTTGCAGAGAGAAATGAGCGCAGCCTGGGGGCGTTCTGTGCTTGGGGTTTGGGGGAAAAGAGAGAGGGGACAGAGGGGGTTTATATAGCCTGGTCAAGCGCGAGAATCACTCGGCCATTGATTCGAATTGACGCCGCGATTAACACACAGGAAACGGCCGGTTGATTGGGGACGAACAGGTCGTGCGGGTGGAGACGACGCTGGCGTGGAGATGGCCCGCTTGTCAGCGAGGTGCGCGGAGTGCAGGTGGGGTCTGCTTGTCAGCGGTTCAGCGCGTGCGCTCGCGCGTGAGAGTAGAAATAAAAGATCCCGGGTGGGCTTGCTGGGCTTGATTGGCTGCTGGGCCAGATTCTGGCCGCACGGCCTTTTTCTTTTGTTTAAGTCTTTTCTTTTTCTATTTCTATTTTCTGGAATGGTTTTTGATATGAATTCAAATCCTTTTGAATCCAAACTGTTTTGGGAACTTTTGCAGGGTTTTGTGGATTCAAAAACAGTCATTTTAACCAAGTGATTACTTTGCAAGGCTTGATCAAGCTTGGGTTTCAAAGTAATCAGAGGCTTTGCTCTAGTTTGCAAATATTTGAAAAAGGATTTTGAAACCATTTCCAAATTTGGAAACTTGGGTAAAAAGCTTCACCTAATCTCTCCATCAATGGAGGCAAGTGAACAAGTACCAAAACATTCAAATTTCAAAGGGTGATGGCCATTTGAGATAAATTGTTCACATGAAATCATAGCTCCAACTTCTGTCTCTAAATGATTTTTAAGAAAACCCTAGATGGATGAATGATGCAAAGATGATATGAATGAGTTTTGAAACTATGATTTTTGGGATGTTACAAATCTAACCCCCTTAAGATGAATCTCGCCCTCGAGATTCGGTTTGGCTAGCAAATAGGTGAGGGTGGTCTTTCCGAAGATCATCTTCTCTTTCCCATGTTGCTTCCTCTTCAGAGTGATGGTTCCATTGCACTTTACAAAACTTGATGGTTTTAGTCCTTGTGACTCTTTCTGCGGTCTCAAGTATCTTGACAGGTTTTTCCTCATAAGTGAGATCACTTTCTAGCTGAACTTCTTCCAAAGGTATGGTATCCTTTAAAGAATACTCTTCCATTTCTGGGTGACATTTCTTAAGCTGACTCACATGAAATACGTTATGGACAGCTGACAGAGACTCAGGCAATTCAACTTCATATGCAACTTCTCCTTTGCGACTTAGAATCTTGAATGGCCCAACATATCTTGGTGCCAACTTTCCTTTGACTCCAAATCTTTTTACTCCACGGAGTGGTGATACCCTGAGATAAGCTCTATCCCCAACTTCGTAGGTGACTTCTCTACGCTTAGAATCCGCGTAGCTTTTCTGTCGGGACTGTGCTATCTTCAATCTGTCCTTAACTAATTTGACTTTCTCTTCGGCGTCCTTGATAAGATCAGGTCCAAATAAGCTTCTTTCTCCCACACCATTCCATAATAATGGGGTGGTACATTTCCTTCCGTAGAGTAACTCAAATGGTGCCATTCCAATACTAGATTGATGACTATTATTGTAAGAGAACTCTGCGTAAGGTAAACTTTCATCCCAACTTGCTCCATAATCTAAAGCACAGGCTCTCAACATGTCCTCAAGAATTTGGTTGGTCCTTTCTGTTTGTCCATCCGTTTGAGGATGAAAAGCAGTGCTAAACTCCAATCTCGTTCCTAAGGATTCATGAAGTTGTCTCCAAAAGTGAGATGTGAACTGGGTTCCTCTATCTGACACAATACTCTTTGGCACACCGTGAAGGCATACAATCCTGCTCATGTAAATTTTAGCTAACTTGGCACTTGTATAAGTTGTCTTCACGGGTATAAAATGAGCCACTTTTGTTAGGCGATCCACTACTACCCATATGGAATCATATCCTGATCTGGTCCTTGGTAATCCGGTAATGAAATCCATACCAATATTCTCCCACTTCCATTCAGGAATAGGCAGTGGTTGAAGCAAACCTGCTGGTTTCTGGTGCTCCGCTTTGACTCTGCTACACACATCACACAAAGCAATATGTTCGGCGATGTCCCTTTTGAGATTGTTCCACCAAAATCTTTCTTTCATATCCATGTACATCTTGGTGTTTCCCGGGTGAATAGAATATGGAGAGTTGTGACTTTCTTGTAAGATCAGTTTCCGTAACTCCGGGTCTTGTGGAACACATATACGTTTCCCGTGCCATAAAGTACCTTGTTCATCTATATGGAAACTCTTAGCCTTCCCTAGACTAATATTTACCTTAATCTTTTCAATTTCCTCATCAGTCTTCTGGACTTCTCGGATCTTGTCCAATAGAGTGGGTTGAACATCTAAGGACATGAGATGTCCTTCTGGTACAATCTCCAATCTGAGTTCTTTGAATTGCTTACACAAGTCATCTGGCAATTCCCCTTTTGTAAGGCCATTTACAAATGTCTTACGACTTAGAGCATCCGCTACTACATTTGCTTTACCGGGATGGTATTGCAAACTTAAGTCGTAATCCTTGATAAGTTCTAGCCATCTTCTTTGTCTCATGTTGATTTCCTTCTGGGTGAAGATATACTTCAAACTCTTATGATCGGTGAACACTTCACAACGCTTTCCCAAAAGGTAATGTCTCCATGTTTTGAGTGCATGGACGACAGAGGCTAACTCCAAATCATGAGTAGGATAGTTTACTTCATGAGTTTTGAGTTGTCTCGAAGCATAGGCTACGACTTTACCATCTTGCATAAGTACGGCACCCAAACCTTGATGAGAAGCATCACAATACACTTGGAAATCCTTTTCCAAATCTGGCAGACATAGAACTGGTGCTGTTACAAGTCTCTTCTTCAATTCTTGGAAACTGACTTCGCAACCTTCAGACCAAGAAAATTTCTTGTCCTTCTTTAGCAATTCTATCATAGGCTTAGCAACTTTCGAGAAATTTTCAATGAACCTTCTGTAGTAACCTGCTAAGCCGAGGAAACTACGAACTTCTTTCACATTCTTGGGTGATTCCCATTCTGTCACAGCTGAAACCTTAGCAGGATCAACTGCCACACCATCTTTTGTCATCACATGACCAAGAAAACCAACTTCCTCTAACCAGAACTCACACTTGCTGAATTTGGCATATAGTTTATGTTCCCTCAGTTTCTCAAGTATCAAGCGTAAGTGTCTTTCATGCTCTTCCTTGCTCTTGGAGTAGACCAAGATGTCATCGATGAAAACAACAACGAACTTGTCAAGGAATTCCATGAACACCTTGTTCATCATATTCATGAAGTATGCCGGAGCGTTGGTTAATCCAAAAGGCATCACAGTATACTCATACAATCCATACCTTGTGGTGAATGCTGTTTTTGGTATGTCTTGCTCTCGTATCTTGAGTTGAAAATAACCTGACCGAAGATCAATCTTCGAGAATACACATGCTCCTTCTAGCTGATCAAATAAGTCGTTGATTCTTGGCAAAGGATACTTGTTCTTGATGGTAACCTCGTTGAGAGAACGGTAGTCAATACATAATCTTTGTGTTCTATCCTTCTTCTCCACGAACAATACCGGGGCTCCCCAAGATGATGAACTTGGTTGAATAAACCCTTTCTGTAACTGTTCTCCTAGCTGTTTCTTGAGCTCTTTCAATTCATCAACTGACATTTTGTATGGTCTCTTAGCTATTGGTCCTGATCCTGGCACCAAATCTATCAGAAACTCCACATATCTATCTGGTGGCATTCCTGGTAATTCTTTCGGAAACACATCCGGATACTCACACACAATTGGTACACTATCCATGCTAACCCCCTTAAGAGAATTCAGCTTACATCCTTTGGATTCAAAGTTTGACTTAAATTTTATTCTTTTTCCTTCGGGGGTTGTGAGTGTAACAGTACGATTGGCACAATCTAATACTCCTTCATACTTAGCCATCCAGTCCATTCCCAAAATTACGTCTAGTCCTTGGGAATCTAGGATTATCAGGCTTACTGGAAATTTATGTTTACCAAACTCTATGATGAGATCCCGGCATCCAAGGCTTACTATCATGTCTCCCCCCGGAGAACTAACCTTTATTGGACACCCAATGTTTTCTGATGCAAACCCATTTCTATCCACAAATGCCTTTGATATGAATGAATGAGATGCACCGGTATCAAAGAGTACAAATGCTGAAATTGAATTGAGTCTGAACTTACCAGCCACGGCATCAGGCTCCTCATAGACCTCTTCCACATTGATGTGGTTAACCTGTCCTTTCTGGAAAGGATTCGGCTTGTTAGGTCCTTCCACCTTCTTTTCGGGGCACTCATTTGCATAGTGTCCCATCTTCTTGCATTTGAAGCATTCAACCTGACTGATGTCCTTTTTAGGAGGTTGGCCTCCACTTCCACTACCATTTCCACTATAGTGGCTCTTATGTCCACCCTTGTGGTTCTTGTACTTGTCCTTGTCATGACTGCGGTGATGCTTGTTGTCATGACGGTTGTGTTTACTGAATTTCCCATGTTTATGGGATCCTGAGTTGCTACTGTCATCATAGTGAGATCGTTTGTGAGACGATCCCGAGCTGTGTTTGTCGGAGTGTTTCCTCTTCCTACTCTCGACTTGTTTCATTTTACTTTCCAAAATAGCAGCCTTGTCACACAACGACTGATAAGTTGGAACATATGCCACAGACAACTGCAGATTCAGCTCATCATTTAAGCCTTCCAGAAATTTTTCCTTTCTTTTGGCATCTGTGTCAACCTCATCCGGTGCATAGCGCACCAGATTGTTGAACTCTTCTATGTATTCTGCCACGCTGCGGTGGCGCTGTTTCAGATTGTGAAACTCTTTCTTTTTCAGACTCATTATCCCTGATGAGATATGAGCCGTGCGAAAACCATCTTCAAAGATAGCCCAAGTCACCTCATCAATAGGAGTGGTGATTTGGAAGTTGTCCCACCATGTGGCGGCTGGTCCTTCCAACAGATGTGCTGCAAACCTGACCTTTTCAGCATCCGTGCAGCCCACGGTCACTAAGTCTTTGTTCACAGAACGTAACCAGTCATTGGCTACCATGGGATCAGTTGTTCCCGAAAACTTTGCTGGCCTCAGACGCAGAAATCTGGTGAGCATATCAAAACCCGGAGGGTTGTTGTTGTTATTGTTGTTGTTGTTGTTGTTGTTGTTGTTGGGGTCGTTGTTGTTGTTGTTGTTATTCTGGTTTTGAATGAATGTTGTCATCATTTGCATAAGCTGTGTTTGCGCATTCATCATTTGTTGCATTTCCGGGGTGATGTTGTTGGGGTTGGGGTTTGCGCGACGGGGAGGCATCTGTGGTTTGTTCAAATAGATAAGAATGAGATACCCATAGATGTTTCATGCACAATACAACATAAGCAAACACATAACAAGCAACATAAGAACAAAGGTTCAACAACCACATAATAAGCTCATGAAGTAGAACACACAAGTGGCAAGCCATCCACATGTCGGATGGTCCAATAATAAGTTCACAATAACAAGTATGACTATGAAAGATAAACAAGTGGTCAAGTCTACTCATCAGCGTCAATCTCCTCCTCGACGAAGGTAAGACCTGCGTTCTCCATCGCGGTCTTGTTCTCCTCAATCGTAGTGGTCAAGGAATCGACCTTGGCCTTGAGAGCCCTCTTCTGGGAGCGAAGTGTCTCAATAACCATCTGCTGCTGCTCAAGCTCGAAGTCCTTGGACTTCAGTTCCTCGGTCATGTCCCGGATTTTCTTGTTCCTATCCTGGACGCGTTTCTCCTGACTCTTGAACTTGCGATCCTAAGCCTCGAACTTCGTCTCCATTTCCTTGATCATCTCATCCTGCTGTGCGAAAAGCTTGTCCTTCTCGCGTAGCTGCACCTGAAGCTCGTCATTGCCAAGCATGACGTTCGTCCTGTCCGTATCTACGTGCCTGAGAAGAGTCTCTAAGTCCTGAAGATAGAGACGTATCGGCTCTGCAGTGCTCCTCGAGTCATCCTCAAAGTCGATGGAATCTCCATCAATATCACGCCTTCCGAAAGCGTGGAAGTGAGTGCCCCTAACCTGTCGGGAGTGACGGCCTAACAGTCGTCCTATCAGGTCCTGCATGACTACCTCCATGCCTCTCTCCCTGTCGTCGTGCATCAGCTTGAAGACGATGGCCTCCGTAGTAGGCTCAGTCTGGCGTCCGGGCTGGTTCACCTTGAAGCCCCAGAGGTCCTTCCTCTCGAACTTGGTGAGTGGGTACACCGTGATGGTGGGAAGAGGGAGATCGAGCAAAGTGGTA
The DNA here is from genome assembly GCA_916181665.1 of Avena sativa. Classification (NCBI taxonomy): domain Eukaryota; kingdom Viridiplantae; phylum Streptophyta; class Magnoliopsida; order Poales; family Poaceae; genus Avena; species Avena sativa. The sequence goes on along the minus strand of OV702281.1, from coordinate 380,924,565 downwards.
AGCTCAATGATACGGGGTCCGAAACGAGTAACCTGGAACTCCTCAACAGTGCTGACGGCAATAGGCATCTATTTATAAAATTGAAAAGTTAGAACAACACTTATTTAAAATGAACACAAAACAATCATCTCATACATAACCATGGAACACAATTTCACACAAGTCATGCTTACACAAATCCATTACATCAAACAAGGTCCAACTTATTTAAGGTATCATTTTTGGAAAATAAGGTGATAAGTGGTGGTCCAACTAACGAAGTGTTCTTACAATCCAATCTCACGGGACCTATTATTAAACACTATGTTCCTAGATGCAATCCACCAATCTTGCTCTCTTGACTCTATCACTAAGTCTATAACATCTCCCCTTATCTCTTGGTTGGTGTCTTCCAACTCTTGAGTAAGCTCCTTCTCTTTCTCTAAGTCCTTTTGGAGGTTGAGCATTCTGCACTTGACTCTAGCACTTAGTTCTTTGATAGTCCTCCAAGATGCATCCCTGGCTGACTCAAAGAATGTGGTGTGCATTGTAGTGTTGGTGTACATGCAGAATCCCCTTTCTTTGTGGTTGTCTTCCTTGTTTTTGTACAAGTGAAGTTGCACCCACCAATATTCCACTCCTTCATCCATCACTGGAAAGCCCTTGTACACGGCTTCACCATGTGCATCCATTGCCTCCATGAGATCCTTGAGAACATTGGGAAACTCAGTTTCACACTCCAAGGTCATGGTCATGAGTGGTCCCTTCTTCACGGCTTCGTTGATGGAGTTCATCTACAAAGGAAGTTGAAAGAGATTAGAAAAGTTTTACGAGAAGAATAGACAAGTGTAGAAGTATTTGAAAAACTTTTTCCTTAGTGGTTTTCCAATCCTAGGGTCATAATCCTACAGGCAACACAGTGCTCTGATACCATCTGTTAGACCCCTCCTTTATAAAGGAAAGGATCCCTGTGATTGCAATGCTAGTCCCTGGATCAATACTAGCATCCACAGTTTTAGATGAAGTACACAGATACAAAGGTCGTTTATTACATTCATTCCAGAGATAAAACATAGTCTTTTACAACTCAGGGCCATAGGCCTAATACAAGAGTTTAAGGAATAAGTAAATAAACATAAGTCTTCATCTTCATGTGCCACAGGCAAGCATGTTGAGTGTAGACTCATGACTCCTATTCATCATCGGAGTAACCTGCAACATCACAAGTTACAGCCACAGAGGGTCAATACTTTGGAATAGTATTGGCAAGTGATACCTTAGTATATTTTAGGTGGACTATACTACTATATGCATTTTGGCTAAGTGTAGTTTGGCTTGCTTTGCTTGAAAATAGGTTTTTCCTATTAGTTGAAATCACTAAGTTTTTCTTTGTCAAAAAAACATTCCCAAGGAACCACCAATAGACATTGAGGTCCTTCACCCTTGTTCACCCACCAATTTTTATTTAGAAGTTGGAGTGTTGAGATTCTTGTAGCTTCCATGTCTTGATGCTCAAAGTGTCCATTTCCTTGGACAAGGCTAAGTACTTAGGTTTTCCATCTGCAGAGGTTGTGCACTTTCCCCACCAGACTTGGTTTCCCAAGACAGGACCTTTCAGAAGCCTTTCCTTAATCAAATGGACGCGCTCCAACCTATCAACCCAACTACCACCAACTGTCCAAGTGACTAAGTTCTAGCAACCTATATGATCATGGCAGAGCCCATATTGCCAAGTGGTTGCACTGTAAGCTTTCTCAACACTTGGCCTCCAAATCCCTTTGTGCCTGGGTGGCTTACCACAAGTGAGATACACAACCCAAGTCCATGGCCTTGTGTAACCACTCAACATAACCCATACTTTCCATTCCACCCAGGAGGTTCATTTGTCTTAGTTGTTTTATTAAGAAAACATAAGTCTCTTGACTTAGAATATTTTCATCATAACCATATAGATGTTCACCACCCTTGTTTGCTAAGTAGCTAGACTAAGCAGAATATGATAATCTATCTTAGGATAATTTCCCTAGCAATTCTACTATTCCATTCTACTTAGGATTTCCCATCTTAGCATTTAGGCAAAAATATCATGCATCACTTTAGCAAAATATCTAATGCTAGTACAAAATATAGGACAGAAATATTCATGAAAATATCACTTGCCTTGGTAGTGGGGAGAGTAGCACTCTTCACAATCACAATCACTAGCAAAATCTACACAAGAAATAATAGCATACAATTACTCACAAATATATACAACCAAAAATAATATGAATGCATGCATGCAAGAATCTACTAGGTGGTGATCTTTGAAAATTATACTAAGTATGCTCATGAGTACAGAAACTTAACATGTCACAAGTTTGCCAACTAAACTTATTTGGCCCCATTATAATTTACCAAATTAAATCTATATCTAAAATAGCCTAAAACTTGTTCCACAAATAAAATCATTTTTAACTGTTACTATATGCTAAATAAATTGGATATTCAGAAAGGCCTTGTTTCACTGAATCCAACGGTATAAAATTTGCAAAAATCTAATGTGGCATTCAAAAGTTATAAGCATTTGAAGTTTGAATCTAAATCTGGTTTTAAATTCTGTTTTTAGTTTAAACCTTGCCACGCGTCGCATCCTTACTGGTGCGTACCGGTTCGCACCGGATCACCCTTCTGTGCCATTGGATCTAACTAACGCTGCACGGCTCAGATCTGTCCATACCCCTTCATTAAGTGAAGTGTTTCTACGCGTAGGATTCAGATCTAACGGCTAAAAATCTCCTAACCAAAATCGAGTGGCGCTACCGGCGGTGACAGGCGGCGGCGCGTCAGTCGGTGGCGGTGCCGGCGTTCTAGGTCGCCCGGGGAAGGGAGGAGATGCTTACCAGAACCGCAGGAGGCTGCTGATGCTCAAGGTGGCAATGGCTTGGGAAGGGGCGCACGGGGTCGTCGGGGATTCCTAGCCGGAGTTCGCGAATGCGTCAGCCACGGTCAGTCGTCGACGTTGGCGAGGTTCCTCGTCGCGCTAAGCCAAAATAGGGATACTGTCAGATGCGCAAGACGATGAGGATTCTAGGCGTATCAGTCAGAGGGCAAGGGGCGGTGGCTACTTACGGAGGGAGGTCGCCGGAGTTCGTGCCGAAGACGGTGGCGGTCCAGTCGTCGAGTTTGCCGAAGCTATGGGTCATGCGAAGGCAAACGGAGAGTGTCAGAAGATGCACATAGGTTCACTGAACAAGATAGCGTGAATGCGAGACCGAGGGGAACTCGAGGCTCACCGGAATTCGCCGGCGCAGTCGTCGGAGACGGCGGGGTTGCAGAGAGAAATGCGCGCAGCCTGGGGGCGTTCTGTGCTTGGGGTTTGGGGGAAAGAGAGAGGGGACAGAGGGGGTTTATATAGCCTGGTCAAGCGCGAGAATCACTCGGCCATTGATTCGAATTGACGCCGCGATTAACACACAGGAAACGGCCGCGTTGATTGGGGACGAACAGGTCGTGCGGGTAGAGACGACGCTGGCGTGGAGATGGCCCGCTTGTCAGCGAGGTGCGCGGAGTGCAGGTGGGGTCTGCTTGTCAGCGGTTCAGCGCGTGCGCTCGCGCGTGAGAGTAGAAATAAAAGATCCCGGGTGGGCTTGCTGGGCTTGATTGGCTGCTGGGCCAGATTCTGGGCGCGCGGCCTTTTTCTTTTGTTTAAGTCTTTTCTTTTTCTATTTCTATTTTCTGGAATGGTTTTTGATATGAATTCAAATCCTTTTGAATCCAAACTGTTTTGGGAACTTTTGCAGGGTTTTGTGGATTCAAAAACAGTCATTTTAACCAAGTGATTACTTTGCAAGGCTTGATCAAGCTTGGGTTTCAAAGTAATCAGAGGCTTTGCTCTAGTTTGCAAATATTTTAAAAAGGATTTTGAAACCATTTCCAAATTTGGAAACTTGGGTAAAAAGCTTCACCTAATCTCTCCATCAATGGAGGCAAGTGAACAAGTACCAAAACATTCAAATTTCAAAGGGTGATGGCCATTTGAGATAAATTGTTCACATGAAATCATAGCTCCAACTTCTGTCTCTAAATGATTTTTAAGAAAACCCTAGATGGATGAATGATGCAAAGATGATATGAATGAGTTTTGAAACTATGATTTTTGGGATGTTACACTAGCATTGAGGACAATCCTCAAATTGCGGAACCAATCCGCAAAGTTTCTTCCATTGTTTTTCAACTTTTCTTTCTCTAGGAACGCATTAAAATTGATGGTAGGGGCCGCCATTGATCTACAACATATTTGCAATAGTTTAGACTAATTTTATGACAAATTGAGTTCTAATTAATAGTTAAATTAATCTAGGTGAACTCCCACTCAAAACAATATCCCTCACATTGTTTTAGTGATCACACGAACCAAATCCACCACATCAAAACCGATCATCACGAGAGTTGATGTAGCTTCAATGGCGAACAATCAACATGTTCATCATATCTACTATATGACTCATGCTTTACCTTTCGATGATTTGTGTTCCGAGACCATGTCTGTACATGCTAGGCTCGTCAAGATCAAACCTTAGCTTCCGCATGAGCAAATCTGGCTTGCTCACGTTGTATACACTCGCAGAATCTAACACACCCGATCATCACGTGGTGCTTCGAAACAACGAGCTTTAGCAACGGTGATTACTAAGGATGAACACTTTAAAACTTGAAATTTGTGTGCTTGAGGGATCATCTTATAATGCTACCGTCGTTAACTAAGCAATACAAGATGCATAAAGTATTAACATCACATGCAATTCATAATATGTGATATGATATGGCCTTTCTTCTTGTGCTTCCGATCTCCATATTCAAGCACGAACATGATCTCCACCATCACCGGCATAGCGTCAAGGTCAATGGCGTTGCTTCATGGTTGTCGTCCACCAGCTTCAACTGTTACAACTACTTTGAATAGACACGCGGGTCTTAACAGAATTTAAAGACAACCATATGGCTCCTGCCGGTTGCCAACTTACAATAAGGAACATTGCATACATCAAATATAATCACAATCATGGCCATATCACATCACAGCACACCCCTGCAAAACAAAGTTAGACGCCTCTAATTTTCTTTGCATATTTTACGTGGTTTGGGGCTTTCAATAAGTGTCGCTCTAACTTACGAACAAGAACCACAACATTGATGTTTAAACTATCAAGTGCACGTTGTAAATTGGATCTATACTATAATGGGAGAGACAGACACCCGCAAAGCCACTTATGCAATACAAGTTGCATGTTGAGCATGGAGCAAGTCTCATGAACGATGTCATGTAAGGTTAGCCCGGGCCGCTTCATCCCATCATACCGCAAGATGCAAAGTACACAAGAAGCAATTGATAATAAAAACACCACCGTCCTCAATGACCATTGTGTTCTACTCGTGCAACAGATCTACATATAGACACGGCTCTGATACCATTATAGGGGTTCGTAGCATGGAAAACAAAAAATTTCTACCGCATACAAACAAACAAGCCAAGATCTATCTACTAGATTGTAGCAACGAGTCGATAGAGGAACTCACCCTCGAAGGTTCCAAAGCGTTTAACGAGAGAAGATTCTCGTGGGTGATGTAGTCGTACTCTTGCCGATCTTAAGATCGCGTAGACGATCCTTCCGACGCTGCGTTCCGGCAGCGCTTCCGCAGTCGGTCACACGTTCGGTACTCGATGAAGACCTTCCTCTCCCTTGTTCCAGCAGGCAGCGGAGGTTGTAGCACTCTCCTCGCGATTCCGGCAGCATGACGGCGTGGTACCGGACGTAGAGGGAAGATCTCGCAGGGCTTCGCCTTAAGCCGGAGCGAGTATGGTGGACTATGATAGAGGCCTTGGCGATCTAGGGTTTAGAGGGAACCAAGGGGAGAGTGTAGCCGGCGGCTAGGGTTTGGGATCACCCCAACTCGGCGAGTTGGTGGTGTCCTAGGCAGCGGCAGCAGCAAGGGTGGTGGCGCCGGCGGCTTAGGGTTAGGGTTTTGGGGTGTGAGAGGTGTAGGCTAGAGGGGCAGCCGTGCCCCTCCTTATATAGGTGGAAGGGCGCCAGTTGGGAGGAGGGAGTCCTCCCCCAACTCGGCCTCCTTGGCCGGCGGGTGGAGGGAGGAGGACTTCCTCCCCAAGTAGGTTTCCTACTCTCCCTCCACCAAGCAAACTTGCCGTTTGACTTTTTCAAATTGGCGTTTGACTTTTCAAACTAGGATTTGATTTCTCCCTTTATTTTTCCCAGCCATGTTACCTAGTACATGATGCAACCATTCCATATTGTCATGACACATTCATGTACCCTTCCCCTCCAGAGTGCCGGACCTTCCGGAACCTTCTAGAACATTCCCGATGAAAACACCGGAATCATTCCCCAACTCCGAAACATGACTTTCCTTATATGAATCTTATTCTCCGGACCATTCCGGATCTCCTCGTGATATCCCGGATCCCATCCGAGACTCCGAACAACATTCAGTCTCTTAATCATCATTCCATAACTACTCAACAACATCGAATCCTTAAGTGTGTCTCCCTACGGTTCGTGAATTATGCGGACATGATCGAGACACTTCTCCGATCAATAACCAATAGAGGAATCTGGAAATTCATATGGCTCCCACATATTTCTACGATTACTTTGCGATCGAATGAACCACTTACATACGATACCAATTTCCCTTTGTCTCACGATAGTTTACTTATCCGAGGTTTTGATCGTCGGTATCTCTGCATACCTAGTTCATCCTCGTTACCGATAAGTACTCTTTTCTTGTTCCCGTGATATGTGATCCCTTGTGAGCCAGTCACATGCTTGCAAGATAATTGGATGACATTCCACCGAGAGGGCCCAGAGTATATCTATCCGTCATATGGATGGACAAATCCCACTCTTGATCCATGTGTTTCAACCCATACTTTCCGAACACTCAATGCCACCTTTATAGCCACCCAGTTACGATGTGGTGTTTGATGTCATCAAAGCATCCTTCCGATGATGGTGATAAGCATGATCTCATGGTCGAAGGAATTAGGTTACTATGTATTAGAAAGCTTATAGCAATTGAACTATTAAAATGACTTGATCTTTATGCTACGCTTATCTATAGGAGTATGTCCATCATATCATTCTCCTAATGATATGACCTTGTTATTAACAACATCTCAAATGTTCATGATCAAGAAACCATGATCATCTATTAATCAACAAGCTAGTATTATAAAGAGGCTTTACTAGGGACTCTAAATTAGTTTACAAATCACACAAGTATTAATGTTTCTGGTCAATACTATTATAGCATGAATGTAAACATTTATCATAAACACAAATATATAATAATAACTACATTTATTATTGCCTCTAGGGAATATCTCCAACAAAGCGGGCTTCTCTCCGGGTGGTGGCGCGTGACGAGTTTTCAGGTACCTTGTAGCATCCTAGTTGTCTAACACCTGTAATGCTACTTGTTCTAGTAATAAAAAGGGCCACTTCCAATATATAATTGTTGCATCATCATCATATCATGCTCATGTCATCATGTCACCTTGCTTTTGAACATCATATAAAACCCTTTTTGTTTGGTTCTTATCTCATGTGCATTATTAATTGTAGTTGCCTCTTGATATTGTATTTGGTTCTTGATATATTGCTAAATGCCCAAGTTGATGTGGGGGCATATCTCTTCTTAACTCCACCATCTTTTCTCACCACCTTATATTCCACCATCCAATTAATATGAGCTTAGCAATTTCATTTGAGTTTTCCTCTAGCTCATGTTGGTTGGTTGGATTCCACCATAATCTTTTGCTTGGTCTTTATTCCAATTTTGGAGATGCAAAATAATAATGCCATGAAATGACATTGTCTTCACAAGTATCAGCAGGGCATTAAACATTCTGCATGGGCCATGCAAGTACCATCTTGTGCTTGTCTTTGGTTTTATTTTGGTTTTTGAGTTGACCATCTCCATCTCTTTGCCTCTCTCTTGGCTTGATATATCTTGATCTTGCCAAAATCCTACCACCTTTTCCCTCTCTTCTTCTTGTCTTGTTCTTGTGAGCTTGAGTGGATAATACTTGATCAACTCAAGACCTTTAACCCTCTCTTCTTTTCTTGATCTTGCTTGAACCAATTGGAGCATGCATGATTCAAATCTCTAGCTCTCCCTAACCCCTACCCCCATACCCCATGTCTCATCTTGGTTAAACCCTAAGATGCACCTAATCTATCTAATCTAGCTAACATGCTCCTCCTTCTCTAGCTAAACCTTGCTCACCACCATAACCTACCCTAGCTTGGCCCCCTCTTCCCCTGGCCCCACCTAGCTACCCCATCTAAGACAAACCCTACCCGAGCCATACCCCCTCCTCTTCCTACCCTAGCTCCAACCCTAGCCGAGGCTACCACCACCCCAACCCGAGTTCCTTCCTACCCTTTTATCTCTCTGCCTGGAAGCCCCACACCGAGCCCGCCCTGCCTCCTTGGCCTCGCCCCTGGTCCCACCTGGAAGCCACCCCTGCCCTACCTTCCCCGACCGTGCACGTGAAGGAGGGAGAAGAGAAAGGTGACACCGAGCCACCTTTTTCCATCTACCCCACCCCCACGGCAGCCTCTTCCTCCCTCTGCTTATCTCCTGCCTCTCTGCCTCGCCAGACCATCCCCAGATCCATCCCAGGACGCTCCCCTCGCCCTGCCGTCCCTTACCACCGTCCCAGCTCGCCGGCCACCGCAAGCACCACGTCTACCCCTCCTGCTCCTCGTCGATCCGGCTCGCGAGCACGTCGCGGAGGAGATCGAGGACACTTGGAGTACCCTCCTGCTTCACCTGGACCGCGCCAACGAGGAGGAGAAGGCCTGCACCGCTGCTGCACGCCGGGACGCCCACCGGAAACCCTAGCTCGCTGGGCCGCTGCATCACCGTCGCCCTGCTGCTCGCCGACCCGATCTAACTCCACCATCAACCTCTCGGTGAGCCCCTGTACCCCCTAGACACGGTCCGCTTCGCCGCCGTCGCCGGTGCTCGCCGGGCAAATCGTCGAACGGCCTCTGTGCGCCGGCGTCGCGCTCGTTTCTGCTCGCTCCCAAGTCGCAAACACCGTAGCTAGGCATCGCCCACCTCCCTGACACCAACCGCACCTAGCCGCACTGGTGCGCACCCCCAGCGCGCGCCCGCACGGCCCGGGTTCGAGCCCCGCCGCGGCGCCTGTCCTCTGTCGCGCACGGACCGAACTGTCCGCAGAGGAGAAGAGGAACAGTACGGCTATGCCGTTTTGCAGTAAACCCCCCTAGTTTTTATTCTTAAACCCGCGGTACAACGAGCCCACCCATCGGCCTCTCTGGTCGTTTTGCAAAACACACCCCCGTAGAAGTATGCACTCAACCCGCGCTCCCTCGCTGCGCCGCGTGGCACCCCCGGGTACGCCCGCTGTCACGTGGGCCTGCGAGGTCGATGGCCCCACCTGTCGGCCTCTAGGTCTAGCTCAACCCGCGGTGCAAAAACGTCGTCTGCGCGTGTGTCTGTCCAGTCAGCGCCGGTCCCCCTGGGCAGTGTCTGTGGCTAGCTTAGCTTAGGTACGAAAAGTATTTCTGCATATCTGTTTAAATTCAAACATTTGCAAAATTAATTCAAATTCAAATTTAATTTTGTTTTAAAATATCTTTTAAACTACAAATCCAAATAATGCAAATAATATATGTTTTGAGATCAGAAAAATGTGAGGATTTCAAATATGCTATTTAAATTACCTTTTGGACATTTTAAATTCCAAGTTGAGCTAAATTACAACAAATGCTACTGGAACTTAAATAATTAATAACTTTTGTTTTATAACTCCGATTTTGACAAATGATATGTCTAAAATGATCAGCTCGACGAGACCTTTCTGTTTATGCATTCCATGATATGAATTGAAGCATGCATCATATAAATATAATGCAAACGGCAACTAATATGACAATAAAATGGGACCAAAACCCCATAAAATGCTTATTCCTTGTATCCTACACCTCACCCATGCCATGTTACTTTATTGCCATGTAAATTGTGCATCATTCATCATGGCATGATTGTTTGCTTGTCGCATCTTATTCATATGCTTGTGCACCTTATTTATGTTGGCCCTTGTTTGTTTGGTTTTTCTCGGATAGACACTGAGCAGGGGTTATATCAAGAGAACCAGGAGCACTACCCAGATCCGTCCCTCGCTTCAACTGAGTTGCCAGGCAAGCACTTCCACATGCTTGCATACATACAGTACCTATCGCCTCTATCTTATTCTTGCATCAACGAGTCGCGATTGCATTAAACTGAATCCCAAGTATTGCATAGCCTTTACTTTACACCCCACCAAGCTTGTTCCTCCATCCCATGAGCCATTACTACAGGAGTTGTTTGAGCCATGCGAGTCGTAGAACAGCATGTGTAGGGTATGTGAGTGTCTGTTGGATAACGAGGTACCTAAACAACTTAACCTGAGTAGTAATGGGATAACTAATGAAAGTGGCACCGGTGAGCAATATCTGCTATTTGGTTTTTCCTGCTCACTTGTGTCCCGTAAGACCCCGAGTACTTGATTCCTGTTCCAAGATTTATCGCGCTATCCACATCCGGGAGGTATATGGGACCCCCCTGAGCCAGAGCTTGATTCATTCTTATTTCTTGGGGCCACAAACTAGTTTGAGGTTTTATTTACGATCCTGTACTTATGCCATGCTTTACTGCTTTATTTACGATTGTGCGATGGATAGCACACTATACTGTTTAGGTAAGCGGAATGTTTTCGCGGTATCGACAAGCCCCGTTTGGGGTTCCCAGTCGTTTACAGCCATTGACGCAGACCTTGAGTCCGTCTCGGAGCTAGCTTACTTCGTTGCGGGTCTACTCAATGGGGTGGCCCCCTGAAATATTTCTGAATCCTGTGATTGCTTTGTCGTGAAGGCCTCGTTGGGTTTTGATTTGGTTTTTCCGAGGTTGATCGAGTGTGTGTTGCTATTTGTGCACCCCTGCAGGGTAAAACTTTCTGAAAGCCGTGTCCGCGGTTATGGACGACTTGGAGCACAGTTTCTCGATCATAGACAAGCATAACTAAAGTATCGCTTTAATCTGACTAAGTAATTTGACTAGTAAATAGTGCAACACTCATGGAATGGTTAATAAAATTGCCAACGGATGGGGGGGTTGTTCGTCCGCTTCCTTGTTGGTAAGCGAGGAGGAGGATGGATCTGATGAGATAACCATTATAACTGTTGTTCTTAATTCACGGACATCCGTCTATCATTGGTTAGGCGGATGGTTAGCGAGTATCTATAGAACTGCTAGGGTTTATCTTTCGCTGCAATTGCGTCACCCCAGGTTGTGTCCCCTTTAGAGGCATTGAGACTTGCTGAGTACCCTTAGGGTCTCACACGATAAATTATTGGTTCAGATGAATAGGTACCCTCACAGGACGGATACTGGGTGGAAGAAGCTGATGATGTGGGCAACGATCGTTTGGTGTAGAGATTCCAGGAACGGGGATCCGTGAGATCTGTGGTTGGGATGTGCTTATTTCTATGGCATCTTATGCCGATTTGCTTCTTATCCGTACTCGGACTTGTTTGCCGCTTCCGCATGATACTCTGATGTGTGTTGTATGAGGAAGTATCCTAAAATATTAGATCTATCTAGGTCATTTGAATCTTGCCGTATGGCGTTGCTATATTTCCTTTCTTTCTAGATGGTATGGCTCTGATGTACTCTTGTATGGTGGCTTGCATACATACTCATTTGTGTATGTATTTGATCCCTTCGCCTGCCGATTACGCCGCCCGTACAGGCCCCGTTGAGATGGTAGTGGTTGGGACGGCCGAAAGGTCTACCCGTGAGTGGCTTTTGGGGCCCCACCGTACTATTTCAACCACTACCGCTCATCCAGGCTTGTATCTAGGAGCGTAATTCACCGAGGTAGTTACAATTGGTATCAGAGCCATCCCGACCTTCAGGGTTTCAGCCAAACGGTCGTTGTCAGTCTAGCAAATATTTTGGTAGTTATGTATATTAGGGAAAAACAAAACGCGAGAGTAGGACTGCTTCCACTTTTCTTCTTACCCTCCCACCCACCCTTTTCTGGTAAGGAAGTGCAACGTTTTCAATCCTCTTCTCAAAATTCAAACTAGGATTCACGTGTTCGGGGTTTCCGTAGTACCATAGGTTGTGTGTATGTGTGTGTGTGTGTGTAATCCCTTGTCTATCTGTTGCATCCAAGTTGTTATCTTATCTGCCTTTGGTTATCAACTGTTGGTACATTCCATACCGACAGGCTTTTGCAAACCGACGCAATCTATCTTCCTCTTTGTTTCCGACGTTATCTTGTTTGGGGTGTTCGTTTCCGTAGTTACCAATCTTTAGGTTCAACGTGAGAAGAAGGGGTTAGGATATGTGTTCCACTTGTTCATGTGCGGAGTAATGATTTGAGTGCGGGATGGAGTCGCGACCATACCACTACTTTTATCATTCGCTTTTGTATATTGAATCGGTAGAGTCACTAATCTTGATTCGTTAAGTAATTTTGTGCATCTATTGGTATTTTAATGCCGAAATTTGTGGAATTTTTTTTTCTTTGATATATTTGTGTACCACACTCCTTTTCAGTCGTGTGCGATATGCTTAATATCTTCTAGGTGCTTTGAACTTTGTTGATATTTTAATATCATCTCAGTAAATTGTATCCTTTAATCTTGGTTAATTCCATATTGGTACTATTTTGGATTATTATTATTCTCCATTATAGTACTGACTTGTGTTTTATATCAATCTCAGGATGGCTCCACCACGCCGTTCAGATGAGGACATACCACCAGAGCTTGGGGCCGCATTGTCAAACATAGCTAATGCCTTGGCAGCGATGCAGCAGAACCAGCAGCGCTTGGAAGAAAGTGTCGGAAGAAATGAGTTTGCTCCACTCCCTCCACCTCCCAAGCGAGGAGACATCAAGAGCTTCCTGAAATTCAACCCTCGTCAGTTTGATGTTTCCGACCGGCCACTGGATGCGGATGATTGGTTACGTGAGACGTCAAGGCTTCTTGAGACTGCTGATGTTCCTGAACAGGAGTGGGTAAAGTGTGCTACTCACCTTCTGAAGGGGGATGCAGCTCTTTAGTGGGAGAATTACTTGAAGGCAAGCTGCACTGGTTTTCAGCCTACCTGGGGACAGTTCTCTGGAGCGTTCAAGGAGCAGTTTCTGTCAGAGATTGTGATGGAAAGGATGAAGGAAGCTTTTCTCAACCTGAAGCAAGGAAATGATAACGTCAACACCTACATCAGGAACTTCATGAATCTTTCTCGTTATGGTGGTGATGAGGTATCTGATGACAATAAGAAGCAGAAGAGGTTCAGGCAAGGGCTCAATGCATCGATCAAGTATGCAATCACACATGCAAGGCCGGCATCTTTCCTGGAACTACAACACACAGCTTTGCAAGAGGAGGCAAGCAGGCAAGTGTTCGAGGAGTCCAAGAAACACAACAGGGATGCATCAAGCTCTTCGGTTATGGCAGCTCCTTCTAAGCGGCGTGTCTGGGTTCCCAACACCCCACCGTCGCTCCCGGCTCCACCAAGACCTGCAAGTTACGCGTCAAGGCCACCAAACTTCACCACTGCTGCTCCCAGGGGCTACAACAACCACTACCCTGGAGCGCCTGGCGGAGTCCCTGGCTACGTTGCTCCACGTCCACCTGGTGCTTGTTACACATGTGGAGATCCTGGACATCTGAGCTGGAACTGTCCGTTGAAGAACAAGGCTCTCCCTCAACCCCCGCCAAGATCTGCAGCAAGCTCTCCTACGGTTCGTGCACCACCACCTCGGGCTCTCAACATCAACACTAAGCCCGGGTCTATGGTTGCTCGTGCCAATTGTGTCAACGCCGCTCAAGCTGAGCATGCACCTGGAGTGGTGATGGGTACGCTATCCGTTAACTCAGTCCCTGCACGAGTTTTGTTCGATTCTGGTGCATCGCATTCTTTTGTTTCTCACAAGTTTGCAAATGAGAATGAGTTAGCAATGGATCCTCTCCTTAAGAAGCTAATGGTCCTTTCCCCTGGAACAAATATGATAGCATCTAAGATCAGTCATGGCAATCAAGTTGAGATTGGTGGCTCTTCGTTCTCGGCTTCTTTAATTGTTCTGGGCAATTCTGACATTGATGTCATCTTGGGCATGGATTGGTTGACGGCAAATGCAGCTGTGATTGATTGTGCGGAACGCTCAGTTTCTCTGAAGATTCCTGAAGGCCATATAGTCTTTTCTCCAAGTCTGACTCCTGCTGTCCAGCTTTTCTCCTTAGCGGCTCTGAATGATGATGCTATGGAAGCTATTCAGAGAGTCCCAGTGGTCTGTGAGTTTCCGGATGTTTTTCCTGAAGAGTTGTCGGGTATGCCTCCGGATCGTGAGGTTGAGTTCGTAATTGAGCTTGAACCTGGAACGGCTCCTATCTCCAAGCGGCCTTATAAAATGGGTCCTTCTGAGTTGGCTGAACTCAAACGACAGCTTGATGAACAAGAGAAGTTGGGTTTCATTCAACACAGTACTTCTTCTTGGGGTAGCCCAACAATCTTTGTGAAGAAGCGTGACATGACCGATAGACTTTGTGTTGACTACCGGGCTCTCAATGCTAAAACCATCAAGAACAAATATCCCCTTCCGCGGATTAATGATCTCTTTGACCAGCTAGCTGGAGCTGTGGTATTCTCTAAGCTGGATTTGAGGAGTGGTTATCACCAAATCAAGATTCGCAAGGAAGATGTGCCTAAAACAGCTTTCACCACCCGCTATGGCCTGTATGAGTACACGGTGATGTCTTTCGGTCTCACCAACGCTCCTGCTACCTTCTCGAGGCTTATGAACTCGGTCTTCATGGAGTACCTGGATAAGTTCGTTGTGGTCTATCTAGATGACATTCTGGTCTATTCCAAGTCGAAGGAAGAACATGAAGAACACCTGCGGTGTGTCCTAAACAAGCTGCGCGAGAACCGCTTGTATGCAAAGTTCTCAAAGTGTGAGTTTTGGCTGCCTGAAGTAACCTATCTTGGTCATGTCATCTCTGCCAAGGGCATTGCAGTCAACCCGGAAACTGTGAAGACAATTGTTGAATGGCTTCCTCCTGTTAAGAAGTGCGGAGTTTTCTTGGTTTGGCTAGTTATTGCCGTCGCTTCGTTCAGAACTTCTCGAAGATAGCGAAGCCTCTTACCGACCTCCTCAATAAAGGCAAGAAATATCTGTGGACTCCTGCATGTCAAGCAAGCTTTGAAACACTCAAAGAGAAGCTCACTTCCACACCAGTCTTGGTTCCTCCGGATACATCTAAGCCTTTCCAGATATTCTGCGACGCCTCTTTGCAAGGATTGGGTGCGGTACTTATGCAAGAAAAACAAGTGGTTGCTTATGCCTCTCGACAGTTGAAGACGCATGAGATCAACTATCCCACACATGACCTCGAGCTAGCAGCAGTTGTCTTTGCTTTGAAGCTATGGAGGCACTACTTGCTTGGCAACCGTTGTGAGATCTTTTCTGACCACAAAAGTTTGAAGTATATCTTCACTCAGCCTGATCTCAACCTTCGGCAGAGGAGATGGATTGAAGCAATCAATGACTTTGATGTGACCATCAACTACACACCAGGCAAAGCTAATGTCATGGCAGATGCTCTCAGCCGTAAAGCTTATGTCAACAACCTCATGATGGAAGAACAGCAACCTCTTTTGTGCAAGGAATTCCGTCAGCTCAACCTGGAAGTTGTGGAACAAGGGCATCTCCTGAACCTTCTGGCTACTCCTCTCTTGGAAGAAAAGATTCGCTCTCGTCAGGTGGGTGATCCGCACACAAGAAATATCATCTCTAAACTTGAGCTTCCGAAGTATGAGTCCTTCCACGTCGATGATCAAGGCACGCTTTTCTTCGACCACCGGATGTTTGTTCCAAACTACCCGGGTTTGAGAGACCAAGTTCTCAAGGAGGCGCATGATTCGGTTCTTTCTATCCATCCTGGCAGCACAAAGATGTACATGGACTTGAAAACACAGTATTGGTGGCCTGGTCTGAAACGATATTGTGCTAAGTACGTCTCAGAATGTGATGTCTGCCGCAGAGTGAAGGCTGTCCATCAGAAACCTTTTGGTCTTCTACAGCCATTGAAACCTCCGGAATGGAAATGGGAGAAAGTAGAGATGGACTTCATCACTGGCTTTCCTAGGTCGCAGAAGGGCAACAATGCAATCTTTGTTGTCATCGACAGGCTTTCTAAAGTGGCTCATTTCTTCCCCGTCAAGGAAACAATTTCTGGAATTCAGTTGGCTGAGCTCTATATCAACAGAATTGTCTCTCTGTATGGGGTTCCGCTTGAAATCAGCTCAGACCGTGGGAGTATCTTCACTTCAAAGTTCTGGGAGAGTTTCCAAAATGCTTTGGGGACAAAGTTGAACTTCAGCACTGCTTACCACCCTCAGTCGCAAGGACAAGTGGAAAGGATCAATCAGATTCTGGAGGATATGCTTCGGGCTTGCGTCATCTCTTTTGGCATGAAGTGGGAGGAATGTCTACCTTATGCTGAATTCTCCTACAACAACAGCTTCCAGAAGAGTCTGAAGATGGCACCATTTGAGGCTCTCTATGGTCGCAAGTGCAGAACTCCAATTGGTTGGTCAGGTGCAGGAGAAAGAATCTGGTTTGGCCCTGATATCGTAACTCAAGCAGAGGAGAAGGTGCATATCATTCTTGAGAACCTGAAGATTGCTCAAAGTCGTCAGAAGAGCAACTATGACAGGAAGCACACGAACATGGTGTATGCCCCTGGTGATCTCGTGTACCTTCGTGTCACTCCCATGAAAGGCACACACCGTTTTGGCATCAAAGGAAAGCTGGCTCCTAGATACATCGGTCCATTCAAGATTCGTGGTAGAAGAGGAGAAGTTGCTTATGCCCTGGAGCTCCCGGAAAAACTCAAAGTCCATGATGTTTTCCACATCTCTCAGCTCAAAAAGTGCTTCAAAGATCCCGGCAGGACCGTGGATCATGAGCTAATCGATCTCCAAGAAGACCTGTCTTATCAAGAACACCCCACCAAAATCCTTGAGACCGCAGAAAGAAGGACTCGCAACAAGTCCATCAAGTTCTGCAAGGTGCAGTGGTCACACCATTCTGTTGATGAAGCCACATGGGAGCGTGAAGATGAACTCCGTGCCAACCATCCTTCTCTCTTTGTGTCTTCTTCTTCTTCCTAGAATCTCGGGGCGAGATTCCTGTTTAGTGGGGGAGAGTTGTAGCATCCCAGTTGTCTAACACCTGTAATGCTACTTGTTCTAGTAATAAAAAGGGCCACTTCTAATATATAATTGTTGCATCATCATCATATCATGCTCATGTCATCATGTCACCTTGCTTTTGAACATCATATAAAACCCTTTTTGTTTGGTTCTTATCTCATGTGCATTATTAATTGTAGTTGCCTCTTGATATTGTATTTGGTTCTTGATATATTGCTAAATGCCCAAGTTGATGTGGGGGCATATCTCTTCTTAACTCCACCATCTTTTCTCACCACCTTATATTCCACCATCCAATTAATATGAGCTTAGCAATTTCATTTGAGTTTTCCTCTAGCTCATGTTGGTTGGTTGGATTCCACCATAATCTTTTGCTTGGTCTTTATTCCAATTTTGGAGATGCAAAATAATAATGCCATGAAATGACATTGTCTTCACAAGTATCAGCAGGGCATTAAACATTCTGCATGGGCCATGCAAGTACCATCTTGTGCTTGTCTTTGGTTTTATTTTGGTTTTTGAGTTGACCATCTCCATCTCTTTGCCTCTCTCTTGGCTTGATATATCTTGATCTTGCCAAAATCCTACCACCTTTTCCCTCTCTTCTTCTTGTCTTGTTCTTGTGAGCTTGAGTGGATAATACTTGATCAACTCAAGACCTTTAACCCTCTCTTCTTTTCTTGATCTTGCTTGAACCAATTGGAGCATGCATGATTCAAATCTCTAGCTCTCCCTAACCCCTACCCCCATACCCCATGTCTCATCTTGGTTAAACCCTAAGATGCACCTAATCTATCTAATCTAGCTAACATGCTCCTCCTTCTCTAGCTAAACCTTGCTCACCACCATAACCTACCCTAGCTTGGCCCCCTCTTCCCCTGGCCCCACCTAGCTACCCCATCTAAGACAAACCCTACCCGAGCCATACCCCCTCCTCTTCCTACCCTAGCTCCAACCCTAGCCGAGGCTACCACCACCCCAACCCGAGTTCCTTCCTCCCCTTTTATCTCTCTGCCTGGAAGCCCCACACCGAGCCCGCCCTGCCTCCTTGGCCTCGCCCCTGGTCCCACCTGGAAGCCACCCCTGCCCTACCTTCCCCGACCGTGCACGTGAAGGAGGGAGAAGAGAAAGGTGACACCGAGCCACCTTTTTCCATCTACCCCACCCCCACGACAGCCTCTTCCTCCCTCTGCTTATCTCCTGCCTCTCTGCCTCGCCAGACCATCCCCAGATCCATCCCAGGACGCTCCCCTCGCCCTGCCGTCCCTTACCACCGTCCCAGCTCGCCGGCCACCGCAAGCACCACGTCTACCCCTCCTGCTCCTCGTCGATCCGGCTCGCGAGCACGTCGTGGAGGAGATCGAGGACACTTGGAGTACCCTCCTACTTCACCTGGACCGCGCCAACGAGGAGGAGAAGGCCTGCACCGCTGCTGCACGCCGGGACGCCCACCGGAAACCCTAGCTCGCTGGGCCGCTCCATCACCGTCGCCCTGCTGCTCGCCGACCCGATCTAACTCCACCATCAACCTCTCGGTGAGCCCCTGTACCCCCTAGACACGGTTCGCTTCGCCGCCGTCGCCGGTGCTCGCCGGGCAAATCGTCGAACGGCCTCTGTGCGCCGGCGTCGCGCTCGTTTCTGCTTGCTCCCAAGTCGCAAACACCGTAGCTAGGCATCGCCCACCTCCCTGACACCAACCGCACCTAGCCGCACTGGTGCGCACCCCCAGCGCGCGCCCGCACGGCCCGGGTTCGAGCCCCGCCGCGGCGCCTGTCCTCTGTCGCGCACGGACCGAACTATCCGCAGAGGAGAAGAGGAACAGTACGGCTATGCCGTTTTGCAGTAAACCCCCCCTAGTTTTTATTCTTAAACCCGCGGTACAACGAGCCCACCCGTCGGCCTCTCTGGTCGTTTTGCAAAACACACCCCCGTAGAAGTATGCACTCAACCCGCGCTCCCTCGCTGCGCCGCGTGGCACCCCCGGGTACGCCCGCTGTCACGTGGGCCTGCGAGGTCGATGGCCCCACCTGTCGGCCTCTAGGTCTAGCTCAACCCGCGGTGCAAAAACGTCGTCTGCGCGTGTGTCTGTCCAGTCAGCGCCGGTCCCCCTGGGCAGTGTCTGTGGCTAGCTTAGCTTAGGTACGAAAAGTATTTCTGCATATCTGTTTAAATTCAAACATTTGCAAAATTAATTCAAATTCAAATTTAATTTTGTTTTAAAATATCTTTTAAACTACAAATCCAAATAATGCAAATAATATATGTTTTGAGATCAGAAGAATGTGAGGATTTCAAATATGCTATTTAAATTACCTTTTGGACATTTTAAATTCCAAGTTGAGCTAAATTACAACAAATGCCACTGGAACTTAAATAATTAATAACTTTTGTTTTATAACTCCGATTTTGACAAATGATATGTCTAAAATGATCAGCTCGACGAGACCTTTCTGTTTATGCATTCCATGATATGAATTGAAGCATGCATCATATAAATATAATGCAAACGGCAACTAATATGACAATAAAATGGGACCAAAACCCCATAAAATGCTTATTCCTTGTATCCTACACCTCACCCATGCCATGTTACTTTATTGCCATGTAAATTGTGCATCATTCATCATGGCATGATTGTTTGCTTGTCGCATCTTATTCATATGCTTGTGCACCTTATTTATGTTGGCCCTTGTTTGTTTGGTTTTTCTCGGATAGACACTGAGCAGGGGTTATATCAAGAGAACCAGGAGCACTACCCGGATCCGTCCCTCGCTTCAACTGAGTTGCCAGGCAAGCACTTCCACATGCTTGCATACATACAGTACCTATCGCCTCTATCTTATTCTTGCATCAACGAGTCGCGATTGCATTAAACTGAATCCCAAGTATTGCATAGCCTTTACTTTACACCCCACCAAGCTTGTTCCTCCATCCCATGAGCCATTACTACAGGAGTTGTTTGAGCCATGCGAGTCGTAGAACAGCATGTGTAGGGTATGTGAGTGTCTGTTGGATAACGAGGTACCTAAACAACTTAACCTGAGTAGTAATGGGATAACTAATGAAAGTGGCACCGGTGAGCAATATCTGCTATTTGGTTTTTCCTGCTCACTTGTGTCCCGTAAGACCCCGAGTACTTGATTCCTGTTCCAAGATTTATCGCGCTATCCACATCCGGGAGGTATATGGGACCCTCCTGAGCCAGAGCTTGATTCATTCTTATTTCTTGGGGCCACAAACTAGTTTGAGGTTTTATTTACGATCCTGTACTTATGCCATGCTTTACTGCTTTATTTACGATTGTGCGATGGATAGCACACTGTACTGTTTAGGTAAGCGGAATGTTTTCGCGGTATCGACAAGCCCCGTTTGGGGTTCCCAGTCGTTTACAGCCATTGACGCAGACCTTGAGTCCGTCTCGGAGCTAGCTTACTTCGTTGCGGGTCTACTCAATGGGGTGGCCCCCTGAAATATTTCTGAATCCTGTGATTGCTTTGTCGTGAAGGCCTCGTTGGGTTTTGATTTGGTTTTTCCGAGGTTGATCGAGTGTGTGTTGCTATTTGTGCACCCCTGCAGGGTAAAACTTTCTGAAAGCCGTGTCCGCGGTTATGGACGACTTGGAGCACAGTTTCTCGATCATAGACAAGCATAACTAAAGTATCGCTTTAATCTGACTAAGTAATTTGACTAGTAAATAGTGCAACACTCATGGAATGGTTAATAAAATTGCCAACGGATGGGGGGGTTGTTCGTCCGCTTCCTTGTTGGTAAGCGAGGAGGAGGATGGATCTGATGAGATAACCATTATAACTGTTGTTCTTAATTCACGGACATCCGTCTATCATTGGTTAGGCGGATGGTTAGCGAGTATCTATAGAACTGCTAGGGTTTATCTTTCGCTGCAATTGCGTCACCCCAGGTTGTGTCCCCTTTAGAGGCATTGAGACTTGCTGAGTACCCTTAGGGTCTCACACGATAAATTATTGGTTCAGATGAACAGGTACCCTCACAGGACGGATACTGGGTGGAAGAAGCTGATGATGTGGGCAACGATCGTTTGGTGTAGAGATTCCGGGAACGGGGATCCGTGAGATCTGTGGTTGGGATGTGCTTATTTCTATGGCATCTTATGCCGATTTGCTTCTTATCTGTACTCGGACTTGTTTGCCGCTTCCGCATGATACTCTGATGTGTGTTGTATGAGGAAGTATCCTAAAATATTAGATCTATCTAGGTCATTTGAATCTTGCCGTATGGCGTTGCTATATTTCCTTTCTTTCTAGATGGTATGGCTCTGATGTACTCTTGTATGGTGGCTTGCATACATACTCATTTGTGTATGTATTTGATCCCTTCGCCTGCCGATTACGCCGCCCGTACAGGCCCCGTTGAGATGGTAGTGGTTGGGACGGCCGAAAGGTCTACCCGTGAGTGGCTTTTGGGGCCCCACCGTACTATTTCAACCACTACCGCTCATCCAGGCTTGTATCTAGGAGCGTAATTCACCGAGGTAGTTACATACCTCCTCCTCAGTAGTTGTTTCTCTGGACCCTGGTCCTTCTAGGTTTGCCTGGTTTCTCGTTCTGTGTTCTATCTGAGGTTTCGCTTGCTCACCTGGGAGAAGTTGCTTATGACTGTGGGATTGTCTTTCATGGTGAGAAGGGGACAATGCTCGAGCAGCTTGTGGCCATTAAGGCGCGGGAGGGGTATGTGGGAGCAAATGCTGCTGCCCGGGCACAAGATGCCCGGGAGCAGGAGCGCTCCCGGATCCTGTCCGAGGCTAGGCCCGACGGGCCTGGCCCCAGCGGGGATCCCCCTCCTACACCTGATGAGCGGGAGATCACTCACAAGCCTAACCCCTGGTACGCCTCGTGGGAGACCTCCCAAAGCAGATGTGTCCCGCCCCCTATCCCTCGTGCCTGCTCGGTCCACGCAAAGGGGACCACCCCGGCTTGAGGTGTCCTAATGGACATCCTCCGGGCCTTTCGGCTATTCATTTGGAACATCCGAGGGTTTGGGCACGAGGGCAGACGTTGCCAGATCAAGGAATACATTCGTCTAGAAGTGTCGGATATTGTCGGCCTTCAGGAGACGATTCGCCAAGACTACTCCATCGCCGAATTGGAGGCCCTTAGCCGCTTCAAGTTCTCCTGGTCCTGGCTACCTGCTTCGGGCCACTCAGGGGGGATCCTCCTAGGGGTTAAGGAGGATACCTTTGAGATAGATGATATGGACCGCGGGGAATTATTTGTGAGCATGGCCCTCACACATAGACAATCTCGCTTCAAATGGGAGGTGATGATTGTCTATGGCCCCGTGGACCATAGGAGGTCCGCTGACTTCTTGCTGGAGCTCAAGTCGAAGGTGGAACAGACTGATATCCCAGTGGTAATCTCCGGTGACTTCAACCTGATCCGCTCTGCTGAAGACAAGAGCTCGACGAATGTGGACCTCCCTAGGATGCGTATGTTTAACGACTGCATCGCGGATCTGGCCCTTCACAAGATTGTGCGTGTGGGCACTCGATATACTTGGACAAATAAACAAATTCACCCCATCCGCAGTGTCCTCGATCGCGTCTTGGTCTCAGTTGAGTGGGAGGTGGCCTTCCCCCTGTGCTTCCTAAAGGCGGTCACTAGGATTGGGTCTGATCATACCCCTCTCCTTCTCTCCTCCGGAGGGGGACAACCACCGTGTCTGAACCGATTCCACTTTGAATCGTTCTGGTTACAGAAATGAGGATTTGTGGAGGCGTTTCGGTCAAGGTGGCTATTAGCGGTTACCTCAACTCCTCGGGTGTATTGTGCGGTGGATATTTGGCACCACTGTGCCAAACTATCTCGACAGTTCATGAGGGGTTGGGGGGCTAATTTGGGGGTGGACCTCTGGAGCCAGAAGGAGGCCATTCTGGGGGAAATCCAGACCTTGGACCGGGAGGCTGGCCTGCATGGCCTCTCGTCCGAGGCTTGGTCCCATAGGTACTCCCTTGAGACCTCCATTATGGAGATCTACAAGGGAGAGGAGGCGTTCTGGCGACAGCGGAGTCGCCAGAACTGGACTGTCCAGGGGGAGTCGAACACAACCTACTTCCATGCCATTGCCAATGGCAGGAGGAGGAAGTGCTCGATCCCCTGCCTCTGGGAGGGGGGATCTGCTGGAGTCTCCACAGGCCCTCTCCACCCATATTTATGCCTTCTACCGGTCCCTGTTCACAGCTTCGTTGCCCTCGGGCATCTCGCTTGCACCAGACTTCTGGTCTAGGGAGGCGCTAGTCTCCCATGAGGAGAATGGGGAGCTCACCCTCCCATTTCTTCCCGGGGAGGTGTCGGCGGCCCTGAAGACCATGAGGTCTAGTTCGGCTCCGAGCCCTGATAGGCTGCCTGTGAGCTTCTTCCAGGATTTTTGGGACCAGCTTCAGCCGGTGGTCTTGCAGATGTTCCAGGAGTTCTACACGGGGACTTTGGTGATGTCCCGCCTAAACCTTAGCGTTATTACCCCTATCCCCAAAGTAGTAGGGGCCACGGATATCCGCCAATTCCGCCCTATTACGGTGATTAATGTCATCCAATGTCTATTCTCCAAGGTCTGTGCCCTTCGTCTCGCTCCGATCCTGGAGCGGCTTACCCATCCTCTCCAATTCGACTTCCTGAAGGAACGCCTCATTCACGACGATATCCTGGCTCTTCATGAAATTATTCATGAAGTTAAGGCGCAGCGTCAGAAAGGGGTGTTCCTCAAACTGGACTTCCAAAAGGCCTATGCTTGCTTGGACTGGGCCTTCTTGAGGCTAGTGCTAGAGAGGAGGGGGTTCAACGACCGCATGATCTGCTGGATCATGCAGTTCGTGATGAGTGGACAGACGGCGATCAACATCAATGGGGATATTGGCCCATATTTTAGTCCGTCCTGTGGGGTTAGACAAGAGGACCCGATTTCACCCCTCATGTTTAACGCCGCGGTGGATGCCCTGGCTGAGATTTTGGACAGAGCCAAAGTGGCTGGCCACATCTCGGGGGTGGTGGGCCACCTGATCCCTGGAGGTGGGATTTCCCACCTCCAACATGCAGATGACACCATGATCATGGTGTAGGGTCCAGACCTCGACATCATTAACTTGAAGTTCTTGCTCCTTTGTTCCGAGTCTTTGTCTGGACTGACGATCAACTTCGACAAGAGCAAGGTTATGGTCCTCAGGTACTCTGAGGAGGAGCGGCAGCGGATCGCGGATAATTTGAACTGTAGACTGGCTGACTTCCCCATTACTTATCTAGGGATGCCCATCCTGGAGACTAGGGTGTTGATCAGAGACCTAGCCCCCTTGGTGTCTAGGGTGCGCTCGAGGGCGGAGCCATGGAGAGCGCGCCTTACATCCAAGGGGATCAATTCAGTTCTGATTAACTCGTGTCTCTCCAGCCTGCCCATGTACCAGATGGGTCTGTACCTCCTGCCTGAAGGGACTCATGCCGACTTCACAAAGGATTTGTCTAGGTTCTTTTGGGTGGCGCGGGACGGCCATCAGAAATATCATATGGTCAAATGGGCGGATGTGTGCGCCCCCAAGAGCCTTGGGGCATAGGGATCCTTGATTCTCGTCGCTTTAATGTGACGCTGATGCTGAAATGGGTTTGGCGCATCCTCAGGGATGATGGAGGTCTTTGGCTGCAGCTTATCAAGGCCAAATATTTCCGTGGCCACCCCTTTTGGCTTGCGAGAGGAGAGAGGGATCTCAATTCTAGAGAGCCATCTAGGATATTAAGCACTTCATTGGTTTGGGCGTCTCCTTCGTGGCAGGCGCTGGGCAGGGTGTGCGGTTTTGGCTTGACCCTTGGCTGCTCCCAATCCCCTTGGGGGTGCAATTCCCCGGTCTCTTTGCCATCTCCTCCTCGCCGTCGGTGCTTGTTGCTGAGACTTTTAGCGAAGGCCACTGGAACATCTTGTTCCGCCATTATCTTAGCGAGGCGGAAGTCGTGTCCCTCCAGCTGCTACAAGACTCGCTCCCGGTGTCCTTGTCTGAGGGCTCCGACTCGGCCAAGTTGCAGCTCCACCCCTCGGGTGTCGTGGTATTGCCGACGAGTACGCCATGGAGGGGTCCTCACAGTGCGTGTTTAGAGACGTGGGGGAAGGCGGACGGTTGACGGGTACGAGGTTACACAGCTTACCCAGGTTCAGATCCCACAACGATGGCAGAATCCTACTCTTGCTATAAATCACTATAATGGCAATATGCCGAGTTACAGGGATTGGTTCACTGTGCGAGGTGACTAGGAAGTCTAAGTTATCGTGCCCTAAAGGATCCCATAGGCCCGACTTATATAGTCGCTAGGTCCTAGGGTTACAGGTAAAAGTCCTAGCCGGACAGGTTACAGAGTCCTACACTGCTTACAACTAGTCTAGCGTGTCTTGCACTCCAAGGCTCCGGGTACGTTGGTGACTCCTCTGTAGCCTTCCTTTATCTGGCATGGGCCTCCCTTCTGGATCCATCTAACTGGGCCGCCCAGCAGGACATGGGCCATGCTACCAACTGTGGGCCACCCGGGTTATCCAGATAGGAGACATGCTATGAGGATACCCATATAGCATATCCCCAATAGTAGCCCCCGGAGAACTCCGAGATCTTGCGACGTCTTGCCTCTTCAAGTTGAATGCTCCGTCTAGATGGATGTCGGCAAATCGTCAAGCAATATCTTGTAGTCCTCCCAAGAACCCTGCAAGGCTTTCTCCGTCTTCAACTTGTAAGTCAGAGAATGGCTGAATCTTCTATCGTACTCTTCCGTAGCCGGACTGGATCCGTCCATGACGGAATATTACGATGTGATGGTTCACCTACTAGTGATAGCTAGAGCGACGTAGGCATATGTCAGCGACGCCTCGTAACTCACACATGTAGAGAACACAATCATGTCCGTTTTTCCTGCACGAGAGATATGAACCGTTGGCGGCGACAGTTGGGAACGTGGCGAAATTTCCACGCACACGTCGCCCACGTGTCAACCAGTCGATCATTTTGCACGAATCTTTACGCCAAGGGTTATAAATTGTAACTGTGGTGGATTTTTACTTTTCACCTCATTCTCCTCCTGCGTCGTCTTGTTCCTCCAGCGAGAACCTCCTCGAGCTCTCCGCGCTTCCGCAAAAAACCCTAGCCCTTCAATACTTCCAGTCACCACTTCTCCCCTTCCAATGGCAAGCAGTAGCTCTGCTCCCTCCATGGCGGCGTCAGGAGATGCCGCGACGAAGCCGGCGAGCACTGTCCACGTTCCCCCAGAGGGCCTGGTGCTGCCCAAGTCTGCGGTGGTTGAATCCACTGGCGGCAACCACAATCTAGCGGCGCTGGAGCTGCTGGAAAAAGAAAGCGATTCCCACAAAGGGGATTGGCGTGGTTCGGACATCACGGACTGCGACATCAAGGAACTTGATGGAGGGGTTAACCTCTTGGGTGGCCCGATCTTCACGGATCTCGTGGTCAAATCAATGGGAAAGCGAGGGGAAAGGGATAAGGTAGCGGAAGCAAACACACACCTCGCGAAGAACACGATGAACACACGCAAAACTCACACGATACAAGGTCGATTGCTCCCGAACGGCAGCCACCGGTCCGATAGATTCCTCGCAAGGAAAGATCGGTCAACGTGCTCCCTCAAATCCACATCGGAGAGGGAAGAACACCTTGGGGAGGGTCTTGACAACTTGGAGACGAGACATCGAACTCCAAGGCCTTGTTCAACGATGGATGCGTGATGCAAAGTCCAATCGAGGTTGGTGACGATAGTCGGTCCCCTTGGATAAGGGGATGAGGCAAAACTAGAGATTCCACACAAGGGGGTTGTCTTTAGTCTATCATCTATGCCTAAGGGATACATGAAGGGGTGGGGTCTCTATTTATAGGCCAACCACATAAACAGGGGTAGTTTAGGGATAAAACTAGGGTTTGGATGAGCTAGAGGGGTACATGGGCCGAAGGCCCAGCTGGCGGTGCGCAGGCCCATCGTGTAGGCCGGAGACTCCGGTGTAGGGTCCGGAGACTCCGGTGTAGGCCGGAGACTCCGGTGTCGTCTCTGGAGTGGCGTACTGACTGTCCCCGGGTCGGTTGCTGGGGTCGGTCTGGAGACTCCGGTGCGCAGGACCGGAGACTCCGGTGTAGCAGGACCGGAAACTCCGGTGTAGGCCGGAGACTCCGGTGGTTCAGCCGTGGCTTCTTCCGCCTCCTCTTCCAAGCCTCCGTCTTGTCGGGCTTGATGTTCCGGGCTTCCTCCCTTGCCTCCGTACTTGTCGGTGTGAACCTATCATGCATATGTGACGGAGTATGAAGTAGCATACCATTCAATAGGGTAGGAAGTGGGCTCGCATAGAGGAACGAATTCACCTTTGGAGTCCATGACAACTTGGCGTAAGTTGGAAACCATGATGTGGTAACGGCCGTAGGTCGGGCTGCATCATCTCCCCCCCTTCAAAAAGAGTCGTCCTCGACTCTCCATGTTCATCACGAAGTAGAAGAGGTCGAAGGACATCCTTGATCCTGGGGTTCACCATATAGTCATCCTCGGGAAGATTGACTTGACAACACTTCAATGTTCCTTCACCCTCCATGAAGCCTACAAAGCTCACGACAAAAGTGAAGCAACACTCAAAGCGTAGACAATTCATGAACATTATAGCATGAGTCCTCAAGTAGAAGGAAGTCACCTTAGCTTGTAGAGATAGCTCGATGAAGGGTAGCCATAGGTAACTTTCTTCGGTTCTTCTTGTCAACCCATGGTTGGTAGAGGTTGACGTATATGCATTTGTACCTTCATACAACAAAGACCAAGCAACATATGTTTGTGTGTGATAGAGGAGCATGTCATTTGTGGCATGTCCATTCTTGTTCACAACACTATTAGCACAATACAAGTATAGCAAATGGAATGCATATTCAAGTTCAAAGTGCATGGAAATCGTTTGAACATCATCCAAATGTGGGAACTCAAAAACTCCATATAATGTCTTAGTGTGGCACTCAAAGCAATCGAATAGAAATTTTATCAACATCTTTGATGCAAAGTTAGGAGAATTTGGCAAAAACACAAAAGGAAGAATATCAAAAACAACATCATTATGTGTGCCAATCAACCATTGGAAAGAGAAATTGTTCGACATGTTGGATGTCACACACAAATCATTGATAGCAAATATCATGGGAATATGAGTATCCCAAGCGGAAGCCAAAGTAACGTGTTTGCAAACAAACCAAATGAAAGAGCAAGTGGTCCTTATGTTTGTTGCAACAACAAGACGAGATTCTTGGAAGCTCTCATGACAATACATGCTCTTAATGGAATTGTGGTTGCACACAAAACATCGGAAAGAGAAAATGTTCAACATTTTTGTTGCAACACACAAAGCATCATTATCCAAAAGCGTAGAAACATGAATGTCACAAGGAGAGATAATATAATCAACATGCTTGCAATCAAACCATAGGAAAGAGCAATTTGGCAACATGAAAGATGCAAAGCATGCAAAAGGTATCAGAGCTGGGTTTGATCTTGAACTCACTTGTGGGATGCTCTCTAGAGCTCTTTTTGTAAACTCGTGCTCAACCGAGGTTGACATTCTTGTGCGGGTACCTACACACATCATACACCAAAGGAAGAACGTGTGTGCATGGTAGAGATACACATCATCCATCATGACGTATCTCTTCTTGTGTACATCACCATTAATGTCAATCAAGTATGAAATAGATGCATGGTGAGTATGCAAGTGGGGAACATGCTTATCATGGCAATCATCAAAATCTCCAAAAATTGAGAAAGCTATGGGGGCCATCTCATTATAACGCATATGATCAATATTGTTGCAAGCAAAACAAGTGAAATAGCAAGCATTCATCTTATTGCAAGCAACGGGAGAAATTGAATGACTAGCATGACAAGACAAGTTCGAATCAATTGGAGGATACACACAAGATGCATAGCATGGCATGTTTATGGCAATGGTATCGCAATCAAACAATTCCACATGATCAATATTATGCAAAGGTAAAGCATCACATGGGAATGTGGATGAAGCATATGTAATGACACAAGTATCATCCATAGCATGCATATCCTCACAATTCATCATGTCCACTAGTGGGATCATGGCATCATCAACACCCTTATTATTACCTTGTTCATACCTCCCATATGAAGTGGGTGTTGTGGAAGTAGTGGCCTCCTTGTGGACGACTTCGTCTTCTTGATGTAGCCATGGCGTAGCATCCTCTTCATCCATCATGTACATCTTCTCTATTCGAGGCATCATTGCTTCATGGCTTGGCGCGTCTTCATCCATGGAACCTAGCACAACACAAGAGAACACACTAGAGCTAGAGGGTAAGTTGTTAGAAATAAAAATGGTCTCACTTGACCTATCAACTACCACTCTCAACTCACTAGGTGTATCGCTCATGCCCTCCAAGTGGAAGCACTCAATCTCACATAAGGTGGAGTCACTCATCTCACTCTTGTTCTCACTCAAGTGGGCTAAGTGGCTCTCATACTCACATGGGATTGGTACCACATCATCACTCAAGCATATAGGGGTAGGCTCGGGTTCCTCAACTCCATGCGCCTCCTTTGGTGAAGGGAAAATCCCATGCTCACCATTCTTGACCTTGTCGCCTTCAAGGTTGGATGCCATAAGATGGGCATCATCGCTCGCCTCCTTAGTCGAAGGGAAAATCCCATGCTCGATCGTCTTGTGGCCATCTCGTAGTAGTGGTGGAGGTAGGCTCATGCTATCCAACTTGGCGAAGTAAAGGTTTACATTTTCCTCGTTCGCAAGGTCGTGGAAGTCAAGCGTAGGTGTTGAAGCTTGATGGCGTGGAGGAAGGCTTGCTCTTAGTGCCATTGTGGTGGTGGCACGAGTAGTTGAAGGTGCGCTATGATTGTGTCGACGGAGGTCATTGGCGTGCCTTGCCGATGGTTGATGTAGGTGGCGCACTTGGTTGTCCACATGACACTCGCGACGATGATAACTTGCCTTGGCACTCTTCTTGTGCTTGTGGTGCCTTCTTGAGCTTGCTTGAGCATTATGGTTGGTGCTCATCACGAATTCTTCGTCTTTATGGCGAAGATGCCTTTGACGATGTCTTGTATCCTCTTTATGGTGGCGATGCTCATGAGAGGATGTTTGTCGATGAAGAGTCTTGTTTCTTGGCGCCTCTTGATGTATATGATGTTTGGACGCCACTCTTGTTTGGATAGGAGGTGGAGCTTGACGCCATCTAGGTGGTGGCAGTTGATGCCGTGTCGATGGTGGCGCTTGTCGCCTTGGAGGTGGATCATCGAAGTAGGTGGTGCCCTTTGGTGTGGCACGCTTGGCCTTGAAGGTCATGGATTCTTGATGATGCGCCTCCTCTTGCTTGGAGTAGTAGGCTTCCATCTCCACGCCGTGGAGGAATTCTTCATGGCTCGTGGAGGAGCCATCAAACTCGATGAAGTTCTCCGTGTCCTCCATGCTCGGCGAGGCATCGTCGATGTCGCACTCGAAGTCATCCATGCTTGGGGAGTAATTGTTGGTGTAGTACTCCATATCACCCAAGCATGTGGATCCATTGCCGGTGTAGTGCTCCATAGGTTCCATGCATGAGGAGCCATTGTCGGCGTAGAGCTCCATGTCTTCCATGCATGTGGAGTCATCGTAGGTGTAGTGCTCCGGGTCCTCAAAGCATGCGGAGCCATTGTCGGTGTTGTGCTCCGTCATGTCCTCTATACTTGTGGAGTCGTAGTCATGGTGGCTCATCATGTATTCTTCATAGATATCATCCTCGGTTCCGGAGTCCCTAGACATGATGCACAAGACCAAGCGGTGTATATGGAAGTGGTAGTGGGAGTTAGGGATACAACGTCAAACCTTACTTTACCTTGCAAGATCGTATCGTACAAGTGGCCACACTTGAGAGCAATAAACCAAGCAAAGTGAAGTTCACGCGGAACACCAAAACCAACTACTAACCAAAAAACACACACACAAGGCCTATGGTGGATAGGTATGGAAAGTGGCATGTCAAGGACCAATCTAAAATCAAGATGTTGTATTGGCAAGTAAAGAACCACAATGATCACAAAGCAAACAAGTCAATCCACAAGATAGGAAATATGTACAAGGAAACACACACGGTGGGATAAATGGGACTTGTGCGACGGAGAAAGTGAGCTAAGAACCAAATGATTACCTAGCGAAGACTATAAGCTCGTGTCACACAAGTACAAGGAGAGACGCTAGTTCGATTGCAATTAATTGGTGGGCTACAAGATATGCACAATAAGTACCACCTATATGATGTTCATCGAGCTTGCGCTTCCTATTCTATGAGGCACTTGTTTGTTTCTTTCTCTTTTCTTTTTCCTTTTTTTCCTTTTTCTTTTTCTTTTTCACTTGCCTCTTCCTTGTGCCAACAACTATACAAGTTAACTATATGAGATAGCGGTCACACGTTTGCTCGGAATTCTACAAGGTATCAAATGTGCATAGCCCAAGCAATCATAAGAGGAACTAGTCTCAATAGATGTTTGTTGCTCACAAAGATAGTGGGGTTCACAAAGGAATGCAAGTGGGGAAAAGTCGCGGAATGTTTATACCTTTCATCGACGATCTTCACCCTTTATTGTTGGATTCTGCCTTGCTCACGGAATTTGGATGTAGTATATGTATATAGCATGAACAACGTGGATGATGATGTAGAGATCCTCCTCCTCTTAGAAACGAGCTAAAGAACACCAAAATCCGAGTTGAAATGCAAAAGTTATGCTCAAAACCGTGCTGCAGTTTTTCTGTCTGCAGGAAGGGTGAAGACTCCGGTCTGGAGGTCCGGAGACTCCGGTCTGGAGATCAAAAAGTCCGGAGACTCCGGTCTAGGCCGGAGACTCCGGTCTAGGAGATTCCAGGACGTCCAGAACTCGAACGGGACGCGTTTTGGGCGGAAAAACTCGAACCAAAGCCTCAGATTGATGGGGGAAATCAAGGAATTAGGCCATGGGAACACAGGGGAAGGTAGATCAACAAGTTTAGCAAGTAATCCATGGATCAAAACCTACCAAAACTCACTCAAATCACAGATCGATCCAAAACACGAATTGGGGCTGTTTTTGGTGGAATTTTCGAATTGATGGGGAAAAGACCAAATCGAAGAGAAATCTGTGGCAACCAAAAGCTGCTGATACCAGATGATGGAGGGGTTAACCTCTTGGGTGGCCCGATCTTCACGGATCTCATGGTCAAATCGATGGGAAAGCGAGGGGAAAGGGAGAAGGTAGCGGAAGCAAACACACACCTCACGAAGAACACGATGAACACACGCAAAACTCACACGATACAAGGTCGATTGCTCCCGAACGGCGGCCACCGGTCCGATAGAATCCTCGCAAGGAAAGATCGATCAACGTGCTCCTCAAATCCACATCGGAGAGGGAAGAACACCTTGGGGAGGGTCTTGACAACTTGGAGACGAGACATCGAACTCCAAGGCCTTGTTCAATGATGGATGCGTGATGCAAAGTCCAATCGAGGTTGGTGACGATAGTCGGTCCCCTTGGATAAGGGGATGAGGCAAAACTAGAGATTCCACACAAGGGGGTTGTGTTTAGTCTATCATCTATGCCTAAGGGATACATGAAGGGATGGGGGCTCTATTTATAGGTCAGCCACATAAACAGGGGTAGTTTAGGGATAAAACTAGGGTTTGGACGAGCTAGAGGGGTACATGGGCCGAAGGCCCAGCTGGCGGCGCGCAGGCCCATCGTGTAGGTCGGAGACTCCGGTGTAGGCCGGAGACTCCGGTGTCGTCTCCGGAGTGGCGTACTGACTGTCCTCGGGTCGGTTGCTGGGGTCGGTCCAGAGACTCCGGTGTAGCAGGACCGGAGACTCCGGTGTAGGCCGGAGACTCCGGTGGTTTAGCCGTGGCTTCTTCCGCCTCCTCTTCCAAGCCTCCGTCTTGTCGGGCTTGATGTTCCGGGCTTCCTCCCTTGCCTCCGTACTTGTCGGTGTGAACCTATCATGCATATGTGACGGAGTATGAAGTAGCATACCATTCAATAGGGTAGGAAGTGGGCTCACATAGAGGAACGGATTCACCTTTGGAGTCCATGACGACTTGGCGTAAGTTGGAGACCATGATGTGGTAACGACCGTAGGTCGGGCTGCATCAGAACTGCTCGTCGAGGGCTACCTCCCTATGACGGAGGGGCTCGTCTGGCAGGCGTCGCCGGCCGGCGAGGTCACCCCTTCTCCCCAAGCCGGAGAGAAGGTGTACCTCAAAGCTCAACTGGTACGCGATATCTCCCTGCCCATCTCCAACTTCTTTCTAGCTGTCCTTAGCCATTACCCTCAGAACCTCTCTCCCAATAGCATCCTCGCGCTTAGCAACTACGCGGCGCTCTGTGAGGGTTACTTAGGGATTAGGCCTAAGCTAGATCTCTTTATCTATTTCTTCGCTATCAAGAGGGAAGCCGGAGCCGGAAAGGACGAGCTCAGGAATTGCGGGACCATTAGCTTTAAGAACCGGCCTGGCCGGCGGTTCCCCGACATGGTTGGCCATGAGTCTTGCAAAAACTGGCAACGAACGTACTTCTACGGCCCAGATATCCCTATGGCTGGCCGAGAAGAAACGTATCCGGACTTCGTCGATGGAGACACCGCTAAAGCCCCGACATGGAGATCCCAGGCCACCCTTCCCTCCGACAACGACGCTTCCCATGCTATAAGGCGGATAGAGTGGTTCGTGGACACTGTTCTGACCGGGTTGGACCTAGCCATGTGTTGGTTCATTGGGCAGATCCAGCCTCTGCAGCACCGCGCGAAGCTGATGCATGAGTACAGCAAGGATAGGAAGGATAGCCTCCGCATCTCCGAGGACAACTTCTCGAGTGACTCCTTCAAGCTCCGCCTCAAGGACATCGTCAAGGTGAAGGATAGGAAGCGTGGCTTCACCATCACCTATGACATGTTCATTGACGGCTCGTGCCCAAAGGTAGGATGTTTATTTTTCGTGTATGACATATACTCCAGTTCTTCTGTCTAACCATTACCATCTCATCTAACACTTTGGAGTTTCACTTAACAGCTTAGCAGTCTAGAGGAGGATAGCATGACTATACAAATATATGACCCCAAGTTGAAGGAAGTCACCGTCGTGTCCGACGATGATGTCCTGCTGGCGCGAAAGCGGAAGAGCTCCACCTCTGATGCTGCCGACCGAGGAAAGAAGAAGAAGACGGAGGGTGGAGCCTCCAAGAAGTCCACTGCCGCCCTGGAGGCGGATAAAAGAAAGGTTACCGGGATTCCTTTTGCCAAAGCACCCCCTGTTGTGTAAGCCTCTTTCTCTCCGACATTGTCCATTGCTTGTCTTATTCCTGTACTTATACTTTTTGCATGTTTCAGGAAGAAGGCTAGTACTAGTTTGACGAAGACCTCCAAAACTTTGGGGGCTTCTAGAAATATTAAAGATATGTTGCATCATGACGTGGCTCACCACGCATCTCCCGCCATCGCCCCTGTCACTCCCTGCGTCCAGCCTACGCCTGCCCCGACAGGCTCTTAGGCCAAGGATGCATCTGGCCCTTCCGCCATGGAAGTGGATTCAGGTACCTCCGCGGAGCTTGCCATTGTCGGCGAACAGGCAACGCAAGAAAGCACCACAACTCAAATGGTTGAAGCTCCGGCTAAGGATGTCATCAGTAGCGGTAAGGTGGTGATGGTGGGTGGAACGTCTGTTGAAGGCGGTGCCTCCGCACCCAGGACAACCACATAATTTCCGAAGATAGTCTACCCAACGCTCACGCCGAGTAGCTCTACTTTGGTTCCTGGTGCAGCGCCGACATCTCCAACCTGCGGTCTTGAGGAGCTTCTCTGACAAGCAGATATCTTGCGAGGAAATAGCCTCTCATTTGGCAAGTTGCTTGCTGAGAGTGCTACCAATCTCAAGATCATCGCACTTGTAAGTTTTATCTGCCTTTTGCATTTCATATGAGTATCCCACTGTAGCCCCCGAGGATTTAGACGGAAAACCATAGATCTTTGCATCTAAATGCTCTAAGAGTGACTAAGCTAGAAAACCTCTCACTGTATCCCCAAGCATATAGTTTGAATGAATTATTCCGACTAGATGCTTTTAGAGTAGCATACACAATGTTTGTAAATTTTGATATTGTAGCCCCCAAGTCTCTAGTTGTAACTGAATTAGTTCTGACTAGATACTTAAAGAAAGACGAAGCATATGACTGAGTTAAAAAACTTTATACTGTAGCCCCCAAGCTTCTAGTTGAAAACTGAATCAGTTCCGACTAGATGCTTAAAGAAAGACTAAGCATATTGCTAAGTTTTAAAAACTCGCACTGTAGCCCCAAGCCTCTAGGTGGATATTTATCCGGCTAGATGCTCCAAGTAAACTAAACATCTTTAAATTTTCTTTCCACAGAATGAGAATGCTTGGAGAGGCGCGGGCAACGAGAAGTTCCAGAAGATGCGCGCGGATTTGGAAGCCAAAAAGGGTAAAACTTCCTTCTTGAAGGATCAAATCACCAAGAGCAAGAGTCTGTTTTTCCTTTCGTTTTCGTACTCCGACTTGGTCTTGTGCCAACATTCTCCGAGTACTCACTGTGTACTGTTCTTTCTCCTACTTGCAGAAGACATTGTCAAGGCTAAGGATATTGTTGAGCAATCCAAGCACATTGAACAGCTGGATAGAAAAAACAAGATCCTTAAGCAGGAGAGAAAGGATATGCTGAAAATGCATGAGGAATCCATGAAGGTCCTGGTATCTGCCAACACGGAGATGAACCATCTGAAGGAGGATATCGCGATGCTAAAAGAGCAAAAGAAGGTTGCCGATGAGAAAAATCAGTGCAATCTCGAAGCATACAAGATCCTCTGACAAGAACGGGACTCCATGGCAGAAACTCTCCAGTAGGCCGAGATTAGCATCTTCAGTAAGTGATTCTCCGCCTTGTATTTTTTGTAAGTTAGATACTCTGAACTTTTTGTGTTATTGAACTCATGCGTTCCCTTGTCGGATTTTGCAGCTCCTCTTGGTTTGAACCAATCGCCTCCTCCACCAAAAGAATGCATGGTCCTTGCCGGCAACTTTATCAGCACCGCTATTAAGTAGGCCAAAGAGATAGACAAGCCCTCCACATTAACATCAAGGCGGTGGATTCCATGATGGAGTTCTCGGAGATGCTGCGCCAAGCCCCCGAGCATATTGCAAGCTGGAAAGCTTCATGTATCCGGGCTGGCGCGAGGATGGCGCTGTCAATGGTCAAGGCGCACTATGAAAACACCGACATCGACACGGTTACCTCCGGTATCCCCGACGTGGACGACGATGGCCAAACAATAGATCACAAAGCTATCTTGGCATCACTCGCAGGTTATGATACCAGAGTTGCCGAGTTGGTCGACCCTAATGTCTTCGTGCCCATGGAGATTATTGATGGTGACAACTGAAACTCCTCCGAGTCCCTCAAAACTACCGACTTTGAAGAGGATGGCTCTCCTGCTGTTGATGACGCTGCATCAAAGTCTCCTGATACAGGGGAATAAAAAACAATATGTAATATTTGCTTCCTCTGGAATTTGTATGCGGAAAAAACTATTTGTTAACTTAAGGCAGAAAAACCATAGTTATTATTTCCTGCTACTCAAGAACTGGTTCCAGCATGTATATATTTTTAAGCAAGTGCTGGCTTATCCATTACTCTGGTTTTTATGCTTGACCTTTCGTGAGTCAGAAAACTCGTCGTCGGAACTATGCGCTCAGGTGATGATGCCCAATGGCACCGTCAAAAACCTAAGTACAAAATCGCCGACAATAAGTGACAAAAGTCACTACTCCAGAATCCACATAAAAACAACAAAGAACATGTACACCAGAAAAGTTAAGCTAACACCCGTAGGCGGAATTTTCACAAGTGCAATCGCAAAGCTTGTGCATAAAGGTTTTATACGATCCAGAAATGAACACTAAAGGAGGTAAAAGACTCAGAAATATGAGTGAACCAGAGATCTTTATTTCATTGATCATATAAGAGGTACACAATAGATAAAAAATGCTAAGTGTAGAAAGGACGTAGATGTGCTATGTTCCATGGCCGATCAAGCTCCGGGTAGTCATCATCCGGGTCATGTCGCTTACGCTTATGATCCTCGTTGGGTCTATCCTCCAGTTCACGATTGTCAACGAGGTAGTAAGAC
Source organism: Avena sativa (assembly GCA_916181665.1). Lineage (NCBI taxonomy): Eukaryota > Viridiplantae > Streptophyta > Magnoliopsida > Poales > Poaceae > Avena > Avena sativa. The sequence goes on along the minus strand of OV702281.1, from coordinate 380,887,068 downwards.
ACACTGAGTAGCGCCTTGCTTATGATGAACGGTCCTTCCCATGGCGGGGATAATTTTTGTGACTTCTTCTGCTTAAGTCGGAGCACCAGGCCCCCCTCTTTAAATGAGCGATGCCGAACGCGGCGACTGTGGTAGCTGCGTAGCTTCTGATGGTAGATGGCGGATATTTGGCATGCCAATACGCGCTCCTCCTCGAGAAGGTCCACATCTAGGCGTCTGGATTTTTCAGCGTTATTTTTGTCGTAGGCAGCAACTCTCGTGAATCATGAAGGATGTCGGAAGGCAGGATGGCTTCTGCTCCATATACCATGAAATAAGGGGTGTAGCCGGTAGATCTGTTGGGTGTAGTTCATAAACTCCACATCACAGATGGTAATTCTTCCCCCCAGGCTCCAGCTGCTCTATGCAACGGTGCTTCCAGACGTCACTTAATTCCCTGCAGAATTAATCCATTGGCTCGCTCAACTTGACCATTGGACTGTGGATGTGCCATAGATGCAAGGTCAAGTCGGATGCCCTTCTCCCAACAATAAGCTTCCACTTCTCCAAGTGACAAGTTAATGTCGTTATCGGTGATAATGCTATGTGGGAGACCAAATCTCACCACTAGATCGCGGACAAACCTAAGGGCAGTTGCCCCATCAAGCTTTCTAATGGGTTTAGCTTCTATCCATTTGGTGAATTTATCAACTGCTACCAGTAGATGCGTAAACCCATATGGTGTTGTCTGCAACGGACCAACCATGTCCAGCTCCTAGAATGCAAACGGCCAAGTTATTGGTATTGTTCGCAATTCTTTAACTGGAACATGTGGTTGTCGGGCATAATACTGGCATCCCATGCATGTCTCAACCAGCTTGTCGGCGTTCGCCTTCGCGTTCAGCCAGTAGAATCCTTGCCGGAAGGCTTTAGCGACCAATGATCGAGGAGCGGCGTGATGCCCGCAATCTCCGAGATGGATTTCGCGGAGGATTTCAATACCTTCTTGCTGGGAAACACACTTAAGGTACACACCAGTGGTGCTTCTTTTGTAGAGTTGTCCATTGATTATGGTATAGCCCTTTGCTCGACGTACTATTTTGAAGGGTTTCGCGGCATAGTAAATCAAAATTTTCTACGGATGCGAACAGAGGGAAAGCCAAGATCTAATCTAGGAGATGCAATCAACGAGAGAGATTGGATTAGATCTTCATACCCTTGAAGATTCGCACAGCAGAACGTTCGTCGGAACGTGGGTGATGTAGTCGTACTCGCTTCTCCTCCTCGCGATCCGATCCGATCTAGCACCACAAGTGGCGGTGCCTCCGTGAGATGCACACGTGCAGCACCTAGACGTCTCCTCCTTCCTCGGACCAGCAAGTATGGTGGAGAGATAGATTGGATCTACAACACGACGGCGTGGTGTATATGGTGGAGAATTTCTGCTGCAGGGCTTCGCCTACAAATAGTCGGGAGGGAGAGAGGAAAGCTAGCAAGGCGGCTAGGGTTTGGAGGAGAGGTGTAGGGGGTTGGTGCGCCCCCACCCCTATTTATATAGAGGGGGGGCGCAGCCCTAGCCCCTCCCCCAAGCCCAAAGGATAAGGAGTGGGGGGCATGGACTCTCCCCTCTTCTAGAAACCCTATCTCTAGTTTAAACGATTTAAACTCTCTAGGATCGGCTGGGCCCTATGGGGCCTTGTGCCCCTGGCCCAATGCGGCCAGGACACTCCCTCATAGGCCCATTCCCCCTCCCGGAAGGTGGGGCCACGTTGGTCCCCTTCCGGAAGGTTCTAGAAGCTTCTGGTACAATACCGATTAACCCGGAACAATTCCGAACTCCAAAAACTGCACTGCCTTATATGAATCTTATTCTCCGGACCACTCCAGAACCTCTCGTGATATCCCGGATCCCATCCGAGACTCCGAACAAAAATTCATAAACCAATTATCCAATCTATCCTAGCGTCGAGACACGTTAAGTGTGTGACCCTGCGGGTTCGAGAATATGCAGACATGATCTTCTATCAATAATCAACAGCGGGGTCTGGGCACCCATATTGACTCCCACACATTCATCGATGATCATATCGGATGAACCACGATGTCAGGATTCAAACAATCCCATATATATATTCCCTTCGTCTCACGATATTTTACTTGCCCGAGATTCGATCGTCGGTACCGTCATACCTAGTTCAATCTCGTTCACAGCAAGTACTTTACTCGTTCCGTAATCCGATATCACTTTGTGATTAACTCCTTAACCACATGCTTGCAAGCGGTGTTGATATCGATTACCGAGTGGGCCCGAAGTATATCTCTCCGACTTGGGAGGGACAAATTCCATCTCGATACATACAACCCAACAGATACTTTCCGATCACCTGAGAGACACCTTTATGATCACCCTCTCATAGGATGACGTTTGATGACCTCAAAGCTTTCTTCCGGTACCAGGGAGTTGCATTATCTCATGGTCTAAGGAATACAATATTTGACATAGGAAAAGCTTCGCAAAGATGAACACGATGAAACGATCTAATTGCTTCGCTTAGTTTGGGTCTGTCCATCATATCATTCTCCCAATGATATGATCTCATTATCAATTGACAACTCATGTCTATGGTTAGGAAACCTTAACCATCATTGATCAATGAGCTAGTCCTTAGAGGCGTACCAGGGACACGGTGTTGTTCACAAACCACACACGTATTAATGTTTCCGCTTAATACAATTCTAGCATGGAATATAAACTTTATCATGAACAAGAATTATAATAATAACATCTTTATTATTGCCTCTAGGGCATAATTCCAACAGTCTCCCACTTGCACTAGAGTCAATAATCTAGTTTACATCTGGCAACAATCACACACCCATGGCACTGAAGTATTGATCATGTTTTACACGTGGAAGAGGTTTAGTCAATGGATCTGCGACATTCAGATCCGTATGTACTTTGCTAATCTTCAGATCTCCATCTGCTATATAATCTCGGATTATATGAAACTTGCGGTTGATATGCTTGGTCTTTGGATGATATCTTGGTTCCTTAGCGAGTGCTATGGCGCCAGTGTTGTCACACAATATCTCCAGTGGGTCCAATGCACTTGGAACCACGCCAAGCTCAGTGATGAAGTTTCTGATCCAAACTCCTTCACTTGACGCTTCTGCAGCAGCCATGTATTCCGCTTCCACTGTAGATCCCGCGATCACGCTTTGCTTGCAGCTTCTCCAGCTCACAGCTCCTCCATTCAAAATATAAACGTATCCTGTCTGAGATTTGGAATCATCCTTGTCGGTGTCGAAACTAGCATCGACGTAACCTTTTACGACAAGCTGTTCATCACCCCCATAGACTAAGAACATTTCTTTAGTTCTATTTAGGTACTTTAGGATGTTCTTCACGGCTGTCCAGTGTTCCACTCCTGGATCACTTTGATATCTGCTCGTCAAACTAAGAGCATTGGACACATCCGGTCTAGTACACAGCATGGCATACATGATGGAACCTATGGCCGAGGCATAAGGCACTTTGCTCATAGCTTCCCTATCATTTACCGTAGCTGGACACTGAGCCTTGCTCAATATCTTACCTGACAACATAGGCACTGAACCTTTCTTTGCCTTATCCATTCTGAACCTTTTCAGAACTTTGTCTAGGTATGTACTCTGGCTTAAATCTATCAGGCGTCTTTGTCTATCTCTATAGATTTTAATGCCCAATATATAAGCAGCTTCACCTAGGTCTTTCATTGAAAAACACTTGTTCAAATAACTCTTCACATCGTTAAGCATGTTGATGTCATTTCCGATAATCAATATGTCATCCACATATAGTACCAGAAACGTCACCGAGCTCCCACTCACTTTCTTGTAGATGCAAGATTCATAGCAATTTGGAACAAATCCAAAGCTCTTGATCACTTGATCAAAACGAAGGTTCCAACTCCGAGATGCTTGCTTCAGTCCATAAATGGAACGCTGAAGTTTGCATACTTTATCAGCATCCTTAGGATCGACAAAACCTTCGGGTTGCATCATATACAACTCTTCATCAATGTTCCCATTGAGGAAAGCAGTCTTGACATCCATCTGCCATATTTCATAATCATGAAACGCAGCAATTGCTAATAAAATCCGAATGGACTTAAACATCGCTACGGGAGAGAAAGTCTCATCGTAGTCAACACCTTGAACTTGTCGAAAACCTTGCGACAAGCCGTGCTTTATAGACGGTAACATTACCATCCGCGTCCGTTTTCTTCTTGAAGATCCATTTGCACTCAACGGCCTTTCGGTCGCTAGGAGGGTCCACCAAAGTCCATACTTGGTTTTCGCTCATGGATCCCAATTCGGATTTCATGGCTTCTAGCCATTTCTCAGAGTCTGGGCTCATCATCGCTTCCTCATAGTTCGTAGGTTCACTGTCTTCTACCAACAAGACAGTCAAGACAGGGTTGCCGTACCACTCAGGAGGGGCACACGACCTTGTCGACCTGCGACGTTCAGTAGAAGCATCGTCCGAAGCTTCATGATCCTTGTCATTAGCTTCCTCTATTGTTGGTGCAGGCGGCACTGGAACAATTTCAGGTGCTGCGCTACTCTCCAATTCAAGAGAAGGTTCAATAACCTCGTCTAGCTCTACTTTCCTCCCACTCACTTCTTTCGAGAGAAACTCCTTCTCAAGAAAGGAACCATTCTTTGCAACAAACACTTTGCCTTCGGTTCTGTGATAGAAGGTATACCCAATAGTTTCCTTAGGGTATCCTATGAAGACGCATTTCTCCGCTTTGGGTTCGAGCTTGTCCGGCATCAACTTCTTGACGTAAGCTTCGCATCCCCAAACTTTAAGAAACGACAACTTAGGTTTAGCACCAAACCACAGTTCATACGGTGTCGTCTCAACGGATTTAGATGGAGCCCTATTTAAAGTGAATGCAGCGGTTTCTAATGCATAACCCCAAAATGGTAACGGCAAATCAGTAAGAGACATCATTGATCGGACCATATCTAATAGGGTTCGATTCCGGCGTTCAGACACACCATTGCGCTGTGGTGTTCCGGGTGGCGTGAGTTGTGAAACGATTCCACTTGCTTTAAGATGCGTGAGAAAATCATAACTCAAATATTCACCTCCACGATCGGATCGTAGAAACTTAATCTTTCTATTACGATGGTTCTCCACTTCATTCTGAAATTCCTTGAACTTTTCAAATGTTTCAGATTTATGTTTCATTAAATAGATATACCCATATCTACTTAAGTCATCGGTAAAAGTGAGGAAATAGCGATATCCACCGCGCGTCGAAACACTCATCGGTCCGCATACATCGGTATGTATGATTTCCAACAAGTCCGTTGCTCGCTCCATCATACCGGAGAACGGGGTTTTGATCATCTTGCCCATGAGGCATGGTTCGCATGTGTCAAATGGTTCAAAATCAAGAGACTCCAAAAGTCCATCAGAATGGAGTTTCTTCATGCGCTTTACACCAATATGACCTAGACGACAGTGCCACAAATAAGTAGTATTATCACTATCTACTTTGCATCTCTTAGCCTCAATGTTATGGATGTGTGTTTCATCCCTTTCGAGATTTAGAAGAAATAAACCATTCACAATAGGTGCATGACCATAAAAGATGTTACTCATATAAATAGAACAACCATTATTCTCCGATTTAAATGAATAACCGTCTTGCAATAAACACGATCCAGAAATAATGTTCATGCTCAACGCAGGCACATAATAACATTTATTAAGGTTTAAAACTAATCCCGAAGGTAAAACTAAGGAGAGCGTGCCGACGGCCATCACATCAACTCTTGATCCGTTGCCAACGCGCATCGTCACCTCATCCCTCGCAAGCCGCCGTCTATTCCGTAGCTCCTGTTTCGAGTTACAAATATTAGCAACTGAACCGGTATCAAATACCCAGGCACTACAACGAGGGCTAGTAAGGAAAACATCAATAACATGTATATTAAATATACCTTTGATGGTGCCAGCCTTCTTGTCCGCTAAGTACTTCGGACAGTTGCGCTTCCAGTGACCCTTGTCCTTGCAATAGAAGCACTCAGTGTCCGGCTTAGGACCAGACTTGAGCTTCTTCTCAGCAGGAGCATTGCGCTTGCCGCCGCCCTTCTTGAAGGGCTTCTTTGCTCCCTTACCTTTCTTAAAGGAGGGCTTGTTGACCATCAACACATGATTATCCTTCTTGATGTCCACTTCCGCAGCCTTCAGCTTTGCGAAGAGCTCGGTGATCGTATCAGTGGAACCAATCTGATTATGAGTCACTACAAAACTTTTGTAGCTGGGAGGGAGTGATTGCAGAACCCTGTCAATCTTGAGCTCCTCTGGAATCGTGCATTCCAGTTGCTCAAGGCGTTGAGTGTAGCCCGACATCTTTATGGCGTGCTCACTAACGGAACTCCCTTCCTCCATCTTGCAGTTAAAGAACTTCTCAGAGATCTCATATCTCTCAGAACGGGCTTGAGTCTGAAACATGGTTTTCAGCTCCTCGAGAATCTCAAAGGTCCCGGGATACTCTTCAAAACGATTTTGAAGCTCCGGTTCCATAGCAAACAACATGGTGCTCTTAATCACACCATAATCATCTTTGCGCGACTGATAGACAGCCTTCTCATCAGCCGGCGCAGTTGCAGCAGGGGGGTCACCTAACGCTTTCCCAAGGACATAGTCCTTTTGTCCGCCAGACAGAATGATTCTTAGATTGCGGAACCAATTGGTGAAGTTAGACCCATTGTTTCTAAGCTTTTCCTTCTCAGCAAAAACGTTGAAGTTGAAGTTGGATTTGGCCATGTGATCTACAGTATTTGCAAGTACAATTTAGACTATGTTCATGATAAATAGTTCAATTTAATCAAATTACTAGATGAACTCCCACTAAATTCAACATCCCTCAAGTTGTTTAGTGAACACGATCCAAATTCACCACACCTAATCCGATCATCACGAGAAGAGATGTGGTTTCAATGGTGGAAAACAAAGTGTCGATCATATCACTCATATGACTCATGCTTAACCTTTCGGTTCTTGTGTTCCGAGGCCATGTCTGTACATGCTAGGCTCGTCAAGCTAGACCCAAGTATTTCTGCGTGTGCAAAACTGGCTTGCACCCGTTGTATATGAGCGTAGAGTCTATAGCACCCGATCATCACGTGATGCTTGGACACGACGAACTTTCGCAACAGTGCATACTTGGGGAGAACACAGTTTTTATCTTGATCTTTAAGTGAGGAATCATCTTATAATGCTACCGTCGCGATCTAAGCATAATAAGATACATAAAGGGATAAACATCACATGCATATAACTTTATGTGACATGGTATAGCCAATCTTCACGCAATGATCTCCATCTTGTGCGTTCCGGCATGATCTCCATCACTCCACCATGATTGCCTCCACCACGAATAGCAACTACAACTATTGCTAACTACTTAGCGATAAAGTAAAGCTATTACATGGCGTATAAGAAGTTGACTCGTAGGTCATACACAATTATAAAGACAACCATATGGCTCCTGCCGGTTGTGTACTCATCGACATGCAAGTCGTGAAACATTACAAAACATGATCATCGCATACAATATACACATCACATCTTGGGCCATACCATATCACAGAAAACACTCCCTGCAAAAACAAGTTAGACGCCTCTACTTTGTTGTTGCATGTTTTACGTGGCTTATGGGAGTAGATGCTAAGAATGATTCTTACCTACGGAAAGCCACAACGGTGATATTATGGTTGCCAAACTCCGGTGTTAATCCCATGACAACTATAGTGAGAGAAACTGACATCCACCAGCCGCATGTGTGGAACAAGCCACGCGTCAAGTGCGGAGCCGGTCTCGCGAACGACGTCGCGTAAGGTTGGCCTGGACCGCTTCAATCTCACTATCCCGCGTCATAAGAAGAACACAAACAAGAGGCTTGCAACAGAAAACATCAACGCCCGCAACAACCATGTTGTGTTCTACTCGTGAAACACATCTACGCATAGATCTAGCTCTGATACCACTGAAGGGTTTCGCGGCATAGTAAATCAAAATTTTCTACGGATGCGAACAGAGGGAAAGACAAGATCTAATCTAGGAGATGCAATCAACGAGAGAGATTGGATTAGATCTTCATACCCTTGAAGATTCGCACAGCGGAACGTTCGTCGGAACGTGGGTGATGTAGTCGTACTCGCTTCTCCTCCTCGCGATCCGATCCGATCTAGCACCACAAGTGGCGGTGCCTCCGTGAGATGCACACGTGCAGCACCTCGACGTCTCCTCCTTCCTCGGACCAGCAAGTATGGTGGAGAGATAGATTGGATCTACAACACGACGGCGTGGTGTATATGGTGGAGAATTTCTGCTGCAGGGCTTCGCCTACAAACAGTCGGGAGGGAGAGAGGAAAGCTAGCAAGGCGGCTAGGGTTTGGAGGAGAGGTGTAGGGGGTTGGTGCGCCCCCACCCCTCTTTATATAGAGGGGGGGCGCAGCCCTAGCCCCTCCCCCAAGCCCAAAGGATAAGGAGTGGGGGGCATGGACTCTCCCCTCTTCTAGAAACCCTATCTCTAGTTTAAACGATTTAAACTCTCTAGGATCGGCTGGGCCCTATGGGGCCTTGTGCCCCTGGCCCAATGCGGCCAGGACACTCCCTCATAGGCCCATTCCCCCTCCCGGAAGGTGGGGCCACGTTGGTCCCCTTCCGGAAGGTTCTAGAAGCTTCTGGTACAATACCGATTAACCCGGAACAATTCCGAACTCCAAAAACTGCACTGCCTTATATGAATCTTATTCTCCGGACCACTCCAGAACCTCTCGTGATATCCCGGATCCCATCCGAGACTCCGAACAAAAATTCATAAACCAATTATCCAATCTATCCTAGCGTCGAGACACGTTAAGTGTGTGACCCTGCGGGTTCGAGAATATGCAGACATGATCTTCTATCAATAATCAACAGCGGGGTCTGGGCACCCATATTGACTCCCACACATTCATCGATGATCATATCGGATGAACCACGATGTCAGGATTCAAACAATCCCATATATATATTCCCTTCGTCTCACGATATTTTACTTGCCCGAGATTCGATCGTCGGTACCGTCATACCTAGTTCAATCTCGTTCACAGCAAGTACTTTACTCGTTCCGTAATCCGATATCACTTTGTGATTAACTCCTTAACCACATGCTTGCAAGCGGTGTTGATATCGATTACCGAGTGGGCCCGAAGTATATCTCTCCGACTTGGGAGGGACAAATTCCATCTCGATACATACAACCCAACAGATACTTTCCGATCACCTGAGAGACACCTTTATGATCACCCTCTCATAGGATGACGTTTGATGACCTCAAAGCTTTCTTCCGGTACCAGGGAGTTGCATTATCTCATGGTCTAAGGAATACAATATTTGACATAGGAAAAGCTTCGCAAAGATGAACACGATGAAACGATCTAATTGCTTCGCTTAGTTTGGGTCTGTCCATCATATCATTCTCCCAATGATATGATCTCATTATCAATTGACAACTCATGTCTATGGTTAGGAAACCTTAACCATCATTGATCAATGAGCTAGTCCTTAGAGGCGTACCAGGGACACGGTGTTGTTCACAAACCACACACGTATTAATGTTTCCGCTTAATACAATTCTAGCATGGAATATAAACTTTATCATGAACAAGAATTATAATAATAACATCTTTATTATTGCCTCTAGGGCATAATTCCAACATATTTGCCGTCTTTCGACTTCGTCGTCGGGCAAAGTTCCGTGTACAAGATATTCCATGAACGGTTTTGTCCAAGCCGGAGGGACCTTTGTCACTGTGTGAACGAAAGAGTCAACTCTGTCCGGGTTGTCTATGTCTGCTCCCTTCACGGATGGTGTTCGTAGATGCTCCAGGAAAACGCCAGGCGGAATTTGTTTGCGCTCTGACCCAAGCTTTGACAGCATGTCAGCCGCCTCATTTTGCTCCCTAGGTACATACTTGACCTCGTAGCCCAAGAAGCTATCTCGTCCACTTCGTCACGATATGCCGCCATCATAGGGTTCCACGCGTTCCAGGTGCCAGCCACCTGCTAGGCAACCAAGTCGGAATATCCACAACAAACTATGCGCTTGATGCCAATATCCTTGGCTACGCGTAGTCCGTGAATGAGTGCTTCATATTCTCCCATGTTGTTCGTAGCCTTGAGTGGATCTGCAGAATATAGTGTAGCTTTTCCCCGGTTGGTGACTGTAACAGTACACCAGCCCCCGAGCCATTGAGTAGCTTTGATCCATCAAAGTGCATCACCCAGTACTCTGGCTCTGCTATAGGGGTAGCATCAGGCATCTCCGTCTAGTCTGCGATAAAATCCGCCAAGGCTTGTGACTTGATAGCATCGCGTCTCTTGTAGGTGATCTCGAAGGCGGCAAGTTCAATGCCCCACTTCGCGACCCTTCCCGTAGCGTCGCCGTTGTTGATGGTGTTCACCATGCCTTCGAAGGTGAGGCGTCCTGAAGCCTGTTGTTGCCTTGGTGAATGTCGGAGAAGTGTTCCTTGGTCCAATCCTTCCACAAAGTGATACATATCATCATCATTGGGGTAATGAGCCAGGTCGGCCCGTATACGGAGCCACCTGGCAAGGTAATCGCGGGGGTTTTCGCCCTCTCTCTGAACACAACGCTCCAGATCAAAGATGGTTACCACTCCGACGAACTTGTACCTCTGCTGGCCAGACGCACGGGCGAAGCCGGCGGACTTGCAGCGATCTTCCACCATTATATCCTGCACAGGGGCGGTTTGGGTGGGCCTTGAATTTTTCCGATCTTTGTCGGCAAACTCCGAAGAGAGATCCGACATCGATCCTTCCGCGAACGTATCCTGCCCGTAGGCGGTCCCTACGGGCCTTGATGCTCCTCCGACTCCCAGGGAACTAGTGCCCGAGTCGGTTTCGCCTATGAAGAGATGGATATCTCCGATGGGGACGATCGAGAACCGCATAGGGTTCCGTCTTCGCCGGGATCCAAAACTCGTCGGTGGGACGATCGGAACATTGCCGGAGAAGAGAACACGACCGATGGCTACGGTTTTGCCGATTCCCACGAAGATCTTGGTCCTCGCCCACTGAAGAGCCTGAAGCGCCTCTTGCCCCATGGTGGGCGCCAACTGTCGTGGTATTGCCGACGAGTACGCCATGGAGGGGTCCTCACAGTGCGTGTTTAGAGACGTGGGGTAAGGCGGACGGTTGACGGGTACGAGGTTACACAGCTTGCCTAGGTTGAGATCTCACAACGGTGGCGGAATCCTACTCCTGCTATAGATCACTATAATGGCAATACGCCGAGTTACAGGGATTGGTTCGCTGTGCGAGGTGACTAGGAAGTCTAAGTTATCATGCCCTAAAGGCTCCCATAGGCCCGACTTATATAGTCGTCAGGTACTAGGGTTATAGGGAAAAGTCCTAGCCGGACAGGTTACAGAGTCCTACACTGCTTACAACTAGTCTAGCGTGTCTTGCACTCCAAGGCTCCGGGTACGTCGGTGACTCCTCCGTAGCCTTCCTTTATCCGACATGGGCCTCCCTTCTGGATCCATCTAACTGGCCGCCCAGCAGGCCATGGGCCATGCTACCAACTGTGGGCCACCCGGGTTATCCGGATAGGAGACATGCTATGAGGATACCATATAGCATATCCCCAACATCGGGGGAGTTCTCGGTGGGCTCGGCTTATCGCGCCCTGTTCCAGGGCCCGGAGCTGAGCTGGACCCCTCCCCTATGGAAGGCCCCCGTCCCGCTTAGTATTCGCATCTTCGTTTGGCAACTCCTTCGGGATCGGCTCCCCTCGGGGATTGAGGTGGCCAAGCGTAATGGCTCGGGCGATGGTTTGTGTCCCCTAAGTGGGACTCCGGAATCATGTGCCCATATTATGTTTTCCTGTTCGGCGGCTCGGGCTCTGTGGAGCTTTGTCCGAGAGGCACTGGGGCCTGCCTGGCAGGCGCAGGAGCTCGGGGAGTTCTTGCAAATCCAGGCAAACCGAGCCGGAGGGGGGCGCCGCCTCTTCTGGCTTGTGTTTGCGGCCATGTGGTGGACCCTGTGGAATGTGCGTAACAAGATGGTGATTGAGAAGGTCTACCCTTCCCGAGTGACTGACCCTATTTTTTCCTTTCTTGCATTTCTCTAGCAATGGTCTCCCCTGGTGCGGCAGTGTGACCGGAAGGCCGTCGACGACACTCTTCGGACCTTGAGGACAGCGACGCTCCCCCTCTCGGTTCCTGCTACGTCGACCCCGTCGGTGGCCTGAGTGTCCTTGCCGTCTCTTCGCTGTAGTTTTTTGTATTTTCTTGGACAGTCCTGTGCTATGGCCCCAGCGGATATTCATACTCTTTCCTTTTTGTTTTGGCGTCGGCCGTTGTGGATGCTGGCTAAACCTTGTATGTAGATGTTGCTTTATTTATAAAGCGGAACAAAAGCCTATTTCAAGATAATTCAGATAGAAACGAACGAGCTCACTGAAATGATCTCAACACCGTATATATCTACATTGTTCGGCTTAAATTACTCATTTCAAAGGAACTATATATATCAAATCATCTGTAAACTACTCCAGCAACTTCAAAAATTTCATAGCAGATTTAAGTTTCTTCTTTCCCAGCCATGTGCTGTTTGACATCCAGCCCGATTTTCACTTTCAGTTTTGAAAACAGAACTTTATACAACAGAATTCACTTCTTAGAACAAAATCACCCATTCAACGAACCATATGTTCCTTATACAAGAGCAAGATACAGATAGTACATTCACACCCAAACTAAAAACAAAAACAGAAAAGAAGAAAATGACAAATTATCGAGGCAGAACAAGACGCAGCAGATGCATGCACTGTCACAACCACATGGTAATAGGTCGAGCAACACCATATTGCTGCTATTCACAGGCTAGCTTGGTACCGAAGCTGCTGAGGCTGATGGCAAACGCTTGAAATGCTGAGAGTGGCTGCCGATAATCCATCGTGAAGACGTCATCATCGACCTTACCGAATTGCAGCAGAACCGTCTCCTCATCCTTGGAGCTAGTAGGGTCGTTGAGGTCAGCAGCTGCCAGCTGGAAATTCTTGACAGAAGCAACTGTTACCCGCCCATGGAAGTTCAAGCACCAGCACTGCAGGTGTTCGTGCCAACGGGGAGCTTTGTTTCTTAAAACCGTGGTCCCCATGGACTTTCGGAACTTTGACTTGAGGGAGTTTTCCCAGGTCTCTTGAGTTGAAGGGCACTCGAGTGCACAATACATCCTCCTGGGGCCTCTGGATTTGAGCAGGTTGTATTTGTAAGAAAGCTGTCCAACCTCATAGTTGCCCGATGATACTTGGGGACTTATTCTTCTGCTTCCAAAACGCCGACTAGATCGGCTACTTGATGCTTTAGCGCCATCATATGGTGCCTTGCTATCATATACTTTGAAGTTTGTTCCCCAGAAATCAGATCTAAATAGGGTACACAAAAAGCACAATCATATCACTTGGTAAAACACCAAATAAGCATGAAACGTACATATAATTAGTAACCGAGATTGTCTGCATGACCTAGTGAAGTGACATAACCTAACCAAGAACACTAAAATGGTGAATTCAAATTCCAAGAAGCTGGCAAATTAATAGCCTCGACACCTTAGCAATCAGTTAGAAGAATATGAAAGATTATTTTATAAAATAAAAATGCCAATAGGCAAGGACCATACTACATACTTACTCCCTCCAAATATCGCGTCTGTCTGAATACACTTTTGTTAGTAGTACTACATTTTTCCATCTCACTTTCTGAGCTGAGTTCTGTCTTGATCGGGGTGATAATTAATTATCACTCGTGGTTGGCCCAAGCCTAAACGCCAGTAACCAAATGTATTTCGAGATGGCCAATCAAGCCATTCATTAAGAAGGGTAACACTAATATGTGCCTCTGATTACTACTTCTAGGTGCAAGGAAGATGAACAAGAAAAGGGAGTGAACGGAATTAGTTGTAACATGTAGGCGGCAGGTGAGAGAAGAGATAGTTATCACACGTAGGAGATATTGCCTTCAGGTTGTGTTTGGTTTATGCCCAAGCCCACCCACATAATTTTTTTCGCTAGCCAGGGTTTTGCTTGCCCATGATTTGGCCAATGTTGGCGACAAATGAACTGAGTGGAGTGGGCAAAGGGACATGGGAACGCAAAATCGGCTTCAGAGGGTTAAGTGATTCGGTATTCAAAATTGGCCAAACAAATTTTCAGGGGGTTACGGACGAATGCTATACTTGAGAGAGTAAAACAGATTTTATTCCTTAATGTTATTTTAAAAAGTTGGAATTAAAACAGAGATCCACAGATGTTGAAGTATATGTGGATTGCTCAACCTTCTCCATCAGTTCGGGGTTCTACTGGTTGGTCCATGAAACCTAATACGGTATCAGAGCAGATGTCTTGGGTTCAAGTCTCAGCTTTCACAATTTAAAAAACAAATTACATGCCCTCTTTCTATCCACGTGCAGGCCTTATTGAGCCAAAAGTGAGAGGGGTGTTGAAGTATATGTGAATTGCCCAACCTTCTCCATCAGCCGGACTTTGGTTCTATTGGTTGGTGCATGAACTTAATATGGTATCAGAGCAAAGGTCTTGGGTTTAAGTCCCGGCTTTCGCAATTTATAAAAAAAATTGCTTGACCTCTTTCTGTCCATGTTTAGGCCTCATTGAGCCATAGTTGTGATACATCCTTTGACCATCGGGTTATATTAGTAGCACAAAGTGAGAAAGGGTACTAACTGGAAGTTTGGAACTCCAATGTCCTCTAATATCTAATGGTTGTGTTCTCATATGGTCCTAGGTGTGCTTCATAAATCATAGCCCATTTGTTGACTTCAACCAATTTGAGCACTTAGCAGAATCAATAAAAAATAACATGGAGATTAAAGCGCCATATAGAACCTCACCTCAGTTTCCCGAGATATGCATTGCTCCCTTGTGAAACATCTTCAGCATCAAGGGATATAATGTACTCAGTATGGGGACCACGCCTAACCCTTTTCGCGGCCATAAGAAACTTCCCTTTATCTACAGTAGCTGCCAGACACAAACAATACGTCTTAAATATTAATCTTCACACATATTTAATAGTGAATATGGTTAAATGACATTATGAAAAGTATAACATTTGATAGTGAAAATTGTTAAATGACATTATACTGGACATCCCATGGTAACTGGCAGAATACTCATTCAGGAAAATTAATACTCCCTCGGTCCCGAATTAGATGTCACAGGTTTGTCTAGATTCGTAGATACGTGAGAATCAAGACAAATCTGCGACATCTAATTCGGGACAGAGGGAGTAGTGGCATACAGCAACACAACATACTTTATCCTTGAGCACACGGGATTTGGTTGAGAAAATTGCTGCTCATAGTACATTAACAGCTGGATCGACTACTCTAGGAGAAACAAATGATATTTCCAGTTAAAGGTTTAAAGCCTTACGGGGCGAGATATAAAGGCAAGTTATGCAGAGAGAATGTCGCTGTATACAGAAATAATAGATACCGAGAAGGCAACGTAGCAGTCAAAGGGAAAAAAATGTCATGCACCTTATTTTGAGATGAAACAGAACAGAGTGAGTGTCCTAATATAAAGTTCAAATTGATATCTATACATATGCAACAACAAAAATGTGAGGAAATCAAGAGAATACACGCATCAGATAGACCTACCAGTAGTCAAGCCGAGGTAGAGGTAGAACGTGGAGTTCTTCTTATTCCTTTTGATAAAACACTGCATTGGGGACTCCCTTGGCCCTGGCTGTTTGACAACATGGTGTAAGAAACTTCTGCACTCAATCCTAACAAACTAAAAATCACTCCCGAAAATAGCTTCAACATACAAATGAGTAAACTATGCTAATCACAACACGCATCCAGAAATTTTTATTGTGGAAGATTTGCCATGAATATCCCAAGTAATTGATTTCCTCTAACTGGGCATGACAACATATGCAAGCCTAGATGATTATCGAAAATATGCCAAAACCTGCCAACATGTCAAGCTTCATTGAAACCGCCCACCAAAATACACCTAATTTAGTCTCCCCTAAACCAAAAGTACAGATTTTTTTATTGTGGAAGATTTGCCATGAATATTCCAAGTAATTGATTTCCTCTAACTGGGTATGACAAAAGCCTATCTGATTGTCGAAGATATGCCAAAACCTGCCAACATGTCCCCCTAAACCAAGAATGAGGACACGGCTGTACTTTAGACCAGCACACCTTTTATACCTAAAATGGTATAATAACCCATTAAGGGCCTCTTTGATTGGCAGGAACCTATCCACTTTCCTGCGGGAATTGAGCTGTTCCCTGTGAACTTCATGTGAATCTAAGAGGCATTAAAGTGGCAAGTTACCTTCAAAATTAAACTAGGACTAGTGGGAAACTATAGGCAGATTAATTAACGAACTACAGAAAATAAAGCACTTATATTTAAAGTCAAAATCGCACGAGTAAGCGATCTCAGAATCTACGGAAAGAACTTATCTTAAGGGCCTAATGTATGAAGGCGCAAAATTTGTGAGATCAGGTTTCACAAGGAAGTCATAATTTCCTTAATCTGATGCCCCCAAACACATCGAAGAGAGGAAACCTTATTACGGATCGAAATGGAGGAAATCGCATCACGGGTCCTCTTAAAAACCGTGAGTTTGGAATGGGGATTCCCACAGCCTTACAGGCCTAGACCACCAGTCCACCATACACCGAAACGGAAAGATCGACCCCTACCAATCGACGGGTATGAGACCCAGGCGCAGCTCCCGTTCTCACCTGCTTGAGCGAGCACGGAAAGGTGATCTTGCCGGACACCACGGGCGGCCCCACTACGGCGACGGCGGCGTCCCTCCACCGGCGGCAGACGCAGGCGCAGGCGACGACGTCCTTGCGGGCCGGCCAGCGCTCGCCGCCGGACGCCTCGACGCGCCGCACCACCTCCGCGAGGAGCTCCGGCAGCAGCCGCGCCCACCTCTCCTCCTGCTCCTCCGCCGGCCCGTCCTCGGCCGGAGCCTCCCCCATCTCCACCAACTCCGGGGCCTCGGCGTGCTCCGCGGGCGGCTTCTCCCGAGGCATCATATCTTCCGCGCACCACTGTACTGCCTGCCCACTAGGTCGCGGGGCTCTTTCGTCGGTTTTGGTTTCTTCTCTCTTTTCTTTGTTCCAACTGTAATCAAAACCGCGTTTCCCGAAGATGGAGTACTACTTCTACTTGTCCTGAAAAGTGGATCTGGCGGACAGGTGCTGCCACCACTGCGGTGCGTACGTGGCCTTTTCTTAATTTTCTTCCTTTTTCGTCTCGTCAAATTGTGAAATGAAATAATCACGGTCAGCGGCGGAGCTTCACTCGAATTATAGTGAGAGAAAACCGATCATGACATCATGTTGTGATTGAATTTTTCTCCCCGGAGAACGAGAGAGTTTTTTCTTTTTTCGAAACCGGAGTGTTTTTTTTTCAAAATTCCACCCATCCATTAATTATCAACAGAAGTATATTTTTTTTAAAGAAATAAAATTATAAATAAATCATTGGACCATGTACCAACGACTACAGATATTAGCACGAGACGAATGCGCGTCGGTGTTCTTGTCCCTCCATCATCAGAGCCGGACAAAACTTGTCATAGTGGAGCTTACGTAGTAGACAAAGCGTGAGTCATCGTGCTAATATCACAAAGGACCGACGCATCGGAGCAACAACCATCACCGAAGATAAGGAAGATACTGCAAACCACGTGAAAGGATATGAAAACCAACTGGATCTAAGGGATCCGTCGGACACACGACTCAACCCAGCGTCCGCCTGCGCTATATGTACCACTGGAACAAGGATTGGGTGGGGAAGAGATTATTCTGACTTAGTCATCCCTCAACATTCCAAAGAAAAACACTAAAATAGTTTAAACAAAAAACGTAAACCCTCCCGCCAACGAAAGATCATGGTTCGCCACACCTCCAGGACCACCGAAGGCGGTGTGGATCGACAGCGTCACCGACAAGGGAATGAACTAGATGGGATTTAGTCTATTGCCTCCTGCTCACCTGTGTGTTTTTGTTCAAACACGAGAGAGCTTATTGATAAATTAGAAAGTCGTAGCAACGCTTTTTCTCTGAAGTAAATTTTTTTCTAGCAAGCATCTAAACATCACATCCAAAGAGACTTATCGGTCCGCAAATGCAAGTCTAAGGCTTATCATAGTCATCTAACCATCTCAATTTCTTTGAGATTCGTGCTACCGTTTCACAATGATCACCCTAAGTTGTATTTATTTCTTGTGAGCGAGCCACTCATGTTTTGTTCCTATTTGTATATGTACTTGTGAACCTTCTCGTCATCGTCCTTCCCTTCGATTGAAGGAGACCAGTGTGGGGGACGACTCGGGGCGGCAACATGGTCTGGGATGCCAGATCATGCGAGGTAGGTTGTCGCTTGAGTGTTGCCGGAGGAGGAGGTGGATGGGGAGAGAGGAGGTGGCAGTGCAGTTGGTTCACGAGGGAAGACAGGTCAAGGGTTGGGGATAATTGAAGTGTAGGTGGTCACTTTGCAGGATGAGAAGATGTGCAATGTCCACGACGTAGATGTAAATATGCAAACATGAATCTTGAAGCTATTGTGACCATAGTATAAGGCAAGGATACTCACGTATGTGTAGGAACACTGCGTTGGTCATAAACCTTCAGAATAGACAATGTATTTCTTTTTTCCTATGTTGTCTTTGGATGTAGGAAATTGGGCTCGGAATCATCCTTCTGGAGTTAGATGGTCCGAATTCATATGTTTGGGTGGCCAAAGAATTCAGGCTTAGAAACTAGAGGCAATTCCAAGAACCACTTGAATGCGTGTCCAGATGACTCGGAAACGCCCACCCGCATGCCCTTCACGACATACAAACACAAGCTCGACCCGCGAGCTCCTCAAGCTAGCAGCGTGGCTTTGGTGAGTCTTCCTCTACCTCTCCCCTTCCCTGCCCTTCTCTTCCTCATACCTTCACATTCCATGGCCTCCTCAGAGGAGTTCTCGTTGAAGTCATATGTCCCCTCCACAATGGTGCAAACTTACTCGTGAGAAAAGGTGCTCTGTTTGTGGCCGCCGCCCACATTCATTTATATATGCAGTAGGTGAGGGGGCAACTAGGGTCCCTTAGTCCATGACCTTAATCTTAGTCGGAGTGGGTCCTAGACATTGACATGTGTCCCTATCTAGATAAGTCTCCACTTATCCGCCTTGTGAGGTTGGATATCATCCATGTGTGACCCTGCAGACTCTTGTTAAGCTAGACATAGTTCGAGTCATACTCAAACTGATAGGCGAAAGTGGCTTCTAGACAAACTTGCCGCCCCCCGAAAGCTGATGCTACTTTCATTAGAACTGTCCAACAAAATGTTGCATGGTCAAATTTTAGGCATCTATTTGTTGATGAGATGTTTATTTACTACCTTGTGGTGCATGGAGAACTAGCTAATGGTGCCTTTTATGTAGTATTTTGTGTAATAACATAGCTGACCGTGATGGTGCCTTTTGTGTGATTTTGTGTACATGCATCATCTTGAAACTAATATATATGCTTTACCTTACTACAACTTGCTCTTTTGTCCTTACTTTTATGCACATCCATTTATTTTACTTATAGAAGCATATGGCTGAACCAAAAGAAAGTAAGGTATTAGCAATTATCTTACGTGGACTCTTGACATGGACACAACACTATTGGTCATCCTTGTTAAGAATCACAACAATGGTTACCATGGTCAAAATAGTTGGAATCCACATGTGTACATTGCTTGCATTAAGCATGTCAAGGAGACATGTGATGTTGACATCATAACAAGAAGAATTAAACACATTTGGTAAGCATTATGACATCATTAGCAAGATGCTTGCTCCGAGTGGCTTAGGATGGGATTGGGAAAATATAGTGATGGTTGAAAGTGATGAAATGTGGTCTTGATATGCGATGTATTAACATAAATTTTATTTTGTGGTTACTTTTGTAACTTCCCTATCATCTCTAATATTTTTGTGTATTGCATAGGCTAACAAGGATGCACATTTATACGTGACCAAGGTAGTGAAGAATTGGGAGTCAATCTTCACTATACATTCAAAAGACCATATGACTACTGCATGTGCTAGGATAGAAGGCTAGTGTGTTGAAGAACATGACACACGAGTTGCTGAAGAATCACTCGAGGTGTCTCATTGTAGAATTCCAATTGTCTAACAATTGTAATGCTACTTGGTTTACCTATCTAATGCTATTTCCTACATATTTTTCTTGAATTGCATAATATCATGCTCATGTCACCATGCCACCTTGCATTTAAGCATTCCTTTTATTTGGTTATTCCTTCATATGCACTGCTTTATTAATTGTATTTGCCTCTTGATATAATTTAGTTGGTTCTTGATATATTGCTTGATGCCTAGGTTAAGTTGGGGCATATCTCTCAAACTCCACGACCTTTCTTGGTTCTACCTACAATTCCACCATCCTAATTATATGTGGCCTATTGCATTTCTCTTGGTATTTAAATCTAGCTCATGTGTTGGGGTGGATCCACTTCTATTTCTAAATGCTCCCATATATGGTATGTTGTGTCACAATATTAAGATGTGGAGCCACATGGCACCTTTGCATGCTATGTGAGTAGGAACCTTCTCAAGCTTCCATATGGTCTGTATTTGAATATGTGAGCATGTTTGAATATATATGAGACTATATGTTCATCTAGTGTAACACACAGACTAGCATGGCCCATTTATATTCATATACGTTTATATACCATCTATTCCATATGGGTAGCAAGCTACATTCTAATAGTTGGGCCTTAATTC
Organism: Avena sativa; assembly: GCA_916181665.1. Classification (NCBI taxonomy): domain Eukaryota; kingdom Viridiplantae; phylum Streptophyta; class Magnoliopsida; order Poales; family Poaceae; genus Avena; species Avena sativa. Next base: position 380,866,165 of record OV702281.1, on the reverse strand, counting down.
AAATAATTGAAGCATATTCAAATAAATGATCATAATGTAATATAGTTGTTTTCACAACTAGTAGTGGCATTTATCACATATGCATGGCCCATGCAAAGCTTCCCCTCATATTCTTTCTATTTGAATTCATTTGGATTTAGGAGGAAGCTTGTTTGATTTGAATCCATACAAGTTGATTCAGTTTCAAATAAACCCAATGGTTCATCTATTTTCATCCACCTTGGTTTCCTTGTGGTTCTTAGTGATCTTGTTGATCTTGTGAAGTTTATTTAACTAGCTTGTTTTCAAAAAGAAACAAAATAAACAACAAGGAGAGAGGAGATAAGAGAAAACCTAAACCAAACCTACATATCTAATTTAAACCCCTAACTACCCTTCCCTCCTTTTGTTTTTCCCTACTATGTTTCTATTACTTTGCAAACAACATCTTGTTAAATTTTTGAAATAAACAAAGGAAAACTAAAATAGAGAATAATTAGAAAATAGAGAGAAACCTCACCCAGCAGCAACAGCCCATTAGGGGAGCAACAGCCATAACAGCCCAGAGGAACTCCAGCCCACATGGGTTCCTCCTGCCCTCTCTTTGGGCTAACCCACCCGACCTCCACTAGCCTGTTACCCATTCGACACACACGTCATCTCCCTATTCTTCTTCCCCGTCACCTCTCTCTCTCTCCCAGCGACAGACGATGATGGGAAGGTGAACGTTGAGTTCCATCGTCCTCATCATCCCCTCACACGCGGTGCGTGCTTCCCTCGCCTCCTTATCCCTGCATCGAGGCACCCTTCCTAAAACCCTAGCCTCCCCTCTCTGCATCGAGGCACCCTTCCTAAAACCCTATCAGGCGTCTTTGTCTATCTCTATAGATTTTGATGCCCAATATATAAGCAGCTTCCCCTAGGTCTTTCATTGAAAAACATTTGTTCAAATAACTCTTCACATCATTAAGCATATCAATGTCATTTCCAATAATCAATATGTCATCCACATATAGTACTAGAAATGTCACTGAGCTCCCACTCACTTTCTTGTAGATACAAGCTTCGTAGCAATTTGGAACAAATCCAAAGCTCTTGATCACTTGATCAAAACGAAGGTTCCAACTCCGAGATGCTTGCTTCAGTCCATAAATGGAACGCTGAAGTTTGCATACTTTATCAGCATCCTTAGGATCGACAAAACCTTCGGGTTGCATCATATACAACTGTTCATCAATGTTGCCATTGAGGAACGCAGTCTTGACATCCATCTGCCATATTTCATAATCATGAAACGCAGCAATTGCTAATAAAATCCGAATGGACTTAAACATCGCTACGGGAGAGAAAGTCTCATCGTAGTCAACACCTTGAACTTGTCGAAAACCTTTCGCGACAAGTCGAGCTTTATAGACAGTAACATTACCATCCGCGTCCGTTTTCTTCTTGAAGATCCATTTGCACTCAACGGCCTTTCGGTCGCTAGGAGGGTCCACCAAAGTCCATACTTGGTTTTCGCTCATGGATCCTAATTCGGATTTCATGGCCTCTAGCCATTTCTCAGAGTCTGGGCTCATCATCGCTTCCTCATAGTTCGGAGGTTCACTATCGTCTACTAACAAGATAGTTAAGACATGGTTGCCGTACCACTTAGGAGGGGCACGCGACCTTGTCGACCTGCGACGTTCAGTAGTAGCATCGTCCGAAGCTTCATGATCCTTGTCATTTGCTTCCTCTATTGTCGGTGCAGACGACACTGGAACAATTTCAGGTGCTGCGCTACTCTCCAACTCAAGAGAAGGTTCAACAACCTCGTCTAGCTCTACTTTCCTCCCACTCACTTATTTCGAGAGAAACTCCTTCTCAAGAAAGGATCCGTTCTTTGCGACAAACACTTTGCCTTCAGATCTGTGATAGAAGGTATACCCAATAGTTTCCTTAGGGTATCCTATGAAGATGCATTTCTCCGCTTTGGGTTCGAGCTTGTCTGGAATCAACTTCTTGACGTAAGCTTCGCATCCCCAAACTTTAAGAAATGACAACTTAGGTTTAGCACCAAACCACAATTCATACGGTGTCGTCTCAACGGATTTAGATGGTGCCCTATTTAAAGTGAATGCAGCGGTTTCTAATGCATAACCCCAAAATGATAACGGAAAATAAGTAAGAGACATCATTGATCGCACCATATCTAATAGAGTTCGATTCCGGCGTTCAGACACACCATTGCGCTGTGGTGTTCCGGGTGGCATGAGTTGCGAAACTATTCCGCTTGCTTTAAGATGCGTGAGAAAATCATAACTCAAATATTCACCTCCATGATCGGATCGTAGAAATTTAATTTTTCTGTTACGATGGTTTTCCACTTCATTCTGAAATTCTTTGAACTTTTCAAATGTTTCAGATTTATGTTTCATTAAGTAGATATACCCATATCTACTTAAGTCATCAGTAAAAGTGAGAAAGTAGCGATATCCACCGCGCGTCGAAACACTCATCGGTCCGCATACATCGGTATGTATGATTTCCAACAAGTCCGTTGCTCGCTCCATCATTCCGGAGAATGGGGTTTTGATCATCTTGCCCATGAGGCATGGCTCGCATGTGTCAAATGATTCAAAATCAAGAGACTCCAAAAGTCCATCAGAATGGAGTTTCTTCATGCGTTTTACACCAATATGACCTAGACGGCAGTGCCACAAATAAGTAGTATTATCACTATCTACCTTGCATCTCTTAGCCTTAATGTTATGGATGTGTGTTTCATCCCTTTCGAGATTTAGAAGAAATAAACCATTCACAGCAGGTGCATGACCATAAAAGATGTTACTCATATAAATAGAACAACCATTATTCTCAGATTTAAATGAATAACCGTCTTGCAATAAACACGATCCAGATATGATGTTCATGCTCAACGAAGGCACATAATAACATTTATTGAGGTTTAAAACTAATCCCGAAGGTAAAACTAAGGAGAGCGTGCCGACGGCCATCACATCAACTCTTGATCCGTTGCCAACGCGCATCGTCACCTCATCCCTCGCCAGCCGCCGTCTATTCCGTAGCTCCTGTTTCGAGTTACAAATATTAGCAACTGAACCAGTATCAAATACCCAGGCACTACAACGAGGGCTAGTAAGGAAAACATCAATAACATGTATATCAAATATACCTTTGATGGTGCCAGCCTTCTTGTCCGCTAAGTACTTCGGACAGTTGCGCTTCTAGTGACCCTTTTCCTTGCAATAGAAGCACTCAGTGTCCGGCTTAGGTCCAGACTTGAGCTTCTTCTCAGCAGGGGCAACGCGCTTGCCGCCGCCTTTCTTGAAGGGCTTCTTTGCACCCTTACCTTTCTTAAAGCTGGGGGGCTTGTTGACCATCAACACATGATTATCCTTCTTGATGTCCACCTCCGCAGCTTTCAGCTTAGCGAAGAGCTCGGTGATCGTATCAGTGGAACCAATCTGATTATGAGTAACTACAAAGCCTTTGTAGCTAGGAGGGAGTGATTGCAGAACCCTGTCAATCTTGAGCTCCTCTGGAATCTTGCAGTCCAGTTTCTCAAGGCGTTGAGTGTAGCCCGACATCTTTATGGCGTGCTCACTAACGGAACTCCCTTCCTCCATCTTGTAGTTAAAGAATTTCTCAGAGATCTCATATCTCTCAGAACGGGTCTGAGTCTGAAACATAGTTTTCAGTTCCTCAAGGATCTCAAAGGGCCCGGGGAAATCTTCAAAACGATTTTGAAGGTCCGATTCCATAGCAAACAACATGGTGCTCTTAATCACACCATAATCATCTTTGCGCGACTGATAAACAGCTTTCTCATCAGCCGGCGCATCTACAGCAGGGGCGTCACCTAGCGCTTTCTCAAGGACATAGTCCTTCTGTCCGCCAGAGAGAATGATTCTCAGATTGCGGAACTAGTTGGTGAAGTTAGACCCATTGTTCTTAAGATTTTCTTTCTCAGCAAAAACATTGAAGTTGAAGTTGGAATTAGCCATTTGATCTACAAAATTTGCAAGTACAATTTAGACTATGTTCATGATAACTAGTTCAACTTAATCAAATTACTAGATGAACTCCCACTAAATTCAACATCCCTCAAGTTGTTTAGTGAAGATGATCCAAATTCACCACACCTAATCCGATCTTCACGAGAAGAGATGTGGTTTCAATGGTGGACAACGAAGTGTCGATCATATCATTCATATGACTCATGCTTAACCTTTCGGTTCATGTGTTCCGAGGCCATGTTTGTACATGCTAGGCTCGTCAAGTCAAACCCAAGTATTTCCGCATGTGCAAAACTGGCTTGCACCCGTTGTATGTGAACGTAGAGTTTATAGCACCCGATCATCACATGATGCTTGAACACGACGAACTTTCGCAACGGTGCATACATGGGGAGAACACAGTTTTATCTTGATCTTTAAGTGAGGAATCATCTTATAATGCTACCGTCGCGATCTAATCATAATAAGATACATAAAAGGATAAACATCACATGCATATAACTTTATGTGACATGGTATAGCCAATCTTCGCGCAATGATCTCCATCTTGTGCGTGCCATCATGATCTCCATCACTCCACCATGATTGCCTCCACCACGAATAGCAACTATAACTATTGCTAACTACTTAGCGATAAAGTAAAGCTATTACATGGCGTATAAGAAGTTGACACACATGTCATACACAATTATAAAGACAACCACATGGGTCCTGCCGGTTGTGTACTCATCGACATGCAAGTCGTGAAACATTACAAAACATGATCATTGCATACAACATACACATCACATCTTGGGCCATACTATATCACAGAAAACACTCCCTGCAAAAACAAGTTAGACGCCTCTACTTTGTTGTTGCATGTTTTACGTGGCTTATGGGAGTAGATGCTAAGAACGATTCTTACCTACGGAAAGCCACAACGGTGATATTATGGTTGCCAAACTCCGGTGTTAATCCCATGACAACTATAGTGAGAGAAACTGACATCCACCAGCCGCATGTGTGGAACAAGCCACACGTCAAGTGCGGAGCCGGTCTCGCGAACGACGTCGCGTAAGGTTGGCCTGGACCGCTTCAATCTCACTATCCCGCGTCATAAGAAGAACACAAACAAGAGGCTTGCAACAGAAAACATCAACGCCCGCAACAAGCATGTTGCGTTCTACTCGTGAAACACATCTACGCATAGATCTAGCTCTGATACCACTGAAGGGTTTCGCAACATAGTAAATCAAAAAAATTCTACGGATGCGAACAGGAAAGCCAAGATCTAATCTAGGAGATGCAAACAACGAGGGGGGAATAGATGAAATCTTCATACCCTTGAAGATTCACACAACGGAACGTGCAACGAACGTGGTTGATGTAGTTGTACTCGCTTCTCCTCCTCGCGATCCGATCCGATCCAACACCGCAAGTGGCGATGCCTCCGAGAGATGCACACGTGCGGCACCTCGACGTATCCTCCTTTCTCGGTCCAGAAAGTGGGGTGGAGAGATAGGTTGGATCTACAACACGACGGCGTGGTGCAAGCGGTGGAGAGTTTCTGCGGCAGGGCTTCGCCTACGCGCAGTCGGGAGGGAGAGAGAGAGAGGAGGGGCAGCAGGGCCGCTAGGGCTTGAGGAGGAGGTGTGGGGAGGGTGCGCCCCCAGCCCTCTTTATATAGAGGGGCGGGCGGCTGTCCCTTGCCCCTCCCCCAAGCCCTAGGGCCGGCGGCCAAGGAGGGAGGAGTGGGGGGAAAGTTTCCCCCCTTCTAGAAGCTCCCCTAGGGTTTCCCTTAGGGCTTGGCCGACTGGGCCTATGGGGCCTTGTGCCCCTGGACCAATGCAGCCAGGGCACTCCCTCGTAGGCCCATGCCCCCTCCCGACAAGTGGGGCCACGTTGTTCCCACTCCGGAAGGTTCTAGAAGCTTCCGGTACAATACCGAATAACCCGAAACAATTCCGAACTCCAAAATCTGCTTTGCCTTATTTGAATCTTATTCTCCAGACCATTTCGGAACCTCTCGTGACGTCCTGGATCTCATCCAAGACTCTGAACAAAAACTCATAAACTAATTATCTAATCTATCCTAGCGTCAAGACACGTTAAGTGTGTGACCCTTCGGGTTCAAGAATATGCAGACATGATCTTCTATCAATAATCAACAGCGGGGTCTGGAAACCCATATTGACTCCCACACATTCATCGATGATCATATCGGATGAACCACGATTCCAGGATTCAATCAATCCCATATATATATATATATATATTCCTTTCGTCTCGCGATATTTTACTTGCCCGAGATTCGATCGTCGGTACCGACATACCTAGTTCAATCTCGTTCACAGCAAGTACTTTACTCGTTCCGTAATCCGATATCACTTTGCGATTAACTCCTTAACCACGTGCTTTCAAGCGGTGTTGATATCGATTACCGACTGGGCCCGAAGTATATCTCTCCGACTTGGGAGGGACAAATCCCATCTCGATACATACAACCCAACAGGTATTTTCCGATCACCTGAGAGACACCTTTATGATCACCCTCTCATAGGATGACGTTTGATGACCTCAAATCTTTCTTCCGATACCAGGGAGTTGCATTATCTCATGGTCTAAGGAATGCAATATTTGACATAAGAAAAGCTTCGCAAAGATGAACACGATGACACGATCTAATTGCTCTGCTTAATTTGGGTCTGTCCAACATATCATTATCCCAATGATATGATCTCATTATTAATCGACAACTCATGTCTATGGTTAGGAAACCTTAACCATCATTAATCAATGAGCTAGTCCATAGAGGCATACTAGGGACACGGTGTTGTTCACAAACCACACAAGTATTAAAGTTTCCGCTTAATACAATTCTAGCATGAAATATAAACTTTATCATGAACAAGAATTATAATAATAACATCTTTATTATTGCCTCTAGGTTATAATTCCAACAACAAGTCCCCATGGGTCGTCGCTTACAGCAAAACCGAATCGACGGCCGCACTCGAATACGCCGTCGACACACTCGACGAGGCACGTGACATAGCAGCAGCTCGATCAGCGGTGTACCAACAGAGTCTCCACAACTACCACAGCCGACGGCTACGCCCAAGGTACTTCGTCGATGGAGACCTAGTCTTACGACTCAAGCAAGAGCGACCGAAGAAATTCGAGTCACCATGGGAAGGACCCTACATTATCACTGAAGTCATCCCAGGTGGCTCCTATCGCCTCAAGCACGTGGAGTCTGGAGTCGCATACTCCAACCCATGGAACGTCGCGCAGCTGCGATGCTTCTACCCCTAGCTACCCCCTCTTTTACTTTCAATAAGGCTATACAGCCAAGGCTACTCAGCCGAACTATGTACATCTTCCTTATGATATGAATAAAGCTAAGTGTCTCGCCCCAAACTCTTTCGTTTAACATCTGCATTTTACTCCAAATTACAAACACACTCGGGGGCTCTCCCTACCTCATGACTTCGTCGAATGAGAATAGCACGTGCATCCTGAGTAGCTGACCACGTCAGGCTAACGAAAAGTACACGCAAACAAACAGAGCACCACGTGCTACACAATAATAAACCTTTACAATACTAAAGGGCAAAACACGCCCAGTTGAATATATACAAATTTTACATCTACCTTTTTTACAGGTTCTACCTATTCTGCACAATAGCCTGCGTACGCTGATCAAACAGGTCTACAATCTGTTCGGCATACTGCCTTACAGCCGCATAATGTGGTCGCATATCCCATTCACCACCATCCGGACGAAGAGGCGGCCCATCCGCTATAACAGAAAGATCCACATCGGGATGATGCAACCGCACAAGGGAAAGTGCGGCCTTCACCCCCGCAACAAGCTGATGTCGCACCAGTTCCTTGACATGGTGAACATTCCGAAACTTCGTTAGTAGGCCAGAGAGAGTCGACGGCGCCCCATCCAGCGGAAACATCACATGCAGAACTGACGCCAACGAAGACTGCACCTGACGAAGCACCCGCGATACCTGGTGGACACGATCCTGCATTGTCGCAAGGACCATGGCACGATCCCGGTCCATCCAGAAGAACCCGCCGGCCTCCATATCCTGCTGGGTCAAGCAGTTAATCCAAACAGCAACACATTCCTTTTCCTCCTTCAGAGAAAGGTTCGCACCTACAATACTTGCAAAAGTAAGATGCAAGGCCAACAGGCGCATCCGAAACAATGAGCAGCAGCTCGAAAAACTCACATTCAAGCTGTTCGGCTAGACGACGCAACTCCCCCATCAAAAATTCCTCTCGGGCGGTGCCTCGCTCCGCCTTCGACTTCCAAACATCAGCATGGCCACACACTCCAAGCAATTCCCTCTCAAGACTACGAATGCGGTCTCGAAGAAACACAAGCTGCGACGCACCATCCAAGGATGGCCGCAGCTGTGATGCAGACGAAGTGTCAGCGGGATCATCACCCGAAGGATCCTAGAGTAAAATAAGACAAAGATATGAACAAACAAACGAATGAACTCAGAACTCGGACATTCATTATATACATCAAAAAGCCACTACATGGCGTAGGGATTGTTCATAAACATAGTTACAAAAGCTATCCTACGACTATAAGATCTAAGAGGCTGCATCCTGAGTAGCCTCGGATCCAGACTGTCTCCCCTTGGCCTCTCCCTGCTGCTTCAACGCGTACTCAGCCAGCAGGTCAATCAATTTCGGCCCGTAATGCTTACAGCGAGCAGCATAGATGGCGAAGGCTACCTCGGATCCGTTAGCAGCCGTCGGCATCCGGGAGGTGATCTGAGGAAGATCCAGCTCAGCTCTAGACGCCAAGGCCATGGCCAGCCCGACGGACGCACCAATGCCCTTCTGCTTGCGCTTGTACGCCGCAGGTGCTTCGGCTGACAACGCCTCCGCCAAGGCATCGACATCTTCAAGGACGACACCCTTGGGGACGAGCTCCTTGTAGAAGCGCCCGAGAACCTCCTTGGCCTTGGCAAGCGAGCCGACCACGGTACCACAGCGGTCTTCGACCACCGCAGCATCATCATCCAAAGCACTCTCGTGCTCTAGAGCACCGCGATCAAACTCGATGCCCGTGGCATCTAAAATAACAAAGGAAGCAGCATAAATAAAACCACTACAAGGAAAGAGAAGGAAGCCGAAAGGGGAAGACAAAGAAACCCACCTGAAACAGCCTTGGCAGCCACCATCAGCCTGCCGGCTACCTCTCTCTCGCGCAAAGCCATGGCGGTGGCGATCTTCTCCTCGCGGTCCGTAGCTTCCTGCTGCAGACGCTCCTTGGCCTCAGCCGCGTTGGCCAGCTCCAGCTCGAGGCGCTCCTTCGCACCAACGGCGACCTCGGCTCTCTTCTCTGCTTGCCCAAGGCTCTTTTTGAGAGCATCAAGCTCACGGAGAGAGGTATTGTGGTCCTCTGCAGTCAGCAACGCACCTATCAGATCGAAGGCCAGAAATACAAGAAGAAGCAAAAAGACCAAGTCGTAAACATACCTTGAAGCTGTTTGAAGCTGGCCTCCAATGCGAGGTGCTGCTGCACCAGCTGGTTGGCGCCTTGCACAAAAGGCTGCAAAAAGAACCACTGGTCAAAAGAACGGCTCGGGGGCTGCACCCAAAAGAATGCACAAAAACAAGGTACACATACGAAAAACGCTCGGGGGCTCCCACCGAGACTCGAAGGAAAAACGAACAACAAAATACCCTACAGATGCTCGGGGGCTCCCCCCGAGGCGCGAAGAAACATTGATCAACAAATCATCCGAAAAGGCTCGGGGGCTCCCCCTATGGCAGAAAACAGAATTACTTACATGGATAGACGGCGACTCCGAAGGTTCGCCTGCAGTCTTCTGAGGGACCACCACCAAAGCCTCCTGCGAAGAAGACCTCGGAGCATCACCCTCAGAGGTGGCCAACGTCTGAGGAGGAGGGGAAGGAATCTTCGACTCCCCCACCATCTCTCGAGCGCCATCGCTGGAGGAGCTGTCAGAAGAGTGGCTGCAAAAGAAAAAACGTCAGCCTAGAACAATCAAGCGAAATCAAGAGACGGCAAAAAGGAACTGAGGAAGCTTACGAGTCAAGGTCGCTAAGGTCGAAAACAGGAGGGGTATTCTTGCCCTTCTTGTCTTCCTTCTTTTCTTCCTTCTTATCTTCCTTCTTCCGCTTCGCCGGCGGGTGTGGTGCCACAGCCCGCACGGGAACGGCAGGAATCGGAGAAGAAGAGCCCACATGCCCATCACTATGACGCTCAAGGCACAGCGAGTTCTTAGGCGTTGACGGGGTCGAGGCATCTGATGATTCGCTGGAGCTCCTCGTCCGCTTGCGAGTGTGATCCTCGCTCGACTCGTTAGCCTCTTCAGCCGGAGATTGCGCCGACGACAGCTCGGACATGGAGTCCACCACCTCATTGTCCAGAGCATCCGGAAATACTTCGGGCAATGGAGGAGACATGCCTGGCACCTTGAATTCCTGTGAAAAAATATAGCAAAAATTTCAGCACAAAGGTGGAAAACCAAACGCAGTCGAAAAATAGCGCTACACGCACATCACAGTTCTACACCTGCGGAACCGGACGGGAAGCGGAGAACGGAGAAGTCAGCGACTTCCCCGGAAGATCCTCTCCAGCCTTGAACTTCAACAGCGGACGAAGGATCCCGTCGAGATCCCCCTTGGAGAATTCCTCAGCCGAAACCCTAGTCGGATCACGGCGACCCGAATAAAGAAACATCGGGTGCGCCCTAGCCTGGAGCGGCTGCACCCGACGTTTGAGAAAAGTGCGGATGATATCCACACCGTTCACCTCCTTATCCGGGGTAAGCTGGAGATACTCCACCCGATGATAGAGCCTCTCTATCTCCGCCACCTCGCCATCCAAGATCTGGTTCTTTCAGGACCTCTTCGGCTCGATCTTTTGGGAGGGGTCAAAAGGAGCAAGACCAAAATCCTGCCCAGCCACCGTGGAGTCGCGGATGTAAAACCATCGCCTCCGCCAGTACTGGATAGATTCAGACATAGAAAAGGAGAAGAAAAGAAGATTGGATCGAAGGGAAATGATGCAATCCCCAATGGGATAGACACCATCATAACCAGATTCCCTCTTCACGGAATAGAGCTTCCGGAAGAGGCCAAAGTGCGGCTCGATACCGAGCCAGCACTCGCAAAAAGTGACGAAACAAGCGATGTGAAGAAGAGAGTTGGGAGAGTGATGATGCAGCTGAATCCCGTAAAGAAAAAGCAATCCACGAAGGAAATTGTGGACTGGGAAGGAAAAGCCCCGAAGAACAAAAGCGAGGAAAATAACCCGAAACCCAGCGGGGGGACGGGGAATTACCTCGTTGCCAGGGAGTTTGACGGCCTCCCTATCCTGCGGGATCAAGCCCCGCTCACGGAGCTTGCGTAGATCACTCTCCCGCGCCTCCGATCGCCGCCATCCACCGTCGGTGACACGAGCAGCGGTAGAACCTTTCTTGCCACCAGCAGCGCTGGTGCCAACTGCAGAAGAGGACTTCTTCGGCTTCCCCATCACGGTGCGGCGGCGCCGGCGGAGAGAACGTAGGATCAAAGAAGGAAATGCTCGAGATTATTCCAGCACAGCAAGAAAGCTCAGAGCAGATTGGAGCAGTGAAACAAGAATGGCTGCTGTGAAAGCAAATTAACTTTTCCCCAATGATTACAAGGACGAAGACGACGCACGATGACCATCCATCAGGAAGACCTAGAGCCAACAGCAAGATCTGGCCATCCACGTGTAAGCACAGCAGCGAACCGTCGCTCACACGCCGTCCACTACGCGCGGAAATTGAGGCGACGCCGTAATTATATCCACGTCGCGCGTGGCCAGTCAACTCAAGGTCAGAAGGTGGGACCCATGTTCATCCAGTCAAATCACCTCTGGCGCCGCAGACGCGTGCGGTCACCGATCGTCAGCACTGATGTCATCAAAAGCTATACTAGCAACGGTTACAATTCTTCGGCTACACATCTAAGAATAATCACTCGAATCTATGATTCGATTAATTACTCGGGGGCTACTCCTATCAGGAGCGCTGGCCGCGCACCTGAAGCATAATCAAGATATCACACTGCAAAGCTATTCTTCGAGTCCTACGTCGAGTCTACGACTCCACTACGGACTCGGGGGCTACTCCCATAGGGAGGATGGATTCAAGCATCCGAAAAATTTGTGTCCTACGGACCTGGATTCAAACATCGGCTAAGTTATAGTCTCTGCTCGAGTCTACGACTCGAACAAACACTCGGGGGCTACTCCCATAGGGAGCGTGGTCGCGCACCCTATGAATTCTTCGACTGCGATCCTTCGGATCAGCACGCAAAAACTTTTCGGCAACTCTGCCCCAATTAAACACTAAGCGAGTAACATCCTCCTTGGCCACCCGAAACACCTCCACGGTGATAAAATTCGGATGCTGTGTCTACGACACAAAGATAAGACCTACAGATATCATCTTATGGCCTGACAACGCATACGACTGCGCTCTGCTAGTGAGAATCCGTGCCAGCAGGCGCGATGAAAATCCCGACGGATGTGTTGAGTACATCATTTAAATTTACTGGAATTCCACTCCTGTAAGTCCTCCGCGGCCTGAGTCGAATTACGCCAGCATCTGTTCCGGATTCGAGTCGAGGGACTCGAATCTGAAGAAGATCGTGTTGTTTTGTCCTATGACAGTTAACTGACCCTGATCCGTCGGGAGAGTCAGGCACACGCATCAACTATCCCTACACACTCAAATCATTTCTCAAGCAATCAGAGATAGCCGCACCCGAAAGAATGAGGAGTCCTCAGCCGAATCTACGATTCGACTGAACATTCGGGGGCTACTGACATGGTTATACCCTACGGGTACATGACCTTAGCATACCTGGTCCAGCCCAAGGAAGTCGCAGGGCAAATATACGCCGGCCCATGAAGACTTTCAGGTGGCTAGGGCCCATGACGCCTTTGGATCCTTGGAGAGCAAGACTAGAGTAGATAGAAAATTCAAAGGGGCAAACCCTAAAACCTGTAACCGACTCGATCTGTGCCTGGGACCTGCCTGCCTCTATATAAAGGTCAGGAGGGCACGACGAGGAGGCTCTCTTACAATCTCTCACATACCACCGCATACATACCTCCACGCCAGATTGCATCTGCGCACCCCTATAACCTTCGGTTCCACCATAATCAGAGCAGACAAGCAGGAGTAGGGTTTTCTCTCCGGGGGCCTGAACCTGGGTAAACCTCGTGTCCCCGTGTTGCTTGTTTGCTAACCGTTCCGCGATCTCCAGCATCCCCATCTTCTCCAAAACCCAAGTCCATAACAATGGGCATTGACGAGATTAAACCTCATCAGCCCTGCTCACGCCATGGAACCTCTCCCCTTTGACCCCATCGGTCCAATGATAGTGGGTAGAACCCGCCTGAGTGAGAAAATCCTGGACTAATTGCAGATTCAAAAATAATTTGAGAATATGAATATAGTCAAATAATTTATATCTTTGTAAGACCCCACCTTTATAAGGTAAAGGTCCCTGTGATTGCAATGCTAGCCCTGGATCAAATGCTAGCATCCACAGTTTAAGATGAAGTATACAGATACAAAGGTCATTATTACATCGTCATTCCAGAGATAACATAGTCTTTTACAACTCAATAGCCAAAGGCTTAATACAAGAGTTCATAACATAAAGTAAATAACTATAAGTCTTCATCTTCATGTGCCACAGGCAAGCATGTTGAGTGTAGACTCACAACCCTATTCTCCATTAGAGTAACCTGCAACATCATAAGTTACAGCCACAGTGGGTTAATACATTTGGAATTCTATTGACAAGTGATACCTTAGTAGAATAGTAGTAACTAACATCTATATGAATTTGGCTAAGTGTATCTTAGGCTTGCTTTGATCAAAATAGGTTTTTCTTATCATTTGAAAACACTAGGTTTTTATTTGTCAAAAACTCCCAAGGAACCACCAATAGACATTGGTGAACCTTTACCCTTGTTCAACCATAAGTTTTCAACTTAGAAATTGGGATGATGTAACACCCTCAGAATCGGCCCTATGCAAGTTTCAGCGCTTCCCGCCAAACCCGCATAGAAACGATTCAAAGGTGCCCACCAGGCACTTGCGTGCGGGTGGAAAACGAAGTAATATCATTACACAATAGTCCTCGCCTACATATATATACAACAGCGACTCAAAGAGTCAAGAATACAGATATACAATACAAAGATCCAAATCACCTTGAAAATGATACAGCGTCCGACTACGGACAAGATGCAAATGGGGCTAAGAGCCCTGAAGAATAACCAATGGCGTCCATAACCCTGCCCAGGCCAAGCCGGAAGGGTAACCCTGCTAACGATGTCGATCTCAAAACCTGCTTAAACAAAAGGGGTGCCGACAAAGGGCAAAGGAAAAAGAGAGAGCGGTCAGTACTGAGGCCAGTACACGGCGAGACTAGAATTCGGCGGTCCTCGCCTACATAGGTATGGTGGACTGAAGCGGCAGCGCAGGATGCACTAACAACCTATAGAGACTCGATATAACTGTCGGCTATCAGAGAGGGATAAGAAAGAACTAATCGGAACCAACCTGATACTACCACCAAACATACCCATCCTGGTGTTTCCCCCTCGAGACCAAACGAGGAAGTCAACCGAGGAACTCACACCATTGGCAGTTTTATTTATTCAGTTATCGTTGCAGCAATTACTAGTCAGGTATGGATGGTCATCCTGATATAATAAGCAGTGGGCAGTTTTAGTTAACCATTCCATTGTAGTTGCAACACTTACTAGTCAGATACAGTTAGCATGAGATATCCCCAAAACCCAGCAGTTGTTGGTACTTTTATTTAGCCATTCCGTTATAGTTGCAATATTTACTAGTCAGGTACAATGATAGCAAGCGACAACCCAAACAAGCAATTGTTGGCAATTTTATTTAGCCATTCCATTATAGTGAAGCTGATTACTAGTCATTATAAAGTCAAATTTATAGCACTACTTTAGTTATAGTTGTCTATGATCGAGATACTATGCTCCAAGTCGTCCATAACCGCGGACACGGCTTTCAGAAAGTTTTACCCTGCAGGGGTGCACAAATAGCAACACACACTCGATCAACCTCGGAAAAACCAAATCAAAACCCAACGAGGCATTCACGACAAAGCAATCACAAGATTCAGAAATATTTCAGGGGGCCACCCCATTAAGCTACCCGCAACGAAGTTAGCTGACTCCGAAACGGACTCAAGGTTTGCATCAATGGCTGTAAACGACTGGGAACCCGAAAGTGTGACTGGGCTTGTCGATACCGCGAAAACACTCCGCTTCCCTAAATAGTACAGGTGCAGTACCTCGCACAATTTAAATAAAGCAGTAAAGCATGGCATAAGTACAGGATAGTAAATAAAACCTCAAACTAGTTTGTGGCCCCAAGAAATAAGAATGAATCAAGCTCTGGCTCAGGGGGGTCCCATAATCCTCCCGGATGTGGATAGCGCGAATATTCAAGGAACAGGCATCAAGTACTCGGGGTCCTACGGGACACAAGTGGACGGTTAACAACCAAATAACATCTATTGCCCACCTGTGCCTCTGCATTTACCTACTTCAATTTTAGTTGTTAAACAGTAATTAAAGTCTTGATCAACTCCAACAATAAACACACGGCAATACTCCAACAACTGTGGTACTTGATGACACGCAACAGCACTTGAGCAAGCGACTACGACGCGCAGGTCCAACTATCTACCAAACAACAGGTAATAGGAGGTGTCCAAGGCAATATAAGGCTGCAAGGGATATCACGGGTACGAAAACTAGAGCATCGCAACACAGATAGCAATAGATCAACAGGAGGGAATAAATACTATAAAAGTAAGATAGGTAGAAAGGGGGAGATGCTCGCCTGAAAACATTGCCGAAGGTTCATCCGAAGATCGGATCGACACTCGCATCAACTCATCGGCCTAGTCCGTGAAGAAGCAAAACACTAGCACAAACACCGGATGCACTATTTAATACTATGACAGAAGATCGGGCATGATGCATGTATGATGTATGACATGGCGAAGGTGCGATGCAATTAGGCAATATTAAGCGGAACCGGGGTCCCGGCAATTAATTAAACGGTTCAAGTTATTTAACTACCCCGCAATTTAAATGTTGTCTTATCAAGGCAAAATATTTCACCGGTTCGATGCACAAATTTAAATGGGACCAATATTAGACTAGATTTGCCCGCATATGGGCCCCATATTTAATTATAAGGTGAATCGGCATAATGCCCCCAACCCACATGACAATATGTATGCAAGCATGGCAATTTTATATGCAACAAGTAATATCATTTATAAAAATATGGGCTTAGGGTCACACATTGGGATATCGGCGATCTTGGTGCTCCCAGGGGTTTAGGTTCGATCTCGGATCCGGGAGGGAGGAGGACGCCGTGATCGGTCTTCGCGGTATGGTCTTCCGGATCCCTAAAGAAGGTCATGGCGGTTCCATCCATCTCATGAAGGAGATCTTGGCGAACCATCTTGGCGAAAACGGGAGATGTCAAAACAAAGTCATTTGAAGTAGCGGTTTGCCGGACTGATGTTCGAAGATGAGCGTGGCGAAGGCGCCAAACTTACTGAAGTAGTCTGTCCAACGCGTTAGCCACACCGGACATGAGCATCAATGTCAGGCATTTTAACAAACACTTTGCGAGCAAGCACATAGGACTGTGTACAGGGCACGTACAGACGGAAACAAAGTCCCAGGACGATGGGCAGCAAAAGGAGGCAGTGCAGGGACCTAACGTTTGAGGACGCATGGGCGCAACGCTTGCTGGAGTGGTTCTAGGGGACGGGGTGGCGACGCTGCGAGGCAGGGCCGGGCTCCGACAGCCGGAGGGATGAGGCAGGGCACGACGGAGGAGGTCACGCTGGCAGACGGCGGAGGCGGGCGACGTAGAGGTTGGCGAGGCCAGGCTCGCGCGAGGAGGAGGAGACGCTGCGGCCTGCGCGGTTGGGGCCGGCGATTTCTCACCACGGAGGAAGGAGGCACGACGGTCGCTGCCGCGAGGCGGAGGTCGAGGTGCCAGAGAGGGACGAGGAGGACGGGCGGCAGAGGAGCTTGACGGGGCGCGGACGGCGATGCGAGACGGTGACCGAGACGACGCCGGGAGGAACGACGGAGGCCGGCGTCTGGCGACCTTGCAGGCGTGACACACGGAGCACGACATCGCGACGACGGCTCGAAGCGGGTCGGGGAGGAGGACACAGAGGAGGCGGGGCGGTCGACGGCCTGGGCGACGGAGGGTGGCTCTACGCGAGGGGGAGTGCCTGGCGGCGGCGGTTGCTGGTGACCAGGGGAGAGACGAGCGAGAAGGGGAAGAAGGGGTCGCGAGTGGTGCGCGGCTCGCGTGCGGGGTGGGTCCCGTGGTAGGCCAGGGCGAGCGGGAGGGGAGAGAGAGCGGGGGTTGGGTGGCGTGTGCGTCTGGGTGTGTGTGGTGTGTGTGCTGTCGGGTGTGTGCCAGGGAGAGTGGCGGCGGCAGATTGGGTAGGTAGGGGTGGTGTGTGGCGCTGGGTGGGGATTGGGTAGGCTAGGGATTAGGGTTTGGTTAGATGTAGGGCTAGGATTAGGTTTAGGGTTTGCTAGGTGTGTTGGGCCGGGTGGTAGATGGTCTGGTCCGGTTGGGCCTCTGGCCTGACCGGCCGGACTGTCTCCCCGGACAAAAACGTTTTATTTATTTTGTTTAGTTTTAAATATTCTTTTGGTGAAATAGTTTAGGCAAACAAAAGATCCAGGCGGACCGAGGGTTTGATATGAAATAAAAGACGGGGATATTTAGAAAACAATAAAAGACTTTTCGAAATAGTTTTAGACAAAACCATGCATGATGATGACGATGCAATGCACAAAAACAACGCGATTTTCTAGTAGTGGTTTGCGGGGCACCACAATTCGACACCACTAACAATGGATCTCGCCCTCGAGATCCGCCTCATGGTACCGGGAAGAAGGGCGGCGATCTGAATCTTCTCGCATCGTGTAGATCCTCGCGACACCACTAACAAGAGGTCGTTGTCCGTGATCGCTGAGAGAACACTCCGGGAACAAAAGGCGAAGGCAGAGGTATCAATCAATCAATCCACCTCTAACTTCGATAGAAAGAGAGAACCGATGCATTCTCATCCACTTCAATGTACACAAGCGAATAGAGTGAGTAGTCGGCATGGGGGCCAATCCATCACGCACCCAAACTATTACTCTGCACAATCAGTAGAAAAGCGTGCAACCATTCTCGGAATCAGACTGAAGATCTCGACAATCGAGGTTCAGGAACAAAGGAGTGATGCAGACTCTGCATCGAATCTGGGGTAGATGATGTCGTCGCGTCGGAAAACACCGGAAGGCACGAGAAGGACAAAGAGAAGTCCACCAGACGAAGGATTCCTCGGATAGCATGAAGACCAGATGTAGCAACACCGTTACCAAAGGAGGAAGCGAAACCCTGAAGGTACGATGGAACCCAACCACGAGAAATCCTGGACTCGGAGAGGGAGAAGAGAGCGGATTCAAAACACGTAGAGGTGAGAGGAGAGCAGCAGAGGGGTAAGGAGTAAAATCAGACCTAATCAGAACTATCCAACCGATTTTTCAAAAATAGTTTTGACACTCTACTTCGGCCGTTAGCTAGGTTATCCTACAGGCTGGACTTGTGGGGTATCGCAACTGCTGAGCTCTGATACCACTCTGTAACACCCTCAGAATCGGCCCTATGCAAGTTTCAGCGCTTCCCGTCAAACCCGCATAGAAACGATTCAAAGGTGCCCACCAGGCACTTGCGTGCGGGTGGAAAACGAAGTAATATCATTACACAATAGTCCTCGCCTACATATATATACAACAGCGACTCAAAGAGTCAAGAATACAGATATACAATACAAAGATCCAAATCACCTTGAAAATGATACAGCGTCCGACTACGGACAAGATGCAAATGGGGCTAAGAGCCCTGAAGAATAACCAATGGCGTCCATAACCCTGCCCAGGCCAAGCCGGAAGGGTAACCCTGCTAACGACGTCGATCTCAAAACCTGCTTAAACAAAAGGGGTGCCGACAAAGGGCAAAGGAAAAAGAGAGAGCGGTCAGTACTGAGGCCAGTACACGGCGAGACTAGAATTCGGCGGTCCTCGCCTACATAGGTATGGTGGACTGAAGCGGCAGCGCAGGATGCACTAACAACCTATAGAGACTCGATATAACTGTCGGCTATCAGAGAGGGATAAGAAAGAACTAATCGGAACCAACCTGATACTACCACCAAACATACCCATCCTGGTGTTTCCCCCTCGAGACCAAACGAGGAAGTCAACCGAGGAACTCACACCGTTGGCAGTTTTATTCATTCAGTTATCGTTGCAGCAATTACTAGTCAGGTATGGATGGTCATCCTGATATAATAAGCAGTGGGCAGTTTTAGTTAACCATTCCATTGTAGTTGCAACACTTACTAGTCAGATACAGTTAGCATGAGATATCCCCAAAACCCAGCAGTTGTTGGTACTTTTATTTAGCCATTCCGTTATAGTTGCAATATTTACTAGTCAGGTACAATGATAGCAAGCGACAACCCAAACAAGCAATTGTTGGCAATTTTATTTAGCCATTCCATTATAGTGAAGCTGATTACTAGTCATTATAAAGTCAAATTTATAGCACTACTTTAGTTATAGTTGTCTATGATCGAGATACTGTGCTCCAAGTCGTCCATAACCGCGGACACGGCTTTCAGAAAGTTTTACCCTGCAGGGGTGCACAAATAGCAACACACACTCGATCAACCTCGGAAAAACCAAATCAAAACCCAACGAGGCATTCACGACAAAGCAATCACAAGATTCAGAAATATTTCAGGGGGCCACCCCATTAAGCTACCCGCAACGAAGTTAGCTGACTCCGAAACGGACTCAAGGTTTGCGTCAATGGCTGTAAACGACTGGGAACCCGAAAGTGTGACTGGGCTTGTCGATACCGCGAAAACACTCCGCTTCCCTAAACAGTACAGGTGCAGTACCTCGCACAATTTAAATAAAGCAGTAAAGCATGGCATAAGTACAGGATAGTAAATAAAACCTCAAACTAGTTTGTGGCCCCAAGAAATAAGAATGAATCAAGCTCTAGCTCAGGGGGGTCCCATAATCCTCCCGGATGTGGATAGCGCGAATATTCAAGGAACAGGTATCAAGTACTTGGGGTCCTACGGGACACAAGTGGACGGTTAACAACCAAATAACATCTATTGCCCACCTGTGCCTCTGCATTTACCTACTTCAATTTTAGTTGTTAAACAGTAATTAAAGTCTTGATCAACTCCAACAATAAACACACGGCAATACTCCAACAACTGTGGTACTTGACGACACGCAACAGCACTTGAGCAAGCGACTACGACGCGCAGGTCCAACTATCTACCAAACAACAGGTAATAGGAGGTGTCCAAGGCAATATAAGGCTGCAAGGGATATCACGGGTACGAAAACTAGAGCATCGCAACACAGATAGCAATAGATCAACAGGAGGGAATAAATACTATAAAAGTAAGATAGGTAGAAAGGGGGAGATGCTCGCCTGAAAACATTGCCGAAGGTTCATCCGAAGATCAGATCGACACTCGCATCAACTCATCGGCCTAGTCCGTGAAGAAGCAAAACACTAGCACAAACACCGGATGCACTATTTAATACTATGACAGAAGATCGGGCATGATGCATGTATGATGTATGACATGGCGAAGGTGCGATGCAATTAGGCAATATTAAGCGGAACCGGGGTCCCGGCAATTAATTAAACGGTTCAAGTTATTTAACTACCCCGCAATTTAAATGTTGTCTTATCAAGGCAAAATATTTCACCGGTTCGATGCACAAATTTAAATGGGACCAATATTAGACTAGATTTGCCCGCATATGGGCCCCATATTTAATTATAAGGTGAATCGGCATAATGCCCCCAACCCACATGACAATATGTATGCAAGCATGGCAATTTTATATGCAACAAGTAATATCATTTATAAAAATATGGGCTTAGGGTCACACATTGGGATATCGGCGATCTTGGTGCTCCCAGGGGTTTAGGTTCGATCTCGGATCCGGGAGGGAGGAGGACGCCGTGATCGGTCTTCGCGGTATGGTCTTCCGGATCCCTGAAGAAGGTCATGGCGGTTCCATCCATCTCATGAAGGAGATCTTGGCGAACCATCTTGGCGAAAACGGGAGATGGCAAAACAAAGTCATTTGAAGTAGCGGTTTGCCGGACTGATGTTCGAAGATGAGCGTGGCGAAGGCGCCAAACTTACTGAAGTAGTCTGTCCAACGCGTTAGCCACACCGGACATGAGCATCAATGTCAGGCATTTTAACAAACACTTTGCGAGCAAGCACATAGGACTGTGTACAGGGCACGTACAGACGGAAACAAAGTCCCAGGACGATGGGCAGCAAAAGGAGGCAATGCAGGGACCTAACGCTTGAGGATGCATGGGCGCAACGCTTGCTGGAGTGGTTCTAGGGGACGAGGTGGCGACGCTGCGAGGCAGGGCCGGGCTCTGACAGCCGGAGGGATGAGGCAGGGCACGAAGGAGGAGGTCACGCTGGCAGACGGCGGAGGCGGGCGACGTAGAGGTTGGCGAGGCCAGGCTCGCGCGAGGAGGAGGAGACGCTGCGGCCTGCGCGGTTGGGGCCGGCGATTTCTCACCACGGAGGAAGGAGGCACGACGGTCGCTGCCGCGAGGCGGAGGTCGAGGTGCCAGAGAGGGACGAGGAGGACGGGCGGCAGAGGAGCTTGACGGGGCGCGGACGGCGATGCGAGACGGTGACCGAGACGACGCCGGGAGGAACGACGGAGGCCGGCGTCTGGCGACCTTGCAGGCGTGACACACGGAGCACGACATCGCGACGACGGCTCGAAGCGGGTCGGGGAGGAGGACACAGAGGAGGCGGGGCGGTCGACGGCCTGGGCGACGGAGGGTGGCTCTACGCGAGGGGGAGTGCCTGGCGGCGGCGGTTGCTGGTGACCAGTGGAGAGACGAGCGAGAAGGGGAAGAAGGGGTCACGAGTGGTGCGCGGCTCGCGTGCGGGGTGGGTCCCGTGGTAGGCCAGGGCGAGCGGGCGGGGAGAGAGAGCGGGGGTTGGGTGGCGTGTGCGTCTGGGTGTGTGTGGTGTGTGTGCTGTCGGGTGTGTGCCAGGGAGAGTGGCGGCGGCAGATTGGGTAGGTAGGGGTGGTGTGTGGCGCTGGGTGGGGATTGGGTAGGCTAGGGATTAGGGTTTGGTTAGATGTAGGGCTAGGATTAGGTTTAGGGTTTGCTAGGTGTGTTGGGCCGGGTGGTAGATGGTCTGGTCCGGTTGGGCCTCTGGCCTGACCGGCCGGACTGTCTCCCCGGACAAAAATGTTTTATTTATTTTGTTTAGTTTTAAATATTCTTTTGGTGAAATAGTTTAGGCAAACAAAAGATCCAGGCGGACCGAGGGTTTGATTTGAAATAAAAGACGGGGATATTTAGAAAACAATAAAAGACTTTTCGAAATAGTTTTAGACAAAACCATGCATGATGATGATGA
The DNA here is from genome assembly GCA_916181665.1 of Avena sativa. NCBI lineage: Eukaryota > Viridiplantae > Streptophyta > Magnoliopsida > Poales > Poaceae > Avena > Avena sativa. Next base: position 380,843,543 of record OV702281.1, on the reverse strand, counting down.
TGCAATGCACAAAAACAACGCGATTTTCTAGTAGTGGTTTGCGGGGCGCCACAGATGAGGAGATCCTTGATAGCTTCAATGTATTTGATGCTCAAATTGTCTGTTGCCGGGGACACATCTAAGTACTTAGGTTTTACCCTCTCGAGAGGTGGTGCACTTTCCCCACAAGACTCAAAATGCATCGAGACGAGACCTTTCAAAAGCATTCCCTTATACCACCATGGACGCGTTCCAACCTATCACCCTACCACCAACTATCCATCTGGCTAAGTTATTGCAACCTATATGATCAAGGCAGAGCCCATATGCCATGTGGTTGCACTAGAAGATTCTAAACACTAAGCATCTCAAATCCCTTTGTTCCTGGGTGGCTTTCCACAAGTTAGATTCACAAGGTAAACCATAGACATGGTCCTTATGCAACCACTCAACATAAACCATCATACCATTCCACCCAGGTGATTCATTCACTTAGTTGTTTTATTAAACAAAACACAAGTCAAAGACTTAGCAAAGTTTCCATAGCATGAATATATTCCACCCTTGTTTTCTACTATCTAGGCTAAGCATGATAACATAACAAGTATCTTAACTTAGAGAAAATTCTACCAAGACTGCAACTAATAGGATTTCCCAAGGCATGGCATATATATACTTAGCAAAAATTCCATGCAAGCCCTATTCAAAATATAACTAGTGCATAGTCAAAATAATGGGACAAACATACATGAAGCACCACTTGCCTTGGTAGTAGTTGGGGGAGTAGCAACAATCGTCACACTCACAATCACCACTAGCACCAAAATCTACACATAAAATGATAGCACCATATTCACATACAAATATTCAAGAAAAAATAATATTAATGCATGCAAATGCAATTGAAATGACTTTTCTATACTAAACAATTCAAACTAAACAGTACAAAACACAAAGTCATCTATTTTAAGTCCAAACAAACTTAAATTTGCTTTAAAATCATTTTATATAGTCAAAATAGGCCTATAAAGTGTTCTACATAAAATCGAATTTTTCTAGAAGCAAAATACAAATTTAAGCCCACAGTAATGTAGGATTTATTTTTGTAAATCCAATGATATATTATTTGCATTTTTTGGATAAACAGAACAAAATAAATGAATTTTACAAGTTTAAATTCCTAATAGATTCAAAAACAGATTTTAAAACAAAATCACAGACACATGGCTGTGTCTGATTGGCCCGTACCCGTTCGATTGGATCGATCAACGAGAGACGCTGGATCTAAATGAAATCGCACATGCCAGATTGATTGATAACGATTCGTTAAGTGATCTGTTCTATGCCTTTAGATCTAGATCCAACGGTGCTCGATCAAGCGACCATGGATGGGCGGCGCAAATGGCCACTGGCGGCGGTGCTACTGGCGGCGACAGCGGTGCTACTGGCGACAATGCTCCGGTGATTCCAGAGGGGGGCTAGGGGTTGTGGTGATGCTTACCAGCGTCGCAAGGTCGCGAGGAAGCTCAAGGTGGCTTTGGCTTGGACAGGGGCGAGCTGCTGCGGTGGCTGGAGCTCGTCAGAGTTGCGGGTAGCGTCAGGATCTTGTAGACAGTGATGGAGGCGATGACCTAGGTCACCCTAGCACAAACCAGAGGCATGAAGACGTGCACAAGGTTCAGGTGAACAAGTTAGTTTGGTTTAGAGGCCAAGGGGCGGTCGCATCTTACCGGGATTTCTCGTCAGAGATGGGGACGGCGTCGGATGGTCACGGTGCTCGACGAAGCCGACATTCTGGGTCACGAGCAGATGAATAAAGGGTATGAGAAGAAGCGCAAGATCAAAGGAAGCACGATAGAATGAATGAGAGGGGGCGGGGTGGACGGTGCTCACCGGAATACCTCACCGGAGACGCTCGGGCAGCGGCGATGCAAGCGCAAATATGGCCAGCCTGGGGGCGCTTTGGTGCTGGTGGTTGGGGGGAAATGACCGCGGTGGTGTGGGGATTAAGTAGCCGGCGAGGGCGAGGGCATTACGCAGAGCATCAATGGCAATTAAGCCCGAAATCAACGCGGCGGTGATGGAGGAAACGACGGTGGCGACGGGGTCTGCGCGCGGGGTTTGGGAGAGACGACGCTGACCTATCTCGGGCCTAGTGGCAGTGGCTGCGGGGTAAGGTGAGCACGGGTGAGAGAGAGGGGAGGGAAATGGCCTGGTTGGGATTTTGGGCCTGATCTGGAGCTGGGCTCAAAGGTCAGCGCCTGTTTTATTTTTTTCCTTTTGCCTTTTCTTTTTCTGTTTGATTTTTCAGGAATGGTTTTCAAACCCTAATTCAAATAAGTTTGATTTCAAATCTTCTCTAGATTTTTGTAGTGTGATCCTTGCAGTCAAATGTGTGTCAAACACTACTATTTACACAAACAAACCTTGGTCCTTTGAAAATAAGAACAAAACCACGCCTCATATGAATTTAAAGTGGGCATATAAATGGTTTTGTTTGAATTCAAACTTTGAATTTTTTTGTGTTAACTCTAAATGCTATGACAATATGAATGCAATGCATGCGTTTACAATTCATGATTTTTGGGATGTTACAATCTTGCAAATGAATTTGAATTTGAATACACTTTCTATATGAAATATAAATCATTTTTTGAATGTAAATTCAAATATGTATTCAAATATTTTCAGCGTTGACTCTATCCAGTCAAGCCTTTTACTTTGACCCTAATTTGAATTGTTTTGCATTTAATATTGTTTTAAATTCATATTTTCTAATAATACAAATGATATATGTTTCTAATTATAAAAATCTTAGGAATATGAATATGCTATTTAAAATAAATTTTGGGCACTTAAAATTTTGAAATTATTAAATGCTATTAAATGCCTTTATCTTAATAAATTCATAACTTTAATTCCGTAACTCCGAATTCGACAAATCATATGTCTAAATTTATCAGCACGACGAGTCCTTTCCAACTATGGATTCCATGATATGAATTGAAGCATGCGTCATACGAATATTTGATATGCATCAAGGTTTATGTGAGTAACACATGACTAAATAATTAATATAAATGCTTTATTATTGTTCCTACACCTCACCATTGCCATGCTATGTTATACCATGTAATTGTGCATCATTATATCATGTCATACTTTGTTTTGCTTGTTGCATATGTTTCATATGATTGCACTTTATTTATTATGGCCCTGATGACCCACAAGTATAGGGGGTGTATCGTAGTACTTTCGATAAATAGGAGTGTCGATCCCAACGAGGAGCAGAAGGTGCTGAACAGTGGTATGGAGCAGGAAATCCCTGTGAATACTTAGCAAATGGATTTTTAGTGGTTTTCTGACAAAGCAACAAAACAAAGAGCAAGTAACAGAAGTAACAAACAAACAAAGCAAGTGGCCCAATCCTTTCTTAGCAAAGGATAAGCCAGTGGAAATACTTATAAGGACCAAACGTTCTCGAGGACACATGGGAATTCTGTCAAGTGCTTTCGCTTCAAATAGCTGAGTACTCTTCTCTGGTGTTCGTAAGTGTTGTGTGGGTGAACCTGTGCTAACATACCGCCCTTCCTAGGACTAATACATACTTGTGATTAAACCCCCTGCAAACATCTGTAACTACAAGAAAGTAATTAAGATATAAATCTAACAAAAGCCTTAAACTATGAGATCCTACGCTCCCTTGTGCAAAGGTGTCCTAACGGGGGTTCAGGTTTCTGACACTCGAACAGACACTTGGGGGCTACTCACATAGGGAGCGCTGGTCGCGCACCCTATGAATTCTTCGACTGCGATCCTTTGGATCAGCATGCAAAAACTTTTCGGCAACTCTGCCCCAGATAACGCTAAGTGAGTTACATCCTCCTTGGCCACCCGAAACACCTCCGCGGTGATAAACATTCGGATGCTGCGTCTGTGACGCAAAGATAAAACCTACAGATACCATATGATGGCCTAGCAACGCACATGACTGCGCTCTGCTAGTAAAAATCCGTGCCAGCGGGCGCGATGGAAACCCCGACGGACGCGTTGGGTACATCATTTACATTTACTAGAATTCCACTCCTGTAAGTCCTCCGCGGCCTGAGTCGAATTGCGCCAGCATATGTTCCGGATTCGAGTCGAGGGACTCGAATCTGAAGAAGATCGTGTTGTTTTGTCCTAAGACAGTTAACTGACACTGATCCATCGGGAGAGTCAGGCACACGCATCAACAATCCCTACACATTCAAATCATTCTCTAGCAAACAGAGATAGCCGCACCCGAAAGAATAAGGAGTCCTCAGCCGAATCTACGATTCGACTGAACACTCGGGGGCTACTGACATGGTTATACCCTACGGGTACACGACCTTAGCATACCTAGTCTAGCCCAAGGAAGACCCACGAGAACATACGCCAGCCCATGAAGACTTTCGGGTGGCCAGGGCCCATGACGCCTACGGATCCTTGGAAAGCAAGACTAGAGTAGATAGAAAATTCAAAGGGGTAAACCCTAAAACCTGTAACCGACTCGATCTGTGCCTGGGACCTGCCTACCTCTATATAAAGGCCAGGAGGGCACGACGAGGAGGCTCTCTGACAATCTCTCGCACACCACCGCATACACACCTCCACGCCAGATTGCATCTGCGCACCCCTGTACTTTTCGGTTCCGCCGTAATCAAGAGCAGACAAGCAGGAGTAGGGTTTTCCCTCCGGAGGCCTGAACCTGGGTAAACCTCATGTCCCCGTGTTGCTTGTTTGCTAAACGTTCCGCGATCTCCAGCATCCCCATCTTATCCAAAACCCAAGTCCATAACAATGGGCATTGACGAGATTAAACCTCGTCAGGTGTCAATACTGAACAACAAGATCCATCATATAATATAGTTTGCAAACTAAAAATAAGAAGTGCAAAAAGTAAAAGATGAGACTTCTCATTAAAAATCCAATAAAGGCACTCGCACCAAGGGATACATAGATAATCAACTAAAGGAGAGATACTTCCAGATGCAAACCAAACTATAAGATAACCTCTCTACCACAGATATGAATCCACTAAAAAGGTAAAATATAAAATATAAAAGATAATGGTGGTGATACCACGACACTCCCCCAAGCTTGGAACAAGCCAAGGGGATGCCAAACCTGATGAAGAATTACTCCTTCGGTGGTGGTGGTGTTCTCTTGATAAGATCCTCAATAAGTTTCTTCAATTCCTTGATCTCAAAAGTAAGAGCATGAATTAGCTTCGAATTTTGCTCTATACGGTTCATGATCATGACAGTCCGAGAATCCCAGTTCTTGTTATTCTTTCCCCACTCTTCATCCTTAGCATGATCCTTCTCTACATTGTTAGAACGACGCATATCCCAAACTGAAGGCAAATTTCCTTTGGGCACATGTTGATATTGATATTCATGTATATGGAAGGGTATCTTGTTACGTAGAGGAGATGGCTGTGGATTGTAGAAGAGACGTGGAGGTTTCCCTCCTCTATACATCCATGCTGTCTTCTTAAGCTTGGTCGATAGTGCCACCAAACCATTGCTTGCAACGGTAGCGCGGGTGTCCGTTTTCTTGTCCTCCTCCATGTCTCCTTCATAACAAACCGGAATCTCCTCCTCCTTGGGAACTTGAGGTTCTTCTTCCTCGGGCTTCTTGCCTTTGTTGTTGGAGGAGGCCATGGTGCTCTAAACTTAGGAAGTTTTCCTGACAGAAACAGATCAAAACAAAACACGACGAGGACATGATGCACGAACCTCGGGGGATCCAGGGGGTTATATATTACGAAGTTTCAATGCATAAGGAAGGTTTTGACATGGAAACGAGGCAGAGACGGAGTTCGAGGGTGGAACACCCCCCTCAGGTGCGGCCAGGCTGGCCCGCGCCTGGGGTGGGTTTGTCCACCCTGGCTCTGTTTCCTCTTCAATTTCATCTCGTAACTTCCCTTATGTATTAAAAACATCAAAAATACAAAAAGATTAGGGTTTCACGAACCTTCTGTTTTTACCACTTTTACCTATTCAAAGACGAACTCTGCAAATTCCTTCTCTCCTTCTCATGCGAATTTCCTTCATACAAAACTTTTGCACAAGCTCAAAGACAACATTAGTGTAAGCAAAAACAATAAACCTTTGGTAAACACTTCAACTGAAAACCCATTAAAACAAAAGCTTCTGTAAGAGGCAAATGCAAATGATTATAGAAATCTATCAAAACAGACCAGCAGGTAAAGATTGATTTTTTCGAAGACCTTCTGTTGCTCAAATAAAAAAGTGCAGAACTGATGAAAGTTGGGTAACAACTTGTAGAACAAGCTCAGAAAAATGCAGCTCCATCCGAAGTACTGAGCTCCCTCACGAATTTTTACAATACAACACAAAAATCTGTCCCAGGACAGCCACTTTTCACAACTGTACTTCACAAAAGTAGTTGAACTTGACACAAAAACCAAAACAAAAAGGATAAGGAGCGGTTATTATAGAGGTAATAACTTCCAAGACTCGACAAAACTCTTGGGTTATCTCCCAACAAGTACTTTTCTTTAATGCCTTTAAGTTAGGCTTGAAACTTCCAAAGATGCTCACATAAGATATATATATATCTGGAGTGAAAGAGAGCATCAAGGAGCAAATAACCAACACACTTGAGTCTAACCCACTTCCTATGCATGGGGGTATCTTGAGAAAACGAATTATTGAAACAAGAAGCCACAAGCATAGGAAGACAAAATAGATGCAGCTTTAAAGCTTTCAACATAAAACGGGGAAACTTAGCATCATTGAGATGCATAGAACCATGTTTTCCTCTCTCAAAATAACTTTCAGTAGCATTTTGAATAAAGTTGACAATATAACTATCACTGGTAACAACTTTATCATTAGAATAAGCATACTTACAGTCACCAAAAATAGGTCCAAGGTCATAGACTGGATCAATAAAAGCAAGTTCTTCCATCCTGAAATCTTTATTAGGCAAGCTATTTTCACAAGGAGCTTTAGCAAATTTGGAGAAGTTAAACTCATAAGAGTCTCCATCAAAATTAGTTAAAACCTTTTCCTTCTTACAATCAATAATAGCTCCACAAGTGTTCAAGAAAGTCCTACCAAAAATGATAGGACAAGTTTTGCTAGCTGCTGAATTAAGCACTAGAAAATCAGGAGGATACTTAATCTTACCACAAAGAACCTCCACAAATGGTCTCCTTGTTAGCAAGGTGAATAACCACATCAATGTCCTCAAGCTCACAAGGACCAATCTCATGCATAATTTCCCTGTAAATCTCATAAGGAATAGCACTAGAACTAGCACCAATATCACATAAACCATAGTAGCAATGTTTACCAATTTTAACAGAAAGCACAGGTACACTAGCTTTTCTAAATTTACCAGGGTGATAAATAATATTAGAAGCATCTTCATAGAAGACAATGTGCTCATCCTCTATATTTCTAGTGACAGTGTCTTTCACAATAGCTACCACAGGTTCATCACTCAAATGCTTACCAGGCTCCATAGTTTTCATTGTACCTTTGCTATTTGCATTAATAATCATAGAATACTCCTTTACCTTAGCTGGGAAAGGCATTTTATCAACATGGGGTTCGGGCACAATATTATTAGTAGTACAAACTTGAGTACTTCTAACAGGAGCATGACTAACAACGTCTTTATAAGGAGCATGGTACTTATTCCACTTCTTCTTGGGAATTTCAATGTAAGAGGCAAAGGCCTTAAAGTAGCTGGCAATACTTTGGGAATCAAGACCAAACTCATTGCTAATATCACGGAAGCTATCAGTTCCCATAAAAGATTTAATGCATTCATAATCATAATTTATACCTGACTTTCTTCCTTTGTCATTCTCCCAAGCTTTAGTGTTCTCTTGAATACGGTCTAGAAGATCCCATTTAGCTTATTCCTTCATACGTGTGAATGATCCAGCACAATAAGCATCTAGTAAATCTTTATCATGAAGAGAAATCCTAGCATAAAAGTTATTGAGAATAATATTGTTAGGGAGTTCATGAATAGGACATTTAAGCATTAGTAACTTCAATCTCCCCCAAACTTGAGCTGTACTTTCTCTATCAAGAGGCCAAAAGTTATATATCAAATTTCTATCCTTATGAATTTCACTGGGAGTATAAAATTTAGAATTAAAGAGAGGTACTATTTCCTCCCATTCCATGGATTGTCCATTCTTCAGCAGCTTATACCATTCTTCAGCTCTCCCTTTCAAGGATATGGAGAGTAACTTCTTCTTCACTTGTTCAGTTGTGATACCTGCACACTTAAACAACCCGCATAATTCATGTATAAAAAGCAAGTGATCACCGAGATGGACAGTTCCATCCCCAAAATAATAATTATCCATAACAAGATTAATAATACTTGTAGGTATCTTAAAAGGATCTATCTCAACAGGAGGTGGTTCATCTACTACCCTAACAGTGGTAGTAGTTTTCCCAAACAGAAAACCAAGTGGGTTATCCATATTGGAAACAAAGTAACAAGCAGTAACAAGAGCAATACTCATAGTGAAAGTTTCCATTACCAGTTCCACTCTTCAATAGTGCTTCACTCCCCGGCAACAGCGCCAGAAAATAGTCTTGATGACCCACAAGTATAGGGAGTGTATCGTAGTACTTTCGATAAATAGGAGTGTCGATCCCAACGAGGAGCAGAAGGTGCTGAACAGTGGTATAGAGCAGGAAATCCCTGTGAATACTTAGCAAACAGATTTTTAGTGGTTTTCTGACAAAGTAACAAAACAAAGAGCAAGTAACAGAAGTAACGAACAAACGGAACAAGTGGCCCAATCCTTTCTTAGCAAAGGACAAGCCGGTGGAAATACTTATAAGGACCAAACGTTCTCGAGGACACATGGGAATTCTGTCAAGTGCTTTCGCTTCAAATAGCTGAGTACTCTTCTCTGGTGTTCGTAAGTGTTGTGTGGGTGAACCTGTGGTAACATACCGCCCTTCCTAGGACTAATACATACTTGTGATTAAACCCCCTGCAAACATCCATAATTACAAGAAAGTAATTAAGATATAAATCTAACCACAACCTTAAACTCTGAGATCCTACGCTCCCTTGTGCAAAGGTGTCCTAACAGGGGTTCAGGTTTCTATCACTCCGGCAACCCCACAATTAGTAGCCAAATACACAATGCATTCCCCTAGGCCCATAAATGGTGAAGTATCATGTAGTCGACGTTCACATGACACCACTAGAAGAATAGCACCACAACTTAAATACTAAACCATTGAATAATAACTCATCACAGATTCACTACTAACAACATGACTTCTCCCATGTCCTCAAGAACTAAACGAACTACTCACAAGACATCATATGGATCAAGATCAAAGATGATATGATAATGGATAACAATCTGAACATAAACAATAATCCAATGGTTCCACTCACAAGCATCAACTACAATAGTAATCAACACTGGGAAAGTTTCCCCTAAGAACTAAAGCAATATCCAACACAACTGTTACAGCGGGACAGAGTGGTGGTGATGGTGCTGGTGGAGATGATGGTGTGGATGATGATGATCCCGATGAATCCTATCTTGATGACAATGTTGATGGCGACGGTCTCCCCCCTCCGAGAAGGAATTCCCTTGGAAGAGATCTATCTGCCGAAGAGATCTTTCTCTCTTGGTGTTTTCCGCCCCCAGAGGCGGCGGAAATCTATCTGTGGTCGCTCCCCTAGTATTAGGGTTCCGTAGGGAAGATATAGGCGAAGGGGCGGAGTCGGGGGACGGGCAGGTGGGCCACACCTGCCCTAGGCACGGGGTCAGGTGGGCCCACGCCTAGGGGGTGTGGGCCCCCTGAGGCCCAACTCCGTCCCTCCTTCTGGCTTCCTTCGTCTTCTGGTAAAATAATATGTTTCCATATTTTTCTGGTATTTTTATGATCTTCGCGAAATTGCACCGAAACACCTTCTTTTCCATCAGAATCCAGACTCCGGCAGTCCATCCTCCAGGAATCATGCAACATGCATAAACAGATGAAAAGCCATAAGTAATACCTCATAATAAGACAAATATCAGTGAACAAAGGTAAATTATGATATAGAAAGGTGATGCAAATTGGGCGTATCAGGCCCTTGTGTGTTTGGTTTTTATTCCGGATAGACGCCGAGCATGGAGTTATCAGGAGTCTCAAGAGTACTACACGGATCCCGGTTACCCTTCTACTGAGCTACCAGGCAAGCCTTTCCCCATACTTGCACTATATATAGTACATATTTCATCTATCTTATTCCTGCATCATAAGTCGCGTTCTGAAGCTTGTACCCTCAATCCTATCTGCCATTACTATAGGAGTTTTTTTGAGCCATGCGAGTCGTAGAACTGCATGTGTAGGGTTTGTATAGATGGATAACGAGAAACCTAAACAACTAAATTGTATAGTAATGGGATAACTAAAGAAAGAGGAACCGGTGAGCAATAACTGTTATTTGGTTTTTACCCGCTCACTTGTGTCCCGTAGGACCCGAGTACTTGATTCTTATTCCTTGACTATAGCATTATCCACATGTGGGACCATGAATCCCCTTAGCCAGAGCTTGATTCACATATTATTTCTTGGGACCATAATTAGTTTGGGGAATTATTACTATATTGTACTTATGCCATGCTTTACTGCTTTATTTACTACTGTTGCTCGTGGAGAGCGTTTATTACTTTACTGTTTTGGAACAAATGCGGAATGCTTATGCGGCATCGACAAGCTCAGTCACACTTTCGGGTTCCCAATTGTTTACAGCCATTGTCACAAACCCCTTGGTGCATCGTGGAGCCCTGATATGTCGTAAACGTATCTATAATTTTTGATGGTCCATGTTTGTTTAGTATCCACTTTGCCATGATTTGTCTACACTTTGAGGTATTTTTATACATTTTCTGGGACTAACCTATTAACAAGATGGCACAGTGCCAGTTGCCTGTTTTTTGCTGTTTTTGGTTTCAGAAAAGCTAGTAAAGAAATATTCTGGAATTGGACGGGACAAAAGCTAAAGTCAATATTTCACCGAGTAGAACACAGAGACCAAAGGGCGACCGGAGGGGAGCCACGGGGTGGCCACACCTCCCACGCGCGTACCCACCCTGGGCCGCGCAAAGGCAGGGTGTGGCCCCCCTGGCTGCCCTCCTGCCTCGCCCCTTCACCTATAAAGTCACCCTGATGCCAAAACCCTAAGTACCCGATCAGATCTCCATGAAACAGTCCGTAGCCGCCGCCACCATCGTCCCTAGATCGGGGGGATCTGAAGCTCTTCCCGGCACTCTGCCGGAGGGGAGAGATCATCCCGGAGGCCTTCTTCATCACCATGCCAGCCTCCAGTATGATGCGTGAGTAGTTCCACCTTGGACTATGGGTCCATACAGTAGCTATATGGTTGTTTCTCCTCCTTTGTGCTTTCATGTCTAGATCTTGTGAGCTCCGTTCATGATCAAGATTATCTATTTGTAATCATGCATGTTATGTTTGCGGGGATCCGATGGATATTGAGATTACTATGTCAGATTGATTAATGATTCTATCTTGTCTTTATGATTGTTGATTCTATCATGTCTGTGTTGTTTGAGATCTTGCATGCTCTCTGTTTCTAGTAGCTATCTTGGCCAAGTAGATGCTACTAACTCCAAGAGGGAGTATTTATGCTCGATAGTGGGTTTATGCCTCTATTGAATATGGGGAAGTGACAGAAATCTCTAAGGTTGTAGATGTGTTGTTTCTACTAGGGAGAAAACAACAATCTCTTGTTCATGAAACAATTGTATTGTTTACTTTACACACATTGCTTAAAACAGTTATCCGTTGCTTGCAACTTAATACTGGAGGGGGTTCGGATGATAACCTGAAGGTGGATTACTAGTCATAGATGCAGTTGGATGGCGGTCTATGTATATTGTTGTAATGCCGAATCAAATCTCATAGGATCATGAATGTCTAGTATTTTATTGTTATGCCTTGCTCTGTCCTATCAATTGCACTGCTGTAATTTGTTTACCCAGCATGTTATGTTGTTTATCTTAAGGAGAACACCTCTAGTAAACTGTGGACCCTGGTCCAATCTTTACCATTGATACATCTTCCACTGTTACTGTTTACTTTCTGTAAGCTATCATTACCTTCCACACCATACATTTAATCCTTTGTTTTCAGCAAACCGGTGAGATTGACAACCTCACTGTTCGTTGGGGGCAAAGTCTTGAGTTTGTGTTGTGCAAGTTCCAAGTTGTTAGCAACACCTTGGGGTCGTTTCCTTCCTCCTACTGGTTCGACAACCTTGGTTTCTTATTGAGGGAATACTTACTGCTGTGCTCATCATACCATCCTCTTGGGGTTTCCCAACGAATCTCTATAGTGATCTGAGCCGCATCAAGACGTTTTCTGGCGCCGTTGCCAGGGAGTTAAGGATGGTTTCACAAGGGGAGTCCTTCACAACCTTTCTCTTTACTTTGTTTTTGTTTCGCTTAGTTTCTTTTGCTTTGTTTTGCTTGGTTCTTTATTTCAAAAATTCCAAAAAATAGTTTCGTTTGGTTTGGCTTTTCTTATCAAAAACACAAAAAAATAGTTCCTACTCTAGTTGCTACTGTTGTTGGCTTGCTCCATCTCTGCAAAAATGAACTCTGCTGAGAACACCAATTTGTGTGACTTCACTAGAACAAACAACAATGATTTCTTGAGTACACCTATTGCTCCACCTACTCCTGATGCTACCAAACCACAAGAAGCCCCCATTCCTCCTACAACTATGCCTAAACCCAATAAGTCTACTACATGTGATGCTAAGTTTGATTTTGATCTTGATGGTTACAATATCTCTGAAGTGATTATGTTCCTACAAAAGCTTGCTAGAAGTCCTAATGCTAGTGATATGAATATGACTTCTACAAAACATATTACAGATGCTCTCATTAAAATTAAGGAAGAAAAGTTGAAACACAAAGCTTCTATTCCTTGGAAATTAGAAGATAGTTGGGAACCCATCATTAATATGCAAATGAATGACTTTGATCTCAAAGCTTCATGTGACCTTGGTTCTAGTGTCTCTATTATGCCTAGGAAGATTTATGAAATGCTTGATTTGCCACCTTTGGAAGATTGCTATTTGGATGTCTCACTTGATGATAATGCTAAAAAGAAACTCATGGGGAGTGTTAATTATGTTCTTATTATGGTTAACAATGCTTATGTCCCTGTTAATTTCTATGTTTTGGATGTTGAATACAATGCTTCTTGTCCTATTACTTTGGGAAGACCTTTTCTTAGAACTGTTGGTGCCATCATTGATATGAAAGAATGCACCATTAAATATCAATTTCCATTCAAGAAAGGTATTGAACACTTACCTATGAGGATAGATAAGTTAGTTTTTTCTCCTCCTTTGAAAGCAAAATTTGATGTCAATGCTTCTTCATTTGAAAATACTTGATTCTTGCTTCTTGTGCCTAACTTAAAGGCGTTAAAGAAAAGTACTCCTTGGGAGATAACCAAATAGTTTTCTTGAGTATTGGAAGTTATTACTTCTGTAATAACCTCTACTTATCCTTTTTGTTTGATTTTTGTGCCAAGAATAACCTCTAATGAGAGGAAAGTAAGATTTGCGGAGTTCCTGTCCCAAAACATATTTTTGTGCTCCGTTGTAAAAATTCTTGAAAAACCTATGTAAGTCATATTAAGCTGTAATTTTCTGAATAAATCCCCCAGGTTGTTAGCTAACTTTCTTTAGGTCAACACGTTTTAATTTGAGCAACAGAAGGTCTTCGAAAAAATCGGTTTCTACCTGCTGGTCTATTTTGACAGATTTCTGCTATTATTTGCATTTGCCTCTTTATTGATTTCTTTTTGGGTTCTCTTTGGGAAATTGAACTTTTTGAGGGAATTGCTACCGTATCTGATGTTTTTAATGAAAGTTTTTATGTTTTAAAACTAAACCGAAAGGTTTATTATCTTTTGAATGCACTAATGTTGCTAATGAGGATTGTGTGAAGTTTTGTATGAAGGAAAAATTTCAGGTGTAAGGGAAGAATGATGTAATGAGATGAAGAATGGACAAAATCTCAAGCTTGGGGATGCCACCCCATGTCACCCTAAGAAATATTCAAGAGGTACAAGCGTCAAAGCTTGGGGATGCCCAAGGCATCCCCTTCTTCATCAATAAAAATCTCAGGTCTTTCTAGACACTTCATTTTTATTGTTTCATGCAAGTTGTGTTGTTCTTGGAGCGTCTTAGTTTTTTTTTTTGGTTTTCGTTTGTTTAGTTTACTTGAATAAAGTAGTTGGACCCCTGCTTTCGCTGTGTTGTTTCAAATAAGTTGATTGGTGTTGGAAAGGAGTAGGAAGTTCTTCCTTTAGTAGTACAAAAGGGAGCTTGCTTTGACTATGGCCTAGACTTTATCATGTCATGCTAGAAGTTGTTTTGACCTTATGCTTAGTGATTATTGTTGTAGAATGACTTGTTCCAAACAATTGAGATTTCTTAATGTGCCTTGCAAGAATCATGCGTTGTTTTAGCATACAAAAGCATAGTATTGTGGTATTCTCCTTTGATGCTTTGTTTGGGTTGACTTGGCACATGCTCACACCATGTTATGACTATGAACCAGTCACCTTAGCCTCTATGATGATTTAGTCTTTGACTTGTGGTACCAATTTATGCTTTGATTGGTAATGTTTTATCACTTTGCATGATTATGGCAATTATTGCTCTCTTAGTTGGTCGCTCCCAGTCTTTTGCTAGCCTCCACCTGTATTGAGTAAGCTCTAATCATGCATCCAACTCACAATAAACCAAGTTTTTCCAAAGTGTCCATTATAAATTCCTATGCATGGTGTGTTACACCATTCCAAGTATATTCTTGTTTTATCTATCTTCCAAATTAAACTTGTTATGAGAAAAAAATAGTGATTAAAGCTCTCACAAACTTGACGGCACACTTTTTTTCTTGCCCCTAATAAACTTGAACCATTGTGTCTTCTATGTTGTATATGATTGCATTTATAATTTGGGAATTAGCATAACCATGCTGTCATGGGGAACGCTTTCAACATTGCACCTGTACATGTTACCCAGTAGATATCATGATATTTTGTTTGCGGATGTCGTCAGTATGAAATAAAAGGGGAGATTGTAAGTCCATGGAGTTATGTATGTGTGTTAGAGAAATGCCTGGGCCACTAGCCTAAGCCATGCCTAATCATGGTGGAAACTTGCAACATCACCATAGTGAGCAATCTATGAAGCTTTCTTCTTATAAAAAAGAGAGATTGAGAAAAAAGAAATGAGAAAAGAGGAAAGAGAGAAAAAGCACCATTTTCCCATGGTAAATAAGAAGATTGCTAAGATGCTCATTGTCTGCTTTCCTTGTCATTTTGATATGGGATAGCTCCTGTATCATGGGGCAAGGAGTACCCCATTGGCGGTTCTCTATGATACACATGTACTTCCTATGATAAAACTTACCAATAACTAAAGTTGAGTAGCATGAGGAGCGACCCTCGTATTCAAGGGACATGAGATTGCCAACTTATACTTTGTCAAGCATATACTCCATATTGTGTTCACTTTAACCTTAATCACTTCAAGATACTTATGACAGGGGCAATGAGAGCTGAAAGCTAACAAGTACCATAATTTTTGTAAGCTCTTTATGAAACTTAAAATCCCTGCTTCCCTATGAAGGGCCTTTCTTCCACTTTTATATTGAGTCTCCACCTTCTATCCCTAGGCACCAGTTAAGAGAGCATAGTTGCCATTCTTAGTTCTATGTGCATTGTCCCAAAACTTATTGATTGATTCATATTGTTGATATTGCTTGTTCTTGAACTATTTGTATCTAGTCACCCTTATGAACTTTGAAGGTGTCCTATGCATTTATGTTTTGCTACTCCATGAGGGACAAGCCGAATGCCACTATGCTATGTTTTCTTTATGTGAAACAAACAAACATATTTCAATGCATTGTTATTCATGAATCTTTGTTTGTATCCTTTCATGTTGCAGCATAGTTACTATGTCTTTTGTTAGAACTTCATCTTTTATGCTTATGTTTAGAGTACTTTTATCCCAGCTTTCAATGCTTGCAAATGGTTTGATCTTGATTGTGATGGTGCATGTCACCTCAAAAATTATTCTTTTTATCACTTACCTGCTCGAGGACGAGCAGGAGTTAAGCTTGGGGATGCTTGATACGTCGTAAACGTATCTATAATTTTTAATGTTCCATGCTTGTTTAGTATCTACTTTGCCATGCTTTGTATACACTTTGAGGTATTTTTATACATTTTCTGGGACTATCCTATTAACAAGATGCCACAGTGCCAGTTGCCTATTTTCTGATGTTTTTGGTTTCAGAAAAGCTAGTAAAGAAATATTCTCGGAATTGGACGAGACAAAATCCAAAGTCAATATTTCACCGAGGAGAACACAAAGACCAAAGGGCGACCGGAGGGGAGCCACGGGGTGTCCACACCACCCATGCATGGTTCCACCCTGGGCCATTCCTGGGCAGGGTGTGGGCACCCTGGGTTGCGCCTGGGGAGGGTGTGGGCACCCTGGCCGCACTCCTGCCTCTCCCCTTCGCCTATAAAGTCACCTCGACTCCAAAACCCTTAGTACCCGATCAGATCTCCACGAAATAGTATGTAGCCGCCACCACCATCGTCCCTAGATCGGGGGGATCTGAAGCTCTTCCCGGCACTCTGCCGGAGGGGAGATATCATCCCAGAGGCCTTCTTCATTACCATGCCAGCCTCTGGTATGATGCGTGAGTAGTTCCACCTTGGACTATGGGTCCATACAGTAGATAGATGGCTGTTTCTCCTCCTTTGTGCTTTCATGTATAGATCTTGTGAGCTCCGTTCATGATCAAGATCATCTATTTGTCATCATGCATGTTGTGTTTGCGGGGATCTGATGGATATTGAGATTACTATGTCAGAGTGATTAATGATTCTATCTTGTCTTTATGATTGTTGATTCTATCATGTCTGTGTTATTTGAGATCTTGCATGCTCTCTGTTTCTAGTAGCTATCTTGGCCAAGTAGATGCTAGTAACTCCAAGAGGGAGTATTTATGCTCGATAGTGGGTTCATGCCTCTATTGAATCTGGGGAAGTGACAGAAATCTCTAAGGTTGTAGATGTGTTGTTGCTACTAGGGAGAAAACAACAATCTCTTGTTCATGGAACAATTGTATTGTTTACTTTACACACATTGTTTAAAGCAGTTATCCGTTGCTTGCAACTTAATACTGGAGGGGGTTCGGATGATAACCTGAAGGTGGATTACTAGTCATAGATGCAGTTGGATGGCGGTCTATGTATATTGTTGTAATGCCCAATCAAATCTCATAGGATCATGAATGTCTAATATTGCATTGTTATGCCTTGCTCTGTCCTGTCAATTGCCCCGCTGTAATTTGTTTACCCAGCATTTTATGTTGTTTATCTTAAGGAGAACACCTCTAGTGAACTCTGGACCCCGGTCCAATCTTTACAATTGATACATCTTCCACTGTTATTGTTTACTTTCTGCAAGCTACCATTACCTTCCACACCATACGTTTAATCCTTTGTTTTCAGGAAACCGGTGAGATTGACAACCTCATTGTTCGTTGGGGCAAAGTCTTGAGTTTGTGTTGTGCAGGTTCCAAGTTGTTAGCAATACCTTGGGGTTATTTCCTTCCTCCTACTGGTTCGATAACCTTGGTTTCTTACTGAGGGAAGACATACTGCTGTGCTCATCATACCTTTCTCTTGGGGTTTCCCAACGAAGCTCTATAGTGATCTGAGCCGCAGCAAGCCCGGCCTACTTCGTAGCAGGTAGCTTAGTGGGATGGCCACCTGAAATCATTTTTGAATCTTGTGAATGCTTTGTCGTGATGCCTCGTTAATTTTTATTTGGTTCTTCCTAGGGTTCATCATGCATGTGTTACTATTTGTGCACCCTTGTAGGGTAAATCTTTCTGAAAGTCGTGTTCGTGTTTATGGACTACTTGGAGCACAGATTCTCAATCATAGACAACTATAACTAAAGTACCATCTTTAATTTGACTAGACCTGACTAGTAATTAGTATAATCTCCATGGAATGATTAATAAAACTGTCAATGGATGGGATGTTCTTTCGCCTTCTCGTCTGTTAAATGGGAAGGTGGGCGAGTGATGTTTATTTATGTTGCTATAACTGTTGGATAATTAACAAATGTTTATTTAACGAACGTTCGTCTATCCTTGGTTAGGCGGATGTTGTAGCGTGTCTCTATAAAACTGTTTAGCTATTTATCGTCACTCCCAGGTTAATCCCTTTATATGCATAAAGACTTGCTGAGTGCCCTTAGGGTCTCACACCATAAATATTGTTCAGATTGTTAGGGATATCCACAAGGAGGTTACTATGTCGATGAGGCCGATAATATAGGCAATGACCCTCTTGCATATTATCGGCCTCATCGACATAGTAACCTCGTTGTGGATGATGTTGACTTCGAGACTTGCCTTCTCCTTCTTGGGCAATCTTCCCTTGACTCGGCCTCACCTCGCGTGACTCGGCTTGACCTTCACCTGCACTTAAGTTACGTAACAGCGGTACGCCAACATAACCCATATGTCGGTCGAGTCAGGTCTTAACTAACTGACTCGGAATAGGTCGGACCTTATTCGGCAGACTTCTACATGATTCGGCCGGATCATACCATGATCCGGCTCTGAACATGAAGGCTCCTTTCTTTTCTTACTTATCTTGATCCTACCTGGGGTCATTCCCCCAACATTAGTCTCCGAAGCTAGTGCGGTCCTGCCGAATACCTCGGCCGGACCACATCAG
The DNA here is from genome assembly GCA_916181665.1 of Avena sativa. Lineage (NCBI taxonomy): Eukaryota > Viridiplantae > Streptophyta > Magnoliopsida > Poales > Poaceae > Avena > Avena sativa. The sequence continues at coordinate 380,824,704 of OV702281.1, read as the reverse complement.
TTTCCAGATACTCAGTCTTTTTATACTTTTCTCTCCGGCTTATTATTTAGTTGGCGCCTCTCTCATTTTTTCTCCTCTTTGCTCACCCTCTTTTTCCGAGGTGTGACTCTTTTTTCGAGTCAGTCTCCCTCGTACGAGGTATCCTCTTAGCTTCTCTAGTAAGCTTCGTCCTACGTGTACCAATCATTACCCTTTGTCTCATTTTTTGTACCGCTACAGTGTATCCTGACTTTGCTACAGTAATTACTGTGGCAGTCTTATCGACGCAGTGACTCTTCGATCACCACAACGGTCATGGCGGCCGGATCTCCTCCCGCGCCGTGTGATCCTAGTTGTGGCTCCAATCACTGATCGGGAATGCACGGTACACGTATTTTTGTAGTTGCCGAGGCGCATTTGCGATCACACTAACTCTCACCACGCACGGTTATAAATAGGGGGAGTGGGGAAGGGGTTGGTTCACTTTCCCACTCCCACTCTCCTCGTCTTATTTCCTGCGCCACCGCCGTTGTGCCTCTGTTCCCGCGACCACACCGCCATGATCCTCCTCACACGACGCGCCGCTGCTGTTTGGCCCTTCCTCACCACGCTTCGCCTCCGCATCAGGCTTCTGCAGTGGTTCTCCTCTTTCGCCACCATGCTCATCATCGTTGTGACGGGGCCTTGGATTTCGAGGCTGCTCCCTCCCGCCTACGATTCCTCCTCTGTTGGCTCCTCCGACGAGCCCATGTCGAGCTCGCACAGCGGTGCCATCATGGGAGAAGAAGATCTCATGGTGGGTCCAGAGCGTGGATCATGGCAAAGGTCCACTATCACTCGTCGAGAAATCGAGTGGGTCCGCAAGACTTGTCGTGTTCCTGCCGAGGTAAAATGTCGCTTACCCGGCAAGGAGTCTTCCCCCGTAGTTGAGGATGGCGAGTATGTAGTTTTCATGTCGCATTTTGCCAGAGGATTTGGCCTCCCTCTTAGCGACTTTGCCAAGGGTTTCCTTGAATTCTTCGGCCTTCAGCCTCATCACCTGCCGGCTAACGCCATCGCTTCTCTATCGGCTTTTATCTCGGCCTTAGAAGGATACTTTGGCCTCTAGCCTTCTGTAGATGTCTGGTCAAAGTTTTTCCAGATCCAAGCTAACATTGTGCTGGATAAATCTCTCCAACCCTCCGAGAAATATCTTACTCAATGTGGGGCCGCTTCGATTACACCCCAGAAGAATTCTTTGTTCCCCCGAGTCACAGGCCTAGAGTCTTGAAAGAAGTGGCATAGGTTGTTTTTCTATGTCAAGAACACTGGCAAGGAGGACAAGATTCGGCTCCCCGCCTTCTCTATTGGTCCTTCTTCTAAGCAGAATTGGAATTACAATTCGAAGAAGACTAATGCTCTTGCCGAAGCGTTCAAGCTTCGATTGAAGGAGTTGACTCGGGCGGGGCTTCACAGCAAAGATTTGATGGCCACATTCATCAGTAGCCGAATCTGCCATTTCCAACTCCGCTCTCATAAACTCTGCTATATGAGCGGTCTCTGGATCCCATCCGAGTCTCTACGGTTGAGCTTGACGATGTTCACATTCAGAAACGCGTCTGAGCTATCTTCAAAACCGAGATGCCTGAGGAATGGGTGTGGGGAATGAAGCCCTTTTCTCGCGATAATCCTCCTCCTCAGGTAATTCGAACTTGAGTTGCCGCATCCGAGTTATTTTCCATCGATTATTCTGCTAACTTTTGTCTGCTCTTCCTACAGAAATTTGCCGAGCAAGTTTCAGAAGACGCCGAGGTGTTGGCTCTTCCTAGGAGCGCCGATTGCAGCACCCCGGATAATGGAGAACCAGACCCAGAGGATTTTATTCCTAAACCCGAGGCTGCTCCCGCTCGTACCCGGGGTAAAAACTCAGCCCGCACCGATGAAGGTGATTCGCTCGATGTCCAAATTCTCGAGGTAGTTGCCGCGGTGCCTATCTCTTACGCATTTCAGATCCTCCTTTCCCAGCTAATCCGGCTGGCCAGGTGCACGAGGTCGAACCCCTCGCTTTCGAAGCTCCCGCTCCGTCAAAGAAGCGTGCTGCGTCGAACGATCCTTCAGACGCGGGTCCCAAGAAGCGAACTAAGAAATCCTCCGAGCATATTCTGAAGTGCAAAACCATGCCCGGAGTCTCTGGGTAAGTTTCCTTGCATATTTTAACTTGTATTTCTTGTTTCTCTCTTTCTATTTCTGATTTGGTCTTTATCTTTATCCTGGTAGTGCTCCTCATTCTGCCAAACCCAGTGGTTCGAGCATGACCTCGCATGTTACTCAGCCGCTTTCGCCGTCGCCTCCAGAGGATGTTCGAGTTTCAACTCCTCTTTGCGACAATTCTCCTCCCATGCCGACTAATAGACCGCCTCGGCGAGACGAGGCCGAAGTTCTCCCTGGCGCTGATGCGGATGTGATTATGCCAGATCGCTCAATTGATCCGGCAGTTTCTTCCAAGGTCTCTAGAGTTTCCCCCATCAAACCCCTTTCTACCAAAGTTCCTGCTACTTCGACTGCTGTCGAAGTTGCCGCTACCTCTGCTCCTATTGAGGCAACCGCCCCTTCTGCCGCAACGGTTATTACTCCGAGTATGATTCCTCACCCTAAGTCCTTGCCTGTTACCGAGGTTCCTGCCAAGACCAATAAAGATGGCCCTGCCAAATCTAAACCAGCTCAGAAAGGTAAACCTGATTCCTCTCAGCCGAGTGTCGCCGTCATGCTCCACAAAGGAGTTTCTGTCGCAAAGAGTGGGTCTGCCTCTGCTGCCGACACGCAACTCGTTCTTCATAAAAGCCTGGCGGCCGAGATAGCTGCATAACAGGCGCGAGAAGCCAAAGGCAAGGTTTGACGCGCATAGAGAGCGGAGAAAGCCTCGGGTCATTGGTAGAATATGCCAATAATTGGAATGCATCCGATCAGATTGAGGGCAACCCGAGTAATCAATCCTTCCGGCTTTCCGACATCAGCAGCCGTTTGCACATGGCTGTTAATGTTGTGATTGAAAGTGACAAGATGAACGAGGTATGTGCTTCAATCTACATTTTATCTTTTGCGCACAGTATACTATATGCCCGCTAGTCCCTGAGCTTGCAACCGAATAACTTGTTATTCGTTTGGAAGCTTCCCTTGCTTAAAATATAGTTTCCTGCTTGCATAATAAATAATTTTTGCTGTGTACATTTCGGATTAAAACGCATCTAGCCACCTAGATCCGAGTCAAGTTTTACTTGATTTGGATCTTTTTTAAGTTTTAGTTTTGAATATCCAGCCACCTAGATCCGAGTCAAGTTTTAATTGATTCAGATCTTTTTAAGTTTTAGCTATGAATATCTAGCCACCTAGATCCGAGTCAACTTTTACTTGATCCGGATCTTTTTAAGTTTTAGCTTTGAATACCCAGCCACCTAGATCCGAGTAAAGTTATAATTGATTCGGATCTTTTTATGTTTTAGCTTTGAATATCCAGCCACCTAGATCCAATTCAAGTTTTACTTGATTCGGGTCTTTTGCATATTTTCCCTATATAACTCGCTGTTATTTTAGGTTGCTCACAATCGGCGTACAACCGAATTCTAGAAGCTGCTCTTCTCGCATAGGAAGCTTCAGGTCAAGTTTGACAAGATGGTTCCCATTCTAAAGAAAATACTTAAATCATTCGGCTTTTGCACTCAAGTCCTTTGTACGAGTCTATGCTTCCTAATTAATTTGCGATTTATCCTTACTCAGCTAACATTAATAATCAAAATACTCGGCTGACGAAAAAGGTTGTCGGTCTCGAAGGTTAGTCGACCCTCCACTCTGTACTCGTACATTTTCCTAAATAAATTTCGAGTATCTTATAGTGCTCCATCTTCGGCTCAGCCAAATTACAAAGATTTGTAGCGTCGCATCAAGAGTGCACATCCATGCCTGATATGATGCTGCATTTTTTAGAGCAAGCAGGAACTCGCTCGGCGCAGCTCAAGGAGAAGGATGACGAGATAGCTCGGCTATGTGCTGAGGTTGAGTCCTTGAAATCCTCTCAGAAGTCCAAGCTGGAGAAAATTGACGAATTTTCCGATGAAAAGAATCGGTTAAGTCTCCAGCTTCAGAAGGACAAAGAGCTCCTTGATGCGGCCGAGCTAAAAAATCAGGCGATGACCGAGGAGATTACTCGGTTTGAGAATAAACGGGTTGGCTGGGCCGTGGATCTTTAGAAGATGCTGCGATATATCCATCGTAAGGTTATTTTCCGGGTTTTTTCCTCTTGGTTCCTGGCCGAGTCATGCTTTGCCCATTGTTCCTCTTGATTTATGTGATGTTTTTCTTTACAAATCACTTTCCAGGAGCCGAGCCCGTGAGTACTAAAGCCGTGGTTGCTGACCGTGCCCGCTGAGGTGTCCCCAATCTCCCGGATCAAGAATATTCTATTGAGGATCTCTTGGTTGCTATTGCTGCTGCCATTGAGCCGATGAAAATCCTGGGAAGATATTTGGTGAAAGCGGCAATTCGGGCTTTCAATGTGCTCTGGCTGAATGAACCAAAAATCACCAAGGTGGAGTACTCGTGGCAAAACTGATGGATTCTCAAACTCGGTTGAATCTCTGGAGAGATCGCCGGGCGAGCTGGGCCTGACATGGAACTTACTGCCGTGCTATCTTGGTACGAGGACATCTCCCTCGGCACATTGATGAATCTGCATGCTGGTTCTCCTTGGGTCGAGAACCCGGATTATGTTGCACGCCGCTAGGCTCGTTCGTATCAACTCATCGAGTATGCAAATGTGCATCAATGGAATGAGGGGCCTAGCTTTCTCCCAAACGAGGCCGAAGAGAATGTTGACGCTGCTGCTGATGAGTTTGACGGATATTCTGGTGATGAACGTGACTCAGATGAAAACATTGGAAGTTCTGATGAGTCGAGTGGCAGTTCGGGAGGAAATGCTAAAGCTCGGTCCTCCTCCAAGGGGACTGAAGCTTCCCAAGCCCAAGGTGGAGCTTCACGTCAAACGTCCAATGCTCCAGATTCTGTGGCCACTTCGGTTGATGCCGAGGTAACTTCCGCGGAGGTTCAAGCAACTTCGAAGATCCCTGCTCCTGAAACCATTCCTTCCACAGGGGCCGAGGTACCTTAGGTCGTAGCCGAGGAAACTCCTGCCACTTCCGTTACCCCTCCTGCCGATGATTCGGCTGCCGTTAATGCTTGAGCTGAAAAACTCTTAATTGCTAAGTCCCCGGTATGCCACGCGTATGTTGTTTTAGGACAATCTGCCTCTTTTGGTACTATTTCATCTGTATAAGTTCAGAATCTTTCATATTCTATTGTAATCGTTCTGGTTGAGTTTATTCGACGTGTATCCTTGTTCGCAAATTTTAGTTCATAGGTTTGAATCAAACTTTCGTGTGTTTGATTCTCCGTTGGCTCTTATTTTATTTATCATAAGTTTCTCTTTAGACCGTGAAAGGTCAAGGATGTTGCTTCCGATATCCACATGTTACTCAGTCGGATGGATATACGAATCGTCCGACATATCGAATATGTACGGGTAAGATAGATAATATGGGGTAGTCCCCTATTCACCACTCGAGTCGCCGAGGTCTCATTCATATCAAACACATAATCATAGTGATACATAATATGGGGCAGTCCCCGAGTCACTACTCAAGTTGCCAAGGTCTCATTCATATCAAACACATAATCATAGTGATAAATAATATGGGGCAGTCCTCGAGTCACTGCTTGAGTTGCCGAGGTTTTATTGATTCATTCATAACACAATAAAACCATAAATAATAATATTGGATACAGTACACTTCCTCTAAGTGTAAAATGTACGAAGTAATGCTACATTCCATGGTCTTTTTGACTCGTCTCCGGACTTATCCGCCTTGTTCCTTTCTGGTGCTTGAGCATCTATGAGGTAATATGCATCGTTGTGCAGTGCTTTGCTCACGATGAATGGGCCTTCCCATGGAGGCGATAGCTTATGCATGCCGGCCATGCATTGCACTAGCCGAAGGACTAGATATCCTTGCTTGAAGACTCTGGGATTTACCTTCTTGCTATGGTAGCGTCCGAGGTCTTGTTGATGAACAGCTGATCTGGACAGTGCTACTTATCTTGCTTCCTCTAGTAGATCCACATCGTCTAGCCGAGATATTTCATTTACTTCGGCGTTCGTGTATTGGGTGATTCTGGGCGATCCATGCACTATATCGGCTGGGAGCACAACTTCTGCCCCATATACGAGAAATAATGGGGTGTACCCCGCCGATTTATTCGGGGTAGTTCTTAAACTCCATAGCACCACTGGGAGTTCCTCAATCCAACAAACTGCCGACCTCTGGAGTCGTTCTATCAGCCGAGGTTTTATTCCAGATAACACGAGTCCATTCGATCTTTCCACTTGCCCATTTGATGTCGGATGTGCTACCGAAGCAATATCGATTCTTATGTGATTTTCTTGGCAAAATCGAGCAAAAGCTCCTTCGGCAAAATTTGTGCCATTGGTCGTAATGATACTGTGTGGGTAACGATATATCAGAATGATATCCTTGAGAAGTTTCACTGTCGTGGGCCCATCACATTTTCTTATTGGCTTTACCTCTATCCATTTTGTGAATTTGTCCACCATGACCAAAATGTGAGTCATGCCTCCGTGATCTGGCTTAAATGGACCTACCATATCCTGGCACCATACTGAGAATGGTCAAGTGATTGGTATTGTTTTTAACTCGGATGAAGGCATATGTATCTTGCTGGCATATCTCTGGCAGCCATTGCACCTTGCTACCAATTCTTTTGCTTCCTTTAGCACACTTGGCCAATAAAATCCGTGTCGGAATGCTTTGTCCACCAGGGCTCTTGACGAGGCATGGTGACCACATTATCCTTGATGTATGTCCAAGAGGATCTCTTGTCCTTTTGCCGGGTCAACACATCGTTACATCATGCTTGTTATGCTTCTCTTATAAAGCTCATTATTTATTATTGTGTAAGCTTTCGCCCTTCTTACTGTCTTCCTAGCAAGGACTTCATTATTCGGCAGGGTCTCATTTTTAAGGAATAAGAATATGGGTTGTGCCCATTCCGGTACGTCCTGCTCCGGGATAACTGTGTTATCAATTTCCATTACTTCTTCCGACATAATGTTTGCCGAACTTTCCCGATAATCTCTCCGGTTATCTGAATCAGTCCCCGGGTTATTCGGCTGATTTCCTTTATCAATTTCCATTGGGACATACTAAGATTTCTGATCTGATGAGAGGCGAATTGATTCGGACTCTAGTGAAGGTATGGTTGATGGCTTTCGGTGTTCTAAGTGTTGGGGAGGTGACCCCGGATAGGGTCAATACAGGGGAAGATAAAAGGAGTCTCCCTTGTCATATGCCGAGTTACTGTTGATATCGGCCGAGTCATGTAAAGGTCGGCCGAGATAAGCATGGCCATGACACTTACGGAAGGAGCAATGCCTTACTCGACCGACATACGAGTTAAGTCGGCCGAGTGAGCCCGAATGACTTGAATGCAGGTGAAGGTCGAGCCGAGTTATGCGAGACAGGGTTGAATAATGTGAAGCTTGCGGGAGAAGGAGGTGCCTTTAGTCAAACCAAAGTCACGGGCTAGGGAGAATATGAACGGAGCCAAGCACAAAGGACAAGGAGTAGAGCAGCAAAAGGGCAGAAGGGGCTCATGGAGGTGACAGTCATGGAGCCCGAGACGCGCAGGTGGGGTTCTCTGGAACCTTGCCGTTGTTAGAAGGGGGACACGGAAATGCGGTCGCCGAATTACTATCTTGGGACAAGCATATTCCTCGAATATGCTTGCCACGTTAGCCCTAGAGGAGCCAAGGCACCCCTTTATAAGGGGAGACGCGGGATCCTGAGGGGGGATCGATTCACTTGACGCTAGAAGGCTCATGTAGTAGTCTTCTTCTTCCTTCTAACAGCTCAAGGAGCACTTGTAGTTCTTGCAAGGAGAAAGAAAGATCTTTATGTTAGTCACTTGAGTGTGGAAATCACTGCATCTTCCCTCCCCGGATCCCTCTAGCATCCATTGTCCCCATACTTTAGCCTACCCATGGCATCTGCCGTGCCACCACCACGACACTAAGGCGATACCAGGTGGAATTGACTGTCTGGTTGATCCGAGCTTTAACAGGGTACCAGCAGCGTCGTTTTCCACCCGAGGTATGTGATGAAATTCACACCCGTCGAAATAGCCACTAATTTTCTATACATGAAACAGATATAAGGCCATGTTTGCATCCAATGCGTCCCAATTTCCTGATACTTGCTGCACTACAAGGTCTGAATCTCCGAAACATAAAATCCGACATATGTCGATCTCTTTCGCCATCTTTAGGCCATGGATAAGTGCCCCATATTCGGCTATATTTTTTGATACGACGAAGTGTATCTGCAGTACATATTTCAGTTGATCCTTCTTTGGAGAGGTTAACACTGTTCCTGCTCCTAACCCATTCCTTAATTTGGATCCATCAAAATGCATTGTCCAATAGTTCGGATCAGGTAATGGGGGTTCATACTGTATCTCGGCCCAATCGACAAAAAAGTCGGCCACTGCTAGAGGCTTGATTGCATCTCGTCTATCAAATTGTGGAGCATAAGGGGATAACTCAATAGCCCATTTTTCTATTCGTCCGCTAGCATCTTTGCTGCTCATTATCTTGGCTATTGGTGCCTCGCAAATCACCTTTATGGGATGTTCCTCAAAATAATGCTTGAGCTTTTTTGCCGACATATACACTCCATAAGCCATTTTTTGGTAGTGTGGATAGTTTTGCTTTGACGTCGATAATACCTTGCTTAGGTAATAAACCGGTCTTTGCACCGAGTTACCTTCCTCATTACGCTCCACAACCATCATAGCGCTTGTGGCATCCCGCAAAACCACTACTAGAAAATCGCGTTGTTTTTGTGCATTGCATCATCATGACCGCATGCTCATGTCATCATGTCACATTGCATTTGAGCATCGCCATCACCTTGCATTTGTTCGCATAAAACTATTTGCGGAAAAACCTATTTTTGTTTTCTAAACGCCCGTCTTTAATTCAACTCAAACCCGGGGCTCCGGATTATTTTATTTTGTCTGCTATCGGTTTGCAAAAGCCCTGTTTGAAATAAATAAAATATTTAATTATTTTTAGTGGGGCAGTCGAACGGGCCGATTCGACCCAGTCGACCACCCCCAGAATAAAACGGTCCACCCAAACTCTAAATCCTATTTCCCACCCAATCCTAACCTACCCACCAATCACAGCTCGCCACCTCACCCCTGGACCCAATCCCTACCCACCTTGCCACCTCATCAATCCCCCTCTTTTCCCCCCTCTCTCTCTTTCTCACACAGCCCCATCTACCCTCTCTCTCTTACACCCTGGCCCCACGCGCACACACACAACACAAAACCAACCCACTCAGCCACCTCCTCCCCCTGCCCCTGGGCCCCACCCAGCCTCCCCACCACGCCACCTCCGCGGGCAAACCCCCGGCCCCACCTGCAGCGACCCCTCTGCCCCAGCACCCGACCCCACCTGGCCGCCTGGGACCCACCTCCCCACCTACCCCTCGTCCTCCCTCCCCACGTCTCTGCTCTCCTTCCTCCCCGCGTCTTCCACCTCCCGCCTCCTCTCCTCTCCTGCTAATTGTATCTGACTAGTAAGTGTCGCAACTACAACGGAATGGCTAACTAAAACGGCCCACTGCTTATTTTTATCAGGATGATTATCTAAACCTGACTAGTAATTGCTGCAACGATAACTGAATAAATAAAACTGCCAACTGTGTGAGTTCCTCGGTGGACTTCCTCGATTGGTCTCGAGGGGGAAATACCAGGATGGGATTGTTTGGTGTAAGATTCAGGTTGGATCCGGATAGGTCTTTCTCACCCCTCTCTAATAGCCGCTAGTTGTATCGAGTCTCTATAGGTTGTTTAGCGCATGCTGCCGCTGCCGCTTTAGTCCACCATACCTATGTAGGCAAGGACCGCCGAATTCTAGCCTCGCCGTGTACTGGCCTCAGTACTGACGCTCCTCTTTTTCCCTTTGCCCTTTGTCGGCACCCCTTTTGTTTAAGCAGGTTTTGCGATCGACGTCGTTAGCAGGGTTACCCTTCCGGCTTGGCCTGGGCAGGGTTATGGACGCCATTGGTTATCCTTCAGGGCTCTTAGCCCCATTTGCATCTTGTCCGTAGCGGGACGCTCTATCGTTTTCAAGGTGATTTGGATCTTTGTTCTGTATATCTGTATTCTTGACTCATGGAGTCGTGTTGTATATATATCGGTTCTGTGGGTCCCATCGAGGACTGTTGTGTAATGTTATTACTTCGTTTTCCACCCGCACGAAAGTGCCTGGTGGGCACCTTTGAATCGTTTCTATGCGGGTTTGGCGGGAATCGCTGAAACTTGCATAGGGTCGATTCTGAGGGTGATACAGAGTGGTATCAGAGCTCAGCAGTTGCGATACCCCACAAGTCCAGCCTGTAGAATAACCTAGCTAACGGCCGAAGTAGAGTGTCAAAACTATTTTTTGCAAAATCGGTTGGATAGTTCTGATTAGGCCTGATTTTACTCCTTACCCCTCTGCTATTCTCCTCTTACCTCTACGTGTTTTGAATCCGCTCTCGTCTCTTTCTTCGAGTCCAGGAATTCTCGTGGTTGGGTTTTCGTCGTACCTTTAGGTTTTCGCTTCCTCCTTTGGTAACGGTGTTGCTACATCTGGTCTTCATGCTATCCGAGGAATCCTTCGTCTGGTGGACTTCTCTTGGTTCCTTCTCGTGTCTTCCGGTGTTTTTCGACGCGACGATATCATCTACGCCAGATCCGATGCAGAGTCTGCATCACTCCTTTGTTCCTGAACCTCGATTGTCGAGATCTTCAGTCTGATTCCGAGAATGGTTGCACGTTTTTCCACCAATTGTGCGGAGTAATAGTTTGGGTGCGTGATGGATTGGCCCCCATGCCGACTACCCTTTCTATTCGCTCTCGTACATTGAAGTGGGATAGGCCGCATCTTTTCTCACCTTCTATCGAAGTTAGAGGTGGCTTTATTTGTGGATACCTCTACCTTCGCCCTTTTGTTTCCGGAGTGTTCCCTCGACGATCACGGACAACGACCTCTTGTTCGTGGTGTCGCGAGGATCTACACGATGCGAGAAGATTCAGATCGCCGCCCTTCTTCCCGGTACCATGAGGCGGATCTCGAGGGCGAGATCCATTGTTAGTGGTGTCGAATTGTGGCATCCCGCAAAACCACTACTAGAAAATCGCGTTGTTTTTGTGCATTGCATCATCATGACCGCATGCTCATGTCATCATGTCACATTGCATTTGAGCATCGCCATCACCTTGCATTTGTTCGCATAAAACTATTTGCGGAAAAACCTATTTTTGTTTTCTAAACGCCCGTCTTTAATTCAACTCAAACCCGGGGCTCCGGATTATTTTGTTTTGTCTGCTATCTGTTTGCAAAAGCCCTGTTTGAAATAAATAAAATATTTAATTATTTTTAGTGGGGCAGTCGAACGGGCCGATTCGACCCAGTCGACCACCCCCAGAATAAAACGGTCCACCCAAACTCTAAATCCTATTTCCCACCCAATCCTAACCTACCCACCAATCACAGCTCGCCACCTCACCCCTGGACCCAATCCCTACCCACCTTGCCACCTCATCAATCCCCCTCTTTTCCCCCCCTCTCTCTCTTTCTCACACAGCCCCATCTACCCTCTCTCTCTTACACCCTGGCCCCACGCGCACACACACAACACAAAACCAACCCACTCAGCCACCTCCTCCCCCTGCCCCTGGGCCCCACCCAGCCTCCCCACCACGCCACCTCCGCGGGCAAACCCCCGGCCCCACCTGCAGCGACCCCTCTGCCCCAGCACCCGACCCCACCTGGCCGCCTGGGACCCACCTCCCCACCTACCCCTCGTCCTCCCTCCCCGCGTCTCTGCTCTCCTTCCTCCCCGCGTCTTCCACCTCCCGCCTCCTCTCCTCTCCCCGGCGAGCCGCCTCCGGCCTCCACCTCCACCCGCGTGAGCTCCGGCCGAGCTCCCCGCCGCCCACCTCTTCCTCCCCGCCTCTCACCTCGCTCCGCCCCGCCTCTGCGCCTCCCCTCCGCCCGACCCCCTCGCCTCCACCGGCAGCCGCAGCGCCTCCGGAGCCCGCCTCCGCTCGAGCGCCCTCCGGCCGGTCTCGCCCTGCCATGGACGCCACCGCCTCTGCCCATGTCCCGCGCGCGTCCTCCGCGATCCCCGGACCCCGTCGATCTCGTCGCCCCTGCAAGGTCGCCAGCGCCATGGCCACCCTCCTGCTCGCTGACGTCGGCCTCTTGGTCGCGCGTATGCCATGCCGGGTCCATGCTCTGTCTCGGTTAATGGTGTGTCCTTCCGCGACATTGACAAGATCTTCCGGGTGCCAACGGCGCGAACGAACGGTGCCCTAGGCCTCCAACATGGTGCGACATGTACTTCTGCCGGAGCATAAGCCCGCGGAACCCTGATGCCGCCCACGCCGAATCGACAAGATCCACCTCACGGAGCGGCGAACCCCGGACCCGGAGCATCCCTGGACACCAAGAACTACCGGCGACCCGACCAAGACCCGGACCCCGATGACCCCATGAGCTCCGCTGCAGAACGACAAGGTCTTCGGAGTGGAGTCAACAAGATCTACCGAGGACGCGAGTAGTTCGATACGCCATGACCGTCGACATGACCCGAAGACCACAGATGCGCCAAGATCTACCTCCGTTATCAGAGAACGAACCCGCCGAGGCCGAACCCCAGATCCGAACCCTGAGACCGACCCCGAACCCTCGGACCAAGATCGCCGAACCCTAATGTGTGACCTTTTTTCTCGAGCCCTATTTTAACAATGTAATAACAAATTGATGCATATTAAATTGTCATACTTGCATGCATATTTGTGTGGGTTGGGGGCCTTATGCCGATTCACCTCATAATTAAATATGGGGCCCATATGCGGGCAAATCTAGTCTCATATTGGTTCCATTTAAATTGGTGTAGCGAACCGAAGCCATGTTTGGTCTTGCTAATTCAACATTTAATTTGCGGGGTAGATAAATAACTTGAACCGTTTAATTAATTGTCGGGACCCCGGTTCCGCTTAATATTGCCTAATTGCACCGCATATTTACCATGCCATGCATCATACATGCATCATGCCCGATCTCTTGCCGTAGTATTAAATATTGCATCCGGTGTTTATTCTAGTGTTTTACTTCTTCGCGGATAAGGCCGTTGAGTTGATGCGAGTGTCGACCCGACCTTCGGATGAAACTTCGGCAATGTTTTTTAGGCGAGCATCTCCCCCTTTCTACCTATCTTACTTTTATAGTATTTATTCCCTCCTGTTGATCTATTGCTATCTGTGTTGCGATGCTCTAGTTTTCGTACCCGAGATATCCCTTGCCGCCTTATATTGCCTTGGACACCTCCTATTACCTGTTGTTTGGTAGATAGTTGGACTTGCGCGTCGTAGTCGCTTGCTCAAGTGCTGTTGCGTGTCGTCAAGTGCCACAGTTGTTGGTGTATTGCCGCATGTTGATGTTGGAGATGATCATGGCTTTATTTATCGTTCACTTTAATTATTGTTTAACAACTAAAATTGAAGTAGGTAAGCAGAGGCACAGGTGGGCAATAGATGTTATTTGGTTGTTAACCGTCCACTTGTGTCCCATAGGACCCCGAGTACTTGATACCTGTTCCTTGAATATTCGCGCTATCCACATACGGGGAATTATGGGACCCCCCTGAGCCAGAGCTTGATTCATTCTTATTTCTTGGGTCCACAAACTAGTTTGAGGTTTTATTTACTATCCTGTACGTATGCCATGCTTTACTGCTTTATTTAAATTGTGTGATGGATAGCACCTGTACTGTTTAGGATCGGGACACGTTTTCGCGGTGTCGACAAGCCCAGTTTTGGGTTCCCAGTCGTTCACAGCCGTCCACCCAAACCTCGGGTCCGTCTCGGAGTCAGCTAACTTCGTTGCGGGTGTACTCCAAGGGGTGGCCCCCTGAAATATTTCTGAATCCTGTGATTGCTTTGTCGTGAAGGCCTCGTTGGGTTTTGATTTGGTTTTTCCGAGGTTGATCGAGTGTGTGTTGCTATTTGTGCACCCCGGCCGGGTAAAACTTTCTGAAAGCCGTGTCCGCGGTTATGGACGACTTGGAGCACAGTATCTCGATCATAGACAACTATAACTAAAGTAGTGTTATAAATTTGACTTTATAATGACTAGTAATCAGCTTCACTATAATGGAATGGCTACATAAAACTGGCCACAATTTCTTGTTTGGGTTGTCGCTTGCGACCATTGTATCTGACTAGTAAGTATTACAACTACAACGGAATGGCTAAATAAAAGTACCAACAACTGCTGGGTTTTGGGTTATCTCATGCTAATTGTATCTGACTAGTAAGTGTCGCAACTACAACGGAATGGCTAACTAAAACGGCCCACTGCTTATTTTTATCAGGATGATTATCTAAACCTGACTAGTAATTGCTGCAACGATAACTGAATAAATAAAACTGCCAACTGTGTGAGTTCCTCGGTGGACTTCCTCGATTGGTCTCGAGGGGGAAATACCAGGATGGGATTGTTTGGTGTAAGATTCAGGTTGGATCCGGATAGGTCTTTCTCACCCCTCTCTAATAGCCGCTAGTTGTATCGAGTCTCTATAGGTTGTTTAGCGCATGCTGCCGCTGTCGCTTCAGTCCACCATACCTATGTAGGCGAGGACCGCCGAATTCTAGCCTCGCCGTGTACTGGCCTCAGTACTGACGCTCCTCTTTTTCCCTTTGCCCTTTGTCGGCACCCCTTTTGTTTAAGCAGGTTTTGCGATCGACGTCGTTAGCAGGGTTACCCTTCCGGCTTGGCCTGGGCAGGGTTATGGACGCCATTGGTTATCCTTCAGGGCTCTTAGCCCCATTTGCATCTTGTCCGTAGCGGGACGCTCTATCGTTTTCAAGGTGATTTGGATCTTTGTTCTGTATATCTGTATTCTTGACTCATGGAGTCGTGTTGTATATATATCTGTTCTGTGGGTCCCATCGAGGACTGTTGTGTAATGTTATTACTTCGTTTTCCACCCGCACGAAAGTGCCTGGTGGGCACCTTTGAATCGTTTCTATGCGGGTTTGGCGGGAATCGCTGAAACTTGCATAGGGTCGATTCTGAGGGTGTTACAACGCTCACAACTCGGTTTGTTGCTGCTACATACAACAGCATAGGCTCTTTTGATAGTGGGGAAGCTAAAATTGGCGTTGTGGCCATCATATTTTTTAACTCATGAAAAGCGCTATCAGCCTGAGGTGTCCAGGTGAACTTATCGGATTTTTTCATTAACTGATACAAAGGCAATGCTTTTCACCTAGCCGATGTAGGGGTTCGTAGCATGGAAAACAAAAAAATTCTACTGTATGCACACAAACAAGCCAAGATCTATCTACTAGATTGTAGCAACGAGTCGATAGAAGCACTCACCCTCGAAGATTCCAATGCAGTTAACGAGACCAGATTCTCATGGGTGATGTAGTCGTACGCTTGCCGATCTCAAGATTGCGTAGATGATCCTTCCGGCATTGCGTTCCGGCAGCGCTTCCGCAGTCGGTCACACATTCAGTACTCGACGAAGACCTTCCTCTCCTTTGTTCCAGCAGGCAGCGGAGGTTGTAGTTCTCCCCTCGCGATTCCGGCAAAACAACGGCATGGTGTCGGAAGTAGAGGGAAGATCCCGTAGGGCTTCGCCTAAGCCGATGCGAGTTATGGTGGATCTAGGGTTTCCCGGTTATCTAGGGTTTAGAAGACTGGGAGGAGGAGGAGGTGCAGGCAGCGGCTAGCTAGACGACGACGGGCCTACGGCGGTGCAATGCGGCGGCTAGCGGCTTGGCGGCGGCGGCGCGGCGTGTGGGAGGGCTAGGGCTTGGTGTTTGGGGCAGCCCTCCCCCTCTATTTATGAAAGGGGGCAGCCTTGGGAGGGGTGGGTTTGAATCCAAACCCAAACCCAAGTTGGATTGAGAGAAGGACTCTTTCCTTCTTCCACTAGGAAACCATTGTTCCAGTTTGACTTTTCAAACTTCCCGTTTGACTTTCAATTTAGAGCTATAATTCTCTCTTGCAAATGCCCAAACCAAGTGACCTAGGATATGATCCAATCATTCCACTTATCCATGACACATTCATGGTCCATTCCCCTTCCGGTCCGGTGAACCTTCTAGACCCTTCTAGAACCTCTCCGATGAAAACATCGAAATCATTCCCGAACTCCAAAATCGGACTTTCCTTATATGAACCTTATTCTCCGGACCATTCCGGATCTCCTCGTGATATCCCGGATCCCATCCGAGACTCCGAACAACATTCGGTATCCCTACTAACATTCCATATCTACTAAACAACATCGAATCCTTAAGTGTGTCTCCCTACGGTTCGTGAATTATGCGGACATGACCGAGACACTTCTCCGATCAATAACCAATAGAGGAATCCGGAAATTCATATGGCTCCCACATATTTCAACGATTACTTTGCGATCAAATGAACCACTTACATACGATACCAATTTCCCTTTGTCTCACGATAGTTTACTTATCCGAGGTTTTGATCGTCGGTATCTCTGCATACCTAGTTCAACCTCGTTACCGATAAGTACTCTTTTATCGTTTCCGTGATATGTGATACCTTGTGAACCAGTCACATGCTTGCAAGCCAATTGGATGACATTCCATCGAGAGGGCCCAGAGTATATCTATCTGTCATATGGATGGACAAATCCCACTCTTGATCCATGTGCATCAACACATACTTTTCGAACACTCAATGCCACCTTTATAGCCACCCAGTTACAGTGTGGTGTTTGATGTCATCAAAGCATCCTTCTGGTGATGGTGATTAGCATGATCTCATGGTCGAAGGAATTAGGTTACTATGTATCAGAAAGATTATAGCAAATGAACTATTGAAATGACTTGATCTTAATGCTACACTTATCTATAGGAGTATGTCCATCATACTATTCTCCTAATGATATGATCTTGTTGTTAACAACATCTCAATGTTCATGATCGGGAAACCAAGATCATCTATTAACCAACAAGATATTATTACAAAGAGGCTTTACTAGGGACTCTAATTTAGTTTACAAATCACACAAGTATTAATGTTTCCGGTTAATACTATTATAGCATGAATGTAAACATTTATCATAAACACAAAGATATAATAATAACCACTTTTATTATTGCTTCTAGGGCATATATCCAACAGCCGACTCATGAACCGACTTAAGGATGCAAGGCATCCTATAAATTTCTGAACATCATTGAGGCATTTTGGCAGTTCCATCCTTTCAACTGTGCGAATTTTAGTCAGATTTGCCTCTATACCTCGGCTGGATACGAGGAAACCGAGTAATTTTTCGGCTGGTACACCGAAGGTGCATTTTTCCGGGTTAAGCTTCATTCGGAATCTCCTTAGGTTCGCGAATGTCTGTCGGATATCTTCTAGAAGCGTATGGCTCTCTTTGGTGTTTATAACCACATCATCAACGTATACTTGAACATTTTCTCCAATCTGATCATGCAGACATTTTTTGCATACATCTTTGGTATGTGGCTCCTGCATTGCGCAGGCCGAATGGCATGGTGCGATAGCAATAAGCCCCATATGGGGTGATAAACGCAGTTTTTATTTGATCAGGCGGGTTTAACGGTATCTCGTAGAAGCCAGAATATGTGTCTACAAATGATAATAGTTCACAACCTGCGGTTGAATCAATAACCTGGTCTATCCTAGGTAAAGGAAAAGGATCTGTAGGACACTCCTTGTTAAGGTTCGTGTAATCGATGCACATATGCCAAACGACAGCTACGTTTGGGTCATCCTTTTTATTTTCTACCAACACCGGGTTAGACAGCCAATCCAGATGAAGTACTTCCATAATGAACCCGGCCGCAAGGAGCCGACCTATCTCATCCCCTATGATTTTTCTCCTGTATTCGGTAAAGCGGCGGAGAGGTTGCTTCATCGGCCTCGCTCCTGGCCTTACATGCAAAGAGTGCTTAGCCAACTCCCTCGGTACTCCTTGCAGGTCTTGCGTAGACCATGCAAAGATATCCTAATTCTCACGGATGAAGTTGGTGAGCTCGCTTTCCTATTTATCGTTCAGTCCGACACCAATGGTGATGGTGCGCTCTGGGAACTAATCATCAATCTGGATTTTCTTTGTCTCCTTAGTCGGCTGGAAGGACACACTTCCATGCGGGTTAGCAAGTGCCGGCATGTTAAGATATGCTGACTGAGCTAAAGCTGCAACCTCCTGAATTATCCTTTTCTCCCTTGCAATTACTAAAGATTCGGCCAGATTTGATCCGGTCGAAGCACATTCCATTGACTTCATGTAGTCTCCTACTATCGTTATCACCCCCTATGGTCCTGGCATCTTCATTTTCAAATAACCAATGTGATAGCTGCACATAAATTTGGCCAATGCCGGCCGTCCGAGTAATGCGTGATAACAACTTTCCAGATCCACCACCTCAAATTCCAAATTATCTGCTCTACAATTCTCCCTTGTGCTGAATAAGACGTCTACTCGGACCTTCCCAATGGGCTCGCATGATAGTCCTAGCACTATCCCATGAAAGGTTGTCCTGGTCGACTGCAGCATATTCAGAGATATACTGAGCTTATGCATTGTATCCTTGTACATTATATTGATGATGCTTCCATTATCTATCAGCACCTTTGAGAATTTCACATTGATACTGGGCCGGACAAATGTTGGGTCTGATACGTCGGAAACGTATATATAATTTTTTACGTTCCATGCTTGTTAGTATCTACTTTGCTTTTCTTTGTCTACACTTTGAGGTGGTTTTTACATGTTTTCTGGTACTAACCTATTAACAAGTTGCCACAGTGCCAGTTGCCTGTTTTCTGTTGTTTTTGGTTTCAGAAAAGCTAGTAAAGAAATATTCTCGGAATTGGACGGCACAAAAGCCAAAGTCAATTACTTTCCGTGGGGAACAAGAAGTCCAGAGGGGAGACGGAGAAGCGTGCCAGGGCGGCCAAACCCCCCTAGGCGCGGCCAGGGGTGGGCCCACGCCTGGGTAGGATTTGACCCCCCCGGTCACCTCCTCGGCCTCCCCCTTCGCCTATAAGAAGCCCCCGATGCAGAAACCCTAAGCACCCAATCAAATCTCCAGGAAACCGTTTGTAGCCGCCGCCACCATCGTCCCTAGATCGGGGGGATCTGAAGTTCTTCCCTGCACCCTGCCGGAGGGGAGATCATCCCGGAGGCCTTCTCTCCGGTATGATGCGTGAGTAGTTCCACCTTGGACTATGGGTCCATGTAGTAGCTAGATGGTTGTATCTCCTCCTTTGTACTTTCATGTATAGATCTTGTGAGCTCCGTTCATGATCAAGATCTAATCTATTTGTAATCATGCATGTTGTGTTTGCGGGGATCCGATGGATATTGAGATTATTATGTTGGTTCGATTAATGGTTTTGTCTTTATGATTCTATCATGTCTATGTTGTTTGTGATCTTGCATGCTCTCTGTTGTTAGTAGCTATCTTGGCCAAGTAGTTGCTAGTAACTCCAAGAGGGAGTATTTATGATCGATAGTGGGTTCATGCCTCTAGTTTCCAAGGGAAGTGACAATAATCTCTTCGGTTGTAGATGTGTTGTTGCTACTAGGGAGAAAACAACGGTCTCTTGTTCATGGAACATGTGGACTGTTTACCTTACACACTTTGCTTAAAGCAGTTGTCTGTTGCTTGCAACTTAATACTGGAGGGGGATCGGATGACAACCTGAAGGTGTACTTCTAGTCATAGATGTTGTTGGATGGCGGTCTATGTATATTGCTGTATTGCCCAATCGAATCTCATAGGATCTTTCTAACTAGTAATTGCATTGTTATGCCTTGATCAGTTCCTGTCATTTGCCCTGCTATAATTTGTTTACCCTTCATGCCATGTTGTTGTAAGGTTCCCAACCTTTAATAAGGTAGAGATCCCTGTGTTTACAATGCTAGTCCCTGGATCAATAGCTAGCATCCACAGTTAAGATGTAATATCAAGAAACAAAGGTCA
Organism: Avena sativa; assembly: GCA_916181665.1. NCBI lineage: Eukaryota > Viridiplantae > Streptophyta > Magnoliopsida > Poales > Poaceae > Avena > Avena sativa. The sequence goes on along the minus strand of OV702281.1, from coordinate 380,804,562 downwards.
TAATACATCTTTATAACCAGGAAATAAATAATTCATTACATCTTACGTAGCTCATTTGGCTATCTCATTACAATGCAGCAGAATATAACAATAGCATGGGGTCCTTCATCTTCAAAGTGCCACAGGCAGTCATGTTGGTTGTAGACTTGTAATCCTAATCAACACACTTCACTCACATCAAACAAACCTGCAACATAATAAGTTACAGCCACAAGGGTCAATACATTTGAATTGTATTGGCAAGTGATACTATGGTAGTATAGTGGAGTCTATCATCTATATGCATTTGGCTAAGTGGATCTGAGGCTTGCTTTGCTCAAAATAGATTTTCCTTATCATTTGAAAGCACTAAGTTTTTACTTGACAAAATCACCCAAGGCATCTCCCAATAGAAATTGGTGATCCTTCAACCCTTGTTCAACCACAAGTTTTTAACTTAGAAATTGGGATGAGGAGATTCTTGATAGCTTCCATGTCTTGATGCTCAAATTGTCCTTTGCCAGGGACATGGCTAAGTACTTAGATTTTACACTTTGCAGAGGTGGTGCACTTTCCCCACAAGACTTGGTTTCCCAAGACAAGATCTTTCAGAAGCCTTCCCTTAGACCAGAATGGACGCGTTCCAACCTATCATCCCCTACCACCAACTGTACATTTGGCGAAGTTATTGCAACCTATATGATCTAGGCAGAGCCCATAATGCCAAGTGGCTGCACTTGAAGCTTCTCAACATTTGACATCTCAAATCTCGTTGTTCCTGGGTGGCCATCCACAAGTGTGATACACAAGGTAAACCATATATATGGGCCTTGTGTAACCACTCAACACAAACCATTCCTTCCATTCCACCCAGGTGATGCATTCACTTAGTTGTTTTATTAAACAAAAACACAAGTCCTTGACTTAGAAATATTCCATAGCATGAATATAGTCCACCCTTGTTTTCTACTAGCTAAGCTAAGCATGATAGTAGTAGGAATCTTAACTATAGGATATTTCTACTAAGGTTTCATCTACTAGGATTTCCCATGGCATAGTTTGTACTTAGCAAAAATTCCATGCAAGTCCTACTTTATAAATATCACTAATGCATAGTGAAAATAATGGGACAAAAGTATGAAGCATCACTTGCCTTTTTGGTAGAGAGTATAAGTTCACTCCTTGATCTTGCAACAATCACACTCTTCAAATTCCACTACAATTCAATCAAGCAAGCAATATTTCAATCCACCATTCAAGCAAAACACCACATAAAATAATAGAATCAAAGTAATGCATGCAAGCATGCTAAAGATGGTTTTATTTGAAAAAGTGGTTTCTAATGGGTTATAAACATTTGAAAACACCTATTGGTCATTTTATAAAGGTGGCAAAACCATTTGCAAAGGATTTTACCCATAAACCATTTTAAACCAAATCAATATTTTATGTGGTTGAAAATGTCTTTAGTAAAGTAATAATTTTTATAGGGTTCACATAATATGTTTTCAAATCATAAAACTTTGTGTTTGGGGTCAGAGAGTTTAAATCAAAACATTTCCCAAAGGGTTTTCCTCCAAAAGCATTTTTAATATATAACATTATTTTTATTTGACTAGAAGTGCTTTAAATCAAAGATTTATTCTTTTGCTTCACCAAATATGTTTTGGAAACCACAAATTGATTTCTATGGTCAGTAGGTTCAAAACAATCCATTTTCCAAAGGTTCCATCACAAAAATAATTTTAGAACAAATTTTATATCCAAAATATACCTACACAAGTTTCTGCAAAAACAAACATTTTATCAGAAACAATTTACTAAAAAAAGGGCATGGTTGGGTAGGATTTGTCTTGCTGATTCCATGGATATAAAATTTGCAAAATTTGGACGTGTGGTTTGAAAGTTATGTAATTTACAAGTTTGGTCATCTAATAGATTAATTTCTGGTTTTTATAAACAGACTGGGCCACGTGGCTGTTTTTCATTGGACAAAAATGGTTCGCGTGGATCGCGTGCTGTGAGGCGTTGGATCTAACTGAATCGTGCGGCACAGATCAAAAGATACCTCTTCGCTTAGTTTCTTTCGTGTGCGTTGGATCTACATCCTATGGCTGACGATCAAACAACCATCAAGTGGCGGCGCTGGCGGCGGCAAGTGGCGGCGCGGGCTCTGCTCGCGGTGGTTCTGGTGAAGCAGGAAGGAAAGGAGGGAGAGAAGATGCTCACAGTGTTCGCGTGGTCCTGGTGAAGCTCAAGGCGGTTGTCGTTGCTGAAGGGGCGCACAGAGTCGACTGGGATTCCTCGTCGTAGTTGAAGTTGGCGTCTGGCGGCTCTGTCCGTCATCGGGGCGAAGCTAGAGGTCGCGCTAGAACAAGTAGACAGCACAGTTAGGTTCGCAATAGGAAGGCGAGTATGAGAGTGTCAACGAGGGTGAGAGGGGCGGTCGGGTTTACCGGGGATAGGTCGCCGGAGACGAGACAGACGGCGGCGGAGCTCAGTCGAAGATGTTGCCGAGGATACAGGGCACGCGCGGGCGAGCTGGAGATACAGGAAGGTTCGCCAGGATATGGGGAGCAAGTGAGCGTGGTCGAGGGGCAAGGCGCGGTGGAGGATGGCCGGAATCGTCGCCGGAAGACATCGGAGACAGCGGCAGTGCAAGGCAAATTAGAGGCAGCCTGGTGGCTCTCTGGCAGCGGGGTTTGAGGGGAAAGGGGGAGAAGAGGGAGGGGATTTATCGGGCGTGATTGCGAGGATTAATCGTCGAGCCATTACCATGAATTTACTCCGAGGAGCTAACGGCAGAAACGGCCGAGAGGGCGTGGTCTTCGCGAGCGGGTGAGAACGAAGCTTGCGTGGCGGTGGGGCCTGACTTCAGCGAGAGAGGGATAGAGGAGATGGGGTCCAGCGGTCAGTGTCTTTGCGGGTTCTGTCTATGGTGAGAAAACTTTTCGGGGGAGAGAGGGAGAGGTGGGCTGCTGGGCCTGGACTGGGCTTTGCCGAGCTGGGCTAGTTAGTTTCATTTTTTTGTACTGATTGTTTTTCTTTTTCCCATTTGATTTTCTGTTTGATTTTGTTTAATCAATTCAAACATTCACTTGAAATAAAACTTTTGTCAAACTTTGTATGCAATCAAATACTGATTAATAATACATTTTAAAGTCAAATTTAGAATATTTCTTTTATTCTTTTTAGGGTCTTTTAATTATTTAAAATAGGCCCTTGCATTTAAAATAAGGTTTAATAATGTTTTTAAAAACCATTTGAAATCTAAATCCTTCCAAATCTTTTCAGTAGGTTTTATTTGTTTATTTGGGTGTCAAATAATTCACCTTGAATTATTTGGAATGTTTTTAATATGATTTATTAATCATTTAAAAATGGGTATTTGTCTTTATTCCAATGAAATTGAATATAGTTTATTTCCATATAACTTTATTTAAATGGTTCTTTTTTCATTTAATTCAATTAAATAACTTTTTATTCCATTTGGGTAAATTCCAAATATTATTCTCCCATGATTCATTATACATTTCTAATAGGGATTTTATCTTTATTCAAATAGAATAGGATTTGGTTAATGCCCTCTTAATTAATTTGAAAATTCCTTATACATTATTTTATTTGGATTTAGATTATATTTATTCCATTTGCTTATGGATTAGGTCAAGATTTAATTTGGCCTTTAAATATTCCTCATTTAATATTTCTATCTTTATCTTCTAAAATCCATATCTTTTTATTTGTAGATCCAAACTTGGTGATTCCAATTTGTAAAATCTTATTTGATATTTATTTATCCCTTTAAATATCTTTAGGATTAATTGCTCACCTTTTGGTATGGAATTTTATATAGGTGCTTTCTTAGCTTTGGAAATTCAATTTCCTTATCTTATTAAATTCATAAGATTTTATCTATGGCTCCAAATTAAGTGAAACCAATTTATATGGTCTTATAATATTTGTATTTGTCATTTTTGATCATTTGTAAATGTTTGTTTGACAAATTTTTATATGGATCAAATTCATGGCTTAGAGATAGCTTGGAAATGTTTCCTTCCATTAGGGTTTTAGGGTTTTGGTTTATTATCCAAGTGTTTAAATTTCAAGATGCATTTTATGAAGAATGCAATCCACTTTGATTTGAATTTAGTTGGATTCAAATATTAACCAAAGTTTGTTCAAGATGGGATTTTAAGTTTCCATTTAGAAACAAAAGTTTCTTTTCACCCTAAATTTCAACATTTATTTATTTTGTTTATTTATTTTTCACATTACAAAATTTGGAAAATTTTGGGATGTGACAGTTGTTTATCTAAGGAGAGTACCTCTAGTGAACTATGGACCCCGGTCCAATCTTTACCATTGATACATCTTCCACTGTTACTTGTTTACTTGCTGCAAACCATTACCTTCCACACCATATGTTTAATCCTTTGTTACAACAAACCGGTGAGCTTGACAACCTCACTAATTCGTTGGGACAAAGTCTTGAGTTTGTGTTGTGCAAGTTTCCACGTTGCTTGCAACACCTTTGAGACGTTTCCTTCCTCCTTCTGGTTCGAGAACCTCGGTCTCTACTGAGGGAAACTTGCTGCTGTGCTCATCACACCTTGCTCTTGGGGTTCCAACGAAGTGTCCCACGTCAACACTGGGTGCACGCATCAAGATTTTTGGCGCCATTGCCGGGTAGGCTAAGGACGTCTTCACAAGGGGAGTCCTTCACTTCCTTTATCTTTACTTTGTTTTCAGTTTGCTTTGTTTCTTTTGCTTGGTTTTGTTTGCCTCTTTTCAAAACCCCCAAAAAAAATTAGTCTAGTTTGGTTTGCTTGCTTTATTCAAAAACACAAAAAAAAATAGTTCCTGCTCTAGCTGTTGATGCTGTTTTTGGCTTGCCCACCTTTGCCAAAATGAACTCTGCTGAGAATACCAAGTTGTGTGACTTCACTAGCACCAACAACAATGATTTCATTAGCACACCTATTGCTCCACCTGCTCCTGATGCTACCTTTTATGAAAGTAAGCCTGCTTTATTGAATCTTGTGATGAGAGGGCAATTTTCTGGTGCTGGTTCTGATGATCCTGCTGCCCATCTCAATAGCTTTGTTGAACTTTGTGAGATGCAAAAATATTAGGATGTAGATGGAGACATTATTAAGCTCAAGCTTTTTTTCCTTTCTCCTTGAGAGGAAAAGCTAAAGAATGGTTGCTTTCCTTTCCTAAAAATAGTATTGATTATTGGACTAAGTGCAAAGATGCTTTTATTGGAAAATACTATCCTCCTGCTAAGATTATATGTATGAGAAGTGACATTATGAAATTTAAACAACTTGATAATGAACATGTTGCTCCAGCTTGGGAAAGAATGAAGTCTTTGATTAAGAATTGCCCTACTCATGGACTCACTGCTTGGATGATTACCCAGACTTCTTATGCAGGTTTGAACTTCTCCTCAAGAAATATGTTGGATTCAGCTGCTGGAGGTACTTTTATGGGCCTCACTTTGGGTGCTGCAACAAGGCTCCTTGATAGTATGATGGTTAACTACTCTGAATGGCATGTTGAGAGAGCTCCACATGGTAAGAAGGTAAATTCTGTTGAGGAAACTTCCTCTTTGAGTGAAAAGATTGATGTTATTATGGCTATGATTGTTAATGGGAAAGGTCCTCTAGATCCTAATAGTGTTCCCTTAGCCTCTTTGGTTGCCCAAGAAGAGCAAGTTGATGTGAACTTCATTAGAAACAACAATTTTAACAACAATGCCTATAGGAATAATTTTGGTAGCAACAACAATATAGGCCTTATCCTCCTAATAATGGAAATTCCTATGGAAGCTCCTACAATAATGCTAGAAGTGCCCCCTCTGAACTTGAAGTCATGTTCAAGGACTTTATTAGTAAACATACCACTTTCAATAAGACTATAGAGGAAAAGCTTTTAACTATTGAGAAAAATATATCCTCTTTGTTTGAAGCTCAGTCTTCCTTGGTTAATAAAATGGTTGCTAAACCTGAAACTATGGAAAATACCTTTGCTACTGCTCATGCCATACAAGTTACTATTGATGAAAATGTTAGGATGTTAGCTCACCTTCATGCTAAGTGGGAAAGGGAAGCTAAAATTGATAGAAACAATAGTGTGTGCACCATCACCACTAAAACCACAAGTAGTCCCTATTCATCCACCTACTATGCCTAAGCCTATTGAGCCTACTACTAGTGATGCCAAGTTTGATTTTGATATTGATGGTTGCAATATTTCTGAAGTGATTATGTTCCTACAAAAGCTTGCTAGAAGTCCTGATGCTAGTGATATGCATGTTGCTTTCACTAAACACATTACATATGCTCTTGTTAAGATTAAGGAAGAGAAGCTAAAACACAAAGCTTATATTCCTATGAAAGTAGAAGATATTTGGGAACCCATTATAAATATGCAAGTGAATGACTTTGATATCAAAGCTTCATGTGATCTTGGTTCTAGTGTCTCTATTACGCCTAGGAAGATTTATGAAATGCTTGATTTGCCACCATTGGAAGATTGTTATTTAGATGTCCCACTCAATGATAATGCTAAGAAGAAACTCATGGGGAGTATTAATGATGTTCTTATTATGGTTAACAATGCTTATGTCCCTGTTGATTTCTATGTTTTGGATGTTGAATACAATGCTTCTTGTCCTATTACTTTGGGAAGACCTTTTCTTAGAACTGTTGGTGCCATCATTGATATGAAAGAAGGCACCATTAAATATCATTTTCCATTCAATAAAGGTATTGAACATTTCCCTATGAGGAGAGATAATTTGCTTTTTGCTCCTCCTTTGAAAGCAAGATTTTTTTTGAGATATTGAAAGCAAGATTTGATGTTAATGCTTCCTCATTTGAAAATACTTGATTCTTTTTGCTTCTTGTGCCTAACTTAAAGGCGTTAAAGAAAAGTACTTGTTGGGAGATAACCCAAGAGTTTCCTTGAGTATTGGAAGTTATTACTTCAGTAATGACCTCTCTTTATCCTTTTTGTTTGCTTTTTGTGCCAAGAATGACCTCTAATGAGAGGGGAGTAAGATTTGAGAAGTTGCTGTCCCTAAATAGATTTCTGTCCTCCATCATAAAAATTTTTGAGGAGTCTCTGTAACTCGGATTGAGCTCAAAATTTACGAATCAATCCCCCAGTATGTTAGCTAACATTCGTTAGTTCAACACTTTTTTATTTGAGCAACAGAATATGTTCGAAAAAATCGGTTTCAACCTGATGGTCTGTTTTGACAGATTTCTGCCATTATTTGCATTTGCTTCTTATTGATTCCTGTTTTGGTTCTCTTTTGGGGAATTGAGCTTTTTGAAGGAGTTACTACAGTAGCTTGTGTTTATAGTGAAAATCCTTGCTGTTCCAAAGCTTTGCCAGAGGTCTAATATCTTTTGAATACACTAATGTTGCTAATGAAGATTGTGTGAAGTTTTGTATGAGAGAAAAATTTCAGGTGTAGAGAGAGAATGATGTAATGAGATGAAGAATGGACAAAAGCTCAAGCTTCAGGATGCCACCATAGGTGTCACCCCAAGAAATATCCAAGAGGTATAAGCGTCAAAGCTTGGGGATGCCCAAGGCATCCCCTTCTTCATCAATAAAAAGCCCAGGTCTGTCTAGACACTTCGTTTGTATTGTTTCATGCACAGTTGTGTTGTTATTGGAGCGTCTTAGTTTTCGTTTGCTGTGCTTAGGTTGTTTAGTTTGCTTGAATAAAGTAGTTTGGACCCCCGTTCTCACTGTGTTGTTTTGCAAATAAGTTGCTTGGTGTTGGAAAGGAGTAGTAAGTTCTTGCTTGTAAGTGCAAGAGGAGCTTGCATTGACTGTGACTTAGACTTTAGCATGACATGCTAGGTGTTGTTTTGACCTTATGCTTAGTGATTATTGCTGTAGTATGTCTTGTTCCAAACAATTGGGATTGCTTAGTGTGCCTTGAAGAAATTATGCATTGTTTTATCTTGCAAAAGTATCGTGGTATTCTCCTTTGATGCTTTGCTTGGGTTGACTTGGCACATGATCACACCATGTTATGACTATGAACAGTCACCATTAGCCTCTATGATCATTTAGTCCTTGACTTGTAGTACCACTCTATGCTTTGATTAATAATGCTTTGTTGCTCTGGATGATTATGGCCATTATGCTCTCTTAGTTGGTTGCTCCCAGTCTTTTGCTAGCCTCCACTTGTATGAGTAAGCTCTACTCATGCTTCCAACTTCCAAGAAACCAAGTTATTCCAAAGTGTCCACTATAAACTCCTATGAATGGTGTGTTACATCATTCCAAGTATATTCTTGTTTTCAACTATCTTCCAATTAAAAACTATTTTGTTATGTGAAAACTTAGTGATTAAATCCCTCACGAACTTGATGGCACACTTTATATTCTTTGCCCCTAATAAACTTGAACCATTGTGGCGCTATGTTGTATATGCTTGCACTTATACATTGGAATTAGCAGAATCGTGCTGTCACGGGGAACGTTTTCAACATTTCACTTGTACTTTGTACTCAGTTGATATCATGCTCTTTTGTCTATGGATGTCATCGGTATGAAATAAAGAGGGAACTTGTAAGTCCATGGAGTTTGTATCCTGTGTTAGAGAAACGCCTGGGCCGCTAGCCTAAGCCTTGCCTAATCATGGTAGAAACTTGCAGCATCACCATAGTGAAATATATGAAGCATTCTTCTTATAAAAAAAGAGACACACTGAGAAAAGAGGAAAGATAGAAAAAAGCACCATATTCCCATGGTAAATAAGAAGATTGCTGAGATGCTCATTGTCTGCTTGCATTGTCAAATTGGTTATGGGATAGCTCCTGTACCATGTGCAAGGGGTACCCCATTAGTGATTCTCAATGATATGCAAATACTTACAATGGCAAGAACTTACAGGTGACTAAAGTTGAGTAGATGAGGTGTGGCCCTCATATTCAAGGGACTTGAGATTGCCAGCTTATACTTCGTCAAGCATATACTCCCTAGTTTGTTCACTTTAACCTTAATCACTTCAAGATGCTTATGATAGGGGCAATGAGGGCTGAAAGCTAACAAGTACCATAGTTTTTGGAAGCTCTTTTTAAAACTTGAAATCCCTGCTTCCTTTACAAAAAGGCCTTTCTTCCACCACTATTGAGTCTCCACCTTTTACCTTTAGGCACCATTAAGAGAGCATAGTTGTCATTATGTGTGCAGTGTTCCAAAGCTTATTGATTGATGCATATTGTGATATTACTTGTTCTTGTGCTATTTGTTTGTAGTCACCCTTGTGAACTTTGAAGGTGTCCTATGCATCTATATTGCTACTCTATGAAGGACAAGCTGATTGCCACTATGCTATGTTTTTTGTATGTGAAACAAACAAACGTTTTTCAATGCATGTTATTCATGATCTTTGTTTGTAGTCTTTCATGTTGCATGCATATTTACTATGTCCTATTGTTTGAACTCCATCTTTCATGCACATGTTTAGAGTTCTTTGATCCCAGCTTTCAATGCTTGCAAATGGTTGGATCTTTATTGTGAGGGTGCATGTCACCTCAAAAATTATTCTTTTATCACTTACTTACTCGATGATGAGCAGGAGTTAAGCTTGGGGATTCTTGATACGTCGGAAACGTATCTATAATTTTTGATGTTCCATGCTTGTTAGTATCTACTTTGCTTTGCTTTGTCTACACTTTGAGGTGCTTTTTACATGTTTTTTGGTACTAAATTATTAACAAGTTGCCACAGTGCCAGTTGCCTGTTTTCTGCTGTTTTTTGGTTTCAGAAAAGCTAGTAAAGAAATATTCTTGGAATTGTACGGGACAAAAGCCAAAGTCAATTACTTTCCATGGGGAACAAGAAGTCCAAAGGGGAGACGGAGAAGCATGCTAGGGCGGCCAAACCCTCCCTAGGCGCGACCAGGGGTGGGCCCACGCCTGGGTAGGGTTTGACCCCCCTGGTAGCCTCCTCGGCCTCCCCTTTGCCTATAAGAAGCCCCCGATGCAGAAACCCTAAGCACCCGATCAAATCTCCACGAAACCGTCTGTAGCCACCGCCACCATCGTCCCTAGATCGGGGGGATCTGAAGTTCTTCCCGGCACCCTGCCGGAGGGGAGATCATCCCAGAGGCCTTCTCTCCGGTATGATGCGTGAGTAGTTCCACCTTGGACTATGGGTCCATGTAGTAGCTAGATGGTTGTATCTCCTTTGTGCTTTCATGTATAGATCTTGTGAGCTTTGTTCATGATCAAGATCTAATCTATTTGTAATCATGCATGTTGTGTTTGCGGGGATCCGATGGATATTGAGATTATTATGTTGGTTTGATTAATGGTTTTGTCTTTATGATTCTATCATGTATGTGTTGTTTGTGATCTTGCATGCTCTCCGTTGTTAGTAGCTATCTTGGCCAAGTAGTTGCTAGTGACTCCAAGAGGGAGTATTTATGCTCGATAGTGGGTTCATGCCTCTACTTTCCAAGGGAAGTGACAATAATCTCTTCGGTTGTAGATGTGTTGTTGCTACTAGGGAGAAAACAACGGTCTCTTGTTCATGGAACATGTGGACTGTTTACCTTACACACTTTGCTTAAAGCAGTTGTCTGTTCCTTGCAACTTAATACTAGAGGGGGTTCAGATGATAACGTGAAGGTGGACTTCTAGTCATAGATGTAGTTGGATGGCGGTCTATCTATATTGTTGTATTGCCCAAACGAATCTCATAGGATCTTTCTGACTAGTAATTGCATTGTTATGCCTTGCTTAGTTCCTGTCAATTGCCCTGCTGTAATTTGTTTACCCTTCATGCCATGTTGTTTATCTAAGGAGAGCACCTCTAGTGAACTATGGACCCCGGTCCAATCTTTACCATTGATACATCTTCCACCGTTACTTGTTTACTTGCTACAAACCATTACCTTCCACACCATACGTTTAATCCTTTGTTACAACAAACCGGTGAGCTTGACAACCTCACTGATTCGTTGGGACAAAGTCTTGGGTTTGTGTTGTGCAGGTTTCCACGTTGCTTGCAACACCTTTGAGACGTTTCCTTCCTCCTTATGGTTCGATATCCTCGATCTCTACTGAGGGAAACTTGATGATGTGCTCATCACACCTTGCTCTTGGGGTTCCAACGAAGTGTCCCACGTCAACACTGGGTGCACGCATCAGGGTCTAGCACCAAGGCATATGACCCGGGGTTCGGCATGATCTTTGGATGATCTCTAATGCTCCAAGTTATCTCTTGATCTGACCATGGCATATACCTCGGAACTGCCGACATAACTGCATTTACTTCCATGTGTCGGCGCTGTACTCTCTGCTTGTCCTGCTGTTCCGTGGTGAATGCACAGTATGATTGGTGGTGCTACCTGTAATCATTGCGTCCATTATTTCCGGGGTTTCCTCTGCCATCTTGGTTCTGATTTACCACATGGTGAACTGCATCCCTCCGGTCCTGATTCTCATACCTCGGAGGTGGTGGAGGCAACATCAACTGTTGTGCATTTCCTCCTATAAGCTGTGGCTGTTGTGGGTGGTGTGTTTGCTGTTGTGGCGCTTTCATTGCTGTCGGGTTCCCCATTGCACTCTTCATCCAAGCGCATTGGCGAGTTGTGTGGTTGGCTGGTTTGGCCGGGTTAGACGTGTGAAACTTACACGATTGATACAACATTGACTCAAACATGTACTTCGGCCTCTCTTGCCATTGTTTTTTCTGTTCTGGAGTCTATTGTTTCTTCCCATCATTCCTCGGCGTCCACTGTTGAGGACCGTTATTATGGCGTTGATTGCTTCCTGCACCCGGCTGATCTTGTACAACTGCTGCAACCTGATTCGAACTATATCTGTAATCTGGCCTGTCATCTGTTCTCCTACCTTGGAACTCATTCCGCCGGGACGAACCTGCACCATCACGACTGTAATGGTCGTGCTTCTCCAGGTGTTATGTCGACATAAGCTCGGGTTGAGTCGGATCACCCAATGCATATGAATCTGCTATTCTGATAGTCTCTGCCAACATAGTCGGCATATCTATTTGTAACCTTTGCCACAACACACTTCCGTATCTGCATCCTTGTGCAAACCAATCAATCGCTTGTGATTCAATCACTCCTTCATAGGAGTTTCTGAGATTACACCATTGCTCTATCAGTCTCATTCGGTTTCTGTTTGCACATGGTCAGCTGTTGGGGTTTGTTCGGCCTCTTATAAGTACTGGTGAAGTTAGTGACAAACATCTCCTCGAAGTCCAACCAACAGTTGATACTGCCGGCTGGTAAGTTATTCAGCCAGACCCTGAGCGTCCCTTCCAACATCTGGGGCACATATCTCACAACCCATCTCAAATTACCTCCTGCTATCTTCACTGCAGTGGCATAGTCAATCAACCAATCTTGTGGCTTAGTACTTACATTATATGTTTTTGTGACTCTTGCCAACTGGAAGTTTGGGACAGGTGGCTCGCCCATGATCCGAGGTCCAAAACACGCCGGACCAGGTGGGCCTTGCTCTTCCAATAACTCGGACCGATATAGCCTATCCAGTTTTAATCTTGCATCATTCGACGGCAAGTTTCTGTACATAGCTCTTTCTTGCACCCCATAGTGGCTTTGCCCAACGTACCCGACATTTTCCATTTCCGAATAACCATCATTATATCTGTCATGTGCCTGGTTATGTGGAACATGTCCCGCTTCTCTCTCCTGCTGAGGTTCATGCCTCGGCTGATGATCTTGCGGGTGGTACCGTCTCCCTTCAGTCGAGTTATTATTATCGGGGTTTCCCCTTACGATATTCCCATGCTCTCTATTGCCACGGCTGGGGTTTCTTTCACCGCTGTTAACTCGGCTTCAGTTGCCTTTATTCTCATTAATTTTCCCGGTCACCGCCGGGGTCATATGGGACAATCTGTTTGTTTATTTTTCCTGAAGTCACCGCTTTATCTTTCCGTGCTCCATTTCCGGGTGAGGATGCCACGGTAGCTGATAATGCGGGGACAGCCCCAGCCGAATGAACCATGCACGAAGCTCCTGGCTTCGCCGGGTTAGCTCTAAGTATCTCCTCATTTTGCTGGTTCGCGATGCGTACTAGCTCATTTACTCTTTCCTGCTGCCTCTATCGGGCTTCCCCGGTTAATCCCTCCAACTCTGAGGCTACTGCATTGGCCGCCCTGAGGATCTTTGTCGGGGTACTATACCTCGGTAGCCCAGGGTCAGCCAAATCACCCTGCTGAGATTCATGTTTTTTATTAATATCACGAAGGAGGTTCTTCCCTTTCATCCTTAGATCATCTATTCGTGTGGGAGCCGTATCTAGCTTGTTTGCCCTAGCATACTCTCGCAAGGTCCTATTGAAGGATTCCTGCAGCGCAGATACTTTCTTGGCTTCTTCTAACATTCTCAACCTAGTCTCTTCTAGTTCTGCCTGTGCATTTGCTGGGTTAACTATTGGTGCTACAAGTGTTGTTAAGTTATCTATGACTGCTTGCAAGATGTTCTCCGGTGAAAGGGCATTTATTGTCATAATCACTTTTGGTGTTTGTTAACAACAAGTAGATCATTTTATAGTTTGTCATTGTCCATAGGTTGGTATTATGATAAATGAAAAGCACCCTCACTCTTGGGAAAAGACCACACTCTTGTGTCACAGTTCTGGAAACTCCAAGACCGGAGTCTCCGGTCTTCTAAGACCGGAATATCCGGTGTGGTCCGGAGTTTCCGGATCTGTCTCCGGTGGTGACTTTAGGATCTGGGTTGGGACATTCTGTATGGGGGTCCGGAGCCTGCTCCGGAGGATACTCCGGAGTCTCTGGTGTTGGATCAGTACGGAGTCTCCGGTGTTGATAGAACGGAGTCTCAGGACTAGTTGGGTCATGGAAGTGCTGGGTCATTCAGATGGGCGGTCCGGAGGCTGGTCCGGAGATTGGCCAGAATCTCCAGTGTAGACCAGAGTCTCCGGTCTGACTTTTCTCCAATGGTCAGAAAACGGTTTGTGGAGGGGGCTGCCTATAAAAGGGGACCCTTATCTTCTTCCTCCAGCATATCGAGCTGCTCAAGAACACCAACCCCATTAGAGCCACCAAATCTACAAGATCTCTTCATCCAACCATCCAAAGTCATTGATCTTTGGAGAATCGAAGGAGGAGGCCTTGATCTACATCTTCACCAAGAGAGATCTTCATTTCCCCCTCATTCACTTGAGGGCCCCCAAGCTCTAGTGTTTCATTGGAAACCCTAACTTTGATTTGGTTCTTACAAGCTTGTCTTTGATTTGTCTTGACAGCTTGCTTGTATTTGGGAGCCTCCAATTAAGTTGTGGATGTGTGCCCCGAACTTTTTGTAAAGGTGCCGGCTTCCACCTCGAAGGTTGCCGATATAGTGTAAGGTGGATCGAACCCGTTGGGGTGAGGTTCATCGGAGAACAAGGGAGGCCTCTCGTGGCGTTGGTGGTTTGAAACCACCCCTCTCCAAACATAGACGTACTTCCCCTCAAAAGGAAGGAACTACGGGAAACAAATCCTTGTGTCTCCGCGTCCACTCCTTTGGTTACTTCTATCCTTTACCGCACTTTACTTACTTGTTCTTTCTTAGTATTGTGATAATCATTGCATGGTTGACATATAGGTAAATTCACCATAGTTGCATAATCTAGAGAATTTACCTTTCTTGTCAAGCTCTAATTTGAAAAAGAAGAAAATTTGAAGTAGCACCTATTCACCCCCCTCTAGGTGCCCATACGATCCTTTCAATTGGTATCAGAGCCTCTGCTCTTTATTTGGACTTTACCGCCTAAGAGAATATGGGTAGCCAAGATGGGGAAGGTGATGGTGAGCATACTACGGTGACCATGGAAGATCTCAAAAACTTGGAAACAATATTGAGCTCTTCCTTGGTCAACGAAGTCAAGAAGATGCTTGAGCAACTTCTTAAAGACAAAGATGGCTCATCATTCCCTTCTCCTCAAGGGGATCCTCCATCTGTTTTACCTAAAGGGGATACTCCCATATCCCCCGAGGATAGAATGGTTAGGGGTAAACAAGACAACACTAATTCCTCCACACAAAATGATGGTGGGAAGGGTGAGCACCGTGATTTATGGTACTCTCCCGACCCTCCAATCCCTCACCCTCATGTATACAATAGAGGTGACCCACCTAAGCTTGAAGAATCTGCTACATTTGCTCAATGGCAATCACTAATGAGAACTCATGTGCGCAGCTCTTGCATTGAACTATGGAACATCATCGAGCATGTACTCTTTATTGGGGATCCAGACAACTTGACAAGAAGGGAGGTCGTCAATAGTCAACTCAATGCCACTGCCTTGCACATGATTCAACAAGGTTTAGGTACAAAATATTATCCACACATTGAGCACTTGAGCATTGCCAAGGAAGCTTGGGATGCCCTCACTGTTTTGTTTGTTGGAAATGAGAGTATGAGGAGGAACCGATAGGATGCTCTAAGCAATAAAGCCGAAGGCTTCTACATGAAAGAAGGTGAAGATCACGAAGACATGTACTGAGGCTCAAGACCACCGCCACCGCTTTTACAAACGTGGGTGCCTCACATGTGGATGATGTAGGGTTCGCAGCATAGAAAACAAAAATTTTCCTACGATGGGAACATCTATGTACCAAGATCTATCTACTAGATACAAGCAACAGGTGGATATACATCCATAGAATACATACCCTCGAAGACCGAATAGCGTTAACGAGGTTGTACTCGTGGATGATGTAGACGAACGCTTGCCGATCTCAAGATCGTGATGAAGTCTATCTGGTCCAGCCGGTCCAGCACGATCAAGTCCAGCACCTCAAAGCAGTGGTGCATCCGTGATCGCACACACGTACGGGTACCCCGACAACCTCCGCCCCCTCGCTCCAGCGAAGCAGCGGAAGCAACAAATCCTTCCAGAAAAATCCACTGGGAACATGTATCTCGCTGATCCGAGACCATGGGGAAATTCTAAAGGGGGGAGAGAGATCCTTCGCGAGGAGGTGTGCTTTGAGAGGAGGACAGGGGGGCCTTTTATAGGGGAGAGGGGGGCACCCAAGGGGCATGGCGCCCAGCCATGGGGCTGCCCCCACCTCTTCCACATTCATGTGGGTGGAGCTCCCACTCAAAATGAAAAGCCTCCACTCCCATTAAAAAGCCTCCACTCAAAAATCCACTCACATGCATTAAATTTCCACCAAATTTAATGCAGGCTCTCATTTAAATAAAACTCTTTTATTTATTTATTCAGAATTTTGTTAATTACTTTAATTAACAAACATTCACATAAAACCCCTTACAACATTTCAATTTCACATGCAGAACCAGTTTCAGCAATTTCAACCGAAATAGTTTCGGTGTCTAGTGAAATAAATTCCCGCGCTTTCCTTTTTCTTTCTCTAGCATATCATTTGCTCCGAATGGTGTCGGTATCCCTTAAGTGTGTCACCCTACGGTTCGCGAATAATGCAGACATGATCGAGACCCCTCTCCGATCAATAATCAGCAGCGGGACCTGGAGATCCGTACTGACTCCCACACAGTCAACGATGACTTCTGTGATCGTGTGAACCTTTTACGCTAGTATCTTAATCCCTTTGTTTCACGATATATTACATTTCCGAGATTCGATCATCGGTATCTCCATACCTAGTTTGATCTCGTTACTGACATGTACTCTTTTCTCGTTCCCGTGATATAACATTCTAGTGATCAAATCACTTGCTTGCAAGCTAATCAATGTGATATCACCGAGAGGGCCCAGAGCATATCTATCCGTCATCGGGATGAACAAATTCCAATCTCGATCCATGGGCCTCAACATAACACATTATTAGTTCTGAATCCATCTTTATATTCACCCTGTTACGGTGTGACGTTTGATGTTATCAAGAAACTCTTCTGGTGTTAGTGATTGGCATGATCTCATGGTCTAAGGATTAGGATCACTTCGTAAGTTGTTATAGCAATATAAACTCAATGACTTTGATCGTAATGCTATACTTCGGATGAATGTTCATCACACCATTACACTAATGTTGTGATCCCGTTATTAACAACATCCAATGTCCATGATCAGGAAACTTTGATCATCTTGTTAATCAACGAGCTAGTTTATAAGAGAGGCATAACTAGGAACTTTCTGTTTGTTTATTAAACACACATGTATTAACGTTTTCGTATTAATAAAATTATAGCATGCAAAATAAACATTTATCATAAACAAGGAATACGATAATAACCACTTTATTATTGCCTCTCGGGCATATTCCCTTCAGTCTCCCACTTGCACTAGAGACAATAATCTAGTTTGAGAACTTTGCGTATTGAACACTTATGGCTTTCCGGTGTTCCATATACATAATTGCAAGTGGTTAACATAATCTACGGATCTGATGCTTCAGGTCCGTGTGGATTTGCATGTCTTTGCGTCTTCACGCATCACTCATTCTCCAATGAGATGACATTGTATAAATTTGGTCTTTCGGTGAGACCTTTAGTTCCTTGGGGTTAAATCATGTCGATACTATTGTCATACAATATATCTTTAGTGTTAGCCCGTTGCGAACACAAATTCCCTCCTTTGCTGCTACTATAGCAGTCATATACTTAGCCTTTTGTTGTAGTATCCGTCACAATGTCTTAACTTTGGAATTCATCCAAATCCATCATGGAATCTCCTTTCCATTACATTGTGCCACCCATAGTTTAAATTGAGATAAACTTAATTTGTATCTTGTGACAAAACTAGTATCAATGTAACGCTTTACAATGAACTATTTGTAATTGTTTGTCACCTCTACACAAATATATTCTTAGTTCTTCCAAAAGATCATAAGAATATTCTCACTATCGTCCAATGATCATTTTATGATTCATTCTGGTATATGCTCATAACACTTAGAGCATAGGACATATATGTATGTGTACATATCATGGTATGATTGATCAAAACATTCTCGTGATTTCACTCATCAAGTGTCAAAGCACTTGAATCTTGTTTCACTTATCAAGTGCCGATACACTTGAATCTTGATTCAATTCCTTTCCATGCGACAAGAACCGTTTCTTGTTGTTTCTATATTGAACTCCTTCAATATCTCATATATGTACGTTTGGCCCAACCATATTAGCGTCACCGTCTATCCACTATAGACATTCATGCTAAATATTCGGGTTTTGCCTAAGTCTTTCATCAAAATTAAATCCTTAACCTTTGTCAATAAAAGATACATCATTTCTAATCAACAAGATGTCCTTCACATAATGTATTAGAAATATGTCTCAGCGCTCCCACTTAATTTCTTGCAAATGCAAGCATCTTCATCGTCTCCAGATGAAAACTCCTTTTTCATCACGGTGAAGATTCCAACTCCGCGATGCTTACTTCAACCGTTGAAGTTTGCATGCCCTTTTTAGCATCCTTTGAATTAACAAAACCCTTTGGACCGTGTCATGTACACGTCCTAGGTAACCATTCTATTAGAAGAACTTTGTTTTGTTTATTCATCTACCATATACCAAATTATATGTAGTGGTTGCTACTTTAATCCGTTCAGACTAAATATCGCTATGAAAGATCAAATCTTGTCATAGTCAACTCTTTGAACATTGTCATAAAATACTTTACGACATGTCGAATATTTCATAGATGTGAGACATCCATGTCTGTTTCTTTATAGATCCAAATACGACCGATAGGTTTTTACACCTTTCCGGAGGGTCTTCCAAGTTCAAAACTTGATTTCTCGTGTATGGAACTATCACGGATTTTATGGCTTCAAGCCATTTGACGGAGTCAGGGTCCATCATCGCTTCTTTGCATGTAGTCGGTTCATCATTGTCAAATAATAAATTTACTCTCAAATTCTAAGTATTTGATTGTTTATCCGACCGACTTGGTTCAATAAGAACTTAGATCTCCGTGACCACAACCTTTGAGGCACATAATCTATGAGCATTATGGCAGCCTCCGGAACAATTTCCGGCGCTGCGCATCTCAGCACATTTAGCTAAGGTTCGTTAACCTTATCAAAGTTCTATTGTCCTCCCACATAACTTTTATGAAAAATTCCTTCTTCAAGAAACTTCACGTTTCAAGCGACAAACCCTTTTGTCCTTGATGTTATGGAGGAATAACCAATTGTTATTCGAAATAACCTACAAAGACATGCTCATCCGACTTCGGTTGTAAACATCTTAATTATGTTTAGCATACCAAAATTTAAGAAATGACAACTTGGGTTTTACCCCAAACCATAACTTCCATGGTGTCATTTCAACGGATCAAGATGGAGCTCTTTTCAGTGTAAAAGCGCTAGTCTCTAAAGCTTTAATCTTTTTAAAACATAATGGTAGTTTTATAAATAACACCTTTGATCCAACCATGTCAAACAAGGTTTCATTACAAATCTCAAACACTCCATATTCCTATGGTGTTTCGGGAGATGTAAATCTAGGTGTTTTGCTAAACTTGTAACTCAAATAAATCCCTTTTATGATAAAATCATAATTCATTTATTTTTCTTGTTACATATGTAACTCAAATAAATCCCTTATGATAAAATCATAAACCATTTATTTTCTTGTCACAATGATTTTCACTTCATCTTGAAAGTCTTTGAACATTTTCAAATATTTCACAGTTCTTTCTCATTAAGTGAATATTCACTCAAATTTCCGGAGAAAGTATATGAAGTTGAAACCCATCGCTTACGACTATACATAATGGACTACATACATCGATATGTATAAATTCCAATAATTTAGTCGATCGTTCTTCTTTGGCCTTTGAACGAAGTTTTAATTATCCCTAGGAAAGTCTCACAAGCGTCACTTGATCAAATCAAAGACTCCAAAATTCCATAAAAATGGAGTTTCTTCATGTTTTCTTTCCAATATAATTTAAACAGCGATGTCACTTCATAAGTGATCTTTCAATCATTTGTCTTGCGACATTTTAGCATTAGGTTTTATGGATGTGATTTCTCCAACTAGATTTGTAAATCATCCATCTTATATGGAATACGGTAATTATTTGAACAACCTTTGTTCTCATAATACCTGATTTAAATAACAATTATTAAAACAAATCTTGAAGTCAAGCTTTGATGTCAACGAGAAATACAAACAAAGGTTTGTTTGTTTTCGATGAACATCATCACATATTCTCTTGCTAGTTACTTAGTCCATTATGGTTCATGAATTGCGTTGTTCCGTATGAAATTTCATACCAACCAATTCGGTATCCAATACCCAAGAACCACATTGTTTAACAAGCAAAGAATACAACCATAACATGTATATCATATATATACCTAAATTGGATATTTCCAATCTTTTCTTTTCTGCCAAGTATATTTTATAGATTCTCTTTTAGCATTTCCTTTTCCTTTTTAAAAGAATCTATCAACATCAAAAAGTGGCGCCATATACATGACACATAGTCCAAAGCGTGTATATTCAAATAATAATACCTTTGGACTTGCACTTTAAAGTAGATCACCATCATCAAATGATCGGCGTTCTTTCAAAATCCATTCTTTAGTAATCTTTTAGTATAGTAAACACTTTACATACATCTTCTATTCATCCTTATCATGACGACTTTCATGATGAAGCTACTGTAGCTTATAAAGGCGAATCGTGATTATAACATTACTTTCCAAAACCCTTTTGGATGATTAGGATGTCTAGCATCTCCAACCTTCGTAAATTCTCATCCAATATGAGAACATATATTATACTCTATCATATTGCAACCAAAACATTGTTTCAGATATCGTTATATCTGCCACACATGATGGTTTCCGAAACAATTCTTTGAGCTCCTAGATAAACTTGATATTAAAAACAATCAAGAATCATAGAGGCAAACATGATACTTAAGATACTAACACTAGAATTGTTACTCTCGATTTAATACCAACTATTAAATTTCAAGGAGTAAATAGAGTTTGCTAAAAGTTTGCAATAGGACTTTAAACTTTAGATTGACACTCAACACAATACGATACCAGTTCGTAAAGTATATATCTAGAATTCTATAGTTCTATTATCTCAATTACAACTATGCATAAGGTGGTGAACGAATGCCAATGACTACAACAAATTATGCAAATTCACTTTGATTTAATTTATGATAAATTGAGTTCTACTAATCCAAATTAGAAATAAACTCCCACTCAAAAACGACATCCCTCGTGTCTTTTTGGTGATTACATGAACCAAATCCACTACACCAAGTCCGATCATCACGTGAGTTGGTGTAGCTTCAAAGGCGAGCATCCATATGGTCATCATATCAAAACATATGACTCATGCTTAACCTTTCGGTCCATGTTCCGAGGCCATGTCTGTACATGCTAGGCTCGTCAAGTAAGAACCTTAGTATTCGCGTGTGTAACTGTCTTACACCCGAGATATGCTCGTGGATTCAAGTACACCCGATCATCATGTGATGTCTTGAAGCGACGAAACATTGTCGGTGCATACTTAAGGAAGAACACATTCTTATCTTGATATCTAAATGAGGGATCATCTTATTATGCTAATAAAACGCCAAACAAGCAATATAAGATGCAATCAAACATCACATGTTAATAAGTGAAATGATATGGTTCCCGCATATGATCTCCATCATGTGCACCGTGGTATGATCTCTATCATACCTTTATGTGTAAGGCCAAGGTCTATGGAACTTACACGCTATGTGTGTTGTAAGAGTATCATCTCATACTTCTACTTACAACATCACCATATCATAACACTAGCCCAGCAACAATCTAAACTAGACGCCTCTAATTTATCCATTGCAAGTTTTACGTGGTTTAGGGCTTTCGAAGATAGAACCGTTCTTACCTACGAACATGAACCACAACGAGGATAACCAAATTGTTGACAACTCGTTGCAAATTAGATATTGACTATAGTAGGAGAGACAGACACCCGCTAGCCACTTATGCAAAACTAGTTGCATGTCAAGCGTGGAACAGGTCTCATGTGCGAGGACATGTAAAGTTTGTCCGGGCCGCTTCATCCCACTATGCCACCAATATCCAAAGTACAACTAGGAAGCAATAAAATGATCATCATCGCCCACATACTCATATGTGTACTACCCGTGCAAAGTATCTATGCATAGATCCGGCTCTGATACCACTGTAGGGTTCGCAGCATAGAAAACAAAAAAATTCCTACGATGGGAACATCTATGTACCAAGATCTATCTACTAGATACAAGCAACGGGTGGATATACATCCATAGAATACATACCCTCGAAGACTGAATAGCGTTAACGAGGTTGTACTCGTGGATGATGTAGACGAACGCTTGCCGATCTCAAGATCGTGGTGAAGTCCATCTGGTCCAGCCGGTCCAGCACGATCAAGTCCAGCACCTCAAAGCAGTGGTGCATCCGTGATCGCACACACGTACGGGTACCCCGACAACCTCCGCGCCCTCGCTCCAGCGAAGCAGCGGAAGCAACAAATCCTTCCAGAAAAAGCCACCGGGAACATGTATCTCGCTGATCCGAGACCATGGGGAAATTCTAAAGGGGGGAGAGAGATCCTTCGCGAGGAGGTGTGCTTTGAGAGGAGGAGATGGAGGCCTTTTATAGGGGAGAGGGGGGCACCCAAGGGGCATGGCGCCCAGCCATGGGGCTGCCCCCACCTCTTCCACATTCATGTGGGTGGAGCTCCCACTCAAAATGAAAAGCCTCCACTCCCATTAAAAAGCCTCCACTCAAAAATCCACTCACATGCATTAAATTTCCACCAAATTTAATGCAAGCTCTCATTTAAATAAAACTCTTTTATTTATTTATTCAGAAATTTGTTAATTACTTTAATTAACAAACATTCACATAAAACCCCTTACAACATTTCAATTTCACATGCAGAACCAGTTTCAGCAATTTCAACCGAAATAGTTTCGGTGTCTAGTGAAATAAATTCCTGCGCTTTCCTTTTTCTTTCTCTAGCATATCATTTGCTCCGAATGGTGTCGGTATCCCTTAAGTGTGTCACCCTACGGTTCGCGAATAATGCAGACATGATCGAGACCCCTCTCCGATCAATAATCAGCAGCGGGACCTGGAGATCCGTACTGACTCCCACACATTTAACGATGACTTCTATGATCGTGTGAACCTTTTACGCTAGTATCTTAATCCCTTTGTTTCACGATATATTACATGTCCTAGATTCGATCATCGGTATCTCCATACCTAGTTTGATCTCGTTACTGACATGTACTCTTTTCTCGTTCCCGTGATATAACATTCTAGTGATCAAATCACTTGCTTGCAAGCTAATCAATGTGATATCACCGAGAGGGCCCAGAGCATATCTATCCGTCATCGGGATGAACAAATTCCACTCTTGATCCATGATTCTCAACATAACACTTTAGTAGCTTTGAAGCCATCTTTATAATCACCCAGTTACGGAGTGACGTTTTATGTCAACAAGAAACTCTTCCGGTGTTAGTGATTGGCATGATCTCATGGTCTAAGGATTAGGACTACTTCATAGTTTGTTTATACCAATATAAACTCAATGACTTTGATCGTAATGCTATACTTCGGAGAATGTTCATCACACCATTACACTAATGTTGTGATCTCGTTATTAACAACATCCAATGTCTATGATCAGGAAACCGTGATCATCTTGTTAATCAACGAGCTAGTTTATAAGAGAGGCATAACTAGGAACTTTCTGTTTGTTTATTAAACACACATGTATTAACGTTTCCATATTAATACAATTATAGCATGCAAAATAAACATTTATCATAAACAAGGAATACGATAATAACCACTTTATTATTGCCTCTCGGGCATATTCCCTTTAGATGATGCATGGATAAAAAGGAAATATGTGAGTGCACTCATGCCTTTCGAGCCCAACGACTTGAAGAGTCTACAAGGAAGACATAACTACCATCTCATGACCTCAAATGAAGTTATGCAAGATATGTCCGCCTTCAAAGTTGCCGCCAAGAATGCCAAAGATGCTCGTGCCCGTGCCCTTGGTATGAGCAACGTTGTCAATGTTGCTTTGAAGGCCAAAGTTGTGAACCATGGGGATGAAGATGATAGTGATGAAGGGCTCTCCATGGACCACCCCGATGAAGTAAAGATTGCTCATAGTCAATATATGGCCTTCTATGCAAAGAACTTTTGGAAGAACCCCGCCAAGGCCAAGATTGAAATGCAAAGAAAAAGCAACCCAAATGGGAAAAGAGAAAATACAACTAGATTGAGAACTTGCTTCAATTGTGGTGACCGCTATCACTTTGTAGCAAGTTGTCCCTATGAGAAGAGAGAAGATCATGGGGGTAAGCTTGTGTTGAAGAAGACTCTCAAAGAACCTTACAAGAAACCCTTCATCAAGAAGAATCCCATCAACAAGAAGTCGGGAGAAATTGTGTTGATCACTCATGAAGAATACTCCTCCGACAATGAAGATGATGAAGAAAGGAAGAGGAAACGTCTAATGGTGTGGCGGCTCTAGCTACTACCTCTAATCCGACATCCTCTCTCTTCGATTCTCCAAATGAGAATTCTCCCATCAAGAACGTCACTTGCCTTGGGCAAGGGGAACGGAGGTATCATCATCATCTCACTCCACTCCCTTAGCTAATGATGAAACCGATGATGATATGTCTCTTGATGTTAAAAAGGAATTAATTGCTTTTGATGAGTTCATGACTAAACTATAATGGGATGCTAAGATACATTTTGGTAACATCCTAGATCAACTTTCCCACACACAAGAGCTCCTAGATGTAAGATGTAAACTTGGGCATGAACACATGATTGAACTAGAGGCTCTAAACAATGCTCTAGAAGAAGAACAAGAGACTAGGTTGTCTCTTGAATTAAAACTTGAAGGGCTTGATGAGGAAAACAATGTTATTGTTAACAAACTCATCAAAGAGCGTGATCATGCTATTGCTAAATACAAAAGGGCTAAAAAGGACAAGGTTGAGTTTGGTGTGGTTCATGAAAAACTTGCCGAGGACTTTAGTTTGCTTAACAAGGCTCACAAGGCTTTGGAGAGTGAACTCTTGTCTCTCACAAAGTCCCATGAAACACTTCAAACTCAATTGGCCAATATTCCTTCACCTAGTAACTTCATCCCATCTAGTAGTACAACTATTCTTGAAGAGAATGCTAGGTTGAAGGGGGAGCTTGCTAAGGCCACATTTCCACAAGGTAACAAGTCCATTGATGATATTTTGAGTAAGCAAAGGCCTAGTGGTGATAAAGGGGGCATTGGTTTTGTCTCCAATACTAAGAAGAAGAAGAACAACAAGAAGAAGAAGGCCAAGCCCACACAAGAAACTAACAAGGCCATTGTGGGTAGTAAGACCACAAGTGGTAAAACTATGTCTCATGATGACTTTGCGGGTAGTGCTAACCCTCACTAGTTCTAATGCGTGATTATTATGGTGATGTGTATGCACAATATGTTGGCCCATATGATGGTTATATTGCTTGGTCCATTTGGATTCCCAAGACCCTAGTTGCTAACAAAAGAGGACCCATTGAAAAATGGGTACCTAAAAATTAGCTTGATCTTTTGTAGACAAATGCTTCCGGAGGGTCAAAGTGGGTGCTTGATAGTGGTTGCACAAGTCATATGACCGGAAGCTCGTCTATTGTCAAGGACTTAAAGCCAAATGATGATCAAATCACCGTGACATATGCCGACAAGTCAAAGTCTAAGGTAATGGGTTTCGGCAAGGTTGTGGTTGCTCACGACATTACACTCATGAACGTCATGCTTTTTGAGACCCTTGGATACAATTTACTTTCAGTCCGTGCTCTTGGAAAGATGGGTTTTGCCTTCTTTGTTGATGATGATATTGTGGTCCTCATGTGGAGCAAGTCTCTCAAGGTCGCTTTCGTTGGGTATGTCGAACATGACTTGTATGTGGTGGACTTTTCGGGGCAAGCCACTACAAGTGCGATGTGCTTATTAGGAAAGGCCGATGTGGTTTGGTTATGGCATCGCCGACTAGCACATGTCAATATGAGAACTTTCCAAAGTCTCCCCAAGGAGGGCCATATTGTTGGACTAAAAGAAAATGTTTCCTTTGCCAAAGATCGTGTTTGCAGGGCATGTGTTCTAGGGAAGATGCATGATGCTCCTCACAAGCCTAAGAACCGCATCAAGTCCACCAAGATCTTGGAGCTCCTCCATGTGTACCTGTTTGGTCCTCCATCTCATGCAAGTCTTGGTGGGAAGAAATATTGCTTGGTGATTGTTGATGACTTTTCAAGATACTCTTGGGTTTATTTCTTCAAGTTGAAGAGTGAGACTCAAAAGACCTTCATCGACTTCATCAATTTGGTCCAATAGCAATACAATGTTCCCATGTTGATTATAAGAAGTGACAAAGGCACCGAGTTCAAGAACTACACCTTGAATGATTTTCTTAGTGATGAGGGGATTAAACATCAATATTCCGCTGCATACACCCCTCAACAAAATGGTGTGGCCGAAAGGAAGAACCGGACTCTTATTGAGATGGCTAGGACCATGTTGGCGGAATTTAAATCTCCATATAACTTTTGGGCCGAAGCCATATCCACCGCATGTCATGCTTCAAACTGGCTCTACCTCCGCAAAGAAATCAACAAGACTCCATATGAAATACTTACCGGTAACAAGCCCAACATATCTTACTTCCGGGTGTTTGGTTGTAAGTGTTTCGATCTCATAAAAGGTGTTCGTTTGTACAAATTCGAGTCTAAAGCATTAGAGGGTATTTTTGTTGGCTATGGTCTCGAATCTCACACTTATAGAATCTATGATAAGCTCTCCGGAGCCGTCATAGAATCTTGTAGTGTGACCTTCGAAGAATATGATGGTCCCCAAGGGGGGCGTGTTGATGCTTGTGATGCAGATGATGAAATGCCTCAGGATGCCATAGGAAGAATGGGTGTGGGATATATACACCTCATTGAGGAACCCCTTATGGCGGATCGAGAAGAACTATGCTCCACTCAAGTGGAGCCCTCATCTTCACAACATCAACAAGCTCCATCCACCAAGGAGGACAATGACTCAAGCCAAAGACAAGATGTAGACCCTCAACACGATGATCATTGTGACAACTCTAGCCAAGGGGAGCTTGATTCTTTCGCCCGGGTGTCAAGTGGTGCCAAGGAAATTGCTTAAGGAAGATCCGTACAAACTGCTTTGAAACAAGCTCAAATTGATGCTAGAAGAGCACTTGATCATGACCAAGGTCAATCTTTGCCTCTAGATGAAGAGGTTGATTCCAATGATGATCAAGGTCAAGTTAATGGTCAAGACGAGGATCGAAATGATGAAGAGGGTCCCCCAAGAAACAACACGGAGATCCACGCTCGTCGCGAAGCTAGAAAGGAAAGAATGTTGGAATTAAGAGACCACTCTCTACAAAATGTAGTTGGTGATCTAAGGAAAGGTATTTCCACAAGAGCACAATTAAAGAGGTTCAGTGAACACCAAGCACACATCTCCATGATTGAACCAAAGAAAGTGTGGGAAGCTCTTGAAGATTCGGATAGTTATGCACAAAGAACTCAACAACTTTGAGGGAAAAAAAGTATGGAAGTTAGTAGAGAAGCCAAAGGATTGCCGCAATGTTATTGGAACAAAGTGGATATTCAAGAACAAGCAAGATGAGCATGGAATCATAGTAATAAACAAGGCTAGATTGGTTGCACAAGGGTTCTCTCAAATTGAAGGCATTGACTATGGAGAGACATATGCACCCATGGCTCGCCTTGAGTCCATCCGTATCCTTCTTGCTTATGCGGCACATCATAACTTCAAGTTGCAACAAATGGATGTAGAAAGTGCATTTCTTTATGGTCCACTAAATGAATTGGTATATGTTAAGCAACCCCGGGGATTTGAGGACCCCAACTTCCCAAACCATGTCTACAAACTTGATAAGGCGCTCTATGGGCTCAAGCAAGCCCCACGGACGTGGTATGAGCACCTTAGAGAGTTATTGTTTGACCGTGGATTTGAGGTTGGGAAAATCGATCCCACTCTTTTTATTAAGAAAGTCAATGGGGAGCTTTTTGTATGCCAAATATATGTTGATGATATTATCTTTGGCTCTTCTAACAAAGCTTTTAATGATGAATTCTCAAAGCTTATGACTAGTAGGTTCCAGATGTCTTTGATGGGGGAGTTGAGAGTATTTCTTGGTTTTGAGATCAAGCAAGTTAGAGGAGGGACATTCTTCAATCAAGCCAAGTATACTCAAGATATGCTCAAGAGATTCAAAATGCAAGATTTAAATGGAGCTCCTACTCCCATGGCTACAAAGACTCATCTAGAACAAAATCCAAATGGTAAAGATGTGGATCAAAAGGTATACCGGTCTATGATTGGTTCTTTGCTTTACCTTTGTGCATCTAGACCCGATATTGTGTTGAGTGTAGGTGTGTGTGCAAGATATCAAGCGGCTCCTAAAGAAAGCCATTTAATGGCGGTCAAGAGAATCTTTCGATATTTGGTTCATACCCCATTTTATGGTCTTTGGTATCCTCGAGGCTCAACATTTGCTCTTTGTGGATACACGGATTCGGATTGGGCGGGTGACAAGGATGATAGAAAATCAACATCCGAGGCTTGCCAATTCCTTGGTAGGTCCTTGGTATGTTGGTCTTCCAAGAAGCAAAATTGTATATCTCTCTCCACCGCCGAAGCCGAGTATGTGTCAGCTGCTAGTGCTTGCACCCAATTTCTATGGATGAGGCAAACTTTAAAGGAATACAGTGTCCATTGTGACAAAGTGCCTCTTCTATGTGACAATGAAAGTGCCATCAAGATTGCCTACAACCTGGTGGATCACACAAGGACAAAGCATATTGAGATTCTGTAGGGGCCTCAACCTGATAAGATTGATCCCTCCTGTGTTTTACAATGCTAGTCCCTGGATCAATAGCTAGCGTCCACAGTTAAGATGTAATATCAAGAAACAAAGGTCATAATATAACTTTATAACCAGGAATAACATAATTTTATTGCATCACACATAGCTCATATGGCTATTACATTACATTGCAGCGGAATAAATATAGTCATGGGTCCTTCATCTTCAAAGTGCCACAGGCAGATGTTGGTTGTAGACTTTTTAATCCTAAACAATCAATCTTCACTAAAATCAATCAAACCTGCAACATACAAGTTACAGCCACAAAGGTCAATACATTTGAATTGTATTGGCAAGTGATACTATGGTAGTATAGTGGTGACTATCATCTATATGCATTTGGCTAAGTGGAGTTGAGGCTTGCATTGCTCAAAATAGATTTTTCTTAACATTTTGTAAATACTAAGTTTTTGTTTTGACAAAATCATTTTTCTCAATCAAAGATTTCAAGATCCTTGTACCAAGCCATCTCTCCATCAATGATTGAAGAATTCAAACAACCCTTGTTCAAACCACAAGTTTTAATTTAGAAATTTGAATGATGAGATTCTTGATTGCTTCCATGTCTTGATGCTCAAATTGTCCTTTACCAGGGACATGGCTAAGTACTTAGATTTTACACTCTGCAAAGGTGGTGCACTTTCCCCACAAGACTTGGTTTCCCAAGACAAAATCTTTTAGAAGCCTTCCCTTAGACCAAAATGGACGCGCTCCAACCTATCAAACACTACCACCCACTGTCCATTTGGCTAAGTTCTTGCAACCTATATGATCATGGCAGAGCCCATATTGCCAAGTGGTTGCACTTGAAGCTTCTCAACATTTGACATCTCAAATCCCTTTGTTTCCTGGGTGGCCATCCACAAGTGAGATACACAATCCAAGTCTATGGCATTGTGAACCACTCAACATAACCCAATCCTTCCATTTCCACCCAGGTGATACATTAACTTAGTTGTTTTATTAAACAAAATCACAAGTCCTTAGACTTAGAATATTTTTCCATAGTGTGAATATATATTCCACCCATGTTTTCTATTAGCTAGGCTAAGCTTGGTAGTAGTAGGAATCTTAACTTAGGAAAATCCTACTAAGGATTCATCTTCTAGGTTTTCCTATAACAAGATATATACTTAGCAAAACCCATGCAAGTTTACTTAGCAAAAACACTAATGCATAGTGAAAGTAATGGGACCAAAAAGTATGAAGCATCACTTGCCTTTTTGGTAGAGTATAGGTTCACTTCTTGATCTTTGCAACAATCACACTCTTCAAGTCACTACAAATCAATCAAGCAAGGCACAAACTCAATCTACCAATCAAGCAAAACAACACACATAAATAACAAAGTCAAAGAAATGCATGCAAGCATGCCAAGTTTTGTTTTGTTTGAAAAAGTGGTTCCTAGTGGGTCATAGTCATTTGGGTACATCTAATGGTCATTTCCTAAAGTGGCCAAGTCATTAGCAAAAGGTTTCACTTTAAAACCATTTTCAAAACAAAGTGTTATTTTATGTGGTGTAGAAATATTTTTACTAAGGCATTAGCCTATAGGGTTCACCAAATGAGTTGCTATTGCAAATCTTGGTGTTTTTGGTCAGTAGGTTTGGTCCAAACTATTTTCTCAAAGTTTTCTTTCCATAAAACATTTTTATAATAAAATCAACAATTTTATTTGGCTAGAAATGGACTAAACTAATTAATCCATTCCAAACTTTTCCAAATTCATTTTCCAAACCATGGGTTGGTTCCTAGGGTCAGTAAGGTCACAACAATCCATTTTGCAAAGGTTTTAATCCAAAAAATCATTTTTAAACAATTTTTATACTCTAAACAAGCATACTAAAGTTTCTACAAATTCAAACAAGTTAACAGGTACTATTTGTCAATCTAAGGCCATGGTTAGCTAGGGTTTGTTCTCCTGATTTCATTGATATAAAATTTGCCAAATTTGGACGTGTGGATCAAAAGATATAAGGGTTTGAAGTTTGCAAAAGTTTCTGTTTTCAAATTCTGTTTTAAACCAAATCCTGGCCACGTGGCTTGCTCCTATTCGCCAGTACCGGTTCGCACGGATCAGTCGCTGGGGAGCGTTGGATTTAAATTAGATCGAGCGGCTCAGAGCTAGCGTACCCTTTCAGTTAAGTGGATCTATCGTGACGCTGCGATCTAGATCGGACGGTTCTCAGTGCCCCGACCATAAGCGGGCGGCGCTGGGCTCTGACGCGCGGCGGCGGCGGCTTGTCAGTGGTGTCGCCGGCGTTACAGGAAGCGAGAAGGAGGGGGAGGATGTTCACCGTGTTCGCAGATGCCTGGGGGAGCTCAAGGAGGCACTGGCTGGTGAAGGGGCGCACTATGCTAGCTTGAATCGCTCGCCGGAGTTCGTGTCCGCGTCGGGCTTCTCTGTTTATCGTCGAAGGCAACGACACAAGCCACGAGAGAGCAAGATAGCAGTTGCATTATATGCGTACGGGGTTGGTGATCGTGTGTGCTTCAACGAGACAGAATGGGGTGGTCAGATATTACCTGGAGGACTCGCCGGAAAAGTAACAGACGACGGCGGCGTATAGGTGGAGTTGCTGTCGACGTTTTGGAGCGCCCGCGGGTGAATGGGTGGTATGAACAGATGCGTCTGGATGCGTGGAGTATGTGTGCTAGGTCGACGAGGCAAGGGGCGGCGTGTGGCAGTCGGAATCGGTAATGGAAGTCGTCGGAGACAGAGGAAGCTCTGGGTCGAATTGTGGCAGCCTCGGGGCGGAGAAGGAGTGGCGACAGAGGGGAATGGAGGAGAGAGCGTGGGCGATTTAATGGGTGAGGTTACCAGGAGCATTCACTCAGTCATTTACTCGAATTGATGCGAGTAATTTAGAGGCAGCAACGGCGACGTGGGGGAGGAAGAAGCAGTCGCGGGGTGGAGAAGGAGAACAGTGGAAAGGGGTCCGCTGGTCAGTGGAGAAAACGTTTCAGGTGGGGTCCTCTGGTAAGCGTCGGTGTGGGTATGTGTTCGTGTGCAAAACATTTCGTGCAGGGGAGCGGACTGAGCTGGACTGGGCTGCTGTTGGGCCAGACGGTGGGCTGGTCGTTTTCTCTTATTTTTTTCTGTTTGCTTTATTTTTCTTTTCTATTTTTATTTTCTGTTTTGAATTCCAACACACAAACAAGTTCAAATCAATTCAAACCATCACTAAATCTTTGAAAGTTTGAACTTTGTTCTGTTTAGTAGTATAACCAACTTCCAAAATAAAATAATATTTTAAATCTTTTTAGGTTCCATTTATTAATTAAATAAAATGGACCATTGTTTATTAATAAAATAGGGTTTGGTTTATTTAATAAAATCTTCATTTGAAAAATCAAATACTTTCAAAACCAATCAGTAGTTTATTTGAAAATAATAAATATTTGGAAAACTTTAAAATAAAATGATCCTTTTACCTTAGGGTCCATTAATGATTAAATAAAATGGTCCTTAGTTATTAAATCAAATAAGGTTTGATTTTATTAATAAAATCTTTATTTGAAATCTAAATATTTTCAAAATAAAATTAGTAGGTTTAATTTGGGAAATATATAATATTGAGAAATTTGTTTTAAAACAAAATAACCTTTTATTCTAGTGTCCATTATTAATTAATATAATAGACTTTCATTATTAAATCCAATAGGTTTTGTTTTATTGAGAATATTTATTTAAAATCTAAAATAAAGCCAAAACACTTTAGTAGGTTTTATTTGTGAATATCAAATATTTGGAAAACTTATTTTAAATAATTTAATAAGTTTTGATGCTTTAATTAAAATGGTAAAACCTTTTATTAAATAAAGTTGGATATTAAATCCTTATTATTTTATTTAAACAATCCTTTATTATTTTTAATTAAACCTTTGCTATTTTATTTAAAATAAAAAGTTTTAATTTCAAAAGCTTGGCCAAGGTTTTAATTTGGCTTTATAAAATAATCTTTATTTATAAATTTCTATTTCATTTGAAAACAAATCTTTTCATTTATTTGTTTCCAAATAGTATTTCCAAATGTTTTTATTTTTCCTTTTATTAAATGTTTATCTTTTTAAATCCCTTTAGGTTTATTTTAATTCAATTGAATTCAAAATTTTTTCTTCTGGCTCTGAAAATCAAACAAAGTTTTATTTTATTAATTTATTTTCACATTACAAGATTTGGAAAATCTTGGGATGTGACAGGCTACCACCCTTAAAATAAATCTCGTCCCGAGATTTGGGGAGGCTAGGGTTACAAGCAAGTTCAAAACAACTAGGGTACTACCACCCTTAAAAATTTTCAAACAAAAATTACACATTGCCCTTCTTGGGATCATGAGAAATACTTTCTCTAAGCAAACATTTGCATTGAGTCCTTGGTTTCCATTCTTGACTCATGAAGCTCATGGGCCAAGGTTGAGTTTCTCCATAGGCTTGTTCAACTTGTTCTCCATCTTTTCTGGACAATTGTTTGCATAGTGGCCTAGTTCCTTGCATTTGAAACATGTGACAAGGTTGATATCCCTCATAGGCTTGTTTATCTTATGCTTCATCTTTTCTGGACAGTAGTTTGCATAATGTCCTAACTCTTTGCAGTATTTGCACATCACTTGGCTAAAATCCTTCCTTATCTTGGGTTTCACCAGCTTTTGTTTGTCTTCTTGTCTCTTCTTCTTTTCTGGGCATTCATTGTAATAGTGTCCCATCTCTTTGCAAGTGTAACATTGCTCTTGAGTAATATCCTTCTTGTTTGGGTTGGGGCATTTCTTCTTCTTCTTGGATCTCTCCAAAGCTAGGAGTTCCTCTAGTTCATGTTCTTCATGAGTGGGAGATCTTTCTCTCTTCTTGGGGCATTGATCTTCATGTTCCTTGGATGCATGATCCTTGTCTCTAAAACTATTGCTGGCTTGGATTCCTTCTAGAATAACATCTTTGTCATCCTTGTTGTCATTAGCTCTTTGGGAAAAGTTCTCTCTCATGTTGATTATTTGAGTAACCAATCCTTGCAACATTTGGGATTGAAGTTTCAAAATCCTTTGTATGGCTGGGTCTAGTCCATTGTTGTTGGCTAAAAGCTGAGTTGTCTCTTGGCTCAACTGGTTTTGGGTTGCTATAATATCTCTCATGTTGTCCTCTTGGTTGTTGTTGATGTCATCTACCTTGGAGTCTTTTGGGGTAGTCGTCTGTTTGGGTTGATTTGGAATTAGAATAGGCAAGATATTTCTAAGGAAATATTTCTAATCACACACATCACAATTCACACAAACAGTGTTCAAGCAATCACAAACAAACATTTCACTCAAACAAGGTTCAATCACATACTTAGGCAACAAAATATTTTTGTTACACCACATAAGTTGGTGTGTTTTTGACTTAACTAAATTTGGTGGTCCATCTATATGGTTTACTTGTGATCCTTCCATTCTTCTTGGTTGATTCTTCTTATATGAGATCATGGTTTCCTTGGAAAAACTCTTGGTTACAATACTTCAAAGTTGTTGATGGCTACTTCTTATTTTGCATTCCCTCAGTCTCTAAATCTTGAGTAGGATTTCCTTGTTTCACTTGTGGTCCTTAGTAGTTTCCAAGTTGGAAGTCCTTGATGAACATGCTGAAGATGTTGAAGTCATTAGAGTTGGAGATGTTGAAGAAGTCTTTTGCACATGGTGTAGTCTTTTGGTCATGGGGTAGGTTTTCCATCAAGTTGAAGTAGAAGAGATGTAGAGTTGAAACCAAAATGATGGAGGAAAGAGTTTACAAGTGTTTTTGTAAATAAGTTTTTGGAACAAAATACAACTCTTATTTTTCTAAGGGTTTTTGTCCAATCCTAGGGTTTACAAATCCTACAGGCAACACAATGCTCTGATACCATCTGTAGGGGCCTCAACCTGATAAGATTGATCCCTCCTGTGTTTTACAATGCTAGTCCCTGGATCAATAGCTAGCATCCACAGTTAAGATGTAATATCAAGAAACAAAGGTCATAATATAACTTTATAACCAGGAATAACATAATTTTATTGCATCACACATAGCTCATATGGCTATTACATTACATTGCAGCGGAATAAATATAGTCATGGGTCCTTCATCTTCAAAGTGCCACAGGCAGATGTTGGTTGTAGACTTTGTAATCCTAAACAATCAATCTTCACTAAAATCAATCAAACCTGCAACATACAAGTTACAGCCACAAAGGTCAATACATTTGAATTGTATTGGCAAGTGATACTATGGTAGTATAGTGGTGACTATCATCTATATGCATTTGGCTAAGTGGAGTTGAGGCTTGCATTGCTCAAAATAGATTTTTCTTAACATTTTGTAAATACTAAGTTTTTGTTTTGACAAAATCATTTTTCTCAATCAAAGATTTCAAGATCCTTGTACCAAGCCATCTCTCCATCAATGATTGAAGAATTCAAACAACCCTTGTTCAAACCACAAGTTTTAATTTAGAAATTTGAATGATGAGATTCTTGATTGCTTCCATGTCTTGATGCTCAAATTGTCCTTTACCAGGGACATGGCTAAGTACTTAGATTTTACACTCTGCAGAGGTGGTGCACTTTCCCCACAAGACTTGGTTTCCCAAGACAAAATCTTTCAGAAGCCTTCCCTTAGACCAAAATGGACGCGCTCCAACCTATCAAACACTACCACCCACTGTCCATTTGGCTAAGTTCTTGCAACCTATATGATCATGGCAGAGCCCATATTGCCAAGTGGTTGCACTTGAAGCTTCTCAACATTTGACATCTCAAATCCCTTTGTTTCCTGGGTGGCCATCCACAAGTGAGATACACAATCCAAGTCTATGGCATTGTGAACCACTCAACATAACCCAATCCTTCCATTTCCACCCAGGTGATACATTAACTTAGTTGTTTTATTAAACAAAATCACAAGTCCTTAGACTTAGAATATTTTTCCATAGTGTGAATATATATTCCACCCATGTTTTCTATTAGCTAGGCTAAGCTTGGTAGTAGTAGGAATCTTAACTTAGGAAAATCCTACTAAGGATTCATCTTCTAGGTTTTCCTATAACAAGATATATACTTAGCAAAACCCATGCAAGTTTACTTAGCAAAAACACTAATGCATAGTGAAAGTAATGGGACCAAAAAGTATGAAGCATCACTTGCCTTTTTGGTAGAGTATAGGTTCACTTCTTGATCTTTGCAACAATCACACTCTTCAAGTCACTACAAATCAATCAAGCAAGGCACAAACTCAATCTACCAATCAAGCAAAACAACACACATAAATAACAAAGTCAAAGAAATGCATGCAAGCATGCCAAGTTTTGTTTTGTTTGAAAAAGTGGTTCCTAGTGGGTCATAGTCATTTGGGTACATCTAATGGTCATTTCCTAAAGTGGCCAAGTCATTAGCAAAAGGTTTCACTTTAAAACCATTTTCAAAACAAAGTGTTATTTTATGTGGTGTAGAAATATTTTTACTAAGGCATTAGCCTATAGGGTTCACCAAATGAGTTGCTATTGCAAATCTTGGTGTTTTTGGTCAGTAGGTTTGGTCCAAACTATTTTCTCAAAGTTTTCTTTCCATAAAACATTTTTATAATAAAATCAACAATTTTATTTGGCTAGAAATGGACTAAACTAATTAATCCATTCCAAACTTTTCCAAATTCATTTTCCAAACCATGGGTTGGTTCCTAGGGTCAGTAAGGTCACAACAATCCATTTTGCAAAGGTTTTAATCCAAAAAATCATTTTTAAACAATTTTTATACTCTAAACAAGCATACTAAAGTTTCTGCAAATTCAAACAAGTTAACAGGTACTATTTGTCAATCTAAGGCCATGGTTAGCTAGGGTTTGTTCTCCTTATTTCATTGATATAAAATTTGCCAAATTTGGATGTGTGGATCAAAAGATATAAGGGTTTGAAGTTTGCAAAAGTTTCTGTTTTCAAATTCTGTTTTAAACCAAATCCTGGCCACGTGGCTTGCTCCTATTCGCCAGTACCGGTTCGCACGGATCAGTCGCTGGGGAGCGTTGGATTTAAATTAGATCGAGCGGCTCAGAGCTAGCGTACCGTTTCAGTTAAGTGGATCTATCGTGACGCTGCGATCTAGATCGGACGGTTCTCAGTGCCCCGACCATAAGCGGGCGGCGCTGGGCTCTGACGCGCGACGGCGGCGGCTTGTTAGTGGTGTCGCCGGCGTTACAGGAAGCGAGAAGGAGGGAGAGGATGTTCACCGTGTTCGCAGATGCCTGGGGGAGCTCAAGGAGGCACTGGCTGGTGAAGGGGCGCACTATGCTAGCTTGAATCGCTCGCCGGAGTTCGTGTCCGCGTCGGGCTTCTCTGTTTATCGTCGAAGGCGACGACACAAGCCACGAGAGAGCAAGATAGCAGTTGCGTTAGATGCGTACGGGGTTGGTGATCGTGTGTGCTTCAACGAGCCAGAATGGGGTGGTCAGATATTACCTGGAGGACTCGCCGGAAAAGTAACAGACGACGGCGGCGTATAGGTGGAGTTGCTGTCGACGTTTTGGAGCGCCCGCGGGTGAATGGGTGGTATGAACAGATGCGTCTGGATGCGTGGAGTATGTGTGCTAGGTCGACGAGGCAAGGGGCGGCGTGTGGCAGTCGGAATCGATAATGGAAGTCGTCGGAGACAGAGGAAGCTCTGGGTCGAATTGTGGCAGCCTCGGGGCGGAGAAGGAGTGGCGACATAGGGGAATGGAGGAGAGAGCGTGGGCGATTTAATGGGTGAGGTTACCAGGAGCATTCACTCAGTCATTTACTCGAATTGAAGCGAGTAATTTAGAGGCAGCAACGGCGACGTGGGGGAGGAAGAAGCAGTCGCGGGGTGGAGAAGGAGAACAGTGGAAAGGGGTCCGCTGGTCAGTGGGGAAAACGTTTCAGGTGGGGTCCTCTGGTCAGCGTCGGTGTGGGTATGTGTTCGTGTGCAAAACATTTCGTGCAGGGGAGCGGACTGAGCTGGACTGGGCTGCTGTTGGGCCAGATGGTGGGCTGGTCGTTTTCTCTTATTTTTTTCTGTCTGCTTTATTTTTCTTTTCTATTTTTATTTTCTGTTTTGAATTCCAACACACAAACAAGTTCAAATCAATTCAAACCATCACTAAATCTTTGAAAGTTTGAACTTTGTTCTGTTTAGTAGTATAACCAACTTCCAAAATAAAATAATATTTTAAATCTTTTTAGGTTCCATTTATTAATTAAATAAAATGGACCATTGTTTATTAATAAAATAGGGTTTGGTTTATTTAATAAAATCTTCATTTGAAAAATCAAATACTTTCAAAACCAATCAGTAGTTTATTTAAAAATAATAAATATTTGGAAAACTTTAAAATAAAATGATCCTTTTACCTTAGGGTCCATTAATGATTAAATAAAATGGTCCTTAGTTATTAAATCAAATAAGGTTTGATTTTATTAATAAAATCTTTATTTGAAATCTAAATATTTTCAAAATAAAATTAGTAGGTTTAATTTGGGAAATATATAATATTGAGAAATTTGTTTTAAAACAAAATAACCTTTTATTCTAGTGTCCATTATTAATTAATATAATAGACTTTCATTATTAAATCCAATAGGTTTTGTTTTATTGAGAATATTTATTTAAAATCTAAAATAAAGCCAAAACACTTTAGTAGGTTTTATTTGTGAATATTAAATATTTGTAAAACTTATTTTAAATAATTTAATAAGTTTTGATGCTTTAATTAAAATGGTAAAACCTTTTATTAAATAAAGTTGGATATTAAATCCTTATTATTTTATTTAAACAATCCTTTTTTATTTTTAATTAAACCTTTGCTATTTTATTTAAAATAAAAAGTTTTAATTTCAAATGCTTGGCCAAGGTTTTAATTTGGCTTTATAAAATAATCTTTATTTATAAATTTCTATTTCATTTGAAAACAAATCTTTTCATTTATTTGTTTCCAAATAGTATTTCCAAATGTTTTTATTTTTCCTTTTATTAAATGTTTATCTTTTTAAATCCCTTTAGGTTTATTTTAATTCAATTGAATTCAAAAAGTTTTCTTCTGGCTCTGAAAATCAAACAAAGTTTTATTTTATTAATTTATTTTCACATTACAAGATTTGGAAAATCTTGGGATGTGACAGATTCGCCATCACTTCATTAGAGATCATGTTGCTCGAGGTGATATTGATCTATCATATGTATCAACCAAAGATCAACTTGCCAATATCTTCACGAAGCCACTTGATGAAGCAAGGTTTTGCTACTTGAGGAATGAACTAAATGTCATAGATTAAGGAGCTTGACTTGATTTTCTTGCACTCTCACCTATGTTTCAACTCATATTTGGTTTAGGTGTAGGCATGGATATAGGGGGAGTGCGTTCCTAATTGATTGGACCATCCCTCCCCCCATTATGCCCAAAGCAATCAAAATCATTCCTCTTAATATCATTTAGTGATATGTGAGCTTAATGATGAGTTTTGGTAATGGACCCAAGATATATCTTCGTGGTGCCAAGCCGAGTATACTCAAATATGGTGGCCTAGGCCACCGCCCTCTCTCATTCGAGAGGTTGATACTTACTCATGTTTGTCATTTGCTTGATTCTAGTCTCTTGGAGTTTTTCGGAATATTTTTGTGAATTCCTATGGCTCTTGTTGGTTCTTCACAGTTTGATGTCTCAACCCAAGCCCTATCCTTATCTTAAAAACTGTCTATCTCTCATATATGTCCCTAAAACACCTTTCCTAGAACTTTTGGTCGAGGAGGACCAGAGTCTCCGGTGTAGACCGGAGTCTCCGGTCCAGACGGTTTTTGTCACTTAAAGGGGGGGGGTGAACTGGTACAGCAGTTCCTCATTCTTCACCCCATCCCCTACCTCCAAACCCGTCGCCTCCTCTTCCAAAAATCCTCCCCGGAGGTCAAGAAGCCCCCGGGATCCGCCGTGCCGCCGGCCAATCCTCCCTCCTCCTCCATTGGGTCATTCCCACCGGAGGAATTGATCCCATGGACAGATCTGGTACCTCCCCTCTACCTTTTTCTCCTAGGGTTCATCCCTAGATGTGTTTTTGAGGATTGGTGCTGATTTGTCCATTGGAATCACTTGATTGCGTGCACTTTAGTACTTTAGCCTTGTTGCATTGCCCGATCTGCTAGATTCACCCCCACAGGCATCTCCCCATCTCATGCCCGAGCCTCCCGACCGGAGATTCCGGACCAAGATCAGGAGACTCCGGTCTGAGCCGGAGACTCCGGTATGAGGTGCGGAGACTCCGGTGTTGGGTGAATCAAAACAGATCAGAAATGCATCAAAGCTCTTGTACTACATTTTTGGGGCATATATACTCATCTCCATGCTATCTCCCTCACTGCTATTCACAGGTGATGGTTCTAGTCGTCCTCGTCGTACCAAGGCCAAGTCTCAGAGGGGCAATCCTCGCTATGATGAAGCTCGGGGTCAATTCATCGTGCCTCCGTCCAACCCGAAACAGCAGGCACGTGATGCATATTACTTGAAGAGGGATCATGAGAGGGCTGAACGGGAGGACCGTGCCAAGAAGGCCAAGTATGACAACCTTCAGTCCTTAGCCAAAATGTCTAAAGAGGAGTACCGTGAGCTGACAAAGATAGATTTCTATGCACTGCCTCGTACCAGTGAGAACCCTCGTTACTGGAGGAAAGAACATGCTGTGTTCATGAAGGATGTGTATGGTGTACTCACCAAATCACATGTCTGCCCTCAGAAGTTCATGAGTGTTGAGCAAATGCGCCTCAGCCCCTACTTCAATGATGCTTTGTGGATCTGTGAGAAGCTGGGACTGTATAACTTGATGGAGCTGCGTGAATACTATAATATCCACCTTGTACAGTAGTTCTATGCCACCGTTGTGTTTGGGTCTGATCTTGACAGGACCATGGTGTGGATGTCTAGTACCACTCGCTGCACAGCCACATTTCATGACTTTGACAACGTCATCTTTGAGACCTTTCATGGAGTATCCACTCCCGTTGGACTGCGTATGCACTCTGCAGCTTTGGGTGAGAACAAGTTGAAGTTGGCACCTCTGTATGATGATGGTGTTGTGTGGGGGGGGGTCCAAGGGACTCAAGACCCTCTACAACCTTATGTTGGAGATATGCCCTAGAGGCAATAATAAATGTAGTTATTATTATATCTTTGTGTTTATGATAAATGTTTACATTCATGCTATAATAGTATTAACAAGGAAACATTGATACTTGTGTGATTTGTAAACTAAAATAGAGTCCCTAGTAAAGCCTCTTTATAATACTAGCTTGTTGGTTAATAAATGATTGTGGTTTCCCTATCATGAACATTGAGATGTTATTAACAACAAGATCATATCGTTAGGAGAATGATATGGTGGACATACTCCTATAGATAAGCATAGCATGAAGATCAAGTCATTTTAATAGTTCAATTGCTATATGCTTTCTGATACATAGTAACCTAATTCCTTCGACCATGAGATCATGCATATCACCTTCACCAGAAGGATGCTTTGATGACATCAAACACCACACCGTAACTGGGTGGCTATAAAGGTGGCATTGAGTGTTCGGAAAGTGTTGGTTGAAACACATGGATCAAGAGTGGGATTTGTCCATCCATATGACGGATAGATATACTCTGGGCCCTCTCGGTGGAATGTCATCCAATTAGCTTGCAAGCATGTGACTGGCTCACAAGGGATCACATATCACGGGAACGAGAAATGAGTACTTATCAATAACGAGGTTGAACTAGGTATGCAGAGATACCGACGATCATAACCTCGGATAAGTAAACTATCGTGAGACAAAGGGAAATTGGTATCGTATGTAAGTGGTTCATTCGATCACAAAGTAATCGTAGAAATATGTGGGAGCCATATGAATTTCCAGATTCCTCTATTGGTTATTGTTCGGAGAAGTGTCTCGATCATGTCCGCATAATTCACGAACCGTAGGGAGACACACTTAAGGATTCGACGTTGTTTGAGTAGTTATGGAATGATGAGTAAGAGACCGAATGTTGTTCGGAGTCTCGGATGGGATCCGGGATATCATGTGGAGATCCGGAATGGTCCGGAGAATAAGATTCATATAAGGAAAGTCCTGTTTCGGGGTTGGAGAATGGTTCCGGTGTTTTCATCGGGAATGTTCTAGAAGGTTCCGGAATGTCCGGAACTCCGGAGGGGAAGGGTACATGAATGTGTCATATCAAGTTGGAATGATTGCATCATGTACTAGGTGTCATTGCTGAAAAAATAAAGGGTTTAATCAAATCCTAGTTTGAAAAGTCAAACGCCAATTTGAAAAGTCAAACGGCTATTTTGTGAGGTGGAGGGAAAGTAGGAAACCTACTTGGGGAGGAGTTCCTACCCTCCACCGCCGGACCACTTGGGAAACCGAGTTGGGGAGGGACTCCCCTCCCCTGGCGCGCCCCTCCACCTATATAAGGAGGTGCAGGGCTGCCCCTCCTAACACACTACACCTCCACCCGCAAACCCTAGCCCCGGCGCCGCCACCTCCTGCTGCCGCCGCCGCCGACTAGGGCAAGCCTCCGCCGCCTAGCTAAACCCTAGCCGTCGGCCTTGCTCCTCCTTGGTGTGTCTAAACCCTAGATTGCCGAGGTTCTCTCTCATAGTCCACCATACTCGCTCCGGCTTAAGGCG
This sequence comes from Avena sativa, assembly GCA_916181665.1. Lineage (NCBI taxonomy): Eukaryota > Viridiplantae > Streptophyta > Magnoliopsida > Poales > Poaceae > Avena > Avena sativa. Next base: position 380,761,944 of record OV702281.1, on the reverse strand, counting down.
AAGCCCTGCGAGATCTCCCCTCTACTTCCGGTACCATGCCGTTGTGCTGCTGGAATCGCGAGGAGAGTGCTACAACCTCCGATGCCTGCTGGAACAAGGGAGAGGAAGGTCTTCGTCGAGTACCGAATGTGTGACCGACTGCGGGAGCGCTGCCGGAACGCAGCGCCGGAAGGATCGTCTACTCGATCTTGAGATCGGGAAGAGTATGACTACATCACCCACGAGAATCCGCTCTCGTTAAACACTTTGGAATCTTCGAGGGTGAGTTATTCCATCGACTCGTTGCTACAATCTAGTAGATAGATCTTGGCTTGTTTGTTTGTATGCGGTAGAAATTTTTTGTTTTCCATGCTACGAAACCCTACAGTGGTATCAGAGCCGTGTCTATATGTAGATCTATTGCACGAGTAGAACACAATGGTCATTGTGGGCATTGATGCTTTTGTTTTCGATTGCTTCTTGTGTACTTTGCATCTTGCGGGATGGTGGGATGAAGCGGACCGGGCTAGCCTTACATGACATCGTTCATGAGACTTGCTCCACGCTTGACATGCAACTTGTATTGCATAAGTGGCTTTGCGGGTGCCTGTTTCTCCGAACATAGTTAAGATTCAATTTACAACGGGTGATTGACAATGCTAGTATCAATGTTGTGGTTCTTGTTCGTAAGTTAGAACGACACTTATTGAAATCCCCAAACCACGTAAAACATGCAAAGAAAGTAGAGGCGTCTAACTTTGTTTTGCAGGGGTGTGCTGTGATGTGATATGGCCATGATTGTGATTATATTTTATGTATGCAATGTTCCTTATTGTAAGTTGGCAACCCGCAGGAGCCATATGGTTGTCTTTAATTTCTGTTAAGACCCGCGTGTCTATTCAAAGTAGTTGTAATAGTTGAAGCTGGTGGACGACAACCATGGAGCAGCTTCATTGACCTTGATGCAATGCCGGTGATGATGGAGATCATGTTCGTGCTTGAAGATGGAGATCGGAAGCACAAAGAAGAAAGGCCATATCATATCACATATTATGAATTGCATGTGATGTTAATCCTTTATGCATCTTGTATTGCTTAGTTAACGACGGTAGCATTATAAGATGATCCCTCATGCACATGAATTTCAAGTTCTAAAGTGTTCATCCTTAGTAAGCACCGTTGCTAAATCTTGTTGTTTCGAAGCACCACATGATGATCGGGTGTGTTAGATTCCACAAGTGTATACAACGTGAGCAAGACAGATTTGCTCATGCGGAAGCTAAGGTTTGATCTTGACGAGCCTAGCATGTACAGACATGGTCTCGGAACACGGATCACCGAAAGGTAAAGCATGAATCATATAGTAGATATGATGAACATGTCGATTGTTCGCCATTGAAACTACATCAACTCTCGTGATGATCGGTATTGATGTGGTGGATTTGGTTCGTGTGATCACTAAAACAATGTGAGGGATATTGTTTTGAGTGGGAGTTCACCTAGATTAATTTAACTATTAATTGGAACTCAATTTGTCATAAACTTAGTCTAAACTATTGCAAATATGTTGTAGATCAATGGCGGCCCCTACCATCAATTTTAATGCGTTCCTAGAGAAAGAAAAGTTGAAAAACAATGGAAGCAACTTCGCGGATTGGTTTCGCAATTTGAGGATTGTCCTCACAGCTGGTAATTTGACCTATGTGCTGGATGCACCGCTGGGTGACCCACCTGCAGCTACTGCTACCGATGAAGTAAAGAATGTTTACCTCGCTCAGAAGACTCAGTACTCCACAGTTCAGTGTGCTATCTTGTATGGTTTAGAATCGAAGATTCAGAAAAGGTTTGAGAATTCAGACCCACATGATATTGTCCATGATCTCAAATTGATCTTTGAGACTCACGCGGCAATTGAGAGCTATCAGGCTTCTGAAAAGTTCTTTAACTGCAAGATGGAAGAGGGCAGCTCCGTCAGTGAGCATGTGCTTAAGATGTCTGGGCACGCAAACAAACTTCAAAGCTTGTGTATAGTGATTCCTAATGCTTTGGGGATTTATCGTGTCCTCCAATCACTACCACCAAGTTACAAGAACTTTGTGATGAACTACAATATGCAAAACATGAACAAGCAGTTGCCAGAACTCTTTGCCATGTTGAAATCTGCAGAAGTGGAGATCAAGAAAGAGCACCAAGTGTTGATGGTCAATAAGACCACCAAATTCAAGAAAGGAAAGTCTAAGCAAAAGGGACACTTCAAGAAGGGTGGTAAGAAAGTTACCGCGCCGACGAAGAAGACCAAGGCTGGACCTAAGCCTGATACTGAGTGCTTTTACTGCAAGGGAGAAGGTCACTGGAAGCGGAATTGCCCAAAGTACTTGGCGGATTTGAAGAACGGCAACATCAAGAAGAAAGGTATATCCGATATACATGTTATTGATGTGTATCTCACTAGTACTCGTAGTAGTGCCTGGGTATTTGATACTGGTTCGGTTGCTCATATTTGTAACTCGAAACAGGTGCTGCAGAATAAACGAAAGCTAGCAAAGAACGAGGTGACGATGCGCGTGGGAAACGGATCAAAGGTTGATGTGATCGCGGTTGGCACGCTACCTCTTCATCTACCATCGAGATTAGTTTTATACTTAAATAATTGTTATTTGGTGCTTGCGTTGAGCATGAACATTATATCGGGATCTTGTTTATTGCGAGACGGTTACTTGTTTAAGTCCGAGAATAATGGTTGTTCGATTTATATGAGTAATATGTTTTATGCATATGCACCTTTGATAGATGGTCTATTCTTATTGAATCTCGATAGTGGAAATACACATATTAAAAACATTGAGGATAAACGTTTGAAATCGAGCGATAACTCGACCTATATGTGGCACTGTCGTCTTGGTCACATTGGAGTGAAGCGCATGAAGAAACTCCATTCCGATGGACTTCTTGAATCACTTGATTTCGAATCACTTGAAAGATGCGAAGCATGTCTGATGGGTAAAATGACTAAGACTCCATTTTCTGGTATGATGGAGCGAGCTACGGACTTATTGGAAATCATACATACCGATGTGTGTGGTCCAATGAGTGTAGCATCGCGCGGTGGTTATCGTTATGTTCTTACCTTCACGGATGACTTGAGTAGATATGGGTATATCTATTTCATGAAACATAAGTCCGAAACTTTCGAGAAGTTTAAGGAATTTCAAAGTGAGGTAGAGAATCAACATAACAAGAAGATTAAATTTCTACGTTCTGATCGTGGAGGTGAATATCTAAGTTACGAGTTTGGCGAGCATTTGAAGAAATGCGGAATACTTTCACAATTAACACCGCCGGGAACACCACAGCGTAATGGTGTGTCCGAACATCGTAATCGAACTCTCTTAGATATGGTTCGTTCTATGATGTCACTTACAGATTTACCGCTATCATTTTGGGGTTATGCATGAGAAACAGCCGCATTCACTTTAAATAGGGCACCATCTAAATCCGTTGAAACGACACCGTATGAATTATGGTTTGGGAAGAAACCTAAATTGTCGTTCCTTAAAGTTTGGGGTTGCGAAGCCTATGTAAAGAAGTTACAGCCGGACAAGCTTGAACCCAAAGCGGAAAAATGCGTCTTCATAGGATACCCGAAGGAAACTATTGGGTATACCTTCTATCATAGATCCGAAGGCAAAATCTTCGTTGCCAAGAATGGATCCTTTCTAGAGAAGGAATTTCTCTCGAAAGAAGTGACTGGAAGTAAAGTAGAACTCGACGAGGTTGTCGAACCTTCTCTCGAACTTGCAAGTAGAGCAGCACCGGAAGTAGTTCCTATGACACCTACACCAATAAGAGAGGAAGCTAATGATGATGATCATCAAACTTCGGTTGTAGTTGCTACAGAGCCTCGCAGGTCAACGAGAACTCGTACCACTCCTGATTGGTATGATCCCGTTATGAATGTCATGTTGGTGGATAACATCGATGACCCTGCGACGTATGAGGAAGCGATGATGAGCCCAGATTCCAATAAATGGCAAGAAGCCATGAAATCCGAGATTGGATCCATGTACGAAAACCAAGTATGGACTTTGGTGGACTTACCGGATGGCCGGAAGGCTGTCGAGAACAAATGGATTTTCAAGAAGAAAACAGATGCTGATGGTAATGTTACTGTCTATAAAGCTCGACTTGTCGCAAAAGGTTTTCAAAAAATTCAAGGAGTTGACTATGATGAGACTTTCTCACCAGTAGCGAAGCTAAAGTCTGTGAGGATTATGTTAGCAATCGCTGCATATTATGATTATGAGATATGGCAGATGGATGTCAAAACAACATTCCTCAATGGAGACATTGATGAAGAGTTGTATATGATGCAACCCAAAGGTTTTGTCGATCCTAAAGATTCTAACAAGGTATGCAAACTTCAACGGTCCATCTATGGATTAAAGCAAGCATCCCGAAGTTGGAATCAACGTTTTGATAAGGTGATCAAAAGTTTTGGTTTTATACAAACTTATGGAGAAGCTTGTATTTACAAGAAAGTGAGTGGGAGCTCTGTAGCATTCTTAATACTATATGTAGATGACATATTGTTGATTGGGAATGATGTAGACCTTCTTAATAGTGTCAAGGAATATTTGAATAATAGTTTTTCAATGAAGGATCTTGGCGAAGCAGCTTACGTATTAGGCATAAAGATTTATAGAGATAGATCGAGACGCCTAATATCATTGTCACAAAGTACATATTTGGACAAAGTTCTAAAGAGGTTTGGAATGGAAGATAGCAAGAAAGGGTTCTTGCCCATGTTGCCCAATACGACCTTGAGTAAAACTCAAAGTCCGACAACGGCAGAAGATAGAGAAAGGATGAGTAAAACTCCCTATGCCTCAGCCATAGGATCTCTAATGTATGCCATGCTATGTACTTGACCCGACATTGCATATGCTGTTAGTTTAACTAGCAGATATCAAAGTGATCCAGGAGTGGATCATTGGACAGCGGTAAAAAACATCCTTAAGTACTTGAGAAGAACTAAGAATATGGTTCTTTCTTATGGAGGTGATGAACAGCTCGTTGTTAATGGTTACACCGATGCTAGTTGGAACACCGATCCGGATGATTCTAAATCACAATCTGGATACGTATTTACTTTGAATGGTGCAGCAGTTAGCTGGAGGAGTGCAAAGCAAAGCGTTGTGGCAAGATCTTCAACTGAATCGGAATACATGGCTGCTTCGGAGGCTTCACAAGAAGCGATATGGATGAAAGAGTTCATTACAGAGCTGGGTGTGGTTCCTAGTGCGCTGGACCCAATGTCTATCTACTGTGATAACATGGGCGCCATAGCCAATGCGCAAGAACCAAGGTCACACAAGAAGCTGAAGTACATCAAGCTACATTTTCGCGCTATTGGAGAACATGTCCAAGATGGGGACATAAAGATTTGCAAAGTACACACAGATCTAAATGTGGCGTATCCATTGACTAAACCTCTCCCGAGGGCAAAACATGACCAACACCAAACTGCCATGGGTGTTCGGTATATTACCATGTAATCTAGATTAGATGACTCTAGTGCAAGTGGGAGACTGTTGGAGATATGCCCTAGAGGCAATAATAAATGTAGTTATTATTATATCTTTGTGTTTATGATAAATGTTTACATTCATGCTATAATAGTATTAACAAGGAAACATTAATACTTGTGTGATTTTTAAACTAAAATAGAGTCCCTAGTAAAGCCTCTTTATAATACTAGCTTGTTGGTTAATAAATGATTGTGGTTTCCCTATCATGAACATTGAGATGTTATTAACAACAAGATCATATCGTTAGGAGAATGATATGGTGGACATACTCCTATAGATAAGCATAGCATGAAGATCAAGTCATTTTAATAGTTCAATTGCTATATGCTTTCTGATACATAGTAACCTAATTCCTTCGACCATGAGATCATGCATATCACCTTCACCAGAAGGATGCTTTGATGACATCAAACACCACACCGTAACTAGGTGGCTATAAAGGTGGCATTGAGTGTTCGGAAAGTGTTGGTTGAAACACATGGATCAAGAGTGGGATTTGTCCATCCATATGACGGATAGATATACTCTGGGCCCTCTCGGTGGAATGTCATCCAATTAGCTTGCAAGCATGTGACTGGCTCACAAGGGATCACATATCACGGGAACGAGAAATGAGTACTTATCAGTAACGAGGTTGAACTAGGTATGCAGAGATACCGACGATCATAACCTCGGATAAGTAAACTATCGTGAGACAAAGGGAAATTGGTATCGTATGTAAGTGGTTCATTCGATCGCAAAGTAATCGTAGAAATATGTGGGAGCCATATGAATTTCCAGATTCCTCTATTGGTTATTGTTCGGAGAAGTGTCTCGATCATGTCCGCATAATTCACGAACCGTAGGGAGACACACTTAAGGATTCGACGTTGTTTGAGTAGTTATGGAATGATGAGTAAGAGACCGAATGTTGTTCGGAGTCTCGGATGGGATCCGGGATATCACGAGGAGATCCGGAATGGTCCGGAGAATAAGATTCATGTAAGGAAAGTCCCGTTTCAGAGTTGGGGAGTGGTTCCGGTGTTTTCATCGGGAATGTTCTAGAAGGTTCCGGAATATCCGGCACTCCGGAGGGGAAGGGTACATGAATGTGTCATATCAAGTTGGAATGATTGCATCATGTACTAGGTGTCATCGCTGAACAAAATAAAGGGTTTAATCAAATCCTAGTTTGAAAAGTCAAACGCCAATTTGAAAAGTCAAACGACTATTTTGTGAGGTGGAGGGGAAGTAGGAAACCTACTTGGGGAGGAGTTCCTCCCCTCCACCGCCGGACCACTTGGGAAACCTAGTTGGGGAGGGACTCCCCTCCCCTGGCGCGCCCCCTCCACCTATATAAGGAGGGGCAGGGCTGCCCCTCCTAACACACAACACCTCCACCCGCAAACCCTAGCCCCGACGCTGCCACCTCTTGCTGCCGCCGCATAGGGCAAGCCGCCGCCGCCTAGCTAAACCCTAGCCGCCGGCCTTGCTCCTCCTTGGTGCGTCTAAACCCTAGATCGCCGAGGTTCTCTCTCATAGTCCACCATACTCGCTCCAGCTTAAGGCGAAGCCCTGCGAGATCTCCCCTCTACTTCCGGTACCACGCCGTTGTGCTGTCGGAATCGCGAGGAGAGTGCTACAACCTCCGCTGCCTGCTGGAACAAGGGAGAGGAAGGTCTTCGTCGAGTACCGAACGTGTGACCGACTGCGGGAGCGCTGCCGGAACGCAGCGCCGGAAGGATCGTCTACGCGATCTTGAGATCAGGAAGAGTACGACTACATCACCCACGAGAATCCGCTCTCGTTAAACACTTTGGAATCTTCGAGGGTGAGTTATTCCATCGACTCGTTAATACAATCTAGTAGATAGATCTTGGCTTGTTTGTTTGTATGCGGTAGAAATTTTTTGTTTTCCATGCTACGAAACCCTACACCTTATGTTGAGGATTTTCCGTCATACCATTGCCCCAAGTGCTGGGAATGATGATGCAATTAGGGGTGGGCTTGTCAACCTTCTGTACCACACTCACCGGAACTTCAATGCTGGACCTGAGGCAGATGCTGCACCTATTGATGTGATGGACTTTATTTCGAGGAGATGTTCCATGCTATTCTTTACAAGAAATCTCCTCCATATGCACCTTTGGTTATGAGGCTCATCAAATCCCAGGAGCATGATTCTCCATATGGGATACCACCACACCTCACTGAGCACACTCTGGTCACACTGCAGCAGAAGGGGCGTATGGGGCCTGCTCCGAGGCGTCGCTATGGGGATGATGATGAGGAGATTGAGACTGAGAGGGTTCCCTCTCCACCTAGAGTTCGGAGGAAGAATGCCTCCAATTCCCCTATGCCTACTATGACTCGAGACTATGTGCATGACCGGGTCAAGAAGGCCAGCTTTTGGGAGAGGACCCTTTGTTGCATGAATGTCGACATCCGCAAGCAGCAGCATGCATCCTACCAAAGCAACCGCTGCATTGAGAAGCTCCTCAAAGAGATCAAGGAACGGGGTGCTGAGGAAGGTGAGGACGAATACAATGATGAGCATGGGGCTCAGCAGTCCATAGAGTCTGATCATACACTCTCATTTGGGGCATGGAATGCCCAACAGGATAGTCTGGTGGATTGGAAGACGTTTGCTGATGTCACCTCCGGGTCAGGTACCAGGGTTCTTCCTCTTCTCGCCCTCACGGCAAAGGGCCTGTTGTCCCTGAATACGATGATGATGACTATGATCAGGATGATGATGACCAGGAGGAGGATGAGGATGCCGAGGATGACGATGACTACTGAGCTGTTGGGGGCGCTAGTGTAGGTCTTTTCCCTTTTTCGGTGTTTCGATGCCAAAGGGGGAGAAGACATTCTCATCGGTTTGCATGGGCGTGGGATTTGGGATTTGCGACTATCTGTCTTTATTTTCCTTTTATTTGCCATATTCGAACTTGAACTTTATGTGTGTTATTTGCTATTCATGTGTGTGACTATGACTATGTGCTTGTGTGCACCATCTATGGTAACTCATGTGAGATTTATGTGTGCTACCGTTGATACTATCTATCTTGCATGATTTACTTAATTATCTTGTTGCACATAGTCAGGGGGAGTCCCATATATATATATATATATATATTATTCCATGCAAATCACTTGTTGTCATCGAACACCAAAAAGGGGGAGATTGAAAGGGCATTTATTGTCATAATCACTTTTGGTGTTCGTTAACAACAAGTAGATCATTTTACAGTTTGTCATTGTCCACAGGTTGGTATTATGATAAATGAAAAGCACCCTCACTCTTGGGAAAATACCACACTCTTGTGTCACAGTTCTAGAAACTCTAGACCAGAGTCTCCGGTCTGCCAAGACCGGAGTCTCCGGTGTGGTCCGGAGTTTCCGGATCTGTCTCCGGTGGTGACTTTAGGATGTGGGCTGGGACATTCTGTATGGGGGTCTGGAGCCTGCTCCGGAGGATACTCCGGAGTCTCCGGTGTTGGATCAGTCCGGAGTCTCCGTTGTTGATAGACCAGAGTCTCTGGACTAGTTGGGTCATGGAAGTGGTGGGTCATTCAGATGGACGGTCTGGAGGTTGGTCCAGAGATTGGCCGGAATTTCCGGTGTAGACCGAAGTCTCCGGTCTGCAGACCGGAGTCTCCGGTCTGACTTTTCTCCAACGGTCAGAAAACGGTTCGTGGAGGGGGCTGCCTATAAAAGGGGACCCTTATCTTCTTCCTCTGCAGCTCGAGCTGCTCAAGAACACCAACCCCATTAGAGCCACCAAATCTACAAGATCTCTTCATCCAACCATCCAAAGTGATTGATCTTTGGAGAATCGAAGGAGGAGCCTTGATCTACATCTTCACCAAGAGAGATCTTCATTTCCCCCTCATTCACTTGAGGGCCCCCAAGCTCTAGTGTTTCATTGGAAACCCTAACTTTGATTTGGTTCTTACAAGCTTGTCTTTGATTTGTCTTGACAACTTGCTTGTATTTGGGAGCCTCCAATTAAGTTGTGGATGTGTGCCCCGAACTTGTTGTAAAGGTGCCGTCTTCCACCTCGAAGGTTGCCGATATAGTGGAAGGTGGATCGAGCCCGTTGGGGTGAGGTTCATCGGAGAACAAGGGAGGCCTCTCGTGGCGTTGGTGGTTTGAAACCACCCCCTCTCCAAACGTTGTGGCTAATGCAAACCGTGGTCACAATGGTTTTATGTGTTGTCCGTGTGTTCACTGTCAGAACAAGAAAGACTACTCAAATACCAGAACCATTCATGCCCACCTGCTTCGATCCGGTTTCATGCCCAGCTATAATTGTTGGACCAAGCACGGAGAAAAAGGGGCTGTGATGGAAGACAACGAAGAAGAAGAGGATGATGACAACTATCATAATATGTATCCTGAATATGATGATACTACAATGGGGGTAGATAATGAAGATCAAGAGGCGGCAGAGGGGACCACTGATGACGATCTTGGTTGGGACATTACTGATGCAAAGGAAGAATGTAAAACTGAAAAGGAGAAGGAGAAGATGGGGCAGATGTTAAAGGATCACAAAACATTGTTGTACCCAACTTGCGAAGATGGCCACAAAAAGCTAGGTACCACACTGGATTTGCTGCAATGGAAGGCAGAGAACGGTGTGACTGACAGCGCATTTTCAAAGTTGTTGGTAAAAATGAAGAATATTCTTCCAATAAATAATGAGTTGCCCGACAATACATACCAAGCAAAGAAGGTTGGCTGCCCTCTAGGATTAGACGTGCAGAAGATACATGCCTGCATTAATGACTGCATCCTCTACCGTGGTGAGAAGTACGAGAATTTGGATGCATGCCCGATATGCACTGCACTGCGGTATAAGATCAGACGAGACGATCCTGGCGATGTTGAGGGCGAGGCCCCTAGGAAGAAGGTTCCTGCCAAGGTTATGTGGTATGCTCCTATAATACCACGGTTAAAACGTCTCTTCAGAAATAAAGAGCATGCCAAGTTGTTGCGATGGCACATGGAAGACCGTAAGAAAGACGCGATGTTGAGACACCCCGCTGATGGGTCACAGTGGAGAAAAGTCGAGCGAGAGTACCCGGACTTCGCACGTGACGCCGGGAACTTAAGGTTTGGTCTAAGTACAGATGGCATGAATCCTTTTGGTGAGCAGAGCTGCGGTCACAGCACCTGGCCTGTGACTCTATGTATCTATAACCTTCCTCCTTGGTTGTGCATGAATAGGAAGTTCATTATGATGCCAGTGCTCATCCAAGGCCCGAGGCAACCCGGCAACGACATTGATGTGTACCTAAGGCCATTAGTTGAAGAACTTTTACAGCTGTGGGCCAAACCAGGTGTACATATGTGGGATGAGCACAAAGGGGAGCCATTTGACCTACGAGCATTGCTTTTCGTAACCATCAATGATTTGCCTGCTCTTAGTAACATTTCAGGGCAGACAAACAAGGGATACAATGCATGCACACATTGTTTAGATGAGACTGAAAGTGTATATTTGGATAAATGTAAGAAGGTTGTGTACCTAGGGTATCGTCGATTTCTTCCGAACCTGCATCTAGTAAGAAAGAAAGGCAAGCATTTCAAACGTCTGGCATAACCCCGGAGGAAGCCTGTTCTCCGTACCGGTGAGGAGGTATTTGGTATGGTCAAGGACCTAGAAGTAATTTTTGGAAAAGGTCCTGGAAGTCTATCTATTCCGAATGACGATGTCGGACACGCGCCCATGTGGAAGAAGCAATCTATATTTTGGGACCTACCCTATTGGAAAGTCTTAGAGGTCCGCTCTTCAATCGACGTAATGCACGTGACGAAGAATGTTTGCGTGAACCTGCTAGGCTTCCTAGGAGTGTATGGGAAGACAAAAGATACACCGGAAGCACGGCAGGACCAGCAACGTCTGAAAGACCCTGAAGAGCCTATGCATCTTGAGAACGAGAAGGGTAAACGATGCCACTTAACTCCTGCCAGCTACGCTCTTACCAAAGCAGAGAAGGAAATCATTTTGGAATGCCTGAGCAGTATCAAGGTCCCGTCTGGCTTCTCGTCGAATATAAAGGGAATAATAAATATGGCAGAGAAAAAATTCCAAAACCTGAAGTCTCATGACTGCCACGTGATTATGACACAATTGCTTCCGATTGCATTGAGGGGGCTTCTACCTGAAAATGTTCGAGTACCCATTGTGAAGCTATGTGCATTCCTCAATGCAATATCTCAGAAGGTAATCGATCCATAAAGCCTACCAGGGTTACAGATAGATGTGGCCCAATGTCTTGTTAGCTTTGAGTTGGTGTTCCCACCATCCTTCTTCAATATTATGACGCATCTCCTGGTTCACCTAGTAGAAGAGATTGCCATTCTCAGTCCTGTATTTCTACACAATATGTTCCCCTTTGAGAGGTACATGGGAGTCTTAAAGAAATATGTTCATAATCGTGCTAGGCCAGAAGGAAGCATCTCCAAGGGCTATGTAACAGAGGAGGTCATTGAGTTCTGTGTTGATTTTATTCCTGACCTTAAGGTGATTGGTGTTCCAGAATCACGACATGAGGGGAGACTGCATGGAAAAGGCACCCTAGGATGTAAAGCAATGATATGTAGGGATGGGCATTCTCTCAATCAAGCACACTACATGGTTTTACAAAGATCTATCTTGGTTGCCCCGTATATCAATGAACACAAGAATTTAATACCCCTCAAACACCCGGGGCAGTATGATGAATGGATTATAAGTGAACACATGGCGAGTTTTGGCGGCTGGCTGCAAAGACTTCTCATGAATAACACCACTGTTGGGGATCAGTTGTACTTGTTGTCCAGGACACCATCTTCGACTGTATGTACTTTCCAAGGATACGAGATAAATGGGAATACATTTTACACGATAGGCCAAGATAAAAAGAGCACCAACCAAAATAGTGGTGTCCGCTTCGATGCAGCAGAAGACAATGGGCAAAAGACCACGTATTATGGGTTCATAGAGGAGATATGGGAACTTGACTATGGACCTAAATTTAAGGTCCCCTTGTTTCGATGCAAATGGGTCAAGCTAACAGGAGGAGGGGTTGAGGTAGACAAGAAGTACGGAATGACAACAGTGGATCTCAACAATATTATGAAGGTAGACAAGAAATTAGACGAACCATTCGTCTTAGCCAATGATGTGGCTCAGGTTTTCTATGTGAAGGACATGTCTACCAAACCGAAAAAAAAAGAAAAAATAAGCAAACAAATACATCAAACGATGAGCCAAAGCGTCACATAGTTCTTTCAGGGAAAAGAAACATCGTGAGAGTGGAGGACAAGACAAACATGTCAGATGATTATAATAAGTTTGATGAAATTCCGCCCTTCAGAGTGAAGACTGACCCAACCATCCTGTTAAACGGTGCTAATACTCCATGGTTACGGCCGACGCGATCATAAGATTGACTATATGTATTAATTGAGCCATTTTTGGCACACATATGTATCTCAACATTGAAATCAATGTCATATTTCTTCTGTTAACAATATATGTATTAAATGAGCCATTTTTCTTCCCGCCATTTCTTCCCGCCATTTTTCTTCCCGCCATTTTTATTCCCGCCATTTTTCTTCCCGCCAGTTATTCCCTCCAGCCATTTCTCACTATATATATGTAGGGTTGGCCTCCATTGTCATTGCACATCTCTAGACTCATATCTGCAACCTCATCACTCTTTCCCATGGCTTTCACCGTAGCACTAAACCCCAGGGATGCGGAGGCGCTTTGCGCCTCGAACTACCCCTGCCCGCCGGGCTACTGTGTCCCCGTCGGCTGGATGCTGAGCACCGGAGGCATGCCGGTTCCTCCTGTCCCTCTGGGTGTGGTGCGCCGGATGGCCATCACGAACCACTACTACTTCGAGCTCACGCCGGAGCAGCGGAGGAATCCCAGATGGCATCCCGACTATTTCCCTACTTATGAAGCCTTCTTCGGGGATCGACGTGAGAGGGCGCTCGCCAGGCACGAGGAGGACGACCCACCTCCTCCGAACTTCAACGAGGCCGGCCGTCGGCTATGGTGGCGCGGACAGACTCTCCAGAGCGTCATGGCCTACGACACTGCCGCCGATTCTAACCCCCGTCTGCGCTACCCTCTGAAGGGAATATGCCCTGAGAGGCAATAATAAAGTGTTTATTATGTGTATTCCAAGTATATGATAGATGTTTATTTTGCATGCTATAATTGTATTAATACGGAAACGTTAATACATGTGTGTTTAATAAACAAACAGAAAGTTCCTAGTTATGCCTCTCTCATAAACTAGCTCGTTGATTAACAAGATGATCAAGGTTTCCTGATCATGGACATTGGATGTTGTTAATAACGGGATCACAACATTAGTGTAATGGTGTGATGAACATTCATCCGAAGTATAGCATTACGATAAAAGTCATTGACTTTATATTGCTATAACAACTTACGAAGTGATCCTAATCCTTAGACCATGAGATCATGTCAATCACTAACACCGGAAGAGTTTCTTGATAACATCAAACGTCACACCGTAACAGGGTGATTATAAAGATGGATTCAGAACTAATAAAGTGTTATGTTGAGACTCATGGATCGAGAGTGGAATTTGTTCATCCCAATGACGGATAGATATACTCTGGGCCCTCTCGGTGATATCACATTGATTAGCTTGCAAGCAAGTGATTTGATCACTAGAATGTTATATCACAGGAACGAGAAAAGAGTGCATGTCGGTAACGAGATCAAACTAGGTATGGAGATACCGATGATCGAATCTCGGACATGTAATATATCGTGAAACAAAGGGATTAAGATACTAGCGTAAAAGGTTCCGACGATCACAAGAAAGTCATCGTTGAATGTGTGGGAGTCAGTATGGGTCTCCAGATCCCGCTTCTGATTATTGATCCGAGAGGGGTCTCGATCATGTCCGCATTATTCACGAACCGTAGGGTGACACACTTAAGAGACACCGACATCCAATTGGAGCAAATTTTTCATGCCGAAAGAATGAACAAGCGCAGGAATTTATTTCACTAGATACCGAAACAGGTTTTCGGGTGAAATTGCATAAAGTGGTTATGCATGTGAAATAGAATTCTAGCAAGGGGTTATTTGTGAATGTTTGTCATTAAAGTAATTGACAAAATTCTGAATAAAATAAAAGAGTTTTATTTAATGAGAGTTTGCATTAAATTTGGTGGAAATTTAATGGGAATTTGAGTGGACTTTTGAGTGGAGGGAATTTAAAGGAGATTTGTGAGTGGAGTGTCCACCCACATGAAGAGGGGAGGGCAAGGGTGCAGCCCCATGCGCCGGCCACCCCCTTGGGGTTCCCCCCTTCTCCTATAAAAGGAGCCCCCCTCCTCACTTGTCTCTCACACCTCCTCGTGAAGGATCTCTCTCCCCCTCTAGAATTTATCCCCCATGGTCTCGGACTAGCGAGATACATGTTCCCGGTGGCTATTCGGCAAGAAAGAGTTGTGCTTCCGCTGCATCGCTGGAGCGAGGAGGCGGAGGTTGCTCGGTGCCTCGAACGTGTGTGCGAGCACGGATGCGCTGCTGATTTAGGGCGCTAGGACTTCCTCTCGATCTTGAGATCGGCAAGAGATCGTCTACATCAACCACGAATTGAACTCGTTAAGCTTTGTCGGTCTTCAAGGGTATGTTCTCTACGGATATACATCCGCCCGTTGTTTGTATCTAGTAGATAGATCTTGGTATATAGTTCACATCGTAGGAAAATTTTTGTTTTCTATGCTGCGAACCCTACAGTGGTATCATAGCCGGATCTATGCGTAGATACTTTACACGGGTAGTACACATATGAGTATGTGGGCGATGATGATCATGTTGTTGCTCCTTTGTTGTAATTTTGGATATTGGTGGCATAGTGGGATGAAGCGGCCCGGACAAACTTTACATGTCCTCGCACATGAGACCTGTTCCACGCTTGACATGCAACTAGTTTGCATAAGTGGCTAGCGGGTGTCTGTCTCTCCTACTATAGTCAATATCTATTTTGCAAGCGAGTTGTCAACAATTTGATTATCATCGTTGTGGTTCATGTTCGTAGGTAAGAACGGTTCTATCTCGAAAGCCCTAAGCCACGTAAAACTTGCAATGGATAAATTAGAGGTGTCTAGTTTAGATTGTTGCTGGGCTAGTGTTATGATATGGTAGTGTTGTAAGTAGAAGTATGAGATGATACTCTTACAACACACATAGCGTGTAAAATCCATAGACCTTGGATTTACACATATAGGTATGATAGTGATCATACCACGATGCACATGATAGAGATCATCTGCGGGAACCATATAATTTCACTAATAAACATATGATGTTTGATAGCATCTTATATTGCTTGTTTAGCGCTTTGTTAGCATAATAAGATGATCCCTCATTTAAATATCAAGATAAGAATGTGTTCTTCCTTTAGTATGCACCGATTATGTTTTCGTCGCTCCAAGACATCACGTGATGATCGGGTGTTCTTGGATCCACGACCATATTTCGGGTGTAAAACAGTTACACACGCGAATACTAAGGTTCTAACTTGGCGAGCCTAGCATGTACAGACATGGCCTCGGAACACGGACCGAAAGGTTAAGCATGAGTCATATAGTTGATATGATGCCCATTTGATGCTCGCCGTTGAAGCTATACCGACTCACGTGATGATTGGACTTGGTGTAGTGGATTTGGTTCATGTGCATTAACCAAAAAGGCATGAGGGATGTCGTTTTTGAGTGGGAGTTCATTCGATTAGTTGAACTCAATCTATCATACACTTAGTCTAAACTTTACAAATTCTGTTGTAGATGGCACCACCTGCTTTTAATTTCAATGTGTTCATGGAGAAAGAGAAACTAGCAACGAACGGTAGCAACTTTACCGAATGGGCCATGAATTTGAGGATTCTACTCTCTGCTGCACAAAAGCAATATGTGCTAGAAGCGCCGTTAGGCCCCCCACCTTTAGATGATGCCCCTGACGAGGAGAAGAATGTCTATCAGACTCGTCAGGAGGACCACAACTTAGTTCATTGCAGCATATTGTATGGGCTAGAGCCGGAACTTCGAAAGCGTTTCGAAAACGGCAATGCATTTGATACAATGGGTGAGTTGAAAATGATTTTCGACACACATGTTGCTGTAGAGAGCTACAACGCTTCAGAAAAGTTCTTTAGCTGCATGATGGAAGAGCACAGCTCCGTTAGTGAGCATGAACTCAAGATGTCGGGTTACGCCGATAAGCTTGTGTCCTTGGGAATATCGATTCCTATTGACTTAGGCATCCATCGTGTTCTGCAATCTCTGCCACCTAGCTATCAGAGCTTCATGATGAACTATAATATGCAAGGCATGAAGAAGTCTCTCCCCGAGCTTCTGTCAATGCTTAAAACTGCAGAAGTGGAGATCAAAAAGGAACATCAAGTGTTGATGATCAATAGGAACACTGGTTTCAAGAAAGACAAGAAGGGAAAACGGAAGGGAAGTAAGGGCGGCAAGCCTGTTGCCGCGCCTGAAAAGAAACCCTGAGTTGGACCTAAGTCTGCTTCCGAGTGCTACTATTGTAAGGGGACTGGCCACTGGAAGCGCAACTGCCCCAAGTATCTGGCAGACAAGAAGGCCGGCAAGGTAAACAAAGGTATATATGATATACATGTTATTGATGTGTACTTGACTAGTGCTCACAGTAGCACCTGGGTATTTGATACCGGTTCAGTTGCTAATATTTGTAACTCGAATCAGGGGCTGCGGAACAAGCGACCGCTAGCAAGGGGTGAGGTCAAGATGCGTGTCGGCAATGGATCAAGCGTTCATGTGATCGCCGTCGGAACGCTGCCTCTCCACTTACCGTCGGGATTAGTTATAAACTTGAATAAATGTTATCTGGTGCCTGCACTGAGCATGAACATTGTATCTGGATCGTGTTTGATGCGAAGTGGTTATTCATTTAAATCCGAGAACAATGGTTGTTCCATTTATATGAATGAAATCTTTTATGGTCATGCACCGATGATGAATGGTTTATTTCTATTAGATCTCGATGATAATGTTACACATATTCATAATGTTGATGCTAAAAGGATTAAACTTAATGATGATATATCCGCATATATGTGGCACTGCCGTCTAGGTCATATTGGCGTTAAACGCATGAAGAAGCTCCATTCGGATGGACTTTTGGAATCACTTGATTATGAATCATTTGATACATGTGAGCCATGCCTTATGGGCAAGATGACTAGAACGCCGTTTTCCGGTTCAATGGAACGGGTGACAGATTTATTGGAAATCATACATTCTGATGTATGTGGTCCAATGAGTGTGTCGGCGCGAGGTGGATATCGTTATTTTGTTACTTTCACGGATGATTTGAGTAGATACGGTTATATCTACTTGATGAAACACAAGTCTGAAACCTTTGAAAAGTTCAAGGAATTTCAGAATGAAGTGGAAAATCATCGTAATAGAAAGATCAAATTTCTACGGTCCGACCGTGGAGGTGAGTATCTAAGTTACGAGTTTAGCACTCACATGAAAGAGTGTGGAATTGTTTCACAACTCACACCTGCCGGAACACCACAGCGAAATGGTGTGTCGGAACGTCGTAATCGTACTTTATTAGATATGGTTCGATCTATGATGTCTCTGACGGACTTGTCGTGGTCATTTTGGGGTTATGCACTAGAAACTGCTGCATTCACTTTAAATCGGGCACCATCTAAATCCGTTGAAAAGATACCGTATGAATTGTGGTTTGGAAACAAACCTAAGCTGTCATTTCTTAAAGTTTGGGGATGCGATGTTTATGTGAAGAAACTTCAACCGGATAAACTCGAACCCAAAGCGGAAAAATGCGTCTTCATAGGATACCCTAAAGAAACTATTGGGTATTCCTTCTATCACAGATCCGAGGGCAAGGTTTTTGTTGCCAAGAATGGATCCTTTCTAGAGAAAGAGTTTCTCGCGAAAGGTGTGAGTAGTCGGAAGGTAGAACTCGAAGAGGTTCTGGAACCTTCTCTTCAAAGTATGGCGAGTAGCGCAGCGCCGGAAGTTGTTCCGGAGTTGGCTCCACCAGTTGAAGAGGGAACTAATGATAATGATCATGAAACTCCGAAAGAGAGTACTACCGAACCTCGCAGGTCAAACAGGACGCGTGCAGCTCCCGAGCTGTACGGAAATCCTGTCATGAATTTCATGGTTGATGAAAATGATGACCTTGCGACGTATTAAGAAGCGATGATGAGCCCGGATTCCAACAAATGGTTAGAAGCCATGAAATCTGAGATGGAATCCATGTATGAAAATCAAGTTTGGAACTTGGTGGACTTACCTCACGACCGAAAGGCCGTGGAGAACAAATGGATTTTCAAAAAGGAAAACTGATGCTGATGGTAATATGACCGTCTATAAAGCTCGAATTGTCGCAAAGGGGTTTCGACAAATTCAAGGAGTTGACTACGATGAGACATTATCTCCCGTAGCGATGCTAAAGTCAGTTAGGATTATGTTAGCAACTGCTGCATATTTCGATTATGAGATATGGCAGATGGATGTCAAAACCGTGTTTCTCAATGGTAATATTGAAGAAGAGTTGTATATGATACAACCAAAGGGTTTTGTTGATCCTAAGGATGCTAACAAGGTGTGCAAGCTTCAGCGATCCATCTATGGATTGAAGCAAGCATCACGAAGTTGGAATCTCCGCTTTGATGAGGTGATCAAAGAGTTTGGATTTGTCCAAACTTATGGAGAAGCTTGTATTTACAAGAAAGTGAGTGGGAGCAATGTGGCATTTCTGATATTATATGTGGATGACATATTATTGATCAAAAATGATATAGATCTTTTAAACAGTGTTAAAAGTTATCTTAACAGCAAATTTTCAATGAAGGACCTAGGTGAAGCGTCATACATATTAGGCATAAAGACCTATAGAGATAGATCTAGGCGCCTAATAGGGCTATCACAAAGTACATACCTTGATAAGATTTTAAAGAAGTTTAAAATGGACGGAAGTAAGAAGGGGTTCTTACCTATGTTGCAAGGCAAGGCATTGAGTAAGACTCAAAGTCCGTCTTCGGCGGAAGAAAGAGAGATAGTGGACAAAGTCCCCTATGCTTCAGCCATAGGCTCTATAATGTACGCCATGCTATGTACAAGACCGGATGTGGCACATGTTATTAGTTTGACTAGTAGGTACCAATCGGATCCAGGTTCGGAACACTGGATAGCGGTCAAGAATATCCTTAAGTACTTACGAAGAACTAAGGATATGTTTCTTGTATACGGAGGTGAAGAAGAGCTCGTCGCTAAGTGTTATGTCGATGCTAGCTTTGACACCGATCCGGATGACTCTAAGTCTCAATCCGGATACGTATTTCTGATGAATGGCGGAGCGGTTAGTTGGAGGAGCTCCAAACAACCTGTGGTAGCGGGATCAACAACGGAGGCCGAATATGTTGCTGCTTCGGAAGCGGCTCAGGAAGCAGTTTGGATGAAGGAGTTCATATCCGAACTAGGAGTGGTGGCAAACGCGTTGGACCCAATGGTGATCTATTGTGACAACAATGGTGCCATTACCAATGCCAAAGAGCCGAGGTCTCACAAGCATTCCGAGCATATTAAGCGCCGGTTTCACTCCATCCGCGAGCATGTCAAGGATGGAGATATAAATATTTGTAAAGTACATACGGATCTCAATGTAGCAGATCCGTTGACTAAAACTTTCCCTAGAGCAAAACATGATCAACACCAGAACTCAATGGGTGTTAGATTTATCACTATGTAACTAGATTATTGTCTCTAGTGCAAGTGGGAGACTGAAGGGAATATGCCCTGAGAGGCAATAATAAAGTGTTTATTATGTGTATTCCAAGTATATGATAGATGTTTATTTTGCATGCTATAATTATATTAATACGGAAACGTTAATACATGTGTGTTTAATAAACAAACAGAAAGTTCCTAGTGATGCTTCTCTCATAAACTAGCTCGTTGATTAACAAGATGATCAAGGTTTCCTGATCATGGACATTGGATGTTGTTAATAACGGGATCACAACATTAGTGTAATGGTGTGATGAACATTCATCCGAAGTATAGCATTACGATCAAAGTCATTGAGTTTATATTGCTATAACAACTTACGAAGTGATCCTAATCCTTAGACCATGAGATCATGTCAATCACTAACACCGGAAGAGTTTCTTGATAACATCAAACGTCACACTGTAACAGGGTGATTATAAAGATGGATTTAGAACTAATAAAGTGTTATGTTGAGGCTCATGGATCGAGAGTGGAATTTGTTCATCCCGATGACAGATAGATATACTCTGGGCCCTCTCGGTGATATCACATTGATTAGCTTGCAAGCAAG
The DNA here is from genome assembly GCA_916181665.1 of Avena sativa. Classification (NCBI taxonomy): domain Eukaryota; kingdom Viridiplantae; phylum Streptophyta; class Magnoliopsida; order Poales; family Poaceae; genus Avena; species Avena sativa. The sequence goes on along the minus strand of OV702281.1, from coordinate 380,740,989 downwards.
TGATTTGATCACTAGAATGTTATATCACAGGAACGAGAAAAGAGTGCATGTCGGTAACGAGATCAAACTAGGTATGGAGATACCGGTGATCGAATCTCGGACATGTAATATATCGTGAAACAAAGGGATTAAGATACTAGCGTAAAAGGTTCCGACGATCACAAGAAAGTCATCGTTGAATGTGTGGGAGTCAGTATGGGTCTCCAGATCCCGCTTCTGATTATTGATCCGAGAGGGGTCTCGATCATGTCCGCATTATTCACGAACCGTAGGGTGACACACTTAAGAGACACCGACATCCAATTGGAGCAAATGTTTTATGCCGAAAGAATGAACAAGCGCAGGAATTTATTTCACTAGATACCGAAACAGGTTTTCGGGTGAAATTGCATAAAGTGGTTATGCATGTGAAATAGAATTCTAGCAAGGGGTTATTTGTGAATGTTTGTCATTAAAGTAATTGACAAAATTCTGAATAAAATAAAAGAGTTTTATTTAATAAGAGTTTGCATTAAATTTGGTGGAAATTTAATGGGAATTTGAGTGGACTTTTGAGTGGAGGGAATTTAAAGGAGATTTGTGAGTGGAGTGTCCACCCACATGAAGAGGGGAGGGCAAGGGGGCAGCCCCCATGCTCCGGCCACCCCCTTGGGGTTCCCCCCCTCCTCCTATAAAAGGAGCCCCCCTCCTCACTTGTCTCTCACACCTCCTCGTGAAGGATCTCTCTCCCCCTCTAGAATTTATCCCCCATGGTCTCGGACTAGCGAGATACATGTTCCCGGTGGCTATTCGGCAAGAAAGAGTTGTGCTTCCGCTGCATCGCTGGAGCGAGGAGGCGGAGGTTGCTCGGTGCCTCGAACGTGTGTGCGAGCACGGATGCGCTGCTGATTTGCGGCGCTAGGACTTCCTCTCGATCTTGAGATCGGCAAGAGATCGTCTACATCAACCACGAGTTGAACTCGTTAAGCTTTGTCGGTCTTCAAGGGTATGTTCTCTACGGATATACATCCGCCCGTTGTTTGTATCTAGTAGATAGATCTTGGTATATAGTTCACATCGTAGGAAAATTTTTGTTTTCTATGCTGCGAACCCTACACCCTCAAGTCCAGCCCACGCGTACTCAGCCTTCAAGGTTCAATTACGGCAACCCCGACGACGACAGTGACAACGGCGGCGGCGAGTACGACGACTATAGTGGTGAGTATTACAGGTGTAGGCAGGAGCATGACTGAATCACTCCAACATTCTGAAACAAGTTCGGCCGATTATAACTTAATCTGGCCATGTATCTTAATTTTCAGTTCTTTTATGTATCTTAATTTTCAGTCGTGCTTTATGTAACTTACTGTTAGTTGCATTCTGTATTTTAATTCCAGTTCTATCTCATTCACAAAATGACCTATCTCATTCCCGTTGTTTGAAAAAGTTTGACAATAGTTTAAAACGGGGATAAAAAATTAAAAAAAGATCAAAACAGTGTGAAACCTTCGCGTGGTGTTATATTATGTGACATAATTAGAAGGAAAAATATCAAACTGGATATATTGATTATGTCTCAAAAAAACCTTCACAAAATGACCTATCTCATTCGAGGTTTCTTGGCTTTCGGGTCAAATGACCAATGTTATGGCTAGAATCAAGGCATAGTTTGTGATAATGTGGCCATATTGTGCATACATGTGAATCATGGCATGGCAAACAATGTTGCAAGAGGAAGTTTTCCTTTTTGTCGCACCAAAAAGGCATTTTCCATTTTCCGAGCATAAAAAACGGACGGTTTTGTGAAGCAACCACCAAATGGCTAATTCAAAAAACCACCACCACATTTTACAAAAATACTAGACCACCTTATATGGACAATGTACCAACAGGGGGATCTGAAACCTTTCCATCCACCTCTGGTGAAAAAGACAAATTCCTGCCGAATCAGTAGGAAGTGGGTCAGATATGAACTACAGGTACATGATACGATGCTCATGATTTTTTACAAAAATCATTTTTAGGTTCACAATATGCTATTTTATCAAAAATCCAATGCAAGTTGAGCGAGGCTTTGTCAGATTCCAAAGTATACAAAATATGCGGCATTTAAATATCCAAACAATTCAAAAATGTTAATACAAAATAAAATATGATTTTCTCTAATAAAATAGGTTTAGATTCCTTTTTAGATGCTTAATATTTCTTATGTTCAAAGTTTTAGGATTTGACTATTTTATTTTTGTTTGAATTGAATAATCAAAATTTATATGTAAGTGTTTTAATTATTTTGAAAAATTTCATCTAAAGTAAATATAAAATGTTTTTACATGAATGGATAGATATTATTTTTCTGAAAATTATGATATATTATTCATATTTTTCTGAGTTGAAATGAAAAAGATATGAATTTTCTAAATTCATATCCTATTTTTTGAATTATAAATGCCCCCACCCCTTTAATGCATGAAATAAATGCCCCCCCTTTAACACCGGTTCTAGCCACGAACCGGTGTTAAAGGGGGGCGCATTTATTTTGTTTCGCGCGCGCACACCCTCCCCTTTAACACCGGTTCGTGGCTAGAACCGGTGTTAAAGGGGGGTGCGGGCGCGAAACGAATTCCCCCCCTTTAACACCGGTTCCTGGCTGGAACCGGTGTTAAAGGGGGGGTATAAATGCATGCGTTCCTCTTCCTCCCTCCCAGCCATATTGATCGAGTGCAAAGAGGAGCAGAGCAGAGCCGCGACGGAGGAGCAGAGCAGAGCCGCCAGGCTGCCCGACCTTCGCCGTCACCGCCGCCCGCCACCGCGTCCGTGTCGTCCGCCCCCCCCCCCCCCCCCCCGTCCACTCACGGATCCTCCACCACGCCAGCAACTCTCGATAGCGGCGCCTACGCCCGTACGTCCACTCGCGGAGCCTCCTGCCGGCCCCGCGCGCGACCACTCGCCGCCGACCCCGCCGTCCTCGCCCGGTGCCGCGCGCCACTCCGCCGACCCCACCGTCCGACCCTGCCGGTAGTACTTATTAATTAGTTATAATTAAGTGTGTAGTTATTATTAGAATTTTGTTATTGTATTATTAGTTTAGGTTTAGTATTAGTTTAGGGTTAGTATTAGTTTAGGGTTATTATATGTGGATTCGCAATAGATTTCTACTTGTTATTGTATTATTAGTAGTTTAGTGTTAGTATTAGTATTAGTTTAGGGTTTATTTAGTTTAGGGTTATTAGTTTAGGGTTTATTTAGTTTAGGGTTATTACTTTAGGGTAATTTAGTTTAGGGTTATTTATTTAGTGTAGTTTAGTTTATTTAGTTTAGGGTTATTTAGTGTATTTTATAGTTAGTACTAGTTTAGGGTCGTCACCTCGCTGCTCTGCAAGCGCCTCCGCTGGCCGTTGTCGTTAACGTTGCTCCGGTGACCCCTAGGTAGTGGCGCCGCCCGTTTTAGGTAGGCCGCATCACGCTAAGGCGAACCCGCTACCTCGCGCGCCCTAGGGTTTGGACCCCTCTCATATGCATCCGGGATTTCTTCGAATTAGGGTTTGGACCCCTTGGAACTCGTTTAAAATGATCAAGCATCCTTAGGGTTTTAATTTCATGTGTATTTATTTGTGTATTTTTGTATGAATAATATGTATATTTGTGTATGAATCCAAGTCCACTTGAATGTTTACTCTCTTACTCTAGATAATATTATGCCGTCGACCACCGCCACCATTATGCCGTCGACCCTGACCTCCTCTGTCCTCGCTGAGCCCACGTCGTGCTGGTTCGAACGCACACCCCCACGCATCCCGGCCCCGCTCTCGCCCTAGCGCCGCCACCTCTCGTTATCAATATAGCATTATAATAACCATGCTATGTTAATCAACTTTCATGACAAGTTAATTAGAAGAAGTAAATGTACCCTCTCATATGAATCGGGGGTTTCTCCGAATTAGGGTTTGGAATGACCAAGCATGTATTAGGGTTACATTTCAATACTTTTAACCTGTCATATCATCATCTTTTCTTGAGCATTTCAATAGATGTATTACTGATATTTGTGTGATCATATTTTGTTTTAGAAACTATGGATCCACTCAGTAGAAACCTTGAAGATGAAGAAATAATGGAGAACATGATCCACGAGGACACCTCACAATATCTGAACTTGGAGGGACATGATGACAGCTCAAGTAGTCATGGAGAAGATGACGACTCCGGTGAACGCACTTTAGTGATTACAAAGTCTGTCGAGGTATATGCATGGATTAAGCCTCTGCTGACTTGCACCGATTGATTTGTATATATGTAAATGTATTAATTAACGGTTCTTTCTTCTTTTAGCCCTCTGGATCGACTAGCCAACAACAATCTTCTTCTACGAAAAAGAGCAAGCGAGGCGCGAGCCATCGGTTGAAAGATCGTGCAAAGTTCACGATCGAAGCAGTCCGTGTTGATGGCAGGCCGATGGAGCCCAAGAAGGCCGCAGACAAATTTGTAAGTCAGGTTGGAGTTCTGGTTAGGGACCAAATCCCAATCATAATTGAAAATTGGAATAAGCCAAAGAAGGGCGACGGTACCTTTGTCGATGAAAGATCCAAAGAAACGCTTTGGAATTCGCTGTTGGTAAATTTCACCCTTCCGCCAGAGCAGGATGAAAACAAACCGGATATAAAGGAAAAGGTCAAAGAGTGGACTCTAAAGAAGATGGCTGACGCTTTCCGCAACTGGAAGACAAAATTGAACAAATTTTTCAAAGCTCGCGAGACTCCAGATTTCGAAGACGCATATTATGCGAAGATAAGACCTCACTGGCCCGAATTTGTGGCATATAAGGAAGGTGATATAGCTAAAAAGAGGTCAGAAACCAATACGCTAAATGCCCAGAAGAAGGAATATCACCAGAGGACGGGGTCAGGTGGCTACATATCTCAGAGGCCTAAGTGGGAGGAAGCTGAGAAGGCCCTGCGCGCTAGAGGGATCACACCCCAGACAGATGGGTGGGACCTACGTGCAAAGACTTGGTTCTACGGAATCGGGGCAAGGTTGGACCCAGAAACAGGATTGTGTATCTTCCCAACCCTCCTTGCCAAACCCGTCACTGAACTCATCACGGCATACGAGGAAACAGCCGCTAGGACCTTCCATCCCGACAGAGAGAATGGACAGCTCACACGCGCCATCGGTAAAAAAGAACACCCTGGACATGCACGAGGCATAGGGGTATGATGTGGAAGGATGGGTTTGCCGAGTGGGGCAACTCTTACAGATGGCGCGGCAGAAAAGAAAAAGAGCGTACAGAGCAGATGACACAGATAGAACATTCACTTGTGGCGCTGCAGGCGCAAGTGAATGCACAACAGAGTCAGCAAGCTACCGGCCCATCTCAGCGGCACGAAGAACCTGCACTGGAAGCTGCCGGCGGCCCAGACTCTGCACGGAAAAGCAGCGTGGCTTTCACGGAGAACGTGCAACCCACACTTGAAATGGCGGGTCCTCGATACCCTGTGGATGAGATCACGGAGAGCGAACATGCTGAGCTGCATGTGAGATTAATGGGCTTATCCATTAAGGTGGCTGTCGGCTATGCCTTACCTCCTGTAGCTGGTGGAACTTACCACTGCCGACCGATTCCAGATGGCTATGCTATTGTCGGGGTGGATGAGGTTGTGAAGGAATATGAGGAAGCACAGCTTGACCATGCTACAGGTGAAGGGGAAACTCAACTCAAATTTGCAGTGAAAACAACCATTCTTTGGAAGAAGGAACACATCGTGCTTCCAAATTGGAGGCCACTGGCACCCCCTCCGTCTCCGCAGCGTCAGCAGTCTGAGCCGCTTCAACCATCTCCAGTGCTTCAGCCATCTCCTACGCGGCAGCCATCTCCGGCGCGCCAGCCATCTCCTGAAGGGAATATGTCCTGAGAGGCAATAATAAAATGTTTATTATGTGTATTCCAAGTATATGATAGATGTTTATTTTGCATGCTATAATTGTATTAATACAGAAACGTTAATACATGTGTTTTTAATAAACAAACAGAAAGTTCCTAGTTATGCCTCTCTCATAAACTAGTTCGTTGATTAACAAGATGATCACGGTTTCCTGATCATAGACATTGGATGTTGTTAATAACAAGATCACAACATTAGTGTAATGGTGTGATGAACATTCATCCGAAGTATAGCATTACGATCAAATTCATTGAGTTTATATTGCTATAAACAAACTATGAAGTAGTCCTAATCCTTAGACCATGAGATCATGCCAATCACTAACACCGGAAGAGTTTCTTGTTGACATCAAACGTCACTCCGTAACTGGGTGATTATAAAGATGGCTTCAAAGCTACTAAAGTGTTATGTTGAGAATCATGGATCAAGAGTGGAATTTGTTCATCCCGATGACGGATAGATATGCTCTGGGCCCTCTCGGTGATATCACATTGGTTAGCTTGCAAGCAAGTGATTTGATCACTAGAATGTTATATCACGGGAACGAGAAAAGAGTGCATGTCAGTAACGAGATCAAACTAGGTATGGAGATACCGATGATAGAATCTCGGACATGTAATATATCGTGAAACAAAGGGATTAAGATACAAGCATAAAAGGTTCCGACGATCACAGGAAAAGTCATCGTTGAATGTGTGGGAGTCAGTATGGATCTCCAGGTCCCGCTACTGATTATTGATCGGAGAAGGGTCTCGATCATGTCCGCATTATTCGCGAACCGTAGGGTGACACACTTAAGGGACACTGGCATCCAGTTGGAGCAAATGTTTCATGTCGAAAGAATGAATAAGCGTAGGAATTTATTTCACTAGATACCGAAACAGGTTTTCAGGTGAAATTGCATAAAGTGGTTATGCATGTGAAATGGAATTCTAGAAAGGGGTTATTTGTGAATGTTTGTCATTAAAGTAATTGACAAAATTCTGAATAAAAATAAAAGAGTTTTATTTAATGAGAGTTTGCATTAAATTTGGTGGAAATTTAATGGGAATTTGAGTGGACTTTTGAGTGGAGAAAATTGAAGGGACATTTTGTGAGTGGAGTGTCCACCCACATGAATGAAGTAGGGGAGGGGCAGCCCCCATGGCCGGCGGCCACCCCCTTGGGTGCCCCCCTCCACCTATAAAAGGAGCCCCTCCTCTCACTTGTCTCTCACACCTCCTCGTGAAGGATCTCTCTCCCCCTCTAGAATTTATTCCCCATGGTCTCGGACTAGCGAGATACATGTTCCCGGTGGCTATTCGGCAAGAAAGGGTTGTGATTCCGCTGCATCGCTGGAGCGAGGAGGCGGAGGTTGCCCGGTGTCTTGTACGTGTGTGCGAGCACGGATGCGCTGCTGCTTTGCGGCGCTAGGACTTCCTCTCGATCTTGAGATCGGCAAGAGATCGTCTACATCAACCACGAGTTGAACTCGTTAAGCCTTGTCGGTCTTCAAGGGTATGTTCTCTACGGATATACATCCGCCCATTGTCGGTATCTAGTAGATAGATCTTGGTACATAGTTCCCATCGTAGGAAAATTTTTGTTTTCTATGCTGCGAACCCTACAGTGGTATCAGAGCCGGATCTATGCGTAGATACTTTACACGGGTAGTACACATATAAGTATGTGGGCGATGATGATCATGTTGTTGCTCCTTTGTTGTAATTTTGGATATTGGTGGCATAGTGGGATGAAGCGGCCCAGACAAACTTTACATGTCCTCGCACATGAGACCTGTTCCACGCTTGACATGCAACTAGTTTGCATAAGTGGCGAGCGGGTGTCTGTCTCTCCTACTATATTCAATATCTATTTTGCAAACGAGTTGTCAAAAATTTGGTTATCCTCGTTGTGGTTCATGTTCGTAGGCAAGAACGGTTCTATCTCGAAAGCCCTAAGCCACGTAAAACTTGCAATGGATAAATTAGAGGCGTCTAGTTTATATTGTTGCTGGGCTAGTGTTATGATATGGTAATGTTGTAAGTAGAAGTATGAGATGATACTCTTACAACACACATAGCGTGTAAACTCCATAGACCTTGGATTTACACATATAGGTATTATAGTGATCATACCACGGTGCACATGATAGAGATCATATTCGGGAACCATATCATTTCACTAATAAACATGTGATGTTTGATAGCATCTTATATTGCTTGTTTAGCGCTTTGTTAGCATAATAAGATGATCCCTCATTTAAATATCAAGATAAGAATGTGTTCTTCCTTTAGTATGCAATGATTATGTTTTCGTCGCTCCAAGACATCACGTGATGATCGGGTGTTCTTGGATCCACGACCATATTTCGGGTGTAAAACAGTTACACACGCGAATACTAAGGTTCTAACTTGGCGAGCCTAGCATGTACAGACATGGCCTCGGAACACGAACCGAAAGGTTAAGCATGAGTCATATAGTAGATATGATGCCCATTTGATGCTCTCCTTTGAAGCTACACCGACTCACGTGATGATCGGACTTGGTGTAGTGGATTTGGTTCATGTAATCACCAAAAAGGCACGAGGGATGTCGTTTTTGAGTGGGAGTTCATTTGTAATATGGATTAGTTGAACTCAATCTATCATACACTTAGTCTAAACTTTACAAATTCTGTTGTAGATGGCACCACCTGCTTTTAATTTCAATGTGTTCATGGAGAAAGAGAAACTTGCAACGAACGGTAGCAACTTTACCGAATGGGCCATGAATTTGAGGATTCTCCTCTCTGCTGCACAAAAGCAATATGTGCTAGAAGCGCCGTTAGGCCCCCCACCTTTAGATGATGCCCCTGACGAGGAGAAGAATGTCTATCAGACTCGTCAGGAGGACCACAACTTAGTTCATTGCGGCATATTGTATGGGCTAGAGCCGGAACTTTGAAAGCGTTTCGAAAATGGCAATGCTTTTGATACAATGGGTGAGTTGAAAATGATTTTTGACACACATGCTGCTATAGAGAGCTACAACGCTTCAGAAAAGTTCTTTAGCTGCACGATGGAAGAGCACAGCTCCGTTAGTGAGCATGTACTCAAGATGTCGGGTTACGCCGATAAGCTTGTGTCCTTGGGAATATCGATTCCCATTGACTTAGGCATCCATCGTGTTCTGCAGTCTCTGCCACCTAGCTATAAGAGCTTCGTGATGAACTATAATATGCAAGGCATGAAGAAGTCTCTCCCTGAGCTTCTATCAATGCTTAAAACTACAGAAGTGGAGATCAAAAAGGAACATCAAGTGTTGATGATCAATAGGAACACTGGTTTCAAGAAAGACAAGAAGGGAAAACGGAAGGGAAGTAAGGGCGGCAAGCCTATGGCCGTGCCTGAAAAGAAACCCCGAGTTGGACCTAAGTCTGATACCGAGTGCTATTATTGTAAGGGGACTGGCCACTGGAAGCGCAACTGCCCCAAGTATTTGGCAGACAAGAAAGCCGGCAAGGCAAACAAAGGTATATATGATATACATGTTATTGATGTGTAATTGACTAGTGCTCGCAGTAGCACCTGGGTATTTGATACCGGTTCAGTTGCTAATATTTGTAACTCGAATCAGGGGCTGCGGAACAAGCAACCGCTAGCAAGGGGTGAGGTCAAGATGTGTGTCGGCAATGGATCAAGCGTTGATGTGATCGCCGTCGGAACGTTGCCTCTCCACTTGCCGTCGGGATTAGTTATAAACTTGAATAATTGTTATCTGGTGCCTGCACTGAGCATGAACATTGTATCTGGATCGTGTTTGATGTGAAGTGGTTATTCATTTAAATCCGAGAACAATGGTTGTTCCATTTATATGAATGAAATCTTTTATGGTCATGCACCGATGATGAATGGTTTATTTCTTTTGGATCTCGATAATAATGTTACACATATTCATAATGTTGATGCTAAAAGTATTAAACTAAATGATGATATATCCGCATATATGTGGCACTGCCGTCTAGGTCATATTGGCGTTAAACGCATGAAGAAGATCCATTCAGATGGACTTTTGGAATCACTTGATTATGAATCATTTGATACATGTGAGCCATGCCTTATGGGCAAGATGACTAGAACGCCGTTTTCCGGTTCAATGGAACGGGCGACAGATTTATTGGAAATCATACATTCTGATGTATGTGGTCCAATGAGTGTGTCGGCGCTAGGTGGATATCGTTATTTTGTTACTTTCACGGATGGTTTGAGTAAATACGGTTATATCTACTTGATGAAACACAAGTCTGAAACCTTTGAAAAGTTCAAGGAATTTCAGAATGAAGTGGAAAATCATCGTAATAGAAAGATCAAATTTCTACGGTCCGACCGTGGAGGTGAGTATCGAAGTTACGAGTTTAGCACTCACATGAAAGAGTGTGGAATTGTTTCACAACTCATACCTGCCGGAACACCACATCGAAATGGTGTGTCAGAACGTCGTAATCGTACTTTATTAGATATGGTTCGATCTATGATGTCTCTGACGGACTTGCCATTGTCATTTTGGGGCTATGCACTAGAAACTGCTGCATTCACTTTAAATCGGGCACCATCTAAATCCGTTGAAAAGACACCGTATGAATTGTGGTTTGGAAACAAACCTAAGCTGTCATTTCTTAAAGTTTGGGGATGCGATGCTTATGTGAAGAAACTTCAACCGGATAAACTCGAACCCAAAGCGGAAAAATGTGTCTTCATTGGATACCCTAAGGAAACTATTGGGTATTCCTTCTATCACAGATCCGAGGGCAAGGTTTTTGTTGCCAAGAATGGATCCTTTCTAGAGAAAGAGTTTCTCGCGAAAGGTGTGAGTAGCCGGAAGGTAGAACTCAAAGAGGTTACTGAACCTTCTCTTCAAAGTATGGCGAGTAGCGCAGCGCCGGAAGTTGTTCCGGAGTTGGCTCCACCTGTTGAAGAGGGAACTAATGATAATGATCATGAAACTCCGAAAGAGAGTACTACCGAACCTCGCAGGTCAAGCAGGACGCGTGCAGCTCCCGAGCTGTACGGAAATCCTGTCATGAATTTCATGGTTGATGAAAATGATGACCCTGCGACGTATTAAGAAGCGATGATGAGCCCGGATTCCAACAAATGGTTAGAAGCCGTGAAATCCGGGATGGAATCCATGTATGAAAATCAAGTTTGGAACTTGGTGGACTTACCTCACGACCAAAAGGCCATGGAGAACAAATGGATTTTCAAAAGGAAAACTGATGCTGATGGTAATGTAACCGTCTATAAAGCTCGACTTGTCGCAAAGGGGTTTCGACAAATTCAAGGAGTTGACTACGATGAGACATTATCTCCCGTAGCGATGCTAAAGTCAGTTAGGATTATGTTAGCAATTGCTGCATATTTCGATTATGAGATATGGCAGATGGATGTCAAAACCGTGTTTCTCAATGGTAATATTGAAGAAGAGTTGTATATGATACAACCAAAGGGTTTTGTCGATCCTAAGGATGCTAACAAGGTGTGCAAGCTTCAGCGATCCATCTATGGATTGAAGCAAGCATCACGAAGTTGGAATCTCCGCTTTGATGAGGTGATCAAAGAGTTTGGATTTGTCCAAACTTATGGAGAAGCTTGTATTTACAAGAAAGTAAGTGGGAACAATGTGGCATTTCTGATATTATATGTGGATGACATATTATTGATCGGAAATGATATAGATCTTTTAAACAGTGTTAAAAGTTATCTAAACAGCAAATTTTCAATGAAGGACCTAGGTGAAGCGTCATACATATTAGGCATAAAGATCTATAGAGATAGATCTAGGAGCCTAATAGGGCTATCGCAAAGTACATACCTTGATAAGATTTTAAAGAAGTTTAAAATGGAAAATAGTAAGAAGGGGTTCTTACCTATGACACAAGGCATGGCATTGAGTAAGACTCAAAGTCCGGCTTCGGCGGAAGAAAGAGAGATAATGGACAAGGTCCCCTATGCTTCAGCCATAGGCTCTATAATGTACGCCATGCTATGTACAAGACCGGATGTGCCACATGCTATTAGTTTGACTAGTAGGTACCAATCGGATCCAGGTTCAGAACACTGGAAAGCAGTCAAGAATATCCCTAAGTACTTGCGAAGAACTAAGGATATGTTTCTTGTATACGGAGGTGAAGAAGAGCTCGTCGCTAAGTGTTATGTTGACGCTAGCTTTGACACCGATCCGGATGACTCTAAGTCTCAATCCGAATACGTATTTCTCATGAATGGCGGAGCGGTTAGTTGGAGGAGCTCCAAACAACCTGTGGTGGCGGGATCAACAACGGAGGCCGAATATGTTGCTGCTTCAGAAGCGGCTCAGGAAGCAGTTTAGATAAAGGAGTTCATATCCGAACTAGGTGTGGTTGCAAATGCGTTGGACCCAATGGTGATCTATTGTGACAACAATGGTTCCATTGCCAATGCCAAATAGCCAACGTCTCACAAGCATTCCAAGCATATTAAGCGCCGGTTTCACTCCATCCGCGAGCATGTCAAGGATGGAGATATAAAGATTTGTAAAGTACATACGGATCTCAATGTAGCAGATCCGTTGACTAAAACTCTCCCTAGAGCAAAACATGATCTACACCAGAACTCCATGTTTGTTAGATACATCACAATGTAACTAGATTATTGTCTCTAGTGCAACTGGGAGACTGAAGGGAATATGCCCTGAGAGGCAATAATAAAATGTTTATTATGTGTATTCCAAGTATATGATATATGCTTATTTTGCATGCTATAATTGTATTAATACAGAAACGTTAATACATGTGTGTTTAATAAACAAACATAAAGTTCCTAGTTATGCCTCTCTCATAAACTAGTTCGTTGATTAACAAGATGATCACGGTTTCCTGATCATAGACATTGGATGTTGTTAATAACGAGATCACAACATTAGTGTAATGGTGTGATGAACATTCATCTGAAGTATAGCATTACGATCAAAGTCATTGAGTTTATATTGGTATAAACAAACTACGAAGTAGTCCTAATCCTTAGACCATGAGATCATGCCAATCACTAACACCGGAAGAGTTTCTTGTTGACATCAAACGCCACTCCGTAACTGGGTGATTATAAAGATGGCTTCAAAGCTACTAAAGTGTTATGTTGAGAATCATGGATCAAGAGTGGAATTTTTTCATCCCGATGACGGATAGATATGCTCTGGGCCCTCTCGGTGATATCACATTGGTTAGCTTGCAAGCAAGTGATTTGATCACTAGAATGTTATATCACGGGAACGAGAAAAGAGTGCATGTCAGTAACGAGATCAAATCTCGGACATGTAATATATCGTGAAACAAAGGGATTAAGATACAAGCGTAAAAGGTTACGACGATCACAGGAAAAGTCATCGTTGAATGTGTGGGAGTCAGTATGTATCTCCAGGTCCCGCTACTGATTATTGATCGGAGAAGGGTCTCGATCATGTCCGCATTATTCGTGAACTGTAGGGTGACACACTTAAGGTACACTGGCATCCAGTTGGAGCAAATGTTTCATGCCGAAAGAATAAGCAAGCGCAGGAATTTATTTCACTAGATACCGAAACAGGTTTTCGGGTGAAATTGCATAAAGTGGTTATGCGTGTGAAATGGAATTCTAGCAAGGGGTTATTTGTGAATGTTTGTCATTAAATTAATTGACAAAATTCTGAATAAAAATAAAAGAGTTTTATTTAATGAGAGTTTGCATTAAATTTGGTGGAAATTTAATGGGAATTTGAGTGGACTTTTGAGTGGAGAAAATTGAAGGGACATTTTGTGAGTGGAGTGCCCACCCACATGAATGAAGGAGGGGAGGGGGCAGCCCCCATGGCCGGAGGCCACCCCCTTGGGTGCCGCCTTCCTACTATAAAAGGAGCCCCTCCTCTCACTTGTCTCTCACACCTCCTCGTGAAGGATCTCTCTCCCCCTCTAGAATTTATTCCCCATGGTCTCGGACTAGCGAGATACATGTTCCCAGTGGCTATTCGGCAAGAAAGGGTTGTGCTTCCGCTGCATCGCTGGAGCGAGGAGGCGGAGGTTGACCGGTGTCTTGTACGTGTGTGCGAGCACGGATGCGCTGCTGCTTTGCGGCGCTAGGATTTCCTCTCGATCTTGAGATCGGCAAGAGATCGTCTACATCAACCACGAGTTGAACTCGTTAAGCTTTGTCGGTCTTCAAGGGTATGTTCTCTACGGATATACATCCGCCCATTGTTTGTATCTAGTAGATAGATCTTGGTACATAGTTCCCATCGTAGGAAAATCTATGCTGCGAACCCTACATCTCCTGCCCATCAGCCATCTCCGGCGCTTCAGCCATCTCCTCAGCGTAAGCGGAAGAGCACTGCCACGAAGAGCATCACTAGCACTGCCACAAAGAAATCAACAGGAAACCGTACGCCAAAGAGTTCAAGAAACTACGTCCCGCAGCCTTCCGCCAAGCCATTGCCGGTTTTACCGTGGAATCGCAGCGACGAGGAGACCAATAGGATCTCGGAAGAAGAGGTCAAGAAATTCTTTGCACCTAGACGGGCCGAGCCAAAAGAGAAAATATATCCGGCGATGGTGGAGAAGTTTTACAATAATCTTTTGAAACCTGAAACCCCACTTGTGCCAGACTACGAGCGCTAGATTTTGAAGGGGGATGCATGGCGCCGTAGGGAGACTGAAAGTAGCAGTCGTGCGGCACCCCAGAAAACAGTTCCCATGCTCGGAGAGCAGGAAAACCAATCATGCGCCCCGCTCCAAGTGTTCGACACACGGGACGCTCCTCCCGTAAATGATTATGAGGCAGAGCTACAAAGAAAGGCCAATGAGATGGGGATGACTTGCATTGCATACTTGAACATCATGGGAGACAACTTGCCCAAAGGCGAAGCCAACCCCATACAGCCATGGAAGTATGGGAAGAATCTCGTCAAGAAAGAGGAGCTCAAGAATCTACCAACAAAGATGCGAAGATTGCATAAGTGGTACCTTGATTTCTGCAAGATGAGAAAGGAAGAATGGATCACGACGCATATAAGAGATCAGATTTTCTTGTGCGGAGACGACGAGATCGACTTCAACATTCAAGACTTGCATTTTCTATTCAATCAGAAGGAACTCGACAAAGCTGCCATCATCCTTTATTGTGTGTAAGTACTATTTCTGTAATTTCTATCTCATCTCATTCACTTCATTAATTGCATGTATATATATATATATGCTCACCATATATGTATATACTATTATGTAGGAAAAAGGTTATGGAATGCATGAAAGGAGGCCCTTTTGACATTGGGTTCGTTGACCCAAATAGAGTTCATGAAGAAGTGGTAAGAACCAAACCCGGGCAAACAGAAGATTACTTGCTAAGGTCTTTACTGAGACAACAAACCAAAAGGGAAATACTATTGCCTTACAACTTCTCGTGAGTATTGTTACCCTCTCTTGTACACATTCTGTTTCGGCTTACTCGATGTTAAGTGTAACTGATGATGAGTTATGTGTGCGTAGGTTCCACTTTATTATTCTAGTCATTCAACCTGACTCAGGAAAAGTCCTTGTCATGGACTCGTTACGAAAAGAAAAGGAGTTATGGGCAGACTTTAGAGAGATGCTCCAGAGGTAATTTCAATCATATTATCGCACTAGATCGGCAACTTTCGTGACAAGTAATTAATTACTCCTTTATCCATTTTCTTTGCCGGACAGGGTTTGAAAAAGGTTCACGGGCAGGGCCGTGGGTGAATGGTCAGAAGAACTAAAATTTGTAGACCAAAATGTAAGTAATACTAGCTAGGTCTGCGTATCTCTTTGATTCTGCTTCCAATTCCATTATATCATGCTTTATTGATTATTATTTTGATTGAACTCTCTATTCTCGTAAAGTGCGCGCATCAGGGACATGGCAATAACTTATGTGGGTACTATGTTTGCGAGTTCATTCGCAACACGATATGTGCGACGGACCAAGCCGCACTAGAACAACTTAGAGTAAGTAAACAAAGTACACAACATTATTTTATTACCATCAATTGTGTTGAGTTTTATTATTATATATATATATATTGACCCCATTCTTCATATATATTCAGATCGAACAGATGCGGGACCAACTCCTACCATTTGACCGCATACGAGCCATTCAAGAGGAATTGGCGGGGTTCATACTTGATGAGGTCGTCACGCCTGGCGGAGAACTCTTTAGATATCCACCAAAATGAACGTTGTATATATGCTTGAACGTGTTTGTCTTGTACTTGATGCTTCAACGTTTACGGAGAATACCACACAATGACGATGTTTGTGTATGATAATAGTTGCTTAATTATTCATGTACTCGTATGTACCGATGACGATGTATGTGTATACCGCTCCCGATCGATTCCCCCTCCCCCCTCTCCGTCCCCGCCGCGCTGCAGAAATACGCCCAGAATGGGGCAGGGGCAGAACTCTGCCGTGGCAGAGATTTAGGCTGTTTTCCTGCCGCGGCAGAACTCCTTTAACACCAGTTCGTGTTACGAACCAGTGTTAAAGGGGGGCCTAAGCGTTGCGGCAGCCCCACGTGCGCCACCCTTTAACACCGGTTCTTATATACGCCCAGAATGGGGCAGGGGCAGAACTCTGCCGTGGCAGAGATTTAGGTTGTTTTCCTGCCGCGGCAGAACTCCTTTAACACCAGTTCGTGTTACGAACCGGTGTTAAAGGGGGGCCTAAGCGTTGCGGCAGCCCCACGTGCGCCACCCTTTAACACCGGTTCGTATAAGAACCGGTGTTAAAGGGGGGCCTCTAACACCGAAACCGCAACAGTGGTTCTATAACCGGTGTTAGAGGGTCCTCCAAACCAGTGTTAGAGGGGTACGTGTTGGAATTATGCCCTAGAGGCAATAATAAAGATGTTATTATTATAATTCTTGTTCATGATAAAGTTTATATTCCATGCTAGAATTGTATTAAGCGGAAACTTTAATACTTGTGTGGTTTGTGAACAACACCGTGCCCCTAGTACGCCTCTATGGACTAGCTTATTGATTAATGATGGTTAAGGTTTCCTAACCATAGACATGAGTTGTCGATTAATAATGAGATCATATCATTGGGTGAATGATATGATGGACAGACCCAAATTAAGCGGAGCAATTAGATCGTTTCATCGTGTTCATCTTTACGAAGCTTTTCTTATGTCAAATATTGTATTCCTTAGACCATGATATAATGCAACTTCCTGGTATCGGAAGAAAGCTTTGAGGTCATCAAATGTCATCCTATGAGAGGGTGATCATAAAGGTGTCTCTCAGGTGATCGGAAAGTACCTGTTGGGTTGTATGTATCGAGATGGGATTTGTCCCTCCCAAGTTGGAGAGATATACTTCGGGCCCACTCGTAATCGATATCAACACCGCTTGCAAGCACATGGTTAAGGAGTTAATCACAAAGTGATATCGGATTACGGAACGAGTAAAGTACTCGCTGTGAACGAGATTGAACTAGGTATGCCGGTACCGACGATCGAATCTCGGGCAAGTAAAATATCGCGAGACGAAGGGAATATATATATGGGATTGATTGAATCCTGGCATCGTGGTTCATCCGATATGATCATCTATGAATGTGTGGGAGTCAATATGGGTTTCCAGACCCTGCTATTGATTATTGATAGAAGATCATGTCTGCATATTCTCGAACCCGAAGGGTCACACACTTAACGTGTCTCGACGCTAGGATAGATTGGATAATTGGTTTATGGGTTTTTGTTCGGAGTCTCGGATGAGATCCAGGACGTCACGAGAGGTTCCGAAATGGTCCGGAGAATAAGATTCATATAAGGCAAAGCAGATTTTGGAGTTCGGAATTGTTTCGGGTTGTTCGGTATTATACCGGAAGCTTCTAGAACCTTCCAGAGTGGGACCAACGTGGCCCCACTTGTCGGGAGGGGGCGTGGGCCTACGAGGGAGTGCCCTGGCTGCATTGGGCCAGGGGCACAAGGCCCCATAGGCCCAGCCGGCCAAGCCCTAGGGGAAACCCTAGGGGAGCTTCTAGAAGGGGGGAAACTTGCCCCCCACTCCTCCCTCCTTGGCCGCCGGCCCTAGGGATTGGGGGAGGGGCAAGGGCCATCCGCCCACCCCTCTATATAAAGAGGGCTGGGGGCGCACCCTCCCCACACCTCCTCCTCAATCCCTAGCCGCCCTGCTGCCCTCCTCTCTCTCTCTCCCTCCCGACTACGCGTAGGCGAAGCCCTGCCGCAGAAACTCTCCACCGCTTGCACCACGCCGTCGTGTTGTAGATCCAACCTATCTCTCCACCCCACTTGCTGGACCGAGGAAGTAGGAGACGTTGAGGTGCCGCACGTGTGCATCTCTTGGAGGCATCGCCACTTGCGGTGTTGGATCAGATCGGATCGCGAGGAGGAGAAGCGAGTATGACTACATCAACCACGTTCGTTGAACGTTCCACTGTGCGAATCTTCAAGGGTATGAAGATCTCATCTATCCCCCCCCTCGTTGTTTGCATCTTTTAGATTATATCTTGGCTTTCCCGTTCGCATCCGTAGAATTTTTTTGATTTACTATGCTGCGAAACCCTTCAGTGGTATCAGAGCTAGATCTATGCGTAGATGTCTTTCACAAGTAGAACGCAACATGCTTGTTGCGGGCGCTGATGTTTTCTGTTGCAAGCCTCTTGTTTGTGTACTTATTATGACGCGGGATAGTGAGATCGAAGCGGTCTAGGCCAACTTTACGCGACCTCGTTCGTGAGACCGGCTCCGCACTTGACGTGTGGCTTGTTCCACACATGCGGCTGGTGGGTGCCAGTTTCTCTCACTATAGTTGTCATGGGATTTACACCGGAGTTTGGCAACCATAATATCACCGTTGTGGCTTTCTGTAGGTAAGAATCGTTCTTAGCTTGTTACTCCCATAAGCCACGTAAAACATGCAACAACAAAGTAGAGGCGTCTAACTTGTTTTTGCAGGGAGTGTTTTTTGTGATATGGTATGGCCCAAGATGTGATGTGTATGTTGTATGCAATGATCATGTTTTGTAATGTTTCATGACTTGCATGTCGATGAGTACACAATCGGCAGGAGCCATATGGTTGTCTTTATAATTGTGTATGACCTGTGTGTCAACTTCTTATACGCCATGTAATAGCTTTACTTCATCGCTAAGTAGTTAGCAATAGTTGTAGTTGCTATTCGTGGTGGAGGCAATCATGGTGGAGAGATGGAGGTCACGCTGGCACGTACAAGATGGAGATCATTGCGCGAAGATTGGCTATACCATGTCACATAAAGTTATATGCATGTGATGTTTATCCTTTTATGTATCTTATTATGCTTAGATCGCGACGGTAGCATTATAAGATGATTCCTCACTTAAATATCAAGATAAAACTTTGTTCTCCCATGTATGCACCGTTGTGAAAGTTCGTCGTGTTCAAGCATCACGTGATGATCGGGTGCTATAAACTCTACGTTCACATACAACGGGTGCAAGCCAGTTTTGCACACGCGGAAATACTTGGGTTTGACTTGACGAGCCTAGCATGTACAGACATGGCCTCGGAACACATGAACCGAAAGGTTAAGCATGAGTCATATGAATGATATGGTCGACACTTTGTTGTCCACCATTGAAACCACATCTCTTCTCGTGAAGATCGGATTAGGTGTGGTGAATTTGGATCATGTTCACTAAACAACTTGAGGGATGTTGAATTTAGTGGGAGTTCATCTAGTAATTTGATTAAGTTGAACTAGTTATCATGAACATAGTCTAAATTGTACTTGCAAATTTTGTAGATCAAATGGCTAAGTCCAACTTCAACTTCAACGTTTTTGCTGAGAAAGAAAAGCTTAAGAACAATGGGTCTAACTTCACCAACTGGTTCTGCAATCTGAGAATCATTCTCTCTGGCGGATAAAAGGACTATGTCCTTGAGAAAGCGCTAGGTGACGCCCCTGCTGTAGATGCGCCGGCTGATGAGAAAGCTGTTTATCAGTCGCGCAAAGATGATTATGGTGTGATTAAGAGCACCATGTTGTTTGCTATGGAATCGGACCTTCAAAATCGTTTTGAAGATTTCCCCGGGCCCTTTGAGATCCTTGAGGAACTGAAAACTATGTTTTAGACTCAGGCCCGTTCTGAGAGATATGAGATCTCTGAGAAATTCTTTAACTGCAAGATGGAGGAAGGGAGTTCCGTTAGTGAGCACGCCATAAAGATGTCAGGCTACACTCAACGCCTTGAGCAACTGGACTGCAAGATTCCAGGGGATCTCAAGATTGACAGGGTTCTGCAATCACTCCCTCCTAGCTACAAAGGCTTTGTAGTTACTCATAATCAGATTGGTTCCACTGATACGATCACCGAGCTCTTCGCTAAGCTGAAAGCTGCGGAGGTGGACATCAAGAAGGATAATCATGTGTTGACGGTCAACAAGCCCCCCAGCTTTAAGAAAGGTAAGGGTGCAAAGAAGCCCTTCAAGAAAGGCGACGGTAAGCGCGTTGCCCCTGCTGAGAAGAAGCTCAAGTCTGGACCTAAGCCGGACACTGAGTGCTTCTATTGCAAGGACAAGGGTCACTGGAAGCGCAACTGTCCGAAGTACTTAGCGGACAAGAAGGCTGGCACCATCAAAGGTATATTTGATATACATGTTGTTGATGTTTTCCTTACTATCCCTCGTTGTAGTGCCTGGGTATTTGATACTGGTTCAGTTGCTAATATTTGTAACTCGAAACAGGATCTACGGAATAGACGGCGGCTGGCGAGGGGTGAGGTGACGATGCGCGTTGGCAACAGATCAAGAGTTGATGTGATGGTCGTCGACACGCTCTCCTTAGTTTTACCTTCGGGATTAGTTTTAAACCTCAATAAATGTTATTATGTGCCTGCGTTAAGCATGAACATCATATCTGGATCGTGTTTATTGCAAGAGGTTATTCATTTAAATCTGAGAATAATGGTTGTTCTATTTACATGAGTAACATCTTTTATGGTCATGCACCTGCTGTGAATGGTTTATTTCTTCTGAATCTCGAAAGGGATGAAACACACATCCATAACATTGAGGATAAGAGATGCAAGGTAGATAGTGATAATACTACTTATTTGTGGCACTGCCGTCTAGGTCATATTGGTGTAAAACGCATGAAGAAACTCCATTCTGATGGATTTTTGGAGTCTCTTGATTTTGAATCATTTGACACATGCGAGCCATGCCTCATGGGCAAGATGATCAAAACCCCGTTCTCCGGAATGATGGAGCGAGCAACGGACTTGTTGGAAATCATACATACCGATGTATGCGGACCGATGAGTGTTTCGACACGCGGTGGATCTCGCTACTTTCTCACTTTTACTGATGACTTAAGTAGATATGGGTATATCTATTTAATGAAACATAAATCAGAAACATTTGAAAAGTTTAAAGAATTTCGAATGAAGTGGAAAAACCATCGTAACAGAAAAATTAAGTTTCTACGATCCGATCGTGGAGGTGAATATTTGAGTTATGATTTTCTCACGCATCTTAAATCAAGCGGAATTGTTTCGCAACTCACGCCACCCGGAACACCACAGCACAATGGTGTGTCTGAACGCCGTAATCGAACTCTATTAGATATGGTGCGATCAATGATGTCTCTTATAGATTTGCCGTTATCATTTTGGGGTTATGCATTAGAAACCGCTGCATTCACTTTAAATAGGGCACCATCTAAATCCGTTGAGACGACACCGTATGAACTGTGGTTTGGTGCTAAACCTAAGTTGTCGTTTCTTAAAGTTTGGGGATGCGAAGCTTACGTCAATAAGTTGATGCCGGACAAGCTCGAACCCAAAGTGGAGAAATGTGTCTTCATAGGATACCCTAAGGAAACTATTGGGTATACCTTCTATCACAGATCCGAAGGCAAAGTGTTTGTCGCAAAGAACGGATCCTTTCTTCAGAAGGAGTTTCTCTCGAAAGAAGTGAGTGGGAGGAAAGTAGAGCTAGACGAGGTTGTTAAACCTTCCCTTGAGTTGGAGATTAGCGCAGCACCTGAAATTGTTCCAGTGCCGTCTGCACCGACAATAGAGAAAGCAAATGACAAGGATCATGAAGCTTCGGACGATGCTACTACTGAATGTCGCAGGTCGACAAGGTCACGTGCCCCTCCTGAGTGGTATGGCAACCCTTTCTTAACTATCTTGTTAGTAGACGACAGTGAACCTGTGAACTATGAGGAAGCGATGATGAGCCCAGACTCTGAGAAATGGCTAGAGGCCATGAAATCTGAATTAGGATCCATGAGCGAAAACCAAGTATGGACTTTGGTGGACCCTCCTAGCGACCGAAAGGCCGTTGAGTGCAAATGGATCTTCAAGAAGAAAACGGACGCGGATGGTAATGTTACTGTCTATAAAGCTCGACTTGTCGCGAAAGGTTTTCGACAAGTTCAAGGTGTTGACTACGATGAGACTTTCTCTCCCGTAGCGATGTCTAAGTCCATTCGGATTTTATTAGCAATTGCTGTGTTTCATGATTATGAAATATGGCAGATGGATGTCAAGACCGCGTTCCTCAATGGCAACATTGATGAAGAGTTGTATATGATGCAACCCGAAGGTTTTGTCGATCCTAAGGATGCTGATAAAGTGTGCAAACTTCAGCGTTCCATTTATGGACTGAAGCAAGCATCTCGGAGTTGGAACCTTCGTTTTGATCAAGTGATCAAGAGCTTTGGATTTGTTCCAAATTGCTACGAAGCTTGTATCTACAAGAAAGTGAGTGGGATCTCAGTGACATTTCTGGTACTATATGTGGATGACATATTGATTATTGGAAATGACATTAACATGCTTAACGATGTGAAGAGTTATTTGAATAAATGTTTTTCAATGAAAGACCTAGGGGAAGCTGCTTATATATTGGGCATCAAAATCTATAGAGATAGACAAAGATGCCTGATAGCTTTAAGCCAAAGTACATACCTAGACAAAGTTCTAAAAAGGTTCAGAATGGATAAGGCAAAGAAAGGTTCAGTGCCTATGTTGTCAGGTAAGATATTGAGCAAGGCTCAGTGTCCAGCTACGGTAAATGATAGAGAAGCTATGAGCAAAGTGCCTTATGCCTCGGCCATAGGTTCTATCATGTATGCCATGTTGTGTACTAGACCGGATGTGTCCAATGCTCTTAGTTTGACGAGCAGATATCAAAGTGATCCAGGAGTGGAACACTGGACAGCCGTGAAGAACATCCTAAAGTATTTAAATAGGACTAAAGAAATGTTCTTAGTCTATGGAGGTGATGAACAACTCGTCATAAAGGGTTACGTTGACGCTAGTTTCGACACCGACAAGGATGATTCTAAATCTCAGACAGGATATGTTTATATTTTAAATGGAGGAGCTGTGAGCTGGAGAAGCTGCAAGCAAAGCGTGATCGCAGGATCTACAGCAGAAGCGGAATACATGGATGCTGTAGAAGCGTCAAGTGAAGGAGTTTGGATCAGAAACTTCATCACTGAGCTTGGTGTGGTTCCAAGTGCCTTGGACCCACTGGAGATATTGTGTGACAACACTGGCGCCATAGCACTGGCTAAGGAACCAAGATATCATCCAAAGACCAAGCATATCAACCGCAAGTTTCATATAATCCGAGATTATATAACAGATGGAGATCTAAAGATTAGCAAAGTACATACAGATCTGAATGTCGCAGATCCATTGACTAAACCTCTTCCACGAGAAAAACATGATCAGTACCTTAGTGCCATGGGTGTTAGATTGTTGCCAGATGTAAACTAGATTATTGACTCTAGTGCAAGTGGGAGACTGTTGGAATTATGTCCTAGAGGCAATAATAAAGATGTTATTATTATAATTCTTGTTCATGATAAAGTTTATATTCCATGCTAGAATTGTATTAAGCGGAAACTTTAATACTTGTGTGGTTTGTGAACAACACCGTGTCCCTAGTACGCCTCTATGGACTAGCTTATTGATTAATGATGGTTAAGGTTTCCTAACCATAGACATGAGTTGTCGATTAATAATGAGATCATATCATTGGGTGAATGATATGATGGACATACCCAAATTAAGCGGAGCAATTAGATCGTGTCATCGTGTTCATCTTTGTGAAGCTTTTCTTATGTCAAATATTGTATTCCTTAGACCATGAGATAATGCAACTCCCTGGTATCGGAAGAAAGTTTTGAGGTCATCAAACGTCATCCTATGAGAGGGTGATCATAAAGGTGTCTCTCAGGTGATCGGAAAGTACCTGTTGGGTTGTATGTATCGAGATGGGATTTGTACCTCCCAAGTTGGAGAGATATACTTCGGGCCCACTCGGTAATCGATATCAACACCGCTTGCAAGCACGTGGTTAAGGAGTTAATCACAAAGTGATATCGGATTACGGAACGAGTAAAGTACTTGCTGTGAACGAGATTGAACTAGGTATGCCGGTACCGACGATCGAATCTCGGGCAAGTAAAATATCGCGAGACGAAGGGAATATATATATATGGGATTGATTGAATCCTGGCATCGTGGTTCATCCGATATGATCATCTATGAATGTGTGGGAGTCAATATGGGTTTCCAGACCCCGCTGTTGATTATTGATAGAAGATCATGTCTGCATATTCTCGAACCAGAAGGGTCACACACTTAACGTGTCTCGACGCTAGGATAGATTGGATAATTGGTTTATTGGTTTCTGTTCGGAGTCTCGGATGAGATCCAGGACGTCACGAGAGGTTCCGGAATGGTCCGGATAATAAGATTCATATAAGGCAAAGCAGATTTTGGAGTTCGGAATTGTTTCGGGTTGTTCGGTATTGTACCGGAAGCTTCTAGAACCTTCCGGAGTGGGACCAACGTGGCCCCACTTGTCGGGAGGGGCGTGGGCCTACGAGGGAGTGCCCTGGCCGCATTGGGCCAGGGGCACAAGGCCCCATAGGCCCAGCCGGCCAAGCCCTAGGGGAAACCCTAGGGGAGCTTCTAGAAGGAGGGAACTTGCCCCCCACTCCTCCCTCCTTGGCCGCCGGCCCTAGGGCTTGGGGGAGGGGCAAGGGCCAGCCGCCCACCCCTCTATATAAAGAGTGCTGGGGGCGCACCCTCCCCACACCTCCTCCTCAAGCCCTAGCCGCCCTGCTGCCCTCCTCTCTCTCTCCCTCCCGACTGCGCGTAGGCGAAGCCCTGCCGCAGAAACTCTCCACCGCTTGCACCACGCCGTCGTGTTGTAGATCCTACCTATCTCTCCACCCCACTTGCTGGAATGAGGAAGGAGGAGACGTCGAGGTGCCGCACGTGTGCATCTCTCGGAGGCATCGCCACTTGCGGTGTTGGATCGGATCGGATCGCGAGGAGGATAAGAGAGTACGACTACATCAACCACGTTCGTTGAACGTTCCGCTATGCGAATCTTCAAGGGTATGAAGATCTCATCTGTCCCCCCCCCCTCGTTGTTTGCATCTTCTAGATTAGATCTTGGCTTTCCCGTTCGCATCCGTAGAAATTTTTTGATTTACTATGCTGCGAAACCCTTCAGTACGTGTGCACTATACGATCCTTTCATCTGGCCTCTCCAGAGGTGGCCATCTTACCCTTGGTGCCTTGGGGGTTACCTCTTGCACCTCGGACGCTTTAGCTGCAGAAGGATCTGTTGCTGCCGGCTTCGCGGCTACCGGCTTCGCGGCTACTGGCTTAACCACTGCCTGGTCTGCTGTCGTTGGGTCCTTACTTGGTCCGGCGCCTACTCCTGTTGCAGGCGCTGGCGCTGTCATCATCACCTCAACACTGCGTGCGGGGAGAGTGTTACGCTGACTGCTAGCAGCGCTGAGGGGAGGGTCTCCCGCGAGGAAGACTCGGCGCGGGTAGACGCAAGACGTGTCGATGCCGACGTAGATCTTGTGAGCACCCAAGTTGATGAAGATGCCGTTGCGTGGGGGCGGCCTCGCTCCGAAGCTGCCAGCGTTGTTGCTGACGTAGTCCCAGATGTCGAATATCTAGACTAAGCCGGAGACGACACGTTCGCCTGTGTTGATGAAGTTTCCCGTCCGGATCTTGACTCCAGCTAGCACCGCTGCTGGCCCCATGGTGGGCGCCAACTGTCGTGGTGGTGGCACGGCAGATGCCATGGGTACGCTTAAGTTGGGGGCCAATGGATGCTAGTGGGATCCAGGGAGGGAAGATGTAGTGGTTTCTACACACAAAATGCTAGACCTCAATCTTTATTCAACACTAATGGAGCTACACTTGCTCCTCGAGCTGTATGAGCGAGAGGAAGAAGATACAACTAGTGCCTGGTGAAGAAAAATGAATCGATCCCCTCTTTAGGATGCCCAGCCCCTCCGTATAAAGGAGAGGCTTGGTTCCTCCTAGGGCTGACATGGACAAGCATATTCGTGGAATATGCTTGTCCCAAAGTGGTAACTCGGCAGGCCTCTTTCCGTGTCCCCCTCCTATCGATGTCAAAGACACAGAGTCCACCACATGTGAGCCTCGGGCCTGAGGACTGTCACCTCTGTGACCTTCTTCTGCTCCTTTGCCACTCTGCTTCTTGTCTGTAGCGCTTGGCACTGTGCAAATTCCTGAGGAGAGACAATGGCTGATGTTGACTTCGGGACTTGCCTTCTCCTTCTTGGGGAAGCTCCCTTGACTCGGCCTCGCCTCGCGTGACTCGGCTTGACCTTCACCTGCACTTAAGTTACGTAACAGCGGTACGCCGACATAACCCATATGTCGGTCGGGTCAGGTCTTAACTACCTGACTCGGAACAGGTCGGACTTTATTCGGAAGACCTCTACATGACTCGATCGGATCATGCCATGATCCGGCTCCGAACATGAAGGCTCCTTTCTTTTTTTACTTATCTTGACCCTACCTAGGGTCATCCCCCCAACAGGATATCACTGAGATCTGTGGGCGGGAATGTGCTTTGTTCATGTGCATCTTATGCCAATTTGACTCTTAATCCGTACTCAAATCTGTGTTTTCCGCTTCCACTTGATACTTTGATGGTTGATGTATGAGTATGTATCCTAAACTATTATATCTATCTAGGTTTTTGGATCTTGCCGTATGGCGTTTCAATATTTCTATTTATTTTAGATGTCATGGTGACGTGGCTCAGTCAATTGCAGAGCTTCATTGGGAGACCCCAAGAGGAAGGTATGATGAGCACAACAGCAAGTTTTCCCTCAGTTATGAAACCAAGGTTATCGAACCATTAGGAGCAAGGAAACAACTCCAAGGTGTTGCTAACAACTTGGAATCCTGCACAACACAAACTCAAGACTTTGCCCCAACTTAAAGTGAGGTTGTCAATCTCATTGGTTTGCTGAAAACAAAGGATTAAACATATAGTGTGGAAGGTAATGGTTGCTTGCAGAAAGTAAATGGTAACAGTAGATGATGTAACAATGGTAAATATTGGACCGGGGTCCACAGTTCACTAGAGGTGTTCTCCTTAAGATAAATAACATGCTGGGTGAACAAATTACAGTGGGGAAATTGACATGACTAAGCAAGGCATAACAATGCAAATACTATCATGATTCCTATGAGATTTGATTGGGCATTACAAAAATATACATAGAACGTCATCCAACTGCATCTATGACTAATAATCCACCTCTAGGTTATCATCCGAACCGCCTCCAGTATTAAGTTGCAAGCAATGGGTAATTGCATTAAGCAATAAAGTAAACAATACAATTGTTCCATGAACAAAAGATTCTTGTTTTCTCCCTAGTAGCAACAACAAATCTACAACCTTAGAGATTTCTATCACTTTCCCAGATTACTAGAGGCATGAACCCACTATCGAGCATAAATAATCCCTCTTGGAGTCACAAGCATCTACTTGGCCAAGATAGCTACTAGCAACCAAGAGCATGCAAGATCACAAACAACACAGACATGATAGAATCAATAATCAATAAGACATGATAGAATCAATAATAAATGATAGTATCTCAATATCCATCGGATCCCCGCAAACACAACATGTATGATTACAAATAGACGATCTTGATCATGAACGAAGCTCACAAGATCTAAACATGATATCACAAAGGAGGAGAAACAACCATCTAGCTAATATATGGACCCATAGTCCAAGGGTGAACTACTCACGCATCATACTGGAGGCTGGCATGGTGATGAAGAAGGCCTCCGGGATGATGGTGGTGGCGGCTATAGACTGTTTCATGGAGATCTGATCAGATACTTAGGGTTTTGGCATCGGGGGGCTTTTATAGGCGAATAGGAGAGGCGGGAGGGCAGCTAGGGGATCCACACCCTGCCCTGGCGTGGCCTAGGGTGGGCCCGCACCTTGGGGGGGCTATGGCTGCCCTTCGGTCTCTATGTTCATTCCGGTAAAATATTGACTTTGGCTTTTGTCCCGTCCAATTCCGAGAATATTTCCTTACTAGCTTTTCTAAAACCAAAAATAGCAGAAAACAAGCAACTGGCACTACGGCATCTTGTTAATAGGTTAGTCCCAGAAAATGTATAAAAATACCTCAAAGTGTAGACAAAACATAGCAAAGTTGATACTAAACAAGCATGGAACATCAAAAAATATAGATACGTTTACGATGTATCAAGCATCCCCAAGCTTAACTCCTGCTCGTCCTCGAGTAGGTAAGTGATAAAAAGAATAATTTTTAAGGTGACATGCACCATCACAATCTTGATGAAACCATTTGAAAAGCATGAAAGCTGGGATCAAAGTACTCTAAACATGAGCACGAAATATGAAGTTCTAACAATAAGACATAGCGACTATGTTGCAACATGCAAGTATACAAACAAAGATCATGAATAATAATGCATTGAAAGATATTTGTTTGTTTCACATATAGAAAACATAGCATTGTGGTATTCAGCTTGTCCCTCATGGAGTAGCAAAACATAAATGCATAGCACACCTTCAAAGTTCATAAGGGTGACTAGATACAAATAGTTCAAGAACAAGCAATATCAACATTATGAATCAATCAATAAGTTTTGGGACAATGCACATAGAACTAAAAATGACAACTATGCTCTCTTAATTGGTGCATAAAGAAACAAGGTGGAGACTCAATATAAAAGTAGGAAGAAAGGCCCTTCACAGGGAAGCAGGGATTTCAAGTTTCATAAAGATGTTCCAAAAATTATGGTACTTGTTAGCTTTCAGCTCTCATTGCCCCTATCATCAGCATCTTTAAGTGGTTAAGGTTAAAGTGAACAAATTATGGAGTATATGCTTGACAAATCATAAGTTGGAAATCTCATGTCCCTTGAGTACGAGGGTCGTTCCTCATGATACTCAACTTTAGTCACCGGTAAGTTCTTGTCATTGTAAGTATATGTGTATCATAGAGAACCGCCAACGGGGTACCCCTTGCCCCATAACACCGGAGTTATCCCATATAAAAATTACAAGGCAACAGACAGTGAGCATCTCAGCAATCCTTTTATTTACCATGAGCATGGTGCATATATTTTTTCTTCTCTTTTTATCTCTTTTTTTCTATTTTTTCTAAGGATGCTTCATGGATTTCTCACTATGGTGATGCTGCAAGTTTCCACCATGATTAAGCATGGCTTAGGCTAGCGGCCTAGGTGTTTTTGTAACACATATACATAACTCCATGGACTTACAAGCTCCCCTCTTATTTCACACTGCCGACATCCATAAGCAAAAGAGCATGATATAAACTGGGTAATATGTATAGGTGTTGAAAGAGTTCCCCGTGACAACACGGTTCTGCTAATTCCCAACTTATAAGTGCAAGCATATACAACATAGATGACACAATGGTTCAAGTTTATTAGGGGCAAGAAAAATAAAGTGTGCCATCAAGTTTGTGAGAGCTTTAATCACTAATTTTCTCATAACAAGTTTAATTTGGAAGATAGATAAAACAAGAATATACTTGGAATGGTGTAACACACCATGCCTAGGAATTTATAGTGGACTCTTTGGAATAACTTGGTTTCTTGGGAGTTGGATGCATGAGTAGAGCTTACTCAATACAAGTGGAGGCTAGCAAAATACTAGGAGAGACCAACTAAGAGAGCAATAAAAGACATAATCATGTAGAGCAACAAAACATTATCAATCAAAGCACAAAGTGGTACCACAAGTCAAAAACTAAATGATCATACAGGCTAAGGTGATTGGTTCATAGTCATAACATGGTGTGAGCATGTGCCAAGTCAACCCAAACAAAGCATCAAAGGAGAATACCACAATATTATGCTTTTGTATGCTAAAACAACGCATGATTATTTCAAGGCACATTAAGCAATCTCAATTGTTTGGAACAAGTAATGCTACAACAATAATCACTAAGCCTAAGGTCAAAACAACATCTAGCATGACATAATAAAGTCTAAACCATAGTCAAAACAAGCTCTCTTTTGTACCACTTAAGCATGAAACTTTCTACTCTTTTCCAACTCCAATCAACTTATTTGAAACAACATAGAGAAAGCGGGGTCCAACTACTTTATCAAGCAAACTGAGCAAACGAAAACCAAAAACGAAAAATAAGACGCTCCAAGAACAACACAACAGTGCATGAAACAATAAAAGCGAAGTGTCTAGAAAGAGACCTGAGATTTTTATTGATGAAGAAGGGGATGCCTTGGGCATCCCCAAGCTTTGACGCTTGTACCTCTTGAATATTTCTTGGGGTGACACGGGATGCATCCCCAATCTTAAGCTTTTGTCCATTCTTCATCTCATCACATCATTCTTCCCCTACACTTGAAAATTTCCTTCATACAAAACTTCAATCTTCATTAGCAACATTAGTGCATTCAAGATAATAAACCTTTGGGTTTAGTTTCAACACAGAAAAACTTTCATTAAAAAAATATACTGTAGCAATTCCTTTAAAAAGCTCAAGTGATCAAGAAGAACTCAAAAATAAACCGATAAAGAGGCAAATGCAAATAATGGCAGAAATCTGTCAAAACAGACCAGCAGGTTGATACGTCGGAAACATATCTATAATTTTTGATGTTCCATGCTTGTTTATTATCATCTTTGCTTTGATTTGTCTACACTTTTAGGTGTTTTTATATGTTTTCTGGTACTAAGCTATTAACAAGATGCCATAGTGCCAGTTTTCTTATGTTTTTGGTTCTAGAAAGGCAGAAAATCAATATTCTCGAAATTGGACAGGACAAAAGCCAAAGTCAATATTTTACAGTGGGGAACACGGAGCCAGAATACGAGACGGAGGAGAGCCACCAGGGGGCCACACCCCCTGGCTGCACGGCCAAGGTGGGCCCGTGCCTAGGGGGTGGAACGCCCTAGCGACCCCCCTGCCTTGCCTCTTGCCTATAAAGACCCCCCAATGCCTAAACCCTAAGTACCCGATCAATATTCCACGAAACCGTCTGTAGCCGCCGCCACCATCGTCCCTAGATCGGGGGAGATCTGCAGCTCTTCCCGGCACAGTGCCGGAGGGGAGACCATCCTGGAGGCCTTCTTCTTCTTAATCATGCCTACCTCCGGTATGAAGCATGAGTAGTTCCACCTTGGACTATGGGTCCATGTAGTAGCTAGATGGTTGTATCTCCTTATTTGTGCTTTCATGTCTAGATCTTATGAGCTCCGTTCATGATCAAGATCTCATATATTTGTAATCATGTCTAGATCCTGTGTTTACAAGGATCCGATGGATATTGAGATTACTATGTCAGACTGATTAATGGTTTTGTCTTATTGATTCTATCATGTCTGTGTTGTTTGTGATC
This sequence comes from Avena sativa, assembly GCA_916181665.1. Lineage (NCBI taxonomy): Eukaryota > Viridiplantae > Streptophyta > Magnoliopsida > Poales > Poaceae > Avena > Avena sativa. The sequence goes on along the minus strand of OV702281.1, from coordinate 380,709,318 downwards.
TTGCATGCTCTTCGTTGTTAGTAGCTATCTTGGCCAAGTAGTTTCTAGTGACTCCAAGAGGGGGTATTTATGCTCGATATTGGGTTCATGCCTCTATTTAATCTAAGGGAAGTGAAAGAAATCTTTAAGGTTGTAGATGTGTTGTTGCCACTAGGGAGAAAACAACGGTCTCTTGTTCATGGAACAAGTGGATTGTTTACCTTACACACTTTTCTTAAAGCAGTTGTCTGTTGCTTGCAACTTAATACTGGAGGGGGTTCGGATGATAACCCAAATGTGGACTTCTAGTCATAGATGCAGTTGGATGTCGGTCTATGTATCTTGTTGTATTGCCCAAGCAAATCTCATAGGATCATGATGTCTAGTATTGCATTGTTATGCCTTGCTCAGTCTTGTCAATTGCCCTGCTGTGATTTCTTTACCCAACATGCCATGTTAGTTTATCTAAGGAGAACACCTCTAGTGAACTATGGACCCCGGTCCAATCTTTACCATTGATACATCTTCCACTGTAACTGTTTACTTTCTGCAACCCACCATCATCTTCCACACCATACAGTTAATCCTTTGTTACAACAACCAGTGAGATTGACAACCTCACTATTCGTTGGGGCAAATTCTTGAGTTTGTGTTGTGCAGGTTTGGAAGTTGCTTGCCACACCTTTGAAATTTTTCCTTCCTCCTACTGGTTTGATAACCTCGGTTTCTTACTGAGGGAAAACTTGCTGATATGCTCTTCACACCTTGCTCTTGGGGTTTCCCAACAAAGCGCTCCCACGTCGATAGAGCGCCAACAAGCTTTTCTGGCGCTGTTGCCGGGGAGGCTAAGGACGTCTTCACAAGGGGAGTCCTCCACAACCTTTCTATTTACTTTATTTTTGTTTTGCTCAGTTTCTTTTGCTTGGTCTTGTTTGCCTCTTTTTATCAAAAAACTCCAAAAGAAATTAGTTTAGTTTGGTTTGCTTTCCCTTATAAAAACACAAAAAAAATAGTTCCTGCTCTAGTTGCTACTATGTCTGGTTTTGGTCCAATCCCTTTGTCATCTATGGAAAGTATCTTTACTTTCAAGCAAGGAATTGGAGAGAGTTTCAAAGAAGCTTGGTCTAGAATCTCTGCTTTACAAAGGGAAACTGAGCCTAAGATGAGTCTTAGCTTGGTTATTAATAGTTTCTACCACGGTATTGCTCTTTGTTATAGATATGCTTTGGATGTTGTGGCTGATAAAGATATTTTTTGTTGTACTGAGGATGAAGCTTTAGATGTTATAAAGAGGTTGATTATAATTTATAATATGCTTGGCAAGTCCGATTCTTCTTTTACAGACATTTATGCTAGGTTGAACACTCTTGAGTCCAGTACTGCTGCTTTGAATAGTTGATATCACACACTTAGAGAGCACCATGGTTATGTTCCAATAAATTCTGAGCCTTCAAAGTGGTTTCCTACAATAAAAGTTTCTATAAACAGTGCAACTTTTGATGCTCGCTGTGATATCATGTCTGAAATTTGCCTTATGCCTAAGGATATCTATGAGTCTTTGGGGACTTTCCAAAGGAGGAGAAGAAATATCTCTTACCAATAATACAACTTTATTACCCATTGGAATAGATGAAGGTGTGTTTACAAAAAGTCTAAGGGAAAATGGTGTCTACTGATTATCTTGTTATTGAATGTGTAGGAAAAGGACATATTACACTCGGAAGATCCCTGTTGAAACTTCTTGGAGCAATAATAGATGAGGGAAAAGGCATTATGCATTTTGATCCTCCAGTAAGCAATCATATATTACCTAAAGAGAAGAAGAAAGGTAAGAAAGGTAGGAGCAAGATAGTTGATGTTAATGCTTCTTCATATGAAAATACTTGATTCTTGCTTCTTGTGCCTAACTTAAAGGCGTTAAAGAAAAGTACTTTTTGGGAGATAACCCAAGAGTTTTATTGAGTGTTGGAAGTTATTACTTCAGTAATGACCTCTCCTTATCCTTTTTTGTTTGCTTTTTGTGCCAAGAATGACCTCTAATGAGAGGGAAGTAAGATTTGGGGAGTTGTTGTCCCAAAACAGATTTTTGTGATTCACCATAAAAATTCGTGAGGAATCTCTGTAAGTCGGATTGAGCTGATTTTTTATGAATTAATCACCCAGTATGTGAGATAACTTTCTTTAGTTCAACACTTTTTTATTTGAGCAACAGAAGGTCTTCGAAAAAATCGGTTTCTACCTGCTGGTCTGTTTTGACAGATTTCTGCCATTATTTGCATTTGCTTCTTATTGATTCCTTTTTGGGTTCTTTTTGGGAAATTGAGCTTTTTGAGGGAATTGTTACAGTAGCTTGTGTTTTTAGTGAAAGTTTTTATGTTCTAAAGCTAATACCAAAGGTCTATTATCTTTTGAATACACTAATGTTGCTAATGAAGATTGTGTGAAGTTTTGTATGAAGGAAAATTTTCAGGTGTAGAGAAAGAATGATGTAATGAGATGAAGAATGGACAAAAGCTCAAGCTTGGGGATGCCACCCCGTGTCACCCTAAGAAATATTTAAGAGTTACAAGCATTAAAGCTCGGGGATGCCCAAGGCATCCCCTTCTTTATCAATAAAAAGCTCAGGTCTTTCTAGACACTTTGGTTTTATTGTTTCATGCACAGTTGTGTTGTTCTTGGAGAGTCTTAGTTTTTGTTTGGTTTTCTTAGTTTGCTTAGATTTCTTGAATAAAGTAGTTTGGACCCCCGTTCTCACTTTGTTGTTTCAAATAAGTTGATTGGTGTTGGAAAGGAGTAGAAAGTTCTTGCTTGAAATAGTGCAAAAGGAGCTTGCTTTGACTGTGACTTAGACTTTAGCATGTCATGCTAGGTGTTTTTTTGACCTTATGCTTAGTGATTATTGATGTAGTATGGCTTGTTCCAAACAATTGGTATTGCTTAGAGTGCCTTGAAAAAATCATGCGTTGTTTTAGCATACAAAAGCATAGTATTGTAGTATTCTCCTTTGATGTTTTGTTTGGGTTGACTTGGCACATGCTCACACCATGTTATGACTATGAACAAGTCACCATAGCCTCAATGATTATTTAGTCCTTGACTTGTAGTACCACTTTATGCTTTAAATAGTAATATTTTGTCGCTCTGCATGATTATGACCATTATTGCTCTCTTAGTTGGTTGCTCCCAGTCTTTTGCTAGCCTCCACTTGTATGAGTAAGCTCTACTCATGCATCCAACTCCCAAGAAACCAAGTTATTTCAAAGTGTCCACTATAAATTCCTATGCATGGTGTGTTACACCATTCCAAGTATATTCTTGTTTTCATCTATCTTCCAATTTAAAAGTATTTTGTTATGTGAAAACTTAGTGATTAAAGCTCTCACAAACTTGATGGCACACTTTATTTTTCTTGCCCCTAATAAAATTGAACCATTGTGTCATCTATGTTGTATATGATTGCACTTATACGTTGGAATTAGCAGAACCGTGCTATCACGGGGAACGCTTTCAACATTGCACTTGTAATTTGTACACAGTTGATATCATGCTCTTTTGTCTATGAATGTCGTCGGTGTGAAATGAAAGGGGAGCTTGTAAATCCATGGAGTTATGTATGTGTGTTAGAGAAACGCCCGGGCCGCTAGCCTAAGCCATGCCTAATCATGGTGGAAACTTTCAGCATCACCATAGTGAGCAATCAATGAAGCATTCTTCTTATATAAAAAAAGAGAGACATATTGAGAAAATAGGAAAGAGAGAAAAAAGCACCATATTCCCATGGTAAATAAGAAGATTGCTGAGATGCTCATTGTCTGCTTGCCTTGTCATTTTGGTTATGGGATAGCTCCTATACCATGTGCAAGGGGTATCCCGTTGGCGGTTCTCTATGATACACATGTGCTTACTATGACAAGAACTTACATGTGACTAAAGTTGAGTAGCATGAGGAGCGGCCCTCGTATTCAAGGGACATGAGATTGACAACTTATACTTTGTCAAGCACATAGTCCATAGTTTGTTCACTTTAACCTTAATCACTTCAAGATGCTTATGATAGGGGCAATGAGGGCTGAAAGCTAACAAGTACCATAATTTTTGGAAGCTCTTTTGAAACTTGAAATCCCTGCTTCCCTATATGAAGGGCCTTTCTTCCACTATGACATTGAGTCACCTTATACCTTTAGGCACCAGTTAAGAGAGCATAGTTTCCATTCTTAGTTCTATGTTCATTGTCCCAAAACTTATTGATGATGCATATTTTTGATATTGCTTGTTCTTGTGCTATTTGTATCTAGTCACTCTTATGAACTTTGAAGGTGTCCTATGCATCTATTTGCTATTCCATGAGGGACAAGCTGAATGCCACTATGCCATGTTTTCTGTATGTGAAACAGACAAACGTTTTTTCAATGCATGGTATTCATGATCTTTGTTTGTAGCCTTTCATGTTGCATGCATAGTTACTTTGTCTTAGTGTAGAACATCATGTTTAGAGTTCTTTGTTCCCAGCTTTCAATGCTTGCAAATGGTTTGATCTTAGTTTTGATGGTGCATGCCACCTCAAAAATTATTCTTTTATCACTTACCTACTCGAGGACGAGCGGGAGTTAAGCTTGGAGATGCTTGATACGTCGGAAACATATCTATAATTTTTTATGTTCCATGCTTGTTTATTATCAACTTTGCTTTGCGTTTTCTACACTTTGAGGTGTTTTTATATGTTTTCTGGTACTAACCTATTAACAAGATGCCATAATGCCAGTTGCCTGTTTTCTTCTGTTTTTCGTTCCAGAAAGGCAGAAAATCAATATTCCCGGAATTAGACGGGACAAAAGCCAAAGTCAATATCTTACCATGGGGAACACGGAGACAAAATACGAGACGGAGGAGAGCCACCAGGGAGCCACACCCCCTAGCCGTGCGGCCAAGGTGGGCCCGCGCCTGGGGGGTGCGGCCGCCCTGGCGACCCCCTGCCTCGCCTCTTCGCCTATAAAGACCCCCCGATGCCTAAACCCTAAGTACCCTATCAATATTCCACGAAACCGCCTGTATCCGCCGCCACCATCGTCCCTAGATCGGGGGATCTGAAGCTCTTCCCGACACACTGCCGGAGGGGAGATGATCTCTCTCCTCCGGCAGAGTGCCGGGAAGAGCTTCAGATCCCCCCGATCTAGGGACCATGGTGGCGGCGGCTATGGACCGTTTCGTGGAGATCTAATCGGGTACTTAGGGTTTTGCCATCAGGATGACTTTATAGGCGAAGGGGCGAGGCAGGAGGGCGGCCAGGGGGCCCACACCCTTCCCAGGCGTGGCCTAGGGTGGGCCCGCGCGTGGGGGGGTGGCCACCCCGTGGCTCCCCTCCGGTCGCCCTTTGGTCTCTGTGTTCTCCTCGGTGAAATATTGATTTTGGCTTTTGTCCCATCCAATTCCGAGAATATTTCTTTACTAGCTTTTTTGAAACCAAAAACAACAGAAAACAGGCAACTGGTTCTATGGCATTTTGTTAATAGGTTAGTCCTAGAAAATGTATAAAAATACCTCAAAGTGTAGATAAAGCATAGCAAAGTATATGCTAAACAAGCATGGAACATAAAAAATTATAGATATGTTTACGACGTATCAAGCATCCCCAAGCTTAATTCCTGCTCGTCCTCGAGTAGGTAAGTGATAAAAAGAATAATTTTTTAGGTGACAAGCACCATCACAATCAAGATCAAACCATTTGCAAGCATTGAAAGCTGGGATCAAAGTACTCTAAACATGAGCATGAAAGATGAAGTTCTAACAATAAGACATAGTAACTATGCTGCAATATAAAAGGATACAAACAAAGATTCATGAATAACAATGCATTGAAAGACGTTCGTTTGTTTCACATATATAAAATGTAGCATAGTGGCATTCAGCTTGTCCCTCATGGAGTAGCAAAACATAAATGCATAGGACACCTTCAAAGTTCATAAGGGTGACTAGATACAAATAGTTCAAGGACAAGCAATATCAACAAAATGAATCAATCAATAAGTTTTGGGACAATGCACATAGAACTAAGAATGACAACTATGCTCTCTTAACTGGTGCCTAAGGATAGAAGGTGGAGACTCAATATAAAAGTGGAAGAAAGGCCCTTCAAAGTGGAAGCGGGTATTTCAAGTTTCATAAAGAGCTTCCAAAAATTATGGTACTTGTTAGCTTCCAGCTCTCATTGCCCCTATCATAAGCATCTTGAAGTGGTTAAGGTTAAAGTGAACAAAGTATGGAGTATATGCTTGACAAATAATTAGTTGGCAATCTCATGTCCCTTGAGTACGAGGGTCGTTCCTCATGCTACTCAACTTTAGTCACCGGTAAGTTCTTGTAATTGTAAGTATATGTGTATCATAGAGAACCGCAGCGGGATACACCTTGCCCCATGACACAGGACCTATCCCATATGAAAATGACAAGACAAGCAGACAATGAGCATATCAGCAATCTTCTTATTTACCATGGGAAAATGGTGTTTTTTCTCTCTCTGTCCTCTTTTCTCATCTTTTTTCTTTTTCTAAATCTCTTTTTTCTATCTCTCTTTTTTATAAGAAGAATGCTTCATAGATTGCTGACTATGGTGATGCTGCAAGTTTCCACCATGATTAGGAATGGCTTAGGCTAGCGGCCCAGGCGTTTCTCTAACACACATACATAACTCCATGGACTTAGAAGCTCCCCTTTATTTCACACCGACGACATCCGCAAACAAAAGATCATGATATCAACTGGGTAATATGTGCATTGTCCCAAAACTTATTGATTGATTCATATTGTTGATATTTGTCACATCCCAAAATTTTCCAAATTTTGAAATGTGAAAAAAATAAACAAACAAAAGAAATAAATGTTGAAATTTAGAGTGAAAAGAATTTTTTGCTTCCAAATGGAAACATCAAAACCCTACTTGAACAAAATTTGAATGAAAAGGCAACACACAAAATTTTCAAACAAGTCAAATGCATCCCAGCATGGAATGTATCTTGAATTTAAAGCACTTGCAAAAGTTAAACCAAAACCCTAAACTCTAATGAAAGAAATCATCTTCAATACCACTCTAAGACTATGGCTTGTTCCATATAAAAACTTAGCAACAAATAATTCTAAATGATCAAAAATGGTAAACAAAAATATTTAAAAACCGTGGGAATTGATTTCATTCAATTTGGAGCCATGGATAAAAACTTATGATTTGAATAAGATAAAAGGAAATAATTCCCAAGGCTAATAAAGCTCCTAAAAAAAATCAACACTAAATTGTGAGCAAAGTAATCCTAAAAGGATTTGAAAAGATAAATAAATATTAAATACAATTATACAAATTGGAATCTCCAATTTTGGAACTATAAATAAAAGATTAGGATTCTATAAGATAAAGAAAGAATTAAATAAATAAGAAATATTTAAAAGACAATTTAAACCTTGGACAAATCCATAAGCAAATGGAATAAAAGTGATTCAACTAAAATAAAAGAATAAAGGTTTATTTAAATAAAATTATATGGGTTTATGAACCATATTCAACTTTATTCAATAAAGACAAAATGCCACACTTAAATGGATATTAAATCACAAGAAAATATTTGGATTATGCCAAAGTGGACTAATTAAATCAACACATATTTTGATTAAAATCTATTGGAAAGATTTGAATTCAAATTATTTTTTAAAACAATTGATTCAAATAAAAACAGAAAAAGGAAAAGAAATAAGAAGAAAAAAATAGAAAACAAACTTGCCCAACTAGGCCCAGCAAGCCCCAGGCCCAGCACATAGCCCACCAGGGCCACTCTCCCTCTCTCCACCGCAGATCTTTCTCACCGCGGCCTCCACCCACCCCCTCACTGACTCCCTGGACCCACCTCCACCTCAGCATCGTCTTCAACGTCGCGCTGACCTCGCCCCTCTCTTCCTCTGCCATTTTTGGTTCGATTCAATTCAATTAATTCCGTGAGTAATCTCCTCCCGTGACCATGCTCGCTTAAACGCATCCCCCTCCTCTCCATTTCCCCCCACTTCCCTACACCAGTGAGCCCCTAGGCTGCTCGAATTTCTCCTCATGCCGCCACTGTCTCCGACGAGCTCCGGTACCGATTCCGGTGATCTCTGATCGCCCCTACCTCCCGGTTCACACAGGCGTGCTTGCCATCGTCGTGCGCATCTGCTGGCATTTTCCGTGTGCTCACGCATGCCCCAGACGCTTGGCAACAACCTCCCCTGCAAGCCACCAACGACGGCCGCCACTCCGGTGAGCCCCGTGCGCGCCTCGTCCTATAGCTCATACTATCTTGTTCGCCTTTGTCTTGTGAGTCTGTTGGTACTCGCTGTTCACTCGCCTGTGACCTGCAGGCTCACCTCCGACGACGACAGCACCGCCCGATGATGAACCCGACTCCGGCGAGGAATCCCCGTCGACCCCGTGCGCCCCTTCACCAGCTACGACCACCTTGAGCACCGCGACGACCCCATGAACTCAGTAAGCCACTGCACCCCCTCCCTTGCCTCCTGGTTTCGCCGGACCACCGCCACCAGATGCGCCGCCGCCGCACACCATCGCCAGCATCGTCAGTTCTTGGCTAAAGCGATCTTGTCCGTTAGATCTAGATCGCAGGGTTAGGATAGAAACACTAATCAAAGCGGTACAAATTGATCTGATCCATGTGAGGCTATTTAAATCTAACGTCCTGTGTTGCTCGATTCACCCGAAGCGGTATCATCTAGTAAAAACAAGACACGTGGCCAGGATTTTAATTTAAATCCAGAAAACTATCTATTAGATGTTTGAACTTGCAAAAATCATAACTTTTTATATGTATGTCCAAAAGTTACAAAATTTATATCAATGGATTCACAAAAATGTGTACTTTGCAACTATGGCTCTGTTTTGGTCATTTGCTTCTGAAAATTTAGAGTTTTATGCAGAAACATTAATAGGACTATTTTGAGTATAAAAATTGTTCTAAAAATTATTTTTGAGTGAAACCTTTTGCAAATGGTTTTTTTTGAACCTTCTGACCATGAACACTAACATTTGAATTTAAAAATATATTTGTTAACACTAGAGATTATTACTTAGAATAAAATCAATTCTAGTAAAACAAAAAATGATTTAAAATGCCTATTTTCACTAACTTGTTTTTAAATGATTTCCCCACTTTTATAAAAGACCAGTAGGTGTTTTGAAATGCTTAGAACCTTGTTAGAAACCACTTTTTCAATAAAACAACATTTTTGCATGCTTGCATGCATTTATTTGTTTTTATTATTTTGTGTTATGAATTGTTTTGAGTGCTAGTTTTGAATGTGTGCTTTGCTTGATTTAATTGTAGTGAACCTTGAGAAGAGTGAAAATTGCAAGATCAAGGAGAGTACCTAGATTCTACTACTAAAAAGTCAAGTGATACTTTGGTCATCAAAAGTCCTATCTTTTCAATATTGCATTAGTGATATTTTTGTAGTATGCATGATAGGACTATTTTATATATTGATATGCAATAGTAGATCCTATAGAATATATCTTGGTAGGAATCTTCCTAAGTTAAGGGACATGTTATGCTAGTCTGCTTGGCCTAGCTATTAGAATTCAAGGGTGGAATATTCATGCTATGATATTATGCAAAGTCTATGACTATGTTTTTGATTAATAAAACAACTATCTGAATGAAACACCTGGGTGGAATGGTAATTGCTTGGATGGAGTTTTGTTGAGTGGTTACTCAGGGCCCATTTATATGGTTTACCTTGGTGTATCTCACTTGTGGATGGCCACCCAGGAACAAAGAGATTTGAGATGTTTTGTGTTGAGAAGATTCCAGTGCAGCCACATGGCATATGGGCTCTGCCTTGACCAACTAGGTTGCAAGAACTCAGACAGGCAGAAAGTTGGTGGTAGTGATGATAGGATGGAGAGCGTCTGTGCTGATCTAAGGGATTGTTTCTGTAAAGTCTCGTCTCGATGCATGTCGAGTCTTGTGGGAAAAGTGCACCACCTATCGAGAGGGTAAAACCTAAGTACTTAGCCATGTCCCCGGTAATTGACATTTTGAGAATCAAAGACATTAAAATGATCAAGGATCTCCTCATCCTAATTTCCCTAAGTTAAAGCTTGTTGGGTGAATAAGGGAAGCACCTGGTGTGTATCCAGTGTGCCTTGTGTGATGAAATGTTTTGAAAGAGAAAAACTATTTTCAAAGGATAGGGAAAATTTATTTTATGCAAAGGCCAGCCAAAACTCCACTTAGCCATATATTCATGTAGATGATAGATTATCCATATCAATATGATATCACTTGCCAATACAATTCAAATGTATTGACCCTTGTGGCTGTAACTTATTATGTTGCAGGTTTGTTTGATGTTAGTGAAGTTTGTTGAGTAGGGATTGCAAGTCTACAACCAACATGATTGCCTGTGGCACATGAAGATGAAGGACTCCATGCTGTATAGTTATATCTGTTGCTTTGTAATAAGATAGTCATATGAGCTATGTAAGTTGTAACGAACTAATATATTCATGGTCATAAGTTGTAATATGACCTTTGTTTCTTGATATTACATCTTAAACTGTGGGTGCTAGCTATTCGATCCAGGAACTAGCACTGTAAACACAGGGATCTCTACCTTATCAGGTTGGGACCTCTACAATATTGCTTGCTCATGAACTATTTGTATCTAGTCACTCTTATGAACTTTGAAGGTGTCCTATGCATTTATTTGCTACTCCATGAGGGACAAGCTGAATGCCATTATGCTATGTTTTCTATATGTGAAACAAACAAACGTTTTTCAATGCATTGTTATTCATGATCTTTGTTTGTAACCTTTCATGTTGCATGCATAGTTACTTTGTCTTATTGTTAGAACTTCTTCTTGCATGCTCATGTTTGGAGTTCTTTGTTTCCAGCTTTTAATGCTTGCAAATGCTTTGATCTTGATTTTGATGGTGCATGTCACCTTAAAATTAATTCTTTTTATCACTTACCAACTCGAGGACGAGAAGGAGTTAAGCTTGGGGATGCTTGATAGGTCGTAAACGTATCTATAATTTTTGATGTTCCATGATTGTTTAGTATATACTTTTCTTTGCTTTGTCTACACGTTGAGGTATTTTTATATGTTTTCTGGGACTAACCTATTAACAAGATGCCACAGTGCCAGTTGCCTATTCTCTTCTGTTTTTGGTTTCAGAAAAGGTAGAAAATCAATATTCTCAGAATTGGATGGGACAAAAGCCAAAGTCAATATTTTACCGTGGGGAACACGGAGCCAGAGTACAAGACGGAGGGGAGCCACCAGGGGGGGGCACCCCCTGGCCATGCGGCTTGGCCTGGCCCGCACCTAGGGGGTGCGACCACCCTGGGTGCCCTCCTGCCTCGCCTCTTCGCTTATAAGAAGCCCTCAATACCAAAACCCTAAGTACCTGATCAATCTTCCATGAAACAGTCCATAGCCGCCGCCACCATAGTCCCTAGATCGGTGGGGTACTAAAGCTCTTTCCGGCACCCTGCCAGAGGGGAGATCATCCCGGAGGCCTTCTTCATCACCATGCCAACCGCCGGTATGAAGCGTGAGTAGTTCCACCTTGGACTATGGGTCCATGTAGTAGCTAGATGGTCGTATCTCCTCCTTTGTGCTACCATGTTTAGATCTTGTGAGCTCCATTCATGATCAAGATCATCTATTTGTAATCATGCATGTTGTGTTTGTGGGGATCCGATGGATATTGAGATTACTATGTCAGATTGATTAATGGTTCTACCTTATTGATTCTATAATGTCTGTGTTGTTTGTGATCTTGCATGATCTCCGTTTCTAGTAGCTATCATGTCCAAGTAGATGCTAGTGACTCCAAGAGGGAGTATTTATGCTCGATAGTGGGTTCATGCCTCTATTTAATCTGGGGAACTGATAGAAATCTCTAAGGTTGTAGATGTGATGTTGCTACTAGGGGGAAAACAACGATCTCTTGTTCATGGAACAAGTGGATTGTTTACCTTACATACTTTGCTTAAAGCAGTTATCCGTTGCTTGCAACTTAATACTAGAGGGGGTTTGGATGATAACCTGAAGGTGGATTACTAGTCATAGATGCAGTTGGATGGCAGACTATGTATATTGTTGTATTGCCAATCAAATCTCATAGGATCATGAATGTCTAGTATTGCATTGTTATGCCTTGCTCTGTCCTGTCAATTGCTCCGCTATAATTTGTTTACCCAGCATGCCATGTTTGTTTATCTTAAAGAGAACACCTCCAGTGAACTATGGACCCCGGTCCAATCTTTACCATTGATACATCTTCCATTGTTCATGTTTACTTTCTGCAAACCACCATTACCTTCCACACCATACAAATAATCCTTTGTTTTCAGCAAACCGGTGAGATTTGTTGGGGCAAAGTCTGGAGTTTGTGTTGTGTAGGTTTCCAAGTTGCTAGAAACACCTTTGGGTCATTTCCTTCCTCCTACTGGTTCGATAAACTTGGTTTCTTTCTAAGGGAAGATTTTTTGTTGTGCTCATCATACCTTCCTGCTGGGGTCTCCCAACGAAGCTCTACATTGATCTAAGTGCATCAAGCCATAGTGCCAGTTTCCTATTTTCTACTGTTTTTGGTTTCAGACAAGCTAGTAAATAAATATTCTCGAAATAGGACGGGACAAAAGCCGAACTCAATATTTTACCAGAACGAACACATAGACAGAAGGGCAACCGAAGGAGGGCCAAGAGGTCGCCACACCCTAGGGTGCTACGGGCCCCCCATAGGGCACGCCGCCACCTGGTGTGGGCACCTCGGGTGCCCTCCTTCCTCGCCTCTTCGCCTATAAAAGCCCCCGGTGCAGAAACCCTAATAACCCGATCAGATCTCCACGAAACAGTCCATAGCCGTCGCCACCATCGTCCCTAGATCGGGGGGATCTGAAGCTCTTCCCGGCACCCTTCCGCAGGGGAGAGATCATCCCGGAGGCCTTCTTCATCACCATGTCAGCCTCTGGTATGATGTGTGAGTAGTTCACCCTTGGACTATGGGTCCATACAGTAGCTAGATGGTTGTTTCTCCTCCTTTGTGCTATCATGTTTAGATCTTGTGAGCTCCGTTCATGATCAAGATCATCTATTTGTAATCATACATGTTGTGTTTGCGGGGATCCGATGGATATTGAGATACTATGTCAGACTGATTATTGATTCTATCATGTCTGTGTTGTTTGTGATATTGCATGTTCTCCGTTGCTGGTAGCTATCTTGGCCAAGTATATGCTTGTGACTCCAAGAGGGAGTATTTATGCTCGATAGTGGGTTCATGCCTCTAGTAATCTGGGGAAGTGATAGAAATATCTTAGGTTGTATATGTGTTGTTGCTACTAGGGAGAAAACAACAATATTTTGTTCATGGAACAATTGTATTGTTTACTTTACACACATTGCTTAATGCAATTATCCGTTGCTTGCAACTTAATACTAGAAGGGGTTCGGATGATAACCTGAAGGTGGATTATTAGTCATAGATGCAGTTGGATGGAAGTCTATGTATATTGTTGTAATGCCCAATCAAATCTCATAGGGGTCATGATGTCTAGTATTTGCATTGTTATGCTTGCTCAGTCCTGTTAATTACCCCGCTGTAATTTGTTTACCCAACATGTTATTTATCTTAAGGAGAACACCTCTAGTGAACTGTGGACCCCGGTCCAGTCTTTACCATTGATACATTATCTAATGTTATCATTTACTTTCTACAAGACAATACTATCTTCCACACCGTATGTTTAATCCTTTGTTTTCTACAAACCAGTGAGATTGACAACCTCACTGTAAGTTGGGGCAAAGTCTTGAATTTGTGTTGTGCAGGATTCCAAGTTGTTAGCAACACCTTGGAGTTGTTTCCTTGCTCCTACTGGTTCGATAACCTTGGTTTCATCACTGAGGGAAGACTTGTTGTTGTGCTCATCACACCTTGCTCTTGGGCTCTCCCAACGAAGCTCTGGAATTGACTGAGCCACGTCAAGATTTTCTAGTGTCGTTGTCGGGGAGTTAAGGACAGCTTCACAAGGGAAGTGTCTCACAACCACTCTCTTTACTTTGTTTTTGTTTTGCTTAGTTTCTTTTGGTTTGTTTTTCTTGGTTCTTTCTTTCAAAAATACAAAAAATTAGTTTCATTTGGTTTGCTTTTTCTTATCAAAAACACAAAAAATTAGTTCCTACTCTAGTTGTTGCTGCTGTTGGCTTGCCTCACCTTTGCAAAAATGAACACTGCTAAGAACACCAAGTTGTGTGATTTCACTAGCACAAACAACAATGATTTCCTTTGCACACCTATTGCTCCGCCTGCCCCTGATGCTACCTTTTATGAAATTAAACCTGCTTTGTTGAATCTTGTTATGAAAGAGCAATTTTCTGGTGCTAGTTCTGATGAGGCTGCTGCCCACCTTAATAACTTTGTTGAACTTTGTGAGATGCAAAAATATAAGTATGTAGATGGAGATATTATGAAGCTCAAATTGTTTCCTTTCTATTTGAGAGAAAAAGATAAAGAATGGTTGTTATCCTTGCCTATAAATAGTATTGATTCTTGGATTAAATGCAAAGATTCTTTTATTGGAAAATACTATCCTCCTGCTAAGATTATATCTATGAGAAGTGAAATAATGAAATTTAAACAACTTGTTAATGCGCATGTTTCTCAAGCTTGGGAAAGCATGAAATCTTTGGTAAAGAATTGTCCCACTCATGGACTTACTGCTTGGATGATTATCTAGACTTTTTATGCAGGACTAAATTTTTCTTCAAGAAATCTGTTGGATTCTACTGCTGGAGATACCTTTATGACCATTACTTTAGGTGCTGCAACAAAGCTCCTTGATAAATATGATGGTTAATTATTCTGAATGGCACACTGAGAGAGCTCCACATGGTAAGAAGGTAAATTCTGTTGAAGAAACCTCTTCCTTGAGTGAAAAAATTGATATTACCATGTCTATGCTTGTTAATGGAAAAACTCATATTGATCCAAATAATGTTCCTTTAGCCTCTCTGATTGCTCAAGAAGAGCAAGTTGATGTGAACTTCCTTAGAAATAATAATTTCAAGAATAATGCCTATATGAATAATTTTGGTAGTAATTATAGGCCTTATACTCCTAATAATGGTAATGCTTATGAAAATTCCTACAACAACAATAGAAGTGCTCCCTCTGAACTTGAATCCATGCTTAAAGACTTTATTAGTAAACAAACTGCTTTCAACAAGACTGTGGAGGAAAAGCTTTTGAATGTTGAGAAAAACATTTCATCTTTGTCTGAAGCACAATCCTCTTTGATTAATAAAATGGCTGCTAAACCTGAAACCATGGAAAATACCTTTGCTGCTGCTCATGATATACAAGTTACTATTGATGAAAATGTTAGAATGTTAGTTAAATTACATGCTAAGTGGGAAAGAGAAGATAAAATTGCTAGAAACAATAGTATTTGTACTATTACCACCACCAATGTTGATGCTAGCAAACCACAAGAAGTCCCCATTCCTTTGTAAGATCCCTCCTTTTATAAAGGTAAGGATCCCTGTGATTGCAATGCTAGTCCCTGGATCAATGCTAGCATCCACAGTTTAAGATGAAGTACACAGAACAAAGGTCATTATTACAAGTCATTCCAGAGACAAACATAGTCTTTTACAAAATCCATGGCCACAGGCCTAATACAAGAGTTCAAATATGTAATAAGATAAATAATTCTTCATCTTCATGTGCCACAGGCAAGCATGTTGAGTGTATACTCATAACCCCTAATCACCATCAGAATAACCTGCAACATCACAAGTTACAGCCACAATGGGTCAATACATTGGAATAGTATTGGCAAGTGATACCTTAGTAGAATATTGGTAGTCTAGATACTATATGCATTTTGGCTAAGTGTAGCTTAGGCTTGCTTTGCTCAAAATAGGTTTTACCTATTAGTTGAAAACACTAAGTTTTTCTTTGACAAAACTTTCCCAAGGAAACACCAATGGAAATTGGTGAACCTTCACCCTTGTTCAACCACAAGTTTTTACTTAGAAATTGGGATGAGGATATTCTTGATAGCTTCCATGTCTTGATGCTCAAGTTGTCCAATACCAGGGACATGGCTAAGTACTTAGATTCTTCCATCTGCAGAGGTTGTGCACTTTCCCCACAAGACTTGATTTTCACCAAGACATGACCTTTCAGAAGCCTTCCCTTAGACCAAATGGACGTGCTCCAACCTATCATCCCACTACCACCAACTGTCCAAATGGCTAAGTTATTGCAACCTATATGATCCAGGCAGAGCCCATATTGCCATGTGGCTGCACTAGAAGCTTCTTAACATTTGGCCTCTCAAATCCCTTTGTTCCTGGGTGGTTTCCACAAGTGTGATACACAAGGTAAACCATAGAAATGGGCCTTGTGTAACCACTCAACACAAACCATTCCTTCCATTCCACCCAGGTGTTTCATTCACTTAGTTGTTTTATTAAACAAAACACAAGTCCAAAGACTTAGAAATATTTTCTCATAGCATGCATATATAACCACCCTTGGTTGCTACTAGCTAGGCTAAGCATGGCATAAATAAGCATCTTAACTTAGAAGTTTCTAGCAATTCTACAACTACTAGGATTTCCCAAGCATAGCATATAGATCAAAAATATCCATGCAAGACTAGCAAAATATTTTCTAATGCATAGTTGAAAAACATAGGAATAAATCATGAAGAACCACTTGCTTTGGTAGTTTGGAGAGTAGCAACAATCCTCACAATCACAATCACTATTTGCACCAAAATCTACACATAAAATAATGGCACAAAATCACATACACAATATATACAAACAAAAATACATGAATGCATGCAAAATGCCATGTGTTGAACTTCTACACCAAACAAGGCAAGTTCACAATACTGAATCATAAACAAGTTCAAAACTTGCCAAATAAACTTTATTTGAACAATAAAACATTTTTCAAATAATTATTATACTCAAATTATGCCTACAAATGTTTCTGCAAAAACAACCATTTTAACAGAAGCAAAACATTAAACACATTGAATAAATGGAAAGGATTTTCTCTCCTGATTCCATTGATATAAAATTTGTCAAATTTGGACGTGGGAATCAAAAGTTATAAATTAAACAAGTTTAAACATCTAATAGATCTAATTCATATTTTTAAAACGAAACACATGCCACGCAGCAGCATCTGATTGGTTGATACCGATTCACACCGGATCACACTCGTGCACCGTCAGATCTAAATAAAACGCACGGCTCAGATCTGTCTGTACCGCTTCAGATAAAATCTAATCGTGGCCTTTGGATCTGGATCCAATGGATCAGATCTATCTGACCAGAAACTAGCGGCGCAAATGGTGCCCGCGGCGGCGATGGTTCTGGCGGCGACATGCCGGCGAGACCAGGGGGGCAGGGGGTCGGGCTAGCGCTTACCGAGATCGCGAGAACGTGGAGATGCTCAACCTGCAGACGGACAGGGTCGGGGCGCTCGGACACGGCAGCAGGAGCTCGTCGGAGTTTGTCTGAGCGTGGGGTGCTCACTGTCGAAGTCGAAGACGACGTCCTGGGGCACAAGGGTTCAAACGGAGAACGTTAACGGATGCGCGAGGCACTGGCGAACATGATGGCGTGAACCAGAGGCAGAGGGGGACACGGGGCTCACCAGAATGGCTCGTCGGAGTTGAGTCAAGCTTCGGCCGTTTCTAGTTGTCGATGAGGGCGATGACCTAGGGCGATTCAGGATAAAACGAAAGCATGAGAAGATGCGCAAGATGATTGCGAAGCGGGTCGTGTGAACCAGAAGGCAAGGCGTGCTCGGAACTCACCGTGATGGCTCGCCGGAGTGGTTCGGGACAGCGGCGGCGCGAGCTCGATTATGGATAGCCTAGCGGCGCTCTGTGGTTGGTGAGTAAGGGGAAATGAGCGGAGAGGGGAGGGGATCTTATAGCCGGAGCAGGGGCGAAGATTGTGCTCGCATTCATCGCCAATTAAGTGGATTGAAATCGCGGCAGTGAAGGGGGAAGAAACGGGCGACGACGGCGTCTGCGCGCGGGATTTGGGGAAGAAGGAGCTGACGTGGAGAGGGTCCACTGATCAGTCTCTATGGGGTAAGTTTGCGCGCGTGGAAGAGGGAGAGGGAAGGGGCTGCTCCGGGTGGGCTCGTGGGTTGCTTCTGCTGCTGGGCCTGTTTGGTGGCGCCGGCCCTTTCCTTATTCTTTTATCTTTATCTTTTTCTAATTTGATTTTCAGGAACCAAAATCAAATAAATTCAAAAGCCATTTGAATTTAAATCTTTTCTGGATTTTTGTAGAGTGTAACACTCATATTTTTGGGCATAAAACCATGTGGTTTCTCTGTACTAGCTTGGTCCCTTTAATTAAACAAAATAAACAGTGTCATAGCACTTGATTTTCATAAGTTTTGGAAATGGTTTTAAAACCATATTTGTTTTGTAAATTTTGGTCCAAGCACTAACATTCAACCAAAACAATCTGAGATCAACAAAGCTTGGTTTTAAAACAATTATACTCTCAATTGAGAGTGGCATTTGATTAATAGTTGCTCACATAAAATAATGAGCATCAGATGCTCCTGTTTTTGAATTGGTTTTGATAAGGAACCCTAAATGATCTTAGATGCATGAATGATATGCATGAGTTTTGAAACATGATTTTAGGGATGTTACATCCTTCTACAACAATGCCTAAACCCAATAAGAATGCTAACCCCCTTAAGGTGAATCTCGCCCTCGAGATTCGGGTTGGCTAGCAAATAGGTGAGGGTGGTCTTTCCGAAGATCATCTTCTCTTTCCCATGTTGCTTATTCTTCGGAATGATGGTTCCACTGAACTTTGCAGAATTTGATAGTCTTAGTCCGAGTAACTCTTTCTGCAGTCTCAAGAATCTTGATAGGTTTTTCTTCGTCAGTGAGATCACTTTCCAATTGAACCTCTTCCAAAGGTATAGTATCCTTCAAAGAAGTCTCTTCCATTTCTGGATGGCATTTCTTAAGCTGACTCACATGAAACACATTGTGAACGGCAGACAATGATTCTGGCAGTTCAATCTCATAAGCTACTTCTCCTTTACGACTCAGAATCTTGAATGGTCCAACATATCTTGGGGCCAATTTTCCTTTGACTCCAAACCTCTTAACTCCACGAAGTGGTGACACTCTAAGATAAGCTCTATCACCCACTTCATAGGTGACTTCTCTACGCTTAGGATCTGCGTAGCTCTTTTCTCGGGACTGTGCTATCTTCAATCTGTCCTTAACTAGCTTGACTTTCTCTTCAGCCTCTTTGATGAGTTCTGGTCCGAACAAACTTCTTTCTCCCACACCATTCCATAGCAATGGGGTGGTACACTTTCTCCCATAGAGAAACTCAAATGGTGCCATCTCAATATTGGCTTGATAGCTGTTATTGTAAGAGAATTCTGCGTAAGGCAGACTTTCATCCCAACTGGCTCCATAGTCTAGAGCACATGCTCTCAACATATCTTCAAGAATTTGATTAGTCCTTTTTGTCTGTCCATCAGTTTGAGGGTGAAAAGCAGTGCTGAATTCCAACCTCGTTCCCAATGATTCATGTAATTGCCTCCAAAAATGAGAAGTGAATTGAGTTCCCCTATCAGACACAATACTCTTGGGCACTCCATGTAGACATACAATTCTACTCATATAGATCTTGGCTAACTTAGCACTTGTATAAGTTGTCTTCACGGGTATGAAATGAGCCACTTTAGTTAGGCGATCCACTACTACCCATATAGAGTCATATCCTGACCTGGTCCTTGGCAATCCAGTAATGAAATCCATACTAATCTTGTCCCACATCCAATTAGGAATGGGTAGTGGTTGTAACAATCCTGCTGGTTTCTGATGCTCCGCTTTCACTCTACTACACACATCACACAAAGCAATATGTTCGGCGATGTCCTTCTTGAGATTATTCCACCAAAATCTTTCCTTCATATCCATGTACATTTTGGTGTTACCCGGATGAATGGAATATGGTGAGTTGTGGGCTTCTTGTAAAATCAGTTTCCGAAGCTCCGGATCTTGTGGAACACAGATACGTTTCCCATACCATAAAGTACCATGTTCATCTTCATGGAATCATTTGGCTTTTCCCTTGCCAATCTTTTCCTTAATCTCTTCAATTTCCTTATCTGTCTTTTGGGATTCCTTGATTTTGTCCAACAAGGTGGGTTGAACATCCAATGACATGAGATGTCCTTCAGGCACAATCTCCAATCCGAGATCTCTAAATTGGGCTCACAGATCATCTGGCAATTCTCCCTTAGTAAGGCCATTCACAAAAACCTTACGGCTTAGAACATCCGCTACAACATTTGCTTTATCGAGGTGGTATTGCAAAATCAAGTCATAGTCCTTGATGAGTTCTAGCCATCTTCTTTGTCTCATGTTAATTTCTTTCTGGGTGAAGATATACTTCAAACTTTTGTGATCGGTGAACACTTCACATCGCTTTCCCAAAACATAGTGTCTCCATGTTTTGAGTGCATGAACAACAGAGGCTAACTCTAAATCATGAGTAGGGTAATTTAACTCATGAGTTTTGAGTTGCCTCGAGGCATAAGCCACAACTTTCCCTTCTTGCATAAGTACTGCACCTAATCCATGATGAGATGCATCACAATATACTTGGAAATCTTTCTCCAAATCTGGCAAACATAAGACAGGTGCTGTCACTAGTCTCTTCTTCAACTCTTGGAAACTGAGTTCACATCCTTCAGTCCAAGTAAATTTCTTGTCTTTCTTTAGCAATTCTGTCATTGGCTTAGCTATCTTGGAGAAATTCTCAATGAACCTTCTGTAGTATCCTGCCAAGCCAAGGAAACTACAAACCTCTTTTACTGACTTAGGGGATTCCCATTCAGTTACAGCTGAAACTTTAGCAGGATCAACTTCTACACCATCTCCTGACACAACGTGTCCAAGAAATCCAACTTCATTCAACCAAAACTCACACTTGCTGAATTTGGCATACAACTTATGCTCTCTAAGCTTCTCAAGTATCAAACGTAAATGTCCTTCATGCTCTTCTTTGCTCTTGGATTAGATTAGAATGTCATCGATAAAAACGACAACAAACTTGTCAAGGAACTCCATGAACACCTTGTTCATCATATTCATGAAATAAGCTGGTGCATTGGTCAAACCAAATGGAATCACGGTGTACTCATACAATCCATACCTAGTGGTGAAAGTTGTCTTAGGTATGTCTTGTTCCCTTATCTTGAGCTGGAATTAACCTGACCGGGGATCAATCTTTGAGAACACACAAGCTCCTTCTAACTGATCAAACAAGTCATTGATTCTAGGCAAAGGGTATTTGTTCTTGATAGTCACCTCATTGAGTGAACGGTAATCAATGCATAACCTTTGACTTCTATCTTTCTTTTCCACAAACAAAACTGGTGCTCCCCAAGATGAAGAACTTGGTTGGATAAAACCTTTCTGCAATTGTTCTCCAAGTTGCTTCTTGAGTTCTTTCAACTCATCCACTGACATCTTGTACGGTCTCTTTACTATTGGTCCAGATCCTGGTAGCAGATTAATAAGAAATTCCACATCTCTAAATGGTGGCATTCCCAGCAATTCTTCCGGAAACACATCTGGATATTCAATCACAATAGGCACACTGTCTATGCTAACCCCCTTAAGAGAATTAAGCTTACTCCCTTTCGATTCAAAATTGGACTTGAATCTTATCCATTTCTTTTCTGAGGTTGTGAGTGCGACAGTACAATTGGCACAATCTAATACTCCTTCATACTTGGTCATCCAATCCATTCCCAAAATTACATCCAGTCCTTGGGAATCTAGGATTATCAGACTCACTGGAAACTTATGTTTTCCAAACTCTATCACTAGATCCCGGCATCCAAGACTTATTATCATATCTCCACCTGGAGAACTTACTTTTATTGGACACCCAATGTTTTCAGTTGAAAACCCATTTCTATCAACAAATGCTTTTGATATGAATGAATGCGATGCTCCAGTATCAAAAAGAACAAGTGCTGGAATAGAATTGAGTTTGAACTTACCAACCACAGCATCTGGCTCTTCATAGATTTCCTCCACATTGATGTGGTTCACTTGCCCCTTCTGGAAAGGGTTGGGCTTGTTGGGTCCTTCAACTTTCTTTTCTAGGCATTCATTTGCATAATGCCCCATCTTCTTGCACTTGAAGCATTCAATCTGACTAAGATACTTCTTGGCAGGCTGGATTCCACTGCCACTTCCACTTCCATTGTGGTGGCTCTTATATCCACCCTTATGATTCTTATATTTGTCATTGTCATGACTACGGTGGTCCTTGTTGTCATGATGACGGTTGTGGTTGTGGTGCTTGTTGTATTTTCCATGCTTGTGGGATCCAGAACTCCCACTATCATCATAATGGGAACGCTTGTGAGACGATCCCGAGATGTGCTTGTCAGAGTGCTTCCTCTTCCTGCTTTCAACTTGTTTCATTTTGCTCTCCAAAATAGCAGCCTTGTCACAAAGAGACTGGTATGTGGGAACATAGGCCACAGCTAACTGCAGGTTCAATTCATCATTCAATCCTTCAAGGAACTTTTCCTTCCTCTTAGCATCAGTGTTAACTTCATCCGGTGCATATCGTGCTAGATTGTTGAATTCCTCAATATATTCAGCCACGCTGCGGTGGCGCTGCTTTAAGTTATGGAACTCTTTCTTCTTCAAACTCATCACTCCTGAGCAGTACGGAAACCATCTTCAAAGATAGCCCATGTCACATTCGCAATGGGAGTGGTGATCTGGAAGTTATCCCACCAAGTGGCTGCTGGTCCTTCCAACAAGTGTGCTGCAAATCTGACCTTCTCTTCATCAGTACAGCCAACAGTTACCAAGTCCTTGTTCACAGAGCGTAGCCAATCATTGGCCACCATAGGATCAGTAGTTCCTGAGAACTTTGCTGGTCTCAGTCTTAAGAACCTGGTAAGCATGTCAAAACCCGGTGGGTTGTTCTAATTGTTGTTGTTGTTGTTATTATTGTTGTTGTTGTTGTTGTTATTGTTCTGATTCTGGATGAACGTGGTCATCATTTGCATCAACTAAGTCTGAGCTGTCATCATCTGCTGCATCTCAGGGGTGATGTTGTTGTTGTTGGGGTTGGGATTTGCACGTCGGGGAGGCATCCGTGGTTGTTCAATGGAGATAAGAATGAGATACCCATAGATGCTAACATGCACAATACATCACATAAACAATCACCAAACATGCATCATAATAATAAAAGTTCAACAACATAGACAACAAGTTCTGAAAAGTAAACACACCAATAGCAAGCCATCCACATGTTGGATGGTCATTCCGACTCAATAATCAAAGGCATGATAAATAAAGGTAAATGAGTAGTCATCACTACTCCTCTGCATCAACCTCCTCATCAACAAATGTAAGACCTGCATTCTCCATTGCGGTCTTGTATTCCTCGACATTGGTGGTCAAGGTCTCTACTTTGGCTTTGAGATCCCTCTTCTGTGCACGAAGCCTCTCAATCACACCTTGCCGATGCTCAAGCTCGAAGTCCTTGGCCTCTAGTTCTGCAGTCATGTCTCGAATCCTCTTGTTCCTATCTTGGACTCTCTTCTCTTGACTCTTGAACTTTCTATCCTGACTCTCAAACTTGGCCTCCATCTCCTTGACTATTTCATCTTGCTCCGCGAAGAGCTTGTCCTTCTCACGAAGCTGCACCTGGAGTTCGTCATTGCTGAGCATGACGTTGGTCCTATCAGTATCTAGGTGCCTAAGAAGAACCTCTAAGTCCTGGAGGTATAGATGAATCGGCTCTGCCGTCTCTCTCGAAGTATCCTCGAAGTCAATGGCCTCACCATCCTCATCACGTCTACCGAAGGCGTGGAAGTGAGTACCTCTAATCTCTCGAGAGTGTCTCCCTAGTAAACGTCCAAGCAAATCCTGCATGACTACCTCTAGGCCTCTCTCCTTGTCATCATGCATGAGCTTGAAGATGATTGCCTCAGTGGTAGGCTCAGTCTGGCGTCCTGGCTGATTAACCTTGAAGCCCCAAAGGTATTTCCTCTCAAACTTGGTGAGGGGAAGCATCATGATGGTAGGAAGTGGGAGATTGAGCAAACTAGTGAGCTCAATAATACGAGTGGCAAAACGAGTTCCCTTGAACTCTTCAGCCGTGCTGATAGTAACATTAGGCATCTATTTAATAAGATAGAAAAAGTTAGAATCAACACAATTTAAGATAAATCACAAGACAAGGCATCAATTCACACAAGTCATGGCATACATGGATCCATTACAAACAACCAAGGTTCAACTTATTTTAAACAACATTTGGGAAATAAAATGTTAAGTGTGGTGGTCCAACTAACGAAGTACGTTACAATCCCATCTCACTTGCCAAGTTGGCTAACAGGGCATCCCTAGAGGCAATCTGTTTATCTAGATCACATGACTCCATTGCTAAGTCTATAATGTCCTTCCTTAAACTTTGGTTGGTAGCCTCTAACTCTTGGGTATGCTTCTTTTCTTCCCTAAGGTCATTCTGGGTGTTAAGCATTCTGCACTTGATTATATCACCAAATTCTTTGATGGCCTTCCAAGCTGCATCCCTTGCTGAATCAAAGAATGTGGTGTGCATCACTGAGTTGGTGAACATGCAGAATCCTGAGTCCTTGTGGTTGTCTTCCTTGTTTTTATACAAGTGAAGTTGCACCCACCAGTACTCAACTCCTTCATCCATCAAAGGAAAACCTTTGTACATAGTTGCACCATGTATTCCCATGGAAACCATGAGGTCCTTGAGAGCCTTGGGGAATTCTGTCTCACATTCCAAAGTCATAGTCATGAGTGGTCCCTTCTTCACGGCTTCGTTGATGGAGTTCATCTACAAATAGAGATGAGAAAGAAGATTAGAAAAGTTTACGAGAATAAAAGACAAGTGTGGAAGTTGTTGAATTTTTTTTCCTTAGTGGTTTCCAATCCTAGGGTCATAATCCTACAGGCAACACAGTGCTCTGAGACCATCTGTAAGATCCCTCCTTTTATAAAGGTAAGGATCCCTGTGATTGCAATGCTAGTCCCTGGATCAATGCTAGCATCCACAGTTTAAGATGAAGTACACAGAACAAAGGTCATTATTACAAGTCATTCCAGAGACAAAGAGATAATCGCACCCGCGGTCCTTATTCTTTGTCGATACCTTCAGTTTGGTCTTAAATCTTTAAAACTGCACATTCAAGCCCTAAATCTTTTGTAAGTGATTCATCCGAGGTCCTATTTTACTCTAACCGCTTTGACATGTCTACGTGGCGCTTTGACCATTGCCACGTCAGCAATAGGGATACCATTTGGAGGTGTATATTTGCAAAAACCTCCCTTTGCCCTCATGTGAACTACAGTACGTACTGGAGCGGCAAGATGGACCGCCTCCAGCGGAGTAAGGTGCACGTACTGCTGCCGGCGAGAAGCTCCGACGGCACCTCCACTGTGCAGTTGTGCATGGCGAACCCGGTGTCCTGGTCTGGTCCCGACTTGGACTGCACGACGAGCATGTTGGACTGGCCATAGAGCGGGGCTGGAGCACGTATGCGCACACGCTCACTGAGGTTACGTACATACGTGCAGACTATAGATATACAGTGCACATACATGTCAACGGTCTCTGCACACATGCCCGCAGCGCGCTATCACTATGTCGAGCCTGGGTCGCTTCCGCGATGCACCGCGGCCGGCGGCCGGCGGCACGAGCAAGTCGATCCTTCCTATCAAGCAAAATCTAGCTAGCTCGTTCATGTAGTCCAGAATCGATCAAAGCTGCTTCTGTAGCTAGCTACTAACAATTTGAATGCCGGCTTGTTGAGCGTGTAGGGATTTCTAAATCCTACATGCACGCTAGTGTAGCTGGCTAGCTATATTACATACCTGTACGCTCATCGATATATCTACAATGGCCCGCCGAGCTGCCTATCGCCCGCGCTGCTCGTCTTCGTGGTGGCCGCGGTGTTGAAAAATAAAATAGGACCACGGTTTAAAAAGGAATATAACCTGGGAAGCTTTTTGCAAATATACACTATCCCTATTGCTGGCGTGGCAATGGTTAAAGCACCACGTAGACAAGTCAAAGCGATCAGAGTAAAATAGGACCTCGGATGAATCACTTGTGAAAGATTTAGGACTTGAATGTGCAGTTTTAAAGATTTAGGATCAAACTGAAGGTATCGACAAAGAATAAGGACCGCTGGTGAGGTTATCTCAGAGACAAACATAGTCTTTTACAAACTCCATGGCCACAGGCCTAATACAAGAGTTCAAATATGTAATAAGATAAATAAGTCTTCATCTTCATGTGCCACAGGCAAGCATGTTGAGTGTAGACTCATAACCCCTAATCACCATCATAATAACCTACAACGTCACAAGTTACAGCCACAGTGGGTCAATACATTGGAATAGTATTGGCAAGTGATACCTTAATATAATATTGGTAGTCTAGATACTATATGCATTTTGGCTAAGTGTAGCTTAGGCTTTCTTTGCTCAAAATAGGTTTTACCTATTAGTTGAAAACACTAAGTTTTTCTTTGACAAAACTTTCCCAAGAAAACACCAATGGAAATTGGTGAACCTTAACCCTTGTTCAACCACAAGTTTTTTACTTAGAAATTGGGATGAGGAGATTCTTGATAGCTTCCATGTCTTGATGCTCAAGTTGTCCAATACCAGGGACATGGCTAAGTACTTAGATTCTTCCATTTGCAGAGGTTGTGCACTTTCCCCACAAGACTTGATTTTCACCAAGACAGGACCTTTCAGAAGCCTTCCCTTAGACCAAATGGACGTGCTCCAACCTATCATCCCACTACCACCAACTGTCCAAATGGCTAAGTTATTGCAACCTATATGATCCAGGCAGAGCCCATATTGCCATGTGGCTGCACTAGAAGCTTCTTAACGTTTTGGCCTCTCAAATCCCTTTGTTCCTGGGTGTCTTTCCACAAGTGTGATACACAAGGTAAACCATAGAAATGGGCCTTGTGTAACCACTCAACACAAACCATTCCTTCCATTCCACCCAGGTTTTTCATTCACTTAGTTATTTTATTAAACAAAACACAAGTCCAAAAGACTTAGAAATATTTTCTCATAGCATGCATATATAACCACCCTTGGTTGCTACTAGCTAGGCTAAGCATGGCATAAATAAGCATCTTAACTTAGAAGTTTCTAGCAATTCTACAACTACTAGGATTTCCCAAGCATAGCATATAGATCAAAAATATCCATGCAAGACTAGCAAAATATTTTCTAATGCATAGTTGAAAAACATAGGAATAAATTATGAAGCACCACTTGCCTTGGTAGTTTGGAGAGTAGCAACAATCCTCACAATCACAATTACTATTTGCACCAAAATCTACACATAAAATAATGGCACAAAATCACATACACAATATATACAAACAAAAATACATGAATGCATGCAAAATGCCATGTGTTGAATTTCTACACCAAACAAGACAAGTGCACAATACTGAATCATAAACAAGTTCAAAACTTTCCAAATAAACTTTATTTGAACAATAAAACATTTTTCAAATAATTATTATACTCAAATTATGCCTACAAATGTTTCTGCAAAAACAACCATTTTAATAGAAGCAAAACATTAAACACATTGCATAAATGGAAAGGATTTTCTCTCCTGATTCCATTGATATAAAATTTGTCAAATTTGGACGTGGGAATCAAAAGTTATGAATTAATTAAGTTTAAACATCTAATAGATCTAATTCATATTTTTAAAACGAAACACATGCCACGCGGCAGCTTCTGGTTGGTTGATATCGATTCGCACCGGATCACACTCGTGCACCGTCAGATCTAAATAAAATGCACGGCTCAGATCTGTCTGTACCGCTTCAGATAAAATCTAATCATGGCCTTTGGATCTGGATCCAATGGATCAGATCTATCTGACCAGAAACCAGCGGCGCAAATGGTGCCCGCGGCGGCGACGGTTCTGGCGGCGACACGCCGGCGAGACCAGGGGGCAGGGGGTCGGGCTAGCGCTTACCGAGATCGCGAGAACATGGAGATGCTCAACCTGCAGACGGACAGGGTCGGGGCGCTCGGACATGGCAGCAGGAGCTCGTCGGAGTTTGTCTGAGCGTGGGTGCTCACTGTCGAAGTCGAAGACGACGTCCTGGGGAACAAGGGTTCAAACGGAGAACGTTAACGGATGCGCGAGGCACTAGCGAACATGATGGCGTGAACCAGAGGCAGAGGGGGACACGGGGCTCACCAGAATGGCTCGTCGGAGTTGAGTCAAGATTCGGACGTTTCCAGTTGTCGACGAGGGCGACGACCTAGGGCGATTCAGGATGAAACGAAAGCATGAGAAGATGCGCGAGATGATTGCGAAGCAGGTCGTGTGAACTAGAAGGCAAGGCGTGCTCAGAACTCACCGTGATGGCTCGCCGGAGTGGTTCGATACAGCGGCGGCGCGAACTCGATTGTGGACAGCCTAGCGGCGTTCTGTGGTTGGTGAGTGAGGAGAAATGAGCGGAGAGGGGAGGGGATCTTATAGCCAGAGCAGGGGCGAAGATTGCGCTCGCATTCTGTAAGATCCCTCCTTTGTAAAGGAAAAGGATCCCTGTGATTGCAATGCTAGTCCCTGAATCATTGCTAGCATCCACAATTTAAGATGAAGTATACAGATACAAAGGTCATTTATTACATCCATTCCAGAGATAAAACATAGTCTTTTACAACTCAAGGCCACAGGCCTAATACAAGAGTTTGGAATAAGTAAATAAACATAAGTCTTCATCTTCATGTGCCACAGGCAAGCATGTTGAGTGTAGACTCATGACACCTAATCATCATCGGAGTAATGTGCAACATCACAAGTTACAGCCACAGTGGGTCAATACTTTGGAATAGTATTGGCAAGTGATACCTTAGTAAATTTTAAGTGGACTATATTACTATATGCATTTTGGCTAAGAGTAGCTTGGCTTGCTTTGCTCAAAATAGATTTTTCCTATTAGTTGAAATCTCTAAGTTTTTCTTTGTCAAAAACTTTTCCCAAGAAACCACCAATAGACATTGGGGTCCTTTACCCTTGTTCACCCACAAATTTTTACTTAGAAGTTGGAGTGATGAGATTCTTGATAGCTTCCATGTCTTGATGCTCAAGTTGTCCATTGCCATGGACTTGGCCAAGTACTTAGATTTTCCACCTGCAGAGGTTGTGCACTTTCCCCACCAGACTTGGTTTCCCAAGACAGGACCTTTCAGAAGCCTTCCCTTAGCCAAATGGACGTGTTCCAACCTATCATCCCACTACCACCAACTGTCCAAATGACTAAGTTCTAGCAACCTATGTGATCAAGGCAGAGCCCATATTGCCAAGTGGCTGCACTATAAGCTTCTCAACACTTGGCCTCTAAAATCCCTTTGTGCCTGGGTGGCATACAACAAGTGAGATACACAAGGTAAACCATGTCCATGGGCCTTGTGTAACAACTCAACCAAAATCCACCATTCAAGTCCCATTCCACCCAGGTGATTCATTGACTTAGTTGTTTTATTAAGAAAAACATAAGTCAAAAGACTTAGAAATATTTTCATCATAGCATGTATATACTTTACCAACCCTTGTTTGCTACTAGCTAGGCTAAGCATGGCATAGAACTTAACTTAGGAAATTTCCTAGCAATTCTACAACTACTTAGGATTTCCCAACATAGCATTTGGCAAAATAGTAACATGCAAGACTTAGCAAAATATTTCTAATGCTTGTACAAAATATAGGGATGGAAATATTCATGAAGTACCACTTGCCTTGGTAATGGGGAGAGTAGCACTCTTCACAATCACAATCACTAGCACCAAAATCTACACAAAATTGGTAGCACAAAAATTACACACAATTCATATACAAACATAAATATATGCATGCATGCAAAAATGCTAAGTGATGACTTTTAAAACTCAACCAAGCAAGTGCACAATACTGAAACCTAACTAAGTCAAAAACTTGCTAAACCAAACTTATTTAGCATTAAAACAAATTACTAAACAAATTATATACTCAAAATAGTCCTAAACAAGTTTCTGCATAAAAAGTCATTTTAACAAAAACTTTTCACTAAACACATTGCATAAACAGAAAGGGCTTGTCTCCCTGATTCCAACGATATAAAATTTGCAAAAATCTAACGTGGGAATCAAAAGTTATAGCCATTTCAATTTTGGATCTAAATCTGATTTCAAAACTGTTTTTGAATCGAACCCTAGCCACGCGTCATATTCTTACTGGCGTGTACCGCTTCGCTCCGGATCACGCTCGCGAGCCGTAGGATCTAACTAACGTGCACGGCTCAGATCTAAACATAACGATTCGATAAGTGGACTAATCCTATGCGCTGGATCTGGATCTGACGGCTACAATTCGTTTGACCAAAACTGAGCGGCGCTGGCGGCGGCGACTGGCGGCGGCGCGTCTGTCAGCGGCGGCGCTGGCGTTCTAGGTCGCGCGGGAGTGGGGAAAGAGGCTTACCAGAACCGCAGGAAGCTGCTGATGCTCAAGGTGGCGATGGCTTGGGAAGGGGCGCATGGGGTCGTCGGAGATTCCTCGCCGGAGTTCGCGAACACGTCAGGTACGGTCAGTTGTCGACGTTGCGAGGTTCCGCGTCGCGCTAAGTCAAAAGAAAGGCACTGTTAGATGCGCAAGACGACGGGGGTTCTAGGCGTATCAGGCAGAGGGCAAGGGGCGGCTGGTACTTACGGGGAGAGGTCGCCGGAGTTCGTGCAGAGAACGGTGGCGCTCTGTCGAAGTCGTTGCCGAAGCTAGGGATCATGCGAGGACAAATGGGGAGTGTCAGTAGGTGCGCAAGGACTTGCTGAGCTTGATAGTATGAGTCAGGGACAGAGGGGAACACGGAGCTCACCAGAATTCGTAGGCGCGGTCGTCGGAACAGCGGCGGCGTCGAGCGAGTTGTGGGCATCCTGGTGGCATGAAGGAGGAATTGTTTGAGGGGAAATGTTCGAGAGAGAGTGGGGATTATATAGCCAGAGGCTCGACAAGAAACGCTTACTGAATCAATGCAATTTACCTCGCGGAATCAAGGCAGCAACGGGCATTCGTTCGCGGGATTTGGGGAAGACGACGCTGACGTGGAGAGGGCCCGCTCGTCAGCGAAACGCGCAGAGAGAAAGTGGGGTCCGGGTGTCAGCGACCGCGTGGGTGCGTTTGCGCGTGCGAGAGAGAGAGGGAGGCCGGGTGGGCTAGCTGGGCCGTGTCTGTTGCTGGGCTAAAATCCTGGCGCCGGCCTTTTTCTAATTCTCTTCTCTTTTTCTTTTTCCAATTTGATTTTCAGGAATGGTTTTCAAATGAATTCAAACTCCATTTGAATTCAAATCTATTTGGGATTTTTGCAGTGTGCAACAGTCTCAATTCTAGGCATAAAACCATGGGGTCACTTTGAAAAGGCTTGGTCATCTTTGGAGAAACAAATTAACAGGGACTTTGCACTTGATTTGCAAATGTTTGAAAAATGGTTTTTGAAACCATTTCCATTTTGTAAAGCTTGGTTCAAAATCCACACTCAATCCATTCAACAAGGGAGACAAACAATCTAGGTTTAAACATTCAAACTCTCAAATGGGATGGCCATTTGATTTAAGTTTGCTCACATAAAATGATAGCACTATGTGCTTCTGTTTTCTGAAATGAGTTTTGAAATTTGATCTCAATTCTATTTGCATGCATGAATGATATGCAATCTTTGAAATCATGATTTTAGGGATGTTAAACATTCATCGCCAATTAAGTGGATTGAAATCGCGGCAGTGAAGGGGGAAGAAACGGGCGGCGACGGCGTCTGCGCGCGGGATTTGGGGAAGAAGGAGCTGCCGTGGAGAGGGTCCACTGATCAGTCTCTGCGGGGTAAGTTTGCGCGCGTGGAAGAGGGAGAGGGAAGGGGCTGCTCCGGGTGGGCTCGTGGGCTGCTTCTGCTGCTGGGCCTGTTTGGTGGCGTCGGCCCTTTCCTTATTCTTTTATCTTTATCTTTTTCTAATTTGATTTTCAGGAACCAAAATCAAATAAATTCAAAAGCCATTTGAATTTAAATCTTTTCTAGATTTTTGTAGAGTGTAACACTCATATTTTTGGGCATAAAACCATGTGGTTTCTCTATACTAGCTTGGTCCCTTTGATTAAACAAAATAAACAGTGTCATAGCACTTGATTTTCATAAGTTTTGAAAATGGTTTTAAAACCATATTTGTTTTGTAAATTTTGGTCCAAGCACTAACATTCAACCAAAACAATCTGAGATCAACAAAGCTTGGTTTTAAAACAATTATACTCTCAATTGAGAGTGGCATTTGATTAATAGTTGCTCACATAAAATAATGAGCATCAGATGCTCCTGTTTTTGAATTGGTTTTGATAAGGAACCCTAAATGACCATAGATGCATGAATGATATGCATGAGTTTTGAAACATGATTTTAGGGATGTTACATCCTTCTACAACAATGCCTAAACCCAATAAGAATGCTGAAATTTTTCGAAACATGGGAAATAATAAGTCTACTACCTATGATGCTAAATTTGATTTTGATCTTGATGGTTGCAATATTTATGAAGTGATTATGTTCCTACAAAAGCTTTCTAGAAGTCCTAATGCTAGTGCTATGAATATGGATTTCACAAAACACATTACAAATGCTCTCATTAAAATTAAGGAAGAAAAGTTGAAACACAAAGCTTCTATTCCTAGGAAAGTAGAAGATAGTTGGTAACCATAATTAATATGCAACTGAATGACTTTTATCTCAAAGCTTTATGTGACCTTGGTTCTAGTGTCTCTATTATGCCTAGAAAGATTTATGAAATGCTTGATTTGCCACCTTTGGAAGATTGCTATTTAGATGTCCCACTTGATGATAATGCTAAAAAAACTTATGGAGAGTATTAATGATGTTCTTATTATGTTTAATAATGCCTATGTCCCTGTTGATTTCTATGTTTTGGATGTTGAATGCAATGCTTCTTGTCCTATTACTTTGGGAAGACCTTTTCTAAGAACAGTTGGTGCCATTATTGATATGAAAGAAGGCACCATTAAATATCAATTCCCATTCAAGAAAGGTATTGAACACTTCCCTATAAGGAGAGAGAAGTTACCTTTTGCTCCTCCTTTTAAAGAAAAGATTGATCTTAATGTTTCTTCATTTGAAAATACTTGATTCTTGCTTCTTGTGCCTAACTTAAAGGCATTAAAGAAAAGTACTTCTTGGGAGACAACCCAATAGTTTTATTGAGTATTGGAAGTTATAACTTCTGTAATAACCTCTCCTTATCCTTTTTGTGTGATTTTTTTTGCCAAGAACAACCTCTAATGAGAAAGAAGTAAGATTTGCGGAAGTTGCTGACCCAAAATAGATTTTTGTGCTTCACTGTAAAAATTCGTGAAACATATCTGTATGTCGGATTGAGCTATAATTTTCTGAGTAAATGCCCCAGGTTGTTATCTAACTTTAGTTAGTTCAACACTTTTTTATTTTATCAACATAAGGTCTTCGCAAAAATCAGTTTTTACCTGCTGGTCTGTTTTGAGATATTTCTGCCATTATTTGCATTTGCCTCTTTATCGGTTTCTTTTTTAGTTCTTCTTGATCACTTGAGCTTTTTAAAGGAATTGCTATAGTAGCTTGTGTTTTAATGAAAGTTTTACTTGTGTTGAAACTAAACCAAAAGGCCTTTTCTTTTGAATACACTAATGTTGCTAATGAAGATTGTGTGAAGGAAATTTTCAAGTGTAGGGGAAGAATGATGTGATGAGATGAAGAATGGACAAAAGCTCAAGCTTGGGGATGCCACCCTGTGTCACCCCAAGAAATATTCAAGAGGTACAAGCGTCAAAGCTTAGGGATGCCCAAGGCATCCCCTTCTTCATCAATAAATATCTCAGGTCTCTTTCTAGACACTTCATTTTAATTGTTTCATGCACTGTTGTGCTGTTCTTGGAGCATCTTAGTTTTTTTTTGTTTTTCGTTTGCTTAGTTTGCTTGAATAAAGTAGTTGGACCCCCGCTTTCGCTATGTTGTTTCAAATCAGTTGATTGGTGTTGGAAAAGAGTAGAAAGTTTCATGCTTAAGTGGTCCAAAAGAGAGCTTATTTTGATTGTGGCTTAGACTTTATCATGTCATGCTAGATGTTGTTTTGACCTTATGCTTAGTGATTATTGTTGTAGCATGAATTGTTCCAAACAATTGAGATTGCTTAATGTGCCTTGCAAGATTCATGTGTTGTTTTAGCATACAAAAGCATAGTATTGTGGTATTCTCCTTTGCTGCTTTTTTGGGTTGACTTGGCATATTTTCACACCATGTTATGACTATAAACCAGTCACCTTAGCCTATATGATCATTTAGTTTTTGACTTGTGATACCTCTTTATGCTTTAGTTGATAATGTTTTTTCACTCTGCATGATTATGACCATTATTGCTCTCTTAGTTGGTCGCTCCCAGTCTTTTGCTAGCGTCCACTTGTTTGAGTAAGCTCTACTCATACATCCAACTCCCAAAAAAATAAGTTATTCCAAAGATTCCACTATAAATTACTATGCATGGTGTGTTACACCATTCCAAGTATATTCTTGTTTTATCTATCTTTCAAATTAAACTTGTTATGAAAAAATTAGTGATTAAAGCTCTCACAAACTTGATGGCACACTTTATTTTCTTGCCCCTAATAAACTTGAACCGTTGTGTCTTCTATGTTGTATATGCTTGCACTTATAAGTTGGGAATTAGTAGAACCGTGTTGTCATGGGGAACGCTTTCAACACCTATACATATTACCCAGTTGATATCATGATCTTCTGTTTGCGGATGTCGGCGGTGTGAAATAAAAGGGGAGCTTGTAAGTCCAGGGAGTTATGTATATGTGTTAGAGAAACGCCTGGGCCGCTAGCCTAAGCCATGCCTAATCGTGGTGGAAACTTGTAGCATAACCATAGTGAGCAATCTGTGAAGCATCCTCAATAAAAACCTATGCATATAGCAAATAAAAAGATCGCTGAAATGATCATTGTTTGTTGCCTTGTCATTTTTATATGGGATAGCTCCTATGTCATGGGGAAAGGGGTACCTCGTTGGCGGTTCTTTATGATACACATATACTTACTATGACAAGATCTTACCCGTGACTAAAGTTGAGTAGCATGTGGAACGACCCTCGTACTCAAGGAACATGAGATTGCCAACTTATGATTTGTCAAGCATATACTCCATATTTGTTTCACTTTAACCTTAAACACTTCAAGATGCTTATGATTGGGGCAATGAGAGCTGAAAGCTAACAAGTACCATAATTTTTGGAAGCTCTTTATGAAACTTGAAATCTCTTCTTCCTGTGAAGGGCCTTTCTTCCTACTTGTATATTGAGTCTCCATCTTCTATCTTAATGCACCAATTAAGAGGGCATAGTTGTCATTCTTAGTTCTATGTGCATTGTCCCAAAACTTATTGATTGATTCATAATATTGATATTGCTTGTTCTTGAACTATTTGTATCTAGTCACCCTTACGAACTTTGAAGGTGTCCTATGCATTTATGTTTTGCTACTCCATGAGGGACAAGCTGAATACCACAATGATATGTTTTCTATATGTGAAACAAACAAACGTCTTTCAATGCATTGTTATTCATGAACTTTTGTTTGTACCTTTTCATGTTGCAACATAGTTACTATGTCTTATTGTTAGAACTACATCTTTCATGCTCATGTTTAGAGTACTTTGATCCCAGCTTTCAATGCTTTGCAAATGGTTTGATCAAGATTGTGATGGTGCATGTTACCTCAAAAATTATTCTTTTTATCACTTACCTACTCGAGGACGAGCAAGAGTTAAGCTTGGGGATGCTTGATACGTCATAAACATATCTATAATTTTTTATGTTCCATGCTTGTTTAGTATCAACTTTGCTATGCTTTGTATACACTTTGAGGTATTTTTATACATTTTATGGGACTAACCTATTAACAAGATGTCGCGGTGCTAGTTGCCTGTTTTCTGCTGTTTTGGTTTCAGAAAAGCTAGTAAAGAAATATTCTCGGAATTGAACGGGACAAAAGCCGAAATCAATATTTTACCAGAACGAAGACAGCGACCGAAGGGAAACCGAAGGAGGTCCACGAGTCCGCCACACCCTAGGGTGGCACGCCCCCCCCCCCTAGGGCGCGCCACCACCTGGTGTGGGCACCTTGGGTGCCCTCCTGCCTCTCCTCTTCGCCTATAAAAGCCCCCCGATGCAAAAACCCTAAGAACCCGATCATATCTCCACGAAAGAGTTTGTAGCCACCGCCACCATCGTCCCTAGATCGGAGGGATCTAAAGCTCTTCCCGGCACCCTTCCGGAGGGAGGTATTTTTATACATTTTATGGGACTAACCTATTAACAAGATGTCGCGGTGCTAGTTGCCTGTTTTCTGCTGTTTTGGTTTCAGAAAAGCTAGTAAAGAAATATTCTCGGAATTGAACGGGACAAAAGCCGAAATCAATATTTTACCAGAACGAAGACAGCGACCGAAGGGAAACCGAAGGAGGTCCACGAGTCCGCCACACCCTAGGGTGGCACGCCCCCCCCCCCCCTAGGGCGCGCCACCACCTGGTGTGGGCACCTTGGGTGCCCTCCTGCCTCTCCTCTTCGCCTATAAAAGCCCCCCGATGCAAAAACCCTAAGAACCCGATCATATCTCCACGAAAGAGTTTGTAGCCACCGCCACCATCGTCCCTAGATCGGAGGGATCTAAAGCTCTTCCCGGCACCCTTCCGGAGGGGACAGATCATCCCGGAGGCCTTCTTCATCACCATGCCAGCCTCCGGTATGATGCGTGAGTATTTCACCCTTGGACTATGGGTCCATATAGTAGCTAGATGTTTGTTTCTCCTCCTTTGTGCTATCATGTTTATATCTTGTGAGCTCCGTTCATGATTAAGATCATCTAATGTAATCATACATGTTGTGTTTGCGGGGATCCGATGGATATTGAGATACTATGTCAGATTGATTATTGATTCTATCATGTCTTATTGATTATTGATTCTATCATGTCTGTTTTGTTTGTGATCTTAAATGCTCTCCGTTGCTAGTAGCTATCTTGGCCTAGTAGATGATTGTGACTCCAAGAGGGAGTATTTCTGCTTGATAGTGGGTTCATGCCTCTAGTAATCTGGGGAAGTGATAGAAATCTCTAAGGTTGTATATGTGTTGTTGCTACTAGGGAGAAAACAACAATCTTTTGTTCATGGAACAATTGTATTGTTTACTTTACACACATTGCTTAATGCAATTATCCGTTTCTTGCAACGTAATACTGGAGGGGGTTCGGATGATAACCTGAAGGTGTATTATTAGTCATAGATGCAGTTGGATGATGGTTTGTGTATATTGTTGTAATGCATAATCAAATGTCATAGGAATCATGATGTCTAGTATTTGCATTGTTATGCCTTGCTCAGTCTTGTCAATTGCCCCGCTGTAATTTTTTCACCCAGCATGTTATTTATCTTAAGGAGAACACTTCTATTGAACTGTGGACCCCGGTACAATCTTTACCATTGATACATTATCTACTATTACCGTGTACTTTCTACAAGAAACTACTATATTCCACACTGTACGTTTAATCCTTTGTTTTCAGCAAACCAGTGAGATTGACAACCTCACTATAAGTTGGGGAAAAGTCTTGAGTTTGTGTTGTGCAGAATTCCAAGTTGTTAGCAACATGTTGGACTTGTTTCCTTGCTCCTACTGGTTTGATAACCTTGGTTTCATCACTGAGGGAAGACTATAACATCTCAAAAATATTAATAAGGATCATTCCCTAATTAATCAAGATTAGGGTTAACAAAAGCTCTTATCAATTAAATTTCAAATCTTATTGTTTGAGTGTATGAATGATTGCCATGCCATATTTGATTGTTGTAAATGATGAGAAAT
This sequence comes from Avena sativa, assembly GCA_916181665.1. Taxonomy (NCBI): domain Eukaryota; kingdom Viridiplantae; phylum Streptophyta; class Magnoliopsida; order Poales; family Poaceae; genus Avena; species Avena sativa. Next base: position 380,671,222 of record OV702281.1, on the reverse strand, counting down.
GGTTTAAAGATCAAAACCATATCATCTAGGTCACTACCAAATCAAATAAAAACAAAAGAAAATGAAAATATAAAGCCTAAGACCAAATGGTCATTTCTGCCAAAGTTAACCACTACCTCACTTTGAGCATCTCTAGCAACTAATCTCAAACAGAAACTTCCCCATTTCTTTTCTCCCCTTGCTATACCTAGTGACACTGGACCCAATGAAGCTTTCCAAGGTTGCAGAAACATTTTCAAACTCTTTGAGAGGCAATTAAAATTTGAATCTATCTTAGATATCAAGTTAGCCATTTTTGGAAAACCACTCAAACCTTCACCACTTGGCAAACCATTGTACCCAAAGAATACCAAGATTAGTATCATAGCACTCACCAAAAATCATTGAATTTGGTGATGATTTAGTTCATGCGGCCATTTGATCGAACACTTGGTGATCACAGTACAGCTACCAACTATCTACTGTTTGTGATCAATCAATTGCTCATCAATTGTACTCCAAATCTTTGCCATAGATCACCCACGACCACCCCCAGTACACAGCCATGCAATTGAGCCACTCTTCCTCACTCTCTTGATCAATGTCAGTGGTACCCGAGCTCACCATGTCACTCGGACATGGACACGAAGCCATAGGTGTCACATCCCAAGATTTTTCCAAATCTTGTAATGTGAAAATAAATGAATAAAACAAAACTTTGTTTGATTTTCAGGGCCAGAAGAAACTTATTGAATTTAAAGGGGAACTTCAAACCCATTTGAATTAAATAAAATCCTAAAGGGATTTAAAAAGATAAACATTTTAAATAAAGGAAAACAAAATATTTTGGAAATAATATTTTGGATCTTTTAAAATAAAAGGATTTGGTTCTCAAAAGAAAAGGTGGGTTCTTAAACAAAGATTATTTTACAAAGCCAAGTTAAACCTTGATCAAACTTTGGAATTAAAACATTTTGCTTTGAATAAAAATAGCAAAGGTTTATTTAAATAAATTAATAAGAATTTAATATCCAAAATTTATTTAAATAAAAGGTTTTACCATTTTAATTGAAACATCAAAAACTTATTAATTTGTTTAAACTAAGTGTTCCAAGTATTTTTTATATTCACAAATAAAACCTACTAAAGTGTTTAGGCTTTATTTTAGATTTCAAAATAAATAACTCAATAAAATAAAGTCCTATTTGAATTAATAATGAAAGTCTATTATATTTAATTAATAATGGACCCTAAAATAAAATGTTATTTTATTTTAAAACAAATTTCCAAGTATTCTTTATTTCCAAATAAAACCTACAGATTTGGTTTTGAAAATATTTAGATTCAAAATGGAGATTTTATTAAATAAACCAAAACTTATTTTGTTAATAAACCATGGTCCATGTTATTTAATTAATAAATGGAACCTAAAAAGATTTAAAATATTATTTTATTTTAGTATTTGGATTATGTTACTGAACAGAATTAATTTCAATATTACAAAGTTTGGGTGTTGTTTGATTTGATTTGGACATTGTTTGTTTGTTTGAAAAATTCAAAACCGAAATCAGAAATAGAAAAAGAAAAAGTTACAGAATAAAAAAAAATGGATTTGAACCCAGCCCAGCCGCCAAGCCCAGGAAGCCCATCAACCAACCCAGCTCCTCATTCCGCAGGAAAACGATTCACACGCGGTAACAGACCCGCACAGAGACTGACTGGTGGACCTCTCTCCCACTCTATTTTCCACTGACCAGCGGACCCCACTTCTCCAGCTCGTCTCCTTCCTCGCGACGACCACGCCGGCCGTTTCTGCCGTTGATGCCGCGCGTTAATTCGCAGTAATGCCGCAGTGATTCCGCGCAGCGACCTCGCCCTCTTAAGCGCCCACTCTCCCTCTCCATTTCCCCTCAAGCTTCTCCTCCTCTCTTCCCCTAGGCTGTCGCCAATCTCTTCTGCACCGCCGCCGTCTCCGACGAGCTTAGCCCTCAATTCCGGCCACACACTGCCTCCCCTTGCTTCATCGACCAAGCACGCACACTCCCCATCCTCTGGCGCTTCTGTCCGTGCCCTCCGTTCAACCGCGGGCGCCCCAGCACGTCGGCTACGACGAGCTTCCGAACGCCGCCGCGTTTGCAACCTCTCCGACGACCTTCCCCGGTAAGCCTCGACCGCCCCGCGCCCTCTCGTTCACGCACACAGCTCTGCCTTGATCTTACGATTCTAACCGTGCCCTCGTTTTGCTTCAGGGTGAACCACAGAGTCGACCTCAACCACGACCACGCACAACCGACGCCAGACCTAACTCCGGCGAGCAATTGCCGCAGTACCCGAGCGCCCCTTATCAAGCCAACAGCACGTTGAGCATCACCGCGACCTCCTGAACCCGGTGAGCATCCTCTTCTCTTCCTCGCGTCTAGTATCACCGGCGACCACCTCGCCTGAGCGTTGCCGCCAGAGCGCCGCCGCCAGCGCCGCCGATTAATAGTCAGAGTAGTTAGGACCGTTAGATTTGGATCTGACGTTTAGGAAAGAAAGTGAGCGAAGCGGTATTGAGCAACCAGTGCCGTGCGATCCCACTTAGATCCAACGATCCAGAGAGGTCAATCCGACCGAACCGGTATTGTCCAGTAAGAACTTGACGCGTGGCACTAGATCTGTTTAAAAGAAGTTTGAAAACAGATTTAATTGCAAATTTCAAACCCCCATAACTTTGGATCCACACGTCCAAAAATTACAAATTTTATGTCGTTGGATTCAGGAGAGAAAGCCCTAGACAACCATGGCCTTAGTTTAGAAAATAGTATCTGTTTGTTTGCTTGATTTTGCAGATTCTTTTGAGAGCTTGTTTAGAGTAGAAAAATTGTTTAAAATTGATTTTAGGATTAAACCTTTTGCAAAATGGTTTGTAGTGACCTTACTGACCCTAGGAACCAACCCATGGTTTTGGAAATGAAGTTGGAAAAATTTAGAATGGATTAATTGAATTAGTCTAATTCTAGCTAAGTAATGATAATGGTTTTATTTTGAAAAAGGATTTTGGAATAAAAACCTTGGGAAAATATTTTGATTCAAAGCTACTGACCCCAAAAACACCAAGTCTTGAGAGTTAGAAACTTTGGGTGAAAACTTAAAGGATTTTAGAATTGATAAAACTAAAATGATGAATGGTTTTAAAAATGGTTTTGGGAAAAACCCTCTAACTAGTGACTCTACCACTTTGGTAAATGACCAATTTGGACCTTACAAAGTTCATAAACCTAGTAGAGACCAACCTTGCAATATAACCATCCTTTGCATACTTATGCATGACTTAGATTCCATTTGCTTTGTGAGTGTGAAATCGTTGTTTGACTTTGGTGTGGAATGTTAGTTGATTTTGTGTTTGCTTGATTGACTTGTAGTGATTTTAGCAAAGTGTGAGACTAGCAAGATCAAGGAGTGAACCATCATTCCCTACCAAAAAGGCAAGTTACACTCTCATACAAAAGTCCTACTATTTTCATTATACTTAGTGGATTTAAAAACATGCATGAAAATGATTTATACTTATGCTATGCTAAATCCTAATAGGATACCCTTACTTTCCTTAGAGAAAATCTTGTAGTTGTACATGCTTAGCCATGCTATATTTTGAAAAATAGATACATGTTGAGATTTTACAAAGGTTGAGAAAAGGACTTGTGTTTTACATAATAAAACAAGGACTCAATGAACCACCTAGGTGGAGGGTACTTTAAGTTTTGGAGAAGGTGGCAACAAAAGGGAACCATGTCTATGGCAATCACTTTGTGTTGTGCTCCAAATGAAAACCACCTAGGAAACTTAGAGATTGAACATGTTTCTCCAATTGTGGCTTTCGTGTGCAACCACATGCTATTATGGCTCTGGCTTAGTCAACTACAAAAGGAAGACCCATACATTGTCTTTAGTTACCGGACATGGGGATCTAGAATGCTTCATGGGGGCTGAAGACAAGCTAGCAATGATGTATGGGAGGACCTTTTTGAAAGACTTCGTCACATTCTCAGTCTGCCAGTACTCCATCTTGGTGAGCACTAATCCAGTAGGCCACTGGTGGCAACAAGATGGGATTGTGTCATGTGGGTAAAGTGTACTCCTTCTGCAGAAGTTAATAAAATCTAAGTACTTAGCCGTGTCCCCGGTTATGGACAAAACTGAGCAACTAAAGTTTGAACTATGGGAGATCTCGACATTCCAACTTCTAATATAAAAACTTGATGCCCTTGTGTGTCTACCAAGGAATTCAAAGAGATTTTGTTAAGCTTGATGCACTTGGGGTTACCAAGGTGCTCAAGAGCATGATGTACTTGGGGTTACCAAGGAACTCATGAGATTTTGATAAAACTTGTTGCACTTGGGGTTACCAAGTAGCTCAAGAGATTTTTGACAAGGACTTGAACACTTGAGTTTCTACCAAGGAGTTCAAGGAACTTGGAAAAGAGATTTGACAAAGGACCAAAACCATTTTTGAAAAGAGAGGATAAAACATTGCTTTATGCAAATAAGCCTTAAACTCCACTTAGCCAAAATTGCATGTATTGATAAGATCCACTCATAATATACAAAGTAGTGAAACTTGCCAATACAATTCAAATGTATTGACCCTTGTGGCTGTAACTTGTAATGTTGCAGGTTTGAATGTCTTTAGTGAAGATTGATTGATTAGGATTACAAAGACTACAACCAACATCTGCCTGTGGCACTTTGAAGATGAAGGACCATGACTATAGTTATTCCGCTGTAATGTAATGTAATAGCCAAATGAGCTATGTAAGATGTAATAAAAATTATGTTATTCCTGGTTATAAAGTTATGTTATGACCTTTGTATCTTGATATTACATCTTAACTGTGGATGCTAGCTATTGATCCAGGGACTAGCATTGTAAAACACAGGAGGAATCTACCTTATTAGGTTGAGACCTCTACAATAGGTCACCCCTCGCTCGCCCATGATGTCTAGCTAGTAGCTGTGACCTCACCGCCCCTCTCTGTCCACCCCTCGACCAACGGCGAGACGCGGAGACACTGGAACGACCACGCCCATTTAAGACACAGATATGCCGAGAGCATGACGGAGCACCGCAGCTGCCTCGCGCAGACACGCCGCGACTCGACCTCTCTGCTCGTACCCGCACCCGTGGCGTCACTAGCCACTGCCTAGACATGCCCATTGGTCACCGCGCGCCCCCTTGACCACCGTACTCGCTGACGAACACCGCGGTACCCGCATAGAGCACTAATGTCGCCCGACTGACTGAGACCGCCCCTTGTCGTTCCACCACACGCATGACGATCGCCACACCCAGCAGCGTCGACCCATGCCCTCCTCCATGCTTAGCTCGACCTGTAGCAATGTCACCAACGAGCCCTTGCCATGCCGCACTGCCTCACCCCCGGGAGTATAAATAGACCCCTCCACCAACCTCAATCTTCACACCATTCCACTCCTCTCTCACTCGGAAACACCCCTGACATGTTCCCGGAGCAAGGCGAGCACCCTGTCGCCAGAATTTGATCGGAGTCCGCCGCTGCCGTGAGGGAAAGGCGCCGACGATTGGAGCCACCACAGGAGCTGTCGTGACCGCCATTTGACTCGTCGTTGTTGACAAGCTTGTTCGCCCACATCGCCAACCCTAGCTAGAGCCCTGGTAAGCCCCCAGCCATCCTCACTGTGCCGCTAGGTCAGAATCTCGCCGGAGCACCGCGACATAGATGATGAACCTCGATCTTAGATCGTGTTGTAATCTTAGGGCCAACAGTGGTCGATGCTGCTTCGCGTTAGATGACCCGCTGACGCGTGGGACCAGCCTGAGTGAGCCTGCTGCACGAGCTATGCAATTGGGCCAGCCCAGTAGTATTTCCCGCGCGTGCCCAGTAATTCATATCTAGTCTTTTTATTTTTTATCCAAAAACCTTTTCTGTAGTGAACTTAAAAAATCAATTCAGAGAGATTCACCGCACCAAATTGAGTGAATCCAATTTTGTTGGAAAGTAGATGAAAATCTCTAATCACTCCCGTTGGATTCAAACAGTTTGAAACTGTGAATCACCCTTGGTAAAAAGAACAATCCATTAGCTTTTGCTGCTTCGAACATTTTTCTAAAATCAACCATAAGTGATTTTGAGTTGATTCCAACTCTCAAAAATAACATTTGACAAGGCATTTCTGAATACGTAAAAATCTACATACTTACATATAGTAATCCTGGACCAAAAATAAAAGAATGATTTTCTAGTCATTTTAGCCACTTAAATACTATTAAATAATAGTGTTAAACTTTGTAAATAAGGCCAACCACTTTAAATCACATTCTCAAGTATTAGAATATGTGGTGATGACATGTGTCAATATGATCCCATATTTGTAATTTGGAGAATATTAAATCTTAAGTAACTTTTCAATGAGTAGAAATTACTTTCCTAAAATTAAGATAAATAAAATCTCATCACCCTTTCTTGTAATGATAGAGATGATGATAGATCATCTAGTGTGACCCTTGTGTGATAAATAGAAGTATTTAAGTAATGTTTGGTGATTGTGTACCGCGTATTTATTTATAGACGCTAGTATCAATCCGGGCTATGACGAGGAGGAATTCTACGAAGACGAAGAAGAGAACTTCGACCACCTTACCAACCAAGGCAAGCTATACTGAGCAAGCTACATTATGCAAGCTATACTAAGCAAGCTAGGCTGAACCATGCAAGTCCCACTTGCAAGCCTTTGTGATACCCTTTTTATTGTACCAAAGCCTAGTTTTACTTGCAAGATTTATTCTTCACAAAGTTGTTCCATAGTTAATTAATTGATGATTAGTGGAAAGGAAGGAAAGTACCTTCAAGATCTTGGAACTTGATGTAGTTAGAAACCCTAGTTGATACCCCTCAAATAAGTGACATCCCCATTTGATAGATGCTAGTGCTAAATTAAACTTGATCAGTAGATGGGAACAAATGATTATGAAAACTTTGGAATGATGAATCATTCTATTGAAATGTTTTGACATTTGTTATGGACACAATGACTTGATGATGATGGTGAAGGAAGTATGTGACTTGACTTTGATAAAAACTGATGGTTGGGTTTGGATGCGATACTATTCCAACGTTTACCGTACAACAACAATACCCGAGTTTGGGTACGGCTTGACTGGAAGTTTATATGTCTTAGTATGGGTTCCCTTGCGAAACAAGGTGAGCTGGGGCTACCTTGTGAATGTGACTGTTCACCTATGCAGTGCCCAAGATGACAGATGGTCATGGTTGGGAGGCCAAACTCATAGGGGAGGTGCCTATACTAGGTTGTGTAATTGAAAGGTTAGGATTGATTATCCGCATACTAAGTATAATGATTCAGGATTATTCCTAACGGATGTATCGAATGTTGTGGTGAAAGTGTACCACCTCTGCAGAGTGTCAAACTATTCGAATAGCCGCGTCTGTGATTATGGACAGTTGGATGGCCATATTGTTCCATTGTCATATGTTTTCCCAAAATGACCCGTGACTTGAAAGATGACTTTGACTTGACCCCACAAGTTGTGGAGATGAAGCTAGGTTCCCACCTAAGTAACTTAGCCAACTAAAGTTAGGTTTTATTACTAGATACTAGTTGAAATAAAATTGGCTTGTGGCAAACAACCCTAGAGATTAAGATTCCTAGTAGAATGGCCTTATTGCTTTAGTGAAAGTTTGCGAGTACTTCAAAGTACTCATGGATTTGTCCCTGGCTATTCCCATGGCTAGACTATGAAGGAGACTACGAGGAAGATGGACAGTAGGACGCTTACGATAACTAGGATCATCTCCCATCGTTAGCATTGCCTGTGACCCTGAAGATGGAGCCTCGACCATGCTACCTTTATTATATATACCGCTACTTTAATTGTAATCAGACTTGATCATGAGATTAACTATTTGTAAGATCTTTATGGTTTGTAATGGATGATGAACTATGGTACCAATCTGTCATGTCTCACAAAAATGGTAATCCTAGGATTGCGATGTACGTTATGACAGGCATCTGGGATTAAAAATCCGGGTGTTGACAAGTTGGTAACAGAGCCATCTTGACCATAGGAGACCCTAGTTAGCATGGACGTCAAAAAAACTTAATTTCCAAAACAAAGAAATGAGTATCTTTGAAAACCTATTCTCACTCTTACCCTTGAAATTCTTTCCAAAAGAGAGTCATGTGTTCCTTAAATTTTTTGCAACCTTATCTAAAATTTGTCACACTTGATCACTTCTCTAACTTACTCCTCTCAAATTTCTTATAGATCGACTACGCCTATAGCAAGTTTTACCAGTTGGGCAATGGGGGGAATCTCATCTTTGAGAACGACCTGAGTCAGCTGGCTGAATTTCGGGAGCGCCCGCACCCGGAGTTCTATGGATCTCAACTCCATGATCACCCCGGAGGGGAGCTACAATGGCTGATAGTTGCCGATCTTCGCGGAAAGATGGAGCCACCTACCTCGGAGAAGATCCATTTCACCATCAGAGAGAACAACTGGATCGATGGACTGGCCAGAGCAAGGCAGGAAGCACTTGCCCGATTATGTGGGCAGAATATCAACAAGATCGTCGGCACCCGCTTTGCCACTATGCTAGAAGTGACTCCAATGGACAACCTCTGGATCTGCTAGGCCACCCTAAATTGAGGCATCATGTGGACCATCTTGCCTTCATGCTTACTGAGAGTAAGAAGGAAATGGACAACGCTCATGCTGACGCCAACGAGAAGCAACTCGCTGCCACCAAGAAGGACCAGACCTTCACCATCCTCGTGAAGGAGCGCAAGTCACTTTGCCAAATACGTGACAAGAAGGATCGCATAATCTCTCGCCTTCGTCACAAAGTGTCAGACTTGGAGGAGACCATACATGATCAGGACATGCAGATTGAGGAGAGGGAGAACAAAGGGGAAGATATTCGTGGAGATCCCTACTCGTATCTCATTGATGATGATGATTACTTTCAGGACATGGACCAGGAGGTCCACACTAATGATGAGGACCGCGCCTTCATTGATGATGAAGAAGCCACCGGTTCTAATGAGTAGTAGCACTTGAGCACTATCGTAGGTGTGAGTTGTATCCGGTCCCACTGTATCGTAGTTTGCTAGAATGGTTCTTAAAACCATCTGTTTGTTGTTGTGTTGTTTGTAATGTGTTGCTTGTATGGTGTGACTTTGAAATGAATGAGAATGAGTTGTTGGCTTTAAAACCTTAGCCTTACTCAAAAGTTTAAAAGCTTTTAAACCAAACCCATAAACCTTAGAATTTGTTTCCCTCTTGTCTCATGATCTATCTTAATCTTCAAATGCCTCGCAGAGGGAGCAGCTCATCTCAAGACCCGATGGTCCAAATCTTGCAAATGTTAGTAGCCAACCAAGAAGCCGGTAGGACCGAGTGTCAAGCCAATCTAGCCACTCTTAAACAGATCGCTCAACTAGCCCATGACAACCAAGGACCTGGAAATTAGGATCATCATGGATCCAAACTTAAGAACTTCCAGAATACCAATCCCCCTATCTTTAGTAAGTCAGAAGAGCCCTTAGATGCCGATGACTGGCTGCAGACTATGGAGAACAACTTGGAAGTAGCCGGAGTAGAGGAGGCCGAGAAAGTACTATTTTCCACCCACTATCTAGCTAGTTCTGCAAGAGCATGGTGGAATAGCACCCGTACCATGAATGGAGGACAAATGATGACTTGGGATGAATTCAAACTCAAGTTCAGCCGAACCCATGTGCCACCGGGTTTGATTCTGCGGATGAGTGATGAATTCAAAGGGCTGAAGTGAAGGGTTTCGCGGCATAGTAAATCAAAATTTTCTACGGATGCGAACAGAGGGAAAGCCAAGATCTAATCTAGGAGATGCAATCAACGAGAGAGATTGGATTAGATCTTCATACCCTTGAAGATTCGCACAGCGGAACGTTCGTCGGAACGTGGGTGATGTAGTCGTACTCGCTTCTCCTCCTCGTGATCCGATCCGATCTAGCACCACAAGTGGCGGTGCCTCCGTGAGATGCACACGTGCAGCACCTCGACGTCTCCTCCTTCCTCGGACCAGCAAGTATGGTGGAGAGATAGATTGGATCTACAACACGACGGCGTGGTGTATATGGTGGAGAATTTCTGCTGCAGGGCTTCGCCTACAAACAGTCGGGAGGGAGAGAGGAAAGCTAGCAAGGCGGCTAGGGTTTGGAGGAGAGGTGTGTGGGGTTGGTGCGCCCCCACCATTCTTTATATAGAGGGGGGGCGCAGCCCTAGCCCCTCCCCCAAGCCCAAAGGATAAGGAGTGGGGGGCATGGACTCTCCCCTCTTCTAGAAACCCTATCTCTAGTTTAAACGATTTAAACTCTCTAGGATCGGCTGGGCCCTATGCGGCCTTGTGCCCCTGGCCCAATGCGGCCAGGACACTCCCTCATAGGCCCATGCCCCCTCCCGGAAGGTGGGGCCACGTTGGTCCCCTTCCGGAAGGTTCTAGAAGCTTCCGGTACAATACCGATTAACCCGGAACAATTCCGAACTCCAAAAACTGCACTGCCTTATATGAATCTTATTCTCCGGACCATTCCGGAACCTCTCGTGATGTCCCGGATCCCATCTGAGACTCCGAACAAAAATTCATAAACCAATTATCCAATCTATCCTAGCGTCGAGATACGTTAAGTGTGTGACCCTGCGGGTTCGAGAATATGCAGACATGATCTTCTATCAATAATCAACAGCGGGGTCTGGGCACCCATATTGACTCCCACACATTCATCGATGATCATATCGGATGAACCACGATGCCAGTATTCAATCAATCCCATATATATATTCCCTTCGTCTCGCGATATTTTACTTGCCCGAGATTCGATCGTCGGTACCGTCATACCTAGTTCAATCTCGTTCACAGAAAGTACTTTACTCGTTCCGTAATCCGATATCACTTTGTGATTAACTCCTTAACCACATGCTTGCAAGCGGTGTTGATATCGATTACCAAGTGGGCCCGAAGTATATCTCTCCGACTTGGGAGGGACAAATTCCATCTCGATACATACAACCCAACAGATACTTTCCGATCACCTGAGAGACACCTTTATGATCACCCTCTCATAGGATGACGTTTGATGACCTCAAAGCTTTCTTCCGGTACCAGGGAGTTGCATTATCTCATGGTCTAAGGAATACAATATTTGACATAGGAAAAGCTTCGCAAAGATGAACACGATGAAATGATCTAATTGCTTCGCTTAGTTTGGGTCTGTCCATCATATCATTCTCTTAATGATATGATCTCATTATCAATTGACAACTCATGTCTATGGTTAGGAAACCTTAACCATCATTGATCAATGAGCTAGTCCTTAGAGGCGTACCAGGGACACGGTGTTGTTCACAAACCACACAAGTATTAATGTTTCCGCTTAATACAATTCTAGCATGGAATATAAACTTTATCATGAACAAGAATTATAATAATAACATCTTTATTATTGCCTCTAGGGCATAATTCCAACAGTCTCCCACTTGCACTAGAGTCAATAATCTAGTTTACATCTGGCAACAATCTCACACCCATGGCACTGAGGTGTTGATCATGTTTTACACGTGGAAGAGGTTTAGTCAATGGATCTGCGACATTCAGATCCGTATGTACTTTGCTAATCTTCAGATCTCCATCTGCTATATAATCTCGGATTATATGAAACTTGCGGTTGATATGCTTGGTCTTTGGATGATATCTTGGTTCCTTAGCGAGTGCTATGGCGCCAGTGTTGTCACACAATATCTCCAGTGGGTCTAATGCACTTGGAACCACGCCAAGCTCAGTGATGAAGTTTCTGATCCAAACTCCTTCACTTGACGCTTCTGCAGCAGCCATGTATTCCGCTTCCACTGTAGATCCCGCGATCACGCTTTGCTTGCAGCTTCTCCAGCTCACAGCTCCTCCATTCAAAATATAAACGTATCCTGTCTGAGATTTGGAATCATCCTTGTCGGTGTCGAAACTAGCATTGACGTAACCTTTTACGACAAGCTGTTCATCACCCCCATAGACTAAGAACATTTCTTTAGTTCTATTTAGGTACTTTAGGATGTTCTTCACGGCTGTCCAGTGTTCCACTCCTGGATCACTTTGATATCTGCTCGTCAAACTAAGAGCATTGGACACATCCGGTCTAGTACACAGCATGGCATACATGATGGAACCTATGGCCGAGGCATAAGGCACTTTGCTCATAGCTTCCCTATCATTTACCGTAGCTGGACACTGAGCCTTGCTCAATATCTTACCTGACAACATAGGCACTGAACCTTTCTTTGCCTTATCCATTCTGAACCTTTTCAGAACTTTGTCTAGGTATGTACTCTGGCTTAAAGCTATCAGGCGTCTTTGTCTATCTCTATAGATTTTGATGCCCAATATATAAGCAGCTTCACCTAGGTCTTTCATTGAAAAACACTTGTTCAAATAACTCTTCACATCGTTAAGCATGTTGATGTCATTTCCGATAATCAATATGTCATCCACATACAGTACCAGAAACGTCACCGAGCTCCCACTCACTTTCTTGTAGATACAAGCTTCGTAGCAATTTGGAACAAATCCAAAACTCTTGATCACTTGATCAAAACGAAGGTTCCAACTCCGAGATGCTTGCTTCAGTCCATAAATGGAACGCTGAAGTTTGCATACTTTACTAGCATCCTTAGGATCGACAAAACCTTCGGGTTGCATCATATACAACTCTTCATCAATGTTCCCATTGAGGAAAGCAGTCTTGACATCCATCTTCCATATTTCATAATCATGAAATGCAGCAATTGCTAATAAAATCCGAATGGACTTAAACATCGCTACGGGAGAGAAAGTCTCATCGTAGTCAACACCTTGAACTTGTCGAAAACCTTTTGCGACAAGCCGTGCTTTATAGACGGTAACATTACCATCCGCGTCCGTTTTCTTCTTGAATATCCATTTGCACTCAACGGCCTTTCGGTCGCTAGGAGGATCCACCAAAGTCCATACTTGGTTTTCGCTCATGGATCCCAATTCGGATTTCATGGCTTCCAGCCATTTCTCAGAGTCTGGGCTCATCATCGCTTCCTCATAGTTCGTAGGTTCACTGTCTTCTACCAACAAGACAGTCAAGACAGTGTTGCCGAACCACTCAGGAGGGGCACGCGACCTTGTCGACCTGCGACGTTCAGTAGCAGCATCGTCCGAAGCTTCATGATCCTTGTCATTAGCTTCCTCTATTGTTGGTGCAGGCGGCACTGGAACAATTTCAGGTGCTGCGCTACTCTCCAATTCAAGAGAAGGTTCAATAACCTCGTCTAGCTCTACTTTCCTCCCACTCACTTCTTTCGAGAGAAACTCCTTCTCAAGAAAGGAACCGTTCTTTGCGACAAACACTTTGCCTTCGGTTCTGTGATAGAAGGTATACCCAATAGTTTCCTTAGGGTATCCTATGAAGACGCATTTCTCCGCTTTGGGTTCGAGCTTGTCCGGCATCAACTTCTTGACGTAAGCTTCGCATCCCCAAACTTTAAGAAACGACAACTTAGGTTTAGCACCAAACCACAGTTCATACGGTGTCGTCTCAACGGATTTAGATGGAGCCCTATTTAAAGTGAATGCAGTGGTTTCTAATGCATAACCCCAAAATGATAACGGCAAATCAGTAAGAGACATCATTGATCGTACCATATCTAATAGGGTTCGATTCCGGCGTTCAGACACACCATTGCGCTGTGGTGTTCCGGGTGGCGTGAGTTGTGAAACGATTCCACTTGCTTTAAGATGCGTGAGAAAATCATAACTCAAATATTCACCTCCACGATCGGATCATAGAAACTTAATCTTTCTGTTACGATGGTTCTCCACTTCATTCTGAAATTCCTTGAACTTTTCAAATGTTTCAGATTTATGTTTCATTAAATAGATATACCCATATCTACTTAAATCATCGGTAAAAGTGAGGAAATAGCGATATCCACCGCGCGTCGAAACACTCATCGGTCCGCATACATCGGTATGTATGATTTCCAACAAGTCCGTTGCTCGCTCCATCATACCGGAGAACGGGGTTTTGATCATCTTTCCCATGAGGCATGGTTCGCATGTGTGAAATGATTCAAAATCAAGAGACTCCAAAAGTCCATCAGAATGGAGTTTCTTCATGCGCTTTACACCAATATGACCTAGACGACAGTGCCACAAATAAGTAGTATTATCACTATCTACTTTGCATCTCTTAGCCTCAATGTTATGGATGTGTGTTTCATCCCTTTCAAGATTTAGAAGAAATAAACCATTCACAAGAGGTGCATGACCATAAAAGATGTTACTCATATAAATAGAACAACCATTATTCTCCGATTTAAATGAATAACCGTCTTGCAATAAACACGATCCAGAAATAATGTTCATGCTCAACGCAGGCACATAATAACACTTATTAAGGTTTAAAACTAATCCCGCGGGTAAAACTAAGGAGAGCGTGCCGACGGCCATCACATCAACTCTTGATCCGTTGCCAACGCGCATCGTCACCTCATCCCTCGCAAGCCGCCGTCTATTCCGTAGCTCCTGTTTCGAGTTACAAATATTAGCAACTGAACCGGTATCAAATACCCAGGCACTACAACGAGGGCTAGTAAGGAAAACATCAATAACATGTATATCAAATATACCTTTGATGGTGCCAGCCTTCTTGTCCGCTAAGTACTTCGGATAGTTGCGCTTCCAGTGACCCTTGTCCTTGCAATAGAAGCACTCAGTGTCCGGTTTAGGACCAGACTTGAGCTTTTTCTCAGCAGGGGCAAAGCGCTTGCCGCCGCCTTTCTTGAAGGTCTTCCTTGCACCCTTACCTTTCTTGAAGGTGGGGGGCTTGTTGACCATCAACACATGATTATTCTTTTTGATGTTCACCTCCGCTACTTTCATCTTAGCAAAGAGCTCAGTGATCATATCAGTGGAACCAATCTGATTGTGATCAACTACAAAACTTTTGTAGCTAGGAGTGTCAATCTTGAGCTCCTCTAGAATCTTGCAGTCCAGTTGCTCAAGGCGTTGAGTGTAGCCCGTCATCTCAATGGCGTGCTCACTAACGGAACTCCCTTCCTCCATCTTGTAGTTAAAGAATTTCTTAGAGATCTCATATCTCTCAGAACGGGCTTGAGTCTGAAACATGTTTTTCAGCTCCTCGAGAATCTCAAAGGGCCCGGCGAACTCCTCAAAACGATTTTGAAGATCCGATTCCATAGCATACAACATGGCGATCTTAATCAAATCATAATCATCCTTGCGCGACTGATAAACAACTTTTTCATCAGCCGGCGCATCTATAGCAGGGGCGTCACCTAGCGCTTTCTCAAGGACATAGTCCTTTTGTCCGCCAGCGAGAATGATTCTCAGAATGCGGAACCATTTGGTGAAGTTAGACCCATTGTTTCTAAGCTTTTCTATCTCAGCAAAAACGTTGAAGTTGAAGTTGGACTTGGCCATGTGATCTACAGTATTTGCAAGTACAATTTAGACTATGTTCATGATAAATAGTTCAACTTAATCAAATTACTAGATGAACTCCCACTAAATTCAACATCCCTCAAGTTGTTTAGTGAACACGATCCAAATTCACCACACCTAATCCGATCATCACGAGAAGAGATGTGGTTTCAATGGTGGACAACAAAGTGTCGATCATATCACTCATATGACTCATGCTTAACCTTTCGGTTCTTGTGTTCCGAGGCCATGTCTGTACATGCTAGGCTCGTCAAGCTAGACCCAAGTATTTCTGCGTGTGCAAAACTGGCTTGCACCCGTTGTATGTGAGCGTAGAGTCTATAGCACCCGATCATCACGTGATGCTTGGACACGACGAACTTTCGCAACGGTGCATACTTGGGGAGAACACAGTTTTTATCTTGATCTTTAAGTGAGGAATCATCTTATAATGCTACCGTCGCGATCTAAGCATAATAAGATACATAAAGGGATAAACATCACATGCATATAACTTTATGTGACATGGTATAGCCAATCCTCGCACAATGATCTCCATCTTGTGCGTTCCGATATGATCTCCATCACTCCACCATGATTGCCTCCACCACGAATAGCAACTACAACTATTGCTAACTACTTAGCGATAAAGTAAAGCTATTACATGGCGTATAAGAAGTTGACTCGCAGGTCATACACAATTATAAAGACAACCATATGGCTCCTGCCGGTTGTGTACTCATCGACATGCAAGTCGTGAAACATTACAAAACATGATCATCGCATACAATATACACATCACATCTTGGGCCATACCATATCACAGAAAACACTCCCTGCAAAAACAAGTTAGACGCCTCTACTTTGTTGTTGCATGTTTTACGTGGCTTATGGGAGTAGATGCTAAGAAGGATTCTTACCTACGGAAAGCCACAACGGTGATATTATGGTTGACAAACTCCGGTGTTAATCCCATGACAACTATAGTGAGAGAAACTGACATCCACCAGCCGCATGTGTGGAACAAGCCACACGTCAAGTGCGGAGCCGGTCTCGCGAACGACGTCGCGTAAGGTTGGCCTGGACCGCTTCAATCTCACTATCCCGTGTCATAAGAAGAACACAAACAAGAGGCTTGCAACAGAAAACATCAACGCCCGCAACAACCATGTTGCGTTCTACTCGTGAAACACATCTACGCATAGATCTAGCTCTGATACCACTGAAGGGTTTCGCGGCATAGTAAATCAAAATTTTCTACGGATGCGAACAGAGGGAAAGCCAAGATCTAATATAGGAGATGCAATCAACGAGAGAGATTGGATTAGATCTTCATACCCTTGAAGATTCGCACAGCGGAACGTTCGTCGGAACGTGGGTGATGTAGTCGTACTCGCTTCTCCTCCTCGCGATCCGATCCGATCTAGCACCACAAGTGGCGGTGCCTCCGTGAGATGCACACGTGCAGCACCTCGACGTCTCCTCCTTCCTCGGACCAGCAAGTATGGTGGAGAGATAGATTGGATCTACAACACGAAGGCGTGGTGTATATGGTGGAGAATTTCTGCTGCAGGGCTTCGCCTACAAACAGTCGGGAGGGAGAGAGGAAAGCTAGCAAGGCGGCTAGGGTTTGGAGGAGAGGTGTGTGGGGTTGGTGCGCCCCCACCCCTCTTTATATAGAGGGGGGGCGCAGCCCTAGCCCCTCCCCCAAGCCCAAAGGATAAGGAGTGGGGGGCATGGACTCTCCCCTCTTCTAGAAACCCTATCTCTAGTTTAAACGATTTAAACTCTCTAGGATCGGCTGGGCCCTATGGGGCCTTGTGCCCCTGTCCCAATGCGGCCAAGACACTCCCTCATAGGCCCATTCCCCCTCCCGGAAGGTGGGGCCACGTTGGTCCCCTTCCGGAAGGTTCTAGAAGCTTCCGGTACAATACCGATTAACCCGGAACAATTCCGAACTCCAAAAACTGCACTGCCTTATATGAATCTTATTCTCCGGACCATTCCGGAACCTCTCGTGATGTCCCGGATCCCATCCGAGACTCCTAACAAAAATTCATAAACCAATTATCCAATCTATCCTAGCGTCGAGATACGTTAAGTGTGTGACCCTGCGGGTTCGAGAATATGCAGACATGATCTTCTATCAATAATCAACAGCGGGGTCTGGGCACCCATATTGACTCCCACACATTCATCGATGATCATATCGGATGAACCACGATGCCAGGATTCAATCAATCCCATATATATATTCCCTTCGTCTCGCGATATTTTACTTGCCCGAGATTCGATCGTCGGTACCGTCATACCTAGTTCAATATCGTTCACAGCAAGTACTTTACTCGTTCCGTAATCCGATATCACTTTGTGATTAACTCCTTAACCACATGCTTGCAAGCGGTGTTGATATCGATTACCGAGTGGGCCCGAAGTATATCTCTCCGACTTGGGAGGGAGAAATTCCATCTCGATACATACAACCCAACAGATACTTTCCGATCACCTGAGAGACACCTTTATGATCACCCTCTCATAGGATGACGTTTGATGACCTCAAAGCTTTCTTCCGGTACCAGGGAGTTGCATTATCTCATGGTCTAAGGAATACAATATTTGACATAGGAAAAGCTTCGCAAAGATGAACACGATGAAACGATCTAATTGCTTCGCTTAGTTTGGGTCTGTCCATCATATCATTCTCCCAATGATATGATCTCATTATCAATTGACAACTCATGTCTATGGTTAGGAAACCTTAACCATCATTGATCAATGAGCTAGTCCTTAGAGGCATACCAGGGACACGGTGTTGTTCACAAACCACACAAGTATTAATGTTTCCGCTTAATACAATTCTAGCATGGAATATAAACTTTATCATGAACAAGAATTATAATAATAACATATTTATTATTGCCTCTAGGGCATAATTCCAACATGAAGCAGGGAAGGATGACTGTGGTAGAGTACCAAGACAGATTTCTCTCTCTGTCTAGGTATGTCCCTGATGAAATTGGAACCGAAGCCAAGAAAAAGGAGAGATTTCTGAATGGTTTGCACGATGAGATGCAAACAGTGTTAGTCAATATCCCGTCTGCTGATCTGGAAGCTTTAGTTGATTCAGCAATCCAGATGGAAGGAAAGATCAATCAAGCCACTGAAAACCGTAAGCGTCGTATGATGCATCAACCAGGACCCCACCATACCCCAAAGTATCGCCCTAGCTCGTCTGCTGGATTTTCACCAAGAAACACTAGGCCACCTATGTCCTGCTCGAAAATTCCCAATCGTAGTGGAGGAAACCCAAGACCTGGAGGCAACAACCACTACAACCATGGCAATCCCAATAACTTCAATCGTGCATCACCATGGAGATCACCTGTTCTGTTTATGGATAAGAAAGATGGTGCCACCCGTTTATGTACGAATTGTCGGAAGTTGAATGATGTCACCATCAAGAACAAGTACCCTTTTGCCAAAGATAGAAGATTTGTTTGAACAGTTGACCGGTACCAGAGTATTCTCTAAGATTGATCTTAGAATTGGTTATCATCAACTAAAATTCGTGCAACGGATATTCCAAAGACTGCTTTCACGACCCGATATGGATTGTATGAGTACAAGGTCATGTCTTTTGGATTAACCAATGCCCCCTCTTATTTCATGACTCTCGTGAATAAGATTTTCATGAACTTCTTAGATAAGTTTGTTGTTGTTTTCATTGATGACATTTTAATCTACTCCAAATCAGAGGAAGAACATGAACATCACCTAAGAACCATCCTTGGAACCTTGAGAGAGCATCAGTTGTATGCCAAGTTTAGCAAATGTGAGTTTTGGTTAAAGGAAGTAGCATTCCTAGGACATATCTTGTCAGCCAGAGGACTTTCTGTCGACCCCGCCAAGATTAAGGATGTTGAGGAATGGAGAGCACCAACCACTCAAACTGAAGTTTGTGCATTTCTTGGATTAGCGGGATATTACCACAAGTTTGTTAAAGGATTTTCAAGAATCGCTAGGCCGATGACTCAGTTACTCAAGAAAGATCAGAAGTTTGAATGGACGAACAAATGTAAAGCAAGTTTTCAAGAGCTCAAGAAGAGATTGATTTCAGCCCCAATTTTGATCATGCCGGATATCACGAAGCCCTTTGAGGTTTATTGTGATGCATCCAAGATTGGTCTCGGATGTGTGTTGATGCAAGAAGTCAAAGTGATATCATATCTGTCCCGACAACTGAAGCAACATGAGCAAAATTACCCCACCCATGACTTAGAGTTAGCCGCCGTTGTTTTAGCCTTGAAGACATGGTGTCGTTATCTTATGGGTAATCGCTATGAGATTTACTCATATCACAAGAGCCTAAAGTATATTTTTACTTAGAAGGAGTTGAATATGAGGCAAAGGAGACAGATAGAGTTAATCAATGATTATGACCTTGACATTCACTACCACCCCGATAAGGCCAATGTGGTAGCGGATGCTCTTAGTAGACTGTTGTGTAGATTAAACACCATGATTTTGAAAAAGCAACCAAGTTTGCATAAGGAGTTGGAAGATTTCAGAATGGAGCTAGTTAGCGAAGGATTCCTAGCTAGTATCGAACTTCAACCTACCTTGATAGATCAGACCAAGTAAGCTCGGAAAGGAAATGCTAGTATTGACGGAATTAAATATCGTATCGGTACAGGGAAGGTACCCGGATTTACGGAAGATGAAGAAGGAGTTATGTGGTAAAAAGGACGAATCTGTGTGCCCACAGATTCAGAGTTGAAACAAGCTATTTTGCAAGAAGCCCATGATACTCTTTATTCCATCCACCCTGGAGGAACCAAGATGTATCAGGATTTGAAGGAGCAATTTTGGTGGCATAAGATCAAGCGAGAAGTCGGAGGCTACATAGCCAAATGTGATATCTGTCAGAGAGTCAAAGCGGAACACCAACAACCCGCAGGGCTTTTGCAACCTTTGCAGATCCCAGAATGGAAATGGGATTCAGTTGGAATGGATTTCATCACCGGTTTGCCTATATCTAGTAGGGTAAATGACTCTATTTGGGTCATAGTGGATAGACTTTCCAAAGTAGCTCATTTCTTACCGGTCAAGACCACTTATCAGACCACTTAGCGGAGTTGTACAGTGCTAGGATAGTCAGTTTGCATGGAATCCCCAAGAAAATTGCGTCAGATCGATGAACCCAGTTTACCTAAAGATTTTGGAAGAAAGTCCAAGAAGGATTAGGAACCAAACTGAATTTCAGCACATCCTATCACCCGCAGACTAATGGACAAACGGAACAAGTAAACCAAATACTCGAAGATATGTTAAGAGCTTGTGTGCTGGAATATGGATCTAAATGGGAGGACTGTCTGCCTTTTACAGAATTCTCATACAACAACAGTTACCATGCCAGTTTGCAAATGGACCCATTTGAGTTTATGTATGGAAGGAAGTGTCGTACCCCACTGAATTGGTTGGAAGTAGGAGGGAGTCAGATTTTCGGACCCGACATCCTAAGAGAAGCCGAAGAGAAAGTTCACAAGATCTGTGAGCACCTCAAGACTGCCCAATCCATATAGAAGAGTTATGCCAACAAGAGACGTCGAGATCTATCCTTCAATGTCGGAGATTTTGTGTATCTCAAAGTATCACCCTTGAAAGGATGCAGCGTTTCCAACTCAAAGGAAAGTTTGCACCTAGATACATTGGACCCTTCAAGATTCTAAGTCGCTGAGGAGAGGTATCTTATCAGATAGAATTGTCCGAAGAGATGTCAGCCGTGCATGATGTGTTTCATGTTTCGTTACTTCGGAAATGTCTAGAAGTTCTAGAAACGATGGAAGTTTTCAAGAACATCGATCACAGAGATGTGGAGATCAACCCAGACCTGACCTATTGTGAAGAAACCATCTGTATTTTGGAAGAAGCTTTCTGGACCACCCGGACCAGGAGTATCAAGTTTCTCAAAATCCAATGGAGCAACCATACTGAAGAAGAAGCCACTTGGGAGCGCGAGGATTACATGAGGACGGAGTTTCCCAATCTCTTTAGTTCCTAGTTTTTCCTGAATCTCGGGACGAGATTCTGTTTAAGGGGGAAGGTTTATAACACCCCAAAAATATTAATGAGGATCATTCCCTAATTAATCAAGATTAGGGTTGACAAAATCTTTTATCAATTAAATTCCAAATCTGATTGTTTGAGTGTATGAATGATTGCCATGCCATGTTTGATTGTTGTAAATGATGAGAAATGGTTTAAAGATCAAAACCTTATCATCTAGGTCACTACCAAATCAAATCAAAACAAAAGAAAATGAAAATATAAAGCCTAAGAACAAATGGTCATTTCTACCAAAGTTAACCACTAGCTCACTTTGAGCATCTCTAGCAACTAATCTCAAACAGAAACTTTCCCATTTCTTTTCTCCCCTTGCTAGACCTAGTGACACTGAACCCAATGAAGCTTTCCAACCTTGCAGAAACATTTTCAAACTCTTTTGAGAGGCAATTCAAATTTGAATCTATCTTAGGTATCAAGATAGCCATTTTTGGAAAACCACTCAAACCTTCACCACTTGGCAAACCATTGCACCTAGAGACTACCAAGATTAGTATCAGAGAACTCACCAAAAATCATTGAATTTGGTGATGATTTAGTTCATGCGGCCATTTGATCGAACACTTGGTGATCACAATACAACTACCAACTATCTACTGCTTGTGATCAATCAATTTCTAAGAAATTGTACTCCAAATCTTTGCCCTATCTCACCCACGACCACCTCCAGTACACACCCATGCAATTGAGCCACTCTTCCTCACTCTCTTGATCAATGCCAGTGGTACCCGAGCTCACCATGTCACTCGGACATGGACACAAAGCCATATGCCACCCCTCGCTCGCCCACAATGTCTAGCTAGTAGCCGTGACCTCACCGCCCCTATCTGTCCACCCCTCAACCAACGGCGAGACGCAGAGACACTGGAACGGCCACGCCCATTTAAGACACGGACATGCTGAGAGAACGACGGAGTGCCGCAGCCGCCTTGCGCAGACACGCCGTGACTCGACCTCTTTGCTCGTACCCGCACCCGTGGCGTCACCAGCCATCGCCCAGACATGCCCATTGGTCACAGCGTGCCCCCTTGACCACCGTACTCGCTGACGAACACCACGGTACCCGCACAAAGCACCGACATCGTCCGACCGACTGAGACCGCCACTTGTCGTACCACCACACGCATGACGATCGCCACACCCAGCAGCATTGACCCATGCCCTCCTCCATGCTTAGCTCAACCCGAAGCAATGTCGCCGACGAGCCCTTGCCATGCCGCACTGCCTCACCCGTGGGAGTATAAATAGACCCCTCCCCCGGTCTCAATCTTCACAACATTCCACTCCTCTCACTCAGAAACACCCCTGACCTGTTCCCGGAGCAAGGAGAGCACCCTGTCGCTAGAATTTGATGGGAGTCTGCCGCTGCCGTGAGGGAAAGGCGCCAACGATTGGAGCCACCCCAGGAGCTACCGTGACCGCCATTCGACTCGCCGTCGTTGACAAGCTCGTTCGCCCGCATCGCCAACCCTAGCTGGAGCCTGGTAAGCCACAACCACCCTCACTGTGCCGCTAGGTCAGAATCTCGCCGGAGCACCGCGACGTAGACGATGAACCTCGACTATAGATCATGTTGTAATCGTAGGGCTAGCAGTGGTCGATACCGCTTCGCATTAGATGACCCGCTAACGCGTGGGACCATCTTGAGTGATCCCGCTGTGCGCGCTGTGCAGTTGGGCCAGCCCAGTAGTGTTTCCTGCGCTAGCCCAGTAATTCAAATCTAGTCTTTTTCTTTTTATCCAAAAACCATTTCTGTAGTGAACTTAAAAAATCAATTCAGATAGATTCACTTCACCAAATTGAATGAATACAATTTTGTCTGAAAGTAGATGAAAATCTCTAATCACTCCAGTTGGATTCAAACAGTTTAAAAATATGGATCACCCTTGGTAAAAAGAACAAGCCGGTAGCTTTTGCTGCTTCAAACATTTTTCT
Organism: Avena sativa; assembly: GCA_916181665.1. Classification (NCBI taxonomy): domain Eukaryota; kingdom Viridiplantae; phylum Streptophyta; class Magnoliopsida; order Poales; family Poaceae; genus Avena; species Avena sativa. Next base: position 380,647,643 of record OV702281.1, on the reverse strand, counting down.
AAAATCAACCATAAGTGATTTTGAATTGATTCCAACTCTCAAAAATCACATTTGACAAGACCTTTCTGAATATGTAAAAATCTACATACTTACATACAGTAGTCCTGGACCAAAACTAAATGAATGACTTTCTAGTCATTTTTAGCCACTTCAATATTATTAAATAATAGTGTTAAACTTTGTAAATAAGGCCAACCACTTTATATCACATTCTCAAGCATTAGAATATGTGGTAATGACATGTGTCAATATGATCCCATATTTGTAATTTGGAGAATATTAAATCTTAAGTAACTTTCAATGAGTAGAAATTACTTTCCTAAAATTAAGATAAATAAAATCTCATCACCCTTTCTTGTAATGATAGAGATGATGCTATATCATCTAGTGTGACCCTTGTTTGATAAATAGAAGTAGTTAAGTATTGTTTGGTGATTTTGTACCTCGTATTTATTTATAGACGCTAGTATCAATCCGGGCTACGACGAGGAGGAATTTTACGAAGACGAAGAAGAGAACTTTGACCACCCTACCAACCAAGGCAAGCTATACTAAGCAAGCTACATTATGCAAGCTATTCTATCTAAGCAAGCTAGGCTAAACCATGCAAGTCCCACTTGCAATCCTTTGTGATACCCTTTTATTGTACCAAAGCCTAGTTTTACTTGCAAGCTTTATTATTCACAAAGTTGTTCCGTAGTTAATTAATTGATGATTAGTGTAAAGGAAGGAAAGTGCCATCAAGAGCTTGGAACTTGATGTAGTTAGAAACCCAAGTTGATACCCCTCAAATAAGTAACATCCTCATTTGATAGATGTTAGTGCTAAATTAAACTTGATCACTAGATGGGAACAAATGATTATGAAAACCTTGGAATGATGAATCATTCTATTGAAATGTTTTGACATGTGTTATGGACACAATGACTTGATGATGATGGTGAAGGAAGTATCTAACTTAACTTTGATAAAAACTGATGGTTGGGTTCAGATGCGATACTATTCCAACGTTTACCGTACAACCACAATACCCGAGTTTGGGTAGGGCTTGACTGGAAGTTTATATGTCTTAGTATGGGTTCCCTCACGGAACAAGGTGAGCTGAGGCTACCTTGTGAATGTGACTGTCCACCTATGTAGTGCCCAAGATGACAGATGGTCATGGTTGGGAGGCCAAACTCATACTGGAGGTGCCTATACTAGGTTGTGTAATTGAAAGGTTAAGATTGATTATCCACATAGTAAGTATGATGATTTAGGATTGTTCCTGACGTATGTATCGAATGTTGTGGTGAAAGTGTACCACCTCTGCAGAGTGTCAAACTATTCGAATAGCCGCGTCCGCGGTTATGGACAGTTAGATGGCCATACTGTTCCATTGTCAGATGTTTTCCCAAAATGACCCGTGACTTGAAAGATGACTTTGACTTGACCCCACAAGTTGTGGAGATGAATCTAGGTTCCCACCTAAGTAACTTAGCCAACTAAAGTTAGGTTTTATTATTAGATACTTGTTGAAATAAAATTGGCTTGTGGCAAACAACCCTAGAGCTTAAGATTCCTAGTAGAATAGCCTTATTTCTTTAGTGAAAGTTTTCGAGTACTTCAAAGTACTCATGGCTTTGTCCCTGGCTATTTCCATGGCCAGACTATGAAGGAGACTACGAGAAAGATGGACAACAGGACGCTTACGATAACTAGGATCATCTTTCATCGTTAGTATTGCCTGTGACCCTGAAGATGGAGCCTCAACCACACTACCTTTATTATATATTCCGCTGCTTTGATTGTAATCAGAATTGATCATGAGATCAACTATTTGTAAGATCTTTATGATTTATAATGGATGATGAACTATGGTACCAATCTGTCATGTCTCGCAAAAATGGTAATCCTGAAATTGCGATGTACGGCATGACAGGCATTTGAGATTAAAAATCCGAGTGTTGACATGTAGAAGCGGGGGCCGACATTGGCATCAGCGACGATGGCGGGCTTTTTTAAGTTTTTTAGTTATTATTTTAATTCAGGTGTTTGCCTGAATTCTATGTAATATTTAAGATTTCGTCCTATATAAATGAAATGCGCCTATATTCGCCTAAATTTTGTCGTGTTTGTTTAAATTTTAGCCAAACGCGGGAATTTGGCATGAGAACGCCAGTGGAAAAGTCGGACAGACCGAAAACTAGTTTCATCCGGCTCAAAATTAGTCCGTATTTCGTCATGAAAACGCCAACGAGTGGAGATGTTCTAAGATTTGGCGATTAGTGAGACTAAAACTCGTGTTAGGTGTCGAGCGACAGTCCAGGTTGCAGGGCGCACACGGTAAGGCGAATAGTCGGACTCGGGACAACGCCAGCCTCCTGCACGGCTGCCTTTTCCGTGGAGATTGATATATACTCCCTCCGTCCGCAAATAAGTGTATTTATAGCTTTTGCCTAAGTCAAACATAATTAAGTTTGACCGACTTTATAGAAAAATATATTACGCAAATTGTTATATTATGAAACTAGATTTAAAAATAAATCTAATGGTATCAATTTAGTATCATAAATATTGATACGTTTTTCTAAAAAATTAATTAAACTTAGTAAAGTTTGACTTAGGACAAGGCTAGAAGTACACTTATTTGCGGACGGAGGGAGTAGCCTTCTTTGGACTTCTTTTTCCGACAATAGACTACTATGCCACTTTGCCGTGGCTCGTGCGACGTGCTTACGGCGTGTTAGGCTTCCAAGCACTCACTAATGCTGATGTCTACTTGTCGAATGTCTTCATACTGCGCCGCGGATTTGTTTTGCGAGATTAAACTAGTAGTTATGCAGGGATACGAGATCACGTCGAGACATATATTCAACCGTCATTTTTTTGTATTTTTGCTAGAGTTATATGCCTGATCTCCTTTTTGCTACTCCTTCAGGATCGGACATTTTGAAAGGCACGTGCGTCAACTCAAACTTAATGCGGTTAGTTGGGTCAGCTGCTGGAACAATCGAAGGGTGTAGATATGGGGGGGACCAGAAGCTCGTCCTCCGGGTGATTCAAACGGCACGAGCAAGACATTGCAGATTCGACCCTCACGAGTGAGCCCGCATGGTTGGAACGGAAGAGAGTAGTGCAATGCACGTAGCCTCGACACGTGCTGCGCGTACGGTTGTAGGTCGCTGCACTATCGGAGGACATAATAAACCCATGGCTTATCCGACGAACAGAGATTGCTCTGTCAGCGACGGGCGACCTCAGGGCCCAGGGTAATGGTTCATCTTTTTTTTTTGAACAAAGTGTAATGGTTCATCGAGTTTCTAGACACGGGAGCTACCTCCTCGCGGGTCCTTCCCTAAAAGCAAGTATTGTTTGAACTAGACTAAAAAAAGGTATCCTAAATATTCCAAACTTTCATCTCTATTGGATGGGATCCCAAAAGTGAAGACGATGACTATATTCCCTCAGTTTTAATTTTTTTCCAAAATTAATTATCATATACTCTAATGAAATTTATAACGAGATCACGTTTGATTTTTGGCATCCTGGAATTGCCGCACACGATCAGGATTTGTCCCTCCCTAAATTGCCATTATTGAGAGCCCGGTATTATCCCAACGGAAATTTAATTGACATTGTTTTTACTAAAAATTCATCCCCTACTTGGACAATGATTTCTTATGGTCTTGATCGGCTAAAGAAAGGACTTGTATGAAGAGTTGGCAATGGTCACAATATTTGTATTTGGCGTGATGTATGGGTGCCGAGAGCGGCGAATAATAAAATACTGACTTCGAGAAGGAGTAATCGATTACTATGGGTGTCTGAGCTAATTGACAACAATGGCAGGTGGAATGTCCAGCTGATCCGGAGTACTTTCTACCCAATTGACGCTGAAGCTATTCTCCGTATTAAGTTATCACCACATGGTTTTAATGATGTGTTGGCCTGATTTTTTAAGAGGTTTGGCTCTTTTACTGTCCAATCGACTTACCAACTAGCATTCAATGGTCTCCTAGGCCAATTCTCCTTTGGATGCTCAAGTGTTAGGCCAACTCCAACGGCCCCCGCAAACGGACTCCACGCGTCCGATCGCGTCCTTCTGGACCGAGGCCAAGGCCCAACTCGCACCCGCAAATCCAGATCTACCCCGGACAAGTCCATTTCGGCGCATACCGGGCCGAAACCTGGGGCTGGTTTGCGGGGGCTCAGACTGCCCGCTCATCCAGGAGGTCGTCGGGCGATGTCCTGCCCGGCTAGCCAGAGACCGTAGCACCAGTCTCCACCACTCACACCAGCAATCCGTAGCACATGCTGCCATGGACGCACAACCGCCACCCTCCCCGGCACCTACACTCCCTGGTTCTAGCCCGTTTGTGCCTCCAGGAGCTGCTCTGGCCGCCTCTCTCCGGCCGCATGTCCTCAGGCCCCTGATCTGCCTCCACCGGCCGTTGATCTGCCGCAGCCGGCCGCCGCTCGCCCATCAAAAGCAGCCGACAAATTTGCTGTCGGCATCAAGGTGAAGAAGGAATTGACGGATGACCAGAGGAAGGAGGAGTCGAGGAACATGGCTAACTGTAGAGAAAAGGCCCGGTAGCGCCTTGCCGATGCCCAAGCCGCCCGTGATAGGGCCACCGCCCTTGAGCACGCCGCGACCGTCTAGGTCAAGTTCACCGCCGAGGCCATCGCGGTGCAGGCTTCCACCTTGCTCCTAATAAAGGAGCAACAACTAGCTTCCTTCATGGGCACAACGACCTCATCCGTGTCTGTGAACAAACCAGCCGTTGTTGAAGCAGCGGACATCATGGGGTGCCTGAAGATCATCGGCGACTCATCGCCAGCGCTTTCCCTTGACCTAAACGTGGCACCTGTCGGCGGAGGCTCTTCATGCAGCAGCAAGACCGGGAAGAGCATCCCCGCCGGCAGCATGCCTGCTCCTAGTAGGTTGTTTAATGAAACACCGGCCCCAGCTCCGACGCAGGTAACTTGTCCCTAGTTCTCGCTCTCCCGGTGTACATGATCCAACCATAGACCCTTGTAGGATCCTGGCCTTGGTACCCAAGAAGGTGGCCTTGGTACCCAAGAAGATTCTATCGACCACGAGCCTTTGTTTGTGGACGAACTAGTTCGGCAAACGCAAACACAAGGCGGTAGCCGAATGAGCGGATCATACTCATCCCTCGAGGATGAGATGCTTTGTGAGGCATAGATGGAAATTAGCCAAGATCCAATAGTCGGTGCAGAACAAAAGGGAGGAGCATGTTGGAACCGAGCATGAAGATACTTTCATGAGCAAAAACATTTCAATGATCATCCGTTTGCGAGCGATCTCAACAAGAACTCACTTACGAAGAGGTGGGCATTCATCTCCGAACAATGCGCGAAGTTTTGTGCCTCCTATGACCATGTTAAGTCAAGACCAGTGAGCGGCATCCGAGTTGGAGACATGGTATGTTCCTACACATATCTATATGTTCTCATTCATACGAGCTTTGCATTCAAACATAAACTTGAACTTGTTGGTTTAGGTGTGGCAAGCATTGGAGCACTTCAAGACTTTCCACGAGAAGAAAGCTTTCACGTTGGGCCATTGTTGGACGAATCTCAAAGGTTGCGAGAAGTGGAAAGAGCTCTATGCAGGAAGTGCAAAGGGAGGAGGCGCCGGAATCATCATCAACGAGGAAGGGCCCGCAACCAAAAGGCCGAGAGGGAGGAACAACTCCAAGCTAGAGATCAAGCGTGAAGCTTCGTCAGTTGCCATCCAGGAGACATTGAAAGAGTTGATCACCGACAAGGAGGTGTCCATCGACAAGAGGGAAGAGAGGAAAGGCAAGGAGAGATATACTACGAGATCCAGTCAAAGCGCAATGCCCGTGAAAGAAAGAAGAAGGTAGAGCTCCATCTTGCCAAATAAAACATGATCATGACTGCAGATCTCACCGAGATGGACCCAATTCAACGGAGTTGGTTCGATAAGAAGAAGAAGATGATCTATGAGCGAGATGCATAGATTACTCCTCTATTTATGTTTGCGTGCATGTATGAACAATGCTTGCTGATTTTGTACTCCGCTGGTCCTTTAAATTTGCTTCACTTTGGTACTATGCTTGCTTAGTGGTTCAGTTGGTCCTGGGAAGAAGGCCGGACAGATGGGGCACCGTTGGGTGCACCGGCCATTCCAGGCCTGACGACGTCCCAGGGCCTATCCACCCCGCCTCGCAAACGGACTAAATCAGTCAAAAGGCCTGTCCGAAATGCGGGGGGGGGGGGGCATTGGAGTTGGCCTTAGGCCTTCGGGTGATGATCCGTGCTGGAATAGAATTTGGAGTGCCTTTGTACCTTCAAAAGTTAAAAGATATGCTTGGAGAGCTGCTTCCAGTGCCCTAGCTACAGAAGAAAAGAAGGTGATACAGAAGATACCTGTTATAGGCCTTTGCAAAATTTGTGAATCGGAAGAGGAAGATGTTGCACACGTGCTGGTATTCTGTCTGCATGCAAAGCGACTTTGGAGTGCGATGAGGGACTGCTGGACCCTTCCTTCTACAACAGAATTCCATATTTCATCCCCTACATGGTTCAAGTCGGTTATCCACTCCATTCCTAGCCACTTAGTGGACAAAACACTGCTCGTTGCATGGAGGGCCTGGTATAAGAGGAATGAGATTACCCACGACAAACCCCTTCCGTCTACCGAAGGTTCACGAAGATTTATATGCATCTATGCAAACACCCTTAGCTCCATCTCGGTTATCTCAATTGACCAGATGCTGAAAAGGGAAGATGTTGCATGTACCTCTTGTGGATGTTTCGGCTGTTGTTGTGAAGGAAGCACTATAGAGTAAATGCTGGGTCAAGACCCTAGCTGGGTGGGTAAAAGTAACGATTGACGACTCGTTTAAAGAAGATAATGGATCCGTGGGCACTGGTATGGTCCTTCGTGACGACACTGGTGTGGTAATTTTTTCGGCGTGCCATTTTCTATTATACTGCGAGGATGCTTATGAAGCGGAACTAATGGCGTGCAGGGAAGGCCTTGATTATGCTTTTCATCGGTCCAACTTACCCATTATTGTGGAATCTAATTGTGCATAGCTGGTCTCGGCTGTTCTATCAAAAGATCGTGATCGTTCCGCCTATCTGCATACTGTTTTGAAGATTTAGAGTTTGGTTAGAGGTAATAAAAAGTGCTCTTTTATAAAAGTAGACTATAGTCAGGTGAAAATTAGTCAATGACTTGCTAATTGGACAAGTACAGAGAACATAACTAGATTTTGGTTTAGATCGTGTCCTAAGGTATCCTTCATGAGCTCGTAGCTAAACTCCCTGTAATTCTTGCTCATTAATAAAAAGTCTGGTTTTACTTGTAATTTTTTTTGTCACACATGATTAAGATATTATTTTTAAGTGAGCAAACATGTCCACTAAATTGCATCTAGATATGTGCATATTTAAACCAAATTTGACCAAAACTTCGTTAATATATTTGGAAAGGGAATAATATATTTTTGACACGACGAACAAAGGGAGAAGATGGTGTGAAAGAATGAATAACGGGCCATCGCCCACGGGCCGTTCTAGCTCCCATTAGCGGTGTATATACCCCATGAATAGTCAAAAAGTCTCGGGGCCTAACAAGCCCATTTTCCTGGCCCATCACTAAAAATATCATCGTCATCCTCCACTCCTCCATAGTCCAAGCACGCAGCCGGGCACGGGGCACCCCTCCTCAGTCCCCGCTCCTCGCCCCGCCTCCCGAAGAGGAGATAACGCAGGACAAGAAGACAGGCTCAGGTGCTCGCGCTTTGCCTTCTCCGAATCCATCTGCTTCTCACAAAGGATTGCCGCCTCGCTTTCTATCAGCGGCGAGTCGCGTCCCCCAGCTAAGACCAAATTTTCGTTTTCCCCCCTTAATTCTGCCACCTGCTGCCTGAGTTAGCGAGTTTCTAGGTGGGGAGTGCCTCCAGAAGAATAAAGTAGGGGTTGCAGCCCCACCGGCCGACCAGACCAGGAGTGATGGCGGCGCCGCCGCCAAACGCGAGCATGGGGCTGCTCAATCTGGGCGGGTGCGGGGTTTTGCTCCCCTCATTGCAGCCTAACTCCAGCCCGCGTCACGGGTTTTTGGTCCCGAGAAGGGACATCTCGGTGAGTTGGGGTTTGGTGAGAAGAGGCAGGGTTCTTGACCCCGGTCTCGGGGCCACGGGTGCCTTGGCTAGCGGCGAGGCTGGTGCCGGTTCGTCGGAGTTGCGGCGCATCGAGAAGGAACTCACTTTTAGCCCCACATTCACAGACTATGTGAAGATGATGGAGTCGGTGAAGTTGGACAGGAGCAAGAGTTTTCAGGGAGGTGATTCAGACCGCCGGAGCCCGAGGAAGAGGTTTGGCAATGATGGTGATGCATCAGTTGGCCGACGAGTGGATAGGGAGTCAGGTGATCCAAGGAATAAATCATTTGAGAGGAAAAGAGGGGCTCTGAGGGACAGAGGGGGTGGCCAACGTAGGGGAGAGAGACCGGCGATGAATGGTACTGCTGGATTGGTGGGGAAACGAATGGCAGGTGATGCTGAAAATAGCAGTGATGCTCAGGGAAATGTTGAACAATATGTACAGAGAAGAATAGTTCGAGGCGGGCGGAGCCAGTTTGGGCGCAGTACTGATAACAATGACAAGCAGTCTGCGACATTTGAGAGGCAAAGAGGGGCTCTTAGGGACAGAGGGGGTGACCAAAGTAGGAGAGGGAGATCGCCGATGAATGACAGTGCAGAAGAATTTGTTGGATTGGTGGGGAAAGGAATGTCGGGTGATGCTGAAAATAGCAGTAGTAGTCAGGGAAGGGTTGAAGAATATGTAAAGAGAAGAATAGTTCGAGGCGAGCGGAGCAAAGTTGGGTACATTGGTACTGATAACAATGACCGCAGGCAGTTTGCATCACATGTCAAGGCTAAAGATAATAGAAGTAGTATGGTTCATGAATTGCCAGGAAACATGTGTGACCAGTCAAATGCACGGAAGGATTTACAAGGACGGGGAACTTCTGTCATAGGTCGTACTTCTGTCACTCGAGATAGCAGCATTATATTGAAGAACACCAAGTCTACAGAAAATAAGGGAAGAGAAGATTTTACTAATGCAAGAAGTAGTCCTAGACAGAGACAAATTTCCAATAGCGAGGTCAATGCTGATAATAAATTTCAAAGATACCAGCATAGAATAGAAAGTTCAGTAAGAAGTCCTGTAGTTGGTAGGTTTAGAGATAATGACATGGATTATAACAAGCCTGCTGTAAGCACAATGTCTGACAACAATGGTCGTCGAAATTATAGTTTTGAGCATGGAAAACCTGAAACAATTCGAATGCAGAGGGGTGAAAATGTTCAAGTGAGGAAGCTTGTTAGGAGAGATCCAAAAGATGTCATTCATGATAGGGCTGCTTTCAAGACTTTTGAGGCTTTCACTGATGTCAGGAACAGGCCACGGGCTCTTCAAATGGAAATAGAAGAGAGAATTCAGAAATTAGCTAGCAGGTAATTTGTTTTATTCTAGTGCTTGAGTTATGCTATTCTCTGATCTATTGAATATTTTCCCAACAATTTTAATGATGAGAGGATTCTTCATATATATTTTTATTCTAATGCTTGAATTATCGTTGTTTTCTGCTCTATAAGTTGAACATATTAGCCTCTTATTATTTGGCATGCATAATAGCCTCTTCTAATCTGGAAAATACGGTCCATGATGGTAGGTTATATGTACTCATTAACATGATAAATTCCTTTGCTATTGGTTATTAGCCTCTTCTAATCTAGAAAGACCATGCTCAAGGCTCAAACATACTTTTAACACATCTATAGGTTATTTACATGTTATAAAGTAGTAATATGTACTCCTTAAAAATTATCAGACAGTTCCTGCTTAAAGAATTACTAGCAAGCTAATATTTACGTTGTGATGCCTCGATGCAAACTTATTTACAGTTTTTTTTGAAGAACTCTTTTTTTGAATGTTCATTACAGACTGCACTCCCTAAATGGACCTTGTATGCTGAGCTGACTAAGAAAGTATTTTTGTATCTCTTGCTTTCCACAGAATTGATAATCATGTGGAGTCACTATTGTCTTAGTTAATTTCTTATAATTCTTTATTTTTGAAGGCTCAATGCTACAGATATAAATACTCCCGAGTGGAAATTCTCCAAGATGATTCATGATGCGGAAATCAAATTCACCGACCACTCTATACTAAGGATTGTTCAAATATTGGGTCGTTATGGAAACTGGAAACGTGTTCTGCAAGTTGTTGAGTGGCTTCAGTCACGTGAAAGATTCAAGTCCTACAAGAGTAGGTAAACTAGTTGCCCAGTTGTACATTTCCCTGTTCTTATCGATCTTAAATCTGCATTTTTGTTTCCATACCATGCATTTTAACTGCTTTGGTGTATGTAGAGTTGATCTATTTGTGCATCCTTAAGTAGTTTCTTTGATTAATTTTTCTGGTACCTCAGTATGGGCTCATTAAATGTCTACAATGAATAGTGTATGTGATGCATATGATTTTTATAAAAAATACCTTCTGATGTAGGTATATTTATACAACAGTCCTTGATGTTCTTGGGAAGGCAAAGAGACCTTTCGAGGCCTTGAATGTATTTTACACCATGCTGGTATAACTTGTACTTATCTTCATCTTATTTTCTACAGAAATACTAATCTTCATCTTATGGGCATCTTATTTAGAGGTTGTTCCTGTACTTCATTTGCAGGACCAATTGTCCTCTTATCCTGACATCGCGGCTTATCATTGTATTGCCGTGACTCTGGGAAAAGCTGGTCTTGTGAAAGAACTATTTGATGTGATCGATTGCATGCGTTCTCCTCCTAGAAAGAAGTTTATGGTGGGTCCTGTTCAGAATTGGGATCCCCTGTTGGAACCAGACCTCATTGTATACAATGCGGTGAGTTTATTTGTAGCAAATGTGATATGTGAGTATAATCAGTGTACCATGAACCAGGCATGTTGAAGTTCATTGGTTACTTGGTATTCACTAGAACATAACTGCTATGTAGGTTTTGAATTCTTGCGTGCAACAAAAGCAATGGGAAGGGACATTCTGGGTCCTGCAACAGTTGAAAGAGAAGAATATTCGCCCAACAAATACAACGTACGGACTTGTAATGGAGGTATGTTGATTGTGATACAAGTCCAAATACGTAAAACAAACTCTCTATTCTCTCCCACCCAACTATACTGGGCCCTAAAGGGGCATTTCTACAAACCTCTTCAGATTTTCTGGAAGATAACTAAACATTTTTCATTTTCTTTGGATAGAACTATACATGAAAGTTGTTAAGATCTATTTTCTGTCGAATTTTTCTTGCCTGATTTCCTAAGAGCTGCTGATTGTACAGAATGTTTTATGCATAAGTTTTCAATTGTAAAATTGCTACTCAAACTTGGTTTTTGTCCCAATATCATGCTATATATTTTGGGCACAATTCTTTATGAAGCATGATCCATTTTTATTCTAGTTTAATTTCTTGGTGGTGCAGGTAATGCTTGTTTGTGGCAAGTATAACTTGGTGTATGAGTTCTTCGACAGGGTGAATCAAAAATCAATACCTGGTGCATTGAACTATAAAGGTAATAATTAGAACTTGAATACAGTGCTAGTTAAAGCAAGTTCCTGTCTCAAAAGTCAAAACTCATGCTGGTTGCAGTTCTTATAAATGCACTTTGGAGGGAAGGAAAGATTGATGAAGCAGTTATGGCTGTGAAGGACATGGAAAATCGTGGAATTGTTGGTTCCGCTAGTCTCTATTATGATCTTGCTCGGTGCCTTTGCAGTGGAGGGCGGTGCAAAGAAGCACTTCTCCAGGTTTGGCCTACAAAGTGCAGTTAATATGTAATACACTTGCCATAGCTTATGTTGATAGTGAAGCTCCTTTGGTTAGTTATTTCATCTTGATTACTCCCAACTCTTGATTATGTTGAAGAATAAATCGCAGAACATAAGTTTACAATAGCCACACCGAAGGCTCAGTATTTCAACTGTCCACTAAGTCTTAGAATCAATGAATAATATATTCTGTTGGTTTGACTGATTAATTGTGATTTTACGATTCACCAGTTGCTATCAGGGCCTCATGGGCACAGTTAATGTTATTTTTGATTATTCACTTGCAGAACATATATAGTTTCAGACATTTTGTCCTTGAGCAAGAAAAGGCCAGATTGTGTAAAATCATATTTTGGTCGATGTAGGCACTGTGTATATCTGGATAATGTGAATTAAGTATGGAATTAGATTTCGACCATCTAATTTTCATTGCAGGGCTTTTGATTTTTAGGGAGGTTTGAACCAGCTACCTAGGAAATGATAACACTCAGGGACTTTTTGATTCGAAGAATTGTAATGCCATGCCCACTTGATTCCCACAGGGTTGTGTTGGATCAAAGTTTGTTTGACTGAACCATAGGAAAAGCAAAGGGTTTTTACTTTTTCCAAGAGGTTGGAGTGGATGGAAAATTTTCAGGAAACCTAGTGCAAATGAGTCCTTAGGAAAATTTCCTATAGAATAAAATCCTACAAATCAGAAAACCCCATAGGAAAAAATCCTCCAACTTTCCTATGAAAAATCCTTTGAATCATGAACATTTTATAGAGAACAATTTTTGGGTCTCAACTACACTTGAACCTCTGTATATATATATCTAATACCCCGTCGCCTGTGTATACACTATTTCTGTAATGTCTTCAGACTGTTTCTTTCCTCTTCAACTTTTTATATATCTGAGTGATAGCAACTGTACTTCAGGTTGAGAAGATATGCAAGGTTGCGAACAAACCACTGGTTGTTACCTACACAGGACTTATTCAAACTTGCATAGAAAGTGGAAGCATGGAAAATGCTAAATACATATTCAACATAATGTGCAACTACTGTTCACCTAATAATGTGACTTGCAACATCATGCTGAAGTCATACATAGATCATGGAATGTTTGAAGATGCAAGAAATCTACTGGAGAATATTCTAAGTGGCAGGATTCAGAGTAAAGCGGATTTGGGTGAACAAGCAACTGCAGACAAGTTTACTTTCAATACTTTCATGGATGCTTGTGCTGAAGCAAAAAGGTGGAATGACTTCGAGTATGCATTTCGAAATATGTTATCTAATGGCTACCATTTTGATGAACGAAGGCACCTCCGTATGGTACTTGATGCCTATAGGAGTGGGAAGGTACTTTATCTCATATGCTCTAGGTTCTGATTATCTATGGATGTTCTTACGAAGTCTAGCTTATAAAGCTAGAATATTCATTCTGGTTGGCCTTATGGTAATAATATAGGTCATGTCTGGCATGGTCATAGGAGACTGTAACCATATGTCGTGGGCCATATCAAAATTCCTGCCATTCAGTTTGAGATTTCTGTTAAACCTTATTCTGTGTCTGTTCTCACCCTAGCTATCTGTTACCCATCATTATTCAGGAACAGCTTCTGGAAGATATATGGGACTACCTATGTCAACATGGCCGGGTTCCACCCGCCGCTATGATAATGGAAAGATTTTGCCTAAAACTGAGACAAGGCGACACAGCGACAGCTCTCTCCTGCATCAGCAGCTTTGAGGATAGCAAGATACGCACTGTTTCATCTATGTCTTGGCTCAACTTGCTAAACCGGAACTCAGATCGCCTGAAGGAGGAGAGTATCGTCAAGCTAGTCCATGAACTCAACAACAAACTCGCAACCTCAGGTAGTTCCTGCAGTCCCGTGTACCGAAATATTCTCGGTAGCTGTACAGAGCTCCTTTCCGGTGGTGGAAAGACCAACTTCTGATGGACATACAACTTCATGTAATTCCTCACTGCTTTGTTAGCCTATTTGTCGTTCAGAGTTTTGTTATCGGTGGGAACCACTGGTTTGGTTGTGGCTTCATGATCTTTCTGAAGGAAATGCTTGCGAAAGCTGAAGGCTACCTTTGATAGTAAGCAAGCACTTGGTTCATGGTTGGTTGGTTGACTGTTAGACTGTTTGTTGCGGTTGGATATTGGCAGGATTCACTTTTGACAATGGCCGCAGTGATGCATTGTGCTTGTCCCATGTAATAGTATAACAGTGATAGTGTCAGCTGGTATCACTAGAGCTAGAATACATATAGATGATGGATACGTGATAGCTACATGTTTGGACAATTCTGGACCAATCACACTGGAATCTCCGAGTGAGTCCAGTTACGCCAGAGCCACTGTTTGTGCAGGGTCTAAAACTATGGGTGCTGGTTTGGACATCAGGACGGATCCAAGATCGTCTTCTATCCCAAAGGCTCCATATGGAGAATTTTCTGGGTTCCCCTCTGTTTCTACCGACTTGTCGCGGTCGCCGGGTTGGTGCTGCCAATTACCAGCCACACAGGACAAGAATGACTCGAATGTACATGTTGGTGTCGTGCCATACTAGTCTACGACTGCTCCTATCAGACGCTGGTGGCCATAGAATCCGCATACGATAGAAATATGGTAAAAGTGAGAGAAGATAATTAGCACCACTGCTAGCATATGCATCCCCAGACGCTAAGGAGACATTGAAAGCTGAGAGAATTTTGCTAGCGCTGATGCTAAGGGATGTGACGAGAAAAGCTAAGATAGGTGAATGGACAGAGAAATGAATATGCCCATTTCAGCTTTTGAATTTATAGACGCTGTAATATATGGATACTCTAAGACCAAAAAGCTTAGAGGCGCTAAGCTAAATAAAACACTCTCTCCGGTTCATATTAATGTTCTTAGCTTTATTCTCAACTTTAGCTACTTAGAAGTATCTAGTTAAGTATTTTGACTAGATGCATTCGTATTTAGATAAAATTGAGAACATTAATATGGATTGGAGGGAATATATCTTTTAATTTGGTTTTGTACATGGCACATGTGGATGGTGCTCGGGAAGAACCACACGAGAGGACACCGCTCTGCTCGCGGCTTTGAGAGTCTTCCAGAGAAAAAGAGAGGCGGACCACACCCGAGCCTTATCCGGCGACGTCGCCGGCTGGAGAAGGCGGAGGGGTGGTTTCGTGGTAGTTAGGAGTAGGTTGCCTGGCAGTATGCCGACTGTGGGCCGTATGCCCAGTAGTTGGAGCAGAGCTTCGGACCCCCTCCCATCGCCGCCTGGATCCATGGAGCTTTAGGGTTGTTCCTCCTTCTTCGGTGATCGGCGACGAGGAAGGAGGGGCCGCCAACCGCTCCCCTGAATAAGCTTGAGGTGTGGTTTTTCCTGGTGGTGGTCGAGCGTCGTGTGCGCTGTGTTTCCTCGGACGGCCATGGTGGCGTGGGGGATTCCGGTGCTCGTCGACGGCTGCCTCTGTAGACAAGCTCCTGGCCGGTCGTGGTGGCGAGGAGGAGCGATTCTGCGACGGGTTTATTTTGATTTCCACCTGGGGATTTCACCCCTGCCCCCTTCCGGGTAGCACAGTACCGCTGCCGTTTCTCTCGGCCGGCCACGGTGGCGAGGGAGAGGAGTTCAGCGGCCTTGGTGCTTCTGGTTATACCCTGCTGCAGCAAAATGGAGCTCATCACATGGTGGACAAGATTGTCGCCATGATCTATGGCCGAGGTGATGGCCGCTCTCATTGTTGCATCGACGGCGCACTTTTAACCTCCAAGACGAAGGCCCTTATTGGAGATCCCTGTCGACGTTTCACTCCTCCCTGCTGCCAAGTGGTTCGTCCTCAGTAGTTGGTCGCAGGACGCTGGCTCTGGTGTCTCACCATCGGTGGAGAAGAGCCTAGACGTGATTGCTTTCTCTGTAACTTTTCTAGGGTCTTTTTTGCTAGTTGCAAGGACCGCTTTTTAGACCTTTTCTTTTAGGGTCCTTTTTTGCTAGTTCTAAGGGGGTAATTATTAGCGGAACCATTAGTCTACCCTGGTTCCTATGATAGAGTTGTGCAATGTTTTCGAAACTAAAAGCTTTTTTTACGCTTTTCGAAACTAAAAGCTAGGCGGAGCCGACTCATATGGTCATCGAGATGAGTGTCCATGGGACCGATAAAGGATGTGGCTAGGGAGTGGGGCAAGCGACAATGCTACCGATCCTTACTATAGAAGTTAACGGTGGATGGGTCGACGTCGGAGGAAGGGACGATGAAAAATGGTTTTGACGATGGTGGATCAGATTTGGTGTTTTGATTGTAAAATACAATGTGTGAAAACTTTTATAATGAAAATATGTTGCCAAAATATCTTTTGGTAAACTGTCCAAGGCATGTGAGAAGGAGTAAATATAATCTTTCTTAGTTATAATTTAGCAGTTTTCAGATTTGTGCTAGTAGTATTCTATTTATTTAGATTTTGACTATCAAGGTTGAGAAGAGTTACCAAAATAGAAAACACCAATCTGATATTACCTGTTTTTCATGAAATATATTTGAATAGTATATAGTTATTTATTTTTAGAAACATACTTTAGAAAAGTTAGGGTCAAAATGTTATTTTGAAGATTGTTTACCTCATGTAATTAAATTCTATAGGATTTTCTAAGTATTTATTTGCACTATGTTCACAAAAAGATTCCATTGTCTGAAACCTTTGTGAGAGATTTTCTTATTTCATTATGGTGCAACCAAACAAACTTCACTATATGTTTTCCTATATAAATTATGTAGATGTGACATTCTAAATATCATCTTTTCTCTATTCCTACATGTTTGAAATCCTACTAATTGAAGAGAACCTCTCTAGATCACAAGAATCATGAAATACATTAATAGAAAAAACACATGATTAAGTTGTCACGTGTCAGATAGTACAAATATATACCTAAAATTTTGGGGGTTTAAAGAAAAAGAGAGACAATAGGAAGATACAGGATAAGTGCATAAGAGTTCTGGAAAGGGAGAAACGATAACGGGGTCTCACTCTTTCCGGTTTATAAATAAAGCAACCATTTATATAGAATTCGATAGTCAAACAACAGAAAAAGGTCTACTGGGGCAACAACAACAGAAACATGTCCAAACTAAGAAAGCAACATGAAAGCTCCTAAGAGCGAAAGTCGCTCAGCGGCTGGACGAGGCGGAGATCCAGCGCACCGCCTCCGGTAAGTCCAGAAGTAGATCGTCTAGCCTCTGCATGTCCCGATGCCTACATAGCGGGTATCACTGCTGTAAAAATATCAATAATTTGAAAACTGAGTAGTAGGCATGGCAAAGGAATATCTTCTAAGTCACCATCTTATTACGCATAGTACAAAGGGTCTAGGACATCGCGGAAAATACCAACCAGAAGATGCGGCTCCTCTTGCTGGTGCGGTTCGCCTAGGTATCCAGGAACTGACCGAGATCTTGAGCCTGCCAATCAGGACCCAGTGCTTCTCAAACAAAGTTCCGAAGAAGCCGAGCCACGGGACATGTGAACATTATGTGGGTTCCCAATTCGGGGATCTCACATAGTGGAGACAACCCATCTGCTGGCCCATGCCGCTTCGTTGCCTCTACCCCTGAAGGCAGACAACCCCGTAGCAGCTCCCGCACAAAGATCTTCGTCTTTAGGGATAGTGACGCTTTCCACATAGGTCTGGTCTAGGGTAGAGCGCCTGAAATTGCAACGGACGTCGCCTAGAGGGGGGTGAATAGGATTTTAAAATTATTACGGTTTAGACTTAAATAAATGCGGAATAAAACTAACGTTTAATTTATTGAGCACAAAACCTAACCACTAGGTTCACCTAAGTGCACCAACAACCTATGCTAAGCAATACAAGCAACAAGGTGATCGCAATATATAAATACTTCAAACATGATGGATATCACAAAGTAAAGTGCATAAGTAAAGGGCTCGGTTGAGAGATAACCGATGGACGCGGAGACGAAGATTTGTCTCCCGAAGTTCACTTCCAAAGAAGCTACGTCTCTGTTAGAGAGGTGCGATGGTGCAATGCTCTCCGAACACCACTAATGACTCATCTCGGGGTGTGGTGGCTCGATGTTCACCCAACGCCACACAAGGCCTGTAGGGGTTCGTAGCATGGAAAACAAAAAAAATCTACCGCATGCAAACAAACAAGCCAAGATCTATCTACTAGATTGTAGCAATGAGTCGATAGAGGAACTCACCCTCGAAGATTCCAAAGCGGTTAACGAGAGCAGATTCTCGTGGGTGATGTAGTCGTACTCTTGCCGATCTCAAGATCGCGTAGACGATCCTTCCGGCGCTGCATTCCGGCAGCGCTTCCGCAGTCGGTCACACGTTCGGCACTCGATGAAGACCTTCCTCTCCCTTGTTCCAGAAGGCAGCGGAGGTTGTAGCACTCTCCTCGCGATTCCGGCAGCACGACGGCATGGTACCAGAAGTAGAGGGGAGATCTCGCAGGGCTTCGCCTTAAGCCGGAGCGAGTATGGTGGACTATGAGAGAGGCCTTGGCGATCTAGGGTTTAGAGGCACCAAGGGAGGAAGCTTGGCCGGCGTCTAGGGCTTGAGGAGAGCCCCAACTCGGCGGCTAGGAGGAAAACCTAGGGCGGCGGCGACTTGAGGTGGCCGGCGGCTAGGGCTAGGGTTTGGGTGGTGTTGGGTGTAGGGAAGAGGGGCAGCCCTGCCCCTCCTTTTATAGGTGGGAGGGCGCGGACAAGGGGGAGGGAGTCCTCCCCCAAGTCGGCCTCCTTGGCCGGCGGGTGGAGGGAGAGGAACTCCTCCCCAAGTAGGTTTCCTACTCTCCCTCCACCAAGCAAAACTACCGTTTGACTTTTCAAATTAGCGTTTGACTTTTCAAACTAGGATTTGATTTCTCCCTTTATTTTGCCCAGCCATGATACCTAGTACATGATGCAACCATTCCACATTGTCATGACACATTCATGTACCCTTCCCCTCCGGAGTGCCGGACCTTCCGAAACCTTCTAGAACACTCCCGATGAAAACACCGAAATCATTCCCCAACTCCGAAACAGGACTTTCCTTATATGAATCTTATTCTCCGGACCATTCCGGATCTCCTCATGATATCCCGGATCCTATCCGAGACTCCGAACAACATTCAGTCTCTTACTCATCATTCCATAACTACTCAACAACATCGAATCCTTAAGTGTGTCTCCCTACGGTTCGTGAATTATGCGGACATGATCGAGACACTTCTCCGAACAATAACCAATAGAGGAATCTGGAAACTCATACGGCTCCCACATATTTCTACGATTACTTTGCGATCAAATGAACCACTTACATACGATACCAATTTCCCTTTGTCTCACGATAGTTTACTTATCCGAGGTTTTGATCGTCGGTATCTCTGCATACCTCGTTCAACCTCGTTACTGATAAGTACTCTTTTATCGTTCCCGTGGTATGTGATCCCTTGTGAGCCAGTCACATGCTTGCAAGCTAATTGGATGACATTCCACCGAGAGGGCCCAGAGTATATCTATCTGTCATATTGATGGACAAATCCCACTCTTGATTCATGTGTCTCAACCCATACTTTCCGAACACTCAATGCCACCTTTATAGCCACCCAGTTACGATGTGGTGTTTGATGTCATCAAAGCATCCTTACGGTGATGGTGATAAGTATGATCTCATGGTCGAAGGAATTAGGTTACTATTTATCAGAAAGCTTATAGCAATTGAACTATTTAAAATGACTTGATCTTTATGCTATGCTTATCTATAGAAGTATGTCCATCATATCATTCTCCTAATGATATGACCTTGTTATTAACAACATCTCAAATGTTCATGATCAAGAAACCATGATCATCTATTAATCAACAAGCTAGTATTATAAAGAGGCTTTACTAGGGACTCTAATTTAGTTTACAAATCACACAAGTATTAATGTTTCTGGTTAATACTATTATAGCATGAATGTAAACATTTATCATAAACACAAAGATATAATAATAACTACATTTATTATTGCCTCTAGGGCATATCTCCAACAGTCTCCCACTTGCACTAGAGTCAACTAATCTAGATTACATGGTAATATACCGAACACCCATGGCAGTTTGGTGTTGGTCATGTTTTGCCCTCGGGAGAGGTTTAGTCAATGAATCCGCCACATTTAGATTTGTGTGTACTTTGCAAATATTTATGTCACCATCTTGGACATGTTCTCGAATAGCGTGAAAACGTAGCTTGATGTGCTTCAGCTTCTTGTGTGACCTTGGTTCTTGCGCATTGGCTATGGCGCCCATGTTATCACAGTAGATAGATATTGGGTCCAACGCACTTGGAACCACACCGAGATCTATAATGAACTCCTTCATCCATATCGCTTCTTGTGAAGCCTCCGAAGCAGCTATGTATTCCGATTCAGTTGAAGATCTCGCCACAATGCTTTGCTTTGCACTCCTCCAGCTAATTGCTGCACCATTCAAAGTAAATACGTATCCAGATTGAGATTTAGAATCATCCGAATCGGTGTTCCAACTAACATCGGTGTAACCATTAACAACGAGTTGTTCATCACCTCCATAAGAAAGAACCATATCCTTAGTTCTTCTCAAGTACTTAAGGATGTTTTTGACCGCTGTCCAATGATCCACTCCTGGATCACTTTGATATCTGTTGGTTAAACTAACAGCATATGCAATGTCGGGTCTAGTACATAGCATGCCATACATTAGAGATCCTATGGCTGAGGCATAGGGAGTCTTACTCATTCTTTCTCTATCTTCTGCCATTGCTGGACTTTGAGTTTTACTCAACGTCGTATTGGGCAACTGTGGCATCCCGCAAAACCACTACTAGAAAATCGCGTTGTTTTTGTGCATTGCATCGTCATCATCATGCATTGTTTGTCTGAAACTACTTCCGAAACGCCTTGTTTTCTAAATAGCCCCCGTCCTCATTTCAAATTAAAACATCGGACGGTTCCGGTCTTTTATTTGGCTAAAACTAGTTACAAAATTTATTTTAAAATAAGTTAGAAAAACCTAGCCTAAAATATCTAGACATAACCCTGCCTAAACCCTTTTATACCAAATAACCTACCCAGTCCTATTCTACCCCAGCCCTCCACCTCACCTGCACCAATCGGTGCCTGCCACCTCATCCTCTCCTCCCCCCCAACCACTCTCCTGCTGCCACCTCACCCCCCAAACACCCCCACCTCCCTGGACCCAGCTCTCTCTCCACTCACAACCCAGCGGGCCCCACCCCGTCCCCCACCTCCCGCTGCCTCCTCCCTTCCCACGCCCCCGACACCTCCTCTCTCCCCGCGTCTGCTCCTTCTCTCCCCTGGCCGCCTCCCCTCTGCTTCTTCCTCCCCTCCGGCTCGCCCGTCCCCGCAGGCGGCCTCCTCCGCCAACCACCCCACCGCCTGGTGCCCGCAAGCCCGCGAGCCACCTCCCTCCTCGCCCCGCGGCCTCCGCCCGCCGGAGCCGCCAGCAACCTCCTTCCCCGCCTCCGGCAGCGCCTCCCCTCTCCCCGCCGCTCGCCTCCTTCCTCCGCCCGCGTCTCTCCTCCACCAACCGACGCCGCCGCGGTCCTCCTCCTCCGGCCCGAGCTCGCCTCGCCGCGTCCGCCGCCTCTCCTCCTTCTCCGGCCAAGCTCTCCCCGCCTCCTCTGCCGGCGCGGCCGAGCACGCCACCGCCGCCTCTCCGCCTCGTCTCCACCGGCCGCTCCTCCACCTCTTCCGTCTCTCGTGCCGGCGCGCCTCCCCGCGGCGCCGCCTCCTCCGCCTCCGGCCCCGCCTCCGGCCGCGTCCCGCCGGCCCCGCGTGGCTCCTCCCCGAGCTCGGCCTTCCTCCCCGCCTTCGCCGCTCGCAGCGCCGGCCTCGACCTCGCCGGCGAGCCCGCCTTCTCCGCCTCGAGCGCCGCCCGTCCTGGCGCCTGCCGCGTCGACCCCCCTCCTGCTCGTGGTCCGCCGCGTCGGCCCTCTCTGTCCGCAGGCGCGGCCTGCAGCAGCTCGCCGGCGTCCCCTCCCGCGGCCCCACGCCCTCGTCCTCCGGCGCGTCGGCCGCCCGCGACCTCCCCGAGCGCCGCCGTCCTCTGTGTCCCAGCGTCGCCGAGGTCCCTGTAGAGCCGCTGCCCTGTTCTAGCTGTGCTTCTCCGGGTCGCAGAGGCCAAGATAGTGGGAGGTCGGACAAGGGATACTCTGGTTCGGTGCGACCTAAGACCATCGGCTAACGATCCACGAACATCACCGACCGCAAGATCTTCAACATGGCCCCGATGACAAGATTGATTCTGTCAAGTACACACAAGATCTTCTAGAGTCACTGCTGCTCGGAGGCCATCGAGACAAGTTCCAGTTCACGAAACAACAAGTACTCCGACATGGAACCCTGAAGACCCCGTTGTCGAGCCCCAAGTTCGCCACCGATGATCAGGATGATACCCCAAGATCGCCTTCCCGGAATTTGACGCCTCGGTCCTGCGGGCCCGAAGACCACGGATGCGACAAGGTCTACCTCACGGAACACCGAGAACTTCCCCCCCTGAACGCCAAGGTCGCCGACACGGATGCGCCAAGTACTTCCTCGAGGACGCCCAGTTCTTCACCCGGACACCGAGACCCTGGACGACAAGTTCTCCTTCCCGGAAGCATTGACGCTCGTGCGACAAGATCTACTACCCCGATCCGAAGACCCTAATCTCGGAGTCCGAGAACGATACGTCGAACCCTGAACCTTGAGACCGAACCCCGGAACCCCAAGTTCGTCGAGACCCCCTAATGTGTGAACCCCTTCCTGAAACCCTATTTTATAATATAATACAACTGTCGCATATTAATTGTTCACCTCACATGCATATTTGTGTGGTTTGGGGGCCTTGCGCCGATTCACCTCATAATTAAATATGGGGCCCATATGCGGGCAAATGTAGTCTCATATTGGCCTCATTTAAATTTGTGCATCGAACCGTTGTCATATCTTGCCTTGTTAAACAACATTTAAATTGCGGGGTAGTTAATAACTTGAACCGTTTAATTAATTGTCGGGACCCTGGTTCTACTTAATATGACCTAATTGCATCGCATCTTTGCCATGGCATACATCATACATGCATCATGCCCGATTTTCTACCGTAGTATTAAATATTGCATCCGGTGTTTATTATAGTGTTTTGCTTCTTCGCGGATTGGGCCGTTGAGTTGATGTGAGCTTCGCCCCGATCTTCGGTTGAACCTTCGACAATGTTTTCAGGCGAGCATCTCCCCCTTTCTACCTATCTTGCTTTTATAGTATTTATTCCCTCCTGTTGATCTATTGCTATCTGTGATGCGATGCTCTAGTTTCCGTACCCGAGATATTCCTTGCAGCCCTATATTGCCTTGGACACATCCTATTACCGGTTGTTTGGTAGATAGTTGGACTTGCGCGTCGTAGACGCTTGCTCAAGTGCTGTTGCGTGTCGTCAAGTGCCACAGTTGTTGGTGTATTGCCGCATGTTGATGTTGGAGATGATCATGGCTTTATTTATTGCTCACTTTAATTATTGTTTAACAACTAAAATTGAAGTAGGTAAGCAGAGGCACAGGTGGGCAATAGATGTTATTTGGTTGTTAACCGTCCACTTGTGTCCCATAGGACCCCGAGTGCTTGATACCTGTTCCTTGATTTATCGCGCTATCCACATACGGGGAATTATGGGCCCCCCTTAGCCAGAGCTTGATTCAGTCTTATTTCTTGGGGCCACAAACTAGTTTGAGGTTTTATTTACGATCCTGTACTTATGCCATGCTTTACTGCTTTATTTACGATTGTGCGAGGAGCACACTGTACTGTTTAGGTAAGCGGAGTGTTTTCGCGGTATCGACAAGCCCCGTTTTGGGGTTCCCAGTCGTTTACAGCCATTGACGCAAACCTTGAGTCCGTCTCGGAGCTAGCTTACTTCGTTGCGGGTCTACTCAATGGGGTGGCCCCCTAAAATATTTCTGAATCCTGTGATTGCTTTGTCGTGAAAGCCTCGTTGGGTTTTGATTTGGTTTTTCCGAGGTTGATCGTGTGTGTGTTGCTATTTGTGCACCCCGGCCGGGTTAAAACTTTCTGAAAGCCGTGTCCGCGGTTATGGACGACTTGGAGCACAGTATCTCGATCATAGACAACAATAACTAAAGTAGTGCTATAAATTTGACTTTATAATGACTAGTAATCAGCTTCACTATAATGGAATGGCTAAATAAAACTGCCCACCATTGCTTGTTTGTTTTGTCGCTTGCGACCATTGGTTCTGACTAGTAAGTATTGCAACTATAACGGAATGGCTAAATAAAAGTACCAACAACTGCTGGGTTTTGGGGATATCTCATGCTATTTGTATCTGACTAGTAAGTGTCGCAACTACAACGGAATGGTTAATTAAAACGGCCCACTGCTTATTTTATCAGGATGATTATCTATACCTGACTAGTAATTGCTGCAACGGTAACTGAATAAATAAAACTGCCAACTGTGTGAGTTCCTCGGATGACTTCCTCGATTGGTATCGAGGGGGAAATACCAGGATGGGTTTGTTTGGTGTTAGCTTCAGGTTGGATCCGGATAGGTCATTCTTATCCCTCTCTGATAACCGCCAGTTGTATCGAGTCTCTATAGGTTGTTTAGTGCATGCTGCCGCTGCCGCTTCAGTCCACCATACCTTTGTAGGCGAGGACCGCCGAACTCTAGTCTCGCCGTGTACTGGCCTCAGTACTGACGCTCCTCTTTTTCCTTTGCCCTTTGTCGGTACCCCTTTTGTTTAAGCAGGTTTGAGATCAACGCCGTTAGCAGGGTTACCCTTCCGGCTTGGCCTGGGCAGGGTTATGGACGCCATTGGTTATTCTTCAGGGCTCTTAGCCCCATTTGCATCTTGTCCGTAGTCGGACGCTTTATCATTTTCAAGGTGATTTGAATCTTTGTATATTATATCTGAATTCTTGACTCTTTGAGTCGCTGTTGTATATATCTGTTCTGTGGGTCCCATCGAGGACTGTTGTGTAATGTTATTACTTCGTTTTCCACCCGCACGAAAGTGCCTGGTGGGCACCTTTGAATCGTTTCTATGCGGGTTTGGCGGGAATCGCTAAAACTTGCATAGGGTCGATTCTGAGGGTGTTACAGAGTGGTATCAGAGCTCAGCAGTTGCGATACCCCACAAGTCCAGCCTGTAGGATAACCTAGCTAACGGCCGAAGTAGAGTGTCAAAACTATTTTGCAAAATCGGTTGGATAGTTCTGATTAGGTCTGATTTTATTCCTTACCCCTCTGCTATTCTCCTCTTACCCCTACGTGTTTTGAATCCGCTCTCTTCTCTCTCTTCGAGTCCAGGATTTCGCGTGGTTGGGTTCCGTCGTACCTTCAGGGTTTCGCTTCCTCCTCTGATAACGGTGTTCTACCATCCGGTGTTCAAGCTGCCTGAGGAATCCGTCTACTGTGGTACCATTCTTTGTTCCTTGTTTGTGCCTTCCGGTGTTTTCCGACACGACGACATCATCTACGCCAGATCCGATGCAGAGTCTGCATCACTCCTCTGTTTCCGAACCTCGCTTGTCGAGATCTTCAGTCTGTTTCCGAGAATGGTTGCACGCTTTTCCAATGATTGTGCGGAGTAATAGTTTGGGGCGTGATGGATTGGCCCCCATGCCGACTACCCCTTCTATTCGCTTTTGTACATTGAAGTGGATGAGAATGCATCGGTTCCCTCTTTCTATCGAAGTTAGAGGTGGCTTTATTTGTTAATACCTCTACCTTCGACCTTTTGTTCCCGGAGTGTTCTCTCGATGATCACGGACAACGACCTCTTGTTAGTGGTGTCGCGAGGATCTACACGAAGCGAGAAGATTCAGATCGCCGACCTTCTTTCTGGTACCATGAGGCGGATCTCGAGGGCGAGATCCATTGTTAGTGGTGTCGAATTGTGGCATCCCGCAAAACCACTACTAGAAAATCGCGTTGTTTTTGTGCATTGCATCGTCATCATCATGCATTGTTTGTCTGAAACTACTTCCGAAATGCCTAGTTTTGTTTTCTAAATAGCCCCCGTCCTCATTTCAAATTAAAACATCGGACGGTTCCGGTCTTTTATTTGGCTAAAACTAGTTACAAAATTTATTTTAAAATAAGTTAGAAAAACCTAGCCTAAAATATCTAGACATAACCCTGCCTAAACCCTTTTATACCAAATAACCTACCCAGTCCTATTCTACCCCAGCCCTCCACCTCACCTGCACCAATCGGTGCCTGCCACCTCATCCTCTCCTCCCCCCAACCACTCTCCTACTGCCACCTCACCCCCCAAACACCCCCACCTCCCTGGACCCAGCTCTCTCTCCACTCACAACCCAGCGGGCCCCACCCCGTCCCCCACCTCCCGTTGCCTCCTCCCTCCCCACGCCCCCGACACCTCCTCTCTCCCCGCGTCAGCTCCTTCTCTCTCCTGGCCGCCTCCCCTCTGCCTTCTTCCTTCCCTCCGGCTCGCCCGTCCCCGCAGGCGGCCTCCTCCGCCAACCACCCCACCGCCTGGTGCCCGCAAGCCCGCGAGCCACCTCCCTCCTCGCCCTGCGGCCTCCGCTCGCCGGCGCCGCCAGCAACCTCCTTCCCCGCCTCCGGCAGCGCCTCCCCTCTCCCCGCCGCTCGCCTCCTTCCTCCGCCCGCGTCTCCCCTCCACCAACCGACGCCGCCGCGGTCCTCCTCCTCCGGCCCGAGCTCTCCTCGCCGCGTCCGCCGCCTCTCCTCCTTCTCCGGCCAAGCTCTCCCGCCTCCTCTGCCGGCGCGGCCGAACACGCCACCGCCGCCTCTCCGCCTCGTCTCCGTCGGCGGCTCCTCCACCTCTTCCGTCTCTCGCGCCGGCGCGCCTCCTCGCGGCGCCGCCTCCTCCGCCTCCGGCCCCGCCTCCGGCCGCGTCCCGCCGGCCCCGCGTGGCTCCTCCCCGAGCTCGGCCTTCCTCCCCGCCTCCGCCGCTCGCTGCGCCGGCCCCGACCTCGCCGGCGAGCCCGCCTTCTCCGCCTCGAGCGCCGCCCATCCTGGCGCCTGCCGCGTCGACCCCCCTCCTGCTCGTGGTCCGCCGCGTTGGCCCTCTCTGTCCGCAGGCGCGGCCTGCAGCAGCTCGTCGGCGTCCCCTCCCGCGGCCCCACGCCCTCGTCCTCCGGCGCGTCGGCCGCCCGCGACCTCCCCGAGCGCCGCCGTCCTCTGTGTGCCAGCGTCGCCGAGGTCCCTGCAGAGCCGCTGCCCTGTTCTAGCTGTGCTTCTCCGGGTCGCAGAGGCCAAGATAGTGGGAGGTCGGACAAGGGATACTCTGGTTCGGTGCGACCTAAGACCATCGGCTAACGATCCACGAACATCACCGACCGCAAGATCTTCAACATGGCCCCGATGACAAGATTGATTCTGTCAAGTACCCGCAAGATCTTCTAGAGTCACTGCTGCTCGGAGGCCATCGAGACAAGTTCCAGTTCACGAAACAACAAGTACTCCGACATGGAACCCTGAAGACCCCGTTGTCGAGCCCGAAGTTTGCCACCGATGATCAGGATGATACCCCAAGGTCGCCTTCCCGGAATTTGACGCCTCGGTCCTGCGGGCCCGAAGACCACGGATGCGACAAGGTCTACCTCACGAAACACCGAGAACTTCCCCCCCCCCTGAACGCCAAGGTCGCCGACACGGATGCGCCAAGTACTTCCTCGAGGACGCCCAGTTCTTCACCCGGACACCGAGACCCTGGACGACAAGTTCTCCTTCCCGGAAGCATTGACGCTCGTGCGACAAGATCTACTACCCCGATCCGAAGACCCTAATCTCGGAGTCCGAGAACGATACGTCGAACCCTGAACCTTGAGACCGAACCCCGGAACCCCAAGTTCGTCGAGACCCCCTAATGT
Organism: Avena sativa; assembly: GCA_916181665.1. Classification (NCBI taxonomy): domain Eukaryota; kingdom Viridiplantae; phylum Streptophyta; class Magnoliopsida; order Poales; family Poaceae; genus Avena; species Avena sativa. Next base: position 380,619,869 of record OV702281.1, on the reverse strand, counting down.
GTGAACCCCTTCCTGAAACCCTATTTTATAATATAATACAACTGTCGCATATTAATTGTTCACCTCACATGCATATTTGTGTGGTTTGGGGGCCTTGCGCCGATTCACCTCATAATTAAATATGGGGCCCATATGCGGGCAAATGTAGTCTCATATTGGCCTCATTTAAATTTGTGCATCGAACCGTTGTCATATCTTGCCTTGTTAAACAACATTTAAATTGCGGGGTAGTTAATAACTTGAACCGTTTAATTAATTGTCGGGACCCTGGTTCTACTTAATATGACCTAATTGCATCGCATCTTTGCCATGGCATACATCATACATGCATCATGCCCGATTTTCTACCGTAGTATTAAATATTGCATCCGGTGTTTATTATAGTGTTTTGCTTCTTCGCGGATTGGGCCGTTGAGTTGATGTGAGCTTCGCCCCGATCTTCGGTTGAACCTTCGACAATGTTTTCAGGCGAGCATCTCCCCCTTTCTACCTATCTTGCTTTTATAGTATTTATTCCCTCCTGTTGATCTATTGCTATCTGTGATGCGATGCTCTAGTTTCCGTACCCGAGATATTCCTTGCAGCCCTATATTGCCTTGGACACATCCTATTACCGTTTGTTTGATAGATAGTTGGACTTGCGCGTCGTAGACGCTTGCTCAAGTGCTGTTGCGTGTCGTCAAGTGCCACAGTTGTTGGTGTATTGCCGCATGTTGATGTTGGAGATGATCATGGCTTTATTTATTGCTCACTTTAATTATTGTTTAACAACTAAAATTGAAGTAGGTAAGCAGAGACACAGGTGGGCAATAGATGTTATTTGGTTGTTAACCGTCCACTTGTGTCCCGTAGGACCCCGAGTGCTTGATACCTGTTCCTTGATTTATCGCGCTATCCACATACGGGGAATTATGGGCCCCCCTTAGCCAGAGCTTGATTCAGTCTTATTTCTTGGGGCCACAAACTAGTTTGAGGTTTTATTTACGATCCTGTACTTATGCCATGCTTTACTGCTTTATTTACGATTGTGCGAGGAGCACACTGTACTGTTTAGGTAAGCGGAGTGTTTTCGCGGTATCGACAAGCCCCGTTTTGGGGTTCCCAGTCGTTTACAGCCATTGACGCAAACCTTGAGTCCGTCTCAGAGCTAGCTTACTTCGTTGCGGGTCTACTCAATGGGGTGGCCCCCTGAAATATTTCTGAATCCTGTGATTGCTTTGTCGTGAAAGCCTCGTTGGGTTTTGATTTGGTTTTTCCGAGGTTGATCGTGTGTGTGTTGCTATTTGTGCACCCCGGCCGGGTTAAAACTTTCTGAAAGCCGTGTCCGCGGTTATGGACGACTTGGAGCACAGTATCTCGATCATAGACAACAATAACTAAAGTAGTGCTATAAATTTGACTTTATAATGACTAGTAATCAGCTTCACTATAATGGAATGGCTAAATAAAACTGCCCACCATTGCTTGTTTGGTTTGTCGCTTGCGACCATTGGTTCTGACTAGTAAGTATTGCAACTATAACGAAATGGCTAAATAAAAGTACCAACAACTGCTGGGTTTTGGGGATATCTCATGCTATTTGTATCTGACTAGTAAGTGTCGCAACTACAACGGAATGGTTAATTAAAATGGCCCACTGCTTATTTTATCAGGATGATTATCTATACCTGACTAGTAATTGCTGCAACGGTAACTGAATAAATAAAACTGCCAACTGTGTGAGTTCCTCGGATGACTTCCTCGATTGGTATCGAGGGGGAAATACCAGGATGGGTTTGTTTGGTGTTAGCTTCAGGTTGGATCCGGATAGGTCATTCTTATCCCTCTCTGATAACCGCCAGTTGTATCGAGTCTCTATAGGTTGTTTAGTGCATGCTGCCGCTGCCGCTTCAGTCCACCATACCTTTGTAGGCGAGGACCGCCGAACTCTAGTCTTGCCGTGTACTGGCCTCAGTACTGACGCTCCTCTTTTTCCTTTGCCCTTTGTCGGTACCCCTTTTGTTTAAGCAGGTTTGAGATCAACGCCGTTAGCAGGGTTACCCTTCCGGCTTGGCCTGGGCAGGGTTATGGACGCCATTGGTTATTCTTCAGGGCTCTTAGCCCCATTTGCATCTTGTCCGTAGTCGGACGCTTTATCATTTTCAAGGTGATTTGAATCTTTGTATATTATATCTGAATTCTTGACTCTTTGAGTCACTGTTGTATATACCTGTTCTGTGGGTACCATCGAGGACTGTTGTGTAATGTTATTACTTCGTTTTCCACCCGCACGAAAGTGCCTGGTGGGCACCTTTGAATCGTTTCTATGCGGGTTTGGCGGGAATCGCTAAAACTTGCATAGGGTCGATTCTGAGGGTGTTACAGCAACATGGGCAAGAACCCTTTCTTGCTATCTTCCATTCCAAACCTCTTTAGAACTTTGTCCAAATATGTACTTTGTGACAATGATATTAGGCGTTTCGATCTATCTCTATAAATCTTTATGCCTAATATGTAAGCTGCTTCACCAAGATCTTTCATTGAAAAACTATTATTCAAATATTCCTTGACACTATTAAGAAGGTCTACATCATTCCCAATCAACAATATGTCATCTACATATAGTATTAAGAATGCTACAGAGCTCCCACTCACTTTCTTGTAAATACAAGCTTCTCCATAAGTTTGTATAAAACCGAAACTTTTGATTACCTTATCAAAATGTTGATTCCAACTTCGGGATGCTTGCTTCAACCCATATATGGACCATTGAAGTTTGCATACCTTGTTAGCATCTTTAGGATCGACAAAACCTTTGGGTTGCATCATATACAACTCTTCATCAATGTCTCCATTGAGGAAAGCCGTTTTGACATTCATTGTCCATATCTCATAATCGTAATATGCAGTGATTGCTAACATAATCCTCATAGACTTTAGCTTTGCTACTGGTGAGAAAGTCTCATCGTAGTCAACTCCTTGAATTTGTCGAAACCCTTTTGCGATAAGTCGAGCTTTATAGACAGTAACATTACCATCAGCATCTGTTTTGTTCTTGAAAATCCATTTGTTCTCGACAGACTTCCGGCCATCCGGTAAGTCCACCAAAGTCCATACTTGGTTTTCGTACATGGATCCAATTTCGGATTTCATGGCGTCTTGCCATTTATTAGAATCTAGGCTCATCATCGCTTCCTCATATGTCGCAGTGTCATCGGTGTTATCCACCAACATGACACTCATAACGGGATCATACCAATCAGGAGTGGCACGAGTTCTTGTTGACCTGCGAGGTTCTGTAGCAACTTCAACCGAAGTTTCATGATCATCATCATTAGCTTCCTCTCTTATTGGTGTAGGCGCCATAGGAACTTCTTCTGGTGCTGCGCTACTCGCAAGTTCGAGAGAAGGTTCAACAACCTCGTCAAGTTCTACTTTCCTTCCAGTCACTTCTTTCGAGAGAAATTCCTTCTCTAGAAAGGATCCATTCTTGGCAACGAAGATTTTGCCTTCGGATCTATGATAGAAGGTATACCCAATAGTTTCCTTCGGGTATCCTATGAAGACGCATTTTTTCGCTTTGGGTTCAAGCTTGTCCGGTTGTAACTTCTTTACATAGGCTTCGCAACCCCAAACTTTAAGGAACTACAATCTAGGTTTCTTCCCAAACCATAATTCATACGGTGTCGTTTCAACGGATTTAGATGGTGCCCTATTTAAAGTGAATGCGGCTGTTTCTAATGCATAACCCCAAAATGATAGCGGTAAATCTGTAAGTGACATCATAGAACGAACCATATCTAAGAGAGTTCGATTACGATGTTCGGACACACCATTACGTTGTGGTGTTCCCGGTGGTGTCAATTGTGAAAGTATTCCGCATTTCTTTAAATGCTCGCCAAACTCCTAACTTAGATATTCACCTCCACGATTAGAACGTAGAAATTTAATCTTCTTGTTACATTGATTCTCCACCTTACTTTGAAATTCCTTAAACTTCTCGAAAGTTTCGGACTTATGTTTCATGAAATAGATATACCCATATCTACTCAAGTCATCCGTGAAGGTAAGAACATAACTATAACCACCGCGCGATGCTACACTCATTGGACCACACACATCGGTATGTATGATTTCCAATAAGTCTGTAGCTCGCTCCATCATACCAGAAAATGGAGTCTTAGTCATTTTACCCATCAGACATGCTTCGCATCTTTCAAGTGATTCAAAATCAAGTGATTCAAGAAGTCCATCGGAATGGATTTTCTTCATACGCTTCACTCCAATGTGACCAAGACGACAGTGCCACATATAGGTCGAGTTATCGCTCAATTTCAAACGTTTAGCTTCAATGTTATTAATATGTGTGTTTCCACTATCGAGATTCAATAAGAATAGACCATATATCAAAGGTGCATGTGCATAAAACATATTACTCATATAAATCGAACAACCATTATTCTCGGACTTAAACAAGTAACCGCCTCGCAACAAACATGATCCAGATATAATGTTCATGCTCAACGCAGACACCAAATAACAATTATTTAAGTATAAAACTAATCCCGATGGTAGATGAAGAGGTAGCGTGCCGAACGCGATCACATCAACCTTTGACCCATTTCCAATGCGCATCGTCACCTCGTTCTTCGCTAGCTTCCGTTTATTCTGCATCACCTATTTTGAGTTACAAATATGAGCAACCGAACCAGTATCAAATACCCAGGCACTACTACGAGTACTAGTGAGATACACATCAATAACATGTATATCGGATATACCTTTCTTCTTGATGTTGCCGTTCTTCAAATCCGCCAAGTACTTTGGGAAATTCCGCTTCCAGTGACCTTCTCCCTTGCAGTAAAAGCACTCAGTATCAGGCTTAGGCCCAGACTTGGTCTTCTTTGCTGGTGCGGTAACTTCCTTACCGCCCTTCTTGAAGTTTCCCTTTTGCTTAGACTTGCCTTTCTTGAATTTTGTGGTCTTATTGACCATCAACACTTGGTGCTCTTTCTTGATCTCCACTTCTGCAGATTTTAACATGGAAAAGAGTTCTGTCAACGTCTTGTTCATGTTTTGCATATTGTAGTTCATCACAAAGTTCTTGTAACTTGGTGGCAGTGATTGGAGGACACGGTAAATCCCCAAGGCATTAGGAATCACTATACCCAAGCTTTGGAGTTTGTTTGAGTGCCCAGACATCTTAAGCACATGCTCACTGACGGAGCTGCCCTCTTCCATCTTGCAGTTAAAGAATTTTTCAGTAGCCTCATAACTCTCAACTGCCGCGTGAGCCTCAAATATCATTTTGAGTTCACGGACAATATCATGTGGGTCATGGTTCTCAAACCTTTTCTGAAGCTCCGATTCCAAACCATACAAGATAGCACACTAAACTGTGGAGAACTAATTCTTTCGAGTGAGGTAAACGTTCTTTACTTCATTGGTAGCATCAGCTGCAGGCGGGTCACCCAGCGGTGCATCCAGCACATAGGTCAAATTACCAGCATTGAGGACAATCCTCAAATTGCGGAACCAATCCGCGAAGTTGCTTCCATTGTTTTTCAACTTTTCTTTCTCTAGGAATGCATTAAAATTGATGGTAGGGCCCGCCATTGATCTGTAACATATTTGCAATAGTTTAGACTAAGTTTATGACAAATTGAGTTCTAATTAATAGTTAAATTAATCTAGGTGAACTCCCACTCAAAACAATATCCCTCACATTGTTTTAGTGATCACACGAACCAAATCCACCACATCAAAACCGATCATCATGAGAGTTGATGTAGCTTCGATGGCGAACAATCGACATGTTCATCATATCTACTATATGACTCACGCTTGACCTTTCAGTAATCTGTGTTCTGAGACCATGTCTGTACATGCTAGGCTCGTCAAGATTAAACCTTAGCTTCCGCATGAGCAAATCTGGCTTGCTCACGTTGTATACACTTGCAGAATCTAACACACCTGATCATCACGTGGTGCTTCGAAACAACAAGCTTTAGCAACGGTGCTTACTAAGGATGAACACTTTAAAACTTGAAATTTATGTGCATGAGGTATCATCTTATAATGCTACCGTCATTAACTAAGCAATACAAGATGCATAAAGGATTAACATCGCATACAATTCATAATATGTGATATGATATGACCTTTCTTCTTGTGCTTCCGATCTCCATCTTCAAGCACGAACATGATCTCCATCATCACCGGGCATAGTGTCAAGGTCAATGGCGCCGTTTCATGGTTGTAGTCCACCAGCTCCAACTATTACAACTACTTTGAATGGACACACGAGTCTTAACAAAAATTAAAGACAACCATATGGCTCCTGCCGGTTGCCAACTTACAATAAGGAACATTGCATACATCAAATATAATCATAATCATGGCCATATCACATCACAGCACACCCCTGCAAAACAAAGTTAGATGCCTCTAATTTTCTTTGCATATTTTGCGTGGTTTGGGGCTTTCAATAAGTGTCGATCTAACTTACGAACAAGAACCACAACGTTGATGTTTGAACTATCAAGTGCCCATTGTAAATTGGATCTATACTATAATGGGAGAGACAGACACCCGCAAAGCCACTTATGCAATACAAGTTGCATGTTGAGCGTGGAGCAAGTCTCATGAACGATGTCATGTAAGGTCAGCCCGGGCCGCTTCATCCCATCATACCGCAAGATGCAAAGTACACAAGAAGCAATTGATAATAAAAGCACCACCGCCCATAATGACCATTGTGTTCTACTCGTGCAACAGATCTACATATAGACACGGCTCTGATACCACTGTAGGGGTTCGTAGCATGGAAAACAAAAAATTTCTACCGCATGCAAACAAACAAGCCAAGATCTATCTACTAGATTGTAGCAACGAGTCGATAGAGGAACTCACCCTCGAATATTCCAAATAGGTTAACGAGAGAAGATTCTCGTGGGTGATGTAGTCGTACTCTTGCCGATCTCAAGATCGCGTAGACGATCCTTCCTGCGCTGCGTTCCGGCAGCGCTTCTGCAGTCGGTCACACGTTCGGTACTCGATGAAGACCTTCATCTCCCTTGTTCCAGCAGGCAGCGGAGGTTGTAGCACTCTCCTCGCGATTCCGGCAGCACGACGGTGTGGTACCGGAAGTAGAGGGGAGATATCGCAGGGCTTCGCCTTAAGCCAGAGAGAGTATGGTGGACTATGAGAGAGGCCTTGGCGATCTAGGGTTTAGAGGCACCAAGGGAGGAAGCTTGGCCGGCGGCTAGGGTTTGGGGAGAGCCCCAACTCGGCGGCTAGGAGGAAAACCTAGGGCGGTGACTTGAGGTGGCCAGCGGCTAGGGCTAGGGTTTGGGTGGTGTTGGTTGTAGGAAAGAGGGGCACCCCTGCCCCTCCTTTTATAGGTGGGAGGGCGCGACCAAGGGGGAGGGAGTCCTCCCCCAAGTCGGCCTCCTTGGACGGCGGGTGGAGGGAGAGGAACTCCGCCCCAAGTAGGTTTCCTACTCTCCCTCCACCAAGCAAAACTGTCGTTTGACTTTTCAAATTAGCGTTTGACTTTTCAAACTAGGATTTGATTTCTCCCTTTATTTTGCCCAGCCATGATACCTAGTACATGATGCAAACATTCCACATTGTCATGACACATTCATGTACCCTTCCCCTCTGGAGTGCCGGACCTTCCGGAACCTTCTAGAACACTCCCGATGAAAACACCGGAATCATTCCCCAACTCCAAAACAGGACTTTCCTTATATGAATCTTATTCTCCGGACTATTCCGGATCTCCTCATGATATCCCGGATCCTATCCGAGACTCCGAACACCATTCAGTCTCTTACTCATCATTCCATAACTACTCAACAACATCGAATCCTTAAGTGTGTCTCCCTACGGTTCGTGAATTATGCGGACATGATCGAGACACTTCTCCGAACAATAACCAATAGATGAATCTGGAAATTCATATGGCTCCCACATATTTCTATGATTACTTTGCGATCGAATGAACCACTTACATACGATACCAATTTCCCTTTGTCTCACGATAGTTTACTTATCCGAGGTTTTGATCGTCGGTATCTCTGCATACCTAGTTCAACCTCGTTACTGATAAGTACTCTTTTCTTGTTCCCGTGGTATGTGATCCCTTGTGAGCCAGTCACATGCTTGCAAGCTAATTGGATGACATTCCACCAAGAGGGCCCAGAGTATATCTATCCGTCATATGGATGGACAAATCCCACTCTTGATTCATGTGTCTCAACCCATACTTTCCGAACACTCAATGCCACCTTTATAGCCACCCAGTTACGGTGTGGTGTTTGATGTCATCAAAGCATCCTTCCGGTGATGGTGATAAGCATGATCTCATGGTCGAAGGAATTAGGTTACTATGTATCAGAAAGCTTATAGCAATTGAACTATTTAAAATGACTTGATCTTTATGCTACGCTTATCTAGAGGAGTATGTCCATCATATCATTCTCCTAATGATATGACCTTGTTATTAACAACATCTCAAATGTTCATGATCAAGAAACCATGATCATCTATTAATCAACAAGCTAGTATTATAAAGAGGCTTTACTAGGGACTCTAATTTAGTTTACAAATCACACAAGTATTAATGTTTCTGGTTAATACTGTTATAGCATGAATGTAAACATTTATCATAAACACAAAGATATAATAATAACTACATTTATTATTGCCTCTAGGGCATATCTCCAACACCAATGTATAGCCAACTTCAAACACTCACATACTGCAACTAACTCCGCTCCTGATGCACCCATGTAGTTAAACTATTGCATCCATGCTGAGAAAACAACATTCCTTTCGTGATCCCTAACAATCATCCTGGTTCTGCTCCACCATATGAAGTATAGGATCCCTCAGTGTTCATCTTAATCCAACCATATGGTGGCATCGTCCAAGAAATAGTAGGCTCAAGAACCTGATCTTAAAATGCACGGAAGCTTGCTACTTCAACATTCAAGATGAACTTTCCTTTATTAATATCTTTCTCATGATGGTGCCTAATTTGCACCAAAGACTCCCAATAACTCATCAAAAGACGTCTCGAGCTTCCAATAACTCACCTTCACTTCGGCATCATCGACTTCACCGTCCACTCGCCGGTAACCCGCCCGTACTTCCACTTCATAGGAGACGGAGTCAACATGATGCTTGGTATCCTATGCTTCCAGGTTGGCCAGATTGGTACACTCCTCCTCCCTGAGTGGGTGATGCCACCGGCTATCGCACCTGACTCGTATACACCACCGATCGGCACGCTCAGTGCACCCACGCTGGTCGCTGGTGTACGACATGGATAGCAGCAACTGTTGCAACTCCGACCATTGTGACCCGCCAATGGAGGAAGGAACCTACAGTTTCGGATCTAAGAGTTGTGGGATCAATGACCTTCCTCATCACTTCATGTGCACAATCATCATTAACGTCCATGCCACCCGCGACAACGAAGGCAACGAGACCGATCTGCATGCTCCCAACGCTTCCAACGGTGGCCCTCGTCTAAATCCCGATGGGACCGGTCCATGAAACCCCGAAGCCGCCAACGGTGGCGAATTAGCTCGTCAGCAGATCCACCTCAATGATGCCGAATGGGAAAGAGTAAAATATGTTGTACGAGGCAATCCTCTGCCACTGGATGCCTCACGCGACATGCTGATGGGATACCACTGGCTCCTCGTAAAGGAGCACAACTGACAAGTCGCGCAACACAAGGAGCTCGAGCAGCATCGGAAGGAAGCCGATGAATCAAGCGCCCGGCGAGCTATGCTCTCCTCCATCGGCGGGTCCTCTTCAAAGGACAACGGCGTCTATGCCCCCCCCCCACAAAGTCGCTCTCGGCTAGAGCACATGGGCCTAGATGCTAGGCGCGAGGCCACTAAAGCACTCGACCTATCATTCATGTCGGTAGACTCGCAGGACAATATAATGCCCAAGACACCGCATGCCACAGTTATAGCAGCTACTACATATCTGCTCGCCAACCAACCACCGGTCGAGGATCCATGATCCGCCTTCCATAAGTCCACAATTGCACGCCTCGGGCTTGTCGGAGACGCACTGACTGGAGAAGAGACTCCGGAGCCAGAGAAAAAGGTTGCGGTGAGGTTCGCGAGAAATCGCAAGCCCTCATCCGATGAGGATGACCATGGTCTGTCGCAGTGCAGCCACAACCCACGGCGAAGGAGCCTAACTACGACGCTCGTGATGATCTCACGCAATGCAAAATCGACAAGCTGCGCGCCAAATGTGTGTTGCTCCACTGAGTCAGAATACGAGGACACGAATCTCTGCGGTGCCAGATTCTTTAGCTGAGTCATATGGCAATCGAAGATGCCCAAAGGCTTTAAGCTTCCTCGGATGATCTGAAGTTCGATGGCCTACAGGAGCCGAAGATCTGGCTGGACGACCATATCTCGTCAGTCAAGCTGCATGGCGGAAGTAAAAATACGGCCACGTCCAAGGGGAACATGAGGAACATGGAAGCATCTCATCACTTGGGGAATGAGGGTTTACATAAGAACACCCCTCCTATGATGGAAGCTCGAGACGTCTTTTGATGAGTTATTGGGAGTCTTTGGCGCAAATTAGGCACCATCATGAGAAAGATATTAGTAAAGGAAAGTTCATCTTGAATGTTGAAGTAGCAAGCTTCCGTGCATTTTAAGATCAGGTCCTTGAGCCTACTATTTCTTGGACAATTCCACCATATGGTTGGATTAAGATGAACACTGAGGGATCCTATACTTCATATGGTGGAGCAGAACCGGGATGATTTGTTAGGGATCACGAAAGGAATGTTGTTTTCTCAGCATGGATGCAATAGTTTAACTACATGGGTGCATCAGGAGCGGAGTTAGTTGCAGTATGTGAGGGTTTGAAGTTGGCTATACATTAGTGTTGGAGATATGCCCAAGAGAGAATAATAAAGTGGTTATTATCATATCTTCGTACTCATGATAAATGTTTACATACCATGCTATAATTGTATTAACCGGAAACATTAATACTTGCGTGGTTTGTAAACATAAAAGAGTCCCTAGTAAAGCCTCTTGTTAAACTACCTTGTTGGTTAATATATATGATCATGGTTTCCTGATCATGAACATTGAGATGTTATTAACAACAAGGTCATATCATTAGGAGAATGATGTGATGGACATACTCCTATAGTTAAGCGTAGCATAAGATCAACTAATTTAAATAGTTCACTTGCTATAAGCTTTCAAATACATAGTAACCTAAATCTTTGGACCATGAGATCATGTTAATCACCATCACTAGATGGATGCTTTAATGACATCAAACACCACTTCATAACTGGGTGGTTATAAAGGTGGCATTGAGTGTTCGGAAAGTATGTGTTGAGGCACATGGATCAAGGGTGGGATTTTTCCATCCATATGACAGATAGATATACTCTGGTCCCTCTCGATGGAATGTCATCCAATTGGCTTGCAAGCATGTGACCAGCTCACAAGGGATCACATATCATAGGAACGAGTAAAGAGTACTTATCGGTAACAAGGTTGAACTAGGTATGTAGAGATATCGACGATCAATCCTTGGATAAGTAAAGTATCACGAGACAAAGGGAAATTGGTATCGTATGTAAATGGTTCATTTGATCACAAAGTAATTGTAGAAATATGTGGGAGCCATATGAATTCCAAGATTCCTCTATTGGTTATTGATCGGAGAAGAGTCTCGGTCATGTCTGCATAATTCACGAACCGTAGGGAGACACACTTAAGGATTCGATGTTGTTTAGTAGATATGGAGTGTGAGTAAGAAGACCGAATGTTGTTCAAAGTCTCGAATGAGATCCAGGATATCACGAGGAGATCCGAAATGGTTCGGAGAATAAGATTCATATAAGGAAAGTCCAATTCCGGAGTTCGGGAATGGTTTCGGTGTTTTCACCAGAATGTTCTAGAAGGGTCTAGAAGGTCCACCAAACCGGAAGGGGAAGGGTACATGGATGTGTCATCAAAAAGTGGAATGGTTGCAGCATGTCCTAGGTCACTTGGCTGGACACTTGGAAGAGAGAAATCAAACTCTAATTTGAAAGTCAAAAAGGCAGTTTGAAAAAGTCAAATCCCAACATGGTTTCCGAGTTAGGGGAGGGTTTCTGAGTTAGGGAGGGTTTTCACCTGGGCTGGGAACACCCTTGGACTCCCCCACCTATATAAGGAGGGTGGGGGTGCACCCCAAGGTATCCCCCTTGCCCTAGGCGCCCAATACCCAATGCCTAGGCCGTCGCTGTCCTTCCCCCAAGCCGCCGACGCCCTAGATCCCCTCTAAACCGCCACTGCTGTCTAGTCTAAACCCTAGCCGCCGGCTTCCCTCTGCCCTCAGCATCTAAAATCTAGATCACCGAGGCCCTCTTATACTCCACCATACTCGCTCCAGCTTAGGCGAAGCCCTGCGGGATCTCCTCTCTACTTCCGACGCCATGCTATCGTGCTGCCGGAATCGCGAGGAGAGAGCTACAACCTCCACTTCCTGCTGGAACAAGGGAGAGGAAGGTCTTCATCGAGTACCGTACATGTGACCTACTACGGGAGCGCTGTCAAAACGTGGCGTCGGAAGGATCGTCTACGCGATCTTGAGATCGGCAAGTGAACGACTATATCACCCACGAGAATCTGCTCTCGTTAACCGCTTTGGATCTTTGAGGGTTAGTACTCTATCGATTCGTTGCTAAAATCTAGTAGATAGATCTTGGCTTGTGTGTGTTTACGCGATAGATTTTTTTTGTTTTCCATGCTACGGACCCCTACAATTGGTGCAACACCCTGTTGATCATAGATGTGGAATGTGCGGAGAGTCTGAACTTGTTGAGTAATAATAGTGTAGATCATGCTGTCTACTCCACACATGTAGAAGAGATTAAAACCTTGCTGAAGGTTCGTCAGGCTACTCATATTGGAAGATGTTACTCCCTCTGATCCATATTAATTAATATTAGATTAGATGTATCTAGTACTAATACATGTTGAGATACATCAATTTCTGCGACACGTAATATGGATCTAAGGGGAGTACTATTCTAGTGCTTATTTTTATCTACTTTATGTGTCAACGAACTAGTTTTGGAAGGAACGATAGCTCCATTAGGAGCATCGGCTGCATGTTGATATAGCCTGGAAAAGCCTCAGGCGTGGAGATTACATCGGGAGATTACAAGTACGGTAGATTGAGATAGAAAGATAAATCTCCTACCTATTGTAACTATCCCGAGAAATAGAGGGAGTCCTTCTATCGTAAGGCACCTAGGAGAAAACGTGTTAGGCATGGATTACTACTCCATAGTCCAAAACTCGTTATAAATATTACATCTTACTATTTCATCTAACAGCCCTTCTTAATCACAACCTTCAGAAAAGGTTGAGATTACGCTTGAACTCATTTAAATTTTTGACTGCCAAGACTTTGGTGAATCCATCTGCAACTTGATATTTGCTTGATATAAACTTGATCTCGAGCATTTTGTTAGCTACTCTTTCTCGAACAAAATGATAATCAATCTCATTGTGCTTGGTTCTAGCATGAAAAATAGGGTTTGCAGACAAATAGGTAGCTCCTAAATTATCACACCATAAACATGGCTTTACCTTCAGTTGTAAATAAAGGTCAGCAAGCAAAGTTTCAACCCATATTAGTTCTGCTATGGCATTTGCAAGAGATTTGTATTCTACTTCAGTACTGGACCTAGAGACCATGGCATGTTTTCTTGCACTCTAGGAAATTAAACTTGGTCCAAGAAAAACAACAAAACCTCCTGTAAATCGTCTATCATCTAAACAACCTGCCCAGTCAGCATCTGAGAAGGCACTGAGCAAACTAGATAAAGATTTTTGGAAATTCAAAACAACATGAATAGTACCCTAAATATATCGCAAGATTCTTGTAACAGCTGTCTAGTGAGCAGTTGTAGGAGCATGAAGATACTGACGCACTTTATTTACTGAGAAATAAATATTAGACCTAGTAAGTGTCAGGTATCGTAAGGCCCCTACAATGCTTTTATACTGTGTACTGTCATCAGGACCAAGAGGAGTTCCCTTAGTCAAGGATAATTTTTTAGTACAGGATAATGGTGTAGGACATGATGTGCATTTTGTCATATTAACTTTGGTCAATAATTCATCAGCATATTTTTCCTGGGTAAGAAGCAAACCATACTGAATTTTCTTTACCTCAATACCCAAGAAGAAGTGCAGATCTCCCAAGTCCTTAAGAGCAAAGTCATTGTTGAGATCTTGAAGAAGTGCAGAAATAACCTGACCTGATGAGCTGGTGACTATGATATCATCAACATAAATGAGAACAAATATCATAATATTGGCTTTGTGATAGATAAATAAAGAGGTATCTACTTTGGAAGGAGCAAAGCCAAGTTGCTGCAGTTTAGTACTAAGCCTAGAATACCATGCTCGAGGGGCTTGCTTGAGCCCATAAAGAGCTTTGTCAAGTTTACAGACGTAATGCGGAGTAGCAAAAGACTCAAAACCTGGGAGTTGTTTCATGTAGACCTCCTCTTCCAGAATGCCATGTAAAAACGCGTTCTTGATGTCTAGATGCCATAGACTCCAGCCCCTGGAAACAACAAATGCTAGGACAATTATGATTGTTGCTGCTTTAACAACCCGATTAAAGGTATCCTCATAATCTATTCCATATCTCTGCTTGAAGCCTTTAGCGACCAAACGTGTGTTATAACTGTCAATTGTACCATCTGCATGTTTTTTATACGATATACCCACTTACAATCAATAAGATTCTTGGTAAAGTGTGGAGGGACAAGATGCCAAGTTTTATTTTGTATGAGTGCAGTATATTCTTCTTCCATCGCCTTGCGCCACCTATTATTCGTAAGATCCTTAGAGAGTGTCCTGGGTTCTCCTGTAGAAGTGAACAAGCCATAGGGAACCGTGCCATCAGTGTATTTTTTGGGTGACGTATACCTTTTTGTAAGCGTGTACGTGGTTCAGGTGGAGGCAGTGGAGGCGTCAGAGAAGTTGATGCATATGGTGGTGCGGCAGTGCCCCCCACAGAAGATCCACCGGTGATGTTGTCTCTAGCGACAGAGCTAGGGGAATCCTGCTGCAGAGGGCTTTCCTCGGGCGGCGTTTGCGTGGGAATTTCGACCGCGTCGTCAGCAATCATCATATGCGCTAGGGTGGAGTGCAGCGCATCATTGCGCGGGCCCGGCCGATGGAGAGGAGGCGTGTCTGTCTCGTCCTCAGGTGGAGAAGACCGCATGACAGGCACATCACATCGTGGGGACAACGACTGGGTGCGGGACTGGGGCGAGCTGCAGGTGGATGTCATCTCATTATCGGATGGAGAAGTCCGCGCGTTAGGCGCGTCACGTCGCGGCGACAGCGACCGGGTGCGGGACCGGGGTGGGCCGCAGGGTGGTGTCAGGGTTGAGGACCGACCGTGATTGGTGCAGGAGGGTCCTCCTCGGGAGCATCGCGGGACCGGTGCGGGCCACAAGGCGATGTCGGGGTTGAGGACCTGCCGCGATTGGTGCAGGGCGGGTCCACCTCGGAAGTAGTGCGGATCGGATCTGCCTCGGGGGCAGACCGGATCGGATCTTCTTCGGGATTGCCGCTGCAGCGTATATCTTCCGTAGCGTCATTCTCTGGCGTAAATAGACCGATTTGGTCCAAATTTCTTGTTGTGTTTTGCTGCTGCTCGTGAGAATCAGCGGGAGCTTCCTATTCTGCAGCATTATTAGCAATAATAGGCACAAAGTCAGTAACAGATGCATCCCCATTATGTGGAAGAGAAAGAATGTCATGTTTAAGTCTAGAGCCAGCATTGGAATGTGCTCGGTAAAAGGGAAGATGTTTTCATCAAACACAACATCTCTTGAAATATAGACACGACTAGTGGACACCTCAAGGCATTTGACACCTTTGTGACGAGGACTATAGCCTAGAAAAACACACCGGGTAGAACAAAAAGCTAATTTCTTTTTATTAAAAGGACGGATATTTGGCCAACAAGCATAACCAAAAACCCGAAGAGAGACATAATTTGGTGTTGTGTGAAGGAGACGTTCAACAGGAGTGTCATGATTTATTACCTTGTTGGGGAGGATATTAATAAGAAATGTGGCAGTGAGAAAAGCTTCATCCCAGAACTTAATGGGCATGGATGCATTAGCAAGTAAAGCAAGATCTACTTCAACAATATGGCGATGTTTTTTTTCAGCAGAGCCATTTTGCTGATGAGCATGTAGACAAGAAACATGGTGAGTAATACCAATCTTTTGAAAGAAACTATTAAGCTTTTCATATTCACCTCCTCAATCAGTTTGCATGGTAATTATTTTCCTACCAAATTTTCTTACAACAACTTGTTGGAAGTTAAGAAAAACTTGATAAACCTTAGAACGCTTTTTGAGCAAATAAATCCAAGTAAATTTGCTAAAATCATCGATGAAGCTTACATAATATGAATGTTTCCTAGCAAACACAAGTGCTGGTCCTCATGCATCAGAAAAGACTTGTTCCAAAGGAACAGTGGATACACTAGTAGAGACATGATATGGAAATTGATGACTCTTAGCTAGTTGGCAAGGATCACAGATATATCGGCTTATTTCAGGAGAATAAGAAATAATATTTTTCCTAAGTACTTGTTGAACTACAAATGATGATGGGTGGCCTAAACGGCGATGCCATGTAGAGGATGATGGCTTTGTTGTGATGAGAGCTTGCTTGTGAGACCCGGTAGATGAAGGAACTAGCGGGTAGAGGCCACCATCGCATGGTACTTTAAACAGAATTCTCCTTGTTTCCTAATCCTTAATCAAAATGAAGTATGGGTGAAACTCAAGAAAGACATTATTGTCAAGGGCAAGCTTATGAACAGAAAGCAGGTTTTTAGAAGAACTTGGAACATGGAGAACATTGTTGAGATGTAAGGAATTTGTTGGGGTGCATAGTGTTGAATGACCAATATGACTTATTTGCATACTGTTGCCGTTGGCTATGTGGACGCGATCACGCCCGTTGTACTTGTCATGCGTGTGAAGCTTGCTTTCTGAGGTCACATGATGAGTGGCACCGGAGCCCGGGTACCAGTTGGTGTCGAAGCCGTAGGATGCAACATGGGCACCCTTCTCATCTCCATCATCATCGGAGTCATGCCGGTCTTGGTAGCGCCACCAGCAGGCGTTGGCAGGGTGACCGTGAATCTTGCAGATTTGGCAGGCCACGTTGACGTAGGGTGTAGGGGCACGACCACGACAACGCCCCCCATCATCACGGTGCCCTCCTCTGTTGTTGATGACCCACAAGTATAGGGGATCGCAACAGTCTTTGCGGGTAGTATTACCTAATTTACTGATTCGACACAAGGGGAGCCAAAGAATACTTGCAAGCCTTAACAACTGAGTTGTCAATTCAGCTGCACTTGGAAATAGTTCTTGCTCACAGAAGTTTAACAGTAGCAACAATTTGTAGTAGCAACAGCAAAGCAACAGTAGCAGTAAAACAGGAGCAATGGTAACAGTAGCAGCAAACAGTAGGATATGAATGCGGTAGGCATGGTGGATGGATGGACGGGCGTTGCATGGCGAGCCTAAACATGTAACTTCAAGATCTAGGGCATTGTAGATAAATAAGAACAAGCATCCAAGTACCAAACAATCCTAGGCATGTGCTCCATATATAGTCATGCGTGCTCGCAATGAGAACTTGCACAACATATTCTGTCCAGCCAGCCCATGGCAGCGGGGCCTCTAGGGAACTACTGGCAATTAAGATGCTCCTTTTAATAGAGCACCGAGCAAACCATTAACACTCCGTGAACACATGTGATCCTCACACCACATCCATCTCCTCTGGTTGTCCCAATTTCTGTCACTTCGGGGCCTTTGGATCCGGACAATGATATGTGTACACAACTTGCAGATAAGATCACAAACAATACTATCATAATGATTCAATAATAAGTTCAGATCTGAGATCATGGCACTCGGCCCCTAGTGACAAGAATTAAGCACAACAAGTTGCAAAAAAGTCAAATAACACTAATAGAGATACTGGGCACTATGCCCTAACAATCTTATTCGATTACATGATAGAACTCATCCAATCCCTACCATCCCCATAGCCTACAACGGGGGATTACTCACTCATGGATGAGGGAAACGTCGATGGTTGATGGAGAGGCATTGGTGATGATGATGGCGATGATCCTCCCCAAATTCCCCGTCCCGGCAGGGTGCCAGAACGGAGTTTCTGGATCCGAATCGCGACTTCTGGTGGTGGCGGCGCAGCGGAACTCTTTCTGAAAAATGTCGAACCCCCCTCGGGTTTTAGGTCAAGGGGTAACTTATAGGCGAAGAGGGAGCCTCAGGGGGTGCCTAGGGTGGCCGCACTCCCCTAGGCGTGGGCTGAGCCCACCCGCGCCTGGAAGGGGTGTGGGCCCCCAGGCCTCCACTCCGTCTCGTCTTCTGGCTCCGTGGTTCTTCTGGTGAAATAGGATTTTTGGCATATTTTCCGGGATTTTTCCTGATAGTTGATTTTCTGCACAAAAACTAGACACCAAGGTAACTCTGCTGAAAACAGCATCAGTCCGCGTTAGTTGTATCCAAATCACACAAGTTTAGAGGAGAAACAATAGCAAAAGTGTTCGGGAAAGTAGATACGTTTTGGACGTATCAACTCCCCCAAGCTTAGCTTATTGCTTGTCCTCAAGCAATTCAGTTGAAAACTGAGTGCGATAAAAGAACTTTCACGAACACATTTGCTTCATATAATGTATATATTCTCAGCAAAGGAGTAGGTACTTAAACCATTTATAATAAGAATTAAGCAACCAAGTATACTCAATAGTCATTGCAAGCTATGAAGAGAAACCAACTCAATAATAATAAGTAGCATGGAACATAAACATAAGCAACATTACAATGCTTATAGGAAGGTATGATAGAGTGGTATCTCGCTTGCCTTTGTTTGTAGAGCACAATATAAATGCCAATGCACCTCTGAAGTTCAAGTGAAGACTAGAAGTAATGATATCAGATATACAAGCATCAAAGTCATGACATAATTAACCAAGTTTTGAGACAAACACAAGAATGACAACTATGCTCTCAAGAAGGTGCTCATAGAATAAGTGGTGACTCAACAAGGAAGTGAAAAGGTTTTGAAAAGTTTGAAAGGCTCACAAATGCTGAAAGTAAGGTACTCACTAGCTTTGAGCTCTCATTCCCTATCATAGGCATCTTCATATGGTTAAGGTGAAAGTGAGGTCCAATCTGAGTTATATGCTTGACATACCATAAACTGGAAATCCTAAGTCCCTTGAGTACGAGGGCCGCTCCAGATTCTACTCAACTTTGGTTACCTGCAAGTTCTTGTCATTGTACATACATGCATATCATAGAGAACCGCCAACGGGGTACCCCTTGCACATGATACAGGAGTTATCCCGTGATCAAAATGACAAGGCAAGCAGACAATGAGCATCGCAGCAATATTTTTATTTACTATGTGCATAGATTTTTATTGAGGATGCTTCATAGATGCTCATTATGGTGATGCTGCAAGTTTCCACCATGATTAGGCATGGCTTAGGCTAGCGGCCCAGGCGTTTCTCTAACACATATATATACTCCATGAACTCACAAGCTCTCCTTTTATTTCACACCGTCGACATCCACAAACAAAAGAGCAAGGTATCAACTGGATAGGTATCCATAAGTGTTGAAAGTGTTCCCCGTGACAGCATGGTTCTGCTAACTCCCAGCATATAATTTGCAAGCATATAACTTTCATGGACAGGTCACAATGGTTCAAGATTATTAAGTGCAAGGAATAAAGTGTGCCATCAAGTTCGTGAGAGCTTTACTAACTAACTTTCTCAAAACAATCAAACATTTTATTTGGAAGAAAACAAGGCATATAGAATATGCACTGAAATAGCAAATGATGCTAATAGGTAGTTATGGTGAACACTGTTGGCAATATTGGTTTTGGAGATTTGGAAACACGTGTAGCATACTCAGTGCAAGTGAAGGCTAGCAATAGAGAGGGGGCGACAAACGAGAGAGAAATAATTGTCATAATCATGCTTGTCGTCGGATTATCGACAAGTACGCCATAGGGGGTCCTAGTGGCGTTGGAAGGATGGGGTGTGAGACGTTAGATGTTCCAGGAGCGGTGAGCACAAGTTACTGATACGTCCAAAACGTATCTACTTTCTCGAACACTTTGATATTGTTTCTCCTCTAAACTTGTGTGATTTGGATACAACTAACACCGACTGACGTTGTTTTCAGCAGAATTACCTTGGTGTCTTGTTTTTGTGCAGAAAATGAACTATCAGGAAAAATCCCGGAAAATATGCCAAACATTATATTTCACTAGAAGGTCCACGGAGCCACAAGAAGAGACGGAGGGGAGGACTAGGGGGGCCAGACCCACCCCAGGCGCGGGCCCACCTGACCCACGCCTGGGAGGGGTGTGGCCACCCCAGGCAGCTCCTCGGCCTCCCGCTGCGCCTATAAGTTGCCTTTCGACATAAAAACCGAGGGGGGGTCGATAGTTTTCCAGAAATAGTTCCGCTCCGCCGACGCCACCAGAAACCAAGATTCGGATCCAAAAACTCCGTTCTCGCACCCTGCCGGGACGGGGAATTTGGAGAGGATCATCGCCATCATCATCACCAACGCATCTCCATCAACCACCGATGTTTCCCTCATCCATGAGTGAGTAATCCCCCGCTGTAGGCTTGGGTATGGTAGGGATTGGATGAGTTCTATCATGTAATCGAATAAGATTGTTAGGGCATAGTGCCTAGTATCTCTTGTGCTATTTGACTTTGTTGAAACTTGTTGTGCTTAATGCTTGTCACTAGGGCCCGAGTGCCATGATCTCAGATCTGAACTTATTATTGAATCATTATGATAGTATTGTTTGTGATCTTATTTGCAAGTTGTGTACACATATCATTGTCTGGATCCAAAGGACCCAAAGTGACAATAATTGGGACAACCGGA
The DNA here is from genome assembly GCA_916181665.1 of Avena sativa. Lineage (NCBI taxonomy): Eukaryota > Viridiplantae > Streptophyta > Magnoliopsida > Poales > Poaceae > Avena > Avena sativa. The sequence goes on along the minus strand of OV702281.1, from coordinate 380,598,826 downwards.
GGGGATGGCTATGGTGTGAGGATCACATGTGTTCACGGAGTGTTAATGCTTTGCTCCGGTGCTCTATTAAAAGGAGAACCTTAATTTCCAGTAGTTCCCTAGAGGCCCCGCTGCCACGGGCTGGCTGGACAGAATATGTTGTGCAAGTTCTCATTGCGAGCACGTATGACTATATTTGGAGCACATGCCTAGGATTGTTTAGTACTTGGATGCTTGTTATTATTTATCTGCAATGCCCTAGTTCTTGAAGTTACATGTTTAGACTCGTCCATGCAATGCCCGTCCATCCATCCCTATGCCTACCGCACTGGAATCCTACTGTTACCGTTACTGTTACTATTGCTCCTGTTTCGCCGTTGCTGTTGCTACTACAAGATGTTGCTACTGAGAAACTTCTGTGAGCAAGAACTATTTCCAGGTGCAGCTAAACTGACAACTCAGTTGTTAAGGCTTGCAAGTATTCTTTGGCTCCCCTTGTGTCGAATCAATAAATTGGGTAATACTACCCCCAAAGACTATTGCGATCCCCTATACTTGTGGGTCATCAAGACTATTTTCTGGTGCCGTTGCCAGGGAGCATAGCTTTATTTGTAAGTTCACTTGGATCTATTGTTGTTCACTGCTACTCCTTTCATCATGGGGAAGTCTCGTGATGGAAAATTCCCTATTTTACCATCCACTACAAGAAGAGGTACAGTCCTAAACACCTCTGCTGCTCTTGATTCACCGTCTGTTATAAGTAAGCTTGTCACACCACCACCACATACTCATGCTACACACACCGCTACTACTACTGAGTCTGAAACTGCTTTTGATGCTCATGATGTTACTTCTACTGTGCTTGATGTGAGTGGTTCATTAGGTCCTTTTATAGATGCTACTATGGCTGGTCTAGGAAATGCCGAAACTCCTAGTGAAGACACTATTACACCTGTTAGCTCACCTGAGGCTAGTGAGAGTTATGATATTAATGATGGTTACATTGTGTTCACTGATGATTTTGTTGAAGAGTGCCGAAACACACATGGTACTAGTGCTATGAAGAGTCTCCTTGCTAGACGTATTATTATGCCTAAGTTATCCTCTGATCCTAAGTTTGCCACTTCTCCCATAGATATTAAAGATGAATATTATGATTTCTCTCTTGATTTATCTTATTTAGATATTGTTGAGAAAGAACCTTTTTGTGGGTCTGAAAATGAGAGTATTGTGGCTCATATGAATGAGATTTCTACTATGAGTGCATTATTCTCTAATGATTTTAAGATGCGCAAGTACGTTGTTACTAAGATCTTCCCTTTTTCACTAAAATTATAAGCTAGGGCTTGGTTTAATAGATTACCTCCTGGTTCCATTGATAGCCCTGATTGCTTGATTGCTTCTTCATTCCAGAAATATTTTCCTCCCAGTGCTAGACATGCTGCTTTGTAGAGACTTTTTGATTTTAAACAGGGAGAAGAAGAGAAATTGCCTGAGTCATGGACAAGGTTCTGTGCCTTGATTCATGCACATCATGGATGTCCATTACCTAAGAATGAGCTTCTTGATATTTATTATAATGGACTAACTGATGATTCTAGGACCTACCTAGATAGCTTTGCTGATTGTGTTTTTAGGAAAAGGACTCCTACAGATGCTGAAGAATTAATGACCAAGATAAGCAAGAATTATGATGATTGGACTTCAACTGAGATGAATACACCTGAGCCTATTACTCCTGAACCAGTTGTTCCTGAACCAGTTCCAACACCAACAACAATGAAGAGGGGAGTTATTGCATTAAATGATGAAGTGATGAAGGAAGCTAAGAAGTGTCTAAAGGAGAAAGGTATTAGAGCTGAAGATGTGAAGAATCTACCTCCTATAGAAGAATTATGCAAGCCAATTCCCCACTCATCTAGTATTGAGGTGCACTCTCTCCAACGCTTTGATGAAGGTGATATTCCTTATGGTAAGCCTCCTGATCAATGTTTAGAGGAACTTGACACTTTTATTGTTAAAGAAGGGTATTTTAATAAACAAGTTCAGAATCATTTATTGGAAAACTCTAGAGCTATCCATGAGTTGAAAGATATTGTGTAAAGATCTTCTAATGATATTAAAATGTGATGTAAACACTTTCAAATGGTTCAAACTCAACTTGATCAACTTGCTAAGGTACAAAAGGATATGCTAGTTAATGCTTCAGGAGATAAACATGCTTATGGAATTAGAACTAGGAGTGGTATAGCTACTCAAGATCCTTTATATCCTGAAGGACACCCTAAAATAATTGAGAAGGATTCCCAACAAGGTGAAGATAGTGGTAGTCCTCGTAAGAGGAAGAAAAAGAAACATAAGAGAGTCAAGGAACCACTTGAACCTGCTGTAGATCCTAATAGTATATCTATCTCTGATGCTGAAACTGAGAGTGGTAATGATAAAAATGAGTCTCCTGATAAGGAGGAAGGTGAGGAAGAACCTGAGAAGCACACTAGGTACACTAAGGAAGATTTTATTGCTAATAAACATGGTAAAGAGAGAGAACCTTCGGTGCAGAAACCTATGCCTTTTCTAGGTAAGAAACACAAGTCAAAGGAGGAAGAACACTACAACAAGTTTTTTGAGTGGATGAAACCTTTATTCTTGCAAATTCCTTTGACTGATGTTGTTAAGTTGCCTCCTTATTCAAAGTATATGAAGGATATTGTATCTAATAAAAGGAAGATTCTAATGAGGAGATTTCTACTCTACTTGCTAATTATTCCTTCAACGGTAAGGTTCCAAAGAAACTTGGTGATCCAGGTATACCAACTATTCCTTGCTCTATTAAGACCAATTATGTTAGAACTGCTTTATGTGATTTGGGAGCTGGAGTTAGTGTTATGCCTTTTTCTCTCTATAAGAGACTCTAGCTAGAAAATTTGATACCAACTGATATATCTTTGCAAATGGTTGATAAGTCAACTACTATTCATGTTGGTATATGTGAGGATGTTCCTGTTCAAGTTGCTCATAATTGCATGGTCTTAACTGATTTTGTTGTGCTTGAAATGCCTAAAGATGATAATATGTCTATTATTCTTGGGAGACCTTTTCTTAATACTGCAAGTGCTGTCATCAATTGCAATCAAGGAAAAGTAATATTCAATATTAATGAAAAAGAGCACACTGTCTATTTCCCCAAGAAGGTTGTTAAGAGCTATTGCCTGAATTCTATTGAAAACATTGAAGGCATTAAGGTTGGAGAAATATATTGTCCCATTCCACAAAATTTTGAAACTATTATGATTGGGACCATTGCTATCAAGTATGAGGTAACATAATCACCTTATGGAATGCAAAGTTTTTGTTTCATATAAGATTTTTTTGGTAACAAGACTTGATCAACCTTGTTAACAAAAGGATTTTAATGAACAAAATAATGTTTCCACTATGGTTATACTTGCTTTCTTTTTTCCTTTCTCCTTACTAGTCTTTGCTTTAGATCTAGTTTTGCTAGTTGTTTGCTTGTTTGGGTTTCTTAGAGCTGCTGTAGTTTGGCTTTTGGTTTGCTTTTGCTTCTTCTGAAAAAACTGTTTCTGCGAGAAAATCATTTTTCATACCCTGAAAATTGGCCAAAAATAAAGTTTCCTGAAAAATCCCAAAAAATTCAATATAATTTATTCCTCGAAAAAAGGGGCAGAGTGGCACCTGAGGTGACCTAGGAGGCCACCCCAGGCCACCAGAGCCCTGGTAGGCGCGGCCTAACAGGTGGCGGCGCCTGGCGGGTCTGGCCCACCTGGGGCCCTCCAGGCTGCCTCCTCAAATCCACCTTCTTTCTCTCTCCCGAAAAACTTGCTCAAGCTCGAGTTCTTGCTATTCTTGCTCGTGATTTTCGATCTCCTTGTTCAACCCATCTCAAGTGCTGATTTTTGGAGGGATTGCTCCTTGGTATGTGCCTCCTCCACTTGTCCAAATAGATTTGTGATTGGTAGATTGTATCTTGAGTATTTTGCTGCTATAGGTGACAGGTTGTTTGAGATTACATGCTTGTTCTTTGCTTAGAAACTTTGTTTTGATGGATGTGTATTCCTATAGCAAGTTCCTATAGTAGTTGCTCATCATTTATCAACTTAGAAATCACTTGGTTTGATGGTTGTCTAAAAATTTCAGCAAGGAAGATGAGTGCTTATCCACTGAATCAATATGAATTGATGGTGCATGAGCCAATGAAGGTTCATTGTAGGGAGGCAGTTTTTCCTTCCATATATCCATGCCATGAATTTATGAGAGTTACAGGATCCTCCAAGATTTCCAAACTATGGTTACAAATGCAGTGTTGGAACACTTTGTTGAAGGTGAACCAATCCAATATGTTAAGCTAACCATGGATTTTGTGCAGGACTTCCGGTTCACTTGGTCTACTTCTAATCCCATGGTCCATTACAAAATATATAATATACCTGTCGACCTACCTTTTGTTGATTTCTATGCAGCAATTAGAGTACCTCAGTGGAGATCTTGTGAGAAGATCAAGGAGAGGCCCAAGTCACTTATTGATTTGTATGCTGAGATTTGCCAAGGTTTCGACTTCTCAAAGGAAAGTGGTAAAATTCGGAACATTCAGCTCCCAGCTATTAGATACTTTGCCTATTTCATTACCAAGTGTGTTCTTGCTAGAAAGACTGCTAGAAAGTTGTCTTCTTTTGATCTATATTTTATTGCAGCTGCTCTGAATAGGAATAGTTCTTATAGTTTGGGTGCTTTGATAGCTCATTGTCTCACCACCAACCGTGAGAAGGGTGGAATTTGTGGAGGTCTCGTTGCTTCTAGGTTGCTAGCTTTCCATGGTTTAGAGCCTCACTTTTCAGATTTTCAGTTCCCCATAGAGAGGCTTGATATTGAATCTATGATTCAGCATGGTTTTGTTTCCTTGGGGGCTAATGTGAGAAGTTTACCATATGAAATATCTTTTGCCCAGCAAGGTCGGATAAAGGGTAGGACTGAGTAAATAGTTTATTTGCCTGCACCTGCTTTGTTTAACTTTGATAACATGCAAGGATGGTCACTTACGGAGGAGGAGGTTGACACTTATGTGGGGGAACTCTCCCAGCAAGAGGAGAATGTTGAAGAGGATGCCTAAAACTAGTCGGTTCAGCCCTCCAACTTGGGAGAGTCTTCATACCAACAGCCCTCATTTGATTGGGGCGCGTCTTCTTCTTCATCGCATGTGCCTGACTATGATCATTCCTATGATGACCCACCATCATGGGGGTACTATTTGCACTATTGTTCCCCACTTAGGCCAAAAGCCTAAGCTTGGGGGGAGGTAAACCGACATCACACACTCATCTATATATCACGTTCGGTCGGTTCTTTGTATATCCATCGTTTCACTTTCTTTTTGGTTTTTGTTGCTTCTTTCTAAAAACCCAAAAATACCAAAAATATTTTTGTTGTTTCTCTCTGTTTGTTTCTTTGTTTCTTTGCTTTGGTTTGCCTTAAAAGAAAAATCCCAAAAGATTTTGCTTTATTTGGTTTGATTTGTTTTTGTTTGGTTTTTCTTTGTTTGCTTGTTTCTAAAAAATCGAAAACACCAAAAATATTTGTTGTTCTTCTTTGGTTTTGTGAGTTCTTTGCAGGGTTAAGCCGTCCTTAGTGGATTTTGGTTTCATGTTAATTATTCAAGTCACACAAGAAAGGGCAATAATGAAGATTAAGACAACTCGAGGTGTGGTAAGAGGCTGGTAACAAACTCTATTTGTTTCATTTTTGTACATATACTCATCATTATGAGCATGCTTAGCCTGTTTGTGTAAGGTGTATGTCATTATGGATGCTTAGTAGTTCTTGCTTGTCTATGATTAGCTCCAGCTTGCTAATAGTTTGTAGCATGTCATATGAATGTTTGCTTGCATTGTTTTATTCATACTTTGGTTTGATATTGTGGTATACTCCTCTGAATGTTTCATGTGATTTGACTTGGCACATTCTCACGCATGCATATGACTAATCAATAGTCGGTAAGCCTCGATGATTTATTTTGCCTCACAGTTCTTGTATCACTTTCATGACATAGTTAGTCCTGTTTTGTTGCAAGCATGATTATGACAGTTATTGCTCTCTCGTTTGTCGCTCCCTCTCTATTGCTAGCCTTCACTTGCACTGAGTATGAGATCTACATGTGTTTCCAACTCCCCAAAACCAATATTGCCAACTATGTCCACCATATGTACCTATTAGCATCATTTGCTACTTCAGTGCATATTCTATATGCCTAGTTTTCTTCCAAAATAAAATGTTTGTCTGTTTTGAGAAAGTTAGTTACTAAAGCTCTCACGAACTTGATGGCACACTTTATTCCTTTCGCTTAATAATCCTGAACCATTATGACTAGTCCATGAAAGTTATATGCTTGCTAATTATATACTGGGAGTCAGCAAAGCCGTGCTGTCACGGGGAACACTTTCAACACTTTTTGGATATCTCATCCAGTTGATTCCTTGCTCTTTTGTTAACGGATGTCGACGATGTGAAATAAAAGGGGAGGTTGTGAGTTCATGGAGTTTATACATTGTGTTAGATAAATGCCTGGGCCGCTAGCCTAAGCCATGCCTAATCATGGTGGAAACTTGCAGCATCACTATAATGAGCATCTATGAAGCGTCCTCAATAAAAAGCTATGCATATGGTAAATAAAAAGATTGCTGAGATGCTCATTGTCTGCTTGCCTTGTCATTTTGGTTATGGGAAAGCTCCTGTACCATGTGCAAGGGGTACCCCGTTGGCGGTTCTCGATGATATGTATGTATTTACAATGACAAGAACTTTTAGGTGACCAAAGTTGAGTAGCATGCGGAGCGACCCTCGTACCCAAGGGACTTGGGATTTCCAGTCTATGGTCTGTCAAGCATATGATTCAGAGTGGACCTCACTTTCACCTTAACCACATGAAGATGCCTATGATAGGGGCAATGAGAGCTCAAAGCTAATGAGTACCTTCCTTTCAGCATTGGAAGCCTTTCAAACCTTCGCAAAACCATTTTCACAACCTTGTTGAGTCACCACTTATTCTATGAGCACCTTCTTGAGAGCATAGTTGTCATTTTTGTGTTTGTTCCAAAACTTGGTTAATTATGTCATGACTTTGATGCTTGTATCTCTGATATCTTTATCTCTAGTCTTCATGTGAACTTTAGAGGTGCCTTGGCATTTATATTGTGCTCTTCAAACAAAGGCAAGCGAGATACCACTCTATCATACCTTATTATGAGCATTTCAATGTTGCTTATGTTTATGTTTCATGCTACTTATTATTATTGAGTTGGTTTCTCTTCATAGCTTGCAATGACTATTGAGTAGATTTAGTTGCATACTCCTTATTATGAAATGTCTAAGCATCTACTCCTGTGCTGAGAATATTTACATCATATGAAGAAAAGTGTACTTGAAAGTTCTTTTATCGCACTTAGTTTTCAACTGAATTGCTTAAGGACAAGCAATAAGCTAAGCTTGGGGGGAGTTGATACGTATAAAACGTATCTACTTTCTCGAACACTTTGCTGTTGTTTCTCCTCTAAACTTGTGTGATTTGGATACAACTAACACGGACTGACGATGTTTTCAGCAGAATTACCTTTGGTGTCTTGTTTTTGTGCAGAAAATGAACTATTAGGAAAAATCCCGGAAAATATGCCAAAAAATATATTTCACCAGAAGATCCACAGAGCCAGAAGAAGAGACGGTGGGGAGGCCTGGGGGGCCTAGACCCACCCCAGGCACGGGCCCACCTGACCCCGCGCCTGGGAGGGGTGTGGCCACCCCAGGCACCTCCTCGGCCTCCCTCTGCGCTTGTAAGTTGCCTTTCGACCTAAAAACCGAGGGGGGTTCGATAGTTTTCCAGAAAGAGTTCCGCTCCGCCGCCACCAGAAAACCTGACCCCGCGCCTGGGAGGGGTGTGGCCACCCCAGGCACCTCCTCGGCCTCCCTCTGCGCTTGTAAGTTGCCTTTCGACCTAAAAACCGAGGGGGGTTCGATAGTTTTCCAGAAAGAGTTCCGCTCCGCCGCCACCAGAAACCAAGATTCGGATCCAGAAACTCCATTCTGGCACCCTGCCGGGACGGGGAATTTGGAGAGGATCATCGCCATCATCATCACCAACGCATATCCATCAACCACCGATGTTTCCCTCATCCATGAGTGAGTAATCCCCCGCTGTAGGCTTAGGGATGGTAGGGATTGGATGAGTTCTATCATGTAATCGAATAAGATTGTTAGGGCATGGTGCCTAGTATCTCTTGTGCTATTTGACTTTGTTGCAACTTGTTGTGCTTAATGCTTGTCACTAGGGCCTGAGTGCCATGATCTCAGATATGAACTTATTATTGAATCATTCTGATAGTATTTTTGTGATCTTATCTACAAGTTGTGTACACATATCATTGTCCGGATCCAAAGGCCCCAAAGTGACAATAATTGGGACAACCGGAGGGGATGGATGTGGTGTGAGGATCACATGTGTTCACGGAGTGTATATGCTTTGCTCCGGTGCTCTATTAAAAGAAGCACCTTAATTTCCAGTAGTTCCCTAGAGGCCCCGCTGCCACGGGCTGGTGGACAAAAGATGTTGTGCAAGTTCTCATTGCGAGCTTGTATGACTATATTTGGAGCACATGCCTAGGATTGTTTAGTACTTGGATGCTTGTTATTATTTATCTACAATGCCCTAGTTCTTGAAGTTACATGTTTAGACTCATCCATGCAACGCCCGTCCATCCATCCCTATGCCTACCGCACTCGAATCCTATTGTTACCGTTACTATTACTATTGCTCCTGTTTCATTGTTGCTATTGCTTTGCTATTGCTACTACAAGCTGTTGCTACTGATAAACTTCTGTGAGCAAGAACTATTTCCAGGTGCAGCTAAACTGACAACTCAGTTGTTAAGGCTTGCAAGTATTCTTTGGCTCCCCTTGTGTCGAATCAATAAATTGGGTAATACTACCCGCGAAGACTGTTGCGATCCCCTATACTTTTGGGTCATCATTTACCCAGGTTCAGATCCGACTGTGGTGATCGGATCCTACTCCTGCTAGCAACCTAGTAATATAATGGTGTAAGCCGGGTGTTACAATGGAATACAAGAGAGGTTCTCCTGTGCGAGTTGATTGTTGTGTTATTGCCTAAAGGCTCCCATAGGGCCGGTTTATATAGTCACCGGGGCCTAGGGTTATAGGGAGAGACCTATCCGGCTACGTTACAGAGTTGGTAACTATGTATAGCTTGGACTACAAGTAATACTACAGGCCTAAGTCGGTAACTCTTCTGGGCCTTGTCGTAGCCGGAACTGGCTCCTCCTCTTTCTCTGACTGGGCCGCCCATGAAGCAAATCTCTAACCCGTTGGTGGGCCACCCTGGTCAGCGAGTCCTGTGGGTATACCCGGAAAGTATATCCCCAACAGTAGCCCCCTGAAGTCTCCAAGATCTAAAGTCGGATAAATCGTCTAGCTTGATGGTTTCTTCGTCTTGAGAATCTTGAAGGGTTCCCGAAAAACTTCTTTCATTGATGTAGCATTCCGAGTCAATCGAGTCTGATATATATTGCTCTGACCTTGATCTTTTCCTTGCTTGATTTTAAAACATAAGCCGGATTTTACAGCAGCGTGCTGACTGACAACTTTACAGGCCAGGTCCTGTCACTGACAGGATTTCCATCAGCACGACCGTTGGTGGGTCCGTTCTTTATGGAACAGAACGCTGTTTCAATGCCTGCATGAATCGAGGGGGCGGAAGAGTCGCAAGGAAGCTAACTCCCCCTCTCCTATATGCGTGGCTATAATCGCGCGTCTCACCACACGAACCTTGACGCAGAAACAAATAAGAGGAGAGGAAACCCTTATTCTCAGATTCATCTCTATGTTGATTCATTCATTTCTTCCTCGTACTCCTCGAGCTCTCCGCACCAGTTCCCATCTACACACCGTTCATAAAAAATCTCCCCTTCCCCCACCAGCCCTTCGTCCTCCAAGAACTATGGCATCTGCCTCATCCTCAGGAACGGCGGCAGGCTCGTCGACGGATGAAAAGAAGATGCGGGGTCTTTGGATCCCTAGTGCCATGAATACTATGGAGCTCCAAGTCATGGAGGATGAGGGGTTCATCATCACCGGTGCATGGCGGAGTGCTTCAGGACACGCCATCCCCGCACCGAAAGACGGCGAGAGGGTGTTGTTCAACACTCATGTCGATCGCGGCCTTAGCCTGCCATCGTTAGACTTCTTCGTCGAGGTCCTCAACCATTATGGTGTGCAACTCCATAACCTTCCTCCCAACTCGCTTCTCGAGCTTAGTGCTCATGCAGCTTTGTGCGAGGGGTTTCTTGGCATTAGGCCAAGTCTCACCCTTTTCCGGTACTACTATGGTACTCGAAGAATTGCCAGTGTGCCTTATGTCACTGGCACTCTTAGCTTAGTCCTTAGGACGAATCGTATTTATACTAGGATTAACGCTAGTGAGTCCGTCAAACGCTGGGCCAGAACTTTCTTCTACCATAAGGATATTCCGGCTCCGAGTAAGGCGAAGGTCTTCCGGCGTTCGTCAATGGCGCCGCTCCCCACCAAGATTCATGAGACGCGGAGGCGCCGGAGTTGTCGGATATTTTGATCCTTGCCAACAGGCGGATCGAATATTTGATGAAGCATGAGGGGCTTCGTGGATCCGACTTGATCCACTGCTGGCTGGAGCGCCGGATTCAGCCTCTCCAGCACCACGGAGACCGCCTCATGCACTAGATTACGAGCGACAAGCAGGACAAGATGAGGGTCAGTTCTAGCCGGCTCGCGCCGAAGGATTACAAGACCCACATGCAATATTTGATCAAAGAAAGAGTGGAACAGAAAGTTCCAGAAGTTTCTCTGAAGATGTATATGACCAACCGTCCTCTGACTTCGGTAAACATTTCGACTCTGCTTTTTGCATTTCGTCGTTCTTTTCGGTTCTTTCTCCGACTCTATTTTCATCGATGCTTTTTTGACTCTGTCAGCTCGAGAAACTCTACGAGTCCGAGCTAGCTCCACTAGAGGGCTATGCTTCAAACGACCCGGAGGCGACAGAGGATGATGAGGTGCAAGAAGTTGCCGCCCCTGCCTCCAAGAAGCGCAAGGCGAAGGAAGTTGTTGCTGCTGGTAGCCAAGTGCTGCCAGTAGTTAAAAAGTAAGCACCTCACTTTTCATTTTGAGTACTCCTGTACCTTTGTTATCTTTCCAGAGCACACCTAAATTTTAGGATTTCCGTGATCTAGAGCTAAATCAGTGTTAAAGAGCAAGATAAAGCCGGGCAGCAAGCCGGGCAAGCAGATGCATCAGCAGAAGCTTGTTATCTCCCCTGTTGTGCCGCTGTCGACCCCATCCACTACTCCGTCAGCACAGGAAGCTTCTGCATCCCCTGATGCTGGCAAGATCTCGAAAGCCCTAGTCACCGTCGATGACTAGACAACTGATAAGGGTGAACCCGTAAAGGGTAATGATCCCATGGTAATGACCACATGTACGGTGGCTAAAGTGGCCGACTCTGCTGTCCCTGGCCTCAAGAGGAAATAAAAGGAAGAGATTCTCAGACTGGCTCAAACCAGTCTTGAGAAGCAAACCTTGACTCCAGAGGCAGCGAGCTAAGAGGAGGAAGATGTCAAGCTGGTTATCCTCCTAGACCAAATTTTGGTAATGTCACATCTGGCGAGTTTCCAGCGACGGATGTTCCGTCCCTCACCCTTACCGAGAAGGTGTTTCACAACACCAAACTCGGATTTGAAAAGTTGCACCTTGAACACATTGTAAGTTTCCGATTCTTATTTGCATTTATTATCATATCCTCTAGACCCCAAGCATAAAGTTGGATAAACATAATTTGATCCGGGTTGATGCTTTTAGGTTGCAAAAGAATGATATAGTGTAGCCCCCAAGGCTCGTGCTGTGATTTTACTTAGCTAAATTTGCAGCCCGAGTCTTAGTAGCCGTCTGACGGTATTCCGTCTCTAAACTTACAGAAAATTGCATCTTCCAACCAGGAATTACTCAAGAATATTTCCAATAAGCGCAAAGAAATCAAAGCTTTGCACTTTGAAAATTCAAAGTTGAAAGTTGAAAAAGATGAAGCAGAAGGTTAACTTTTCTAGCTTCCTCTTTATCAGTTAAATGTTTTGTCATAGTCGAATTTGCTTTATCCGACTGATATTTTTGTCTTTGAAGATTTGTTATGACAATCCAGCAAGATGGTGGAGCAAGCCGAAAATTTCAAGGTCTTGGAGGCAGAGAATGCTGAACTCCGGGAAAAGCTTGAGACACTAACTGCGGAATCGGAGAAATCCGTAGCCGTTGTCCTGGAGTCAAGCAACCATGAGACCGTGAGGCTCGAGAAGCTCCTAGCCCTCCGAGAAAAGGAACTTGCTGATCTCAAGAAGGACTTTGATATCCAGAAGGATCTCGCCCAGGCCTCAGCAAGTGAACTATACAGCCTCTACAAGGAGCATGCTGAATGGAATCACTCCGTGCTTGGTAAGATTTCTGAATCTTTTCTTTGTGTTGTTCATTTTTAGACTTTTGTTTTAGCCGGAATTTGAATTTTTGGTTCTTTCCCAGCCCCCCTGAATCTTTCTTACTCTTCCACTTCTAAACGTTGCCTCGAGCGCATTAAGCTTGTCGGAGATGTCTTGTTCGACTTCCGCCAAACTCTAGAAGAGGCTGGCAAAGCCGTCAAGCTTTCTAACTTGCAAACAATGTCAGTGCATGAGGTGAGGGACAAAGTTAAGGAGATTCTGAAGTTGATCGAGGACTGGAAGATCTCCTATGCTCGGACTGCTGCGCAAACAAGTCTGACCATGGTGATGAGCCATCATAGAGATATGGAAATCTGGCACGTCACCAAGGGCATTGACGAGGAGGATGATAAGGGTAACCCGCAAGACATCAAGGCCATCCAAGAATCTTCTGCAGGTTACACTTGTCGGGTGGCGGAGATGAACAACTATACGACGCCATTCTTCAAATCCGTCGCCGTGCCTCCTTCGCCTCAAGAGCCAGAAATCTGCAACGCTTCCGATTCTAAGATCGAGGGCGACAATGCTGTTGATTCCAGTGTTCCACCTGCTTCATCACCACCGCCTGCAGCATAAACAATTTCTATGCATTATCTTAAACTTATGGCAATATAATGATGGATATGATATTTATTTTGTGCTGGTCTGTAAAAACTGATACTTTTACTATCTTAGCACGTTTGTTTATATATTTTTATGCTTTGTGCTTGAATGTTTCTGAAGCACTCTTTTTTATGCCTATACTTATCGGTTTATCTGGCTCTCTGGCTCGTCCCTTTTATGTCGGCCAACCTTTAGCATGAAAACTTTGCGGAGCAACGGAGCGCAATTGCTAAACCAGTTTAAACTCGGAAACAAAGCCGGCTTCCAGTACCAACAACGCATTACTCGGAAAATGCCCGTGTCTACGCAATCAGATAAAGAATCAAAGTATAGAAAATAATTTAAACTTTGTACCCTAAGGTAACCTTTTTGGATTGTTCAAAAATCGTAACCAAAACGAACATGAGCATAAAGTACTTTCAAGCTTTCTAGGATTTTCGAAAAAATTACATGCTCTTTTTGGAATAAGATGGCAAAAACGTCTCAAATAACGATATGAGGAAACCAATACTTTATTTCACTTTGAACATGTACATATATGATTACAAGGAAATATAACTAAGAATAGAAGGGACGTAGCTGTGAAATATTCCATGGACGGTCTATTTCATCCAGGTCTGTGTTGCCACCAGCTCTCTTCCTTTTCCGAGTATCAGGTCTTTCCTTGACTAGTCTCATGTCGGTTAAATAATATGACCCATTATGAAGAACTCTGCTAACCATAAAAGGTCCTTACCAAATTGGGGAAAGTTTGTGCTTTCTCTTTTGCATAAGTTAGAACTAAATCGTCTTTTCTGAAAAAACGGTTTTGCACTCTCTGACTATGATACTTGCGTAACTTCTGCTGATAGGCTGTAGATCTCTGCTCAGCAATGACGCATACTTATTCGATTATATCGAGATCATCTTGCCGGGAAACTTCTGCATCTTCTTCGATATACTCTTTGACTCGTGGATCCTGATGAATCAGATCACTTGGAAGAACTGCTTCTGCACCGTAGACCAAGAAGAAAGGAGTATAGCCGGTTGACCTGTTAGGAGTTGTACGTAAGCTCCAAATCACAGACGGTAATTCTTCCGCCCAAGCCCCCACGGCCGACGAAGCGATGCCTCGAGGCAAGGTCGAATTCCCTACAGAATAAGGCTATTAGTTCTTTCGACTTGTCCATTGGCTTGTGGATGTGCGACGATGCAATATTAAGTGAGATCCCTTGTTCTTCGCAGAATTCGGCAAGTTCTCCCATGGAAAAGTTCTCCCATTTTTAGTAATTATACTATGCGGATATCCGAATCTAATGATTACGTCCTCAACGAATCTTCTGGCTGTGGCTCCATCGCAACTTGTTACGGGTTTATCCTCAATCCATTTTGTGAATTTATCCACCATCACTAGTAGGTGAGTGAATCCACATTTTGCCGTGCGAAACAGCCCTACCATATCAAGCCCCAAGACCGCGAACGGCCATGTAATAGGGATTGTTCGCAGCTGTTTAGCCGAAACATGTGCCAGATGAGCGTACTTTTGGCAGCCCTTGCACGTTTTGACCAGTTTATCTGCATCTGCCTTAGCTATAAGCCAAAAGAATCCGTGTCAAAAAGCTTTTGCCACTAAGCATCTGGCTGCAGCATGGTGACCACACTCGCCTTCGTGGATTTCTCTTAAGATTTCCTCTCCTTCTTCCGAGGAAATACATCTCTGAAACATGCCAGAAACACTCCATTTATAGAGCTCACCATTTATTATAGTGTAGGCTTTTGCTTGTCGGACGATCTGTCGGCTCAAGACTTTTTCTTCGGGTAGTTTTCCGTCTATCAGGAAATCCAGATAGGGTTTTGTCCAGCTAGGAATTACAGCCAGAACTGATATTAAAGGTGAGTCGGATTTCGTCGAATAGTCCTTATCAACTCCGACTATGGAGGGGACCCTTAAATGCTCTAAAAAATCTCCATACGGTACTTGTTTCCGCGCAGAGCCTATCCTTGATAGTGCATCTTCTTCCTCATTTTCTGCTCGAGGGATGTGTTGAACCTCAAAGCCCTCGAACGATTTAGATAGTTCATCCACAATAGCTTTATATGCTGCCATGTGCTTGTTTGCGTTGCCGATATCGGATACTTGCTGAGCAACTAAAGCCGAGTCTCCGTAACACATGATTCTTGATATGCCAATGTTCTTGGCCATGCGTATTCCATGTAGCAGTGCTTCGTACTCAGCAATATTATTGGTTGCCGTGAAGTGTATTTGCAACACATAGAACAACTTATCTCCTTGGGGTGATTTGAGCACCACACCAGCCCCCGAGCCTCCTCGTTCTTTTGATCCGTCGAAGTGAAGGGTCCAAAATTCCGAGTCTGGATGGCCTGAGTTTTCTGCCATTTCTGTGCAATCAACGACAAAGTCGGCGAGAATTTGAGACTTGATTGCTGTACGTGGTTTGTACTCAATGTTGAAAGCTGCAAGCTCTATTCCCCACTTTGCGACACGTCCTGTGGCGTCACGATTGTTGATTATATCTCGCAGAGGATCCGTGCTCACTACTGTGATCTTCTGCTCTTGAAAATAGTGATATAGCTTTCTGAATGCAAAGAACACTCCATAGGCTGGCTTTTGATGATGCGGATACCGTTGCTTTGATTCTGTCAGGAGCTCACTTAGATAATAAGTTGGCTGCTGCACCTTATGACCGTGGCCTTCTTCCTTGCGCTCAACTACTGTTACCACGCTTATGACCTTGTTGGTCGCTGCGATGTAAAGTAACATAGGTTCCTGAGGTTTTTGCGCTGTGAGAACTGGTGGATTTGAAAGCAGATCTTTCAAACTCTGTAGGGCAGTTTTGGCTTCTGGGGTCCAGACAAATTTGTCGGTTTTCTTCAAGAGTTTGTACAAAGGTGAGGCTCTTTCACCGAGCCGGCTGACGAACCGACTCACCGCTGCAATGCAACCAGTGAGGCGTTGTACGTCCTTCAGGCGATTCTGCCTAGTAATGTTTAAGATAGCCTTGATTTTGTCCCGGTTCACCTCGATGCCTCGCTCAGAAACGATGAAACCTAACAATTTTCCGGCTGGAATTCCAAAGAAACACTTCTTCGGATTTAGCATCATGTTGAATTTTCGTAGACTAGCAAACGTTTCATCCAAGTCGGAAATTAAATTTTCCTTATTTTTGGACATAAATGCTATGTCGTCTACGTATACATGGACGTTGCGTCCGATTTGGTCGTTGAGACAATGTTGCATGGTACGTTGATATGTTTCTCCCGCGTTCTTTAAGCCAAAAGGCATAGTTTTGTAGCAGAAGGTTCCAAAAGGAGTGACGAAAGACGTCTTAATTTGATCCGACTTTTTCATCGGTATTTGGTGATATCCGGAATATGCGTCGAGAAAATAGATTAATTCCGACCCTGTCGTTGAGTTGATAACTTGATGGATTCTTGGCAAAGGAAACGGATCTTTTGGGCATGCCTTGTTCAAAGCGGTATAATCAACACACATCGTTAAATCAATGGTGTCCTTTTTAGGGACGATTACAGGATTTGCCACGCAATCTGTATGGATGACCTCTGTTATGAAATCCGCTAACTCTAAGCGGGATAATTCCTTGGCTATTGATTTGCGCTTTTCATCACCAAACTGTCATAAGAACTGTTTGACGGGTTTAGCGTCTGGGTACACATTAAGAGAGTGCTCGGCAAGTTCCCTAGGTACTCCGGTCATGTCAGATGGATGCCATGCGAAGATATCACTATTAGCTTTGAGGAACTCGACGAGCGTGCTTTCCTATGCGTGGCCTAAGCCTACCCCTATGTTCGTCATCTTGGAGGGATCATCTTCCTTCAGCGACGTCTTCTTCGTCTCTTCCGACGCCTTGAACTGCAAACTTGGCTTCAGTACCTCGTTCTTCATAGCGGGCATCTCGGGCGGATTGATGGTCTGCTTGATCTCCTGGTACTCCTGGGCGTGTAGCATGACTTCGGCGAAGGCAGCAGATCCTTTGTCGCACTCTCACGCCTTCCTCAGATTTCCTCGTACGGTGATTACGCCCTTTGGACCTGGAAGTTTAATCATGTTGTAGATGTAACAGGGACGGGCCATGAACGCCCAGTAAGCCGGACGTCTAAAGATGGCGTGGTAAGCACTTTTGAACGGTACCACCTCGAATGAGAGTGGCTCGGTCCAATAATTATCTCGAGTTCCGAATGTCACGTCCAGAGTAATCTCACCTAGAGAATCCGTCTGTCTTCCTGGTACAATGCCATGGAAAGTTACACTGCTGTAACTCAACTGGCTCTCGTGTAGCTTCATGCGGTGGAGCGTCTCGATGTAGAGGATGTTAATGATGCTCCCACCGTCCATTAGTGTTTTAGAGAACTCATAGCCATCAATAAGAGGATTGACGACCAGAGGGTACTTTCCCTGACGATGTGTTTTCCTCGGGTGATCTGAACGATCAAAGGTGATGGTCACCTCTGACCAGTCCAGGAATTGGGGGACAGCTGGAACCGTGGCATTGAGCTCACGAAGAACCGCCTTTTTGTCCTTAGCTGGTTGGGATCCAAGGAAGCAGATGTATGCGTTTTTCTTAGTCGGAAAAGTTTTCTTTCCATCCGGCTTGGGCTCTATGGCGGCTTCCACCTCTTCCATGTCGGAATATTCCTTTGGCTCCTTTCCTTTCTCGGAATTTTTCTTTCCTTTTTGTTGCTTGGCTCTGTAGCCAGCGGATTCGTCTTTATTGATGTCGTCATTGAAATGACACTCAGCATTTGTATGGGTACATCCTCCTTTACTATCCAAGTGGTGGACACATGGATTATTGGCAATGTCAGCCCAAGTGTAGGTTCTTCCGGGTTGTTGGTCTCCTCTGCCCTGGATTCGGGAAGTTCCTCGGCCTCTACCACGGCCACCTCCGCGCCCTCCTCGTCCTCCAGATCCAAACGTTGCATTGACAATTGCGTTGTCCGTAGCCTGCTTTTCATCCGAGGTGTTCTTGCGCTTCTGAGTTTGCTTTGGCTGTTTGGCCGCATTGGGATTGGCCAGAATATTTAGCAACCCTTCTGAATCGTCATCGGCGTCAGCATATTTGCTTGCCGTCTCTATCATTTCTCCCAAATCTGTGACGTGGTCACGCTTCAGCCTGTGACGTAAAAGTCCGACTGGAAGTCCTGCGATAAAAGCTTCTATCGCAGTTTGCTCGTTTACTCCTTCGCAGGAGTTCTTCGTATCGATCCAGCGTCCGAGGTAATCCCGGCAGGTTTCTTCGGGTCTTTGGGTGCAAAGCTGCAAATCTCCGGCTGTGCAGGGCCTTCTGTATGTTCCCTCAAAGTTTGAAAAGAACGCACTTTGCATATCATACTAGTTATGAATTGAATTCTCTGTCAGTTCATTGAGCCATGATCGAGCCGTCTTCCTCAACATCAGTGGGAGATATCGAACTGCAACCAGGTTGTTTCCTCCTTTGGCGATGCAGCAATCCTGGAAAAAATCCTGGAGCCAAGTATCTGGCCGGGCTGCACCGTCATAGGGCTGAATATGCTTGGCGATGCCAAAGTCAACCGGAAATTTGGTCTGACATATACATGGACCAAAGAACTTGGGTCCCACTACACATCCTCTTCCTCGTACCGCCGCGCTTCTATGTTTGATTCGATGCGATGGCGAGCGTCGTCTGGTGAGAGAGATCTGCGCCTTGGAGGCTCGCGGCTTCTGCGCGGTGGAGTCGGATTTCTGCTTCTTCTCTCACCATTGCCGCCTCCGCCCCTGCGGCTTCCGTGGCTACAACGTGATCCTTCATGGTCGCTCCTGGGAGGCGATGGTGGCCCAGGTGGGTTATTTCCGGCTGGGTTTCTTGGTGGTGGTGGTGGAGCCTCATTATGCTGACTCCGATGCCTATTTCTTCGGGCATCGTCCCTACAATATTCAGGACGATCTGGATCATCTCTTCGTCCGGCGTTGCCAGCCGGACGGCTCGGTGGTGGCATCCTTAGCCTATCTTGCTCCTCTCGCTGGCGGCGTGTTCCCGGGTCTTCCCTATAGTTTTGCCGACGATGGTCCTGATGGGGAACCATTTCCCTGATGGCGTATTCGGCCGTAGCCGAAATAACTCTTGCCTAGTCACGTGCTGGCCGGCGGGAGTGGCTGTTTGAGACGGTTCTTGAATTCTCTTCTTCTTCTCCACGGGGACGATAGCGTTAAGTCGTATCCCTGTGGAGTCTTACATCAGCGCTTTGGTCAGTGCCAGTGTGGCAAAACTCAGATTTTGAGTCCAGCTTGCCACTAAATGAAGCGGCCGTCTTCTGCTGCTTTAATCCTTTGTCCAGCAACACAACACACTGCTGGACCTGTTGTGGAGACGGATTGTTGGCGAGGATGGATCGAGCTACAACAACGTTTTCGACCGGCGTGCTGTAGACTCGGATCTTCTCTCCATCTTTTCCTTCGAATAGATCTCTGTGGATATCCGGATTCTTGTTAGCAAGAAACGGACCTCCCCTTGTTTTGTTTGGATGTCGCTTGAAATCTGACTGGTATCTGGCAGGATCACTGTCTAACTGTTGTCTCATCTCGATGAGGCGCGCAGCTTCTTCAAGTAGAAACAAGCGGCCCTTTTCTCCAGTGCCTCCGGCGTAAGATCCGAAGTTGTTGGGATTGGAATTGTGAGAGCATCTCCGTAAATTTTGCATTCACCCTTGGTGACAACGTGTCCATCCACAGGAGGATCGATCGGGGTGGGATTAATTGGATCTCCGTCCTGATTCTCCATCTCGATCTCTTCATCAACTTTTTCTTTGTTGGTTTCCTCGGCGTTCGGTTCTACCGAAGTCGGATTCTTGTTGTTGTTCTTCTTCTTATTTGACCGCCCAGTAGCCTTAACATGCATACCGGTGGCAAAGACGGCTTTTGGTCCGGTACTGGGGGATAAACTTCCGTCGGTACTTTCTGTCATGGTGGGTTTGTGGACCTCGGAGGAATCTCCGGTGTCCATGTCATCCTGCGAGGTGTAGCTTTCATCCATGCTATCATATGGACTAGGAGGAGTTTCCGAATCACCTTGCGCTTGTCTGGAGACGTGCTCTTGCTCGTACTCCTCTATTTCTTGGTTGAAGTCTCGAAGACTCCACTGGGGAGCCAGGTAAGTCGGTGTTTTCTTCGATTGCGTCTAGTACCGAGTCACTACCAGCTCCAGCATCGACAGAGTCAGATCCAGTGCTTATGTGGTATACGAAACAGTGCTTCTTCTTGTTCATGTTCTTGAGGTACTTGTATAACTTGGTTTCCGTTTCAACGTCAGCAAATCTAGATCCGTAGCAGATGTATTCCTCGTCTGTGTATCCGATCTTGCTAGAGAGGTCGGATTTGGCTTCTTCTTCCACTATAGGAGTGGGTTGGGTGGGTTTGTTTTTCTCCAGGACCCTGAACTCTTTCGCCTCTGCGGATAAACTAGATCCGGATTTTTCTTCCGATGTGGTCATCACCTCAAGTGTGGGTTGGGCGGGTTCAGCGAAACCGAGATAAATATCGATCTCGCCGATTGACATGATTGTGTAGGTCATCACGTGCTTCGAATCCGGAATCCAAGTCTCATCAAGGAGGATGAGAGGTACATCACTGGCGTAGACCACGCGACCCATGGCGATTGTTTTGCCGATTCCTGCACGCGCAGATTCCGCCTGGAATGATGCTCCAAAGGTCACCAGCCCCATAGAGGGCGCCAACTATCGTCGGATTGTCGATAAGTACGCCATAGGGGGTCCTAGTGGCATTGGAAGGATGGGGTGTGAGACGTCGGATGTTCGAGGAGCGGTGAGAACAAGTTTACCCAGGTTCATATCCGACTGCGGTGATCGGATCCTACTCCTGCTAGCAACCCAGTAATATATCGGCGTAAGCCGGATGTTATAATGGATTACAAGAGAGGTTCGCCTGTGCGATTTGATTGTTGTGGTTGTTGTGTTATTGCCCTAAAGGATCCCATAGGGCCGGTTTATATAGTCACCGAGGCCTAGGGTTACAGGAAGAGACCTATCTGGCTACGTTACAGAGTCGGTAAGTATCCCTAAATTCATATTCCAAAACTCATTCATATCATCCATGCATCCATCATCAATTAGGGTTTCAAAATCAAAATCATTTCAGAAAAACAGAAACTTGATGCTATGATTTCATGTGAGAAAATTTAATTCAAATGGCCATCACCCTTTTGAAACTTGAATGTTTAGGAACTTGTTTGCTTGCCTCCATTGTTGGAAAGTTTAGGTGTAAAAGTTTGACCAAAGTTTTCAACTTGGAAATAAATTCAAAACCCTATTTTTAAACATTTGCAAACCAGAGGCAAAGTCTCTGATTATTTTAAGTCCAAGCATGACCAAGCCCTTGCAGGGTAACCACATGGTTAAATAACTGATTTTTGAAACCACAGTACCCTGCAAAAATCCCCAGAATTGTTTGAATTCAAAAAGGATTTGAAATCATATCTAAATCATTCCTGAAAACCAAAATAGAAAAGGAAAAGGAATAAACAAAATAAAAAGGCCGCGCGCCAGGTTTCTGGCCCAGCATCGAATCGAGCCCAACTAGCCCACCCGGGGGTTTTCTTTTCCTCTCTCACGCGCGAGCGCACGCACTCAGTCGCTGACAGCCATACCCCACCTCCACCTCGCGCCCTTCGCTGACGAGCGGGCCTTCTCCACGTCAGCATCGTCTTCCCCCTGATTCCGCGCACGACCTCGCCGCTGCCCGTTGCAGCGCTGATCTCGCGAGCTTAATGGGCATTGATTCAGCGAGCGTTACCTGTCGAGCCTCGGGCTATAAGATCCCCACCTCCCCACGACCATTTTCCCCTAGTCAATTTTGCCTTCACGCCACCAGGCTGTCCACGACTCGCACGACTCCGCCGCTGCTCCGACGATCGCACTGGCAAATTCCGGTGATGCAGCCCGTCCTACGACCACTACTACATCTACTCCCACGAGCTACCCAAGTGGACCCATGACTCGCGCCCGAGCCAAACTCCTTCAAACTAAGGTGAACTCGCTCCTCTCCTTGTGTGACTTCGACACACCCTTGGATGGCTTGCTACTTCACACGCAAACTCTGTGCATCATCAGGTACGAAGAAGCCACCAGTCGTTGCCAGGCGCAAGCGATACTACCGGTTGGGACGACCGGTACTACCGCTCCAAGCGGTCCTACCGCCTCCTCCTACCGCTCGCCACAGGAAGCACCACTCCACGCCCCAGAAGCAAGCGGTACTACCGGTCCTGCAACCGGTACTACCGGTGGCCGGTACTACCGCCCCCTCCTACCGCTCGCCACAGGCGCCTCCGACGGAAGCTCCAGGCCCTCAAGCGGTACTACCGCTCCGGAAGCGGTACTACCGGTTACCACCGGTACTACCGGTACTACCGGTCCTGCCAGACCCTGATCGCCTCAGTTCGGCCCTGTGCCCTGTAACCCAACCTATAATTTACCTTTTCATTCCGAAACTACCCCTGTTTTGTGGCTGGACTATATATAGCCCCCACCCTCTTTTGTAAACCCTTAGACTTGGATAATAATAGATATTAAGGAAACCCTTTGAGGACTTATATCTATTGGTCTCATGCTCCTAACAAGGAGCACCGGATTATCCACCCACCTCTTGGATCTTGCTTAAGTGCGTTCAAGTTGTACAAGGCCTTGGGTTCTCGGTTTCTCGCCCCCAAGTTGTTAAGGTCTCACCAAGCACCTCATACCCCGTTGTTGGCGTGGAGAGCGAGCTTCGCCCAACACCGATCCTAGAGATTATGTTGGACCGGTTGCCACCGGCGTGAGAAGTAGGCGTGTATCGTGTTTTGGTGTGTGTGTGTTCGTGGTTTTCATCGCCTTCCTCGATCTCATCCCCCGACCTCCTCGTTCCCCTCGTTTCTCGTGGAATTCGTGAAAGATCGGGCCAACCCCAGGGTTACCCCGTAACATATTGGTATCAAGAGCACGGTTGATCACGAATTTTCCCCAATTTTTCTTTTATCCGCCTTAAAAACGAAAATCCTACCAAAAAGAGCCCCAATTTGCCTTCGGATCGATCTCTGGATTTGGTGAGTTTTTCGTGGTTTTGGTCCATAGATCTGTTGCTTTGGGAGTCGATCTATAGCCCCTGTTGTTTCTAGCTCAGCCTTTCGGTCAGTTTTCCAACGAATTTGAGGTTTTTGGCAAGTTCACCTCGTTCCAGGCCTGTGCCAAGCGGTACTGCCGGCTGTGCAAGCGGTACTACCGCTAGTGACCGGTACTACCGGTAGTACAAGCGGTACTACCGCTCACCGGTACTACCGTTCGTTACCAGCGGTACTACCGCTCGCCACTGACCGTGCTTCCTGCCCTTTGACGCCTCGATTTCGTTCGCTGACCTTTCCCATCTCGCTTGTTCGTGTTTCGCGTGTTTGTCGCCATTTTCACAACAACTTCCGCATCAACGTCATCCCGCGCTCAACGACACCGCGACACTCGAACATCATCCCCCACCAATGGTTGCAAGTCGTCAACAATACCAAAGGTATAACTTGCACCACCTTGACAACCCCATATCTTCCTTTGTGTGTATCTATCCTTTGAGAGCAACTCGTTTTGTGTTTGTCTAAGCATTGTGCACTTGCCTTCGGAAAAGTGAGAGTGTGAGGCCAAATACAAAAGCTAACATAGTAGCATAG
The DNA here is from genome assembly GCA_916181665.1 of Avena sativa. Classification (NCBI taxonomy): domain Eukaryota; kingdom Viridiplantae; phylum Streptophyta; class Magnoliopsida; order Poales; family Poaceae; genus Avena; species Avena sativa. The sequence goes on along the minus strand of OV702281.1, from coordinate 380,574,993 downwards.
CAAGGGAGAAAAAGAAAAAGAATAAAAAAAACAAACAAAGAAAAAGATAGAATAGAAAGATACATAGTCTCCCAATACATAGAGAATACCAAGCTTGTAAGCCAAGAAAGAGAGAAGAAAGAGCGCACCGAGGCAAGTGCACAAATCTATTGCTTATCCTCTTTTGGCAAACGAGTTGTGGTCTCTCCTTGTGTTGGCACGACAACCGAGCGTTGTCTTCGTTAGAACCTTTTGTGCTCATTTTCATAGTCATGCTAACCCCATTTTTCTCCACGTGTGTGTTTTCCGTGTTTTTGTAGATCGTATCCTTTTGCTTTTGATCTTTGGTTCTTTACCACGTAGGACAATAACCTTTTGCTTTGGTCGTTTCGTTTGGTTTTCCACAATCCTAACCTTCCACCAAAAGCCTTTAAGAGTTTCTTGCCATTTCACTTTGCACGCTTTTTCGCTCCTTTGTGTGGCAATTGGTTTGATATAATCTCCAAGGTGAGGTACAAGGCTAACTCTCCACACCCTTTCTCTCCGTATACAACCCTTGTTAGCTTTGCATTATGGACAGGCATGGAGAGCCATCCCAACCACCACCACCTCCGGAGGATGATAACCAATTCATGACAAGATGGGACCATTGGAAGGTCCGAGGAGAATTCAACTACCGTTGTGAAGCTCTCGAGCGGCGCCAAGATGAACAATTTAGCGAGGCCCGTGTGGAGTTCAAGAACATCGACAACCGCTTCGAAGAAGTCCGTGGCCAAATGCATGCCATGCAACACAACCTCGGGCATCAAAATGAAGCTCTTGGTCGTGCACTCGCCTCAACGGATGAGAAGCTTCAACGCATCATTGATGGACTCGCAAGGCCACGCTCGCGCGAATCAAGCTCATCTCGGCACTCCTCAAGTGAATCAAGTGCACCTTGCCGTCACGCTTCAAGGCACCGGGATGGACCCGTTCTTCAATCCATGAGCTCTTCACAAGCGGTACCATCTCCGCGTCACGCCGCAACGTCAAGCTATGATGGTGACCTCTCCGCAAGACCTCCAAGGCGCGAAGTGAACCGGCCACAACCAAGGGCACTTGTGATTCAACAAGAGCAACCTCGCATGGACCACCAAGGCCATCGACATCGACACGCTCCTTCAACAACAAGTGAAGCTTCCGAAGCGGACGAACAAGATCATCATCGACGTGAAGCACTCGAAGACCCTCCAAGGCGTCATCATCGACATGATCGCCCACGTCGGCAACATGATGGTCATGACGAGCCTCCCCTACACCAAGAAGAAGATCAGCCCATTGCGCGTACGGCTCGACGTCCTCCTTGCCACATGGCGCAAGCTAATGCTCCTCGCCATCAACCACGACAAGAGAAAGAGCAAGCTCCCCAAGCTCGTCGTGAGGACCATCAACCTCCTCCTCGTCCTCATCCGCGACAAGAAAACGAGCAAGCTCCCCAAGCTCGTCGTCAACAACAAGTTCCACCACCAAACGCGGCACCTCAACAACCACAAGAGCAACGCAACAATCACCAAGCAAGACATGAGAGCTCGGATGATGATGAGGACCGCCAAAATCTTGGCAACCGACGCAATCGGAACCGAAATGGAGAAGAAACTTTCGGCAAGCTCAAGTTCACCATGCCAAAGTTCACCGGTTCCAATGAGCCCGAGGAATATCTCTCTTGGGAACTCAAGGTCGACAAGATCTTCCGCATGCACAATTATAGCAATGAGAAGATGATGGCCATGGCATCTCTCGAGTTTGATGAGTATGCCAACCTTTGGTGGGAACAAGTCCAACTCGCTCGCGAAGCAAAAGAAGAGCCTCCAATCGCAACTTGGCAAGATATGAAGGCTCATATGAGATCCCGCTTTGTCCCTTCACACTACACGCGTGACCTCTTCAACAAGCTTCAAACGCTTAGTCAAGGGACAAAGACCGTGGAAGAGTACTTCAAGCAAATGGAGCTCAACATGATCCGTGCCAACATTGAAGAGCGAGATGAGCAAACAATGGCACGCTTCCTCAATGGCTTGAACCACCCTATCAAGCGCATCACCGAGTTCCAAAGGTACAACAACATGGTTGAGCTTGTGCACATCGCATCGAAGGCCGAGCGTCAAGTGCAAGAGGACATCAAGTACAACAAGCCAAAGACGTACTTCACCTTCAAGCAAGCGTCAACCACTACTCCAACAACTCCAAGTGGAAGCTCCTCAAGTACCACCAAGCTTCCCTTGAAGCCAACCCTCCCTCAAGGAAAACAGCCCCCAAGTGGCAAAAACACAAGGGATGATCAACCATTCAATGGTGAATGCTACAAGTGTGGAGGCAAAGGGCACAAGTCGAATGCATGTGGAAACAAGAAAGTTTTGTTCATCCATGACAACGGCGATGAAGAATACTTGAGTGAAGAAGAGTTTGATGCAAGGGTCAAGGAAGCCATGGCAAGGCAACACTTGGAAGAGGACCAAGAACTTCTTGTGTGTGAGCATGACGCAAGTCCATCGCTTGTGGTCACAAGGGTCTTGACTACCCATGCCAATGAAAGTGAAGACCAACGCTCGAACATCTTCCAAACTCGTGCCGGCATCAATGGGAAGTCCATCAAAGTTGTTATCGATGGTGGGAGTTGCCACAACCTTGCAAGCACGGAATTGTGTGAGAAACTCAACCTCACCCTCCTTCCACATAGACACCCCTACCATATCCAATGGCTAAGTGACCAAGGATCCGTCAAGATCAAGCACACCGTCTCGGTGACGTTCTCAATTGGGCACTACAAGGACACGGTGGAATGTGACGTGGTTCCAATGACGGTTTGTCACATGTTGCTCGGAAGACCGTGGCAATATGACAAGCGTGCTTTGCATAATGGTCACTCAAACACTTACACCTTCAAATGGCTTGATAAAACTTGTGTATTGCAACCAATGACTCCTAGCCAAATAATTGCGGACAATGCAAAGGCTTTAGCGAGGGCGCAATACGCAAAAACACCTTGTGAGAAGAGTGGTGAGCGAGAGAACCACACCATAGTGAGTGAGAGCTACAAGCCAAACTCGAGTGGAAAAACTAAGAGTGTTCTTCTTGCCACCAAAAGTGAGATGAGAGAAGTGCGGAACAACCCATCCATCTTGCACTACGTCCTTGTATGCAAGGGACTAGCGCAAGGAACTAACGACTTGACAAATGTTCCTCCTTCTTTGATGGCTGTTTTGCAGGAATTCCAAGATGTCTTTCCCGAAGAGCTTCCTCATGGCCTCCCTCCTCTTCGTGGAATCGAGCACCGCATCAACCTCATACCCGGCGCTCCACTCCCAAACCGCGCCGCGTATCGCACGAACCTAGAAGAGACGAAGGAGATCGAGCGTCAAATCAACCAACTCGTCTCCAAAGGTTTGATCCAAGTAAGCACTAGCCCAAGCGCAGTTCCCGTGATCCTAGTCCCGAAAACGGATGATACGTTGCGGTTATGCATGGACTGTCGTCCAATCAATGCTATCACCGTGCGTTATCGACATCCTATACCGCGTATTGATGACATGCTTGATGAGTTATGTGGAGCCACTATATTTTCGAAAATTGATCTTCGTAGTGGCTACCATCAAATTCGCATGGCTGAAGGTGATGAGTGGAAAACCGCCTTCAAGACCAAGCTTGGTCTCTATGAATGGTTGGTTATGCCTTTTGGCTTATCCAATGCCCCATCTACCTTCATGCGCCTCATGAACCATATTTTGCGATCTCTCATTGGAAAGAGTGTAGTTGTTTACTTTGATGACATTCTTGTCTATAGCAAGTCACTAGAGGCGCATGTTACTCATGTTAAGGAGGTCCTCCAAATCCTTCGTCATGAAAAGCTTTATGCTAATCTCCCCAAGTGCACTTTTGCAAGAGACAAGCTGATTTTCCTTGGTTTTGTTGTGTCTTCTAATGGCATAGAAGTGGACGTCTCCAAAGTCAAGGACATACGAGATTGGCCCACCCCTACAAATGTTAGTGAACTTCGTAGTTTTCATGGGTTGGCTGGCTTTTACCGTCGCTTTGTGAAAGATTTTTCTACAATTGCTTGCCCCCTCAACGAATTGACCAAGAAAAATGTCACGTTCGTTTGGGGAAAAGCACAACAAAAAGCTTTTGATGAGCTCAAAAAGAGGCTCACCGAAGCACCACTGCTTGCATTGCCGGATTTCACAAAAACCTTTGAGATTGAATGTGACGCTAGTGGTATTGGCATTGGTGGTGTCCTTATGCAAAATGGGCGTCCTATTGCTTACCATAGTGAGAAACTTGATGGCGCACGCCTCAATTATCCCATTTATGACAAAGAACTTTTTACCTTGGTTCGTGTTCTTCAAGTGTGGCAACACTATCTTTGGCCCAAAGAATTCATCATCCATTCCGACCATGAGTCGTTGAAGTATCTTAAGGGCCAAGCCAACTTGAGTAAAAGGCACGCAAAGTGGGTTGAGTTTATGGAGTCTTTTCCTTACATTGTCAAATACAAGAAGGGCAAAGAAAATGTGGTAGCGGACGCCTTGTCTCGCAAAAACACAAGCCTTCTTACACGACTCTAAGTCAATGTCTTGGGTCTTGAGGACATCAAATCTTTGTACGCGTCCGACTCTTTCTTTGGACCAATATTTGCACAATGTTCAATGGACAAAGGGATTGATGATTTCTATTTGCATAAGGGTTTTCTTTTCAAACAAAACAAGCTTTGCATTCCGAAATCGTCTCTCCAACTTTTGCTTCTTCAAGAGTCCCATGGTGGAGGCCATATGGGTCACTTTGGCCGTGACAAGACATATGACATGCTCTCCACTCACTACTTTTGGCCAAAGATGAAGCGCGACGTGGAGCGCCACGTTCAACCATGCACTACATGTATCCAAGCTAAGTCCAAGTCCAACCCCTTTGGTCTTTATATGCCATTGCCTATTCCTCATGCACCTTGGTCGGACATTAGCATGGACTTTGTGTTAGGCTTGCCTAGATCGAAACATGGTCATGATTCCATATTTGAAGTCGTGGATCGCTTTTCAAAAATGGCACATTTCATTCCGTGCCATAAGACCGATGATGCTTCACATGTTGCAAACTTGTTTTTCAGGGAAATAATTCGGCTACACGGCGTGCCAAGAACAATCGTCTCCGACCGCGACGTAAAATTCATGAGCTACTTCTGGAAGACCCTCATGGCCAAGCTCGGCATCAAGCTCCTCTTCTCGTCCGCCTCGCATCCTCAAACCGATGGACAGACCGAGGTCGTCAATCGAAGTCTTGGCACACTTCTCCGGGTGTTGATAAAGAAGAACCTTAAAGACTGGGAGGAATGCATTCCCCACGCCGAGTTCGCCTACAACCGCGCCAAGCACTCCACCACCATGAGGAGCCCGTTCATGATCGTCTATGGCTTCGAGCCTCTCACCGCGCTCGATATCCTTCCACTTCCAATTCATGAACGTGCCAATATGGACGTTGTCAAGCATGCCCAAGCAATGATGAAACTCCATGACGACACACGAGCTACTATCGAGCAACAAGTCCTTCGCCAAGCATCCAGGCTAAACAAGACCAAGAAAGAGATGATCTTTGATGAGGGCGACCTTGTATGGATACACTTGAGTAAAGACCGCTTCCCCAAGGAACGCGACTCCAAGCTAAAGCCACGAGGCGATGGACCATTCAAGGTGCTAAAGAGGATCAACAACAACGCCTATGTGATCGATATACCAACATCGAAGTACCTTGTGAGCTCGACATTCAATGTCAAGGACCTCTCACCCTACCATGGCGAAGAGGAAGTTGTGACGGTTAAAGAGTCGAGGACGACTCTTTCCCAAGGGGGGGGAGCTGATGCAGCCCGTCCTACGACCGCTACTACATCTACTCCCACGAGCTACCCAAGTGGACCCATGACTCGCGCCCGAGCCAAACTCCTTCAAACTAAGGTGAACTCGCTCCTCTCCTTGTGTGACTTCGACACACCCTTGGATGGCTTGCTACTTCACACGCAAACTCTGTGCATCATCAGGTACGAAGAAGCCACCAGTCGCTGCCAGGCGCAAGCGGCACTACCGGTTGGGACGACCGGTACTACCGCTCCAAGCGGTCCTACCGCCTCCTCCTACCGCTCGCCACAGGAAGCACCACTCCACGCCCCAGAAGCAAGCGGTACTACCGGTCCTGCAACCGGTACTACCGGTGGCCGGTACTACCGCCCCCTCCTACCGCTCGCCACAGGCGCCTCCGACGGAAGCTCCAGGCCCTCAAGCGGTACTACCACTCCGGAAGCGGTACTACCGGTTACCACCGGTACTACCGGTTGCCGGACCGGTACTACCGGTCCTGCCAGACCCTGATCGCCTCAGTTCGGCCCTGTGCCCTGTAACCCAACCTATAATTTACCTTTTCATTCCGAAACTACCCCTGTTTTGTGGCTGGACTATATATAGCCCCCACCCTCTTTTGTAAACCCTTAGACTTGGATAATAATAGATATTAAGGAAACCCTTTGAGGACTTATATCTATTGGTCTCATGCTCCTAACAAGGAGCACCGGATTATCCACCCACCTCTTGGATCTTGCTTAAGTGCGTTCAAGTTGTACAAGGCCTTGGGTTCTCGGTTTCTCGCCCCCAAGTCGTCAAGGTCTCACCAAGCACCTCATCCCCCGTTGTTGGCGTGGAGAGCGAGCTTCGCCCAACACCGATCCTAGAGATTATGTTGGACCGGTTGCCACCGGCGTGAGAAGTAGGCGTGTATCGTGTTTTGGTGTGTGTTTGTTCGTGGTTTTCATCGCCTTCCTCGATCTCATCCCCCGACCTCCTCGTTCCCCTCGTTTCTCGTAGAATTCGTGAAAGATCGGGCCAACCCCAGGGTTACCCCGTAACATCCGGTGAGCCTCGTGTTCCCCTCTACCTCTCCTTCATGCTATTTTGTTCAGTAAGTCTCGGCGCATCTACTGACACACCCCACTTACCTTCGCATGACCTGTAGCTCCAGCAACGTCGACGACTGGCCGCCACCGTCTTCGGCTTCAACTCTGACGACCTCCAGTGGTAAGTCCAGACCGCCCCAAGCCTTGTCCTTCACACACGCGTGTTCTCCGTGATCTTCTGCACCTGACCACACTCTCCGTTTGCCTCCTAGTGATCGACAACGTCGCCTTCGACCTCGAACAGAACCACCTGTCGCCAGACTCAACTCCGACGAGGAATCATCACCGCGTCAGCACGCCCCTTGACAAACCAGAGCCACCTCGAGCTTCAGCACGCCACCGCGGTCCTGGTAAGCGCCTTCTTGCTTCCCCGGACGACCTAGAGCACCGGCACCGCCGTAGTCAGACGCGCCACCGCCAGTCAACGCCGCTAGCGCCGCCAGTTTGTGGCTTGTTGATTTAGTCCGTTGGATCTGCATCGTAGGGCTAGGATAGATCTTAATCGAAGAGGTACGCGCGCGTCTGAGCCGCCAGATCTAAGTTAGATCCTACGGTCTGCGGCTGCCGATCCGCGCGAATCGGTACGCGCCAGTGAGACTGCGACACGTGTCTAGGGTGAATTCAAAAACAGAAATTCGAATCAGATTTAGATCCAAACTTCAAACTGCTATAACTTTTGAATGCCACGTTAGAATTTTGCAAACTTTATACCGTTGGATTCAGTGAATCAAGGCCTTTCTGTTTATGCAAAGTGTTTAACAAATAGTAACCATTAGAATGACTTTATTTGTAGAAACATGTTTAAGGCTATTTTGAGTATGGATTTAGTTTAGTAATTTGTTTTGGTGTCAAATAAGTTTAGTTGGCAAACTTGTGACTTGTTAAGTTTCTGTAAACATGCACATGCTTGGTAGAGTTTTCAAAATCACCACTTAGTAAATTCTTGCATGCATGCATTCATAGTATTTTTGATTGTATATATATTGTGTGTAATGGTGTGCTACAAATTTTGTGTAGATTTTGCTAGTGACTGTGATTGTGAGGAGTGCTACTCTCCACATTACCAAGGCAAGTGATATTTTTCATGAATATTTCCATCCTATGTTTTGTACTAGCATTAGATATTTTGCTAAAGTCTTGCATGCTACTCTTGCCAAATAAAAGATTGGGAAATCCTATGTAGTTAGAATGGTAGAATTGCTAGGAATTTTCCTAAGTTAAGTTACCATGCCATGCTTAGCCTAGCTACTAGCAAACAAGGGTTGGTATAATCTATTCATGCTATAATGAGTATATTTCTAAGTCATGATACTTATGTTTTCTTAATAAAACCACTAAGTCAATAAACCTCCTGGGTGGAATGGAAAGATTGGGTTATGTTGAGTGGTTACACAAGGCCATGGACTTGGCTTGTGTATCACACTTGTGGTATGCCACCCAGGCACAAAGGGATTTGGAGGCCAAGTGTTGAGAAAGCTTACAGTGCAACCACTTGGCAATATGGGCTCTGCCATGATCATATAGGTTGCTAGAACTTAGTCACTTGGACAGTTGGTGGTAGTGGGAATGATAGGATGGAACACGTCCATTTGACTAAGGAAAGGCTTCTGAAAGGTCCTGTCTTGGGAAACCAAGTCTGGTGGGGAAAGTGCACAACTTCTGCAGATGAAAAATCTAAGTACTTAGCCATGTCCATGGCAATGGACAACTTGAGCATCAAGACATGGAAGCTACAAGAATCTCATCACTCCAACTTCTAAGTAAAACTTGTGGGTGAACAAGGGTGAAGGACCCCAATGTCTATTGGTGGGTTCTTGGGAATGTTTTGACAAAGAAAAACTTAGTGTTTTCAACTAATAGGGAAAACCTATTTTCAAGAAAAGCAAGCCAAGCTACACTTAGCCAAAATGCATATAGTAATATAGTCCACTTAAAATTTACTAAGGTATCACTTGCCAATACTATTCCAAAGTATTGACCCTTTGTGGCTGTAACTTGTGATGTTGCAGGTTACTCCGATGATGAGTAGGAGTCATGAGTCTACACTCAACATGCTTGCCTGTGGCACATGAAGATGAGGACTTGTGTTTATTTACTTATTCCATAAACTCTTGTATTAGACCTTTGGCCCTGAGTTGTAAAAGACTATGTTTTATCTCTGGAATGAATGTAATAAACGACCTTTGTATCTGTGTACTTCATCTTAAACTGTGGATGCTAGCATTGATCCAGGGACTAGCATTGCAATCACAGGGATCCTTTCCTTTACAAAGGAGGGGTCTAACAGATGGTATCAGAGCACTGTGTTGCCTGTAGGATTATGACCCTAGAAATGGAAAACCACTAAGGAAAAATTTTCAACTACTTCTACACTTGTCTATTCTTCTCGTAAAACTCTTCTAATCTTCTCATTCTCATCTCCATTTGTAGATGAACTCCACCAACGAAGTCGTGAAGAAAGGACCACTCATGACCATGACCTTGGAGTGTGAAACTGAGTTTCCCAAAATTCTCAAGGACCTCATGGTGGCAATGGAAGCACATGGTGCAGCTGTTTACAAAGGCTTTCCGGTGATGGATGAAGGAGTGGAGCATTGGTGGGTGCAAATTCACTTGTACAAAAACAAGGAAGACAACCACAAAGAAAGAGGATTCTGCATGTATACCAACACTGTGATGCACACCACATTCTTTGAGTCAGCCAGAGAAGCAGCTTGGAGGACTATCAAAGAACTTAGTGCTAGAGTCAAGTGCAGGATGCTCAATCTCCAAAAAGACTTAGAGAAAGAGAAGGAACTTACCCAAGAGTTGGAAGCCACCAACCAAGAATTAAGGGGAGATATTATAGACTTAGTGATGGAATCATGTGAACAAGATAGGTGGATTGCCTCTAGGAACATTGTGTTAGCCACCAGATCCAGTGAGATAGGATTGTGAGCACACTTCGTTAGTCGGACCACCACCTATCACCTTATCTTCCAAAATGATACCTTAAATAAGTTTGGACCTTGATTGATGTAATGGATTCATGTATGCATGACTTGTGTGATTTTGTGTTCCAAGGATGTGTATGTGATGTTTGTCTTTGTTTATCTTAAATAGTGTTGTTCTAACTTTTCTATCTTATAAAATAGATGCCTATTACCATCAGCACTGTGGAGGAGTTCCAGGTTACCCGTTTCGGCCCCCGTATCGTTGAGCTTACCACTTTGCTCAATCTCCCTCTTCCCACCATCACGGTGTACCCACTCACCAAGTTCGAGAGGAAGGACCTCTGGGGCTTCAAGGTGAACCAGCCCGGACGCCAGACAGAGCCCACTATAGAGGCCATCGTCTTCAAGCTGATGCACGACGACAGGGAGAGAGGCATGGAGGTAGTCATGCAGGACCTAATAGGACGTCTGTTAGGCCGTCACTCCCGACAGGTTAGGGGCACTCACTTCCACGTCTTCGGAAGGCGTGATGTTGATGGAGAGTCCATCGACTTTGAGGACGACTCGAGGGACGCAGCAGAGCCGATACGTCTCTATCTCCAGGACTTAGAGTCTCTCATCAGGCACGTGGACACAGACAGGACAAACGTCATGCTCAGCAATGACGAGCTCCAGGTGCAGCTACGCGAGAAGGACAAGCTTTTCGCACAGCAGGACGAGATGGTCAAGGAAATGGAGACGAAGTTCGAGACCCAGGACCGCAATTTCAAGAGTCAGGAGAAACGTGTCCAGGATAGGAACAAGAAGATCCGGGACATGACCGAGGAACTGAAGTCCAAGAATTTCAAGCTAGAGCAGCAGATGGTTATTGAGAGGCTTCGCTCCCAGAAGAGGGCTCTCAAGGCCAAGATCGATTCCTTGACCACTACGATTGAGGAGAACAAGACCGCGATGGAGAACGCAGGTCTTACCTTCGTCGAGGAGGAGATTGATGCTGATGAGTAGACTTGACTACTCGTTTATCTTTCATATTCGTACTTGTTATTTGTGAACTTGTTATTGGACCATCCGACATGTGGATGGCTTGCCACTTGTGTGTTTTACTTTGAGACTTCGTTATTTTGTTGTTGAACTTTTATTCTTGTGTTGCATGTTATGTGTTTGCTTATGTGATGTAATGTGCATGAATCATGTATGGGTATCTCATTCTTATCTCTATTTGAACAAACCACAGATGCCTCCCCGTCGCGCAAACCCCAACCCCAACAACATCACTCCAGAAATGCAACAGATGATGAATGCTCAGACGCAGCTTATGTAGATGATGACAACATTCATCCAAAACCAGAATAACAACAACAACAACAACAACCCCAATAACAACAACAACAATAACAACAACAACAACAACAACCCTCCGGGTTTTGATATGCTCACCAGATTTCTGCGTTTGAGGCCAGCTAAGTTCTCGGGGACAACTGATCCCATGGTAGCCAATGATTGGCTACGTTCCGTGAACAAGGACTTAGTGACCGTGGGCTGCACGGATGCTGAAAAGGTCAGGTTCGCAGCGCATCTGTTGGAAGGACCAGCCGCCACATGGTGGGACAACTTCCAAATCACCACTCCTTTGGATGAGGTGACTTGGGCTATCTTTGAAGATGGCTTTCGCACTGCTCATATCTCATCAGGAATGATGAGTTTGAAAAAGAAGGAGTTTCACAACCTGAAGCAGCGCCACCGCAGCGTGGCTGAATACATAGAAGAGTTCAACAATCTGGCGCGCTATGCACCGGATGAGGTTGACACGGATGCCAAAAGAAAGGAAAAGTTTCTGGAGGGCTTGAATGATGAGCTGAATCTGCAGCTGTCTGTAGCATATGTTCCAACTTATCAGTCTTTGTGTGACAAGGCTGCTATTTTGGAGAGTAAAATAAAGCAAGTCGAGAGTAGGAAGAGGAAACACTCTGACAAACACAGCTCGGGATCGTCTCACAAACGATCTCACTATGATGACAGTGGAAGCTCAGGATCCCATAAGCATGGGAAATTCAACAAACACCACAACCACAACCGTCATGACAACAAGCATCACCGCAGTCATGACAATGACAAGTACAAGAACCACAAGAGTGGACATAAGAGCCACCACAGTGGAAGTGGAAGTGGAAGGGGAAACCATCCTAAAAAGGACATCAGTCAGGTTGAGTGCTTCAAATGCAAGAAACTAGGGCATTATGCTAATGAGTGCCCTGAGAAGAAAGTTGAAGGACCTATCAAGCCCAATCCTTTTCAGAAAGGACAGGTTAACCACATCAATGTGGAGGAGGTCTATGAGGAGCCTGATGCTGTTGCTGGTAAGTTCAGATTCAATTCAATTCCAGCATTTGTACTCTTTGATACCGGTGCATCTCATTCATTCATATCAAAAGCATTTGTCGAAAGAAATGAACTACCGGTAGAAACCATTGGGTGTCCTATAAGAGTAAGTTCTCCTGGTGGAGAAATGATAGTAAACTCAGGATGTCATGACTTAGTCATAGAGTTTGGAAAACATAAGTTTCCAGTGAACCTAATAATCCTTAATTCCCAAGGATTGGATGTGATTTTGGGAATGGATTGGATGGCTAAGTATGAAGGGGTACTAGATTGTGCAAATCGTACAGTTACACTCACAACCCCAGAAGGAAAAAGAATAAAATTCAGGTCAAACTTTGAATCCAAAGGAAGTAAGCTGAATTCTCTTAAGGGGGTTAGCATGGACACTGTGCCAATTGTGTGTGAGTATCCGGATGTGTTTCCGGAAGAGTTACCGGGAATGCCACCAGATAGAGATGTGGAGTTTATAATAGATTTGGTACCAGGTTCTGGACCAAGAGCAAAGAGACCTTATAAAATGTCAGTGGACGAACTAAAGGAACTCAAGAAACAACTTGGAGAACAATTACAGAAAGGATTCATCCAGCCAAGTTCTTCATCTTGGGGAGCCCCAGTTTTATTCGTAGAAAATAAGGATAGAACACAAAGATTATGCATTGACTACCGTTCTCTCAACGAGGTAACCATCAAGAACAAATATCCTTTGCCAAGAATCAACGACTTGTTTGATCAGCTAGAAGGAGCATGTGTGTTCTCAAAGATTGATCTTCGGTCGGGCTATTTTCAACTCAAGATAAGAGAGCAAGACATACCTAAAACGGCATTCACCACAAGGTATGGATTGTATGAGTATACCGTGATGCCTTTTGGTTTAACCAACGCTCCAGCATAGTTCATGAATATGATGAACAAGGTGTTCATGGAATTTCTTGACAAGTTTGTTGTTGTTTTCATCGATGATATCTTAGTCTACTCTAAGAGCAAGGAAGAACATGAAAGACACTTACGCTTGATACTTGAGAAACTGAGGGAACATAAACTTTATGCCAAATTCAGCAAGTGTGAGTTCTGGCTAGAAGAAGTTGGTTTTCTTGGTCATGTTATGACAAAGGATGGTGTAGCAGTTGATCCTGCTAAGGTTTCAGCTGTGACAGAATGGGAATCTCCAAAGAATGTGAAAGAAGTTCGTAGTTTCCTTGGCTTAGCAGGATACTACAGAAGGTTCATTGAAAATTTCTCAAAGGTTGCTAAGCCAATGACTGAATTGTTAAAGAAGGACAAGAAATTTGTTTGGTCTGAAGGTTGTGAACTCAGCTTTCAAGAATTGAAGAAGAGACTTGTGTCAGCACCAGTTCTGTGCCTGCCAGATTTGGAAAAGGATTTCCAAGTATATTGTGATGCGTCTCATCAAGGTTTGGGAGCCGTACTTATGCAAGGCGGAAAGGTTGTGGCTTATGCCTCGAGACAACTCAAAACTCATGAGGTAAACTACCCTACTCATGATTTGGAGTTAGCTGCTGTTGTCCATGCACTCAAAACATGGAGACACTACCTTTTGGGAAAGCGTTGTGAAGTGTTCACCGATCACAAGAGTTTGAAATATATCTTCACCCAGAAGGAAATCAATATGAGACAAAGGAGATGGCTAGAACTTATCAAAGATTACGACTTAAGTTTGCAGTACCATCCCGGTAAAGCAAATGTAGTAGCAGATGCTCTAAGTCGTAAGGCGTTTGTAAATGGCCTTACCAAAGGTGAATTGCCAGATGACTTGTGTAAGCAATTCCGAGAACTCAGATTGGAGATTGTGCCAGAAGGACATCTCATGTCTTTGGATGTTCAACCCACTTTGTTGGACAAGATCCGAGAAGCTCAGAAGACCGATAAGGAAATTGAAAGAATCAAGGAAAATATTGGCCAAGGGAGAGCTAAAAATTTCCATGAAGACGAACAGGGTACGTTATGGCATGGGAAACGTATCTGTGTTCCACAAGATCCGGAGTTACGGAAACTGATTTTGCAGGAAGCACACAACTCTCCGTATTCTATTCATCCGGGTAACACCAAAATGTACATGGACATGAAAGAATGATTTTGGTGGAACAATCTCAAGAGAGACATCGCCGAACATATTGCTTTGTGTGACGTGTGTAGTAGAGTAAAGGCGGAACATCAAAAACCAGCCGGTTTGCTTCAACCACTACCTATTCCTGAATGGAAGTGGGAAAATATCGGTATGGATTTCATTACCGGATTACCAAGGACCAGGTCAGGGTATGATTCTATATGGGTAGTAGTGGATCGCCTAACTAAAGTGGCTCATTTTATACCCGTGAAGACAACTTATACAAGTGCCAAGTTAGCCAAGATCTACATGAGCAGAATTGTATGCCTTCACGGTGTGCCTAAGAGTATTGTGTCTGATAGAGGAACTCAATTCACTTCTCACTTTTAGAGACAGCTCCATGAATCTTTGGGAACGAGATTGGAATTCAGCACTGCTTTTCATCCTCAAACTGATGGACAAACAGAAAGGACTAACCAAATTCTTGAAGACATGTTGAGGGCATGTGCTCTAGACTATGGAGCAAGTTGGGATGAAAGTCTGCCCTACGCAGAGTTCTCTTACAATAACAGTTATCAATCTAGTATTGGGATGGCACCATTTGAGTTTCTCTACGGAAGGAAGTGTACCACCCCATTGCTATGGAATGGAGTAGGGGAAATAAGTTTATTTGGACCTGATCTTATCAAAGACGCCGAAGAGAAAGTCAAATTGGTTAAGGAAAGGTTGAAGATAGCACAGTCCCGACAGAAAAGCTACGCGGATTCTAAGCGTAGAGAAGTCACCTACGAAGTTGGGGATAGAGCCTATCTTAGAGTATCACCACTTCGTGGAGTGAAAAGATTTGGAGTCAAAGGAAAGTTGGCACCAAGATATGTTGGGCCATTCAAAATTCTAAGTCGCAAGGGAGAAGTTGCATATGAAGTTGAATTGCCAGAATCTCTGTCAGCTGTCCATAATGTGTTTCATGTGAGTCAGCTCAAGAAATGTCACCCAGAAATGGAAGAATCTTCTTTGAGGGATACCATACCTTTGGAAGAAGTTCAATTAGAAAGTGACCTCACCTATGAAGAAAAGCCTATCAAGATTCTTGAGACCGCATAAAGAGTCACAAGGACAAAAACTATCGGGTTTTGCAAAGTGCAATGGAATCATCATTCCGAAGAGGAAGAAACATGGGAAACAGAAGATGATCTTCGGAAAGACCACCCTCACCTATTTGCTAGCCAATCCGAATCTCGAGGGCGAGATTCATCTTAAGGGGGTTAGATTTGTAACATCCCTAAATTCATATTCCAAAACTCATTCATATCATCCATGCATCCATCATCAATTAGGGTTTCAAAATCAAAATCATTTCAGAAAAACAGAAACTTGATGCTATGATTTCATGTGAGCAAATTTAATTCAAATGGCCATCACCCTTTTGAAACTTGAATGTTTAGGAACTTGTTTGCTTGCCTCCATTGTTGGAAAGTTTAGGTGTAAAAGTTTGACCAAAGTTTTCAACTTGGAAATAAATTCAAAACCCTATTTTTAAACATTTGCAAACCAGAGGCAAAGTCTCTGATTATTTTAAGTCCAAGCATGACCAAGCCCTTGCAGGGTAACCACATGGTTAAATAACTGATTTTTGAAACCACAGTACCCTGCAAAAATCCCCAGAATTGTTTGAATTCAAAAAGGATTTGAAATCATATCTAAATCATTCCTGAAAACCAAAATAGAAAAGGAAAAGGAATAAACAAAATAAAAAGGCCGCGCGCCAGGTTTCTGGCCCAGCATCGAATCGAGCCCAACTAGCCCACCCGGGGGTTTTCTTTTCCTCTCTCACGCGCGAGCGCACGCACTCAGTCGCTGACAGCCATACCCCACCTCCACCTCGCGCCCTTCGCTGACGAGCGGGCCTTCTCCACGTCAGCATCGTCTTCCCCCTGATTCCGCGCACGACCTCGCCGCTGCCCGTTGCAGCGCTGATATCGCGAGCTTAATGGGCATTGATTCAGCGAGCGTTACCTGTCGAGCCTCGGGCTATAAGATCCCCACCTCCCCACGACCATTTTCCCCCAGTCAATTTTGCCTTCACGCCACCAGGCTGTCCACGACTCGCCCGACTCCGCCGCTGCTCCGACGACCGCACCGGCAAATCCCGGTGAGCCTCGTGTTCCCCTCTACCTCTCCTTCATGCTATTTTGTTCAGTAAGTCTTGGCGCATCTACTGACACACCCCACTTACCTTCGCATGACCTGTAGCTCCAACAACGTCGACGACTGGCCGCCACCATCTTCGGCTTCAACTCCGACGACCTCCAGTGGTAAGTCCAGACCGCCCCAAGCCTTGTCCTTCACACACGCGTGTTCTCCGTAATCTTCTGCACCTGACCACACTCTCCGTTTGCCTCCTAGTGATCGACAACGTCGCCTTCGACCTCGAACAGAACCACCTGTCGCCAGACTCAACTCCGACGAGGAATCATCACCGCGTCAGCACGCCCCTTGACAAACCAGAGCCACCTCGAGCTTCAGCACGCCACCGCGGTCCTGGTAAGCGCCTTCTTGCTTCCCCGGACGACCTAGAGCGCCGGCACCACCGTAGTCAGACGCGCCACCGCCAGTCAACGCCGCTAGCGCTGCCAGTTTGTGGCTTGTTGATTTAGTCCGTTGGATCTGCATCGTAGGGCTAGGATAGATCTTAATCGAAGAGGTACGCGCGCGTCTGAGCCGCCAGATCTAAGTTAGATCCTACGGTCTGCGGCTGCCGATCCGCGCGAATCGGTACGCGCCAGTGAGACTGCGACACGTGTCTAGGGTGAATTCAAAAACAGAAATTCGAATCAGATTTAGATCCAAACTTCAAACTGCTATAACTTTTGAATGCCACGTTAGAATTTTGCAAACTTTATACCGTTGGATTCAGTGAATCAAGGCCTTTCTGTTTATGCAAAGTGTTTAACAAATAGTAACCATTAGAATGACTTTATTTGTAGAAACATGTTTAAGGCTATTTTGAGTATGGATTTAGTTTAGTAATTTGTTTTGGTGTCAAATAAGTTTAGTTGGCAAACTTTTGACTTGTTAAGTTTCTGTAAACATGCACATGCTTGGTAGAGTTTTCAAAATCACCACTTAGTAAATTCTTGCATGCATGCATTCATAGTATTTTTTATTGTATATATATTTGTGTGTAATGGCGTGCTACAAATTTTGTGTAGATTTTGCTAGTGACTGTGATTGTGAGGAGTGCTACTCTCCACATTACCAAGGCAAGTGATATTTTTCATGAATATTTCCATCCTATGTTTTGTACTAGCATTAGATATTTTTCTAAAGTCTTGCATGCTACTCTTGCCAAATAAAAGATTGGGAAATCCTATGTAGTTAGAATGGTAGAATTGCTAGGAATTTTCCTAAGTTAAGTTACCATGCCATGCTTAGCCTAGCTACTAGCAAACAAGGGTTGGTATAATCTATTCATGCTATAATGAGTATATTTCTAAGTCATGAGACTTATGTTTTCTTAATAAAACCACTAAGTCAATAAACCTCCTGGGTGGAATGGAAAGATTGGGTTATGTTGAGTGGTTACACAAGGCCATGGACTTGGCTTGTGTATCACACTTGTGGTATGCCACCCAGGCACAAAGGGATTTGGAGGCCAAGTGTTGAGAAAGCTTACAGTGCAACCACTTGGCAATATGGGCTCTGCCATGATCATATAGGTTGCTAGAACTTAGTCACTTGGACAGTTGGTGGTAGTGGGAATGATAGGATGGAACGCGTCCATTTGACTAAGGAAAGGCTTCTGAAAGGTCCTGTCTTGGGAAACCAAGTCTGGTGGGGAAAGTGCACAACTTCTGCAGATGGAAAATCTAAGTACTTAGCCATGTCCATGGCAATGGACAACTTGAGCATCAAGACATGGAAGCTACAAGAATCTCATCACTCCAACTTCTAAGTAAAACTTGTGGGTGAACAAGGGTGAAGGACCCCAATGTCTATTGGTGGGTTCTTGGGAATGTTTTGACAAAGAAAAACTTAGTGTTTTCAACTAATAGGGAAAACCTATTTTCAAGCAAAGCAAGCCAAGCAAGCCAAGCTACACTTAGCCAAAATGCATATAGTAATATAGTCCAGTTAAAATTTACTAAGGTATCACTTGCCAATACTATTCCAAAGTATTGACCCTTTGTGGCTGTAACTTGTGATGTTGCAGGTTACTCCGATGATGAGTAGGAGTCATGAGTCTACACTCAACATGCTTGCCTGTGGCACATGAAGATGAGGACTTGTGTTTATTTACTTATTCCATAAACTCTTGTATTAGACCTTTGGCCCTGAGTTGTAAAAGACTATGTTTTATCTCTGGAATGAATGTAATAAACGACCTTTGTATCTGTGTACTTCATCTTAAACTGTGGATGCTAGCATTGATCCAGGGACTAGCATTGCAATCACAGGGATCCTTTCCTTTACAAAGGAGGGGTCTAACAGATGGTATCAGAGCACTGTGTTGCCTGTAGGATTATGACCCTAGAAATGGAAAACCACTAAGGAAAAATTTTCAACTACTTCTACACTTGTCTATTCTTCTCGTAAAACTCTTCTAATCTTCTCATTCTCATCTCCATTTGTAGATGAACTCCATCAACGAAGTCGTGAAGAAAGGACCACTCATGACCATGACCTTGGAGTGTGAAACTGAGTTTCCCAAAATTCTCAAGGACCTCATGGTGGCAATGGAAGCACATGGTGCAGCTGTTTACAAAGGCTTTCCGGTGATGGATGAAGGAGTGGAGCATTGGTGGGTGCAAATTCACTTGTACAAAAACAAGGAAGACAACCACAAAGAAAGAGGATTCTGCATGTATACCAACACTGTGATGCACACCACATTCTTTGAGTCAGCCAGAGAAGCAGCTTGGAGGACTATCAAAGAACTTAGTGCTAGAGTCAAGTGCAGGATGCTCAATCTCCAAAAAGACTTAGAGAAAGAGAAGGAACTTACCCAAGAGTTGGAAGCCACCAACCAAGAATTAAGGGGAGATATTATAGACTTAGTGATGGAATCATGTGAACAAGATAGGTGGATTGCCTCTAGGAACATTGTGTTAGCCACCAGATCCAGTGAGATAGGATTGTGAGCACACTTCGTTAGTCGGACCACCACCTATCACCTTATCTTCCAAAATGATACCTTAAATAAGTTTGGACCTTGATTGATGTAATGGATTCATGTATGCATGACTTGTGTGATTTTGTGTTCCAAGGATGTGTATGTGATGTTTGTCTTTGTTTATCTTAAATAGTGTTGTTCTAACTTTTCTATCTTATAAAATAGATGCCTATTACCATCAGCACTGTGGAGGAGTTCCAGGTTACCCGTTTTGGCCCCCGTATCATTGAGCTTACCACTTTGCTCAATCTCCCTCTTCCCACCATCACGGTGTACCCACTCACCAAGTTCGAGAGGAAGGACCTCTGGGGCTTCAAGGTGAACCAGCCCGGACGCCAGACAGAGCCCACTACAGAGGCCATCGTCTTCAAGCTGATGCACGACGACAGGGAGAGAGGCATGGAGGTAGTCATGCAGGACCTAATAGGACGTCTGTTAGGCCGTCACTCCCGACAGGTTAGGGGCACTCACTTCCACGTCTTCGGAAGGCGTGATGTTGATGGAGAGTCCATCGACTTTGAGGACGACTCGAGGGACGCAGCAGAGCCGATACGTCTCTATCTCCAGGACTTAGAGTCTCTCATCAGGCACGTGGACACAGACAGGACAAACGTCATGCTCAGCAATGACGAGCTCCAGGTGCAGCTATGCGAGAAGGACAAGCTTTTCGCACATCAAGACGAGATGGTCAAGGAAATGGAGACGAAGTTCGAGACCCAGGACCGCAAGTTCAAGAGTCAGGAGAAACGCGTCCAGGATAGGAACAAGAAGATCCGGGACATGACCGAGGAACTGAAGTCCAAGGATTTCAAGCTAGAGCAGCAGCAGATGGTTATTGAGAGGCTTCGCTCCCAGAAGAGGGCTCTCAAGGCCAAGATCGATTCCTTGACCACTACGATTGAGGAGAACAAGACCGCGATGGAGAACGCAGGTCTTACCTTCGTCGAGGAGGAGATTGATGCTGATGAGTAGACTTGACTACTCGTTTATCTTTCATATTCGTACTTGTTATTTGTGAACCTGTTATTGGACCATCCGACATGTGGATGGCTTGCCACTTGTGTGTTTTACTTTGAGACTTCGTTATTTTGTTGTTGAACTTTTATTCTTGTGTTGCATGTTATGTGTTTGCTTATGTGATGTAATGTGCATGAATCATGTATGGGTATCTCATTCTTATCTCTATTTGAACAAACCACAGATGCCTCCCCGTCGCGCAAACCCCAACCCCAACAACATCACTCCAGCAATGCAACAGATGATGAATGCTCAGACGCAGCTTATGCAGATGATGACAACATTCATCCAAAACCAGAATAACAACAACAACAACCCCAATAACAACAACAACAATAACAACAACAACAACAACCCTCCGGGTTTTGATATGCTCACCAGATTTCTGCGTTTGAGGCCAGCTAAGTTCTCGGGGATAACTGATCCCATGGTAGCCAATGATTGGCTACGTTCCGTGAACAAGGACTTAGTGACCGTGGGCTGCACGGATGCTGAAAAGGTCAGGTTCGCAGCGCATCTGTTGGAAGGACCAGCCGCCACATGGTGGGACAACTTCCAAATCACCACTCCTTTGGATGAGGTGACTTGGGCTATCTTTGAAGATGGCTTTCGCACTGCTCATATCTCATCAGGAATGATGAGTTTGAAAAAGAAGGAGTTTCACAACCTGAAGCAGCGCCACCGCAGCGTGGCTGAATACATAGAAGAGTTCAACAATCTGGCGCGCTATGCACCGGATGAGGTTGACACGGATGCCAAAAGAAAGGAAAAGTTTCTGGAGGGCTTGAATGATGAGCTGAATCTGCAGCTGTCTGTAGCATATGTTCCAACTTATCAGTCTTTGTGTGACAAGGCTGCTATTTTGGAGAGTAAAATGAAGCAAGTCGAGAGTAGGAAGAGGAAACACTCTGACAAACACATCTCGGGATCGTCTCACAAACGATCTCACTATGATGACAGTGGAAGCTCAGGATCCCATAAGCATGGGAAATTCAACAAACACCACAACCACAACCGTCATGACAACAAGCATCACCGCAGTCATGACAATGACAAGTACAAGAACCACAAGAGTGGACATAAGAGCCACCACAGTGGAAGTGGAAGTGGAAGTGGAAACCAGCCTAAAAAGGACATCAGTCAGGTTGAGTGCTTCAAATGCAAGAAACTAGGGCATTATGCTAATGAGTGCCCTGAGAAGAAAGTTGAAGGACCTATCAAGCCCAATCCTTTTCAGAAAGGACAGGTTAACCACATCAATGTGGAGGAGGTCTATGAGGAGCCTGATGCCGTTGCTGGTAAGTTCAGATTCAATTCAATTCCAGCATTTGTACTCTTTGATACCGGTGCATCTCATTCATTCATATCAAAAGCATTTGTCGAAAGAAATGAACTACCGGTAGAAACCATTGGGTGTCCTATAAGAGTAAGTTCTCCTGGTGGAGAAATGATAGTAAACTTAGGATGTCATGACTTAGTCATAGAGTTTGGAAAACATAAGTTTCCAGTGAACCTAATAATCCTTAATTCCCAAGGATTGGATGTGATTTTGGGAATGGATTGGATGGCTAAGTATGAAGGGGTACTAGATTGTGCAAATCGTACAGTTACACTCACAACCCTAGAAGGAAAAAGAATAAAATTCAGGTCAAACTTTGAATCCAAAGGAAGTAAGCTGAATTCTCTTAAGGGGGTTAGCATGGACACTGTGCCAATTGTGTGTGAGTATCCGGATGTGTTTCCGGAAGAGTTGCCGGGAATGCCACTAGATAGAGATGTGGAGTTTATAATAGATTTGGTACCAGGTTCTGGACCAAGAGCAAAGAGACCTTATAAAATGTCAGTGGACGAACTAAAGGAACTCAAGAAACAACTTGGAGAACAATTACAGAAAGGATTCATCCAGCCAAGTTCTTCATCTTGGGGAGCCCCAGTTTTATTCGTAGAAAAGAAGGATAGAACACAAAGATTATGCATTGACTACCGTTCTCTCAACGAGGTAACCATCAAGAACAAATATCCTTTGCCAAGAATCAACGACTTGTTTGATCAGCTAGAAGGAGCATGTGTGTTCTCAAAGATTGATCTTCGGTCGGGCTATTTTCAACTCAAGATAAGAGAGCAAGACATACCTAAAACGGCAGTCACCACAAGGTATGGATTGTATGAGTACACCGTGATGCCTTTTGGTTTAACCAACGCTCCAGCATACTTCATGAATATGATGAACAAGGTGTTCATGGAATTTCTTGACAAGTTTGTTGTCGTTTTCATCGATGATATCTTAGTCTACTCTAAGAGCAAGGAAGAACATGAAAGACACTTACGCTTGATACTTGAGAAACTGAGGGAACATAAACTTTATGCCAAATTCAGCAAGTGTGAGTTCTGGCTAGAAGAAGTTGGTTTTCTTGGTCATGTTATGACAAAGGATGGTGTAGCAGTTGATCCTGCTAAGGTTTCAGCTGTGACAGAATGGGAATCTCCAAAGAATGTGAAAGAAGTTCGTAGTTTCCTTGGCTTAGCAGGATACTACAGAGGGTTCATTGAAAAATTCTCAAAGATTGCTAAGCCAATGACTGAATTGTTAAAGAAGGACAAGAAATTTGTTTGGTCTGAAGGTTGTGAACTCAGCTTTCAAGAATTGAAGAAGAGACTTGTGTCAGCACCAGTTCTGTGCCTGCCAGATTTGGAAAAGGATTTCCAAGTATATTGTGATGCGTCTCATCAAGGTTTGGGAGCCGTACTTATGCAAGGCGGAAAGGTTGTGGCTTATGCCTCGAGACAACTCAAAACTCATGAGGTAAACTACCCTACTCATGATTTGGAGTTAGATGCTGTTGTCCATGCACTCAAAACATGGAGACACTACCTTTTGGGAAAGCGTTGTGAAGTGTTCACCGATCACAAGAGTTTGAAATATATCTTCACCCAGAAGGAAATCAATATGAGACAAAGGAGATGGCTAGAACTTATCAAAGATTACGACTTAAGTTTGCAGTACCATCCCGGTAAAGCAAATGTAGTAGCAGATGCTCTAAGTCGTAAGGCGTTTGTAAATGGCCTTACCAAAGGTGAATTGCCAGATGACTTGTGTAAGCAATTCCGAGAACTCAGATTGGAGATTGTGCCAGAAGGACATCTCATGTCTTTGGATGTTCAACCCACTTTGTTGGACAAGATCCGAGAAGCTCAGAAGACCAATAAGGAAATTGAAAGAATCAAGGAAAATATTGGCCAAGGGAGAGCTAAAAATTTCCATGAAGACGAACAGGGTACGTTATGGCATGGGAAACGTATCTGTGTTCCACAAGATCCGGAGTTACGGAAACTGATTTTGCAGGAAGCACACAACTCTCCGTATTCTATTCATCCGGGTAACACCAAAATGTACATGGACATGAAAGAATGATTTTGGTGGAACAATCTCAAGAGAGACATCGCCGAACATATTGCTTTGTGTGATGTGTGTAGTAGAGTAAAGGCGGAACATCAAAAACCAGCCGGTTTGCTTCAACCACTACCTATTCCTGAAAGGAAGTGGGAAAATATCGGTATGGATTTCATTACCGGATTACCAAGGACCAGGTCAGGGTATGATTCTATATGGGTAGTAGTGGATCGACTAACTAAAGTGGCTCATTTTATACCCGTGAAGACAACTTATACAAGTGCCAAGTTAGCCAAGATCTACATGAGCAGGATTGTATGCCTTCATGGTGTGCCTAAGAGTATTGTGTCTGATAGAGGAACTCAGTTCACTTCTCACTTTTGGAGACAGCTCCATGAATCTTTGGGAACGAGATTGGAATTCAGCACTGCTTTTCATCCTCAAACTGATGGACAAACAGAAAGGACTAACCAAATTCTTGAAGACATGTTGAGGGCATGTGCTCTAGACTATGGAGCAAGTTGGGATGAAAGTCTGCCCTACGCAGAGTTCTCTTACAATAACAGTTATCAATCTAGTATTGGGATGGCACCATTTGAGTTTCTCTACGGAAGGAAGTGTACCACCCCATTGCTATGGAATGGAGTAGGGGAAAGAAGTTTATTTGGACCTGATCTTATCAAAGACGCCGAAGAGAAAGTCAAATTGGTTAAGGACAGGTTGAAGATAGCACAGTCCCGACAGAAAAGCTACGCGGATTCTAAGCGTAGAGAAGTCACCTACGAAGTTGGGGATAGAGCCTATCTTAGAGTATCACCACTTCGTGGAGTGAAAATATTTGGAGTCAAAGGAAAGTTGGCACCAAGATATGTTGGGCCATTCAAAATTCTAAGTCGCAAGGGAGAAGTTGCATATGAAGTTGAATTGCCAGAATCTCTGTCAGCTGTCCATAATGTGTTTCATGTGAGTCAGCTCAAGAAATGTCACCCAGAAATGGAAGAATCTTCTTTGAGGGATACCATACCTTTGGAATAAGTTCAATTAGAAAGTGACCTCACCTATGAAGAAAAGCCTGTCAAGATTCTTGAGACCGCAGAAAGAGTCACAAGGACAAAAACTATCGGGTTTTGCAAAGTGCAATGGAATCATCATTCCGAAGAGGAAGCAACATGGGAAACAGAAGATGATCTTCGGAAAGACCACCCTCACCTATTTGCTAGCCAATCCGAATCTCGAGGGCGAGATTCATCTTAAGGGGGTTAGATTTGTAACATCCCTAAATTCATATTCCAAAACTCATTCATATCATCCATGCATCCATCATCAATTAGGGTTTCAAAATCAAAATCATTTTAGAAAAACAGAAACTTGATGCTATGATTTCATGTGAGCAAATTTAATTCAAATGGCCATCACCCTTTTGAAACTTGAATGTTTAGGAACTTGTTTGCTTGCCTCCATTGTTGGAAAGTTTAGGTGTAAAAGTTTGACCAAAGTTTTCAACTTGGAAATAAATTCAAAACCCTATTTTTAAACATTTGCAAACCAGAGGCAAAGTCTCTGATTATTTTAAGTCCAAGCATGACCAAGCCCTTGCAGGGTAACCACATGGTTAAATAACTGATTTTTGGAACCACAGTACCCTGCAAAAATCCCCAGAATTGTTTGAATTCAAAAAGGATTTGAAATCATATCTAAATCATTCCTGAAAACCAAAATAGAAAAGGAAAAGGAATAAACAAAATAAAAAGGCCGCGCGCCAGGTTTCTGGCCCAGCATCGAATCGAGCCCAACTAGCCCACCCGGGGGTTTTCTTTTCCTCTCTCACGCGCGAGCGCACGCACTCAGCCGCTGACAGCCATACCCCACCTCCACCTCGCGCCCTTCGCTGACGAGTGGGCCTTCTCCACGTCAGCATCGTCTTCCCCCTGATTCCGCGCACGACCTCGCCGCTGCCCGTTGCAGCGCTGATCTCGCGAGCTTAATGGGCATTGATTCAGCGAGCGTTACCTGTCGAGCCTCGGGCTATAAGATCCCCACCTCCCCACGACCATTTTCCCCCAGTCAATTTTGCCTTCACGCCACCAGGTTGTCCACGACTCGCCCGACTCCGCCGCTGCTCCGACGACCGCACCGGCAAATTCCGGTGAGCCTCGTGTTCCCCTCTACCTCTCCTTCATGCTATTTTGTTCAGTAAGTCTCGGCGCATCTACTGACACACCCCACTTACCTTCGCATGACCTGTAGCTCGAGCAACGTCGACGACTGGCCGCCACCATCTTCGGCTTCAACTCCGACGACCTCCAGTGGTAAGTCCAGACCGCCCCAAGCCTTGTCCTTCACACACGCGTGTTCTCCGTGATATTCTGCACCTGACCACACTCTCCGTTTGCCTCCTAGTGATCGACAACGTCGCCTTCGACCTCGAACAGAACCACCTGTCGCCAGACTCAACTCCGACGAGGAATCATCACCGCGTCAGCACGCCCCTTGACAAACCAGAGCCACCTCGAGCTTCAGCACGCCACCGCGGTACTGGTAAGCGCCTTCTTGCTTCCCCGGACGACCTAGAGCGTCGGCGCCGCCGTAGTCAGACGCGCCACCGCCAGTCAACGCCGCTAGCGCCGCCAGTTTGTGGCTTGTTGATTTAGTCCATTGGATCTGCATCGTAGGGCTAGGATAGATCTTAATCGAAGAGGTACGCGCGCGTCTGAGCCGCCAGATCTAAGTTAGATCCTACGGTCTGCGGCTGCCGATCCGCGCGAATTGGTACGCGCCAGTGAGACTGCGACACGTGTCTAGGGTGAATTCAAAAACAGAAATTCGAATCAGATTTAGATCCAAACTTCAAACTGCTATAACTTTTGAATGCCATGTTAGAATTTTGCAAACTTTATACCATTGGATTCAGTGAATCAAGGCCTTTCTGTTTATGCAAAGTGTTTAACAAATAGTAACCATTAGAATGACTTTATTTGTAGAAACATGTTTAAGGCTATTTTGAGTATGGATTTAGTTTAGTAATTTGTTTTGGTGTCAAATAAGTTTAGTTGGCAAACTTTTGACTTGTTAAGTTTCTGTAAACATGCACATGCTTGGTAGAGTTTTCAAAATCACCACTTAGTAAATTCTTGCATGCATGCATTCATAGTATTTTTGATTGTATATATATTTGTGTGTAATGGTGTGCTACAAATTTTGTGTAGATTTTGCTAGTGACTGTGATTGTGAGGAGTGCTACTCTCCACATTACCAAGGCAAGTGATATTTTTCATGAATATTTCCATCCTATGTTTTGTACTAGCATTAGATATTTTTCTAAAGTCTTGCATGCTACTCTTGCCAAATAAAAGATTGGGAAATCCTATGTAGTTAGAATGGTAGAATTGCTAGGAATTTTCCTAAGTTAAGTTACCATGCCATGCTTAGCCTAGCTACTAGCAAACAAGGGTTGGTATAATCTATTCATGCTATAATGAGTATATTTCTAAGTCATGAGACTTATGTTTTCTTAATAAAACCACTAAGTCAATAAACCTCCTGGGTGGAATGGAAAGATTGGGTTATGTTGAGTGGTTACACAAGGCCATGGACTTGGCTTGTGTATCACACTTGTGGTATGCCACCCAGGCACAAAGGGATTTGGAGGCCAAGTGTTGAGAAAGCTTACAGTGCAACCACTTGGCAATATGGGCTCTGCCATGATCATATAGGTTGCTAGAACTTAGTCACTTGGACAGTTGGTGGTAGTGGGAATGATAGGATGGAACGCGTCCATTTGACTAAGGAAAGGCTTCTGAAAGGTCCTGTCTTGGGAAACCAAGTCTGGTGGGGAAAGTGCACAACTTCTGCAGATGAAAAATCTAAGTACTTAGCCATGTCCATGGCAATGGACAACTTGAGCATCAAGACATGGAAGCTACAAGAATCTCATCACTCCAACTTCTAAGTAAAACTTGTGGGTGAACAAGGGTGAAGGACCCCAATGTCTATTGGTGGGTTCTTGGGAATGTTTTGACAAAGAAAAACTTAGTGTTTTCAACTAATAGGGAAAACCTATTTTCAAGCAAAGCAAGCCAAGCTACACTTAGCCAAAATGCATATAGTAATATAGTCCACTTAAAATTTACTAAGGTATCACTTGCCAATACTATTCCAAAGTATTGACCCTTTGTGGCTGTAACTTGTGATGTTGCAGGTTACTCCGATGATGAGTAGGAGTCATGAGTCTACACTCAACATGCTTGCCTGTGGCACATGAAGATGAGGACTTGTGTTTATTTACTTATTCCATAAACTCTTGTATTAGACCTTTGGCCCTGAGTTGTAAAATACTATGTTTTATCTCTGGAATGAATGTAATAAACGACCTTTGTATCTGTGTACTTCATCTTAAACTGTGGATGCTAGCATTGATCCAGGGACTAGCATTGCAATCACAGGGATCCTTTCCTTTACAAAGGAGGGGTCTAACAGATGGTATCAGAGCACTGTGTTGCCTGTAGGATTATGACCCTAGAAATGGAAAACCACTAAGGAAATTTTTTCAACTACTTCTACACTTGTCTATTCTTCTCGTAAAACTCTTCTAATCTTCTCATTCTCATCTCCATTTGTAGATGAACTCCATCAACGAAGCCGTGAAGAAAGGACCACTCATGACCATGACCTTGGAGTGTGAAACTGAGTTTCCCAAAATTCTCAAGGACCTCATGGTGGCAATGGAAGCACATGGTGCAGCTGTTTACACAGGCTTTCCGGTGATGGATGAAGGAGTGGAGCATTGGTGGGTGCAAATTCACTTGTACAAAAACAAGGAATACAACCACAAAGAAAGAGGATTCTGCATGTATACCAACACTGTGATGCACACCACATTCTTTGAGTCAGCCAGAGAAGCAGCTTGGAGGACTATCAAAGAACTTAGTGCTAGAGTCAAGTGCAGGATGCTCAATCTCCAAAAAGACTTAGAGAAAGAGAAGGAACTTACCCAAGAGTTGGAAGCCACCAACCAAGAATTAAGGGGAGATATTATAGACTTAGTGATGGAATCATGTGAACAAGATAGGTGGATTGCCTCTAGGAACATTGTGTTAGCCACCAGATCCAGTGAGATAGGATTGTGAGCACACTTCGTTAGTCGGACCACCACCTATCACCTTATCTTCCAAAATGATACCTTAAATAAGTTTGGACCTTGATTGATGTAATGGATTCATGTATGCATGACTTGTGTGATTTTGTGTTCCAAGGATGTGTATGTGATGTTTGTCTTTGTTTATCTTAAATAGTGTTGTTCTAACTTTTCTATCTTATAAAATAGATGCCTATTACCATCAGCACTGTGGAGGAGTTCCAGGTTACCCGTTTCGGCCCCCGTATCGTTGAGCTTACCACTTTGCTCAATCTCCCTCTTCCCACCATCACGGTGTACCCACTCACCAAGTTCGAGAGGAAGGACCTTTGGGTCTTCAAGGTGAACCAGCCCGGACGCCAGACAGAGCCCACTACAGAGGCCATCGTCTTCAAGCTGATGCACGACGACAGGGAGAGAGGCATGGAGTTAGTCATGCAGGACCTAATAGGACGTCTGTTAGGCCGTCACTCCCGACAGGTTAGGGGCACTCACTTCCACGTCTTCGGAAGGCGTGATGTTGATGGAGAGTCCATCGACTTTGAGGACGACTCGAGGGACGCAGCAGAGCTGATACGTCTCTATCTCCAGGACTTAGAGTCTCTCATCAGGCACGTGGACACAGACAGGACAAACGTCATGCTCAGCAATGACGAGCTCCAGGTGAAGCTACGCGAGAAGGACAAGCTTTTCGCACAGCAGGACGAGATGGTCAAGGAAATGGAGACGAAGTTCGAGACCCAGGACCGCAAGTTCAAGAGTCAGGAGAAACGCGTCCAGGATAGGAACAAGAAGATCCGGGACATGACCGAGGAACTGAAGTCCAAGGATTTCAAGCTAGAGCAGCAGCAGATGGTTATTGAGAGGCTTCGCTCGCAGAAGAGGGCTCTCAAGGCCAAGATCGATTCCTTGACCACTACGATTGAGGAGAACAAGACCGCAATGGAGAACGCAGGTCTTACCTTCGTCGAGGAGGAGATTGATGCTGATGAGTAGACTTGACTACTCGTTTATCTTTCATATTCGTACTTGTTATTTGTGAACTTGTTATTGGACCATCCGACATGTGGATGGCTTGCCACTTGTGTGTTTTACTTTGAGACTTCGTTATTTTGTTGTTGAACTTTTATTCTTGTGTTGCATGTTATGTGTTTGCTTATGTGATGTAATGTGCATGAATCATGTATGGGTATCTCATTCTTATCTCTATTTGAACAAACCACAGATGCCTCCCCGTCGCGCAAACCCCAACCCCAACAACATCACTCCAGAAATGCAACAGATGATGAATGCTCAGACGCAGCTTATGCAGATGATGACAACATTCATCCAAAACCAGAATAACAACAACAACAACAACAACAACAACCCCAATAACAACAACAACAACAATAACAACAACAACAACAACAACCCTCCGGGTTTTGATATGCTCACCAGATTTCTGCGTTTGAGGCCAGCTAAGTTCTCGGGGACAACTGATCCCATGGTATCCAATGATTGGCTACGTGCCGTGAACAAGGACTTAGTGACCGTGGGCTGCACGGATGCTGAAAAGGTCAGGTTCGCAGCGCATCTGTTGGAAGGACCAGCCGCCACATGGTGGGACAACTTCCAAATCACCACTCCTTTGGATGAGGTGACTTGGGCTATCTTTGAAGATGGCTTTCGCACTGCTCATATCTCATCAGGAATGATGAGTTTGAAAAAGAAGGAGTTTCACAACCTGAAGCAGCGCCACCGCAGCGTGGCTGAATACATAGAAGAGTTCAACAATCTGGCGCGCTATGCACCGGATGAGGTTGACACGGATGCCAAAAGAAAGGAAAAGTTTCTGGAGGGCTTGAATGATGAGCTGAATCTGCAGCTGTCTGTAGCATATGTTCCAACTTATCAGTCTTTGTGTGACAAGGCTGCTATTTTGGAGAGTAAAATGAAGCAAGTCGAGAGTAGGAAGAGGAAACACTCTGACAAACACATCTCGGGATCGTCTCACAAACGATCTCACTATGATGACAGTGGAAGCTCAGGATCCCATAAGCATGGGAAATTCAACAAACACCACAACCACAACCGTCATGACAACAAGCATCACCGCAGTCATGACAATGACAAGTACAAGAACCACAAGAGTGGACATAAGAGCCACCACAGTGGAAGTGGAAGTGGAAGTGGAAACCAGCCTAAAAAGGACATCAGTCAGGTTGAGTGCTTCAAATGCAAGAAACTAGGGCATTATGCTAATGAGTGCCCTGAGAAGAAAGTTGAAGGACCTATCAAGCCCAATCCTTTTCAGAAAGGACAGGTTAACCACATCAATGTGGAGGAGGTCTATGAGGAGCCTGATGCCGTTGCTGGTAAGTTCAGATTCAATTCAATTCCAGCATTTGTACTCTTTGATACCGGTGCATCTCATTCATTCATATCAAAAGCATTTGTCGAAAGAAATGAACTACCGGTAGAAACCATTGGGTGTCCTATAAGAGTAAGTTCTCCTGGTGGAGAAATGATAGTAAACTTAGGATGTCATGACTTAGTCATAGAGTTTGGAAAACATAAGTTTCCAGTGAACCTAATAATCCTTAATTCCCAAGGATTGGATGTGATTTTGGGAATGGATTGGATGGCTAAGTATGAAGGGGTACTAGATTGTGCAAATCGTACAGTTACACTCACAACCCCAGAAGGAAAAAGAATAAAATTCAGGTCAAACTTTGAATCCAAAGGAAGTAAGCTGAATTCTCTTAAGGGGGTTAGCATGGACACTGTGCCAATTGTGTGTGAGTATCCGGATGTGTTTCCGGAAGAGTTACCGGGAATGCCACCAGATAGAGATGTGGAGTTTATAATAGATTTGGTACCAGGTTCTGGACCAAGAGCAAAGAGACCTTATAAAATGTCAGTGGACGAACTAAAGGAACTCAAGAAACAACTTGGAGAACAATTACAGAAAGGATTCATCCAGCCAAGTTCTTCATCTTGGGGAGCCCCAGTTTTATTCGTAGAAAAGAAGGATAGAACACAAAGATTTTGCATTGACTACCGTTCTCTCAACGAGGTAACCATCAAGAACAAATATCCTTTGCCAAGAATCAACGACTTGTTTGATCAGCTAGAAGGAGCATGTGTGTTCTCAAAGATTGATCTTCGGTCGGGCTATTTTCAACTCAAGATAAGAGAGCAAGACATACCTAAAACGGCATTCACCACAAGGTATGGATTGTATGAGTACACCGTGATGCCTTTTGGTTTAACCAACGCTCCAGCATACTTCATGAATATGATGAACAAGGTGTTCATGGAATTTCTTGACAAGTTTGTTGTCGTTTTCATCGATGATATCTTAGTCTACTCTAAGAGCAAGGAAGAACATGAAAGACACTTACGCTTGATACTTGAGAAACTGAGGGAACATAAACTTTATGCCAAATTCAGCAAGTGTGAGTTTTGGCTAGAAGAAGTTGGTTTTCTTGGTCATGTTATGACAAAGGATGGTGTAGCAGTTGATCCTGCTAAGGTTTCAGCTGTGACAGAATGGGAATCTCCAAAGAATGTGAAAGAAGTTCGTAGTTTCCTTGGATTAGCAGGATACTACAGAAGGTTCATTGAAAATTTCTCAAAGGTTGCTAAGCCAATGACTGAATTGTTAAAGAAGGACAAGAAATTTGTTTGGTCTGAAGGTTGTGAACTCAGCTTTCAAGAATTGAAGAAGAGACTTGTGTCAGCACCAGTTCTGTGCCTGCCAGATTTGGAAAAGGATTTCCAAGTATATTGTGATGCGTCTCATCAAGGTTTGGGAGCCGTACTTATGCAAGGCGGAAAGGTTGTGGCTTATGCCTCGAGACAACTCAAAACTCATGAGGTAAACTACCCTACTCATGATTTGGAGTTAGCTGCTGTTGTCCATGCACTCAAAACATGGAGACACTACCTTTTGGGAAAGCGTTGTGAAGTGTTCACCGATCACAAGAGTTTGAAATATATCTTCACCCAGAAGGAAATCAATATGAGACAAAGGAGATGGCTAGAACTTATCAAAGATTACGACTTAAGTTTGCAGTACCATCCCGGTAAAGCAAATGTAGTAGCAGATGCTCTAAGTCGTAAGGCGTTTGTAAATGGCCTTACCAAAGGTGAATTGCCAGATGACTTGTGTAAGCAATTCCGAGAACTCAGATTGGAGATTGTGCCAGAAGGACATCTCATGTCTTTGGATGTTCAACCCACTTTGTTGGACAAGATCCGAGAAGCTCAGAAGACCGATAAGGAAATTGAAAGAATCAAGGAAAATATTGGCCAAGGGAGAGCTAAAAATTTCCATGAAGACGAACAGGGTACGTTATGGCATGGGAAACGTATCTGTGTTCCACAAGATCCGGAGTTACGGAAACTGATTTTGCAGGAAGCACACAACTCTCCGTATTCTATTCATCCAGGTAACACCAAAATGTACATGGACATGAAAGAATGATTTTGGTGGAACAATCTCAAGAGAGACATCGCCGAACATATTGCTTTGTGTGATGTGTGTAGTAGAGTAAAGGCGGAACATCAAAAACCAGCCGGTTTGCTTCAACCACTACCTATTCCTGAATGGAAGTGGGAAAATATCGGTATGGATTTCGTTACCGGATTACCAAGGACCAGGTCAGGGTATGATTCTATATGGGTAGTAGTGGATCGCCTAACTAAAGTGGCTCATTTTATACCCGTGAAGACAACTTATACAAGTGCCAAGTTAGCCAAGATCTACATGAGCAGAATTGTATGCCTTCACGGTGTGCCTAAGAGTATTGTGTCTGATAGAGGAACTCAGTTCACTTCTCACTTTTGGAGACAGCTCCATGAATCTTTGGGAACGAGATTGGAATTCAGCACTGCTTTTCATCCTCAAACTGATGGACAAACAGAAAGGACTAACCAAATTCTTGAAGACATGTTGAGGGCATGTGCTCTAGACTATGGAGCAAGTTGGGATGAAAGTCTGCCCTACGCAGAGTTCTCTTACAATAACAGTTATCAATCTAGTATTGGGATGGCACCATTTGAGTTACTCTACGGAAGGAAGTGTACCACCCCATTGCTATGGAATGGAGTAGGGGAAAGAAGTTTATTTGGACCTGATCTTATCAAAGACGCCGAAGAGAAAGTCAAATTGGTTAAGGACAGGTTGAAGATAGCACAGTCCCGACAGAAAAGCTACGCGGATTCTAAGCGTAGAGAAGTCACCTACGAAGTTGGGGATAGAGCCTATCTTAGAGTATCACCACTTCGTGGAGTGAAAATATTTGGAGTCAAAGGAAAGTTGGCACCAAGATATGTTGGGCCATTCAAAATTCTAAGTCGCAAGGGAGAAGTTGCATATGAAGTTGAATTGCCAGAATCTCTGTCAGCTGTCCATAATGTGTTTCATGTGAGTCAGCTCAAGAAATGTCACCCAGAAATGGAAGAATCTTCTTTGAGGGATACCATACCTTTGGAATAAGTTCAATTAGAAAGTGACCTCACCTATGAAGAAAAGCCTGTCAAGATTCTTGAGACCGCAGAAAGAGTCACAAGGACAAAAACTATCGGGTTTTGCAAAGTGCAATGGAATCATCATTCCGAAGAGGAAGCAACATAGGAAACAGAAGACGATCTTCGGAAAGACCACCCTCACCTATTTGCTAGCCAATCCGAATCTCGAGGGCGAGATTCATCTTAAGGGGGTTAGATTTGTAACATCCCTAAATTCATATTCCAAAACTCATTCATATCATCCATGCATCCATCATCAATTAGGGTTTCAAAATCAAAATCATTTCAGAAAAACAGAAACTTGATGCTATGATTTCATGTGAGCAAATTTAATTCAAATGGCCATCACCCTTTTGAAACTTGAATGTTTAGGAACTTGTTTGCTTGCCTCCATTGTTGGAAAGTTTAGGTGTAAAAGTTTGACCAAAGTTTTCAACTTGGAAATAAATTCAAAACCCTATTTTTAAACATTTGCAAACCAGAGGCAAAGTCTCTGATTATTTTAAGTCCAAGCATGACCAAGCCCTTGCAGGGTAACCACATGGTTAAATAACTGATTTTTGGAACCACAGTACCCTGCAAAAATCCCCAGAATTGTTTGAATTCAAAAAGGATTTGAAATCATATCTAAATCATTCCTGAAAACCAAAATAGAAAAGGAAAAGGAATAAACAAAATAAAAAGGCCGCGCGCCAGGTTTCTGGCCCAGCATCGAATCGAGCCCAACTAGCCCACCCGGGGGTTTTCTTTTCCTCTCTCACGCGCGAGCGCACGTACTCAGTCGCTGACAGCCATACCCCACCTCCACCTCGCGCCCTTCGCTGACGAGCGGGCCTTCTCCACGTCAGCATCGTCTTCCCCCTGATTCCGCGCACGACCTCGCCGCTGCCCGTTGCAGCGCTGATCTCGCGAGCTTAATGGGCATTGATTCAGCGAGCGTTACCTGTCGAGCCTCGGGCTATAAGATCCCCACCTCCCCACGACCATTTTCCCCCAGTCAATTTTGCCTTCACGCCACCAGGCTGTCCACGACTCGCCCGACTCCGCCGCTGCTCCGACGACCGCACCGGCAAATTCCGGTGAGCCTCGTGTTCCCCTCTACCTCTCCTTCATGCTATTTTGTTCAGTAAGTCTCGGCGCATCTACTGACACACCCCACTTACCTTCGCATGACCTGTAGCTCCAGCAACATCGACGACTGGCCGCCACCGTCTTCGGCTTCAACTCCGACGACCTCCAGTGGTAAGTCCAGACCGCCCCAAGCCTTGTCCTTCACACACGCGTGTTCTCCGTGATATTCTGCACCTGACCACACTCTCCGTTTGCCTCCTAGTGATCGACAACGTCGCCTTCGACCTCGAACAGAACCACCTGTCGCCAGACTCAACTCCGACGAGGAATCATCACCGCGTCAGCACGCCCCTTGACAAACCAGAGCCACCTCGAGCTTCAGCACGCCACCGCGGTCCTGGTAAGCGCCTTCTTGCTTCCCCGGACGACCTAGAGCGCCGGCGCCGCCGTAGTCAGACGCGCCACCGCCAGTCAACGCCGCTAGCGCCGCCAGTTTGTGGCTTGTTGATTTAGTCCGTTGGATCTGCATCGTAGGGCTAGGATAGATCTTAATCGAAGAGGTACGCGCGCGTCTGAGCCGCCAGATCTAAGTTAGATCCTACGGTCTGCGGCTGCCGATCCGCGCGAATCGGTACGCGCCAGTGAGACTGCGACACGTGTCTAGGGTGAATTCAAAAACAGAAATTCGAATCAGATTTAGATCCAAACTTCAAACTGCTATAACTTTTGAATGCCACGTTAGAATTTTGCAAACTTTATACCGTTGGATTCAGTGAATCAAGGCCTTTCTGTTTATGCAAAGTGTTTAACAAATAGTAACCATTAGAATGACTTTATTTGTAGAAACATGTTTAAGGCTATTTTGAGTATGGATTTAGTTTAGTAATTTGTTTTGGTGTCAAATAAGTTTA
Organism: Avena sativa; assembly: GCA_916181665.1. Lineage (NCBI taxonomy): Eukaryota > Viridiplantae > Streptophyta > Magnoliopsida > Poales > Poaceae > Avena > Avena sativa. The sequence goes on along the minus strand of OV702281.1, from coordinate 380,538,456 downwards.
GTTGGCAAACTTGTGACTTGTTAAGTTTCTGTAAACATGCACATGCTTGGTAGAGTTTTCTAAATCACCACTTAGTAAATTCTTGCATGCATGCATTCATAGTATTTTTGATTGTATATATATTGTGTGTAATGGTGTGCTACAAATTTTGTGTAGATTTTGCTAGTGACTGTGATTGTGAGGAGTGCTACTCTCCACATTACCAAGGCAAGTGATATTTTTCATGAATATTTCCATCCTATGTTTTGTACTAGCATTAGATATTTTGCTAAAGTCTTGCATGCTACTCTTGCCAAATAAAAGATTGGGAAATCCTATGTAGTTAGAATGGTAGAATTGCTAGGAATTTTCCTAAGTTAAGTTACCATGCCATGCTTATCCTAGCTACTAGCAAACAAGGGTTGGTATAATCTATTCATGCTATAATGAGTATATTTCTAAGTCATGAGACTTATGTTTTCTTAATAAAACCACTAAGTCAATAAACCTCCTGGGTGGAATGGAAAGATTGGGTTATGTTGAGTGGTTACACAAGGCCATGGACTTGGCTTGTGTATCACACTTGTGGTATGCCACCCAGGCACAAAGGGATTTGGAGGCCAAGTGTTGAGAAAGCTTACAGTGCAACCACTTGGCAATATGGGCTCTGCCATGATCATATAGGTTGCTAGAACTTAGTCACTTGGACAGTTGGTGGTAGTGGGAATGATAGGATGGAACGCGTCCATTTGACTAAGGAAAGGCTTCTGAAAGGTCCTGTCTTGGGAAACCAAGTCTGGTGGGGAAAGTGCACAACTTCTACAGATGAAAAATCTAAGTACTTAGCCATGTCCATGGCAATGGACAACTTGAGCATCAAGACATGGAAGCTACAAGAATCTCATCACTCCAACTTCTAAGTAAAACTTGTGGGTGAACAAGGGTGAAGGACCCCAATGTCTATTGGTGGGTTCTTGGGAATGTTTTGACAAAGAAAAACTTAGTGTTTTCAACTAATAGGGAAAACCTATTTTCAAGCAAAGCAAGCCAAGCTACACTTAGCCAAAATGCATATAGTAATATAGTCCACTTAAAATTTACTAAGGTATCACTTGCCAATACTATTCCAAAGTATTGACCCTTTGTGGCTGTAACTTGTGATGTTGCAGGTTACTCCGATGATGAGTAGGAGTCATGAGTCTACACTCAACATGCTTGCCTGTGGCACATGAAGATGAGGACTTGTGTTTATTTACTTATTCCATAAACTCTTGTATTAGACCTTTGGCCCTGAGTTGTAAAAGACTATGTTTTATCTCTGGAATGAATGTAATAAACGACCTTTGTATCTGTGTACTTCATCTTAAACTGTGGATGCTAGCATTGATCCAGGGACTAGCATTGCAATCACAGGGATCCTTTCCTTTACAAAGGAGGGGTCTAACATCGGTGTACCTCCCCCAAGCTTAGGCTTTTGGCCTAAGTGGGGCTCAATCCCATGGTGCCCAAGTAGGTGCACCTCCGTAGTACGACGAGGAGGCTCCCTCGTCCTGGTACGAGCTTGAGGACTCCCCTGTGTAGTATACAGAGGGTCGTATGAGGGCGCATCCCCCTGATAGTGTCCATGGAAACCAGGAATGCGCAGCTTGTCTTCCATCTCCTCCTTGGAGCGCGACAAAGGTCCATGAGAAATACTGAACAAAGTGGTTTGGGGGAGAGGGATCTCTCTCTCTTCCCCGTCAATAAACAACATTCTATAAACCAAGCTCTCAAGTGTAGAGCCATTCGTGACAAAGTGGTGTGCCTTCATGGCAGCAAGATCAAGCATCTGAGGGGTCAAAACTATATCATTTGGATCAATAGCAAGGTCCAAGGCAGTAGCAACACGTTCAACAATAATTCCCCCATAAATGGGTCCCTTAGCAGCTAAGTGACGAGCAATGAGAGAACCAAGATTGTACTTAGTTTCATTGTTCAGCGCAGCAACTATGAATGACAAATGATAGTTGGAAATATTACTAGTGTTCTCCCTACCAAGAACGCTAGTGGCAAGATAGTAAGCAAAGTACCTGATGGCTGGGAGTTGAATATTTCTTATCTTTCCCCGTTGAGCTCCACGGTCATCATCGTTGGTTATCCCGCGGTAGAGCTCCAACAAATCAGCGGGTTGAGCTGGAATCTTCTTCGCCGACCCAGCTGTACCAAGTCTCAGAGCCTCACAAAATTTCTTCAATGTCATATTGTAAGACCTGCCATAAATTTTGAAAGACACATCTGGGTTGAACATGCTGTTAGTAAAAGAAAAGCTCTTCACAAATGTTTTAGTGAGCGTAGCATATTGCATGCTCTCATCCTTCATAAGGCTTGTTAGTCCAGCCCTCCGAACCAAGGTTTTAAAATCATCAAGAATCCCAGCAACCCGCAAAAAGGTTGGGCAAGGAAAGGTGGAAGGGTGAGCATCCCCCTCATCTCCCTCGTCGCCGAATTGCGGAGTAATGAGATCCTCATTATATGAGGGCCTAGCTCAGGAGGAGGATATTGAAGGCCTTTCCCTCCTAGGTGCATCACCCTCAAATATTTCTCCAAATGTGTGCTTGTCCATGACCACTCTTTTCTAAAAAAATTAGACAAACATCAAACCAAGTGATTTCCAAGTTGATAAATGATGAGAAACTACTATAGTAACTTGCTAGAGCGCTACACATGCATCAAAATGAAATCTCTAAGCATAGAACAAGCATGCAAGCTCACACAACCTGTCACCTATAGCAAAAAATACTCAAGATACAATCTACCAATCACAAATCTAATTGGACAAGTGGAGGAGGCACATACCAAGGAGCAATCCCTCCAAAAATCAACAACAAAGATGGGCTGAGCAAGGAGATCAAAAATCATGAGCAAAAACAGCAGGAACTCGAGCTTGAGCAAGTTTTCCGGTGTTTTTCAGAGAGAGAAACAAGATGTCTGGAAGGAGACACTTTGGCCAATTTTCTGGGATTTTTCAGGAAACTTTATTTTTGGCCAATTTTTAGGGTATGAAAATTGATTTTCTCGCAGAAACAGTTTTTTGGAAGAAGAAAAAGCAAACCAAAAGCCAAACTACAGAAGTTCTAAGACACTCTAACAAGCAAACAACTAACAAAACCAAATCTAGCAAAGGAAAAGGCAAAGACTAGGAAGGAGAAAAGTAAAAGAAAGCAAGTATAACCACAGTGAAAACATTATTTTGTTCATTAAAATCCTTTTGTTAACAAGGTTGATCAAGTCTTGTTACAAAAACAATCTTATATAAAACAAAACTTTGCATTCCACAATGTGATTATGTTACCTCATACTTGATGGCAATGGTCCCAATCATAATAGTTTCAAAATTTTCTTGTGGAATGGGACAATATATTTCTCCAACCTTGATGCCCTCAATATTTTAAATGGAATTCAGGCAATAGCTTCTAGCAACCTTCTTGGGGAAATAAGCAGCATGCTCTTTATCATTAATATTGAATGTTACTTTTCCTTGATTGCAATTGATGACAGCACCTGCAGTATTAAGAAAAGGTCTCCCAAGAATAATAGACATATTATCATCTTTAGGCATCTCAAGCACAACAAAATCAGTTAAAACCAAGCAATTATGAGCCACTTGAACAGGAACATCCTCACATATACCGATAGGAATAGTAGTTGACTTATCATCCATTTGCAAAGATATATCAGTTGGTATCTACTTTTCTAGCTGAAGTCTCTTGTAGAGAGAAAAAGGCATAACACTAACTCCAGCTCCCAAATCACATAAAGCGGTTCTAACATAATTATTCTTAATAGAGCAAGGAATAGTTGGTATACCTGGATCACCAAGTTTCTTTGAAACCTTACCATTGAAGGAATAATTAGCAAGCAAAGTAGAAATCTCCTCATTAGGAATCTTCCTTTTATTAGAGACAATATCCTTCATATACTTTGAATAAGGAGGCAACTTAATAGCATTAGTCAAAGGAATTTGCAAAAATAAAGGTTTTATACACTCACAAAACTTGTTATAGTATTCTTCCTCCTTTGACTTGTGTTTATTACCTGGAAAAGACATAGGTTTCTGCACCCAACGTTCTCTCTCACTACCATGTTTCTTAGCAATAAAGTCTTCCTTAGTGTACCTAGTGTTCTTAGTGTGATTCTCTGGTTCTTCCTCAACTTTCTCCTTATCAGGAGCATCATTTTTATCATTACCACTCTCAGTTTCAGCATCAGAGACACATATACTATTAGGATCTACAGCAGGTTCAAGTGGTTCCTCAACTACTTTGTGTTTCTTTTTCTTTCTCTTACGAGGACTACCACTACTTTCACCTTGTTGAGAATCCTGCTCAATTCTTTTAGGGTGCCCTTCAATATATAAAGGATCTTGAGTAGCTATACCACTACTAGTTCTAATTCCATAAGCATGTTTATCTCCCGGGGCATTAACTAGCATATCCTTTTGCACCTTAGCAAGTTGATCAAGTTGGGTTTGAACCATTTGAAAGTGTTTACAAAGCATTTTAATATCGTTAGAAGTTCCACAATATCTTTGAACTCATTAATAGCTCTAGAATTTTCCAATAAATGATTCTGAACTTGTTTATTAAAATTACCTTGTTTAACAATAAAAATGTCAAGTTCCTCTAAACATTGATCATGAGGCTTACCATAAGGAATATCACCTTCATTAAAGTGTTGGAGAGAGTGTACCTCAATAGTAGATGAGTGGGGAATTGGTTTACATAATTCTTCTTTAGGAGGTAGATTCTTCACATCTTCAGCTCTAATACCTTTCTACTTTAGACACTTCTTAGCTTCCTTCATCACTTCATCATTTAATGCAATAACTCCCCTCTTATTTGGTGTTGGTATTGGATCTGGTTCAAGCGCAACTGGTTCAGGAGTAATAGGCTCAGCTGTATTTAGCTCAGTTGAAGTCCAATCATCATAATTCTTGCTTATCTTAGCCATTAATTCTTCAGCATCTATAGGAGTTCTTTTCCTGAAAACACAATCAGCAAAAGTATCTAGGTATGTCCTAGAATCATCAATTAGTCCATTATAATAAATATCAAGAAGCTCATTTTTAGGTAATGGACATCTAGGATGAGCATGAATCAAGGCACAGAACCTTGTCCATGACTCAGGCACTTTCTCTTCTTCTCCCTGTTTAAAATCAAAAAGTCTCTACAAAGCAGCATGTCTAGCACTAGGAGGAAAATATTTCTGGAAGAAAGAAGCAATCAGGGCTATCAATGGAACCGGAAGGTAATCTATTAAACCAAGCCTTAGCTTCTCCTTTTAGTGAAAAAGGGAAGATCTTAGTAACAAAGTACTTGCGCATCTTAAAATCATCAGAGAATAAATCACTCATAGTATAAAGCTCATTCATATGAGCTACAACACTCTCATTTTCAGTCCCACAAAAAGGTTCTTTCTCAACAATGTCTAAATAGGATAAATCAAGAGAGAAATCATAATCTTTATCTTTAATATCTATGGGAGAAGTGGCAAACTTACGATCAGAGGACAGTTTAGGAATAATTGTACGTCTAGCAAGGAGACTCTTAATAGAACTAGCACCATGTGTGTTTCAGCACTCTTCAACAAATTCATCAGTGAACTCAATGTAACCATCATTAATATCATAACTCTCTCTAGACTCAGGTGAGCTAACAGGTGTAACAGTGTCTTTACTAGGAGTTTTAGTATTTCCTAGACCAACCATAGTAGCATCTAGGAAAGGACCTAATGAGCCACTCGCATCAAGCATAGTAGAAGTAATATCATGAGCATCAAAATCAGTTTCAGATTCAGCAATAGTAGCAGCGTGTGTAGCATGAGTATGTGGTGGTGGTGTAACAAGCTTACTTATAACAGACGGTGAATCAAGAGCAGCAGAGGTGTTTAGGACTGTACCTCTTCTTGTAGTGGATGTTAAAATAGGAAACTTTCCATCACGAGAATTCCCCATGATGAAAGGAGTAGCAGTGAACAATAATAGATCCAAGTGAACTTACAAATAAAGCTATGCTCCCCGGCAACGGCGCCAGAAAATAGTCTTGATGACCCACAAGTATAGGGGATCACAACAGTCTTCGCGGGTAGTATTATCCAATTTATTGATTCGACACAAGGGGAGCCAAAGAATAGTTGCAAGACTTAACAACTGAGTTGTCAATTCAGCTGCACCTAGAAATAGTTCTTGCTCACATAATTTTATCAATAGCAATAGTTTGTAGTAGCAACAGCAAAGCAACAGTAGCAGTAAAACATGAGCAATGGTAACAGTAGCAGCAGACCGTAGGATATGAGCGCGGTAGGCATAGGGATGGATGGACGAGTGTTGCATGGACGAGCCTAAACATGTAACCTCAAGATCTAGGGCATTGCAGATAAATAATAACAAGCATCCAAGTACTAAACAATCCTAGGCATGTGCTCCATATATAGTCATGCGTGCTCGCAATGAGAACTTGCACAACGTCTTCTGTCCAGCCAGCCCGTGGCAGCGGGGCCTCTAGGGAACTACTGGCAATTAAGGTGATCCTTTTAATAGAGCACCGGAGCAAAGCATTAACACTCCGTGAACACATGTGTTCCTCACACCACAGCCATCCCCTTCGGTTGTCCCAATTTCTGTCACTTCGGGGCCTTTGGATCCAGACAATGATATGTGTACACAACTTGCAGATAAGATCGCAAACAATACTATCATAATGAATCAATAATAAGTTTAGATCTGAGATCATGGCACTCGGGCCCTAGTGACAAGCATTAAGCACAACAAGTTGCAACAAAGTCAAATAGCATTAATAGAGATACTAGGCACTATGCCCTAACAATCTTATTCGATTACATGATAGACCTCATCCAATCCCTACCATCCCCATAGCCTACAGCGGGGGATTAATCACTCATGGACGAGGGAAACATCGATGGTTGATGGAGAGGCGTTGGTGATGACGATGGCGATGATCCTCCCAAAATTCCTCGCCCCGACAGGGTGCCATAACGGAGTTTCTAGATCCGAATCGCGACTTCTGGTGGTGGCGGCGCAACAGAACTCTTTCTGAAAAACGTCGAACCCCCATCGGTTTTTAGGTCAAGGGGTAACTTATAGGCGAAGAGGGAGACCGAGGGGGTGCCTGGGGTGGCCACACCCCCTAGGGTGGCAGGGGTGTGCCCCACAGGCCTCCACTCCGTCTCGTCTTCTGGCTCCATGGGTCTTCTGGTGAAATAGGATTTTTGGCATATTTTCCGGGATTTTTCCAGATAGTTGATTTTCTGCAAAAAAAACTAGACACCAAGGTAATTCTACTGAAAACAGCGTCAGTCCGTGTTAGTTGTATCCAAATCACACAAGTTTAGAGAAGAAACAATAGCAAAAGTGTTCAGGAAAGTAGATAGGTTTTGGACATATCAGTTGTCATGGCGACGGCTGCCATCATCACAATGACGCCCTCCATCTTCTCGACGGTTGTCACAACCAACATCATCGCGACTCCAGTCACGACGTCCGTCGCGGTTGCCACCACGTCCTTGGTCATCACGGCGCCGCCAGCGCCCTCCATCATCACGTCGATCCCCGCCCCCACGATCAGGGCATGCTGGAGAGCGCCCACAGTCACCACATGAGCGGGAGTCGCGGCTGTCGTCACGAGGCGGCCGTGTGGCGACGTTGGCGGAGGAGGTGAAGCCGGTGTCATGTCCTGTGACGGAGAGCATCTCGGTGCGGAGATCATTAGCACATATTTGATCAAAAAGGTCATCAAGGGTGCCCCCAGGGTTTCCATTGACGGAGGCGACGATGGAGTTGTAGCTGGCGTCAAGACCGTTGAGGATGTACCCAACCATCTCGTCTTCATCAACGGGTTTGCCTGCCGCGGCGAGCTCAGAGGCGAAGCCCTTCATCGCCGCGAACAACTGAGCGACGGTCAGCTCATTCTTCTTGGTGTTGTTGAGCACCCTAGAGGTGGTTGATCTTCATGCGGGAGTGGGAGGAGCACGTGGCGGTGATGGCGGACCATGCCGCTGCAGACGTCTCCAGCCCCACAACATGGGGTATGATTTCTGGCGATAGTGAGTTTACAAGAAACCCGAGCACCGTCTAATCCCGTGAGAGCCATGCCGCATAGGCAGGGTTGGGGATTGTGATCTTCTTTTGGTTGTCATCTTCAACCTCCAGTTTCTTCGCCGACGCGTTGTCAGTGCCATCGAGCAAGCCGAGGACTTGAGCGCCACGAGGGGGGGGGTAGATGAGAGTCTTCCAGTAAAGAAAGTTAGCCCGCGTCAACTTTTGGGAGGGAGGGGATCCAAGGGCAGCAGAGAGCACCGTCGACGATGAAGAAGAAGACGTCATGGCCGCCAGGAAGGATCCCGTTGTGGTCGTGGTCGTTGAAGCTGCGGCGGCGGCAAGAATGCGGCGACGACGGCAGAGATTGTTTTCTTGGCTTTTGTGGATTGATTTTTGGCGGCTAGGTCATAGAAGAGGTGGCTCTGATACTATGTCAACGAACTAGTTTTGGGAGGAACGATAGCTCCGTTAGGAGCATCGGCTGCGTGTTGATATAGCCTGGAAAAGCCCTAGGTGTGGTGATTACATCGGGAGATTACAAATATGGTAGATTGAGATAGAAAAATAAAGCTCATATTGCATCTCCATCCCGAGAAATAGAGGGAGTCCTACTATCATAAGGCACCTAGGAGAAAACGTGTCAGACGTGTAGTACTATTCCATAGTCCAAAACACGTTACAAATATTTCATCTAACAATATGCAGTTATGCTAGAACTTATCCTTGCATGGCAGTAACTAAATACAAGTTTCATTCCCCGCAAAAAGAGTAACACTCCTCAGTCCAAAAAAAGATGTTGTAAATTTATTTAAATTTGAATGTATTTAGACACATTTTACTATATAGATACGTTTAAATTTAGAAAATTTTACGATATTCTTTTCAGGACGGAGGGAGTACAAGTTTCATTCAATAAAAATGCCTCCGTGAGTTTCTCTTCTACTACTACCAATAATAGACATAAGAATCAAAAATCGTTTGACGACATCAAATCCGGGCGGGAGATCGCAGCGGTGAGGAAGCAGCGAAGATGGCGCGCACGACAAGAGGCAACGCGACACAACGTGGGAGAGGCTAACCTTGCCAACAGCTGCTCACACGGATTCAAATAAAATATGTACGTAATAAATCTGGAAAAGAAATACTAGGAAAGAAAATGAAGAGAAAAAACAAGGATACGGGTAGCTAGGCCGGACAGCTACTAGTCCCTGGCATCAACAAAATCGAGAAAAATCAAATCATTGCAGCTAAACTTTTTTTTCCTCACTCCTTCCTTTGCGCGTCCCACCTGTCCCGGCGCGGGCCCACCGCACGTCTCCTCCTCCATCCACACGCACTCTCTCTCTTCCCCGGGCAGGCTCTCCTCCGCTCGCCGCCGGGCACCGTCACTGCCGCCCCCTTCCCTTCGATCCGCGCGCGGGTCCTCCCCGGCCGGCGGAGGGAAGCCCCCGGACCCGCGAACGCCGACAACCACGGGTATGGACCGCATTTTCCTCCCAAATGGCTTCCTCTGATTTTTTTTATTCAAGCACGTCGTTCTGCTAACCTTGGAGATTCTCGACCTGGTTTAACGATAAGCACGATGTTTATTCCCTTTGCGATAAAGAGTGAGGAGACATGTTCTGTTGCAATCGCATTTGGCGTCTCTGAGGATTGCGCTGATTGAAATTGGTTAGGGGAGTGATTATAAAATGTCAACGAGGGGGCTTATTTAATGCCATATGTGATGATGAGCACGAAAGGATTTTTTGTAATGCGCTGGGATTTTTTTTTAATAGTGCGAGGGGTCGAGTCCGTCGCCGGCGACGACGAGGCTCGCGTGGGCTGCGGAGCTGTTTGTCCTGGCCCTCGACAGCGACCTCCCCTATCCGAGTTCTTTAATCCCAACCTGGTATCCCAGCGTGGAATTGTCTGACAGATGGCCGTGGAATTCTTCCATCCCCCAGTTCCTTTTTTCAATTTTTTCCTCCCACAAGAAGAGAACGCAATCTTAGACAATTTCTTCCGTTCACCGGGAATATTTTAGTGCATTTCTCTCTCTCGCTGTACTGTCCTCTTTGATTTCTCCAACTACTACTTGTTCTCCTCTAACAACGGACGACCGCTGTTTCCCTCTCCCTCATTCTTCCTCCTCACCTCCGTTCCCCAGCTCCACGGCGTGTGAGCTCTCCCCTTCCTTCCTTGCTCCGAATCGCGTGCGGCATAAGCGAAATCGGAAGAGGCGAATCCCCAGGCAAAAGAGCTAAAGCTTGTTCCTTTGCTTTTTGGCGATGCAAGCCTCCTCTTGTGCTGCTCTGCTCCTCCCACCTTTCTGAGCTGTCTTTGGTGCATGCAGGAGCCGGGAGCATCTCGTGTCAGGAGGCTGCTGCTGCCGTGCCAACGAATTAAGGTAGTAGGCGCCACGCCATGGGCGTCCCTCGCGCCTGACCATGCATTCCAGGCTGCTCAAGAGGCTCGCCAAGAGGATCATGTGAGCGGCCAAGCCCCTGTGCAAATGCGGGAGATGGATGCGCTGGCCGGCTGCTGCGCGCTCGTCCTGCTGGCTCTCCATTGCGTCGTCACCGGCTGCTCCGCGGTCAACCTTGAAGGTACAAACCTGCCGGCGGTGTTTTGGTGGTTCAGCTTGTGGGGTTCTGGCGTGGTTGATTGATCAGACCTTTTGGTGTTTGCAGGCTCAGCGCTGCTCAAGTTCAAGTCCAGGGTGGAAGAGGATCCGCATGGCGCCATGTCAGGCTGGAGCCCTCGGGACTACGATCCTTGCAGTTGGAACGGCGTCCGCTGCTGCACCGATGGCAGGGTTGTGATGCTGTGAGTTGGATGGTTTCCTCTTCTTTCTTTTTTCCTTCTCCTGAATATGTAGCAGCTCATGGGTTTATCTGAAAGATGGAAATGCAGTTCATCAATTCGCATTCAGCTCATCGGTTTAACAGGTCTTCCATTGGACTGCATCTTAGAGTAGTTTGATTTATTGTTAAATAGTTGGTGTTGCATCGGCAACCGTCCCTTTTATCCTAGTTTTCTCCTTCACAGTTACCCGCGGTTTGACTTTCTCGAGTATCGAATGCATGAACCAGTCTATTGAGTTACTGCCAACACAAGCATGTCTCCACTTTGCGTAATTCAGACAAGGTAGACAGACATAAGGATAGATGCTCAATCATAAAAAATAAATTCTACTAGTTGACAAAATTTATCATCGCTACTTATTGTTCACCTTTAGATCGAAAGGTCTATCGGTGATTCTTGCCTTTTGTATTTCAAGATGGTTACACTTTGCATCCAAACTCATGTTAAATCCCTGGGGGCACCACAACTTTGCCCAATAAAGTACTAATACACTTAAGCTATTGCATTTTGAACTACCATTGTCCACTCTCAACAATTTCAGGATATGCTAACTTGATTTTTGGTCTTAAGAATTCTACTTACTGTGAAATCTATTTTTGCAGGAACCTAAAAGATCTATCATTAAGGGGTACCATGGGTCCAGAACTAGGAGGTCTTAGTCATCTGCAAGCTCTGTAAGTATACATTTTCTATTTATACTTTCACAAGAATAGAAGATGCATCACATGGATAGCATTATATTGGTATTTTTATGAGTCATCTCTATGAAATATGATAAAAAGAAAGTACTCTGGATAAGTAGGTCATTGTTTGGTGGTTGGTCCTTTGTGTTGCCTTAATAAGTTTCAGGACAGACACTAGAATCTAGACGAAGTCAATTTGCTAAAAAAAAATGTCAACCAACCATCAGTTAGGCTTTTAGGGCATTTGAAGTGTACATATCTAACCAATCCATGATTATTGAGTTCCATCATTTGTAGCTATAAATTATGTGTGCATATCAGCTTATCTCTGAGCAACAAAGCCAATACAAAATTGCAAAAAGCACCTATGGTTCCATTGTGTCTATTTTACCCAGTAATATAAAAGTTTGATCCATCTGTCAATCAAGCACTTGTTGCTTAACTAACTGCTTTTGGTACTGTAATTTTACTTCTGCATGCATTTAGAACATTTGCTGCAAACATTTCAATGTTTGGGCTCATTCTTGTGTGTACTTGCAGTGTATTATCCAACAACTTGTTTGGTGGTGTAATACCTAAAGAAATTGGTGGTCTCGCTACGTTGGAGGTACTGGACTTAAGCAATAACAACTTGAATGGGGAAGTTCCACAGGAGATAGCCGAAATGCCATCACTTAAGCATTTGTAGGTCGTCTCACTGATTTACGTTGTGAAAATTTTGACCAACAAGAAAAATGTCATGATGCAGCGTCTTTTTTTGACAGATTGCTTTCCAACAACAGATTTCAATGGCCTGTAATCCAAAATCCCTATGGGAATTTTGATCAGGAAATTGATTTCGACATCTATGATCATCTCGGGAGGGTTGATGCAAACCAAAGAGCTGATACTGGGTAAGAAAACTCAGGGTTTCTTTAATTATCCTTCAGTTATCATCGGATCTTCTGTTATAACTTACTTAGATAAAGGATTTATCTGCTGATGATAGCAGTTTTGTATGTGGACCTTTGTAGGTTCAAGTCTGGTTCTTCGACAGAAGAGAACAAAATAGACACCATCAATCTCGCCGGTAATCTAACCTACTACTATCCAATTTCAGTTTTGTTCCTAAATACAGCTACTAGTATCATGACAATGCCTTGTTACTTTTCCCAGCTCGTCTTCCTACGCAATTTGCCACAAGAAACCCAGCTGCACAGCTTAGAAGGCGCAGACTACTTCAGGACATCAATCTTGCTGCTGCTCCTTCTCCAAATCCTCCTATTCCAGCTGTTGTTCCTGTTCCTTCTACTGGAAGTGGCTCATTTTCAGCATTGAGCCCCATCAAAGCACCTGCACCTGCTATAAATCCTCAAATTAGTCCACCCAAGTCTTCTGATACTCCTTCCGAAGCAGGGTCAAAAGGAAGATCTATAAAGTGGTTATATGCAATTGTGATTCCATCAGTTGCTCTGTTGCTTGTTGTCATTGCATGCATGCTTTTGCTATGCCGCCACAAGACGGTGGCAACAATAGGTCCATGGAAAACTGGGCTCAGTGGCCAGCTGCAGAAGGCATTTGTGACAGGTAAACCCAATATTCTATCTGATATTCTATTTTCTATGTAATCTATCATCCAACAATTTATGTTCTATATGTTGAAATAAACTCCCCTCTGCTAAGAAATTGTCAAATACCTGATTGATTTGCCTCTTAGTATTTGTGGTAAGTTTTTCTTTCCTGATGTACCTCAGGAGTACCCAAGTTGCAACGCTCAGAGCTGGAAGGTGCTTGTGAGGACTTCAGTAACATTGTGGCAACCTATCCACACTACACTGTCTACAAGGGAACCTTATCAAGTGGAGTTGAGATAGCAGTTGTATCGACTGTGCTCGCATCCAGCAAAGATTGGTCAAAGCATTCCGAGGGGAGATTCAGGAAAAAGGTAATCAAATGTTACTTATTGATAACCCACGTCATGGCTACAATTTGTAGTGTATACCTGAAACAAATATGTTTCTTCTAACTTATATCTTGAACACATAGATAGACTCGCTTTCACGAATTAATCATAAGAACTTCATCAACCTGCTTGGATACTGCGAGGAGGAATATCCTTTCATGAGGATGATGGTGTTAGAATACGCACCCAATGGAACACTTTATGAGCATCTCCATGGTAAGAATCTTTAATGCTACTCCACTATCAGCATGCTTACTGTTTCGTCTTTGTGGTCTAATTAAAATGTTTTTCTTTGTTTTTTGCAGTTGAGGGGTTCGATCCTATTGATTGGAATGGTAGGATGAGAGTAATTATGGGAGTAGCATACTGCATCCAACACATGCATGAGCTCAACCCTTCGGTAACACACCCTGATCTACTGTCAAGTGCCATATTATTGTCCGAGGATGGAGCTGCAAAGGTGAAGATATGATTACGAATTTCACATATTTTACTTTTTAATTATATTTCTAGCCAAAATGTTGGTATATGGAACCATGACTGTTACTTCATCATTCTAAGCCTGATTTTCTGGATATCGTGCCTTATGTGTAGTTCATCTAAAAATGACAAAATAACATAAAACAAATGTCCTTTATCAATCTCACAGCTAAAGTATGGAGCATTGCCCAGTACATTTGAACTTTTTCCTGGACACGCATCAAAATGTGTGTGATCAAGTTGAGATAAGACCAGGCATGACGCCATCATATTCCTAAAACTGATCCTTTTCACAGATAGCAGACATGAGTGTTTGGCAAGATGTAATCGCCAAAGAAAAGATGCCCAAGAATGATGACATTATTGAGCACAATGACCCAATACCTGCTGACCCAGCTGGGAATGTATGCAGTTTTGGTCTACTCATGTTGGAAATCATCTCAGGAAAGCCTCCATATTGTGAACACAAGGGCTCTCTTATGAACATGGTAATGACAACGAAGACACCGGGTACTTAAACTTGCAAAATCCACAAAAATGACATCTTGAAGTAACAATAAATTTTGTTTCATCACAGGCTATGGAATGCATTAAGGATGACCGGAGTATATCTTGTTTGCTTGATCCTACCTTGAAGACTCACAAAGAAAACGATCTAGAAGTAATTTGCGAGTTGATCCAGGATTGCATCCAAAGCGATCCGAAAAAGAGACCAAGTATGAGAGAGGTGGTCACTAAACTGCGAGAAGTGATAGCAATTTCACCGGAGGCAGCGACACCAAGATTATCTCCGCTTTGGTGGGCAGAGCTTGAGATACTTTCAGTTGAAGCAACCTAGGAAGAAACGTGTTCATATGGTAAGGTTCTTGCAGCAACACTGAGGTTATGTGCATACTGTCTTGCAACCCTGTACATCTTTGTTGTGAGTTTCTGCTATTCTGGCGATTTCAGTGTATGCGTGTGCTACCTTCCTCTCCCCCCCTGTGAATTAAAAATTTCTGGGTTAATCTTGTTTCTTCTGGAGTTTTCTCTGTGTACTGGACTTACATGGTGTGGATGTAGGATGATTCAGGTCATGCTAGAGTTGATTGTAATCAGGAGTGTGTGATTGTGTAATGTACCATGGGGGTTTACAGAAGTATTCTTTAAATTTTTTAAAAGAAAGAAACAACAGTCGGTATAGTGGGTGCATCGGTGCATGGACTATAGACAGAGCCTCCTCATTTCTAGTTCACGGCCTCTTTGATTCACAAGATTGTAAAAGAGCGGGAACAGAAAAAAATGCAAGATTGCAAAGTCGTGCCTACTGTAATTCTAGAGGACTTAATATACACTGAAGTTTGTTTGATTCTATCACAGAAAAAACAAAGGATTCTAAAAAAGAAGTCTGAGTGGATGCTAGTTTTCCTATGAAATCTGTTGGAAAGGATTCCTTAGAAAAAAAATCTAATGGAATTCAATCGTACATACGAACACCATAGGAAAAGTTCCTAGGATTTGAACCCTCCAAAACTCTTATGTGAATTCGTTGAATTAAAGAGGCTCTTATACTTGTGAGTCATTCCATTTATTTCCAACCAATGAGTGCAATTGCGGTGCAACATTGTAATAACTTGAAACCAAAAGGCCATCATGAAAGCTTTATAGATCAAATTCAAGTATAACCATCGTTTCGAAGAGTCCCGACAAGTAGCAAGTGAATAATTCATACACATTCTCGATTTTCTTTGGTTCCATACGACTCACCAGTGCCCTTCTCCGCTTCTACAAAACTGCCCCGATCTTTTCCTTGAAACGAGCCAACCTCGAACAACGAGTGCTTCGATGTTCAGATTCTGTAGCTGCGACTACAAGCTTTAACCTCAGCCCCACCAATCCCGGAATTGTCTGTTAAAAAAAAACAATCCTGGAATTGTGATAAGTTCAAAAACTCGAACACTGACCGAACTGAAGCTGTGATCGAGCTTTCCCATCTCAAAGATCAAGTCACTAGATACCAAGCTCGCCAAAATGAAACTTAAGGCGAATAGCAAGCTGGTTGGCTTCCCTTTATTGAGAAAACCCCTGGCTAGTGGACTTGGCAAGAATGAGACGTGGACGCCATCCCTACTTTGACAATGTACACCTAGAGCAATGAAAGAGACACCGCCCACACTTACAAGGATAAACCGAGCGCTGATTTCGGTAGACTGTGATATTCTAAACCTAGATGCGGTGCTACAGGCTTTATCCTCTTCGATCTTAGATCATGCGTTGCTTCATCTCTCGCTGTGCGCAGCGTTCAGGCCCAAGAGAAAGTTTAAGTTTGAGCTGTTCTGGTTAAAACTGGAGGGTTTTGAGGAGGCGGTTAAGGAAGCCTAGCACTGCGGGCCTAGGATCAAGAATCCGTTTAAACGCCTCGATGCCCTGTTTCGGAACTCCGCCACTTATCTGCAAGCGTGAGGCCAACGCAAGGTGGGCAATGTGAAATTATAGATCGCCATCGCCAACACGTTGATTTTCCGACTCAATGTGGCACAGGAGAGAAGGATTCTATCCCCAGGAGAGTTGTGGCTGCGTAGAACTGTAACATCCCAGCATTAGAGCTTAGAAATAAGCTGAACTCAGATGTGTGCATTGCATTCATGCATAGAAAATCTGAATAATTTTCACGCTTTTGAACAAAATTTGTCAAAGTGATTGAAGCTTCTCGTAACTTGGTGGAATTGAAGTAGATCATCAAGTTCACTGCGATAAGTTTTAATATGACCTTTGTTAAAACCTTATTTTTGGTAAAGATGATTTGAACTAAGGGTAGATCAAATGTAATAAAACTAAACCACCAACACATTACTTAATGCTTGATACCTGATCTTTTAGAAATCATATCATGGTATTCATTACCATAACTCTTGGATACCAAGTTAAGTATATAACTCAAGTAACAAGAATTCAATAACTAAATTTTGATATATTTTATTCTTATCTATTTATACCATGAGGATCATGGTAATAATTAACCCCGACTCTTTAGTTATATGGAGTAGGAAGGAAATCAAGTCAAGACCATTCACCTCATATCTTTCTCACAATACCAATCCTTATCATTTCTTTTGAACCATGTTCTAATATCTGTTGTTCATCAATGATGAGTGATCAATCATTGATCTATCAATTCTTAACCTATACATTCTTGATCTATCAACTCTTGTCCTTATCATAGCATTCACTTTAAAGCTTTTAGAGAAAGAAGTAAGATGAGGTAAGTAGGAATGCTAGTTTTAGATATCATCTATAGGATGAGAGTGTTTGAAGAGAATCAATTCAATATGATAGTTGATGGAGTTAACTCACTCCTGAATGGAATAGAAGAGTTATCTTAAATAAACATATATGTGGTAACAAAGAGGATCATAAGGATGAATTCTAAAGTTAGTTACCAAAGAGTAATCTTATTAAATCAAGTAGGCATAGACAATGAATAGTATCTCTTAGTCAAATAGAAATTCTAAGAAGATAACTATAATACAACTGTAATGTTGTATTTAAGAAGCCTTGATTAGCCAACTAGAAACATAAGCCATAAATGATCAAAGGATTATAATGATCATGCTTAAGTCACTAAGAGTGATTGATTACATGATGCATAAGTGACATTGGTGGAGAGAACATGATTAAACCCTAGTATAGATATTATATCCTAAGATAGACATGGCAAGTAACAATGATATAATGTGAAATTGGAATATGAGTTACTAAGGTAACTAAAGATAAGATCTGACCAAACTCATACTAGAGCAGCATTGAGTCATAGAAGTACTATTAATCCTCTTAAAGAATTGTAAACACTTGAGGTGAAGTAGTAATTGATATATACATCTATTAGAGTAATATTAGTAATGGATGATAAAGGAAGAGTATGAATGAAGTTAGAAGTGACTACTTAATGGATTAGAGGTTATCATTAGTAGAGTAGTTTGATATAACCAAGTGTAGATATGAGAAGTATCTTCAGTGACAAGCTTCTGAGATTTATAAGTGAGATTACAAAGTAATTGTGAAGTAAGAGAGTAATAATTCAAGTGGATTGGGATTCATTAGAAGCATTCTATAAGTGGAAGTTATCTCTATGAAAAGATCATGTAGAGATTTAGTGTCAAGATCATTGGATTCAAAGAAGGATTTAGAAGGAGAAATTATTGGTAAGATAATAAGTAGTAAAGCTCATCATGTCAATACATGATGATAGATGTGAAACAATAGTATATCTAGGAAAGGAATTCCTTAAGTAAGAATCAAAAATTATGAAGTAGGGAAGGTAGGAATTCCTAAGAAGCTAATAATGAAGACTATGTCAATCCATATCAAAACCATAATCTATATCACTCTTCTAAACCCTAAACAATTGTCACAAGGTAAATGAGTTACCTTTATCATATAAGTAATGCTCATTATCAACCATTATATGATAACTTGAAACTAGGAGTCACCCACACCAACTAAGGAAGAAACTATTTAGAATAAGTGGTAAGCCTTGGTTGCTTGAGTAGATCAAGTAGATTTGCTCCTACTTAGTATCATTATAGAAAGGTATATAGATAAAGTCAATACTTATGTAGTATGGAAGATAGTAATGCTTGGTAAGCACTCAACCTTAATTCTATAACCAAACTTATATCTATCTCATGTGTTTGAACAATCATCCTATTCCCACAATGACTTGTAAGAATACTTTTTATAGAAAATCACTTAAACACATCTTTGTCACTTTAAAACATTAAAACCATATGTGCTTAGAAATTATTTGTATCAACTTTTTCTCATAAGTTATTCTAAAGGACAACCCTACTATTTTATCTTGTATAGTGATATCATTCATGAACACAAGCATGAAGGCAATATGTCTTAGCTCTTAATCTTCACTCATATCCATACTATAATGAGAGTCTATTAAATATTCTCAAAAAGTCATGACAACTACTTGCAAATGAATATCTTCTTTTCTCCATTAATGATTGTTGATCATATATAATGACTTAACCAACATTGCTCTATAGTAATTATAAATACTAAAAATCAAGTAGAAGTTGAATAGGAGAAATCACCAAATTTTGAGAACCATGAAATTTAAACCACCATGTTATAAACCATAAGATTTAATGCATAACATTAATCCCTAGATGATTCTAAGTATGAATAGCATTTTTGTAGATGTCATTAATCATATTAAATCATTACAATTATCATAAGAACATTTTTATAAGACTTTTGTATAATAAATAAATTCCTAAAACCCTAATTCTTAATAAAACTATTTAATAAAAAGAACCTCTAAATAAATATAAGGTGTGAATATAACAAAGAATATAAAAATTGATTAGTTACAATAAACTCTATAATACTTGGATATTTTACAACCACTTTGAGTATTTAAAACTTCATGGAAATAAAACATAAAACGGTTAAATACAGAAAACAGAAAAGAATAAGGAAAAGGATAGAGCATAGCCCAGTTTCTGGCCCACGGACCATTTTCTCTTCGCGCTAACCGTCGCCCGCTTGCAGCCCCGCAGACTCCCCGCTCACTCCGCAACGGCCCAGCAGGAGACCGGCCCACTTACCTTTTTGTCGACCTAATCACCGTCGCCTACCTCGCGCGACAGCCGAAGCAGCTGCGTGACACGAGTGCCGCCTGATACGTCCAAAACGTATCTACTTTTCCGAACACTTTTGCTATTGTTTCTCCTCTAAACTTGTGTGATTTGGATACAACTAATACGGACTAACGCTGTTTTCAACAGAATTGCTTTGGTGTCTAGTTTTTATGAAGAAAATCAACTTTTAGAAAAAATCCTGGAAAATATGTCAAAACTCCAATTTTATCAGAAGACTCACGAAGCTAGAAGACGAGACGCAGGAGGGCCACGGGGGGTCCACACCCCCGGGCCGCGGGGGCCAGCCCAGGCCACGCCTAGGAGGGGTGTGGCCACCTCGGGCACCCCCTCGGCCTCCCTCTTTGCCTACGTAAATCCTCCTGACCTAAAAACTTCGGGGGGGGGGGTGACGTTTTTCTAGAAAGAGTGTCGTTGCGCCGACACCACCAGAAACCGTGATTCGGAACCAGAAACTCCGTTCTGGCACCCTGCCGGGACGGGGAATTGGAGGAGATCGTCGCCATCATCATCACCGACGCCTCTCCATCAACTATCCCTGTTTCCCCCATCCATGAGTGAGTAATCCCCCGTTGTAGGCTATGGGTATGGTAGGGATTGGATGAGATCTATCATGTAATCAGATAAGATTGGTAGGGCATGATGCCTAGTATCTTTATTAGTGCTATTTGACTTTGTTGCAACTTGTTGTGCTTAATGCTTGTCACTAGGGCCCGACTGTCATGATCTCAAATCTGAACTTATTATTGATTCATGATGATAGTATTGTTTGTGATCTTATCTGCAAGTTGTGTACACATATCATTGTCTGGAACCAAAGGCTCCGAAGTGACAGAAATTGGGATAGCCAGAGGGGATGGCTGTGATATGAGGATCACGTGTGTTCACGGAGTGTTAATGCTTTGCTCCGGTACTCTATTAAAAGGAGTACCTTAATTGCCAATAGATTCCCTTGAGGCCCCGCTGCAACGGGCTGGCAGGACAAAATATGTTGTGCAAGTTCTCATTGCGAGCACGTATGACTATATAATGAACACATGCCTATGATTGTTTAGTACTTGGATGTTTTATCTTATTTATCTGCAAATGCCCTAGATCTTGGTATTACATCAATAGTCTCTTCCATGCAACGCCTGTCCATCCACCCCTATGCCTACCGCACCCATATCCTACTGTTTGCTACTATTGTTACTACCACCCTTATTTTATTGCTGCCGTTACTTTGTGATGGTGCTTAGAAGCTTCGTTGGGAGACCCCAAGAGGAAGGTGTGATGAGCACATCAGCAAGTTTTTCCTCAGTAAGAAACCAAGGTTATCGAACCAGTAGGAGGAAGGAAACGACTCAAAGGTGTTTCTAGCAACTTGGAAACCTGCACAACACAAACTCAAGACTTTGCCCCAATGAACAGTGAGGTTGTCAATCTCACCGGTTTGCTGAAAACAAAGGGTTAACTATATGGTGTGGAAGGTAATGGTGGTTTGTAGAAAGTAAACAGTAACAATGGAAGATGTATCAATGGTAAAGATTGGACCGGGGTCCATAGTTTACTAGAGGTGTTCTCCCTAAGATAAACAAACATGGCATGTTGGGTAAAAAAATTACAGCAAGGCAATTGACAGGACTGAGCAAGGCATAACAATGCAATACTAGATATAAAGATCCTATGAGATTCGATTGGGCAATACAACAAGATACATAGACCGCCATCCAACTGAATCTATTACTAGTAATCCACCATCATGTTATCATCTGAACCCCCTCCAGTATTAAGTTGCAAGCAATGGATAACTGCTTTAAGCAAAGTGTGTAAGGTAAACAATCCACTTGTTCCATGAACAAGAGACCATTGTTTTCTCCCTAGTGGCAACAACACATCTACAACCTTAGAGATTTATGTCACTTCCCTTAGATTAAATAGAGACATGAACCCACTATCGAGCATAAGTACCCCCTCTTGGAGTCACTAGCATCTACTCGGCCAAGATAGCTACTAGAAACGGAGAGCATACAAGATCTCAAACAACACATAGATGATAGAATCAATAAGACAAAACCGTTAATCAATCTGACATAGTAATCTCAATATCCATCGGATCCCCACAAACACAACATGCATGATTACAAATAGATGATCTTGATCATGAACGTAGCTCACAAGATCTAAATATGATAGCACAAAGGAGGAGATACAACCATATAGCTACTACATGGACCCGTAGTCGAAGGTGGAACTACTCACACTTCATACCGGAGGCTGGCATGATGAATAAGAAGGCCTTCGGGATGATCTCCGCTCCGGCAGGGTGCCGGGAAGAGCTTCAGATCCCCCGATCTAGGGACGATGGTGGTGGCGGCTACAGACGGTTTCGTGGAATATTGATCGGGTACTTAGGGTTTTGGCATCGGGGGGTCTTTAAGTAGTTAAGTAATGTTGTTTCCATGTTATGAATTATAACCACTCATTGATAAGGAGGTAAATGATTCTATTCAACTATAAGGTTAAGAAAACATTACTCAAATAGAAGTATTACCATTCTTAATTAACCTCTAATAAACATTATGAAGTGAACAAATTATAATACCATCTAATATCCAAGATAAATAAGTCTCAACTACTACTTTTGTCATTATTCAAATGAAGTAAATCTTTCTTCGTTGAGAACTATAGCTAATAAGAAACCCTATTTAAAGTTTAAATGCTTTTGTAAGATTTTCTTTAAAAATTATGCTTTGAAGATACATTATAAAGAAAGACATAAGCATTTCCATAAAAGCTCTAATTGAATAACAACCTTCATATAAGAAACCTTTAGATACCATTCCACACTTGAGTGTTCTATTATGATGTGTACTTTATTATATTTACATGTTGTTTCACACACTCACAAGCCTTAATAAGAAGCACAAGTGTAAAACTTAATCTAAAAGGGCAACACATTCCAAAGAAACCATTTCCAGTTTCCAAACCTTTGACCATCAATTCTTATTCTGGCGATTCGAGTTTACAAAATTGTATTACATTACTTATGCATAATAGAATCTTGCTTATTTAAACATTAGTCCTTACCAGACCAATGATGCTATTTTCAGATATTGGATCTTCTATTGTCTTGAACACCGCGAGTGAATAATCTTGAAATCACAAAAGGCAAGCTCACACTTGCTCATGCCCTTTGATTATTGTTTATGAAATATTTTGCACATCTAGTGTTGTCATCACCTGCATTTCAAAAAGGTCAGAAAACACTATTTGCTTAATAATATGATTATAGGTTATTTACCAAGAGGTAATAACCTACTATGAAAGTTCCGGTGGTAAAGGAACATATTATCTAGGACTTAACAACCAATGTGGCCAGTGATTCTTGCATCGTATATCATGCGTTAACCATGAGATTTAGAATGGGACGGAGAAGTCAGCTGGATCTTCTTCCTTTCGCATGTAGCTGGATGCGCATGTCATGGCTGTTATCCTTGTAGCGTGCATTAATTGGTAATTCATAGAGTATATGCAGCATATGGGTGGGAAACCTCAATGTCCCATGGTAGTTCAGGCATCCGAATGGTTTATACTAACCATTGTCGTAATTCAATATGTGGGCATGGCGTACACCAAGGAGACATGTGGGGTCGCGAAGAAGGGCAGCGATTGGCTTGGATCATCTACTAGGCCCCACACCATAGGAACTGTGGATGGAAAAGATTGCCTGGTTTTGTAACAAGGATTTGATCTCTCATGGGTAAATTAACGCACCTCTGCAAAGTGTAAGAACTGTAACTTGTTACTCTCTATTCCGTGAAGGAGCTGCGAACACGGCATGAAAGGAACTCCATGAAAGTTCTGATAAACCTGTGAAGGCTGACAGACATAGATTTTTAGAATAAAAGCAACCTTTGAAGAAATTTTTACGAAAACCTGCATTGCCTACGACCTATGGTCTGTGGCTGTAGCTAGTGCATCAAACACTCTTTTTAATGAACTTGCTGAGTACGCTCGTACTCAACGTATCTTCTTAACCCTTGCTAGATTCTGAAGCCAATACCGACAGTGTCTACATCAACTTATGATCTAGGGAATCGTCATCATCAACTCAAGTTTTTCAATGAGGTCAATGAAGTCAACATATACATCAACTAAAGTGAAGACGAAGTTGCTGATTAGATAGGATTATAATCTCTAGCCATAGAACCTACTTCTGTAGAGTATTGCAATAGCAGCAATGGAAGATAAACAGTTAGATGGTAATGTTATTAGCATGATAGTTATGAGTTAATTATTTCTGTTTCTTCTTTGTAAGAAGTTTCTTTCTCTCTCTTTAACCTAGAGTGTTCTCTGGATCTTTTGTAAAGAGTCGAGTTGTAACCTATAGTCATGTCTTGGACCTGCTGTGTTTCTGTTGTACCACTCTAAGGGATGTAATACTAGTAAACGGCGTTTCATTAGTGTTATGTCCACAACTATAGTATACTACATCATGCAGTGGTATGCTGGGTCACCACAAGAACCCTCAAACATGCAGTTCTAGGGCTGGCATCTTTAGAGAGGACTATTTCGCGACATAGGTCACGTTTGAGATGGTTGAGTGAGGGAGACACCAACACCAGGCTCTTTCATGCCGTGGCTAATGGTAGAGGAACAAATAATTTCATCCCCGCGGTTTGGATTGGAGAGGATCTTGTGACAGATCAAGAAGGAAAGGTCAAGGCCTTCACGGAGGCGTATGTGGGCCTACTGGGCACGGTTCAAAGCAGGGAGCACAATCTCGATCTGGAGGAGTTAGGGTTGCAGCAACTCGTGGTACACTATTTGCATGGGCTCTCATCGAGTACGAGGTGTGGAACGTAGTCAAAGAAATGCCACCGGATCGTGCTCCTAGGCCTGTTGGCTTCATAGGGGCCTTTTATCAAAGGCCATGGCCCATCATTAATAAAGATATCATGGCCACGCTGCTCAAACTAGTGGTGGGAGATGGCCGAGGTTTCGTAAGGTTAAATAAGGATTTGATTATGCTCATCCCCAAGAAACAGGATGCACGGGAGATTAGGGATTATCGCCCTATTAGTCTTGTCCACAGCTTTGCGAAGTTATTCTCCAAGATTTTGGTGAATCGCCTTAGGCCAAAGCTTGGGGAGTTAGTGAGAAAAAACCAATCGACCTTTGTGAAAGGGAGGTATCTACATGACAACTTTGTCTTGGTCAGACAAGTCACGAGGAAGATAAACACCCGAAGACATAAGGGAGTTCTGATCAAACTAGACATCTCGAGAGCCTTTGGCTCGATCTTCTAGGCTTTCCTGTTTGAGGTGCTGAGAAGAATGGGTTTCAGCGACCTGTTCCTAAAGTGGCTGTCCATTTTACTATCGTCAGCCACCACTAGAGGTACTGTGAATGGTGCTGCCGTCAGTGAAATTAGACATGTCCGTGGCCTGAGGCAGGGGGATCCAACATCCCGAATGTTGTTCGTGATGGGGATGGAAGTGTTGACAGTGATTGTGGTTAGAGCTATGGAGGTCGGGATCTTTAGTATTTTGGCAGGGATTGAGGCACTTCAAAGGATCTCAATTTATGCGAATGATGTGGTACTCTTTGCCAGACCTGAGGAGAATGAGTTAACAACAGTGACAAGTATCCTGGAGGTGTTCGGAGAAGCATCAGGGCTGTGGATAAACTATAGGAAATTCACGACCACCTTGATCAGAGGGGATGAGGATGACAAGGAGAGAGTAAGCTCTGTGCTGAGGTGCGAGCTCACGAATTTCCCGATCAAGTACTTGGGTTTGCAGTTGGTGTTGTGGCCTTTGACTAGAGAGGATTGGAAGCCTGTGCTTGACAAGGCAATTGAGTTCATCCCGGCATGGCGGGGAGGCCTGATTGCTAGAGCCGGTAGGCTCACTCTGGTAAAATCAATAATAAACGCAAAACCTATCCACCATCTGCTAGTCACCGGGGCACCGACATGGGTCTTGGAAGAACTCGAGAAGTGGGAGTGTGCCTTCTTTTGGGCAGGGAAGAAGAACACTAACGGAGGTCTCTGCTTAGTGGCATAGGAGGTAGTTTGCAAGCCGACGTGTTTTGGAGGCCTTGGGGTCAAGGACCTCCGCCTGTAGGGGCTGGCACTTTGCACGGTGTGGGAGTGGCTACGTCGCACAAATCCCTCGAGGTCGTGGGCTGGGCTGCCTATGCTCAAAGACGACGTAGCGGAACAAGTTTTCCAGAGCCTATCTATGGACCAAGTGGGGGATGGAAGGAGAGTGTTGTTTTGGAAATATCGATGGATGAAGGGCTTAACCGTGGTGGACATCGCGCCAGAGGTGGTGGAGAGAATGAGCACCCAAAACCGAAACAACCGACGAGTTAGGGATGAGATGCATGAGAATAGGTGGATGCTAGATGTGAGTGGTGAGCTAGATGAACGAGGATACATGCAATGGGTGAATCTCTAGCTTGCGATCATCAAGATACATATGAGGAATCGGGAACATGATAGCTTCTTTTGGACATGCTCGAGTTTAGGTTAGTATTTAGCCAGGGAGACGTACAAGTTGATGTGTCAAGGACAAGAGAGATATAGCATCGCAACCCCCATATGGAGATCTCATGCACCCCGGATGTGTAAACTCTTCTGCTGGATAGCTACTAGATACCGGCCGCGGACATCGGACATGCGCACGAGGCATGGCCTCCAGGAGCAATCTTCGGAGTGCTACTGTGGCATCCCGCAATACCACTACTAGAAAATCGCGTTGTTTTTGTGCATTGCACCATCATGACCGCATGCTCATGTCATCATGCCACATTACATTTGAGCATCGTCATCGTCTTGCATTTGCTTGCGTCAAACTAATTTTCGGAAAACCCAAATTGTTTTCTAACACGCCCCATCTTCATTCAAACACGCAAACCCGGGTCGCCGGAATATTTTGTTTTGACTAAATATGTTTTGCAAACGGTCCGTTTAAATAAATAAAATATTACATTATTTTTAGCGGGGCAGTCGAACGGGCTGAATGACCCGAACGACCACCCCAGAAAAATACAAACGGCCCACCCCATTAATCCTACAGATACCAACCTATCTACCCACACACCCCCTCCACCTCACCCCACCCAATAGACCGCTGCCACCTCACCCTCTCCTCTCCCCCCACCAACCAGAAACTGCCACCTCAGCAGCCTCTCTCTCCTAAACCCACCCCCACCCTGCCAGCACACCCACACACCCAACACACTCACGCACGCACACGCCCAGCCGACAGCCCCCTGGCCACCGGCCCCGCGCCTGGCCCCACCCCGTCCCCCACCTGCCCCTGTTTCTCTTCCCCGCAGCGCCTCCTCTCCCCTGCTAGCTCCCTCCGCGCGCAGCACACAGCAGCGCCCCGGCCCCGACCACCTCCCTCCCTCTTTCCCTCTCTCTGGCGCCCGCCGGCGACCCTCGCCTCCCTCCTCTTCTCCTCCCTTTCCCCGGCGCGGTCGCCGCCGAGCTCGCCTCCCGCTCCCACGGCCGCCCGCCAACCGCCGCTCTCCTCCCATCGGCGCGCCACCCTCCCCGCAAGCAACCGCCGCCGCCGCTCCCGAGACCCTCTCCCTCACCGACGCTTCCTCCGCGGCCGCGCGACCCGCTCTCCTCCCGGTGCCCCTGCCGCTCCGCCTCCGCCCCAGCGTGCGCCGGCCGCCCTCAAGCGCCTCCGTCGAGCCCGCCCCGAGCAGCCGCCCGTCTCCGGCTCCCGCCTCCGCGCTCGGCCACGCGTTCCCGAGCCGCGGCCCCCCTCGCCGCCGGTCCTCTCCTCGCCCGCCTCCGCGCTCCCTGCTCGCGTCCGCCTCGCCTGCGCCGCCCCTTCCGCCGGCGACCTCCGAGCCCAGCCGTCGCCCTGCTCGCTGCCGGCCGCCCGACCCCGACCCCCTGCTTCGTTCCCTGACGACCACCGCCGCCAGGCGGGCCCCTCCACCGAGCCACTCCTCTGCGGGTTCCCTGTTTGGTTGCGCACGGCCGGAGACCCGATGTCACGCTCGGCCCTGCATCAACAAGTTCGACCTCCAACACCGTCTAACAACGATAACATGATGTTCTGGAGAGATGTTCGCTCGCGGCGTCATCGACCCAAGATCTACCCCACGGATCTTCGAGACCTCGTCAAGACCTACGACGTCGGAACCCTAGAAGATCTGTTCTGGTGAGCAAGGTTATACATGAAGGACACCAAGGAGCTAAGTGTGGTCACCTTCATGGAATGCAAGATCTTCTCGACATCAGGGCCCCCGATATGATACCAACAAGATCTATCGCCGGACGCCAAGTACTCCGTCATGGATCCGATTGAAGCAAACCCGAAGACGGTAGATGCGACAAGTTCTTCACCCCGGATGCCGAGACCGACGCGATGGCGCGGACCCAACAAGACCCTCGCAACGGCAAGACCGACCCCGTGGGACCCGACAAGACCTTCGCGACGACAAGAACGGCGTCGACCGGAAGAATCCGACGCGCCCCGACACCGACCCAAGTCCTGCTTCCCGGACGCGACAAGAACTACCCCCGATACCCGAGAACGATCCCGGAGTCCGAGAACGCTTCCGTCGAACCCCGAACCCTGAGACCGACCCCGAACCCCGGAACCCCAAGTTCGTCGAGACCCCCTAATGTGTGAGCCCCTTTCCGAGAACCCTATTTTATAAATGATCAACTATATGAATTGTTGCATATTTAATCATTCATCTTGCATACACATTCATGTGGTTTGGGGGCCTTATGCCGATTCACCTAATAATTAAATATGGGGCCCATATGCGGGCAAATCTAGCCTTATATTGGCCTCATCTAGACTTGTGTAGCGAACCGGTGCCATCTTTTGTCTTGCTAATGCAACATTTAATTTGCGGGGGTTCTAAACAACTCGAACCATATAATTAATTGTCGGGACCCCGGTTCCGCTTAATATGACCTAATTGCATCGCATCTTGCCATGTCATACATCATACATGCATCATGCCGATCTTCTGCCGTGTATTAAATATTGCACCCGGTGTTTATTCTAGTGTTTTGCTTCTTCGCGGATAAGGCCGTTGAGTTGATGTGAGCTTCGCCCCGACCTTCGGTTGAGCCTTCGACAATGTTTTCAGGCGAGCATCTCCCCCTTTCTACCTATCTTACTTTTATAGTATTTATTCCCTCCTGTTGATCTATTGCTATCTGTGTTGCGATGCTCTAGTTTCCGTACCTGTGATATACCGTGCAGCCCTATATTGCCTTGGACACATCCTATTACCTGTTGTTTGGTAGATAGTTGGACTTGCGCGTCGTAGTCGCTTGCTCAAGTGCTGTTGCGTGTCGTCCAGTGCCACAGTTGTTGATGTATTGCCGCATGTTGATGTTGGAGATGATCCTAGTTGTACTTATCGTTCACTTTAATTTCTGTTTAACAACTAAAATTGAAGTAAGCAGAGGCATCGGTGGGTGATAGAAAATATTTGGTTTCCGAACGCCCACTTGTGTCCCGTAGGACCCCGAGTACTTGATACATGTTCCTTGATTTATCGCGCTATCCGCATCCGGGAGGTATATGGGACCCCCCTGAGCCAGAGCTTGATTCGGTCTTATTTCTTGGGGCCACAAACTAGTTTGAGGTTTTATTTACTATCCTGTACTTATGCCATGCTTTACTGCTTTATTTACGATTGTGCGAGGAGCACACTGTACTGTTTAGGTAAGCGGAGTGTTTTCGCGGTATCGACAAGCCCAGCCACACTTTCGGGTTCCCAGTCGTTTACAGCCATTGTCGCAAACCTTGAGTCCGTCTCGGAGCTTGCTTACTTCGTTGCGGGTCTACTCAATGGGGTGGCCCCCTGAAATATTTCTGAATCCTGTGATTGCTTTGTCGTGAAGGCCTCGTTGGGTTTTGATTTGGTTTTTCCGAGGCTGATCGAGTGTGTGTTGCTATTTGTGCACCCCGGCCGGGTTAAAACTTTCTGAAAGCCGTGTCCGCGGTTATGGACGACTTGGAGCACAGTATCTCGACCATAGACAAGCATAACTAAAGTTTATTGCTATAAATTTGACTTTATAATGACTAGTAATCAGCTTCACTATAATGGAATGGCTAATTAATACTTCCCACAATTGCTTGTTTGGTGTGTCGCTTGCGACCATTGTACCTGACTAGTAAGTATTGCAACTACAACGGAATGGCTAAATAAAAGTACCAACAACTGCTGGGTTTTGGGTTATCTCATGCTATTTGTATCTGACTAGTAAGCGCCTCAACTACAATGGAATGGTTAACTAAAATGGCCCACCGCTTACTTTATCAGGATGATTATCTATACCTGACTAGTAATTGCTGCAACGATAACCGAATAAATAAAATTGCCAACTGTGTGAGTTCCTCGGTTGACTTCCTCGTTTGGTCTCGAGGGGGAAATACTAGGAGGGAATTGTTTGGTTTTAGTATCAGTCTGGTTCCGAATAGGTCTTTCGTACCCCTCTCTGATAGTCGCCAGTGGTATCGAGTCTCTATAGGTTGTTTAGTGCATGCTGCCGCTGCCGCTTCAGTCCACCATACCTATGTAGGCGAGGACCGCCGAATTCTAGTCTCGCCGTGTACTGGCCTCAGTACTGACGCTCCTCTTTTTCCTTTGCCCTTTGTCGGCACCCCTTTTGTTTAAGCAGGTTTTGAGATCGACGTCGTTAGCAGGGTTACCCTTCCGGCTTGGCCTGGGCAGGGTTATGGACGCCATTGGTTATTCTTCAGGGCTCTTAGCCCCATTTGCATCTTGTCCGTAGCTGGACGCTCTATCATTTTCAAGGTGATTTGGATCTTTGTATATTATATCTGTATTCTTGACTCTTTGAGTCGCTGTTATATATATATCTGTTCTGTTGGTCCCATCGAGGACTGTTGTGTAATGTTATTACTTCGTTTTCCACCCGCACGAAAGTGCCTGGTGGGCACCTTTGAATCGTTTCTATGCGGGTTCGGCGGGTTTCGCTAAAACTTGCATAGGTCCGATTCTGAGGGTGTTACAGAGTGGTATCAGAGCTCAGCAGTTGCGATACCCCACAAGTCCAGCCTGTAGGATAACCTAGCTAACGGCCGAAGTAGAGTGTCAAAACTATTTTTGGAAAATCGGTTGGGTAGATCTGATTAGGTCTGATTTTACTCCTTACCCCTTTGCTATTCTTCTCTTATCTCGACGTGTTTTGAATCCGTTCTCGTCCCTTTCTTCGAGTCCAGGAATTCTCGTGGTTGGGTTCCGTCGTACCTTCAGGGTTTCGCTTCCTCCTTTGGTAACGGTGTTGCTACATCTGGTCTTCATGCTATCCGAGGAATCCTTTATCTGTGGTACCAATCTTTGTTTGTGCCTTCCGGTGTTTTCCGACGCGACGACATCCTCTACGCCAGATCCGATGCAGAGTCTGCATCACTCCGTTGTTTCCGAACCCCGTTTGTCGAGATCTTCAGTCTGATTCCGAGAATGGTTGCACTCTTTTCTACTGATTGTGCAGAGTAATAGTTTGGGTGCGTGATGGATTGGCCCCCATACCGACTACTCACTCTATTCGCTTGTGTACATTGAAGTGGATGAGAATGCATCGGTTCCCTCTTTCCATCGAAGCTAGAGGTGGCTTTATTTGTTGATACCTCTACCTTCGACCTTTTGTTCCCGGAGTGTTCTCTCGACGATCACGGACAACGACCTCTTGTTAGTGGTGTCGCAAGGATCTACACGAAGCGAGAAGACGCAGATCGCCGACCTTCCTTCCCGGTACCATGAGGCGGATCTCGAGGGCGAGATCCATTGTTAGTGGTGTCGAATTGTGGCATCCCGCAATACCACTACTAGAAAATCGCGTTGTTTTTGTGCATTGCACCATCATGACCGCATGCTCATGTCATCATGCCACATTGCATTTGAGCATCGTCATCGTCTTGCATTTGCTTGCGTCAAACTAATTTTCGGAAAACCCAAATTGTTTTCTAACACGCCCCATCTTCATTCAAACACGCAAACCCGGGTCGCCGGAATATTTTGTTTTGACTAAATATGTTTTGCAAACGGTCCGTTTAAATAAATAAAATATTACATTATTTTTAGCGGGGCAGTCGAACGGGCCGAATGACCCGAACGACCACCCCAGAAAAATACAAACGGCCCACCCCATTAATCCTACAGCTACCAACCTATCTACCCACACACCCCCTCCACCTCACCCCACCCAATAGACCGCTGCCACCTCACCCTCTCCTCTCCCCCCACCAACCAGAAACTGCCACCTCAGCAGCCTCTCTCTCCTAAACCCACCCCCACCCTGCCAGCACACCCACACACCCAACACACTCACGCACGCACACGCCCAGTCGACAGCCCCCTGGCCACCGGCCCCGTGCCTGGCCCCACCCCGTCCCCCACCTGCCCCTGTTTCTCTTCCCCGCAGCGCCTCCTCTCCCCTGCTAGCTCCCTCCGCGCGCAGCACACAGCAGCGCCCCGGCCCCGACCACCTCCCTCCCTCCTTCCCTCTCTCTGGCGCCCGCCGGCGACCCTCGCCTCCCTCCTCTTCTCCTCCCTTTCCCCGGCGCGGTCGCCGCCGAGCTCGCCTCCCGCTCCCACGGCCGCCCGCCAACCGCCGCTCTCCTCCCATCGGCGCGCCACCCTCCCCACAAGCAACCGCCACCGCCGCTCCCGAGACCCTCTCCCTCACCGACGCTTCCTCCGCGGCCGCGCGACCCGCTCTCCTCCCGGTGCCCCTGCCGCTCCGCCTCCGCCCCAGCGTGCGCCGGCCGCCCTCAAGTGCCTCCGTCGAGCCCGTCCCGAGCAGCCGCCCGTCTCCGGCTCCCGCCTCCGCGCTCGGCCACGCGTTCCCGAGCCGCGGCCTCCCTCGCCGCCGGTCCTCTCCTCGCCCGCCTCCGCGCTCCCTGCTCGCGTCCGCCTCGCCTGCGCCGCCCCTTCCGCCGGCGACCTCCGAGCCCAGCCGTCGCCCTGCTCGCTGCCGGCCGCCCGACCCCGACCCCCTGCTTCGTTCCCTGACGACCACCGCCGCCAGGCGGGCCCCTCCACCGAGCCACTCCTCTGCGGGTTCCCTGTTTGGTTGCGCACGGCCGGAGACCCGATGTCACGCTCGGCCCTGCATCAACAAGTTCGACCTCCAACACCGTCTAACGACGATAACATGATGTTCTGGAGAGATGTTCGCTCACGGCGTCATCGACCCAAGATCTACCCCACGGATCTTCGAGACCTCGTCAAGACCTACGACGTCGGAACCCTAGAAGATCTGTTCTGGTGAGCAAGGTTATACATGAAGGACACCAAGGAGCTAAGTGTGGTCACCTTCATGGAATGCAAGATCTTCTCGACATCAGGGCCCCCGATATGATACCAACAAGATCTATCGCCGGACGCCAAGTACTCCGTCATGGATCCGATTGAAGCAAACCCGAAGACGGTAGATGCGACAAGTTCTTCACCCCGGATGCCGAGACCGACGCGATGGCGCGGACCCAACAAGACCCTCGCAACGGCAAGACCGACCCCGTGGGACCCGACAAGACCTTCGCGACGACAAGAACGGCATCGACCGGAAGAATCCGACGCGCCCCGACACCGACCCAAGTCCTGCTTCCCGGACACGACAAGAACTACCCCCGATACCCGAGAACGATCCCGGAGTCCGAGAACGCTTCCGTCGAACCCCGAACCCTGAGACCGACCCCGAACCCCGGAACCCCAAGTTCGTCGAGACCCCCTAATGTGTGAACCCCTTTCCGAGAACCCTATTTTATAAATGATCAACTATATGAATTGTTGCATATTTAATCATTCATCTTGCATACACATTCATGTGGTTTGGGGGCCTTATGCCGATTCACCTAATAATTAAATATGGGGCCCATATGCGGGCAAATCTAGCCTTATATTGGCCTCATCTAGACTTGTGTAGCGAACCGGTGCCATCTTTTGTCTTGCTAATGCAACATTTAATTTGCGGGGGTTCTAAACAACTCGAACCATATAATTAATTGTCGGGACCCCGGTTCCGCTTAATATGACCTAATTGCATCGCATCTTGCCATGTCGTACATCATACATGCATCATGCCGATCTTCTGCCATGTATTAAATATTGCATCCGGTGTTTATTCTAGTGTTTTGCTTCTTCGCGGATAAGGCCGTTGAGTTGATGTGAGCTTCGCCCTGACCTTCGGTTGAGCCTTCGACAATGTTTTCAGGCGATCATCTCCCCCTTTCTACCTATCTTACTTTTATAGTATTTATTCCCTCCTGTTGATCTATTGCTATCTGTGTTGCGATGCTCTAGTTTCCGTACCTGTGATATACCGTGCAGCCCTATATTGCCTTGGACACATCCTATTACCTGTTGTTTGGTAGATAGTTGGACTTGCGCGTCGTAGTCGCTTGCTCAAGTGCTGTTGCGTGTCGTCCAGTGCCACAGTTGTTGATGTATTGCCGCATGTTGATGTTGGAGATGATCCTAGTTTTACTTATCGTTCACTTTAATTTCTGTTTAACAACTAAAATTGAAGTAAGCAGAGGCATCGGTGGGTGATAGAAAATATTTGGTTTCCGAACGCCCACTTGTGTCCCGTAGGACCCCGAGTACTTGATATCTGTTCCTTGATTTATCGCGCTATCCACATCCGGGAGGTATATGGGACCCCCCTGAGCCAGAGCTTGATTCGGTCTTATTTCTTGGGGCCACAAACTAGTTTGAGGTTTTATTTACTATCTTGTACTTATGCCATGCTTTACTGCTTTATTTACGATTGTGCGAGGAGCACACTGTACTGTTTAGGTAAGCGGAGTGTTTTCGCGGTATCGACAAGCCCAGCCACACTTTCGGGTTCCCAGTCGTTTACAGCCATTGTCGCAAACCTTGAGTCCGTCTCGGAGCTTGCTTACTTCGTTGCGGGTCTACTCAATGGGGTGGCCCCCTGAAATATTTCTGAATCCTGTGATTGCTTTGTCGTGAAGGCCTCGTTGGGTTTTGATTTGGTTTTTCCGAGGCTGATCGAGTGTGTGTTGCTATTTGTGCACCCCGGCCGGGTTAAAACTTTCTGAAAGCCGTGTCCGCGGTTATGGACGACTTGGAGCACAGTATCTCGACCATAGACAAGCATAACTAAAGTTTATTGCTATAAATTTGACTTTATAATGACTAGTAATCAGCTTCACTATAATGGAATGGCTAATTAATACTGCCCACAATTGCTTGTTTGGTGTGTCGCTTGCGACCATTGTACCTGACTAGTAAGTATTGCAACTACAACGGAATGGCTAAATAAAAGTACCAACAACTGCTGGGTTTTGGGTTATCTCATGCTATTTGTATCTGACTAGTAAGCGCCTCAACTACAATGGAATGGTTAACTAAAATGGCCCACCGCTTACTTTATCAAGATGATTATCTATACCTGACTAGTAATTGCTGCAACGATAACCGAATAAATAAAATTGCCAACTGTGTGAGTTCCTCGGTTGACTTCCTCGTTTGGTCTCGAGGGGGAAATACCAGGAGGGGATTGTTTGGTGTTAGTATCAGTCTGGTTTCGAATAGGTCTTTCGTACCCCTCTCTGATAGTCGCCAGTGGTATCGAGTCTCTATAGGTTGTTTAGTGCATGCTGCCGCTGCCGCTTCAGTCCACCATACCTATGTAGGCGAGGACCGCCGAATTCTAGTCTCGCCGTGTACTGGCCTCAGTACTGACGCTCCTCTTTTTCCTTTGCCCTTTGTCGGCACCCCTTTTGTTTAAGCAGGTTTTGAGATCGACGTCGTTAGCAGGGTTACCCTTCCGGCTTGGCCTGGGCAGGGTTATGGACGCCATTGGTTATTCTTCAGGGCTCTTAGCCCCATTTGCATCTTGTCCGTAGCTGGACGCTCTATCATTTTCAAGGTGATTTGGATCTTTGTATATTATATCTGTATTCTTGACTCTTTGAGTCGCTGTTATATATATATCTGTTCTGTGGGTCCCATCGAGGACTGTTGTGTAATGTTATTACTTCGTTTTCCACCCGCACGAAAGTGCCTGGTGGGCACCTTTGAATCGTTTCTATGCGGGTTCGGCGGGTTTCGCTAAAACTTGCATAGGTCCGATTCTGAGGGTGTTACAGCTACACATGCTTGCAAGAGGAAGACACAGTGGACCACATCGTGATTCAGTGTGTATATGCGAGAGAGGTCTGGATGAGATGTTTGCAACAAGCATGCCTGGAGATCAGCCACAACAGGGAGGAACCTGGAGTCTTGGTGGTTGGAGGTGAGAGAGACCATATAAAGCTCGGATAGGCGCAACTTCAACATGATGATGATTCTCACTTCGTGGATGTTATGGAAACAACGCAACGCGAGAGTGTTAGGGAACCTTAGAGAGCAGTGCAGCACGACGCAACTTCTTGAGCGTATCCACGAGGAGTTTTAGAGTTGGATGTTAGCGGCGAGAGGAGAGAGGTTAATCATGCCGCAAGAGTAGGGCTTAGAAATCAGAGGTAGAGTTAGAGCTTGCGTGTGTGTGGGGTGGCCAAGGCCTTTGTTCGCAAAGTGCTCTCGACGTCTTGTAAATTTTTTGCTGCCTTCTATAAAAATATGGTACGCCTTTGGCATACTCTCAAAAAAAAACAATGTGTTCTCTAAAGAAAAAAAAGGTGGTACATGTTCTTTAGGACGAAAACTCCTCACCTATCCTTTGTTGGATGTATGGGTCCGGTAACAACGGCGACAATCGTCACATAATCACATTCTTCATGGAGGCACTATTGTTTTGGAGACTTGCTCATTCTTTATTTAGATTTAGTGTTGTTTAGGTGCTTGTGGTTATAAGAGTAGTATGTGTCCATGTTTAAAAGTCATGTAGGAATCCAACACACGGGTATGTGTCACGATTCACACTGAATTGCACGGTCACACTATACTAAATAAAATGATCCTGTTGACGGCTTGTCACTGACGGACACTACGAAATTGGTCAGTGATAGCCTAGAAGGGCTATCTGAGACGTATCAGTGATGGACGGGGTCATCGCTGACTTCACATCACCGACCAAGTTTATTAAGGACCGGTCACTTGGTTATTCCTAAACGGTCCTTATTAGAAATTCCCAATAATGTTGGAGTTGATAATGACTAGTGTTAGTTCGGTAATTTGACCTTGATGGTTGCATATAATCCTAGATTGAGACGTTCAAAAATTCAAAGTTGATCAACTTGATGATACACATAATTTTCATGTGGATGATTTTTTTTCAATTGAGATAATTTTTAGGACGTTTGAATTTATTGTTTTATACACACATTTCATAAGAAATATGTTGTTTTGTTGGAGTGGGCTGGCCAACAATGACCGGGAGTCATTGTTGATGCATGACGGGCCCTTATTAGGCACCCGTCGGTAAGGTTGGGGTCGGTAATAACTAGTGCTGGTTTGATTGTTTGTCTTGTATAATAGGTTGGATACGACCTTGGATTGAGGCGTTTCAAAAAGAAAAATTGATCGACTTGATGATATGCACAACTTCTATGTCGGTGACTTCTCCAATTGAGATGTCGTTAAAGATGTTAGAATTTATTTTCTATTATTTAGATGGTCAAACAAGAGACTTTTGTGAAAAAAAAACTATCATGTATTATGTAAATAATACATATATTTTTACATACAATAAAAATAATATATATTATTCTTTTAGAGTTCAAAAGTGTCACGTCACTCACCGACTCTTATTAAGCAACTGTTAGTAATGAGTGGTGCTACTTCGCTAATATGACTCTCTAGGTTGTATACAACCTTGAACTGAGACGGTCTAAAAAGTAAAGTAGATCCATTCGGCAAGGCACGTAACTTTTGTGTTGGTAACTTTTTATTTTAGGTCATATCTAGGACATTTGTACTTATTTTTCCTTGTTTACATGGCTAAAAAGGGACATTTATGAAGAAACCACCAGAATTATTATATCAAACATAACTATAATGATTCTTACACACAATACATAAGATATGTGTTGTATAGAAGTTTAAAATTTGTTCGACATGTTTTACTATTTTCTACTGTTTAAATAAAATTATTGAAACTAATTCAAGATTGAACCACATGTATACGAAAAACATTCATAAAAGTACGTAGTGTAGTATTATATTCAAGTACCTATGTAGAAATGTAGGAACAAACCACAAGGAAGATGAAAAATTCAAATGTTTGCTATGAGAATTTAGAACACTTGTATTTGCATGTCGTTTTGAATACATTGGAATTATATATAAATATGGTCCTTAAAATGCGATAAGTTCTATTTAGACTTCCAGTATTATTAGAAAGCTTATGCAATTATATTGTATTATTTAAATGAGTAAAATACATGCTCTTACTTCAAACATTACATGTATATGTGAAAACTCTTATTTCAATCTACATACCTCTTCACATTCGCAACACCAAGATAACCCTATAATCCCTAAAAAACTTGTTCAAAACAAAGCCCTAAACATATACACTCCAAGTTCTAAACCGTAAACTGTAAACAAAATCTGAATGAACTCAGAGATAAAATACGGATTCAGGAAAACTTACTACTGACCGGTGCTTATTTAATACCCGTTAGAGCACGTACAATTAGTGGACTATTAACCTTCTTACATGGTGTTTTTTGTCTATGTGAAGGAAAGAGACAAGCAAAAAGAGAAGGTGTGAGCTCTCATGCAAGAGTCTTTTTTTTTTGAGATAAAACTCATGCAAGAGTCAGTTCTACATGTCCTCCTAGCTGAAAACACAAAATGTCAGGAAAGAGAAAAAAGAGTGTGAGAAAAAACTAATTAATAGTCAGACATGGCAATTTTATACAGCCAACAACCGGCTCTTCTATTGTTCTTGCTCTTAGTAATATTGTTTTTACTGACATGCACAAGTAAGCACAGATCAGTGTTTTACTGACTCTCTAAGTTGCACATGACATTGGATTGAGATGCAGATCTCCTTGCGGTTTCTTCCACTCGAGGCTGTTGGTCGCTCCGTACCTAGCTGCAAGAGGGGAGGGAGAGAATTGTGGCCTGCATTTGTCATGTGCATAGAAGGCACAGGATATCGCCTCTCCAGGACCAATCAGGCAGTTTTTTCATTTCCATCGTCCTACTCATGTTTTTTTTTGGACATAATACTACTCGTATTGTGGCACATGTTCTCGTTTCTGCTAGAATGAATTCATAAATAAGAGTCACAATGGTGTCTCACTTTTCTCCCACTTTTTAGGTATGCAGCCATTAGCCACACCAATAACGCTACATCTAGGAGAAATCCGTTACGCAAAAATTGCTATGGGCTGACCTGGTTCGATGATTGTAACTTCCACGTTGGACCATGTCAGCCCATAGTTTTTTTTTGTAAGGATTTTCCCTAGGTGTAGCACTATTGTTAGCCACTCATGGAGAGATAGTATAGAAGTTGATTAATGTAAAGGCTAATGATAGGACTCCTCCGGGGGATCGTATCCCCCGGGTCGCTCGTTGCTCGTGCGCGTGCGCGTGCCCCACCACTTTCACTATCACCCCGTCTCTTCTTGTGCTCCTGTATGCTCAGGCTCAGCGACACACGCACACCTCACACACACGCCTCGACGGACGGACCATCTCCAAGGCAAGGCAAGATCGACGCCACGGGCTTCCCGGTGGGCTACTCTGAGCTGCTCCTCCCGCGGCTGCTCCTCCAGGTGCTCCTCCTCCTCGGCCAGCTCCACCGCTCCCTCGCCGGAGGTACCACCGCCACACCTCCGTGCCATGGCCGCCCCTCTGCGCTGGAGTTTTCTCTTCCGACACGGTGCTACACAGGCAGGACGACAATGCTACTAGAAGTGATCATTGTTGCTACAGATGAAGGGTCACGATTCTACTGACCAATTGACGCGTTTTGATATTTTGCTACAGAGTGATGCTACAAAGTAGCAAGTTTTTGCTATTTTTCTTCTATGTTTTTGCTATAATAGCACAAAATATTTGCTACGACATTTTCGACAAAAGTCCTCAGCAAAGTCGGTTTTGCTACGGCAGGCACTAGTGATATCTCCGGCGAGGTCGTTCTTTTTTGCTACATTAGTACTTTTTTTTGCTACCACTGTTTTGCAGTTTTGCTACAATAGCGTAACGTTTTTGCTACCCGGTCTCCGGTGAGGTCTACCGGCGAAAGCCTCCGGCGAGTCTCCGGTGAGGTCGAGTTTGCTACATTAGCACAACTTTTTTGCTACACGGTCGCCGACGAGGTCTCCGGCGAAATCTCCGCCGAGGTCTTCGGCGAGGTCCAGTCTGTTTTTTTATTTTCTGGACTGAACCTTTTTTGCTACAATGTAGCAAAAGCGGGGCAAATGTAGCAAAATCGGGGCAAATATAGCAAAAACGGGATTTTGAATCCAAAAAAGGACACGTGGTTGGCTGGGGACCCGGGGGATAAAAATCACATATCCCCCGGGAGACGCGTAGGGCTGTCCTAATGTAAAACCGTTTGTGGCGCCCGGAGTTCAAAGCTAATGCATAGTCCAAATCTCTTAAACTTGGGCGCCTAGGACTCCACGGTACCAGATCTTTGAACCAGAGTTCTGAACCTACAAGGACGGTCGATCTCTTTCGATCTTTTGAAATCTAATGGTGCGTTGGGAAAGGATAGATCTCACGTATTAAGAGTGACAGAATGCTTGAAATTCCACCAATATATTTTTCATGATATTCTTGGAACTGCATGCACATTAGAGAAACCAATTTATCCTGAACAAGCCCAAACCCAGAGTCCACGACCGGACTAAGTAAGAACAAACCTCGCGTCCCCACATCATCCTGGGTTTTGAAACTTCAATTCCCACTACTAGAGAAAAGCCTATTCGAGGCGCACCAAAAAGCCTATCCGAGGCGCATATCACATGTGCCTCTAGCTTCAAGCCTCGGGTATTTCTTATGCGAGGCGCATTTGATATGCGCCTCCTATACTTCACATATGCGAGGCGCATATCGATATGCGCCTCGCATATGTGAAGTATAGGAGGCGCATATCATATGCGTCTCGCATATGTTTCAGAATGCGCCTCGGGTATTTATAGTATATGCGCCTCGCATATGTTTCAGAATGCGCCTCGGATATTAATAGTATATGCGCCTCCTATAGTATCCTATATACGCCTCCGGTAATATTTTCGAAATTCAAGTTTTACAGACCACTATAAATAATAATATACAGATATTCAAATATACAATATAGTCCAGAATACAG
This sequence comes from Avena sativa, assembly GCA_916181665.1. Taxonomy (NCBI): domain Eukaryota; kingdom Viridiplantae; phylum Streptophyta; class Magnoliopsida; order Poales; family Poaceae; genus Avena; species Avena sativa. The sequence continues at coordinate 380,497,529 of OV702281.1, read as the reverse complement.
TATAAAGAGCACAGAATTTTTCAGAAACTTGCAATTTGCCAAAGCATAATAGAACCAACATGAATACAATACATTACACATCAATCATGACATACAAGTTCATACATCAAGTGTTTGTGCCACAAGTTCACACCTCCGAGTACAAGTTCACAATCACATTACACCTTTGAGTACAAGTTCACAATCACATTACAACTCCAACGACGTAGCTCTACCTAGATGAAGTAGAACACATAACATGCGCCACCAACACTTCCATGATAATTACACCAATGCCCAAAAGCTAGGTGCTTCGAAATGCTTCAGAAGACATCAGTTAACTTACAAAAGGAGGATATGTATCGACCCATCAAAACCTTCCTACAAAACTTTGATGTGTTTCGAGCTATTTCCACCAACACCAACACAGCCGTATAGGTCAGTCCGCCTTGCTTCTCCGAGACACCTTCAAGGATAGCAAAGCATTCCTGCGCATTTCATGAACTTATCAGTAACAGGATCGCGTACGATAACAAAAAAAATGCAAATGCTAGATAAGTACACTAGTACCTCTGTTCCTAAATGTAAGCCTTTGAACTGCTAGAAATGCTTATATTTTGGAATGGAGGGAGTATACTTATAGTATCAACAATCATTATCCAGAGTATTACAGGAGCACACGACATGGAATTTCTCTAGACATATTTGGCCATCACTTGTACTAATGGAGCATGCAATCCATAGACAGTTAGCAACCAGCGCAAGAGCCACACTGTAAACTGAGGCACAAATAACACTAGAAGTAGCATACCGCAGCCCATCCTCAACCTCGGCATTCCCCGGGTCTAGTTTCAACGCATCCAGAAACGCCTCGCACGCACCCATGTAGTCCTGATGATAGATAAGATGCAGCGCATGATCACGAACAATTCGCACAACTAAAAGCTAAAGTCCCAATAAGGAAACTGTGCCTCCTGCTACCCAACCTTGAGTGACATCAGTGCTTTGCTCTGCCTGTACAAGGCCTTTGGCCAGTCTGGTCGCCTTTTCCTGCATTCAAGAGCATCCAGCAGACCGAGCAAAGGCTTGCCCAACTCAAGCCAGCAGAGGCTCCTATTTGAGAACAAGGTTGCATTGTCAGGGTCTAGCTCCATTGCCTGTAAATCCAGAAAAGTTAACTGATTAGCGTTGTACGAAAGAGTCGCGAACTCAATAAAAGAAACATGTTAGTAGTATTTTGTACACAATGCTACTTGTAACTTGGTTCAAACAAAAGATTATCCCCTTCCATTGACGCAATATAGGTGTTCTCCTTAAAATGAATGCATTACATAACTGAGAAACAGAAAGAAGTAGAAACATCGAAGCTATTCCCTTGTATCTTATCTGGAGAACCCATTCAGTTATGAGAATTGGTCGAAGCCTAGATGCTGTTTACCTGGACCTTGGCATCCAATGGCTCAAAATATTAGATATAAGAGGTCTGGATCCATGTGGAACTCTGCATATTTGCATATGATTTTTTTTATTCTAACAATGTTTAGATTAGCAAGTTTGTATTTCACAAATAATGTTAAACCAGGATGTATTTTTTATGAGTTATGCATGAGCCTTGCCTCCATCACGCAAAGACCTGTGCAAGGCACTGCAGTTTTAGACAATACACAATTTCGAGGTTGCAGAGGTACTGTAACATACCATACTGTAGAATTCTGCAGCAGATAAAAAATCTTTTCTCCCAACTGCATTACTCCCTTTTGACTTCAACTCCTGTATTTTCCTTTTATCTACAGGCTCACTCTGAAACATCAAGGATATCAAATAAACATTGGCTTGATGAATGTATGCGTGGAAGGCATAATAATAATTCTAAAGCAACAACATAACCATCATCTATCTTTGTACAATGCGCATTCCCTAGCATCCATTCATGTCAGCGACCAAACCGTGTGTGTGTGTGTGTGTTTGTATTACTATGCCAGAGGTTGTAATGATTAAAATGAAGATAGGAAAGGCCTGAATAGGCTAAACATAATCAGCATATATCTTTGTACAATGCACATTCCCTAGCATCCATTCATACCAATCAGCATATATATCTACAAATAGCCTAGAATGCCAGAATTTCATATTAATTGATTGGTTTCCTACAAGAATGAACACAGACCCAAAATTTCAGGCATCTCCACAAACAACAAGAGGACATTCCTACATTCCAAACAGGACCTAAGTTGGTTGATGAGCAAATGATCCAATCGTCCTAATAATATATAGATGAAGCAGTTCTTTCAATCAGTGCAATTGCTTCAGTCATCATAATGTGATAGATACACAAAGAATTAGCTGAAGAACAGACTTGCCACAGGTGACATGCAACAATCATGGATATCATTGTTCAAGGATTCAACTGACATTCAGAGATTTAAACACTGTTGTGACAGTCTAAAATCTCATGGCCGTGTTGCTTCCCCACACCACCACACACTTAAGCAGTTAAGCTCACCTGTTTGATTCCTTGGCATTGCAGGGGCCAGTCATGGACCCTTTCGAGCATGACCCTGAGAAAGAACGCCATTACGCGGAGGCTCTTAGCGTGGAAATCGCGATTACAGACGATGCACGGGTGGAAGCAGAAATGAAAGCCGCACTGGACGACTACCAGATAGTAGGTTCGGACCTGTGCATCATCCCGTCGTGCGGTGCCCTTGACGAGGACCCAAGTCAGCTGACGAGGTGGATCATTGGAGACGAGAAGCCGCGTGTCGTCGCTGGCCCAATCTGCTATGGAGAAAGGGGAAAACGCAGCACCGTCAGCGACAGGAGAGGGAGCAGGACGTGAGATCGAGGGAGGACGCGGCGTCGTGTGTGCTCACCGGAGGCATGTGGAGGTAGGGTCGGCCTCCGCGAGCGGCTGGTTCCCCCAGGCGCGGACGGCTCCGCGCCGCGCCTCCAGATCCGCACCGGTCGCCTGCCGCTTCACCGGGCGCATCGCCGCGGAAGAGGACGAGCAGGAGGAGACCTCGCCTCCTCCTGACCCGCCGCCGCCGTAGAGCGCGCGGCGCGGGCGCTTGACGCAGAGCGCGTGGCCGAGGAGGGAGAAGTGCTGGTCGCCGCCCTCGTCGTCCCCCTCGTCGCCGTCCCCGCCTCCCCCGACGCTGCCCTCCGTCTTCACGTCCTCCGAGTCGTCGAAGAGCCGCAGCGGCGCGGCGCGCGCGTGGCCGCGGGCGTGGCCGTTGACGTGCGGGTGGAGGCCGAGGGAGAGGTCCGACGATTCTGGGCGCGAGAGATCCATGCCTTCCGAGTTTCCCCGATCGCCTGACGCGAATCCGCAACCCTAGCTAATCGAACAGCTCAGCAGGAGCAGGAGCAACAACAGGGGCAACAGGGGGCGCAGAGGGTACAAGAACAACAGCAGCGGGGGAGGCGAGCGGCTACGGCGGAGGAGATGGCGGCGGAGAGAAGCATGTGCCTGTGGGGAGGAAGGAAGGGGAATTGGGGTTTGGCAATCGCGAGGACGACGCGGCGTTGGAATCTGAGACGGGGAGGGGAGGAGGAGAAAGGGAAGGGGGTGGATTTGATTGGCCACCTACCAGCGCATATGCGAGGCGCATTCTGGCCATATGCGCCTCGCATATTATCAAATATATGAGACGCATATAGCCATATGCGCCTCGCATATTCGTGCACCTACCAACACGCGGGCCCACACAGAATATGCGAGGCGCATTCTGGCCATATGCGCCTCACATATTATCAAATATAGGAGGCGCATATAGCCATATGCGCCTCGCATATTCGTGCACCTACCAACACGCGGGCCCACACAGAATATGCGAGGCGCATTCTGGTCATATGCGCCTCGCATATTATCAAATATAGGAGGCGCATATGGCTATATGCGCCTCGCATATTCGTGCACCTCCAACACGTGTGCCCACACAGAATATGCGAGGCGCATTCTGTCCATATGCGCCTCGCTTATCTGATATATAGGAGGCGCATATGACTAGAATGCGCCTCGCATAATATGGGGCTGCTAGATTCTGTCCGTACAGGGATTATTGGAGGCGCATTCTTATCATATGCGTCTCGCCTATTTTTATACTAGAGGCGCATATCGCAAAGTGCGCCTCGCCTGTTTTTATAGGAGGCGCATATGCTAAATGTGCCTCGCATAAGCATGTCTCCTATAGCCTTTTCTCTAGTAGTGTCCTCATCTGGAAGCCCATAATGTTTTTAAACTTAGCACTAAAATCTCTACCGATCGGGCTAAGCATTTGAAAGATGCAGGAGTACTGTCCCAAATCAAGATGATGCATTAATTTTGGGGGTTCATATCTCCGTCCCACATGTGTCTTCTCAGGAGTCTGGATTTTACAAAACAGAAGTATCAGCACGGGACTGTACCATGCATGCATAATGAATGTACTCTTTGTATCTCCACGTACGGATAAGAGATTCCACCTTGAACTAGTACGGATACGGATATACGAGATTCAAAGTATCGAACTCATTTTAAGATTTGTCCACATCTACCAGGCAGCGGGAAGCTAGGACTATAAATAAAGCACCAGAGAACGTACATCTCATCCTCCACAAAAAAACACCACCCTAAAGCTCCAGCCCCAATCAAGCGCAACAAGCGATGGCGATCTCCACCAAGTTCCTCGCCCTGTTCTTGGCTTTCGCGGCCGTGGCAGCCACGTTGCAGCTCTCCGAAGCGAGGGTGCAAGGGTTCAACCAAGAAGAAGCGGCAGATGGCGCCTCCAAAACTTTCTCCGGATCAGCCGGAGGCCTCCCTGGCTTCCCCTTCCCATTGCCATTGCCTCAGATTCCCGGCCTCCCACCGTTGTTCCCCTTCCCGTTGCCCCAGATCCCTGGCCTTCCACCATTGCCTAGCTTCCCACACCTCCCAGGCCCACCCAGCGCTGGCTCCCCTGCCGCTCCTGGCCTGCCTGGTCTACCCGGTCTACAGGCATCGCCGCCACCGCCGGCCGAGTGCCTGACGCCGCTGACGCAGATGCTACCGTGCGTGGACTACCTCACCAACATCACCGTGGCCTCGCCCCCGAGCATCTGCTGCGACGGCCTCAAGTCGGTCATCGCCGACGCGCCCATCTGCCTCTGCCACGGCATGAACGGCGACATGAGCCAGCTCTTCCCCAACCCCATCGATCCCATCCGGATGCTCATCCTGCCGCTCAGGTGCGGCGCCATGCCGCCACTAAGCACGCTTCTCACCTGCAACAGTAAGTGCGCTACCTTTTATTACCTAGACCTAGCTAGTATATGATCTTGCATATATAGTTTCGTTCGTTCATTTTTCTGCACCTGCCAATATGACCTTTGTGACGGATTTGACAGGTCAACCCCTGCCACCACTGTTGCCTCCTACCACTCCAACGCCTCCTGCTTCTTCTCCCGTGTCACCCGCGCCGCCATTGGTGGCTCCAAAGTCACCCGCGCCTGCTGCTTCTCCCGTCTCAGCACCAGGTAGTCTTTTAAATTTTACATGTACTCCACATTGAACAACAGCTTGACTTGAATTCTGTCATCTTTGCGCGCTTTGCCTCTAACGTATATCTTTCTTTTCTGAATTGGATTTTCTCAGAGGTGTCGCCATAGAAGCAAGAGGATGCATGATCGGTCCATGGGCTCGTCAAGATTAGATCGATGTTTAGTTTTACATTACATATAAATAGCCGATTGTCGGTTTTAGTTTTATATAGAGTATATAGCACCAGGGATAAGATCTCATCGTTCAGGACGTAGTACATAGTGCTACTTTATCATAAGTACAGTCATGTAAGGTCTCAGTTGCATCGTCAATCGATTCTCAATGAATACTAGTGAAATTCTTTGAATTCCTGTTATTTGGTGTTTGCCTCGTGTGATGGTCGATCAAGAATTGTGGGTTGATTCATATGCGCGCGTGATCCGTTTATTCTTAGAAGTTGAAAATTCCAAAGTTTTACTAATAAAAATTCGATCGGCGAAGAAAGTTCACTTGCATATTTCTACTACTGTACCTCTTTAATTTCCACGTGACTCAGGCCGATTTATGGAATAAATGCTCGACGAAATTGGATTGTGCACCAGTAGGTTGAAAGCTAACCACAGCGTGATACTAGCTCAGGATCGGCGTAGCGGTGGCAGGGCCACAACAAGAGCCATAAAGACCACATAATGTCTAGCCACAGAGGAGTTTATACATACAGGAAACCAAGTGTTAACTATAATTATCCCCACTTGTAGCACCTTAGCCTGTTTAGGTGCCAGGCACCCAACACACCAGGCAGGCACCACCCTTCAGACTGCATTGCACGATCACACTATTAACCTAGAAGGGCTATCTGAGACATATCAATGACCGGCGGGGTCATCACTAACTTCACATCACCGACCAACTGACATGGATATGTCCTACGGATACCCGATGTTAGTATACCTGGTCCAGCCCGACGGAAGGCCCACTCGACGACCTGCCAAGGTCCATGACGCCTATGACGTTTCGGCTGCTATGAAGCCCATATGGACACGGACTCCCAAGCGCACAAGACAAGGAAACCTCAAGACTAGAGTTTGAATCTAACTTGTAACCTACTCGTATCGGTACCTGAGACCTAGCCTCCCCATATATAAAGGCTAGGAGGGGCCAACGAGGAGGGGGCACCCCCCGGTAGACTAGACCACAATAGATCTATAGATCTAGCTCTCTCGACTCATACTTTCGCACACGCATCCACGCCAGATCGAATCTGCGCACCCTGTAACCTTCGGTTCCGCCGTAATCAAAGAGCAGACAAGCAGGAGTAGGGTTTTCCCTCCGGAGGCCTGAACCTGGGTAAATCTCGTATCCCCTGGTTGCTTGTCTGTTAACCGTGCCACGATCTCCAGCATCCCCATCTTCTCCAAAACCCAAGTCCATAACAATGGGCATTGACGAGATTAAACCTCGTCAATTGGCGCCGTCCGTGGGAATCGAGGCTGCTGATTGTGCGGTCGTGACGGTTCCGACCCGATCGATCTACAACTCGGCGGCGACGGAGAGTCACCTCCTCTTGACGCTTTTGACTTCACCGATCATCCGCAAGGATTTCGATTCTGTAGGAGATGGAGTCGAATGACTCGGGAGTGGTCAGATCCGTTTCGACTCCGTCCACACCGTTAACGGTGGCCAGATTGCATCTGGTCAGTTCGTCTGCAACTAGCACATGGAGCTTCGTCATCAACATCTTCGTTGCAGCTGAATATCTCGACATCAACACTGGCACGAGGCTCAACATCAACGCCGCCTCTACGTGCAGCAGATCAGACCTACACGATCAAGATTTTTCTGACGCGTCCGCAGTTTCCTCCAAAGAAAATCGATCCGCGTGCCAAGGACCGGTCCATGGACTGTTTCGCGTCGGCTCGATGAGTTTTGGATATGCAAATCGATTACTAGACTGAGTACGTACCGGCAACGTATCTGATAACAGCATGCAGCAGTTTTGGAGTTAATACGGGACACGGACCAGCCAAACAGCAGCGAGCGGTTAGGAAAGTTTTTTTGTTTGGTTCGACGTGAAGGATTCCAACCAATCATGAAGATCAATCTGCCCTCGATAAGTGTGTCCCTTGGCTGCTCTTTCACGTGAAGTCAATTAAGAAAGAAAAAAAAGAAGGCGCCATATCCACGTGGAACTTTGATGAATTTGACTATGATCGGATGTCACAAAGATGTTACGTACTTATGTACTGTTGCAGCTTTATTGACCTGCCCTGTGTCCGAGCGAACAAATTGGCCAAGCTCTAGTACCAAGGCAAGAAACAAATCAAATAGGAAAGCACACGTGGTACATTAACCAAGATGTACACGATAAAAGTCTGGAATATCGATGCTCGTCCATCATGTCGACTATCCTCCGTCGCGCAAACACTATATTCAGGACTGCGCCGACTCCGCCGTGTAACCTTCTACGGTCTTCGGACGTGGCGATCTGATGCGATCTTTGATTTCAGCGACCAGTCGCGGCCTCCGCTTCAGCGACCGCGAATCAAGGGCTCCTTCGACTCCGGTCATCCTCTACGATCTTCGGGTCCAACGACTCGGGGGCTCCCTCCCCTTCGGCGACCCACCTCGGTCTTCGACACCCGCGATACCCGTTGTGGCTTTCGGCTGCGGCTACCCGATACATCCTTCGGATGTGGTGACCCGGTGCGGTCATCGATTGCAACAATCTTCGGATGCGGAACTCGCTGCTGCCATCGACCCCAGGAACCTGTCGATGCTATGACCGTAGTCCGCCGCGTCGACTACGTCCGCCGCGTGACCCGTTATCGCGTCAACTTCTCCACGACAACCAATAAAGCTAAGTTTTCTCCTACTTAGAGTTGATTTATTTTCTAACTCGCACTCGAAACACTCGGGGGTTGCGCCCTCTTCGAGTAACCTAATATGCCATCGGCTCCACGCACTCGAGCACCTCGAACGCGACAGCCTGAGTAAATGATTATGCCTGATCGTCGAATCCTTGAACTCCGAGTGCCTCGGCAAGGTACTGAGACTAAGGGTAATTAGGCTAACGAAAAGGCCTAGCATACAGTGCAAAAGTGTCGACTCGATCGGCACCAGAATCTTACTAAACAAGCCAAAAGGCAAATATTCCTTACAAGATACAAGTACTTCACAATTCTTTATGTTTTATGCATCTTACAAAGACGTGATGCTGGCCACGCACCCGACTGATGCGACACTGGTCGCGCACCCGACAGAAGTAACAGTGTCGACTTCATCCGGAACGTCGAGTCCTTCCGGCTAAACGCTGCGCACTCCACTACATCGACTCTTGGCTCCTTATGCGTGAGACGCTGACTCGATGCACTTCCGGGTCAGTGGTTTCTCCTCGCATGAGTCTCCACTCGAGTCTGCGACTCGACTAGATACTCGGGGGCTACTCCTATCAGGAGCACTGGTCGCGCACCCGATGTACCGGGTCAGCGATACGCCCACGAGATTGCCGACTACAACTCAACGATACAAGACTCGAGTCTCTGCCCGAGTCTACGACTCCGCCAGACACTCGGGGGCTACTCCAAACTAGAGTGCTGGTCGCGCACACACAAGATCTTCGAGTCCTACGCCGAGTCTACGACTCCACTACGGACTCGGGGGATACTCCCATAGGGAGGATTGATTCAAGCATCCGAAAAAATTGTGTCATACGGACCTGAAGCAAACAATGGCTGAATTAAAGTCTCTGCTCGAGTCTACGACTCGAACAGACACTCGGGGGCTACTCCCATAGGGAGCACTGGTCGCGCACCCTATAGTCCATTGTGTTGACTACGTCCACGATGTCGATTCCTTTACAACAGCCGAACAAATTCAGCTGACCCGAGAAACTTTCGGGTGAAGTGCTTCGCACTCGACACAACTTTCGACTCCGACATCCAAATACAAGGTTCAAGACAACTAAGTCTCCACCCGAATCTACGTTTCGGATGGAGACTCGGGGGCTACTGACATGGATATGCCCTACGGGTACCCGATGTTAGTATACCTGGTCCAGCCCGACGAAAGGCCCACTCGACGACCTGCCAGGGTCCATGACGCCTATGACATTTCGGCTGCTATGAAGCCCATATGGACACGGACTCCCAAGCGCACAAGACAAGGAAACCTCAAGACTAGAGTTTGAATCTAACTTGTAACCTACTCGTATCGGTACCTGAGACCTAGCCTCCCCATATATAAAGGCTAGGATGGGTCAACAAGGAGGGGGCACCCCCCGGTAGACTAGACCACAAAAGATCTACAGATCTAGCTCTCTCGACTCATACTTTCGCACACGCATCCACGCCAGATCGAATCTGCGCACCTGTAACCTTCGGTTCCGCCGTAATCAAAGAGCAGACAAGCAGGAGTAGGGTTTTCCCTCTGGGGGCCTAAACCTGGGTAAATCTCGTGTCCCCTGGTTGCTTGTCTGTTAACCGTGCCACAATCTTCAGCATCCCCATCTTCTCCAAAGCCCAAGTCCATAACAATGGGCATTGACGAGATTAAACCTCGTCACCAACACTTGACCGGTCACTTGGTCACTTCTAAATGGTCCTTATTAAAAATCCATCGATATTGTTGGGGGTCGGTAATGAAGTGTTTGTTCACTAAGTTGACCTTGCAGGTTGCATACAAACTTATTAGATTGAGATGTTAAAAAATTCAAAGTTGATCGACTTGATGATACATGTAACTTTCATGCTGGTGATATTTCCAATTGAGATAATTTTTAGGATATTTAAATTTATTTTTTATATACAAATTACATAACATATGTTTTATTGGGTGGGCTGGCCCGCAATGACTAGGAGTCGTTGTTGACGGGCACTTATTAGGCACGGTAAGGTTGGAGTCGGTAATGACTAATGTTGGTTCGATTATTTGATCTTGTAGGTTGGATACTACCTTGGACCGAGGCATATCAAAAAGGAAATTTGATGGACTCATTGGTACGTACAACTTTTTATGGCGGTGACTTTTCCAATTGAGATAACGTAGTTTAGGATGTTTGAATTTATTTTCTATTATTTAAATGGCCAAACAAGAGGCTTTTGTGAGAATACTATCAAATATTATGTAAGTAATACACATATTTTTTACACATAACAAAACATACACACACATTGTTGTTTTGGAGTTCAAAAAGTATTATGTCACTGGCTCTTTAATTTTTAAGCAACTGTCAGTATTGAGTGGTGCTACTTCGCTAATATGACTCTCTAGGTTGCATATAATCTTTGATTGAGACGGTCTAAATGGTAAAGTTGATCCATTCAGAAAAGCGTATAACTTTTATTATTGTAATTATTTATATGAGGTCATGTCTAGGATGTTTGGGTTTATTTTCTCTTATTTTACATGGCTAAAAAGGGACTTTTGTGAAAAAACACCAGAAATATTATGTTAATCATAACTATATATGTTTCTTACACACAATACATAACATATATGTTGTATAGAAGTTCCAAATTTGTTCAACATGTTTTACTACTTTCTACTATTTAAATAAAATTATTGAAACTAATTCAAGATTTTTACCACATGTATATGAAAAATATTCATAAAATTGTGCAATATTATATTCGAGTACCTATGTACAAATGTAGAAAAGAACCACAAGGAAGAAGAAAAATTTGAATGTTTTCTATGAAAATTTAGAACACTTGTATTTGCATGTCATTTTGAATGGGCTTATAGCTCCTGTGCGACGCCGTTGAGGTGAACTGTCCAGGAAGCGCCATAGTTCAAGGAAATAGCTCTTGTGCGACGCATCTCAGCGTAGAAATAGCCAGCCAAGAAAACAACCATTTGGCTCTTAAGCGGGGGTGAGGTTGGGTTAGACTAGAAGTTAACTTAGCCCGACAGATGGGCCATGTGAGACCCTGTAGTATGGCTTAATAGGATTGATAGAAAACCCATACCAACAAGTTGCAACTTCTTTTCCGGAAGCTCATTCAAAAAGGACCTCCAGGTTAAGCGTGCTTGGCCTGGAGAAATTTGAGGATGGGTGACCGACCGGGAAGTGGGTACCGGGTGCGCATGAGTGAGAACAAAGTACGTAGAAAAGACTAGTGTTGGTCTATGGGGTTAGTCTAGAGATCCTATTGAGCTGCCAGGAGTGACAGCCGCCGGTCGGAAGAGGCCGGGGTGGTATCAGAGCAGATCCTTGCAGTTACATGGGTGTGTGCGGATCAGTGGCGGACATGTTTAGCATGGCGCGTGTGGTCCGGAGTGGACATGACATGACAATATGCCGACAATGGACGCACAGACGTGTGCCAAGAGGGTCGTTCCTGTCTTGTGGTTGATTGACAAGGACGTCGATCTTCTAAGGGTAGGTGTATGTGAGACACTGGCACATGGCTCAATAGAATTGATAGGAAACCCATACCAACAAGTTGTAACTTGTTTTTCGGAAGCTCATTCAAAAAGGACCTCCGGGTTAAGTGTGCTTGGCCTGGAGAAATTTGAGAATGGGTGACCGGCCGGGAAGTGGGTACCGAGTGCGCATGAGTGAGGACAAAGTGCGCAGAAAAGACTAGTGTTGGTCTGTGGGGTTAGTCTAGAGATCCTATTGAGCTGCCAGGAGTGACAACCGCCGGTCCGGAGAGGCCGGGGTGCTATAGGCCCCACTTAGTTGCGACGACATCACACATAGTTGCCCCGATAGGTGGGTCCCACATAAAGTTGCCACGACAGAGGGGGCGCCCAGACTGAGGAGTGTGCTCTGCTCGGTGGCTATGGCAGAAGCTTCTCAATAGGGGCGGAGCTTTCTTCCTCGGTGGTAGCGGAGCTTTCTTCCTCGGTGGCTGTATGATTTCGCAACCCTAGTCCCGTCCTCGCTGCTTAATTTGGGGTTCTGTCCTTCCGTAGTCACCTCATGTTGTGTCACCGTTTTAAAACAGGGGAGAGGTGCCTATGGGATGAACGACATGGGCGAGCGAGGAGAGAGTTCCTTAAATTGGTAATTTCCCTTTGTAGCCGTTTTTGAACTTGATTAGGGCTCCAGCCGCTTCAATTAGCTCACACTGCTCGACATTGACAAAACAAGGGACAAAACAAGGGGGTAGTGCCCGGACCTTCGAAATGACAGTCAAATTCTTTCCTTCAAAGGCCAATCTAGGTAATGGTAGCGTGCGAAACATCGAGAGGGATACAGTTGTTACATGGGAGATTGAATTTTCAGAGATAGATCCTCAAGACCTGCAGTCCATGGAGGAGAAGGCTGTGAAGAATTTGGTGCAGAAAATTAGGGAGAGTGTAGCTTGGAGTCCGGAGCAAGAAGTGTCACTGCTACAGTTCAATAATTGGAAGGGTGAGTATGTTAGAATTGAGGATGGAGATGAATTGGTTTCTGAAATTGATCGGCTAGATGGTTGGACAAGCAAACATGCAACCTTTTATGCAGATCTTACTGATCTGAAATCTGACTCCAAAGTTGGGTATGTTGCCTCATAGTTGGTTGTACAATTTGAAGATGATGAATGGGCTTCACAAAGGCATATTTTGACCATAGTTACTGAAGTGGCAGTTCTAGCAGATGTAGCTACACGGGAGGGATGCCAAGGTGCTACAAAGGTAGTTACAGTTGATTGGAATGCAGTAGAACTTCTAGAACATACTAATTTGGTGATTGCACCAAAGTGACATTGAGATGGCAAGAATGTTTGGCATTCCTGTAGATGATAAAGATAAGGAGAAAGACAGTGATGAATCTGAGATGTCTGGTGATGCAAACAGAAATGGGACATTCTCTGAAGATGCTGATCAAGAGTTGATGGAAGATGCTGCAGATGAAGTAGATGATGCACATGATGATGAACTAGTAAATTTGTATGATAAAGAAAACCCTATCATTGAAGTTGGGAATTTTTTCCCAAACATGAATGAGTTTAGGATGTGTTTTAAGACTTATGCAGTGAAAGCTGAGTTTGATGCCAAGACTATGTGGACTGACAGAAGCAAGCTTTATGCAAGATGCAAAGGTTTTGTTGGGGCACCCAGCCTTGCAAATGGTACATATCTTTTAGACGCCAACCTGATGGAAGTACAGTAAGAGTAAATCAAATCCCCGATCAGCATACTTGTATGACCAGTTCACAGAGAGTTTCAAAGATGACATAACAGCTTTGGGTTACAGAGAAGATAATTCCTATTTTGGCCAAGACACCAAACATGACAGCAAAGATACTTAAAGTTGACTTGGAAAAGCAATATCCCATTGTGCTGAAATATACTACAGTTTTGAAGGGCAGTGGAATCATTATATGGAGACTGGGAAAATACATTTAGGATGTTGTATATTTTTAAAGAAGAGGTGGAGAATAGGTCACCTAGTAGTGTGGTGGAGATAGATACTGAGGTAACAGAGGATGGCAAGGTTTATTTCAGCAAGTTTTTTATGTGTTTAAAGCCTTGCATCGATGGATTCAAAGCAGGGTTTTGTCCATATTTGAGCATAGACTCATCTTTTTTGACTGGAAAGTGGAATGGCCAGTTGGCAACATGCAATACTCTAGATGGACACAATTGAATGTTCCCTATTTCCATTGGAATGTTTCAATCAGAGTCAGAGGCATCATGCACATGGTTCATGATGCAACTAAAAAGATGCATAGGGCTAGTATCACCTTTGTCCATCCACACAGATGCATGTAAAGGGCTAGAAAATGTAGTAAAAGTTGTTTTCCCCCATGCTGAGCAGAGGGAGTTCTTTAGCCATATGTGGATGAATCTAATCAAAAAATCCAGAGGAGAAGAATTTGGGAGAATGTGGCCAGCAGCAAGATCTTACACCACACAGACACATTCCTATCACCTTGGTAAGATAATGGCAGCATGTAGTGAAAATGATTTTAGTACATGGTTGAACAACCACCATTCTCTTTTATGGTACATATCAGGTTTTAATACTGCCATTAAGTGTGATTATATGAACAATAACTTGGCAAAAAGTTTCAACAACAAGGTGAAGGATTTGAAAGACTTGCCTATGTATGACATGGTGGACCATATCAGGATCATGATCATGCGCTTGTGGGAATTGAGAATAAGACTTGGTGATGTTTTGGAAGGGGACAAGCTTGCAGTTGTGGTACAATAGGTGGTCAACGGGAGAAAAAATCTTTCACATCTATCTGTTGAGAAATCTTCATTGTGGGGTGTTGAAGTTAGCGATACAAAGAATGGTAAGAGGCATGTTGTAAACACTGAGTTGCATGACTGCACTTGCCAAGAGTGAAAACACACTGGGAAACCATGTGATCATGCCATACTTTTTTTGACATCTAAACCCAAGTTAAATAAGCACCCATATTTACATGAATATTACTCAGTAAAAAGATTCAGGGTTGCATATGCAACTCCAATTCTAGCACTAACAGACCAATCTCAGTGGCCTGAGGTGGAAATAGAATTTTTCCATGTGTCCCCCCATCATAGAAGAAATGTTGGGAGGCCCACAAAGTAGATTCAAAGCTTGGTTTGAGAAAGGTGGTAGTAGCAAGAAGGGGGAAAATAAAAAAATTGAAAAGCCAAAAAGGGCTAAAAAATGAAACAAAAACATATGCAAGTTATGTGAGGAACTTGGGCATAGAATAGATTCCCCCAAATGCCGTTACACTCCTCAAATGCCAAAGTAAGTTTATGTTTTTGCAAGTTTTTGTTCTTCCTACTTG
The DNA here is from genome assembly GCA_916181665.1 of Avena sativa. Classification (NCBI taxonomy): domain Eukaryota; kingdom Viridiplantae; phylum Streptophyta; class Magnoliopsida; order Poales; family Poaceae; genus Avena; species Avena sativa. Next base: position 380,482,331 of record OV702281.1, on the reverse strand, counting down.
TTTCATTTTCGAACTAATTGATGATATCCTTTATTTTTAGGAGGAAGCATGCAAAAACAGTTGGACCTCTTGTTGAACCTATTGTTGTTGAAAAATGCTGGCCAATAAAAAAACAAGACTCAATGGCTATAGAAAGAAGAGAAGTAACGAGGTCCTGTTTAGTGCAGATGAGGTGCAAACTAAAACTGTCACTGCTGTTGAGGTGCACACTGCCCCTATTCTGGCAGCACATGAGCTAACTGAACCTGTTTTGAAGGCTATGGTGCAGACAGAAGCTGCATTGGAGGTTGTGCTCCAGATAGAACCTATTTTGGAGGATGTTTTACTGCTCACTGAATTAGTACCAGCTCTTGAGTTCCATATTAACCAAGTCTTGACATTGTTGTACAAACTGAACCAGTTGTAGTTGTTGAGAAGGTGCAACAAGTTAATCCTACTTTTGGATGTGCTATGGGGAAGCCTACTGGTTATGGTAAGAAAAAGAGGAGCATTAACAAGTTGTGTGATGTATAAGTTGAGAAGGAGAAGAAATCGAGTGCGAGGAAGAGGAAAAGAAGTAGACTTGAAATGGTGGATGCTATTTGTGATATGATAACATGTTGTAATAATTTGGAACTTGTGTTCTGAAGTGCAAACTTGTGATGCTATTTGTGATTTGATAACTTGTCACTTGAATTAAAATTTAAACCAAAATTCATAATAGAATAAGAAATCAAAATTGTGAGTTGATTTTTCTATGCTATGCTATTAAAATGCCTTCTAAACTATTATTCATATTATAACATTAAATCCTAAGGCTATTCTACTATTTTTCAAAGTAGAACTGCTAGTCATGAAAAATGATGCTAGGAATGTGCTCTAAAGGTAGGGTAAACTTTCCTATTTCTAACCAAGCTTTTTTTAGCCATTTCCTAATCACCCCCAAAATTCAACAATGAACCTTTTTTACCTATATAGTATGAATACCAAGTCTCACACTTTTTTATATCATTTTTATATTATTTATTTAATTTTGAAAAAAATCATGCTTTAATAAAAAATCATTAAAAACATGTTTAAAATTTCAAAATGAAAAAATAATTTGATATCGTTCTTATTCACTCCAAAATAAATCTAGGGTGAAGTTTTTTAATTATTTCATTTTCAAAACACTAAAACCTCTAGTGACTACTTTGAACTCTCTATATTCAAAACTTGCATGAATATTCTTAGATCGAGGCCGAGCCTCGCTAAACTTGAATTAGATCTCTGATAAAATAGCATATTATAACCTAAAAATGATTTTTTGTAAAATATCATTAGCATAAGATCATTGTAAGGTTCCCAACCTTTAATAAGGTAGAGATCCCTGTGTTTACAATGCTAGTCCCTGGATCAATAGCTAGCATCCACAATTAAGATGTAATATAAAGAAACAAATGTCATAATACAACTTTATAACCAGGAATAAAATAATTCATTACATCTTACATAGCTCATTTGGCTATCACTTTTCATTGCAGCAGAATATCTATAAGCATGGGGTCCTTCATCTTCAAAGTGCCACAGGCAGTCATGTTGGTTGTAGACTTATAATCCTATTCAACAAACTTCACTAACATCAAACAAACCTGCAACATAATAAGTTGTAGCCACAAGGTTCAATACATTTGAATTGTATTGGCAAGTTTCACTACTATGTAGAATATAAGTGGATCCTATCAATACATGCATATTTGGCTAAGTAGGGTGTCACATACCAAATTTTAGATTTGGTTCTGCATATCATTGCATCATGCTTTTCCATACAAAACCGTCGATCGAAGTGAATCGGCGAAACGCTATTTTCGAAACCCTATTCTATTTTGCTACGAGGCTCCTACGGGAGGCTTTAGTAGGACTAGCGTTGCCCACCCTTGTAGCCTAGTGGTTTCGCTCAAACCTTGGGCCTAGATTGTTCCCCTCGACTTTACGAAACCGTAGGAGCAAGAATCACTCGATTCGGAGCTCGTACGGAGAAGTTGCGGCCGTTTTATGAAAAGATCGGAAAACGGTCCGAATCTTTGGACCGATTTCCGAGTCCAAAACCAACTCTGCGCTGAATCAGCCTAGGATTCCGAGTGGGGCCCCTCAAAAGTACCCCACCTGGCCCGGCCGACCCCTCCCTGCCTCGATAACCGCCCGCCGCCAGCGCCTCGGGACTCGTGCCCCGCCCCGATCTCGCGCGCGCCGCCTCCCCTCGCGATCGCCGCCGCCGGCCGCCAGCGCTCGCCGCCGTCGCCCTTCTCCCTCGCCGCCCCAGGTACGCCGCCCCCTGGACCGAGCCACCCGCCGCCGCGCCACCTCGCCTCCCCCTCGCAGCGACCCCGCCCACGCGCTGCTGCGCGACCGCCGCCACCGAGCCGCCTGCGCGCTGCGCGCGCTAGCTGCTGCCGCGCGCCATGCCGCCGCCGCTGCGCTAGCTGCTGCGCCGCCGCACGCACACGCACGCACGCACACGCTGTGCGCCTTCGCGCGCGCAACTACCCACGCACGCGCGCCGTCTTGCGTCGCGCCGCTCGTCCGTGCCGTGTCGCACGCGCGCCGTCTTGCGCGCCGTGTTGACGATCTCGAACCACGCGCTGACCGTTCTCCTACCGCGCAGGTAACACCGTCGCCGGAGTCGATCGCCGCACCGTCCGGAACTCGCCGCCGTCCGTTTCGCCCGTTCGTTTCCGGTAAGCCTGCAGCCACCGTCAGATCTCAGATCAGCAGCTCAGATCGTTCGTTGACCGGTCAGACTCGGGCGTTGACTAGTCAGACGCCCAGTCAGCAGACACGTTGATCAGTCAACAGACACAGTTGACTGGTTAATTTCGTTAATCCTTTTAGTTAACAGATTTCGGTAGAAATTTGTAAATTGCGTAGAAATTAAACCGCTTGGCCAAAAATTTCAAATAAAATATGTGTATATTCAGTGAGTCGTGTAGAATCTTGCTGTACCTTTGGTTCAGGTTTTTGCAGCAAGGTTTAGTACAGTTTAATCAATTTAGTTAATGGACTTTTCGGAGTAATAAATTCGTAGAAAAAGATCCGTAGCTCCAAAAATCGCGTGTGATATGTCCCTGGATTCAGTGGAACGAGGGGAATCTCATCATGAATTAAAAGGATAGGCTTATAGTGAAAACTTCTGCAGAAACTGTCTAGTGGCTTTCTGCAGTGTTTTAATTACTCGGGGAGTTTTATAATTCCTTTTTGAGTAATTCCAATTGGTACTGTTTCTAATCAGCGATGCCTATGCGGTAGAATTTTCCCAAGATTTTACAAACAGTATATTACCGGTAGTGAATTATTTAAGTTCTAGCTCTAGTTTCGAGTATTACTTTTTGCGTAATAGTTTTCCTTGCGCTAAAACTATTTTCCATGCATGCAATCAGTACCTCTACAGATTTCTATTATGTGGTGCAGCTGTAGCACCAATTCACTTGTCTTGCATACCTTCATGCATCATATTTGTTGCATATGCTTGTGGATTGTTTGTTTATGAATGCAATTGTATCGTGTAGATTGTGACGAGTGCAACGCTTGCTCGTGTATGGATTGTTCTTCCGACCGCTACAACCAAGGCAAGTAGATGCTACTTTGTTCATGATATCGTCCTACTATTTTCAATGCATTGTCGTGTATTTTGTAGATGCATGTGTAGGATGATACTATCACTATGCTATGTCCTATTATGTGGTAGGGCTTTCCTTGTAGATGAACCACCGTTGGTAGATGTGCTTAGCCATGCTTTGTTGAACGAGGGCTGGGTTACATCATTGAGACTTGTTTCTAAAAGTATTGGTTTGTGAAAACTAAAACAACTTAATCAATGAATCTCCTGGGTGTGATGGTATTGATAATTTTTGGTGGTTTCATTGCGGAAAGGCACCCAGGTATCGAGAGAAATTGATTGGCTTCTTTATTCTGTAGCTTACGTGTACAACCATGTGCCAATAATAGAATGGGCGGTTGGTTGGACTTAGTAGGTTGTGGTAACTCGAACCCGCGTATCCAGAGATGTAGAATTTTGGTAGGTTGGACCGGTGCGCGTCGGGATTGAGGAGCTACTTCCCGAACAGTCTCTTCTTGGACTTCTCCCTATCATCACCCAAAATGAGAGTGATGGTACGAGCTGGGCTGGCCAAGTCACATGGGTAAAGTGTACTAACCCCTGCAGGGTGTATAATCTAATCGATTAGCCGTGTCCCCGGTTATGGACATCTGAGTTGCTTGATATTGATTCCATGACATGTTTCTCGCTCATTAAAATTTCATAATTGTTTTAATATTGTTGGGTTAACTTATTTGGGATCTTTTCAAAGAAAATCAAAAACTGTTTATGAAAGTAGGACAAATGTATTTGCAAATGCAAGCCAGACACAGCTCCAATTGCCAAATATGCATGTAGATGTTAGCACTATTGTCTCCTTTACTAGCTCTACTTGCCATACATTCCATGTATTGACCCTTTGGGGCTGCTACGTTTCATGTTGCAGGTTATTCCGATTCTGAGTAATCGATATAGGCCACGGTACTCCACTCGGCACTTATTCACTTGTGGGCAATTTGAAGGATGGAGGATTTACTTTATTTATGTTGCTACCTGAATAATTTGAGCTAGCTTTGGGCTAACCGATCATGGTATTCACACACGTTTACGGAACCATCATAAATTATCAAATATCACCCTTCTAATATTGAATTCATCAAGCATGAGGAGACTCTCTCTCTCTCTCTCTCCTCTCTCTCTCTCTCTCTCTCTCTCTCTCTCTTCAAATCTAGTCAACTATTTACTATCAAGAACGGAGGGACAAGAATACATGAAACAGGGCCAGGACCCTCCCATGATAATGGCCTGCCCACAGTCATGCCAACATAATAAATATAAAAGGGATCCACAATAAGATAAAAGTGTAAATGCAATGCATGACCCAACCCATCCTATTGTGCTCCAGTGTGTCAAATTTTAATGTTATTTGGTAAATTTATTTTCATACCATGGACCTAAAGCCTGCTCTGGTACCAACAGTAACACCCCAAGCCAACAAGCACTTGATATGTTACAACATACATTTCACTTAGAAAAAAAATTAACTAATAACTTTTAGGAAAATTCGGCAGGAAAAAATTAACTAATAACATTTATTAAGCATTTTAGGAATACCAGAATGCAAGAATATATCACGAGATAAAATCAGTAATCACCCAAATAATATATCAAACTCTAAACCACTAGAAAATGGGAATTTATCAACCACACGCAAGAAGAAAACCAATAGTGTTTTAGGGTACTACCCAACAGACTGCAAAGTCCAATCGGACAATGTAATCTTATTATTCAGGAAGGTATAATTCCAAGATAAATGTGAGGTCGTGATGTTAAGTAGGTGGTGGATCTACTCCCATATGCCCCATGCATGATGTCCTCAAGGTTTACCTAAAAACATGAAAGCAACAAGGATGAGTACAAAGACTCAACAAGTTCACAAACAAATAATAAATTTGCATAAATCAAAACACCAGGACATCATTAAACATCATTCATCCATTAGAACATAATAGTCTGCCCTACATGTCTATATGCTCATCTCATCTCATCGCGAATACCGGTATCGCTCGAGTGGACACCCGTCGGCATCCACTCGCTCCAAATCGTGGAAGTCGCAACCCATCAATGGAAGTCGCATTGTGCCCGCCAAGCAGGTCACATTATCATCATGGTATGCAAAAGACGCATAATATGCACATGTAACCATCAACATCATTACCATTATCATCATGTATTTATCATAGACATAAAATTCTCTTTAAATAAAAGCAAGTGAAGAGAGATATGCAAAATTCACTATCCGTCATGAACTTGCCTCAATCCCAGTAAACAAACTGTGAATTATTGGATTCCGGACCGAAGTACCAACACCACCAATCGGGAGCAGTTGTGTATCCGGCTAGCGACGACGGCGACGGGACAGCTTGACGGAGACAGTCGTGGAGAGCAGCGTCGCTGCCCGGCATCTTCACGACCTAGCAGCGACGGTCCTAATTGAACGGCAGCGACCTCACAGATCACGAGTCGACAGCGGCGGCGGACCAGGGATACTGGTGGTGGAAATTGTTTAGGGCAGAGACATGGCGCAATGTCCTGAAGGATAAGTAAACTGGCACTCGGGCCGTACAAGTCCTCCCTAGGTACAAGAAGCCCAGTCCGCTTCTTTGGCCTCTCACACGTTGGTCGTGCATACAAGGTTCTAATTCGATATTGTTATTAATACTAGAAAGAGCCATTGTTAACTCTTAGTAGACCACAGATGACAAAACGAGGGTTCAAGTACTAGTTGGCCAATCGGTTTTTTTTTCATTCTTGTCTGAATTTCTGTTCATAGATCAAATTTAAATATGATCTTGGTCGTATTTCATATCTGTAAGATTTAATAAGCACACAATAGATAGCACTAAAATTTGGGGTATTATAACAACAAAAAGAGATTGCCATATAAACATGGTTCCTTTTGTTGCCACCTTGTCCAAAAGCTTGAGTATCCTTGTCCACCCAGGTGGTTCATTGAGTACTTGTTTTATTATATAAAACATAAGTATTTTCAATACTTCATATAATCATAACATGTATCCCATCACAATATATAGCTGGGCTAAGCATACTACAACTAAAATGTTTCCACTAAGGAATATATAGGGGTATCCTATTAGGATTTAGCATAGCATAAAATATAGTAAACCTTATCATGCATGTTTCAAAAATCCACTAAGTGTAATGAAAATAGTAGGACTTGGATGATAGTGTCACTTGCCTTTTTGGTAGAGAATGTTGGTTCACTTCTTGATCTTGCTAATATCACACTCTTCTAACTTCACTACAAATCAATCAGGCAAACATAGATTCAACTAGCATTCCAACCAATATTCAAACAATTTATCACACATAAAATAGTAGAAACAAAGTCATGCATGCAAGCATGCAAAAGATAGTTTTATTTTCAAAGGTGGTTTCTACTAGGCTCTAAACATTATAAGGTTCAAAAGTGGTCATTTACTAAAGTGGTAAAACCATTTGCAAAAGGTTTTATCTATAAACCATTTTTAAGTCATTTCATTATTTTATGTGGTTGAAAAATGCTTTTAGCAAAGCAATAATTTTATATTGTTCATCAAATAAGTTGTTAATTCACAAAACTTGGTGTTTAGGGTCAGAAGGTTTGAATCAAAACATTTCCCAAAGGTTTTACTCAAAAATCATTTCCATATCAAAATCAATATTTTTATTTGACTAGAAATGAGCTAATTCAAGTATTTATTCCTAAACTTCACAAAATTCATTTTTAAACCCATGAGTTGGTTCCTAGGGTCAGTAAGTTCACAACAAACCATTTTGCAAAGATTTCACATTAAAATTTTATCTAGAACAATTTTTATATTCAAAATAATCCTACACAAGTTTCTGTAATTTCAACCAATTTTCCAGAAGCAAAACATTAAACAAAGTGCATGGTTGCAAAGTACATGTTCTTCTGATTCCATTTATATAAAATTTGCAAAATTTGGACGTGTAGATTTAAAGTTATGAATTTTACAAGTTTGCATACAAATCTGATTCAGAATTTTGTTTTAAATCAAACCAGTGCCACGCGGCGCAATCTTATTGGCCGGTACCGCTTCGGGTGGATCGGCCTCCGTGGATCGTTGGATCTAACTTAAAACGAATGGATAAGATGGGCGCGTACCCCTTCGTCTAGTTCTAATCGCAGCCAGACACTTTGCATCGAACGGTTCACATCAGCTCGACCATGATCTGGCGGCGCTGGCGGCGGCGACTGGCGGTGCACGCTCGGGATGCGGCGGTGCCGGCGGTACAGGAAGCAAGGGAAGAAGCGGAGGTTCTCACCGTGCTCGCGAGGTCGAGGTGAAGGTCAAGGTGGCGCTGGCTTGGCGAGGGGTGCTCAGGGACGGCGACGATTGCTCGTCGGAGTGGGTGGCGGCGTCAGGCGGCTCTGGAGGTCGTCGAGGGCGACGCTGCAGTTCACCCCAAGGCAAAACAAAGGCGTTGTTAGACGCGGTTGAGTGTGGCGAGTGCAGGAGTGTCATCGGGAAGGAGAGGGGAGGACGGCTGCTTACGGGAATACTTCGCCGGAGCGTCAGCAGAGGCGGTGGCGCTCAGATGATGTCGAAGCCGAGGCTATGGGGCACTCGCGGGCGAGTTTGAGGCACTGGCTGATGCGCCTGGGGGTGGAGAACAAACTCGTGTGCAGTGGGAGGCGAGAGGTGGCGGAATGTGGCCGGAATTGCTCGCGTAGCTCGTCGGAGACGGCGGTGGTTGAGTTCAAAATCGCAGCAGCCTAGAGGCAGGGAGTGGTTGGAGCTTGGGGGGAAAGAGAGAGGAGGCACGAGCGATTAAATTGGCGTGGTTACTGGGAGGAATCAAGGCCGCCATCAACGCGTATTCATCGCCGGAATTTGTAGGGGTTCGTAGCATGGAAAACAAAAATTTTCTACCGCATACAAACAAACAAGCCAAGATCTATCTACTAGATTGTAGCAACGAGTTGATAGTGGAACTCACCCTCGAAGATTCCAAAGCGGTTAACGAGAGCAGATTCTCGTGGGTGATGTAGTCGTACTCTTTCCGATCTCAAGATCGCGCAGACGATCCTTCCAGCGTCACCTTCCGGCAGCGCTCCCGCAGTCGGTCACACGTTCGGTACTCGACGAAGACCTTCCTCTCCCTTGTTCCAGCAGGCAGCGGAGGTTGTAGCACTCTCCTCGCGATTCCGGCAGCACAACGGCGTGGTACCGGAAGTAGAGGGGAGATCCCGCAGGGCTTCGCCTTAAGCCGGTGCGAGTATGGTGGAGCTTATGAGAGAGGCTATTAGTGGTCTAGTAATTAGACACACCAATTAGAGGGCTCTAAACCAATTTAGAAGGCTCTAAACCGAAATAGCTCTAAACCGGGGTTTAGATCTAGGGTTTAGATCTAGAGGATAGGAAGTAGTGTTGTGTGTACTAGGAGGGGAGCCCTGCCCCTCCTTATATAGGTGGGAGGGGCTGGCCGGCCAAGGGGAGGGAGGGGAGTCCCTCCCCAACTCGGCTTGGTGGGGCGCCGGCTTGGGGAGGAGGACTCCCTCCCCAACTCGGTTTCCTCCTCTCCTCCCACTTCCCAAAATTGCCGTTTGACTTTCAAACTGGCCGTTTGACTTTTCAATTTAGGTTTTAAATAAATCCTTTATTTTGGGCAGCGAAGACACCTAGTACATGATGCAATCATTCCAACTTATAATGACACATTCATGTACCCTTTCCCCCTCCGGAGTGCCGGACATTCCGGGACTTTCTAGAATGTTCCCGATGAAAACACCGGAACCATTCCCCAACTCCGAAACGGTACTTTCCTTATATGAATCTTATTCTCCGGACCATTCCGGATCACCTCGTGATATCCCGGATCCCATCCGAGACTCCGAACAACATTCGGTCTCTTTCTCATAATACCATAACTACTCAAACAACGTCGAATCCTTAAGTGTGTCTCCCTACGGTTCGTGAATTATGCGGACATGATCGAGACACTTCTCCGAACAATAACCAATAGAGGAATCTGGAAATTCATATGGCTCCCACATATCTCTACGATTACATTGCGATCGAATGAACCACTTACATACGATACCAATTTCCCTTTGTCTCACGATATGTTACTTATCCGAGGTTATGATCGTCGGTATCTCTACATACCTAGTTCAACCTCGTTACTGATAAGTACTCTTTTCTCGTTCCCGTGATATGTGATCCCTTGTGACCCAGTCACATGCTTGCAAGCTAATTGGATGACATTTCACCGAGAGGGCCCAGAGAATATCTATCCGTCATATGGATGGACAAATCCCACTCTTGATCCATGTGTTTCAACCAATACTTTCCGAACACTCAATGCCACCTTTATAGCCACCCTGTTACGGTGTGGTGTTTGATGACATCAAAGCATCCATCCGGCAAAGGTGATATGCATGATCTCATGGTCGAAGGAATTAGGTTACTATGTATCAGAAAGCATATAGCAATTGAACTATTGAAATGACTTGATCTTTATGCTACGCTTATCTATAGGAGTATGTCCACCATATCATTCTCCTAACGATATGATCTTGTTGTTAATAACATCTCAATGTTCATGATAGGGAAACCACAATCATCTATTAACCAACAAGCTAGTGAAGTATAGAGGCTATACTAGGGACTTCAATTTAAGTTTACAATTCACACAAGTATTAATGTTTCCTTGTTAATACTATTATAGCATGAATATAAACATTTATCATAAACACAAAGATATAATAATAACTATATTTATTATTGCCTCTAGGGCATATCTCCAACAGTCTCCCACTTGCACTAGAGTCAATAATCTAGTTTCAAACCTTTGTGTATTCAACACCTATGGCTTTCCGGTGTTGCATGTACACGATTGCTAGTGGTCAACTGATCTCCGGATCTGACACTTCCAGGTCCGTGTGTAATTGCATGTCTTTGCGTCTCTACGCATCACTCATTCTCTAATGAGATGGCTTTGTAAATGGTCTTTCGGTGTGACCTTTAGTTCTTTGGGGTTAAAACATGTTGATAATATTGTCGCACAATATATCTTCATAGTATTATCCCGCTGTGAACTACACCTAGTTTGATAACAAACTACTTGACACAAATGCCCTCTTTTGCTGCTAACATAGCAGTCATACACTTAGCCTTTTGTTGTAGTATCTGTCACAATGTCTTAACTTTGGAACTCATCCAAATCCATTATGGAACTCACTTTCCATTATATTGTGCCACCCTTAATTTAGATTGAGATAAACTTAATTTGTACTCTGTGACAAAACTAGTATCAATGTAGTACTTTTACAATGAACTAACCATCTATTTGTCACTTCTACAAATAATATACTCTTAGTTCTTCCAAAAAGATCATAAGAATATCCTTACTATCGTCCAATGATCATCTTATGAATCATTCTGGTATATGCTCATAACTTTTAGAGCATAGGACATATCTGGATTTGTACATACCACAGTATGATTGATATAAACACTCTTTGTGATTTCATACATCAAGTATCAATCTATACTTGAATCTTTGTTTCACTTACCAAATGTCAATACACTTGAATATATCAACATTGAACTCTTTCAATCCTTTCTGTGCGACAAGAACCTTTTCTTGTAGTTTCTATATTGAACTCATTCAATATCTCGTTTATGTACTTCTGGCACAACCATATTAGCATCTATTGATGCCAAATATTTGGGTTTTGCCTAAGTCTTTCATCAGGATGAAATTCTTAATATGTGTCAATAAAAGATACATCATTTCTAATCAACAATATGTCCTCCACATAATGTATTAGAAATATGTTTTTAGCGCTCCCACTTAATTTCTTGCAAATGCAAGCATCTTCATTGTCTCCGATGAAATTAAACTCTTTTAACAGTTTCATCATAGTGAAGATTCCAACTCCGCTATGCTTACTTCAACCATTGAAGTTTGCATATGCATTCAGCATCCTTTGAATTAACAAAACCCTTTGGACCATGTCATGCACACGTCCTAGGTAACAATTCTATTAGAAGAACTTGTTTTGTTTATTCAACTACCACATAACAAAATTATATGTAGTGGTTGCTATATTAATCCGTATAGACTAAATATCGCTATGAAAGATCAAATCTTGTCATAGTCAATCTTTGAACATTGTTGTGAACTCTTTCCCAACATGTCGACTATTTCATAGATGTGAAACATCCATGTCTACTTCTTTATAGATCCAAACACAACTGTAAGGTCTTACACCTTTCTCGAGGGTCCTTCAAGTTCAAAACTTGATTTCTCGTGTATGGAATTATCACGGATTTTATGGCTTCAAGCCATTTGACGGAGTCAGGGCCCATCATCGCTTCTTTGCATGTAGTCCGTTCATTATTCTCAAATAATGATTCAACCCTCAAATCTTAGTATTTGATTGTTTACTCGACCTACTTGTTTCAATAGAAACTTAGACCTCCGTGACCACAACCTTTGAGGCACGTGAGCCATGAGCATTATTGCTGCCTCCGGAACACTTTTCGGTGCTGCGCAACTCTACACATATAGCTAAGGTTCTTTTAACCTTATCAAAGTTCTATTGTCCTCCCACTTTAACTTTTCACGAAAAATTCCTTCTCAAAGAAACTTGACGTTCTAAGCGACAAACACTTTTGTCTCCGGTGTTTGTGGAGGAATACTTAATGTTTATACAAAGACAGGTTTATCTGACTTTGGTTGCACACATCTTTCTTATGCATAGCATACCAATGTTTTAAGAAAGGACTACTTGGGTTTTATCCCAAACCATAACTTTATATGGTGTCATTTCAGCGAATTATGATGGAGCTCTTTTTAGTGGAAAAGCGGTAGTCTCTAAAGCTTTTAATCTTTAAAATATAATGGCAGTTCTATATTTTACACCTTTGATCTTACCATGTCAAACAAGGTTTTAATTACATATCTCGAACGCTCCATACTCTTATGGTGTTTCGGGAAATGCAAATCCACGGAACGATTCCTTAAATCTTAGGTATTATGCTAAACTTGTAACTCAAATATCTTCCTTTATGATCTTATCATAAACTATTTATATTCTTGTTACAATGATTTTGCACTTCATCTTGAAATCTTTGAATTTTTCAAATATTTCATACTTCATCCTTATTAAGTAAATATTCATATATTCACTCAAATTTTCGGAGAAAGCATATGAAGTTGAAATCCATCGCTCTTGACTACACATAATGGAGTTCGTACAACAATATGCACAAGTTCCAATAAGCTAGTCTTTCGTTCCCTTTTGGCCTATGAACGAAGTTTTAATTATTCTCTAGGAAAGTTTCACAAACGTCATTTGATCAAAAATCAAAAGACTCCAAAATTCCATCCACATGGAGTTTCTTCATGTTTTCTTTCCAATATAATTTAAACTGCGATGTCACTTCCTAAGTGATCTTTCAATCAATTTGTCTTTCGACATTTTTTTTAGCACTAGTTTTATGGATGTGATTTCTCCAACGAGATTTGTAAATCATCCATCTTTTATGGATTACGGCAATTATTTGAACAACCCTGTTGTTCTCATAATACCTGATGAAACAAATCTTGAAGGCAAGCTTTGATGTTTAACGAGCAACACAATAACCCTTTATTTGTTCTTGATGAACATCATCACATATTCTTTTGCTAGTTACTTAGGCCATTGTAGTTCATGAATTGTGTTGTTTCGTATGACGATTCATACCAACAAATTCAGTATAAAATACTTAAGAACCACATTGTTTAATGAGCAAAGAATATAGCCATAACATGTATATCATCTATATACTTAAACTGAACAATTCTAGTCTTTTCTTTTCTGCCATATATTTCTGAGATTCTCTTTCAGTATTTCCTTTTCTGTTTGAAAGAATCTATCAACATTAATAGTGGAGTCATACATATGACACATAGTCCAAAGCGTGTATAATTAAATACCAATGTCTTTGGATTTGCACTTTGAAGTAGATCACCATCATCAAATGTTTGGTGTTCTTTCAAATTCCTTTCTTTAGTAATCTATTGGTGTAGTAAACATTTTACCTACATCAAATATTCACCTTTATCATGGAATCGTCCATGACCAAGCTACTTTTAGCTTATAACGGTGAATCGCGAGTATAATGTTGCTCTCCAAAACCTTTTGGAGGATTAGGATAACTAGTGTCTCCAACCTTTTGCAAATTCTCATCAAATATGAGAACATGACTTTTGCCATATTATACTCTATCATGTTGCAACCAAAACTTTGTTTCAGATATCACAATATCTTCCACACATCATGGTTTCTGAAACAACTCTTTCAGATCCTAGATAACCTTGATATTAAGACAATCCTTTAAATATCAAGAATCATGGAGACAAACATGATACTTTATATACTAACACTTGGAATTGTTACTCTTGATTTAATACCAATTATTAAACTTCATGGAGTAACCGGAACTTACTGAAAGTTTGCAATAGGACTTTTAAACTTTAGATTAACACTTCAAAACAATACGATACCAGTTCGTAAAGTAACTAACCAGAATTCTATAGTTCTATCATCTCAATTATAACTAAGCGCAAGGTGGTAAACGGATGCCAATGACTACAACAACTATGCAAATTCACTTTGATTTAGTTTATGATAAATTGAGTTCTAATTAATAATTAAATTAATCTAGGTGAACTCCCACTCAAAACAACATCCCTCACATTGTTTTAGTGATCACACGAACCAAATCCACTACATCAACTCCGATCATCACGAGAGTTGATATAGTTTCAATGGCGAACAATCGACATGTTCATCATATCTACTATATGACTCATGCTTTACCTTTCGGTGATCCGTGTTCCTGAGGCCATGTCTGTACATGCTAGGCTCGTCAAGATCAAACCTTAGCTACCGCATAAGCAAATCTGGCTTGCTTACGTTGTATTCACCCGCGGAATCAAAGACACCCGATCATCACGTGGTGCTTCGAAGCAACAAGCTTTGGCAACGGTGCATACTAAGGGTGAACACTTTAGAACTTGAAATTTTGTGCATGAGGGATCATCTTATAATGCTACCGTCGTCTACTAAGCAATACAAGATGCATAAAGGATTAACATCACATGCAATTCATAATATGTGATATGATATGGCCTTTCTTCTTTGTGCTTCCGATCTCCATCTTCAAGCACGAACATGATCTCCATCATCACCGGTATAGCATCAAGGTCAATGACGCTTCTTCATGGTTGTCGTCCACCAGCTTCAACTATTACAACTATTTTGAATAGACACGCAGGTCTTAACAGAAATTAAAGACAACCATATGGCTCCTGCCGGTTGCCAACTTACAATAAGGAACATTGCATACATCAAATATAATCACAATCATGGCCATATCACATCACTGCACACCCCTGCAAAACAAAGTTAGACGCTTCTACTTTCTTTGCATGTTTTACGTGGTTTGGGGCTTTCCATAAGTGTCGTTCTAACCTACGAACAAGAACCACAACATTGATACTAGCATTGTTGATTACCCGTTGTAAATTGGATCTTTACTATGCTAGGAGAAACAGGCACCCGCAAAGCCACTTATGCAATACGAGTTGCATGTCAAGCGTGGAGCAAGTCTCATGAACGATGTCATGTAAGGTTAGCCCGGGCCGCTTCATCCCAACATACCGCAAGATGCAAAGTACACGCAAAGCAATCTACAATAAAAGCATCAACGCCCACAATGACCATTGTGTTCTACTCGTGCAACAGATCTACATATAGACACGGCTCTGATACCACTGTAGGGGTTCGTAGCATGGAAAACAAAAATTTTCTACCGCATACAAACAAACAAGCCAAGATCTATCTACTAGATTGTAGCAACGAGTTGATAGTGGAACTCACCCTCGAAGATTCCAAAGCGGTTAACGAGAGCAGATTCTCGTGGGTGATGTAGTCGTACTCTTTCCGATCTCAAGATCGCGCAGACGATCCTTCCAGCGTCACCTTCCGGCAGCGCTCCCGCAGTCGGTCACACGTTCGGTACTCGACGAAGACCTTCCTCTCCCTTGTTCCAGCAGGCAGCGGAGGTTGTAGCACTCTCCTCGCGATTCCGGCAGCACAACGGCGTGGTACCGGAAGTAGAGGGGAGATCCCGCAGGGCTTCGCCTTAAGCCGGTGCGAGTATGGTGGAGCTTATGAGAGAGGCTATTAGTGGTCTAGTAATTAGACACACCAATTAGAGGGCTCTAAACCAATTTAGAAGGCTCTAAACCGAAATAGCTCTAAACCGGGGTTTAGATCTAGGGTTTAGATCTAGAGGATAGGAAGTAGTGTTGTGTGTACTAGGAGGGGAGCCCTGCCCCTCCTTATATAGGTGGGAGGGGCTGGCCGGCCAAGGGGAGGGAGGGGAGTCCCTCCCCAACTCGGCTTGGTGGGGCGCCGGCTTGGGGAGGAGGACTCCCTCCCCAACTCGGTTTCCTCCTCTCCTCCCACTTCCCAAAATTGCCGTTTGACTTTCAAACTGGCCGTTTGACTTTTCAATTTAGGTTTTAAATAAATCCTTTATTTTGGGCAGCGAAGACACCTAGTACATGATGCAATCATTCCAACTTATAATGACACATTCATGTACCCTTTCCCCCTCCGGAGTGCCGGACATTCCGGGACTTTCTAGAATGTTCCCGATGAAAACACCGGAACCATTCCCCAACTCCGAAACGGTACTTTCCTTATATGAATCTTATTCTCCGGACCATTCCGGATCACCTCGTGATATCCCGGATCCCATCCGAGACTCCGAACAACATTCGGTCTCTTTCTCATAATACCATAACTACTCAAACAACGTCGAATCCTTAAGTGTGTCTCCCTACGGTTCGTGAATTATGCGGACATGATCGAGACACTTCTCCGAACAATAACCAATAGAGGAATCTGGAAATTCATATGGCTCCCACATATCTCTACGATTACATTGCGATCGAATGAACCACTTACATACGATACCAATTTCCCTTTGTCTCACGATATGTTACTTATCCGAGGTTATGATCGTCGGTATCTCTACATACCTAGTTCAACCTCGTTACTGATAAGTACTCTTTTCTCGTTCCCGTGATATGTGATCCCTTGTGACCCAGTCACATGCTTGCAAGCTAATTGGATGACATTTCACCGAGAGGGCCCAGAGAATATCTATCCGTCATATGGATGGACAAATCCCACTCTTGATCCATGTGTTTCAACCAATACTTTCCGAACACTCAATGCCACCTTTATAGCCACCCTGTTACGGTGTGGTGTTTGATGACATCAAAGCATCCATCCGGCAAAGGTGATATGCATGATCTCATGGTCGAAGGAATTAGGTTACTATGTATCAGAAAGCATATAGCAATTGAACTATTGAAATGACTTGATCTTTATGCTACGCTTATCTATAGGAGTATGTCCACCATATCATTCTCCTAACGATATGATCTTGTTGTTAATAACATCTCAATGTTCATGATAGGGAAACCACAATCATCTATTAACCAACAAGCTAGTGAAGTATAGAGGCTATACTAGGGACTTCAATTTAAGTTTACAATTCACACAAGTATTAATGTTTCCTTGTTAATACTATTATAGCATGAATATAAACATTTATCATAAACACAAAGATATAATAATAACTATATTTATTATTGCCTCTAGGGCATATCTCCAACAGAATTAACTCGGCTGCAACTGCAGGGGACGTGGTCGCGGTTGAAGACGACGACACGCTGGCGTGGGGCCTGCCTGTCAGTGAGGGAGAGAGAGGGGGAGAGGGGGCCACCTGTCTGTGACTC
Organism: Avena sativa; assembly: GCA_916181665.1. NCBI lineage: Eukaryota > Viridiplantae > Streptophyta > Magnoliopsida > Poales > Poaceae > Avena > Avena sativa. The sequence goes on along the minus strand of OV702281.1, from coordinate 380,464,882 downwards.
TGCGGGTGGGTTCACGCGTAGAAAAACGTTTCGCTGAGGGGTATGCCGGGTGGGCTCTTGCTGGGCTTAGTGGGCTGGCCAGTTGGGTTTGGTCCGATTCATTTTTTTTATACTAATTGCCTTTTTCTTTTTCTATTTGATTTTCTGTTTTGATTTTTATTCAAACAATTCAAACACTCAAATGATTTCAAATCTTTGCCAAACTTTGTATAATTTTTATTTCTGTTTAACAACACAAACCAAAGTCCAAAATAAAATAATACTTTTATTCATTTAGGATCTATTTAATAATTAAATAAAATACCCCTTAGTTATTAATTCAAATAGGATTTGATTTATTAAAATCTCCACTTGAAATCTAAATAATATCAAAACCATTTCAGTAGGTTTTATTTGAAAATATAAAACAATTGGAAAACTTATTTAAAATAAATTAATAAGTTTTAGTGTTTATCTAAAATGGAAAAGCCTTTACTTTAATAAAATTGGTTATTAATAAATCCTCATTATTTTATTTAAATAAACCTTTATTCTTTTTATCAAATAGAAATATTTTATTTCAAAAGCTTGGACAAGATTTAATTTGATTCTATAAAATAATCTTTATTTATAAATTCTACTTTGCTTTTGAAATCCAAACTTTTTTTATTAAAAGATCCAGAAAAAATGGTATTTCCAATTATTAAAACTTTCTTTATTAATTGTTTATCTTTTTAAATCCATTTAGGATTTTTGTTTGATCCAAATAGGTTTGAAAGTTTCCAATTGGATTCAAAAAGTTTCTTCTCACCCTGAATTTCAACAAAGTTTTATTTTGTTTTATTATTTTTCACATTTCAAAATTTGGAAAATTTTGGGATGTGACAGGCTACCACCCTTAAAATAAATCTCGTCCCGAGATTTGGGAAGGCTAGAGGTTACAAGTTGGCTTCAAGGCAACTAGGGTACTACCACCCTTAAAAATAAAGTCTCATAGGGTTATATTGATAGTTCACTTGACTATGGGTTCAATACTTAATATCCAGACAAGGAATCGTTATTTGACTTAACTGAGTTAACTAGTTTCTGACATCCACTTCTTCTATTTATTCAAAATTTCCATCCATATCAATGTGGTTCACATGTCCTTTCTGGGTCACATTGGAGTCATTTCCATTGGCTCTTCTAGCATCCTTATTCTTTTTCTTCTCAGGACAGTCTGATGCATAGTGTCCAAGTTCCTTACAGTTATAGCACTGCAACTGGCTAATATCTTTCTTCTTGAAAGTGTCATGTTGGTTCTGACCAAGGTCATCTCCATTGTCAGTATCATTTCCATTATTCTCACTTCCATTGTTGTTGTGGTGATACTGAGGTGATTCAGAATCTTCATTGCTCCTTTTGAATGAATGCTTCCTTTTTGATGATCCTGAGTGATTCTTGAGTTTATGCTTCCTCTTTCTGTTCTCAACTTGATTCATCTTGTTTTCCAAAATGGTGGCTTTGTCACAGAGTGATTGATAAGTTGGGACATAGGCAACAGCTAGCTGCAGGTTCAATTCATCATTAAGTCCTTCAAGAAATTTTTCTTTTCTCTTAGCATCTGTATCAACTTCATCTGGTGCATAGCGTGCCAGATTGTTGAATTCTTCAATATACTCAGCCACACTGAGGTGACGTTGTTTCAGATTGTGAAATTCCTTTTTCTTCAAGTACATTACTCTAGGTGAGATGTGAGTTGTTCTAAATCCATCTTCAAAAATAGCCCATGTTACATCTTCAAGGGGAGTGGTGATTTGAAAGTTGTCCCACCATGTTGCTGCTGGTCCTTCAAGCAGAAATGCTGCAAACCTAACTTTTTCTTCATCGGTGCAGCCAACAGTCACTAAGTCTTTGTTCACTGAACGTAACCAATCATCAGATTCCATTGGATCAGTTGTTCCAGAGAACCTTGCAGGCCTAAGTTTCAGAAACTTGGTGAGCATGTCAAGTGCTGGAGGATTATTCTGATTGTTGTTGTTGTTGTTGTTGTTGTTGTTGTTCTGATTCTGTATGAGTGTGGTCATCTCCTGCATCAACTGTGTCTGAACTGCCAACATCTGTTGTATCTCAGGGGGAAGGTTGTTGTTTTGGTTGGGGTTGGTCCGACGAGGAGGCATCTGTGGGTTTGATAGGGATAAGTATTGGTGGATAGGTTTTTAAGAAGTTCTAACACACAACTCAAAACAACCAAGTTCAATCAAACAATCAACAAGCAAGTATCCACTTAACAACTTATGAGCTTAACTCATAAGTTGAAGGAAACAACAAGTTTTCTTGAAATATAAAAACTTAGTATAATCATACCTCATAGGTCAATATGATCCATACTCTAACTTGATATCAATGTATTTTGGTAGGCAATCTAGTGTCTCTTGGTTTTTCACTTGTAGTCCTTAGTGATATCCAAGGTTGAAGTCCTTGGTGAAAATGTTGAAGATGTTGAAGTCATTGGAGTTGATAAAATCTTTTGCACATGGTGAAGTCCTTGGCCATGGGGTAGGCTTTATCCATCAAGTTGAAAAGGAAGAGATGTAGAATCAAAACCAAATGGTTGAGGAAAGAGTTTACAAGATTGTTTGTAAATAAGTTTTGGAACAAATACAACTCCTATTTTTCTAAGGGGTTTTGTCCGATCCTAGGGTTACAAATCCTACAGGCAACACAGTGCTCTGATACCGTTTGTAAGGTTCCCAACCTTTAATAAGGTAGAGATCCCTGTGTTTACAATGCTAGTCCCTGGATCAATAGCTAGCATCCACAGTTAAGATGTAATATCAAGAAACAAAGGTCATAATACAACTTTATAACCAGGAATAAAATAATTCATTACATCTTACATAGCTCATCTGGCTATCACTTTTCATTGCAGCGGAATATCTATAAGCATGGGGTCCTTCATCTTCAAAGTGCCACAGGCAGTCATGTTGGTTGTAGACTTGTAATCCTATTCAACAAACTTCACTAACATCAAACAAACCTACAACATAATAAGTTGCAGCCACAAGGTTCAATACATTTGAATTGTATTGGCAAGTTTCACTACTATGTAGAATATAAGTGGATCCTATCAATACATGCATATTTGGCTAAGTAGGGATTAGGCTCATTTGCAGAAAACAATATAGTTTTATCCTATCTTTTCAAAATAGTTTTTGATCTTTGTCAAATCTTTTGATCTGCTTGGAAAACTCCAAGTGCTTCAAATCCCTTGTTGTCACCCTCAAGTTTTTAACTTTGAGAAATTGGAATGTCGAGATCTTCCATAGCTTCAGGCCTTAGTTGCTCAGTATTGTCCATAACCGGGGACACGGCTAAGTACTTAGAATTTGATCTTCTGCAGAAGTTGTACACTTTACCCACATGACACAATCTCGTCTTGACGCCACCAGTGGCCACTGGATAAGTACTCACCAAAATGGAGTACCGGCAGATCGAGAATGTGACGAAGTCTTTCCATAGGAGTCCTCCCAATACACAACGGTAGCTTGTCTACCAGGCACCAATGTAGGGTTCCAAGTTCCCTAACACAAATCTAGTTAACCTGAAGATGCCAATGCATGGGTCTTCCACTATGTAGTTTACTAAGCCAGAGCCCATTTAGCATGTGGTTGTACATAGAAGCCACTGTACGAGAAACATGTTCAATCTCTAAGTCCCTGGGTGGTTTTCTTCTAGTGCACAACAAAAAGAGATTGCCATATAAACATGGTTCCTTTTGTTGCCACCTTGTCCAAAAGCTTGAGTATCCTTGTCCACCCAGGTGGTTCATTGAGTACTTGTTTTATTATATAAAATATAAGTATTTTCAATACTTCATATAATCATAACATGTATCCCATCCCAATATATAGCTGGGCTAAGCATACTACAACTACAATGTTTCCACTAAGGAATATATAGGGGTATCCTATTAGGATTTAGCATAGCATAAAATATAGTAAACCTTATCATGCCTGTTTCAAAAATCCACTAAGTGTAATGAAAATAGTAGGACTTGGATGATAGTGTCACTTGCCTTTTTGGTAGAGAATGTTGGTTCACTTCTTGATCTTGCTAATATCACACTCTTCTAACTTCACTACAAATCAATCAGGCAAACATAGATTCAACTAGCATTCCAACCAATATTCAAACAATTTATCACACATAAAATAGTAGAAACAAAGTCATGCATGCAAGCATGCAAAAGATAGTTTTATTTCAAAGGTGGTTTCTACTAGGCTGTAAACATTATAAGGTTCAAAAGTGGTCATTTACTAAAGTGGTAAAACCATTTGCAAAAGGTTTTATCTATAAACCATTTTTAAGTCATTTCATTATTTTATGTGGTTGAAAAATTCTTTTAGCAAAGCAATAATTTTAGGAAAATTCGGCAGGAAAAAATTAACTAATAACTTTTAGGAAAATTCGGCAGGAAAAAATTAACTAATAACATTTATTAAGCATTTTAGGAATACCAGAATGCAAGAATATATCACGAGATAAAATCAGTAATCACCCAAATAATATATCAAACTCTAAACCACTAGAAAATGGGAATTTATCAACCACACGCAAGAAGAAAACCAATAGTGTTTTAGGGTACTACCCAACAGACTGCAAAGTCCAATCGGACAATGTAATCTTATTATTCAGGAAGGTATAATTCCAAGATAAATGTGAGGTCGTGATGTTAAGTAGGTGGTGGATCTACTCCCATATGCCCCATGCATGATGTCCTCAAGGTTTACCTAAAAACATGAAAGCAACAAGGATGAGTACAAAGACTCAACAAGTTCACAAACAAATAATAAATTTGCATAAATCAAAACACCAGGACATCATTAAACATCATTCATCCATTAGAACATAATAGTCTGCCCTACATGTCTATATGCTCATCTCATCTCATCGCGAATACCGGTATCGCTCGAGTGGACACCCGTCGGCATCCACTCGCTCCAAATCGTGGAAGTCGCAACCCATCAATGGAAGTCGCATTGTGCCCGCCAAGCTGGTCACATTATCATCATGGTATGCAAAAGACGCATAATATGCACATGTAACCATCAACATCATTACCATTATCATCATGTATTTATCATAGACATAAAATTCTCTTTAAATAAAAGCAAGTGAAGAGAGATATGCAAAATTCACTATCCGTCATGAACTTGCCTCAATCCCAGTAAACAAACTGTGAATTATTGGATTCCGGACCGAAGTACCAACACCACCAATCGGGAGCAGTTGTGTATCCGGCTAGCGACGACGGCGACGGGACAGCTTGACGGAGACAGTCGTGGAGAGCAGCGTCGCTGCCCGGCATCTTCACGACCTAGCAGCGACGGTCCTAATTGAACGGCAGCGACCTCACAGATCACGAGTCGACAGCGGCGGCGGACCAGGGATACTGGTGGTGGAAATTGTTTAGGGCAGAGACATGGCGCAATGTCCTGAAGGATAAGTAAACTGGCACTCGGGCCGTACAAGTCCTCCCTAGGTACAAGAAGCCCAGTCCGCTTCTTTGGCCTCTCACACGTTGGTCGTGCATACAAGGTTCTAATTCGATATTGTTATTAATACTAGAAAGAGCCATTGTTAACTCTTAGTAGACCACAGATGACAAAACGAGGGTTCAAGTACTAGTTGGCCAATCGGTTTTTTTTTCATTCTTGTCTGAATTTCTGTTCATAGATCAAATTTAAATATGATCTTGGTCGTATTTCATATCTGTAAGATTTAATAAGCACACAATAGATAGCACTAAAATTTGGGGTATTATAACAACAAAAAGAGATTGCCATATAAACATGGTTCCTTTTGTTGCCACCTTGTCCAAAAGCTTGAGTATCCTTGTCCACCCAGGTGGTTCATTGAGTACTTGTTTTATTATATAAAACATAAGTATTTTCAATACTTCATATAATCATAACATGTATCCCATCACAATATATAGCTGGGCTAAGCATACTACAACTAAAATGTTTCCACTAAGGAATATATAGGGGTATCCTATTAGGATTTAGCATAGCATAAAATATAGTAAACCTTATCATGCATGTTTCAAAAATCCACTAAGTGTAATGAAAATAGTAGGACTTGGATGATAGTGTCACTTGCCTTTTTGGTAGAGAATGTTGGTTCACTTCTTGATCTTGCTAATATCACACTCTTCTAACTTCACTACAAATCAATCAGGCAAACATAGATTCAACTAGCATTCCAACCAATATTCAAACAATTTATCACACATAAAATAGTAGAAACAAAGTCATGCATGCAAGCATGCAAAAGATAGTTTTATTTCAAAGGTGGTTTCTACTAGGCTGTAAACATTATAAGGTTCAAAAGTGGTCATTTACTAAAGTGGTAAAACCATTTGCAAAAGGTTTTATCTATAAACCATTTTTAAGTCATTTCATTATTTTATGTGGTTGAAAAATTCTTTTAGCAAAGCAATAATTTTATATTGTTCATCAAATAAGTTGTTAATTCACAAAACTTGGTGTTTAGGGTCAGAAGGTTTGAATCAAAACATTTCCCAAAGGTTTTACTCAAAAATCATTTCCATATCAAAATCAATATTTTTATTTGACTAGAAATGAGCTAATTCAAGTATTTATTCCTAAACTTCACAAAATTCATTTTTAAACCCATGAGTTGGTTCCTAGGGTCAGTAAGTTCACAACAAACCATTTTGCAAAGATTTCACATTAAAATTTTATCTAGAACAATTTTTATATTCAAAATAAGCCTACACAAGTTTCTGCAATTTCAACCAATTTTCCAGAAGCAAAACATTAAACAAAGTGCATGGTTGCAAATTACATGTTCTGCTGATTCCATTTATATAAAATTTGCAAAATTTGGACGTGTAGATTTAAAGTTATGAATTTTATAAGTTTGCATACAAATCTGATTTAGAATTTTGTTTTAAATCAAACCAGTGCCACGCGACGCAATCTTATTGGCCGGTACCGCTTCGGGTGGATCGGCCTCCGTGGATCGTTGGATCTAACTTAAAACGAATGGATAAGGTGGGCGCGTACCCCTTCGTCTAGTTCTAATCGCAGCCAGACACTTTGCATCGAACGGTTCACAGCAGCTCGACCACGATCTGGCGGCGCTGGTGTAACATCCCTAAAATCATGTTTCAAACTCATGCATATCATCCATGCATCCATGATCATATAGAATTCATTTCAAACACAATTCAAAAACAGGAGCATATGAGCTCATTATTTTATGTGATCATCATTTGAAACAAATGCTACTCTTTCTATGAGAGGTTGTGGTTCATGAAACCAAACTTTGTGCCTTGTTGTTTTCAGAATGTGTTGATAGATTGCTAAGGTTCAAACCAAGATTTCAAAGCAAATACAATTTGAAAACCAATTTCAAAACCAAATTGAAGCAAGTGCTATGTCACTGTTATTTTGTCTTTTCAAAAATGACCAAGCAAATTCAAAGTGACCACATGGTTTTATGCCTAGAATTGTGACTGTTGCACACTGCAAAAATCCTGAAAAGATTTGAATTCAAATAGAGTTTGAATTCATTTGAAAATCATTCCAAAAAATCAAATTAGAAAAAGAAAAAAGAATAAATAAAAGGAAAAGGGCCGGCGCTACTATTTTTGCCCAACAGCGAAACCAGCCCAGCTAGCCCACCCGGGTCCCCTCTCTCTCTCTCGCACGCGCAGACGCACCCACGGAGTCACTGACACTTGGACCCCACTCCCTCTCTGTTTAATTTCGCTGACAAGCGGGCCCTGTCCACGTCATCATCGTCTTCCCCCAGATTCCGCGCACGAACACCGCCGCTGGCCGTTGCTGCGTTGATTCCGCGGCGTAATTGGCATTGATTCACTGGGCGTTTCTTGTCGAGCTCCTGCCTACTTAAGCCCCTCCCTCTCGCGGCCATTTCCCCTCACCCAATTTCCTCTCCACGCCACCAGGCTGCTCGCAACTCGCCAGACACTGCCGCTGTTCCGACGACCTCGCCGATGAATTCCGGTGAGCACCGTGTCCCCCTCTGTCCATGATTCATACTGGCATGCTCTACAGCTCCGTGCGCATATACTGACATCTTTCATTTTCTCGCGCATGGCCTGTAGCCTCGGCAGCGACAACGACTGAGCGCCGCCGCTCTCTGCACGAACTCCGACGACCTCTCCCCGTAAGTACCAGCCGCCCCTTGCCCTCTGTCTGATACGCCTAAGACCCCTAGCATCTTGCGCGTCTAACGGTGTCCTCCTCTTGTCTTAGCGCTACGCAGAACCTCGCCAACGTCGACCAGCAGCCGTACCCGACGTGTTCACGAACTCCGGCGAGAAATCCCCGACGACTCCGAGCGCCCCTTCGCCAACCAGAGACACGTTGAGCTTCACCTCGACACGGTGGTTCTGGTGAGCATCCTCTCCCCTCCCCGGACGACCTAGAACGCCGGCACCGCCGCTGACAGACACGCCGCCGCCAGTCGCCGCCGCTAGCGCCGCTAGTCTATGGTCAAAGCAATAGCAACCGTTGGATGTAGATCTTGCAGTTTAGATTAGATCTGAGCGAAACGTTTTCTTTGAATCTGGTGCGTTGGATCTGACTTGATCTGACGGCGCGGAAGGGTGATCCGGAGTGAAACGGTATCGGCTAATAGGATAGCGCCGCGTGGCTAGGGTTTGGTTTAAAAACAGAATTTGAAATCTGATTTATATCCAAATTTGATTTAGCTATAACTTTTGATTCCCACGTTAGATTTTGGCAAATTTTATACCGTTGGAATCAGGAGAGCAAGCCCTTTCCATTTATGCAATGTGTTTCAAGTTTTGCTTCTGTTAAAATAGTTTTATTTGAAGAAACATGTGTAGGGCTTATTTGAGCATATGAATTGTTTAGGAATTGTTTTTAGTGTCAAATAAATTTGGTTGGACAAGTTTTTGACTTGTTTAAGATTCAGTACTATGCACTTGCTTGGTTGGGTTTTAAAAATCATCACTTAGCATCTTGCATGCATGCATATGTATTTTTGATTGAATATGTCTTGTATGTGATGGTGGCTATATTCTTTGTGTAGACTTTGGTGCTAGTGATTGTGATTGTGAAGAGTGCTACTCTCCCAACTACCAAGGCAAGTGGTACTTCATGAATATTTCTATACCTATATTTTATACTAAGCATTAGAAATATTTTGCTAAGTCTTGCATGTTATTATTTTGCCTATACGCCAGGTTGGGAAATCCTAAGTAGTTGTAGAATTGCTAGGAAATTTCTAAGTTAAGTTGCTATCTATGCCATGCTTAGCCTAGCTAGTAGCAAAAAAGGGTTGGTGAAATATACATGCTATGATAAAAATATTTCTAAGTCTTTGGACTTTTGTTTTGCCTAATAAAACAACTAAGTCAATGAATCACCTGGGTGGAATGGGACTTGAATGGTGGTTTTGGTTGAGTGGTTACACAAGGCCCATGGCTATGGTTTACCTTGTGTATCTCACTTGTGGAAAGCCACCCAGGAACAAAGGGATTTTAGAGGCCAAGTGTTGAGAAGCTTCTAGTGCAGCCACTTGGCAATATGGGCTCTGCCTGGATCACATAAGTTGCTAGAACTTAGCCATTTGGACAGTTGGTGGTAGTGGGAATGATAGGTTGGAGCGCGTCCATTTGGTCTAAGGGAAAGCTTCTGAAAGGTCCTGTCTTGGTGAAACCAAGTCTGGTGGGGAAAGTGCACAACCTCTGCATATGGAAAAATCTAAGTACTTAGCCAAGTCCATGGCAATGGACAACTTGAGCATCAAGACATGGAAGCTATCAAGAATCTCATCATTCCAACTTCTAAGTAAAAACTTGTGGGTGAACAAGGGTGAAGGACCTCAATGTCTATTGCTGGTTCCTTGGGAAAAGTTTTGACAAAGAAAAACTTAGTGATTTCAACTAATAGGAAAAACCTATTTTTGAGCAAAGCAAGCCAAGCTACACTTAGCCAAATTGCATATAGTAATATAGTCCACCTAAATTTTACTAAGGTATCACTTGCCAATACTATTCCAAAGTATTGGCCCACTATGGCTGTAACTTGTGATGTTGCAGGTTACTCTGATGAGGATTAGGTGTCATGAGTCTACACTCAACATGTTTGCCTGTGGCACATGAAGATGAAGACTTATATTTATTTACTTATTCCAAAATCTTGTAATAGGCCTGTGGCCTTTGAGTTGTAAAGACTATGTTTATCTCTGGAGTGGATGTAATAAATGACCTTTGTATTTGTGTACTTCATCTTAAACTGTGGATGCTAGCAATGATCCAGGGACTAGCATTGCAATCACAGGGATCCTTTTCCTTTACAAAGGAGGGATCTTACAGATGGTATCAGAGCTGACCCTCGCGGTTAAACGGGCGTGTGCGGGTCAGTGGCGGACATGTGGCGCATGGCGCGTGTGGCCCGGAGTGGACACGGCATGGCACATGTGCCGGCACTGGACGCACAGACGTGTGCCAAGAGGGGATGTTCCTGGCTTGTGGTTGATCGACGAGGACGTCGATCTTCTAAGAGTGGGTGTATGTGAGACCCTGGTGCATGGTTCAATAGGATTGACATGAAACCCATACCAACAAGTTGCAACTTCTTTTCCGGAAGCTCATTCGAAAAGAACTCTAAGGTTAAGCGTGCTTGGCCTAGAGCAATTCTAGGATGGGTGACCGACCGGGAAGTGGGTAACCGGGTGCGCATGAGTGAGGAAAAAGTGAGCAGAAAAGACTAGTGTTGGTCTGTGGGGCTAGTCTAGAGATCCTATTGAGTTGCCAGAAGTGACAGCCGTCGGTCCGGAGTGACCGGGGGTGTTACAAATTGGTATCAGAGCACTGTGTTGCGTGTAGGATTATGACCCTAGGATTAGAAACCACTAAGGAAAATTTTTCAACTTCTACACTTGTCTATTCTTCTCGTAAACTTTTCTAATCTTCTCTCTCATCTCTATTTGTAGATGAACTCCATCAACGAAGCCGTGAGGAAAGGACTACTCATGACAATGACTTTGGAGTGTGAGACAGAATTCCCCAAGGCTCTCAAGGACCTCATGGTTGCACTAGAGATACAAGGTGCAGCTGTGTACAAAGGTTTTCCTGTGATGGATGAAGGAGTGGAATACTGGTGGGTGCAACTTCACTTGTATAAAAACAAGGAAGACAACCATCAGGAAAAAGGATTCTGCATGTTCACCAATTCAATGGTGCACCCTACATTCTTTGAATCCGCAAGGGATGCAGCTTGGAAGACCATCAAAGAACTTGGTGATAGAGTCAAGTGCAGGATGCTCAACCTCCAAAATGATCTAAGGAAAGAGAAGGAACATACCCAAGAGTTGGAATCTACCAACCAAACCTTAAGAGGAGATATTATAGACTTAGTGATGGAATCATGTGAGCAATATAGGCTGATTGCTTCTAGAAACATTGTGTTAGCCAACGGATCCAGTGAGATAGGATTGTAAACGTACTTCGTTAGTTGGACCACCACCTATCACCGTATTTTCCAAAATGTTGCTTTAAAATAAGATTGAGCCTTGGTTGTTGTAATGGTTTCATGTATGCATGACTTGTGTGTTTTGCTTCCCAAGGATATGTATGTGTTGTTTTGACTTTTGTTTTATCTTGATTTGTGTTGTTATAACTTTTCTATCTTATAAATAGATGCCTATTACCATCAGCACTGTTGAGGAGCTCCAGGTTACCCGCTTTGGTCCTCGTATCGTTGAGCTTACTACTTTGCTCAATCTCCCTCTTCCCACCATCATGGTGCATCCCTTCACCAAGTTTGAGAGGAAGGACCTCTGGGGCTTCAAGGTCAACCAGCCCGGACGACAGACAGAGCCTACCATGGAGGCCATTGTCTTCAAGCTCATGCACGATGACAGGGAGAGAGGCCTTGAGGTAGTTATGCAGGATCTGATAGGACGTCTGCTAGGGCGACACTCCCGACAGGTTAGAGGTACCCACTTCCACGTCTTCGGAAGACGTGATGAGGATGGAGAGTCCATCGAATTCGAGGACGATTCGAGGGACGCAGAAGAGCCGATACGCCTGTACCTCCAGGACTTAGAGTCTCTCATTAGGCACGTGGACACTGACATGACCAATGTCATGCTCAGCAATGACGAGCTCCAGGTGCAGCTTCGCGAGAAGGACAAGCTCTTCGCGCAGAAAGACGAGATAGTGAAGGAAATGGAGGCGAAGTTTGAGACCCAGGACAGGAAGTTCAAGAGTCAGGAGAAGCGTGTCCAGGATAGGAACAAGAAGATCCGGGACATGACTGAAGAACTGCAGTCCAAGGACTTCGAGCTAGAGCAGCAGCAGACGGTGATAGAGAGGCTTCGTTCCCAGAAGAGGGCTCTCAAGGCCAAGATAGAGACCTTGACCACTAGCATCGAGGAAAACAAGACCGCGATGGAGAACGCAGGTCTTACCTTTGTCGAGGAGGAGATTGATGTCGATGAGTAGATTTGACTACTCATTTATCTTTTATTATAGTACTTGTTATTTGAGAACTTGTTATTGACCATCTGACATGTGGATGGCTTGCCACTTGTGTGTTTTACTTTGTGAACTTGTTGTCTTGTTGTTGAACCTTTATCTTTGTGTTGCATGCTATGTGTTTGCTTATGTGATGTAATGTGTATGAAAGCATCTATGGGTATCTCATTCTTATCTCTATTTGAACAAACCACAGATGCCTCCCCGTCGTGCAAACCCCAACCCCAACAACAACAACAACAACATCACTCCAGAAATGCAACAAATGATGACTGCTCAAACTCAGCTAATGCAGATGATGACGACATTCATCCAGAACCAAAACAACAACAACAACAACAATAACAACAACAACAACAATAACAACAACAACAACCCACTGGGTTTTGATATGCTCACCAGGTTCTTGAGATTGAGGCCAGCTAAGTTCTCAGGGACGACTGATCCCATGGTGGCCAATGATTGGCTACGCTCAGTGAACAAAGACTTGGTAACCATGGGCTGTACTGATGCTGAAAAGGTCAGATTTGCAGCACATCTGCTGGAAGGGCCAGCCGCCACTTGGTGGGACAACTTCCAGATCACCACTCCCATAGATGAAGTGACATGGGCTATCTTTGAGGATGGCTTTCGCACTGCTCATATCTCATCAGGAGTGATGAGTCTGAGAAAGAAAGAGTTCCACAATCTGAAGCAACGCCACCACAGCGTGGCTGAATATATTGAGGAGTTCAACAATCTGGCGCGTTATGCACCGGATGAAGTTGACACTGATGCCAAGAGAAAGGAAAAATTTATGGAAGGCTTGAATGATGAGCTGAATCTGCAGTTGGCTGTGGCATATGTTCCCACTTATCAGTCGCTCTGTGACAAGGCTGATATTTTGGAGAACAAAATGAATCAAGTTGAGAGTAGAAAGAGAAAGCACTCCGACAAGCACAGCTCGGGATCGTCTCACAAACGATCTCATTATGATGACAGTGGAAGCTCAGGATTCCACAAGCATGGGAAATTCAACAAGCACCACAACCACAACCGTCATGACAAACATCACCGTAGTCATGACAATGACAAGTACAAGAACCACAAGAGTGGACATAAGAGCCACCACAGTGGTAATGGAAGTGGAAGTGGAAGCCAGCCTGTTAAGAGAGACACCAGTCAGGTTGAATGCTTCAAATGCAAGAATATGGGGCATTATGCAAATGACTGCCCAGAAAAGAAAGTTGAAGGACCCAACAAGCCCAATCCTTTCCAGAAGGGACAGGTGAACCACATCAGTGTGGAGGAGGTCTATGAGGAGCCTGATGCTGTTGCTGGTAAGTTCAGACTCAATTCTATTCCAGCATTTGTTCTTTTTGATACTGGAGCATCATTCATATCAAAAGCATTTGTTGATAGAAATGGGTTTCCAACTGAAAACATTGGGTGTCCAATAAAAGTTAGTTCTCCGGGTGGAGATATGATAGTAAGTCTTGGATGCCGGGATCTAGTAATAGATTTTGGAAAACATAAATTTCCAGTAAGTCTAATAATCCTAGATTCCCAAGGACTGGACGTAATATTGGGAATGGATTGGATGGCTAAGTATGAAGGAGTACTAGATTGTGCTAATCGTACTGTTGCACTCACAACCCCGGAAAGAAAGCGGATTAAATTCAAGACCAACTTTGAATCTAAAGGAAGTAAGCTAAATTCTCTTAAGGGGGTTAGCATGGACAGTGTGCCAATTGTGAGTGAGTATCCGGATGTGTTTCCGGAAGAATTACCGGGAATGCCACCAGATAGAGATGTGGAGTTTCTGATAGATTTGGTACCAGGGTCTGGACCAATAGCAAAGAGACCGTATAAAATGTCAGTTGATGAACTGAAAGAACTCAAGAAACAACTTGGAGAACAGTTGCAGAAAGGATTTATTCAACCAAGTTCTTCATCTTGGGGAGCCCCAGTCTTGTTTGTGGAGAAGAAGGATAGAAGTCAAAGGTTATGCATAGATTACCGTTCACTCAACGAGGTAACTATCAAGAACAAATATCCTTTGCCTAGAATTAATGACTTGTTTGATCAGCTAGAAGGAGCATGTGTGTTCTCAAAGATTGATCTAAGGTCAGGCTATTTTCAACTCAAGATAAGAGAACAAGACATACCTAAGACAGCATTCACTACAAGGTATGGATTGTATGAGTATACTGTAATGCCTTTTGGCTTGACAAATGCTCCAGCATACTTCATGAATATGATGAACAAGGTGTTCATGGAATTCCTTGACAAATTTGTTGTCGTTTTCATCGATGACATCTTAGTCTACTCCAAGAGCAAAGAAGAACATGAAGGACACTTAGCTTTGATACTTGAGAAATTAAGAGAGCATAAACTTTATGCCAAATTCAGCAAGTGTGAGTTCTGGTTGGAGGAAGTTGGTTTTCTTGGTCATGTTATGACAAAGGATGGTGTAGCAGTTGATCCTGCTAAAGTTTCAGCGGTAACTGAATGGGGATCTCCCAAGTCAGTGAAAGAAGTTCGTAGTTTCCTTGGCTTAGCAGGTTACTACAGGAGGTTCATTGAGAATTTCTCCAAGGTATCTAAGCCTATGACAGAATTGTTAAAGAATGACAAGAAGTTTTCTTGGTCTGAAGGTTGTGAACTCAGCTTTCAGGAATTGAAGAAGAGACTTGTGACAACACCAGTCTTGTGTCTGCCAGATTTGGAAAAAGATTTCCAAGTATATTGTGATGCATCCCATCAAGGTTTGGGTGCAGTACTTATGCAAGACGGTAAAGTTGTGGCTTATGCCTCGAGACAACTCAAAACTCATGAAGTAAACTATCCTACTCAAGATTTAGAGTTAGCCTCTGCTGTCCATGCACTCAAAACATGGAGACACTATCTTTTGGGAAAGCGTTGTGAAGTGTTCACAGATCACAAAAGTTTGAAGTATATCTTCACCCAGAAGGAAATTAATATGAGACAAAGAAGATGGCTAGAACTTATCAAGGACTATGACTTAAGTTTGCAATACCACCCCGGTAAAGCAAATGTTGTAGCAGATGCTCTAAGTCGTAAGGTATTTGTGAATGGCCTTACCAAAAGAGAATTGCCAGATGATCTATGTACCCAATTTAGAAAACTCAGATTGGAGATTGTGGCTGAAGGACATCTCATGTCTTTGGATGTTCAACCCACTTTGTTGGACAAGATCAGAGAAGCCCAGAAGACTGATAAGGAAATTGAAGAGATTAAGGAAAAGATTGGTAAAGGAAAAGCCAAAGAATTCCATGAAGACGAGCAGGGTACTTTATGGCATGGGAAACGTATCTGTGTTCCACAAGACCCGGAGTTGCGGAAACTGATTTTGCAAGAAGCACACAACTCTCCGTATTCCATTCACCCGGGTAACACCAAAATGTACATGGACATGAAAGAAAGATTTTGGTGGAATAATCTCAAGAAGGACATCGCCGAACATATTGCTTTGTGTGATGTGTGTAGTAGAGTGAAAGCGGAGCATCAGAAACCAGCAGGTTTGCTTCAACCACTACCTATTCCTGATTGGAAGTGGGACAAGATTGGTATGGATTTCATTACCGGATTACCAAGGACCCGGTCAGGATACGATTCTATTTGGGTAGTAGTGGATCGCCTAACTAAAGTGGCTCATTTCATACCCGTGAAGACAACCTATACAAGTGCTAAGTTAGCCAGAATCTACATGAGTAGAATTGTATGTCTACATGGAGTACCCAAGAGTATTGTGTCTGATAGGGGAACTCAATTCACTTCCCATTTTTGGAGACAGCTACATGGGTCATTAGGAACGAGGTTGGAATTCAGTACTGCTTTTCATCCTCAAACTGATGGACAAACAGAAAGAACTAATCAGATTCTTGAAGACATGTTGAGGGCGTGTGCCTTAGACTATGGAGCCAGTTGGGATGAAAGTCTGCCTTACGCAGAATTTTCTTATAACAATAGCTATCAAGCCAGCATTGAGATGGCACCGTTTGAATTTCTCTACGGAAGAAAGTGTACCACCCCGTTGTTATGGAATGGTGTGGGAGAAAGAAGTTTATTCGGGCCAGATCTTATCAAAGAAGCCGAAGAGAAGGTGAAGTTGGTTAAGGACAGTTTGAAGATAGCACAGTCCCGACAGAAAAGCTACGCAGATCCTAAGTGTAGAGAAGTCACCTATGAAGTTGGTGATAGAGCCTATCTTAGAGTGTCACCACTTCGTGGAGTGAAAAGATTCGGAGTCAAAAGAAAATTGGCACCAAGATATGTTGGGCCATTCAAGATTCTGAGTCGCAAAGGAGAAGTTGCCTATGAAATTGAACTGCCAGAATCTCTGTCAGCTATCCATAATGTGTTTCATGTGAGTCAACTTAAGAAATGTCATCCAGAAATGGAAGAAACTTCTTTGAAGGATACTATACCTTTGGAAGAAGTTCAACTAGAAAGTGATCTCACTTATGAAGAGAAACCTATCAAGATTCTCGAAACTGCAGAAAGAGTCACAAGGACTAAGACTATCAAGTTTTGCAAAGTGCAGTGGAATCATCATTCCGAAGAGGAAGCAACATGGGAAAGAGAAGATGATCTTCAGAAAGACCACCCTCACCTATTTGCTAGCCAAACCGAATCTCGAGGGCGAGATTCACCTTAAGGGGGTTAGATTTGTAACATCCCTAAAATCATGTTTCAAACTCATGCATATCATCCATGCATCCATGATCATATAGAATTCATTTCAAACAAAACAATTCAAAAACAGGAGCATATGAGCTCATTATTTTATGTGATCATCATTTGAAACAAATCCTACTCTTTCTATGAGAGGTTATGGTTCATGAAACCAAACTTTGTGCCTTGTTGTTTTCAGAATGTGTTGCTAGATTGCTAAGGTTCAAACCAAGATTTCAAAGCAAATACAATTTGAAAACCAATTTCAAAACCAAATTGAAGCAAGTGCTATGTCACTGTTATTTTGTCTTTTCAAAAATGACCAAGCAAATTCAAAGTGACCACATGGTTTTATGCCTAGAATTGTGAATGTTGCACACTGCAAAAATCCTGAAAAGATTTGAATTCAAATAGAGTTTGAATTCATTTGAAAATCATTCCAGAAAATCAAATTATAAAAAGAAAAAAGAATAAAGAAAAGGAAAAGGGCCGGCGCTACTATTCTGGCCCAACAGCGAAACCAGCCCAGCTAGCCCACCCGGGTCCCCTCTCTCTCTCTCGCACGCGCAGACGCACCCACGGAGTCACTGACACTCGGACCCCACTCCCTCTCTGTTTAATTTCGCTGACAAGTGGGCCCTGTCCACGTCATCATCATCTTCCCCCAGATTCCGCGCACGAACACCGCCGCTGGCCGTTGCTGCGTTGATTCCGTGGCGTAATTGGCATTGATTCACTGGGCGTTTCTTGTCGAGCTCCTGCCTACTTAAGCCCCTCCCTGTCGCAGCCATTTCCCCTCACCCAATTTCCTCTCCACGCCACCAGGCTGCTCGCAACTCGCCAGACACTGCCGCTGTTCCGACGACCTCGCCGACGAATTCCGGTGAGCACCGTGTCCCCCTCTGTCCATGATTCATACTGGCATGCTCTACAGCTCCGTGCGCATCTACTGACATCTTTCATTTGCTCGTGCATGGCCTGTAGCCTCGACAGCGACAACGACTGAGCGCCGCCGCTCTCTGCACGAACTCCGGCGACCTCTCCCCGTAAGTACCAGCCGCCCCTTGCCCTCTGTCTGATACGCCTAAGACCCCTAGCATCTTGCGCGTCTAACGGTGTCCTCCTCTTGTCTTAGCGCGACGCAGAACCTCGCCAACGTCGACCAGCAGCCGTACCCTACGCGTTCACGAACTCCGGCGAGGAATCCCCGACGACTTCGAGCGCCCCTTCGCCAACCAGAGACACATTGAGCTTCACCTTGACACGGTGGTTCTGGTGAGCATCCTCTCCTCTCCCCGGATGACCTAGAACACCGGCACCGCCGCTGACATACACGCCGCCGCCAGTCGCCGCCGCTAGCGCCGCTAGTCTATGGTCAAAGCAACATCAACCGTTGGATGTAGATCTTGCGGTTTAGATTAGATCTGAGCGAAATGTTTTCTTTGAATCTGGCGCGTTGGATCTGACTTGATCTGACGGCGCGGAAGGGTGATACGGAGTGAAACGGTATCGGCTAATAGGATAGCGCCGCGTGGCTAGGGTTTGGTTTAAAAACAGAATTTGAAATCTGATTTATATCCAAATTTGATTTAGCTATAACTTTTGATTCCCACGTTAGATTTTGGCAAATTTTATACCGTTGGAATCAGGAGATCAAGCCCTTTCCATTTATGCAATGTGTTTAAAGTTTTGCTTCTGTTAAAATAGTTTTATTTGCAGAAACATGTGTAGGGCTTATTTGAGCATATGAATTGTTTAGGAATTGTTTTTAGTGTCAAATAAATTTGGTTGGGCAAGTTTTTGACTTGTTTAAGATTCAGTACTATGCACTTGCTTGGTTGGGTTTTAAAAATCATCACTTAGCATCTTGCATGCATGCATATGTATTTTTGATTGAATATGTCTTGTATGTGATGGTGGCTATATTCTTTGTGTAGACTTTGGTGCTAGTGATTGTGATTGTGAAGAGTGATACTCTCCCAACTACCAAGGCAAGTGGTACTTCATGAATATTTCTATACCTATATTTTATACTAAGCATTAGAAATATTTTGCTAAGTCTTGCATGTTATTATTTTGCCTATACGCCAGGTTGGGAAATCCTAAGTAGTTGTAGAATTGCTAGGAAATTTCTAAGTTAAGTTGCTATCTATGCCATGCTTAGCATAGCTAGTAGCAAACAAGGGTTGGTGAAATATACATGCTATGATAAAAATATTTCTAAGTCTTTGGACTTTTGTTTTGCCTAATAAAACAACTAAGTCAATGAATCACCTGGGTGGAATGGGACTTGAATGGTGGTTTTGGTTGAGTGGTTACACAAGGCCCATGGCTATGGTTTACCTTGTGTATCTCACTTGTGGAAAGCCACCCAGGAACAAAGGGATTTTAGAGGCCAAGTGTTGAGAAGCTTCTAGTGCAGCCACTTGGCAATATGGGCTCTGCCTGGATCACATAAGTTGCTAGAACTTAGCCATTTGGACAGTTGGTGGTAGTGGGAATGATAGGTTGGAGCGCGTCCATTTGGTCTAAGGGAAAGCTTCTGAAAGGTCCTGTCTTGGTGAAACCAAGTCTGGTGGGGAAAGTGCACAACCTCTGCAGATGGAAAAATCTAAGTACTTAGCCAAGTCCATGGCAATGGACAACTTGAGCATCAAGACATGGAAGCTATCAAGAATCTCATCATTCCAACTTCTAAGTAAAAACTTGTGGGTGAACAAGGGTGAAGGACCTCAATGTCTATTGCTGGTTCCTTGGGAAAAGTTTTGACAAAGAAAAACTTAGTGATTTCAACTAATAGGAAAAACCTATTTTTGAGAAAAGCAAGCCTAGCTACACTTAGCCAAATTGCATATAGTAATATAGTCCACCTAAATTTTACTAAGGTATCACTTGTCAATACTATTCCAAAGTATTGACCCACTGTGGCTGTAACTTGTGATGTTGCAGGTTACTCTGATGAGGATTAGGTGTCATGAGTCTACACTCAACATGTTTGCCTGTGGCACATGAAGATGAAGACTTATATTTATTTACTTATTCCAAACTCTTGTAATAGGCCTGTGGCCTTTGAGTTGTAAAGACTATGTTTATCTCTGGAGTGGATGTAATAAATGACCTTTGTATCTGTGTACTTCATCTTAAACTGTGGATGCTAGCAATGATCCAGGGACTAGCATTGCAATCACAGGGATCCTTTTCCTTTACAAAGGAGGGATCTTACAGCTGGTGGCGGCGACTGGCGGCGCACACTTGGGATGCGGAGGTGCCGGCGGTACAGGAAGCAAGGGAATAAGCGGAGGTGCTCACCGTGCTCGCGAGGTCGAGGTGAAGCTCAAGGTGCTCAGGGACGGCGACGATTGCTCGTCGGAGTGGGTGGCGGCGTCAGGCGGCTCTGGAGGTCGTCGAGGGCGACGCTGCAGTTCACCCCAAGGCAAAAGAAAGGCGTGGTTAGACGCGGTTGAGTGTGGCGAGTGCAGGAGTGTCATCGGGAAGGAGAGGGGATGACGGCTGCTTAAGGGAATACTTCGCCGAAGCGTCAGCAGAGGCGGTGGCGCTCAGATGATGTCGAAGCCGAGGCTGTGGGGCACTCGCGGGCGAGTTCGAGGCACTGGCTGATGCGCCTGGGGGTGGAGAACAAACTCGTGTGCAGTGGGAGGCGAGAGGTGGCGGAATGTGGCCGGAATTGCTCGCGTAGCTCGTCGGAGACGGCGGTGGTTGAGTTCAAAATCGTAGCAGCCTAGAGGCAGGGAGTGGCTGGAGCTTGGGGGAAAGAGAGAGGAGGCACGAGCGATTAAATTGGCGCAAGGCCGCCATCAACGTGTATTCATCGCCGGAATTAACTCGGCTGCAACGGCAGGGGACGTGGTCGCGGTTGAAGATGACGACACGCTGGCGTGGGGCCTGCCTATCAGTGAGGGAGAGAGAGGGGGAGAGGGGGCCACCTGTCTGTGACTCTGCGGGTGGGTTCGCGCGTAGAAAAACGTTTCGCTGAGGGGTATGCCGGGTGGGCTCTTGCTGGGATTAGTGGGCTGGCCAGTTGGGTTTGGTCCGATTCATTTTTTTATACTGATTGCCTTTTTCTTTTTCTATTTGATTTTCTGTTTTGACTTTTATTCAAACAATTCAAACACTCAAATGATTTCAAATCTTTGCCAAACTTTGTATAATTTTTATTTCTGTTTAACAACACAAACCAAAGTCCAAAATAAAATAATACTTTTATTCATTTAGGATCTATTTAATAATTAAATAAAATATCCCTTAGTTATTAATTCAAATAGGATTTGATTTATTAAAATCTCCACTTGAAATCTAAATAATATCAAAACCATTTCAGTAGGTTTTATTTGAAAATATAAAACACTTGGAAAACTTATTTAAAATAAATTAATAAGTTTTAGTGTTTATCTAAAATGGAAAAGCCTCTACTTTAATAAAATTGGTTATTAATAAATCCTCATTATTTTATTTAAATAAACCTTTATTCTTTTTATCAAATAGAAATATTTTATTTCAAAAGCTTGGCCAAGATTTAATTTGGTTCTATAAAATAATCTTTATTTATAAATTCTACTTTGCTTTTGAAATCCAAACTTTTTTTTATTAAAAGATCCAAAAAATGGTATTTCCAATTATTAAAACTTTCTTTATTAATTGTTTATCTTTTTAAATCCCTTTAGGATTTTTATTTGATCCAAATAGGTTTGAAAGTTTCCAATTGGATTCAAAAAGTTTCTTCTCACCCTGAATTTCAACAAAGTTTTATTTTGTTTTATTATTTTTCACATTTCAAAATTTGGAAAATTTTGGGATGTGACAATCATGTACCTATAGTTCAAATCTAACCCACTTCCAACCGATTCAGCAAGAATTTTCCTTTTCAGCAGGGGTGGACAGAAAGGTTTGAGATACCCTAGTTAGGGCATTGTCCATGCATGGTGGTCTAGTATTTTTGAAAAATAGGATGGTACCATTTTGAAACTTCAATATGGTGGTTGATTGACAAAACCACCCGTTTTGGGCACTCAGAAAATGGAAAATGCCTTTTTTGTGTGACGAAAAGGAAAACTTCCTCCTAAAACATTGTTATCCATCCCATTATGCACATTCATGCACAATATAGGCACATTATCACAAACTATGCCTTGATTCTAGCCATAACATTGGTCATTTGGCCCGAAAGCTAAAAAACCTCAAATGGGATATGTCATTTTGTGAAGGTTTTTTTGAGACATGATCAATATACCAAGTTTGATATTTTTCCTCCCAACTATGTATCATAATATGACACAACAAGAAGGTTTCGCATTGTTTCGATCGATTTTGAATTTTTATGCCCGTTTCAAACTTAGGTCAAACATTGTGAAGGATTTTCATGAAGATTCTTAGCTCGGGGTTGAACCTCGCTAAACTTGCATTGGATATCTGATAAAATAGAATATTGTGAACCTAAAAATGATTTTTTTACAAAAATCATTGGCATCAGATCATGTACCTGTAGTTCAAATATGACCCACTTCCAACCGATTCGGCATGAATTTCTATTTTTCACTAGGGGTGGACGAAAAGGTTTGAGATACCCCATTTGGACATTGTCCATGTAAGGTGGTATAGTATTTTTGAAAAATAGGATGGTACCATTTTGAAACTTCAATTTGGTGATTGTTTCACAAAAACCCCCGTTTTGGGCACTCGGAAAATGGAAAATGGTTTTTTGTGCGATGAAAAGGAAAACTTCCTCCTACAACATTGTTAGCCATCTGTAACACCCCGGGTCTCTTTGGATCGACCGCTGTCACTCCTGGCACTCAATAGGATCTCTAGACTAACCCCACATACCAACACTAGTATTTTCTGCGCACTTTGTCCTCAGTCGTGCGCACCCGGTACCCACTTCCCGGTCGGTCACCCATCCTCAAATTGCTCTAGGAAAATCACGCTTAACCTCAGAGTTCTTTTCAGATGAGCTTCCAGAAAAGAAGTTGCAACTTGTTGGTATGGGTTTCCTATCAATCCTATTGAGCCATGCTCCAGGGTATCACATACACCCATCCTTAGAAGATCTACATCCTCGTCGATCAACCACAAGCTAGGAACATCCCCTCTTGGGACACGTCTGTGCGTCCAGTGCCGGCATATTGCCATGTCGTGTCCACTCCGGGCCACACGCCATGCTACACATGTCCTCCACTGACCCGCACACGCCCATGCAATTGCGAGGATCAGCTCTAATACCACTTGTAACACCCCCGGTCTCTCCGACCGACGGCTGTCAGTTCTGGCAGCTCAATAGGATCTCTAAACTAACCCCACAAATCAACACTAGTCTTTTCTGCGCACTTTGTCCTCACTCGTGCGCACCCGGTACCCACTTTTCGGTCGGTCACCCATCCTCAAATTTCTCTAGGACAAGCACGCTTAACCTAAGAGTTTTTTTTCAAATGAGCTTCCGGAAAATAAGTTGCAACTTGTTGGTATGGGTTTCCTATCAATCCTATTGAGCCATGTGCCAGGGTCTCACACCATCGTATTATGCACATGCATGCACAATATGGGCACATTATCACAAAACTAAGCCTTGATTCTAGCCATAACATTGGTCATTTGATCCAAAAAGCAGAAAACCTCAAAAGATATAGGTCATTTTGTGAAGGGTTTTTTGAGACATGATCAATATACCAAGTTTGATATTTTTCCTCACAACTATGTCACATAATATGACACCATGCGAATGTTTTTTATTTTATTATTTTTTGCATTAGTATGCACATTTGAATGTTTGGTCAAACATGTAAAAACCCCATTGACTGTCTCTAAAACCCAGCTAACCCTAAGGCTGAATGAGGAACATCGATCTAAACCTAACGTGGTACTGTGGACGTCCGACCGCGTCTTCTACAAGGATTCCGCGGGTGGATCTGGGCGATCCGTGTGAGGGCTTGTTCTCCAACCTGATTGGTGGGCGTTTGTTAGAAGAATTTCGTGGATAGCTCTAGGCGATCCGTGGGAGCAATGGTTATGCAACCTGATTGGCTCGCATCATTTTTTCCATGAACAGATACGATACAGCGAGGACACACTCCATTGTCCATTGGGCCGAGCCTGGCATGCATTAATGCATATGAGGGCGCTAGGCGGAGCGGGCTGCACGCGACGGAACCATACATGCATGCCATGCAGCAGCCTCGCGTCGCAGTCTAGCTATTTTTGCACTGGGATGCTTCTCCTGCGCATGCCGAGGATGCTGAATCTAGAGGCCAAGTGGTGCGGTCACGCGTTAGAGGCGACGGTTGGAGGCCGTCGTCCTCCTTTGTCATCGAAGGTCATGCTATCGGAGTTGATTGGACACTATGGAGTGACACCCCGTCACGTCAAGGTCGATGTAAGTGCACCGCCGATTGACTCCTTCATTCGGTTCCGGTCTGAGGAGGAGTGCAGCGCCGTGCTCCACATGTCCGGCCAAGTGTACATCGGCGGGGCACCTCTCAGCTTTTCTTGTTGGTGGCGCGGTCGGGGTGCGGAGCCCTCTGAGCTCTTGTACGAGACGAAGCTCACCTTCGAGCACTTCCCAAGGAAGGCATGGGAGCCCGACACCGTTGGCCGATTCATCAACGAGCTGGCGGTCACCTGGTGGAGATGCTGCAGCCAGAGGACAACTGGTTCATCTCTGTCAAGGCATGGATGAAGCAACCATCACATGTGCCGAAGAAATTCCTCGTCGAGGTGCCGGAGCCAGATATCCTGCCACCTTACGACTCCGACGACCCGGCCACTCTTCCGGTGCCAAGATCACCAAGGTCAAAGAGGACAATGGTGTACATTGTCCTCATCCATGTCTCCGAAGTGATTGATCGTGGCCCGGTCATCACGGACCTTCCGCTCAAGTACCAGGACGACACCGGCGACACCATGCGCACACACAAGTTCAGTTTCTTCAGCGGCATCATCGACGGAAGTGGCCCTTTCCAGGTGGGAGACGGCGGGCACTACTTCGGAGGGCACAAAGACAGTGGATCTTCTAGAGGGGAATGACTAAAGGGCACACAAAAAATTAGACTTCGTTGTTACTTCCTAGCTCAGAAGCTTGTTTCTACTAGTATTTCAGGTGCAATGTCATGTATCGTTTGTACTAAATTCTAATGTAATTTCATGTGTTTGTGCTAGATGGTTTGGCTTGTTGGCTTACTGTCATGAATTATGCCTTTGTTGGCTTGTTGGCTTATTGTCATGAACCTGATGTTAAACTGAATTCAATTGTAATGCAACATAACTGCAAAAGATAAAACATATTTTATTGTTCATCTTTACTACAACTCACTTGCTACTCCACACACCTAACATAACACCTAGAAGAAACACAATGGCATAGAGAGCATACAAGAAAAAATTGTCATTCTGCATATTATATTTTCTAACTTTCTTAATCTCGTTCTTAGCTGCATCAACCTTCTCTT
Organism: Avena sativa; assembly: GCA_916181665.1. Lineage (NCBI taxonomy): Eukaryota > Viridiplantae > Streptophyta > Magnoliopsida > Poales > Poaceae > Avena > Avena sativa. The sequence continues at coordinate 380,439,223 of OV702281.1, read as the reverse complement.
TGTACTCACTAAGTAAGTCAGTTGTCTGCAATTCAATTTGCATCCTCGAATCTACAACCTTTTCATTCTCCTCCAATGCCTTCATCAATAATTCTTCAGTTGCTTCCTTTTCAAGCTTATATTGCTCAAACGTGAACCAAACCTTCAACAGAGCTTTATTTAATGTTGCCGGCCACTCACGATCTTCAAAACGGACATAACCACAGTTATCACCTTTCAAAAAACAAAACACTTGTTCATCAAACAAAAATCACCAAGTTACACCAAATTTCAAGAAATATCTAGAAATTACTCATAACTCTACATCCTAAGAACTTTCTACCCGTACCCGTGCCTTCAAATGCTACCGTTCTAATCATATGTTGCCAATAGAAACACACATTCGTTGCATCTTCATCATTTCCACAAAAATCCGAATCATCCAGCAAATCAGGACACTACAAGTACGCAAGCAAGCAAAAATTTGTCAATTTCAAGCATTAACCGAGAAAAATCCCTAAATTATACTACTAAAATCAATGAACCGGATCGAAATCTGACCTCTTTCCTTAAACAATGGCGCTTCCTAAACATTTCACCTCAACGATGTCACAGATGAGCTAATATCTCGTCCATAGTTACTGATCATTGCTGCACCACCTGTGGTCCGACTGCTGCCAGCGGTGGCGCTTCTGCATCGGATCCTCTATTTATCCTCCACTGAACAAGGGAACGAGGGAACAAGATGGCTCTGATCGTCAAATTTGGTTTAGTCCAGGTGGGTATTATTTGCCAAGGGGTATTATTTGGTCAAATTTATCGGTGTATTTCACAGTGTATTTAGGAGTAAAAAAATAATGTGCTTGTAAAAGGAGAAACATGGAAAATTGAAAAAAATATCGGTGTATTGTATGGCAAATAGTAAAATCCCAAGTAATGTGTGGCAAATTATAAAAAAGCTAACTAAAACTTATCAAATATAAGATCTCCTGGTTTTGGCCGCGCGTGGTGGAAAAACTGATATGGGATGGCTGGGCGTGGCTTTAGTTTTGGGTGCCCGAAGGGGAAATAAATCCTATACGACTAGGGTTGTATAGCCACGACCTTCGGCTAACGACACCTGGCATTACCAATCTCAAAGCACTCAAGCTAATCTATCCCCTAATTCTTGACTCCCTTCTCTCCGATCGCACTCTTATGTCTACTGCCTTCTTGACGCCGACACTTGCTCGATGGGTCACTGTTCTAGTAGAACTCGCTGCTGCCCCCTGCTATCGATGACCACTCCCACAGCGTTTCAGCGATTCAACTCATGTGCTCGGCACGTCGTTCTTCTAACGGACATCCTCATCGACATCGTTGCTCATGGAACCATCGGCGCAGACACGCTATGAAACCCCCTCTCTGCTCTCGTCTCGTGTCGCCCCTCGTGCGGGCGACCGGGTGGATCCCTAGCACCAGCCACCGTGTCCCCAACCCCCATCCCCTCTCCCGCCATCACCGGTGGCCGCTGCAGACCAAAGCCCCTACGGTGCCGTCGGCAATGGGCCCTCCTTTCCATGACGTGGCCTAGGTCTGGCGGGAGATCTAGGCAGCGGCGGTGCTTCTCGGGTGGGTGGGCGAGCTCGTCTAGTGGTGGTGGGCAACGGTGATAGCGTCTGTTTGCCGGCGACGACGGCGCTCCACCCCAAGTGTTGCGGTGGAGACGCTTCCTTTGCCGTCTAGCGCGGGGGGTCAAGGTCAGGGTGGCGTGGCTCGGGTCTGCTGTGGTGCTCGGCACCCTCCTGTGCTTGGACGGCGGTGGCAGCAACCGAGGCGCAGCAGTGCGGCGGCGGGGCTGTTTCGGGCCTGATCTGGACTGGATCTAGGCCTGTGCGTTGATCTGGACCGGATCTTGGCTAATCGGCCATGCCGCTGCATTCGGACGGCAAACACCTCGGGTAGTTGGGGGCAGGTACCCCACCTGGGTTGCAACGCGGCCTGATAGAGATAGGAGTTCGTGCACAACCACCTCACCCATCCCAGTGGTTCTTTGGTGTGAGGTTGGTCGTGGCTTGGGCTTGAGCTCATGAATGCTGGGGCGGCGTCCCCAGAAGGTGGACCGCATGGGTGGCTTTGGCAAGCGGCGTGGTGGTGGTGATGATCTTGCCCCTTGGTCACAAGGGTGGCAAGGAGCAGACAACGGGACACCTTGGTGGTGGCAGCGCTTCGGCTTTGGCATCCCCCAGATCATGACACGATGACCGGGCTCGGAGGCAGTGGAAAAAATGGTAGTAGGTGTGTGTGTAGGTTTTTCCGGACGAATGAAAGCCTCGCGTTTGACGCCGGCGACGGTGATGCCTACGGGTATCGTAACCCTCCTAGGGGCGCTGTTGTGGGTACCTCCTAGACGAGGGCTCCGGGTGAAAATCCTAGATCGTTTCGGTCTCACCGGTGAAAACGTGTTGCGTCGTTACCCTTTTGGGGCATTGGCGTGGAGTTCCTTTCCCCTGTGCCTCGACGCTGTCTCTGGTGGCAAGTCTTGTTTTCTTGTACTTTGTAGTTTCTCTTTGATCAGTTTTGTAAGAGGGTTTCCTTATCACCTTGTATCGGTTCAGTCATGTGGCTTTTTTTATAAAACGAGATGAAAGCCTATTTTGAGAAGGAACCACTCACACTCAAACTATGTCCACCCTTCTCGAAGCTGGCTGCAGCGCTGCCAGCGAACTACCCCGAATGATTGCCACCGTTGGGTGCTGATTTTGTTTCTGTAAGCAAGACGATGTTGTGTGAGGAACATAACTCAAGTTTATGAGGATAATGGCAGTTTGCTCCATTCTCTTCTGAATTTAACTGCTATACAGAATGCAATGCTTCCTGGTGTATGAATTAAGTGGAGGAGCCACAGGACGAGAGGGATCCGACGGAGAGGCTCCCCAAGTGTGTTCCTTGGTCGCCTGCCGTGGCCGTGGTGGGGTCGCCTTGCTGCTCGATATACATCTTGTTGGAATTTTTGTCTAAATAGGCCCAGCCCATTTATTACATGCCAATAAATTCCTGAAATTTTAGAGGCCCATTTAGCCCATTCATGCAAGACAAGAGCTAGGACAAATGTTTAGTCCCACATTGCTAGTTGAGTGGAAGTTGGACCAACTTATAAGGAGAGCTCTCCCACCACTTGTACGAGCTTGAGAAGAGAATACATATACATGCGTGCTCCTCCTCCTCCTCGCTCGCCATGCCATGCCTCGCCTCGCCTCATCACGTCACATCACGTCACGACACTCGCGCACGCCGTGGGTTGCGGGAATCTCGCCGAGCTGAGCTTTATTTTGCCACGCATGAATGGTATATGAACAGTTGTAAAGAAGCTAAAACGTTTTGATCAAGTGGACTTTTAATACGAGCTAAATGAATACGAACCGAGTGGAGGCTGTCCGATGGGCTGCCGCCTGTTTGCTTCAACTTCCGTCCATTCGTTTTATCTCCTGCGCAGTCTGTCTGCATTCCCCTCTGTGCCTATAAGAGAGAGGTCGCACCTCCTCTCAGACACACTGCCACACATCCTTTGCGTCTCTAGTTCTAGAGAACTGCGCTACCCAGTCTTCCCCATCCCGTCTTGCAGCGTGCACTACGAGCCGAGACAGTAGGCCTCCGAGACCCCGCTGCTTTGAGTCCTGTACGGGAGAAGGGTGATAAGGTTTTTGGGGAGCGCTATTGGCGCGACTACTGGATTCATCACGGACTCCTTCACGGATAGCGACTGCGCCGACGTCTTCCCCAACGAGGACTTCTTCCCCGACATCAGCACCCTCTTCCTTGACGACATGGATGGCGATGGTGCCAACACGAATGCCGGTGGTTCCTCTTGTTGTTGTTGTCGTGTATATTTTCTTTCTTAACCTTGTTCTGATCGCATCACAAGTTCTACGCCTTGCAATCTGTTTGATTATCTTCCTTAATATGTATTCACTATTTCACATGGTTACTATACTCTCTATTATTCCAATCATGTTTTATCTAGCATTTATTATGGGCAATTCGCTTGGTAAATTGCTCTTTTACTCAATAATCCAAAAACCTTATTTCAGGCAATTTGCCCTAAGTGGCTTTGTTGCTTCTATGAAGCCACATGTGTTCGAAGGTTTCAATTACAAACGATGGCATTCGAGAGCAGTGCTCTGGTTTCAGACCATGAGCTGCTATAACGCCATCTATGGCGCACCTGAGGGAGATCTTAATCTCGCTCAGGAAGAGGCGTTCCAAAAACTTGATACCACTTTCAAGGCTGCCTTGATCAACATTCTTGGCGACAATATTGTCGATTCATATCTGTCATTTAGCAATGGCAAGGATATGTTGGATGTGCTCGAGAGAAAATTTGGAGTCTCCGATGCTGGCAGTGAACTGTATGTCATGGAAAAAATCTATGACTATAAGATGGTTGATGACCGCCCCATTGTGGAGCAGGCTCATGAGATACAGTCACTTGCCCGAGAGCTTGAGAACTTCACTTGTGTATTACCTGACAAGTTTGTTGCCAGAGGAATTATTGCCAAACTTCCCCAGTCATGGAGGAATTTTGCTACTTCTCTGAAGCACAAGAGACAAGAGTTCTCCATGACGGATCTCATTGGGACTCTTGATGTGGAAGAGAAGGCGAGAGCAAAAGACACACATGCTCAAGGTGCCGAGGGAGGTTCTAATGCCAATCTGGTACAGAAAAAGAACTTTCAACCTCACAAGTTCAAGAATAAAAGCAAGTTTGATGGCAAAGGAAAGTTCGATGGAAAGAACAAGGCCTCACAGTCTACCAGCTTCAAGAAGAAGACTGATAAGAAGAAAGGTGCTTGTCATTGATACGTCCAAAACATATCTACTTTCTCAAACACTTTGCTATTGTTTTTCCTCTATACTTCTGTGATTTGGATACAACTAACACGGACTGACGCTGTTTTTAGCAAAATTACCTTGGTGTCTTGTTTTTGTGCAGAAATCAACTATTAGGAAGAATCCCGGAAAATATGACAAAAACTATTTTTCACCAGAAGATCCACAGAGCCAGAAGGGGAGACAGAGAGGGGGCCTAGGGGCCCCAGACCCACCCCAGGAGCGGGCCCACCTGACCCCGTGCCTGGAGGGGGTGAGGCCACCCCAGGCATCTCCTCGGCCTCCCTCTGCGCCTATAAGTTGCCTTTCGACCTAAAAACCAAGGTGGGTTCGATAGTTTTCCAGAAAGAGTTCCGCTCCGCCACCTCCACCAGAAACCAAGATTCGGATCCAAAAACTCCGTTCTGGCACCCTGTCGGGACGGGGAATTTGGAGAGGATCATCGCCATCGTCATCACCAACGCATCTCCATCAACCACCGATGTTTCCCTCATCCATGAGTGAGTAATCCCCTGCTGTAGGCTTGGGGATGGTAGGGATTGGATGCGTTCTATCATGTAATCGAATAAGATCTGTTAGGGCATAGTGCCTAGTATCTCTGTTAGTGCTATTTGACTTTGTTGCAACTTATTCTGCTTAATGCTTGTCACTAGGGCCCGAGTGCCATGATCTCAGATCTGAACTTATTATTGAATCATTATGATAGTATTGTTTGTGATCTTATTTGCAAGTTCTGTACACATATCATTGTCCGGATCCAAATGCCCCAAAGTGACAATAATTGGGACAGCCGGAGGGGATGGCTGTGGTGTGAGGATCACATGTGTTCACGGAGTGTTAATGCTTTGATCCAGTGCTCTATTAAAAGGAGCACCTTAATTTCCAGTAGTTACCTAGAGGCCCCGCTGCCACGGGCTGGCTGGACAGAAGATGTTGTGCAAGTCGGTGATAGAGCTTATCTTAGAGTGTCACCACTTCGTGGAGTGAAGATATTCGGAGTCAAAGGAAAATTGGCACCAAGATATGTTGGACCATTCAAGATTCTGAGTCGTAAAGGAGAAGTTGCCTATGAAATAGAACTGCCAGAATCTCTGTCAGCTGTCCATAATGTGTTTCATGTGAGTCAACTTAAGAAATGTCATCCAGAAATGGAAGAAACCTCTTTGAAGGATACTATACCTTTGGAGGAGGTTCAACTGGAAAGTGATCTCACTTATGAAGAGAAACCTATCAAGATTCTTAAGACTGCAGAAAGAGTCACACGGACTAAGATTATCAAGTTCTGCAAAGTGCAGTGGAATCATCATTCCAAAGAGGAAGCAACATGGGAAACAGAAGATGATCTTCGGAAAGACCACCCTCACCTATTTGCTAGCCAATCCGAATATCGAGGGCGAGATTCACCTTAAGGGGGTTAGATTTGTAACATCCCTAAAATCATGTTTCAAACTTATGCATATCATCCATGCATCCATGATCATATGTTTTTCATTTCAAACAAAACACTTCAAAAACAGGAGCATATGAGCTCATTATTTTATGTGAACAGCTATTAGTCTAATGCCACTGTCAATTGAAGAGTTATTTGTTTTAAACCAAGCCTTGCTTGCTCTCTTGTTATTGTGTTTTATTGTTGAAGTTTGGTGAAATTTTACAAAAAAAATATGATACAGAAACCATTTCCAAAACTTAATCAAATCATGTGCTATAGCACTGCTTATTTTGTTTGAACAAAGGGACCAAGCTAATACAAAGAGACCACATGATTTTATGCCAAGAAATGTGAATGTTACACACTGCAAAAATCCTGAAAAGATTTGAATTCAAATAGAGTTTGAAATCATTTGAAAATCATTCCAGAAAATCAAAACAGAAATAGAAAAGGAATAAAGAAAAGGAAAAGGGCCGGCGCTACTATTCTAGCCCAACAGAGAAACCAGCCCATTTAGCCCACCCGGGTCCTCTCTCTCTTTCACTCGCAGATGCACCCACAGAGACGCTGACGCCCAGACCCCACCCCCTCTCTGCTTTATTCGCTGACAAGTGGACTCGTGACCACGTCGTCGTCTTCGTCAATCACGCGCGCCTGCGACGCTCACTCTGCCGTTACTCGCCGCAGTCACTGCCGCGTTGATTCCCATTGATTCCGCGAGTAACTCCACGCCCATCTCCGGCTACATAAACCTCTCCCCCTCGCGGTCATTTTCCCCCACACTGCACACTCTTCTCGCCACCAGGCTGCCTCTAATTCGTTTTGCGCCGCCGCAGTCAGAGCCAACTCCGGCGAGGTATTCCAGTAAGACCCCGTCGCCCCTTGCTGTCTAAGTTTGCCAGTACAATCTCTGCAACCATGCGCATCTCCTGACCCCTCTGGTGCATGATAAGATCGTCCAGAGCCTCGGCAACATCAGCGACAGCACGAGTCAAACGACCCCATCAACTCCGGCGAGCCTTCCTGGTTAGTTCAGACCGTGCCTTTCTCTCTTTTTGACACTCGCATGACCAGCATCACTCCGCGCATCTGACGCACTGCTTATTTTTCCCTGGCATGATCTGTATCTTCGCCAACGTCGACGAGCAGCCGTACCCGACGCGTTCGCGAACTCCGGCGAGGAATCCCTGACAACTCCGAGCGCCCCTTCGCCAACCAGGGACACGTTGAGCTTCACCTCGTCACGGCGATTCTGGTGAGCATCCTCTCCCCTCCACGGGCGACCTAGTTCGCTGGCTCCGCCACTGACAGAGCGCTCCGCCGATCGCCGCCGCGCCAGCGCCGCCTGTCTGTGGTCAACTGGATCGTGGCCGTTAGATGTAGATCTTGCGGTTTATATTAGAACTTAAACGAAGAGGTACGAGCGCATCTGAGCCACTAGATCTAACTTAAATCCGACGGCTCGCAGAGATCGATCCGCCCGAACCGGTACGGGCCAATCAGAAACAGACGCGTGGCTAGGTTTAGATTTAAAACTGGATTTTGAATCTGATTGTTATTCAAATTTGATTTGGCTATAACTTTTGATCCCACGTTAGAATTTGACAAATTTTATACCGTTGGAATCAGGAGAGCAAGCTCTTTCAGAATATGCAATGTGTTTAATGTTTTGCATCTGCTAAAATGGTTTCTTTTGCAGAAACTTGTGTAGGGCTATTTTGATTATATGAAATATTTAGGAATTGTTTTTGTTTGGCAAGTTTTTAACTTGTTAGTGAACCAGTACTGTTTACTTGCTTGGTAATTTAAAAAAAATCATCATATACCATCTTGCATGCATGCATATATTTTTGTTTGTATATGTTTTGTGTGTAATTTGTTGCTACCATTCCTTGTGTAGATTTTGGTGCTAGTGATTGTGATTGTGAGGAGTGCTACTCTCCCAACTACCAAGGCAAGTGGTACTCATGAATAATTTTATCCCATGTTTTATACTAAGCATTAGAAATATTTTGCTAAGTCTTGCATGATATTATTTTGCTTATATGCCATGTTGGTAAATCCTAGTAGTTGTAGAAATGCTAGGGAAATTCTAAGTTAAGTTACTGTCTATGCCATGCTTAGCCTAGCTAGTAGCAAACAAGGGTTGGTGAAATATACATGCTATGATGAAAATATTTCTAAGTCCTTTGGACTTGTGTTTTGCCTAATAAAACAACTAAGTTAATGAAACACCTGGGTGGAATGGAAGTAAAGGTTTATGTTGAGTGGTTACACAAGGCCCATTTCTATGGTTTACCTTGTGTATCTCACTTGTGGTAAGCCACCCAGGAACAAAGAGATTTTAGAGGCCAAGTGTTAAGAAGCTTCTAGTGCAGCCACTTGGCAATATGGGCTCTACCTGGATCACATAGGTTGCTAGAACTTAGCCATTTGGACAGTTGGTGGTAGTGGGAATGATAGGTTGGAGCGCGTCCATTTGGTCTAAGGGAAGGCTTATGAAAGGTCCTGTCTTGGTGAAACCAAGTCTGGTGGGGAAAGTGCACAACCTCTGCAGATGGAAAAATCTAAGTACTTAGCCAAGTCCATGGCAATGGACAACTTGAGCATCAAGACATGGAAGCTATCAAGAATCTCCTCATCCCAATTTCTAAGTAAAAACTTGTGGGTGAACAAGGGTGAAGGACCTCAATGTCTATTGCTGGTTCCTTGGGAAAAGTTTTGTCAAAGAAAAACTTAGTGATTTCACTAATAGGCAAAATCTTTTTTGAGCAAAGCAAGCCAAGCTACACTTAGCCAAATTGCATATAGTATCTAGTCCACTTAAAATTTTACTAAGGTATCACTTGCCAATACTATTCCAAAGTATTGACCCACTGTGGCTGTAACTTGTGATGTTGCAGGTTACTCTGATGAGGATTAGGTGTCATGAGTCTACACTCAACATGTTTGCCTGTGGCACATGAAGATGAAGACTTTTATTTATTTACTTAATCAAACTCTTGTATTAGGCATGTGGCCTTGGAGTTGTAAAGACTATGTTTATCTCTGGAATGGCTGTAATAAATGACCTTTGTATCTGTGTACTTCATCTTAAACTGTGGATGCTAGCAATGATCCAGGGACTAGCATTGCAATCACAGGGATCCTTTTCCTTTATAAAGGAGGGATCTTACAGATGGTATCAGAGCACTGTATTGCCTGTAGGACTATGACCCTAGGATTGGAAACCACTAAGGAAAAAATTTCAACTTCTACACTTGTCTAATCTTCTCGTAAACTTTTCTAATATTCTTCCTCATCTCTATTTCTAGATGAACTCCATCAACGAAGCCGTAAGGAAAGGACCACTCATGACAATGACTTTGGAGTGTGAGACAGAATTGCCCAAGGCTCTCAAGGACCTCATGGTTGCATTAGAGATACAAGGTGCAGCTGTGTACAAAGGTTTTCCTGTGATGGATGGAGGAGTGGAATACTGGTGGGTGCAACTTCACTTGTATAAAAACAAGGAAGACAACCACCAGGAAAAAAGATTCTGCATGTTCACCAATTCAGTGGTGCACACTACATTCTTTGAATCAGCAAAGGATGCAGCTTGGAAGACCATCAAAGAACTTGGTGATAGAGTCAAGTGCAGAATGCTCAACCTCCAAAATGATCTAAAGAAAGAGAAGGAACATACCCAAGAGTTGGAAGCTACCAACCAAACCTTAAGAGGAGACATTATAGACTTAGTGATGGAATCATGTGAGCAAGATAGGCTAATTGCTTCTAGAAATATTGTGTTAGCCAACAGATCCAATGATATAGGATTGTAAACGTACTTCGTTAGTTGGACCACCACCTATCACCTTATTTTCCAAATGTTGCTTTTGTGGCGCCCCGCAAAAACCACTACTAGAAAATCGCGTTATTTTTGTGCATTGCATCATCATGACCGCATGCTCATGTCATCATGCCACATTGCATTTGAGCATCGTCATCATCATGCATGGTTTTTTGTCTAAACTATTTTCGAAACGCCTAGTTTTGTTTTCTAAATACCCCGCCTTTATTTCAAATCCAAAACCCGGGTCTCCGGAATATTTTGTTTTGTCTACCAACAGTTTTCAAACGCCTTGTTTTTAATAAATAATATAGTTAAATTATTTTGGGAGGCAGCCAGCCAGGCCCGGAAGCCCGCGGCCACCTCCAAACCCTAGTCTAAAAATATCTAGTCCTAAACTTTTCCTACCTAACCCTAACCTACCCAGCCCCCTCCACCTCACTTCAGCCAACCACCACCCTCCACATCAGCCTGGCCCTCTCTCCACCCAATCATCATCCGCCACCTCTCCCCATCCCAGCCGCCACCTCAGCCTCCTGAACCCCACCTGGCCCCGGCGGACCCCACCCCCCCCCCCCCCCCCCGCTCTCCTGAAGCGCGCGCCCCCAGACCCCACCGACACCTGTCCCCCTACCCTCTCTCTCTTCCTCCCCCGCTCGACCCCCATCCCGCGCCCAGGAACCGTCGCCCCGCCTCTGCTCTCCCCGCCGCCTCGCAATTCCTCTCCGCCGCCGCCAGCGAGCAGCGCCTGCGGCTGCCGCCTCCCGGTCCGCGTCATCGACAACCCCCGCCGCTAACCGCCGCCATCGCCTGCTACCCGCTCTCCCTCGGCCGCGTGACCCCGCCGCCGGCGCGCCCTCCCCGTCGCCGCTCGCCGCGTCCCTAGTCCCCGCTCCCCGAGGTCGCCAAGCTCCGCCACCATCGGCCCTTCGCCGGCCGCCTCCACCCCGTCCTCCGTCCGCCGCCATCGGCGCCCCCGCGTTCTCCTCCCTCGCGATCCCCTTCTCCCCTGGCTCTCGTCGTCTGCCGCTCCTCCCCGACAGCGCCTCCTCGCGATCGCCGCTTGCCACCGCTGGCCTGAGTCCGGCCGCCGCCGTCCGCTCGCTCAAGCGCCGCTGCCGCGACACCATCCCGTCCCGCGTGCTGCAAGGGGAGCCCCCTCCCGCGTCCAGGCATCATCGCCTTAGCGCCTCCCTGGAGCCCCCGCATGTCCCTGGACCGTGCAGCGCCCCGCCACCGCATCGAGCGCACGTGTCCCTGCTTCCTTGCGAGCAGGACCTTGCTCGTCGAGTCGTCCCCGAGCCCTTGCTGGCCTGTTCCTGATGATGTGCCGATGAGGCATTTGTGTTGTGGTGCATTCCATGTTGTCGTGAATATCCTGTGTTATAGATACTCTTGGCTCCCGTGGGATGTTTTGTGTATCATCGGCGCCGAAGTCCAAGACCGACAATACCGGCATGATGCCGAAGAGTGTACAAGGCGCTCCTCTAAGACCCCGACATCGAAACGACAAGATCATCGTCATGAAACCCGAAGACCGATCCCGGAGTTCGAAGACCGACCCTGCCGAAGACTAAACCCTGGCGCGCCAAGTTCTTCGACCCCGAGGACCGATCCATAGATGCGTGAAGTACTTCCTCGAGGACGCCAAGTACTTCACCCCGGACACCGAGACCCTGAACAACAAGTTCTCCTTCCCGGAAGCATTGACGCTCGTGCGACAAGATCTACTTCCCAGATCCGAAGACCCCGGTACCCGATCTACTCAAGTTCGCCATCGCGAGTCCGAACTTCATCGTTTCCCCGTCGAACCCTGAGACCGAACCCCGGAACCCCTTCGAACCCCAAGCTCGCCGAACCCTAATGTGTGACCCTGATCCGAGCCCCTATTTTATAAATGCCATCTATATAAATTGTTGCATATTAAATTGTCATACTCGCATGCATATTGTCATGTGGTTTGGGGGCCTTATGCCGATTCACCTAAATTAAATATGGGATCCATATGCGGGCAAATCTAGTCGTATACTGGTCCCATTTAAATTGGTGTAGCAAACCGGTGCTATCTTTTGCCATGTTAAGACAACATTTAAATTGCAGGGTATCTAAACAACTTGAACCACTTAAATATTTGCTGGGACCTCGGTTCCGCTTAATATGGCCTAATTGCATCGCATGCTTGCCATGTCATACATCATACATGCATCATGCCCGAACTTTTGCCGTAGTATTAAATAGTGCATCCGGTGTTTCTTCTAGTGCTTTGCTTCTTCACGGATTAGGCCGATGAGTTGATGCGAGTGTCGACCCGATCTTCGGATGAACCTTCGGCAATGCTTTTCAGGCGAGCACCTCCCCCTTTCTACATATCTTACTTTTATAGTCTTTATTCCCCCTGTTGATCTATTGCTATCTGTGTTGCGATGCTTTAGTTTTTCGTACCCGTGATATCCCTTGCAGCCTTATATTGCCTTGGACACATCCTATTACCTGTTGTTTGGTAGATAGTTGGACTTGTGCGTCGTAGTCGCTTGCTCAAGTGCTGTTGTGTGTCGTCAAGTACCACAGTTGTTGGAGTATTGCCGCATGTTAATGTTGGAGATGAGCATGGCTTTAATTACTGTTTAATAACTAAAATTGAAAGTAGGTAAATGCAGAGGCACAGGTGGGCAATAGATGTTATTTGGTTGTTAACCGTCCACTTGTGTCCCGTAGGACCCCGAGTTCTTGACACCTGTTCCGAGATCAAGCGCGCTAACCACATGTGGGATGTATGGGCACCCCATCGATTTAGTACCTGATTTCAAAGTACTGTACTGGGGGCCACAAGTAGTTTGGGGCTTTATTACTATTCTGTACTTATGCCATGCTTTACTGCTTAATTTAAATTGTGCGATGTACTGCACCTGTACTGTTTAGGATCGTGACCCGTTTTCGCTGTATCGACAAGCCCAGTCACACTTTCGGGTTCCCAGTCGTTTACAGCCGGCTCCACAAACCGTGAGTCCGTCTCGGAGACCGGCCGACTTCGTTGCGGGTAGACTTGGTGGGGTGGCCCCCATGTACTTACTTTGGGTCTGGGAAACGTCATGACTTAGGCCCCGCCGACATACCGATGGGTGTATGTTAATTGATCTGGCAAAAAGGGTCGAAGTGCGTGTGGATACTTTGGTGCACCCCTGCAGGGTTAAATCTTTTCGAAAAGCCGTGTCCGCGGTTATGGACGACTTGGAGCACAGTTCTCGATCATAGACAACTATAACTAAAGTTTACTGTTATAATTTGACTTGTATCCGATATGACTAGTAATCAGCTTCACTACAACGGAATGGCTAAATAAAAGTACCAACAACTGCTGGGTTTTGGGATATCTCATGCTAATCGTATATTTGACTAGTAAGTGTTGCAACTACAACGGAATGGTTAACTAAAACTGCCCACTGCTTATTATATCAGGATGACTCATGCTATTTATATTTGACTAGTAATTGCCGCAACTATAACGGAATGAGTAAAACTGCCAACTGTGTGAGTTCCTCGGTTGACTTCCTCGTTTGGTCTCGAGGGGGAAATACCAGGATGGGTATGTTTGGTGGTAGTATCATGTTGGTTCCGAATAGGTCTTTCTTACCCCTCTCTGATAGTCGCCAGTTGCATCGAGTCTCTATAGGTTGTTTAGTGCATGCTGCGCTGCCGCTCAGTCCACCATACCTATGTAGGCGAGGACCGCCGAATTCTAGCCTCGCCGTGTCCTGGCCTTAGTACTGACCGCTCTCTCTTTTTCCTCTGCCCTTCGTCGGCACCCCTTTTGTTTAAGCAGGTTTTGAGATCGACGTCGTTAGCAGGGTTACCCTTCCGGCTTGGCCTGGGCAGGGTTATGGACGCCATTGGTTATTCTTCAGGGCTCTTAGCCCCATTTGCATCTTGTCCGTAGCTGGACGCTCTATCGTTTTCAAGGTGATTTGGATCTTTGTTCTGTATATCTGTATTCTTGACTCATGGAGTCGTGTTGTATATTTATCTGTTCTGTGGGTCCCATCGAGGACTGTTGTGTAATGTTATTACTTCGTTTTCCACCCGCACGCAAGTGCCTGGTGGGCACCTTTGAATCGTTTCTATGCGGGTTTGGCGGGAAGCGCTGAAACTTGCATAGGGCCGATTCTGAGGGTGTTACAGAGTGGACGAATTCCGTGCAAGGAGTACCGCGATATGCCGTGCCTCGTACACCTCGACGCGAATGCCAAGGCCACCCATACCAATCGACACTGGACGAATACATTGACCCCAAGCACGCCGCCAAGAGCGACGACAAGGGCAAGAACCCCTTCGCAAAGAAGGCTCCAGTCTACCACACTTTCCTTGGCACCCCCACCGTCTGACAACAGAAGACATCTCTGAGGATCCTGATGGCCACTCTCCCCCAGTTCCCCAGTACCTGCGCTGGTCGGAGTTTCCAATAACTTGGGACAGGACGAACCACCCAAACCTCGTACCAACGGAGAACCAGTACGCCATGGTCATGAACCCCTTGATTGACGGCGTGGAGTTCACCAAGTGTATGGTGGATAGTGGAAGCACCATCAACATTATGTACCTGGATACACTGCAGAAGATGAACTTGACGGAGGCAAACCTAAGGCGGACCAACACCATCTTCCACGGCGTAGTTCCTGGTCGGGAGGCTCGGTCCCTTGGATGCATTACACTTCAGGTTGCCTTTGGCGACGTTAACAATTACCGCCAAGAGCGCATGACCTTCGAGGTGCTCCCCTTCAAGAGCGTGTACCACGTCATATTCGGCCGTGACATATTCCACACTTTCATGGCCAAGCCATGCTTCATCTAAAACAAACTCAAGATACCCGGACCAAACGGTGTCATCATCGTATCCGGAAGCTTTACCAAGGAAAGGGACTGCGAGATCAATGAAGCACCCGTTGCAGAAGTTGTCCTCTACAGCGAAGAATTCAAAGAGATCCAGAGCAAGGTCAATGACTGAGAGATGCCCGCGTCGAAGAAGCAGATCTCCGACTCCGCTACTGCGTTCAAGGCCGCCATCGAGACCAAGCCGGTGGAACTTGTGGTAGGCGATGCCTCCAAGGTCACCGCCATTGGGACGAACCTGGATCCCAAATAGGAAAGCGTGCTCGTCGAGTTCCTCCGTGAGAATAGGGACATCTTTGCCTGGCAACCTGCCGACATGAAAGGTGTACCTAGGAAACTTGCCGAGCACAGCTTAAACATTGATCCAAAATGTAAACCAGTGAAACAACCTCTACGACGCTTTGGAGATGAGAAGAGACGCGTCATTGGCAAAGAGATATCTAGGTTACTTAAGGCTAGATTTTTCCGAGAAGTCCTTCACACCCAATGGGTGGCCAATCCTGTACTTGTCCCCAAAAAGGGAACCAATGAATTAAGAATGTGCGTTGATTACACCGGCTTGAACAAAGCATGCCCCAAAGATCCGTTTGCTTTGCCTCGCATTGACCAAGTCACTGACTCGACGGCTGGCTCGGAGCTTTTGTGTTTTTTTGATGCATACTCAGGATACCACCAGATCAATATGAGGAAGTCGGACCAATTGGCCACTTCGTTCACTACCCCTTACGACACGTTTTGCTATGTCACGATGCCCTTTGGGCTGAAAAACGCAGGTGCTATGTACCAGCGGACAATGCAACGTTGCCTCCACGACCAAATTGGTCGGAACGTTCACGCTTATGTGGACGATATCGCGGTGATGTCTAAAAAGTCCAATGACTTAATCTCCGACTTAAAAGAAACCTTTGATAATCTCCGGAAATACAACATGATGCTTAACCCTAAGAAGTGCGTCTTCGGGGTTCCAGCCGGCAAATTGTTGGGTTTCATCGTTTCCCACCGTGGAATCGAGGTCAACCCGGAGAAAATCAAGGCCATCTTAAACATAAACCGTCCGACATGCCTAAAGGACATTCAACGACTAACAGGTTGTGTTGCAGCAGTTAGTCGGTTCGTCAGCCGACTTGGAGAGAAGGCTCTGCTGCTGTACAAGTTGCTGAAGAAGGCGGACAAATTCACATGGACAGATGAAGCAGATGCAGCATTGAAGCAGCTCAAGGAGATTCTTTCCTCAGCGTCCATCCTTGCAGCACCCGAGCCTGGAGAGCCCCTGTTAATTTACATGGCGGCAACCAACCGGGTTATCAGCATCGTCGCCGTGGTAGAGCGGAAGGAACCAGGCTATGAGCACGGAGTTCAATGACCAGTTTACTATGTGAGTGAGGTCTTGACGGAGTCCAAGCAGCGTTACCCGCACCACCAAAAGATAGCTTATGGAGTATTCCTTGCTTCTCGGAAGCTGAGGCATTACTTTCAGGAGCACCCAATCACAGTGGTGAGCAAGACTCCGTTGTCCGACATTCTCAATAACAGCGATGCTACAGGAAGGGTCGCGAACTGGGGCATTGAACTCGCCGCCTTCGAGATCACCTACAACAGACGCGACGCTATCAAATCACAAGCCTTGGCGGATTTTGTTGCAGATTGGACGGAAATGCCAGATTCTACTCCGTTGCCAGAGCCAGAGTACTGGGTGATGCACTTTGACGGATCAAAGATGCTCAACGGCTCGGGGGCTGGTGTATTGCTACAGTCACCAACAGGAGACAAGCTACACTACGTTCTGCAGATCCACTTCGAGGCTACAAACAACATGGCGGAGTATGAAGCACTTATTCACGGACTACGTGTAGCTAAGGATATTGGCATCAAGCGCATAGTTTGCTGTGGAGATTGTGACTTGGTTGCCCAGCAGGTGGCTGGCACCTGGAATATGCGGAACCCTATGATGGCAGCATATCGAGACGAAGTGGACGAGATAGCCAAGAGCTTCTTAGGCTACGAAGTCAAGTATGTACCTAGGGAACAAAACAAGGCGGCTGATCTGCTGTCTAAACTTGGATCAGGGCGCAAGCAAATTCCGCCAGGAGTTTTCCTAGAGCACCTGCGCACACCATCTGTGAAGGGCGCCGACATCGACAACCCGGATAGAGCTGACTCTTTCGTCAACATGGTGACTAATGTCCCTCCGGCTTGGACAAAACCGTTCATGGAATATCTCAAACACGGAACTCTGCCCGACGACGAAGTCGAAAGACGGCAAATAGTACGACGAGCAAAGGGTTATACCATAATCAATGGGCAACTCTACAAAAGGAGCACTACTGGTGTATACCTGAAATGTGTTTCCCAGCTAGAAGGTATGGAAATCCTACGCGAAATACATCTCGGAGATTGCGGGCATCACGTCGCTCCCCGATCGTTGGTCGCGAAAGCCTTCCGGCAAGGATTCTACTGGCTGACCACGAAGGCGGACGCCGACAAGCTGGTTGAGACATGCATGGGATGCTAGTATTATGCCCGACAACCACATGTTCCTACTGAAGAATTGCGAACAATACCAATAACTTGGCCGTTTGCAGTCTGGGGGCTAGACATGGTGGGACCGTTACAGATGGCACCTTGTGGGTTTACGCATCTGCTTGTAGCAGTTGATAATTTCACTAAATGGATAGAAGCTAAACCCATTAGAAAGCTCGATGGGGCAACTACCCTCAGGTTTTTCCGGGATCTAGTGGTGAGATTTGGTCTCCCGCATAGCATTATCACCGACAACGGCAGCAATTTGTCACTCGGAGAAGTGGAGGCATATTTTTGGGATAAAGGCATCCGACTTGACCTTGCATCTGTGGCACACCCACAATCCAATGGTCAGGTTGAGCGAGCCAATGGATTAATTCTGCAGGGAATCAAGCCACGACGTGAGGCACCGCTACATAGAGCAACTGGAGCCTGGGCGGAAGAATTGCCATCTGTGCTGTGGAGTTTACGAACTACACCCAACAGATCCACCGGCTACACCCCTTACTTCATGGTATATGGAGCAGAAGCCATCTTGCCTTCCGACATACTTCACGATGCACCAAGAGTTGCCGCCTACGATGAAGATGACGCTGAAGAATCCAGACGCCTAGATGTGGACCTTCTCGAGGAGGAGCGTGTTTTGGCATGCCAAAGATCCACCATCTACCAGCAGAATCTACGCAGCTACCATAGTCGCCGCGTTCGGCATCGCTCGTTTAAAGAGGGGGATTTGGTGCTCTGACTTAAGCAGAAGAAGTCACACAAATTATCCCCGCCATGGGAAGGACCGTTCATCATAAGCAAGGCGCTAATCAATGGGTCTTACTACCTTGTTGACAATCGTGAGCTAAAGGATAGACCCAACGAGGATCATAAGTGTAAGCGACGTGACCCGGATGATGACTACCCGGAGCTTGATCGGCCATGGAACATAGCACAGCTATATCCTTTCTACACTTAGCATTTTTTATCTAATTGTGTACCTCTTATATGATCAATGAAATAAAGCTCTCTGGTTCACTCATATTTCTGAGTCTTTTACCTCCTTTAGTGTTCATTTTTGGATCATGTAAAACCTTTATGCACAAGCTTTGCGTTTGCACTTGTGAAAATTCTGCCTGCGGGCGTTAGCTTAAGTTTTCTGGTCTACACGTTCTTTGTTGTTTTTATGTGGATTCTGGAGTAGTGACTTTCAGCACTTATTATCGGCGATTTTGTGCTTAGGTTATTGACGGTGCCATTGGGCATCATCACCTAAGTGCATGGTTCCGACAACGAGTCTTCCGACTCACGAAAAGTCAAGCATAAGAACCAAAGTAATGGATAAGCCATCACTTGCTTAAAAAATATATATACATGTTGGCAACTAGTTCTTAAGAAGCAGGAAATAAACAACCATTGTTTTCCGCCTTAAGTTACATCAACAAGTTTTTTCCGCATACAACCAAAGGTGAAACAAATATTACAAAGTTGTTTTCACTCCTTTGGCGCAGGAGACTTGGAGGCAACATCGTCACCAGCCGGAGAATCACCCTCAACGCTGGCACTATGGTGGGACTCGGAGGAATCTTGGTTGTCGCTGTCGATGATGTTCATGGGCACGAATACGTCGATGTCCACCAACTCGGCAACTCTGCCGTCATAACCCGCGAGTGATGACAAGATGGCTTCATGATCAATCTCTTTGCCGTCATCATCGACATCGGGGATACCAGAGGTCACCGTGTCGATGTAGGCACCTTCGTAGCATGCCTTCACCATTGACAGCACCATCCTTGCGCCAGCCCGTGCACACGAAGCTTTCCAGCTCGTGATACGCTCGGGGGCTCGGCGCAGAATCTCCGAGTACTTCGCCACGGAGTCCGATGCCTTGATGTTTATTTGGAGGGGCTTGGAAATCTCCTTGGCTTGGGTGATGGCGGTATTGATGAAGTTGCCGGCAAGAACCATGATTTCCTTGGCTAGAGGAGGCGATCTGGTTAAACCCATAGGAGCTGCAAATTCTGACAAGGAGCGCATGAGTTCAACAATTCAAAGTATCCAGACTACAAAAATCCAAGGTGGAGAAAACTTACTAAAGATGCTGGCTTCATCTTGCCAGAGTGTGTCCGCTAAGGATTGTTTCTCTTGTTGGAGGAGCTTGTACGCCTCCCCATGGCGGTGATTCTGCTCATCGGCAGCCCGCTTCTGATCTTTTAAGATCGCGATCTCCTCCTTCAAGCGGTTGATTTCCTCGGTGGCGGAGTCCTGCAAGGCTTTCATCGACTCCTCATGCATCTTCAGCATGTCCTTCCTCTCCTGCTTAAGAATTTTGTTCTCGCTATCCAGCTCTTGAATGTGCTTGGATTGCTCGACAATATTCTTGGCCTTGGTGATGGTTTCTGCATGTCGGAGAAGGAAAATTACACAGTGAGTACTCGGAGAATGTGGGCACAAAACCAAGTCGAAATGCGCATTAGAAAACAGACGCTTTCTCTTGGTGATCTGTTCCTTCAAGAAGGCGGTTTTACCCTTTTCAGCTTTTAGATCTGCACGCATCTACTGGTACTTGTCATTGGCCATACCCTCCGAGCATTCTCATTCTGTGGAGAAAAGGACAAAGTCAAACGTTGTTTAGTCTGCTTGGAGCATCTAGTCGGAAATTTTCCACCTAGACGCTCGGGGGCTACAACGAGAGTTTTTAACCTAGCAATATGCTTAGCTTTTTTTTAAGCATCTAGTCTTAACTAATTCAGTTCTCAATTAGAAGCTTGGGGGCTACAGTATAAAGTTTTTAACTCGAACATATGCTTAGCTTTCTTTAAACATCTAGTCGAAACTAGTTCAGTTTCAATTAGAATCTTGGGGGCTATAGTATTGAAATTTATAAACACTATGTATGCTACTCTTAAAGCGTCTAGTCAGAATAATTCATTCCATCTAAATGCTTGGGGGCTACAGTGAGAGTTTTTTCTAACTTAGTCACTCTTAGAGCATATAGATACAAAACCTATGGTTTTCCGTCTACATCCTCAGGGGCTACAGTGGGATACTCATATGAAAAGCAAAAGGCAAAATAAAACTTACAAGTGCAATGATCTTGAGATTTGTAGCACTCTCGGCCAGCAGCTTTCCAAAGGATTCATTGTTTCCTTGCAAGATTTCTGCTTGACGGAGAAGCTCCTCTAGACCGCATGTCGGAGAGGTCGGCGCCGCACCAGGGACCAAAGCAGTTCTACCCAGTGTAAGTACTGGATAGACTATCTTCGGATAAACTATGGTTTTCTGGGGTGCAGGGGCGCCGCCAAAGGCAGACGTACCAGCTTCCACCACCGCCTTGACGCCACTGATGGCATCCTTAGCCGGAGCTTCAGCCATTTGTTGGGCGGTGCTCTCCTGCGTTGCCTGCTCGCCGACAACAGCGAGTTCAGTAGAGGCGCCAGAATCCACTTCCATGGCAGAAGGGCCTGATGCCTCCTTAGCTTGTGAGCTTGTCGGGGCAGACGAGGGCTTGACGACAGGAGTAGTAGGGGCGATGGCGGGGGAGGCGTCGCGATGTAGCATGTCTTTGATATTTCGAGAAGCCCCCAAAGTTTTGGAGGTCTTCTTGAGGCTGGTCGTGGCTTTCTTCCTAAAACGTGCAAAATGCATAAGTACAGGAGCAAGAAAGATAAATAGACAATGTCGGAGAATGAGAAGCTTACACAAGTGGGGGTGCTTTAGCAAAGGGGATCCCGGTGATTCTTCTCTTTTCCGCCTCCAGGGCGGCGGTAGTCTTTTTGGAGGCTCCACCCTCCGTCTTCTTCTTGCCTCCGTCGGCAGCGTCAGAGGTGGAGCTCTTCCGCATCCATGCCAATGGAGCTTCGTTGTCGGACACGACCGTGACTTCCTTCATCTTTGGATCATAGATTTGAGGAGCCATGCTCATCTCGTCTATGTCGCTAAGCTGTTAAGTAAGAAATCACCGTGTTAGATAAGATGATATTTGCAATACAGAAGAACTGGAGTATATGTCGTACACAGAAAATAAAAATCTACCTTTGGGCACTTGCCATCTACGAACATGTCGTAGGTGATGGTGAAGCCACGCTTCTTGTCCTTCACCTTGACGATGTCCTTAAGGCGGACGACGCGGGCATCTCTGAGTCCATCAACGCCCCAGGCTTATTAAGTGTAGACTCACGATCCCTAGCACCTTTCAATCTTCAGACTCTACACATAATACGTGCAGCCAACAAGTTGGGTCAATACTTTGAATGTATTAGCAAATTACACCAAGGAAAGAAAAAGACTAACTCTACATGCAAGGCCAGTTTAGGCTGTGGAGTTCATTTTCTCAAAGCTAATTTTCTCTAAGTATGGGGAATAAAGAGAGAGAGAGAGTTTTCCTACTTTGTAAACATTTGCTTAAGTAATATAGGGTCGAATGGCACACGAGGATATTACACACCAAGTGTCCAAACAACCTAACACTTGGATATTACTCACCAAGTTCCCCAAACCCGCCCAATAGCGATATGACTCACGCCTTGGGTTTTAGAAAACTTTAAGTTTTGAAAGAAAGAGAGGAAGATCCTTCAGATGCTCAAGTGTTCTTTTCTGTGAACTCGGCTGATCGATCAGATTGCAATACTCTCGAGAGTTTGTACACTTTACCCACAATCCATGACCAAGTCCTTTTACAGACAAGATCATGGCGACGCTTTCCCTTAGTAGCCCCTCTACTAGCTAGATCCAACCATGCCAAGAACCTCCAAATGTTGGTACCCCTGTGAGGTTTCGCACTAAGTACTAGGCCAAGACAGAGCCCATATGTATTGTGGTTGCACTGGAAGCTTCTGAATTCTAAAACATGGCAGACTTCTTTGATTCCTAGGCGGCCGTCCTCCACCAAAATCTCACTCGTTGACCCGACAACCATTCCGTCCAGAAGAAAACTTAGTTTTATTTTGAAGTGGCTTTGAGAAGAAAAGATCGCTCAAGAGAGCCTTTTTATACTTAGAAAATTTTCTTGTCTTTCGAGCCCCCCAACGGTACTTTATATATATAGCATAGCAAGCAGTCTTAGCAAAACAGGGTTAACCTATTAGGAGGGGAAAAATCCTAAGTATAGAGCTACTCATGGTATCTGCAAAATCATCGCACTTGTAAAATAATACTAAAAAATATTCTACTAGAACATCCTACACATGCATACTACATAATTTGAATATCACATGCATAGAATAAAAAATGGGACAAAAATATGAACAAGTGGTGTAACTTGCCTTGATCCGAGCAGCAATCTACACAATAGTACTCCTCGGCGCACTCCGAACAATCTAACAAAACACAAACATAGATCTAACCACAAATTGCACAAAAACAAGTCACAGAAAATAATATGCATGCATGCAACATGGTAATATGCAAGATTGTGTTCTAATTTGACCAAGGTATTCTTTCTGGGTTGCTAAAATGTTGGGGACGTTGTTAGTATTAAAATCCCATAGGTTTTAGGCAATTTGGACTATCACTTTAATTTATAGGCTCATAAGGAGAACCGAACTTCAAATTTGCCACGAAACAGATCTAAATGTCCTAAGGAAAGTATTATAATTTTAGACAGTAGGCATTGTAAAAACAAAGCCAACGCAACAAGAATCAACTAAAACGGAGTTTTAGTTATTTTTCTATGAATTAAATACTTCAATCTAGAGATTAAATTTTACACAAATATTACTGCTGCAAACTCGCAAAATTAATTCAGATCTGTGTTCTTCACAATTTTGTGAATCCAACTGTATATTATACGCAATTTTTGGCCAAGTAATCGATTTACTATGAATTAAACAAGATTAAACAATTATTCTGAGTATTTAAAAGACTGGATCTAGTCAGCACGTCCGCGCGGCGACAAGTGGCGGCTTCTGATTGGCCCAGCTAGGCGACGCGGTGCTGACGCGGGCGCGCCACGCGGCGCAGTGTGATTCGTCGATACCCCTTATCTAAGTAGTTCTAATCTAAGCCGCAGATCCTCGATCTAACGGTCAGGGGAGGCACCGATGACTTACAGGGCGGCGACGGTGGCGACGGGCGGTGAACGCGACGGTGACGACGGTCGGCGGAGGTTCCGTGGCTTCCCGAGGCGACGGTGTGGTCGAAGAGGTGCAGTAGGTCCTCGCGGTCCTCGTAGCACGGACTGCGTCGTCCCTCTCCTCCTCTTCCAGCTGCAGTCCTCCACTGGCGTCCACGAGCTCCGGCGACGCGTCGGCGAGGAATTCCCGACGGTGTGCTGCACAAGGGGAAGAAAAGAAGGGACGGGGTGAGGCGGTGTTGCACGGGGAAGAAATCTAGATGATAAAGGAGGCAAGGAGCGACGGAGACAGTGCTCAACCATGGACTCCCGAGCTTCATCGGCGACAATGGTGATGGAAATCGGTAGCGCTTCGGCGTGTCTTTAGCTAGGGTTTTCGAGGGGAAACAAGGAGAGGGGTCGGGGATTTTATAAGCCAGAGGCTTGGAGAAGGGGGCGTCCAAATTTGGTTGGGATTCGGGTTTATCTGAGCGCTGTTCGCGGTAGGGGGGTCGTGTTCATCACGGTCTCCAAGAAGACGACGACGGGGTGGGGCCCCTCGGTCAGCGGTTGTGGCGATTCGCGGGCTCTATGGTGGCTGGGAGGGTTGGGCCGGCCCAAGGTGATGTGAGACGCTCGCCTGCCAGACGCGGCGGTAGTTAGTTCGCGGGCTGGCCTAGCTAGCCCGCTTAGGTTATTTTTTTTACTTTTAACAATTTCTGTTTTACCAATTCTTTAATAACTTTTGCATAACAAGTTCAAATTTAATGAAACCAGTTTCTAATTTTTTGTAATAATGAGGAGGTCATCATAGAACAAGAATATAATATTTTTACATAGCTTTAGGAAGGCTAAGCATAGTAAACCCCCTTCTTTCTCATATAGAGGAATTTTTTATTAGGGTTTGGTGGTAGGGTTTTAGATGTAACTTTAGTTGTATGATGCAAGGATGATGCATGCTTCTAGTAAAATCTTAATATGAAATCTAGGATGTTACAAACCTACCCCCTTAAGATGAATCTCGTCTCCGAGATTTAGGTTGGCTAGCAAACAGGTGTGGGTGTTCTGTCTTCAAATCTTCTTCACGTTCCCACGTGGCTTCTTCCTCGGAATGGTGGTTACATTGAACTTTGCAAAATCTGATAGTCTTGGTACGGGTAATCCTTTCGGCTATTTCCAATATTTTGACGGGTTTTTCCTCATAAGTAAGAACTGGATCCCTTAGCGGTGTTTTGGGCATTTTTGGGTGGCGCTTCTTGAGTTGTTACACATGAAACACATCATGAACAGTCAGTCCTTCTGGTAACTCCAACTGATAAGCAACTTCTCCTCTACGGGCCAGAACCTTATATGGTCCTATGAATCGTGGGGCTAACTTACCCTTGATTCCAAACCTCTTAACTCCTCGTAGTGGTGAAACTCGAAAGTACGCACGGTCCCCTATTTTATAAGTCACATCTCTACACTTCGAATCAGCATAACTCTTTTGTCAGGATTGGGCTACCTTTAGCCTGTCTTGGATCTGCCGTACCTTTTTCTCGGCATCCTTGATCAACTTAGGTCCAAACAGACTACGTTCTCCAACTCCACTCCATAACGGTGGAGTCCTACATTTCCTACCATATAGAACTTCAAACGGAGCCATTTTGATACTTGTTTGGTAACTGTTGTTGTACAAGAACTCTGCATACGGTAAGTTATCATCCCAACTATACCCATAGTCTAGTGCGCAAGCTCTCAACATATCCTCCAGAATCTGGTTAGCTCTTTTCGTTTGGCCATATGTTTGAGGGTGGAAAGCAGTACTGAATTCTATTATGGTTCCGAGAGACTCATGTAGCTGTCACCAAAACTTTGAAGTGAACTGGGTGCCCCTATCTGACACAATCCCTTTGGGGACACCATGCAGACTTACAATTCTTGACGTATATATCTTGGCGAGCTTAGCACTTGTATATGTGGTCTTTACGAGGATAAAGTGAGCCACTTTGGTAAAGTGGTCCACCACTACCCAGATAGAATCAAATCCTGATCGAGTCCGGGGCAATCCCGTGATAAAGTCCATGCCTACCTTGTCCCACTTCTAGTCGGGTATATGTAGTGGTTGCAGCAATCCTGCCGGTTTCTGATGCTCGGTCTTAACTCTATTGCATATGTCACACAGGGAAATATACTCAGCAATTCCCCTTTTCAAATTGTTCCACCAAAATCTATCCTTCACATCCATGTACATTTTTGTGTTACCCAGATTAACTGAGTATGGTGAATCGTGAGCCTCTTATAAAATCAACTTCCTGATATCGGAATCATTGGGAACGCACAAACGTTTCCCATACCAAAGGGTTCCTTGTTCGTCTAGACGAAAATCTTTTGCCTTCCCTTCAATTACTTTGGCTCTTATTTCCTCCAAATCTTTGTCTCCCTTTTGTGCTTCCTTGATTATCTCTTGAAGTGTAGGCATTCCATAGTTGCTACGTGTCCTTTCGGAACTATTTCTGTCACATCCCAAGATTTTCCAAATCTTGTAATGTGGAAAATAAATAAACAAAATAAATTATTGTTGAAAATCAGGGTGAAAAGAAACTTTGTTTCTAAATGGAAACTTAAAATCTCATCTTGAACAAACTTTAATTAAAGTTTAAATTCAACAAAATCCAAATCAAAAGAAATGCATTCCTCATAAAATGCATCTGGAAATTTAAACGCTTGGAAAATAAATTCAAACCCTAAACCCTAATGGAAGAAAATCATTTCCAAGTTATCTCCAAGCCTATGGATTTGATCCATATAAAAATTTGTCAACAAACATTTACAAAATATCAAGAAAGACAAATAGAAATATTATAAGACCATAGAAATTGGTTTCACTTAATTTGGAGCCATAGACAAATCTTTTGAATTTAATAAGATAAGGAAAATGAATTTTCAAAGCTAATAAAGCCCTTATATAAAAACCATACCAAATGGTGAGAAAATAATCCTAAAGATATTTAAAAGGATAAATAAATCTCAAATAAGATTTTACAAATTGGAATCACCAAGTTTGGATCTCTAAATAAAAAGATATGGATTTTATAAGATGAAGAAAGAAATATTAAATAAGGAATATTTAAATACCAAATTAAATCTTGGCCAAGACCTTAAGCAAATGGAATGAATATAATCCAAATCCAAATGAAATAAAAGGATAAAGAATTTCCAAAATAAAATAAAATGGCATTAACCATTCTATCCCTATTTTAATAAAGACAAATCTCTAATAGGAATAACTATATAATTCATGAGAAAATAGTATTTTGGAATTTACCCAAGTGGAATAAAAGTTGTTTAATTAACTTAAATAAAATAAATCTTCCAAGTAAAATTTAGGGAATTAAAACTATATTTAATTCCATTGGAATTAAAACAAATACCCAATTCAAATGATTATGAATCATATTAAATACTTTCCAAATAATTCAAGATGAATTATTTGACACCCTATTAAACAAATAAAAACCTACTAAAAAGATTTGGAAGGTTTAAGAATTCAAATGGTGTTTTCAAAATGTTATTAAATCTTATTTTGATTTAAAACAAGAGCCTTTTTGAATAATTAAAAGACCCCAAAAACAATTATTCAAAAATTGACTTCAGATTATATTACTAATCAGTATTTAAACCTAGACAAATTTTGGTTGAGGTTTGAATTCAAATTGATGTTTGAATTAATTAAGCAAAATCAAAAAAAAATAAGAAATGGAAAAAGAAAAACAAAGCAGTACAAAAAAAATGAACTAAGCGGCCAGCCCAACAAGGCCCAGCAAGCCCATCTTTCACCCCACCCGCAGCGAAACGTTTTCACTCAAGTTTTGACCCACGGCGTCGCTGATGACCTGGACCCACTTCCCCTCTTTCCCTCACGCTGACAAGGGACCCCATCGCCACGTCGTCATCTTCTTCACCCACCCCGCTGACCACGCCCTCCTCCCGGTCGTTTCCTGCCGTTAACTCCTCAGAGTAAATACGCTGCAATGGCTTGACGATTAATCCCGTGATCACGCCTGATAAATCCCCTCCCTCTCCTCTTCCTTTCCCCTCAAACCCCGCTTCTAGAGAGCCACCAGGCTGCCTCCATTTTGCTCTGCACTGCCGCTGTCTCCGGCGAGCTTCGCGAGCGATTCCGGCCAGTCGACGTCGCCCCTCGCCCCCTCGACCACACACGCGTGCTCCACAGACCCTGGCGCACCTCCTAGTGGCATCAGTTCACCCCCGCGCGCACCAGAACCTCGACAACGATGACCACTGCACCTCGCCACCCTCTGCCTCGACTCCGGCGACTCCACACGGTGAGCTCTGACCTCCCTCTCCCCTCTTTTTGATACTCCTGTGTGCGCCACGACCTTGCGCATCTGACCGTGTCTTCCACTCGTCTTAGCGCGCTCTGTAGCTTCGCCACCAACGACGTCTGAGCGCAACCGACGGTGACCACTACTCCGACGAGCAATTGTCGACCACCTCGTGCGCCCCCTGCCTCCCCGAGAACACATTGAGCATCAGCATCGTACAGCGAATCCGGTGAGCTCCCTCTCTCGCTTTCTCGCTTCCTGCATCGCCGGCGACGCCACTGCCAGGCCGCCGCCGTGCGTCAGAGTCCAGCGCCGCCAGTTCTAGGTCATTAGACTAGGACCGTTGGATCTTGATCCTGAGGCTTAGATAGAATCACTTATAAACGAAGGGGTATGCGACCTGTGCCGTGCGATCAAGTTGGATCCTGCGGTCTGTATCTGTCGATCCACGTGAAACGTTTTCAGCCAATCAAATTGCTCCACGTGGCCCAGAGTCTGTTTTAAAAACAGGATTTGTTCTATTAGATGTTCCAATTTGAAAAATTCATAACTTTCAAACCACACGTCCAAATTTTGCAAATTTTATATCAATGGATTCAGCAAGACAAGTACTTTCTAACCATGCACTTTGTTTAGTAAGTTGCTTCTGTTAAATTTACTGTTTTTGCAGAAACTTGTGTATGCATGTTTAGAATATAAAATTTGTTCTAAAATGATTTTGAGGATAAAATCTTTGTCAAATGGTTTGTTTTGAACCTACTGACCCTGGGAATCAATTGGTGGTTTCAAAAACATATTTGGTGAAGCAAAAGAATAAACTTTTGAGTTAAACCATTTCTAGTCAAATAAAAGTAATGATTATTTATTTAAAAATGCTTTTGGGAGAAAATCTTTGGGAAATGTTTTGATTTAAACTCTCTGACCCTAAACACCAATTTTTATGAATTGAAAATGTAATTGGTGAACTCCATAAAGATTATTACTTTGCTAAAGACATTTTTAACCACATAAAATAATGATTTGGTTTAAAAATGGTTTATAGATAAAATCTTTTGCAAATAGTTTTTCCACTTTATAAAATGACCAATAAAGTGTTTTAGAATGTTTATAACCAATTATAAACCATTTTTGTAAATAAAACAAAGTTTGGCATGCTTGCATGCATTGTTTTGTTTCTATCATTTTATGTGATGAATTGCTTGAATGGTAGATTGAAATATTGCTTCCTTGATTGAATTGTAGTGATTTGAAGTGTGTGAACATTACAAGATCAAGGAGTGAACCTATATTCTCTACCAAAAAGGCAAGTGATGCTTCATACTTTTGTCCCATTATTTTCACTATGCATTAGTGATATTTCTAAGTAGGACTTGCATGGAATTTTGCTAAGTGTAAACTATGCCATGGGAAATCCTAGTAGATGAAACCTTAGTAGAAATTTCCTAAGTTAAGATTCCTACTACTATCATGCTTAGCTTAGCTAATAGAAAACAAGGGTGGAATATATATTCATACTATGGAATATTTCCAAGTCAAGGACTTGTGTTTTGTTTAATAAAACAACTAAGTGAATGAATCACCTGGGTGGAATGGAAGGAATGGTTTGTGTTGAGTGGTTCATAAGGCCCATTTCTATGGTTTAACTTGTGTATCTCACTTGTGGATGGCCACCCAGGAACAAAGAGATTTGAGATGTCAAATGTTGAGAAGCTTCAAGTGCAGCCACTTGGCATTATGGGCTCTGCCTGGATCATATAGGTTGCAATAACTTAGCCAAATGGACAGTTGGTGGTAGGGGTTTGATAAGTTGGAGCGCGTCCATTCTGGTCTAAGGGAAGGCTTCTGAAAGATCTTGTCTTGGTGAAACCAAGTCTTGTGGGGAAAGTGCACCACCTCTGCAGAGTGAAAAATCTAAGTACTTAGCCATGTCCCTGGCAAAGGACAATTTGAGCATCAAGACATGGAAGCTATCAAGAATCTCCTCATCCCAATTTCTAAGTTAAAATCTTGTGGGTGAACAAGGGATTGAAGGATCACCAATTTCTATTGGGAGATGCCTTGGGAAAGATTTTATCAAGCAAAAACTTAGAGTTTTCAAATGATAAGGAAAAACTATTTTGAGCAAAGCAAGCCTAAGCTCCACTTAGCCAAATGCATATAGATGATAGACTCCACTATACTACCATAGTATCACTTGCCAATACAATTCAAATGTATTGACCCTTGTGGCTGTAACTTGTTATGTTGCAGGTTTTGTTTGATATTAGTGAAGTGTATTGATTAGGATTACAAGTCTACAACCAACATGTCTGCCTGTGGCACTTTGAAGATGAAGGACACCATGCTATTGTCATATTCTGCTGCAATGTAATGATATAGCCAAATGAGCTATGTAAGATGTAATAAATTATTTTATTCATGGTTATAAAGTTGTATTATGACCTTTGTTTCTTGATATTACATCTTAACTGTGGATGCTAGCTATTGATCCAGGGACTAGCATTGTAAACACAGGGATCTCTACCTTATTAAAGGTTGGGAACCTTACAATTTCTAGCCTGAGATCTTTAAAATGCTTGCATAAATCCTCTGAAAGTTCCCCCGCGGTAAGTCCATTCACATAAACTTTACGACTTAAGGCATCAGCTACTACATTAGCCTTTCCGGGGTGGTACTGTAAATCCAAGTCATAATCCTTAATAAGTTCAATCCATCTTGTTTGCCTCATATTCAGCTCTTTTTGGGTGAAGATGTATTTCAAACTCTTATGATCCATGAACACATCACAATGTTTGCCCATGAGGTAGTGTCTCCATACCTTGAGCACATATACCACAGATGCAAGTTCCAAATCATGTGTGGGGTAGTTGTGCTCATGGCTCTTAAGTTGTCGAGAGGCATAAGATACTACCTTCCCATCTTGCATCAATACACTTCCAAGTCCCTTCCGCGAAGCATCACAATAGACTTGGAAATCCTTTTGGATATCAGGCAAACACAGAACTGGTGCGGTTACAAGGAGTTTCTTCAACTCTTGAAAGCTTGCTTCCCATGCCTCAGTCCATAGGAATTTCTTTTCCTTCTTCAACAGTTCTGTCATGGGTTTTGCTATTTTGGAAAAGTTTCCAATGAACCTCCAGTAATATCCTGTGAGGCCCAAGAAACTCCTAATATCCCCCACATTCTTGGGCGACTCCCATTCAGTTATGGAAGCTACCTTACTAGGGTCCACAGCAACTCCTTTTGCCGACACAACATGACTAAGGAAACCCACTTATTTTAACCAGAACTCACAATTGCTGAACTTGGCATACAACTTGTGTTCCCTTAGCTTCTCCATAATTAGGCGCAGATGCCTCTCATGTTCTTTTTCATCCTTGGAGTATATAAGTACATCATCTATGAATACCACGATAAATTTGTACAAATACTCCATGAACACCTTGTTCATCATGGTCATGAAGTACGCCGGGGCATTGGTTAGACCAAACGACATCATAGTGTACTCATACAACCCATATCTTGTGGTGAAGGTTGTTTTGGGCACATCATATTCTCGAATCTTTAGCTGAAAGTAACCTGATCGCAGATCAATCTTTGAGAACACACTGGCTCCCTTTAACTGATCAAACAGGTCATTGATGTAGGGTAGAGGGTACTTGTTCTTGATCGTCACTTCATTCAACGAGAGGTAGTCCACAACTAGCCTCTTGGTTTTATCCTTCTTTTCCACGAATAAGATAGGTGCTCCCCAAGATGACGCGTTGGGTTGAATGAATCCCTTGTCCAATTGATCCCTAAGCTGTTTCTTGAGTTCCTTCAACTCGTCCACATCCATCTTGTATGGTCTCTTGGCTATCGGCCCTGTGCCTGGCATCAAGTCAATGAGAAACTCGATATCACGGTCGGGAGGCATCCCGGGTAACTCTTCCGGAAAGACATCTGGGTATTCCTTCACAATGGGTACATCCTCCAAGCTAACCCCCTTGAGGGAATTCACTATAACTTCCTTAAGTGCAAAATTTGACTTGATACGAATCCTTTTCCCTTCCGGTGTTGTGAGCATGACAATCCTTTTGGCACAATCTATGACCCCCTCGTATTCAGTCATCCAATTCATGCCCAAGATTATGTCTAATCCTTGTGACTCCAGAACTACTAGACTTGTGGGAAAGATGTGTGTCCCAATCCTTAGTTCTAACCCCCGGCAACCAGAGTTTGCCACTATTTCTCCTCCAGGAGAACTTACCCTTAGGGGAGAACTTATAGTCTTCATAGGTATCTTGCTTCTATCCACAAATACCCTTGATATGAATGAATGCGATGCACCGGTATCAAAAAGAACAACTGCGGGAATGGAATTGAGCTTGAACTTACTAATCATGGAGTTCGGTGCATCACAAGCATCCTCCATGGAGACATGATTCACTGTGGCTTTGACAAAATGATTCGGATTCTTCCCGTTTCCATTACCATGGTTGTGTCCATTGCCATTGCCATTCCCATTCTTTTTCTTTGGGCAAGTGGTTGCATAGTGCCCTGTCTTGTTGCACTTAAAGCATGTCACCTCACTGAGATCCTTTCAATTGCTGCCATTTCCATTGCGGTGCTTCTGACCATTGTGTTTGTGACTGCCATGGTGATGACAGTTATGGTTATGGCCATTACTGTTATAAGGTGGTGGTGATGAAGTGCGTTGTTTCTGGTATGGAACAGAGTGCTTGTGAGGGTTATACTTCCTCTTGCAGTTCTCTATGCTCTTCCTCTTGGATTCAACCACGATGGCCCTGTCTAAGAGCTCCTAGAAGTTGTCAAACTTCTGAGCCATAAGCTGAATAGATATCTCATCATTGAGCCCTCTTAGTAATTCCTCTTGCCTCTTGGCATCCGTGGAAACATCATCGGGTGCATAACGGGCGAGCTTGTTGAAAATCTCACCATACTCGGTGACAGAATGGTGTAGCTGGTGTAAGTCGCAAAACTCGCGCCTTTTCAGAGTCATGACACCAGTAGCCACATGATGAGTGCGGAAAGCTATCCCGAACTGATTCCAAGTGATAGCATCAATATCCGGGTGGGTGACTTGGTAGTTGTCCCACCATTCTGCAGCAGGTCCTTCAAGTTGGTGCGCGGCATAACGCACCCTGTCGGATCCGGCAGCTTGCACGGTGTCCAACTTCTTGTTGATTGTGCGGAGCAAATCATCCGCAACTATTGGTTTAGCGCTGCTAGTGAAGGTAGGAGGGTTCAACCTCAAAAACCGAGTCAAGCGATCCTGTTGAGGTGGTGGTGGAGGTGGGGGTGGCAGAGGTGGCACGTTGTTGTTGTTTTGCATATTCTGAGTGAGCAGTTGGATCAACTGGTTCTGAGTGGCCAAAAGTTGTGCAATCTCTGGAGGGATTTCGGTGTTCGCACGTCTTGGCGGCATCTGTGGGGTTTGAGCAACAATTTAAGAAATAGATAGAAATACTAAGTAGTAAACTCCTACCCTTATGAAAACACACAAGGCACACAAGGCATAAGCAACACAAGTATAACTCATAAAGCATCAAAGTTTAACTAAACGAAACATGCCTTGGTATTTATTACAATCACGAATAACGTTCAACTATAGAATTGAAAGGTTGTCCAACTATTACACAGCTTCCACGCCTTCCTCTTCTTCGTCTTCGAATGAGTAGCCCTCCTGCTCTAGGGTTGACTTGTACAGCTCCATCTCCTTTGTGACGGCTTCAAGATTCTCTTGGAGGTCCTTTATTTCATCTTGCAGTTTCTTGGTAGTGGCTTCTAGCTGCTCTTGAAGTCCCTCTGTCTCGCCCTGCAGCTCCTCCACTAGGGTTGACTTCTTAGCCACCTCAAGTTGCTCTTCCAAGCCTCTCTTAGAAGCACACACATCATTGATTATCTTGCAAAGGCCCTCCATCTACACATCAGTGTCCTCGATCTCCTTCTTGAGTTCCCTAATCCTCTTGTTCTTATCTATCACCCTCTTCTCTTGGTTAGTGAACTTCTTCTATTGGTCCTTGAACTTCATCTTTTGGGCCTTCATTGCCTCCTCCTGCTGCTTGATTATTTCTTCCTTCTCCTTGATGAGAGCGCATAGCTCATCGTTCATTAGCATCTCGAGGGAGCTACCTTTTCAAGGTCATGGATGTGGCACTCCAAATCTTGATATTGCGTCCTTCGGCGCTTCGTAGAAGCCCTTTATTCAAAGGTCAACTCGATGGGAACTCCTTCCTCATCACGCTTTCCAAAAAGGCCACCGCAGTGTCCTTGAAGATATTCCTGATAGCACCCACACAGGCGACCAATGAGCTGTTGCAAGCTGATGCTAAGGGCCTTCTCCTTGGAGTCACTGATAGTGTGGATTGCTATGTCCTCCACCGGGCGCTCGCCTCCATCTCTTCCTAGCTAGATGACCTTGACTCCCAGCAGTCGTCCTTGTGGAGTTTCTTCATTGGGCTTCCCTAGATTGTTGGCAGGGGAAGTTCCAAACGCGTGAGGAGGTCCATGAGGCATCCCCCAAAGCGAAGGGGCTCGATGTTCATGACAATGTCATAGAAGAAGCTCGTCATCTTTAAGTTAGAAGAACGAAGATTAGATACTTAAACAAGTAGGGAAAAGCAGGTACTATAAGTTCAAAAATAATTAGAAGAAAAAGCAAGTAAGGCACACAAGTTAGAGGTGGTTCCAATCCTAGGGTCACGTCCTACAGGCAACGTTGTGCTCTGATACCATCTGTTGTGACCTTGGATCGTAAAAGATCCTAAGTCCCTGTGATTTACATGCTAGTCCCTGGATCAATAGCTAGCACTCACAGTCGATGAATATCATGTAAAACACAATGTCATTATTACATGAGGAATCCAGAGTATGGAAATTATTACAAATTTGCTTAGCATAAAGCTAGCTCAAATAACAGCGGAAACATAAATAGCTTGAGTCCGTCAATGCCCCAGGCTTGTTGAGTCTAGACTCACGATCCCTACACACCTTTCAATCTTCGGACTCTGCACATAAGACGTGCAACCAACAAGTTGGGTCAATACTTTGAATGTATTGGAAAATTACACCAAGGAAACAAAAAGACTAACTCTACATGCAAGGCTAGTTTAGGCTGTGGAGTTCATTTGCTCAGATCTAATTTTCTCTAAGTATGGGGAAGAGAGAGAGAGAGAGAGAGAGAGAGAGAGAGAGAGAGAGAGAGAGAGAGAGAGAGAGAGAGAGAGAGAGAGAGAGAGAGAGAGAGAGAGAGAGAGAGAGAGAGAGAGAGAGAGAGAGAGAGAGAGAGAGAGAGAGAGAGTTTTCCTACTTTGTAAATATTTTCTTAAGTAATATAGGGTTGAATGGCACACAAGGATATTACACACCAAGTGTCCAAACAACCTAACACTTGGATATTACTCACCAAGTTCCCAAAACCCACCCAATAGCGATATGACTCACGCCTTGGGTTTTAGAAAACTTTAAATTTTGAAAGAGAGAGAGGAAGATCCTTCAGAGGCTCCATCCTTCAGATTCTCCAGTGTTCTTTTTCGTGAACTTGGTTGATCGATCAGATTGCAATACTCTCGAGAGTTTGTGCACTTTACCCATAATCCACGACTAAGTCCTTTTACAGACAAGATCATGGCGAGGCTTTCCCTTAGTATCCCCTCTACCAGCTGGATCAAACCGTGCCAAGAACCTCCAAATGTTGATACCCCGGTGAGGTTTTCCACTAAGTACTAGGCCAAGACAGAGTCCATATGTATTGTGGTTGCACTTGAAGTTTCTGAATTCTGAAACATGGCAGACTTCTTTGATTCTTGGGCGGCCGTCCTCCACCAAAATCTCACTCGTTGACCCGACAACCATTCCGCCCAGAAGAAAACTTAGTTTTATTTTGAAGTGGCTTTGAGAAGAAAAGATCGCTCAAGAGAGCCTTTTTATACTTAGAAAATTTTCTTGTCTTTCGAGCCCCCCAACGGTACTTTATATATATAGCATAGCAAGCAGTCTTAGCAAAACAGGGTTAACCTATTAGGAGGGGAATAATCCTAAGTATAGAGCTACTCATGGTATACTGCAAAATCATCGCACTTGCAAAATAATACTAAAAAATATTCTACTAGAACATCCTACACATGCATACTACAGAATTTGAATATCACATGCATAGAATAAAAATTGGGACAAAAATATGAACAAGTGGTGTAACTTGCCTTTATTCGAGCAGCACTCTACACAATAGTACTTCTCAGCGCACTCCGAACAATCTAACGAAACACAAATATAGATCTAATCACAAATTGCACAAAAACAAGTCACAGAAAATAATATGCATGCATGCAACATGGTAATATGCAAGATTGTGTTCTAATTTGACCAAGGTATTCTTTTTGGGTTGCTAAAATGTTGGGGACGTTGTTAGTATTAAAATCCCATAGGTTTTAGGCAATTTGGACTATCACTTTAATTTATAGGCTCATAAGGAGAACCGAACTTCAAATTTGCCACGAAACAGATCTAAATGTTCTAAGGAAAGTATTATAATTTTAGACAGTAGGCATTGTAAAAACAAAGCCAACGCAACAAGAATCAACTAAAACGGAGTTTTAGTTATTTTTCTATGAATTAAATACTCCAATCTAGAGATTAAATTTTACACAAATATTACTGCTGCAAACTCGCAAAATTAATTCAGATCTGTGTTCTTCACAATTTTGTGAATCCAACTGTATATTATACGCAATTTTTGGCCAAGTAATCGATTTACTATGAATTAAACAAGATTAAACAATATTCTGAGTATTTAAAAGACTGGATCTAGTCAGCACGTCCGCGCGACGACAAGTGGCGGCTTCTGATTGGCCTAGCTAGGCGACGCGGTGCTGACGCGGGCGCGCCACGCGGCGCAGTGTGATTCGTCGATACCCCTTCTCTAAGTAGTTCTAACGGTCAGGGGAGGCACCGATGACTTACAGGGCGGCGACGGTGGCGACGGGCGGTGAACGTGACGGTGACGACGGTCGGCGGAGGTTCCGTGGCTTCCCGAGGCGACGGTGTGGTCGACGAGGTGCAGTAGGTCCTCGAGGTCCTCGTAGCACGGACTGCGTCGTCCCTCTCCTCCTCTTCCAGCTGCAGTCCTCCGCTGGCGTCCACGAGCTCCGGCGACGCGTCGGCGAGGAATTCCCGACGGTGTGCTGCACAAGGGGAAGAAAAGAAGGGACAGGGTGAGGCAGTGTTGCACGGGGAAGCGATCTAGATGATAAAGGGGGCAAGGGGCGACGGAGATAGTGCTCAAACATGGACTCCCGAGCTTCGGCGACGACAATGGCGATGGAAATCGGCAGCGCTTCGGCGTGTCTTTAGCTAGGGTTTTGGAGGGGAAACAAGGAGAGGGGTCGGGGCTTTTATAAGCTAGAGGCTTGGAGAAGGGGGTGGTCGAATTTGGTGGGATTCGGGTTTATCCGAGCATTGTTCGCGGTAGGGGGGTCGTGTTCGTCGCGGTCTCCAGGAGGAGGACGACGGGGTGGGGCCCCTCGGTCAGCGGCTGCGGCGATTCGCAGGCTGTGCGGTGGCTGGGAGGGTTGGGCCGGCCCAAGGCGCTGTGAGACGCTTGACTGCCAGACGCGGTGGTAGTTAGTTCGCGGGCTGGCCTAGCTGGCCCGCTTAGGTTATTTTTTTTTTACTTTTAACAATTTATGTTTTACCAATTCTTTAATAACTTTTGCATAACAAGTTCAAATTTAATAAAACCAGTTTCTAAATTTTTGTAATAATGAGGAGGTCCTCATAGAACCAGAATGTAATATTTTTACATAGTTTTATGAAGGCTAAGCATAGTAAACCCCCTTCTTGCTCATATAGAGGAATTTTTTTTATTAGGGTTTGGTGGTAGGGTTTTAGATGTAACTTTAGTTGTATGCAATGATGATGCATGCTTCTAGTAACATCTTAATATAAAATCTAGGATGTTACAAAAGGTCATGAAGTATGGCATAAGCTGCACCCGCGGGGAAGTCCCACAGTAGCTTAATATCGGTCAAGACTTTTGAAGCTGGGTTCGCAGCAAACTTGCAGTTCAAGGCATAGTCCACTATACAAGTTGCAGCCTAGTATAACATAAAGCTCTAGGTGGAAGTTCAACTTAACAGTCTCCACTACAGTACCAGTATATAAACAATGTTTTGGAATCAAATACAAACTTCATGTGCCTCTGGGATCTGGTGGGGGATTGTTGGAATTTTTGCGTAAATAGGCCCAGCCTATTTATTACATGCCAATAAATTCCTGAAATCCTAGAGGCCCATTTGACCCATTCATGCAAGGCAAGAGC
Source organism: Avena sativa (assembly GCA_916181665.1). Taxonomy (NCBI): domain Eukaryota; kingdom Viridiplantae; phylum Streptophyta; class Magnoliopsida; order Poales; family Poaceae; genus Avena; species Avena sativa. Next base: position 380,401,024 of record OV702281.1, on the reverse strand, counting down.
TGGGACAAATGTTTAGTCCCACCACATTGCTAGTTGAGTGGAAGTTGGATCAGCTTATAAGGAGATCTCTTCCACCACTTGTACGAGCTTCAGGAGAGAAGACATATACACGCGCTCTCCTCCTCCTCCTCGCTCTCCTCGCCATGTCACGCCTCGGCTCGTCACGACGCGCGCGCGCCTCGTGTTGCGGGAATCTCGCCAAGCCAAGTTTTATTTTGCCACACATGAATGGTATATGAACAGTTGTACAGAAGCTGAAACGTTTTGATCGAGTGGACTTCTAATACGAGCTAAATGAATACGAACTGAGTGGAGGCTATCCGGTGGGCTGCTTCCTGTTCGCTTCAACTTCTGTCCATTCATTTCATCCCTGTGCAGTATGTCTGCCTTCCCCTCTGTGCCTATAAGAGAGAGGCCGCGCCTCCTCTCAGATACACTGCCACACATCCTTTCCGTCTCCAGTTCCAGAGCACTGTGCGACCCATTCTTCCCCATCCCGTCTTGCAGCGTGCATTGTGAGCCGGAACAGTAGGCCTCCGACACCCCGCTGCTTCGAGTCCTGTACGGGAGAAGTGCGATAAGATTTTTGGGGAGCGCTATTGGCGCGGCTACTGGCTTTATCACGGACTCCTTCACGGATAGCGACTACACCGACGTCTTTCCCAAAGAGGACTTCTTCCCGACATCAGCACCCTCTTTCTCGACGACATGGATGGCGACGGTGCCAACGCGAACGCCGGCGGTTCCTCTACTGCTGTCGTCGTGTATATTTTGTTCCTTAACCTTGTTCTGATCGCATCCCAAGTTCTACATCTTGCAATCTGTTTAAGTATCTGCCTTAATATGTATTCGCTATTTCACATGGTTAGTATACTCTCTATTATTCTAATCATGTTTTATCTAGTGTTTATTATAGGCAACTAGTTGAGTGCCCGTGCGTTGCCAAGTCCTCCTAATTAACTCTTCTCGATCTCACACGTAAATATAATTAAGGTGTATAAAAAAACTAACACATGTTACTCCACGGGAATACAATATCAGAATTATCTAATATGGCATTATGAAGTCGTCGACACTTGTATTAAGATGAAGAAAATCAAATACATTTCTTTTTCACCATAGTTTTTTTTTCAGTCCGTAAATAAGGGGAAAATATACAATGAGTTTCCATATTACATCACACCTCCTACACATGTACTTCCTCTGTTTCAAAATATAAGATGTTTTAGATGTGTATAGTTTCAAATGAATCTAGACACTAAAATGTGTCTAGATTTTGAAACAGAGGTAGTACAACTTAAAACATCTTATATTTTGAAACAGAGGGAGTACAAGTTAAATGAATTTAGCAAACTAACCACATAAGATATTCTCTTAGAGGAATATCATATAGCGGAAAGCGATAATGTGATATATTCAGTACAATGGAGCCAACAGTTGACATGAACATTTTTTCGTTATCGTCTGCAGATTGAGTGGAAGTATTCAGAAAATGGGATCCAGCGCTAGCAACCTCGACTCAGCACAGAAGCATCGTTAGAAGGATTGGATTGCATGTCTCGTTGCTAAGGTCACAGTTCAGATCCTTTTAAAGCCGGGTATATGGGGATTCTGTTCTCTGAACTACGATTGCATCAACACAAGCTGAATCAGTAACTTGGTTATGAGAGGCATAACTGGTTAGGCTGTGCCTCAAACCTAAGGACTCAGAATTGCAATAAGAAATCATTCAGTGGAGAAAGTGTTGATCTGCGTCTTTGCTAGGTTCTGGTTGCTACTCCACGGCTGAACCATTAGCTCAGGCCACCAACACCCCCTTTAGACGATGCCCTTGTTCATCCGGCTGGTGTCGCAGCAGTGTCAGACCTTCATCTTCCTATCTTTTGTATTCACAAATTTCTCTTTCTGAAACTGATCGATGATTTCTTGCTTTCTCTCCTTTGTGAATCGATTCTTCAAGATCTTCTTTGATCTATTCACCCAGGTGAATCCTCACCCCTGGAACCAAGTGCGTTCGCTCCCAATTCTTTGTGCCTAGATCAAATCGCCCTCCGCCGTCGCCCCGGGTGCTTGCGGACAACCGCCTCCTGATTCCTATACAACCCGCAGGCTCCCCTGAGTTCACTGGATTCCCTCCTCCGTGACCCACTAAGCTCGCCGGACTCCCTCTTCATCACAACCGTCCCCGGAAGCAAGCAAGGTGACCCTCCGCTGGAGTAACATAGAGAGCGGCAGACAGCGCGAGGCTCGGCATGGTGGTGGCGGCGCATCGCACTCGCGGGGTGGGGGATTTTTTTTCCGGAGCTGTATAGAAATCGTGGGTTTGACTATTTTCTGGTACTGGACCGCGGGTTTATTTTCCAGTTTCTAAGGGGCTAAAACACAAAAGTGCGACGACAGACGAAAATCTTGCGACGAAAATCACCTATATAGTAGAGATTCGCTTGGTAAATTGCTCTTTTACTCAACACGTCTCGCCGCCCCGTCTCCGGTGCTCCGCTGTTGCCAGAAGAGGTAAACGGCAGGAGTATGAATGGTTCGGGAATAGATTGTTTAACAGTAATCGAGATTTAGTTAACAAATGAGAAATGTGATTAGCGATTGGTAACTCGATTTGCTAAGTGGTCGGACTACTTTGAGATTCGGAAAGCCACGTGTCGCAAGGTGGAGCTGGTCCAGCCATCGGGGCTGTACACTACCCACGTTCGAGTTAGTTAGTTATCGGGGGCCGGCTGCAGATGCTCCAACTCCAATCGAAGAGGGATGGAGAGTGGCGGCCGCCGCAGCCGCACAACCGATGGCGATGTCATCCGGACGGCCGACGGGACGGGTGGTGGGGTGTCGGAGAGCGGCAGCTCCAGCACGCGCATGGTGATCCGGGTGGGCGCCTCGTCGGCCCTCCCCGTTCCACCTTCGCGGAAGAGAAACTTGGGTGGCGGCGGCCGTCCCGTCGAGGACGAGGACGTGACGTTCAAGACGCTCCTAGTGGACATGAAGCATCGTGATGGATCCATCCTCAGTGAATCCTCTCTGTTGCATAAACTGTATCGTATGAACATCACCGACGAGAGTAAGCCTCTCATCTTCTTTTATTCATATACCGAAATCCTGAAAATTGCGATTACCCTTTTTATGTTAAATTAGTGGATGCCATTCGAATAAATCCTTGAACTTCCATGTTACTATAAGATTATGCTCTGGTTTGCTTTACCTTTGATTTATGTATTGTGTAGAATTGCGGAATATTATCTGTATTGATATTGATTGAGGTAATTACAACGTGAGCCCTTAGGCTGTTTATATAATACTAGAAGACTTGTGGGGCAAGAAGACTATTAGAGATAGAATTGGATTACAAACTTAAACTATCAAATATAGTCCAAACCGTGATATACTCTAACATATTGAGATGGGCAATATATCAAAACGATTTGTGTGTGCCTTGCATCTACTTGCACATTGTCTCTCCTCCTGTTAGCTATCAACCAGATTTGTTTGTTAGAACCAAGTCATTTCTTTCTTCCATAATGTAGCCTATCGAATCACAATTTTAACCCCTTGTCTGACGGCGAGACAGATTCTTAACAAAATCTGCGCCACTATATTCCAGACAGCTTTTGCAACTACAAACTGAAAGAGGAAATGGTTTATTTGTTGCATTTTCATCGCAGAAAACATGTGGCAAATGATTAACATTCATGGTCAGCAATTTATCAAGTGACAGTACCATATGAGTTTGTACATACTCATATTATAAATTGTGCTTATTAGGTGCCCTTTTGACCCAGATTTTAGGACTAGAATATTATTATTTGATAGCTGAACATTATTGTACTAGTGAAGTTTTGTTTCTGTTTTCTAGCTTTACGAAACACTGTGTCTAAAGTATATGTAACTTAAAATTGCTATGTGGGATAGCTCTGTAATACGTTTCTGATATCCCGCCAAAATTGGTGTGCGTGATTGCCATGTGAAACCTTGCTTGTGTCACAGAAATACAATATTCTAGCTTTAATAATTTCATTTCCCGTCACCAAATTAATGCATGTGCAATGTTTCTAACTTTCTACTGCTGCTCCCAGCTTGTCTGAAGCCAATGATGATGTCGAAGAACCCCAAGTGTCAGCCGTACTCCCGGGAATGTCAAAGCCATGTGTATTGCAATATGATGCAGATAAATAGCATTGGAGGTCATAGAACTTGTCTCTCACTCTCACGTGCACTTAAGTCACACAACTTGTAAAATAGACTAACTGATCACACAACTTGTCAAATGCGTGCACCGCCGGTCACAAACTGCTTAACCAGCCGGTTTTAAAAAAAACTAGTCACATGAGCTTGCCTCGTAAGGTTAATAGGGACTTTTAACAAAAACGTTAATATGGACTGAAATGTATGCAAAAAACCCCTGTAAAATTTTGAGGAGGTAAATGAAAAATGGCCTACAAACCATTGTATCGATCCCGTTGGAGACTCCAAAAAAATACAATTTCATCTGAACCCGGCCAGATAAACATGAGGGGGGTTTGTAAAATTGTAAGTGCCATGTTGACCGAACGTGACACACGCGTGATGTGTTAAAAACCGTCTGGTTAACCGGATTGTGACCTGCGGTGCACGCATTTGACAACTTGTGTTATCAATTAGTCTATTTTATAAGATGTGTGACTTAATTGCACGTTGGGGGCAAGTTCTATGACCTCCGGTGCTATTTAAGCTAGCATATATTTCTGTTGATTCCTTGGATGGCCCAATTCAGTTGTATGGATTCCTGGCTGCCCGGGACCTCCTGAACCCAAGGCGTAATTACCTGTTCAACCGCAGCAGGGATGATCCTTTCGTCGTGGTTGGGGATGATGACTGGTTGATACAGATGTCTGGCCCCAAGAGAGGCATCGAAATGACATCCCCTGTGCTGAACTGCTGATCGAGTTCGACATGCGGATCAAGGCTGAAGAAGCAGAAGAAGATGACCTGCAGCTCATCGACGGGGCTGTCATCTTCTGCGACATGGACCCGCCGATCAACGGCTCGGCGGCGAGGGTGGTGCGGTGGACATAAATCTGGCACATCTGTATGAGGCAGCGGAGGCCACGATACAGGTGCATATATCAGAAGCGTGCCACGGTGGCCTGAGCCTGTGCCTGACCGCTTCCGGCAGCGGGTTACTCGAGAAAGCCCGGCTCTTCGATGGTATTGTCACCGAGGCGCCATGTGACCTGGACAAGTTTGTGTTTGTTGTGATGAGACGCACCAAATTGATTGTGGTGTTGAAGATTGGTCGGAGCGATGGCTCTGATCCTCCTGTTCATCGGTTTCATGTCTTCGATGTTCAGAAGCATGGAGATTCGATCGTAAGTTTCAGGCTCAGTTTCGCTGCTATACAGGTGAAGGTAACTTGGTCGACTTTGGACGTCCCAAACAGTGCACTTGGAGAAGACAACCACTACAAGTGGGGGCCGGAGGATACAACTAAGACTGATTATGAGTATGACTGGGATGATTATTAGTTAACACTTAGGTTTCCTATATGTACAGTATAAGCTTCCTCCGTGGCTAGATTTTCTGTTGTGCACTTTGGATGTTTTGAGAGAGACCTTGGTTTGGTAGGTCAGGTACATTTTTCCGTTTTGTAGTTCCATAAAGCAGTAGTAGTCAGGTAGAAATTAAAGAGGTACAGTAGTAGAAATATGCAAGCGAACTTTCTTCACCGATCGATTTTTTATTACTCGCCCTCCGTCCCAAAATTGTCTTAGATTTTTTAAAATTTGGATGAATCCATATACTAAATAGTACCTAGATTCATCTAAATTTTAATAAATTTGAGACATCTATTTAGAGACGGAGGGAGTAGAACTTTGGAATTTTCAACTTCTAAGAATAAACAGATCACACGTGCATATGATTCTAAATCGGCCATCACACGAAGCAAACACCAAAGAACAGGAATGCAAATAATTTCACTAGTATTGATAATGGATTGACGATGCAACTAAGACGTTACATGACTGTACTTATGATAAAGTAGCACTATGTACTACGTAAGTCCTGAACAATGAGATCTTATCCCTGGTGCTATATACTCTATATAAAACTAAAACCGACAATCGGCTATTATATGTATGTAAAACTAAACATCGATCTAATCTTGACGAGCCCATGGACCGATCATGCATCCTCTTGCTTCTATGGCGACACCTCTGAGAAAATCCAATTCAGAAAAGAAAGATATACGTTAGAGGCAAGCGTAAAGATGACAGAATTCAAGTCAAGCTGCTGTTCAATGTGGAGTACATGTAAAATTTAAAAGATTACCTGGTGCTGAGACGGGAGAAGCAGCAGGCGCGGGTGACTTTGGAGCCACCAATGGCGGCGCGGGTGACACGGGAGAAGCGGGAGGCGTAGGAGTGGTAGGAGGCAGCAATGGCGGCAGGGGTTGACCTGTCAAATCCGTCACAAATTAAAGGTCATATTGGCAGGATAAGAAGTGCAGAAATATGAACGAACGAAACTATGTAGTACTGTCAAGATCAATCATATATAGCTAGCTAGGTAATAAGAGGTGCAAGCGCACTTACTGTTGCAGGTGAGAAGCGTGCTTAGTGGCGGCATGGCGCCGCACCTGAGCGGCAGGATAAGCATCCGGATGGGATCGATGTGGTTGGGGAAGAGCTGGCTCATGTCGCCGTTCATGCCGTGGCAGAGGCAGATGGGCGCGTCGGCGATGACCGACTTGAGGCCGTCGCAGCAGACGCTCGGGGGCGAGGCCACGGTGATGTTGGTGAGGTAGTCCACGCACGGTAGCATCTGCGTCAGCGGCGTTAGGCACTCGGCCGGCGGTGGCGGCGATGCCGGTAGACCGGGTAGACCGGGCAGGCCAGGAGCGGCAGGGGAGCCGCCAGCGCTTGGTGGGCCTGGGAGGTGTGGGAAGCTAGGCAATGGTGGAAGGCCAGGTATCTGGGGCAACGGGAAGGGGAACAACGGTGGGAGGCCGGGAATCTGAGGCAATGGCAATGGGAAGGGGAAGCCAGGGAGGCCTCCGGCTGATCCGGAGAAAGTTTTGGAGGCGCCATCTGCCGCTTCTTCTTGGTTGAACCCTTGCACCCTCGCTTCCGACGGCTGCAACGTGGCTGCCACGGCCGCGAAAGCCAAGAACAGGGCGAGGAACTTGGTGGAGATCGCCATCGCTTGGGCTTGATTGGGGCTGGAGGGGTTTGGGATGGTGTTTTGTGTGGAGGACGAGATGTACGTTCTCTGGTGCTTTATTTATAGTCCTAGCTTCATGGTGCGTGGTAGATGTGGGCAAATCTTAAAATGACTTCGATACTTTGAATCTCTCTTATTATCCGGACTAGTTCAAGGTGGAATACTTTGAAGGAATCTCTTATCCGTACGTGGAGATTCAAAGAGCGAGCGGCAGTATATGCATGGTACAGTCCTTTGCTGATACTTCCGTTTGTATGAAGACATGTGGGACGGAGATATGATCCTCCAAAGTTAATGCATCGTCGTGATTTGGGACAGGACTCCCGCGTGCCTGGTAGATGTGGACAAATCTTAAAATGAGTTCGCGATACTTTGAATCTCGTATATCCGTATCCGTACTAGTTCAAGGTGGAATAATCTCTTATCCGTACGTGGAGATTCAAAGAGAGCCAGTACCTATACCACTATATAATGTGGCAGTTTTGAACTGGGACTAAAGAATGAATTCCAGCCGTTAATCTTCTGAATCTAACGTATGAGAAAAGAGGGATTGCGTGAACAGTATGCAGGTGTCTCCATGATATTCTAGAACTCTCCTGCTTACTCGCGTTGCCCTTGACCAGAAAAGAGGCCCACGGGTGATGCTTAGTGGGCCATATTGAATCATCGATTGCCTAAGAAGTAGTCTATAACTGAAGCCCAAAGAGAAATGGCCTGACAGGAGTACGCATTGGTTTCATTTCCACCGGTACCAGGCAAGGAGATTGGTTCCTTTTGCGCCAAAGAAAAAGATTAGTTCTTACTAATTTTTTTTTTTGAGGGAAGTTCTTACTAATTTTCTACTTTCGTAAGTAACAAATTTCTTCTTTGATTGATAATATTTTGCAGTTGAATCTACTCCATCTGTCCTTAAAAATATATCGCAATTTTAACTAATTATACATCTATCTAGACACGTTTAGTGTATAGATGGTACAAATCTGAGATATCCTTTTAAGGACAAAGACAATCTATGATGTTACAACGTGCATGGCACGTGTATGTAGACTAGTATATATATGCATGGTACAGTCCTGTGCTGATACTTTCAGTTTGTAAAATCCAGAGCATTTCCGAAGACATGTGAAACGGGGATATGAACCTCCAAAATTAATGCATCGTCGTGATTTGGGACAGGACTCCCGCGTCTTTCAAATGCTTAGCCCGGCCGATCGTCGAGATTTGGTCCTAAGTTTAAAAACGTTATTGGTTTTCAGATGGGGATTTCAAGTTTCAAAACCTGTGATGATGTGGGGACGCGAGGTTTGTTCTAACTATCGTGGACTCTATTGAATTGCATGCACTAGCCAATTCAACCAACCGTCCGAACTGATGAAAACAGTTAGGCTATATATTTCAACACTCATCCTACGTCTTTCGCCCTTTGGCCTATTGTGACGCATGTTTAGGGAACCGTAATATTTGTTTTTATTTTTTGCGTTGGTCAAGATTTGATCATAGAACATCCTGCTCTAATACCATATTGAATTATATGCACTAACCATCTAGACCAAAAGTCCAAACTAATGTCAAGGGCTAGACAATATATTTCAATACTCATCCTACGTCTTTCGTTCTTTGGCCTATTGTGACATATGTTTGGGGAGCCACAATATTTGTTTTTAATTCTTGCGATGGCCAAGATTTGATCATAGGACCTCCTGCTCTGGTATCATATTGAAGTGTATGCACTAGCCAACGCAACCAACCGTCCGAACTAATGGAAAGGGCTAGGCAATATATTTCAACAAAAAATTACCTACACAAAAAAAATTAGAACTGATGGGTTTGGGCTTGTTCAGGATAAAATTGGTTTCTCTAGCGCATGCAGTTCCAACAAAAAAATTACCTACACAATTTTTTTTAGAAAAAAGTTCCTTTAAAGATAAAAATCTTTATCTGACTAGTGCTTAAAAGAATTCTTACGAAAGGTAATCTGCCGACGAGATGCTGGACTGGAAATCCAGAGTGTCACTTCTCTAAAAAAAATGAGACCATAGATCATCTCCTATTATATTACTCCCTAGCAAAATTTGTCTGGCAGGTGGTAGTCTGTGCTTTTAGCATGATGAGATTGTCTGATAGTACCGAGGATCGGTTGGCTCTCCTTTCTTGTCAACCAAAGGGGTCTGGTTATGGTTGGAGGAGCAGTAGTCCGTTGGACCTTATGGTAAACAAAAAAGATGCCTGTTTCAACAGAAAATTTCCTGATGATCATGCCAATGTAATCTATAGACGGTGCAACTTGATCTCATCTAGGGCGATTTTGAAGAAAACACAAAGAAGAAGAAATCTTGAAGAACATGTGGGAATGCTGAAGTTGGTGATTCGAGAAGCTTACTCTACAAATCATGGCTAGGCTCCTACCGTTTTCAGGATCACTGCCTAGCTAACTCTTGTGTCGTCGTTGCTTATGTTGTTCTGTTTGTTCTACCTTTTGTAAAAGCCCTTGACCTCCCATGGAGATGGTGTATGCATTTGTACACTGGCATCACCTAGTGACTCCTAGGTTTGATCTGTCGCTGGAAGGATGTTGTTTGCTAGGCAGTTGGTGTCTCTACCTTTCTGTTGTGAAACCTCTAACTTCCTTTCGTTTTGTTTTCTATTTGTTTGTACTGAACTTGGTGGTTTCTTTATATGAAATCGATGGCGGAGCCATTTGGTCAAAAAAAAACTTGGAGGGTTTAGTGTGAGAGGTACATGAGTCTTTGACAATGCTTACAAACCGATCCAACTAGTACTTGACATATTGAAATCTGACGCGGCTAGCCATGGTCGTTTCACTCTCTCTTTTAACTTTTCTGGGATTTTATTTTTCTTTCCCTTTTAGGTATAATGATTTCTCATAACGGTCAGAGGAGTATTCCGACTTTTGCTTTTAACACAGGCCCATGAGAATACCAATGCATACCCAAATATAGCATTTTTGCTACATTTGTTGGGAAACTCATAGTCAAACTCCAAGAGTTTCCTCTTTTTGGATTGTCCAAAGGCCAACGAAGTTATTAGCATCTCATGTAGTGCGACAGTGGCGCAAGACACGCATAAAGCAATATCTCACTTTGATTTCCAGGACAAAATTTTGGCATATGTAATCTCGAAACTTTGAAACATCATTTCTTATTTGACAACTCACTCGGTCAACATCTATTAAGACCATCATTTCCAACACTATGGGGTCGTGCTACTCCATAACCATTCACTTAAGACAATTCTGAACAGTGACAACTAGAAAGTTTCAAAGAACTTCTTTATTATATATTTTATTTACTCAATGTAGGAAACATGGCAATGTATATGTAGGAGATCACAATATTTTTCACAAGCTAGATAAAAGTTGGATAGGGTGCATCAAAGCTATGGCTTGTCTCCTATGGGGCCTAACATGAGCAAGTATATCCCTTATATAAATATGAATAAAAACTCACCTAAGCAAGCATTCAAAAACATAGGGATACACAATAGCATGAAACATTTTTAAGATAAAGAACGTTGCACAAGACTCTACGCATGCAAAATAACCTCCCCAAGCTAAGAACTTTTCAAATACCAACTTGAGAAGATCATGAAAACAAAAGAGAAAATGCAGTTATCAAAAGAGAGTATAAGAAATGGTTACCTCACCGAGCTTAAGTTAAAGAAAGTGTGACACACTTTACTATTGTGGTGCTTTTAACCTCTACTTTGATGGACAAAGAACCTTTGCTTCAATGAATGCTTCACGATCCGATGTATGCCTTCCTTAAAAACCTGGTAGGAACAAGACTAGAAACAAGACAAAATATGTATTTTTGAAGACATGGATTTAGCTCACAAGTGATAAAAATACAAGTCCCACTGAGTCGATTCATCAACCTGAACACCACGCTTAAGTCAACAAACTAGTTCTAGAAGTGGCCTCTCCTAGATTGTGATGAAGTGTAAGTGAGACAAAATATGAAACACGAGTGTGCAGCCCCTATGTGCTTATTTAAAAGAGGTTTGAGTTGGAAGGTTTTACCATAGGTAGGCATGTTGAATTGAAGCAACCAAGTGGCTTATGCGAGTGTTTGCACGGTTGGCAATACCATACACGTCGTCACACAAGGTTCAAGTCCCTGTGAAAATAACACAAAACAAATAAAGGCGACGGTTTGGTGTACGAACGAAGTTCGTTCACCCAACTAATGAAAGAAAACGAAAAGAAAACATGAACTATTAAAGAGAATTGCAACTTAAGGAATTTCTGAGATAGAACTTTATTGCTTACATATGCTCGGCTTCTCTAGAACATGGGAGAAGCTTCCAGGTGGTGTTTCGAGGTTTTTTAGAAGAAGGAAGAAGAATAAAGAATAAAATTTTGAGCAATGGTTACCTTTCAGGGAGCGTTTGAGGGGTTTTTTCAACTATACGGGCGCAACTATACGACCGGACCAAAAATGTCCCGCCGTATAGTTGGTCGTTGAACTTATTGTACCTTGAACATCGAATGGTAGATGACGTCGATATCTATACGGCTGGACCAAAAAGGTCCCGCCGTATAGTTATTCGTTAAACCTTCTGTTAACGCAAATCTTCACATGTTCCTTTGAGGATTCGTTATTAACCTAAAACTTAATAAACAACATGTTTTGACGGTAAAATAACAACTTCAATTTTTGACCAACAAATACATATAATTGAAGAATTCACCTGAAACTAATTTTCTCTTCCTTTTTACCGAGTTTATGCAACACATAATATAGTGACAATAAATTCTACCTTTTAAAAACTACCACAAGATTACTCTAATAGCAATACATGCGAGGAATAAAAGTGTCAATGCAACATGAATGCAACTAGACTCAAGACACAAAACTAATAAAGACACCTAGTAACTTTCGGGTTGCCTCCTGGGAAGCGCTCTCTTTAAATCCATAAAGTCAGCTAGGATGTTCCTTACATTATCCACCTGGATCCCAAGGGATATCGACTCGAGGTGAGGTTGTAGATACCAGCTTGGAGAATCTTAGAGTAGAGTTTGGTCGGAGTCGTACCCGCTTACAGTGCATCGACATCATGTAGATAAACAAGTTCTTGCTTTCAAGAGCACCAAGCTTGGTGAAAATGCCTTCGTGTATAGCTGCAGTGAGAGGATTAAAGATTCATCTATAATTCTTAAATCTTTACTTTGGTTACCTTTGTAGGAGAACACTTCATAGTAGTCTTCTTTCATAGCAGGGAGTTTAGGACCCTGCATGTTAGTGTAACAAGGTTCTATCTCTAGTTCATTATTATTAATGATCTCCATATGAGTGTCTAGGCACAAGGCCTCCTCAGAATAATTATCAACAGTTTTAGCATCATAAAAATCACTACTAGAGTGAGAGGCATCACAAAAAAAAGTTGTAGTATGACTCTCTTTCTCAACCTCACCTTTTTTTCCTCCTTTTCATCGACTAGTGTATTAATAGCAATGATAGAATCAAAAGTAAGAGTTGAAGGTGTGAGTGGGTGATCAATTCGTTCTTCCTCCTCTTCCTTGTGCTCCTTTTCCTCTCCTCTCTTTAGTGAGTCTTGCAAAAGGTTATCTTTCTCCATGGCGGTTTTAGACCGCTTCAAATAATATAATACCAATGCATTATTACTTAAATTATTTTTTGCAAAAGAGTAATATGAGGTATACTAAATTAAAAACTCCATCAAGTGCTTCACATTCAACATCAATACTTCCTAGTCTAAATACCATTTCAGATGCACCTTTGAAAATAACGTATTCTAATACTTCCAAACTAGCATAGGATTTATCTCTATTATAATTTGCTAGAGTAGGATTGTTGGAACACTTACATTGAAAATTAAGGTGTTCATCTGTTTTACAATGTGTGCAATAAGATCCATCACTAACAAGCAACCATAATGAATTCCCTTCCAATAGGTTCAGCATTTTCTCTATCAGAACATATCTAGCAACCAGGTTTGATAAATTTGAATCCTTTATCTCCTCCGGTTCTTGTATTATCAGTTTAACATAATTTATCTTGGAAGACATGATTAGTAGCAATAGTTTTTATAAATTTTGGTTTTGTAATTTTTTATTGTTTTCAATATAAAATAAAGCAGTAAGATAATAGCAACAAATAGAAATAAACTATGTGCGAGTAGATAGGTAATAACCGAACGCTTTGCTCCCCGGCAACGCCGCCAATTTGATGACTGGGTTCCTACACCAACAACAGGGTTATTGCAGTACTTGTAGCAGCAAATATTTAAAGAGTTTGTCCCGATGAGAGCTCGGCAAACGGAAACAACACAACCCCGCAGCCATGTTGCCAATGCGGCACGTTCGCACTCAAACCGTGGTTTAGAAATAGCCTATTCTATAAGTTACTAGGATAAATGAATTTAAGATGATTTGTAACAACTACTACTAGGAATGGAAGTAAACTAGAACAAAAGTAAAACTAGAAAGAGGTGAATGCAATAAGATGAAATAAAAATGTTATGATTTCTCGAGTAATATTGTGTATACCGGTGTGTATGATAAATGCTTATGGAATATCTATTATCTATAATTGTGGTGGTCCCTCATATACCGTTGTCTCCAACAATTGTAAGTGGCAACCAGACAACTCAACTATCTACACCCTCTTTTGATTTGGTAGTCAAATGTTATATTAAGGAAACAAGACCAGACAAAAGGCATTAAGTTTTATGGACAACCGTACACCTAGGCAAATGTGCTCGTCACAAGATATCCCGAATGTCACTATGGGGTCAAGCAATTTGCAACACTATACCTATCTATATCATGAGTGCTCTTGGGGAATTGAATCTTAATGGGCGGTGCATCCTAAGCTGCTATTGCCTCCGCATACCCACTTTTTTTATATTAGTTCTACCCATGGAAGAGCATATACTAATGATAACTTTTGTGACAACACCGTGAATCCCTATCTAATTCCTCAACAATGGATCAGACGTATCCAATCACTAGAATAATATCATGAATAGAACAATTTAAAGAGAAAGCACAAACATATTAATTAACAAAAACACACCATACTTCAATTACTCAAATCATCATAACATTAATAAAAGGGGGTTCGAGCCATATTACAACCCATCACAGACACCATGATCGGGTAAGAAGAAGGAGCATCGGTGATGGAGATGGTGATGGCGTGACGACGGTGAAACGACGCATGGAGGTGCCTCCTCCTCTTGGTCTTCTTCCCCGGCCTTCCTTCAAGGTTGATATTGGATATTGGTGGTTGGCTATGGAGGCAGGCTCCACCTTGGTGGTGGATGATGGAGATTGGATCTAGATATGATAGATGTGTTGGTGGTGGGTTCCTTCCTCTCCCTTGACTCCTCCCTCCTTTATATAGGCCTTAGGGGTGCCCTAGGGTTCCCCCAATACCGTCATATGACTTACGGAGTGTTCTGGAGCTTTTGGGGGGATAAATACTGTTGTTTCTGACCCTTTTGCAACTATACGGGCGCAACTATACGGCCGGAATATTTGCTCCGGTCGTATAGTTGGCCGTTGAACTTTCGGATTCTTCAGTATTTTGGGCGCCATTTCTTCATACGGACTCTGTTTTGGGTGTTCTTGGGCTCGTTGGATTTGTCTCGATGAGGGAAAAAATCCCATGTTCTTGGATTTTAATTTTGAGAAATTGAAAAAAATCACATTTTCAGCCTCTCAAATGGCTAAGTTTGATACCTGTAGCTCCTCCATATTGCATCCTTATGACTTCCTTTCCCGGGCTTTATTATTTTATTCTTCCTTAAACCTAAACACAAATCAAAGCCAAGGAAAACTAATAAACTACTAATTGTGCAAATATCATATCGAATTTAATGAAAACAAGTAATCATGCATATCAGGCATAGCAATAGTTAGATGGATCATGATATGATAGGCAAATGACACAATTTATATAGCTAAAAGGTGTTGTATTATAACATCCATCACCTTTCCACTAACGGTAATGTCGCAATTAGTGAATCCTTGGTTTCTTGTGATGGTTTTCACGTAATGGACATTTATTAAAGATCTAATGGCATTTATGAGCTAATTACACCTAAAAAGCAAATCCCCAATTGGAGCCCCTTTCATTGGAGGCGAACAATGTGCATAACGACCTATAGTATGGTCGGGATGCGCCCGTACCTTCTGCTCGTACTGCATGCCATCGGCTCCGCTATATCAATAGAAGCAACTTTGTATAGGGAAGGAGTATAAAAAGAGAACACAGCCGCCGCAAACTCATCCAGAGAGAAGAGATCAGATCTGGAAGAGGGGAAGAACATCCCCTCATTCATCGACGATCTTCACCTCTTCAACCACACACTTCATCATCATCCCCATCACCACCTAGAGAGAGAGAGAGATTGTCAATTGTAAAATTAGGGTTTGATACTTTGATCTACCTTTGGTTTGTATCCGATTTGATCTTCAAACACTATTGTGGTTTGCTACGATAACTTGAGATGATTTCTATTTGCAATACAATTATGCTTTTGATTTGTCTTCCTATCATGTCTGAGTAAATCCCCATAGGTGTGGGAGATGTAGGGAATTGGTGAGATGTGTTGTGCCTTCTTTAGATTCATCCATTTGTAATTGTTGTAGTGTTTATTAATTTGTCAGAATTATTACCTATGTTTTCCTAATACTTGTTATCTAATTTAAGGGCCCATGTAACATGATCTAAAGAACTCATAGGTATGAAATTGTATGCTAGTGAATCGGCGACCCTCGAGTGACACGGCCGATATCAAGGAGGAGCTAGCACTACTCAAGGATAACAAGGAACCATCAAGATTAAAGCCTTAATCTGGTTGCAAGACCTTAATTAATATGCTGACCATTGACGTGGTAACAGGAAGATGGATCATCAGGGCCGGTCCACACATTTTAAGGGCCCTAGGGCAAGACGACGAGAAAAGACCCTTGTTGATATATTTTTAGAATGTATTGTATTTCAAAAGCAATCATGTTTTTCCTGCAAAGACAAAAGAAGCACCCGACTAAGTATCATAGATTGGTAATCTTTGAATACTACCTACGATTCATATTAGTTGACTCAACTTTGTCGATATATCTGATAAAGTTGAGTCAACTAATATGGATGAGAGAGTGTATATAAAACTCACACCACAAACTATTATTTGTAATGATCGAGTGAACTACATAATACTAGTAAGATAGCAACATAGATCTACAAACGATCGCTTTTCTAAGTGTGACAAGGAGTTCATCATTTACAATAATATGGGGTATGATGTAAATGGTCTAATATGCATGAACTTACATTAGTTTCCATCCTCCCAATCTACTATATTCTTCACTCCATCTCCATTTTCACCGAAATAAAACTTCAAAGCCAGGAGAGCATATTTGTTTAAAGTGAATCAAATTGAGTAAGAGGATCAGGGGGGGAGGAAGGCTGAGAGGGAGAGTTGGTGATTGCGAACAAGTAGAACATTGAGGGGGGATGAGAGGGAGAGCTGCTGATTGGGAACGAAATTGCGCCCATTGGTCTTCATTAATGGTAGCCGCGACCTCAGAGTCGGAAAAGCACTAGAGGGCGGCTTTTTTTTAGGATTGGTAATTTCAGAATTCGGTGTGAGCAGTCAGGAGAAAAGGAGATTTTTTTAGTGAAGGAGCTGAGGAGATGAGGCACGAATGAGGTGCAAGGGAAGACAATAGGTTAGCCTGTTAATTGGGTCTGTGAGTGCTACTCCCATGAAGCTGGGCCATTTTCTCTCATTTCCGTGTATGTAAGGCCAAAAAAATTGTGGTACTACTATTGAACTACTACCTGGACCAGGGCCCTGACCGCTGGGGCCCAGGGCAGGCGCCCTGCTGTCCCACCCTATGGACTGGCCATGTGGATCATTGGGACTAGAAAGAATTGTCCATGAGGACTCCTAGTCGGTATATGGGTTACTTGCCTTCTCACTTAAAAATAAGAAATATCACAATCACTTATTCCACTTTATCCATTTGGCACTTTCACTGTCACCATAAACCGTTTCTCTCCGTGCCTAACTTCTTATCTGTAGGATCTCCAAACACCTTTCTCGTTTTTACTTTTATGCAATTTACTCCCTATTTATTTCCAACGCAAGTTTCCTCTATATTTTACTCATAACCATCCACCATAAGCAATTGTAGTCAATTCACTCAAGACCAGTGACACCTTGAGTGCGACAGAAATGCCACCTAAAAACACTTGTCAAAATTGTTGGGATCAATATAAAAACTGGAATTAATACTTCCATGAAAACATTCTCTGGCGAACATGTGCACTTGCAGGCCATCAAGATATTTTCTGGCACTATTTCCAGGGAGCTAAGTGCTAAGTGTTGTTTCTTGACAACGCAGTTGTTGACACCATTCATGATCTCCGTTGAAGATAGAGGTACCACTCGATCAGGAAAAACTTATTTACCTCCATATATTGATCGTGTTCCGGTTGAGAGACGCCTAGAGTTTATTGAAAAAAAAAATCTAACTCAAGTATTGTAGACGTGAATAGTTTGATTCCATTAATGGCACACTTGACCATCACCCGAGGGGCTGAACCTGAGCTACCATTGGGAGAATAGAAAATCCATCCAGGCACTTAAGGAAGCTTCCCATTCTTTGTCCTGAACCTGAAGGCCGGGAATTTTAAATATACCCTGAGCTAATTTATATGATGAAAGAAATTCCTTTTGTAGGAAAAGAAGAGTAAGATCCTAGTGACCACTTGCCAAAGGTCCATGACCTTTGCGCTACTCTTAAACTAGCAAGTCTGCCAATAGAGTTTGTACTCCTTAAACTCTTTCGCTGGTCACTGAAATATATGCTTTTGCTTGGTTACAATCACTGCTTAATCATACTATAAAAAGATGGGAAGATTGCATCCGAGAATTCATGCATAAATATTGTTCATTCCCAAAAATCATGCAAATTAAACGTAGCATAACGAAATTTCTCCAAACAGTTGGAGAAAACTCCTACCAAGCTTGGAATAGATTTTATGCAATGATTATGAAAGTCCCAAATCATGGTTTCCATGATCATTTAATTATCCAATACTTTTATAATGGGCTTAATGAGGGATGTAAAATATAGCATTCACGTCCACATTTAAACTAGATATTATTCATATTTTTGATGAAATATCTCTCCAAATCCGGCCACTAATGCCTAATGATCAAAGGGGTATGCAATCCTGTCTTTCTATTTTTTTCCCTGTGCAAATAATGACGTTTGATGATGGGAATCACAATATTAAAGTTAAAGATACGAGATTTCCAACAACTTAAAGAAACCAGGAGTCGTGAAGTGGAGGCAGAAGCTTTAACGACCAACTATACGGCGGGAATAAAATTCCGGCTGTATAGTTGCCACCGACACAGCTAGGTCAAACAGAACAAGTTTTGTGCAGGGGCCCCTATATAAAGAGGCCTCGGGCAATGAGAAAACCCTCTCGCTTCGCCCCCAACGACACCCAGACATCAGAAACCACAACACCAGAGGGATAGATCTAGATCTAATCTCTGAACCCTTCTCCATCACCATAGCCATATTCCTCCACTTGTAATAGTAGATCTCATCTCCAATTGGCGACATTGTAAGACTATTATTATCAATCTCAGGATTTCCATTACAATGTTTTTGGTTATTGATTTCATCTCTATGTGTGAGTAATTCTCCTTGGTCTAAGGGCTTCGGCCTAGCCATGTAGCTTTGAGCATATTATTTATCATAGATGGGGTCATGTATTAGTTTGTATGACATGATGATTATTGTACCATCTCTTGCCTCAAGCTAAGGACTTGTTAGGTACCCAAGACCCCAAGGATTGATCTAGGTATAGGGAGTGTGAGTAATAACTAATCTGCAGGATGGGAACCCCAGTGACAGAAAGGGTAGTACGACTGTATGTGAGGGATTTACTTGGGATTAACGGTGGCATCACTATGCATATCATTAGTTCTCTTTCTTCTATGGATGAGACTAGTAGATTATTGCTATAAGCGGTTGCAGAGGAAATAGCAATTATGGATGCACCGCCCACATATAATTATCTTGCTCTAACAATTACATGCATACTTTATTATTATATTTTATTCCCATCAGATGTTTTGCACAGCTACAGGTGAAATCGAAGCCCTAGTCCCTCTCTCTCCATCATCGACAACAACAAAAGATCGCAAACTCTTGGTCTGGTAAAACACAAAAATAATTCTAAAACTCCCGATGGTCCGTTAAAGTAACCTTACTATGCTTTCTACTTCCCGAGGATTCGATAACTTAGGTCTACTAGGGAAAAAGAGCTATACTACATCCGTAATCTGGATCGAAGGTATCAACCCTTTTTCTGGCGCCGTTGCCGTGGAAGTAATAGCTATCCTAGTAAGGTTAGTAGGAACCTTGCTAGTTTTAATTCTTGTTTTTAATTTTGTTAGTTTGCTTTCAGTCTTTATTTGAAAAAACCAAAAAAATTAGTTAGTCTTTAAATTATTGTTTTTACTATCATAAGTTTTTATTTAAGAAAACCCAAAAAACATAGGGAATGTGGTTGGAAAGAAACTTGGGGATTTTGCAACTCCCAACAATGATTATTTGTGTACTCCTATGTAACACCCTCAGATCGGTCCTATGCAACTTTTAGCGAATCCCGCCAAACCCGCATAGAAACGATTCAAAGGTGCCCACCAGGCACTTTCGTGCGGGTGGAAAACGAAGTAATATCATTACACAATAGTCCATGATGGAACCCACATAATATATATATATATATATATACAACAACGACTCCATGAGTCAAGAATACAAATATACAGTACAAAGATCCAAATCACCTTGAAAACAATACAACGCCCGAGTACGGACAAGATGCAAATTGGGCTAAGAGACTGAAGAATAACCAATGGCGTCCATAACCCTGCCCAGGCCAAGCCGGTAGGGTAACCCTGCTAACGACGTCGATCTCAAAACCTGCTAAAACAAAAGGGGTGCCGACAAAGGGCAAAGGAAAACGAGAGCGGTCAGTACTGAGGCCGGTACACGATGAGACTAGAATTCGGCGGTCCTCGCCTACATAGTTATGGTGGACTGAAGCGGCAGCGGAGAATGCGCTAAACAACCTATAGAGACTCAATGCATTTGTCGGCTATCAGAGAGAGATGAGACAGAACTATTCGGAACCAACATGTTACTACCACCAATTATACCCATCCTGGTATTTCCCCCTCAACACCAAACGAGGAAGTCAAGCCGAAGAAACTCACACAGTTGGCAATTTTATTCATTCTTTCGATGGTGGTTATCCAACTTACTAGTCATATCAGATAAAAGTCAAATTATAACAGTAAACTTTAGTTATAGTTGTCTATGATCGAGAACTGTGCTCCAAGTTGTCCATAACCGCGGACACGGCTTCTCGAAAAGATTTAACCCTGCAGGGGTGCACCAAAGTTTCCACACGCACCTACACCCTTGTTTTCTAATCAGGTAGGTACAAGATCACAAAACATACACCCAACGGTATGTCGACGGGGTTTCGGACACGATGTTTCCCAGACCCAAAGCAAGCACATGGGGGCCACCCCACTAAGCTACCCGTAACGAAGTCGGCCGGTCTCCGAGACGGACCCAGGGTTTGTGACGACGGCTGTAAACGACTGGGAACCCGGAAGTGTGACTGGGCTTGTCGATACCGCGAAAACATGGCACGGGGTTCTAAAACAGTACATGCGCTCCACGTGCAATAGTAAATAAAGCAGTAAAGCATGGCATAAGTACAGGATAGTAATAAAGCCCCAAACTACTTTGTGGCCCCCGGTACAGTACTTTGAAATCATGTACTAATCGATGGGGGTGCCCACACACCCCACCTGTGGTTAGCGCGCTCGATCTCGGAACAGGTGTCAAGAACTCGGGGTCCTACGGGACACCAGTGAGCGGTTGAAAACCAAATATTGTCTATTACCCACCGGTGCCTCTGCATTATTTACTTACTTTCAATTTTAGTTATTAAACAATAATTAAAGTCTTGATCCTCTCCACCATTAAGCATGTGTCAACCGCCCAACAACGATGGAACATCGACGACACGAAGCATCACCTGAGAAAGCGACTACGACTCGCAAGGCCGACTATCTACCAAACATCAGGTAATAGGAGGTGTCCATGGAAATATAGAGGCTGTAGGGAAGTATAAAGGGGTACGAAATCTATAGCATCGCAACACAGGTAGCAATAGATCAACAGGAAGGAATAAAGACTAGAAATGTAAAATAGGTAGAAAGAGGGAGAATGCTCGCCTGAAAACACTACCGAAGGTTCATCCGAAGATCGGGTCGACACTCGCATCAACTCATCAGACTAATCCGTGAAGAAGCAAAGCACTAGAGAAAACACCAGATGCACTATTTAATACTACAGCGAAAGATCCAGCGTGATTATGATATGATGCATGTATGATGTATGACATGTCAAAAGATGCGATGCGATTAAGCAAAATTAAGCGGAACCGGGGTCCCGACAATTAAATATATGATTCTAGTTGTTTTGGATGTTGTCTTAACAATTAAATATATGCGATCCGCAATTTAAATGTTGTCTTAACAAGGCGAAATATAGCACCGGTCCGCTACACAAATTTAAGCGAGGCTAATATTAGACTAGATTCACCCGCATATGGTCTCCATATTCAATTACTAGGTGAGTCGACAACATCCCCTAAACCACAATATGTATGCAAGCATGACAATTTAATTATGCAACAAGATAGATGTTATATTACAAAATAGGGGCGGATAAGATAGGGGTCACACATGGCATTCGAAGATCTTGGTTCAGGGGTTCGACAGGTTCGGTTCGCTGGGATCGGTCTTCAGGGTCTCGACGCCTTTGGTTCCAAGAAGGGGATCTTGTCGAGCTCTTGTGGCATCCATGACGAAGGCCTTGAAATTCCACCTCCAGGGAGTATGGCAGACTTGATTCGAGCATCGACACACTTCGAGTTCTCGGGTTCGGTTATCGGTCTTGGTCCTTGGACATCAACGAAGCGACAAAGAGGATTACCGATACAACCAAAGCAAGGCTCACATGTTGTAGGAGCAAACAACTGAACCGCAGAGGCAAGATCCTTCGCGAGAACAACCAGGCACGGAGGTAAGCACGCAGAGGGAGCAACGCTAGGGGCGCGGTCCTGCGAGACAGAGTCGAAGGCGGTCGGCCGGAAGGAGCAAGGAAGACGGCATGAGGAGGCCTGAGAGGCAGCGTGCCTGCAACGAGGGGACCGAGGGCGGCGGCGCCCGGGCTCGAGGACGAGAGGCAGAGGAGGCGAAACACGGTGGCGGACAGAGGAGATGCACGAGGAGGAAGGATCCGGCAGGGCTCGCTGGAGGCATGCGGGAGGAGGGGGTCGCGGTAGAGGGGCTTCGGGTTTCGGCGAGGCGGAGGCGGGCTCCTGGCGGCGCCTGGGGTCAACGACGCGTGGCCGCGGGACCTGCTGACGGAGGCGGGAGGAGGGTCGCGCCTCCGGGCGGCGCTGGAGAGAGGCGGGGAGGTGGCTGGCGGAGGGGAGGAGCTCGAGCTGGGGCTAATGGAAGGAGGTGGCGGCGGTGGTTATCTGGGCTAGGGGAGAGGATCGCGGGGAGGGATGCGTGCGAGAGACGCGGCGAGTGGGTGGGTCCGCTCGTGGGGTGAGGCCAGGAAGAGGGCGACGCTGGGTGGTTTTCAGTCTAGGAGCGTGTGTGCGTTTTGCGACACGGGCAGGTGTGCGTGTGCGCTTGTGCGGCTCGATCGGTGTGGGACTTGGGTGCGTGTGTGGTGTGCGTTTTGTACGGGTAGGGGGAGAGGTGCGCTGCGCAGGTACAGGGGAGCGTCGCGCGCGGGTTCCAGCGTTTTGGCGGCTGGGTGAGATAGGTGGGAAGATTTAGGGTTAGGGTTTAGGTGGGGCTAGAGTTTAGATAGATTAGATCTAGGGTCAGGATTAGCCGGGGTGGTAGGCTGCTACCAGCTAGGCCTTTTGGGCCTGGCCGGTGGTGGTCTCCCTCGGAACAAAATAGATTTATTATTTATTATTTTTCTTTATTTTAAACCAAAACATTTGTAAAAGGGTTTTAGATAAATAAAAGATCCGAACAGATCTGGAGTTTGGATTTGAACAAAGAGGGAAATATCTAGAAAACAAAATAGGCGTTTAGAAAATAGTTTTAGGCAAACAGATGCATGCTGATATCATGATGATGCACAAAATATAAACAACAGGCGATTTTATAATAGTGGTTTTACCCGGGGTGCTACATCCTATTACCCAGCCAGAAATTACTGCTGAGGACTATGAAATTAAGCCCCACTATTTAAGTTTGGTTTAACAGAATCAATTTGGAGGCTCTATTGTTGAGGACGCAGGTATGCACTTGAATACTTTCACTGAAATATGTGATATGATGCGCATTAAATATGTTGACCCCGACGTGGTCAAGTTGCGCTTATTTCATTTCTCTCTTAGAGGAAGAGCAAAAGAATGGTTGATATATTTTCCTAGAAATACTATTGCATCATGGGTGGAGTGTATTTCTTTATTTATGACTAAATTTTTCCCACCTACAAAGACTATGCAACTAAGATCTAATATTACTGGTTTTAGACAGAAAGAGCATGAGCCACTAGCGCTTGCATGGGAGAGAATGAAAGAATGCATGAGAAACTATCCCAACCATGAGATGGAAGATTGGTTAATTCTCCATATATTTTATAATGCTCTTAACCCTGTATCTAAGTTTATGCTTGATAATGAATCTAGAGGAACATTTATGGGCAAACAAATTACTGAATCAAAGCAACTGCTAGATAATATGCAAGACAACCATGCCCAATGGCATATGGAAAGATCAAACACAAAGAAGGTGAAATCCGTCACACCTCAGGAAAATGAAGAACTCAATGCTAAGCTAGATGAGCTCATATTAGCCGTCAAAGGTAAGGAAACCCAGGTAAGAGCTATCCCAGAATCAGATATTAAATAAATAGACTTCATGGCTCGTAATGATTATAACTCTTCTTGGAAGAAGAACTACAATCCTAATTTTTAGAAACATTATTCTAGTCATGCATTTAACACTAATAATAATATGGGATCAAGTAATGGTAGTCTCCAAGAAACTCTTAAGTCCTTTATGGACTCGCAAAATGAGCAAAACAATATCCTTGTTAAGATAACGGACAAACATGATAATATGCTTGGAAAATTGTCTAACCAAGCTGTAAGTTTGAGGAATGATTTGCAGGCCCTCCAAGAAAGAACAAGGATTGTTGAGGCACAGCTAGGTAAGATAATTGAGAGTCAAACTCTCATTCTAGCTAAATTTGCAGGTAAAGCTAGACCCAATCCGGTTGAAGGCCTCAAGATGATAAGAATCCAAAGGGAGGAGCCTAAAGAACTTGACTATAGCAATGCCCCTTCACCAAATTACACAGTTGAAGATCTTGTGAAAAGGATCAATATCAAGATTTCAGTAAGTGAAGGGAATGAGGAAGTCATGTATCAACACTTCGTTAATCAGGTAGCAATAAAGGTACATGAGCTTGAGGAAGAATATAAGAAAGTTGTTGAAAAACTACCTGTTAAGCTTGATGATATATTTGAGCCTATTATTAAGATTAAAATTGGTACTAATGAGATAGCTGCACTTTGTGATTTAGGTGCAAGCATTTCAACAATTTCAAAAAGTCTTTTTAATAAGTTAAATCTTGGCTCTTTTGAAATCACCGAGTTAAAACTACATCTAGTAGATTCTACCTACAAACAAGTAGTAGGAATTGAAGAGAATACTTCAGTATACATTAAAGGCTGTCATGCTCTTATTGATTTTGTTATTGTTGACATGCCTGAAGATGCTACTGCTCCTATCATATTAGGTCATCCGTTCTTAAGAACTATTAAGGCTTTGATTAATCTGCATGAAGGGAACGTGAAGCTTCAATTGCCTTCACGGGATACTTTTATTATTCATTTTCCCAGGAAGAAGAAAGCCAAGCATGATGAGAAGGAGGCCATCACTTTGAAGGCCAACTATTTTGGATTGGGTGTTCCACTCATCTGGCCTAAGTGAGCAACCTGAAGGTCAAACTATTGAGCATAAAAGAGCGTTTAATGGGAGGCAAACAATGTGAAAAAGGTTTAACTAAAGTTTTTAAGTTTAGTTTAAGTTTCATGTTGAATAAAGAGTGCTAGAAAACTCTAGTTGAGGAGGAGAGGTACGGTGGTACTAAATTTCCTGTTTTGTACATGCTGTTGTTGGTCGACAATTTAGTCTTTTATTTTTCTGTCAAAACATGGTGTTTCGCTAAGTTTCAGGTTAAGAAAATATTCTCTAAGAAACATATTTTTTTTGACTTCAACAGTACCTTTAACGACCAACTATACAGCAGAATAAAAATTCCAACCGTATAGTTCCGGCCGTAAAGATATCTTTGCCATCATCAAATTTTGTTTTCCAGATACACCAGGTTTAACAACCATACGACAGGGATAAAAATCCCGGCCATATAGTTCTGACTGTATAGCTATCGCCGCTAGGAAGAAACCCTAGAAACCCTAAACTTTTGCTATCAGATCAACTATACGGCAATAATAGATGTTCCGGCCATATAGTTGCGACTGTATAGTTTTGTCTGATCACATAAATGCCATGAGAAGGTACCCTCACACCAAAACTTCAATTCTTTTTCTCTCTTCTACCTCCAAACTCTCTCAAAACCTCAAGGGATATTCATCTCTACTCAATTTCGTTCGATTTCCTCGCACATAAGTGAATTACGATATGTTTATCCTCTGATCCTCCAATTACTTTTTGCAAATTCATATCTGATCTATTGTCGTTATCAATCTAGGGTGAGACCTACTATGAACTAATTGCCATGTTTATCTTACCTAGATTATTATTTTTAGAAAATTCTTTAGTGTGCTATGATGAGGAATATGTTATGCTTATTATTGTTGAATCAAAAAAATTTATTTTTGTCTTTCTTATTATTTTAGAAGATGAACACAAGGAGCCAAACGCGTTCTCATGCCACTACGAGTTCTTCTCAGGCTGCCGCTGCAGCTCAGAACTGCATGGGGATACGGTTCAGGAATGAGCTCCAACGTGATCGCTTCGATAGGATCAAGAACCGAGAAGTGAAGACAACCAAGTGGGCTTGTCCCGTTATATTGAACCAACTCGGTATTTATAATGACTTAAATTTAATTTGCAATAGTGTTGGCCTGCCAAACTTTATATTCCAAGATGTGCCTACTTATTGCCGGTTAACTCTTGAATTTTTAATTTCTTTGCAAAGCACTGTTAAAATATGACATGGAGAGGACATGATTTCCTTCTGACTTATGAACAACAATTATTCATTATTACTTGATGAATGGTGCAATTGTTTTAGTTTACCAAACAATAATGTTAATGCCTTACGTGCATCTTATACCAACATGTACCCTTCCCTAGATCATTATTACAATAGAATGAGTTTTACTTTTAGAGTCAATAAGGGGAAGAATATTCAGCATCCTGCTATACTCTATTTGTTCTATGTTATTGCTAACACCTTGCAAGCACTAAATGAGTTTACAAGACTCAATGAGGACGACATTTTATTCCTCGCAAAATCTGCTTTCAACAACAACTTGTCACTCAACTTGGGTGCAATTCTTGTGCGCTACTTGGAGCACCAATCCTCCTAAATCCAAGGGCCAATCACATGTGGAGGCGTCATCACCATGCTTTCCAATTCCGTAGGCATCGGCCTAGGTGAGTTGCAACCATTTCTAGGTGAGCGACGTGTTGGTTTCTCTACTTTAAAAGCTTGTGGAAAGCTCACTAGGAGAGGTGGTGTTTATTACTTGCATATTGCAGGAGTTGGGCGTCTCTACCCCGCTCCTTTTCCTAATGGTCTCTTCTCTATCGAGGAGGGACGTTTGCTATATGATGTGCAGGTTGAACAACATAAACCCGAGGAGGAGATTCCGGATGAGGATGAGGACCAAGAAGAGGAGCAAGAAGTTCCTTATCAAGAGGAGCAGCCACCAACCCGGTTCACTACATATCAAGACTTCCAAGAACTTGGAGGAACTGTGGAGGGGATGCATAATCTCGACCTGAACCTCCAAGAAACCACTAGTAACTTATCAACTCAATTTGCAAACTGGAGTTACAAATTTTTCCCACCACCTCAATGATTTGAAGGGCTTGCAAAAGCCTAAGCTTGGGGAAGTTTCCTCGTTATCTTTATTTGGCGTTCATTTTCTTTATTTTATTTCGAGGTTGTGCTTTTCATTTGAGTTTATAAGCACTCGTGTTGTTTTCCCAACACTTTATCATTAGTTATTTTATTTGTTTTCGATATTTTCAAGCCAAGCTTTGACGCAAATTTTCTATTCTTTAATTCCCTCTCTCAAAAACAACAAAAAGATTTTTTCATTCATCTTTATTTTCCCTCTTTATTTTCTATTATCCTTGTGGCTCTTACATATTCGCAGGAGAGTGATTGACTTCGAGTTTCCAAGAAACAAACCAAAAGGGAAGAGAGAAGTGGAACCAATCATGAGAGGTATGCTTTATGACTCCTCACTTTTGAAGTTTGATAAACCCATGCTAGTTAGTAGTAAATTTTAAGGTATTATATTGGTGGAGTGTGTCTTTGTAATGGAGTAAAATTTTGTTTGCATGGGTATTTAGTTGAGTATGTTTTGTTCCAGCTCTTGTAGTTAACCAAGTCTTGCCTAAAATTTGCTAAACAATTGTAATAAGAAAAGTCTCACAATTGAAGGCTTAGGTGTTGTAGTGTTTAGTCTTGAAGGTTTATTCTTAGAGACACTCAACACCACAGAAAATGATGATTGACTTGATAGCTCTCTTTGAAAAGATTTGTTCAATTGAATTAATGTTTAGCGTTTTTGTGAGCATGCCAAAGTTTGACTTTTTTGAATCATAATAATGATATAGCTTTATGCGTGTCAAACTTCATGGGATGTCAACAACTCCGCTAGCCTACGAACGATCTTCATGAAGGAAACTCCTAGATTTCGGCTATGAGTTGATTAAACATATTGGGTGGATATCGAGCCAGCTCAACTCAACTCTTAAATACTCGTTAGTTAACGAGCTTGCTCGACTTGACTCATTAACATAACAATCTTGCAACCTCAGCTTGGCTCTACTCGATAAATTCTCGAGTTGGCTTGATAAGGTCACGAAGAAACTTAACAATGTAGTAAATTCATCATGAAGTAAGAATACAAGAAGTATAATTCATCATTTATGTCTCTTCATGTATACTTTGACGTCTTTAACATAACTACTCATGTTTCTTTGGTATATTTGTATTGATTTTTATTTTGTGCTCACTAATCTATGAGCTAGCATACAAGTGTAAGGATATTAATGAGTTTACCGAGTAATCGCGGCTTGAATCATTAAACTTGTTCTCTTAACAAGCTAAAAATGCCAAATCAGCTCAGATCATTTGTGTTCGAGTTCAAGTCGAGTCGAGCCAAGTTTTCGAGTACTCGTTAAACTCATGAGCTTCGAGTTTTATTCCACCCCTAATCACGTCCCATCGTTTCTTTTCATTTTCTTTATCTAATATTCCACATCTATATTATTAGTTGTAGATTTAATTGCTAAATATAATGGAAACTGTTCTATTCTGCCAGAATACAAACTTACACTCATAACCCTATATTTTGCCTACCATGCAGTAGTATTGGCAAGACAAATTGGTTTCTAGAATACATGGATTAAATCCATTTTATAGACATACCCTTTTTTACCACTAAATCTCTCTAGGGAATTATACAAAACCATATTGACCAAAACCACTTAGCACTGAAAGGTATATTTTATACCTTTCATTAGACTTTGGCCAAACCCTAATTTGCTTCCTATATTACTTGTAGTAAAAATAACAAAATCAGCACCTTATGGACTTTAGGAATTTCCCTATACCAAACCATGCTATGTATTGACCTAATTCCAACTCTCTGTGAACCTGTCCACCAATACACATCAAACCCTAGAAGCCCATATTTTTCTAATCCACATTTGATTTATTGTGAATCAAACTATTATGTGCATAGTTTATTCACTAATAAAATCACATCAGTAGTTCTGTAAATCCAAAAAGGGTGATTACAATTTATACAAAAAGGTATTCTAAGTACATACCCGGTGTCTTTGGAATCACATCAAAATCCCTTATAGATTAATTATGGTGAAAAAGACAAATAACATCCAGTACTGCCTTTAGGAATTTCCTAGGGCATTCTGTTAATTATGTTAGATTGATTCCAACTCTCATTGAATCATTCCACCAAATCCTATCTAACCACCCAAGGAAATATTTTTTGGAACTCCAGAACTTTTCTGGTGAATTATTTCCTAAAACTAGAGTTTTAATCACTAGGAAATTCATTATAAATCAAAGGTAATTGATAAGATAGTGAAACCAGTTTTGTTGGTTTCATTTTATCAATACCTTTCTGATGATATCATTTTTGTATATTGGTATCATACATAAAGGGTCCTTGGTCTAAAACCCCTTTTCTACATAGTTTCTAGACTATAAGACTCAAATGGATTTCCTCCAAATGTTTCCAAGACCCATTCCAATCTCTCAAATCCAACCTAATCAAGACCCTACAGAAGTATAACATGTATACCTTGTTTGTTTGCTGAATGATATGAAGATTGTATGCTTTGTATTGATTGTGCCTTTGTGTGCTTGCATGTGTGATCCTCGATGACGCTAGTTGTGAATGAGTTGACGAGGAGAAGAAGGGATCTTCTTACTATTGTATTGGATATTCTGGATTCTATTGAAGAAGCCCAGGGACATATATGCCATAATGCTGATCACAGGCAAGCCACCTTCTTGCTCATAAGCCTTTGTCCTACTATTTTACTTATGCATGTTTTATATACCAGTTTATATAAATTGCATGGTTTTATTAGTATGTTTTCTTTGTGGGAAAGTTTGGATCCTCCAAACTATATCCACTTTAGTACCACTAGGTAACACCCTTGGTTGACACCTATTTTACCATAGTATGGTAGATGGTGTTTTAACACCATAACCCCTTGGATACCCCGTTTTAGCCTAAGAAAAAGTATAGGAGGGGAAGACCCCGGGTATATGTTTATAAAATGTTTATGAGAAAACCTTGGTGAGGTTTGACCTACCAAGAGAGGTTTGAAAAATGCAAAGGCTTTGTTTTACAAAAAGGGTTGTAAGAATTAGGAGGAAAAGGGTTTAAAAAAGGCACCCGGTTCTTTGCAGTTTTCCCAGAACAATTAACCCATGCAACCACAATACCCTAAAGTGGGAACGGGGATTAACCCAAAGTTAGTTCTCTTCGATATGGGTATCCGCATGACTACTTATAAGGGACCATCTCCCTCTAATTCTGGGCTTCCTTTGTAGAAAGGGCCATCTACAAGGCAGTCGCCTGGAGGAAGCAGGATCACCCATGTGAGTGACCGGGCGATACTATGAGCCTCTCATTGAAAGTGTCGGCTCTGAAGGAGCTGGGTTGCACTCCGGTTGGTCCGTGGATCCCGACGTCCCGGTGTTGAGAGGAACAACTCATAGGGTAGGGCCCATGTCAGAGTGGACTTTCCAATTGATTATCTAAAACCCTGTTTACCATGTGTCGTGGGTCGTGGTTGTAATCCCGACGGATGTATAAAATCTTGTGGGTAAAGTGTACAACCTCTATAGAGTGTAAATCTATTCGAATAGCCGAGTCCTCGGTCATGGACGGTTGGAAAGGTTGCTATAGAGCGGTGCCGGTTTTGTTTTCAAAAAGGTTTTCATAAAACAAGTGTTTACAAAAACCTGGTGGTCCATGGGACACCAAAGAAGGAGGAGGATAACCCGGTCAATTGAAGACCGTGGAGAGGATATAGGGTGACCTACTCCTAGTGTTTTCCAAATACTTTTCAAAAAGGTTTCCAACTGTTTTACAAAAGACTTCAATAAAACCTTGTAGATACTACATCTATAAGAGAAACTACTTTAGAAAAGAACCTCTTATGGAGCCATCCTACCACCTTGCCATATTGCATATCCTTTTATTGTTATTATATTAAGGTGGTTTGCGAGTACATTCAAAGTACTCACCGACATTATCCCTGGCTATTAACTTGGCCAGATTCCCAGAAGAGCGAGGAGCGAGGAAGAAGCTGACGTCTATGTGAGCTAGGGCATATCTTCGAGTCAGGCACCCTGTTGGGTTATGGCTTGACTTGGGTCCCTGATACGCCCAATTTTCATCACCATTATATATCATAATTTGCCTCTATTCATTGATATATTTCTTATTAAGAGGTGTTACTTATGTCTTTTCATCTGTTTTTGCATGATGGATGATTCTTGGAGGATGAACTGCCAGAGTCAGGATTCTGATGGAAAAAGAGGCGTTTTGACGCAATTGCGTGAATATCAGAAAAATACCAGAAAATATATAGAAAATCATATTTTCCCAGAAGACGAAGAATGCCAGAAGGGGAGGCGGAGATAGGCCACAAGGGACCACACACCCCAGGCGCGGGCCATCCCTAGGTCGCGCCTACAGGGGGTGTGGCCCACCTGGCCCACCTCTGGCTCCGCCCTCTCGCCTATATCTTCTCCTCGTAACCCTAATACACGGGGAGCAACCACATAATGATTTCGCCGCCTCTACGGGGCAGAAAACACCGAGAGAGAAAGAGCTCTCCGGAAGACATATTTTTGCCAGGGAAATTACTTCCCGGAGAGGGGAGATCATCGCCATCAACACCATCATCAAGCTAGACTTCATCGGGATCATCATCATCCGCACCATCATCTCCACTAGCACCATCATCACCACTCCATCCCGCTGTAACAATCGTGTTGAATACTTGCATAGTTCTTAGGGGAAACTTTCCTGGTGTTGATTACCATTGTAGTTGATGCTTGTGAGTGGAACCATTGGATTATTGTTTATGTTCAGATTGTTATTCATCACCATATCATCTTTAATCTCGATCCATATGATGTCTCGTGAGTAGTTCGTTTAGTTCTTGAGGGCATGGGAGAAGTCATGTTGTTAGTAGTGGATTTGTGTTGAGATATTATTCAATGGTTTAGTATTTAAGTTGTGGTGCTATTCTTCTAGTGGTGTCATGTGAACGTCGACTACATGATACTTCACCATTTAGGGGCCTAGGGGAATGCATTGTGTATTTGGCTACTAATTGTGGGGTTGCTAGAGTGACAGAAACCTGAACCCCCGTTAGGACACCATTGCACAAGGGAGCATAGGATCTCAGGGTTTAAGGTTGTGGTTAGGTTTATACCTTAATTGCTTTTCTTGTAGTTGCAGATGCTTGCAAGGGGTTAATCACAAGTATGTATTAGTCCAAGTAAGGTCGGTACATTAGCACAGGTTCACCCACACAACACTTACAAAAACCAAAGAAGACTACTTACTATTTGAAGCAAAAGCACTTGAAAGAATTCCCATGTGTCCTCGAGAACGTTTGGTCCTTATAAGTATTTCCACCGACTTGTCCTTTGCTAAGAAA
This sequence comes from Avena sativa, assembly GCA_916181665.1. Classification (NCBI taxonomy): domain Eukaryota; kingdom Viridiplantae; phylum Streptophyta; class Magnoliopsida; order Poales; family Poaceae; genus Avena; species Avena sativa. The sequence continues at coordinate 380,368,198 of OV702281.1, read as the reverse complement.
GAATTGGGCCACTTGCTGCAAGTGTTCGTTGTCTTTATTACTTGCACTTTATTTCTTTGCTTTATCAGAAAACCCCTAAAAATCCGTTTGCTAAGTATTTACAGAGATTTCCTGTTCCATACCACTAGACAACACCTTCTGCTCCTTGTTGGGATCGACACTCCTATTTATAAAAAGTACTATGATACACCCCCTATACTTGTGGGTCATCAAGGCTATTTTCTGGCGCCATTGCCGGGTAGTGAAGCGCTATTGAAGAGTGGAACTGGTAAAGGAAACTTCTACTGTGAGTATTGTTTTTATTTCTGTCTGTTACTTTGTTTCTGTTATGGATAACCCACTTGGTTTTATGTTTGGGAAAACTACTACCACTGGTAGGGTAGTAGATGAACCACCACCTGTTGAGATAGATCCTTTTAATATACCTACAAGTATTATTGATCGTGTTATGGATATTATTATTTAGGGGGTGGAACTGTCCATCCTGGTGATCAGTTGCTTTCTATCCATGAATTATGCGGGTTGTTTAAGTGTGCAGGTATCACAATTGAACAGGTGAAGAAGAAGTTACTCTCTATATCCTTGAAAGGAAGATCTGAAGAATGGTATAAGCTGCTGAATAATGGACAATCCATGGAATGGGAGGAAATAGTACCTCGCTTTTACTCTAAATTCTATCCTCCCAGTGAGATTCATAAGGATAGGAATCTGATATATAACTTTTGGCCTTGTGATGGAGAGAGTACAGCTCAAGCTTGGGGGATATTGAAGTTACTAATGCTTAAATGTCCTATTCATGAACTCCCTAAAAATATTATTATCAATAACTTTATGCTAGGCTTTCTCTTCATGATAAAGATTTTCTAGATGCTTCTTGTGCTGGATCATTCACACGTATGAAGGAAGAAGCTAAATAGGATCTCCTAGACCGTATTCAAGAGAACACTGAAGCATGGGAGAATGACAAAGGAAGAGAGTCAGGTATAAATTATGATTATGAATGCATTAAATCCTTTATGGGAACTGATGACTTCCATGATATTAGTACTGAGTATGGTCTTGAAGTTCTTGCAAAATGTTTTAAGGCCTTTGCCTCTTATATTGAAATTCCCAAAAAGCAGTGGAACAAGTACCATGCTCCTTATAAAGACATTGTTACCCATGTTCCTGCTAGCATTGAAGTTTGTACCGTTGATCCTATTTTGCCTGAACCTTATGTTGAGAAAATCCATTTTCCTGCTAAAGTAAAGGAACATTCTATCATAGCTAATGTGGTTAGCAAAAGTGCAAAGAAAACTGTGGAACCTGATGAGCAAATAAATATTGAACCTGTGGTAGCTATTGTGAAAGATCTTGTCACTAAAAATATAGAGGATGAGCACATTTTTTTCTGTGAAGACGCTTCTAACATTGTATTTCATCCTAGAAAAGCTAGAAAAGCTAGTGTCCCTGTGCTTTCTGTTAGAATTGGTGATCATTGCTATTATGGTTTATGTGATGTTGGTGCTAGTTCTAGTGCTATTCCTTATGAGCTTTACATGGAAATTATGCATGAAATTGGTCCTTGTGAGCTTGAGGATATTGATGTGATTATTCACCTTGCAAATAGAGAGATAGTTTGTCCAATTGGCATTGTAAGAGATGTGGAAGTTCTTTGTGGTAAGATTAAATATCCTGCTAATTTTATAGTACTTGGTTCTAAAGCTAGTAAAACCTGTCCTGTTATCTTTGGTAGACCCTTCTTGAATACTTGTGGGGCTATCATAGATTGTAGGAAGGAAAAAGTTTTGACCAAGTTTGATGGAGAGTCTTATGAGTTTAATTTTTCCAAATTTGCTAAAACTCCTTATCAAAATGAACTGCCTAATGAGGATTTCAAGGTTGAACAACTTTCTGCTATTTCTCTTGCTCCTTATGAAAATAAACTTGCAGCAGTTTATGGAAGATCATGAAAGCAAGGTCTTCATGAAGGAAAGAAATGATATTGGCGAGGTTTTCCTTCGTCAGCCTGAGTTACTTAAGAATAATCTACTTGTGGAAGATTTGGGTACAACACTACCACCTAAAGGGGACCCTGTTTTCGAATTAAAACCTTTACCTGATGATCTTAAATATGCTTATCTAGATGATAATAAAGTATATCCTGTTATTATTGTTCTAAACTTTTAGGAAAGGAAGAAGAAAGGTTATTGGAAATATTGAAGAAACACCGAGGAGCTATGGGCTATACTCTTGATGATTTAAAAGGAATTTCTCCTACTAGATGTCAGCATGCTATTAATATAGAACCTGATGCAAAACCAGTTGTTGAACACCAACGCCGTCTAAATCCTAAGATGAAGGATGTGGTAAGAAATGAGGTATTAAAACTCCTTGATGCTGGTATTATTTACCCTATTGCTGATAGTCAATGGGTTAGCCCTATTCATTGTGTCCCAAAGAAGGAGGGAATCACTGTTGTGCCTAATGAAAATAATGAGCTTGTACCCCAAAGAGTAGTGGTTGGGTATAGTATGTGCATTTATTTTAGAAAGGTTAATAAAGTTACTAAGAAAGATCATTATCCTTTGCCCTTTATTGATCAAATGCTAGAAAGGTTGTCTAAAAAGACCCACTTTTGTTTTCTTGATGGTTATTCTGGGTTCTCTCAAATTGCTGCGAGAGTGCAAGACCAAGAGAAAACCACCTTCACTTGTCCTTATGGCACTTATGCTTACAGGCGTATGCCTTTTGGTTTATGTAATGCTCCTGCTACCTTTCAGAGATGTATGTCTGCTATCTTTCATGGTTTTTGTGAAGAAATTGTGGAGGTTTTCATGGACGATTTCGCCGTCTATGGAACTTCTTTTGATAAATATTTGCACAACCTTGATAAAGTTTTGCAGAGATGTGAAGAAACCAACCTGTTCTTAATTGGGAGAAATGCCAGTTCATGGTTAATGAAGGGATTGTTCTTGGACAAAAAATTTCTGAAAGAGGCATTGAAGTTGATAGAGCCAAAATTGAAGCAATTGAGAAGATGCCTTGCCCTAGGGACATAAAAGGTATTCATAGTATCCTTGGTCATGCCGATTTCTATAAGAGGTTTATTAAAGATTTCTCCAAAATTTCAAAGCCCCTTACCATTATTCTTCAAAAAGATGTACCTTTTGTTTTTGATGATGATTGTAAGGAAGCTTTTGAAACTTTGAAGAATCTTTGACTACTACTCTTATTGTTCAACCACCTGATTGGAGTTTACCTTTTGAAATTATGTGTGATTCTAGTGATTTTGCTGTGGGTGCTGTTCTTGGGCAACGTGTTGATAAGAAGTTGAATGTTATTCATTATGCTAGCAAGACTCTAGATGCTTCTCAAAAGAATTATGCTACTACTTAAAAGGAGTTCTTAGCTGTAATCTTTGCCTGCGATAAGTTTAGACCTTATATTGTTGATTCAAAGGTTACTATTCATACTGATCATGCTGCTATTAAGTACCTTATGACAAAGAAAGACGCTAAGCCTAGGATTATTAGCTGGGTGTTGCTTTTACAAGAGTTTGATCTGCATATTGTAGACAGGAAAGGTGCTGAAAACCCTGTTGCTGACAATTTATCTCGTTTGGAAAACATTTCTTTTGACCCTCTGCTTGTTAATGATAGTTTTCCAAATGAGCAGTTGGCTGCAATAAGGGTCAGCCCACATGAGAGTCCTTGGTATGCTAATTACGCTATTTTTATTGTTTCCAAGTATTTGCCTCCAACCTTTACAGCTCAGCAATGAAGAATTTTTTTATGATTTGAGGCATTACTTTTGGGATGACCCATATTTATATAAAGGAGTAGATGGTATTATGTGAAGATGTGTTCTAGAATATGAACACCAAGAGATATTGAGGAAATTTCATGGCAGTGCTTATGGAGGACATCATGCTAGAGATAGAACTGCACAATTTTTTTTTTGCAATCTGGCTTTTATTGTCCTACTCTTTTCAAGGATGCAAGGAAGTTTGTCTTATCATGTGACGAATGTCAAAGAGTTGGTAATATTTCTAGACGCAATGAAATGCATATGAATTATTCTCTTGTTATTGAACCTATTGACTGTTGGGGATTTGACTTCATGGGTCCTTTTCCTCCTTCAAAAGGGTATACTCATATTATTGTTGCTGTTGATTATGTTACAAAGTGGGTAGAGGCCATACCTACAAATAGTGCTGATGGTAAGACCTCTTTAAAAATGCTTAAAGATGTTATTTTTCCTAGGTTTTGGTGTGCCTAGATATATCATGACTGATGGAGGCTCCCATTTTATTCATGGTGGTTTTAGGAAAACTCTTGCTAAATATGATGTTAACCATAGAATTTCTTCAGCTTATCACCCCCAAACCAGTGGGCAAGTAGAACTTTCCAATAGGGAAATTAAATCTATCTTGCAGAAGACTGTTAATAGATCTAGGAAAAATCGGGCTAAAAAGTTGAATGACGCTTTATGGGCTTATAGTACTGCTTATAAAAATCCTATGGGGATGTCTCCTTACAAAATGGTTTATGGGAAAGCTTGCCGCTTGCCTTTAGAATTAGAACACAAAGCTTATTGGGTAGTGAAAGAACTAGAGATTTTAAACTTGCTGGTGAGAAAAGATTGCTTGACTTAAGTACCTTAGATGAGTGGAGAAGTGAAGCTTATGAAAATACTAGACTCTTGTAGCACCCCGGGTAAAACCAGTACTAGAAAATTGCCTGTTGTTCATATTTTGTGCATCATCATAACTTCATGCATATATTTTGCATAAAAACTATTTTCATAAAAGCCTAAGTTGTTTTCTAATTAGCCCTCTCCTTTAATCTTAAACTAAAACCTCGGTCTGTTCAGATCTTTTATTTGTCTAAAAAGTATTTACAAAATGTTTTAAAAATAAATTAATAAATAAAATGTTTTGTCCGGAGAGGCAGTCCGACCGGTCAGGCCAGAGGCCCAATCGGGCCAGACTACCTACAATCCGGTCCACCTAACTAAACCTCTACCTACCTACCCCCAAACCCTAGGAAACCCTAATCCCCACCCACCCCAGACCCTCTCTCCCTCCACTCAGCCGCCATCCCGCCGCCACCCCACTCTCCTCACAACCCGACACGACCCAGCAGCCCCACACACGCAACACACACAGCACGCACACCACACAGCGGCCGAAACCACCCCACCACAAATCTCCCTCCCCGCATCGGATCCCCACCCCGACGCTCCTCTCCACGCCCGCTCGTCTTGCCTCGCCTCTGGTCACAGAGCTCGTCGCCGCCGCTCTCTCCCGCGAGCCGCACCTCCTCCCGCAGTGACCCTCTGATCCCCTACAACATCGCGTCGCCTCCAACGCTCGCCCTCCTCCCTTCCTCTGTTCGAGCTCGACCTCGCAGCACGGCAGCGCTGCCCGGGACCTCCTCCTCGTCGACCGTTCTTCCTCACCATCGTCCGCCTCTGCGGGTGCTCCTCCGCCGCCGGCCCCTGTTCCCGCCGTCGCCCCAAGCGCGTCGTCATCCGCCCCGCCCTGCCGCCGCTGGCCGCGCCTCCCTACAAGCTCGTGACCCCGTCGCCAGCGCCCTCAACTTCCGCCGCCCGACCTCCCCATGGCGCCTCGCCTCCACCTCGTCGGTCCCGAGCTGCGCCGCCGCCCTTCCCCTCTGTGGGCTCGCCTCCCCGGTGCCGCTGTGAGAACGAGGGCTCTGCCTCGCCACCATCTCCCCCTCTGCTCGTCTTCGGCCTCAAGCCACCGCTGATGCCGCCGGCCTGCGCGACCCCCTCCTGCGTTGGCCGCCTTGCACACTCCCTCTGGGTTCTTCAGTGCCCGTGTCTCGCCTGCTACTCTTTTGCCCACCACGACCCAGTATCCTTTTATGCATGCTTCTCTGTGTTGGTGCCCTGTTGGGGATTCAGTGCAGTAGGTTCCCAAGTGCCGCTTTGCATCTTGTTGTCAAGCTGCCCAATTGTGTCATTGCCATGTGACCTGATGGCTAGGGGTGTGGATGCTGGGTGATTTGGAGTTGTGATGGAGGTGACCGAGTAAAGATGGTGATGTGCCGACAAGGTGTGTTGACGGTGTGGTGCTACAACAAGGACCTCCTCTGACTCGAGTCGGCAAGATCGGCAAGTGACGAGGAGACCCGAAGAATCTTGACAATATCCTCCCAGCAGACGCCAAGTTCTCTGACCCTGGACCTGATGTCTGAGACCCCCGTTCCCGGAGGCGAAGCCCGAACCCCGAACCAAGATCGGCGAGCCCCCTATGTGTGACCCTCTTCCCAAGACCCTATTTTTATAAATGAAATATATATCTGTTGCAAATAAATGTTCATGTTGCATACATATTGCGTGGTTTGGGTGCATTATGCCGATTCACCTTATAATTAAATATGGGGTCATAGGCGGGCTTATCTAGTTTTATATTGGCCCCAATTAAATTTATGTAGCGAACCGGTGATATATTTTGCCATGTTAAGACAACATTTAAAATGCGGGGTAGCTAAATAATAAGAACCTATTAATTAATTGTCTGGACTTCGGTTCCACTTAATATTGCCTAATTGCATCGCATCTTTGCCATGTCATACATCATACATACATCATGCCGATCTTCTGCCATAATATTAAATAGTGCATCCGGTGTTTGTGCTAGTGCTTTGCTTCTTCACGGGTTAGGCCGATGAGTTGAGGCGAGTGTCGACCCGATCTTCGGATGAACCTTCGGCAATGTTTTCAGGCGAGCATTCTCCCCCTTTCTACCTATCTTACTTTTATAGTATTTATTCCCTCCTGTTGATCTATTGCTATCCGTGTTGCGATGCTCTAGTTTTTCGTACCCGTGATATCCCGTGCAGCCTTATATTGCCTTGGACACATCCTATTACCTGTTGTTTGGTAGATAGTTGGACTTGCGTGTCGTAGTCGCTTGCTCAAGTGTTGTTGCGTGTCGTCCAGTACCACAGTTGTTGGAGTATTGCCGTATGTTTATGTTGGAGATGATCATGGCTTTAATTATCGTTTAATAACTAAAATTGAAGTAGGTAAATGCAGAGGCACCGGTGGGTAATAGACAATATTTGGTTTTTAACCGCTCACTGGTGTCCCGTAGGACCCCGAGTTCTTGACACCTGTTCCGAGATCGAGCGCGCTAACCATAGGTGGGGTGTGTGGGCACCCCCATCGATTAGTACCTGATTTCAAAGTACTGTACCGGGAGCCACAAAGTAGTTTGGGGCTTTATTACTATCCTGTACTTATACCATGCTTTACTGCTTTATTTACGATTGTGCGAGGAGCACCTGTACTGTTTAGGATCGTGACACGTTTTCGCTGTATCGACAAGCCAAGTCACACTTTTGGGTTCCCAGTCGTTTACAGCCGTCCACACAAACCCTGGGTCCGTCTCGGAGCCGTCCGACTTCGTTGCGGGTAGCTTAGTGGGGTGGCCCCCATGTGCTTGCTTTGGGTCTGGGAAACGTCGTCTCCGAAACCCCGTCGACATACCGTTGGGTGTATGTTTTGTGATCTTGTACCTACCTGATCTGACAACAAGGGTGTAGGTGCGTGTGGAAACTTTGGTGCACCCCTGCAGGGTTAAATCTTTTCGAGAAGCCGTGTCCGCGGTTATGGACGACTTGGAGCACAGTTCTCGATCATAGACAACTATAACTAAAGTTTTTTGTTATAATTTGACTTGTATCCGATATGACTAGTAATCAGCTCCACTACAACGGAATGGCTAAATAAAAGTACCAACAATTGCTGGGTTTGGGATATCTCATGCAAAATGTATCTGACTAGTAAGTGTTGCAACTACAACGGAATGGTTAACTGAAAGTGCCCACTGCTTATTATATCAGGACGACTATCTATACCTGACTAGTAATTGCTGCAACGATAACCGAATAAATAAAACTGCCAACTGTGTGAGTTCCTCGGTTGACTTCCTCGTTTGGTCTCGAGGGGGAAATACCAGGATGGGTATGTTTGGTGGTAGTATCAGGTTGGTTCCGAATAGGTCTTTCTTATCCCTCTCTGATAGCCGACAGTTATATCGAGTCTCTATAGGTTGTTTAGTGCATGCTGCGCTGTCGCTTCAGCCCACCATACCTATGTAGGCGAGGACCGCCGAATTCCAGCCTCGCCGTGTACTGGCCTCAGTACTGACCACTCTCTCTTTTTCCTTTGCCCTTTGTCGGCACCCCTTTTGTTTAAGCAGGTTTTGAGATCGACGTCGTTAGCAGGGTTACCCTTCCGGCTTGGCCTGGGCAGGGTTATGGACGCCATTGGTTATTCTTCAGGGCTCTTAGCTCAATTTGCATCTTGTCCGTACTCGGACGCTGTATTGTTTTCAAGGTGATTTGGATCTTTGTACTGTATATCTGTATTCTTGACTCATTGAGTCGTTGTTGTATATATCTGTTTTGTGGGTTCCATCGAGGACTATTGTGTAATGATATTACTTCGTTTTTCACCCGCACGAAAGTGCCTGGTGGGCACCTTTGAATCGTTTCTATGCGGGTTTGGCGGGAAGCGCTGAAACTTGCATAGGGCCGATTCTGAGGGTGTTACAAAGTGGTATCAGAGCACAGCAGTTACGATACCCCACTGGTCCAGCCTGTAGGATAACCTAGCTAACGGACGTTATAGAGTGTCAAAAATATTTTGGAAAATCGGTTGGATAGATCTGATTAGGTCTGCTTTTACTCCTTACCCCTCTGCTATTCTTTTCTTACCTTTGCGAGTTTTGAATCTACCTCTTATTTTTTCTTCGAGTCCAGGATTTCTCGTGGTTGGATTTCTGTCGTACCTTTAGGTTTTCGCTTCTTTCCTATTATCACGATGGTGCTACAAACATCTTATCTGCATCTCGTTTGGTGTACCCTTCATCCAATCTTTTTGTTCTTGAACTCTTTATCTATATGTGTACCTTGCTGGATATCCGTATCATTGAAAAACATATGAGAAGGACGAGCATTGGTGAAGTTGGAGTATACCTTGAGCATGTGTTGTTCATTCCAATGGAACCATTGCGAAACCTAATCGTTATGTATTTTCATAAAAATTTCTTTTGTATCTTCCGGTGTTTTCCAACGTGATGACCTCATCTACATCAGATCCAATGCAGAGCTTGCATCACCCCTTTGTACCGAATACCGCTTATGAAGATCTTCCTTCTAAATTTTGAGACTTGTGTTGCGTGATTTTCCTATTCATGTATAGAGTTAATAGTTTGGGTACGAGATGGACTGATCACCCTACCCGACTCTTACTGTTCACTCTTGTACATCGAACTGGTGGATCAATGTAACTTTTCCTCTTCTCATGGAAGTTAGAGGTGGCCTTATCTTTTGATACCTCTACCTTCGTCCTTTGTTTCTCCGGAGTGCTCTCTCGACGAACGTGAGCAACGACCTTTGTTAGTGGTGTCGCGAGGATCTACATGAAGCGAGAAGATTTAGGTCATCGACATTCTTCCCCGTACTAGGAGGCGGATCTCGAGGGCGAGATCCATTGTTAGTGGTGTCGAATTGTAGCACCCCGGGTAAAACCAGTACTAGAAAATTGCCTGTTGTTCATATTTTGTGCATCATCATAACTTCATGCATATATTTTGCATAAAAACTATTTTCATAAAAGCCTAAGTTGTTTTCTAATTAGCCCTCTCCTTTAATCTTAAACTAAAACCTCGGTCTGTTCAGATCTTTTATTTGTCTAAAAAGTATTTACAAAATGTTTTAAAAATAAATTAATAAATAAAATGTTTTGTCCGGAGAGGCAGTCCGACCGGTCAGGCCAGAGGCCCAATGGGGCCAGACTACCTACAATCCGGTCCACCTAACTAAACCTCTACCTACCTACCCCCAAACCCTAGGAAACCCTAATCCCCACCTACCTTAGACCCTCTCTCCCTCCACTCAGCCGCCATCCCGCCGCCACCCCACTCTCCTCACAACCCGACACGACCCAGCAGCCCCACACACGCAACACACACAGCACGCACACCACACAGCGGCCGAAACCACCCCACCACTCATCTCCCTCCCCGCATCGGATCCCCACCCCGACGCTCCTCTCCACGCCCGCTCGTCTTGCCTCGCCTCTGGTCACAGAGCTCGTCGCCGCCGCTCTCTCCCGCGAGCCGCACCTCCTCCCGCAGTGACCCTCTGCTCCCCTACAACATCGCGTCGCCTCCAATGCTCGCCCTCCTCCCTTCCTCTGTTCGAGCTCGACCTCGCAGCATGGCAGCGCTGCCCGGGACCTCCTCCTCGTCGACCGTTCTTCCTCACCGTCGTCCGCCTCTGCGGGTGCTCCTCCGCCGCCGGACCCTGTTCCCGCCGTCGCCCCAAGCGCGTCGTCATCCGCCCCGCCCTGCCGCCGCTGGCCGCGCCTCCCTACAAGCTCGTGACCCCGTCGCCAGCGCCCTCAACTACCGCCGCCCGAACTCCCCATGGCGCCTCGCCTCCACCTCGTCGGTCCCGAGCTGCGTCGCCGCCCTTCCCCTCTGTGGGCTCGCCTCCCCGGTGCCGCTGTGAGCATGAGGGCTCTGCCTCGCCACCATCTCCCCCTCTGCTCGTCTTCGGCCTCAAGCCACCGCTGATGCCGCCGGCCTGCGCGACCCCCTCCTGCGTTGGCCGCCTTGCACACTCCCTCTGGGTTCTTCAGTGCCTGTGTCTCGCCTGCTACTCTTTTGCCCACCACGACCCAGTATCCTTTTATGCATGCTTCTCTGTGTTGGTGCCCTATTGGGGATTCAGTGCAGCAGGTTCCCAAGTGCCGCTTTGCATCTTGTTGTCAAGCTGCCCAATCGTGTCATTGCCATGTGACCTGATGGCTAGGGGTGTGGATGCTGGGTGATTTGGAGTTGTGATGGAGGTGACCGAGTAAAGATGGTGATGTGCCGACAAGGTGTGTTGACGGTGTGGTGCTACAACAAGGACCTCCTCTGACTCGAGTCGGCAAGATCGGCAAGTGACGAGGAGACCCGAAGAATCTTGACAATATCCTCCCAGCAGACGCCAAGTTCTCTGACCCTAGACCTGATGTCTGAGACCCCCGTTCCCGGAGGCGAAGCCCGAACCCCGAACCAAGATCGGCGAGCCCCCTATGTGTGACCCTCTTCCCAAGACCCTATTTTTATAAATGAAATATATATCTGTTGCAAATAAATGTTCATGTTGCATACATATTGCGTGGTTTGGGTGCATTATGCCGATTCACCTTATAATTAAATATGGGGTCATAGGCGGGCTTATCTAGTTTTATATTGGCCCCAATTAAATTTATGTAGCGAACCGGTGATATATTTTGCCATGTTAAGACAACATTTAAAATGCGGGGTAGCTAAATAATAAGAACCTATTAATTAATTGTCTGGACTTCGGTTCCACTTAATATTGCCTAATTGCATCGCATCTTTGCCATGTCATACATCATACATGCATCATGCCGATCTTTTGCCATAATATTAAATAGTGCATCCGGCGTTTGTGCTAGTGCTTTGCTTCTTCACGGGTTAGGCCGATGAGTTGATACGAGTGTCAACCCGATCTTCGGATGAACCTTCGGCAATGTTTTCAGGCGAGCATTCTCCCCCTTTCTACCTATCTTACTTTTATAGTGTTTATTCCCTCATGTTGATCTATTGCTATCTGTGTTGCGATGCTCTAGTTTTTCGTACCCGTGATATCCCGTGCAGCCTTATATTGCCTTGGACACATCCTATTACCTGTTGTTTGGTAGATAGTTGGACTTGCGTGTCGTAGTCGCTTGCTCAAGTGTTGTTGCGTGTCGTCCAGTACCACAGTTGTTGGAGTATTGCCGTATGTTTATGTTGGAGATGATCATGGCTTTAATTATCGTTTAATAACTAAAATTGAAGTAGGTAAATGCAGAGGCACCGGTGGGTAATAGACAATATTTGGTTTTTAACTGCTCACTGGTGTCCCATAGGACCCCGAGTTCTTGACACCTGTTCCGAGATCGAGCGCGCTAACCACAGGTGGGGTGTGTGGGCACCCCCATCGATTAGTACCTGATTTCAAAGTACTGTACCGGGGGCCACAAAGTAGTTTGGGGCTTTATTACTATCCTGTACTTATGCCATGCTTTACTGCTTTATTTACGATTGTGCGAGGAGCACCTGTACTGTTTAGGATCGTGACACGTTTTCGCTGTATCGACAAGCCCAGTCACACTTTCGGGTTCCCAGTCGTTTACAGCCGTCCACACAAACCCTGGGTCCGTCTCGGAGCCGGCCGACTTCGTTGCGGGTAGCTTAGTGGGGTGGCCCCCATGTGCTTGCTTTGGGTCTGGGAAACGTCGTGTCTGAAACCCCGTCGACATACCGTTGGGTGTATGTTTTGTGATCTTGTACCTACCTGATGTGGCATCCCGCAAAACCACTACTAGAAAATCGTGTTGTTTTTGTGCATTGCATCATCATGACCGCATGCTCATGTCATCATGCCACATTGCATTTGAGCATCGTCATCGTCTTGCATCGGATCGCATAAAACTATTTTCGAGAAAACCCAAATTGTTTTCCTAAAACGCCCCATCTTTAATTATATATCAAACCCCGGGTCTCCGGATTATTTTTGTTTGTCTGCTGTCGGTTTGCAAACGGTGTTTGTAAAACAAATAAAAATATTATTATTTTAGCGGGGGCAGTCGAACGGGCCGTTCCGACCCGAACGACCACCCCCAGGAATTTACAAACGGTCCACCCTAATTCCTAAACCTACCAGCTAACCTACCCACACACCCCAGCCACATCACCCGGGCCAATCAGCAGATGACACCTCACCCTCCCCAAATCCCCACCACTAGGGAGCTGCCACCTAGGCTAAACCACCTCCCTCCACTCACCCTGCCTCCACCAACCAACACACGCACGCACGCACTCACACGCAGGCACGCAGCATCCCGGCCCCACCCCCTGCACGCCCCCCACGTCCCTCTCTCTCTTCTCCCTCTCTCTTCCCCGCGCGCAGCCCCGCTCCCCACCCGACGCGCGCGCCGCACCTCTCCTCTCTGCTCGCCGCCTCCCTCCCCTCCGGCTACCGCCGGCGCGCCGCCTCGCCTCACCCCCTCCTCCCCGCCGGCCCCAGACCTCCCTCCTCCGTCGACCTCGTCGCCCGGCCGCGGCCGAGTCCGCCACCACCCAGCCTGCGCGTCGCCTCGCCCCTCCCCCGCGCCTCTTCCTCCCTGGCGCTCGCCGCGCGCGTCCCCGACGCGAGCCGCCGCCGCGCAGCCCGCGTCCGCCCCGAGCTCAGCGTGCCGCCGGCCTCCTCTGCTCGAGCGCCGCCTCGCCGGCCCGCGTCTTCCCCGCCTCCGTCGACAGCGAGCAGCCCCGCCTCGTCGCCGGCGACCTCCGCGTCGACCGCCGCAAGCCCGCCCTCGCCTCGAGCCAGAGTCGCCGGCGCTGCGCCCGCCGCCCTCGGCCCGCCTCCGACCAACCGCCGCCGCAGCGTCCTCTGCCCTCTCCGCCTCTCGGTTCCGCCTCGCGCGAGGCATGCCCCTGACGTTCGCCCCGGCTGCACCAAGCTCCATCGCGGGTGTCGTGTCCCTGTTGAGGAGCCCTGTAGCTTCCGCGTCGCCTTCGAGTCATGCTGGTTTTTTTTCCCTTGTCATGGATGTCAGGGCCCCCTTGAGGATGGTGCGAGACCAAGACGATGACTACGCATCTAGATGTCCCGCAACCTCCGCAAGGACATCGTGTTGCCACCAGGGTATCGCGAGGAGCCAGGACACCGAGACCCCGAAGACCAAACCAAACCCGATGGCTCGACATGATCTTCCCTAGAGGACGCCAAGTTCGCCACGGAACGGCAAGCTCTCCAACCCGGTTGCGCCAAGTGTTTGTTCCCGGACCCGAGGATCAAGCCTCGACACCCCGAACCCCGGCGCCGAACGCCAAGTGCTCCATCCCGAACGCCAAGACCGTCTTGATGGCGCGGGCCCGACAAGATCGTCGCAACGACAAGATCGACACCGACCCGGAAGAACCCGATGCGCCCCCGGACACCGAGACCCCGGTGCGACAAGTGCTACTTCCCGGACGCTGTTTCCGCCGCGAACGTTTCCGTCGAACCCTGAACCCTGAGACCGAACCCCGAACCCCGGAACCCCAAGATCGTCGAGACCCCTAATGTGTGAACCCCTTCCCGAAACCCTATTTTATAACATAATACAACTTGTCGCATAATAATTGCCATACTCGCATGCATATTTGTGTGGTTTGGGGGCCTTATGCCGATTCACCTCTAATTAAATATGGGGCCCATATGCGGGCAAATCTAGTCTCATATCGGCCTCCTTTAAATTTGTGTAGCGAACCCGGTGCTATCTTCTGCCATGTTAAACAACATTTAAATTGCGGGGTAGATAAATAACTTGAACCATCTAATTAAATGTCGGGACCCCGGTTCCGCTTAATATGACCTAATTGCATCGCACCTTTGCCATGCCATACATCATACATGCATCATGCCGATCTTCTGCCGTTGTATTAAATATTGCATCCGGTGTTTCTGCTAGTGATTTGCTTCTTCGCGGATAAGGCCGTTGAGTTGATGCGAGTGTCGCCTGATCTTCGGTTGAACCTTCGACAATGTTTTCAGGCGAGCATCTCCCCCTTTCTACCTATCTTACTTTTATAGTATTTATTCCCTCCTGTTGATCTATTGCTATCTGTGTTGCGATGCTCTAGTTTCCGCACCTATGATATTCCATGCAGCCCTATATTGCCTTGGCCACCTCCTATTACCTGTTGTTTGGTAGCTAGTCGGACTTGCGCGTCGTAGTCGCTTGCTCAAGTGTTGTTGCGTGTCGTCAAATGCCACAGTTGTTGGAGCCCTGCCGCATGTTGATGTTGGAGATGATCGTAGTTTTACTTAATGTTCACTTTAATTCCTGTTTAACAACTAAAATTGAAGTAAGCAGAGGCATCGGTGGGTGATAGATAATATTTGGTTTCTGAACGCCCACTTGTGTCCCGTAGGACCCCGAGTACTTGATACCTGTTCCTTGATTTATCGCGCTATCCACATCCGGGAGGTATATGGGACCCCCTTTAGCCAGAGCTTGATTCAGTCTTATTTCTTGGGGCCACAAACTAGTTTGAGGTTTTATTTACGATCCTGTACTTATGCCATGCTTTACTGCTTTATTTACGATTGTGCGATGGATAGCACACTGTACTGTTTAGGATCGGGACACGATTCCGCGGTGTCGACAAGCCCAGTTTTGGGTTCCCAGTCGTTCACAGCCGTATACCCAGACCTTGAGTCCGTCTCGGAGCTAGATTACTTCGTTGCGGGTAGCTTAATGGGGTGGCCCCCTGAAATAATTCTGAATCCTGTGATTGCTTTGTCGTGAAGGCCTCGTTGGGTTTTGATTTGGTTTTTCTGAGGTTGATCGAGTGTGTGTTGCTATTGGTGCACCCCGGCCGGGTAAAACTTTCTGAAAGCCGTGTCCGCGGTTATGGACGACTTGGAGCACAGTATCTCGACCATAGACAAGCATAACTAAACTTTACTGCTATAAATTTGCCTTTATAATGACTAGTAATCAGCTTCACTATAATGGAATGGCTAAATAATACTGCCCACAATTGCTTGTTGGAGTGTCGCTTGCGACCCTTGTACCTGACTAGTAATTATTGCAACTACAACGGAATGGCTGAATAAAAGTACCAACAACTGCTGGGTTTTGGGTTTATCTCATGCTATCTGTATCTGATTAGTAATTGTTGCAAGTATCACGGAATGGTTAACTAAAATGGCCCACTGCTTACTTTATCAGGATGATTATCTATACCTGACTAGTAATTGCTGCAACGATAACCGAATAAATAAAATTGCCAACTGTGTGAGTTCCTCGGTTGACTTCCTCGTTTGGTCGCGAGGGGGAAACGCCAGGATGGGTTTGATTGGTGGTAGTATCAGCTTGGTTCCGAGTAGGTCTTTCTTACCCCTCTCTGATTGCCGTCAGTTGTATCGAGTCTCTATAGGTTGTTTAGTGCATGCTGCCGCTGCCGCTCAGTCCACCATACCTATGTAGGCGAGGACCGCCGAATTCTAGTCTCGCCGTGTACTGGCCTCAGTACTGACGCTCCTCTTTTTCCTTTGCCCTTTGTCGGCACCCCTTTTGTTTAAGCAGGTTTTGAGATCGACGTCGTTAGCAGGGTTACCCTTCCGGCTTGGCCTGGGCAGGGTTATGGACGCCATTGGTTATTCTTCAGGGCTCTTAGCCCCATTTGCATCTTGTCCGTAGTCGGACGCTCTATCATTTTCAAGGTGATTTGGATCTTTGTATATTATATCTGTATTCTTGACTCTTTGAGTCGCTATTATATATATCTGTTCTGTGGGTCCCATCGAGGACTGTTGTGTAATGTTATTACTTCGTTTTCCACCCGCACGAAAGTGCCTGGTGGTCACCTTTGAATCGTTTCTATGCGGGTTTGGCGGGTTTTCGCTAAAACTTGCATAGGGTCGATTCCGAGGGTGTTACAGAGTGGTATCAGAGCTCAGCAGTTGCGATACCCCACAAGTCCAGCCTGTAGGATAACCTAGCTAACGGCCGAAGTAGAGTGTCAAAACTATTTTCAAAATCGGTTGGATAGTTCTGATTAGGCCTGGTTTTTACTCCTTACCCCTCTGCTATTCTCCTCTTACCCCTACGTGTTTTGAATCCGCTCTCTTCTTTCTCTTCGAGTCCAGGAATTCTCGTGGTTGGGTTTCCGTCGTACCTTCAGGGTTTCGCTTCCTCCTTTGGTAACGGTGTTCTACCGTCCGGTGTTCAAGCTGCCTGATGAATCCGTCTACGGTGTTACCATTCTTTGTTCTTTGTTTGTGCCTTCCGGTGTTTTCCGACGCGACGACATCCTCCACGTCAGATCCGATGCAGAGTCTGCATCACTCCGTTGTTCCGAACCTCGCTTGTCGAGATCTTCAGTCTAATTCCGAGAGTTGGTTGCATAGTCCGCCTATTCGTGTGCAGAGTAATGGTTTGGGTGCGCGATGGACTGATCACCATTCGACTACTCTTATCATTCGCTCTTGTGCATCGAATCAGTGGATCCAGCAATTTTACTCCGTCCACGGAAGCTAGAGGTGGCTTTATTTGTTGATACCTCTACCTTCGACCTTTTGCTCCCGGAGTGCTCCCTCGACGATCACGGACAACGACCTCTTGTTAGTGGTGTCGCGAGGAGCTACATGAAGCGAGAAGACGCAGACTGCCGACCTTCCTTCCGGTACCATGAGGCGGATCTCGAGGGCGAGATCCCTTGTTAGTGGTGTCGAATTGTGGCATCCCGCAAAACCACTACTAGAAAATCGCGTTGTTTTTGTGCATTGCATCATCATGACCGCATGCTCATGTCATCATGCCACATTGCATTTGAGCATCGTCATCGTCTTGCATCGGATCGCATAAAACTATTTTCGAGAAAACCCAAATTGTTTTCCTAAAACGCCCCATCTTTAATTATATATCAAACCCCGGGTCTCCGGATTATTTTTGTTTGTCTGCTGTCGGTTTGCAAACGGTGTTTGTAAAACAAATAAAAATATTATTATTTTAGCGGGGGCAGTCGAACGGGCCGTTCCGACCCGAACGACCACCCCCAGGAATTTACAAACGGTCCACCCTAATTCCTAAACCTACCAGCTAACCTACCCACACACCCCAGCCACATCACCCGGGCCAATCAGCAGATGACACCTCACCCTCCCCAAATCCCCACCACTAGGGAGCTGCCACCTAGGCTAAACCACCTCCCTCCACTCACCCTGCCTCCACCAACCAACACACGCACGCACGCACTCACACGCAGACACGCAGCATCCCGGCCCCACCCCCTGCACGCCCCCCACGTCCCTCTCTCTCTTCTCCCTCTCTCTTCCCCGCGCGCAGCCCCGCTCCCCACCCGACGCGCGCGCCGCACCTCTCCTCTCTGCTCGCCGCCTCCCTCCCCTCCGGCTACCGCCGGCGCGCCGCCTCGCCTCACCCCCTCCTCCCCGCCGGCCCCAGACCTCCCTCCTCCGTCGACCTCGTCGCCCGGCCGCGGCCGAGTCCGCCACCACCCAGCCTGCGCGTCGCCTCGCCCCTCCCCCGCGCCTCTTCCTCCCTGGCGCTCGCCGCGCGCGTCCCCGACGCGAGCCGCCGCCGCGCAGCCCGCGTCCGCCCCGAGCTCAGCGTGCCGCCGGCCTCCTCTGCTCGAGCGCCGCCTCGCCGGCCCGCGTCTTCCCCGCCTCCGTCGACCGCGAGCAGCCCCGCCTCGTCGCCGGCGACCTCCGCGTCGACCGCCGCAAGCCCGCCCTCGCCCCGAGCCAGAGTCGCCGGCGCTGCGCCCGCCGCCCTCGGCCCGCCTCCGACCAACCGCCGCCGCAGCGTCCTCTGCCCTCTCCGCCTCTCGGTTCCGCCTCGCGCGAGGCATGCCCCTGACGTTCGCCCCGGCTGCACCAAGCTCCATCGCGGGTGTCGTGTCCCTGTTGAGGAGCCCTGTAGCTTCCGCGTCGCCTTCGAGTCATGCTGGTTTTTTTCCCTTGTCATGGATGTCAGGGCCCCCTTGAGGATGGTGCGAGACCAAGACGATGACTACGCATCGAGATGTCCCGCAACCTCCGCAAGGACATCGTGTTGCCACCAGGGTATCGCGAGGAGCCAGGACACCGAGACCCCGAAGACCAAACCAAACCCGATGGCTCGACATGATCTTCCCTAGAGGACGCCAAGTTCGCCACGGAACGGCAAGCTCTCCAACCCGGTTGCGCCAAGTGTTTGTTCCCGGACCCGAGGATCAAGCCTCGACACCCCGAACCCCGGCGCCGAACGCCAAGTGCTCCATCCCGAACGCCAAGACCGTCTTGATGGCGCGGGCCCGACAAGATCGTCGCAACGACAAGATCGACACCGACCCGGAAGAACCCGATGCGCCCCCGGACACCGAGACCCCGGTGCGACAAGTGCTACTTCCCGGACGCTGTTTCCGCCGCGAACGTTTCCGTCGAACCCTGAACCCTGAGACCGAACCCCGAACCCCGGAACCCCAAGATCGTCGAGACCCCTAATGTGTGAACCCCTTCCCGAAACCCTATTTTATAACATAATACAACTTGTCGCATA
Source organism: Avena sativa (assembly GCA_916181665.1). Taxonomy (NCBI): domain Eukaryota; kingdom Viridiplantae; phylum Streptophyta; class Magnoliopsida; order Poales; family Poaceae; genus Avena; species Avena sativa. The sequence continues at coordinate 380,349,064 of OV702281.1, read as the reverse complement.
ATAATTGTCATACTCGCATGCATATTTGTGTGGTTTGGGGGCCTTATGCCGATTCACCTCTAATTAAATATGGGGCCCATATGCGGGCAAATCTAGTCTCATATCGGCCTCCTTTAAATTTGTGTAGCGAACCCGGTGCTATCTTCTGCCATGTTAAACAACATTTAAATTGCGGGGTAGATAAATAACTTGAACCATCTAATTAAATGTCGAGACCCCGGTTCCGCTTAATATGACCTAATTGCATCGCACCTTTGCCATGCCATACATCATACATGCATCATGCCGATCTTCTGCCGTTGTATTAAATATTGCATCCGGTGTTTCTGCTAGTGATTTGCTTCTTCGCGGATAAGGCCGTTGAGTTGATGCGAGTGTCGCCCGATCTTCGGTTGAACCTTCGACAATGTTTTCAGGCGAGCATCTCCCCCTTTCTACCTATCTTACTTTTATAGTATTTATTCCCTCCTGTTGATCTATTGCTATCTGTGTTGCGATGCTCTAGTTTCCGCACCTATGATATTCCATGCAGCCCTATATTGCCTTGGCCACCTCCTATTACCTGTTGTTTGGTAGCTAGTCGGACTTGCGCGTCGTAGTCGCTTGCTCAAGTGCTGTTGTGTGTCGTCAAATGCCACAGTTGTTGGAGCCCTGCCGCATGTTGATGTTGGAGATGATCGTAGTTTTACTTAATGTTCACTTTAATTCCTGTTTAACAACTAAAATTGAAGTAAGCAGAGGCATCGGTGGGTGATAGATAATATTTGGTTTCCGAACGCCCACTTGTGTCCCGTAGGACCCCGAGTACTTGATACCTGTTCCTTGATTTATCGCGCTATCCACATCCGGGAGGTATATGGGACCCCCTTTAGCCAGAGCTTGATTCAGTCTTATTTCTTGGGGCCACAAACTCGTTTGAGGTTTTATTTACGATCCTGTACTTATGCCATGCTTTACTGCTTTATTTACGATTGTGCGATGGATAGCACACTGTACTGTTTAGGATCGGGACACGATTCCGTGGTGTCGACAAGCCCAGTTTTGGGTTCCCAGTCGTTCACAGCCGTATACCCAGACTTGAGTCCGTCTCGGAGCTAGCTTACTTCGTTGCGGGTAGCTTAATGGGGTGGCCCCCTGAAATAATTCTGAATCCTGTGATTGCTTTGTCGTGAAGGCCTCGTTGGGTTTTGATTTGGTTTTTCCGAGGTTGATCGAGTGTGTGTTGCTATTGGTGCACCCCGGCCGGGTAAAACTTTCTGAAAGCCGTGTCCGCGGTTATGGACGACTTGGAGCACAGTATCTCGACCATAGACAAGCATAACTAAAGTTTACTGCTATAAATTTGCCTTTATAATGACTAGTAATCAGCTTCACTATAATGGAATGGCTAAATAATACTGCCCACAATTGCTTGTTGGAGTGTCGCTTGCGACCCTTGTACCTGACTAGTAATTATTGCAACTACAACGGAATGGCTGAATAAAAGTACCAACAACTGCTGGGTTTTGGGTTTATCTCATGCTATCTGTATCTGATTAGTAATTGTTGCAAGTATCACGGAATGGTTAACTAAAATGGCCCACTGCTTACTTTATCAGGATGATTATCTATACCTGACTAGTAATTGCTGCAACGATAACCGAATAAATAAAATTGCCAACTGTGTGAGTTCCTCGGTTGACTTCCTCGTTTGGTCGCGAGGGGGAAACGCCAGGATGGGTTTGATTGGTGGTAGTATCAGCTTGGTTCCGAGTAGTTCTTTCTTACCCCTCTCTGATTGCTGTCAGTTGTATCGAGTCTCTATAGTTTGTTTAGTGCATGCTGCCGCTGCCGCTCAGTCCACCATACCTATGTAGGCGAGGACCGCCGAATTCTAGTCTCGCCGTGTACTGGCCTCAGTACTGACGCTCCTCTTTTTCCTTTTCCCTTTGTCGGCACCCCTTTTGTTTAAGCAGGTTTTGAGATCGACGTCGTTAGCAGGGTTACCCTTCCGGCTTGGCCTCGGCAGGGTTATGGACGCCATTGGTTATTCTTCAGGGCTCTTAGCCCCATTTGCATCTTGTCCGTAGTCGGACGCTCTATCATTTTCAAGGTGATTTGGATCTTTGTATATTATATCTGTATTCTTGACTCTTTGAGTCGCTGTTATATATATCTGTTCTGTGGGTCCCATCGAGGACTGTTGTGTAATGTTATTACTTCGTTTTCCACCCGCACGAAAGTGCCTGGTGGTCACCTTTGAATCGTTTCTATGCGGGTTTGGCGGGTTTTCGCTAAAACTTGCATAGGGTCGATTCCGAGGGTGTTACACCTGATCTGACAACAAGGGTGTAGGTGCGTGTGGAAACTTTGGTGCACCCCTGCAGGGTTAAATCTTTTCGAGAAGCCGTGTCTGCGGTTATGGACGACTTGGAGCACAGTTCTCGATCATAGACAACTATAACTAAAGTTTATTGTTATAATTTGACTTGTATCCGATATGACTAGTAATCAGCTCCACTACAACGGAATGGCTAAATAAAAGTACCAACAGCTGTTGGGTTTGGGATATCTCATGCAAAATGTATCTGACTAGTAAGTGTTGCAACTACAACGGAATGGTTAACTGAAAGTGCCCACTGCTTATTATATCAGGACGACTATCTATAAATGACTAGTAATTGCTGCAACGATAACCGAATAAATAAAACTGCCAACTGTGTGAGTTCCTCGGTTGACTTCCTCGTTTGGTCTCGAGGGGGAAATACCAGGATGGGTATGTTTGGTGGTAGTATCAGGTTGGTTCCGAATAGGTCTTTCTTATCCCTCTCTGATAGCCGACAGTTATATCGAGTCTCTATAGGTTGTTTAGTGCATGCTGCGCTGTCGCTTCAGCCCACCATACCTATGTAGGCGAGGACCGCCGAATTCCAGCCTCGCCGTGTACTGGCCTCAGTACTGACCGCTCTCTCTTTTTCCTTTGCCCTTTGTCGGCACCCCTTTTGTTTAAGCAGGTTTTGAGATCGACGTCGTTAGCAGGGCTACCCTTCCGGCTTGGCCTGGGCAGGGTTATGGACGCCATTGGTTATTCTTCAGGGCTCTTAGCTCAATTTGCATCTTGTCCGTACTCGGACGCTGTATTGTTTTCAAGGTGATTTGGATCTTTGTACTGTATATCTGTATTCTTGACTCATTGAGTCGTTGTTGTATATCTCTGTTTTGTGGGTTCCATCGAGGACTATTGTGTAATGATATTACTTCGTTTTCCACCCGCACGAAAGTGCCTGGTGGGCACCTTTGAATCGTTTCTATGCGGGTTTGGCGGGAAGCGCTGAAACTTGCATAGGGCCGATTCTGAGGGTGTTACAACTCTTTAAGGAAAAAGTAAAAAGATGGCATGATAGGAGAATTCTCAAAAGGGAGTTCCATGTTGGTGAGAAAGTTCTTTTGTATAGGTCTCGTCTCAGATTCTTTGCAGGGAAACTACTCTCAAAATGGGAAGGACCTTTTGTTATTGAGGAAGTGTATTGTTCAGGGGCTATCAAAATATCTTCTTTGAAGGACAACACTACACAGGTGGTGAATGGTCAAAGGCTCAAACATTATATCTCTGGAGATTCTTATAATAAAGTGTTGGAATTATGCCCTAGAGGCAATAATAAAGATGTTATTATTATAATTCTTGTTCATGATAATGTTTATATTCCATGCTAGAATTGTATTAAGCGGAAACTTTAATACTTGTGTGGTTTGTGAACAACACCGTGTCCCTAGTACGCCTTTATGGACTAGCTCATTGATTAATGATGGTTAAGGTTTCCTAACCATGGACATGAGTTGTCAATTAATAATGAGATCATATCATTGGGAGAATGATATGATGGACAGACCCAAACTAAGCGGAGCAATTAGATCGTGTCATCGTGTTCATCTTTGCGAAGCTTTTCTTATGTCAAATATTGTATTCCTTAGACCATGAGATAATACAACTCCCTGGTATCGGAAGAAAGCTTTGAGGTCATCAAACGTCATCCTATGAGAGGGTGATCATAAAGGTGTCTCTCAGGTGATCGGAAAGTACCTGTTGGGTTGTATGTATCGAGATGGGATTTGTCCCTCCCAAGTCGGAGAGATATACTTCGGGCCCACTCAGTAATCGATATCAACACCGCTTGCAAGCATGTGGTTAAGGAGTTAATCACAAAGTGATATCGGATTACAGAACGAGTAAAGTACTTGCTGTGAACGAGATTGAACTAGGTATGATGGTACCGACGATCAAATCTCGGGCAAGTAAAATATCGCGAGACGAAGGGAATATATATATGGGATTGATTGAATCCTGGCATCGTGGTTCATCCGATATGATCATCTATGAATGTGTGGGAGTCAATATGGGTTTCCAGACCCCGCTATTGATTATTGATAGAAGATCATGTCTGCATGTTCTCGAACCCGAAGGGTCACACACTTAACGTGTCTCGACGCTAGGATAGATTGGATAATTGGTTTATGAGTTTTTGTTCGGAGTCTCGGATGGGATCCAGGACATCACGAGAGGTTCCGGAGTGGTCCGGAGAATAAGATTCATATAAGGCAATGCAGTTTTTGGAGTTCGGAATTGTTTCGGGTTAATCGGTATTGTACCGAAAGCTTCTAGAACCTTCCGGAGGGGGACCAACGTGGCCCCACCTGCCGGGAGGGGCATGGGCCTATGAGGGAGTGCCCTGGCCGCATTGGGCCAGGGGCACAAGGCCCCATAGGGCCCAGCCGGCCAAACAAGGGGAAACCCTAATTGGAGCTTCTAGAAGGAGGGGGAAACTTGCCCCCCACTCTTCCCTCCTTGGCCGCCGGCCTAGGCTTGGGGGAGGGGCTAGGGTTGGCTCCCACCCCTCTATATAAAGAGGGCTGGGGGCGCACCACCCCCCACACCTTCCCCTCAAGCCTAGCCGCCCTGCTGCCCTCCTCTCTCTCTCCCTCCCGACTGTGTGTAGGCGAAGCCCTGCTGCAGAAACTCTCCACCACTTGCACCGCGCCGTCGCGTTGTAGATCCAATCCGTCTCTCCACCATACTTGCTGGACCGAGGAAGGAGGAGACATCGAGGTGCCGCACGTGTGCATCTCTCGGAGGCATCGCCACTTGCAGTGCTAGATCGGATCGGATCGCGAGGAGGAGAAGCGAGTACGACTACATCACCCACGTTCCGACGAACGTTCCGCTGTGCGAATCTTCAAGGGTATGAAGATCTCATCTAATCTCTCTCGTTGTTTGCATCTCCTAGATTAGATCTTGGCTTTCTCATTCGCATCCGTAGAATTTTTTTGATTTACTATGCTGCGAAACCCTTCAGTGGTATCAGAGCTAGATCTATGCGTAGATGTGTTTCACGAGTAGAACGCAACATGGTTGTTGTGGGCGTTGATGTTTTTTGTTGCAAGCCGCTTGTTTGTGTTCTTCTTATGGCGCGGGATAGTGAGATTGAAGCGGTCCAGGCCAACCTTACGCGACGTCGTTCGCGAGACCGGCTCCGCACTTGACGTGTGGCTTGTTCCACACATGCGGCTGGTGGATGCCAGTTTCTCTCACTATAGTTGTCATGGGATTTACACCGGAGTTTGGCAACCATAATATCACCGTTGTGGCTTTCCGTAGGTAAGAATCGTTCTTAGCTTGCTACTCCCATAAGCCACGTAAAACATGCAACAACAAAGTAGAGGCGTCTAACTTGTTTTGCAGGGAGTGTTTTCTGTGATATGGTATGGCCCAAGATGTGATGTGTATATTGTATGCGATGATCATGTTTTGTAATGTTTCACGACTTGCATGTCGATGAGTACACAACCGGCAGGAGCCATATGGTTGTCTTTATAATTGTGTATGACCTGTGTGTCAACTTCTTATACGCCATGTAATAGTTTCACTTTATCGCTAAGTAGTTAGCAATAGTTGTGGTTGCTATTCGTGGTGGAGGCAATCATGGTGGAGTGATGGAGATCATGCCGGCACGCACAAGATGGAGATCATTGCGTGAAGATTGGCTATACCATGTCACATAAAGTTATATGCATGTGATGTTTATCCTTTTATGTATCTTATTATGCTTAGATCGCGACGGTAGCATTATAAGATGATTCCTCACTTAAAGATCAAGATAAAACTGTGTTCTCCCCATGTATGCACCGTTGTGAAAGTTCGTCGTGTCCAAGCATCACGTGATGATCGGGTGCTATAGACTCTACGTTCACATACAACGGGTGCAAGCCAGTTTTGCACACGCGGAAATACTTGGGTTTAACTTGACGAGCCTAGCATGTACAGACATGGCCTCGGAACACATGAACCAAAAGGTTAAGCATGAGTCATATGAATGATATGATCGACACTTCGTTGTCCACCATTGAAACCACATCTCTTCTCGTGAAGATCGGATTAGGTGTGGTGAATTTGGATCATGTTCACTAAACAACTTGAGGGATGTTGAATTTAGTGGGAGTTCATCTAGTAATTTGATTAAAAGTTGAACTAGTTATCATGAACATAGTCTAATTTGTACTTGCAAATATTGTAGATCAAATGGCTAAGTCCAACTTCAACTTCAACGTTTTTGCTGAGAAGGAAAAGCTTAGAAACAATGGGTCTAACTTCACCAATTGGTTCCGCAATCTGAGAATCATTCTCTCTGGCGGTCAAAAGGACTATGTACTTGAGAATGCGTTAGGTGACGCTCCTGCTGTAGATGCGCCGGCTGATGAGAAAGTTGTCTATCAGTCGTGCAAAGATGATTATGGTGTGATTAAGAGCACCATGTTGTTTTCTATGGAATCAGACCTTCAAAATCATTTTGATGACTATCCCGGGCCCTTTGAGATTCTCGAGGAGCTGAAAACCATGTTTCAGACTCAGGCCCGTTCTGAGAGATATGAGATCTCTGAGAAGTTCTTTAACTGCAAGATGGAGGAAGGGAGTTCCGTTAGTGAGCACGCCATTAAGATGTCGGGCTACACTCAACGCCTTGAGCAACTGGACTGCAAGATTCCAGAGGAGCTCAAGATTGACAGGGTTCTGCAATCACTCCCTCCCAGCTACAAAAGTTTTGTAGTGACTCACAATCAGATTGGTTCCACTGATACGATCACTGAGCTCTTCGCAAAGCTGAAGGTTGCGGAGGTGGACATCAAAAAGGATAATAATGTGTTGATGGTCAACAAGCCCCCCACCTTCAAGAAAGGTAAGGGTGCAAAGAAGCCCTTCAAGAAAGGCGGCGGCAAGCGCGTTGCCCCTGCTGAGAAGAAGCTCAAGACTGGTCCTAAGCCGGACACTGAGTGCTTCTATTGCAAGGACAAGGGTCACTGGAAGCGCAACTGTCTGAAGTACTTAGCGGACAAGAAGGCTGGCACCATCAACGGTATATTTGATATACACGTTATTGATGTTTTCCTTACTAGCCCTCGTTGTAGTGCCTGGGTATTTGATACTGGTTCAGTTGCTAATATTTGTAACTCGAAACAGGAGCTACGGAATAGACGGCGGCTTGCGAGGGATGAGGTGACGATGTGCGTTGGCAACAGATCAAGAGTTGATGTGATAGCCGTCGGCACGCTCTCCTTAGTTTTACCTTCAGGATTAGTTTTAAACCTCAATAAATGTTATTATGTGCCTGCGTTGAGCATGAACATTATTTCTGGATCTTGTTTATTGCAAGACGGTTATTCATTTAAATCGGAGAATAATGGTTGTTCTATTTATATGAGTAACATCTTTTATGGTCATGCACCTGTTGTGAATGGTTTATTTCTTCTAAATCTCGAAAGGGATGAAACACACATCCATAACATTGAGGCTAAGAGATGCAAAGTAGATAGTGATAATACTACTTATTTGTGGCACTGTCGTCTAGGTCATATTGGTGTAAAGCGCATGAAGAAACTCCATTATGATGGACTTTTTGAGTCTCTTGATTTTGAATCATTTGACACATGCGAACCATGCCTCATGGGCAAGATGATCAAAACCCCGTTCTCCGGTATGATGGAGCGAGCAACGGACTTGTTGGAAATCATACATACCAATGTATGCGGACCGATGAGTGTTTCGACGCGCCGTGGATATCGCTATTTTCTCACTTTTACCGATGACTTAAGTAGATATGGGTATATCTATTTAATGAAACATAAATCTGAAACGTTTGAAAAGTTCAAGGAATTTCAGAATGAAGTGGAGAACCATCGTAACAGAAAAATTAAGTTTCTACGATCCGATCGTGGAGGTGAATATCTGAGTTATGATTTTCTCACGCATCTTAAAGCAAGCGGAATCGTTTCGCAACTCACGCCACCCGGAACACCACAGCGCAATGGTGTGTCTGAACGCCGGAATCGAACCCTATTAGATATGGTCTGATCGATGATGTCTCTCACTGATTTGCCGTTATCATTTTGGGGTTATGCATTAGAAACCGCTGCATTCACTTTAAATAGGGCACCATCTAAATCCGTTGAGACGACAACGTATGAACTGTGGTTTGGTGCTAAACCTAAGTTGTCGTTTCTTAAAGTTTGGGGATGTGAAGCTTATGTCAAGAAATTGATGCCGGACAAGCTCGAACCCAAAGCGGAGAAATGCGTCTTCATAGGATACCCTAAGGAAACTATTGGGTATACCTTCTATCACAGAACCAAAGGCAAAGTGTTTGTCGCAAAGAACGGTTCCTTTCTTGAGAAGGAGTTTCTCTCGAAAGAAGTGAGTGGGAGGAAAGTAGAGCTAGACGAGGTTGTTGAACCTTCTCTTGAGTTGGAGAGTAGCGCAACACCTGAAATTGTTCCAGTGCCGCCTGCACTAACAATAGAGGAAGCTAATGACAAGGATCATGAAGCTTCGGACGATGCTGCTACTGAACGTCGCAGGTCGACAAGGTCGCGTGCCCCTCCTGAGTGGTACGGCAACCCTGTCTTGACTGTCTTGTTGGTAGAATACAGTGAACCTACGAACTATGAGGAAGCGATGATGAGCCCAGACTCTGAGAAATGGCTAGAAGCCATGAAATCCGAATTGGGATCCATGAGCGAAAACCAAGTATGGACTTTGGTGGACCCTCCTAGCGACCGAAAGGCCGTTGAGTGCAAATGGATTTTCAAAAGGAAAACGGACGCGGATGGTAATGTTACCGTCTATAAAGCACGACTTGTCGCAAAAGGTTTTCGACAAGTTCAAGGTGTTGACTACGATGAGACTTTCTCTCCCGTAGCGATGTTTCAGTCCATTCGGATTTTGTTAGCAATTGCTGCGTTTCATGATTATGAAATATGGCAGATGGATGTCAAGACTGCGTTCCTCAATGGCAACATTGATGAAGAGTTGTATATGATGCAACCCGAAGGTTTTGTCGATCCTAAGGATGCTGATAAAGTGTGCAAACTTCAGCGTTCCATTTATGGACTGAAGCAAGCATCTCGGAGTTGGAAGCTTCGTTTTGCTCAAGTGATCAAGAGCTTTGGATTTGTTCCAAATTGCTACGAAGCTTGTATCTACAAGAAAGTGAGTGGGAGCTCGGTGACATTTCTGGTACTATATGTGGATGACATATTGATTATTGGAAATGACATTAACATGCTTAACGATGTGAAGAGTTATTTGAACAAGTGTTTTTCAATGAAAGACCTAGGTGAAGCTGCTTATATATTGGGCATCAAAATATATAGAGATAGACAAAGACGCCTGATAGCTTTAAGCCAGAGTACATACCTAGACAAAGTTCTAAAAAGGTTCAGAATGGATAAGGCAAAGAAAGGTTCCGTGCCTATGTTGTCAGGTAAGATATTGAGCAAGGCTCAGTGTCCAGCTACGGTAAATGATAGGGAAGCTATGAGCAAAGTGCCTTATGCCTCGGCCATAGGTTCTATCATGTATGCCATGTTGTGTACTAGACCGGATGTGTCCAATGCTCTTAGTTTGACGAGCAGATATCAAAGTGATCCAGGAGTGGAACACTGGACAGCCGTGAAGAACATCCTAAAGTACCTAAATAGGACTAAAGAAATGTTCTTAGTCTATGGGGGTGATGAACATCTCGTCGTAAAAGGTTACGTCGACGCTAGTTTCAACACCGACAAGGCTGATTCTAAATCTCAGACATGATACGTTTATATTTTGAATGGAGGAGCTGTGAGCTGGAGAAGCTGCAAGCAAAGCGTGATCGCGGGATCTACAGTAGAAGCAGAATACATGGCTGCTGCAGAAGCGTCAAGTGAAGGAGTTTGGATCGGGAACTTCATCACTGAGCTTGGCGTGGTTCCAAGTGCATTAGACCCACTGGAGATATTGTGTCACAACACTGGCGCCATAGCACTCGCTAAGGAACCAAGATATCATCCAAAGACCAACCATATCAACCGCAAGTTTCATATAATGCGAGATTATATAGCAGATGGAGATCTGAAGATTAGCAAAGTACATACAGATCTGAATGTCGCAGATCCATTGACTAAACCTCTTCCACGTGTAAAACATGATCAGCACCTTAGTGCCATGGGTGTGAGATTGTTGCCAAATGTAAACTAGATTATTGACTCTAGTGCAAGTGGGAGACTGTTGGAATTATGCCCTAGAGGCAATAATAAAGATGTTATTATTATAATTCTTGTTCATGATAATGTATATTCCATGCTAGAATTGTATTAAGCGGAAACTTTAATACTTGTGTGGTTTGTGAACAACACCGTGTCCCTAGTACGCCTCTATGGACTAGCTCATTGATTAATGATGGTTAAGGTTTCCTAACCATGGACATGAGTTGTCAATTAATAATGAGATCATATCATTGGGAGAATGATATGATGGACAGACCCAAACTAAGTGGAGCAATTAGATCGTGTCATCGTGTTCATCTTTGCGAAGCTTTTCTTATGTCAAATATTGTATTCCTTAGACCATGAGATAATACAACTCCCTGGTATCGGAAGAAAGCTTTGAGGTCATCAAACGTCATCCTATGAGAGGGTGATCATAAAGGTGTCTCTCAGGTGATCGGAAAGTACCTGTTGGGTTGTATGTATCGAGATGGGATTTGTCCCTCCCAAGTCGGAGAGATATACTTCGGGCCCACTCGGTAATCGATATCAACACCTCTTGCAAGCATGTGGTTTAGGAGTTAATCACAAAGTGATATCGGATTACGGAACGAGTAAAGTACTTGCTGTGAACAAGATTGAACTAGGTATGACGGTACCAACGATCAAATCTCGGGCAAGTAAAATATCGCGAGATGAAGGGAATATATATATGGGATTGATTGAATCCTGGCATCGTGGTTCATCCGATATGATCATCGATGAATGTGTGGGAGTCAATATGGGTTTCCAGACCCCGCTATTGATTATTGATAGAAGATCATGTCTGCATGTTCTCGAACCCGAAGGGTCACACACTTAACGTGTCTCGACGCTAGGATAGATTGGATAATTGGTTTATGAGTTTTTGTTCGGAGTCTCGGATGGGATCCGGGACATCACGAGAGGTTCCGGAGTGCTCCGGAGAATAAGATTCATATAAGGCAATGCAGTTTTTGGAGTTCGGAATTGTTTCGGGTTAATCGGTATTGTACCGGAAGCTTCTAGAATCTTCCGGAGGGGGACCAACGTGGCCCCACCTGCCGGGAGGGGGCATGGGCCTATGAGGGAGTGCCCTGGCCGCATTGGGCCAGGGGCACAAGGCCCCATAGGGCCCAGCCGGCCAAACAAGGGGAAACCCTAATTGGAGCTTCTAGAAGGAGGGGGGGAACTGGCCCCCCACTCTTCCCTCCTTGGCCGCCGGCCTAGGCTTGGGGGAGGGGCTAGGTTTGGCGCCCACCACTCTATATAAAGAGGGCTGGGGGTGCACCCCCCCACACACCTTCCCCTCAAGCCTAGCCGCCTTGCTGCCCTCCTCTCTCTCTCCCTCCCGACTGTGTGTAGGCGAAGCCCTGCTGCAGAAACTCTCCACCACTTGCACCGTGCCGTCGCGTTGTAGATCCAATCCGTCTCTCCACCATACTTGCTGGACCGAGGAAGGAGGAGACGTCGAGGTGCCGCACGTGTGCATCTCTCGGAGGCATCGCCACTTGTAGTGCTAGATCAGATCGGATCACGAGGAGGAGAAGCGAGTACGACTACATCACCCATGTTCCGACGAACGTTCCTCTGTGCGAATCTTCAAGGGTATGAAGATCTCATCTAATCTCTCTCGTTGTTTGCATCTCCTAGATTAGATCTTGGCTTTCTCATTCGCATCCGTAGAAAATTTTTGATTTACTATGCTGCGAAACCCTTCATAAAGATGTTGATATTATTCAAATGTTGACTCCGGAAGAATTTATTAGAAACCAAACACCAGAATCTGCAGAGTCCGTCTTTGAATAGGTAAAAAGTGGTGAAAACTGAAGGTTTGTGAAAACCCTATATTTTTATATTTTTGATGTTCTATTACATAAGAAAGGCTACAAGACAAAACAAAGGAGGAAACGGAGGCCAGGGTGGCCACACCCACCCTAGGCGCGGGCCCCAGCTGACCGCACCTAGAGGGGGTGTGAGCCCCCCGAGCTCTGTCTCCGCCTTGTTTTCACACTAGTACCTTCCTTATGCATTGAAACTTCGTAATACATAACCCCCCGGATCCCCCGAGGTTTGTATATCGTGTTCTCGTCGTGTTTTCGTTTCGATCTGTTTCTGACAGGAAATCTTCTCAAGTTTAGAGCACCATGATCTCCGCCAACGAAAAAGGCAAGAAGCCCATGGAAGAAGGAAGAATCGCTGCTAGGTGCAAAGACATGGATTGGAGTGTCGAGGAGGAAGTTAAAATGGAGGTACAAACCGTTGCTGGGTCAAGGGCAAAGAAACCTACTTTTGTAGGAGCAATTAACACTAGAAGTGCTTTTTCTCATAACATGCACGGGATTATAGCCTCTGTTCCAGACTTCAGATCCTGCCCTGAGGCAGTGGAAGCCCTTCGAATCACTGACGAGTTTTGTGATAAGTACCATGCTTTGAGGATGAAGGTGGATATACTTCAAGAGGAGAATAACAGGCTTCGTAAGATGCTGGAGGGTTTTCTTACCCTAAACAAGGGAACACCACCACCACTGAAGGAGTAATCCGTCATCAGGTTTGGCATCCCCTTGGCTTGTTCCAAGCTTGGGGGAGTGTCGTGGTATCACACCATTATCTTTTATATTTTACCTTTTTAGTATAGTCATATCTTTGGTAGAGAAGTTATCGTATAGGTTGGTTTGCATTGTGGAAGTATCTCTCCTTTAGTTGGTTATCTATGTATCCCTTGGTGTGAGTGCCTTTATGGAATATTAATGAGAAGCTTCATCTTTTACTTTTTGCACTTCTTATTTTAGTTTGCAATCTCTACTATATGATTGATCTTATTGATCAGTATTGGCATCACTTTGGGAGCATCAAGTAGATCTAAATTGGTTTTGGCAAACCGAGCTCTGGTCAGTAGCAACACTTTTTGAGGTTTGAAAGGAAAAGAGAAAAGGCTTACAGGTATTTTTTTTATCATTTATTTTCTTTCTTGATTGGCTCATAAGCTTAGTATTCTTTATTTAAGATCTTTTGTGTTTTCAAGGAAGATTGCATGTTTGGATTTATCACTTGTAGGTTTGCTTGTTTCCTTCAACTCTTTTGCTTGCTACCCAGCCTTACTGGCCAAAAATCTGTTTTGAGAAGGCATACTTCTCATGCATCCAATCCCTTTGAACCAAAACCCGTGCCATTTGTGTCCACCATATCTACCTATTAGCATTATTGCTATTCCAAGCAAATTCTCAAGCTTCATCTATCTTTCGAATTAAAAATTATTTTGTTATGTAAAAACTAGTTAGTAAAGCTCTCACGAACTTTATGGCACACCTTATTTTTCTTGCCCCTATAAACTTGAACCATTGTGTCATCGAAGATGTATATGCTTGCATCTATACATTGGGATTAGCAGAACTGTGTTGTCATGACAAACGCTTTCAACACCTGTAAATACATGCCCAATTGATATCATGCTCTTTTGTTTGCGGATGTCGTCGGTGTGAAATAAAAGGGGAGCTTGTAAGTCCATGGAGTTATGTATATGTGTTAGAGAAACGCCTGGGCCGCTAGCCGAAGCCATGCCTAATCATGGTGGAAAATTGCAGCATCACCATAGTGAGCAATCTATGAAGCTTTCCTCTTATATAAAAAAGAAGAGACATATTGAGAAAAGAGGAAAGAGAAAAAAGTGCCATTTTCCCATGGCAAATAAGAAGATTGCTGAGATGCTCATTGTTTGCTTGCCTTGTCATTTTGATTATGGGATAGCTCCTGTATCATGTGCAAGGGGTACCTCGTTGGCGGTTCTTTATGATACACATATACTTACAATGACAAGAACTTGCCGGTAACTAAAGTTGAGTAGCATGAGGAGCGACCCTCGTACTCAAGGGACATGAGATTTCCAACTTATATTTCGTCAAGCATATACTCCATTTTTGTTCACTTTAACCTTAATCACCTCAAGATTCTTATGATAGGGGCAATGAGATCTCAAAGCTAGTAAGTACCATAATATTTTGGAAGTTCTTTATGAACTTGAAATCCCTGCTTCCCTCTATAAAGGGCCTTTCTTCTACTTCTAAGTTGAGTCAGTAAACCTACTTCCTCTCTATCTCCAGCAAGCATTTGAGTTGTTGTGTCTCAAGCATTCATATGATGATTTATTCAATCATGTTCTTCATCTTCCTTGTTTGCACAAGACTCTTATCTATTGAGTATTACTTTGAAAGCTATCATTGTGAAAACCTTTTATGTTTTAGCAAAGAGTACTCATGTTGTAAAACTTCTACAAAAGCTTTATTTGTGAAACTATTTGCCAGCTGTTCTCTGACCAAGAACAAAGTTTGCCAATTCCAATTATGATTTATCTTTATGCATCTCTATTGTGACTCATGTACCTGTTGCAAGCTAAGTTATATAATGGTGAGTTGCTTTCTTCTATGAGTTGTGTAATGGTAAGTGTGATGCTTCTTGTCCATATTATTTTATCGACACTTCACTCCATAAACCTGTGGACATGTTTACTGAGCTCAATTTTTGCTTGGGGACAAGTGAAGGTCTAAGCTTGGGGGAGTTGATACGTCCAATTTGCATTGCCATTCTATATCATAATTTGTCTCTATTCATCGATATATTTCTTATTAAGAGGTGTTACTTATGTCTTTGCATCTGTTTTTGCATGATGGATGATTCTTGGAGGAGGAACTGCCGGAGTCACGAGTCTGATGGAAAAAGAGGTTTTTTGATGCAATTGCGCGAAGATCAGAAAAATACCAGAAAAACTACGGAAAATCATATTTTCCCATAAGACGAAGAATGCGAGAAGGGGAGGCGGAGATGGGCCACAGGGGGGCCACACCCCTAGGCGCGGGCCACCCCTAGGCCTCGCCTACAGGGGGTGTGGCCTACCTCTGGCTCCTCCCTCTCGCCTATATCTTCTCCTCGGAACCCTAATATACAGGGAGCGGCCACAGAAAGATTCCGCCGCCTCTACGGGGAGGAAAACACTGAGAGAGAAAGAGCTCTCCGGCAAAAAGATTTTTACCGAGGGAATTCCTTCCCGAAGAGGGGATATCATCACCATCAACACCATCATCAAGCTAGACTTCATCGGGATCATCATCATCCACACCATCATCTCCACCAGCACCATCATCACCACTCCATCCTGCTGTAACAATCGTGTTGAATACTTGCATAGTTCTTAGGGGAAACTTTCCTGGTGTTGATTACTATTGTAGTTGATGCTTGTGAGTGGAACCATTAGATTATTGTTTATGTTCAGATTGTTATTCATCACCATATCATCTTTGATCTCGATCCATATGATGTCTCGTGAGTAGTTCGTTTAGTTCTTGAGGACATGGGAGAAGTCATGTTGTTAGTAGTAGATTTGTGTTGAGATATTATTCAATGGTTTAGTATTTAAGTTGTGGTGCTATTCTTCTAGTGGTGTCATGTGAACGTCGACTACATGATACTTCACCATTTATGGGCCTAGGGGAATGCATTGTGTATTTGGCTACTAATTGTGGGGTTACCGGAGTTACAGAAACCTGAACCCCCGTTAGGACACCATTGCACAAGGGAGCGTAGGATCTCAGAGTTTAAGGATGTGGTTAGGTTTATACCTTGATTGCTTTCTTGTAGTTGCGGATGCTTGCATGGGTTTTAATCACAAGTATGTATTAGTCCAAGTAAGGTCGGTACATTAGCACAGGTTCACCCACACAACACTTACAAAAACCAAAGAAGATTACTCCGCTATTTGAAGCAAAAGCACTTGACAGAATTCCCATGTGTCCTTGAGAACGTTTGGTCCGTATAAGTATTTCCACCGGCTTGTTCTTTGCTAAGAAAGGATTGGGCCGCTTTCTGTAATTTTTCGTTGTCTTTATTACTTGAACTTTATTTCTTTGCTTTATCAGAAAACCCCTAAAAATCCGTTTGCTAAGTATTTACAGAGATTTCCTACTCCATACCACTAGTCAACACCTTCTGCTCCTCGTTGGGATCGACACTCCTATTTATCGAAAGTACTACGATACACCCCCTATACTTGTGGGTCATCAGTCCCCCGTGAGTAGAAGTTCCATTGGTATTATGTATTTGAGCCCTTTGTGGCATTATGTAAGTTTATTTATGTAAACCTTGGTGTAATCGATGTTGTAACGGATGTACACTTTGATATCTGTCGGTTATGCTCCACGATGCACTGATCATGGGATCGTGGTGGTGTGCATAAAAGGGATTCCCGGACCGTAAATCCGGGGGTGCCTCACCTGGCCTCCCCATATAAATACCATGAGGGCACGACGAGGAGGATCTCTCCCAACTCTCATACACACACCTCACGTTAGATTGCATCTGTTCACCCCTGTAACCTTCAGTTCTGCCATTAATCAAGAACAGACAAGCAGGAGTAGGGTTTTTACCTCTGGGGGCCTGAATCTGGGTAAACACAGTGTCCCCTTGATGCGTGTCTGTTAACCGTCTCGCAATCTCCAGCATCCCAATCCTATCCAAACCCAAGTCCATAACAATGGGCATTGACGAGTCGAACCCTTGTCGGGTGGTACCCGGAGTAAGCATCTAGAAAGTAAAGACATTTGCATCCGGCAGTTACATCGATAATCCGATCGATTCGCGGGAGTGGAAAGTGATCCTTCGGACAATGTTTATTGAGTGGAGTGAAGTCGATGCACATACAAAGCTCTTTGGTGTTTTTCTTCGGGACGCACATGGGGTTAGTGACCCACAATGCTTGCTTGATTTCCTTGATGAACTTGGCATCCATGATGCGATGGATTTCTCATCCAATGGTCTTTCTTTTGGGTTTCGTGAAATGGCGAAGTGATTTCTTTACATGTCTGGCATCATGATATAAATTGAGTGCATGCTCAGCGAGTTCCCTAGGGATTCCTGGCATGTCTGATGGTACCCATGCAAAAATCTCCTAGTGCTCATGGAGGAACTCGATGAGCGTGCTTTCCTATGCGGGATTGAGGTTGGTGGACACCAAAGCCGTTTTCTTCGGGTCCATGAGGTGGACCTGGATTTCCCTTGTATCCTTTGTTGTGTCGAAGGCCAAGTCAGCCATAACCTAAGTTTCTGGCAGGAGCTCTGTATCCACTGATATCTTGAGCTGCTCGAACTATGTTTCCGTCTTGAAGGATTCAGAGATTTTGTTGAATTCCCAGTCGTAATTATTGGACCGAGTGAAACTTCCTTTAACTGTGATGATCCCGTTGGGCACTGCAATCTTCATCAGTAGATAAGCATAGTGCGGTACTGCCATGAATATTGCAAAAGTTGGACGCCCCAGGATCATGTGGTACTGTGATGGCCAGTCCATACCTTCGAACTCAAGTTTCTCCCGCCTGAAATTGTTTCTTGATCCGAAGACAACATCAAGATAGATTTTGCCTAAAGTAATTTTAGGTTTACCTGGGACTATCCCATGGACGGATGTTTCTTTTGGTGCCAAAAAATTTAGGGAGATGTTCATGGCTCGTAGAGTTTTGGCGTAGATGAGGTTGATGTTGCCGCCAGTGTCCATGAAGACCATGCTCATATAAAAACCACAAATTTTTGCGTCAACAATGAGAGCCGAATGACCCAGTCGAGGTACTCGAAGCAGATGATCAGCTATGCTAAATGTGATTTCCTGTTCTGACCAGTGGAGGAATTCAGGGGTTGGGGTGGCGTTGTTACTGCCATGTTGACTTGTCGGGTAATTAGCTTATGGATCATGTTGGACGAACGTCCTTTTTGAATCATGGACATTGCTCCTCTGGACCGCGGGTACTCGTCGTCCTGGTTCCTGTTCTCAGTAGGTTGCGGCTGTCGTGCTGGCGCTGGTCCTGGAGGTGGTGGTGGAGCCGCAAGAGCGAGAGTTCCTGTTGCTGCAGCGTACCCGCGATTTGTGGTGTCGTTTAGTTTTGCATTGCACACTGCCTGCATCCCGAGGAAAGTGTAGCAATCCTTCACGAGGTGAGTTCATCGTCGTCTTCCCTCAGAGTCGACGTAGAAGTGCATGTTGCACGGTCCTTCTAATATTTGCACTGGGGACATCGGGGGTTGCCCTGCCCGGTATGGGTGGCTCAGCCTGCTCTTTCCTGCATCTTATCTGCTATTGCGGTACTCGTTGCTGTGGTTATCGCTTCTCCTGTTGTCGTCCCCGATGATGCCGGCTGCAACGTAGTTGGGTCTATTGTAGCTATCAAAGTTACGCCTCCTCCGGTTATCATTGCTTCGCCCATAGTGGTCGTCTTCAGGTGAGCTCCCACGTTTGTTGTGTACAACATCTTCGCCATCGGCCCAATGGTTCACCATATCCATCAGCCGAGAGATTGTTTTTGGCTTCACCTGCCCCAACTCCTCGATAAAATCCTTCCTTTGCAAACCATCATTGAAAGCATATATCACCCTCTCATAGATTCTCCGGGTTTCTGCTTGCAGGCCCGCAATTCTTCGATAGATGCGGGTCGCTTGAACATAGAGTTGAAATTTCGGATGAATTTGTCCTCCAAATGGCTCAAACCGCTAATGGATTCTACGGGTAATTGCCTAAGCTATGAGTGTTGATACGTTGCAAACGTATCTATAATTTTTGATGCTCCATGCTTGTTTTACACCAATTGCTTTATATTTTGCTTACACTTCGTGGCATTTTTATGCATTTTCTGGAACTAACCAATTAACAAGATGCCATAATGCCAGTTCATGTTTTCTGCTATTTTTCTATTCCAGGTTTTTACCAAAGGAAATATTGTCGGAATTGGACGAAACAAAAGCCAAACCTCCTATTTTTCTTGACATGAAGACGGAGTCCAAAGCAGAGACGGAGGAGGGCACCAAGGCAGCCACACCATAGGGTGGCGCGGGTCCCCCCTGGTCGCGCCTGGCCATGGTGTGGGCCCTCGGGCGTCCACCGACCTTGCCTCTTTGCCTATATATACGCATCCCCGAGAAAACCCTAGGGATGAGATCAGAATTCCACGAAAAGTTTTGTAGCACCGCCGCCACCAAAGACGAGATTCGGGAGACAGAAGTCTCTATTCAGGTACCCTGCCGGGACGGGGAATTGCCCCCGGAGCCATCTCCATCGACTCCACTGCCATCTTCATCGTCGTTGTTGACTCCCATGATGAGGAGGGAGTAGTTATCCCCCGATGCTAAGGGATCTGCTGGTAGCTATGTGTTCATCTCTCTCTCCGTGGTGGGATCTTATTGTGATCATGAGCTTTGTAATCTAGTTGAATAAGTAGATGCTACTCTTTGTCTATTATGCCACTAAGTGATTTTATTAATGTGATCTCCGGAGACACCTTGTCCCACGTGTGTGAAGGTGATAGTGTGTGCACCGTGTGTGGCTCTTAGGCTAAAGATTATAGAAATACTTATCATGAGTTATAATTTCAGTTGGATGTCTCTATGAAATTGTGGTGTTTGTCTGGAACCATCTAGCGCTCAAGGTGACAGTGTGGGGTTATGTAGATGGGGAATGCGAACTTTAAGGTGTGCTATCATAGCCCTACGCGGTGAATTGGTGTTCGTTATCCAACCGGAGAGTAGTTCAGGGTAGCATAGTGAAGAGAAGATATTTATGTATTCAATTATGTTATCATTGTTGAGAGTGTCCACTAGTGAAAGTATGATCCTTAGGCCTTGTTTCTACGCATTAAAACATCATTTACAACCAGTCCTGCTACATGTTTGCTTGCTAACATTTTATTTCAGATTGCAACTACCACTTATAATCATCCATATTACTTGTATTTCACTATATCTTCGCCGAACTAGTGCACCTATACACTTGACAAGTGTATTGGGTGTGTTGGAGACACAAGAGACTGCTTGTATCTTAATCAGGGTTGCTTGAGAGGGATATCTTTGACCTCTTCCTCCCCGAGTTCGATAAACCTTGGGTTATCCACTTAAGGGAAACTTGATGTTGTTCTAAAAACCTATGCACTTGGAGGCCCAACACTGTTTACAAGAATAGAAGCGTGCGTAGACATCAAGCTCTTTTCTGGCGCCATTGCCGGGGAGGTAAGGTAAAAGGTAGTCACATCCTCTCGCTACTAAGCTATCTTCAAGAACTGTTGCTGGTGTGTGAGTGATCGAAGTTATTTCCTTTAGATTCTGCAATTATACCTTTTTGTTTCTTGTTTTTTTTCACTAGTTAGGCTTAATGGAAAACAACAACAAAATAGAGAGCTTTATAGTATTTTTCCTGAGTTAGGACATGAAGTGTTTGAAGAGAAAATTAAAAAACCTATGGAACTTTCTTTGCATGCTAATAGCAATGTTATTAGTATGAATTTTTTGAACATCATTATTGCTAATGCTATGAAAACTTCTAATCTTGGGGAAGCTAGTTTTTATGAAAATGACCGTTTTAGTTCTCCAGCTTTAGAGGAGAAAATTTGCTCTGATGATACTTTATCTCCCATATGTGGTAATTCTAATGATGCTTGTGACATTTTAAATCCACATACTGAAAGTTTCCCTTTTAAAATACCTATGAAAATTGTTGAACGTGTTATGAATAACTGCTATTTTGGAGATGGAACTGTCCATCCTGGTGATCATTTACTCTTTATACATGAATTATGTGAGTTGTTTAAGTGTGCAGGTATTTCAATGGACCAAGTTAAGAGGAAGATATTCTCTTTATCACTTAAGGACAAAACAAGGGAGTGGTATGAGCTACTAGATGATCCTCGTCATTCAGAGTGGAAGGAACTTGAATCTCTCTTTAACTCTAAATTTTATCCTCCTCATGAAATTCACAAAGATAGGAATTATATTTATAATTTACATCCTCATGATGGAGAAAGTATTGCCCAAGCATGGGGGAGATTGAAGTCACTAATGCTCAAATGTCCCATTCATGAGCTCCCAGTAATATTGTTATTAATAATTTTTATGCAAGGCTTTCAGGACATTACAAGGACTATCTAGATGCCTGTTTAGAGGGATCCTTCACAAGTGAGGAGGTCAAAGCTAAGTGGGATATTCTTGAAACAATTCAAAGCAATACCGAAGATTGGGATAACGACAAAGGTAAAGAACCAGGTGTAAACTATGAGTATGATTGCATTAAGTTTTTTGCCGAAACTGCTTATTTTCAAGAGCTTAGTGCTAAATATGGTCTTGATCCTCAAATTCTTGTTGATTATTGTAGAGCCTTTTCTTATCATATCAATGCTCCTAAAGAAAATTGGGACATGTATCATGAACCATTTAAAGACACTTGCATGAAAAATGAAATTGTTATTAATGATTGCAATAAACATGCTCAAACCTCTGAAAGTAATATTTCTTATAAGCATGTTAATTTTTATGGAGTACTTAGACCTTGTGAAAAGAATCAAATCAAAGAAGAATATTTTATCCACCACATGAATGAAAAAACTAGAACGTGGGATATGGCTCTAAATGATCTTGGTAAAAAGTTTGTGCCCTCTATCCTTTTATTTATGAAATTTGCCATAAAGTGGGTCATTTAAATTTTCAATGCTCAAGCTATGATAACATGATCACTTTGTATTCTGATGACATGATCACTCCTAATCAGCATGATGAACTTACATTATTTTTAGGGTGTGAAGAGTTATCAAGAAAAACTTCTTTGGTAGATATGAGTGCTTTTGATATGAATAGTGTCCTGCGTGGTTGTCATCTTTACTGTGTTTATAATTGCCACACAAATACTTACATACAAAATATTATAAAAGATGAGATTTTACCAAAATATGACAGGACTAATATGTGTTTTGCTCTTATTAATGAAAAGGAGGAATCCTCCAAAGTTTCTTCTATTGTCTCTAACAATAAACCAGGGTATGTGGAGAAGCTTGCTTTCAAGCCTCTCCCTCCTAAAGAGGGGAAGAAGAGGAGGAGTAGGAGGAGGAGGAGTAAAAGGAGAGAGGAAATAGTATTTTCCCTTAAGCATGTTGCTCCTATTATAGTTTTTGCTGATGAGTCTGAACTCGATGATGAACCTATGCATGTTACCTATAGTAGTGATCATGATTGGGAAAAACACACTACTTTTGATATTGAAAATCTCTTGGGTACCAATTCTGAAAATGATGATATTAATAATTGTTGTACTATTAGTACTATCCATGTTCCTTCCAATGATGATATGTTTACAAATGAACACACTTTGGAAGATATCTATTCTATTGCTTATGATGATACTATACCACCAATGTATGATGATTACAATGATGAATATGATATTTTCAGTCCACCTACTATTGAGGAGAAAATTAATTATGATTACAATATGCCTCCTATATTTGATGATTATGGTTATGAGAATAATAATGATAGCTATTTTGTTGAATTTTGCTCCCACTACGATTAATAAGAATGACTATGCTTATATGGAGAGTAATAATTATTTTATGCATGTGGCTCATGATAAGAATGTTTTATGTGATAGTTATATTGCTAATTTTATTCATGATGCTACTGAAAGTTATTTATGAGAGAGGGAAACATTGTTTTATGTATCTCAACAATATTAAGTTTCCCCTTTTATGTTAATTCTTTTGAAGTTGCACTTGTTTTGCTTTCCTATACTAGTAGCCCCTTGTTTCAATAATTTGTTTTCTTACAAAATTTCTCTGCATAGGAAGTGGGTTAGACTTAAATGTGTTGGATATTTTATTCTTCATGCATTCTTATATGTTCAATTTATACATATGAGAGCGTCATAGAAATTATCATGACTATCTTAATGGCTATAAAGAAAGAGATTTTGGGGGACAACCCATTATATTTTGTTTGCTTTCAGTTTATTTTTGTTTATTTGAGTCTTGGAAGTTGTTACCTATGTAGCAACCTCTCCTTGTCCTTTTTATTTTGTTTTTGTGCCAAGAGTAGCCTCTAATAGGAAGAAGGTAATATTTGGGGAAGTTGCTGTCCCGAAATAGATTTGTGTGCTTCCCTGTAAAAAATCGTGAAAAATCCCAAAATGTTGTATTGATATACAATTTTTTGTGCATATGCCCCAGGTTATTATCTAACTTTCTTAGTGTTGCAATTTTCGATTTGAGCAACAGAGGATTTTTGAAAAAAATCGAACTTTACCTGCTGTTCTGTTTTGATAGATTTCTACCACTATTTGTATTTGCCTCTTGATCTCTTTATTTTTGTGTTATTTTGATAGGAAGAGCTTTTAAAACAAGTTTCTACAGTATTTAATGTTTTAATGGATGTTGTACTTGAGTTGAAACTGAACAAAAAGTGGATCTACTATCTTGCCTACTCTAATGTTGCTAATGAGAATTGTGTGAAGTTTTGTATGAAGGAAGTTTCCAAGTATAGGGAAAGGAGAATGATGTGATGAGATGAAGGATGGACAAAAGATCAAGTTTGGGGATGCTCGTGTCACCCCATGAAATATCCAACAAGTAAAAGCGTCAAAGCTTGGGGATGCCCAAGCCACCCCCTTCTTCATCAACAAAAATCTCAGGTCTTCTTTCAAGACACTATATTTTTATTGCTTCATGCACTATGTGTTATTCTTGGAGCATCTTTGTTTTTGTTTTTAGTTTTATTTTTCTTTGTTTGTTGTAATAAGTTGGTTGGATCCCCTCACACTTCTTTTGGAGAAGACAAACCCCGTTATTCACTGTCTAGGACACTCTAGTTTTCACTCTTATTGTTCTATGAGTGTTCTCTTTTGCTAGCACTGCATTGAGTTTTATATTTTCTTCTTCTTTTTGTTCAGAACTTTTTAGTTCTTATTTGTAGTTAGGTTAGACAAGCTCTCTGGTTTTTATTGATTATTATGTTTGTGAGTTGTTTCAAATAAGTTGATTGGTGTTGGAAAAGAGTAGAATGTATCATGCTTATGGTGGTACAAAAAGAAGCTTGTTTTGACTGTGGCTTAGACTTTATCATGTCATGTTAGATGTTTCTTTGACTATATGCTTAGTGGTTATTTTTGTAGCATGACTTGTTTCAAACAATTGAGATTGCTTAATGTGCCATGAAAGAATCATGCGTTGTTTTTACCATAGAGAAGCATAATATTGTGGTATTCTCCTTTAATGCTTTATTTGGGTTGACTTGGCGCATGCTTACACCATGTTATGACTATAAACCAATCACCTCAAGCCTTTATGATCATTTAGTTTTTTACTAGTAATATCACTTTATGCTTTGATTAATAATGTTTTGTCGCTATGCATGATTATGGTCATTATTGCTCTCTTAGTTGGTCGCTCCCAGTCTTTTGCTAGCCTCCATCTGTACTGAGTATGAGCTCTACTCATGCATCCAACTCCCTTTAACCAAAGTTTGCCATTTGTGTCCACCATATCTACCTAATAGCATCATTTGCTATTCCAAGTAAATTGTTTGTTTTATCCTTCCTCCAAATTAAATTTTTGTTATGAGAAAATTAGTTAGTAAAGCTCTCACGAACTTGATGGCACATTTTATTTCTTGCACTTAATAAACTTGAACCATTGTTACTATCTTATGATGATTATATGCTTGCAAATTGTAAGTTGAGAGTTAGCAAAACCATGTTGTCATGGGGCACGCTTTCAAGATTGCACTTATTTCTATTTAGTTGATATCATGTTCTTTTGCTTATGGATGTCGTCGGTGTGAAATGAGTTGGGAGCTTGTAAGTCCATGGAGTTTGTATATGTGTTAGAGAAATGCCTGGGCGGCCAGCCTAAGCCATGCCTAAGCATGGTGGAAACTTGCAGCATAACCATAATGAGCACTCTATGAAGCATCTTCAATAAAACACTATGCTCATGGTAAATAAAAGGATCGCTGAGATGATCATTGTCTGTTGCCTTGTCATTTTGATATGGGATAGCTCCTGTGTCATGGGGCAAGGGGTACCCCATTGGCGGTTCTCTATGATACACATATACTTACAATGACAAGAACTTACCTGAGACCAAAGTTGAGTAGCATGAGGTCTCGGTACTCATACTCAAGGGGCATGAGATTTTCAACTTGTGATTTGTCAAGCATATAACTCATATTTGCCCTCACATTAACCTTAACCATTCAAGATGCCAATGATAGGGGAAATGAGAGCTCAAAGCTAATAAGTACCATAATTTTTGGAAGCTTTATAAAACTTGAAATCCATACTTCCCTCTATGAAGGGCCTTTCGTTTTACCTTTTCGTTGAGTCTCCATCTTCTATATTTATGCACCAGCTAAGAGAGCATAGTTGGCATTCTGATTATAAGGTGCATTGTCCCAAAACTTGTTGATTGATTCATAATTCTGGTATTGCTTGTTCTTAAATTATTTGTATCTAGTCACCCTTATGAACTTTGAAGGTGTCCTATGCATTTATGTTTTGATATTCCATGAAGGATACACTGAATACCACTCTTGCTATGTTTCTATATGTGAAACAAAAAAATGTCTTTCGAAGCATTATTCATGATCTATTGTTTGTGTTGCCTTTCATGTTGCAACATATTTGCTATGTCTTATTGTTAGAAATATATCTTTCATGCTTATGTTTAGAGTACTTTGATCCCAGCTATCAATGCTTTGCAATACCTTGATCAAGATTGTGATGGTTCATGTCACCTCAAAAATTATTTTTGTTATGACTTACCTACTCGAGGACGAGCATGAGTTAAGCTTGGGGATGCTGATATGTTGCAAACGTATCTATAATTTTGATGATCCATGCTTGTTTTACACCAATTGCTTTATGTTTTGCTTGCACTTCGTGGAATTTTTATTCATTTTCTGGAACTAAGCTATTAACAAGATGCCACAGTGCCAGTGCCTATTTTCTGCTGTTTTTCTATTCCAGGTTTTTACCAAAGGAAATATTCTCGGAATTGGACGAAACAAAAGCCAAACCTCCTATTTTTTCCGACACGAAGACGGATTCCAAAACAGAGACGGAGGCAGGCACTGAGGCAGCCAGACCATAGGGTGGCGCGGGTCCCCCTGGCCGCGCCTGGCCATGGTGTGGGCCCCTTGGGCATCCACCGACCTCGCCTCTCCGCCTATATATACGCCTCCCCATGGAAACCCTAGGGATGAGATCAGAATTCCACGAAAAGTTCTGCAGCGCCGCAGCCATTGAAGACGCGATTCGGGGGACATAAGTATCTGTTTTGGCACCCTGCCGGGACGGGGAATTGCCCCTGGAGCCATTTCCATCGACTCCACTTCCATCTTCATCGTTGTTGATGACTCCCATGATGAGGAGGGAGTAGTTATTCGCGAAGTCTAAGGGCTTTACCGGTAGCTATGTGTTCATCTCTCTGCATGGTGTGATCTTATTGTGATCATGAGCTTTGTAATCTAGTTGAATAAGTAGATGCTACTCTTTGTATATTATGCTACTCAAGTGCTTTTATTAATGTGATATCCGGAGACACCTTGTCCCACGTGTGTGAAGGTGATAGTGTGTGCATCGTGTGTGGCTCTTAGGCTAAAGATTACAGAAATACTTATCATGAGTTATAATTTCAGTTGGATGTCTCTATGAAATTGTGGTGTTTGTCTAGAACTATCTAGCGCTCAAGGTGACAGTGTGGGGTTACCTAGATGGGGAATGTGAACTTTAAGGTGTGCTTTTATAGCCCTACACGGTGAATTGGTGTTCGTTATCCAACCGGAGAGTAGTTCAGGGTAGCATAATGAAGAGAAGATATTTATGAGTTCAATTATGTTATCATTGTTGAGAATGTCCACTAGTGAAAGTATGATCCTTAGGTCTTATTTCTAATCATTAAAACATCGTTTACAACCAGTCTTGCTACATGTTTGCTTGCTGCCATTTTTATTTCAGATTGCAATTACCACTTATAATCATCCATATTACTTGTATTTCACTATCTCTTCGCTGAACTAGTGCACCTATACAACTGACAAATGTATTGGGGACACAAGAGACTTCTTGTATCTTAATTGCAGGGTTGCTTGAGAGAGATATCTTTGACCTCTTCCTCCTTGAGTTCGATAAACCTTGGATGATCCACTTAAGGGAAACTTGCTACTATTCTACAAACCTCTGCACTTGGAGGCCCAACACTGTCTACAAGAATAGAAGCGTGCGTAGACATCAAGCGCGCTTCTCCACTCAAGTTTAATTGGACGCTTTGTATTGTGGTAGCCTTTGAACCACCTTGAAGTTTGACAGTTTATAGGTAATCAGCTAGCCATGCCTCGCGTTCCTGGAGTCTGTCGTACTTTTGTCGGTTGTGAGAGAGTTTGATATCATTGGGTATCAGAGTCTTGTGAACCCGATAGGTAAAGCAAGTAGTGCCACAAGCCTCACGCTCGTTGTCACTTTATCCATTAGAATATCTTTGGCTATTGTGTTCCTCCCTGGACCTATCGATCCTTTTCTATGTAATATCGTTTCTCACATCGTCCCCCTCGAAGAGTGGGTGGAACACACATGGTGGGAGGAGTTGGATCGTTGGGTAATCCCTGCGTGCCGAGGACTGCTGCGACGACATGGAGATTTATCGTCTTGCTACATGATTCCTTGCTCTCCTTGTGCGAGAGTTTCGCCTACCATACCCAATCCCATGAGGGAGGAGCGATGGATATCTTCCCACGAATCATCGGCTGTTAGCTGGGTGGTCAAGAGGTAGGTTTGGGCGGCGACCAAGGCGGCCTCTGCTGTTTTTTCTTTGATGTTACCCGCATAATCAACTAACATGAATGACAAGTCCAAATCCCTTGCCAACTCGCGCCTTTCTGCTTCAGGGATATGAGGTAGCCGTGAGGCGCTCCGTCTGGGCTATGGTCCTCCGATGACACTGGCAGAATTTCAGGTGGAACTGAGTTATGCCCCGCGCAAGCTGGATTCATCGGCTAACCTTTTCCTTTCACCCAAAGACCGCTGCAGCCGCAATAGGTCCTTCCTCTCGTGGTGCAGCAAGTATTGGTAAGCCATTAATTACTCTCTTGTGGCGTTCATTGTCATGGCACCACACCCGATATGGCTTATCAGGCCTTTCCAGATCACTGGTGGAAACTAAAGTGTTAGGCGCTCGCCATTGCGTTCTCCTCCTATGTTCACGACACGACATTTTCCTTCTGTCTGGTCCTGACTCTCCTCACGGCGTCCTATCGCATCATCCAACAAAATATTATCAGGGTTAATAATCGGGTTACCGTTGGAGTCGCGGGGCATTGAGGTTCCTTCATCCTGGATCACACACACTTGGCGGTGCCTCATGCTTGATTGGTTGTCGTCACTGTTGTACTCGTAAGAGACGCTGATTTGTGATCTAGTGAAGTCCCAGAGATCTTGCTCTGGGTATGATTCCCCCTTCTTGATTCTAGAGTCGACGCTTTCTTCGGTTTCTTCAGGAAGTGCATTGGATGAGCTTAGATTGTGCTACAGAATTCACTGGGAAAACGAGCTAAAAGAGAGACCGTCATATAGATCAGTCAAATCTTCCAGATCTATGGAGTTTCCCCGAGTTTATTCAACGTTTATCGGATTACAGATGGCCTTTCCTATTGAGCCGATGGATGATGCTTGTGTCACCGTAGGTGATGCTAGTATGGCCGACGAGTCTGAGCTAAGCGGAGCTAATAGGCAGAGATTCTCGTGAGCTCCCACACAAAAGTGGAAACTTCTGATCATGAGATTGGTCTCTTGGTCGAAGTCAATCAGAGCCGGTAAAGGGGTGGGTGGGCACAGATCAGCGAGATTGTAATGGACCTCACCAACCTTGATCATCGGGTTGCTGCTTAACGAAGGGTAATTCACCGAATTCATGGCTCCAACGCTCAAAGTTCCCACTGACAACGCCAATTGACGAGGAGTAACCTTGGCAATGCCCATTATTATGGACTTAGGGTTTCATGGAAAAGAGAGCGTTGGGGATTTCGTCGGCTAATTAGACAAACAAGGGAGTCAATATCGTATGATTATTGGAAAAGCTCGGTTACAAAGTCGTCAATTCGTTAGCTACGATCTAGCTCACCGTGGATTGCAGGAAAAGTAAGGTTCCCTCTCCGTCGGGTCCTCCCAGCCTTTATATGAGAGGCTAGGTCCTAGATCCATAGCCGGAGAGGTTACAAGTTTATGTTTACAATGCGAACTCTATGTTGGTTCCTGATTATTCCTTAGCAGATAAGGGAAGTCTTTATTCATCGCGTGCTTCTTGGACTTCGTTGGGCCTTCTTGGCCCATAAGATTTTATGCACCTAGGGTAACTAATCATAGGGACCCGATAGGTCATACCCATGCCAATTACCAACACCGAGATTTTTTTTGTTGAAGCACTTCAAGAATCTTGAGGCAATATGGCCTGCCTCATCTCATAGCTGGCACACATGATGTGGTCTGGTGCTCGATAAAGAAGTGTTGCCACGGTTGTACTCAAAGGATCCACCACCGTTAGGGTTGGATGTGCCCGTCTTGGGATGAAACGAGCGAGTGGGGGAGTTCCAAGCGCATGATGAGGCGGCCCATATGGGGCGTTGTACTGACCCGATGGCATGCTGAAGCCACCAGAACGGTTCGTCTTGGACCCGACTTTGGCAATGTTGGCAGAGTGGATAATGTCGAGGGAACATCGAACAATTTTGCATTGGTCCGTGGCTAGCATGTGGGGGTAGAGATCATGGGCGGGCATGACGGTGTCCCGCCCAACAACAGACTCTACTGGCGATTCATATTCCTTGTCGAGCCCGAAGAGAACTAAGGACTAAAATTCCTCCGAACGAAGGGGCTGCCTGATTGAGGTGAGCGTGTTCGAGAGCGACTTCAGCTTGTTGTAGTAGACGGGTATTGGCTGATCTAGCTTATCCAATTCACGCATCTGGCCGTGAAATTGCATCGACCGTGTAGTAGATTGAGAGGCAAAACTCCTTTCAATTGTAGTCCATGCCTCCCTTGACATAGTGGATAACATGATCATCGCCCCAACCTCCCGGGACGCGGAGTCGATGAAGGAAAACAAGATAGCCCGGTCTTGCTGAATCCAGGCAACGGCATTGGGATTTGATTTCGTGGTCACGACAACGCCCTCCTTGGAGACGATGTTGGTAGAGGACGGACATGGAAGTGTGCCATCAATGTAGCCGTGCAACAGGTTGCTTCGGAGGTGGGAGACGATATGCACACGCTAGAGGAGTCGATTCTACGCCGACAGCTTCACAGTGATGAGATGCCCTAAATTGACTGGTGCGAAAGTCCTTGCATTGATGGAGGAGGAGGATGGCATGGAATAGAGAGCTAGGGTCGTGAGCGACGAGCTCGAAGATGCATCGGAAGTCATTGCTCAGGAAGGGAGCTCTGATACCATGTATGAGGGAATACCTCGGCTAGGGTTATAGGGGAGGCAACAACAACAGAGAAGGAGGCGGCGATGTGAGGGAGATCAATATGAGGAATAATGAATGATACCCTAACAGGTTTCAGAGGCCTCTCTTTTTTGAACGAGGGAAGCGCCCAAAAGGGCGAAGAAGCTAGAATAACTAAACAAGCAGGTACATTTTTGTAACACCCTCAGAATCGGACCTATGCAAGTTTTAGCGAACCCCGCCAAACCCGCATAGAAACGATTCAAAGGTGCCCACCAGGCACTTTCGTGCGGGTGGAAAACGAAGTAATAACATTACACAACAGTCCTCGATGGGACCCACAGAACAGATATATATATATAACCGCGACTCAAAGAGTCAAGAATACAGGTATACGGTACAGAGATCCAAATCACCTGTAAAACGATACAGCGTCCGACTACGGACAAGATGCAAATGGGGCTAAGAGCCCTGAAGAATAACCAGTGGCGTCCATAACCCTGCCCAGGCCAAGCCGGAAGGGTAACCCTGCTAACGGCGTCGAACTCGAAACCTGCTTAAACAAAAGGGGTGCCGACAAAGGGCAAAGAAAAAAAAGAGGAGCGTCAGTACTGAGGCCAGTACACGGCGAGACTAGAATTCGGCGGTCCTCGCATACATAGGTATGGTGGATTGAAGCGGCAGCGGCAGCAAGCACTGAACAACCTATAGAGACTCGATACTATTGGCGGCTATCAGAGAGGGGTGAGGAAGACCTATTCGGATCCAACCTGATACTATCATCAAACAAACCCATCCTGGCGTTTCCCCCTCGAGACCAAACGAGGAAGTCAACCGAGGAACTCACACGGTTGGCAGTTTTACTTATTCAGTTATAGTTGCGGCACTTTACTAGTCAGGTTTAGATAATCGTCCTGATAAAGTAAGCAGTGGGCACTTTTAGTTAGCCATTCCGTTATAGTTGCAACAATTACTAATCAGATACAGATAGCATGAGATAAACCCAAAACCCAACAGTTGTTGGTACTTTTATTCAGCCATTCCGTTGTAGTTGCAATACTTACTAGTCAGGTAAAATGGTCGCAAGCGACAACTCAAACAAGCAATTGTGGGCAGTATTATTTAACCATTCCATTATAGTGAAGCTGATTACTAGTCATTATGAAGTCAAATTTATAGCAATAAACTTTAGTTATGCTTGTCTATGGTCGAGATACTATGCTCCAAGTCGTCCATAACCGCGGACACGGCTTTCAGAAAGTTTTACCCGGCCGGGGTGCACCAATAGCAACACACACTCGATCAACCTCGGAAAAACCAAATCAAAACCCAACGAGGCCTTCACGACAAAGCAATCACAGGATTCAGAATTATTTCAGGGGGACACCCCATTAAGCTACCCGCAACGAAGTAAGCTAGCTCCGAGACGGACTCAAGGTCTGGGTATACGGCTGTGATCGACTGGGAACCCAAAACTGGGCTTGTCGACACCACGGAATCGTGTCCCGGTCCTAAACAGTACAGTGTGCTATCCATCGCACAATCGTAAATAAAGCAGTAAAGCATGGCATAAGTATAGGATCGTAAATAAAACCTCAAACTAGTTTGTGGCCCCAAGAAATAATTCTGAATCAAGCTCTGGCTCAGGGGGGTCCCATATACCTCCCGGATGTGGATAGCGCGATAAATCCAGGATCAGGTATCAAGTACTCGGGGTCCTACGGGACACAAGTGGGCGTTCGGAAACCAAATATTATCTATCACCCACCGATGCCTCTGCTTACTTCAATTTTAGTTGTTAAACAGGAATTAAAGTGAACGATAAGTAAAACTATGATCATCTCCAACATCAACATGCGGCAATACATCAACAACTGTGGCACTGGACGACACGCAACAGCACTTGAGCAAGCGACTACGACGCGCAAGTCCAACTATCTACCAAACAACAGGTAATAGGATGTGTCCAAGGCAATATAAGGCTGCAAGTAATATCAAGGGTTCGGAAACTAGAGCATCGCAACACAGATAGCAATAGATCAACGGGAGGGAATAAATACTATAAAAGTAAGATAGGTAGAAAGGGGGAGATGCTCGCCTGAAAACATTGCCGAAGGTTCATCCGAAGATCGGGGTGAAGCTCACATCAACTCAACGGCCTTATCCGCGAAGAAGCAAAACACTAGAATAAACACCGAATGCAATATTTAATACAACGGCAGAAGATCGGCATGATGCATGTATGATGCATGACATGGCAAGGTGCGATGCAATTAGGTTATATTAAGCGGAACCGGGGTCCCGACAATTAATATATGGTTCAAGTTGTTTAGAAGCCCCGCAATTTAAATGTTGTTTAACAAGGCAGAATATATCACCGGTTCGCTACACAAATTTAAATGAGGCCAATATGAGACTAGATTTGCTCGCACATGGGCCCCATATTTACTTAGAGGTGAATCGGCATAAGGCCCCCAAACCTCACAAGATGCATGCGAGATGAACAATTAATATGCACAAGTTTATATTAAGCATTTTATAAAATAGGGGCTCGAGAAAAGGGTCACACATTAGGGTTTGGCAGATCTTGGTGTGCCGGGGTTCGGGGTCCGGTCTCAGGGTCCAGGGTTCGACGGATTCGAGGTTCGGACTCCGGGATCGTTCTCGAATTACTGGGTAGATCTTGGCGTTCGGGTAGACGAACTTGGCGTGGCGTCGAGGCGCATCGGGTTCGTTTTGGTCGGTGCCGTTCTTGTCGTTGCGAAGCTCTTGTCGGGTCCGCGCCATCGAGTCGGTCTTGGCGTTCGGGGTGAAGTACTTGTCGCATCTGCGGGCGTCGGGTCGTGTCATCGGATCCGATTGAAGAACTTGGCGGTCCGGGTTCTCGACGAGCTTGGCGTTCTTGTCAGAGTTCTCGGGTGACGATGTCGATCTTGGTTTGGCGCCGGTGGATCTTGGCGATGTATCATTGTCAAGTGCGTCCCCCACCCAACATCATCTACACATGCACTTCTCTCTACGGGTTTGCCTTGTAGCCACACACCACAACTTCACACCCGAGGAGCCGAGGCGCATCAACACAACAAACCCACCAACGCGTTATGTTGCTGCTGGACACTAACCAACGATGGAGGCGAGGCCACGGTGAAGAGGAGCTTGAGCGAAGGTCTCTCGTGGCCGGGGGCGGCGAGGTCACTGAAGCCGGTGGGGAACTCGCTGAAGGGGAGCAGCCACGAAGCGGGGCTCACAGAGAGGCAAAACGGCAGGGAGGGGAGCGCACCGCAAGGGAGGGCGGTGGGGCAGCGACGCGGGGCTCGTCGAGAGGCCAGGCTGCCCGGGAGAAGTGGCCACGGCGAGCTCGCGGCCGGTGGAGGGGCGGCCCGGCCGGACACGACACAGAGGCGGCGGGGAAGGGAGCCCCAGGGTCGCGCACGGGCGGGGCTTGCAGCGGGCGACGGGAGCGGTTCGGGGGTCGCGGACCAGCGGCGAGGCGCGGCGGAGCCGGCGCGCGGCGGCCGGAGGCGGAAGGAGAGAGCTGCAGGCGGCGGCGGCTCGAGCTCGGCCGGGCGCGGCCTCGAGCGGGGGGTTGGCGGGGCGCAGAGGGAGCTGGGCGGCGCTTGGGCCACGCGGGGGCGACGGGGAGCTCTACGCGGCTCGCCGGCGAGGGCGGCACGGGCGGCGACGGGGGGGGGGGGGCGGCTCGAGGCCGGCGCGGAAGCAGCGATGGGGAGGCGCTGGTGGCGCAGCGAGCTGGAGGAAGGGGACGGCTAGCACGCGTGGGGGCAGAGGGAGGAGGGAGAGAACGTGGGGGTGGGGCGCGTCGGTGGGGGTTGTGTGGGTTGGGTGGTGGGCCAGGGTGTGAGAGGAAGTGGGGGGTTGGCCAGGTGGCAGATGGGGAGTGGTTAGGGCTTGGCCAGGGATGATGTGGCGCGCGGCTATAGGGCGGGGTGAGGTGGCCAAAGGGGTGTGGGTTTGTTTGTTGGTAGCTTTAGGATTTAGGGGGGGGCTGTTTTAGGTGGCCCGATTTAATTCCGGGGGTGGTCGTTCGGGTCGTTCGGCCCGTTCGACTGCCCCACTAAAAATATTTCAAACTTTTATTTAATTTGCAATGAACTTTTGCAAAAAGCTTTTAGACAAACAAAGTATCCGGCAGCACCCGGGGTTTGCGTGATAATTAAGATGGGCGTTTTAGAAAACAAAATAGGTTTTCCCGAAAATTGTTTTATGCGAACAGATGCAAGATGATGACGATGCTCAAATGCAATGTGGCATGATGACATGAGCATGCGGTCATGATGATGCAATGCACAAAAACAACGCGATTTTCTAGTAGTGGTTTTAAGGGATGCCACAATTCGACACCACTAACAAGGGATCTCGCCCTCGAGATCCGCCTCACGGTACCAGAAGGAAGGTCGGCGATCTGCATCTTCTCGCTTCGTGTAGATCCTCGCGACACCACTAACAAGAGGTCATTGTCCCTGACCGTCGAGGGAACACTCCGGGAACAAAAGGTCGAAGGTAGAGGCATCAACAAATAAAGCCACCCCTAACTTCCGTGGACGGAGTAAAATTGCTGGATCCACTGATTCGATGTACAAAAGCGAATGATAAGAGTAGTCGGATGGTGATCAGTCCATCGCGCACCCAAACCATTACTCTGCACACGAATAGGCGGATTATGCAACCAACTCTCGGAATCAGACTGAAGATCTCGACAAGCGAGGTTCGGAACAAAGGAGGGATGCAGACTCTGCATCGGATCTGGCGTAGAGGATGTCGTCGCGTCGGAAACACCGGAAGGCACAAACAAAGAACAAAGGATGGTTCCACAGACGAAGGGTTCCTCGGATAGCATGAAGACCAGATGGAGCAACACCGTTATCAAAAAGGAAGCGAAACCCTGAAGGTACGACGGAACCCAACCACGAGAAATCCTGGACTCGAAGAAAAGATAAGAGAGCAGATTCAAAACACGTCGAGATAAGAGGAGAATAGCAGAGGGGTAAGGAGTAAAATCAGACCTAATCAGAACTATCCAACCGATTTTTCAAAAATAGTTTTGACACTCTACTTCGGCCGTTAGCTAGGTTATCCTACAGGCTGGACTTGTGGGGTATCGTAACTGCTGAGCTCTGATACCACTCTGTAACACCCTCAGAATCGGACCTATGCAAGTTTTAGCGAACCCCGCCAAACCCGCATAGAAACGATTCAAAGGTGCCCACCAGGCACTTTCGTGCGGGTGGAAAACGAAGTAATAACATTACACAACAGTCCTCGATGGGACCCACAGAACAGATATATATAACCGCGACTCAAAGAGTCAAGAATACAGGTATACGGTAGAGAGATCCAAATCACCTGTAAGACGATACAGCGTCCGACTACGGACAAGATGCAAATGGGGCTAAGAGCCCTGAAGAATAACCAGTGGCGTCCATAACCCTGCCCAGGCCAAGCCGGAAGGGTAACCCTGCTAACGGCGTCGAACTCGAAACCTGCTTAAACAAAAGGGGTGCCAACAAAGGGCAAAGAAAAAAAAAGAGGAGCGTCAGTACTGAGGCCAGTACACGGCGAGACTAGAATTCGGCGGTCCTCGCCTACATAGGTATGGTGGATTGAAGCGGCAGCGGCAGCAAGCACTGAACAACCTATAGAGACTCGATACTATTGGTGGCTATCAGAGAGGGGTGAGGAAGACCTATTCGGATCCAACCTGATACTATCATCAAACAAACCCATCCTGGCGTTTCCCCCTCGAGACCAAACGAGGAAGTCAACCGAGGAACTCACACGGTTGGCAGTTTTACTTATTCAGTTATAGTTGCGGCACTTTACTAGTCAGGTTTAGATAATCGTCCTGATAAAGTAAGCAGTGGGCACTTTTAGTTAGCCATTCCGTTATAGTTGCAACAATTACTAATCAGATACAGATAGCATGAGATAAACCCAAAACCCAACAGTTGTTGGTACTTTTATTCAGCCATTCCGTTGTAGTTGCAATACTTACTAGTCAGGTAAAATGGTCGCAAGCGACAACTCAAACAAGCAATTGTGGGCAGTATTATTTAACCATTCCATTATAGTGAAGCTGATTACTAGTCATTATGAAGTCAAATTTATAGCAATAAACTTTAGTTATGCTTGTCTATGGTCGAGATACTGTGCTCCAAGTCGTCCATAACCGCGGACACGGCTTTCAGAAAGTTTTACCCGGCCGGGGTGCACCAATAGCAACACACACTCGATCAACCTCGGAAAAACCAAATCAAAACCCAACGAGGCCTTCACGACAAAGCAATCACAGGATTCAGAATTATTTCAGGGGGCCACCCCATTAAGCTACCCGCAACGAAGTAAGCTAGCTCCGAGACGGACTCAAGGTCTGGGTATACGGCTGTGAACGACTGGGAACCCAAAACTGGGCTTGTCGACACCGCGGAATCGTGTCCCGATCCTAAACAGTACAGTGTGCTATCCATCGCACAATCGTAAATAAAGCAGTAAAGCATGGCATAAGTACAGGATCGTAAATAAAACCTCAAACTAGTTTGTGGCCCCAAGAAATAATTCTGAATCAAGCTCTGGCTCAGGGGGGTCCCATATACCTCCCGGATGTGGATAGCGCGATAAATCCAGGATCAGGTATCAAGTACTCGGGGTCCTACGGGACACAAGTGGGCATTCGGAAACCAAATATTATCTATCACCCACCGATGCCTCTGCTTACTTCAATTTTAGTTGTTAAACAGGAATTAAAGTGAACGATAAGTAAAACTATGATCATCTCCAACATCAACATGCGGCAATACATCAACAACTGTGGCACTGGACGACACGCAACAGCACTTGAGCAAGCGACTACGACGCGCAAGTCCAACTATCTACCAAACAACAGGTAATAGGATGTGTCCAAGGCAATATAAGGCTGCAAGTAATATCAAGGGTTCGGAAACTAGAGCATCGCAACACAGATAGCAATAGATCAACGGGAGGGAATAAATACTATAAAAGTAAGATAGGTAGAAAGGGGGAGATGCTCGCCTGAAAACATTGCCGAAGGTTCATCCGAAGATCGGGGTGAAGCTCACATCAACTCAACGGCCTTATCCGCGAAGAAGCAAAACACTAGAATAAACACCGAATGCAATATTTAATACAACGGCAGAAGATCGGCATGATGCATGTATGATGCATGACATGGCAAGGTGCGATGCAATTAGGTTATATTAAGCGGAACCGGGGTCCCGACAATTAATATATGGTTCAAGTTGTTTAGAAGCCCCGCAATTTAAATGTTGTTTAACAAGGCAGAATATATCACCGGTTCGCTACACAAATTTAAATGAGGCCAATATGAGACTAGATTTGCTCGCACATGGGCCCCATATTTACTTAGAGGTGAATCGGCATAAGGCCCCCAAACCTCACAAGATGCATGCGAGATGAACAATTAATATGCACAAGTTTATATTAAGCATTTTATAAAATAGGGGCTCGAGAAAAGGGTCACACATTAGGGTTTGGCAGATCTTGGTGTGCCGGGGTTCGGGGTCCGGTCTCAGGGTCCAGGGTTCGACGGATTCGAGGTTCGGACTCCGGGATCGTTCTCGAATTACTGGGTAGATCTTGGCGTTCGGGTAGACGAACTTGGCGTGGCGTCGAGGCGCATCGGGTTCGTTTTGGTCGGTGCCGTTCTTGTCGTTGCGAAGCTCTTGTCGGGTCCGCGCCATCGAGTCGGTCTTGGCGTTCGGGGTGAAGTACTTGTCGCATCTGCGGGCGTCGGGTCGTGTCATCGGATCCGATTGAAGAACTTGGCGGTCCGGGTTCTCGATGAGCTTGGCGTTCTTGTCAGAGTTCTCGGGTGACGATGTCGATCTTGGTTTGGCGCCGGTGGATCTTGGCGATGTATCATTGTCAAGTGCGTCCCCCACCCAACATCATCTACACATGCACTTCTCTCTACGGGTTTGCCTTGTAGCCACACACCACAACTTCACACCCGAGGAGCCGAGGCGCATCAACACAACAAACCCACCAACGCGTTATGTTGCTGCTGGACACTAACCAACGATGGAGGCGAGGCCACGGTGAAGAGGAGCTTGAGCGAAGGTCTCTCGTGGCCGGGGGCGGCGAGGTCACTGAAGCCGGTGGGGAACTCGCTGAAGGGGAGCAGCCCCGAAGCGGGGCTCACAGAGAGGCAAAACGGCAGGGAGGGGAGCGCACCGCAAGGGAGGGCGGTGGGGCAGCGACGCGGGGCTCGTCGAGAGGCCAGGCTGCCCGGGAGAAGTGGCCACGGCGAGCTCGCGGCCGGTGGAGGGGCGGCCCGGCCGGACACGACACAGAGGCGGCGGGGAAGGGAGCCCCAGGGTCGCGCACGGGCGGGGCTTGCAGCGGGCGACGGGAGCGGTTCGGGGGTCGCGGACCGGCGGCGAGGCGCGGCGGAGCCTGCGCGCGGCGGCCGGAGGCGGAAGGAGAGAGCTGCAGGCGGCGGCGGCTCGAGCTCGGCCGGGCGCGGCCTCGAGCGGGGGGTTGGCGGGGCGCAGAGGGAGCTGGGCGGCGCTTGGGCCACGCGGGGGCGACGGGGAGCTCTACGCGGCTCGCCGGCGAGGGCGGCACGGGCGGCGACGGGGGGGGCGGCTCGAGGCCGGCGCGGAAGCGGCGATTGGGAGGCGCTGGTGGCGCAGCGAGCTGGAGGAAGGGGACGGCTAGCGCGCGTGGGGGCAGAGGGAGGAGGGAGAGAACGTGGGGGTGGGGCGCGTCGGTGGGGGTTGTGTGGGTTGGGTGGTGGGCCAGGGTGTGAGAGGAAGTGGGGGGTTGGCCAGGTGGCAGATGGGGAGTGGTTAGGGCTTGGCCAGGGATGATGTGGCGCGCGGCTATAGGGCGGGGTGAGGTGGCCAAAGGGGTGTGGGTTTGTTTGTTGGTAGCTTTAGGATTTAGGGGGGGGGCTGTTTTAGGTGGCCCGATTTAATTCCGGGGGTGGTCGTTCGGGTCGTTCGGCCCGTTCGACTGCCCCACTAAAAATATTTCAAACTTTTATTTAATTTGCAATGAACTTTTGCAAAAAGCTTTTAGACAAACAAAGTATCCGGCAGCACCCGGGGTTTGCATGATAATTAAGATGGGCGTTTTAGAAAACAAAATAGGTTTTCCCGAAAATTGTTTTATGCGAACAGATGCAAGATGATGACGATGCTCAAATGCAATGTGGCATGATGACATGAGCATGCGGTCATGATGATGCAATGCACAAAAACAACGCGATTTTCTAGTAGTGGTTTTGCGGGATGCCACAATTTTACATCCATCCCCCTTGAACATCCACTGCGCTAAAACACTAGATTTCTCAATAGGGGTCTCGAACTTATCAAAAAGAACCCTAGGGCTAAGAAATAAAAAGCAATTAGGCCCTTGGGGTTCTTCTCCGCTGATTGTCGGCGACCTCAAGGCAGAAACATCGAGGTCTGAGACAACACTCGAGGGGGTCCCCTTTACAGAGAGGATGATGTACCGCCGGTCGCCAAGACTCTCCCGGGGACAAACCACTTGGAAGTGAAGTGGCGTCAAGCTTCGGCAGCAGACTCCAGAAGAGTCCTCCATCCTTGAGGTAGCTTAAGCTAGCCCCATTGGCCAAAGATAGCTCCAACGAGAAGCTAGCCCCATTGGCCAAAGATAGCTCCAACGAGCACACCGGCGCTTGAGATCGCCAAGATGTGCAGCAAGATCATGTTCCCAAGGAGATCCAGCTCCTTGCGACTCCACCCATCTACCACCACCATGGATTCTTGAGGTGAAGACCTGACGAGATTCAGATCTCCACCCGCCTCTAGATCAAGAACTGGATAATAGAGGCGGCCGCACTATTTGAAAGAGCACGCACCAACTGCCTTCTTCTTCTTCCACCAAGGAAGATCCAGAGAAAAGGCCAGGAATAGACGGCCCACGGTGTGTGCGACCACGAGCAGGCAGATCTCTAGAGAATGGCTTTATTGTCGGACATCCCTATTGCTTCCTCGCCTTCCAGCATCAACCCTTTCCACCAGAGCACCGCTGCAAGCATAGAAGGCTCTAGGCCTTGACAAAGCCAGTGAGAGAGCTTCGACGAACTACTCCCAAACGCCACATGGGGACAACTCGGAAACTCATGATCTACAACTAATACTACTAGAGAAAGAGGAAGCCTACCACCTACTCCAACTCCTCGCCGGCCACCATGGCCATCGGAGATAAATGAGGAGAGGGGCGACCACGGAGGGCTGGGGTCGACTCTCAAGGAGAGGTTTCAGGAGAAGAGGTCTTCCTAATGATATATGTCCGGAGGCCTCTTTATATTGTAACACTACGGTTCTGAAAAGACCGTAGCTTCTATGTGACATGCCAATCCCTGGATCGGTTCATTGGCCCACAATAGAATAAGATGAATAACATAGCAAAATATCCGTGTATCATAAATAACGAAGATCCAGAGTACCATTATTACAATAAAAGCTTAGCTCAAGGCTAGCTCAAATTATTCATGTAGCAACATAAATAAAGCAAATTCTCCATTCTTCAAATTGCCCACAAGTGAACAAGTGCCGAGTGGAGTACCGTGGCCTATATCGATTACTCAGAATCGGAATATCCTGCAACATGAAATGTAGCAGCCCCGAAGGGTCAATACATGGAATGTATGGCAAGTAGAGCTAGTAAGGGAGACAATAGTGCTAACATCTACATGCATATTTTGGCAACTGGAGCTGTGGCTAGCTTGCATTTGCAAATACCTTTGTCCTACTTTCATAATTAGTTTTTTTGATTTTCTTTGAAAAGATCCCAATTAAGTTAACCCAACAATATTAAAGCAATTATGAAATTAGAATGAGCGAGAAACATGTCATGGAACCAATATCAAGCAACTCAGATGTCCATAACCGGGGACACGACTAATCGATTAGATTATACACCCTGCAGGGGTTAGTAC
Organism: Avena sativa; assembly: GCA_916181665.1. Classification (NCBI taxonomy): domain Eukaryota; kingdom Viridiplantae; phylum Streptophyta; class Magnoliopsida; order Poales; family Poaceae; genus Avena; species Avena sativa. The sequence goes on along the minus strand of OV702281.1, from coordinate 380,307,252 downwards.
ACTTTACCCATGTGACTTGGCCAGCCCAGCTCGTACCATCACTCTCATTTTGGGTGATGATAGGGAGAAGTCCAAGAAGAGACTGTTCGGGAAGTAGCTCCCCAATCCCGACGCGCACCGGTCCAACCTACCAAAATTCTACATCTCTGGATACGCGGGTTCGAGTTACCACAACCTACTAAGTCCAACCAACATCCCATTTCATTATTGGCACATGGTTGTACACGTAAGCTACAAAATAAAGAAGCCAATCATTTTATCTCGATACCTGGGTGCCTTTCCGCAATGATACCACCAAAATTTATCAATCCACTCACACCCAGGAGATTCATTGATTAAGTTGTTTTAGTTTTCGCAAACCAACACATTTAGAAACAACTTTCAGTGATGTAACCCAGCCCTCGTACTTCATAGCATGGCTAAGCACATCTACCAACGGTGGTTCATCTACAAGGAAAGCCCTACCGCATAATAGGACATAGCGTAGCGATAGTATCATCCTACACATGCAACTACAAAATACACGACAATGCATTGAAAATAGTAGGACAATATCATGAACAAAATAGCATCTACTTGCCTTGGTTGTAGCGGTCGGAAGAACAATCCACACACGAGCAAGCGTTGCACTCGTCACAATCTACACGATACAATTGCAATCATAAACAAACCATCCACAAGCATATGCAACAAAGATGATGCATGAATGCATGCATGACAAGTGGATTGATGCTACAGCAGCACCACATAATCCCATTCAGTAAAGCTATTGAATGCATGCATGGAAAATAATTTTAGCGCAAGGAAAACTATTAAGCAAATTATAATGCTCAAAACTAGAGCTAGAACCCAAATAATTCACTACCGATAGCATACTGTTTGTAAAATCTTGGGAAAATCTACTGTATAGGTACTGCTATTTAGGAACAGTACCAATTGGAATTACTCAAAAAGGAATTGTAAAACTCCCTGAGTAATTAAAATACTGCAGAATGCCACTAAATAGTTTCTGCAAAAGTTTCTACTGTTAGCCTATCTTTTTAATTCACTTTGAGATTCCCCTTGTTCTACTGAATCCAGGGACATATTATTTGCAATTTTTGGAGTTACGGATCTTTTTCTATGAATTAATTACTCCAAAAAGGGCATTAACTCTTTTAATTAATCTGGACAAAATCTTGCTGCAAAAGTGTAAAACAATGGTACAGCAAGATTCTACACGACTTACTGAATCTACACATATTTTATTTGCAATTTTTGGCCCAGTAGATTATTTTTTCTACGCAATTTACAAGATTCTACAAATTTCTGCAATTTCTAAATCGATTTAAATCAAAAGGGAATATTCTGGGAATATTCCCTGCTGACTCAGCGCGGGTTGACTGGTCAACCAGTCAACCGCGGGGGTCTTCGCACGATCTGGGCCGTTGGCCACGGATCCAATGACCGAGGAGAGGCGGCGGCAGCGGGGCTTACCGGCGAGGTCGACGGCAACTGCGGCGGTTCCGGCGGCGGCGGAGGGCACGACGGGGTCGGGGGAGTGGCGGTGGTCCTCGTCGAGTCGGCGGCGGGGTCGGGCGCGCGGGGAGGCGACGACGGCGGGCCGCTGGAGCGCGGGTGGCGGCGCGCGGCTCCGGCGAGGTCGTCGGGGCGGCGTCGGGCGCGAGCTCCTGCGCGGGAGAGGGAAGGGAGGCGGTCAGGGCGAGGCGGGGTCGCGGCGAGGCGGCGGAGCGGAAGGGAGGCGGCGGTGCTGCTTACCGGCGGCGGCGGCTCGCGAGGGGAAAAGAGGGTGGCGCGATAGGGGAGAGAGGCAGGGGTGGTGCGCGAGGCTAAGAAGGGGGGCCACGCGGAGTCCCTCCCGGATTCGGCGGCGGAGCAGTTGGAGTCGGGCGCGGCGGCGGCGGCGAAGTCGGCGCCGACAGGTGGGCCCCACCTATCGGTGGCCAGGCGCGGTGGGCAGATACTACCTGCCGCGCGGGCGGCGGGCTGCGGGGCGCGCGCGCGCTGGGTACTGGCTGGGCCGGCGCGGCCCAGCAGGCTGCGCCCCTTTTTTTTTGTTCCTTTTATTTTTCTAATTTCTGTTTAGCAATTCCTCCATAACTTTTTCATACGAACTCCGAATTGGGTGAAACTTGTTCCTAATTTTTTGTAAAATCCAGGGGATCAACCTAGGGTCATGTGGTAAGTGAATCCACTAGTTTACAAGGGTGGAAAACACAAGTCCTAGTAAACTCTCCCGCAGGAGCATTGTAGTAAAAATAAAATAGGGTTTTGAAAATGGCGTTTTGCCGAATCATTTCAATCGAAGGTTTTGCATGGAAGAACATGATGCAATGGTATGAATGATATGCAGAACCAAATCTAAAATTTCGGATGTGACAAGACTAACCCCCTTAAGATGAATCTCGTCCCCGAGATTCGGCACGGCTAGCAAATAGGTGCGGGTAGTCCTCTCGGATGTCATCCTCACGCTCCCAAGTGGCTTCCTCTTCGGTGTGGTGGCTCCACTGCACCTTGCAAAACATGATGGTCTTGGTACGGGTAATCCTCTCCGCTGTCTCCAGAATCTTGACCGGCTTCTCATCATAGGTCAAGTCATTCTCAAGCTGAACCTCCTCTAGTGGCACAGTGTCTCTTAATGGTGTATCCACCATCTCCGGATGGCACTTCTTCAGCTGGGACACGTGGAACACATTGTGAATGGCGGACAAAGCCTCTGGCAACTCCAACTGATAAGCAACTTCTCCTTTGCATGCTAAGACCCGATACGGTCCAATAAACCGAGGTGCCAGCTTACCCTTAATTCCAAATCTCTTGATTCCACGAAGTGGCGACACTCTGAGGTATGCTCTATCACCTATCTCATACACCACTTCCTTGCGCTTGGCGTCAGCGTAGCTCTTCTGCCTTGATTGTGCTACCTTCAGCCTGTCTCTAATCAAGGCGACCTTCTCCTCAGCATCCTTGATCAAATCAGGTCCAAACAACTGACGTTCTCCTACTCCATCCCATAGCAATGGTGTCCGGCACCGTTTCCCATACAGTACATCAAACGGTGACATCTTGATGCTGGTTTGATAGCTGTTGTTGTAGGAAAACTCAGCATACGGCAAATTCTCATCCCAACTAGAACCATGAGCCAAAGCGCAAGCTCTCAGCATGTCTTCCAAAATCTGATTCACCCTCTTGGTCTGTCCATCAGTCTGTGGGTGAAACGCCGTGCTAAACTCCAATCTAGTACCAAGTGACTCGTGCAGCTGGCGCCAGAAGTGTGAGGTAAATTGGGTCCCCCTATCAGATACAATACTCTTGGGAACTCCATGTAGGCACACAATTCTGTCCATATAAATCTTGGCCAACTTTGCACTCGTATAGGTCGTCTTCACCGGTATAAAGTGGTCTACCTTGGTCAAATGGTCGACCACTACCCAAATGGAGTCATATCCTGACCTGGTCCTGGGCAATCCTGTGACAAAATCCATTCCCACTCTATCCCACTTCCAATCCGGCACGGGCAATGGCTGTAGCAGTCCTGCTGGCTTCTGGTGTTCCGCCTTCACTCGGCTACATACATCACATAGGGCAATATGCTCCGCGATGTCTCCCTTCATGTTGTTCCACCAGAATCTGTCCTTTAGGTCCATATACATCTTCGTATTACCCGGATGTATGGAATACGGCGAGTCATGAGCTTCTTGCAGAATCAACTTCCTTATCTCCGGATCGTTGGGGACGCACAAACGATCTCCATACCACAAAGTTTCTTGCTCATCCTCACGGAATTCCCTTGCTCGATCCTCCTTCATCTTTTCCTTTACTTCATCAATCTCCTTGTCCCCCACTTGAGCCTTCCTGATTCTGTCCTGTAGCGTTGGTTGGACTTCCATTGCTTCCAAGTATCCTTCTAATACTACCTCCAGTCTAAGGTCCTTGAATTGCTTGCACAAATCCTCGGGCAATTCCCCAATTGTTAATCCATTGGCATAAACCTTCCGGCTCAGAGCATCTACTACTACATTGGCCTTTCCTGGGTGGTATTGCAGATTCATATCATAGTCCTTGATAAGTTCCAACCATCTCCTTTGCCTCATATTCAGTTCCTTCTGGGTAAATATGTACTTCAGGATCTTGTGGTCGGTGTACACATCACAGTGTTTCCCCATCAAGTAGTGCCTCCATACGTTGAGCGCATGAACCACTGATGCTAATTCCAAATCATGCGTGGGGTAATTCCTCTCATGGTGTTTAAGTTGCCGCGAGGCATATGACACCACTCTCCCATCTTGCATCAGCACACTCCCAAGTCCCTGTCGAGAAGCATCACAGTACACTTGGAAATCCTTCTGAAGGTCTGGTAAACACAGAACGGGTGCGGTCACTAGTCGACGCTTCAGTTCCTGAAAGCTGGCTTCACACACATCCGTCCATTCAAACTTCCTCTCCTTCTTCAGAAGTTCAGTCATCGGCTTAGCAATCTTGGAGAAGTTTTCAATGAACCTCCTGTAATATCCAGCAAGTCCCAAAAAGCTCCGAATCTCTCCTGCATTCTTGGGCGCTTCCCACTCGGTTACTGCAGTCACTTTGCTTGGATCAACAGCGACTCCTTCTCCTGACACCACGTGTCCAAGAAATCCAACAGTGTTAAGCCAGAATTCACACTTGCTGAATTTGGCATACAGCTTGTGTTCCCTCAGCTTCTCCATAATCAGTCGCAGATGTTTCTCATGCTCAGCATCATCCTTGGAATATATCAGTATGTCATCAATAAACACCACCACGAACTTGTCCAAGTACTCCATAAACACCTCGTTCATCATGGCCATGAAATATGCGGGGGCATTTGTTAGTCCAAAAGACATAACTGTATACTCATATAAGCCATACCTAGTGGTGAAAGCGGTTTTTGGTATGTCCTCCTCCCGGATCTTCAATTGGAAGTAGCCTGATCGCAGATCAATCTTGCTAAACACCTTTGCTCCTTCCAGTTGATCAAACAAATCATTTATGTTCGGCAGAGGGTACTTGTTCTTGATGGTTACTTCATTCAGCGAGCGATAGTCCACCACTAATCTCTTGCTGCTGTCTTTCTTCTCCACAAACAGAACAGGTGCACCCCATGACGACGAACTAGGCTGAATGAATCCCTTGTCCAACTGCTCTTTCAGCTGCTGCTTCAATTCCTTCAGCTCATCCACATCCATCTTATATGGTCTCTTTGCTATAGGTCCTGTTCCCGGCATCAGGTCGATGAGAAACTCCACTTCCCTGTCAGGTGGCATTCCTGGCAGCTCTTCCAGAAACACGTCGGGGTAATCCCTAATCACAGGCACAGTATCCATGCTAACCCCCTTAAGATAATTCAGCTTACACCTTCCCGATCGCACAGCCGACTTGAATCTAATTCTCTTACCATCCGGGGTTTTGAGTGAAACAGCTCGCTGTGCACAATCTATGTGTCCCCCATGCATAGACATCCAATCCATACCCAGAATAACATCTAACCCTTGTGATTCCAACACTACCAGATGTGCAATGAAGTTGTGTGTTCCAATCCTCACAGTTAAGCCGCGGCATCCCGCGCTAGCTATCATATCTCCTCCAGGTGAGCTTACTCTAATAGACTCTTTCATAGACTCAGTAGGTAGCTTATACTTATCCACAAATGCCCTTGATATGAATGAATGCGATGCACCAGTATCGAAAAGTATAAGTGCAGGGTGAGTGTTGATTGGGAACTTACCAATCACAAGATCAGGCTCATCTGGGATCTCCTCTACATTCATGTGGTTCACTGTGGCCTTCTGGTTGTTGGTTGGCTTCAGTCCCTTCCTCTCCGGACAGTTGTCGGCATAATGTCCCTTCTGGCCACACTTGAATCATGTCACCTCACTCAGATCCTTCTTCACAAAGCTGCGATCACGGTTGCGGTCATGTCCACTATGTCCTCCAGAATGGTGAGAGTGTCCTCCCTTGTGGCTGTGGTGGCTGCTCTTGTGGTTGTCATGGCGATGTCCATCGCCTCCATGGTGATGGCGATCATGGCTTCCATGGTGCCCATGGTCACTCCCTCCATGCTTGGAGTATCCATCATAAGAAGTGCGAGACTTGTGGTGAGAACCAGAGTGGTGATTGCTGCTCTTTCTCTTGCGGTTCTCCACCTGCTTGTGCTTCCCTTCCAAGATCCTGGCCTTGTCCATAAGCTCCTGGAAAGTGGGGCAATAAACCACCAGTAGCTGCACTGAAAGCTCATCACTGAGGCCATCCAGGAATCTCTCCCTCCTTTTTGCATCAGTGTTAACATCCTCAGGTGCATAACGGGACAGGTTGTTGAACTCCTCAATGTACTCAGCCATGGTGCGATTGGTTTGGCGCAAGTTGCGAAACTCCTTCCTCTTCAGGCTCAAAACTCCTGAAGACACGTGGTTGGTCCTGAAACCTTCCTCAAACATTGCCCAAGTCACAGTGTCCAGCGGGTGGGTGATCTGAAAAGTGTCCCACCAAGAAGCGGCTGGTCCCTCCAGTAGGTGAGCGGCAAACCTCACCTTCTCAGCATCAGTGCATCTAACAGTTACCAGATCCTTGTTGACTGAACGCAACCAGTCGAGAGCAACCATTGGTTCCGTTGCAGTAGAGAACTTAGCTGACCTTAGCCTTAGAAATCTGGTGAGAGCATCTCCCTGAGGCTGGTTGTTCCCATTGTTGTTGTTGTTGTTGTTGTTCTGAGCTTCCATGAACTGGGTCATAACTTGGGTCAGCTATGCCTGAGCTGCCATGAGCTGCTTCAACTCAGTGGGTTGACGGCGGGGAGGCATCTGCGGTTCAGCACAGGTAAGCTTAGAAAGAATCAACTACGATAATAGGATTCTACTCATGCATTATGATCAAACAACAACAAACAATAGCAGACAATCTCAAGCAAGCAACACATCAACAAACAAGTGATACAGCAACATCCCAGGGGTTATCCTAGCAGTATATACCTACTGAAATAGTTCTACAAGAGTTGGCAATGGTTAACTAAACAGTTGATTAACTAAGCAACAAAAACAGCAATCTGCTAGAACAGTCCAGCAGCTCTCACGAATTTTTATACCTAACTTAGACTCGTCAGGAAATTATTCTGATTTTTGTGCATACATTACAAAGAGTTTAGAACCAGCCCTATTTTTTTCAGATTTTTCCCAGATACCAGTAAAATATGAAAAATCGTACAGTACTGCTGTATCAGCAGAAAACTGCTGCGAAAATAACACAGATATTAACCAAACTTGTCATAACTCTTTCATAAAATTCGCACAAATAATTCCTGGGATATTGGAGTACACAAATAAGCAACTAAACACTCTTAAGCTAACTGTAACTAAGTTTTACATCGATCGAGACTAATCCTAACGAATTTACCTAACGAGGACTAATTGGTGGACTTCTATCTACTTCTTGAAGAGGTTGCAGTAGGTCCTTGCACTCGTGCGTTGGAGCTTCTGTCCATGGTTCAACCATGGCGGAGGAGTGTACACCTCTCCTGAGTCATCACTTGAAATCTCAAACTCCACCTCTTCTGGATCCTCCTCTTCTTCTTCACTTTCAGCTGCAACTGCAACAGCTTCATCTCCTCCACCATCATCGTCTCCATCATCATCATCGTCGTCCTCATCATCATCGTTCCACTGTCATCATCATCATCGTTGCCACCATCTCCATTGTCATCATCAGAGGGTGGATTCAGCTGTGCTTGGAGAGCGGCAATCTGGGCTGCCATAGCTTCAATAGTTTGATCCCTTTCCTGGACGGTCCCTTGCAACTGTTGTATGTTCTGGGTGTTCTCCTGCACAGTACCATGAAGATGAGCTATGGTTGCATCTCTGGCTATCAGGGCATTCTCCAGAACTCCCACAGCTTCATGCAAGGTGTCAATCTCCTGTCCTTGGACCACCATACCATTGCTGGCAAAATCTGCAATCTCCTTTATCATCATCACTTTCTCAGCTAGAGCTCCATTCTCCCTTTCCATGTCCTCTATGTGCCTCCGACGGGGCGGCATGTTCATCACGCCTCCCATAGTCACGGTAGGGTGAGTCTGCTGGTAGTAGGTGTCGGACATGATGGCACTGGCGAGACAGGGCTTCATGTATGGCCAAGTTGATTCCAAGTCCCCAGTTGCAGTATGTCTTGGTGTAGATCAGATGCACAGGGTTTGGCAAGGCGGCATCCCTGAATATGAAGGTAGTGATCTCCCATGCATCCTCACCATATCCATAGGTGTACAGCCTTCTTCCCTTGAACATGGGCAGTGGCAATCCCAATGACTGCGAGAGCTGTGCTAACTGCCTTTCAAAGGGCCTTGGTGACTCCATGGTTGCATACTCAGTCCTGACTTCTCCCATCTATCAATTAAAGGAGGAAAGTGTGAGAATAGCATATGATAAGAATTTACGAGAGTGAAAGGCATAAGATGAAAGACAGAGTTAATATAAGCTTTAATAATTCTATGGTTTCCTAATCCAATCCTAGGTCACGATCCTACAGTCGACACACGGGCTCTGATACCATCTTGTAACACTACGGTTCTGAAAAGACCGTAGCTTCTATGTGACATGCCAATCCCTGGATCGGTTCATTGGCCCACAATAGAATAAGATGAATAACATAGCAAAATATCCGTGTATCATAAATAACGAAGATCCAGAGTACCATTATTACAATAAAAGCTTAGCTCAAGGCTAGCTCAAATTATTCAGGTAGCAACATAAATAAAGCAAATTCTCCATTCTGCAAATTGCCCACAAGTGAACAAGTGTCGAGTGGAGTATCGTGGCCTATATCGATTACTCAGAATCGGAATATCCTGCAACATGAAACGTAGCAGCCCCGAAGGGTCAATACATGGAATGTATGGCAAGTAGATCTAGTAAGGGAGACAATAGTGCTAACATCTACATGCATATTTGGCAAGTGGAGCTGTGGCTAGCTTGCATTTGCAAATACCTTTGTCCTACATTCATAATCAGTTTTTTTGATTTTCTTTGAAAAGATCCCAATTAAGTTAACCCAACAATATTAAAGCAATTATGAAATTAGAATGAGCAAGAAACATGTCATGGAATCAATATCAAGCGACTCAGATGTCCATAACCGGGGACACGGCTAATCGATTAGATTATACACCCTGCAGGGGTTAGTACACTTTACCCATGTGACTTGGCCAGCCCAGCTCGTACCATCACTCTCATTTTGGGTGATGATAGGGAGAAGTCCAAGAAGAGGCTGTTCGGGAAGTAGCTCCCCAATCCCGACGCGCACCGGTCCAACCTACCAAAATTCTACATCTCTGGATACGCGGGTTTGAGTTACCACAACCTACTAAGTCCAACCAACATCCCATTTCATTATTGGCACATGGTTGTACACGTAAGCTACAAAATAAAGAAGCCAATCATTTTATCTCGATACCTGGGTGCCTTTCCGCAATGATACCACCAAAATTTATCAATCCCATCACACCCAAGAGATTCATTGATTAAGTTGTTTTAGTTTTCGCAAACCAACACATTTAGAAACAACTTTCAGCGATGTAACCCAGCCCTCGTACTTTATAGCATGGCTAAGCACATCTACCAACGGTGGTTCATCTATAAGGAAAGCCCTACCGCATAATAGGACATAGCGTAGCGATAGTATCATCCTACACATGCAACTACAAAATACACGACAATGCATTAAAAATAGTAGGAAAATATCATGAACAAAATAGCATCTACTTGCCTTGGTTGTAGCGGTCGGAAGAACAATCCACACACGAGAAAGCGTTGCACTCGTCACAATCTACACGATACAATTGCAATCATAAACAAACCATCCACAAGCATATGCAACAAAGATGATGCATGAATGCATGCATGACAAGTGGATTGATGCTACAGCAGCACCACATAATCCCATTCAGTAAAGCTATTGAATGCATGCATGGAAAATAATTTTAGCGCAAGGAAAACTATTAAGCAAATTATAATGCTCAAAACTAGAGCTAGAACCCAAATAATTCACTACCGATAGCATACTGTTTGTAAAATCTTGGGAAAATCTACTGTATAGGTACTGCTATTTAGGAACAGTACCAATTGGAATTACTCAAAAAGGAATTGTAAAACTCCCTGAGTAATTAAAATACTGCAGAATGCCACTAAATAGTTTCTGCAAAAGTTTCTACTGTAAGCCTATCTTTTTAATTCACTTTGAGATTCCCCTTGTTCTACTGAATCCAGGGACATATTATTTGCAATTTTTGGAGTTACGGATCTTTTTCTATGAATTAATTACTCCAAAAAGGGCATTAACTCTTTTAATTAATCTGGACAAAATCTTGCTGCAAAAGTGTAAAACAATGGTACAGCAAGATTCTACACGACTTACTGAATCTACACATATTTTATTTGCAATTTTTGGCCCAGTAGATTATTTTTTCTACGCAATTTACAAGATTCTACAAATTTCTGCAATTTCTAAATCGATTTAAATCAAAAGGGAATATTCTGGGAATATTCCCTGCTGACTCAGCGCTGACTCAGCGCGGGTTGACTGGTCAACCAGTCAACCGCGGGGTCTTCGCACGATCTGGGCCGTTGGCCACGGATCCAACGACCGAGGAGAGGCGGCGGCGGCGGGGCTTACCGGCGAGGTCGGCGGCGGTTCCGGCGGCGGCGGAGGGCAGGACGGGGTCGGGGGAGTGGCGGCGGTCCTCGTCGAGTCGGCGGCGGGGTCGGGCGCGCGGGGAGGCGACGACGGCGGGCCGCTGGAGCGCGGGTGGCGGCGCGCGTCTCCGGCGAGGTCGTCGGGGCGGCGTCGGGCGTGAGCTCCTGCGCGGGAGAGGGAAGGGAGGCGGTCAGGGCGAGGCGGGGTCGCGGCGAGGCGGCGGAGCGGAAGGGAGGCGGCGGTGCTGCTTACCGGCGGCGGCGGCGGAATCGGGCGGCGGCGGCTCGCGAGGGGAAAAGAGGGCGGCGCGATAAGGGAGAGAGGCAGGGGCGGCGCACGAGGCTAAGAAGGGGGGCCACGCGGAGTCCCTCGCGGATTCAGTGGCGGAGCAGTTGGAGTCGGGCGCGGCGGCGGCGGCGAAGTCGGCGCCGACAGGTGGGCCCCACCTATCGGTGGCCAGGCGCGGTGGGCAGATACTACCTGCCGCGCGGGCGGCGGGCTGCGGGGCGCGCGCGCGCTGGGTGCTGGCTGGGCCGGCTCGGCCCAGCAGGCTGCGCCCCTTTTTTTTTGTTCCTTTTATTTTTCTAATTTCTATTTAGCAATTTCTCCGTAACTTTTTCATACGAACTCCGAATTGGGTGAAACTTGTTCCTAAATTTTTGTAAAATCCAGGGGATCAACCTAGGGTCATGTGGTAAGTGAATCCACTAGTTTACAAGGGTGGAAAACACAAGTTGTAGGGTTCGCAGCATAGAAAACAAAAATTTTCCTATGATGTGAACTATATACCAAGATCTATCTACTAGATACAAACAACGGGCGGATGTATATCCGTAGAGAACATACCCTTGAAGACCGACAAAGCTTAACGAGTTCAACTCGTGGTTGATGTAGACGATCTCTTGCCGATCTCAAGATCGAGAGGAAGTCCTAGCGCCGCAAAACAGCAGCGCATCCGTGCTCGCACACACGTTCGAGGCACCGAGCAACATCCGCCTCCTCGCTCCAGCGATGCAGCGAAAGCACAACTCTTTCTTGCCGAATAGCCACCGGGAACATGTATCTCGCTAGTCCGAGACCATGGGGTATAAATTCTAGAGGGGGAGAGAGATCCTTCACGAGGAGGTGTAAGAGACAAGTGAGGAGGGGGGCTCCTTTTATAGGAGGAGGGGGGCACCCAAGGGGGTGGCCGCCGGCCATGGGGGCTGCCCCCTCCCCTCCTTCATTCATGTGGGTGGACACTCCACTCACAAAATGCCCTTTAAAATCCCTCCACTCAAAAGTCCACTCAAATTCCCATTAAATTTCCACCAAATTTAATGCAAACTCTCATTAAATAAAACTCTTTTATTTTATTCAGAATTTTGTCAATTACTTTAATGACAAACATTCACAAATAACCCCTTGCTAGAATTATATTTCACATGCATAACCACTTTATGCAATTTCACCCGAAAACCTGTTTCGGTATCTAGTGAAATAAATTCCTGCGCTTGTTCATTCTTTCGGCATGAAACATTTGCTCCAATTGGATGTCGGTGTCTCTTAAGTGTGTCACCCTACGGTTCGTTAATAATGCGAACATGATCGAGACCCCTCTCGGATCAATAATCAGAAGCGGGATCTGGATACCCATACTGACTCCCACACATTCAACGATGACTTTCTTGTGATCGTCGGAACCTTTTATGCTAGTATCTTAATCCCTTTGTTTCACGATATATTACATGTCCGAGATTCGATCATCGGTATCTCCATACCTAGTTTGATCTCGTTACCGACATGCACTCTTTTCTCGTTCCTGTGATATAACATTCTAGTGATCAAATCACTTGCTTACAAGCTAATCAATGTGATATCACCGAGAGGGCCCAGAGTATATCTATCCGTCATCGGGATGAACAAATTCCACTCTCGATCCATGAGCCTCAACATAACACTTTATTAGTTCTGAATCCATCTTTATAATCACCCTGTTACGGTGTGACGTTTGATGTTATCAAGAAACTCTTCCGGTGTTAGTGATTGACATGATCTCATGGTCTAAGGATTAGGATCACTTCGTAAGTTGTTATAGCAATATAAACTCAATGACTTTGATCGTAATGCTATACTTCGGATGAATGTTCATCACACCATTACACTAATGTTGTGATCCCGTTATTAACAACATCCAATGTCCACGATCAGGAAACCTTGATCATCTTGTTAATCAACGAGCTAGTTTATGAGAGAGGCATAATTAGGAACTTTCTGTTTGTTTATTAAACACACATGTATTAACGTTTCCGTATTAATACAATTATATCATGCAAAATAAACATCTATCATATACTTGGAATACACATAATAAACACTTTATTATTGCCTCTCAGGGCATATTCCCTTCAGTCTCCCACTTGCACTAGAGACAATAATCTAGTTACATAGTGATAAATCTAACACCCATTGAGTTCTGGTGTTGATCATGTTTTGCTCTAGGGAGAGTTTTAGTCAACGGATCTGCTACATTGAGTTCCGTATGTACTTTACAAATCTTTATATCTCCATCCTTGACATGCTCGCGGATGGAGTGAAACTGGCGCTTAATATGCTTGGAATGCTTGTGAGACCTTGGCTCTTTGGCATTGGCAATGGCACCATTGTTGTCACAATAGATCACCATTGGGTCCAACACGTTTGCCACCACTCCTAGTTCGGATATGAACTCCTTCATCCAAACTGCTTCCTGAGCCGCTTCCGAAGCAGCAACATATTCGGCCTCCGTTGTTGATCCCTCTACCACAGGTTGTTTGGAGCTCCTCCAACTAACCGCTCCGCCATTCATGAGAAATACGTATCCGGATTGAGACTTAGAGTCATCCGGATCAGTGTCAAAGCTAGCGTCGACATAACACTTAGCGACGAGCTCTTCTTCACCTCCGTATACAAGAAACATATCCTTAGTTCTTCGTAAGTACTTAAGGATATTCTTGACCGCTATCCAGTGTTCCGAACCTGGATCCGATCGGTACCTACTAGTCAAACTAATAGCATGTGCCACATCCGGTCTTGTACATAGCATGGCGTACATTATAGAGCCTATGGCTGAAGCATAGGGGACTTTGTCCATTATCTCTCTTTTCTTCCGCCGAAGCCGGACTTTGAGTCTTACTCAATGTCTTGCCTTGCAACATAGGTAAGAACCCCTTCTTACTTCCGTCCATTTAAAACTTCTTTAAAATCTTATCAAGGTATGTACTTTGTGATAGCCCTATTAGGCGCCTAGATCTATCTCTATAGATCTTTATGCCTAATATGTATGACGCTTCACCTAGGTCCTTCATTGAAAATTTGCTGTTTAGATAACTTTTAACACTGTTTAAAAGATCTATATCATTTCCGATCAATAATATGTCATCCACATATAATATCAGAAATGCCACATTGCTCCCACTCACTTTCTTGTAAATACAAGCTTCTCCATAAGTTTGGACAAATCCAAACTCTTTGATCACCTCATCAAAGCGGAGATTCCAACTTCGTGATGCTTGCTTCAATCCATAGATGGATCGCTGAAGCTTGCACACCTTGTTAGCATCCTTAGGATCGACAAAACCCTTTGGTTGTATCATATACAACTCTTCTTCAATATTACCATTGAGAAACGCGGTTTTGACATCCATCTGCCATATCTCATAATCGAAATATGCAGCAATTGCTAACATAATCCTAACTGACTTTAGCATCGCTACGGGAGAGAAAGTCTCATCGTAGTCAACTCCTTGAATTTGTCGAAACCCCTTTGCGACAAGTCGAGCTTTATAGACGGTCACATTACCATCAGCATCAGTTTTCCTTTTGAAAATCCATTTGTTCTCCACGGCCTTTCGGTCGTGAGGTAATTCCACCAAGTTCCAAACTTGATTTTCATACATGGATTCCATCTCGGATTTCATGGCTTCTAACCATTTGTTGGAATCCGGGCTCATCATCGCTTCTTCATATGTCGCAGGGTCATCATTTTCATCAACCATGAAATTCATGACAGGATTTCCGTATAGCTCGGGAGCTGCACGCGTCCTGTTTGACCTGCAAGGTTCGGTAGTACTCTCTTTTGGAGTTTCATGATCATTATCATTAGTTCCCTCTTCAACAGGTGGAGCCAACTCCGGAACAACTTCCGGCGCTGCGCTACTCGCCATACTTTGAAGAGAAGGTTCCACAACCTCTTCGAGTTCTACCTTCCGACTACTCACACCTTTCGCGAGAAACTCTTTCTCTAGAAAGGATCCATTCTTGGCAACAAAAACCTTGCCCTCGGATCTGTGATAGAAGGAATACCCAATAGTTTCTTTAGGGTATCCTATGAAGACGCATTTTTCCGCTTTGGGTTCGAGTTTATCCGGTTGAAGTTTCTTCACATAAACATCGCATCCCCAAACTTTAAGAAATGACAGCTTAGGTTTGTTTCCAAACCACAATTCATACGGTGTCTTTTCAACGGATTTATATGGTGCCCGATTTAAAGTGAATGCAGCAGTTTCTAGTGCATAACCCCAAAATGACAACGGCAAGTCCGTCAGAGACATCATAGATCGAACCATATCTAATAAAGTACGATTACGACGTTCCGACACACCATTTCGCTGTGGTGTTCCGGCAGGTGTGAGTTGTGAAACAATTCCACACTCTTTCATGTGAGTGCTAAACTCGTAACTTAGATACTCACCTCCACGGTCGGACCGTAGAAATTTGATCTTTCTATTACGATGATTTTCCACTTCATTCTAAAATTCCTTGAACTTTTCAAAAGTTTCAGACTTGTGTTTCATCAAGTAGATATAACTGTATCTACTCAAATCATCCGTGAAAGTAACAAAATAATGATATCCACCTCGCGCTGACACACTCATTGGACCACATACATCAGAATGTATGATTTCCAATAAATCTGTCGCCCGTTCCATTGAACCAGAAAACGGCGTTCTAGTCATCTTGCCCATAAGGCATGGCTCACATGTATCAAATGATTCATAATCAAGTGATTCCAAAAGTCCATCCGAATGGAGCTTCTTCATGCGTTTAACGCCAATATGACCTAGACGGCAGTGCCACATATATGCGGATATATCATCATTAAGTTTAATCCTTTTAGCATCAACATTATGAATATGTGTAACATTATCATCGAGATCTAATATAAATAAACCATTCATCATCGGTGCATGACCATAAAAGATTTCATTCATATAAATGGAACAACCATTGTTCTCGGATTTAAATGAATAACCACTTCGCATCAAACACGATCCAGATACAATGTTCATGCTCAGTGCAGGCACCAGATAACATTTATTCAAGTTTATAACTAATCCCGACAGCAAGTGGAGAGGCAGCGTTCCAACGGCGATCACATCAACGCTTGATCCATTGCCGACACGCATCTTGACCTCACCCCTTGCTAGCGGTCGCTTGTTCCGCAGCCCCTGATTCGAGTTACAAATATTAGCAACTGAACCGGTATCAAATACCCAGGTGCTACTGCGAGCACTAGTCAAGTACACATCAATAACATGTATATCATATATACCTTTGTTTGCCTTGCCGGCCTTCTTGTCTGCCAGATACTTGGGGCAGTTGCGCTTCTAGTGGCCAGTCCCCTCTCGGAATCAGACTTAGGTCCAACTCGGGGTTTCTTTTCACGCGTGGCAACAGGCTTGCCGCCCTTACTTCCCTTCCGTTTTCCCTTCTTGTCTTTCTTGAAACCAGTGTTCCTATTGATCATCAACACTTGATGTTCCTTTTTGATCTCCACTTCTGCAGTTTTAAGCATTGACAGAAGCTCGGGGAGAGACTTCTTCATGCCTTGCATATTATAGTTCATCACGAAGCTCTTATAGCTAGGTGGCAGAGACTGCAGAACACGATGGATGCCTAAGTCAATGGGAATCGATATTCCCAAGGACACAAGCTTATCGGCGTAACCCGACATCTTGAGTACATGCTCACTAACGGAGCTGTGCTCTTCCATCATGCAGCTAAAGAACTTTTCTGAAGCGTTGTAGCTCTCTACAGCAGCATGTGTGTCGAAAATCATTTTCAACTCACCCATTGTATCAAATGCATTGCCGTTTTCGAAACGCTTTCGAAGTTCCGGCTCTAGCCCATACAATATGCCGCAATGAACGAAGTTGTGGTCCTCCTGACGAGTCTGATAGACATTCTTCTCCTCGTCAGGGGCATCATCAAAAGGTGGGGGACCTAACGGCGCTTCTAGCACATATTGCTTTTGTGCAGCAGAGAGGAGAATCCTCAAATTCATGGCCCATTCGGTAAAGTTGCTACCGTTCGTTGCTAGTTTCTCTTTCTCCATGAATACATTGAAATTAAAAGCAGGTGGTGCCATCTACAACAGAATTTGTAAAGTTTAGACTAAGTGTATGACAGATTGAGTTCAACTAATCTATATTACGAATGAACTCCCACTCAAAAACGACATCCCTCGTGCCTTTTTGGTGATTACATGAACCAAATCCTCTACACCAAGTCCGATCATCACGTGAGTCGGTATAGCTTCAAAGGCGAGCATCAAATGGGCATCATATCAACTATATGACTCATGCTTAACCTTTCGGTTCGTGTTCCGAGGCCATGTCTGTACATGCTAGGCTCGCCAAGTTAGAACCTTAGTATTCGCGTGTGTAACTGTTTTACACCCGAAATATGGTCGTGGATCCAAGAACACCCGATCATCACGTGATGTCTTGGAGCGACAAAAACATAATCGGTGCATACTAAAGGAAGAACACATTCTTATCTTGATATTTAAATGAGGGATCATATTATTATGCTAACAAAGCGCTAAACAAGCAATATAAGATGCAATCAAACATCATATGTTTATTAGTGAAATTATATGGTTCCCGCAGATGATCTCTATCATGTGCATCGTGGTATGATCACTATAATACCTATATGTGTAAATCCAAGGTCTATGGATTTTACACGCTATGTGTGTTGTAAGAGTATCATCTCATACTTCTACTTACAACACTACCATATCATAACACTAGCCCAGCAACAATCTAAACTAGACGCCTCTAATTTATCCATTGCAAGTTTTACGTGGCTTAGGGCTTTCGAGATAGAACCGTTCTTATCTACGAATATGAACCACAACGAGGATAATCAAATTGTTGACAACTCGCTTGCAGAATAGATATTGACTATAGTAGGAGAGACAGACACCCGCTAGCCACTTATGCAAACTAGTTGCATGTCAAGCGTGGAACAGGTCTCATGTGCGAGGACATGTAAAGTTTGTCCGGGCTGCTTCATCCCACTATGCCACCAATATCCAAAATTACAACAAAGGAGCAACAACATGATCGTCATCGCCCACATACTCATATGTGTACTACCCGTGTAAAGTATCTACGCATAGATCCGGCTCTGATACCACTGTAGGGTTCGCAGCATAGAAAACAAAAATTTTCCTACGATGTGAACTATATACCAAGATCTATCTACTAGATACAAACAACGGGCAGATGTATATCCGTAGAGAATATACCCTTGAAGACCGACAAAGCTTAACGAGTTCAACTCGTGGTTGATGTAGACGATCTCTTGCCGATCTCAAGATCGAGAGGAAGTCCTAGCGCCGCAAAACAGCAGCGCATCCGTGCTCGCACACACGTTCAAGGCACCGAGCAACCTCCGCCTCCTCGCTCCAGCGATGCAGCGGAAGCACAACTCTTTCTTGCCGAATAGCCACTGGGAACATGTATCTCGCTAGTCCGAGACCATGGGGGATAAATTCTAGAGGGGGAGAGAGATCCTTCACGAGGAGGTGTAAGAGACAAGTGAGGAGGGGGGCTTCTTTTATAGGAGGAGGGGGGGCACCCAAGGGGGTGGCCGCCGGCCATGGGGGCTGCCCCCTCCCCTCCTTCATTCATGTGGGTGGACACTCCACTCACAAAATGCCCTTTAAAATCCCTCCACTCAAAAGTCCACTCAGATTCCCATTAAATTTCCACCAAATTTAATGCAAACTCTCATTAAATAAAACTCTTTTATTTTATTCAGAATTTTGTCAATTACTTTAATGACAAACATTCAAAAATAACCCCTTGCTAGAATTATATTTCACATGCATAACCACTTTATGCAATTTCACCCGAAAACCTGTTTCGGTATCTAGTGAAATAAATTCCTGCGCTTGTTCATTCTTTCGGCATGAAACATTTGCTCCAATTGGATGTCGGTGTCTCTTAAGTGTGTCACCCTACGGTTTATGAATAATGCGGACATGATCGAGACCCCTCTCGGATCAATAATCAGAAGCGGGATCTGGAGACCCATACTGACTCCCACACATTCAACGATGACTTTCTTGTGATCGTCGGAACCTTTAACGCTAGTATCTTAATCCCTTTGTTTCACGATATATTACATGTCCGAGATTCGATCATCGGTATCTCCATACCTAGTTTGATCTCGTTACCGACATGCACTCTTTTCTCGTTCCTGTGATATAACATTCTAGTGATCAAATCACTTGCTTGCAAGCTAATCAAAGTGATATCACCGAGAGGGCCCAGAGTATATCTATCCGTCATCGGGATGAACAATTTCCACTCTCGATCCATGAGCCTCAACATAACACTTTATTAGTTCTGAATCCATCTTTATAATCACCCTGTTACGGTGTGACGTTTGATGTTATCAAGAAACTCTTCCGGTGTTAGTGATTGACATGATCTCATGGTCTAAGGATTAGGATCACTTCGTAAGTTGTTATAGCAATATAAACTCAATGACTTTGATCGTAATGCTATATTTCGGATGAATGTTCATCACACCATTACACTAATGTTGTGATCCCGTTATTAACAACATCCAATGTCCATGATCAGGAAACCTTGATCATCTTGTTAATCAACGAGCTAGTTTATGAGAGAGGCATAACTAGGAACTTTCTGTTTGTTTATTAAACACACATGTATTAACGTTTCCGTATTAATAAAATTATAGCATGCAAAATAAACATCTATCATATACTTGGAATACACATAATAAACACTTTATTATTGCCTCTCAGGGCATATTCCCTTCACAAGTCCTAGTAAACTCTCTCGCAGGAGCATTGTAGTAAAATAAAATAGGGTTTTGAAAATGGTGTTTTGCCGAATCATTTCAATCGAAGGTTTTGCATGGAAGAACATGATGCAATGGTATGAATGATATGCAGAACCAAATCTAAAATTTGGGATGTGACATATATATTAGTCAATAACAATAAAAAGAGTTACAAATACGCAAACTATATCTATCAACAATACGTACCACATACATATTCTATCATGGAGCAGCTGTTTCGGCAGGAAATCCCGTGCAAAGAGGCGGGAACCTACTGCAAACAACGAGAACCAGTCAGAATAGATATGAAACGGTGCGAAACTAACAGAAAACGGTGGCAACAGAACCCTTTTCCAGCATCGAGAGATGAGGCATCACATGCGAACGATTCATGTGGCTGGCAAGGGAGCCTGACGTTGGGTTTCTAGCATGGCGAGTGTTGCCGCATGTTATTGGGAGCTCCAGCCTAGCCTCTCGTTGCCGGAGGCGGCAAGGGGTGATGAATAGTTTGGAGTACGGTACAAACTACTAGCACGGGTTGAGGCCTCCGGTGTGGACTTTTTATGGCTCCACTCCTAACTTGGTCGGGGTGTGGTTGGAGATGGTCTAAGAGCACCTCCACTCATTGGGCATTCCCAGGCCGAAATCCCGAGCTAAATAGCGACGGACGGAGCTAGTTTCGGCCTGGGAACGCCAACTTCCCCACTCGCATTCTCAGGACGATTTCCTAGGTCGGCGTCTTTCCACGCAATTTCGGCTCAAATTCGACCACTTTTCGGCATAGTTCGGCATAATATGAATACATAGCAATGTTCGGCATGAAATTAAAAATAATTCGGCATACAATGAAAATACAACATATTTCGGACTAGTTCAGCCAGCTCTTGCTCGGCATCTACGTGTTGCCCCTGCGTATCCATAGGTGCTCAACCAGATCATCCTGCAGCTATTGATGCACTACCTGATGCGTTCAGATCACTATAGATCTTCGTTGGGAGACCCCAAGAGGAAGGTGTGATGAGCACAACAGCAAGGTTTCCCTCAGTAAGAAACCAAGGTTATCGAACCAGTAGGAGGAAGGAAACGACTCAAAGGTGGTGCTAGCAACTTTGAAACCTATACAACACAAACTCAAGACTTTGCCCCAACGAATAGTGAGATTGTCAATCTCACCGGTTTGCTGAAAACAAAGGGTTAACTATATGGTGTGGAAGGTAATAGTGGTTTGTAGAAAGTAAATAGTAATAGTGGAAGATGTATCAATGGTAAAGATTGGACCGGGGTTCTGTAACACCCTCAGAATCGGCCCTATGCAAGTTTTAGCGAAACTCGCCAAACCCGCATAGAAACGATTCAAAGGTGCCCACCAGGCACTTTCGTGCGGGTGGAAAACGAAGTAATAACATTACACAACAGTCCTCGATGGGACCCACAGAACAGATATATAACATCGTGCGAGACTAGAATTCGGCGGTCCTCGCCTACATAGGTATGGTGGGCTGAGCGGCAGCGGCAGCATGCACTAAACAACCTATAGAGACCCGATACAACTGGCGGTTATCAGAGAGGGGGAAGAGAGACCTATTCGGAACCAACCTGATTCTACCATCAAACAAACCCATCTTGGTGTTTCCCCCTCGAGACCAATCGAGGAAGTCAACCGAGGAACTCACATAGTTGGCAGTTTTAATTATTCAGTTATAGTTGCGGCACTTTACTAGTCAGGTTTAGATAATCATCCTGATAAAGTAAGCAGTGGGCACTTTTAGTTATCCATTCCGTTATAGTGGCAACACTTACTAGTCAGATACAATTAGCATGAGATAGCCCCAAAACCCAGCAGTTGTTGGTACTTTTATTCGGCCATTCCGTTGTAGTTGTCATACTTACTAGTCAGGTACAATGGTCGCAAGCGACACACCAAACAATCAATTGTGGGCAGTATTAATTAGCCACTCCATTATAGTGAAGCTGATTACTAGCCATTATAAAGTCAAATTTATAGCAATAAACTTTAGTTATGCTTGTCTATGGTCGAGATACTGTGCTCCAAGTCGTCCATAACCGCGGACACGGCTTTCAGAAAGTTTTACCCGGCCGGGGTGCACCAATAGCAACACACACTCGATCAACCTCGGAAAAACCAAATCAAAACCCAACAAGGCTTTCACGACAAAGCAATCACAGGATTCCGAAATATTTCAGGGGGCCACCCCATTGAGTAGAACCGCAACGAAGTAAGCTAGCTCCGAGACGGACTCAAGGTTTGGGTAGACGGCTGTGAACGACTGGGAACCCAAAACTTGGCTTGTCGACACCGCGGAATCGTGTCCCGATCCAAAACAGTACAGTGTGCAGTACCTCGCACAATCGTAAATAAAGCAGTAAAGCATGGCATAAGTACAGGATCGTAAATAAAACCTCAAACTAGTTTGTGGCCCCAAGAAATAAGACTGAATCAAGCTCTGGCTAAGGGGGGTCCCATATACCTCCCGGATGTGGATAGCGCGATAAATCAAGGAACAGGTATCAAGTACTCAGGGTCCTACGGGACACAAGTGGGCGTTCGGAAACCAAATATAATCTATCACCCACCGATGCCTCTGCTTACTTCAATTTTAGTTGTTAAACAGGAATTAAAGTGAACGATAAGTAAAACTATGATCATCTCCAACAACAACATGCGGCAATACATCAACAACTGTGGCACTTGACGACACGCAACAGCACTTGAGCAAGCGACTACGACGCGCAAGTCCAACTATCTACCAAACAACAGGTAATAGGATGTGTCCAAGGCAATATAAAGCTGCAGGGGATATCTCGGGTACGAAACTAGAGCAACGCGACACAGATAGCAATAGATCAACAGGAGGAAATAAATACTATAAAAGTAAGATAGGTAGAAAAGGGGGAGATGCTCGCCTGAAAACATTGTCGAAGGGTTCATCCGAAGATCAGGGCGAAGCTCACATCAACTCAACGGCCTTATCCGCGAAGAAGCAAAACACTAGAAGAAACACCGGATGCAATATTTAATACTACGGCAAAAGATCGGCATGATGCATGTATGATGTATGACATGGCAAGGTGCGATGCAATTAGGTCATATTAAGCGGAACCGGGGTCCCGACAATTAATTAAACGGTTCGAGTTATTTATTTACCCCGCAAATTAAATGTTGCATTAACATGGCCAAAATATAATACCGGTTCGCTACATCAATTTAAATGAGGCCAATATGAGACTAGTCTTGCCCGCATATGGGCCCCATATTTAATTACGAGGTGAATCGGCATAAGGCCCCCAAACCACATGACAAGCATGCATGCAAGAATGACAAGTTAATATGCAACAGGTTTTATTTCATTTATAAGATAAGGCTCGAGAAAAGGGGTCACACATTAGAGGGGGTCTCGACGATCTTGGGGTTCCGGGGTTCGGGGTCAGGGTCCAGGGTTCGACGGAAACGTTCTCGGATACCGGGGGTAGTTCTTGGCGTTCCGAAGGAAGGGCTTGGTGGTTCTGACTTCACTTGTCGGTGCCGGACTCGGTTGCGGTAGATCTTGGCCATGTCGAAGTTCTTGCCGGAGGTTCGTCGAGGCCACCGGTTCGGTACGGTCTTCATGTGGTAGATCTTGTCGGGTCCCCCGGGGTCGATCTTGCCGTTGCGAGGGTCTTGTCGGGCCCGCGCCATCGAGTCGGTCCTGGCTTCGGGGTGAAGCACTCGGCGTCCTCGAGGAAAATACTTGTCGCATCCGTGTCGGCGAACTTGGCGTACCGAGGGTTCGGTCTTCCGATTCCGTGAGGGGGATCTTGATGTTCCGGGTAGGCGATCTTGTCGGTTCCGGTCTCGATTGTCGGTGATGATCTGGGAACGCACCGACGGTCTTGCTGTCCTAGTGAGGAACTCGTCAGACTTGTTCGATGGGGGTCGCTGAAGTTAGATAAATCGCCACTGATCCATCTTCACACGGTCGCCATCGCATCATCTACACAACCCATATGCTCATGACCAAGAAAAAACAAAACGCCTGAAGCCAACTCTCTGGTACTAGAGGAACCCTCAAAGAGGCAGGAAACCCAGATGGTGGCAGGCACAGAACGAGGTCAAGGCTAGCGGGGAAGGCGGCGGCAGCGTCAGGGCACGGTCGGTGTACTGGCCGACGGCGACGAGGCGGGCCCGGCGAGGTCGCGTCCAGCGTTGGGCACCAGGGACGGAGGAGGCAGGGGGCGCGGCTTGCGGGGCGGTCGGAGCGCGCGGAGGGGGACGGGCCGGTCGGAGCGCGCGGGGCCCGGCGGCGCTGGAGGGGGCCGCAGGCGGGGAGCGCGCCGGCCGGAGCGGGGCGGTCGCGGAGGGCTGCGTGGAGGCGGGCGCTGGCGGGGGTGGCCGGCGCCGGCGAAGGCGGCGCGGCTTGCAGGCAGGGCCGGGGCGAGCGGCCTGGTGAGACGCGGCGGTGGCCGACGAGACCAGGGCGGCGGTGACCGACGAGACCAGGGCGGCGCGGCGGAGGGGGGGTGCTGCTGCTGCGGCCTGCGGGGTTGGGGACAGGCGCTCGCCTGCGAAGGAGGCGGGAGGCGGTGCGGGGAGGCGAGCCTGGGGCGGCCGGAGGAGCTTGAGGACGGGACGAGGGAGGCGCGCGGCCGGGGAGGCGAGACGGCCGGCGGAGAGGGCGATAGGAGGGGCGAGCGGAGGGTGGCGGTGGAGCGAGCCGGCGAGGCGGGAGGGCGGAGAGGAGCTCTGGGGAGGTCGCGTGCGGGACGGTGGGGGAGGTGACGGGGCGCAGAGGGCGTCGGGGTGGGGGCTGGACGGGGAAGGAGGGAGGAGGAAGAACGTGGGAGGAGGGGCCGAGCGGGTGGGGCCCAGGGGAGATCCCGAGGGAGCTTGTCGGGTGGGGAGGGCCAGGCGCGCGCGCGGGTGGTGCGTGTGGGTTGGGTAGTGGGGCCAGGGGGTGGGCTGAGAGGGAGAGAGAGGAGAGAGAGGGGGTGGACCAGGTGGCAGGGTCTGGTTGGTGGGGAGTTTGGGGAGGGTGAGGTGGCAGATCCTGGTTGGGTAGAGGGGGAGAGAGGGTGAGGTGTCACTAGGGGATTGGGTGGGGTGATGTGGCCAAAGGGGTGTGGGTAGATTAGTTGGTAGGTTTAGGAATAAGGGGTGGACCGATTACATTTTCTGGGGTGGTCGTTCGGGTCATTCGGCCCGTTCGACTGCCCCACTAAAATAATAAATATTTTTATTTGTTTTACAAACACCGTTTGCAAACCGACAGCAGACAAACAAAAATCATCCGGGGCCCCGGGGTTTGATATTTGAATAAAGATGGGTCGTTTTAGAAAACAAAACGGGCTTGCGAAAAATAGTTTTATGCAAACAACACATGATGATGACGATGCAATGCACAAATTCAACGCGATTTTCTAGTAGTGGTTTTGCGGGATGCCACAATTCGACACCACTAACAAAGGATCTCGCCCTCGAGATCCGCCTCATGGTACCGGAAGGAAGGTCGGCGATCTGCATCTTCTCGCTTCGTGTAGATCCTCGCGACACCACTAACAAGGGTTGTTGTCCGTGATCGTCGAGAGAATACTCCGGAAACAAAAGGTCGAAAGTAGAGGTATCAACAAGTAAAGCCACCTCTAGCTTCGATGGAAAGAGGGAACCGATGCATTCTCATCCACTTTAATGTACAAAAGCGAATAGTAAGGGTAGTCGGCATGGGGGCCAATCCATCACGCACCCAAACTATTACTCCGCACAATCAGTAGAAAAGAGTGCAACCATTCTCGGAATCAGACTGAAGATCTCGACAAGCGAGGTTAGGAAACAAAGGAGTGATGCAGACTCTGCATCGGATCTGGCGTAGATGATGTCGTCGTGTCGGAAAACACCGGAAGGCACAAACAAAGAATAAAGAATGGTAACACCGTAGACGGATTCATAAGGCAGCTTGAACACCGGACGGTAGAACACCGTTGACAAAGGAGGAAGCGAAACCCTGAAGGTACGACGGAACCCCACCACGAGAAATCCTGGACTCGAAGAGGAAGAAGAGAGCAGATTCAAAACACGTCGAGATAAGAGGAGAATAGCAGAGGGGTAAGGAGTAAAATCAGACCTAATCAGAACTATCCAACCGATTTTGCAAAAATAGTTTTGACACTCTACTTCGGCCGTTAGCTAGGTTATCCTACAGGCTGGACTTGTGGGGTATCGCAACTGCTGAGCTCTGATACCACTCTGTAACACCCTCAGAATCGGCCCTATGCAAGTTTTAGCGAAACTCGCCAAACCCGCATAGAAACGATTCAAAGGTGCCCACCAGGCACTTTCGTGCGGGTGGAAAACGAAGTAATAACATTACACAACAGTCCTCGATGGGACCCACAGAACAGATATATATAACATCGACTCCAAGAGTCAAGAACACAGATATAATATACAAAGATCCAAATCACCTTGAAAGAAGGAGCGTCCGACTACGGACAAGATGCAAATGGGGCTAAGAGCCCTGAAGAATAACCAATGGCGTCCATAACCCTGCCCAGGCCAAGCCGGAAGGGTAACCCTGCTAACGGCGTCGATCTCAAAACCTGCTTAAACAAAAGGGGTGCCGACAAAGGGCAAAGGAAAAAGAGGAGCGTCAGTACTGAGGCCAGTACACGGCGAGACTAGAATTCGGCGGTCCTCGCCTACATAGGTATGGTGGGCTGAGCGGCAGCGGCAGCATGCACTAAACAACCTATAGAGACCCGATACAACTGGCGGTTATCAGAGAGGGGGAAGAGAGACCTATTCGGAACCAACCTGATTCTACCATCAAACAAACCCATCTTGGTGTTTCCCCCTCGAGACCAATCGAGGAAGTCAACCGAGGAACTCACACAGTTGGCAGTTTTAATTATTCAGTTATAGTTGCGGCACTTTACTAGTCAGGTTTAGATAATCATCCTGATAAAGTAAGCAGTGGGCACTTTTAGTTATCCATTCCGTTATAGTGGCAACACTTACTAGTCAGATACAATTAGCATGAGATAGCCCCAAAACCCAGCAGTTGTTGGTACTTTTATTCGGCCATTCCGTTCTAGTTGTCATACTTACTAGTCAGGTACAATGGTCGCAAGCGACACACCAAACAATCAATTGTGGGCAGTATTAATTAGCCATTCCATTATAGTGAAGCTGATTACTAGCCATTATAAAGTCAAATTTATAGCAATAAACTTTAGTTATGCTTGTCTATGGTCGAGATACTGTGCTCCAAGTCGTCCATAACCGCGGACACGGCTTCCAGAAAGTTTTACCCGGCCGGGTTGCACCAATAGCAACACACACTCGATCAACCTCGGAAAAACCAAATCAAAACCCAACGAGGCTTTCACGACAAAGCAATCACAGGATTCCGAAATATTTCAGGGGGCCACCCCATTGAGTAGAACCGCAACGAAGTAAGCTAGCTCCGAGACGGACTCAAGGTTTGGGTAGACGGCTGTGAACGACTGGGAACCCAAAACTGGGCTTGTCGACACCGCGGAATCGTGTCCCGATCCAAAACAGTACAGTGTGCAGTACCTCGCACAATCGTAAATAAAGCAGTAAAGCATGGCATAAGTACAGGATCGTAAATAAAACCTCAAACTAGTTTGTGGCCCCAAGAAATAAGACTGAATCAAGCTCTGGCTAAGGGGGGTCCCATATACCTCCCGGATGTGGATAGCGCGATAAATCAAGGAACATGTATCAAGTACTCGGGGTCCTATGGGACACAAGTGGGCGTTCGGAAACCAAATATAATCTATCACCCACCGATGCCTCTGCTTACTTCAATTTTAGTTGTTAAACAGGAATTAAAGTGAACGATAAGTAAAACTATGATCATCTCCAACAACAACATGCGGCAATACATCAACAACTGTGGCACTTGACGACACGCAACAGCACTTGAGCAAGCGACTACGACGCGCAAGTCCAACTATCTACCAAACAACAGGTAATAGGATGTGTCCAAGGCGATATAAAGCTGCAGGGGATATCTCGGGTACGAAACTAGAGCAACGCGACACAGATAGCAATAGATCAACAGGAGGAAATAAATACTATAAAAGTAAGATAGATAGAAAAGGGGGAGATGCTCGCCTGAAAACATTGTCGAAGGGTTCATCCGAAGATCGGGGCGAAGCTCACATCAACTCAACGGCCTTATCCGCGAAGAAGCAAAACACTAGAAGAAACACCGGATGCAATATTTAATACTACGGCAAAAGATCGGCATGATGCATGTATGATGTATGACATGGCAAGGTGCGATGCAATTAGGTCATATTAAGCGGAACCGGGGTCCCGACAATTAATTAAACGGTTCGAGTTATTTATTTACCCCGCAAATTAAATGTTGCATTAACATGGCCAAAATATAATACCGGTTCACTACATCAATTTAAATGAGGCCAATATGAGACTAGTCTTGCCCGCATATGGGCTCCATATTTAATTATGAGGTGAATCGGCATAAGGCCCCCAAACCACATGACAAGCATGCATGCAAGAATGACAAGTTAATATGCAACAGGTTTTATTTCATTTATAAGATAAGGCTCGAGAAAAGGGGTCACACATTAGAGGGGGTCTCGACGATCTTGGGGTTTCGGGGTTCGGGGTCAGGGTCCAGGGTTCGACGGAAACGTTCTCGGATATCGGGGGTAGTTCTTGGCGTTCCGAAGGAAGGGCTTGGTGGTTTTGACTTCACTTGTCGGTGCCGGACTCGGTTGCGGTAGATCTTGGCCATGTCGAAGTTCTTGCCGGAGGTTCGTCGAGGCCACCGGTTCGGTACGGTCTTCATGTGGTAGATCTTGTCGGGTCCCTCGGGGTCGATCTTGCCGTTGCGAGGGTCTTGTCGGGCCCGCGCCATCGAGTCGGTCCTGGCTTCGGGGTGAAGCACTCGGCGTCCTCGAGGAAAATACTTGTCGCATCCGTGTCGGCGAACTTGGCGTACCGAGGGTTCGGTCTTCCGATTCCGTGAGGGGGATCTTGATGTTCCGGGTAGGCGATCTTGTCGGTTCCGGTCTCGATTGTCGGTGATGATCTGGGAACGCACCGACGGTCTTGCTGTCCTAGTGAGGAACTCGTCAGACTTGTTCGATGGGGGTCGCTGAAGTTAGATAAATCGCCACTGATCCATCTTCACACGGTCGCCATCGCATCATCTACACAACCCATATGCTCATGACCAAGACAAAACAAAACGCCTGAAGCCAACTCTCTGGTACTAGAGGAACCCTCAAAGAGGCAGGAAACCCAGATGGTGGCAGGCACAGAACGAGGTCAAGGCTAGCAGGGAAGGCGGCGGCAGCGTCAGGGCACAGTCGGTGTACTGGCCGACGGTGATGAGGCGGGCCCGGCGAGGTCGCGTCCAGCGTTGGGCACCAGGGACGGAGGAGGCAGGGGGCGCGGCTTGCGGGGCGGTCGGAGCGCGCGGAGGGGGACGGGCCGGTCGGAGCGCGCGGGGCCCGGCGGCGCTGGAGGGGGCCGCAGGCGGGGAGCGCGCCGGCCGGAGCGGGGCGGTCGCGGAGGGCTGCGTGGAGGCGGGCGCTGGCGGGGGTGGCCGGCGCCGGCGAAGGCGGCGCGGCTTGCAGGCAGGGCCGGGGCGAGCGGCCTGGCGAGACGCGGCGGTGGCCGACGAGACCAGGGCGGCGGTGGCCGACGAGACCAGGGCGGCGCGGCGGAGGGGGGGTGCTGATGCTGCGGCCTGCGGGGTTGGGGACAGGCGCTCGCCTGCGAAGGAGGCAGGAGGCGGTGCGGGGAGGCGAGCCTGGGGCGGCCGGAGGAGCTTGAGGACGGGACGAGGGAGGCGCGCGGCCGGGGAGGCGAGACGGCCGGCGGAGAGGGCGAGAGGAGGGGCGAGCGGAGGGTGGCGGTGGAGCGAGCCAGCGAGGCGGGAGGGCGGAGAGGAGCTCTGGGGAGGTCGCGTGCGGGACGGTGGGGGAGGTGACGGGGCGCAGAGGGCGTCGGGGTGGGGGCTGGACGGGGAAGGAGGGAGGAGGAAGAACGTGGGAGGAGGGGCCGAGCGGGTGGGGCCCAGGGGAGATCCCGAGGGAGCTTGTCGGGTGGGGAGGGCCAGGCGCGCGCGCGGGTGGTGCGTGTGGGTTGGGTAGTGGGGCCAGGGGGTGGGCTGAGAGGGAGAGAGAGGAGAGAGAGGGGGTGGACCAGGTGTTGGAGATATGCCCTAGAGGTAATAATAAATGTAGTTATTATTATATATCTTTGTGTTTATGATAAATGTTTACATTCATGCTATAATAGTATTAACAAGGAAACCATTAATACTTGTGTGATTTGTAAACTTAATTTGAAGTCCCTAGTATGGCCTCTATACTTCACTAGCTTGTTGGTTGATTGATGATGTGGTTTCTTTGTCATGAACATTGAGATGTTATCAACAACAAGATCATATCGTTAGGAGAATGATATGGTGGACATACTCCTATAGACAAGCGTAGCATAAAGATCAAGTCATTTCAATAGTTCAATTGCTATATGCTTTCTGATACATAGTAACCTAATTCCTTCGACCATGAGATCATGCATATTGCCTTTACTGGATGGATGCTTTGATGTCATCAAACACCACACCGTAACAGGGTGGCTATAAAAGTGGCATTGGGTGTTCGGAAAGTATTGGTTGAAACACATGGATCAAGAGTGGGATTTGTCCATCCACATGACGGATAGATATTCTCTGGGCCCTCTCGGTGAAATGTCATCCAATTAGCTTGCAAGCATGTGACTTGGTCACAAGGGATCACATATCACGGGAACGAGAAAAGAGTACTTATCAGTAACGAGGTTGAACTAGGTATGCAGAGATACCGACGATCATGACCTCGGATAAGTAACATATCGTGAGACAAAGGGAAATTGGTATCGTATGTAAGTGGTTCATTCGATCGCAAAGTAATCGTAGAAATATGTGGGAGCCATATGAATTTCCAGATTCCTCTATTGGTTATTGTTCGGAGAAGTGTCTCGATCATGTCCGCATAATTCACGAACCGTAGGGAGACACACTTAAGGATTCGACGTTGTTTGAGTAGTTATGGTATTATGAGAAAGAGACCGAATGTTGTTCGGAGTCTCGGATGGGATCCGGGATATCACGAGGTGATCCGGAATGGTCCGGAGAATAAGATTCATATAAGGAAAGTCCCATTTCGGAGTTGGGGAATGGTTCCGGTGTTTTCATCGGGAACATTCTAGAAGGTCCCGGAATGTCCGGCACTCCGGGGGGGAAGGGGTACATGAATGTGTCATTGCAAGTTGGAATGATTGCATCATGTACTAGGTGTTCTCGCTGTCCAAAATAAAGGGTTTATTTAATTCCTAAATTGGAAAAGTCAAACGGCTAATTTGAAAGTCAAACTGCCAATTTTGGGAAGTGGGAAAAGAGGAGGATTGGTGGAGGCCGAATTGGGGGAGGACTCCTCCCTTGGCCGGCGCCCCACCAAGCCGACTTGGGGAGGGACTCTCCTCCCCATGGCGCAGCCAGCCCTCCCACCTATATAAGGAGGGGCAGGGCTCCCCTCCTAGTACACACAAGTTCCTATCCTCTAAACTAGAAACTAGACCTAGACCCCGGTTTAGAGCTGTTTCGGTTTAGAGCCTTCTAATTGGTTTAGAGCCCTCTAATTGGTGTGTCTAATTACTAGACCACTAATAGCCTCTCTCATAAGCTCCACCATACTCGCACCGGCTTAAGGCGAAGCCCTGCGGGATCTCCCCTCTACCTCCGGTACCACGCCGTTGTGCTGCCGGAATCGCGAGGAGAGTGCTACAACCTCCGCTGCCTGCTGGAACAAGGGAGAGGAAGGTCTTCGTCGAGTACCGAACGTGTGACCGACTGCGGGAGCGCTGCGGGAACGCGGCGCCGGAAGGATCGTCTACGCGATCTTGAGATCGGAAAGAGTACGACTACATCACCCACGAGAATCTGCTCTCGTTAAACACTTTGGAATCTTCGAGGGTGAGTTATTCCATCGACTCGTTGCTACAATCTAGTAGATAGATCTTGGCTTGTTTGTTTGTATGCGATAGAAAATTTTTGTTTTCCATGCTACGAACCCCTACAGTGGTATCAGAGCCGTGTCTATATGTAGATCTGTTGCACGAGTAGAACACAATGGTCATTGTGGGCGTTGATGCTTTTATTGTAGATTGCTTTTTGTGTACTTTGCATCTTGCGGTATGTTGGGATGAAGCGGCCCGGGCTAACCTTACATGACATCGTTCATGAGACTTGCTCCACGCTTGACATGCAACTCGTTTTGCATAAGTGGCTTTGCGGGTGCCTGTTTCTCCTAGCATAGTAAAGATCCAATTTACAACGGGTGATCAACAATGCTAGTATCAATGTTGTGGTTCTTGTTCGTAAGTTAGAACGACACTTATGGAAAGCCCCAAACCACGTAAAATATGCAAAGAAAGTAGAAGCGTCTAACTTTGTTTTGCAGGGGTGTGCAGTGATGTGATATGGCCATGATTGTGATTATATTTGATGTATGCAATGATCCTTATTGTAAGTTGGCAACCGGCAGGAGCCATATGGTTGTCTTTAATTTCTGTTAAGGCCTGCGTGTCTATTCAAAATAGTTGTAATAGTTGAAGTTGGCGGACGACAACCATGAAGAAGCGTCATTGACCTTGATGCTATGCCGGTGATGATGGAGATCATGTTCGTGCTTGAAGATGGAGATCGGAAGCACAAAGAAGAAAGGCCATATCATATCACATATTATGAATTGCATGTGATGTTAATCCTTTATGCATCTTGTATTGCTTAGTAGACGACGGTAGCATTATAAGATGATCCCTCATGCACATAAATTTCAAGTTCTAAAAGTGTTCACCCTTAGTATGCACCGTTGCCAAAGCTTGCTGCTTCGAAGCACCACGTGATGATCGGGTGTCTTTGATTCCGCGGGTGACTACAACGTAAGCAAGCCAGATTTGCTTATGCGGAAGCTAAGGTTTGATCTTGACGAGCCTAGCATGTACAGACATGGCCTCAGGAACACGGATCGCCGAAAGGCAAAGCATGAATCATATAGTAGATATGATGAACATGATGATTGTTCGCCATTAAAACTATATCAGCTCTCGTGATGATCGGTGTTGATGTAGTGGATTTGGTTCGTGTGATCACTAAAACAATGTGAGGGATGTTGTTTTGAGTGGGAGTTCACCTAGTTTAATTTCTTTAATTAATTTGAACTCAATTTGTCATAAACTTAGTCTAAACTATTGCAAATATGTTGTAGATCAATGGCAGCCCCTACCATCAATTTTAATGCGTTCCTAGAGAAAGAAAAGTTGAAAAACAATGGAAGCAACTTCGCGGATTGGTTCCGCAATTTGAGGATTGTCCTCACAGCTGGTAATTTGACCTATGTGCTGGATGCACCGCTAGGTGACCCACCTGCAGCTGATGCTACCGATGAAGTAAAGAATGTTTACCTCGCTCGGAAGAATCAGTACTCCATAGTTCAGTGTGCTATCTTGTATGGTTTAGAATCGGAGCTTCAGAAAAGGTTTGAAGAGTCAGATCCATATGATATTGTCGAGGATCTCAAATTAATCTTTGAGACTCATGCGGCAATTGAAAGTTATGAAGCTTCTGAAAAGTTCTTTAACTGCAAGATGGAAGAGGGTAGCTCCGTCAGTGAGCATGTGCTTAAAATGTCTGGGCACGCAAATAAACTTCAAAGTTTGGGTATAGTGATTCCTAATACTTTGGGAGTTTACCGCATCCTCCAATCACTACCACCAAGTTACAAGAACTTTGTGATGAACTACAACATGCAGAACATGAACAAAGAGTTGCCAGAACTATTTGCTATGTTAAAATCTGCAGAAGTGGAGATCAAGAAAGAGCACCAAGTGTTGATGGTCAATAAGACCACCAAATTCAAGAAAGGCAAGTCTAAGCAGAAGGGACACTTCAAGAAGGGTGGTAAGAAAGTTACCACGCCGACGAAGAGGACCAAGGCTGGACCCAAGCCTGATACTGAGTGCTTTTACTGCAAGGGAGAAGGTCACTGGAAGCGGAATTGCCCAAGGTACTTGGCGGATTTGAAGAACGGCAACATCAAGAAGAAAGGTATATCTGATATACATGTTATTGATGTGTATCTCACTAGTACTCGTAGTAGTGCCTGGGTATTTGATACTGGTTCGGTTGCTCATATTTGTAACTCGAAACAGGAGCTGCAGAATAAACGGAAGCTAGTGAAGAACGAGGTGACGATGCGCGTGGGAAACGGATCAAAGGTTGATGTGATCGCGGTCGGCACACTACCTCTTCATCTACCATCGGGATTAGTTTTATACTTAAATAATTGTTATTTGGTGCCTGCGTTGAGCATGAACATTATATCGGGATCTTGTTTATTGCGAGACGGTTACTTGTTTAAATCCGAGAATAATGGTTGTTCGATTTATATGAGTAATATGTTTTATGCACATGCACCTTTGATAGATGGTCTATTAATATTGAATCTCGATAGTGGATATACACATATTAATAACATTGAAGCTAAACGATTGAAATCAAGCGATAACTCGACCTATATGTGGCACTGTCGTCTTGGTCACATTGGAGTGAAGCGTATGAAGAAACTCCATTCCGATGGACTTCTTGAATCACTTGATTTTGAATCACTTGAAAGATGCGAAGCATGTCTGATGGGTAAAATGACTAAGACTCCATTTTCTGGTATGATGGAGCGAGCTACAGACTTATTGGAAATCATACATACCGATGTGTGTGGTCCAATGAGTGTAGCATCGCGCAGTGGTTATCGTTATGTTCTTACCTTCACGGATGACTTGAGTAGATATGGGTATATCTATTTCATGAAACATAAGTCCGAAACTTTCGAGAAGTTTAAGGAGTTTCAAAGTGAGGTAGAGAATCAACGTAACAAGAAGATTAAATTTCTACGTTCTGATCGTGGAGGTGAATATCTAAGTTACGAGTTTGGCGAGCATTTAAAGAAGTGCGGAATACTTTCACAATTGACACCGCCGGGAACACCACAGCGTAATGGTGTGTCTGAACGTCGTAATCGAACTCTCTTAGATATGGTTCGTTCTATGATGTCACTTACAGATTTGCCACTATCATTTTGGGGTTATGCATTAGAAACAGCCGCATTCACTTTAAATAGGGCACCATCTAAATCCGTTGAAACGACACCGTATGAATTATGGTTTGGGAAGAAACCTAAATTGTCGTTCCTTAAAGTTTGGGGATGCGAAGCCTATGTAAAGAAGTTACAGCCGGACAAGCTTGAACCCAAAGCGGAAAAATGCGTCTTCATAGGATACCCGAAGGAAACTGTTGGGTATACCTTCTATCATAGATCCGAAGGCAAAATCTTCGTTGCTAAGAATGGATCCTTTCTAGAGAAGGAATTTCTCTCGAAAGAAGTGACTGGAAGGAAAGTAGAACTCGACGAGGTTGTCGAACCTTCTCTCGAAATTGCGAGTAGCGCAGCACCGGAAGAAGTTCCTGTGGTGCCTGCACCAATAAGAGAGGAAGCTAATGATGGTGATCATGAAACTTCGGTTGAAGTTACTACAGAGCCTCGGAGGTCAACGAGAACTCGTACCACTCCAGATTGGTATGATTCCGTTATGAATGTCATGTTGGTGGACAACACCGATAACCCCGAGACATATGAGGAAGCGATGATGAGCCCAGATTCCAATAAATGGCAAGAAGCCATGAAATCCGAGATTGGATCCATGTACGAAAACCAAGTATGGACTTTGGTGGACTTACCGGATGGCCGGAAGGCTGTCGAGAACAAATGGATTTTCAAGAAGAAAACAGATGCTGATGGTAATGTTACTGTCTATAAAGCTCGACTTGTCGCAAAAGGGTTTCGACAAATTCAAGGAGTTGACTACGATGAGACTTTCTCACCGGTAGCGAAGCTAAAGTCTGTGAGGATTATGTTAGCAATCGCTGCATATTATGATTATGAGATATGGCAGATGGATGTCAAAACAGCATTCCTCAATGGAGACATTGATGAAGAGTTGTATATGATACAACCCAAAGGTTTTGTCGATCCTAAAGATGCTAACAAGGTATGCAAGCTTCAACGGTCCATCTATGGATTGAAGCAAGCATCCCGAAGTTGGAATCAACGTTTTGATAAGGTAATCAAAAGTTTTGGTTTTATACAAACTTATGGAGAAGCTTGTATTTACAAGAAAGTGAGTGGGAGCTCTGTAGCATTCTTAATACTGTATGTGGATGACATATTGTTGATTGGGAATGATGTAGACCTTCTTAATAGTGTCAAGGAATATTTGAATAATAGTTTTTCAATGAAGGATCTTGGCGAAGCAGCTTACATATTAGGCATAAAGATTTATAGAGATAGATCGAAACGCCAAATATCATTGTCACAAAGTACATATT
Organism: Avena sativa; assembly: GCA_916181665.1. Taxonomy (NCBI): domain Eukaryota; kingdom Viridiplantae; phylum Streptophyta; class Magnoliopsida; order Poales; family Poaceae; genus Avena; species Avena sativa. Next base: position 380,270,959 of record OV702281.1, on the reverse strand, counting down.
TGGACAAAGTTCTAAAGAGGTTTGGAATGGAAGATAGCAAGAAAGGGTTCTTGCCCATGTTGCCCAATACGACCTTGAGTAAAACTCAAAGTCCGACATCGGCAGAAGATAGAGAAAAGATGAGTAAGACTCCCTATGCCTCAGCCATAGGATCTCTAATGTATGCCATGCTATGTACTAGACCCGACATCGCATATGCTGTTAGTCTAACTAGCAGATATCAAAGTGATCCAGGAGTGGATCATTGGACAGCGGTCAAAAACATCCTTAAGTACTTGAGAAGAACTAAGGATATGGTTCTTTCTTATGGAGGTGATGAACAGCTCGTTGTTAATGGTTACACCGATGCTAGTTGGAACACCGATCCGGATGATTCTAAATCACAATCTGGATACGTATTTATTTTGAATGGTGCAGCAGTTAGCTGGAGGAGTGCAAAGCAAAGCGTTGTGGCGAGATCTTCAACTGAATCGGAATACATGGCTGCTTCGGAGGCTTCACAAGAAGCGATATGGATGAAAGAGTTCATTACAGAGCTGGGTGTGGTTCCAAGTGCGCTGGACCCAATGTCTATCTACTGTGATAACATGGGCGCCATAGCCAATGCGCAAGAACCAAGGTCACACAAGAAGCTGAAGCATATCAAGCTGCGTTTCCACGCTATTCGAGAACATATCCAGGATGGGGATATAAAGATTTGCAAAGTACACACAGATCTGAATGTGGCGGATCCGTTGACTAAACCTCTCCCGAGGGCAAAACATGACCAACACCAAACTGCCATGGGTGTTCGGTATATTACCATGTAATCTAGATTAGATGACTCTAGTGCAAGTGGGAGACTGTTGGAGATATGCCCTAGAGGTAATAATAAATGTAGTTATTATTATATATCTTTGTGTTTATGATAAATGTTTACATTCATGCTATAATAGTATTAACAAGGAAACCATTAATACTTGTGTGATTTGTAAACTTAATTTGAAGTCCCTAGTATGGCCTCTATACTTCACTAGCTTGTTGGTTGATTGATGATGTGGTTTCTTTGTCATGAACATTGAGATGTTATCAACAACAAGATCATATCGTTAGGAGAATGATATGGTGGACATACTCCTATAGACAAGCGTAGCATAAAGATCAAGTCATTTCAATAGTTCAATTGCTATATGCTTTCTGATACATAGTAACCTAATTCCTTCGACCATGAGATCATGCATATTGCCTTTACTGGATGGATGCTTTGATGTCATCAAACACCACACCGTAACAGGGTGGCTATAAAAGTGGCATTGGGTGTTCGGAAAGTATTGGTTGAAACACATGGATCAAGAGTGGGATTTGTCCATCCACATGACGGATAGATATTCTCTGGGCCCTCTCGGTGAAATGTCATCCAATTAGCTTGCAAGCATGTGACTTGGTCACAAGGGATCACATATCACGGGAACGAGAAAAGAGTACTTATCAGTAACGAGGTTGAACTAGGTATGCAGAGATACCGACGATCATGACCTCGGATAAGTAACATATCGTGAGACAAAGGGAAATTGGTATCGTATGTAAGTGGTTCATTCGATCGCAAAGTAATCGTAGAAATATGTGGGAGCCATATGAATTTCCAGATTCCTCTATTGGTTATTGTTCGGAGAAGTGTCTCGATCATGTCCGCATAATTCACGAACCGTAGGGAGACACACTTAAGGATTCGACGTTGTTTGAGTAGTTATGGTATTATGAGAAAGAGACCGAATGTTGTTCGGAGTCTCGGATGGGATCCGGGATATCACGAGGTGATCCGGAATGGTCCGGAGAATAAGATTCATATAAGGAAAGTCCCATTTCGGAGTTGGGGAATGGTTCCGGTGTTTTCATCGGGAACATTCTAGAAGGTCCCGGAATGTCCGGCACTCCGGGGGGGAAGGGGTACATGAATGTGTCATTGCAAGTTGGAATGATTGCATCATGTACTAGGTGTTCTCGCTGTCCAAAATAAAGGGTTTATTTAATTCCTAAATTGGAAAAGTCAAACGGCTAATTTGAAAGTCAAACTGCCAATTTTGGGAAGTGGGAAAAGAGGAGGATTGGTGGAGGCCGAATTGGGGGAGGACTCCTCCCTTGGCCGGCGCCCCACCAAGCCGACTTGGGGAGGGACTCTCCTCCCCATGGCGCAGCCAGCCCTCCCACCTATATAAGGAGGGGCAGGGCTCCCCTCCTAGTACACACAAGTTCCTATCCTCTAAACTAGAAACTAGACCTAGACCCCGGTTTAGAGCTGTTTCGGTTTAGAGCCTTCTAATTGGTTTAGAGCCCTCTAATTGGTGTGTCTAATTACTAGACCACTAATAGCCTCTCTCATAAGCTCCACCATACTCGCACCGGCTTAAGGCGAAGCCCTGCGGGATCTCCCCTCTACCTCCGGTACCACGCCGTTGTGCTGCCGGAATCGCGAGGAGAGTGCTACAACCTCCGCTGCCTGCTGGAACAAGGGAGAGGAAGGTCTTCGTCGAGTACCGAACGTGTGACCGACTGCGGGAGCGCTGCGGGAACGCGGCGCCGGAAGGATCGTCTACGCGATCTTGAGATCGGAAAGAGTACGACTACATCACCCACGAGAATCTGCTCTCGTTAAACACTTTGGAATCTTCGAGGGTGAGTTATTCCATCGACTCGTTGCTACAATCTAGTAGATAGATCTTGGCTTGTTTGTTTGTATGCGATAGAAAATTTTTGTTTTCCATGCTACGAACCCCTACACCAGGTGGCAGGGTCTGGTTGGTGGGGAGTTTGGGGAGGGTGAGGTGGCAGATCCTGGTTGGGTAGAGGGGGAGAGAGGGTGAGGTGTCACTAGGGGATTGGGTGGGGTGATGTGGCCAAAGGGGTGTGGGTAGATTAGTTGGTAGGTTTAGGAATAAGGGGGTGGACCGATTACATTTTCTGGGGTGGTCGTTCGGGTCATTCGGCCCGTTCGACTGCCCCACTAAAATAATAAATATTTTTATTTGTTTTACAAACACCGTTTGCAAACCGACAGCAGACAAACAAAAATCATCCGGAGCCCCGGGGTTTGATATTTGAATAAAGATGGGGCGTTTTAGAAAACAAAACGAGCTTGCGAAAAATAGTTTTATGCAAACAACACATGATGATGACGATGCAATGCACAAATTCAACGCGATTTTCTAGTAGTGGTTTTGCGGGATGCCACAGGTTCATAGTTCACTAGATGTGTTCTCCTTAAGATAAACAAACATGGCATGCTGGGTAAACAAATTACAGCGAGGCAATTGACAGGACAGTGCAAGGCATAACAATGCAATACTAGACATTCATGATCCTATGATATTCAATTGGGCAATACAACAAGATACATAGACCGCCACATCGCGAGAAATAGTTGAGGATCGAACTCTATCTCAAAATAAAAATAAATGTTTTACTACCAGTCACAAGCTTTATGTTAGGCGCAGTACTCATACTGTCTATGAATAGTAATCCACCTTCAGGTTATCATCCGACCCCCCTCCAGTATTAAGTTGCAAGCAATGGATAACTGCTTTAAGCAAAGTGTGTAAGATAAACAATCCACTTGTTCCATGAACAAGATACCGTTGTTTTCTCCCTAGTAGCAACATCAGATCTACAACCTTAGAGATTTCTGTCACTTCCCTTAGATTAAATAGAGGCATGAACCCACTATCAAGCATAAATACCCCCTCTTGGAGTCACTAGCATCTACTTGGCCAAGATAGCTACTAAAAACAGAGAGCATGCAAGATCTCAAACAACAGACATGATAGAATCAATAAGATAAAACCATTAATCAATCTGACATAGTAATCTCAATATCCATCAGATCCCCGCAAACACAACATGCATGATTACAAATAGATGATCTTAATCATGAACGGAGCTCACAGGATCTAAACATGGTAGCACAAAGGAGGAGATACAACCATCTAGCTACTACATGGACCCATAGTCCAAGGTGTAACTACTCACACTTCATACCGGAGGCTGGCATGATGAAGAAGAAGGCCTTCGGGATGATCTCCCCTCCGGCAGGGTGCCGAGAAGAGCTTCAGATCCCCCCGATCTAGGGACGATGGTGGCGGCGGCTATAGACGGTTTCGTGGAATATTGATCGGGTACTTAGGGTTTTGGTATGGGGGGGTATTTATAGGCGAAGAGGCAAGGCAGGGGGCAGCGAGGGCGGCCACACCCCCAGGCGCGGGCTAGGGTTAGCCACGTGGCCAGGGGGTGTGGCCCCCTGGTGGTTCCCCTCTGTCTCGTACTCTGACCCCGTGTTCCCCACGGTAAAATATTGGCTTTGGCTTTTGTCCTGTCCAATTCCGAGAATATTGATTTTCTGCCTTTTCTGGAACCAAAAATAGAAGAAAACAGACAACTGGCACTATGGCATCTTGTTAATAGGTTAGTCCAGAAAAACATATAAAAACTTTTGCTCGTCCTCGGGTAGGTAAGTGATAAAAAGAATATTTTTTAAGGTGACATGCACCATCAAACTCAAGATCAAACCATCTACAAGTATTGAAAGCTGGGATCAAAGAACGCTAAACATGAGCATGAAAGATGGAGTTCTAACAGTAAGACAAAGTAACTATGCATGCAACATGAAAGGTTACAAACAAAGATCGTGAATAATATGCATTGAAAAACATTTGTTTGTTTCACATATAGAAAACATAGCATGTGGCATTCAGCATGTCCCTCATGGAGTAGCAAATAGATGCATAGTACACCTTCAAAGTTCATAAGAGTGACTAGATACAAATAGCACAAGAACAAGTAATATCAACAATATGCATCAATCAATAAGTTTTGGGGCAATGCACATAGAACTAAGAATGGCAACTGTGCTCTCTTAATTTGTGCCTAGGGATAGAAGGTGGAGACTCAATATAATAGTGGAAGAAAGGCCCTTCATAAAGGGAAGCAGGGATTTCAAGTCTCAAAAAGAGCTTCCAAAAATTATAGTACTTGTTAGCTTTCAGCTCTCATTGCCCGTATCATAAGCATCTTGAAGTGGTTAAGGTTAAAGTGAACAAACCATGGAGTATATGCTTGACAAAGTATAAGTTGGCAATCTCATGTCCCTTCAATACGAGGGCCGCTCCTCATGCTACTCAAGTTCAGTTATTTGCAAGTTCTTGTCATAGTAAGTACATGTGTATCATAGAGAACCGCCAACGGGGTACCCCTTGCACATGATACAGGAGCGATCCCATAATCAAAATGGCAATGCAAGCAGACAATGAGCATCTTAGAAATCATCTTATTTACCATGGGAAAATGGTGATTTTTTCTCTCTTTCCTCTTTTCTCATTTTTTCTTTTTCTCAATCTCTTTTTTTATAAGAAGAATGCTTCATAGATTGCTCACTATGGTGATGCTGCAAGTTTCCACCATGATTAGGCATGGCTTAGGCTAGCGGCCCAGGAGTTTCTCTAACACACATACATAACTTCATGGACTTACAAGCTCCCCTTTTATTTCACATCGACGACATCCATAGACAAAAGAGCATGATATCAACTGTGTATAATGTACAAGTGCAATGTTGAAAGCGTTCCCCGTGATAGCACGGTTCTGCTAATCCCAACGTATAAGTGCAAGTATATACAACATAGATGACACAATTGTTCAAGTTTATTAGGGGCAAGAAAAATAAAGTGTGCCATCAAGTTCGTGATAGCTTTAATCACTAAGTTTTCACATAACAAATTACTTTTTAATTGGAAGATAGATGAAAACAATAATATACTTTGAATGGTGTAACACACCATGCATAGGAATTTATAGTGGACACTTTGGAATAACTTGGTTTCTTGGGAGTTGGATGCATGAGTATAGCTTACTCATACAAGTGGAGGCTACCAAAAGACTAGGAGCGACCAACTAAGAGAGCAATAATGGTCATAATCATGCAGAGCGACAAAACATTACTAATCAAAGCATAAAGTGGTAATACAAGTCAAAGACTAAATGATCATAGAGGCTATGGTGAATTGTTCATAGTCATAACATGGTGTGAGTATGTGTCAAGTCAACCCAACCAAAGCATCAAAGGAGAATACTACAATACTATGCTTTTGTATGCTAAAACAACGCATGATTTCTTCAAGGCACATTAAGCAATCCTAGTTGTTTGGAAAAAAGTCATGCTACAACAATAATCACTAAGCATAAAGGTCAAAACAACATCTAGCATGACATGCTAAAGTCTAAGTCACAATCAAAGCAAGCTCCTTCTTGTACTACTCAAGCAAGAACTTTCTACTCCTGTCCAACACCAATCAACTTATTTGAAACAAAACAGAGAGAACGGGGTACAAACTACTTTATTCAAGCAAACAAAATGAAAACTAAGACGCTCCGAGAACAACACAACAGTGCATGAAATAATAAAAACAAAGTGTCTAGAAAGACCTGAGATTTTTATTGATGAAGAAACGCCTATACCTCTTTAATATTTCTTGGGGTGACACGGGTTGGCATCCCCAAGCTTGAGCTTTTGTCCATTCTTCATCTCATTACATCATTCTTTCTCTATACCTGAAAACTTTCCTTCATACAAAACTTCACGCAATCTTCATTAGCAACATTAGTGCATTCAAAAGATAATAGACCTTTGGGTTTAGCTTTAGAATAGCAAAAAATTCACTAAAAATACAAGATACTGTAGCAATTCCCTCAAAAAGCTCAATTTTCCAAAAAGAACCCAAAAAGGAATCAATAAGAAGCAAATGCAAATAATGGCAAAAATCTGTCAAAACAGACCAGCAGGTAGAAACCAATTTTTTCGAAGACCTTATGTTGATCAAATAAAAACATGTTGAACTAATGAAAGTTATCTAACATACTAGGGGATTTATTCAGAAAATATCAGCTCAATCCGACTTACACAGATTTTACACGAATTTTTACGGTGAAGCACAAAGATCTGTTTCGGGACAACAACTCCCCAAATCTTACTTCCCTCTCATTAGAGGTTATTTTTGGCACAAAAAGCAAATAAAAAGGATAAGAAGAGGTTATTACAGAGTTAATAACTTCCAAGACTCAAGAAAACTTTTGGGTTATCTCCCAATAAGTTCTTTTCTTTAACGCCTTTAAGTTAGGCACAAGAAGCAAGAATCAAGTATTTTCAAATGAAGAAGCATTAACATCAAACCTTGCTTTCAAAGGAGGAGCAAAAAACAACTTATCTCTCCTCATAGGGAAGTGTTCAATACCTTTATGGAATGGAAATTGATATTTAATGGTGCCTTCTTTTATATCAATGATGGCACCAACAATTCTAAGAAAAGGTCTTCCCAAAGTAATATGACAAGAAGCATTGTATTCAACATCCAAAACATAGAAATCAACAGGGACATAAGCATTTTTAACCATAATAATAACATCATTAACACTTCCCATAAGTTTCTTTTTAGCATTATCATTAAGTGGGACATCCAAATAGCAATCTTCCAAAGGTGGCAAATCAAGCATTTTATAAATCTTTCTAGGCATAATAGAGACACTAGAACCAATGACACATGAAGTTTTGAGATCAAAGTCATTCACTTGCATATTAATAATGGGTTCCCAACTATCTTCTACTTTCCTAGGAATAGAGGCTTTGTGTTTCAACCTTTCTTCCTTAATTTTAATAAGAGCATCAGTAATGTGTTTGGTGAAAGCTACATTCATATCACTAGCATCAGGACTTCTAGCAAGCTTTTGTAGGAACATAATCACTTCAGAAATATTGCAACCATCAAGATCAAAATCAAACTTAGCATCACTAGTAGTAGGCTCATTGGGTTTAGGCATTGTGGTAGGAGGAATAGGGACTTATTGTGGCTTAGTGGCATCCATATTGGTGGTGGTGATAGTGCACACACTATTGTTTCTAGCAATTTCATCTTCTCTTTCCCACTTAGCATGTAGTTGGGCTAAAAGTCTAACATTTTCATCAATAGTAACTTGTATAACATGAGTAGCAACAAAGGTACTTTCCAAAGTTTCAGGTTTAGCATCCATTTTATTAATCAAATAGGACTATGCTTCAGACAAAGAGGAAATATTTTTCTCAACATTCAAAAGCTTTTCCTCCACAGTCTTGTTGAAAGTGGTTTGTTTACTAATAAATTCTTTGATCATGACTTCAAGTTTAGAGGGAGCACTTCTAGTATTGTTGTAGGATTTTCCATAGGTATTGCCATTATTAGGAGGATAAGGCCTATAATTTTTGTTACTACCAAAATTATTCCTATAGGCATTATTGTTGAAATTGTTGTTTCTAATGAAGTTCACATTAACTTGCTCTTCTCGAGCAACTAAAGAGGATAAGGGAACTTTATTTGGATCAATAGGAGCTTTTCCATTAACAAGCATAGCCATGATAACATCAATCTTATCACTCAAAGAGGAGGTTTATTTAATAGAATTTTACCTTCTTACCATGTGAAGCTCTGCCAGTGTGCCATTAAAAATAATTAACCATCATATTATCAAGGAGTTTTGTTGCAGAACCCAAGGTAATGGTCATAAAGGTACCTCCAGCAGCTGAATCCAACAAGTTTCTTAAAGAGAAGTTCAAACCTACATAAAAGTATGGATAATCATCCAAGCAGTAAGTCCATGAGTGGGACAATTCTTAACCAAAGATTTCATTCTTTCCCAAGCTTGAGCAACATGTTCATTATCAAGTTGTTTAAATTTCATTATTTCACTTCTCATAGATATAATCTTAGCAGGAGGATAGTATTTTCCAATAAAAGCATATTTGCACTTAATCCAAGAATTAATACTATTTCTAGACAATGATAGCAACCATTCTTTAGCTTTTCCTCTCAAGGATAAAGGAAACAACTTGAGCTTAATAATATCTCCATCTACATCCTTATATTTTTGCATCTCACAAAGTTCAACAAAGTTATTGAGGTGGGCAGCAACATTATCAAAACTAGCACCAGAAAATTGCTCTCTCATCACAAGATTCAATAAAGCAAGCTTAATTTCATAAAAGGTAGCATCAGGAGCAGGTGGAGCAATATTAGTACTTAGGAAATCATTGTTGTTTGTGCTAGTGAAGTCACACAACTTGGTATTATCAGCAGAGTTCATTTTGGCAAAAGTGGAGCAAGCCAACAACAACAACAACTAGAGCAGGAACTAATTTTTTTGTGTTTTTTTATAAGAAAAGCAAACCAAACTAAACTATTTTTTTGGAGTTTTTGATAAAAGGATGCAAACAAAACCAAGCAAAAGAAACTAAGCAAAACAAAAAAAAAGTAAAGAGAAAGGTTGTGAAGGACTCCACTTGTGAAGACGTCCTTAGCCTCCCCGGCAACGGCGCCAGAAAAGTCTTTGATGCGCTCAGATCACAATAGAGATTTGTTGGGAGACCCCAAGAGGAAGGTGTGATGAGCACATTAACAAGTTTTCCCTCAGTAAGAAACCAAGGTTATCGAACCAGTAGGAGGAAGGAAACGACTCAAAGGTGTTGCTAGCAACTTGGAAACCTGCACAACACAAACACAAGACTTTGCCCCAACGAACAATGAGGTTGTCAATCTCACCGGTTTGCTGAAAACAAAGGGTTAATTGTATGGTGTGAAAGGTAATACATGGTTTGCAGAAAGTAAACAGTAACAGCGGAAGATGTATCAATGGTAAAGATTGGACCGGGGTCCATAGTTCACTAGACGGCTAAAAATGCTCCTACGAGTTGTTGTATGTCCATATTTTATTTGGTCTTTTACTACTACCTCCATTCCGGTTTATAAGGCAAATACGTATTTTAAGAAATAATTTAACCGTAAATTTGGTCAACAAAATATAAATAATTAATTATAACATTAGATTCATATTCAAAATACGTTTTCAATGGTATAATTTTTGTGGCATACAATTCATCTACTATTGACCGAATTTATGGTCAAACTATTTTTTCGAAGTAAGCATTTGCATTTGGAGGTTAGTAGGTGAGTATATACTACTCCCTCTGTTTCAAATTATTCCGCACACACGTTTATCTAGGTGGGCTGGTACTCTCTTATTTTTCGTCCAATTTTTTTTTTAATTTTTGGAATACTTAGTACACATTACATACTATCTATTTCAAAAATTTCAGAATTTTTTTAAATAAAAAATGAAAAATACTAGTCTATCTAGATAAGAGTAATTTGAAACAGAGGTAGTACCGTATTTACTACTAGTTTGGTTTTTTACGATTCGTTGACACGCCTGAGTGCCTTGCTGAGCGGCCGAAATCCCCAAAAGCCGAAGCGGCGCCAACGCCGGGTAGAACACCGGAAAATATGGAAGCGGTTTCAAAAAAGGAAAAAATATGGAAACGGTCGCCCCAATGCAGCGTGACCCCACGTGACGGGATGCCGCGCATCCACCCATCCATCTACACGAAGCAAGCAGCCCGCTTCTATCGCCGTTTCTCTCTCTCCTCTTCGGCGCCCAAATCAATCAATTAGCAGGCGACGCACGCCGACCGAACGGCGGCTAGCCGAAACCTCGTCTGGCACGGCACGGCACGGCTCCCGCGTGGGCTTCTTTCTTTGCCCAGTCCGTCCGCGTCCCGCTCCGCGACGTGCCGCGCCGGCCAACCGAGCCTTCCCAATTAAACTCGACTCCACCCCTCACGCCCGCCCGCCGGTCAGTCAAACCGATCCAACGGCGGCCGTTCCCCCAATGCCTCCGCCCCGCTCCACCTCTCCACGTGCCCACCGGCCCACGGGCCGGCGCTCCCCCTCGCCGCCCGTCCGTTCCCCTCCTCCTCTTTTATTCCCCTCCCCTCCCCCTCCCCCTCCCCCTCCCCTCCTCGTCGCCAGCCGCCCCCGACTCGCATCCATCCATCTAATCTCCAGCCAGCCAGAGAGACTCCATCTAGGGCTTCCCTCCTGAGATCCCAGCCATGGACGGGAAGCTGCCGCCGCCCAACCCCAACCTGCCGTACAGGGAGGACTGCTGGAGCGAGGGCGAGACGGCGGCCCTCGTCGACGCCTGGGGGTCGCGGTACCTCGACCTCAACCGCGGCAGCCTCCGCCAGCCGCAGTGGCGGGAGGTCGCCGAGGCCGTCAACACGCGCCCTGGTGCCTCGGCGCGCCGCCGGCCCCCGCGCACCGACATCCAGTGCAAGAACCGCGTCGACACCCTCAAGAAGAAGTACAAGGCCGAGCGGGCTAGAGGCGCGCCCTCGCCCTGGCCCTTCTTCCGCCAGCTCGACATCCTCGTCGGCCCCACCCTCTCCGCCGCCGCCGCCAAGAAGCCCTCCCCGCCCCGAGCGCTTCCCATGCTGCGGAGGCGCCTATCGCCCGAGCGCTCTCCGTCGCCGCCCTCGCCCTCGCCGCAGATGGCGCTCCCGATGCCCGCCTACCACCGACGCGGGTCCAACCTACCGTCCGCCGACATCTTCGATCGCCACAAGGCCGCCGCGGCGGCTGCTGCTGCGGCAGCGGCGGATTCCGACTCGGACGATGGCTATAACAACAATAACTATGACGACGAAGAGGGCTCCCAGCAGTCGGCCTCGCGCTCCGTCTCGTCTCACTCTGGTGGCAACGGTGCTGCTGCTCTTGGCGGCGGCGGCGGCGGTGGGGTCGGCAACAAAAGGAAGAGGGGCGGGGCTGGAGCGTTTGGGGAGCTAGCCATGGCAATGGAGACATTCGCTGAGATGTATGAGCGTATGGAGGCTGCCAAGCAGAGGCACGCGGAGGAGATGGAGAAGCAGCGGATCAAGTTCCTCAAGGATCTCGAGCTCAAGCGGATGCAGGCTTTCGTCGACATGCAGCTTCAGCTCTCCAGGGTAAAGCACTCCAAGAATGGTGCCTCGGAGATGCTCATGTCTCTCGCTGCACTGCCATTCCTCAGCAACCCTGCTTACCTCTGATATAGCAACAAGAGTTTAGGTAAGAATTTTGGCCGCTTAGCTTGTTGTGTTTACCATAACACCCTCTGTAGTGGATTGATGATGTGTAATTATGTGATGTAACCATTGCAGATGTTTTTATATGCTTAAATTTCACAACGTATCATTTACGTTTTCTTAGATGGACGTGGATGGCTGCTCACCAATTTTGAACATGTTATTAGAGATGTAGCTTACCTTATTTATTCGCGGCGTACTTAAGTTATTTGGTAGCTTGATGTAATCACATGTGTTTTGCCAACTTTGTATGAGGAGAGACCATTGCTTGACTTATGATGATAGCGAGCTAGGAGATGTTAGTCAAACTATACATCCCCTGATGTTGGGTCGTGGTTTCTTTATCTGTTGATATCTGTATGTTGCATCTTCTTTGTTCTTTCTAGTCGGCAAGGAAACTCTAATAATGCATCCCAGGCGATCTAGGAGATGTAAGTCAAACTATACATCCCCTGATGTTGGGTAGTGGTTTCTTTATCTGTTGATGTCTGTATGTTGCATCTTCTTTGTTCTTTCTAGTCAGCAAGGAAACTCTAATAATGCATCCCACCGCCTGATCTGCGGTTAAATTTTGTTCCTCTGTCAAATTTGGCCTCTTAGGTTGCTATTACCATAATACACTATGTAGTGGATTGGTGATGTATTTTATATGTAATTATATAATATTGCCTTCTGTGGAACCATTTGCAGATGTTGTGATATTCTTATATATATTTCACAATGCATGGTTTATATTTTCTTTGATGGATTTATGTTCACCAATTTTTAGTATGTTATTAGAGACCTAGCTTATGTTATTTTGGCATGTCATGCTTTATTTGGCAGCGTGTAATCACATGTGATTTGGCAACTTTGCCTGATGAGAGACCTAGGCCTGACTTAGGATGATAGCAAGCTAGGAGATATTAGTCAAATGATAGATCCTCTGATATTGGGTAGTAGTTCGTAGTACACAACATATTTTTTTAAGTAGGCAAGGAAACTCTTTACAATGCATCACATGCTCTGTTCGGGACTCAAATTATGTTATCAGGTCCTCCTTCATCTAATTTGATAAATTCAAATGGTCAACTCGTATGTGTTTGCGTCTTTAGAATTTGTGGCATTAGATTCTCTTGGATATTTGGATTTCCAGTGGTGAATAGGGAATGCTCAAAATATTTTCTCTGGTGGTATGCTGACTTGATATTTGAGTTTTTGGTTTAGTTATGAATGGTGGCATTTGATTATGTTCTCGTGTACTGGGTTTATGCTTTTTTTTGGTAGCTGATCATGAACTAAAATTGTTAGTGAGCTTTTCATGGTAACATGTCACATCCTCTTTCTAGTAGGCAAGAATCTCTAACAATGCATCCCATCTTCTGTTTGGCGGTAAATTTTTGTTATCAGGTCCTCTTTGACCTGATTTGATCAATTCAAATAGTCGACTCTGTCGTTTGCCTATTTAGAATTTGTGGCACTGGCATTCAATTGGACGTTTAGGTTTCTGGTGGTCACAAGGAAAGTATTGAAATATTTTCTCTGGTGCTAACTTGATGTTGAGTTTTTGATTTGGTTCTGAATGGTGGCATTTCAAGATGTTCTCTTGTACTGGGGTTTTATGCTTAATTTCTTTAGCTGGTCATGAACTAAAATTGTTAGTGAGCTTCACATGTAGAATGTTTGCTTTCTGATTACCCTACATGCGTGTTTTGTTTTGCTTTGGATTGTTATGCTTATCGGCTTTGATTGTGTGGTACACGTGTTAGAATTGCTTTTTTGATTGTGTGGTACACGTGTTATGCAAATGCCACTACTTTTCCTTATTTACCCCCAAAAAAAATCCTTCAATGATTTTTCTAAATCTGGCATACATGTAGTTCCGCCAGTGTCCCATCGTGAGTGCCATCAAATATTACTCTCTCCGTTCCAAATTAATTGACTCAGCTTTGTTTGAGAGAAAAATATGGGAAATTTGCATAATTTTCAATTTTACAACCAGTGTTCCGACTTCAGATTCCAGAGTACTTTTAAGCACTTGTTTTCTTGGTTATAGCTGACTTCCATCTATCTGGCTGCATGATTACGGTTATGCAATTCTACATTTTCTTTTTGAAGCTTTTTTGTTAGTGTATGATAGAATTATGACCTTTTGGTTTTGGGAGTTATTGTCAGTTTGAAACACAGGAAAGACATGTGAAGGTTATGGCGTTTGCATGCAGACCCGTCTTGTTAAAAAATCATGAGTAAATTATTTGGTGCGTGCAGCTGTTCTATCGCATCAAATATTCTCAGATTGGCTGTCCATGACTGTTGATTGTAGTTCATTCTCAATACATGTCCTTCTGATCACCATAGCTTCTAGCATGATTATGTACTGATATATTTGTTTCTGTCTTTCCAGATTTCTTGCAGTCAAGCGTGTGGTACGATGCTGCTCTTTAATGAAGATCTAGGTTCATTGGTAGTTTGGTGTATATGCTAGAGTCCGGTAGTGCAAAACAATGCTTCTGTTCCAGCCAAGAGCTTGGAGTTACCCACTTTTTCTGGACTATATATTAGTTCACACGACCTTTGGTCTCTTAATTGATCCGAACAGGCTTTTTTTCTGTTTAATTTATCTTCCAGTTAACATTACATACGAGCCCTGTAACTAAAATTCTGAACATGGATTAAAGAAATATTTGAGTGCTAAAATTTCGAAGACATTGAGTTTTTCCTAACTTGGTAAATTTCATGAAAGTGTGAGTTTTGGTGATTTGTGAAAGAAAGAATTTGTGCGATTTTTTTCAGTTGGTTGATATTTGTATCGATCTTTGGTGATCCATAAGCTGTAAAAGCTATACACTTTCGCACTTTGAACTTTGCAATAAAAGGCTCTGGGCATCACTTGATGTACAAAGGAAAAAAAGAGCAACTTGCCAACTGTAAAAATGATTCTGAACTTTGTGTCACTTCTTATTTTCTTCTGTGTTCTTTGAGATTCGGAAGTAGTAGTACTAAAAATTGGTCTGCTATTGAGAAAAAACTATTTCTAAGTTGACGCTAAGAACTAATTTTTAATCTAATTACTAAGACTCGTGTGGATTGGCAAAGGTCTTTATGGAAGTGAAAAAAGACTAAAGAATTGGATTATGGAAGTGAAAAAAGACTAAAGAATTGGATTGTGCCGACGAGAATGATATCATTCACTGTGATTGCAATGCTTAAATTTTCTCTCCGAGCTCAAAATCATAAGAAATCTACAGTAGTAGTCAACAACAGAGATCCTTCCGTCTCAAGTCTGTCGGTTCCCACTGGATCGTGCGCCAATTTAGCCTCAGGAGATGGTTCATCCTGAACTATTTGGGTGGACGACTGAAGCAACTTCACTAAATGGTGCAGTTCTGTTTTTGTGATTTTTTTCGCCAGAGCTTTGGAGAGATATCAAGATGCAAAATGTGAAGTTAGAGATGTAACTTCAACGATCTTTCTGCGCAACCTTTATTTTTTAATAATCTTTTGTTGTTTGTGTGATTTATTTTTTTCGGTCAGTTACACTATATGAATGGAAAAGATGAAGGACTTCTCAATTATTTTGATGTAATTTTAGTTTTTATTGAGCTGCTTTGTACTGTTCAATGTTTCTTTTAAAGTAAGAGTCCTATTCACAAAAAAATATATCAATGAAGTCGGATCATTCACTAGAATGGCTAATTCGTTCACTTGAGAAATGTATTTGTTGTGTATGTAGTTCCTCCATTTCAAATAACTAGACATATAAGTTTGTTCAAAGGCTACTTTTACAAATTTTAACTAAGTATATATGATAAAAAAATTCAACACCTAAAAAGGAGAGTAATTTGAAATGTTGGAAGTACATGGGTCAAAAGAGAGAGCAGTCAATACTACTTCAAAAGTGGACAGAGGTCACAAGCGAAGGAAAAGTATAAAAGCTTTCTATTTCCGGCCAGACACCCCTCTTCACCGCGCACCGAGCGCCTCGTCTGCCTGAAGGCCAAAATCAAGAAAGGCAAGAACCGCACCCTCCTAGACGCCTCCGTCCATCTTCCCCAATCCCCACCCGGTCGATTCGATTTGAGCTGTAGCCCTAGCATTTCCGCTCCCCTCTCCTTCGTTTCATCTGCCGCAGCCCGCAGGTATGCCTGAATCCGGATGCTCCTCTCCCCTTTTTCGTTTCATCTGCCGCAGGTATAGCCCTAGCACGCGCTGGCCATCCCTGCTCCGCCTGGTCGCCCAGGTCGCTGCACGCCCCCTGAGCGCTGGTTAAACGGATGAGGACGGGAGAAAAGCCGGCAAGAGGACGGTGAGCCTTAGTCTGCCGGCGGCGCGCGAGCTTGTTGGAAGCTAGGATCCTCCTGGCGACTTGGGTGGCGGCAGGGCCCTCCCGGAGGCGCGGGACGGAGGGGGCGTCCTCCCTGTAGCGCGCGATGAAGGTGAGGCTCTCCTGGTGGTGCGGCGTGCGGGGTGCAGGTGGAGCACTCCCGGCGGCGCGGGGGTGGGAGTGGAGGCTGAAGGCTCCTAATTTGTCGGATGCGTCCGTATTGTCTACCCGGGAGAGTAGGTGTGGACTAGTTCAGGGTGCGCTGGAAACGTCTGGACGGGCGCCCGGGCGCCCGCTAGACTGACCCTAGATTGTTTCCGCGGATGTGCATAGGCTTGGTTATCCGGTGATTATTTCCCCGTTCATTCAACGACGATTTAGTAGGCGCCACGAACAAAATGTTTCCTCTGTCGATTTCCTGAAGAGCGAGATCTGTTAAATCTTGAATTTCTATCCCAGGCCAGCAGTTTCCCCCGCTTTCTTCTTCGTACAATTCCCAGAAACTTGGTGAAGGTCCCGTATTTTTGTGTGAAGAGAAGTTGCAAGATGCCATACTAGGTATGCTGACCCAATTTTTGCAGGAAATGGTGGAGGTGGTGGACTTGGTGTCGTCCGACTCCGAGGACGAGGCGTGCCTGCACTCGCCTGACCGGAAGCGTCCTGCCTGGGAGGCAGATCCATCCCGCGGCCCCAGGAGTTCCTGCACAAGAATTGGGGGTCACGACAGAGGGAGCGTTCCTGCGCACACAAGCAGGATGGCGTGGCCGCTGCATCAGCCTTGTGAGGCGACGACGAAAGATAAGGAGAAGGTGGGCGAGGGGGAGAGCGCGTGGACAGCTGGAGCTCCTTCGCTCACTACCTCGGGACCTTGGTGGGATTCATGGAGTGCAGCAGTAAGCAAATCTGGAGATGGAAGAGATGACGGAGCCGAGATGCCTGGCCCAAGCTCCATGGACATACCTGATTTTCTCAGGGAAGATAGCAGCGCATGGTTGTCCAGGATCAAGGGCCTTCATTTCCCACTTCCTGATGCGAACCAGTTGAAGGCCAGGCAAATTGAGTCAGATGAGATGCTTGCCCTCAAGCTTCAGGAGCAATTCAACGAGGAACAGTCAGGCTCACAAGAGGTTGTTTCTCCTGATTACTTCTTAGTCCTGTTGTGTCCTGTTAAATGAAAGTGCGGGTTTCTAGCTGTTTCTTCTACCTATATGTTCTTGGCTTCTGATGGTTCACTACTGATGCAAGTGTACTAAATGGCCGACTGGTTGATGACATCTTGCAGGTTGATACAGCTCTAGCCTGGAGATTGCAAGAGGAAGTCGAAGCTGCGCGTGCCAGAATTGCAGCCAGGGAGGGCCAATCTAGTTCTGTAAGTTGCCGCTGTGGCTTGATGCATATGTTGTGGGTATTTCTTACTTAAATATCTTGCAACAATCTTGTTGTCATCTTCTGATGGATAACGACATGGTTTTAGTTATGACTTATGAACTGATACTAGATTTAGGGGTGCGCCTTGGCGCACGATCCCGTTGATTCTGAACCATTTTAGCGATGATAAATGAGCAAAAAATAAATACTCTAATTAGAAGCAAGCTGTAGCATCAAGGACGAAACTAACAAAATACATCAGTGTATCTGCTCACATTCTTTGAAGCAAACACTCATCCGATTTGACTTTCTTAACAGCCAAACAGGCTGAAGAAGCTAACCATCCAATTGTGCACACTAAAAAGACAGAGATTTTATTGCTCCATAGAAGAAAACATCTCATAAAACAAAACCATAGGAATGCGTTACAAAACAGTCACATGAAGTTTGAACTGCATTTGCGAGCTCCACGCTACATAATCTCAGACTAAATAGGTAGGCCCTCCTCTTCACTGGGGCGCTGAGATGATGAACTGCTGCAGCGGCAGGACCCTCTGTGTCGTGGTGGTATCACGGCATATGCCATGGGTAGGCTAAAGTTGGGGCCGATGGACGTGGAGGAATCCGGGGAGGGATGATGCAGTGAAGACCGCACTCGTATGAACAAAGAGAAATGCAATATATATTGGATTGAAGCTCTCAAGTGGAGATAACACCTCACTCTATACATCTAATCTCTTATAATCTTGCCATACTTGTGGCTACAATCATGCTCCTTGAGCTGTATCTCCTATGCTTCTATCTAGATCTCTCTGTGAGAGTAGAGGAAGAGGAAGAAGGAGAGCTCCTAGTGAGCAGAGAGGGGAGGAGCCCTTCGGGGGCCTCCCTCTGAACGATCCCCCTGGTGCTCCTTATAAAGGGGAGCCCAGGGGACAAAGCTTGTTCCCCACGCTTGGCATATGTGTAGCATATTCCTGGCATCTTCTTAGATGCTCAGCATATGCCTTGGCATCTTTGGAGATGCCATGGCATATTCCTTAGCATATTCTTGATGCCAAGGGCATATTCCATATGCCCATGTGCAAGTCTGAGCCATGGGCGTCCTAAGACTGGCACAGGTTGTCTTGATCCGATGGCGTGCTCTTGGGGAGACCGTGGAGGTACCTGGAGATAAATAATAAGGTGTCTAGGTCGAATTAACTCGGCCCAGATGATAAATCTGAAGGGTGA
Organism: Avena sativa; assembly: GCA_916181665.1. Lineage (NCBI taxonomy): Eukaryota > Viridiplantae > Streptophyta > Magnoliopsida > Poales > Poaceae > Avena > Avena sativa. The sequence continues at coordinate 380,252,108 of OV702281.1, read as the reverse complement.
ACTCGGCCTGGGTCTTGCTGATCCGGCCCAGTTATTAGTTGATTCGGTCCAGAGGATAAAGGAAAGAGCAACTGAATTATCCTTGGGGTCAGTCCGGCCCAGCCGGGTGAAGATGCAGCCCAGCCGGGTCACCAACCTCGGCCCAGGTGAAGGAACAGAGCCCAGCCGTAAGTGGTGTGTCGGCCCGTGGTGGGCTGGCCGGGTTGAAGCAGACGCCAGCCCACCCGGGGAGCTTGATGTGGCGGCCCGTGGTAAGGAGACGCGGCCCCGCGCTGGGCCGAATTTCCCTTAGTCGGCCCACCGGGGCGACTTCGGGGTGGCGAGGTGGCGACGAGGGAGCTTGGCGCGGGAGCGAATACTGGCGGGAGACGGCGGGAGCGAGGTGTGGTGGTGGGGCTCGGCAAGGAGGATTGGTGCAGGCCCGCGGTGGGCCGAGTTAGGCTCTATCGGCCCACCCTGGGAGGAGATCTTGGCCCGTATCTGTATATTTGATCAATTCGGCCCAGGACGGCCTAATTCGGCCTGGAGTGCACTGAACCAGGCCGACTTTTATGTAATTCGGCCCAGGTCCCTTTTCTCTCTTATATTTCTTTCTTAACTTCTCATATCTTTTGATATATATATTTATATGTCTTCATTCTTCTATTGAAATGTTGATTACTCTCTAGAGATCTCTTTATACCTCAACTCTGGGGTACCTGGGGTTATCTCCCCGACACTCTGTCCCTATATCCATCCATTTTCATCATTTTCAACTGCTGAGTAAGTATATAGTATACCAAATAGTGTTGAGAGTGTGTATGCCCAGGTTGTGCTTGCTCTATTGGTGGTTCGCTGCTATGCAGTACACACTAAAGTGCAGTTCGCGTATATATTTTCCACCATGTGCTACTTAGAACAGTGTCGAAAAGTATAAATTTAGAAATGTTGCATGTCTAAATATAACCAGTGCAATAAGCTGTGAAGTAATTGCCATTATAGATATAACCAGCATAACAAAATATTCAGCGGCTGAAAATGATGAACTACAGATAGGAACAAAATTGAAGTTTGAGATTGAGAAAAAACTCTTTTAGCATGTTGTAAATATTCATTCTAGCAATATACTTGCGAAAAAACATTATTAGCTCCTATTTAGCCTCCTCACCAGGGTCAAATTAACCATGCACAACATATTTTGATGCCAAGAAACCAATCGAACATCAAAATTATGGAGGTAAAAAGGAAATTTAGCATGTCAAAGACTGAACTTTCCTGACTCATGGATGTAACAAGCATGAGATATCTGGTTCTCGAGTGAATACTTTTCAAGAACTCCGTGAGCTGTATGGGAAACCTGACTCGTGCAAGAGGATGCTACCATGATTAGAAATCAGCAAGATGATAAAATGGTAATAAAATATTCTAAACATGTCTGAATGCAAAATATAGCACATTGGATTTTCTATGATGAAATGTCTATGCCAACAAAAAAAACAGGTCACTAAAGGCTCAAAACACTATATGCGGCCCATTAGTATAATCTAATGCTGCACAAACATATCAAGTAATCTAGGGAGGTGTAATGATTCCTTCAAAGTGCCAACAATTATCTACTTATGATGCAAGTTACATATATCCAAGATGCCTGGTGCATATAGATCAACAAAGCACAAATGGGGAAAAACCACATAGAGTATCCTCCTTCTAACAGTAAAAGCCTAGGCAGCACAAAATTATAGATTTTCTGTTGATAACCAGTAGGAAGCAGCTCTGAAGGACTACATGTTTTGTGTTGATACCCAATATAAAATATTTTGCATGTAAGCATGACATCCCTAACTTCAGAATGCGTGGCTAATTCTTCCTACGACTTTTGGTTTTCATTTCTAATTTCTGTAGAGAAGTAGTAGGTTAGAAACATCTGCACAATTAATCGTACATTGTCAAGCACCAAAAAGAGAGCATAAGCACGAGCCACAAATGCTTCTAATCTCCTTATATACCACTTTATTTTCATTGTAAATTTTCAGGTTCATTGTAAATTTTCAGGTATACAATATACCATACTGAGAAATTGCGACCAAACATGATTAATTGTGTGTGAACTTCAGAAGTGTTTCCACCATTTTGATTTGCTTGGCCTTTGAAGTTGAATTCTTACCTCATGCATGAATGACGATCATGTTGCAACAAGCACAATTGTATTTACTCGTTCTAATAAATCCCATTTGGAGAACCCAGCTTAAGAATAACTTTAAGTTCACCCCGAGGCGGCGATTCCATGAATAAAGCCCTTTGTACAGATGAAAGAGCAACACCATTTTCCTTGCTGTAGGGAACACAAGAGATTTTAGAATAAATGGAAGGGGGTTTCCATATAGATGAATTAACATGCAAATTCATAGTACTTAAAAAATCACCTAGTTCCAGCAGGTTTGGTAACCGACTGCCGTGTCTGCGGGAGACCTTCAGAACCAACCTGTTTAGAAGACAACATAAGCAACCAAATGAAAATTTCCATAAGAGGAACAAACTTATCTGAGATGTAGTGAAACGACCAAACCAGTTTTCAGGATAGAAGAACAAACCATTGCAAAATTTAACCAAACGATATCATAGACAATCAGTACATCCATGACATAGAATACCGGGTTATCTACCATATCAAAGAACAATCTATGAAAACAGTAGTACAATGAAAAGAACAAACTTCAAGCAACTCACCATAGAAGCAGCTACATCAATAGAGGTTGAAGGATCAGAAAGGTCAGAGGCCGTGCCAGAATAGTTGGCTCTCGCACCAGTCGCTATTATGTATAACGCTAATAAAAAAATAGGTGAAAAATAATAATGTGTTTATGATTGTAGTTTTTGCGGGTACTCCCTAGCTGGTCATGTGTGTACCAGAGCAGGGATTGTAGCTTTTTTGTGCAGTTTAAAGTGAGTCAAGATTCAGCTACGGTTCAGTTGACAGATCAATTCCTAGCAAATTATACCCACCTGGTTTCAGTTGCACGATTTGAAATATCTTACAAGCTTGTTCTATGAACTTTGCCCCTTGCAATATAAAAAATCTCTTCCTTGATGGTATGGCCAGAATGCATAGTCACAACACTGGTATCATACATCACAAAAAAGTTTGCCTCTTTATTGTTTCTAAAACTATGAAAAACTACATGCTAAATTTAGGTGAGAAACAGAGAGCAGGGCTCGCCGTCACCGCCTGCGCACCGCCGTCGCGCCCCTGCTTGCCTGGTGTCGCACCCTGCTCGCCTTCGTCGCGGCGTGCACTGCCTCTGCTCGCCGCGGTCGCCCTGCCCCTGCTCGCCTTCGCCTCGCGTCCTGCTCGCCGCCATGCCCTGGGGCCGTAAGGTGCTTGAGGCTGTTGAGGAGGAGGAGAAGCGGCTTGAGGGATTGGAGGACCCCGCCCTGCCGCTGCTCTCCTATGGCGCGGCGGCGGCTCACCGCAGGGGAGGAGGAGGGACGCGGCACGGTGGCGGCGTGGCCCGGGCTGTGACGGTGCGGCGGCGGTGGCAGCAAGGGCCTGAAGGAGGAGGTCGCGTGGAGGAGGAGGTTAGGGTTGTCACCCGTGCCCAATCGGCACGGTGCCTTTGCCCCTCCCAGACCCGGGATACCCGAAAAATGCCCCTAAAAACATTATGAGTGCGGCTGACTAGTGGGCCCAGACCGTTTTTTTACGGGTCGAAGCTAGGCAGAGAGAGACGCGGTTTTGGGTACAAAAGCGAGTGTGCGCAACAAATGGTCTCACGAGGGCAAAAGCGACTTACCGCGAATTGAATGGATGAGATGCGCTCTAGGAGGTCGATCCAACAGCCAAAATTTCCTAACTCGTGGTTGCCCCATGGGGGTGTTGATCCTCATAACCCTTGGTTAAGTTTTGGGAAACCATAGCTATCCTCTCTGTATCATTGATGGAGCCTCGGTACAAATCAGGTAGCTGAAATGCAATATATATATAGCCTGTACCAGCTAAATATTGAGACAAAATTAGCAGGACATCATATCTTCCTATAGTAGGCTGTAAGCACTTAGAACCTGTTGCTGGGTAACTTAACTTGATACAATACTCAGAACTAAAAAAAATAAGCTGGATGTACTATAACAAGCTTAAATCTTACTTATCCCCTGCCCTCTTACTCTTGAGCTCTTGAGTTTTGTGTTCTTGACTTGTATTTTAACTTCATGATTGTGTATTTCCCTGCTGCCACCTATTGGCCATGCCATTCCTTGTGTGTTTCCTTTCCTCATTTATCTGTATCCACATCCTTTCTTTTCTAAGAAAATAAGAAGTGTACTGTTATCCTCAGAGCCAGAGGGACCGTTCAATGGCGCACCTGTATTCTTATGGCTGGCGCTCGCCGGTTCAAAGTTCTACTTCATGGGCAGCTAGTCACACTGCACCCCCAATGGCAAACAGAAGGGGGTTGCCGAGAAACTCCAACGGACCAGAATTGGACCAACAGAATGTAGGACTCCTTAATAAGCTTATTTTTTGAGCTTCGCTTAACTGTGTACTGACATTTGCTCTTTCTCAGATGATTATCTCTCAGCTAACCAGAGGATGCTTCGGAAATGAAAAAATGGATATAGATATGGTTAGTCTTTACCCTGTATTCTAAAAGATCATGGCTACTTCAGAATATCGAGGGTCCTTCGGATAGTTGGCTACTCGGCTACTTGAACCTCTTGTTTACTGAGCAGCTTGTGAAAACCTGAATATTCATACTTCTTGCCTTTATTTGTTGTAACGACTGAAGTATACATGCTCTCACTTCCTTTTATCCCAACAATACATTTGATTAATCAATGCACGTACAATTTTTCTGCCTGTAAGTAATAACAGATGACATTCTTTAAATACTTGGATTTTCCTTGGGGTGGTGTACTGAAGCAAAAAAAGTTCTTTCCATCCCTTATCTGACCAGGCCACATCAACAGAAGAGGAAAATTGTTCCCTAGTGGTCCAAGTAATATATTCAAGTGTTGATGTGGCAAAAATCATGTTATGGGCTTCATTTGGTGGAAGGAAAGAGGGGATTGGAGGAGTGAGTGCTTCTCAAGAGCAGTGCCAGATATTTGGAAACCTCATTCTTTGGTTGGTTTGCAGATTACATGCAGATATCCCTTTGAAGATCAACTAATCAGCTCACTATTCTGATCCTGAACTCAACTAACTAACAATTAACAAATTCTTGAAGGCACACAAGTAGTAGCCGTCTAGGCCACTACAAGTATTAACTCTACCCTTAAGGGAGATATCTTGTAACATATTCAACATGCATACTTGAACTAACTTGCCTCCTGATGAGTCTATCTTACTGCATTCCTTAGTGCGCAACACTGATGCCTATATGCCACGTCTTTGCTGGCATGACATGTAACCCTGAAATGACTCCACTACGATCATGATTTTGTGTTTTGAAAATGTAGAGAATGGCTATACTGGACTCACTCCAAGAAGCACTTGAAAGCTGTGAGGACACATTAATGCCAGATTCCGATGAGTAAGTGCTTACTGTTTAATGATACTCATGCAATTGAATGTTGTTTGATGGAAGTTCCTGGCTATCATCCACCTTGTTTCTTTTTACCCCCTTGCATGTCTATTCTCAGTTTCTGACTGATTAATTTTGTGTTTGTCACATGCTAGTGATGACTACGAGAACCTCATAGCACTTGATTACAACAACCATCACAAAGGAGCTTCTGACAGCGAAATAGACAGCCTGCCACTATCTGTAGCTGAGGTCTGTATTAAGTTTCTTACTCAAGAGGGATGTGCACTATTTTTTGTGTTTGGAAGAGCTAATTTGCCACTCCTCCCATTCCATTGTCAGGGAGAAAGCTGCCGAGATGAGCTCTGTCCTATATGCCTGGATTGCCCTGCTGATGGTGCTTTCCTCCGGCATTTGCCATGCGCGCACAAGTTTCACAAGGAGGTACCACATTGTATCCGTGTATTGGAACTGTTCCGGGTTCCAAATCTTCCATTCTAACATCTTTTTCTTTGTCTGGTTTTCTTCGACAGTGCATCGACAGGTGGCTTCGGATGAGGACTTCATGCCCGGTATGCAAATCAAATGTGATCTGACTGGACGCTGCACCAGCTGTTCCTGGGATGGCATGAAGAATAGATTAGGAAGCATTTTGATACTCCTGGTACCGTAGTGCCCGTAGTGCGTAAACAACTTTGTAATGTTGCGCGGGTCACTCTGAGGTCTGAACAGAGAATGATCCAACGTTGCGGAGCGCCTCTATCTCTCTTGTTGGCTGTGAGAAACAGCTAGGGCATCACAAGTCCTGTGTTCTTTTTTGCTGCAATTTCTTGTGTAGGCGGAGATGTATGATATGGCTCATGTGTGTCATTGTTATGTACTGTATGGATATAAACAAGAGAGATGAGAGGCATATTGTGTTGCAGACTTGGTAGTTGATCAGTTCTGGAAAGCTGAATTACTATCTTGCTATCTAGTTCTTCAGCTGGGAGCACCCGCCTGGTTATAAATTTGAGCAGCAATTTGGTCAAAAATTCGTTTTACTTTGCATTGGATCAAGCCTCCAAATCCTGACGCCATCAGCTTCAACCTTGTCCTGCATATACATATACTCCGTACTACATACTACATGAGAGCATGAGGCACTGGAGAGGAAAATCCGTATAATTTAGCTCAAATAATTCCAAACTGGCAAGTAGCAGCTGTAGATATTTTTCCTGCGAAAATCCTGATAACTAGCAGGCGGGACTCGCCGCGCTACCACACGACGCCTCTCTTCCCTTCACCCGTCTCAAACTCCGGATCACTGCCTGTGCTCTCCACGACCACTCCCCACCGAGATATTTCACGCGACCCCACCGCCATGTCGCTGCTCGCCGTCGGCGCCAGCCGCGCCGCGGCCGTGCGCCCGCTTCGCGCCTCGGCGGCATCTGGAGAGGCGGCGGCAGCAGCGGGGGAACAGACGGCGGAGCGGAGGCCGGTGAAGATAATACTCCCCAAGAAGAAACCGGAGAAGTGGTCGACGGGGATGGAGCCAGGTTCGTACGGCGGCGGGCCGACCACCGTCAAGCCCCGCAAGTACTGGATGGGGAAGGAGGACCGCGACCCCGTGGGAAACAAAGACGACTTCATCTGGAACAAGAACTTCATGCCCCACATGGAGCGCGTCATCGCCAACGGCGGCACCGACACGCCCGCCACCATCGCCCGTGTCGCGCCGGTAAGGCTAAGGCCATTCCCCGGGAGTGAGCGAGCGCGCGCGCGTGCGTGTTTTAGTTCTGCCCACTGACTGATTGAACCAGCCTAAAATTTCTGCTGCCGTGGCTCTTCTTCTAACCAAGCGATTCGTTTCGAGCAGGCGGACGAGGAAGGGTTTCTAAGCTTCAACCGCGCAGCGAGCCTTGACAGGTTACTCTCACCTTTGCCTAATACTACCTCCTCTGCTCATCACTTGTGCCCACCCTGCTTGTGCCCCCACGACCATTCTGCAAGGTTTACCGATGGAGGGTGTGTGCATTGTAGTGTGGATGTTGATCTGAGCAAGGAGCTTCTGGCGCCAACCAAGTCAATCCTGCGGACCCAGGTCGAGGCTGCCCGCCGTGGTCGATCCACTGGCGCTGAGGTTATTCGACCAGATCCCTTGCCCTCACAATGTACCCTTGTTCTCTTGCCTCCTGGGGATGCCACTGAGTTGGGTTCATGTAATTCGGATGTAGGCCGTCAACAGATCCACTTTCATTAGATGGAAGCTTGCCCCGACTCGGCGGGAGCAAGAGCAATGGGACCGAGCGACAAGGGCAACCACTGGTGGCATTGTAAGTTGTTGTAACTCTATGACTGACATGCTTTTTTTACTGATCTCTAAACCTGTGGACATCTACATGTTGAGACTCCTCTAACAAAATCCTAACCATGTTCACATTTACAACATACATATATGATAGTGTATACTTCTTTTCAAATTTATTTCTCGTGATTTTGGTCCCCTTTTAGGATGTCATATTAAGGGAGTCACAGAAGAAAGTACAGCAGAAAGTAGACCCTAAGGTTGCGTCGGCTGAGGCCAGAGAACAGTATCTAAAGGTATATCTCTTCTAAGTCAGAATCAGGATTCAGTACTGCTAGTTTCCTCCTTGTTTTTCTTCTCATTAACTATTCCTTTCGGGGTTGTGGAGTACATTGCTAAGTTTTCATGATCCAAGTGTGAAATGTGCATCCATTTTTTGTTACAATATTATTGACAATAGGGGTGTTTTTGTTTCGCAGTTGAAAGAAAATTTGCAGTTGCTCACTTTAGGTATCGGCGGCGTCGGTTTGGTTTCTGCTTATGTGTCATACACTCCTGAAATTGCTGCGAGGTACCCTTTTTTTTCCACTTTTGGTTAGTGTTTCGCTTATAAGCTGGCTCATTTGTGTATCTGCAATTATAAGCACTTGTGGTTATTTATATCTAAAGGAATTTTGAAGGTGGCCTCTTTATGCCTCTTGTTAGGACTAGTTTGCTTCTCACACTAATATCATTTATTCGTCAGCTTTGGTGTAGGTCTGATTGGATCTGTGGTGTATCTTCGCATGCTTGGAACCAGTGTGGATTCTCTAGCGGGTGGAACTAAAGCAGCTGCCAAGTAATATACTAATATTTCTAGCTGTTTCTCTTACAAACTGAATTTGGCTTTGACACTGCATAACAATTACTAAGTGTACATACGTGTAGATTGTAGTCCTTGTCAAAATTGACTCCTACCTGCAACCAAATATAATTTTATTATTTGAAAATCTTTCCAAAGTGAAAACCAAACGCTGGCTTGGTGGCTGGAGCTCAGGATGTCGAGCCAGCTCACCCAGGCTCGAGTTGCAGAAGCGCTCGTTGACCAACGGGGTGCTATCCCGTGTTAAAAAACACGCCAAAGAAGTCTCATCTATTTAACAACGTATAGCCAAGGGAGGGATCCTTCCCATGTTGGTCAATGTTTTAAGATCTTTCCAAAGTTGGGTTTTATTCCCGAAACTTCTGAAAAGCATTTTTTCCAAGTTGAATAGAGTGGTTTATTTGCATTAATAGACTAGAATAGTTTGCTTGAATTCTTAAAAGCCATTATAAGGTCCTTGGCAAACCACTCTAGTCTTTCCAAAGGACCTTACACATGGAAACTTCTTTGGTAAATGCTTTTCAGAATTCATTCCTGTCCAAACATGGTTATGTTTAAGGTCCTTGGCAGCTCATTATTCATGACCACCTGTCTGTTCATGTTCAAGCTCTTTTGTTACAACTCTTGTGACACCTCCCGGGATTAAGGCTAGACAAATCCCAGACCTTCGTCTAAACATAAGCCTAACCTAATCTTGAAAGCGTACAGAGAGAGATTCGGTAACATAACAGTGACCCTACGATACAAAAATTATTACAACAAGCTCACAACTGAGCAAAAACCAAAATATTACAAGCAAAGGTCATTGACCACAAACTTTAAACAACGGAAGGCAAATTATGCTATTAAGTATAGCGAACTTAACAAATGGCCTAAGAGGCCTGAAGCATAACAATGACGTCCCATTCCATAGATCCCAGACTGCTGACTGGGAACCCCAAGCTACTCGTCGATGTCGAGGCCGTAAAGAACTCTTCTTCTATGGTAACACTTACTCTGCTGCAAAAGTATCAACAAAGCAAGGGTGAGTACAAGGTGTACTCTGCAAGACTTATGGCTGGTGGAGTTATTTTGTATAAAGCCAACTTTCTTTGTAAAAGAGGAGTAGAATCTCGATTATATAGAACCTTTTAAAAAGAGATAAGAGAACGGTATCTCTAGCTTTGATCACCTTTTCATATCCACCGAATCTTTATCAGCTAAACCTATCAACTAGGATCACCCCCTCGATCCCTGAGGAAGCATCCTTAAGCACACATTACTTAACTTGTCAAGTTTTTCGATTAGGTTCAAGTTCTCTATATCATCACGTCCGTTCCCAAGTCCTCTGTAACCGTGGACACGGCTTTTCAAAAAGATTATTATCCTGCAGGGGTGTACAACTTTACCCACACGTACCAACAAATTTTTAATGCCAAATATTATTAGCCCGCTTCCTTGGAAGGCCGGCAGAGAGTGGTTGATCACAACCTTTACCTTTGTTTAGCCGAGACCATGAGTCACGAACTAAGGAGATGCTGCCGTAACGGGTCGAGTCCCGAAGCCGGTCCCTAGAGATGTGAACATGTTTTGAGATTACGGAGGCCGGGCCTCTCCCATTCCTTGCCACGCTTACCTACCTGTATGAATGCACAAGTTAAAACCTAATTAGCATTTAATAAAACTAGGGGTGTTATAACTCTTTACGTTGCTAATCTGCCTTCAGTTAGGTCCTTAGGGCTTTACTAGAACGAAGATGAAAAACTGATGCTCTTCATAATCTGAATATTATCCAGTGGATATTCTGTTCACCATAGAATTCCCTTAACCTATATTGGTCACCCTCTATCTGTTCTGAAACATACTTACAACAGATTGTGCCTGCGTTCATAAAATGCTAGGTAGCTTCAACACTTGTTTGCAATAAGCGATATCTAAATTTATTCTGGCATTCCTGCAGGGGCGCAGCTGCACAGCCAAGATTGCTTATTCCAATGGTTCTTGTGATGATGTATAATCGATGGAATGCGTAAGTAGACCAACTCTTAACAACTATTTTCCCATTGAAATATTCATAATAAGGTAAGCACACAAAAAAGAAAGTCTCTTACATGTTTGTCCTTGCTGTTCTGATGCAGGATATTAGTTCCAGAATATGGCTTCATGCACCTTGAGTTGATACCCATGCTTGTTGGGTTTTTCACCTACAAGATTGCTATGTTTACTCAAGCGATTCAGGAATCTATACCTGATGTTGGAAACCGTGAAGTTTGAACACTGCTCTGGTTAATACTTGTTGAGAAATTAAAGAGAAGGCTGTTGCCCTGAGGGAAGATTGGTCGCCACTCATCAATATAGTAAGGTGACAAGCTTTATCCTTTCTTCCGCATGATAACACAATTTATGCCCATGTCACGTCAGAAATAAATTTTAGTTCTACGATGAGTTGATTCTGGCGACTGAAGAATTTTAAAGAATGCAGGCTCATCCCGCTGTTTTAGCAGCATTATTGTAGGCATGCACGATTTTACAAGTTTAGATAATGAAGCAGCTTGTTTCTGTTTAATTATGTCCAATTGTTGTGATTTGACAGGCCTTAGGTTTTAGAAGAGTCTAAACTGGAGATGGCGTCAAGTACATAAGATGCGGGTTGAGGATACTGTCTGAAAATATGACTGATTAACAACATTCCACTGAGAAAGTTTACTACGACTGTGGTACAATGGGAAGTTGGCAAACAGGTGTGCGTTTGAAATTCATGCCAGAGTTGCACGTAGATCGTGAATAGTCCTGTACATTGTACACCTCCAAACTTTTAGTGCATTGACCACCGAATTGTATGACTCGTTTTACATTTACCACTATTTTTTACTATATGGAGCCCAGGAGTCTGATCAGTTCGGAATGTAAATATGCGGGTTATCAATATACTAGTAGCTCGGGAAAATCTATACAGAATACTCCCAAAAAAAAAAATGGTAATCTCCCAACCCATGGATGGAAGCTGTTCAAATGCCAAGCTGGAACGCGGTACGTGGATATACATGTGCTGAGTTTAATACATTGCGCACCATGTGGTACCCCTCCTGACAAATGCACCGGTGGTGGAGGACTTGTTTAGAAATATTATGCTTATAAGTAGTTGACAATGGAAAGAAATAAACAAGAATGGCACTATGTCCGCACTAGGGCAATAGCTAAAAGAGGAAATCGCGAAGCATACCTTTTTGCTGGAACAATGCGGTACCTTCTCAGGTAGATGCCTCCTTTTGTTTCTTCTTTGTTTGTGTCGACAAGAGAGACGATAGATTCCCTGTGCCTGTATACGCTGGGCTGATGCCATTTGACATTTAACTACAACGGCCACCAACCACGTACACATTCCGTTCAAGCTGCGGTGCCCTGCGCATCTACAGCGACTCTCTAGACCGTCACCGGTTCCACGTGATCCATTGAATGGTCACTGCTGCATCTAATAACTGAATGCTGCAGCTGCAGGGCAGAGGAGAAACAGGATGGGGCAGCAAAAAGGAGAAGGTTGGAGGTTTCGATAAATCAAACACACTCCTGAGTCCTCAGGATCATCATTGCCACAGCTCAAAGGAAATTAGGAAGTAGTAGTACATTCATTTGAACTAGTAGGTAGTAGTACCGAATCAATCTTTTCTTTTCTTTTCTTTTCTTTCATAATAATAATCTCTTTCGTTGCTGGCCGTGGCGGCATCCTTACGGCCACCAAAAAGAATCCTAAAATGGTATCCAAATAGAGCCTACCTTAATAGTACTAGCAATAATAAACCCCAAAAAAAAGAGAGCCGAAAAAGTGGAAACGTGGTGATGGGACGCTGGCTGAGCACGGGATGGTCTCTGACGCACCGCGAGGAGCCGAGTGTTCCTTCCAGGAAATTCTCCGTCTCCACCGCGTCCGCGCGAACGAACCAACTCCTAGGACCGCGAGTCAACGCTCTCCGCTGCGCCTTCCTCGGAGGTGGAGGCGGTCGCGGACGCCGCCGCGGCGACCGATCGGGCGCTGGGCCGAGGCCTGCGGCGGCCGGGGGACGCGGAGGCGACGCGGCGGAGCGCGCCGCCGGCCGTCCAGTAGCGGCGGCAGGCGCGGCAGAGGTGGCGCGGCTGCCGCACGTTGTAGTTGTTGAAGTAGCAGAACTTGGTCTCCCGGCTCCCGCACCTCGGGCACGGCAGCGGCTCGCCCCCGACCGCCACCGCCGCCTGCACGGGCGTCGTAGGCTGAGGAGGAGCCGGCGGAGGCGGGGTGCTCTCTTCCGTGGAGGTGGAGGCGGAGGCGGAGGCGGAGGCGGCGCGGTGGGCGCCGTCGGGCTGGATGACCTGGCCGAAGAGCTTGAATCCGGATGCGTCGGCGGTGGTGGTAGCTTGCGTCTGGGTGGGGAGGTTCGCCATGGAGGCGGAGGCGGAGGCGGAGCGGAGGAGGTGGTGGGTAGGAAAGTTCCCCCTATATAGAGCAAGCCGGTGGCGGTGGTCATCCTCCCCTTGCTTTACTCACTTTGCTTAATATACCTGACTTCTTTGTGTGACATGGGTGTGATTGCGCTCTCCCTCTCTCTATGTAGATATTTTCTCCCTTTACTACTACTCGTTATATACATATACATATATTAAATCAGTTAATAAACATTGGCAGTACTCCCTCCATTCCGGATTATAGGGCTAATATATACTTCAGTTTAACCATAAATTTGATCAACAATATATGAATCATATGTCATAAAAATTATATCATCGGAAACGTATTTTAAATATAAATCTAATGATATAATTTTTATTAAATATAGTTTGTATTTTATTAACTAAATTTATGGATATTCTTGAAATACGTATTCGTTTATAAATCGAAATGGAGGTAGTAGTAGTATTGTAAATCAGTTAATCATGGAGATGAGGATAGAATGGAGTTATTATGGCCTTATGGGCCATGCATGGTCTATGGTGATGCACACTAAAAAATCATGTCATGTGGGAACTGCGGCATCATGTGCAAGCCTCAGACTGTTCGAAGTACCAAAGGGGTGCAACTTTCCATGCCTTTATCACCTCCCAATCATGTTGACTTTGGCCATCTCTTTTTCCAAAAGTACCATCCGCTTCCAAAGGAGTACTCGTAATAGACTACTAGTAGTAGTATATATTCTTCCTGTCTGTCGTGTTGACTTTTTCCAGGTTTCTGTGGTGATCCGTTCGGGTGTCGATGAACACAAGGCACTCCACCGATCGAGCGAAAAAGGTGTCCAGCTTGAGCCTTCTTCTAAGCAAGCAAGAGCATCCGCTTTGCTTTTCCGTCGTTGACCTAGATTCTCCTTTTTGTTTTGCGCGTGACGTCTTCGCCCTGCAAAAGATGGGGGATTTGGGCCTATGCGTGTGCGGCGCGGCGGCAGACCAGATACGGTGTATCTTGCTCGAGCGTGACAAGAACACAATTATATGCCCCACGGCGGCCGTCTACTCGCTCGTCTCGCCTCGCTTTACAGATGGTGCAATTCCTCTTGGGCCCATCTGAATGACAAAAAGGACAAGACGTGTATGCAACGATATGTCAGGCTCTCTTCTTCGATTAGTACTGTACTTGTACAACGGTACGAAGGTTAGGCACGAGCAAGTGCAACGGATGAAGCTACCGGCCGGAGTAGTATCTGTGTGTACATGGCCCCCACACCGCCCACCATTTGTAGATCTACGAATAATACAAGGATTGAACGAAATCCAACTTGAAGTGACGCGTCGAGCTAGTACTAGTAGCTATAGTAAAGTTTGGTCGACCTAGATTTTTTTCCTCAGGTTTGTTAATTTGCTTAAGGAAGATGTTTTATACCAACCGGTTGAAGCGTCAGCAGGTGTACGTCTTCCTTGCGCAACTGCTCGGCAGAATGCATAAAACTGATTCAATTTAAAAAGGATTTCACAAACTGAACCATTGGCCGAAAGTATTTTACACAATATAGCGCCTAACGGAAATGCTTCACACTATATAGTGTAGCGCCTATGTCAAAGACGCTACACCCCTAGCCAGCATGAGTTCCAGTATGAAGGCGCTACACTAATATTTATATATGGTGTGAATCTTTATTGGACAAAAGTCTCTCTTAGCCTAGATGGTTGAGCCCTTTTGTTTGGGTTATAGGTCTTAGGTTCAAGTCCTATCTCCATCCTATTTAATTTTTTATTTTTTCTGAGCTTTAGTTTTATGGGAAAAAAATTCCCCAAGTTCATAACTGATGAATCGCAGCAGCAACGATTTTATGGGATTTTTATGGGACAAAAGTCCATAACTGATCAATCATAGTTTCATTTTTATGGGATTTTTATAGGATAAAAGTCTCTCTAAGTCCATATGATTTTTTTCTTAGCACGTAGCTCAGCATGTAGAAACGCGTACCATTCTTACGTGCCATGTATGACGATATATATGTACGTAGCTATGATCGATCGTCTGCAAAGATCAAAACCGTTTTTATTGCCGGCTACTGTACTACATAACGCTGTACACATACTATGCGCGAATCAATGCCTCTGCGTGAAAGGATAATTGTTCTGTGATGGCTGTACGCCTAATTTTCGTTATGGACTTAGAGAAAAAAATTCTCATAAAACTGAAGCTCATAAAAATTTTAAAAATAAATAAAAGGGATGTTGGTTGTTTACTATGCTACTCAGTTATGGACTTAGAGAAAAAAATTCCTATAAAACTAAAGCTCAGAAAAATTAAAAAATTAAATAGGAGGGAGGTAAGACTAGAAACCAAGACCTACAAGCCAAATCAAAGGGCTCAACCATCTGAGCTAAGAGAGACTTTTGTCTGAAGGCACATACTGAAGCGCAACAACCCAAGCCTGCACCTGAGCACGTGTATAGAAAGCATCAACACCAATATGCTTGGTAAGCTCATGCTTGACCGGATCACGTGCAACACTAATAGCACCTGTACTGTCAGACAAAACCAGAGTGGGTGTGGTAATAGAGACCCCAAAGTCCGCAAGTAACCACCGTAACCAGGTCACCTCAGCAGTCAACAAGGCCATAGCACGTAACTCAGCCTCAACACTCGAACGGGAAACCGCTGTATGTTTCTTCGTCTTCGAAGCAATGAGCGAACCACCAAAAAACACACAGTAAGCAGAAAGTGAACGGCGATCCGAAGGATCATTCGCCCACGTAGCGTTCGAATAGCACTGGAGCTGGAGGGAGCTGGAACGAGGAAAGAAAAGGCGACGAGTGATCGTACCCCGAAGATAACGAAGAACACAGAGAAGACGACTATAGTGAACGGTGGTGGGAGCAGAAACAAAGTGTACCGCGAAAAATCATCGATGAATAAAATATAGTAGCGATGGCCCCCTTTCGAAGCGAAAGGAGCCGGACCCCAAACATCGGAATGAACTAAATCAAAAGGTCGCTGAGATACAGACGCGCTAGTAGGATAGGGAAGCTGAATCTGTTTACCCAACCTACAACCCTGACAATGTAAAGACCTATCTCCTGAGACAGACCCCAGAAGACCACGATGAACTAATGACGACAAGCGGGAGTCACAAAGGTGACCAAGACGATGATGCCACTGCTGAAAGGAGCTGGTAGCAGAGGCGACGACCGGAGAAGAACTGGCAGATGAAGTGGCAGCGGAAAGAACACGAAGCCAGTCTAACTCCCAAAGTCCTGAAGAGTCACGGCTGCGAGGGCCAGCTCCAACCAGGGCCTGTGTGCGACGGTCCTAGACAACACAAGAATCAACATCAAGAATGACGCGACAACCAGAGTCAGTCAGCTGGCTAGCAGAGAACATATTCATCTTAAGAAGAGGGACATGAGAAATATCAGGAACATAAAAAGAAGTAGAAAGGGTGCCCCGACTAGAAACAGGAAGAGAGGTACCATCAGTCGTAAAAACACGGACAGGAGAAGGGAGAGAACGAAGAGCGGACAGAAAAGAAGACTCAGAGGTCATATGAAAGGAAGCTCCATAATCCAGATACCATGGAGACATACCTGACTGTGTAGAAGGTGGTGGTCGCGCAGTGCCTGAAGAATCAGTCACAGAACCAGCAGTGCCCGTCGAAGAAGAGCCTGTAGCAGCAAGCAGACCGCGAAGACTCCTAATAATGTCCTGATCAGAAAGATCAACTGCTGAAGACCCGGAAGGAGCCGACTGCCCACGAGCCTGGTGCTGCTGACGTAAACTGGGGTCCCGTGTATAACAGGTGGCCCAAGTGTGGCCATCCTTGTTGCAGTAAGAGAAGTGACAAAGAGAACCACGACGACCCTGACCACGAGCCTACTGGTGCTGACTCTGACCCTGAGACTGCTGGTGCTGAAGCTGGCCCTGACCCTGACCTGGAGGAGTGAGTAGTATCGCGGCAACGGCGGCACTAGGGACCGCGACTGAGTCGAGGGAGCAGACGACAAAGGAGCACCACGAGTGGCAAGCACAGAGGGAACCGCAAGAAGACCAGCACCACGAAGACGGGTCTCCTCAGCCCGAAGCTCAGACAACACCTCAGAGAGCGGAACACGACCACGAGCATTTAGCTAAGCACGCCGGGGCTCAAACTCCTGGCGAAGCCGAGACAGAAACTCATAGATGCGGTGGAATTCCAAATTCGAGCGTACAATCTAGCAGCACGAGCATGTGCCACAAACAGCAGTACGGAGAGAATCAAGCTAACGCCAGATAGCAGCACTCTGAGTATAGAACTCATCAATAGTGGAATCACCCTGCCGAAGAGCATGCTCCTGGCGAACCACGGATAGGTAAAGAGCATCCCCAGACGGCTGATAGCGCTGACGAAGATGTGCCCACTGAGCGGCAACAGTAGGAGACTCATGAACTCAGCAGCATACTGGGGCAGAACACTGGAGGTGAGAACAGCAGCAGCACGAGCATCCTCATCGACCCACTGAGTGTAGGCAGTAAGAGCGTGGCGATAGGTCTCGAGATCAGCAGAGTACTGTTTGAACTTCAGGTCATAAGAAGCAACAACACTATCATCGGCACTCTGAGCAGCATCCTTGGCCTCCTGAGAAGCATCAGCACCGAGAACAATCAACGTCAGCGGAAGAGGAGCCACAGGAGCAGGGGGGCACGGCGGACAGGAGACCTCGCCGGAGAGCACACCCCAAAGACGTAGACCGCACATGTGAACGCGCATGAAGGCAGCGAAATCAGGATAATTCGCGCCATCGAAGATCACCGGGCAGCGAGGAATCGCAACATAGCCCGATGCAGAAGCCATCTCTCTCTCAATTTTTTTGGTCAACTCTGAGATCCAATCGAGAACCGACGAAAACCAACTGTCAGATTCGATCGGAACCGATGAAAACCAACTGGTAGATTCAATGAGACCAGCAGATGGAGACAGGGCGGCGGCAGGGCAGGCGGGGCTGGGCCGCAGACGGGGCGGGAGCCCTGGCGTACGTTCGTCGGGGTGGAGCAGATCCTCCCGCGCGTGGGGCGCGAGGTGAGGTACCGCGCATGGGGCGCGAGGTGACGTTGTCGTCGGTCAGCAGATCGAGGCGGGGGCGACGTCCCGCGTGGATCGAGGTGGGGGCGAGGTCCCGTGTGGCCTTTATCGGGCGGTGTCGGGGTGGAGTAGGAGCAGATCGAGGCGGCATAGAGTGGAGACCCGCGCGGCAGGAGAATCCCAGGCCAGGCGACGTGGAGGCCCGCGCGGTTGACTCCCAGGCGTGGAGACGGGAGGAGACCAAACGGACAGCGTCGCGTGGAGGAGATTCCGCTGGAGAACGAGATCGATTCGAACCGATCTAAAAAGAAGACGGCAGATCCAAGATGGCCAGAGACAGCGGCAACCAGCGGCGACGTCGGAAGAACGACGACAACAGGGACGGTGGCGGCGGTGACGATGTTGCAGAAAATTTTGTCTAACCTAGCTCTGATACCATGTCAGGAATATGCAACATGTATTCCTCCGGAGGCCAAATGCCACAATATATAGTACAGGTACAGGTGCAAATATGCAGGAAGCCCCCTAACACTATGGAGAAAATACAATATACAAATATATACATCTAACAAATCTGTCACTAGCATGGTCTAGCGAGGGTTGAGATATCGCTTGGGGTAGTACCCGTGTTGCTGTCATCATGGTAGTTATCTTCATCACTTTCGGCCGTGTGTGGTTGACCTAAGATCTCTGCCACGCCTTACCGTCAATGTGCATGTGTTCTAATCTCTCTCAAACCACTCTCATCTCTCCGTCTAGCTTGATTCCCCTACATTCTAGGGTTTAGTACGTATACTGCTACTGTTCTAGGGCACTAGTACTAACGATGATGAATTAGTGATATTCTAGGTTTGTTGCTAGTTGATTAATGATATTCTTAATCATCTTAGTAGCTTAATGGTTCTTGTAGGTTGTTTAATTTCCAATTTAGGTGTAATTTAGTGTTGACCGAATGTTAAGATTTAGTTTTGTCAGTGTCAAGTTCAGTTTTTATGGTGTTTGGTTAGTAATTTATGGTTTGGCCCTGTCAGTGTTTGACACTGTTCTGTAGTACTACCTCCGTCCCAAGGCTTAAGGCCTATATTTTTTTAAAAAGTCAAACTATACAAAGTTTGACCAAGTTTGTAGAAAAATATATTAATATTTACAATATGAAATATATACCCTTTGATACACCATGAAACATATATTCACATGTTATTTATATAATATCATAGTTTTTGATAGTTTTTTCTAAAAGTTTGGTCAAACTTTTTGTAGCTTGACTTTTTAAAAAAAAATAGGCCTTAAGCCTTGAGACGGAGGGAGTATATTAAGATGATTTAAATGTTGTAGATGTTTCTACAGATGATTTCATTAGGTTTCCTTGGCATCATTAAGTGTTGATTATCTTTGACTGTAACTTTGAGCTTCTCTTGATCATGGTCAAACTTTTTGTAGCTTGACTTTTCAAAAAAAAGGCCTTAGGTCTTGGGACGGAGGGAGTATATTAAGATGATTTAAATGTTGTAGATGTTTCCGCAGATGATTTAATTAGGTTTCCTTGGTATAATTAAGTGTTGATTATCCTTGACTGACTTTGAGCTTCTCTTGATCATTAAGTGTGCTTTTGTGATCTATACCGTTTAATTACATTATGTTGCCTGTAGATGTTTATCTGGTGCTTCATGATTGTATTATATGGATTATTTACTCATGATCCGTTGGGGATATGCTATATGGGTATCCTCATAGCATGTCACTTATCCGGATAACCCGGGTGGCCCATAGTTGGTAGCATGGCCTATGGCCTGCTGGACGGCCCAGTTAGATGGATCCAGAAGGAAGGCCCATGTCGGATAAAGGAAGGCTACGGTGGAGTCACCAGCGTACCCGGAGCCTTGGAGTGCAAGATACACAAGACTAGTAATAGACGGTGTAGGACTCTGTAACCTGTCCGGCTAGGACTTTTCTCTGTAACCCTAGGACCCGGCGACTATATAAGTCGGGCCTATGGGAGCCTTTAGGGCACAATCTTAGACGATCATAGATAACTACACACAACCTCGCACAACGAACCTATCTCTGTAACTCGGCGTATTGCCCTTATAGTGATTTATAGCAGGAGTAGGATTCCGCCACCGTTGTGGGATCTGAACCTGGGTAAGCTGTGTTACCTCGTACCCGTCAACCGTCCGCCTTACCCCACGTCTCTAAACACGCACCGTGAGGACACCTCCATGGCGTACTCATCGGCAATACCACGACAGTTGGCGCCCACCGTGGGGAAAGAGGCGCTTCAGGCTCTTCAGCGGGCGAGGACCAAGATCTTTGCGGGAATCGGCGAAATCGTAGCCATCGGCCGTGTTCTCTTCTCCGGCAACGTTCTGATCGTCCCTCCTGACGAGTTCTGGATCCTGGCAAAGACGAACCCTACGCGGTGTTCAATCGTTCCTATCGGAGACATCCACCTCTTCATCGGCGAAACCGACTCGGGCACTAGTTCCCTGGGAGTCGGAGGAGCATCAAGGCCCGCACGGACCGCCCACGGGCAGGATACGTTCGCGGAAGGATCGATGTCGGATCTCTCTTTGGAGTTTGCCGGCAAAGATTGGAAAAATCTAAGGCCCACCCAAACCGCCCCTGTGCAGGATATAAAGGTGGAAGATCACTGCAAATCCGCCGGCTTCGCCCGTGCGTCTGGACAACAGAGATCCAAGTTCGTCGGCGTGGTTACCATCTTTGATCTGGCGCGCTGCGTTTAGAGAGAAGGCGAAAACGCCGCGATTACCTGGCCAGATGGCTCCGTATACGAGCCGATCTGGCCCACTACCCCGATGATAATTCTTTGTATCACTTCGTGGAAGGACTGGACCGTGGCACGCTTCTCCGACATTCTTTAAGATGGCAGCAGGCAACAGGGCGTCTTACCCTCGAAGAGATGGTGAGAACCGTCAACAACTACGCGGAAGCTGATGCAGCAGCCCAGATGGCGCTTGCGCTCAGGGACGGAGAACCTCCGATTCAACAACCACCACCACCGCCTCCCGCCGCCATCTGCTGCAGCAGCACCACCACCTCTAGTCATCGTCGAGGCCGTTGCACCTCCACCGCCCGTCATCGAGAAAGTCCTGGCACCCTCCGACTCTGTCATTGACGCGCTCTACGCTGACTTCAGTGCAGATTCAGAGGAGATATATTTTAGTCCAGAAGAGCTAGACTCCGCTATGCAGGAGATGGATGAGGAGTACTCGCGTGACGAGCAAGCCAACAATGCCGTCACGTCTCGAGGGGTGTTCGTCACCATTGGGACGGCGATGGATGAAGATCAACCCGGACGAGCTCCACCTACAGCGTTGGAAAAGGGGAAGGAGCCACTTATTGCTGCTGATGACGATCGCGCAAAAGTTATGCCTCCTCCGCCTAACCCAGTGCAGCAGCCGCAGGAACTTGGAACCGGCCCGAGCAACAACAACACCGCAAACTTGCCGCCTCCAGCATCTATGTCTGCAGCATCCCAAGTTATTCCATCTGATAGAGTGATGTACGGCAATCTCCTCGTCGAGCCACTGACCGTTGCTCATATCCGGAACGTGACCCAGCTTGACGAGAAGCGCCAGCAGCTGCTGGAGGAAGCGCAGGCCATCGTGGAGCAAGGCGCTAAACTAGATCGAGATCTGGTCAATGCGCAGAAGTCCATAGAGAAAGCTAGAGCAATGGAGGCTGAGTATAAGACTTTGCTGCAGCAGCAGAAGGCTAAGAAAGCTCCGGCTCGCGTCATCAACAATCCTGGCGTACGGCGTAACCTAGGATGGTCTCCCTCGAAGCCGGCACAAGCCAAGCCATACATTGACAGTGAAGGCAAGCAGGTGATGCCCACCCCACTCCTTAACCTCGCCGTCGCCAAGACCCTTTTGGAGCAGGATAGATCGCCTGAGGCAGTGGAACAGGTCTATGACCTAGTGGCCAAGGCGGTGAAGCAGCAGGAAAAGGTCACCTCTCAGAGGCTTGAGTCTGACCCAGCGCTCTGCCAATCTCGCCAGTACAAGCCTCCAAGGGACAGATCTCCTCTTGATGTCGGGTCCCAGACGGGTTCATCAGAACGAAGACGGAGGGATGCGCGCAACAGGAAGGATGCTATCCCCATATCCTCCGACCATGGAGAAAAGGCCCGACCTCGTCACCCATCGCCACCGCCCCGGTCCCCCCGACATCGCGAAGATTACAAGGCTCACCATCGTACGGATATGCCCCCACCAAAGCAGTGCGGCATCGTCATCCGTGACAACACGGAGCAGACTCGTCATGACGGAGAGCGCAACCAAGGACACAAGAGCAGGTCACGCCATGACCCTTCGCGTCCGACAAGCAACCGTGATAGGCGTGAGGCGTCGCAGGAGGGTAACAACAAGAAGGCTAACCCACCGCCACCTCTGCCTCTGTCACCGCCAAGCAGTCACCATGGCGGAGGAGGCCCGCATCGTTCACGCAGCCCATCCCCTGTTGACAAGAAGAAGAACCCGGAGCCATACGACGCACGATCACGGATCGATAAGATCCACGAGGCCCGGGAAGGACCATACCTAGGACCACGTTGCTTTGGACCTGCAATACGGTCCGCAACTTACCCCAAAGGTTTCCGGATTGACAAGACCATCAAGCCCTATGACGGCACCGCCAAGCTGGCCACATGGTTGCAGGACTACGGCAACGCGGTGGAGATTGGCAGAGGCAACCCCAACGTCGCCGTCAAGTACCTCCCATTAATGTTGGCAGGCACGGCCCGTCAATGGATCGACGACTTGCCGGAGAAATCTATCTACAACTGGTTGGACATGCAAGAAGCGTTCACCAAGAACTTTGAGGGTACATACAAGCGTCCCTACATTGTGGGCGATCTACAGCGGTGCGTGCAAGAGAAAGACGAGACATCTCACGCCTACCTCTCCCGCTGGCTGGATATGAAGAATTCCTGCGCAGGAGTGCACGCTCAGACCGCCATGGCCGCCTTCATCGACGGGTTGGAAAGAGGCACGTTGTTCCGACATAAGCTGAAGCGCTTGCAGGACAATCACCAGCTTGACTTGAACCAGATGATTCAGTTGGCTAGTGAGTTAGCAGTTGCCGACGACGATGCTCACGGCTCCTTGCCGGCAACAACTGTTCCAACTCAAGCTCGGAGGAACGGCAGTACAAAGCGGAAAACCGCTCCAGAAGAAAAGCAATCTACCGGCATGGTCACTATGACTTTTGCAGGACGAGGTGATGGCGGACAACGTGGCCGAGGAAGGGGAGCTGGCCGTCGGCAGCAGCGAGGTAGTGAAACAACCTCGGCGCCACTCCGCGTTCCCCAAACCTACGAGGAGTACCGCGATATGCCGTGCCTCGTACACCTCGACGCCAACGGTAAGGCCACCCATACCAATCGACACTGCAAGTTTGTCAACGACCTCAAGGAAGACCCGGAGTCCGGCTACAAGCGAAGTCGGAAAAACAGACTGCGAGGCAATGGCAAGGGGAAGAAGAAGGAGGAGGAGTCCAAGGATTCAAGTGACATGGACGAAGACGTTGACCCCAAGCACGCCGCCAAGAGCGATGACAAGGGCAAGAACCCCTTCACAAAGAAGGCTCCAGTCTACCACACTTTCCTTGGCACCCCCACCATCCGACAATAGAAGACCTCTCTGAGGATCCTGATGGCCACTCTCCCCCCAGTTCCCCAATACCTGCGCTGGTCAGAAGTTCCAATCACTTGGGACAGAACGGACCACCAGACCTTATACCTACGGAGAACCAGTACGCCATCCCTTGATTGACGGTGTGGAGTTCACCAAGTGTATGGTGGATAGTGGAAGCAGCATCAACATTATGTACCTGGATACACTGCAGAAGATGAACTTGACGGAGGCAAACCTAAGGCGGACCAACACCATTTTCCATGGCGTAGTTCCTGGTCGGGAGGCTCGGTCCCTTGGGTGAATTACACTTCAGGTTGCCTTTGGCGATGTTAACAACTACCGCCAAGAGCGCATGACCTTTGAGGTAGTCCCCTTCAAGAGTGTGTACCACGTCATATTCGGCCGCGACATATTCCACACGTTCATGGCCAAGCCATGCTTCGTCTACAACAAACTCAAGATACCTGGACCAAATGGTGTCATCACCGTATTCGGAAGCTTTACCAAGGCAAGGGACTGCGAGATCAATGAAGCAGCCGTTGCAGAAGCTGTCCTCTATAGCGAAGAATTCAAAGAGATCCAGAGCAAGGTCAATGACTCAGAGATGCCCGCATCAAAGAAGCAGATCTCCGACTCCGCTCCTACGTTCAAGGCCGCCATCGAGACCAAGCCGGTGGAACTTGTGGTAGGCGATGCCTCCAAGGTCACCGCCATTGGGACGAACCTGGATCCCAAATAGGAAAGCGCGCTCATCGAGTTCCTCCATGAGAATAAGGACATCTTTGCCTAGCAACCTGCCGACATGAAAGGTGTACCTAGGGAACTTGCCGAGCACAGCTTAAACATTGATCCAAAATGTAAACCAGTGAAACAACCTCTACGACGCTTTGGAGATGAGAAGAGACGCGCCATTGGCAAAGAGATAGCTAGGTTAATTAAGGCTAGATTTATCCGAGAAGTCCTTCACACCCAGTGGGTGGCCAATCCTGTACTTGTCCCCAAAAAGGGAACCAATGAATTAAGAATGTGCGTTGATTACACCGGCTTGAAAAAAGCATGTCCCAAAGATCCGTTTGCTTTGCCTCGCATTGACCAAGTCATTGACTCGATGGCTGGCTCGGAACTTTTGTGTTTTCTCGATGCATACTCAGGATACCACCAGATCAAAATGAGGAAGTCGGATCAATTGGCCACTTCGTTCACTACCCCATACGGTACGTTTTTCTATGTCATGATGCCCTTTGGGTTGAAAAACGCAGGTGCCACGTACCAGCGGACAATGCAATGTTGCCTCCACAACCAAATTGGTCGGAACGTTCACTCCTACGTGGACTATATCGTGGTGATGTATAAAAAGTCAAATGACTTAATCTCCGACTTAAAATAAACCTTTGATAATCTCCGGAAATACAACATGATGCTTAACCCTAAGA
This sequence comes from Avena sativa, assembly GCA_916181665.1. Lineage (NCBI taxonomy): Eukaryota > Viridiplantae > Streptophyta > Magnoliopsida > Poales > Poaceae > Avena > Avena sativa. The sequence goes on along the minus strand of OV702281.1, from coordinate 380,226,907 downwards.
AGTGCGTCTTCGGGGTTCCAACCGGCAAACTGTTGGGATTCATCATTTCCCAACGCGGAATCGAGGTCAACCCGGAGAAAATCAAGGCCATCTTAAACATAAACCGTCCGACATGCCTAAAGGACATTCAACGACTAACAGGTTGTGTTGCAGCAGTTAGTCGGTTCGTCAGCCGACTTGGAGAGAAGGCCCTGCCGCTATACAAGTTGCTGAAGAAGGCGAACAAATTCACGTGGACAGACGAAGCAGATGCAACATTGAAGTAGCTCAAGGAGATTATTTCCTCAGCGCCCATCCTTGTAGGACCCGAACCTGGAGAGCCCCTGTTAATCTACATGGCGGCAACCAACCGGGTAATCAACATCGTCATCGTGGTAGAGCGGAAGGAACCAGGCTATGAGCACGGAGTTCAACGACCAGTTTACTATGTAAGCGAGGTCTTGACGGAGTCCAAGCAGCGTTACCCGCACTACCAGAAGATAGCTTATGGAGTATTCCTTGCTTCTCGGAAGCTGAGGCATTACTTTCAGGAGCACCCAATCACAGTGGTGAGCAAGACTCCACTGTCCGACATTATCATCAACAGCGACGCTACGGGAAGGGTCGCGAAGTGGGGCATTGAACTTTCCTCCTTCGAGATCACCTACAAGAGACGCGACGCTATCAAGTCACAAGCCTTGGCGGATTTTGTTGCAGATTGGACGGAGATGCCAGATGCTACTCCGTTGCTAGAACCGGAGTACTGGGTGATGCACTTTGATGGATCAAAACTGCTCAATGGCTCGAGGGTCGGTGTTTTGCTACAGTCACCAACAGGAGACAAGTTACACTATGTTCTGCAGATCCACTTCGAGGATACAAACAACATGGCGGAGTATGAAGCACTAATCCACAGACTACGTGTAGCCAAGGATATTGGCATCAAGCGCATAGTTTGTTGTGGAGATTCCGACTTGGTTGGCCAGCAGGTGGCTGGCACCTGGAACGCGCGAAACCCTATGATGGCGGCATATCGAGACGAAGTGGACGAGATAGCCAAGAGCTTCTTGGGCTACGAAGTCAAGTATGTACCTAGGGAGCAAAACGAGGCGGCTGATCTACTATCTAAACTTGGATCAGGGCGCAAGAAAATTCCGCCAGGAGTTTTCCTAGAGCATCTGCACACACCATCTGTGAAGAGAGCCGACATCGACAACCCGGATAGAGCTGACTCTTTCGTCAACATGGTGACTAAAGTCCCTCCGGCTTGGACAAAACTGTTCATGGAATATCTCGAACACGGAACTTTGCCCGACGACGAAGTCGAAAGACAGCAAATAGTACGATGAGCAAAGGGTTATACCATAATTAATGAGCAACTCTACAAAAGGAGCACTACTGGTGTATACCTAAAGTGTGTTTCCTAGCTAGAAGGTATGGAAATCCTACGTGAAATCCATCTCGGAGATTGCGGGCATCATGCCGCTCCTCGATCGTTGGTCGCGAAAGCCTTCCGGCAAGGATTCTACTGGATGACCACGAAGGCAGATGCCGACAAGCTGGTTGAGACATGCATGGGATGCCAGTATTATGCCCGACAACCACATGTTCCTGCTGAAGAACTGCGAACAATACCAATAACTTGGCCGTTTGCAGTCTGGGGGCTGGACATGGTGGGACCGTTATAGATGACACCTTGTGGGTTTACGCATTTTCTTGTAGCAGTTGACAAATTCACTAAATGGATAGAAGCTAAACCCATTAGAAAGCTTGATGGGGCAACTGCCCTCAGGTTTGTCCGGGATCTAGTGGTGAGATTTGGTCTCCCACACAGCATTATCACCGACAACGGCAGCAACTTGTCACTCGTAGAAGTGGAGGCTTATTGCTGGGAGAAAGGCATCCGACTTGACCTTGCATCTGTGGCGCACCCACAATCCAATGGTCAGGTTGAGCGAGCCAATGGATTAATTCTGCAGGGAATCAAGCCACGTCTTGAGGCACCGCTAAATAGAGAAGATGGAGCTTGGGCGGAGGAATTGCCTTTTGTGCTGTGGAGTTTACGAACTACACCCAACAGATCAACCGGCTACACCCCTTATTTCATGGTATATGGAGCAGAAGCCATCCTGCCTTCCGACATCCTTCACGATGCACCAAGAGTTGCCGCCTACGACGAAGATGACGCTGAAGAATCCAGACGCCTAGATGTGGACCTTCTCGAGGAGGAGCACGTTTTGGCATGCCAAAGATCCGCCATCTACCAGCAGAAGATACGCAGCTACCATAGTCGCCGCGTTCGGCATCGCTCGTTTAAAGAGGGGGATTTGGTGCTCCGACTTAAGAAGAAGAAGTCGCACAAATTATCCCCGCCATGGGAAGGACCGTTCATCATAAGCAAGGCGCTACTCAATGGGTCTTACTACCTCGTTGACAATCGTGAACTGAAGGATAGACCCAATGAGGATCATAAGCATAAGCGGCGTGACCCGGATGATGACTACCCGGAGCTTGATTGGCCATGGAACATAGCACAGCTACGTCCTTTTTACACTTAGCATTTTTTATCTAATTGTGTACCTCTTATATGATCAATGAAATAAAGCTCTCTGGTTCACTCATATTTCTGAGTCTTTTACCTCCTTTAGTGTTCATTTTTGGATCATGTAAAACCTTTATGCACAAGCTTTGCGTTTTCACTTGTGAAAATTCCGCCTACGGGCGTTAGCTTAAGTTTTCTGGTATACACGTTCTTTGTCGTTCTTATGTGGATTCTAGAGTAGTGACTTTTGGCACTTATTGTCGGCGATTTTATGCTCAGGTTATTGATGGTGCCATTGGACATCATCACCTAAGCGCATGGTTCCGACAACGAGTCTTCCAACTCACGAAAAGTCAAGCATAAGAACCAAAGTAATGGATAAGCCAGCACTTGCTTAAAAAATACATACATGATGGAAGTTAGTTCTTGAGTAGCAGGAAATAACAATCATTGTTTTCCGCCTTAAGTTACATAAACAAAGTTTTTTCCGCATATACACCAAAGGTGAAACAAATGTTACAAAGTTGTTTTTCACTCCTTTGGCGCAGGTGACTGGGAGGCAGCATCGTCACCGACCGGAAAACCACTCTCGAAGTCGGAGCTGTGGTGGGACTCGGAAGAAACTTGGTTGCCACTGTCGATGGTGTTCATGGGCACGAAGACGTCAATGTCCACCAACTCGGCAACTCTGGTGTCATAACCCGCGAGTGACGACAAGATGGCTTCATGATTAATCTCTTTGCCATCATCGTCGACATCGGGGATGCCAGAGGTCACCGTGTCGATATCGGCACCTTCTTAGTGTGCCTTCACCATTGACATCGCCATCCTGGCGCCGGCCCGTGCACACGAAGCTTTCCAGCTCGTGATACGCTCAGGGGCTCGGCGCAGAATCTCCGAGTACTTCGCCACGGAGTCCAATGCCTTGATGTGTATCTGGAGGGGCTTGGCAATCTCCTTGGCTTGGGTGATGGCGGTGTTGATGAAGTTGCCGGCAAGAACCATGCATTCCTTGGCCGGCGGAGGTGATCGGGTTAAACCCATTGGAGCTGAAAATTCCGACAAGGAGCGCATGAGTTCAATAAATCAAAGTATCCAGATTGCAGAATTCCAAGATGGAGAAAACTTACTGAAGATGCTGGCCTCAGCTTGCCAGAGGGTATCCGCCAAGGATTGTTTCTCTTGTTGGAGGAGCTTGTACGCCTCGCCATGGCGGTGATTCTGCTCATTGGCTGCTCGCTTCTGATCTTTTAAGATCGCAATCTCCTCCTTCAAGCGGTTGATTTCCTCGGTGGCGGAGTCCTGCAAGGCCTTCATCGACTCCTCATGCATCTTCAGCATCTCCTTCCTCTCCTGCTTAAGAATCTTGTTTTCGCTACCAGCTCTTGAATGTGCTTGGATTGCTCGACAATATTCTTAGCCTTGGCGATGGTTTCTGCATGTCGTAGAAAGAAAAGTACACAGTGAGTACTCAGAGAATATAGGCACAAAACCAAGTCGGAATGCGCATTAGAAAACATACGCTTGCTCTTGGTGATCTGTTCCTTCAAGAAGGCAGTTTTACCCTTTTCATCTTCTAGATCTGCACGCATCTTCTGGTACTTGTCATTGGCCATACCTCTCCGAGCATTCTCGTTCTATGGAAAAAAGGACAAATTTAAACGTTGTTTAGTCTGCTTGGAGCATCTAGTCGGATATTTTCCATCTAGACGCTCGGGGGCTACAGCGAGAGTTGTTGACTTAACAATATGCTTAGCTTTCTTGAAGCATCTAGTCGGAACTAATTCAGTTCTCGATTAGAAGCTTGGGGGCTACAGTATAATTTTTTTTAACTTGGATATCTACTTAGCTTTTCTTTAAGCATCTAATCGGAACTAATTCAGTTACAACTAGAGGATTGGGGGCTACAGTATTGAAATTTATAAACATTGCATATGCTACTCTTAAAGCATCTAGTCGGAATAATTCATTCCATCTAAATGCTTGGGCACTACAGTGAGAGGTTTTCTAACTTAGTTACTCTTAGAGCATATAGATGCAAAACCTATAGTTTTCTGTCTACATCCTCAGGGGCTACAGTGGGATACTCATATCAAATGCAAAAGGCAAAGAAAACTTACAAGTGCAATGATCTTGAGGTTCGTAGCACTCTTGGCCAACAGCTTGGCAAAGGATTCGCTATTTCCTTGCAAGATTTCTGCTTGCCGGCGGAGCTCCTCTAGACCGCACGTCAGAGATGTCGGCGCCGCACCAGGAAACAAAGCAGTGCTACCCGGTGTAAGTACCGGATCGACTATCTTCAGATAGACTATAGTTTTCTGGGGTACGGGGGCGCCACCAACGGCAGAAGTACCAGCTTCCACCACCGCCTTGCCGCCACCGATGGCATCCTTAGTCGGAGCTTCAGCCATTTGTTGAGCGGTGCTCTCCTACGTTGCCTGCTCACCGACAACAGCGAGTTCAGTAGAGGCACCAGAATCCACTTCCATGACGGAAGGGCCTGATGCCTCCTTAGCTTGTGAGCTTGTCGGAGCAGCCGAGGGCTTGACGGCAGGAGTGGCAGGGGCGATGGCGGGGGAGGCGTCGCGATGCATCATGTCCTTGATATTTCGAGAAGCGCCCGATGTTTTGGAGGTCTTCTTGAGGCTGGTCATGGCTTTCTTCCTGAAACATGCAAAATGCATAAGTACAGGAGCAAGATAGATATATATATATATACAATGTCGGAGAATGAGAAGCTTACACAAGTGGGGGTGCTTTGGCGAAGGGGATCCCAGTAACTTTTCTCTTTTCCGCCTCCAGGGCGGCGGTAGTCTTCTTGGAGGCTCCACCCTCCGTCTTCTTCTTCTTGCCTCCGTCGGCAGCGTCAGAGGTGGAGCTCTTCCGCTTCCGCGCCAACGGAGCATTGTCGTCGGACACGACCGTGACTTCCTTCATCTTTGGATCATAGATTTGGGCAGCCAGGTTGCCTTCCTCTAGATCGCTAAGTTGTTAAGTGAGAAATCTCTGTGTTCGATAAGTTGGTATTTGCAAGATGGAAGAACTGGAGTATATGTCATGTACGAAAAATAACTACCTACCTTTGGGCACTTGCCATCTACGAACATGTCGTAGGTGATGGTGAAGCCACGCTTCTTATCCTTCACCTTGACGATGTACTTAAGGCGGAGCTTGACGGAGTCGCTCGAGAAGTTGTCCACGGAGATGCGGAGACTATCCCTTCTGTCGCTGGTATACTCGTGCATGAGCTTCGCGCGGTGCTGCAGAGGTTGGATTCGCCTGATGAACCAGCACATGGCTAGGTCCAAGCCGGTCAGACCCGTCTCTACAAACCACTTGATCCGCCTTATGGCCCGAGAAGCGTCGAGGTCAGAGGGAAGGGAGGCTTGGGATATCCATGACGAGGCTTCAGCGGCGGCTCCATCAACAAAGTCCGGGTACGTAACTTGTCGGCCAACCAGAGGAATGTCTGGGCCGTAAAAGTACGTCCGTTGCCAATTTTTGTAGGACTCGTGGCCGACGATGTCGGGGAACCGCCGGCCAGGTCGAATCTTGAAGCTTATGGTACCACAGTTCCTAAGCTCTTCCTTGCTATGTCCGGCTTCATGTTTGACGGTGAAGAAATACACAAAAAAGTCTAACCTAGGCCTTATCCCTAGGTATCCCTCGCAAAGTGCCGCGTAGTTGCTAAGCACTAAGATGCTATTGGGGAAAGGTTCTGAGGCTGGACCCTATAGTGGTTCAAGACGGAGAGGAAGAAGTTGGAGATGGGCAGGGAGACGCCGCGTACCAGTTGAGCTTTTAGGTACACCTTTTCTCCGGCTTGGGGAGAAGGTGTCACCTCGTCGGCCGGCACCGCCCGCCAGGCAAGCCCCTCCGTCGCGGGGAGGTAGCCCTCGGCGATCATCTCTTGGATGTCACTGTCGATGATGTCCGAGCCGCGCCAGTATCCCTTGTGCGAGTTTGGTTCCTCCTCCAATGGCTCCAACGCCGCCAGATTAAGGTCGCTGCCGGTGGTATCGATAACCGCCGATGCAGGAATGACTAGGCCCTCTGGAGGCACGATGACGGGGCTCGCCGGCTTCGCCGCGGCTTCGCTCGATGCCGCCATTGATGGATAAGTGCTGCTGCTAGCCATGGAGTGAGGATTGGGTGCGACTGGTGCAGATTGGAGCTAGGGTTTTTTCGAGAGTTCTCGCGGAGAGCTCGAGGAGACACGCGACTAGAGGAAGAATATGATGCGAGGAGAATGAGGTAAAAAGTGGAAATTTCCCCACGGTTACTATTTATCATCCTTGGCGTCAAGATTCGTGCAGCTTGATCGGACGGTTGCCGCGTAGACGACGTGTTCGCGAACGTGCGCGGAAATTTCTCCACGTCTCCAACCATCGCCGCCAACGGTTCGTATCGCTCGCGCGGGAAAATCGGACATGATTGCGTTCTCTGCATGTGTGAGTTGCGAGGCGTCGCTAACCAAAGCCTACGTCGTCCTAGCTGACATGGGTAGATGAGCCGTCACATCGAAGATTCTGACATAGACGGATCTAATCCGACTACGGAAGTGTATGATGGAAGATTTAGCATTTCTCCGGCTTACAAGTTGAAGACGGAGAAAACTTTGCAGGGTTCTTTGGGAGGACTACAAGATATTGCTTGACGATTTGCCGACTTCCAACTAGATGGAGCATTCATCTGAAAAGGCAAGACGGCGCAAGATCTCGGAGTTCTCTAGGGGCTACGGTTGAGGATATGCTATATGGGTATCCTCATAGCATGTAACTTATCCGGATAACCCGGGTGGCCCATAGTTGGTAGCATGGCCTATGGCCTGCTGGGCGGCCCAGTTAGATGGATCCAAAAGGGAGGCCCATGCCGGATAAAGGAAGGCTACGGTGGAGTCACCAGCGTACCCGGAGCCTTGGAGTGCAAGATACACAAGACTAGTAATAGACGGTGTAGGACTCTGTAACCTGTCCGGCTAGGACTTTTCCCTGTAACCCTAGGACCTGGCGACTATATAAGTCGGGCCTATGGGAGCCTTTAGGCACAATCTTAGACGATCATAGATAACTACACATAACCTTGCACAACGAACCTATCTCTGTAGCTCGGCGTATTGCCCTTATAGTGATTTATAAAAGGAGTAGGATTCCCCACCGTTGTGGGATCTGAACCTGGGTAAGCTGTGTTACCTCGTACCCGTCAACCGTCCGCCTTACCCCACGTCTCTAAACACGCACTGTGAGTACCCCTCCATGGCGTACTCGTCGGCAATACCACGACATGATCTTAATTACTCAGTGTCTACCTTCTCTTCTTCATTCTTTTAATTTAAGGAGAGAATTTTGTAAGTTCTTAATGTGTTCATCAAGTTCTTCCAATGTTCTGTGTGTTTAAGTGATTTCTGGTTCTACTGCTCTAGGATGTGCACTAAGTTCTTTAAATGTCTTAGTCCTCTCTACGGTGCCTCAAAAAATGAGTATGTGATACGTCCAATTTGCATCATCATTCTATATCATAATTTGCCTCTATTCATTATATCTTTCATATTAAGAGGTGTTACTTATGTCTTTTCATCTGTTTTTGCATGTTGGATGATTCTTGGAGGATGAATTGCCGGAGTCAGGATTCTGATGGAAAAAGCGGTGTTTTGATGCAATTTCGCGAAGATCAGAAAATACCAGAAAAACTACAGAAAATTATATTTTCCCAGAAGACGAAGGATGCCAGAAGGGGAGGCGGAGTTGGGCCACAGGGGGCCCACACCCCCTAGGCACGGGCCACCCTGGGTCGCGCCAACAGAGGGTGTGGCCACCCTGGCCCACCTCTGGCTCTGCTCTCTCGCTTATATCTTCTCCTCGAAACCCTAAAGTCAAGGGAGCTACCACAAAAATATTCCACCGCCTCTGTGAGGCGGAAAACACCGAGAGATAAAGAGCTCTCCGGCAGATGGATTTTTGCCAGGGAAATTCCTTCCCGGAGAGGGGATATCATCGCCATCAACACCATCATCAAGCTAGACTTCATCAGGATCATCATCATCATCATCCACATCATCATATCCACCAGCACTATCATCACCACTCCATCCCACTGTAACAATTGTGTTGAATCTTGCATAGTTCTTAGGGGAAACTTTCCCGGTGTTGATTACTATTCTAGTTGATGCTTGTGAGTGGAACCATTGAATTATTGTTTATGTTTAGATTGTTATCCATCATCATATCATCTCGGATCTTGATCCATATGATGTCTCGTGAGTAGTTCGTTTAGTTCTTGAGGACATGGGAGAAGTCATGTTGTTAGTAGTGGAATTGTTTTGAGGTATTATTCAATGTTTTAATATTTAAGTTGTGGTGCTATTCTTCTAGTGGTGTCATTTGAACATCGACTACATGATACTTCACCATTTATGGGCCTAGGGGAATGCATTGTGTATTTGTCTACTAATCGTGGGGTTGCCGGAGTGACAGAAACCTGAACCCCCGTTAGGAAACTATTGCACAAGGGAGTGTAGAATCTCAGAGTTTAAGGCCGTGCTTAGGTTTTTATCTTAATTTCTTTCTTGTAGTTGCGGATGCTTGCAAGGGGTTTAATCACAAGTATGTGTAGGGGTTCATAGCATGGAAAAAAAAAATTCTACCGCATGAACACACAATCAAGATCTAATCTATGATCAAGCCAAGATCTATCTACTAGATTGTGGCAACGAGTCGATAGAATACCAACCCTCGAAGATCCAAAGCGGTTAACGAGAGCAGATTCTCGTGGGTGATGTAGTCGTACACTTCCGATCTCAAGATCGCGTAGACGATCCTTCCGGCGCTGCGTTCCGGCAGTGCTTCCGCAGTCGGTCACACGTTCGGTACTCGATGAAGACCTTCCTCTCCCTTGTTCCAGCAGGCAGCAGAGGTTGTAGCACTCTCCTCATGATTCCGGCAGCACGACGGCGTGGTACCAGAAGTAGAGGGGAGATCTCGCAGGGCTTCGCCTTAAGCCGGAGCGAGTATGGTGGACTATGAGAGAGGCCTTGGATATCTAGGGTTTAGAGGCACCAAGGGGGTTTGATGTAACTGGCGGCTAGGGCTTGGAGAATCCCTAACTCGGCGACTTGGGAGGAGAAACCCTAGGCGGCGGCAGCAGCAGGTGGTGGCGCCTGGAGCTAGGGTTTGGGGTGTGAGGTGTAGGTAGAGGGGGCACCCCTGCCCCTTCTTTTATAGGTGGGAGGGAGGCGTCTAGGAGGAGGGAGTCCTCCTCCAACTCCTCCTCCTTGGCCGGCGGGTGGAGGGAGTGGGACTCCCTCCCCAAGTAGGTTTCCTACTCTCCCTCCACCAAGCAAACTTGCCGTTTGACTTTTTCAAATTGGCGTTTTACTTTCAAACTAGGATTTGATTTCTCCCTTTATTTTGCCCAGCCAAGTGACCTAGTACATGATGCAACCATTCCAAATTGTCATGACACATTCATGTACCCTTCCCCTCCGGAGTGCCGGACCTTCCGGACCCTTCTAGAACATTCCCGATGAAAACACCGGAATCATTCCCCAACTCCGAAACAGGACTTTCCTTATATGAATCTTATTCTCCGGACCATTCCGAATCTCCTCGTGATATCCCAGATCCCATCCGAGACTCCGATCAACATTTGGTCTCTTACTCATCATTCCATAACTACTCAACAACATCGAATCCTTAAGTGTGTCTCCCTACGGTTCGTGAATTATGCGGACATGACCGAGACACTTCTCCGATCAATAACCAATAGAGGAATCTGGAAATTCATATGGCTCCCACATATTTCTACGATTACTTTGCGATCGAATGAACCACTTACATACGATACCAATTTCCCTTTGTCTCATGATAGTTTACTTATCCGAGGTTTTGATCGTCGGTATCTCTGCATACCTAGTTCAACCTCGTTACTGTAGCACCCCGGGTAAAACCACCACTATAAAATCGCTGTGGTTTTTATTATGTGCATCATCATGACATCATCGCGCATCTATTTGCCTGAAACTATTTTTGAAAAGCCCCATTTTTTTGTTTTCTACAAATACCCCTCCCTATTTCAAATGCAAAACCCTGGGCTTATATGAAATATTTTGTTTATCTAAAAACCTATTTAAAAATGTTTTACCTTAAAATAAAATAAATAAAACAAAACATATTTTAACCCCGGGGAGGCAGCCGCCGGCCAGGCCCAAAAGGTCCAGCCAGAAGCCGACCTACTACCCGAAGAAAACCTAAACCTTAGTCCGACCCCAAACCAAACCCTAGACCACCTCTACTCTAACCCCAACCCGCACTTCCCTCCCTGCCGCCGCCAGGCGCCAACCACTCCCGCGCACTAGCACCCCTAGCCCCAACGCGTGACCCACGCGAGCCCTACCACGTCCCGCTGACCCGGTCGCCCGCCCCGCTCCTCGATCCCCTGGCCCCACCCCGAGACCGCAATCCCCGCTTCCATCTTCGTTTCTTCCTCTCGATCCCCAACGCCTCGCTGGGCCCTAGGAGCCGCCGCTCGCCCCAGAGCGCCGCCGCGCCCGACCCTCCCGCTCGCCTCCTCCTCCCACAGAGAACCGCCGCCGCCTCCTTCCTCTCCGGCCGCCGCCCCTCCCGGCCAGCGAGCCTCGCCGTCGTCGCCGTCGACCGCCTACCTGGCCACGGAGCCGCCACCGGCCGCGGTCCCGTCGCCCTGCAGAGCTCCGTCCGCCTCCCCGCCGGCGACCCCGATCGCGTCCGTGTCCACGCCTCTACGTCCTCACTCCTCCTCCGTCGTCCTGTTCCCCCACGTCAGGCTCCGGTCCCCACCGCGCGTCCTCGTCGCCTCATCTGCTCGTCGACGCCCTTCTCCGCCTCCGCCTAGCCCCTCCGTCGTCGAGCTCGGCCCCGTGCGCTCTGGCCACGCCTTCCTCTGCCTGGAGCGCCACCACCTGCTGCTGCGCTCGCCGCCACCGAGCTTGCCTCTCCTCTGTGCCCTCCCTCTCTGGCCTCCTATCGCTGCCCCGCTGTCAGGCCCCTCCGTCCGCATCCTGCCCCGTCCTGAAGCCGAGCGCCAGAGCTTGGCCGCAGGTTCTCTCGCAAGCATCCAGGGCAGTGTTTGTGTCTCCTGTGCACGTGTGCTCTGCTTTTTCAGTGTGGTGTTGATTCGGCCGTGATGTTACCACATAGGCGACCTCCGATCCTTTTTGTCTTGATGTATCCGATCAACTAATTTATCCATGCGGGTCAATATCAAACTTCCATGGCGCATTCCCGTCGACAGAACGACAACGTGGCCAAGTAACCGCCAAGATCGACATCGACCAGGCAGATCCAATGAACCCTCGGTGCCCACCCAAGATCGCCACCCTGAAGCGCCGGATCCGAAGACCGATTCCGCCGAACGCCAAGATCTTCAATCAGATCCGAGGACACCGAGACCCCGGTGCGACAAGTACTTCTTCCCGGACGCCAAGGTCGTCGACCCGGATACGCCAAGTACTTCCTCGAGGACACCAAGTTCTTCACCCCGAACGTCAAGACCGACCCGATACGAGGACCCGACAAGACCTTCGTGACGACAAGATCGGCACCGACCAGGGCGAGTCCGATGTGCCCCCGACGCCAACCAAGTCCTCCTTCCCGGAATGCCAAGATCTACCTTCCGTTGTCCGAGACCGTTTCCGTCGAACCGTTCCCCCGTCGAACCCTGAGACCGACCCCGAACCCCTCGGAGCCCAAGACCTCCGACCCCCTAATGTGTGACCCCTTTCTCTCGAGCCCTATTTTATAAATTGATACCTATATGAATTGTTGCATATCAACTTGTTCATGTTTGCATACATATTTGTGGGTGTTTGGGGGCCTTATGCCGATTCACCTAAATTAAACATGGAGGCCATATGTGGGCGAATCTAGTCTAATATTGGCTCCATTTAAATTTGCCTAGCGAACCGATACTATGTTTTGCCATGTTAAGACGACATTTAAATTGCGGGATAACTAAACAACTTGAATCTATTAAATAATTGTCGGGACCCCGGTTCCGCTTAATATGGCCTAATTGCATCGCATCTTTGCCATGTCATACATCATACATGCATCATGCCCGATCTTTTGCCGTAGTATTAAATATTGCATCCGATGTTTATTCTAGTGTTTTGCTTCTTCGCGGATAAGGCCGTTGAGTTGATGTGAGCTTCGCCCCGATCTTCGGTTGAACCTTCGGCAATGTTTTCAGGCGAGCATCTCCCCCTTTCTACCTATCTTACTTTTATAGTATTTATTTCCCTCCTGTTGATCTATTGCTATCTGTGTTGCGTTGCTCTAGTTTTCATACCCGTGATATCCCTTGCAGCCTCATATGGCCTTGGACACATCCTATTACCTGTTGTTTGGTAGATAGTTGGACTTGCGCGTCGTAGTCGCTTGCTCAAGTGTTGTTGCGTGTCGTCCAGTACCACAGTTGTTGGAGTATTGCCGCATGTTTAATGTTGGAGATGATCATGGCTTTAATTATCGTTTACTTTAATTACTGTTTAACAACTAAAATTGAAGTAGGAAAATGCAGAGGCACAGGTGGGAAATAGAGGTTATTTGGTTGTTAACCGTCCACTTGTGTCCCGTAGGACCCCGAGTACTTGATACCTGTTCCTTGAATATTCGCGCTATCCACATCCGGGAGGATTATGGGACCCCCCTGAGCGAGAGCTTGATTCATTCTTATTTCTTGGGGCCACAAACTAGTTTGAGGTTTTATTTACCATCCTGTACTTATGCCATGCTTTACTGCTTTAATTACGATTGTGCGAGGAGCACTTGTACTGTTTAGGTAAGCGGAGTGTTTTCGCGGTATCGACAAGCCCAGTCACATTTTCGGGTTCCCAGTCGTTTACAGCCATTGACGCAAACCTTGAGTCCGTCTCGGAGTCAGCTAACTTCGTTGCGGGTGTACTCAATGGGGTGGCCCCCTGAAATATTTCCGAATCTTGTGATTGCTTTGTCGTGAAGGCCTCGTTGGGTTTTGATTTGGTTTTTCCGAGGTTGATCGAGTGTGTGTTGCTATTTGTGCACCCCTGCAGGGTAAAACTTTCTGAAAGCCGTGTCCGCGGTTATGGACGACTTGGAGCACAGTATCTCGATCATAGACAACTATAACTAAAGTAGTGCTATAAATTTGACTTTATAATGACTAGTAATCAGCTTCACTATAATGGAATGGTTAAATAAAATTGCCAACAATTGCTTGTTTGGGTTGTCGCTTGCTACCATTGTACCTGACTAGTAAGTATGGCAACTATAACGGAATGGCTAAATAAAAGTACCAACAACTGCTGGGTTTTGGGATATCTCATGCTAATTGTATTTGACTAGTAAGTGTCGCAACTACAACGGAATGGTTAACTAAAACGGCCCACTGCTTATTTTATCAGGATGATTATCTATACCTGACTAGTAATTGCCGCAACTATAACAGAATGAGTAAAACTGCCAACGGTGTGAGTTCCTCGGTTGACTTCCTTGTTTGGTCTCGAGGGGGAAATACCAGGATGGGAATGTTTGGTGGTAGTATCAAATTGGTACCGAATAGGTCTTTCTTATCCCTCTCTGATAGCCGACAGTTATATCGAGTCTCTATAGGTTGTTTAGTGCATGCTGCCGCTGCCGCTTCAGTCCACCATACCTATGTAGGCGAGGACCGCCGAATTCTAGCCTCGCCGTGTACTGGCCTCAGTACTGACCGCTCTCTCTTTTTTCCTTTGCCCTTTGTCGGCACCCCTTTTGTTTAAGCAGGTTTTGAGATCGACGTCGTTAGCAGGGTTACCCTTCCGGCTTGGCCTGGGCAGGGTTATGGACGCCATTGGTTATTCTTCAGGGCTCTTAGCCCCATTTGCATCTTGTCCGTAGTCGGACGCTCTATCATTTTCAAGGTGGTTTGGATCTTTGTATATTATATCTGTATTCTTGACTCATTGAGTCGCTGTTGTATATATATCTGTTCTGTGGGTCCCATCGAGGACTGATGTGTAATGTTATTACTTTGTTTTCCACCCGCACGAAAGTGCCTGGTGGGCACCTTTGAATCGTTTCTATGCGGGTTTGGCGGGAAGCGCTGAAACTTGCATAGGGTCGATTCTGAGGGTGTTACAGAGTGGTACCAGAGCCCAGCAGTTGCGATACCCCACAAGTCCAGCCTGTAGGATAACCTAGCTAACGGCCGAAGTAGAGTGTCAAAACTATTTTTGAAAAATCGGTTGGATAGTTCTGATTAGGTCTGATTTTACTCCTTACCCCTCTGCTGCTCTCCTCTCACCTCTGCGTGTTTTGAATCCGCTCTCTTCTCTCTCTTCGAGTCCAGGAATTCTCGTGGTTGGGTTTCGTCGTACCTTCAGGGTTTTCGCTTCCTCTTTGGTAACGGCGTTGCTACATCTGGTCTTCATGCTATCCGAGGAATCCTTCGTCTGATGGACTTCTCTTTGTTCCTTCTTGTGCCTTCCGGTGCTTTCTGACGCGACGACATCATCTACGCCAGATCCGATGCAGAGTCTGCATCACTCCTTTGGTCTTGAACCTCGATTGTCGAGATCTTCAGTCTGATTCCGAGAATGTTTGCACGCTTTTCTACTGATTGTGCAGAGTAATAGTTTGGGTGCGTGATGGATTGGCCCCATGCCGACTACCCCTTCTATTCGCTTTTGTACATTGAAGTGGATGAGAATGCATCGGTTCCCTCTTTCCATCGAAGCTAGAGGTGGCTTTATTTGTTGATACCTCTACCTTCGCCTTTGTCTTCCGGAGTGTTCTCTCGACGATCACGGACAACGACCTCTTGTTAGTGGTGTCGCGAGGATCTACCCGATACGAGAAGATTCAGATCGCCGCCCTTCTTCCCGGTACCATGAGGCGGATCTCGAGGGCGAGATCCATTGTTAGTGGTGTCGAATTGTAGCACCCCGGGTAAAACCACCACTATAAAATCGCTGTGGTTTTTATTATGTGCATCATCATGACATCATCACGCATCTATTTGCCTGAAACTATTTTTGAAAAGCCCCATTTTTTGTTTTCTACAAATACCCCTCCCTATTTCAAATGCAAAACCCTGGGCTTATATGAAATATTTTGTTTATTTAAAAACCTATTTAAAAATGTTTTACCTTAAAATAAAATAAATAAAACAAAACATATTTTAACCCCGGGGAGGCAGCCGCCGGCCAGGCCCAAAAGGTCCAGCCAGAAGCCGACCTACTACCCGAAGAAAACCTAAACCTTAGTCCGACCCCAAACCAAACCCTAGACCACCTCTACTCTAACCCCAACCCGCACTTTCCTCCCTGCCGCCGCCAGGCGCCAACCACCCCCGCGCACTAGCACCCCTAGCCCCAACGCGTGACCCACGCGAGCCCTACCACGTCCCGCTGACCCGGTCGCCCGCCCCGCTCCTCGATCCCCTGGCCCCACCCCGAGACCGCAATCCCCGCCTCCATCTTCGTTTCTTCCTCTCGATCCCCAACGCCTCGCTGGGCCCTAGGAGCTGCCGCTCGCCCCAGAGCGCCGCCACGCCCGACCCTCCCGCTCGCCTCCTCCTCCCACAGAGAACCGCCGCCGCCTCCTTCCTCTCCGGCCGCCGCCCCTCCCGGCCAGCGAGCCTTGCCGTCGTCGCCGTCGACCGCCTACCTGGCCACGGAGCCGCCACCGGCCGCGGTCCCGTCGCCCTGCAGAGCTCCGTCAGCCTCCCCGCCGGCGACCCCGATCGCGTCCGTGTCCACGCCTCTACGTCCTCACTCCTCCTTCGTCGTCCTGTTCCCCCACGTCAGGCTCCGGTCCCCACCGCGCGTCCTCGTCGCCTCATCTGCTCGTCGACGCCCTTCTCCGCCTCCGCCTAGCCCCTCCGTCGTCGAGCTCGGCCCCGTGCGCTCTGGCCACGCCTTCCTCTGCCTGGAGCGCCACCACCTGCTGCTGCGCTCGCCGCCACCGAGCTTGCCTCTCCTCTGTGCCCTCCCTCTTCGGCCTCCTATCCCTGCCCCGCTGTCAGGCCCCTCCGTCCGCATCCTGCCCCGTCCTGAAGCCGAGCGCCAGAGCTTGGCCGCAGGTTCTCTCGCAAGCATCCATGGCAGTGTTTGTGTCTCCTGTGCACGTGTGCTCTGCTTTTTCAGTGTGGTGTTGATTCGGCCGTGATGTTACCACATAGGCGACCTCCGATCCTTTTTGTCTTGATGTATCCGATCAACTAATTTCTCCATGCGGGTCAATATCAAACTTCCATGGCGCATTCCCGTCGACAGAACGACAATGTGGCCAAGTAACCGCCAAGATCGACATCGACCAGGCAGATCCAATGAACCCTCGGTGCCCACCCAAGATCGCCACCCCGAAGCGCCGGGTCCGAAGACCGATTCCGCCGAACGCCAAGATCTTCAATCAGATCCGAGGACACCGAGACCCCGGTGCGACAAGTACTTCTTCCCGGACGCCAAGGTCGTCGACCCGGATACGCCAAGTACTTCCTCGAGGACACCAAGTTCTTCACCCCGAACGTCAAGACCGACCCAATACGAGGACCCGACAAGACCTTCGTGACGACAAGATCGGCACCGACCAGGGCGAGTCCGATGTGCCCCTGACGCCAACCAAGTCCTCCTTCCCGGAATGCCAAGATCTACCTTCCGTTGTCCGAGACCGTTTCCGTCGAACCGTTCCCCCGTCGAACCCTGAGACCGACCCCGAACCCCTCGGAGCCCAAGACCTCCGACCCCCTAATGTGTGACCCCTTTCTCTCGAGCCCTATTTTATAAATTGATACCTATATGAATTGTTGCATATCAACTTGTTCATGTTTGCATACATATTTGTGGGTGTTTGGGGGCCTTATGCCGATTCACCTAAATTAAACATGGAGGCCATATGTGGGAGAATCTAGTCTAATATTGGCTCCATTTAAATTTGCCTAGCGAACCGATACTATGTTTTGCCATGTTAAGACGACATTTAAATTGCGGGGTAACTAAACAACTTGAATCTATTAAATAATTTTCGGGAACCCGGTTCCGCTTAATATGGCCTAATTGCATCGCATCTTTGCCATGTCATACATCATACATGCATCATGCCCGATCTTTTGCCGTAGTATTAAATATTGCATCCGGTGTTTATTCTAGTGTTTTGCTTCTTCGCGGATAAGGCCGTTGAGTTGATGTGAGCTTCGCCCCGATCTTCGGTTGAACCTTCGGCAATGTTTTCAGGCGAGCATCTCCCCCTTTCTACCTATCTTACTTTTATAGTATTTATTTCCCTCCTGTTGATCTATTGCTATCTGTGTTGCGTTGCTCTAGTTTTCGTACCCGTGATATCCCTTGCAGCCTCATATGGCCTTGGACATATCCTATTACCTGTTGTTTGGTAGATAGTTGGACTTGCGCGTCGTAGTCGCTTGCTCAAGTGCTGTTGCGTGTCGTCCAGTACCACAGTTGTTGGAGTATTGCCGCATGTTTAATGTTGGAGATGATCATGGCTTTAATTATCGTTTACTTTAATTACTGTTTAACAACTAAAATTGAAGTAGGAAAATGCAGAGGCACATGTGGGCAATAGAGGTTATTTGGTTGTTAACCGTCCACTTGTGTCCCGTAGGACCCCGAGTACTTGATACCTGTTCCTTGAATATTCGCGCTATCCACATCCGGGAGGATTATGGGACCCCCCTGAGCCAGAGCTTGATTCATTCTTATTTCTTGGGGCCACAAACTAGTTTGAGGTTTTATTTACCATCCTGTACTTATGCCATGCTTTACTGCTTTAATTACGATTGTGCGAGGAGCACTTGTACTGTTTAGGTAAGCGGAGTGTTTTCGCGGTATCGACAAGCCCAGTCACATTTTCGGGTTCCCAGTCGTTTACAACCATTGACGCAAACCTTGAGTCCGTCTCGGAGTCAGCTAACTTCGTTGCGGGTGTACTCAATGGGGTGGCCCCCTGAAATATTTCCGAATCTTGTGATTGCTTTGTCGTGAAGGCCTCGTTGGGTTTTGATTTGGTTTTTCCGAGGTTGATCGAGTGTGTGTTGCTATTTGTGCACCCCTGCAGGGTAAAACTTTCTGAAAGCCGTGTCCGCGGTTATGGACGACTTGGAGCACAGTATCTCGATCATAGACAACTATAACTAAAGTATTGCTATAAATTTGACTTTATAATGACTAGTAATCAGCTTCACTATAATGGAATGGCTAAATAAAATTGCCAACAATTGCTTGTTTGGGTTGTCGCTTGCTACCATTGTACCTGACTAGTAAGTATGGCAACTATAACGGAATGGCTAAATAAAAGTACCAACAACTGCTGGGTTTTGGGATATCTCATGCTAATTGTATTTGACTAGTAAGTGTCGCAACTACAACGGACTGGTTAACTAAAACGGACCACTGCTTATTTTATCAGGATGATTATCTATACCTGACTAGTAATTGCCGCAACTATAACAGAATGAGTAAAACTGCCAACGGTGTGAGTTCCTCGGTTGACTTCCTCGTTTGGTCTTGAGGGGGAAATACCAGGATGGGAATGTTTGGTGGTAGTATCAGATTGGTACCGAATAGGTCTTTCTTATCCCTCTCTAATAGCCGACAGTTATATCGAGTCTCTATAGGTTGTTTAGTGCATGCTGCCGCTGCCGCTTCAGTCCACCATACCTATGTAGGCGAGGACCGCCGAATTCTAGCCTCGCCGTGTACTGGCCTCAGTACTGACCGCTCTCTCTTTTTTCCTTTGCCCTTTGTCGGCACCCCTTTTGTTTAAGCAGGTTTTGAGATCGACGTCGTTAGCAGGGTTACCCTTCCGGCTTGGCCTGGGCAGGGTTATGGACGCCATTGGTTATTCTTCAGGGCTCTTAGCCCCATTTGCATCTTGTCCGTAGTCGGACGCTCTATCATTTTCAAGGTGGTTTGGATCTTTGTATATTATATCTGTATTCTTGACTCATTGAGTCGCTGTTGTATATATATCTGTTCTGTGGGTCCCATCGAGGACTGATGTGTAATATTATTACTTCGTTTTCCACCCGCACGAAAGTGCCTGGTGGGCACCTTTGAATCGTTTCTATGCGGGTTTGGCGGGAAGCGCTGAAACTTGCATAGGGTCGATTCTGAGGGTGTTACAGAGTGGTACCAGAGCCCAGCAGTTGCGATACCCCACAAGTCCAGCCTGTAGGATAACCTAGCTAACGGCTGAAGTAGAGTGTCAAAACTATTTTTGAAAAATCGGTTGGATAGTTCTGATTAGGTCTGATTTTACTCCTTACCCCTCTGCTGCTCTCCTCTCACCTCTGCGTGTTTTGAATCCGCTCTCTTCTCTCTCTTCGAGTCCAGGAATTCTCGTGGTTGGGTTTCGTCGTACCTTCAGGGTTTTTGCTTCCTCTTTGGTAACGGCGTTGCTACATCTGGTCTTCATGCTATCCGAGGAATCCTTCGTCTGATGGACTTCTCTTTGTTCCTTCTTGTGCCTTCCGGTGCTTTCTGACGCGACGACATCATCTACGCCAGATCCGATGCAGAGTCTGCATCACTCCTTTGTTCTTGAACCTCGATTGTCGAGATCTTCAGTCTGATTCCGAGAATGTTTGCACGCTTTTCTACTGATTGTGCAGAGTAATAGTTTGGGTGCGTGATGGATTGGCCCCCATGCCGACTACCCCTTCTATTCGCTTTTGTACATTGAAGTGGATGAGAATGCATCGGTTCCCTCTTTCCATCGAAGCTAGAGGTGGCTTTATTTGTTGATACCTCTACCTTCGCCTTTGTCTTGCGGAGTGTTCTCTCAACGATCACGGACAACGACCTCTTGTTAGTGGTGTCGCGAGGATCTACACGATACGAGAAGATTCAGATCGCCGCCCTTCTTCCCAGTACCATGAGGCGGATCTCGAGGGCGAGATCCATTGTTAGTGGTGTCGAATTGTAGCACCCCGGGTAAAACCACCACTATAAAATCGCTGTGGTTTTTATTATGTGCATCATCATGACATCATCGCGCATCTATTTGCCTGAAACTATTTTTGAAAAGCCCCATTTTTTGTTTTCTACAAATACCCCTCCCTATTTCAAATGCAAAACCCTGGGCTTATATGAAATATTTTGTTTATCTAAAAACCTATTTAAAAATGTTTTACCTTAAAATAAAATAAATAAAACAAAACATATTTTAACCCCGGGGAGGCAGCCGCCGGCCAGGCCCAAAAGGTCCAGCCAGAAGCCGACCTACTACCCGAAGAAAACCTAAACCTTAGTCCGACCCCAAACCAAACCCTAGACCACCTCTACTCTAACCCCAACCCGCACTTCCCTCCCTGCCGCCGCCAGGCGCCAACCACCCCCGCGCAGTAGCACCCCTAGCCCCAACGCGTGACCCACGCGAGCCCTACCACGTCCCGCTGACCCGGTCGCCCGCCCCGCTCCTCGATCCCCTGGCCCCACCCCGAGACCGCAATCCCCGCCTCCATCTTCGTTTCTTCCTCTCGATCCCCAACGCCTCGCTGGGCCCTAGGAGCCGCCGCTCGCCCCAGAGCGCCGCCGCGCCCGTCCCTCCCGCTCGCCTCCTCCTCCCACAGAGAACCGCTGCCGCCTCCTTCCTCTCCGGCCACCGCCCCTCCCGGCCAGCGAGCCTCGCCGTCGTCGCCGTCGACCGCCTACCTGGCCACGGAGCCGCCACCGGCCGCGGTCCCGTCGCCCTGCAGAGCTCCGTCAGCCTCCCCGCCGGCGACCCCGATCGCGTCCGTGTCCACGCCTCTACGTCCTCACTCCTCCTCCGTCGTCCTGTTCCCCCACGTCAGGCTCCGGTCCCCACCGCGCGTCCTCGTCGCCTCATCTGCTCGTCGACGCCCTTCTCCGCCTCCGCCTAGCCCCTCCGTCGTCGAGCTCGGCCCCGTGCGCTCTGGCCACGCCTTCCTCTGCCTGGAGCGCCACCACCTGCTGCTGCGCTCGCCGCCACCGAGCTTGCCTCTCCTCTGTGCCCTCCCTCTTCGGCCTCCTATCGCTGCCCCGCTGTCAGGCCCCTCCGTCCGCATCCTGCCCCGTCCTGAAGCCGAGCGCCAGAGCTTGGCCGCAGGTTCTCTCGCAAGCATCCAGGGCAGTGTTTGTGTCTCCTGTGCACAAGTGCTCTGCTTTTTCAGTGTGGTGTTGATTCGGCCGTGATGTTACCACATAGGCGACCTCCGATCCTTTTTGTCTTGATGTATCCGATCAACTAATTTCTCCATGCGGGTCAATATCAAACTTCCATGGCGCATTCCCGTCGACAGAACGACAACGTGGCCAAGTAACCGCCAAGATCGACATCGACCAGGCAGATCCAATGAACCCTCGGTGCCCACCCAAGATCGCCACCCCGAAGCGCCGGGTCCGAAGACCGATTCCGCCGAACGCCAAGATCTTCAATCAGATCCGAGGACACCGAGACCCCGGTGCGACAAGTACTTCTTCCCGGACGCCAAGGTCGTCGACCCGGATACGCCAAGTACTTCCTCGAGGACACCAAGTTCTTCACCCCGAACGTCAAGACCGACCCAATACGAGGACCCGACAAGACCTTCGTGACGACAAGATCAGCACCGACCAGGGCGAGTCCGATGTGCCCCCGACGCCAACCAAGTCCTCCTTCCCGGAATGCCAAGATCTACCTTCCGTTGTCCGAGACCGTTTCCGTCGAACCGTTCCCCCGTCGAACCCTGAGACCGACCCCGAACCCCTCGGAGCCCAAGACCTCCGACCCCCTAATGTGTGACCCCTTTCTCTCGAGCCCTATTTTATAAATTGATACCTATATGAATTGTTGCATATCAACTTGTTCATGTTTGCATACATATTTGTGGGTGTTTGGGGGCCTTATGCCGATTCACCTAAATTAAACATGGAGGCCATATGTGGGAGAATCTAGTCTAATATTGGCTCCATTTAAATTTGCCTAGCGAACCGATACTATGTTTTGCCATGTTAAGACGACATTTAAATTGCGGGGTAACTAAACAACTTGAATCTATTAAATAATTGTCGGGACCCCGGTTCCGCTTAATATGGCCTAATTGCATCGCATCTTTGCCATGTCATACATCATACATGCATCATGCCCGATCTTTTTCCGTAGTATTAAATATTGCATCCGGTGTTTATTCTAGTGTTCTGCTTCTTCGCGGATAAGGCCGTTGAGTTGATGTGAGCTTCGCCCCGATCTTCGGTTGAACCTTCGGCAATGTTTTCAGGCGAGCATCTCCCCCTTTCTACCTATCTTACTTTTATAGTATTTATTTCCCTCCTGTTGATCTATTGCTATCTGTGTTGCGTTGCTCTAGTTTTCGTACCCGTGATATCCCTTGCAGCCTCATATGGCCTTGGACATATCCTATTACCTGTTGTTTGGTAGATAGTTGGACTTGCGCGTCGTAGTCGCTTGCTCAAGTGCTGTTGCGTGTCGTCCAGTACCACAGTTGTTGGAGTATTGCCGCATGTTTAATGTTGGAGATGATCATGGCTTTAATTATTGTTTACTTTAATTACTGTTTAACAACTAAAATTGAAGTAGGAAAATGCAGAGGCACAGGTGGGCAATAGAGGTTATTTGGTTGTTAACCGTCCACTTGTGTCCCGTAGGACCCCGAGTACTTGATACCTGTTCCTTGAATATTCGCGCTATCCACATCCGGGAGGATTATGGGACCCCCCCTGAGCCAGAGCTTGATTCATTCTTATTTCTTGGGGCCACAAACTAGTTTGAGGTTTTATTTACCATCCTGTACTTATGCCATGCTTTACTGCTTTAATTACGATTGTGCGAGGAGCACTTGTACTGTTTAGGTAAGCGGAGTGTTTTCGCGGTATCGACAAGCCCAGTCACATTTTCGGGTTCCCAGTCGTTTACAGCCATTGACGCAAACCTTGAGTCTGTCTCGGAGTCAGCTAACTTCGTTGCGGGTGTACTCAATGGGGTGGCCCCCTGAAATATTTCTGAATCTTGTGATTGCTTTGTCGTGAAGGCCTCGTTGGGTTTTGATTTGGTTTTTCCGAGGTTGATCGAGTGTGTGTTTCTATTTGTGCACCCCTGCAGGGTAAAACTTTCTAAAAGCCGTGTCCGCGGTTATGGACGACTTGGAGCACAGTATCTCGATCATAGACAACTATAACTAAAGTAGTGCTATAAATTTGACTTTATAATGACTAGTAATCATCTTCACTGTAATGGAATGGCTAAATAAAATTGCCAACAATTGCTTGTTTGGGTTGTCGCTTGCTACCATTGTACCTGACTAGTAAGTATGGCAACTATAACGGAATGGCTAAATAAAAGTACCAACAACTGCTGGGTTTTGGGATATCTCATGCTAATTGTATTTGACTAGTAAGTGTCGCAACTACAACAGAATGGTTAACTAAAACGGCCCACTGCTTATTTTATCAGGATGATTATCTATACCTGACTAGTAATTGCCGCAACTATAACGGAATGAGTAAAACTGCCAACGGTGTGAGTTCCTCGGTTGACTTCCTCGTTTGGTCTCGAGGGGGAAATACCAGGATGGGAATGTTTGGTGGTAGTATCAGATTGGTACCGAATAGGTCTTTCTTATCCCTCTCTGATAGCCGACAGTTATATCGAGTCTCTATAGGTTGTTTAGTGCATGCTGCCGCTGCCGCTTCAGTCCACCATACCTATGTAGGCGAGGACCGCCGAATTCTAGCCTCGCCATGTACTGGCCTCAGTACTGACCGCTCTCTCTTTTTCCTTTGCCCTTTGTCGGCACCCCTTTTGTTTAAGCAGGTTTTGAGATCGACGTCGTTAGCAGGGTTACCCTTCCGGCTTGGCCTGGGCAGGGTTATGGACGCCATTGGTTATTCTTCAGGGCTCTTAGCCCCATTTGCATCTTGTCCGTAGTCGGACGCTCTATCATTTTCAAGGTGGTTTGGATATTTGTATATTATATCTGTATTCTTGACTCATTGAGTCGCTGTTGTATATATATCTGTTCTGTGGGTCCCATCGAGGACTGATGTGTAATGTTATTACTTCGTTTTCCACCCGCACGAAAGTGCCTGGTGGGCACCTTTGAATCGTTTCTATGCAGGTTTGGCGGGAAGCGCTGAAACTTGCATATGGTCGATTCTGAGGGTGTTACAGTTACCGATAAGTACTCTTTTCTCGTTCCCGTGATATGTGATCCCTTGTGAGCCAGTCACATGCTTGCAAGCTAATTGGATGACATTCCACCGAGAGGGCCCAGAGTATATCTATCCGTCATATGGATGGACAAATCCCACTCTTGATCCATGTGTCTCAACCCATACTTTCCAAACACTCAATGTCACCTTTATAGCCACCCAGTTACGGTGTGGTGTTTGATGTCATCAAAGCATCCTTCCGGTGATGGTGATAAGCATGATCTCATGGTCGAAGGAATTAGGTTACTATGTATCAGAAAGCTTATAGCAAATGAACTATATTAAATGACCTGATCTTTATGCTACGCTTAACTATAGGAGTATGTCCATCACATCATTCTCCTAATGATATGACCCTGTTGTTAATAACATCTCTATGTTCATGATCAGGAAACCATGATCATATATCAACCAACAAGCTAGTTTAACAAGAGGCTTTACTAGGGACTCTTTTATGTTTACAAATCACACAAGTATTAATGTTTCCAGTTAATACAATTATAGCATGGTATATAAACATTTATCATAAGCATGAAGATATGATAATAACCACTTTATTATTGCCTCTTGGGCATATCTCCAACAGTATGTATTAGTCCAAGTAAGGTCGATACATTAGCACAGGTTCACCCACACAACACTTATAAAACCAAAGAAGATTAATCAGATATATGAAACGAAAGCACTTGGCAGTATTCCCATGTGTCTTCGAGAACGTTTGGTCCTCATTAGTATTATCACCGGTTTGTCCTTTGCTAAGAAAGGATTGGGCCACTGCTGCAATTATTTGCTGTCTTTATTTACTTGCACTTCATTTCCTTGCTTTATAAAAAAAAACTAAAAATCTGTTTGCTAAGTATTTACAGGGATTTCCTTCTCCATACCACTAGTCAACACCTTCTGCTCCTCGTTGGGATCGACACTCCTATTTATTGAAAGTACTACGATACACCCCCTATACTTGTGGGTCATCAGTATGCATAGATAATTGGGCATGTACTTGTGCTTTTTCTTGCTTCCCAACAATAGGTTCCATGGTGATCCTGCTCTACTGACATTAAATCTTGTCTACAAATATTGATCCCATGGGTCAATCCCTAAGTGCAGCTAGAGTAGATCATTCTTGATCTCTCTGTCATCTACTTCTACTTCTATCTAGTTCTACTGGTTTAGCTGTCAACCTTTAAAGAGTATCTCTTCTTGCTTGTTGTTGATAATGATCTTCTATTGGCAGATGCTCTCCACCTCCTTGCCTTCTCCTTCCGGTGCCTCTCTCTCTCTCTCAGTGTGTGTTTCTAGTTTGTGATGGTCTGTGACTGGTGAGACCCCCCCTTGGTCGATGGGATATTTATAGTGTCCTCTAGGCACTATGGCACTGACACCTTACTACTCTTCATGTTGTTTGACCATGGTCTTGTGTGAAACCGTCTCTGTTGGTTAGTTTTATGTGCAGGTTCATGGTATTCGGTGGTTATTTAAATGTTTTCATGTCGGTTGCGAGTTTGCCTATTTTGGCATGCCGGTTTAGAATTGGATTTCTTCCCTAATGCTCCATTTGGAAGTGTCAAGTGGCTTTACTATGTTATCCGTTTGTCCTTTAGTTACAGATTCAATTTCTAATCTTATTTGACTTTAACTTATGGGATTATGGTCTAGTTTACCTGATCATGCCAACTATGACTCATTTAGTTGTTGTTATTTTAATGTGATTTGTTAACTTGCCTATGTTAATATAGGTCATTTCTATGGGATTTTTATTTAAATCCAAGGTTTTGTTTGAGTTAATTGATGATTTGTTCTATGATGGAACTGTTTAGGTACTTCTTTGTTTCATTAGCTACTGTAATTGTCTCATGTTGCATTCTAGTTGCCTACTGTTGATCATGATCTTCTGAAGATTAGTGATGCTGCTTCTGTCCATATCGATCTAGATTCATACCTAATGGTCTTGGTTTTCTAAATTTTATTTTATGAATTTTTAAATTTGAACTCAAGTTTGAATAATTCAAACCTCAGTTTGAATTCAAATATTTTTATTTGATTCTAGTTTGTTTTAGAACCGTGTTTCTTATGTCTATGTGTTTATGAGTCAGAGACTTAATCATATTTTTTCATCAGAAATTAATTCCCAATTTTGAAATATTCAATGGTCATGTCAAAATTTAAGTTAATTCCTGGTGTTAACCTAAATCTAGTGTATCACCGGATTAAATTTCATTTACTTTGTATGTTCAAAGAAAAACTTTAAATTTCCCCACATTTTTAGATGCACGATCTGCAGATGCACAAATTCTACATCGACCCTTCTCATGTCCTAATTCTTCGGGATGTTACATGAAATTCTCCAGAGAAAAAGTCTTTTGAGTTGTTCCCAAGGCCTTCGGTTCATGACTGGTCAGACCAAAACTAGGACTAGACGGCTCGGTCTGTGTCTAGTCAATAGGCACTGGCACCGAGTTGGTCGATATGGATGGAGAGTCATCGGACCATTTTAATAGGCGCTCCCGAGGTTTATCTTTGGTCGAGCTTCGATTTTTGTGACCGGCTGATCTGGCGGCCTAGAAACTTATCCAAACGGTTAGTGTTTCTCCCGAGGGCTACTTAAGCCAATCTTTATTCTTCAAAGAGTGAAGTTTACCAACACCAAATCATAATCGCTCTCTCCCTCTCTCTCTCTGCCAATATTGAGCACCAAAAAACTTCAGGATCTCTCATTCGTCCAACCAAACTCAAATCCCTTTTGGGGAAAGCAAGCGGAGATCCCGATGTACAATCCCACCGAGCCAGACATCATTCCCCCCTTGATTGCATCTAACTAGCTTGTTACTCTTGGGTTCGAGGGAAACCCTATTTTGATAGGTTCGCCTAGAAGAATCAGGGTTTTGGATTTGCACAGAGAAACGTTTCTGAGGGTTTGGAGGTCACCTTAAGGCCTATCACTAGTGATTGAGCTCCTACTTGGGGGTGGAGCAAGGAGAATAAGATGAGCTTTATGCCGTTCGGGGGTTCTTCGTGGTAACCCAAACTCCTCTAACGGTGACGTAGTTTCCTCCCAAGGAAGCGAACACCGAATTACATCTTTGTCTCCGCGTGCCTCGTTTGTTCCTATTAGAGCTCTTTTACTTGTGTATTTACTTTCTTGATAGCTTTCATGCTTGAAGTATCTTATTGTATCATATTCGTTGTTTTATTTAGTTGTTAGACTCACTTTATTTATCCAGATAGCCTAAAGCTTGTGATATGAAAGTAATATTTGTAAAAATATAAATATATTCACCCATCTTGGTTACCATCTATATCCTTTAGCAGCAGGGATCCATAAATGCATGGACAATAGAGCTTTGTATTTCTGAAAAAGGAAGGTTCTTAGAAAAAAATATTACGTTTGAATTCTTTTTAAAGCAATGACTAGGTTTTTTTAGCAATGATCAAGGTCCACAAATGCAGAGGGGCAATCAAACCTGCAGATGCATCAGCCTGCCGAGTCTTAGCACCTGTCTTTGGTCAATCACGCTGAAAGTATATCCTCAAAAGCCAACGTCGTGTGCCGTATGACCACCAATAATTTGGTTTGGATGTCTTGCTAGTGTAGAACCATGGTAATCGAATAAATTTTCCTTCAGATAATCTGATAACGCAATGAAGACCATTTTTCTATGCATGCTACACATGGACCTTGCCAAATGCACCTGACTGGATAGTATTGAGTTGTTTTTCTCTGTAAAGTCAAACTGTCCAAGTCTTGCCGGCCTGCTGCAATAAAAATTTACCCTCGCCTACATCATCAAACCTTTTTAATGAAATGTGAGATATTGTCGTTTGTACTAATCCAGTCTTTTGGAGAAAGGAAGTTAAAGCTCCATCTCATGGGCTCCGGTCGCTAATCGCATCTCGCCATCTATCTATGATTAATAAGGGGAGAGAGGCAGAAAAAACATACAGTAAGAAATTATGCTTCCTCTCTACTGGTTAAAAAAAGGTATCCTAGTCTAAAATTAAGTCCGGGAGAACAATCTTTTCTGGTACAATAGGATTTGTTTCTTAGCTTGTAGTTTTGGACATTGACATGGTCTTGAGGATGTATGTTCGTTGTAATATTGTGAAACACCGATCCGTGGGCTCCACCAGCTATGCGAGCAAGCTTAAGTTTCTAGATCAAATGAGAATGTCAAATCCAAGCACTGCCGAATAGGCCTAACAATTTCTTTACCGCCCCACTTATTGGAAATATGCTCAACAACTTTTTTTTGTGGGTAAAAGAGGATATATTAAATGATAAGGTTTACATGGAGGTCTTGGTCATAAATCTGAGACAAACCCTCAGGCCTCGAACCAATCCACACTATTGTTCTCTCCTCTGTCCTTGCAAAATTTGCAAGACAGTGACTCATCCTATTTTAAGATCGATTCATTTTTACAATAAAAATGGTTCGATTACCCTTACACAAATCTTTAATAACAGCAATTAAATGAGCTAAAGGCGTCCAGTCTTGGTTCTTATCATTTATAGCATCTATGAGGACTTTGCGGTCGAGCTCAAGAGTCACCTTCCTCGCATATCCTAGCTTCAGCTTCTAGAGGATCTGAACAATTCAGCAACTGCCGACACGCGGAGAAAATGATATCACCCTTCTCGTCTCTCAGTACCATACCTGTGCCAGCCATGCTCAACAACTTGACAATGATGTCACTTGTAAGTTCCCTTGAGTGGTGTCGGTTGTAAATTTCCTTGAGTTTTAGCTCAGCATCTGAAAACTATATGCATTTCTTGGAAAAACGATGTGCATTGAATCTTAATAACTTATAGGGCAAACATTTCCAATAGCCAATTGTACCTTTGGGAAAAAGTGCAAGTGCTATTTGTTTCATACCTTGATCAAAACACGTGCAAACCACGTGCACTAAATCCTACTCTAAAAATGTATACTAACTCCTAATGAACCATAGGTAGAATACTCTCACTAACCAATTGTAAATTCGACTACTCCCTCCGACCCATATTAGTTGACTTGGATTTGTCTAGATTTGAATGAATCTAGACACTATTTAGTATATAGGTTTATCCAAATTTTGATAAATCCAAGTCAACTAATATGGGTAGGAGGGAGTACATAATTCGAGAAAGGAAGCTTACCACAAATCAAATAGAAAAACATTCAAGATATTTCCAGTTCTAAGGAGCCTTCCTAAAGGTCATAGATTAATGACAGATCTCAGCCAAAAATATACTAGAAGAAAACGCGTGTTGCTTTGTCAATTGGCTGTTGCTTTGTCAGTCCAACATATTTTCTAGGTGTCTTTTTTTTGCTCTTTAGATTTGTAGGAGTAGTAGCAGTAGAAGTGGTACTACTACCGGAAGAAATCAAATGGAAGGAGGCCTGCACCTCCTGATCATGATTATCAGTAGGCCAAGAAGCCAGTCCCGTCAGTCGACATCGCAACAGCGATTAGCACTGGCCACACCCGACAACTTACGAACAACAGAAGCTCCAGTGGTGATGTATCCCTTCCTCTGATCCTCCTCTCTTGCTTTTTCTTCCAGTTATATCTTGCAACCATAACACACCTTGTTCCTTTGCAACTTGAGCAGCTCACAGTGGCCAAGTTTACTGCTCTGATGTATCTGTTTTCTCGTGCTGCTACTCTGTGTCACTATTCTTCAAGTGGGAACGTCATTCTTCTAAGCACAACTACAAGACAATCTGACATGATCCAATTCGAGAAGGAATTTCAAACTACCCATGCACCTGGTTCTGTATATCCAAAATTCTCTTCCCTTGAAATGGTGGTAAACTTTTCTCCTGGGTTTTACGAAGGACAAACAACTTTCCACCATCCCCGTACACCCTGTACTAGGGAAAATCTGCCTTCATGGCTCACGGTGGCAGATCCATCCACTCCAGCACTCGCGGTCGGGCTCGCCGCGGCGGATCCACCCCTAGATCCTACCGTCACAGTATAAAATGACCATGGTTTCTTGAGCCAAACGGCTGCGATGCATCTCCGAGCTCGGCCCTCATATCTGCAAACGCACTGTTTCGGCGTCGAGCTCGAGCAGGAGCCGCTCGGCGCGAAGGGGCTCGATCGTTGCCACCCCAGTCCCCTTCATGATTGTTGATTCCGACAACGATGAGGACGGCGACGAAGCAATGCATAACGCCATTGAAGCCTCCTTGGCGAAGGGCAAGCCACATGCGGGAGGGGTCACCAATCGAGGTGGACTCCGACGATAGTGGCGTGATCTGGGTCTAGATGTTGTTTAGGTTGGTTGCAATTTCGGTTCTGTTTAATGCGAGTACAATTATTGTAATGGGTTTGACGGGCTGCAATGGGAATGATGGATAGCTGTGTTCAGCGTAATAACATGTGCTCGTACTTCCACAATAGAAATTGTGTATGTGCCCTTTGCATGCGGCAGAATCCACGTAGATTCCGCTTAAACAAATCAGCAAAGTCAGATTACCACCATCGGACAAAATGAACAAAGAAAGGCATAAGATAGACGAACAGACGCCCAATTTATTCCGAGCAGACACTACTAGTTCAGACTTCAGACCACTTGGTCGACAAATACTATTACATTTTGTTCCAAGCATTCTCACACACAACTGAAAATCCACATACATGCTTCAGCTTGGGCTCCTACTAGTTCAGACTTCAGACCCTTGGCCGACAAATACTATTACAATTAACAGTTGGGAGATCAATCTGAACAAACCTAGTTTTCACACACATCCATTATCTTCCTAACCTTAGCACGATGCCCTTCATTCTGCCACTCCAGGGTTTGAATCGCCAGCGCCATATTTTTGGCATCCTGCTTGCACTTGGTCAGTTCTTTCTCTGCCTTGATCCTTAGGAACCTGTGCATATTGGTAGTTGTGACATCGTGGAATTTCTTCTCGTGCAGTTTCAATCCTTGATGCAGTCATGTCTTTGTCTGCTTTAGCCTTCAGGGCCAGCGTCACGTCCCTCTCCTTCCCGACTTTTCTAACCTTGGATTCCAACCTATGGATTTCACGGCGAAGGGTTGGTGCATCATCAAGGGCCATTAACTTCATCTCAGCACTCTCAAGAAGTGCGCTGACTAAGGCTTCTTTCATCTTAGCATTCTTCTCCCATAGTTTATCTAGCGATTTCTGCATAGACAGTGGCCACTCCGGATCTACCCATTTGACAACGCCGCAACTTTTGGTTGGCCATGCTTCACCCTGCCCACACCCTAAAAACCTCCTGCCTGTGTTGCGTCCCTCGAATGCTACAAACTTAGCGTCCACAAGCTCATGTTTTTTACAACAGGGAGCACTCTCTCCCTTCGCTAAACCGTGATAATCTGAGTCGTACAAAGTCACGACGGCCTAGCACACTAGACGTACATGAGTAATCAGAGTAGATCTAGCTGAAAGTAAATAAATCCCCATAAAATGTAAGGTATGAGACGACTCACATCACTTTGATCGTCTCTATGATCTTCACGCGTTTCCCAGCCGCGTCCCCACGAAGCCATGACGAGAACGAGGTGGAGGAGCGGGGTGGCGGCAGGAGAGGTCGCTGGTGGGGTGGCGCGCCGCCTGCTAGCGGCTAAGGGATAGAGTGAGGACAGTGACTTCGAGGGGAAGGGGGAGAATTAAAGAACGCCAACCCTATCAACAAAATCTAATGATTGTTGTAACACGAACACATCTAACATCTTCTGTGCGCGGCACACGGAACCATGTTGACACTGGCAGGTGGAGCACGCACGATTATTAAGGAATACTCCCTCCATCCGCAAATAAGTGTACTTCTAGCTTTTTCTTAAGTCAAACTTTATCAAATTTGACCAAATTTATAGATAAATATAACAACATGTATTACACCAAGGAGTATTATTACAGAACTGCGACTAACATACATTTGGCCGACAATTATGCTCTCCATACCGGACTAGTATTGATTATGTCTTACATTTAAGCACAACATAAGTTCTACAACTCCCTGTCGGTCTTCTCGATGCGAATGCAGAAATTGATCTGTTTGGCCGGTCCAGCATCGAGAAGGTACTTGGATGGCACACAAAGGACCGACCTCAGGTCCGTAAACTCTACCTCGCCTGGTGTCGGGCAACTCGGCGGCACGGCCCTCACATGCACTACATTGGACGACGGCGGCTGGGCGTGCGACCACATACTCATAGTGTAGATCGTCCATGCGCACGAGACGGACCTGACGCATACCGCAAACACAAAGGTGGGCCTAGGGACGGTTCTTGGAACGGTTCTCGGAACGCGAGCGGTGATGGTCAAGACAAAAATAGAGCCGGCCCCCTGCAAAACGAGCCGGCAGCGTGTCGGCTCAGGGAATGGCACCTGCTCTTGGAGAAGAATGGAGTAGCCATAGGAGAGCCTAATCACTTTGATCGGGTGATACCTTGCAAGGTGGACCACGAGCTTTGCCGGCGGGCCAGTGTAGTTGCAGCCGGGCTCCGCGCAGCCGCATGCGCCGTGCTGGCACGCGAGCTCGTGCCCTGGGAGCACGTAGTAGGGATAATGGCGAGAGCATCCATGGTGGGAGCACTCGATCCCGTACGTCGCCAGGATGTTGCACGTGAGGATCTCCTCCAGATTCAAGGGCTGGCGATCTAAGTACTCCTTGCTGCGCGACTCCCACATCCGAAGATCGTCGAGAAATCAGAGAATAGATGTACAATTAGTTAAGCCGACAGCAGGAATTTGTAAGATTAATTCATACACTAGTCAAATGATTTCCTACCTTAAGGTTCAAGTCAGTTGCTATCATCGGGGAACGGCGCGCGAAAGCCGGTGGCGTCGTCTGGAACGGCGAGATGCGGTGGAGAAGGGGTGTAAAAGAGACGTGCTCGGTCACGAGCTCCTATTGATGTAGGGCAGAGGGAGGTGCATATAGTAATGTATTTGAATATTATAAGAGCGGCGAATCATGTCGCAGAACTGACTACTCGCGGATCGGCCTTACAAAGAAGCATCCTAGCGTCCACGCGGCCCGATCGAACGGTCTGTAACCATCGGCATGCAGAACCAGTGCCCCGAGAAGGGGGAAGGGGGCTAGGTCTTCTAGAAGAGACAATCTAACGGTCTCCTTTGGCCACTAGGGTTACGATCCGACGGCTGCTATTAGTCGTTAGGATTACGATACGGGAAACTCTAGATTTCTCCATGGAACCCTGGAATCTCTAGTTGGAGAAGTTGCTTAGAATGCCGAGAGGGAGCTAGGTGCCGGGTTTGGGCTCAATACATGCAGTGGATCCACGTTTTGGGCAGTGAGGGGGAGGTCTAGGGTTGAAAGCCATGTTAACTCCTACTCGATAGCCATCCGGAGGGTGCGCCGTGTGACAAAAGTCCCGGTTTGTCTTGCTTATGATTTTATGTTGGTAGTGGGTGACACGCAGGGGATACTCGAGCTGGTTTCGTATTTTTTTATATATTTGATGAATTTCCCATTACCGGGGTTCGGGGGGCGGGCAAAATCCGCAACCTGCCGGCGCGCGCAGGCACGCGAGGTCCATTGCAACCTTGAACCTAGGCACTTGCCCAACCTAGGTACCCCATGGGGAACCCCAAAACATTTTTCCAAGAAAATCCAGGGCAATTTCTACGGTACCTACAGTTGGAAACCGCAATTGCCGGGGCGTAACTCGGAAAAAATACAGTATATGCTTGCACCACGAGATGAGAACTAACCTTCCGGGGATGGCAGCCCGCCACGATGTAGCATGCATGTAAATTGCCTCGGGCCCTAGGGAGCGCTCAATTCCCGCACCTCCTTTTGCAGAATCGCCGGTTTTTCGGAGTCGGTAAATAGAAACTCTGGATTTCTCCATGGAACCCTGGAATCTTTAGTTGGAGAAGTTACTTATAATGCCGAGAGGGAACTAGCTGCCAGGTTTGGGCTCAATCCGTGTAGTAGATCCACATTCTGGGCAGTGAGGGGGAGGTCTAGGGTTGAAAGCCATGTTAACTCCTACTCGATAGCCATCCAGGGAGTGCGCCGTGTGCCAAAAGTCCCGATTTGTCTTGCTTATGATTTTATGTTGGTAGTGGGTGACACGCAAGGGCTACTCGAGCTGGTTTCGTATTTTTTTTATTTTTGATGAATTTCCCATTACCGGGGTTCGGGGGTGGGAAAAATCGGAAGACCCGTCGGCACGCGCAAGCACGCGAGGTCCATTGCAACCTTGAACCTAGGCACTTGCCCAGCCTAGGTACCCCATGGGGCACCCCAAAACATTTTTTCCATAAAATACAGGGCAATTTCTAGGGTACCTACAGTTAGAAACCGCAATTACCGGGGCGTGACTCGAGAAAAATATAGTATATGCTTTCACCACGAGATGAGCACCAACCTCACGGGGATGGCGGTCGACGTAGCATGCATGTAAATTGCCTCGGGCGCGCTCAATTCTCGCACCTCCTTTGCAAAATCGCTGGTTTTCCGGAGTCGGTAAATGGAAACTCTGGATTTCTCCATGGAACCCTGGAATCTCTAGTTGGAGAAGTTGCTTAGAATGCCGAGAGGGATCTAGGTGTCGGGTTTGGGCTCAATCCACGCAGTGGATCCATGTTCTGGGTAGTGAGGGGGAGGTCTAGGGTTGAAATCCATGTTAACTCCTACTCGATAGCCATCCGGGGGGTGCGCCGTGTGCCAAAAGTCTCGGTTTGTCTTGCTTATGATTTTATGTTGGTAGTGGGTGACACGCAGGGGCTACTTGAGCTGGTTTCGTATTTTTTTGATTTTTGATGAATTTTCCATTGCCGGGGTTTGGGGGATGGGAAAAATTGGCAAACCCGCCGGCGCTCGCAGGCACGCGAGGTCCATTGCAACCTTGAACCTAGGCACTTTCCCAGCCTAGGTACCCCATGGGGCACCCCAAAACATTTTTCCAGAAAATCTAGGGCAATTTGTAGGGTATCTATAGTTAGAAACCGCAATTGCCGGGGCGTGACTCGGGAAAATTACAGTATATGCTTGCACCACGAGATGAGCACCAACCTCCCGGGGATGGCGGTCTGCCACGATGTAGAATGCGTGTAAATTGCCTCGGGCCCTAGGGCGCGCTCAATTCTCACACCTCCTTTGCAGAATCGCCGGTTTTCCAGAGTCGGTAAAAGGAAACTCTGGATTTCTCCATGGAATCCTGGAATCTCTAGTTGGAGAAGTTGCTTAGAATGCCGAGAGGGAGCTAGGTGCCGGGTTTGGGCTCAATCCACATAGTGGATCCACGTTCTGGGCAGTGAGGGGGAGGTCTAGGGTTGAAATCCATGTTAACTCCTACTCGATAGCCATCTGGGGGGTGCATCGTGTGCCAAAAGTCCCGGTTTGTCTTGCTTATGATTTTATGTTGGTACTGGGTGACACGCAGGGGCTACTCGAGCTGGTTTTGTATTTTTCTTGATTTTTGATGAATTTCCCATTGTGTGTTTGTGTGTGTTGTGTGTAGGGTTGATATGAAAATGGTTATACTCAGTTTTCCCCCTCTCATGATAACTCGTCCTCACTTTGGTTGGTACACTCTGATTGGTCGAGAAGGTTGTCACGCGGATCGTTCCCACCCAACGTTGATCCTCTGTGATCTAACGATCAAGATAGCCCCCTCCTCTCTCTCTCTCTGGAGACGGACCTCTCTATCCACACGAAATAACGAGTTTGCCACCGATACTTTACTTCCATAATCTAGAAGGAAAGTGTACAAAGGCATATAATTTTCGTATATGCGCATCTATGCATTTCCTTTTATTCTCTGAAAATTATAAACTATTTGGATTTATATACACGAGGGTATATAAAAATATAAAAAATGTGTGTATTTTCTAGTGTAGCGAGGGGGAAACGCGGCGACACGCTCGTCTAACCGGTTGCAACGCGTCCACCATGGCACAAGTACAGTGCACTGTAATGTCGTGTCAGTGGGGGTCTAACGATGCATCCTCTACACGCGTTGTGCCCTTCACATTAGAGCGTGACAACGCACGAGGTCTGGCTAGCCATGCTTTAACTGTTGTGTTTTTAGGCGTCCCTCCTTTCGACCCTTCTATGAGAAGTAATCGATCGAGGCGTAGATTAAATAATCCGTCAAGTGGTCATGTCAAGCCTATAAAAAGCCTACTACTGCTCCAGCTGCAAACGGGAACGGGCGTCATAGTACCACGCCTGCAATCTCACTTCTAGCTGGGGCCCATGGCAAGAACCGTCCACGCGTCAGCCAGAAGACCTACCGGGGCACCCAACTGATGAGCTCGAGGCGGAGGGCCCCAGGAAGAGACTTAACAATGCCCCATCTTTAAAACCTACTCCTCTGTATCGTCTCGCTCCCACGCATTAACCAATTCTCCCCGATCTAGCAAAACCCACAAACCTCACCCTACAGCTCGAGGCCAAGCAACCACCTTCTCCCTTCTGACGCCATTGTCGTGGTGGTGGCACGGCAGATGCCATGGGTAGGCTAAAGTATGGGGCCAATGGATGCTAGAGGGATCTGGGGAGGGAAGATGTAGTTATTTCTACACACGAATGACTAACATACAGATCTTTATTTCTCCTCTCTTGAACTACAAGTGCTCCTTGAGCTGTATGCAGGAAGAGAAGATGAACTTTACAAGCCTAACGGTAGAATGAGTCGATCTCCTCTCTGGATTCCATGCCTCTCCTTATAAAGGGGTGCCTTGGCTCCTCTAGCGGCAAAGTTCCAGAGAACCCTACCTGCACGCCTCGGGCTCCAGGACTGTCACCTCCGTGACCTCCTTCTGCCCTTCTGCTGCTCTGCGCCTTGTCCTTTGCGCTTGGCTCTGTTCAGATTCTCCCTAGGCCGTGGCTAGGGTTTGACTATAGGCATATCCTTCTCTTGCAAGCTTCATGTCATTCGGCCCTATCTCGCTTAACTCGGCTTGGCCTTCACATGCATTCAGATTATTCGGACTTACTCGTCCGACTTAACTCGTATGTCGGCCGGGTAGTATACATCTCTTTCCATAGGTATTATGGCCGTGCTTATCTCGACCGACCTTTATATGATTCGTCCGATATAGACAGTAACTCGGCATATGACAGGGGAAATTTCTTTTATCTTCCCCTGTCTTGACCCTATCCGGGGTCACCTCCCCAACATTAGTCCCCGAAGCTGGTGTGGTCCTGCTCGTAACCTCGGCCGGGCCACATCAGTTTCCCAATATTCATTTCTCCTCATTTCCGAGTTACTTTCTCCTATTCGAGGTATCCGTGTAGCTTCTTGTGTACGCCTCATCCTACGTGTAATAGTCATCATTATTTCTCTAGTTTTTTTGTTCCTCTACAGTTCCCGCTGACAACGGTACAGTGATTACTGCGCCTGTCGCGTCGGCACTGCGACGCCTCGCGCACCGTATCGTCCAGGAGGCCTGATCCTCTCCTGCGTCGTGTGGTCGTCGGTGTGGCTCCACTCAGCCACGAGCGGTTCCGCCGCACGCACGATCTACACGGTTAGCGCCCACACGCACGATCCCACTACCGCCAAGGCCGCGCGGTTATAAAGAGGGGCACGGGGCTAGAGGGTTCACTTTCCCCCTTCGCTCGCCGTTTCCCTTCTTCCTCCTCACGCTCGTGCGTCTGCTCGTGTTCCTGCGGCCGCGCCATTGTCGACCTCTTCGACGGTGAAGCCACAGTTCCCCTGTTCCGTCATCCTCATCGTCGCGCGCTTGCTCTGGCGCCGCTGCTGGTGAGTTTTCTTAGGGTCCCCTTGCTAGGCTCCCTCCTAGACGCTTCCATTGTTTTCCAGATTTCCTGGGCGGCTATTTTCCGCTCCGCCGCCGCCTCCGCCTAGAATCACGACGGGCCCCTACACCTCTAAGCCCTGCTCCGCCGTTAGTTCCTCTTCCGTAGGTTCCTCCGGCGACCCTATGTCGAGTTCAGTTAGCGGTGTGTTAGTTGAGGACGATGACGTAGCATCTGGTCCAGAGCGGGGCTCCTGGCAGGGTTCCTCCCTCACTCGGCGTGAGATCGAGTGGCTAATCAGGACTCGCCGGATTCCTGCCGAGGTAAGCTGTCGCTTACCCGGCATCGAATCCTCCCCCGTACTCAACAACGGCGAATATGTTGTCTTTATGTCTCACTTTGCCTGGGATTCCGGTCTTCCCCTTAGCGATTTCGCTAGGGAATTTCTTGATTACTTCGGCCTTCAGCCGCATCATCTTCCGGCTAATGCCATCGCCTCCTTATCTGCTTTTATCTCGGCCTCGGAAGGATACTTTGGCCTCTGGCCGTCTGTGCACGTATGGTCTAAATTCTTCCAGATCTGATCTAACGTCATTCCAGGCAAATCCCTTCACCCCTCTGAGAAGTTGCTTACTCAGTGTGGGGCCGCGTCCATCACTCCTCGGAGAAAATCCAAGTTTCCTCGTGTTGATGGTCTCGAATCTTGCAAAAAGTGGCATAGATCGTTTTTCTATGTCAAGAATACTGGAAAGGAAGACAAGATTCGGCTCCCTGCTTTCTCCATCGCCCCCTTCAAAGAGGAACTGGACCTACAACCCCAGGAAGAGCCATGCTCTGGCCGAGGCCTTTGAGATTCGGCCGAAGGAGTTGATCCGCACCGGGCTACGCGGCGAGGATCTGATGACCACCTTCGTCAGCAGCCGAATCTGCCCTTTCTAGCATCGCACGCACAAGCTTTATTACATGAGCGGTCCCCTCGATCCCAACCGAGTCTCAACGGTCGAGCTCGATAATTATCTTATTTTCAAGCGTGTCCGAGTTATCTTCAAGACAGATATGCTGGAGGACTGGACCTGGGTACTGAAGCCGTTCACCCGCGGGAATCCCCCTCCCGAGGTAAGTTCACGCATTTATGTTTCGCCCCCTAATTGCGTTTGTGATTCCTTTTGCTAATTTATCTTTGTCTCTTTTCTTGCAGAGATTTTCGGAGCAAAAGATCGAGGATGCCGAGGTCCTAGCCCTCCCGTGGACCGCAGATCGGAACACCCCGGACAGCGGGGAGCCTGATTCGGAGGAGTTTGTCCCCAAGTCAGACATTGCTCCGGCTCGCGCCCGTGGCAAGACCTCGGCTCACGGGGAGGAAGGTGATTCGGGCGACGTCCAAATTCTTGAGGTAGTCACCGCAATTCCTATCTCTTACGCATTTCCGGCTTCTACGTTCTCAGCTAACCAGGCCGGTTAGGTGCACGACGCCGAGCCTCTCGCCTCCCAACCTCCTGCTGCCTCGAGGAAGCGTACTGCTCCAGCAGGTGTCTCCGAAGCCGCTCCCAAGAAGCGAACAAAGAAGTCAGCCCAGCACCCTTCGAAGCGTAAAACTATGCCCAGAGTTACTGGGTGAGTTTATTTTCATTTGTATTTCTTGTTTCTCTTTTTCTATCTTTTGATTCAACTTTCTATGCTTTTGCAGCGCTCCTCTTTCTGTTAAGCCCAGTGGTCCGAGTATGACGAGTCATACAACTCGGCTGCCTTCTCCTTCGCCTCCCGAAGATACCAGAGTTCCTAGTCCTGCTCGCGTTGACTCTCCTCCCGCTCCGACTCAGACCTCACCTCGGCAAGATGCACCCGTGGCTTCCATCGTTGATGCCAACATAACTCGGCCAGTAGATCCTCCTACTGAAACTGTTACCTCCTCGGTGAACCCCGGAGTTTCCCCCGAGATTCCTTTGACCCCCACAATTCCAATCGCAACTCCAACTCCGGCCGAGGACATCACCATCTCGGCGCCTTCGGAAACCATAGTTCCTCCTGTTTCTAAGGATGCCAACCCTAGTGCCGAGGTTTCAGCTCCTGCCGACGCAACTTCTAAGGCCAAGAAGGTCGTTGTCACCAAACCTCTCTCATCTCAGAAAGTACTTGCCGGCT
The DNA here is from genome assembly GCA_916181665.1 of Avena sativa. Classification (NCBI taxonomy): domain Eukaryota; kingdom Viridiplantae; phylum Streptophyta; class Magnoliopsida; order Poales; family Poaceae; genus Avena; species Avena sativa. The sequence continues at coordinate 380,186,363 of OV702281.1, read as the reverse complement.
CTTCTCAACCCACCATTGCTGATGCACTCCGCAAGGGGGTTTCCTCTGCTAAGACCGTTGTCACTCCGGCCGCTGATACTCAGCTTGCTCTCCACAAGAGTCCCGCGGCGGCGATGGTTACACAACGCGTCTGAGGTAAAGTCCTAACTCGTACTGAGAGTGGGAACAACCTCGGATCCTTGGTTGAGTATGCCAATAATTGGAACGCTGCTGATTAGCTCGAGGGCAATCCAAGCAGTCAGCCATTTCAACTCTCCGACATCAGCAGTCGCTTGCATATGGCTGCCAAGATCGTTCTTGAAAGCGATAAGATGAACGAGGTAATTGTTTTTATTGACAATTGATTAGTTACTCGAATGATATTATATATACTCTAGTCCCCGAAGCTTGCAACCGAATAACTTGTTATTCGTTTGGAAGCTTTATTAGGCTTTGCCTGATTCGGATCTGTCTTAGTGTTCGAATATCGAGCCACCTAGATCCGAGTTAAGCTTTGCTTGATTCGGATTTGTCTTAGCTTCGAATATCCAGCCACCTAGATCCGAGTTAAGCTTTGCTTGATTCGGATCTGTCTTAGCTTCGAATATCCAGCCACCTAGATCCGAGTTAAGCTTTGCTTGATTCGGATCTGTCTTAGCTTCGAATATCCAGCCACCTAGATCCGAGTTAAGCTTTGCTTGATTTGGATCTGTCTTAGCTTCTAATATCTCACTGCAATTTATTTTGTCGCTTAGGTTGCCCATGATCGGCGGACCGCCGAATTCCAAAGGCTGCTTTTCGCACACAAGAAATTGCAAGAGAAGTATGAGAAAGTTGTTCCCGTGGTGAAGAAAGCTGGTAATTTAACAAACTTTTGTATTGTCCCTAAAGCTCTTAATATTTTCAACTTGAGGTGTTAGCTCATTTTGCTGGTAAAAAGGTAATATCAACAATCTTAATATCCGTCTTGAGAAGAAAGTCAAGGCCCTGGAAGGTTAGTTGTCCTTTCTCTTTACTGATTCCCGTTCGAGATTTATCCCGGGTTTCTTATAACCTTCTAGCTTTGGTATAGACGAGTTACAAATTCTTGCAGCGTCACATCAAGAATGCATACCCATGCCTGATATGATGCTGCATTTTTTAGAACAAGCCGCTACTCATTCGGCGCAGCTGAAAGAGAAAGATGACGAGATAATTCGCTTGCGCGCCGAGGTGGAGTCCCTCAAGCTTTCTCAGAAATCTAAGTTAGAGAAAGTTGATCAGGAGTTCTCCGAAGAGAAGAATCGGCTAAGTCTGCAATTGCAGAAGGATAAAGAACTCCTCGAGGCTGCCGAACTTAAGACACGGACGATGAGCGAGGAAATCACTCGCTTTGAGAAGACCAAGGTTGATTGGGCTCAAGATCTTTAGAAAATGCTGAGCTATATTGATCGTAAGTCTCTGTCCGTGGCCGAGTTATCTTCTTCTCTTTCTTACTTTTGACTGATATACTTTTATTTTGCGTAGACCATTTTCCGGAAGCTAGGCCCGTGAGCTCTAGAGCGGTGATTAATGCTCGCGTGCGCCGAGGTGTCCCCGCAGATGCGAGCCCAGAATACTCGATGGAAGACTTCTTGGTTGCCGTTGGTGCTGCCATTGGTCCGATGAAGATTATGGGCAGGGATTTGGTGCAGGCAGCCATTTGGGCCTACCATGTTCTCTGGCCGAATACTTCTGGAACTCCTGATATTAATGCGATCAAGATACTGGTGGAAAGATTAATGGCATCCTAGAACCAGTTAAATATCTGGAGGGAATCCGCTGGACGGGCTGGTGCTGATATGGCGCTCACAGTCATTATGTCTTGGTACGAGGATATTTCGCTCGATACCTTGATAAACTTGCGCACTGGCTCCCGTTGGGTTGAGGATCCAGAACTCGTCGCTCGCCGCCAAGCTCGTGCCTTCCATCTTGTTGAGTATGCTGATGTGCATAACTGGATTAAAGGGCCGAGTTTTCTTCCCAACCCAGCGGATGACGTCGAAGTCGAAGATGCCTCTGATAATAGTTCGACCGATCAGGACAAGGGTGAGGACGACTCAGACAACTCTGGTGATTCCGGCGCCAGCTCGGATGGGGAGGGTGATGCGCGATCATCTTCCAAAGGGACTGGGCACTCTCAAGCTCAACCTAACGTTTCTCAACAGCCCCGGGCTTCCCCCAAAGTCTCTATTGCTTCTGTGGAGGGCGAAGTAACTTCAGCCGAGGTGCCGTCTACCTCGGAGCGCCTAGTGCCTGACCAAGTCGCTGCCCCTTAGGTTCAAAAAACTTTAAGTTATTTCTTATCCCCGGTATGCCTGGCGTATGATGTGTGTGAAACAATTGTCCGACTTTCTGTGTGGTATGAACCCTTTTTTCCTTTTGCCGCTGAGGCACATATGATGGTGATCGTTATTAGTCTGTCTAAACAGATCTTGTTGGTTTAAATCTTTGCTTTGGTGGCCTTCAATCTCGTAAGTTCGGATCGTGTGTTTTCATTTGACCCACCTTAGTTCGGCGTTTAATATTGTCTAGCCTTTATAAATTCGACGGCTCAACCATTGTGTTCTTGATCTCTATCCGAGCTATAAATCTCGAAGCCCATATTTGGGAAAGCGAAATAATATCGTTCAAGGTAGCTTCTGACCTATCGTTCGGGGTGCCGAAGTTTAATACCCATTTTTGTAACAGGAGACAATCACGGGGCAATTCCCTAGTCAGTGCTCTAGAAATCGAGGTTTTAATGCCTAATTCGAGATAAGGGATAATATGTCATAGTCCCCGAGTTCCCTGCTCGAGGTCCTGAAACTTAACACATAATTCAGGAATAAAAAATAACGTTGGGCGGTCCCCGTGTCACTGCTCAAAGTGAATAACTCAAAGTGCCGAGGTTTAGTACATACCTCAAAATGTGAAATAATATAGGAAAGTCCCCGAGTTATTGCTCAAGGTGCCGAGGTTTAATACATCACTCAAAATGCAAAATAACATAGGGCAGTCCTCGAGTCATTGCTCAAGGTGCCGAGGTTTAATACATAACCCAAAATGAGAAATAACATAGGGCAGTCCCCGAGTCACTGCTCAAGGTGCCGAGGTTTAATACATAACCCAAAATGAGAAATAACATAGGGCAGTCCCCGAGTCACTGCTCAAGGTGCCGAGGTTTAATACATAGTTGATACTTCGACTTGAAGCGTCACATTACAACGTATCATAGATGACTCCTACGAGTAAAATGGACGAAGTAAAGCTATGTTCCATGGTCTTTTCGATTCTTCGCCGGCTTTGTTTGCCTTGTTCCTTTCTGGTGACTGAGCATCAATTAGGTAATATGCATCATTGTGCAATGCTTTGCTCACGATGAATGGTCCCTCCCATGGGGGTGATAGTTTGTGCATGCCGGCTGTGCGTTGCACTAGCCGAAGAACCAAATATCCTTCTTTAAACACTCTTGGATTGACTTTATTGCTGTGATATCATCGTAAGTCTTGCTGATAAATAGCTGATCTTGATAGTGCCAACTCCCTGGCTTCTTCTAGCAGATCGACATCATCTTGCCGAGCTACCTCATTTACCTCAGCGGTTGTATACTGGGTAACTCTTGGCGAGTCATGTATTATGTCGGCTGGAAGCACGGCTTCTGCTCCATATACCAGAAAAAATAGGGTATACCCTGTTGACCTGTTTGGGGTAGTTCTGAGGCTCCATAGTACTGCTGACAGTTCCTCGATCCAGCACCCTGCCGACCTTTGCAGTGGTTCGACGAGTCGGGGTTTTATTCCGGACAATACTCGTACATTAGATCTTTCTACTTGCCCATTAGATGCTGGGTGAGCCACCGAGGCGACATCTAGTCTTATGTGTTTTTCTTGGCAGAATCTAGCAAAGGCCCCTTCAGCAAAGTTTGTGCCATTGTCTGTAATAACACTGTGTGGGTAACCATATCTCAAGATAATATCTTTGAGGAATTTTACTGCTGTTGGCCCATCACATTTTTTATTGGTTTCACTTCAATCCACTTTGTGAATTTGTCGACCATGACTAAAATGTGGGTCATCCCGCCCCGGGCCAGCTTGAATGGTCCCACCATATCTAAGCACCATACAGAAAACGACCAAGTAATTGGTATCGTATTTAACTCGGACGATGGCATATGTATCTTGCTGGCATATCTCTGGCAACCATTACATTTTTCCACCAATTCTTTGGCCTCTTTCAACGCTGTTGGCCAATAAAATCCATGCCTGAATGCTTTGGCCACTAAAGCTCTGGAAGAGGCGTGATGCCCGCATTCTCCTTGATGTATATCTAGGAGAATCTCCCGGCCTTCCGCCGAATCCACACATCTTTGCAGCACGCTTGTGACGCTCCTTTTATACAGCTCATTGTTTATGATTGTATAAGCTTTAGCTCTTATCACTGTCTGTCTAGCCAGTACCTCGTTATTCGGCAAAGTCGCATCCTTAAGGAAGGAAAATATGGGTTGCGCCCATGTTGGCATGATTTTCTCTGGGATAATTTCACTATCTATTTCCATATTTTCCGCCGACATAACCACCTCGGATTTTTCCATATCCATCCGTGCATCGACTGGGTTCACTTTCGAAAACTCCGTGTTACATTCTTTGTCAACTTCCATCGGCATACTGTCTTCTCTTGATTTCTCCAGAATAAAGATGGATTCGGAATCTGGTGATGGTGTTATTGATGGTTTTCTCAGGTGCTCTAGGGCGATACCCGGGGGAATTGATTGCCTGGTTGATACGAGTTTTGACAGCGTGTCTGCAGCGTCATTTTGTGCCCGAGGTATATGATGAAATTCACATCCATCTAAGTATCCACTGAGTTTTTGCACATGGAATCTATGTAAGGCCATATTCACATCTAGCGCATCCCAATTGCCTGATACTTGTTGTACTACTAGATCTGAATCTCCGTAGCATAAGATCCGGCGTATCCCAATCTCTTTTGCCACCTTCAATCCATGGACGAGTGCTTCGTACTCGGCTACATTGTTTGATGCGGCAAAATGTATTTGCAGCACATATTTCAGCTGATCTCTTTTTGACGAGGTTAACACTATCCCTGCCCCCAAGACATTCCTCAGCTTGGAACCGTCGAAGTGCATTGTCCAATAATTCGGATCTGGTAATGGTGGCTCATATTGTACCTCGGCCCAATCCACAAAGAAGTCAGCCACAACCTGAGAATTGATTGCATCTCGCCTATCAAATTGCGGAGCATAAGGTGACAATTCAATTGCCCATTTTGCTATTCGGCCGCTTGCATCTTTGTTGCTCAATATGTCGGCTATGGGCGCTTCACAGATCACTTTGATCGGGTGCTCTTCGAAGTAATGTTTAAGTTTCTTCGCCGACATGTATACTCCACATGCCATCTTCTGATAATGTGGGTAATTTTGTTTTGAGGCTGATAGTACCTCGCTTAGGTAATATACCGGCCTTTGTACTGATTTATCATCTTCAATTCGTTCCACAACGATCACCGCACTTACCACTCTGTTTGTGGCGGCTATGTAAAGTAACATAGGCTCTTTTGACAATGGAGAGGCTAGGATTGGTGCTGTGACCAACATATTTTTCAGTTCATGAAATGCATTATCTGCTTGTGGTGTCCAAATGAACTTATCGGATTTTTTCATTAGTTGATATAGTGGTAATGCCTTTTCTCCCAGCCGACATACAAATCGGCTAAGCGAGGCCAGGCAACCCGTGAATTTTTGTACGTCATTTAGACATCTAGGCAATTCCATCCTTTCTACCGCTCTTATCTTAGTTGGATTGGCCTCTATATCTCGGCTGGATACGAGAAAATCGAGTAGTTTCCCAGCTGGTACACCGAAGGTGCATTTCTCCAGGTTAAGCTTCATTCGGAACCTTCTCAAGTTCGCGAATGTCTGCCGAATATCATCCAATAGAGTTTTGCTCTCTTTGGTTTTGATAATCACATCGTCTACATATACTTGTACATTTTTCCCTATTTGGTCATGTAGACATTTTTGCATACATCTCTGATATGTTGCCCCTGCGTTGGCCGAATGGCATGGTGCGATAGCAATAAGCCCCGTACGGGGTAATGAACGCAGTCTTTATTTGATCAGCCGGATTTAACGATATCTGGTGGAAACCAGAATACGCGTCTACAAATGATAACATCTCACAACCAGCGGTCGAATCAATGACTTGGTCTATTCTAGGTAAAGGAAAAGGATCTTTGGGACACGCCTTGTTCAGGTTCGTGTAATCAATACACATTCGCCATATGACAGCTACATTTGGATCATCCTTTTTCTTTTCTACTAACACCGGGTTTGATAGCCAATCCGGATAAAGCACTTCCACGATGAACCCGGCCGCAAGGAGCCGAGCTATCTCATCTCCTATTATTTTTCTCCTGTCTTCGGCGAAGCGGCGGAGGGGTTGCTTCACCGGCCTTGCTCCTGGCCTTACATGCAGAGAGTGCTCAGCCAACTCCCTCGGCACCCCTTGCAGGTCTTGAGTTGACCATGCAAAGATGTCCCGATTCTCACGGAGGAAGTTGGTGAGCTCGCCTTCCTATTTGGCATCTAGGCCTATACCAATGGTGATGGTGTGTTTTGGGAACTGCTCATCTATCCTGACCTTTTTCGTTTCTTTAGTCGGCTGGAAAGAGACGCTTCCATGCGGGTTGGGCAATGCCGACATATTAAGTTGTGCTGACTGAGCGAGAGCCGCTACCTCTTGAATCCTTCTTTTCTCTCTTGCGATCACCAATGACTCGGCCAGGTTTGATCCGGCCGAAGCACATTCCATTGACTTCCTGTAATCTCCTGCTACTATTATCACCCCTTGTGGTCCGGGTAGCTTCATTTTCAAGTAAGTTATGTGGCAGCTGCTCATGAATTTGGCCAATGCTGGCCGCCCGAGTAAAGCATGATAGCAACTCTCTAGATCCACCACCTCAAACTCCAAATTTTCTGCTATGCAGTTATCCCTTGTGCCGAATAACACATCTACTCGAACCTTCCCAATGGGTTCACATGAAAGTCCAGGCACTATTCCATGGAATGTGGTTCTTGTGGATTGCAGCATATTCTGCGATATCCCGAGTTTATGCATTGTATCTTTGTACATGATATTGATACTGCTCCCATTGTCAATGAGTACTTTTGAAAATTTAACATTAATACTGGGTCCGACAAATGTCGGATCTAATACGAGTGCGTACAACCCCGGATTCGGCATTATTTTGGGATGATCCTTTATGCTCCAAGTTACTTCTTGATCTGACCAAGGCACATATCTTGGTACTGCCGGCATAACTGCATTCACTTCCATATGCCGGCGCTGTACACTTTTCTTGTCTTGCTGTTCTGTTGTGAACATGCAATATGATTGATGATGTTCCCTGTAATCATTACGCCCGTTGTTTCCGGGGTTTGTCCTTCCATCCTGACCCTGATTTATCACTTGATGCACTGCATCCCTCCGGTACGAGTTATCATACCTCGGGGGAGGAGGGGTAACATTAGCTGCTGAGCATTTTCCCCAGTCAGCTGCGGCTGCTGCTGCTCATGTGCCTGATGGGAAGGTGCTTGCATGCCCGCCGGGTTCCCCATTGCATTTTTCATCCAGGCGCATTGCCGAGTTGTATGATTGGCCGGCTTGGCCGGGTTTGGAGTGTGAAACTTACACGGTTGATTCAACATGGACTCAAACGTGTACTTCAGCCTTTCCTGCCATTGCTTCTTCTGTTCTGGTGTCCACTATCTCTTCCCTTCATTCCTTGGTGTCCATTGCTAAGGACCATTCTTCTGCCGCTGACTGTTTCCATGACTCGGCTGATCTTGCACTACCGCTGCCACCTGATTGGAGGCATATCTGTAATCCGGTCTTTCCTCTCTTCTTCTACCTCTGAACTCATTGTGCCTCGATGATCCGACCACATCTCTTGCATATTGATCTTGATGCTCCCGATGGTCCGCCGACATCAGCTCTGGTTGCGTCGGATCTCCTAATGCATACGAATCCGCTATCCTAATGGTTTCTGCCAAAGTGGTTGGCATATCTCTTTGCAGTCGCTGCCACAAGACACTGGCATAACTGCATCCTTGAGCGAACCAAGCTATCGCTTGTGATTCTATAACTCCCTCGCATGAATTCCTGAGGTTACACCACCGAGTCAAGAATTCTCTGTCTGTCTCATTCGGCCTTTGCTTGCACATTGCAAGCTGCTGCGGCCTGTTTGGTCTCTTGTAAGTGCTGGTAAAGTTGCTGACAAACATCTCTTCAAAATCTAGCCAGCAGTTGATACTGCCCGCTGGCAGATTATTCAGCCATACTCTGGCCGGTCCTTCCAGCATTTGCGGGACATATCTTACTGCCCATCGCAAGTTTCCGCCAACTATTATTACTGCAGTGGCATAGTCAATTAAACAATCTTGTGGTTTGGTGCTCCCATTGTATGTTTTAGTTCCCCTCGCCAGCTGAAAATTCGGCACAGGTGGCTCGCCCATGATCCGGGGTCCGAAACATGCCGGACCCGGCAGACCTTGCTCCTCTAATAACTCGGACCGGTACAACCTGTCCAGTTTTGATCTTGCGTCATTCGACGGCAAGTTTTTGTAAATGATTCTTTCCTGTATTCCATAATTGTTATTCCCACCGTGCCCTGCATACTCCATATCTGAGTAACCATCATTGTACCTCTCATTTGCCTGATTATGGTGAGCCGGTCTCACTTCTCGTTCTTGCCGAGGTTCATTCCTCGGCTGAGGATTAAGCGGTAGGTCTCTCCTCCTTTCCGCCGGGTCATTGTTCTCATGATTTCCTCTTCCGGGGTATCCATTACCTCGGCTTCCATTGCCTTTGTTGGCACGACCGGGGTTTCTTTCGCCACTGTTACCTCGGCTCCCATTGCCTCTGTTTTCATTTGCTTTTCCGGCTACTGCCGAATCATACGGAACAATTTGCTTATTTCTTTTTCCCGAAGTTACTGCTCTGTCTTTTCGTGCATTGTTTTCGGGTGCGGATGCCGCTGCCACAGATAGGGCGGGTGCTGCACCAGCCGAATGAACCATACGTGAGGCACCAGGCCTTGCCGGGTCTGCCCTAAGCATTTCTTCATTCTGCTGGTTCGCAATGCGCATCAGCTCATTCACTCTTTCTTGCTGTTTCTGCCGGGCTTCGCCGGTCAGTCCTTCTAACTCTAGTGCAGCGGCATTTGCCGCCCTTAGGTTCTTTGCCGGGGTGCTATACCTCGGCAAGCCTAGATCGACTGAATCTGCCTTATGAGTCTCATGCTCTTTATTGATATCATCCATGAGGTTTTTCCCTCTCAATCTTAATTCATCAACCCGCTCGGGGGCGACATCCAGCTTATTTGCCTTAGCATATTGTCCCAGGGTCCTGTTTAAGGACTCCCGCAATGCCGACACCTTTTTTTGCCTCGACCAGTACTTTTTGCCTGGTTTCTTCTAATTCTGCCTGAGCATTGGCCGGATCAAGTATCGGCGCTACAGGCGTAGTCAGATTATCTATAGTTGCCTGGAGAATATTTTCTAGTCTTTCCAGAGGTGCCCATCTTACCCTTGGTGCCTTCGGGGTCGTCTCCTGCACCTCAGCTGGCTTGGCTGCCGAAGGATCTACCTCGGTGGGCTATGGAGCTGCCTTCTTTGTGGTCACCTGTACTCCCGTTGTCGGATCCTTACTTGATCCGGCGCCTGCTGCTCCCGCCTGCACCCTGGCTGCGACCATCACCTCGACGCTGCTGACGGGGCGTTCTCCACGCGTACCGTTTGCGGCGCTAGGGGGGGGGGGCTCTCCTGCAACAATAACTTGGTGAGGATAAACTCCGGAGGTGTCGACGCCAACGTAGATCTGGTGCATGCCCAAGTTGATGAAGACGCCATTACGCGGAGGAGTTTTTCCCCTGAAGCTTCCTGCGTTATCGCTGACATAGTCACAGAGATCAAATCTCCGGACTAAGCCAAAGGCAACGCGCTCGCCAGTGTGGATGAAGTTTCCCGTCCGGATCATGACTCCAGCTAGCACCGCTGCTGGCCCCACGGTGGGCGCCAACTGTCGTGGTGGTGGCACGGCAGATGCCATGGGTAGGCTAAAGTATGGGGCCAATGGATGCTAGAGGGATCTGGGGAGGGAAGATGTAGTTATTTCTACACGCGAATAACTAACATACAGATCTTTATTTCTCCTCTCTTGAACTACAAGTGCTCCTTGAGCTGTATGCAGGAAGAGAAGATGAACTTTACAAGCCTAACAGTGTAGAATGAGCCGATCTCCTCTCTGGAGTCCATGCCTCTCCTTATAAAGGGGTGCCTTGGCTCCTCTAGGGCTGATGTGGCAAGAATATTCGAAGAATATGCTTGTCCTAATATAGTAACTCGGCGGTCTCCTTTCGGTGTCCCCCTTCTAACGACGGCAAAGTTCCAGAGAACCCCACCTGCACGCCTCGGGCTCCAGAACTGTCACCTCCGTGACCTCCTTCTGCCCTTCTGCTGCTCTGCGCCTTGTCCTTTGCGCTTGGCTCTGTTCAGATTCTCCCTAGGCCGTGGCTAGGGTTTGACTATAGGCATCTCCTTCTCCTGCAAGCTTCATGTCATTCGGCCCTATCTCGCTTAACTCGGCTTGGTCTTCACCTGCATTCAGATTATTCGGACTTACTCGACCGACTTAACTCGTATGTCGGCCGGGTAGTATACATCTCTTTCCATAGGTATTATGGCCGTGCTTATCTCGGCCGATCTTTATATGATTCGGCCGATATAGACAGTAACTCGGCATATGACAGGGGAAATTCCTTTTATCTTCCCCTGTCTTGACCCTATCCGGGGTCACCTTCCCAACAGCCATGAAGAGAGTGCATATAGGTGAGTCTTCGGGTGTTGCCGCCGGGCTTCCTGCGCCTGCCACAGGCGATGTGGCGCCTCCCGTCGCAGATCTGGAGGAGATGCATGCAGTCCAGGGCGAGGAGGACGTATAGTTCGACCCTTATGAGGACTATGTTCTCACGGGTGCAGAAGACTTCGGAGCCCCTGATGAGGGTGTGGAGTTCGACGAGCACGTTCCGCTCGTGTATCCGGAGGTACTTTTATTTCTCCATCTTTCTAGTTTGCTGTTCATACTTTATGGTCGGACTGTAGATGTACTAGTACTGAATCTGTTCAAGTGATTCATATTCTACCGATCATGATCAGATGCACCATACAACCCACTTCATGCAGAGATTTAGTCTATTTTGAATTACTCCACATTCTACCTTTAGGAGCGAGCTGTAATAATCCTGTAAAATTGTGCTGTGGTTTTCAAAGCAACTTGAAATGGTTGTTCGAATATCTATGCATGACCGATAAATGCACTACTAGTTTGTGCGATTTTTGAGAACAAGTAGACTAAGTAAATTTATTTTTCTCATTTCTTATGCATTTTTTGCACATTACAGGATGATTCAAGTGAGGTGGGCTCTGACAAGGAGTATGTGGACGACAAAAGCCTCCACGTCTTGAAGAGTATCAAGAGCAGGAATGTCCCTTTCCGCACTCTAAGTGGGGAGCTCAGTTGCCCCTTATGTAGCAAAAGAGTCAACCCGAGGATGGACAACATGATTGAGCATGCAGTTGGCATCGGTAAAAGCCCCAATGCTTCACTCAAGCCAGCAACCAAGGCTAAGCACACTACATATGGCAAATTCCTGAGGGAGTACATCAGGACCGGCCTTGTATCCCCAGTGTTTGGGATTGGCCGGATCTGCCGCTCCAAGCCGGCCAAGAAGTGACCTTGCTGCCTCCTACGACGCCTAATAATTTTAAGTTGTTTCTAGAACATGAGACTATATGTGGTGTGTTGGAACGGACGCAATGTTTTCTTGCGTGTGTGTGTTGCATCCGCGTCGCCGCCCTCTCGATCACCACGCCATCGCCAAGTCGCACGCACACCCTTCCTGCCCGGCATGACCACACAATCATAGACCTGCGATGTCGAAACCGATGGTGCTCGACCGGTCAGACTTGCTTCGTGGTAGGTAAAGACCATAATGATGGTAAATGCGATCTCCCCGACTCTCCTCCCCCTTCCCTTTTAACGAAGGGCCTCCTGGCCCCGCAACTCTACGTTGTGCAAATTCTGTCGGTGCCATTTTCATGCGGCAGCATCCAGAATTGCCATGCAGTGCGTGGGTTTACTTTCTGTGGCTTGACTTTTCTAAAAGTTTGGCCAAACTTTCCGTGGCTTGACCATTCAAAAAAAATATACATAGGCCTTAAGCCTTGGGATGGAGGTAGTACTCCCTCCCTCCCAGTTCAGGATGCGCATACTTTTTTTCAAGATTTCTTAAATTAGGATGCGTATTGTGCATGGAAGCCTAGTGCTAACCTGACTCTTTTTTCCCTGATTAAGTACTGCATGCAATTAACTTATTATACGTTTCCCTTCCCACAATGATGACTAACCAATGTATGCATGACTTTTAATGGGGAGGCTCCACACGGTGGCATGCATGAGTAGTAATGAGTAAATCGGGAAAGGGTTAATTCAGTCCAGGATTTTCCTCCACAACCTTGCATGCAGTCTATTGGTATGCGTGTAAAAAACTATACTCATCCTAAATTGGGAGAGAGGGAGTATTACTGAATATAGCTACATGATATTGTGGTGGGATCCACAAGATCAGATGCCATTGTACACAAACGAGCACAATCTAAGGACACATTCATGATATAAGATGCTAGCAAACTCGGCACATCGTGCTTGGCAGTAGTGGCACAAACATAATTATTTTTATAACGAAGGTTACAGTCATAAACACACCCAGATTATAGTTCGAAAAGGTAATACACAACAGTTCGGAAGTGCTCACACATAGCTATCACACATTGTACTTGTGAAAGAACATGTTTTCGTAAACATAACAAGCCCCATACAAACACAACAATCATGCACTAAAACTGGAAATCCCAGCCTGTTGGAATGATTGGCAGAGAAGGCGACCGATCCTAGCATGTCTTCGGGCGCTTGCCCCGGCTGTTAGATTCCACTCCATCATGGTATCTGCGGTAAACCAGTTGCCTTGGTGGTGGTTGAAGGACGCATTGCCTGGAACGAAACACTTTGATCTGGCGGTATAGCTCGTGGCTGACATACCCGTCAATAGCAGCATACTTCAGGTTAGGTTCAGAAAGCGGCTTATCCTCCTAGTAATCATGCCCTAAACGCCTCCACCAACATCTCGGGAGTTTGTCCTTCATGTCAGCGTACCACGGGTCGATGAGATTGGCGGCAACATCGGCCATCCCAGTCCTGCTGCCTCTCGTCCCCTAGATCTAGTAAATATCCTGGATGTCCATGCTGTACTCCTCTGGGATGAAAATTCTGAAGTCGGGCTGGTAAGCAGGCCATTGTCAGACCTGGTGTCAACACTAGTAAATGTTATCTGGTGGTTCATGAAAAAGTCACCAAAGAGCGACCTAATTATTTCGCCCCACCTGCATGAAAATGGATTCAGACAAATAATGTAGCAAGAACTTTTGCAAACAAATGGCTCAGGAACAAAACGACAGCAACATGTACCTCTTCCCATCACCCCCTTCTTGCAAATAATGTAGCAAGAACTTTTGCAAACAAATGGCTCAGGAACAAAATGACAGCAACATGTACCTCTTCCCATCACCCCCTTCTTGCAAAAAGGCTGGTAAATGAGGACGTGCTCCTTCATGGAGATTTGTAGCAAGACGATCCTGCGGCGATCTCGGTTGTACTCGAGGTCAATATCCACGAACCTGAACCCGCTTTCTTCCGATGGCAGCCAATTATTGTACTGGGCAATAGTGCGGTTCACCGTCTCAGGGTTGGTGGTGTAGACGACACTAAGATTCTTCCCGTTGTGGACTTCTATGTCTAAGTACTCCGTCCCTATCAGGCCGTCGTTTCAGACATCCCACCGGTCCATGACTGCAGGAAGGAGGGAAAGGACATGGAGGAAGAGGCTGATGCCGTGACGGTTGAAATGGATGGGGCCGTGGAGGAGGAAAGGATATGGAGAAGAGATAAACTACCTATTGCAAGATTGCAACCTCCCTTCCTAGTATGTGGAACGGTGCACGACCGTTCGTAGTGGGGTGGAAGTGGAGGAAAATGGCGGTTCTATGAGGCGATGCTAGCGCTGCCTGAAATTGGTTCCGCGCCACTAGCATGCAGTGGAATCAAGGTCTGCCATGCATGATCTAAGTTAAACTTAGTCCCATTCCGACCTTCACTCTCTGACATGTGGGACCCTACATTTGGCAGTCGCAAACCAGCATAGTTTTAAAAACTGGACCAACTAGTGAACCGGTGAGGCGACTCAGAGGCGCTGGCATAAGCCTAACCGGCGGCAGCCTGCGCCATCAATGGCGACACGACGACACACTGACTAACTGGACGACACACTCTCCACCGCTGCTGTAGGCGCTGCCCGACGCCTGCCCTACTGACTGGACACTTCAATTCCCCTCTTCATCCTCTGCGCCGGCATCCGATGCCGTTCCCTTTTAACCGGCCACCCACGGCCATCTTATCCCACACAGAACACCATCCCTCTCCTCCTTCCCCTTTTCCTTCTCCACTGCTTGAAGCTAGCCATGGCCGGTGGAGCTGGGTCGAGGGGAGGCCGTGGCGGCCGTGGACGTCGAGGGAGGCGTGGAGGACGCGGCCAACTCACCGCGCCACCACGCTCTCCCTCAACATCGTCGTGGCCCGAAGATTTCGAACCATGCACCCAATTCGCCGTGGCCATCCACCACGACATGCTGCATGACAGGCTGCTCCTGCCCCGCGGGTTTGTGACGATGATCGGCGATGAGCCGCCCCTGCTCGCCATGCTATGAGCAAACGGCTTCAGGACAGGCAGGTACCCAGCCAACCTACAGTCTGACCACCTCGGCCAGATCTACCTCGGCAACGGCTGGGAGTGCTTCGCCCACTCGCACCAGATCGAAGCGGGCAACATCGTCGTATTCAAGTATGACGGTGAAGGAAAGTTTGGCGTCAGCGTCTTTGACCACACCATGTGCTGCCGCTGTGTAACACCCTCAGAATCGGATCTATGCAAGTTTTAGCGATTCCCGCCAAACCCGCATAGAAACGATTCAAAGGTGCCCACCAGGCACTTTCGTGCGGGTGGAAAACGAGGGAATAACATTACACAACAGTCCTCGATGGGACCCACAGAACAGATATAAACAACAGCGACTAAAAGAGTCAAGAATACAGATATAATATACAAAGATCCAAATCACCTTGAAAATGATAGAGCGTCCAGCTACGGACAAGATGCAAATGGGGCTAAGAGCCCTGAAGAATAACCAATGGCGTCCATAACCCTGCCCAGGCCAAGCCGGAAGGGTAACCCTGCTAACGACGTCGATCTCAAAACCTTCTTAAACAAAAGGGGTGCCGACAAAGGGCAAAGGAAAAAGAGGAGCGTCAGTACTGAGGCCAGTACACAGCGAGACTAGAATTCGGCGGTCCTCGCCTACAAAGGTATGGTGGACTGAAGCGGCAGCGGCAGCATGCACTAAACAACCTATAGAGACTCGATACAACTGTCAGCGATCAGAGAGGGATAAGAAAGACCTATTCGGAACCAACCTGACATTACCACCAAACAAACCCATCCTGGTGTTTCCCCCTCGAGACCACCCGAAGAAGTCAACCGAGGAACTCACACAGTTGGCAGTTTTATCTATTCAGTTATCGTTGCAGCAATTACTAGTCAATTATAGATAATCATCCTGATAAAATAAGCAGTGGGCACTTTTAGTTAACCTTTCCGTTATAGTTGCAACACTTACTAGTCAGATACAAATAGCATGAGATAACCCAAAACCCAGCAGTTGTTGGTACTTTTATTTAGCCATTCCGTTGTAGTTGCAGTACTTACTATTCAGGTACAATGGTCGCAAGCGACAACCCAAACAAGCAATTGTGGGCAGTTTTATTTAGCCATTCCGTTATAGTGAAGCTGATTACTAGTCATTATAAAGTCAAGTTTATAGCACTACTTTAGTTATAGTTGTCTATGATCGAGATACTGTGCTCCAAGTCGTCCATAACCGCGGACACGGCTTTCAGAAAGTTTTAACCTGGCCGGGGTGCACAAATAGCAACACACACACGATCAACCTCGGAAAAACCAAATCAAAACCCAACGAGGCTTTCACGACAAAGCAATCACAGGATTCAGAAATATTTCAGGGGGCCACCCCTTGGAGTACACCCGCAACGAAGTAAGCTAGCTCCGAGACGGACCCGAGGTTTGGGTGGACGGCTGTGAACGACTGGGAACCCAAAACTGGGCTTGTCGACACCGCGAAAACGTGTCCCGATCCTAAACAGTACAGTGTGCTCCTCGCACAATCGTAAATAAAGCAGTAAAGCATGGCATAAGTACAGGATCGTAAATAAAACCTCAAACTAGTTTGTGGTCCCAAGAAATAAGAATGAATCAAGCTCTGGCTAAGGGGGGCCCATAATTCCCCGTATGTGGATAGCGCGATAAATCAAGGAACAGGTATCAAGTACTCGGGGTCCTACGGGACACAAGTGGGCGGTCGGAAACCAAATATTATCTATCACCCACCGATGCCTCTGCTTACTTACTTCAAATTTTAGTTGTTAAACAGTAATTAAAGTGACGGAAAGTAAAGCCATAATCATCTTCAACATCAACATGCGGCAAGGCTCCAACAACTGTGGTACTTGACGGCACGCAACAGCACTTGAGCAAGCGACTACGACGCGCAAGTCCAACTATCTACCAAACATCAGGTAATAGGATGTGTCCAATGCAATATAAGGCTGCAAGGGATATCACAGGTACGGGACTAGAGCATCGCGACACAGATAGCAATAGATCAACAGGAGGGAAATAAATACTATAAAAGTAAGATAGGTAGAAAGGGGGAGATGCTCGCCTGAAAACATTGCCGAAGGTTCAACCGAAGATCGGGTCGACAACTCAACGGCCTTATCCGCGAAGAAGCAAAACACTAGAATAAACACCGGATGCAATATTTAATACTACGGCAAAAGATCGGCATGATGCATGTATGATGTATGACATGGCAAGATGCGATGCAATTGGGTTATATTAAGCGGAACCGGGGTCCCGACAATTAATTAAACGGTTCAAGTTATTTAGAACCCCCGCAATTTAAATGTTGTATTAACATTGCCAAAATATAGCACCGGTTCGCTACATCAATTTAAATGAGGCCATTATAGGACTAGATTTGCCCGCATATGGGCCCCATATTTAATTATAAGGTGAATCGGCATAAGGCCCCCAAACCACACAATATGCATGCATGCAAGTATGACAAGTTAATATGCCACAAGTTGTATTATGTTATAAAATAGGGTTTCGGGAAGGGGTTCACACATTAGGGTTCGGCGAACTTGGGGTTCCGGGGTACGGGGTGCGGTCTCAGGGTTCGACGGGGAACGGCTCGACGAGATCGGGTTCGGTACGGGAGGAAGGTCTTGTCGCAACTGGATAGCCGGACTTGGTTCGGTGTCGGGGGCGCATCGGATCCTTCCTGGTCGGTGTCGTTCTTGTCGTCGTGCAGATCTTGTCGGGTACCACGGGGTCGATCTTGCCGTTGCGAGGGTCTTGTCGGGCCCGCGCCATCGAGTCGGTGTTAGCGTTCGGGAGCGTTCTCGTGGCAATCTTGGCGTCCTGGGGACGATCCTGTCGCATCCGCAGTCGTCGGGTCGTGCCGACGGTCTTGTCGTCTCACGGCAGAGATCTTGGGGTCCGGGGTCTTGGCGCCTTCGGGTCCAAGAGGGAGATCTTGGCGTCCGAGGGTTCGATCCAATCTCAACCATCAGGGTCCATGACGAAGATCTTGGAATAGGGCGCCACTTGGGTTCGGTGTCGATCTTGGCGGTCACTTGTACACGTGGCCGTTCTTGTTGAGGGGTGGTCTTGAACGCGCGGCGGAGGGGGTCTCGCGGCCACGCACGGCGACGGCGCAGGACGGCCGGCTTCGGCGGGACAGGGCACAGGCGGCGGGTCGACGAGGAACCGCCCGCGGGAGAAGGAGACGGTGGAGGGCCCGCTGGCGGCGGTGAGCGGCGTCCAGAGCGGTCGAGGACGGAGGGACCGAGGCTCGCAGGACGGGAAGGCGGCCGGAGCAAACTTGGTGGAGGCCGCGGGGAGCGCGCCGGGCCGGCGAGGAGAAGGGCGGCGCGAGGCGGAGGGCGCCGGGCGCGGCCGGAGCCGAGGAAGAAGGCGGGGCCAGGGAGCTCGCAGGGGAGGAGGTCCGGCGGGGCTTGGCGATGCGGGGCTGCGGGGGTCGTCGGGGCGCGGCCGGGCGCGCCGGCGTGGGGAAGGGGAGGCGGAGCGGCGCCGGGGAGAAGGATCAGGGGCGAGGGCGACCGAGGCGGCGTCGGTGCGAGGCGGGGCCGGGCGGTGAGCCGGAGGAGGGGGAGGAAGGAGGTTGAGGGCGCGGAGGCGGGGCGGCTCGCCGGCGACAGTGGCGAGGGGGTGCGGGGAAGCTGGCCGGCCGGAGGCGGGCGCGCGCGGGGGAGCTCGCCAGCGAGCGGCGGCGCGGGAGGGAAGAAGGGGCGGGGGAGGGCGCTGGAGGCCGAGGCGGGGACGGTGGATGCGGGGGGGGGGGGGGGGGAGGTGCGGCGGCGGCTCGGGGAGACGAGGTGGAGGCGCGGCGGGGTCCGGCGAGGCGGGAGGAGAGAAGATGGGGAGGGGGGGGGGGCGCGGTGAGGGAGAAGGGCGGAGGTTGGGGAAGGGGCGCGTCGGGGAGAGCCAGGGAGCGGGAGGTGCGGGCGCGTGGGTGGGACCCAGGGGAGCGGGCCCGCGGGAGGGATCCCGAGGCGAGCTGTCGGCAGGGGGAGGGAGTGGCCACGGCTGGGAGTGGGGTTGGCTGTGAGGGTGTGAGGGAGTGGGGTGGGTGGAGGTGGCAGATGGGGATTGGGTGAGGGCGAGAGTTGGGGTGAGGTGGCGAGCCGCGAGTGGCTGGGGTGAGGTGGAGGGGGTGTGGGTAGATTAGGTTGGGTAGGCTAGGGATTTAGGTGGACCGTTTTAATTCCTGGGGGTGGTCGTTCGGGTCGAATCGGCCCGTTCGACTGCCCCCACAAAAATAATTAAATATTCTATTTGTTTCACACAGACTTTTGTAAACCGATAGCAAACAAACAAAAATAATCCGGTGACCCGGGGTTTGCGTTTGAATAAGGACGGGGCGTTTAGAAAACACAAACAGGTTTTTCCGCAATTAGTTTTATGCAAGCAAATGCAAGATGATGACGATGCTCAAATGCAATGTGGCATGATGACATGAGCATGCGGTCATGATGATGCAATGCACAAAAACAACGCGATTTTCTAGTAGTGGTTTTGCGGGATGCCACAATTCGACACCACTAACAATGGATCTTGCCCTCGAGATCCGCCTCATGGTACCGGGAAGAAGGCCGGCGGTCTGATCCTTCGCGCTTCGTGTAGATCCTCGCGACACCACTAACAAGAGGTCGTTGTCCGTGATCGTCGAGAGAACACTCCGGAACAAAAGGTCGAAGGTAGAGGCATCAACAAATAAAGCCACCTCTAGCTTCCGTGGAAATAGGGAACCGATGCATTCTCATCCGCTTCAATGTACAAAAGCGAATAGAAGGGGTAGTCGGCATGGGGGCCAATCCAGCACGCACCCAAACTATTACTCCGCACAATCAGTGGAAAAGCGTGCAACCATTCTCGGAGTCAGACTGAAGATCTCGACAATCGAGGTTCAGAAACAAAGGGGTGATGCAGACTCTGCATCGGATCTGGCATAGATGATGTCGTCGCGTCGGAAAACACCGGAAGGCACGAGAAGGAACAAAGAGAGGTCCATCAGACGAAGGGTTCCTCTGATAGCATGAAGACCAGTTGTAGCAACACCGTTATCAAAGGGGAAAGCGAAACCCTGAAGGTACGACGGGACCCAACCACAAGAAACCCTGGACTCGAAGAGAGAGAAGAGAACGGATTCAAAACACGCAGAGGTAAGAGGAGAATAGCAGAGGGGTAAGGAATAAATTCAGACCTAACCAGAACTATCCAACCGATTTTGCAAAAATAGTTTTGACACTCTACTTCGGCCGTTAGCTAGGTTATCCTACAGGCTGGACTTGTGGGGTATCGCAACTGCTGAGCTCTGATACCACTCTGTAACACCCTCAGAATCGGATCTATGCAAGTTTTAGCGATTCCCGCCAAACCCGCATAGAAACGATTCAAAGGTGCCCACCAGGCACTTTCGTGCGGGTGGAAAACGAGGCAATAACATTACACAACAGTCCTCGATGGGACCCACAGAACAGATATAAACAACAACGACTAAAAGAGTCAAGAATACAGATATAATATACAAAGATCCAAATCACCATGAAAATGATAGAGCGTCCAGCTACGGACAAGATGCAAATGGGGCTAAGAGCCCTGAAGAATAACCAATGGCGTCCATAACCCTGCCCAGGCCAAGCCGGAAGGGTAACCCTGCTAACGACGTCGATCTCAAAACCTGCTTAAACAAAAGGGGTGCCGACAAAGGGTAAAGGAAAAAGAGGAGCGTCAGTACTGAGGCCAGTACACGGCGAGACTAGAATTCGGCGGTCCTCGCCTACAAAGGTATGGTGGACTGAAGCGGCAGCGGCAGCATGCACTAAACAACCTATAGAGACTCGATACAACTGTCGGCGATCAGAGAGGGATAAGAAAGACCTATTCGGAACCAACCTGACATTACCACCAAACAAACCCATCCTGGTGTTTCCCCCTCGAGACCACCCGAGGAAGTCAACCGAGGAACTCATACAGTTGGCAGTTTTATCTATTTAGTTATCGTTGCAGCAATTACTAGTCAATTATAGATAATCATCCTGATAAAATAAGCAGTGGGCACTTTTAGTTAACCTTTCCGTTATAGTTGCAACACTTACTAGTCAGATACAAATAGCATGAGATAACCCAAAACCCAGCAGTTGTTGGTACTTTTATTTAGCCATTCCGTTGTAGTTGCAGTACTTACTATTCAGGTACAATGGTCGCAAGCGACAACCCAAACAAGCAATTGTGGGCAGTTTTATTTAGCCATTCCGTTATAGTGAAGCTGATTACTAGTCATTATAAAGTCAAGTTTATAGCACTACTTTAGTTATAGTTGTCTATGATCGAGATACTGTGCTCCAAGTCGTCCATAACCGCGGACATGGCTTTCAGAAAGTTTTAACCCGTCCGGGGTGCACAAATAGCAACACACACACGATCAACCTCGGAAAAACCAAATCAAAACCCAACGAGGCTTTCACGACAAAGCAATCACAGGATTCAGAAATATTTCAGGGGGCCACCCCTTGGAGTACACCCGCAACGAAGTAAGCTAGCTCCGAGACGGACCCGAGGTTTGGGTGGACGGCTGTGAACGACTGGGAACGCAAAACTGGGCTTGTCGACACCGCGAAAACGTGTCCCGATCCTAAACAGTACAGTGTGCTCCTCGCACAATCGTAAATAAAGCAGTAAAGCATGGCATAAGTACAGGATCGTAAATAAAACCTCAAACTAGTTTGTGGCCCCAAGAAATAAGAATGAATCAAGCTCTGGCTAAGGGGGGCCCATAATTCCCCGTATGTGGATAGCGCGATAAATCAAGGAACAGGTATCAAGTACTCGGGGTCCTACGGGACACAAGTGGGCGGTCGGAAACCAAATATTATCTATCACCCACCGATGCCTCTGCTTACTTACTTCAAATTTTAGTTGTTAAACAGGAATTAAAGTGACGGAAAGTAAAGCCATAATCATCTTCAACATCAACATGCGGCAAGGCTCCAACAACTGTGGTACTTGACGGCACGCAACAACACTTGAGCAAGCGACTACGACGCGCAAGTCCAACTATCTACCAAACATTAGGTAATAGGATGTGTCCAAGGCAATATAAGGCTGCAAGGGATATCACAGGTACGGGACTAGAGCATCGCGACATAGATAGCAATAGATCAACAGGAGGGAAATAAATACTATAAAAGTAAGATAGGTAGAAAGGGGGAGATGCTCGCCTGAAAACATTGCCGAAGGTTCAACCGAAGATCGGGTCGACACTCGCATCAACTCAACGGCCTTATCCGCGAAGAAGCAAAACACTAGAATAAACACCGGATGCAATATTTAATACTACGGCAAAAGATCGGCATGATGCATGTATGATGTATGACATGGAAAGATGCGATGCAATTGGGTTATATTAAGCGGAACCGGGGTCCCGACAATTAATTAAACGGTTCAAGTTATTTAGAACCCCCGCAATTTAAATGTTGTATTAACATTGCCAAAATATAGCACCGGTTCGCTACATCAATTTAAATGAGGCCATTATAGGACTAGATTTGCCCGCATATGGGCCCCATATTTAATTATAAGGTGAATCGGCATAAGGCCCCCAAACCACACAATATGCATGCATGCAAGTATGACAAGTTAATATGCCACAAGTTGTATTATGTTATAAAATAGGGTTTCGGGAAGGGGTTCACACATTAGGGTTCGGCGAACTTGGGGTTCCGGGGTTCGGGGTGCGGTCTCAGGGTTCGACGGGGAACGGCTCGACGAGATCGGGTTCGGTACGGGAGGAAGGTCTTGTCGCAACCGGATAGCCGGACTTGGTTCGGTGTCAGGGGCGCATCGGATCCTTCCGGGTCGGTGTCGTTCTTGTCGTCGTGCAGATCTTGTCGGGTACCACGGGGTCGATCTTGCCATTGCGAGGGTCTTGTCGGGCCTGCGCCATCGAGTCGGTGTTAGCGTTCGGGAGCGTTCTCGTGGCAATCTTGGCGTCCTGGGGACGATCCTATCGCATCCGCGGTCGTCGGGTCGTGCCGACGGTCTTGTCGTCTCACGGCAGAGATCTTGGGGTCCGGGGTCTTGGCGCCTTCGGGTCCAAGAGGGAGATCTTGGCGTCCGAGGGTTCGATCCAATCTCAACCATCAGGGTCCATGACGAAGATCTTGGAATAGGGCGCCACTTGGGTTCGGTGTCGATCTTGGCGGTCACTTGTACACGTGGCCGTTCTTGTTGAGGGGTGGTCTTGAACGCGCGGCGGAGGGGGTCTCGCGGCCACGCACGGCGACGGCGCAGGACGGCCGGCTTCGGCGGGACAGGGCACAGGCGGCGGGTCGACGAGGAACCGCCCGCGGGAGAAGGAGACGGTGGAGGGCCCGCTGGCGGCGGTGAGCGGCGTCTAGAGCGGTCGAGGACGGAGGGACCGAGGCTCGCAGGACGGGAAGGCGGCCGGAGCAAACTTGGTGGAGGCCGCGGGGAGCGCGCCGGGCCGGCGAGGAGAAGGGCGGCGTGAGGCGGAGGGCGCCGGGCGCGGCCGGAGCCGAGGAAGAAGGCGGGGCCGGGGAGCTCGCAGGGGAGGAGGTCCGGCGGGGCTTGGCGATGCGGGGCTGCGGGGGTCGTCGGGGCGCGGCCGGGCGCGCCGGCGTGGGGAAGGGGAGGCGGAGCGGCGCCGGGGAGAAGGATCAGGGGCGAGGGCGACCGAGGCGGCGCCGGTGCGAGGCGGGGCCGGGCGGTGAGCCGGAGGAGGGGGAGGAAGGAGGTTGAGGGCGCGGAGGCGGGGCGGCTCGCCGGCGACGGTGGCGAGGGGGTGCGGGGAAGCTGGCCGGCCGGAGGCGGGCGCGCGCGGGGGAGCTCGCCAGCGAGCGGCGGCGCGGGAGGGAAGAAGGGGCGGGGGAGGGCGCTGGAGGCCGAGGCGGGGACGGTGGATGCGGGGGGGGGGGGGGGGGGGGGGAGGTGCGGCGGCGGCTCGGGGAGACGAGGTGGAGGCGCGGCGGGGTCCGGCGAGGCGGGAGGAGAGAAGATGGGGAGGGGGGGCGCGGTGAGGGAGAAGGGCGGAGGTTGGGGAAGGGGCGCGTCGGGGAGAGCCAGGGAGCGGGAGGTGCGGGCGCGTGGGTGGGACCCAGGGGAGCGGGCCCGCGGGAGGGATCCCGAGGCGAGCTGTCGGCAGGGGGAGGGAGTGGCCACGGCTGGGAGTGGGGTTGGCTGTGAGGGTGTGAGGGAGTGGGGTGGGAGGAGGTGGCAGATGGGGATTGGGTGAGGGCGAGAGTTGGGGTGAGGTGGCGAGCCGCGAGTGGCTGGGGTGAGGTGGAGGGGGTGTGGGTAGATTAGGTTGGGTAGGCTAGGGATTTAGGTGGACCGTTTTAATTCCTGGGGGTGGTCGTTCGGGTCGAATCGGCCCGTTCGACTGCCCCCACAAAAATAATTAAATATTCTATTTGTTTCACACAGACTTTTGTAAACCGATAGCAAACAAACAAAAATAATCCGGTGACCCGGGGTTTGCGTTTGAATAAGGACGGGGCGTTTAGAAAACACAAACAGGTTTTTCCGTAATTAGTTTTATGCAAGCAAATGCAAGATGATGACGATGCTCAAATGCAATGTGGCATGATGACATGAGCATGCGGTCATGATGATGCAATGCACAAAAACAACGCGATTTTCTAGTAGTGGTTTTGCGGGATGCCACAATTCGACACCACTAACAATGGATCTCGCCCTCGAGATCCGCCTCATGGTACCGGGAAGAAGGCCGGCGGTCTGATCCTTCGCGCTTCGTGTAGATCCTCGCGACACCACTAACAAGAGGTCGTTGTCCGTGATCGTCGAGAGAACACTCCGGAACAAAAGGTCGAAGGTAGAGGCATCAACAAATAAAGCCACCTCTAGCTTCCGTGGAAATAGGGAACCGATGCATTCTCATCCGCTTCAATGTACAAAAGCGAATAGAAGGGGTAGTCGGCATGGGGGCCAATCCAGCACGCACCCAAACTATTACTCCGCACAATCAGTGGAAAAGCGTGCAACCATTCTCGGAGTCAGACTGAAGATCTCGACAATCGAGGTTCAGAAACAAAGGGGTGATGCAGACTCTGCATCGGATCTGGCATAGATGAGGGGTGGTCTTGAACGCGCGGCGGAGGGGGTCTCGCGGCCACGCACGGCGACGGCGCAGGACGGCCGGCTTCGGCGGGACAGGGCACAGGCGGCGGGTCGACGAGGAACCGCCCGCGGGAGAAGGAGACGGTGGAGGGCCCGCTGGCGGCGGCGAGCGGCGTCCAGAGCGGTCGAGGACGGAGGGACCGAGGCTCGCAGGACGAGGAGGCGGCCGGAGCGAGCTTGGTGGAGGCCGCGGGGAGCGCGCCGGGCCGGCGAGGAGAAGGGCGGCGCGAGGCGGAGGGCGCCGGGCGCGGCCGGAGCCGAGGAAGAAGGCGGGGCCGGGGAGCTCGCGGGGGAGGAGGTCCGGCGGGGCTTGGCGATGCGGGGCTGCGGGGGTCGTCGGGGCGCGGCCGGGCGCGCCGGCGCGGGGAAGGGGAGGCGGAGCGGCGCCGGGGAGAGGGAGCAGGGGCGAGGGCGACCGAGGCGGCGCCGGTGCGAGGCGGGGCCGGGCGGTGAGCCGGAGGAGGGGGAGGAAGGAGGTTGAGGGCGCGGAGGCGGGGCGGCTCGCCGGCGACGGTGGCGAGGGGGTGCGGGAGGGAAGAAGGGGCGGGGGAGGGCGCTGGAGGCCGAGGCGGGGACGGTGGATGTGGGGGGGGAGGTGCGGCGGCGGCTCGGGGAGACGAGGTGGAGGCGCGGCGGGGTCCGGCGAGGCGGGAGGAGAGAAGATGGGGAGGGGGGGCCGCGGTGAGGGAGAAGGGCGGAGGTTGGGGAAGGGGCGCGTCGGGGAGAGCCAGGGAGCGGGAGGTGCGGGCGCGTGGGTGGGACCCAGGGGAGCGGGCCCGGGGGAGGGATCCCGAGGCGAGCTGTCGGCAGGGGGAGGGAGTGGCCACGGCTGGGAGTGGGGTTGGCTGTGAGGGTGTGAGGGAGTGGGGTGGGTTGAGGTGGCAGATGGGGATTGGGTGAGGGCGAGAGTTGGGGTGAGGTGGCGAGCCGCGAGTGGCTGGGGTGAGGTGGAGGGGGTGTGGGTAGATTAGGTTGGGTAGGCTAGGGATTTAGGTGGACCGTTTTAATTCCTGGGGGTGGTCGTTCGGGTCGAATCGGCCCGTTCGACTGCCCCCACAAAAATAATTAAATATTCTATTTGTTTCACACAGACTTTTGTAAACCGATAGCAAACAAACAAAAATAATCCGGTGACCCGGGGTTTGCGTTTGAATAAGGACGGGGCGTTTAGAAAACACAAACAGGTTTTTCCGCAATTAGTTTTATGCAAGCAAATGCAAGATGATGACGATGCTCAAATGCAATGTGGCATGATGACATGAGCATGCGGTCATGATGATGCAATGCACAAAAACAACGCGATTTTCTAGTAGTGGTTTTGCGGGATGCCGCACGCTGCTACCACTACTCCTCCTCCTCCAACTCTGACGAGTAGGCTAGGCTATGCACACGCCATGTATGATGTATGAATGTAGGAATTGGCCATTTAAAATGAAAATCTTTATTCAAGCCCTAAAACATCGTTACACTCCCGCCGCCCTAAAACATTGCTACAACCTAAGACTACGCGCGGCCGCCGACGCTGGGGGCGACAGCTACAACGGGTCAGGTACACGATTGGTCATTCAGAGAATTGATGAGCGCTCATTGCGTCTGCACCTCCTCTTCAGCTCGGTCGAGGCGGGCACGCAGGGAAGCATCGTCAGGATTGGCCCGCACCGCTTCCAAGGAGGTCGCCACACACCAATCCGAGCTGCTCCAATCGTCGGTATTCCGGCAGAAAGACGCGTTCCACCACCGCCATCGTGAAAGGCTCGCCGGTGGTCATGTGTCAGCTATAGATAGGGAGAAACAACGGCGTGCCCATTTTGTAAATCCACGGGCACCCTGGAAACGGAGGAGGCAGCACGTCTGGAAACTCCGGCGGATTCGGCCACCATGACGGCAGCGGCCGCTCGGGCACCTCTTCTCTGCCGACATCGGGGTTGCCACGGAGCTCATCGTGTCGACGCTGATGGCCGGGATGGTGGTTTTTTGTGTTGTGGGTTGGGCGGGTATGGTCAAAGATAGCTTGGCGACCTCCCCCTTTTATGGCCACGCCTGGACACGGCGGGAAATGCCGAGAACTCACGTGAAGCGGCGGGAAAGAAAGGTGGGAGCGCTGGATGAAATTGGTTCTGTGCCACCTGCATGCAGTGGAATCGAGGTCCGCCATGCACGTCCAAGTCAAATGTACTCACGTTTGTGCGTGCATTCACTCGCTAACAGGTGGGTCCCCATGTTCCCCTCAAGATTAATTTTTTCACTTCCTTGCATGGAATTGGTTCTGCGCTACTTTCATGCAGTCAAATGTACTCACATTAGACGGTCCCTGTGCCCACCCTCACTAATTACGGTCCCCCTTCCTTGCCTTCCACGCGGATGACACCTGTGTATGCATAATTAAATTGCATGCTAGGATTTGACACGTGATAAGTAGTGATGTAGAGCACATGAGCTATAGGTTATGCAATGGACAAGACTAAACGACCCGATAGCTTGAATTGACGTGACAGCACAAGACACATATATCCTCATTATTATTCTTTTTAATGAGGGCTCCTTTTAAATATTTGTTTACTCAGAAGATGGAACGACCGTTGCCATGCGTCTCCACAAGTTCATCTAAATCGCAGCGATGGTTCTAGCATATCCCCTGTTTCGAAAAAATCCCTCTTATTCTTCCTCCTCTCCTCTGTATTCTCCTTCCCATCTGTTGTTCTTTTTGTCTTCTCCTTGCCGCCGCCACGCTTCTCACAAGGACGTCTGAATCGTAGTGACGGTTCCTTCTCTTTGTTTCGCTGAAAGCCTTCTTCTTACTCTTGTCCTCTATCTTTTGCATCCCGTCTGTTGTTCTTTCTATCTACTCCTTGCCGCCATGGAAGGTTACACTCGAGAGACAAACTTCACTGCACATGGAAATACAGAGCTACATGTCGTCTACACCAACGAGGAGGATATAGTTTTGCGAGTCCTGAGGATGCACGAGGAATGGATTGAGAAGGATGAGGATAAGTTTGTCGGATTGGACCTCAAGTACACAAAGGAGGAGGAATACTACAAAAACCAGGTCGCCATCGTTCAACTGGTAATGAGGCAACATGTCCTTGTTTACCACTACTCCTGGTTTGTAGATCTGATCTCTTTAGTTTACCACTTTCATGGTTTTCTTACTTTTAATGATCACTTGTATGATTTTAATCAGTTGATCTTGCCTTTACTAAACAGCCTTAGTCCTCAATTTGCTCAAATATTGTTCTCGCAAATACTGCAATCTTTCCATATGCTCATATTGCATTTACCGAATTCTGTTAGTACCAAATGAATTATGACTATATAACTTTCAGAGTGTTCACCTTGGATTTAGTAAATTTTTGTAGTTTCAATTTTTATTCAGGATGTGGTATTGCATTATCTAAATAGTCGTAGTCCCAAATTTTATTATAGTGGGGATCTTGCAAGTACTGCAGTTTTGCAACTAGTGAATTTTATTGCGTATGGAATCTATCCACTTGGTCATGTTGCAACTACTAAATTTTATGAGGACCAAAAAATTATGACAAGCCATACTTGAGAGTGTTTATTTTGCATTTACTAAACTTTTGTACCTTAAAAATATATTTAGAGATGATGATCTTGCATGGACAACATATGTAGTTACTCATTTTGTCATTGTTTTGGTCATGCATTTTATGATGACAAACTACATACTTCTAGGACTGACAAGAAGTGTCCGACACTGTGCCAATTCCTTGGGCATAAAGGAATTGTTTTCTGCACTATCGACAAAACATCTGATTCTGTCAAGTTTTCTCATGCGGGAATCAAAATTTCTGAGCACAAGTGGATCGATATTCAAGATCTTGTCAAGATAAAAGGGACCCGAAGAGGGATGGAATGGCTAGTCTCGCGGCTAGAATCATCGATCCGTCGTACACCAAAATGAAGGAAGATTTCCCTAAAGATAGGCATAGTTTTTAGGAGGAGATGACGTTGTCTAATATAAACCTGAAGTATGTAGCCATAGATGCTTACGTGACCTACCGGCTGTATGCTCAGATCCATTTCTTTATGATGAGGATATGCCGAGTGGGGTATACCCAGCAGGACATTTCCTATCGGCTCATACTGCCAGCGAGTGGGCCTGCAGGACAGCGACTGGATCACAACTCAAGTGGAAGCCAGGCGACTGGAAGCTGGAGGCCCAGAAGCGTAGCTAGGCCTAGTCGTATTAGGTCAAAACCCTCAGACTCCTTATCCAACTCGGTTGTAGGTCTGTGAACCCTAGCGAGGTGACTCTATATAAACCTCTCTAAGGCACACATAGAACTTACGTTCCATCATACACCCCTTCGACTCGCCGCCTAGCCGCCGAGCTCACCCATTGTACTCTCTCATCAACACGATCTAGAAGGAGTAGGTATTTACCCTCCGGGGGCCGAACCTGGGTAAAACCCTATGTCTTCGCTCTCATCTCGCATCATAGATGGCTGGCCGCCCTTGCCCCTTGTTCTACTACTAGCTGCCAATCGCAGCATCTTCCGTGGCCATTCCGATGATAGTGGCGCCCACCGTGGGGCATGGCCGATCAGGCCTGTGTTCTGCAGCGAGACCCTACTTGCCGATCAACCAGACGATCGCCACCGGATGCATGATCGCCATCGGCAAGATCCTCTAGATCTTGCCGAGCACCTACGTCCCAACTGCACACCCGGTCATGCATGGCGTGATCATGCCGGTCGGCACGATCAGCCTCTTCGTCGGCTTCACCGACGTCATCATTTTGGAGGACTTGGATCACATCCGTGAGTCGCCACCGCACGATTGGCTCTCTGAGAGTCAGGTCCGCACTATCCATCGCCTCGCCTACGAGTACGGCTCGGCCAACAGCAACGTGGCCGAGACCAGCATGTTCGCAGATGACGTGGCTGTTGGAGATATGCCCAAGAGGCAATAATAAAGTGGTTATTATCATATCTTCACACTTATGATAAATGTTTACATACCATGCTATAATTGTATTAACCGGAAACATTAATACTTGTGTGATTTGTAAACTAAAAATAAGAGTCCCTAGTAAAGCCTCTTGTTAAACTAGCTTGTTGGTTAATATATGATCATGGTTTCCTGATCATGAACATAGAGATGTTATTAACAACAGGATCATATCATTAGGAGAATGATGTGATGGACATACTCCTATAGATAAGCGTAGCATAAAGATCAAGTCATTTCAATAGTTCAATTGCTATATGCTTTCTGATACATAGTAACCTAATTCCTTCGACCATGAGATCATGCATATCACCTTTTCCGGATGGATGCTTTGATGCCATCAAACACCACACCGTAACAGGGTGTCTATAAAGGTGGCATTGAGTGTTCGGAAAGTATTGGTTGAAACACATGGATCAAGAGTGGGATTTGTCCATCCATATGACGGATAGATATACTCTGGGCCCTCTCGGTGAAATGTCATCCAATTAGCTTGCAAGCATGTGACTGGCTCACAAGGGATCACATATCACGGGAACGAGAAAAGAGTACTTATCAGTAACGAGGTTGAACTAGGTATGCAGAGATACCGACGATCAAAACCTCGGATAAGTAAACTATCGTGAGACAAAGGGAAATTGGTATCGTATGTAAGTGGTTCATTCGATCGCAAAGTAATCGTAGAAATATGTGGGAGCCATATCAATTTCCAGATTCCTCTATTGGTTATTGATCGGAGAAGTGTCTCGATCATGTCCGCATAATTCACGAACCGTAGGGAGACACACTTAAGGATTCAACGTTGTTTGAGTAGTTATGGTATTATGAGAAAGAGACCGAATGTTGTTCGGAGTCTCGGATGGGATCCGGGATATCATGAGGTGATCCAGAATGGTCCGGAGAATAAGATTCATATAAGGAAAGTCCCGTTTCGAAGTTCGGAAATGTTTCCGGTGTTTTCATCGGGAATGTTCTGGAAGGTTCTGGAATGTCCGGCACTCCGGGGGGGGGGGGGGGGGGGGGAAGGGGTACATGAATGTGTCATTACATATTGGAATGATTGCATCATGTACTAAGTGTTCTTGCTGTTCCAAATAAAGGATTAAATTGAATCCTAAAACTGAAAAGTCAAATGGCCAGTTTGAAAGTCAAACGGCTAAAACAGGAAACTGTGGGAAACAAGCAAGAGGAGGTTGAAACCGACTTGGGGGAGGAGTCCCTCCTCTCCAAGCCGGCGCGCCACCCAAGGCCGACTTGGGGAGGGACTCCCCTCCCCTTGGCCGCACCTCCCACCTATAAGAGGAGGGGCAGGGCCTCCTCCTCTAGACACACAAGTTCCTATCCTCTAATCTAAACCCTAGCCAAAGCCTCCGGTTTAGAGCCGTTTTGGTTTAGAGCTTCTAATTGACCTAGCCTTCGGTTTAGAGCCTTCTAATTGGTGTGTCTAAACCCTAGACCACTAATAGCTCTCTCTCATACTCCACCATACTCGCTCCGGCTTAAGGCGAAGCCCTGCGGGATCTCCCCTCTACTTCCGGTACCACGCCGTTGTGCTGCCGGAATCGCGAGGAGAGTGCTACAACCTCCGCTGCCTGCTAGAACAAGGGAGAGGAAGGTCTTCGTCGAGTACCGAACGTGTGACCGACTGCGGGAGCGCTACCGGAACGTGGCGCCGGAAGGATCGTCTACGCGATCTTGAGATCGGAAAGAGTACGACTACATCACCCACGAGAATCTGCTCTCGTTAACCGCTTTGGAATCTTCGAGGGTAAGTTATTCCATCGACTCGTTGCTACAATCTAGTAGATAGATCTTGGGCTTGTTTGTTTGTATGCGATAGAAATTTTTTGTTTTCCATGCTACGAACCCCTACAGTGGCCCTCAACGACGATGCCAACTCGGCGACCCCGGCGTCAATCGCCGGATCCATGGTCACTGCGTCACCTGCGGGATCCATCACCAAAGTCTCCAACATGGGGGACATCGAGGTTCCGTCCATCCTCGGGATCTTTTCGAGTCCGGATCGGAGAACTCCGGCGACCTTTACGCCGGATCCGGTCGCTTCGTCGTGACCTACATGGTGAGCGGCATGAGCGCCCCACCAGACCCCTTCTCTACGCCGATCCCGCCGACTGTGATGACGACGGAGGTTGAGGAACTCCACCTGTGCCTGGAGGAGGCGGTTCGCAAGGAACAAGCCGAGCACGATTTTTTTTGCCTCGAGCAGGCGACGACGCAGGAGCTCTTTCTCTACCACCAGCGTCACATCAGGTCACGCCTGAACCCCGCCGTTCAGGGACGCGCGCTGAACTTTGACGACGAGAATGACCCGACCCGCATGGACGACCATGTGGTTTGCGAGAACGCGCCACCAGGAGGAAGTGCCCGGCCACCGCCAGGCACAATGGCGAATGGTGCACCCCCACCCCCGCCCGGTCGCGTGCCCCCTCCAGACCAGACAAGGATCATGATCTCCCTGTAAGAGAGGGATGCAAACAGCCTCCCGCTGTTCTCCACTCCGATGGACAACATCATCGTGAGTCGAGCCATGGTCGCCAACCTCAACGTGACAGGGGAAGGCGCGCTACAGATCCAGTATGCCAAGGCCCTACTCACCAAGGCCATCGAGCAGCAAATTGCAGGAGCCGACTCGTGGGGGCACATGTACTCCCGCTCCTCAGGAAGCAGGGCGGCCTCAAGCGGCCGCCCAACGATGGCAAACACTCTCAATTGCCCACCACCTGAGCCCCTGTAGCTCCAACCACGAACCGCGCACGCGGCACTCTCTACCAATGACCCGTGACTGACGAACAACATGGTCGTTGCCAACGGGCAGCCAGTCGATGCATGGACCCATATCATCAATAATCAAAGCTGGCGCGCATGCTAGCCCGACGACCTGAGGTACACCCTCACCAACCGCCGCGACAGCGAGCCAAGGGGCTCGCTCAGCCGAGTCGGCCCTCAGTGCTTCGGACCAATGATCTGAGGCAAACAATATCTGGCGAACTTCAAAGCGCAAAAGGAGATCGAAAAGTATGATCCCTCGTACGACCCGTCCGTATGGCTGGACACGTACCTCATGGCGATGGGAATCGCCGGCCAAACCGACCT
Organism: Avena sativa; assembly: GCA_916181665.1. Classification (NCBI taxonomy): domain Eukaryota; kingdom Viridiplantae; phylum Streptophyta; class Magnoliopsida; order Poales; family Poaceae; genus Avena; species Avena sativa. The sequence goes on along the minus strand of OV702281.1, from coordinate 380,153,228 downwards.
ACTCGCCGCTCGCTACCTCCCCCTGATGATGGAGGGAGCGACCCGACAATGGATCAACACCCTCCCAGCGGATAGCATCGATTCCTAGGAGGACATGCGCGACACCTTTGTCAGGCACTTCGAGGGTTCCTACACCCGTGCCACCAGCATCGAGGACCTGGAGCGATGTGTCCAGGGGCCCCGCGAGTAGACTTGCAACTGGCTCCAAAGGTGGCAAGACATGTGGTTCGCCGGCATCCACCCGGAGACGACGATCCACTCCTTCAAAACATCATGCCTTTATGAACCACTGGTCGCCAAACTCAAGCGGGTGTACAAAACACTCGACAACGTCCCGAACCAAGAAACCAACGACGAGTCGGGTGGAAATCGCCGCCCAAGCAGCCACGACAACGGGAGACGACCCGAGCTACGCTACAGCAACACTCGCCTCACCGGCAAGCGCCGCGGTGACGGGCGAGTCGACTTTGTCGCCAATGCTGGCTACGCGACACGCGACCCCAAGAGCTTCCGCCGCAACGGAGGCCAACACCGCGACATTGGAAACTACAAGGCGAGGCCGTAGTTTGACCCCGCGGCTCTCCTTAACCAGTCCTGTGTGTTCCACAACGGGGAGGGGAAGCCCGCCACGCACACGACCGCCGACTACCACTCCCTAAAGGAGATCGAGAAGGCATGGCGCCCACGGGAGGACCCCAACAACCACCCACCAAACGGTCAGGCATTCGGCAACAACGTCGGGTCACTCCACACCTTCACCGAGTTCGGCACCAAGCGCGAGAAGAAAGTCATCGCCCGTGCCGTCGCCGTCAATGCCGTGTCCCAAGTCGACGTACCCCACTTCCTCAACTGGTCCAAACAACAAATCACCTGGAGCCGCAAGGACCACTCGCCACAGATCGAATATCCCCGGCGATTCTCCCTGGTGGTCAAGCCCAAAGTGGGTGACTACTGGCTCCCCAAGATGTTGATGGACGGCGGGAGTTCCATCAACATACTCTACCTGCAGTGGCGAACCTTGGAGCAAAACCAAGGAGGGGCAAAGATGTTAATTAAGCCATTTAATAGCTATAAATATACATAATTATCATAAATTTAGTATTAACAACGCTACTAATTAGAGGTTCTGTACCAATGTTGGGGGGGCCATGGCCGTCTTTGGCCTCCATGAAGGTCCACCACTGTCTACCTGGACACGTTCAGGTGGTTGCGGCTCCCGCATTCGATGATTGAGACGACCTACACCACCTTACACGGAATCGTCCCCGGTCGGAAGGCGTACCTGTTGGTCCACGTAGAGATAAAAAAAACTTTTTCCTCTAACGTGGTGATCCCAAGATCTAGCTGAGGTAGAAGGCCACGAGGTTTACCACTAGACGGGCAGTTGCAGATTACTGATGAAGCGCATCAGTTGATGCAGTGTAGTCCTTAGCGATCCGATCCGATCGTCCTGGTGCTGATCGTATAACACCTCTGCTGGTATCCACACGTACAAGGAGGAGCACCGGCGGCGAACTGCTAGGTTCGTAACGACGGCAAGACTACTGTGGAGCTAGGGTTTCCAACACATGGTATGACCTAACCGATCAACGATTAACCCTTTTGGGTTACTGTGCTCCACTATATATAGGGAGTGAGCGTGGGCTCAACTCTCGTGGCCCATTCACTAAATCCCATATAACACTAGTCACCATGAGTCCGATTCACTGACTCAGTCCTAATCCGGCTTGGGTCCAACCCAACCAGATTTCTGGTTCAGATCCAATCCGAACTTGCTCCCGCTCTTAAGTGTGTGACCCCGCAGGCTCTTGGCAACCTGGAAACGATTAGAGTCCGAATATCGATCGATCAGTCGGTAGCGGCTCCTAGCAGAACATGCCAAATCCCAAGTACCAAAGAGTGATGACAACTTGCCTTTCCAATGCGACTTACGTCTGAGTCCCTTTTGCCTCACGATATACCTTGTCAGACTATAGGCGAATATTTGTCATCCCTTAAATAGTCGGACTCTCTTCTCGATCCGAGATAAGTGATTCACCCGACTAACTCTTAGTCCATCGCCTCGGTTAACACTTATACGAGTCGTGCATGGCCATGCTTTACGAATCATATCATCCGAGAGGGCCCAGAGAATATCTCTCCAAGTGGAGGGGAAAAATCCCATCTTGGTTATTCACATCACGCGGCTTGATTCTCAGTCGACCCGAAGTCTGCCTTTATAACTGCCTAGTTACGGATCAACATTTGACAGAACCTAAGTCGGTGATCCTCAACTCGGACTATGCAATAACCTCAGGTCTAAGGATTACATTGGTTGAGATATACAAATGACAACTTGTTCGTTGTGCCTCAATATGGGTCAATCCGACTTGATAAACTCTTTAGCCGAATCTGTGTAAGTCGGAATAGCATCTCCATGCCCATGACAAGTGGAACCGAGTCATCAAAACAACTTTCACATTGGTCTAAGTTGTGTGTCCAGCACAACCTCAATGACCAAGGATATTTAGTACAAACAACATGAATGCATAGTTCCACAACTGAATCACATATTCAATGATAGACATCAGATGCTCATACAGGGACAACTTAACAACTTTATGAATACAATGGGAAATATCATCATACATGATTGCCTCTAGGGCATATTCCCAACAGTCTCCCACTTGCACTAGAGTCAATCTTCTGACATCACATGTCTAAGCATCTAATGCCCATGGCTCTCAGGTGCGCCTCATGCTTCGGCTGTGGTAATGGCTTTGTCAACGGATCCACAATATTTGCATCCGTGTGTACCTTGCATAACTTGATATCACCCTGATCCACGAACTGGCGAATCAGATGGTACCGCATGAGTATGTGCTTGTTCTTCTGGTGTTGTCTAGGTTTCTTGGCTTGTGCAATAGCACCATTGTTGTCACAATACACGTCTAACGGATTGGATGAGACCTAAAACACACCAAGATCCATGAGGAAATTCCTCATCCAAACATCTTCCTTTGCTGCCTCCGAAGCGGCAATATACTCAGCCTCTGTTGTAGATGCAGACACAGTCTCTTGCTTGGAACTCTTCCAGCTCACAGCACCTCCGTTTATAATAAACACGTATCCGGATTGCGAACGAGAATCATCAGAGTCGGTAAGATAACTCGCATCCGTGTAACCCTTTACAATGAGTTCATCTTCACCACCATAAACCAAGAACACATCCTTAGTCCTTCTCAAGTACTTTAGGATATTTTTAGCCGCTGTCCAGTGGATCTCTCCAGGATCAGCCTGGTATCTGCTCACAACACTTAGAGCATATGAAACATCCAGCCTTGTACAAATCATGGCATACATGATGGATCTGACTGCAGAAGAATACGAAATCGCACTCATCCGACTTCGCTCATAAGTTGTCGAAGGACACTGAGTCTTGCTAAGTTTTACACCATGGGACATCGGTAAGAACCCCTTCTTAGACGATTCCATGTTGAAATTCTTGAACACTTTGTCCAAATAAGTACTCTGACTCAATCCAATGAACCGGCTTGATCTATCTATAGATCTGGATTCCAAGAATGTATGTTGCCTCACCCAAGTCTTTCATTGAGAAACTCCTTTCCATTGATTCCTTGGTTTCTTGCAACATCTGGACATCATTTCCAATCAGTAATATGTCATCCACATATAAGATTAGAAAGTTTAATTTGCTCCCACTAAACTTCTTGTATAAACAAGAATCATGATCACTTTTAATGAAGCCAAACGCTTTGACTACCTCATCAAAGCGAATATTCTTACTTCGAGATGCTTGCTTCAACCCATAAATGGATTTCTGATGTTTGCACACCTTGTCAGCGTTAGCCGGATTAACAAAACCCTCGAGCTGTATCATATACACGTCCTCAGTTAAATTTCTGTTAAGGAAAGCCATTTTGACATCCATCTGCCATATATCATAGTCAAAATAGGCTGCTATAGCTAACATGATCCGAACTGATTTAAGCATCGCTACGGGCGATAAAGTCTCGTCGTAATCAACTCCTTGAACTTGTCGTAACCCCTTCATGACAAGACATGCTTTATAGATGGAAACATTTCCATCCATATCAGTTTTCTTCTTAAAGACCCATTTGCACTCGACGGGTCTTGCACCGTCTGGAAGATCAACCAACTTCCAAACTTGATTTTCATCCATGGACTTTAACTCGGATCTCATGGCTCCAAGCCATGAATCGGAATTTGATCCCACCATCGCTTCCGAATAATTTGCCGGCTCATCACTGTCTAACAGTAATACATCACGAACACTTCGTAATCTTGCTGATCTTCGTAGTACAGGTGCTGCTTCCGGCTCAGCTACCACGACCGGCTCAACCTCCAAGGTTTTTGCTGACTCGCTACTAGCCGGTTCCTCTCGAATTTCTTCGAGCTGCACCGTGCTCCCACTTACTCCCCGACTGAGAAACTCTTTCTCAAGGAAGACATCGTTCTGAGCGACAAACACTTTGCCCTCTTCTCGGTTGTAGAAGTAGTAACCCAAGGTTTCCCTCGGATACCCCACAAAAATATACTTACCCGACTTGGCCGTAAGCTTGTCCGACTGAAGTCGCTTGACAAATTCTTCACAACCCCAAATCTTAAGAAAAGACAAACTCGGCTTTTTGCCTGTACACATCTCATGCGGTGTCTTCTCTACCGACTTTGATGGTACTCTGTTTAGTGTGAACGCCACTATTTCTAGAAAATAACCCCAAAATAAATAAAGGCAGATCTGTCCGACTCATCATTGATCGTACCATGTCCAACAAGGTCCGATTCCGCCTTTCCGAAACACCATTCCTATGTGGCGTTCCTGGCGGAGTAAGTTGAGGAACTATTCCACAACTTTTCAGATGGTCATCAAACTCATGGCTCATGTACTCGCCTCCTCGGCCTGATCGAAGAAACTTTATTTTCTTGCCGAGTTGATTCTGTGCTCATTCTGGAATTCTTTGAACTTTTCAAAGGCTTCCGACTTTTGTTTCATCAAGTAGATATATCCATACCGACTCAAATCATCAGTGAAGGTAATGAAGTACTCATAACCACCCCTGGCTGTCGTGCTCATTGGTCCACATACATCACTATGTACTAGAACCAACAAGTCGGATGCCCTCTTGCAACTCTTTGCAAAAGGTGTCTTGGTCATTTTGACGAGTAGGCAAGATTCGCATGTCTCGAACGTCTCCAAGTCGAACGAAGTTAGGAGTCCATCATCATGGAGCTTCTTCATGCGTTTCCAACTTATATGACCAAGCCGACAGTGCCAAAAGTAAGTCATATTCAGATCATTTGGTTTCAACCTTTTAACATTTATGTTATAAACCGACTCACCATGAAGATTCAAAATAAATAACCCGTCCTGGACCGGTGCAAAGCCGTGAAACATATCATTGAAATATAAATAACAACCATTATTCTTGATATTTGACTCATAGCCTTGCCTCATCAAACATGAAGAAGAAATAATGTTTTGTTAGAGCACTGGAACATAATAACAATTATTCAGTTCCATAATGAATCCGGAAGGTAAATGAAGTTGCATTGTGCCGACTTCCAACGCAGCAACTGTTGCTTTGTTGTCGACTCGAATATCAACCTCTCCTCTTGCTACGCTCCTAGTTCTTATGAGTCCGTGCAGCGAGTTGGAGATGTGAATAACTGATCAGGTATCATATACCCAAGAACTATTAGGTGCATCAGCAAGATATATGTATATAACATTGCAAACAAGTCTACCTGATTCGAAAGTCATACCTCCACTCTTGGCTTTATAAGACAAATACTTGATGCAGTTCCTCTTCCAGTGGCCATCCGCCTTGCAGTAGAAGCAAGTGGATCCGGCTGAAGGAGATGGCTTAGTCCCTGAGGAAGCGCTTGGGACTGGGTCCTGAGCCTGCTTTCCTCCTGACTTAGCCTTCTTTTTAGTCCAAGAAATCTTCTTGAACTTAGCCTTATTCTGAACCATAAACACTTAACTGGCGCCCTTCTTGAGATCCGCCTCTGCCAGCTTGAGCATCCCATGTAATTCAGTGAGCTTCTTATCCATACCATGCATGTGGTAGTTCGAAATGAACTGACCATATGCACTAGGAAGAGAGTTCAGAATTATATCCATAGTGAACTCTTCACTAATGGGGTAGCCAAGCCTCTCTAGAGACTGCACATAACCAACCATTTCGATCACATGCGAACTCAGTGGATCACCATCTTAAGCTTGCAACTCAGCAAATCCTAAGAGACTTGATACCTCTTAGTCTTCGCCTGAGCCTGGAACTTACTTTTGAGTCTTTTGATCATATCGTAGGCCTCAACATTCTTGAACTGCTTTTGCAAGTCGGGTTCCATGTGAGCAAGCATAAGACATCTAATATCCATGTACTCATCCTTATCCTGATGGTAGGCATTGGTGGCAACGACAGTCGCATTCTCATTCGGCTCATCTGGAAGTGGGTTGTCTAGGACATGGTCCTTCTTTTCTTGTTTGAGAACAATTCTCAGATTTCGATACCAGTTGGTAAAATTAGTGTCGTTCAGTTTATGTTTCTCAAGAATGGTTCTCAACGCAAAACCGGATATCTGAGAGTGACTGCTACTTGGTGCCATGATCTACAACAGAAAATATGCAAAACACTTAAGACATGTATTCATAAAAGAGCAAACATATTAAACACTTTAATATTTTATGCTCCCACTAGAACCAGCACCCCTCCGATGGTTACTTAGTGATTCAGGATCCTAAATAAGCAAGTCGGCTAGTGAGCTTTAGCATCACCGCTAGCCGCCAAGTGATCTAGGTAGACAACTCCTTGTCAATCGTATCTCATACGACTCCTGTTGGACGGGTGGCATCACATGCCTCGGCTCCCATCCAACTTTTCTCCGATCCCCACAACCATTGTGATAGACCCGTCTATCTTACCGAGTGTTTCCACAATAAGAGTCCGACTCGAACCCACCTACTCGGAAAGAATTCGCAGCACCTCAATTTTATGTGGCCACTACCAAAAATGTCCGACTTGTGATGGTGTAATCACTGGCGGGAAAACCGACTAGACCTTCTTTGAGGGATTAGATTTTACCGACTATCTAATAGAGGTAAAACAGAGACATAACAATAACACAAAGTAAAGCAATTATAATGTGAAATGGTATGGCTCCCTTCATGGCGATCTCCATCTCCACAAAGCCTGTAATCCGACTTGTGCCAACTCTTGTCACTTGCCGTCTTACTCCATGTCACCGACATGTACAACGCCTTGCATGCCATCCGGGTTCCCCAAACAGCTACACCAGCTTAGTAAAGTAAATTACAAGGAGAATCCGACACACAAGTCGTTATACAATAATATGACAGCACCTAGGCTCCAGCCGGCTGACAAAACCGTGATTCGCAGATCACGTATGGATTACACACATACATCACATGCAGATGAACCATACCATTCACAACTTCGTGCAAAAACAAGTTATGCATAGATACAATATCTACCGGCGTTGTGAAAACTCGCAACAACATCTAAGGAACTATGACAGGGCGAAGCCGGCGGTCCCGGACATGGATTCCGACCATTGTTCCGATTCGATCAAACTTTTTGATCTTCGATCACCGCCTCTGGATTTACGTGTCACAGTCTACCCGAATGGAGGAAGCCGACCGGTAGGGGTATGTCGTTCCACGACCTCAGCAGTATGATCACGGAAATCAGATCTACCATTCCCCGAGAACAGTTGATCCAATCAACCTCATACAAAACCGATCTATCTCATAGATCGACCACCAAAACAGCATATAGATCTCATCTATAGCCAACTGCATATCACATATGCGAGATCTCGAGCCTAAAAACAGAAGCTATCGCTCTGATACCACTGTTGGGCCACGTAGAGATAAAACAAACCTTTTTTCCTCTAACATGGTGATCCCAAGATCTAGCTGAGGTAGAAGGCCACGAGGTTTACCACAAGACGCGCAGTTGCGTATTACTGATGAAGCGCGTCAGTTGATGCAGTGCAGTCCTTAGCGATCCGATCTGGCCGTCCTGGTGCTGATCATACATCACCTCTGCTGGTATCCACACGTACAAGGAGGAGCAGCGGTGGCGAACTGCTATGTTCGTAATGATGGCAAGACTGCTGTGGAGATAGGGTTTCCAACACATGGAATGACCTAACCGATCAACGATTAACCCTTCTGGGTTTCTGTGCTCCACTATATATAGGGAGTGAACATGGGCTCAACTCTCGTGGCCCATTCACTAAATCCCATATAACACTAGTCACCATGAGTCCGATTCACTGACTCAGTCCTAATCCGGCTTGGGTCCAACCCAACCAGATTTCTGGTTCAGATCCAATCCGAACTTGCTCCCGCTCTTAAGTGTGTGACCCCGCAGGCTCTTGGCAACCTGGAAACGATTAGAGTCCGACTCTCGATCGATCAGTCGGTAGCGGCTCCTAGCAGAACGTGCCGAATCCCAAGTACCAAAGAGTGATGACAACTTGCCTTTCCAATGCGACTTACGTCTGAGTCCCTTTTGCCTCACGATATACCCTGTCAGACTATAGGCGAATATTTGTCATCCCTTAAATAGTCCGACTCTCTTCTCGATCCGAGATAAGTGATTCACCCGACTAACTCTTAGTCCATCGCCTCGGTTAACACTTATAAGAGTCGTGCATGGCCATGCTTTACGAATCATATCATCCGAGAGGGCCCAGAGAATATCTCTCCAAGTGGAGGGGAAAAATCCCATCTTGGTTATTCACATCACGCGGCTTGATTCTCAGTCGACCCGAAGTCTGCCTTTATAACTGCCTAGTTACGGATCAGCGTTTGACAGAACCTAAGTCGGTGATCCTCAACTCGGACTATGTAATAACCTCAGGTCTAAGGATTACATTGGTTGAGATATACAAATGACAACTTGTTCGTTGTGCCTCAATATGGGTCAATCCGACTTGATAAACTCTTTAGCCGAATCTGTGTAAGTCGGAATAGCATCTCCATGCCCATGACAAGTGGAACTGAGTCATCAAAACAACTTTCACATTGGTCTAAGTTGTGTGTCCAGCACAACCTCAATGACCAAGGATATTTAGTACAAAAAACATGAATGCATAGTTCCACAACTGAATCACATATTCAATGATAGACATTAGATGCTCATACAGGGACAACTTAACAACTTTATGAATACAATGGGAAATATCATCATACATGATTGCCTCTAGGGCATATTCCCAACAGTCTCCCACTTGCACTAGAGTCAATCTTCTGATATCACATGTCTAAGCATATAATGCCCATGGCTCTCAGGTGCGCCTCATGCTTCGGCTGTGGTAATGGCTTTGTCAACGGATCCACAATATTTTCATCCGTGTGTACCTTGCATAACTTGATATCACCCTGATCGACGAACTGGCGAATCAGATGGTACCGCATGAGTATGTGCTTGTTCTTCTGGTGTTGTCTAGGTTCCTTGGCTTGTGCAATAGCACCATTGTTGTCACAATACACGTCTAACGGATTGGATGAGACCTAAACCACACCAAGATCCATGAGGAAATTCCTCATCCAAACAACTTCCTTTGCTGCCTCCGAGGCGGCAATATACTTAGCCTCTATTGTAGATGCAGACACAGTCTCTTGCTTGGAACTCTTCCAGCTCACAACACCTCCGTTTATAATAAACACTTATCCGGATTGCGAACGAGAATCATCAGAGTCGGTAAGATAACTCGCATCCGTGTAACCCTTTACAATGAGTTCATCTTCACCACCATAAACCAAGAACACATCCTTAGTCCTTCTCAAGTACTTTAGGATATTTTTAGCCGCTGTCCAGTGGATCTCTCCAGGATCAGCCTGGTATCTGCTCACAACACTTAGAGCATATGAAACATCCAGCCTTGTACAAATCATGGCATACATGATGGATCTGACTGCAGAAGCATACGAAATCGCACTCATCCGACTTTGCTCATAAGTTGTCGAAGGACACTGAGTCTTGCTATGTTTTACACCATGGGACATCGGTAAGAACCCCTTCTTAGACGATTCCATGTTGAAATTCTTGAACACTTTGTCCAAATAAGTACTCTGACTCAATCCAATGAACCGGCTTGATCTATCTCTATAGATCTGGATTCCAAGAATGTATGTTGCCTCACCCAAGTCTTTCATTGAGAAACTCCTTTCCATTGATTCCTTGGTTTCTTGCAACATCTGGACATCATTTCCAATCAGTAATATGTCAACCACATATAAGATTAGAAAGTTTACTTTGCTCCCACTAAACTTCTTGTATAAACAAGAATCATGATCACTTTTAATGAAGCCAAACGATTTGACTACCTCATCAAAGCGAATATTCTTACTTCGAGATGCTTGCTTCAACCCATAAATGGATTTCTGATGTTTGCACACCTTGTCAGCGTTAGCCGGATTGACAAAACCCTCGAGCTGTATCATATACATGTCCTCAGTTAAATTTCTGTTAAGGAAAGCCATTTTGACATCCATCTGCCATATATCATAGTCAAAATAGGCTGCTATAGCTAACATGATCCGAACTGATTGAAGCATCGCTACGGGCGATAAAGTCTCGTCGTAATCAACTCCTTGAACTTGTCGTAACCCCTTCGTGACAAGACGTGCTTTATAGATGGAAACATTTCCATCCATATCAGTTTTCTTCTTAAAGACCCATTTGCACTCGACGGGTCTTGCACCGTCTGGAAGATCAACCAAGTTCCAAACTTGATTTTCATCCATGGACTTTAACTCGGATCTCATGGCTCCAAGCCATGAATCGGAATCTGATCCCACCATCGCTTCCGAATAATTTGCCGGCTCATCACTATCTAACAGTAATACATCACGAACACTTCGTAATCTTGCTGATCTTCGTAGTACAGTTGCTGCTTCCGGCTCAGCTACCACGACCGGCTCAACCTCCAAGGTTTTTGCTGACTCGCTACTAGCCGGTTCCTCTCGAATTTCTTCGAGATGCACCGTGCTCCCACTTACTCCCCGACTGAGAAACTCTTTCTCAAGGAAGACACCGTTCTGAGCGACAAACACTTTGCCCTCTTCTCGGTTGTAGAAGTAGTAACCCAAGGTTTCCCTCGGATACCCCACGAAAATATACTTACCCGACTTGGCCGTAAGCTTGTCCGACTGAAGTCGCTTGACAAATTCTTCACAACCCCAAATCTTAAGAAAAGACAAACTCGGCTTTTTGCCTGTACACATCTCATGCGGTGTCTTCTCTACCGACTTTGATGGTACTATGTTTAGTGTGAACGCCGCTATTTCTAGAAAATAACCCCAAAATAAATAAAGGCAGATCTGTCCGACTCATCATTGATCGTACCATGTCCAACAAGGTCCGATTCCGCCTTTCCGAAACACCATTCCTATGTGGCGTTCCTGGCGAAGTAAGTTGAGGAACTATTCCACAACTTTTCAGATGGTCATCAAACTCATGGCTTGTAACTACCTCGGTGAATTACGCTCCTAGATACAAGCCTGGATGAGCGGAAGTGGTTGAAAAAGTACGGTGGGGCCCCAAAAGCCACTCACGGGTAGACCTTTTGGCCGTCCCAACCACTTCCAGTCAACGGGACAAGTACGGGCGGCGTAATTGGCAGGCGAAGGGATCAACTACATACACAAATGGGTATGTATGCAAGCCACCATACAATAGTACATCAGAGCCATTCCATCTAAAAGAAAGGAAATATAGCAACGTCATACGGCAAGATTCAAATGTTCTAATAGATCTAATAGTTTAGGATATTTCCTCATACATCACACATCAGAGTATCAGGCGAAAGCGGCAAACAAGTTCCGAGTACGGATAAGAAGCAAATCGGCATAAGATGCCACATAAATAAGCACATCCCGCCCACAGATCTCACGGATCCCCGTTACCGGAATCTCTACACCGAACGATCGTTGCCCATATCATCAGCCTCCTCCACCCAGTATCTGTCCTGCGAGTGTACCTGTTCATCTGAACCAATAATTTATCGTGTGAGACCCTAAGGGTACTCAGCAAGTATTTATGCCTCTAAAGGGGACACAACCTGGGGTGACGCAATTGCAGCAAAAGATAAACCCTAACAGTTCTATAGATACTCGCTAACCATCCGCCTAACCAAAGATAGACGGATGTCCGTGAATTAATGACAACAGTTATAACAGTAATATCACCAGATCCATCCTCCTCCTCGCTTACCGCCGAGGAAGCGGACGAACAACCCCCACAACCGTTGGCAGTTGTATTAACCATTCCATGAGTGTTGCACTATTTACTAGTCAGTTATTTAGTCAAGTTAAAAGCGGTACTTTAATTATGCTTGTCTATGATCGAGAAACTGTGCTCCAAGTCGTCCATAACCGCGGACACGGCTTTCAGAAAGTTTTACCCTGCAGGGGTGCACAAATAGCAACACACACTCGATCAACCTCGGAAAAACCAAATCAAAACCCAACGAGGCCTTCACGACAAAGCAATCACAGGATTCAGAAATATTTCAGGGGGCCACCCCTTGGAGTACACCCGCAACGAAACTGGCCGGCTCCGAGACGGACTCAAGGTTTGTGGGGCCGGCTGTAAACGACTGGGAACCCGAAAACTCGGGGTGTCGATACCGCGAAAACGGGTCACCATCCTAAACAGTACAGGTGCTCCTCGCACAATCGTAATAAAGCAGTAAAGCATGGCATAAGTACAGGATAGTAAATAAAACCTCAAACTAGTTTGTGGCCCCAAGAAATAAGAATGAATCAAGCTCTGGCTCAGGGGGGTCCCATAAGCCTCCCAGATGTGGATAGCGCGAATGTTCAAGGAAGAGGTTTCAAGTACTCGGGGTCCTACGGGACACAAGTGAGCAGGAAAAACCAAATAGCAGATATTGCCCACCGGTGCCACTTTCATTAGTTATCCCATTACTACTCAGGTTAAGTTGTTTAGGTACCTCGTTATCCATCAGACTCTCACATACCCTACACATGCTGTTCTACGACTCGCATGGCTCAAACAACTCCTGTAGTAATGGCTCATGGGATGGAGGAACAAGCTTGGTGGGGTTTAAAAGTAAAGGCTATGCAATACTTGGGATTCAGTTTAATGCAATCGCGACTCAATGATGCAAGAGTAAGATAGAGGCAATAGGTACTGTATGTATGCAAGCATGTGGTAGTGCTTGCCTGGCAACTCAGTTGAAGCGAGAGACGGATCTGGGTAGTGCTCCTGGTTCTCTTAATATATCCCCTGCTCAGTGTCTATTCGAAGAAAAACCAAACAAACAAGGGCCGACATAAATAAAGTGCACAAGCATAGGAATAAAATGCGTCGAGCAATCAAGCATGCCATGGTGAATGATGCACAAGTTGCATGGCAATAAAGTAGCATGGCATGGGTGAGGTGTAGAACACAAGAAATAACATTTTATGGGGTTTTGGTCCCATTTTATTGTCATATTAGTTGCTGTATATTATATATTTATATGATGCATGCTGCGATTGAAGTCATGGATAGCATAAACAGAAAGGTCTCGTCGAGCTGATCATTTTAGACATATCATTTGTTAAATACGGAGTTATAGATCAAAAGTTATTAATTTATTAAGTTCCAGTGGCATTTTGTTGTAATTTACTCAACTTGGAATTTTAAATGTGCAAAAGGTAATTTGAATAGCATATTTGAAATCCTCACATTTTTCTGATTCAAAAACATATATTATTTGCATTATTTGGGTTTATAATTGAAAAGTTATTTGAAAACAGATTTATAATTGAATTTGAATTAATTTGAATCAGTTTTGAATTTAAACAGACAACCCAAAAACTTTTGTTACACACTCTTTGCTAACCGCAGACACTGACAGGTGGGGACACGGTCGGCTCGGGGCCAAACGCGGGCGCGCCAGCGGGGGCGTGCCACGTGGAGGAGCCGGGACCGCGGGTTGAGTCTGCGAAACGTGGGGAGCCTTTTTATAAAAACGCCACCGACGCTGACTGGTGGGGCTACGGGGACGACGGGTTTAGGCGGGAGAATCTGCAGGGGCCTAAGCGCAAAACAGCAGCGGCTGTCGGGACGGCAGCGGCGCGCCGCTCTGCAGGCACCGACGATCGGCCGGGGTTTGGTCGACGTTGGCGAGCAATCCACTGGGTAAAACGGAGTGCTGCAAAAACCAAAAATGGAGAGGGCTAAACGGGCTACAGGTTCCCTACAGGTGGCATCGCCAGCGGAGGGCTACAGCGAGCGGGGCGGGGCGACGAACAGCGTCGGATCTAGCTGCTGCAGCGGCTGCTGTCGGTCGGCACGACGCGCGACATGCACGCAGAGCGCTCGTCGGAGGGCGGCGGGGCTACGGCGCGCGAGAGAGGAGAGGCCCTTGTCTGGGGGATAGCGGAGCTCACCAGCAGCTTGTCGACGTGGTTGGCGAGGCTCGGGGAGGAAGGGGTCTGACGGCGGGCTCGTGACGAGGAGCTTCAGATCCCTCCGGCCATGGCGACGGCGGCGGTGCTCGGTGGCCTTCCAGTCGCCTCCTCTGGTGCTAGCCGCCTAAGGAGGTGCAGGGGATCTCGTCGGAGCTTCTGGGGGTCTCGGGGAGCAGCAGGACACGCATATCGCAACAGGCCGAGGCAGCTAGGGTTTTGGGGCCATGGTGGAGAGGGGGGTCTGTCGGGGGAGGAAGAAGGGAGGAAGGGGAGGCGAGGCAGAACCTCTGGGGTGGATAGGGAGTAGCTGGGCGAGGCAGAGAGATGGAGGGGTGGATAAGAAAGGGAGGGGGAAGGTGAGGATGGCGTGGGGGAGGGGAAGGTGGCTTCGGCCACCTTTTTGCCTCTCCTTCACGTGATCGGCCAGGCAGGGAAGGGGGAGGGTTAGCTAGGCAGGCAGAGCTGGGGGGGGGGGGGGACTGCCAGGTGGGACAGGTGCGAGGGGCTCGGGTGGGGCAGGTCAGACAGAGAGAGAGAGAGCAAGAGAGAGGAGAGGGGTAGGCTCGGCTAGGGTAGATGGGTTTGGGGTGGAGAGAGAGAAGAGAAAAGAGAGAAGATGACATGTGGGGCCAGGGAGAGGGGGTGGAGCTGTGGCCCAAGCATGGAAGAGAGGGGAGGCCGAGAGGGAGGTGGGACATGGTGGGGTCGATCTAGGTTTAGAGGAGGGATGCAAGTATGGTGGGGGTCATGCATGGTGAGAGGGAGAGAGAGGGTTTGGTGTCTTGATTAGGTCAAGCATGATCCACACAAGCTCAACAAGATGGCCAAAAGAGAAAGAGGAAAAGAGGTGATGAGGTATGAGCAAGATTAAAATGGATCAAGCCCAAAAGCAGGAATAAAGACAGAGATGACCCACTCAAGAATTCAAACAAAACCCTAAGATGACCAAAGTTGATGATGGTTGCATGGCCCATGCAAATGCATTAAATGCCAGGTTTTATCTTGTGAGAACAAAATAATATCCCATGGCACTTATTTATGTGCATCCCCAAAGATGGAGTAAGGCCAAGCATAAGATTATGAGTGGAATCCACCCAACCCACATGAGCTAGAGGTAAACTCAATTAAAATGCCAAGCTCATATTAATTGGATGGTGGAATTATAAAGTGGAGAAAGAAAGGGTGGTGGAGTCAATAAAAGATATGCCCCCAACTCAACTTGGGCATTTAACAATATATCAAGAACCAAATACAATATCAAGAGGCAAATACAATTAATAATGCATATGAGATAAGAACCAAAACAAAGAGGGTTTTTGTATGATGCTCAAATGCAAGGTGGCATGAAGACATGAGCATGATATGATGATGATGCAACAATTATGTGTAGAGAGTAGCCATTATATTACTAAACCAAGTAGCATTACAGTTGTTAGACAAATGGGATGCTACAACTCTCCCCCACTAAACAGGAATCTCGCCCCGAGATTCTAGGAAGAAGAAGAAGACTCAAAAAGGGTAGGATAGTTGACACGGAGTTCATCTTCACGCTCCCAAGTGGCTTCATCAACAGAATGGTGCGACCACTGCACCTTGCAGAACTTGATGGACTTGTTGCGAGTCCTTTCTGCGGTCTCAAGGATTTTGGTGGGGTGTTCTTGATAAGACAGGTCTTCTTGGAGATCGATTAGCTCATGATCCACGGTCCTGCCGGGATCTTTGAAGCACTTCTTGAGTTGAGAGATGTGGAAAACATCATGAACCTTGAGTTTTTTCGGGAGCTCAAGAGCATAAGCAACTTCTCCTCTTCTACCACGAATTTTGAATGGACCGATGTATCTAGGAGCCAGCTTTCCTTTGATACCAAAGCGGTGTGTGCCTGTCATGGGGGTGACACGAAGGTAAACGAGATCACCAGGGGCATACACCATGTCCGTGTGCTTCCTGTCATAATTGCTCTTCTGGCGACTTTGAGCAATCTTCAGGTTCTCAAGAATGATATGCACCTTCTCCTCCGCTTGAGTTACAATGTCAGGGCCAAACCAAATTCTTTCTCCTGCACCTGACCAACCAATCGGAGTTCTGCACTTGCGACCATAGAGAGCCTCAAATGGTGCCATCTTCAGACTCTTCTGGAAGCTGTTGTTGTAAGAGAATTCAGCATAAGGAAGACATTCCTCCCACTTCATGCCAAAAGAGATAACACAAGCACGAAGCATATCCTCCAGAATCTGATTGATCCTTTCAACTTGTCCTTGCGACTGAGGGTGGTAAGCTGTGCTGAAGTTCAACTTTGTTCCCAAAGCATTTTGGAAACTTTCCCAGAACTTGGAAGTGAAGATGCTCCCACGGTCTGAACTGATCTCAAGCGGAACCCCATACAGAGAGACAATTCTGTTGATATAGAGCTCAGCCAACTGAATTCCAGAAATTGTTTCCTTGACGGGGAAGAAATGAGCCACTTTAGAAAGCCTGTCGATGACAACAAAAATTGCATTGTTGCCCTTCTGCGACCTTGGAAAACCAGTGATGAAGTCCATCTCTACTTTCTCCCATTTCCATTCCGGAGGTTTCAATGGCTATAGAAGACCGAAAGGTTTCTGATGGACAGCTTTCACTCTGCGGCAAACATCACACTCCGAGACATACTTGGCACAATACCGTTTCAAACCAGGCCACCAATATTGT
Organism: Avena sativa; assembly: GCA_916181665.1. Classification (NCBI taxonomy): domain Eukaryota; kingdom Viridiplantae; phylum Streptophyta; class Magnoliopsida; order Poales; family Poaceae; genus Avena; species Avena sativa. The sequence goes on along the minus strand of OV702281.1, from coordinate 380,136,058 downwards.
GTTTTCAAGTCCATGTACATCTTTGTGCTGCCAGGGTGGATAGATAGAACAGAATCGTGCGCCTCCTTAAGAACTTGCTCTCTCAAACCTGGGTAGTTCGGAACAAACATCCGGTGTTCAAAGAAAAGCGTGCCTTGATCATCGACGTGGAAGGACTCATACTTCGGAAGCTGAAGTTTGGAGATGATCTTTCTGGTGTGCGGATCACCACGCTGACGAAAACGAATCTTTTCTTCCAAGAGAGGAGTAGCCTGAAGGTTCAGGAGATGCCCTTGTTCCCCAATTTCCAGGTTGAGCTGACGGAATTCCTCGCACAAAAAAGGTTGCTGTTCTTCCATCATGAGGTTGTTGACATAAGCTTTGCGGCTGAGAGCATCGGCCATGACATTAGCTTTGCCCGGTGTGTAGTTGATGGTCAAATCAAAATCATTGATTGCTTCAATCCATATCCTCTGCCGAAGGTTGAGATCAGGCTGTGTGAAGATATACTTCAAACTCTTGTGATCAGAAAAGATTTCACAACGGTTGCCAAGCAAGTAGTGCCTCCATAGCTTCAAAGCAAAGACAACTGCTGCGAGCTCAAGGTCATGTGTGGGATAGTTGTTCTCATGCGTCTTCAACTGTCGAGAGGCATAAGCAACAACTTGCTTTTCTTGCATAAGGACCGCACCCAATCCTTGCAAGGAGGCGTCACAGAATATCTGGAAAGGCTTAGATGTATCCGGAGGAACCAAGACTGGTGTGGAAGTGAGCTTCTCTTTGAGTGTCTCAAAGCTTGCTTGACATGCAGGAGTCCAAAGGTATTTCTTGCCTTTCTTGAGGAGATCGGTAAGAGGCTTCGCTATCTTCGAGAAGTTCTGAACGAAGCGACGGCAATAACTAGCCAAACCGAGGAAACTCCGCACTTCTTTGACATTAATAGGAGGAAGCCATTCAACAATTGTCTTCACAGTTTCCGGGTTGACTGCAATGCCCTTGGCAGAGATAACGTGACCAAGATAGGTTACTTGAGGCAGCCAAAACTCACACTTTGAGAACTTTGCATACAAGCGGTTCTCACGAAGCTTGTTTAGGACACACCGAAGGTGTTCTTCATGCTCTTCCTGTAGGGTTCGCAGCATAGAAAACAAAAATTTTCCTACGATGTGAACTATATACCAAGATCTATATATACTAGATACAAACAACGGGCGGATGTATATCCGTAGAGAACATACCCTTGAAGACCGACAAAGCTTAACGAGTTCAACTCGTGGTTGATGTAGACGATCTCTTGCCGATCTCAAGATCGAGAGGAAGTCCTAGCGCCGCAAATCAGCAGCGCATCCGTGCTCGCACACACGTTCGAGGCACCGAGCAACCTCCGCCTCCTCGCTCCAGCGATGCAGCGGAAGCACAACTCTTTCTTGCCGAATAGCCACCGGGAACATGTATCTCGCTAGTCCGAGACCATGGGGGATAAATTCTAGAGGGGAGAGAGATCCTTCACGAGGAGGTGTGTGAGACAAGTGAGGAGGAGGGACTCCTTTTATAGGAGGAGGGGGGGGGGACCCCAAGGGGGTGGCCGGCGCATGGGGGCTGCCCCCTTGCCCTCCCCTCTTCATGTGGGTGGACACTCCACTCACAAAACTCCTCTAAATTCCCTCCACTCAAAAGTCCACTCAAAAATCCCATTAAATTTCCACCAAATTTAATGCAAACTCTCATTAAATAAAACTCTTTTATTTTATTCAGAATTTTGTCAATTACTTTAATGACAAACATTCACAAATAACCCCTTGCTAGAATTCTATTTCACATGCATAACCACTTTATGCAATTTCACCCGAAAACCTGTTTCGGTATCTAGTGAAATAAATTCCTGCGCTTGTACATTCTTTCGGCATGAAACATTTGCTCCAATTGGATGTCGGTGTCTCTTAAGTGTGTCACCCTACGGTTCGTGAATAATGCGGACATGATCGAGACCCCTCTCAGATCAATAATCAGAAGCGGGATCTGGAGACCCATACTGACTCCCACACATTCAACGATGACTTTCTTGTGATCGTCGGAACCTTTTACGCTAGTATCTTAATCCCTTTGTTTCACGATATATTACATGTCCGAGATTCGATCATTGGTATCTCCATACCTAGTTTGATCTCGTTACCGACATGCACTCTTTTCTCGTTCCTGTGATATAACATTCTAGTGATCAAATCACTTGCTTGCAAGCTAATCAATGTGATATCACCGAGAGGGCCCAGAGTATATCTATCCGTCATCGGGATGAAAAAATTCCACTCTTGATCCATGAGCCTCAACATAACACTTTATTAGTTCTGAATCCATCTTTATAATCACCCTGTTACGGTGTGACGTTTGATGTTATCAAGAAACTCTTCCGGTGTTAGTGATTGACATGATCTCATGGTCTAAGGATTAGGATCACTTCGTAAGTTGTTATAGCAATATAAACTCAATGACTTTGATCGTAATGCTATACTTCGGATGAGTGTTCATCACATCATTACACTAATGTTGTGATCCCGTTATTAACAACATCCAATGTCCATGATCAGGAAACCTTGATCATCTTGTTAATCAACGAGCTAGTTTATGAGAGAGGCATAACTAGGAACTTTCTGTTTGTTTATTAAACACACATGTATTAACGTTTCCGTATTAATACAATTATAGCATGCAAAATAAACATCTATCATATACTTGGAATACACATAATAAACACTTTATTATTGCCTCTCAGGGCATATTCCCTTCAGTCTCCCACTTGCACTAGAGACAATAATCTAGTTACATAGTGATAAATCTAACACCCATTGAGTTCTGGTGTTGATCATGTTTTGCTCTAGGGAGAGTTTTAGTCAACGGATCTGCTACATTGAGATCCGTATGTACTTTACAAATCTTTATATCTCCATCCTTGACATGCTCGCGGATGGAGTGAAAACCGGCGCTTAATATGCTTGGAATGCTTGTGAGACCTTGGCTCTTTGGCATTGGCAATGGCACCATTGTTGTCACAATAGATCACCATTGGGTCCAACGCGTTTGCCACAACTCCTAGTTCGGATATGAACTCCTTCATCCAAACTGCTTCCTGAGCTGCTTCTGAAGCAGCAACATATTCGGCCTTCGTTGTTGATCCCGCTACCACAGGTTGTTTTTAACCGCTCCGCCATTCATGAGAAATACGTATCCGGATTGAGACTTAGAGTCATCCGGATCGGTGTCAAAGCTAGCATCGACATAACACTTAGCGACGAGCTCTTCTTCACCTCCGTATACAAGAACATATCCTTAGTTCTTCGTAAGTACTTAAGGATATTCTTGACCGCTATCCAGTGTTCCGAACCTGGATCCGATTGGTACCTACTAGTCAAACTAATAGCGTGTGCCACATCCGGTCTTGTACATAGCATGGCGTACATTATAGAGCCTATGGCTAAAGCATAGGGGACTTTGTCCATTATCTCTCTTTCTTCCGCCGAAGCCGGACTTTGAGTCTTACTCAATGTCTTGCCTTGCAACATAGGTAAGAACCCCTTCTTACTTCCGTCCATTTTAAACTTCTTTAAAATCTTATCAAGGTATGTACTTTGCGATAGCCCTATTAGGCGCCTAGATCTATCTCTATAGATCTTTATGCCTAATATGTATGACGCTTCACCTAGGTCCTTCATTGAAAATTTGCTGTTTAGATAACTTTTAACACTGTTTAAAAGTTCTATATCATTTCCGATCAATAATATGTCATCCACATATAATATCAGAAATGCCACATTGCTCCCACTCACTTTCTTGTAAATACAAGCTTCTCCATAAGTTTGGACAAATCCAAACTCTTTGATCACCTCATCAAAGCGGAGATTCCAACTTCGCGATGCTTGCTTCAATCCATAGATGGATCGCTGAAGCTTGCACACCTTGTTAGCATCCTTAGGATCGACAAAACCCTTTGGTTGTATCATATACAACTCTTCTTCAATATTACCATTGAGAAACGCGGTTTTGACATCCATCTGCCATATTTCATAATCGAAATATGCAGCAATTGCTAACATAATCCTAACTGACTTTAGCATCGCTACGGGAGAGAAAGTCTCATCGTAGTCAACTCCTTGAATTTGTCGAAACCCCTTTGCGACAAGTCGAGCTTTATAGATGGTCACATTACCATCAGCATCAGTTTTCCTTTTGAAAATCCATTTGTTCTCCACGGCCTTTCGGTCGTGAGGTAATTCCACCAAGTTCCAAACTTGATTTTCATACATGGATTCCATCTCGGATTTCATGGCTTCTAACCATTTGTTGGAATCCGGGCTCATCATCGCTTCTTCATACGTCGCAGGGTCATTATTTTCATCAACCATGAAATTTATGACAGGATTTCCGTACAGCTCGGGAGCTGCACGCGTCCTGTTTGACCTGCGAGGTTCGGTAGTACTCTCTTTCGGAGTTTCATGATCATTATCATTAGTTCCCTCTTCAACAGGTGGAGCCAACTCCGGAACAACTTCCGGCGCTGCGCTACTCGCCATACTTTGAAGAGAAGGTTCCACAACCTCTTCGAGTTCTACCTTCCGACTATTCACACCTTTCGCGAGAAACTCTTTCTCTAGAAAGGATCCATTCTTGGCAACAAAAACCTTGCCCTCGGATCTGTGATAGAAGGAATACCCAATAGTTTCTTTAGGGTATCCTATGAAGACGCATTTTTCCGCTTTGGGTTCGAGTTTATCCGGTTGAAGTTTCTTCACATAAACATCGCAACCCCAAACTTTAAGAAATGACAGCTTAGGTTTGTTTCCAAACCACAATTCATACGGTGTCTTTTCAACGGATTTAGATGGTGCCCGATTTAAAGTGAATGCAGCAGTTTCTAGTGCATAACCCCAAAATGACAACGGCAAGTCTGTCAGAGACATCATAGATCGAACCATATCTAATAAAGTACGATTACGACATTCCGACACACCATTTCGCTGTGGTGTTCCGGCAGGTGTGAGTTGTGAAACAATTCCACACTCTTTCATGTGAGTGCTAAACTCGTAACTTAGATACTCACCTCCACGGTCGGACCGTAGAAATTTGATCTTTCTATTACGAAGATTTTCCACTTCATTCTGAAATTCCTTTAACTTTTCAAAGGTTTCAGACTTGTGTTTCATCAAGTAGATATAACCGTATCTACTCAAATCATCCGTGAAAGTAACAAAATAACGATATCCACCTCGCGCCGACACACTCATTGGACCACATACATCAGAATGTATGATTTCCAATAAATCTGTCGCCCGTTCCATTGAACCGGAAAACGACGTTCTAGTCATCTTGCCCATAAGGCATGGCTCACATGTATCAAATGATTCATAATCAAGTGATTCCAAAAGTCCATCCGAATGGAGCTTCTTCATGCGTTTAATGCCAATATGACCTAGACAGTAGTGCCACATATATGCGGATATATCATCATTAAGTTTAATCCTTTTAGCATCAACATTATGAATATGTGTAGCATTATCATTGAGATCTAACAGAAATAAACCATTCATCATTGGTGCATGACCATAAAAGATTTCATTCATATAAATGGAACAACCATTGTTCTCAGATTTAAATGAATAACCACTTTGCATCAAACATGATCCAGATACAATGTTCATGCTCAGTGCAGGCACCAGATAACATTTATTCAAGTTTATGACTAATCCCGACGGTAAGTGGAGAGGCAGCGTTCCGACGGCGATTACATCAACGTTTGATCCATTGCCGACATGCATCTTGACCTCACCCCTTGCTAGCGGTCGCTTGTTCCGCAGCCCCTGATTCGAGTTACAAATATTAGCAACTGAACCGGTATCAAATACCCAGGTGCTACTGCGAGCACTAGTCAAGTACACATCAATAACATGCATATCATATATACCTTTGTTTGCCTTGCCGGCCTTCTTGTCTGCCAGATACTTGGGGCAGTTGCGCTTCCAGTGGCCAGTCCCCTTACAATAGTAGCACTCGGTATCAGACTTAGGTCCAACTCGGGGTTTCTTTTCAGGCGCGGCAACAGGCTTGCCGCCCTTACTTCCCTTCCGTTTTCCCTTCTTGTCTTTCTTGAAACCAGTGTTCCTATTGATCATCAACACTTGATGTTCCTTTTTGATCTCCACTTCTGCAGTTTTAAGCATTGACAGAAGCTCGGGGAGAGACTTCTTCATGCCTTGCATATTATAGTTCATCACGAAGCTCTTATAGCTAGGTGGCAGAGACTGCAGAACACGATGGATGCCTAAGTCAATGGGAATCGATATTCCCAAGGACACAAGCTTATTGGCGTAACCCGACATCTTGAGTACATGCTCACTAACGGAGCTGTGCTCTTCCATCATGCAGCTAAAGAACTTTTCTGAAGCATTGTAGCTCTCTACAGCAGCATGTGTGTCGAAAATCATTTTCAACTCACCCATTGTATCAAATGCATTGCCGTTTTCGAAACGCTTTCGAAGTTCCGGCTCTAGCCCATACAATATGCCGCAATGAACTAAGTTGTGGTCCTCCTGACGAGTCTGATAGACATTCTTCTCCTCGTCAGGGGCATCATCAAAAGGTGGGGGGCCTAACGGCGCTTCTAGCACATATTGCTTTTGTGCAGCAGAGAGGAGAATCCTCAAATTCATGGCCCATTCAGTAAAGTTGCTACCGTTCGTTGCTAGTTTCTCTTTCTCCATGAACGCATTGAAATTAAAAGCAGGTGGTGCCATCTACAACAGAATTTGTAAAGTTTAGACTAAGTGTATGATAGATCGAGTTCAACTAATCTATATTACGAATGAACTCCCACTCAAAAGCGACATCCCTCGTGTCCTTTTGGTGATTACATGAACCAAATCCACTACACCAAGTCCGATCATCACGTGAGTCGGTATAGCTTCAAAGGCGAGCATCAAATGGGCATCATATCAACTATATGACTCATGCTTAACCTTTCGGTCTGTGTTCCGAGGCCATGTCTGTACATGCTAGGCTCGCCAAGTTAGAACCTTAGTATTTGCGTGTGTAACTGTTTTACACCCGAAATATGGTCGTGGATCCAAGAACACCCGATCATCACGTGATGTCTTGGAGCGACGAAAACATAATCGGTGCATACTAAAGGAAGAACACATTCTTATCTTGATATTTAAATGAGGGATCATCTTATTATGCTTAACAAAGCGCTAAACAAGCAATATAAGATGTAATCAAACATCATATGTTTATTAGTGAAATTATATGGTTCCCGCAGATGATCTCTATCATGTGCATCGTGGTATGATCACTATCATACCTATATGTGTAAATCCAAGGTCTATGGATTTTACACGCTATGTGTGTTGTAAGAGTATCATCTCATACTTCTACTTACAACACTACCATAACACTAGCCCAGCAACAATCTCAACTAGACGCCTCTAATTTATCCATTGCAAGTTTTACGTGGCTTAGGGCTTTCGAGATAGAACCGTTCTTACCTACGAACATGAACCACAACGAGGATAATCAAATTGTTGACAACTCGCTTGCAAAATAGATATTGACTATAGTAGGAGAGACAGACACCCGCTAGCCACTTATGCAAACTAGTTGCATGTCAAGCGTGGAACAGGTCTCATGTGCGAGGACATGTAAAGTTTGTCCGGGCCGCTTCATCCCACTATGCCACCAATATCCAAAATCACAACAAAGGAGCAACAACATGATCATCATCGCCCACATACTCATATGTGTACTACCCGTGTAAAGTATCTACGCATAGATCCGGCTCTGATACCACTGTAGGGTTCGCAGCATAAAAAACAAAAATTTTCCTACGATGTGAACTATATACCAAGATCTATATATACTAGATACAAACAACGGGCGGATGTATATCCGTAGAGAACATACCCTTGAAGAATGACAAAGCTTAACGAGTTCAACTCGTGGTTGATGTAGATGATCTCTTGCCGATCTCAAGATCGAGAGGAAGTCCTAGCGCCGCAAATCAGCAGCGCATCCGTGCTCGCACACACGTTCGAGGCACCGAGCAACCTCCGCCTCCTCGCTCCAGCGATGCAGCGGAAGAACAACTCTTTCTTGCCGAATAGCCACCAGGAACATGTATCTCGCTAGTCCGAGACCATGGGGGATAAATTCTAGAGGGGGAGAGAGATCCTTCACGAGGAGGTGTGTGAGACAAGTGAGGAGGAGGGGCTCCTTTTATAGGAGGAGGGGGGGGGGGGAACCCCAAGGGGGTGGCCGGCGCATGGGGGCTGCCCCCTTGCCCTCCCCTCTTCATGTGGGTGGACACTCCACTCACAAAACTCCTCTAAATTCCCTCCACTCAAAAGTCCACTCAAAAATCCCATTAAATTTCCACCAAATTTAATGCAAACTCTCATTAAATAAAACTCTTTTATTTTATTCAGAATTTTGTCAATTACTTTAATGACAAACATTCACAAATAACCCCTTGCTAGAATTCTATTTCACATGCATAACCACTTTATGCAATTTCACCCGAAAACCTGTTTCGGTATCTAGTGAAATAAATTCCTGCGCTTGTACATTCTTTCGGCATGAAACATTTGCTCCAATTGGATGTCGGTGTCTCTTAAGTGTGTCACCCTACGGTTCGTGAATAATGCGGACATGATCGAGACCCCTCTCAGATCAATAATCAGAAGCGGGATCTGGAGACCCATACTGACTCCCACACATTCAACGATGACTTTCTTGTGATCGTCAGAACCTTTTACGCTAGTATCTTAATCCCTTTGTTTCATGATATATTACATGTCCGAGATTCGATCATTGGTATCTCCATACCTAGTTTGATCTCGTTACCGACATGCACTCTTTTCTCGTTCCTGTGATATAACATTCTAGTGATCAAATCACTTGCTTGCAAGCTAATCAATGTGATATCACCGAGAGGGCCCAGAGTATATCTATCCGTCATCGGGATGAACAAATTCCACTCTTGATCCATGAGCCTCAACATAACACTTTATTAGTTCTGAATCCATCTTTATAATCACCCTGTTACGGTGTGACGTTTGATGTTATCAAGAAACTCTTCCGGTGTTAGTGATTGACATGATCTCATGGTCTAAGGATTAGGATCACTTCGTAAGTTGTTATAGCAATATAAACTCAATGACTTTGATCGTAATGCTATACTTCGGATGAGTGTTCATCACATCATTACACTAATGTTGTGATCCCGTTATTAACAACATCCAATGTCCATGATCAGGAAACCTTGATCATCTTGTTAATCAACGAGCTAGTTTATGAGAGAGGCATAACTAGGAACTTTCTGTTTGTTTATTAAACACACATGTATTAACGTTTCCGTATTAATACAATTATAGCATGCAAAATAAACATCTATCATATACTTGGAATACACATAATAAACACTTTATTATTGCCTCTCAGGGCATATTCCCTTCACTTCCTTGGACTTAGAATAGACCAGGATGTCATCCAGATAGACCACAATGAACTTATCCAAGTACTCCATGAAGACCGAGTTCATAAGCCTCGAGAAGGTAGCAGGTGCGTTGGTGAGACCGAAAGACATGACTGTGTACTCATACAGGCCATAGCGGGTGGTGAAAGCTGTTTTAGGAACATATTCCTTGCGAATCTTGATTTGGTGATAACCACTTCTCAAGTCAACCTTAGAGAACACCACAGCTCCAGCTAGCTGATCGAAAAGATCATTAATCCGCGGAAGGGGATATTTGTTCTTGATGGTTTTAGCATTGAGAGCCCGATAGTCAACACAAAGTCTATCAGTCCTGTCACGCTTCTTCACAAAGATTGTTGGGCTACCCCAAGAGGAAGTACTGTGTTGAATGAAACCCAACTTCTCTTGTTCATCAAGCTGTCGTTTGAGTTCAGCCAACTCAGAAGGACCCATTTTATAAGGCCGCTTGGAGATAGGAGCCGTTCCAGGTTCAAGCTCAATTACAAACTCAACCTCACGATCCGTAGGCATACCCGGCAACTCTTCAGGAAAGACATCTGGGAACTCACAGACCACCGGAACACTCTGAATAGCTTCCATAGCATCATCATTCAGAGCCGCCAAAGAGAAAAGCTGGATAGCAGGAGTCAGACTTGGAGAAAAGACTATATGGCCTTCAGGAATCTTCAGAGAAACCGAGCGTTCAGCACAATCAATCACAGCTGCATTTGCCGTCAACCAATCCATGCCCAAAATGACATCAATGTCAGAATTGCCCAGAAGAATTAAGGACGCCGAGAACGAAGAGCCACCAATCTCAATTTGATTGCCATGGCTGATATGAGCAGCCCTCATGTTTGAACCAGGAGATAGAACCACCAGACGACGTGATAAAGGAACCCTATCCAGATCCTGCTCTTGTGCAAACTTATGCGAAACAAAAGAATGCGAAGCACCAGAATCAAACAAAACTCGTGCAGGGACTGAGTTAACGGGAAGCATACCCATCACAACTCCAGGTGTATGCTCAGCTTGAGCGGCGTTGACACAATTGGCACGAGCAACAGTAGACCCGGGCTTGGTGTTGATGTTGAGAGCCCGAGGTGGTGGTGCACGAACCATAGGAGAGCTTGCCGCAGGTCTTGGAGGGGGTGGAGGAAGAGCTTTGTTCTTCAACGGACAGTTCCAGTTCAGATGTCCAGGATCTCCACATGTGAAACAAGCACCAGGTGGACATGGAGCAACGTAGCCAGGGACTCCGCCAGGCGCTCCAGGGTAGTTGTGGGTGTAGCCCCTGGGAGCAGCAGTGATGGAGTTTAGTGGCCTTGCCGCGTAGCTTGAAGGTCTTGGTGAAGCCGGGAGCGACGGTGGGGTGTTAGGAACCCAGACACGACGCTTAGAAGGAGCTGACATAGCTGCAGACCTTGGTGCATCACGGTTGTGTTTCTTTGACTCCTCGAACACTTGCCTACTTGCTTCCTCCTGCAGAGCTGTATGCTGAAGTTCCAGAAAAGACGTCGGCCTTGCATGTGTGATTGCATATTTAATCGATGCATTGAGACCTTGCCTGAACCTCTTTTGTTTCTTCTTGTCATCGGAGACCTCATCGCCACCATAACGAGAAAGGTTCATGAAGTTCCTGATGTAGGTGTTGACATTATCATTTCCCTGCTTGAGGTTGAGAAACGCTTCCTTCATCCTTTCCATGACAATCTCTGACAGGAATTGCTCTTTGAAAGCTCCTGAGAACTTTTCCCAAGTGGGCTAAAAACTAGTGCAGCTTGCCTTCAGATAATTCTCCCACCAGAGAGCTGCATCTCCCTTCAGAAGGTGAGTAGCACATTTCACCCATTCTTGCTCAGGAACATCAGCAGTCTCCAGTAGCCTTGACGTCTCACGTAACCAATCATCAGCATCAAGTGGTCGATCAGAAACATCAAATTGGCGAGGGTTGAACTTCAGGAAGCTTTTGATGTCGCCCCGCTTGGGAGGTGGAGGGAGTGGAGCAAACTCATTTCTCCTGACACTTTCTTCCAAACGCTGCTGGTTCTGCTGCATTGCTGCCAAGGCATTGGCTATGTTTGGCAACGCGGCCCCCAATTCCGGTGGTATGTCCTCATCTGAACGGCGTGGTGGAGCCATCCTGAGATTGATATAAAACACAAGTCAGTACTATAATGGAGAATAATAATAATCCAAAATAGTACCAAGATGGAATTAACCAAGATTAAAGGATACAATTTACTAAGATGATATTAAAATATCAACAAAGTTCAAAGCACCTAGAAGATATTAAGCATATCGCACACGACTGAAAAGGAGTGTGGTACACAAATATATCAAAGAAAATTTTTCCACAAATTTCGGCATTAAAATACCAATAGATGCGCAAAATTACTTTAACAAATCAAGATTAGTGACTCTACCAATCCAATATACAAAAGCGAATGATAAGAGTAGTGGTATGGTCGCGACTCCATCCCGCACTCAAATCATTACTCCGCACATGCATAAGTGGAACACATATCCTAACCCCTTCTTCTTACAATGAACCTAAAGATTAGTAACTACGGAAACGAACAACCCAAACAAGATAACGTCGGATAACAAAGAGTAAGACAGATCGCGTCGGTTTGCAAAAGCCTGTCGGTATGGAATGTACCAACAGTTGATAACCAAAAGACTGATTGCGATAACAACTTGGATGCAACAGATAGACAAAGAATTACACACACACACACACACAACCTATGGTACTACGGAAACCCAGAACACGTGAATCCTATTTTGAATTTTTAGAAGAGGATTGAAAACGTTACACTTCCTTACCAGAAAAGGGTGGGTGGTTGGTTAAGAAGAAAAATGGAAGCAGTCCTACTCTCACGTTTTGTTTTTCCCTAGTATACATAACTACCAAAAATATTTGCTAGACTGACAACGACCGTTTGGCTGAGACCCTGAAGGTCGGGATGGCTCTGATACCAATTGTAACTACCTCGGTGAATTACGCTCCTAGATACAAGCCTGGATGAGCGGAAGTGGTTGAAATAGTACGGTGGGGCCCCAAAAGCCACTCACGGGTAGACCTTTCGGCCGTCCCAACCACTTCCAGTCAACGGGACAAGTACGGGCGGCGTAATCGGCAGGCGAAGGGATCAACTACATACACAAATGGGTATGTATGCAAGCCACCATACAATAGTACATCAGAGCCATTCCATCTAAAAGAAAGGAAATATAGCAACGCCATACGACAAGATTCAAATATTCTAATAGATCTAATAGTTTAGGATATTTCCTCATACATCACACATCAGAGTATCAGGCGGAAGCGGCAAACAAGTTCCGAGTACGGATAAGAAGCAAATCGGCATAAGATGCCACATAAATAAGCACATCCCGCCCACAGATCTCACGGATCCCCGTTCCCGGAATCTCTACACCGAACGATCGTTGCCCATATCATCAGCCTCCTCCACCCAGTATCCGTCCTGCGAGTGTACCTGTTCATCTGAACCAATAATTTATCGTGTGAGACCCTAAGGGTACTCAGCAAGTCTTTATGCCTCTAAAGGGGACACAACCTGGGGTGACGCAATTGCAGCAAAAGATAAACCCTAACAGTTCTATAGATACTCGCTAACCATCCGCCTAACCAAAGATAGACGGATGTCCGTGAATTAATGACAACAGTTATAACAATAATATCACCAGATCCATCCTCCTCCTCGCTTACCGACGAGGAAGCGGACGAACAACCCCCACAACCGTTGGCAGTTGTATTAACCATTCCATGAGTGTTGCACTATTTACTAGTCAGTTATTTAGTCAAGTTAAAAGCGGTACTTTAATTATGCTTGTCTATGATCGAGAAACTGTGCTCCAAGTCGTCCATAACCGCGGACACGGCTTTCAGAAAGTTTTACCCTGCAGGGGTGCACAAATAGCAACACACACTCGATCAACCTCGGAAAAACCAAATCAAAACCCAACGAGGCCTTCACGACAAAGCAATCACAGGATTCAGAAATATTTCAGGGGGCCACCCCTTGGAGTACACCCGCAACGAAACTGGCCGGCTCCGAGACGGACTCAAGGTTTGTGGGGCCGGATGTAAACGACTGGGAACCCGAAAACTCGGGGTGTCGATACCGCGAAAACGGGTCACCATCCTAAACAGTACAGGTGCTCCTCGCACAATCATAATAAAGCAGTAAAGCATGGCATAAGTACAGGATAGTAAATAAAACCTCAAACTAGTTTGTGGCCCCAAGAAATAAGAATGAATCAAGCTCTGGCTCAGGGGGGTCCCATAAGCCTCCCGGATGTGGATAGCGCGAATGTTCAAGGAACAGGTTTCAAGTACTCGGGGTCCTACGGGACACAAGTGAGCAGGAAAAACCAAATAGCAGATATTGCCCACCGGTGCCACTTTCATTAGTTATGCCATTACTACTTAGGTTAAGTTGTTTAGGTACCTCGTTATCCATCAGACTCTCACATACCCTACACATGCTGTTCTACGACTCGCATGGCTCAAACAACTCCTGTAGTAATGGCTCATGGGATGGAGGAACAAGCTTGGTGGGGTTTAAAAGTAAAGGCTATGCAATACTTGGGATTCAGTTTAATGCAATCACGACTCAATGATGCAAGAGTAAGATAGAGGCAATAGGTACTGTATGTATGCAAGCATGTGGTAGTGCTTGCCTGGCAACTCAGTTGAAGCGAGAGACGGATCTGGGTAGTGCTCCTGGTTCTCTTGATATATCCCCTGCTCAGTGTCTATTCGAAGAAGAACCAAACAAACAAGGGCCAACATAAATAAAGTGCACAAGCATAGGAATAAAATGCGTCGAGCAATCAAGCATGCCATGTTGAATGATGCACAAGTTGCATGGCAATAAAGTAGCATGGCATGGGTGAGGTGTAGAACACAAGAAATAACATTTTATGGGGTTTTGGTCCCATTTTATTGTCATATTAGTTGCTGTATATTATGTATTTATATGATGCATGCTGCGATTGAAGTCATGGATAGCATAAACAGAAAGGTCTCGTCGAGTTGATCATTTTAGACATATCATTTGTTAAATACGGAGTTATAGATCAAAAGTTATTAATTTATTAAGTTCCAGTGGCATTTTGTTGTAATTTACTCAACTTGGAATTTTAAATGTGCAAAAGGTAATTTGAATAGCATATTTGAAATCCTCACATTTTTCTGATTCAAAAACATATATTATTTGCATTATTTGGGTTTATAATTGAAAAGTTATTTGAAAACAGATTTATAATTGAATTTGAATTAATTTGAATCAGTTTTGAATTTAAACAGACAACCCAAAAACTTTTGTTACACACTCTTTGCTAACCGCAGACGCTGACAGGTGGGGACACGGTCTGCTCAGGGCCACACGCGGGCGCGCCAGCGGGGGCGTGCCACGTGGAGGAGCCGGGACCGCGGGTTGAGTCTGCGAAACGTGGGGAGCCTTTTTATAAAAACGCCACCGACGCTGACTGGTGGGGCTACGGGGACGACGGGTTTAGGCGGGAGAATCTGCAGGGGCCTAAGCGCAAAACAGCGGCGGCTGTCGGGACGGCAGCGACGCGCCGCTCTGCAGGCACCGACGATCGGCCAGGGTTTGGTCGACGTTGGCGAGCAATCCACTGGGTAAAACGGAGTGCTGCAAAAACCAAAAATGGAGAGGGCTAAACGGGCTACAGGTTCCCTACAGGTGGCATCGCCAGCGGAGGGCTACAGCGAGCGGGGCGGGGCGACGAACAGCGTCGGATCTAGCTGCTGCAGCGGCTGCTGTCGGTCGGCACGACGCGCGGCGTGCACGCAGAGCGCTCGTCGGAGGGCGGCGGGGCTACGGCGCGCGAGAGAGGAGAGGCCCTTGTCTGGGGGATAGTGGAGCTCACCAGCAGCTTGTCGACGTGGTTGGCGAGGCTCGGGGAGGAAGGGGTCTGACGGCGGGCTCGTGACGAGGAGCTTCAGATCCCTCCGGCCATGGCGACGGCGGCGGTGCTCGGTGGCCTTCCAGTCGCCTCCTCTGGTGCTAGCCGCCTAAGGAGGTGTAGGGGATCTCGTCGGAGCTTCTGGGGGTCTCGGGGAGTAGCAGGACGCGCAGATCACAACAGGCCGAGGCAGCTAGGGTTTTGGGGCCATGGTGGAGAGGGGGGTCTGTCGGGGGAGGAAGAAGGGAGGAAGGGGAGGCGAGGCAGAACCTCTGGGGTGGATAGGGAGTAGCTGGGCGAGGCAGAGAGATGGAGGGGTGGATAAGAACAGGAGGGGGAAGGTGAGGATGGCGTGGGGGAGGGGAAGGTGGCTTCGGCCACCTTTTTGCCTCTCCTTCACGTGATCGGCCAGGCAGGGAAGGGGGAGGGTTAGCTAGGCAGGCAGAGCTGGGGGGGGGGGGGACTGCCAGGTGGGCCAGGTGCGAGGGGCTCGGGGTGGGGCAGGTCAGACAGAGAGAGAGAGAGAGAGCAAGAGAGAGGAGAGGGGTAGGCTCGGCTAGGGTAGATGGGTTTGGGGTGGAGAGAGAGAAGAGAAAAGAGAGAAGATGACATGTGGGGCCAGGGAGAGGGGGTGGAGCTGTGGCCCAAGCATGGAAGAGAGGGGAGGCCGAGAGGGAGGTGGGACATGGTGGGGTCGAGCTAGGTTTAGAGGAGGGATGCAAGTATGGTGGGGGTCATGCATGGTGAGAGGGAGAGAGAGAGAGGGTTTGGTGTCTTGATTAGGTCAAGCATGATCCACACAAGC
The DNA here is from genome assembly GCA_916181665.1 of Avena sativa. NCBI lineage: Eukaryota > Viridiplantae > Streptophyta > Magnoliopsida > Poales > Poaceae > Avena > Avena sativa. The sequence goes on along the minus strand of OV702281.1, from coordinate 380,119,796 downwards.
TCAACAAGATGGCCAAAAGAGAAAGAGGAAAAGAGGTGATGAGGTATGAGCAAGATTAAAATGGATCAAGCCCAAAAGCAGGAATAAAGACAGAGATGACCCACTCAAGAATTCAAACAAAACCCTAAGATGACCAAAGTTGATGATGGTTGCATGGCCCATGCAAATGCATTAAATGCCAGGTTTTATCTTGTGAGAACAAAATAATATCCCATGGCACTTATTTATGTGCATCCCCAAAGATGGAGTAAGGCCAAGCATAAGATTATGAGTGGAATCCACCCAACCCACATGAGCTAGAGGTAAACTCAATTAAAATGCCAAGCTCATATTAATTGGATGGTGGAATTATAAAGTGGAGAAAGAAAGGGTGGTGGAGTCAATAAAAGATATGCCCCCAACTCAACTTGGGCATTTAACAATATATCAAGAACCAAATACAATATCAAGAGGCAAATACAATTAATAATGCATATGAGATAAGAACCAAAACAAAGAGGGTTTTTGTATGATGCTCAAATGCAAGGTGGCATGAAGACATGAGCATGATATGATGATGATGCAACAATTATGTGTAGAGAGTAGCCATTATATTACTAAACCAAGTAGCATTACAGTTGTTAGACAAATGGGATGCTACATGGCTCATGTACTCGCCTCCTCGGCCTGACCGAAGAAACTTTATTTTTTTGCCGAGTTGATTCTGTGCTCATTCTGGAATTCTTTGAACTTTTCAAAGGCTTCCGACTTATGTTTCACCAAGTAGATATATCCATACCGACTCAAATCATCAGTGAAGGTAATGAAGTACTCATAACCACCCCTGGCTATCGTGCTCATTGGTCCACATACATCACTATGTACTAGAACCAACAAGTCGGATGCCCTCTTGCAACTCTTTGCAAAAGGTGTCTTGGTCATTTTGACGAGTAGGCAAGATTCGCATGTCTCGAACGTCTCCAAGTCGAACGAAGTTAGGAGTCCATCATCATGGAGCTTCTTCATGCGTTTCCAACTTATATGACCAAGCCGACAGTGCCAAAAGTAAGTCATATTCAGATCATTTGGTTTCAACCTTTTAACATTTATGTTATAAACCGACTCACCATGAAGATTCAAAATAAATAACCCGTCCTGGACCGGTGCAAAGCCATGAAACATATCATTGAAATATAAATAACAACCATTATTCTTGATATTTGACTCATAGCCTTGCCTCATCAAACATGAAGAAGAAATAATGTTTTGTCAGAGCACTGGAACATAATAACAATTATTCAGTTCCATAATGAATCCGGAAGGTAAATGAAGTTGCATCGTGCCGACTTCCAACGCAGCAACTGTTGCTTTGTTGTCGACTCGAATATCAACCTCTCCTCTTGCTACGCTCCTAGTTCTTATGAGTCCCTGCAGCGAGTTGGAGATGTGAATAACTGATCAGGTATCATATACCCAAGAACTATTAGGTGCATCAGCAAGATATATGTATATAACATTGCAAACAAGTCTACCTGATTCGAAAGTCATACCTCCACTCTTGGCTTTATAAGCCAAATACTTGCTGCAGTTCCTCTTCCAGTGGCCATCCGCCTTGCAGTAGAAGCAAGTGGATCCGGCTGAAGGAGATGGCTTAGTCCCTGAGGAAGCGCTTGGGACTGGGTCCTGAGCCTGCTTTCCTCCTGACTTAGCCTTCTTTTTAGTCCAAGAAATCTTCTTGAACTTAGCCTTATTCTGAACCATAAACACTTAACTGGCGCCCTTCTTGAGATCCGCCTCTGCCAGCTTGAGCATCCCATGTAATTCAGTGAGCTTCTTATCCATACCATGCATGTGGTAGTTCGAAATGAACTGACCATATGCACTAGGAAGAGAGTTCAGAATTATATCCATAGTGAACTCTTCACTAATGGGGTAGCCAAGCCTCTCCAGAGACTGCACATAACCAACCATTTCGATCACATGCGAACTCAGTGGATCACCATCTTAAGCTTGCAACTCAGCAAATCCTAAGAGACTTGATACCTCTTAGTCTTCGCCTGAGCCTGGAACTTACTTTTGAGTCTTTTGATCATATCGTAGGCCTCAACATTCTTGAACTGCTTTTGCAAGTCGGGTTCCATGTGAGCAAGCATAAGACAGCTAATATCCATGTACTCATCCTTATCCCGACGGTAGGCATTGGTGGCAACGACAGTCGCATTCTCATTCGGCTCATATGGAAGTGGGTTGTCTAGGACATGGTCCTTCTTTTCTTGTTTGAGAACAATTCTCAGATTTCGATACCAGTTGTTAAAATTAGTGTCGTTCAGTTTATGTTTCTCAAGAATGGTTCTCAACGCAAAACCGGATATCTGAGAGTGACTGCTACTTGGTGCCATGATCTACAACAGAAAATATGCATAACACTTAAGACATGTATTCATAAAAGAGCAAACATATTAAACACTTTAATATTTTATGCTCCCACTAGAACCAGCACCCCTCCGATGGTTACTTAGTGATTCAGGATCCTAAATAAGCAAGTCGGCTAGTGAGCTTTAGCATCACCGCTAGCCGCCAAGTGATCTAGGTAGACAACTCCTTGTCAATCGTATCTCATACGACTCCTGTTGGACGGGTGGCATCACATGCCTCGGCTCCCATCCAACTTTTCTCCAATCCCCACAACCATTGTGATAGACCCGTCTATCTTATCGAGTGTTTCCGCAATAAGAGTCCGACTCGAACCCACCTACTCGGAAAGAATTGGCAGCACCTCAATTTTATGTGGCCACTACCAAAAATGTCCGACTTGTGATGGTGTAATCACTGGCGGGAAAACCGACTAGACCTTCTTTGAGGGATTAGATTTTACCGACTATCTAATAGAGGTAAAACAGAGACATAACAATAACACAAAGTAAAGCAATTATAATGTGAAATGGTATGGCTCCCTTCATGGCGATCTCCATCTCCACAAAGCCTATAATCCGACTTGTGCCAACTCTTGTCACTTGCCGTCTTACTCCATGTCACCGACATGTACAACGCCTTGCATGCCATCCGGGTTCCCCAAACAGCTACACCAGCTTAGTAAAGTAAATTACAAGGAGAATCTGACACACAAGTCGTTATACAATAATGTGACAGCACCTAGGCTCCAGCTGGCTGACAAAACCGTGATTCGCAGATCACGTATGGATTACACACATACATCACATGCAGATGAACCATACCATTCACAACTTCGTGCAAAAACAAGTTATGCATAGATACAATATCTACCGGCGTTGTGAAAACTCGCAACGACATCTAAGGAACTATGACAGGGCGAAGCCGGCGGTCCCGGACATGGATTCCGACCATTGTTCCGATTCGATCAAACTTTTTGATCTTCGATCACCGCCTCTGGATTTACGTGTCACAGTCTACCCGAATGGAGGAAGCCGACCGGTAGGGGTATGTCGTTCCACGACCTCAGCAGTATGATCACGGAAATCAGATCTACCATTCCCCGAGAACTGTTGATCCAATCAACCTCATACAAAACCGATCTATCTCATAGATCGACCACCAAAACAGCATATAGATCTCATCTATAGCCAACTGCATATCACATATGCGAGATCTCGAGCCTAAAACCAGAAGCTATCGCTCTGATACCACTGTTGGGCCACGTAGAGATAAAACAAACCTTTTTTCCTCTAACATGGTGATCCCAAGATCTAGCTGAGGTAGAAGGCCACGAGGTTTACCACTAGACGCGCAGTTGCGTATTACTGATGAAGCGCGTCAGTTGATGCAGTGCAGTCCTTAGCGATCCGATCTGGCCGTCCTGGTGCTGATCGTACATCACCTCTGCTGGTATCCACACGTACAAGGAGGAGCACCGACGGCGAACTGCTAGGTTCGTAATGATGGCAAGACTGCTGTGGAGATAGGGTTTCCAACACATGGAATGACCTAACCGATCAACGATTAACCCTTCTGGGTTTCTGTGCTCCACTATATATAGGGAGTGAACATGGGCTCAACTCTCGTGGCCCATTCACTAAATCCCATATAACACTAGTCACCATGAGTCCGATTCACTGACTCAGTCCTAATCCGGCTTGGGTCCAACCCAACCAGATTTCTGGTTCAGATCCAATCCGAACTTGCTCCCGCTCTTAAGTGTGTGACCCCGCAGGCTCTTGGCAACCTAGAAACGATTAGAGTCCGACTCTCGATCGATCAGTCGGTAGCGGCTCCTAGCAGAACGTGCCGAATCCCAAGTACCAAAGAGTGATGACAACTTGCCTTTCCAATGCGACTTACGTCTGAGTCCCTTTTGCCTCACGATATACCCTGTCAGACTATAGGCGAATATTTGTCATCCCTTAAATAGTCCGACTCTCTTCTCGATCCGAGATAAGTGATTCACCCGACTAACTCTTAGTCCATCGCCTCGGTTAACACTTAACCGTCGTGCATGGCCATGCTTTCTAAATCATATCATCCGAGAGGGCCTAGAGAATATCTCTCCAAGTGGAGGGGCAAAATCCCATCTTGGTTATTCACATCACGCATCTTGATTCTCAGTCGACCCGAACTCTGCCTTTATAACTGCCCAGTTACGGATCAGCGTTTGACAGAACCTAAGTTGGTGATCCTCAACTCGGACTACGAAATAACCTCAGGTCTAAGGATTACATTGATTGAGATATACAAATGACAACTTGTTCGTTGTACCTCAATATGGGTCAATCCGACTCGCTAAACTCTTTAGCCGAATCTGTGTAAGTCGGAATAGCATCTCCATGCCCATGAAAAATGGAACAGAGTCATCAAGACGACTTTCACATTGGTCTAAGTTGTGTGTCCAACACAACCTCAATGACCAAGGATATTTAGTACAAACAACATGAATGCATAGTTCCACAACTGAATCACATATTCAATGATATACATCAGATGCTCATACAGGGACAACTTAACAACTTTATGAATACAATGGGAAATATCATGATACATGATTGCCTCTAGGGCATATTCCCAACAGTACCCGATCGGGAAGGTGATGCTGCCCTCACCTTCGGCACACCAGCAAACTTCCGCACCGAGCGGATCATCTTCAAGCTGGTGCCCTTCAATAGCCCATACCATTGCGTCTTGGGGCGACTGGCGTTCGCCAAGTTCATGGCAGCGCCACACTACGCGTACAACGCGATGAATCTCCCAGGGCCGTGTGGCATCATCACCGTGCACGACGACACCGACATGGCTGCGGAGTGCGAGGCAAAAGGCGTCGAGCTCGCGGACGCTGTTATCGCCGCGAGGCTAACCACGCCAAGGAGCTTGCCAGATACGTGAGCGGGGTCGACAATGACGATCCCACAATACTAAATAAGCCCAACTCGGAGAACAGTGGCTCGACCATGTTCAAGGCCACCACGCACACACGCTCCGTCGAGATGGTCCCAGGCGACTACAGCTAGATGGTGACGATCGATACATGCATGAGCCTCGCATAGGAAAGCTCTCTCATCGAGTTCCTCCATGAGAATCACGACATCTTCGCATGGAAGCCATCCAACATGCCAGGTGTCCCGAGGGAACTCGCTGAGCACAAACTCAACACCGACCACAAAGCGCGACCTGTCAAGCAGTCGCTACGGCCCTTCAATGAAGAGCGCCGCCGAGCAATCGCCGAGGAGGTGCAGTGTCTACTCGCTGTAGGCTTCATACGGCCTATCAAATACTCCAAGTGGCTAGCAAACCTAGTCCTGGTCGAAAATAAGAATGGGACCTGGAGAATGTGTGTCGACTACACAAACCTCAATAGCGCCTGCCCAAAGGAGAAGTTCGTCCTCGCGTGAATCGATCAAATCATCGAATCAACCACGGGCTCGGAGTCACTATGTTTCCTTGACGCCCACTCTTGTTACAACCAGATTAAAATGGCAGTTGAGGACAAGGAGAAGATAGTGTTCATCACGCCGTTCGACGCCTTCTGCGACACTACCATGACATTCGGCCTCAAGAACGCCAGAGCGACCTACCAGAGGTGCATGCAGGAGTGCCTTGTGAGCCAAATTGGCCGCAACATACACGTATATATCGACGAGGTGGTGGTGAAGTCCACTCGCCAAGGAGATCTACTCGCCGACCTGGTCGAAACCTTTGCAAACCTGCGGAGGTACAAGATAAAACTTAACCCAGGAAAGTGCACCTTTGGTGTACCTACTAGACAGCCACTGGGGTATGTCGTCTCCAAGCGAGGCATTGAGGCGAACCCCACCAAGATCAACACGATCGCCCGGATCGGCAAACCCGAGTGCCTCCCTCGACGTCCAGAAGTTGGCCGGGCGAGTTGCGGCTCTCAGTCGCTTCATCCCTCGGCTAGGCGAGAAGGCAATGCCTCTCTATCGCCTAATGCGCAAGAACCCCACGTTCCAGTGGGACAAGGAGGCGGACGACGCGCTCCACGCGCTCAAAGAAGTGTTACAAGCGGCCTCGCTGCTCACCGCCCCCACCGACAAGGAGCCAATGCTCGTCTACGTCATGACATCCGAGCGAGTCGTCAGCGCTGTCATGGTCGTCGAACGGCCAAAAGAGGGCAAGGAGCGCCCCGTGCAGTGACCCGTCTACAACATCAGCGAAGTCCTCATCGAGTCGCAACAGCGCTACCCGCAGTACCAGAAATTGGTATATGCGGTCTTCCGAGCCTAGCGGCGCCCGCCGCACTACTTCCAGGAGCACCCAATCACGGTCGTCTCCTCAGCGCCGTTGCAGGACATCATCCGCAACCGCGAAGCGACTGCGCGAGTCGCCAAGTGGGCCGTCAAGATCGGCGTCCACAACATCAAGTATGAGCCACACAAGGCAATCAAGTCGCAGGCCCTGGCTAACTTCCTCGCCGATTGGGAGGAGGCGCAACAGCCGGAGAAGCTGCCATACCTCCATTACTGGTTGCTTCACTTCGACGGGTCCAAGAACGCAGATGGTGCAGGGGCAGGGATCGTGCTCACTTCCCCTAAGGGCGACAAGCTGCACTATGTACTCTACCTCGACTTCACCCCCTGCACCAACAACATGGCTGAGTACGAGGCCCTCCTTCACGGCATGAGAGCCGCCAAGGAGATGAACCGCCTACGGTGCTACGGCGAATCCGACCTCATCGCCGTGCAAGTCGCCGACACCTGCGATGCCGTCTCCCCCACCATGGCGGCATACCGCCAAGCAGTGGACCAGCTGGGAGGCCACTTTGCCAGGTAGTCTGTCGAGTGGATCGACCAGCGAAAGAACAAAGAGGCCGATGACCTCTCTCGCATCGGATCGGCTCGCCACGCGCCACCCACCGGTGTCTTCTTCGACACCATCACCAAGCCATCTATCTGTCCCCCGAGGGAGACCGACCTCTGGATACCGCTGCAACCAGAGCCAGCCCTGGTCGCCATGATCATGGAGCCAAGCGACTGGACCGTGCCATACGTCGCCTACCTCGAGGGAGGTACCCTACCCGCAGACGAGACGGAGTCTCGCATGATCGTGCGCCACTACAAGTCCTTCGTCATCATCAACATCGAGCTCCATAAGCGCAGTGTGACCGGCGTGTTCCAACGCTGCGTGCAGCCCGCAGAAGGTCGCAAAATCCTCCAAGACATCCATGCCGGCGACTGCGGCCACCAGGCTGGTGCCACGTCCCTAGTCTCCAAGGCCATGCGACATGGCTTCTAATGGCTCACCGCACACGCCGACGCGGTCAACATCGTCCAATGCTGTGTCGGGTGTCAGAAGTACGCCAATCAACCGCACGTGCCAAGCTTGGCGCTAAATACCATCCCCATCACCTGGCCATTCGCCGTGTGGGGCTTGGACTTGGTGGGCCCCTTCAAGAAAGCCCCCTCCGGCTACACCCACCTCCTGGTCGCAGTCGACAAATTCACCAAGTGGGTGGAGCCCAAGCCAGTCCGCAAGTGTGACGGGAAGACCGCGGCCAAGTTCCTACGCGAGCTCATCTACCGCTACGGATTCCCGCACAACATCATCACGGACAACGGCACTAAATTCGCTAAAGGCGCCATGACCGAGTACTGCGAGGAGCACAACATACAACTCGACCTTGCCTCATTCGCCCACCCAGAATATAACGGCCAGGTGGAACGCTCTAACCAGAGCATCCTCCATGGCCTGAGGCCACGACTGCAAGTTGCCCTCGAGCGAACGCCGGGGTGCTGGGTGGAGGAGCTACCCTTCGTCATCTGGGGCATTCGCACCTCCATCAACAGGTCGACCGGGTTCACGCCCTTCTTCATGGTATATGGTGCTGAGGCCGTCATGCCGACCGACCTAGAACACGACTCGCCTCGCGTCGTCAACTACGCGGAGGCAAACAACGAGCTCGCATGCCAGGACGGGGTCGACCAGCTCGACGAAGCACGCGACCTAGCTCGCTCCCGCACCACCATCTACCAGCAAGGACTCCGCCGCTACCACAGCCGCCGAGTCCAGACTCGCACCTTCAAGGAAGGCAACCTGGTCCTTCGAGTGATCTAGGACAAGAAGGGCATGCACAAGCTCGCTCCCCCGTGGGAGGGTCCATTCGCCATAGGGCGAGTCCTGGGCAACGATGCCTACTACCTCATCAACGTCCGAGGTGACGGACAACTCTATGTCAAGTGGCCGTGGAATGTAAACCTCCTAAGTAAGTTCTACACCTAGAACTCTGACATGTATTCCCCCATCTATGAATTAAAGATGATCGATTCGCACAAATTGTGTCTACTCTCCAAATCTTGTGACACTTGCACTTGTAAAAACAGCGTTACACTAATCACGGAAGTCAACCCCTGGTCGCGCGACCGACACAGCTAAGTAGTGAGATACAAGGGCAGCGATAAAATCCGGGCCTTGTGTCATCCAAAAAACATCAACCCGGAGCCCCATCGGAGTCGCCTCGCTGGGCCAAGACAACCGCATTCGCTTCTCACAGCGACCCAGTCCTCCACATCCTTGCCGCATCGACTCGAACGGTTAAGTACCATGCTCGGGGACTAACGCCAGTCCAAACCCACGCGGCTAGGGAAAACACCAAGTATGAGAGTGCGTCCTGAACTCGCCACGCGACTGGCTCTCCGAGTCAGGTGGAGCGACGCGCCAAACACAACACGCTTCGTCCTCACCTACCTTGGGCATGCGACTAGAACGGCTAAGTACCATGCTCGGGGACTCATCCAACCGACCCCGTTCGCGTCCGGGAAAATGGCGAAGTATAGAGCACCCCTTGGGGTCGCCACGCGACTGGTTTCCCAAGCCACGGCTAGTCGACCTCAACTAACTAATAGTACAAACATACATACAAAGACATGAGGTAAACCCCATAAAAGGGCGAACGCGCTTGGGGACTCGCACAACAAAACAATCCAAACTCAAAAGAAAGCTGACAAAAGCATACATGCATTCCTTATGGCAACAAACTTTGTTTGCTTACAAGGGCATGCATATACTTCTTACAACTGACGCCAATCGGCAAATTCGTCTACTCTGCAGGTTTCAACAACGACATGGCACCACTACCGCAGACACGGATAAAGGGAACTCACGTGTTCGACGGATACGTCGTCAAGGCGCTCGCCATCACCGATCTGAACGGATGATCCACCTTGAAGTCGCGATACGCCGACTCAGGGTCATTGGGGGCGATGACCGTCTCCTGATATGGCAGAAGATCGCCCATCGCCAACACTCGATTGGAGTAGACCACAGCCCGGTCGATCAACTTCAGCACGTCAAAGATCTCGACCGAGCCATTCGACGAGGGATACCCGCTGGTGACGTCATTGAGATCGAAATCGTTAGGGAAGTGCGCGAGCCCAAGGCTCAGCGCAATCACAGCCCCACGATGGAAATCCGACCGCGACATGAACTCCACAACCGCTGGAGCCCTATCCAGGTAGATCCAGACCTCACTGAGTTCACTGGGAATCACCTCCGTCGGTGAGATCTCCTGAAGGTACGCGCGAATACAGGTCGTCGAAAGGGCGACAGAGTCCACCAGCATGGTGACACACTACCGCGCGTCATACGATTGCGCCTCAGGCTCGTCATCAAGAATTTTCCCTGCAAAGCACAAGCAGCTCAACGTCATAAGGGTGCACGACTCAAATCCATCCCCTCGGGATAGAATTACAACGGCGACCCGCTCGCTCGGGGACTCGCTACACTAATCAAACGCAAGTTGAAGGAACTCACCAATTAAGGGATGGCATCGCCCCGTAATGAAGTCTTGAAGACCCGACAAGTTAGTCTGTAGCCCCGTGACGAGAGCGTCCGATACCTTACGCTCCTCAGTTGCGGCAGTGACCGCCGCCTTAGCTCTCTCCTCCGCTGAGCTCGCCTCCGCCTTTGCGGCCTTGAGCTCTCGCTCCAGTTCAGCCACTCGCTTCTCAGCAACGGTCAACGACGACTGGGCAGCTGTCAACTCGCTAGCAAGGACCACACCCTTGTGAGCCTTTGCTACTGCGGCCAAATGTCCCTCTGCAGCACCATAAGCGTGAGATCAAAGTCAAAAACAAGATAGTTATGGAGAAGGATACCTCGAAAACCTACCCGCAGTCGCTTGCAGCTGTGTGTTCACCTCCTGCACGGAGCGGAGGTCTTTCTCCAGATGCTCCTTGGCGGCCAGTCGCTCTGCCGACTCGCGCTGGAGGACCTACACAGACACGACCAAACATCAGCAAACATTGAAGAAATTCCTAAGTGCCTAGCCGCTGAAATTCAGCGACTAGCCACTCGGGGACTAGACATTGAAGAAATTCCTAAGTGCCTAGACGCTAAAATTCAGCGAGTATCCACTCGGGGACTAGACATTGAAGAAATTCCAAAGTGCCTAGCCTCTGAAATTCAGCGACTAGCCACTCGGGGACTGGACACCGAAGAAAAAAATAAGGATCTACCAGCTGAAATTCAGCGACCAGATCCTCGGGGACTGGACATAACTGAATAGCCGCGCCCAGCATGCTATGTAGCTCGACTGCATCCACCGACGGAAGCACAAGAGTTGTGCACCTGTGTCACTTCTCGACTTCCGATCCTAAAACTTCGGGTGCTTGGGCTGATTGCGCCGACACACTCACGATGGAGGCCCTTTCCATAAAGCGAGGGAAGGTCGCCACCGCCGTTGCCGCATCACTCGTCGAAGGGCCCGGCGCCTGGAACAGTGCCGCAGGTTCTATCTGCTGCGACCCCGTGTCCACGACGGCCTTCACGGTCGCATTCGCTCCAGTCGGAGCCCTACTGGGGGCGTCGATTCGCTTGTCCGAGATCGTGACGACCTCGTCGCCCTTCATCTTCTTCACGCCCTCAGTAGGCACCTCGACGTCGTCACCCTTCCTCTTCTTCGAGGGATCAGCTTCCGCCCTCGTGGCATCTACTCGAACTTTGGCCACCGAGGGGTGACCGATATTTTTCACGCTAGTCCTGCAAAAAGAAGTCATCAGCGAGCTCGCCCAACAAATACAAACCAGTGGGTCAAGAGAATACATCAAGACATTTACCGGACGAATGGGATGAAGCGCAGGCCAGTGCGAATATGCGCCGACTTCTCCAATTCTGGGCCTAGCTTCCGGCTGATGCCCGTCTCGAGCAGGGTCGGAGACCATGACACGGAGGCCTTTTTCGAGGATGAGGCCGCGGTAGGAAGCTCCCCTCTGGTCTACGTGGGTACCTACCTTGACGGCGATGCCCCTGCGGGTGGAGCAACACCGAGCCCGGTGACCGTTGAGAATGGCGGCGGAAGAGATGCCAATGGCACCTCGTCTTCCACCACGGCCGCGCTGGACGCCTCAGTCGCCTTTGCCGACGCCCTGGTCCCGACCTCATCAGCGGCACTAGTCGCCTCAGAGCTAGTCGCGGATCGAGGCGGCAATACTGCCTTGGGCGACCTCTTCTTCTTCTTATTATTCTTCTTCTTCTTCTTCTTCTTATTCTTCTTCTTATTCTTCTTCGACGACTTCTTCTTCGGCGAATTCTCCTTCGATGGTGTAGCCACCCGCCATGAAGTATGCTCGAGGGCTTCGTCTTCTCCCCCGTTGTGAGCTTCGAGGCTCTTGCTGGCCTCGAGCTCGTGCTGCTATTGCCCACGGGTTTTTCGAACCGTGGGTGCGGCAACGTCCACGGCCTCGTCGTCATCATCATCGTCACCTCCGACATTCTCCTTGTCAGAGGAGGATTCGCTCTTGTCCTCGGCAGACTCGTTTGAGCTTTTGTCGTCGGCGGGAGGAAGCCAACCTTCCACCACTTGAAACAACTGGACAAACGATACATGGTTAGTAAGCCGCGACTGCATTTCTGCGACTACAAAATTGACAAGAAAAGGCAGACTTACCGGTGGAACCTTGCGCTTCGCGGTGTATGGGGGAAACCTGGCCTTCGGTTCGAGGTATTCCACATCGGTAATCTTCCTCAGTGCGAGGGCATAATCGTCAGCGCTCCAATCGGAGGTGCACGACTTGGTCACGTCGTCCTTGCCCGTGTACTCGTACATCCAATGAGCATGGCTGGCCAGGGGTACCAGCCGTCGCCTGAGCTAGCAGTTGTACAGATTGATAGTTTGGAGGCCGCTTTTTCTTCAGCTCACGAATCATCGTCAACATCTCGTCGACTACCATCCGCTGGTCAAGCAGAAGCTTGGATACTTGAAGCTGGCGTGGCTCAGGGCGATCGGCAGAATACATCGGGAGCGCCACCTCACCATCCGGAGTTGATTCGCTGACGTAGAACCAGTGCTTCTTCCACTCGTTCGCCGCCTTCTTCGGCAGCATGAGGTCGAGGAAGGAAGTGTTGGACTTCAGTTGGAAGGTGAGGCCGCCCGCTGCCAGCATCGGGCCGCCTGCCCCTTCGCGTCTGACTCGCCCATGGAATAGCTCCTGCCACAGGGGAAAATATGGGCGACAGCCCAGATAACACTCGCAAAACACCACGAAAATGGCAAGTTGCTCGATGCTATGCAAACCCAGATCTGATGGCTGGATGCCATAATACGCATAGAAGCGGCGAAAGAAGATCGAGGTGGGGAAGCTGAGTCCCCTCTCGAGATGGCTGGTGAAGAAAATGAATTTCCCAGCGCGCGGATTCGGATCTACCTCTCCGGTCGCGGGGATTCGCCATCTCCCGGCGTGGAGAATTCCCGCATCTTCGAAGGACTTCAACATCACCTTGGTGCACTTGGATCTCCCCCACAAGTCCTTCGGGGGCACCATCGATCCGAGGATCTGGGATCGCAAGGTCGCCGTGGGATCGCTAAGATTGCTCTGTCTCGCTTTGGAAGGAATGGAAGATTGGGAGACACGTGGAGTCGGAGGAAATGTGGGTAATGCTCGATTTTCACCCGTCACTCTTCTTATATAGTGGTTGGTACCCGCTATTTTCGGGGAGCCATTACCGCGCGGTGATTACGCCGATGTTACCGTTGGATTACCCAACGGCTAGTTTGACCAGGCTGACGGTCCAACTTCCTCCACTCGACTCGCCGGCCATTCGCCATAGCTATGACTAGACTATTCGCCGACCCATTCACCATAGTTGCGACTCGACTATTCACTGACCCATTTGACATAACTGTAACTCGACTATTCGCCAACCCATTCACCATAGCTACGACTAGACTATTCGCTGACCCATTCGTCATAGCTGCGACTCGACTATTTGCCGACCCATTCGCCATAGCTGCGACTCGACTATTCGCTGACCCATTCGCCATAGCTACGACTCGACTACACATCAAATTGGCGAATTGACTGGTCATCGTTATTGCGACTGATGAAGCATGCTGAAGATCCTTTCTTTCATTGAAGGAGTCCACCTCCGATTCGACTGGGCGTCCAAATTGAACCCGAATACTCCGACTGCCAAAGAACACCTGCGACGAATCAACGACGGCCTCGGGGACTACAGATGGAGATATGCCGAGTGGGGTATACCCAGCAGGACATTTACTATTGGCTCATACTGCCAGCGAGTGGGCCTATAGGACGGCGACTGGATCACGACTCAAGAGGAAGCCAGGCGACTGGATGCTGGAGGCCTAGAATTATAGCTAGGCCCAGTCGGATTAGGTCAAAACCCTCCGAGTCCTTATCCAACTCGGTTGTAGGTATGTAAACTCTAGCGAGGTGACTCTATATAAACCTCCCTAGGGCACGCATAAAACTTATGTTCCATCATACACCCCTTTGACTTGCCGCCTAGCTCGCCCATTGTACTCTCTCATCAACATGATCTAGCAGGAGTAGGTCTTTACCCTCCGGGGGGACGAACCTGGGTAAAACCCAGTGTCTTCGCCCTCATCTCGCACCACAGATGGCTGGCGGCCCTTGCCCCTCGTTCTACTACTCGCTGCCAATCGCAGCATCTGCCATGACCATTCCCACGACACTTTATAAACTTTCTTCGTGTTTTGCCCCAGTTGCAAGAGGGAAGACAAGCAAAGGGGAGGACTTTGTCGGAAATGCAGAATAGCTGAGCGTGACGCTGAAACTGCAAAGAGAGAGGCTGCAGCTAAAGCCGCAAATGGAGAAGCTGCAGCTGAAGATAGGGAAGCGAAGGCCCCTTCCAGGTGGGATGAACTTTCATATCATCAGCGGTGGGAGGCCAATAACACTAGCGATAGATGAAATGATGGCCGTTGTTCTCTTAGGAAATATGGCAAGCGCATCAAGTGGTCTGATGAGGAGTGAATTAAATTTTACTACTTTCAGTTATGTCTCTGTATATGTCTGGTAGCTTGTCAAGAACTTCTGTTGGTCATGTGGAATTATTAGTGTACGAACCATGTTTAATATGTATGCGAATCATCATGACTTATTGTGTAATTATATACCCATGTTTGCGCCACGGTACATAATGATGATAGCTTGCATTCTATCTTGCCATGTTGTTTTGAAAATTTTAAAAATTTCACCGTCAAACTCAAAAACAGGATTTAATTTATGAAGCAAGTACACACACTACAATTTGAATCCTTCTAGATGCATGCTTGTGTGGTCGTACATCACATTTGGACCCTGTTTTGACCAAACCTTGTAAATTTCATAATAAAATTATAAATTCTCAAATTCTTGTGAAACCTTTAAATTTGGTCATTGTGTGGCAAATACTTTGCAAGAAAAATTTCAAACATTGAAAAAATGCCCCTAGCGGTGCACTATCAAATGTGGGCTAGTTAGGTCAACGAGCATGTCTGACTACTTGATACAACAACTTGTGTATCATTTTTTCATCTACCTTTCTTCAAATGGACCCAAATTTGGCACAAGGGTGTATCACCATGTCCCTAATGATGCTAGCATTCTATCTAGACATTATGGTTTCAAAATTTTAAAAAATCACCCTCAAACTCAAAACATGGTTTCATTTGTCAAGCAAGTACCAAAACTAAAATTTGTAACCTTCTAGTTATTTGTGTTGTTGTACATCACATTGGGACCGCATAACATCACTTATACTTTTCAGATGCTTTCACAATCTCTCAAAGGACTCTGGTCAACCCTTGGTTGACCAAGACTTGTAAATTTCATAATAAATTGAGAAATTCTCTTGGAAACCTTCAAATTTGTTCATTGTGTGGAAAATACATTGAATAAAAATGACAAACTTTTGAAAAATTCCCCCTAGCAGTCCACTCTATAATGTGGGGGTAGTTAGGTCAACGATCATGTCCGACTACTGGAAAGAGGAACTTGTGTACCATGTTTTCATCTACCATTCTTCAAATGGACTCAAATTTGGAACAAGGGGGTATCACCACATTCCTAATGATGGTAGCATTGTATCTAGCCATTTTGGTTTGAAAATTTCAAAAATTTCACCCTCAAACTCAAAAAGGGCTTTCATTTATGAAGAAAGTACCAAAACTATAATTTGAAACCTTCTAGTTGCATGCTTGTGTGGTTTTACATCACATTGGGATCACATAAAATCAAATGTACTTTTCAGATGCTTTTACCAAACCAAAATGATCCACATGACCACACACACTCAAGTGGATTTTGTGATGCATCTTATGTCCCACTAGTGCATCATTCCATATATGGCAGCTCCATCACAGTGGCTTTCTAGGGATTTATGACCATGGTTTGACACATGGAGTCCCCGAAGTCATTTACATATGTTATTTTCAAACCACAATGATCCACACAAGCACATAGTGGCTTTCTAGGGATTTATGACCATGGTTTGATACATGGACTCCATAGATTCATTGCATGTGTTTTTTACCAAAGCACAATGATCCACATGATCACACACACTCAAGTGGACGTGGTGATGCAACTTCTATCACAATGGTGCATCATTCCATATTTCCATGTGGCAGCTGCATTGCTAGTGATGCTCTTTACATGGAGACCCAAGCGCAAGATGAAATTGGTTCTGTGCCACTTGCATGCAGTGGAATCGAGGTCCACCATGCACGATCCAAGTCAAAGCATACTCATGTTTGCGCATGCCGACCTTCCCTCTCCGACAGGTGGGACCATACATTTCCCCTCACGATTTATTTTTGCACCCCCTTTAGACGATCCCCGTGCCCACCCTCAGAAATTACACCCAACCCACCCCGTCCTTATATTCCACGCAGACGAGACCAGCGGCGGAGGTTCCTCACTCCCTACTCGAACAACTGCTTCCCTCCCTGATTCCATCCCCTCACAAATCCATCCGCCTCTGAATCACACCGCATCAATTAATTTCCCCGATTCCATCCTCCATTTGCCGCCATGGGTAAACCGTGGGGCTGGCACCGCCGCACGCTGAAGCGTAAGGCAGACAACGACGACGACGTGGCTGGCCATGGCAACCGCCACCACGAGGATTGGGGATGGCCAAACCTCAGTGTTGCGAACATGTACACGGTCGCCAAGGAGTTGGACACCGTCACCGCCGGTCGCCTCGGTCGATGGATCCCTAGCTTCCGCCCGCTGATCCGGGAAATGGAAGAACAACTGTTCGTCACACCAGGCCTTCTTTACCCCGATACCAGCGTATGGCCAAACAACCGCGATGTCCACTTAAGTTCGAGTATCTTGCTTGTTGACTCAGTCATACCATTAATCCTATGTTCCTTCCGTTGAACGTGTTGTGTGCATGCACAGTTTGAACAAATTGATCCATTTAAGACTATTCTGTATAGAGGAACCTCTGCTTGCACTTGATATTCTGGTATTTTAGTAGTGATACAGTCTTAATTTAGGTGATAGCTGAGGTGTCAATTTGGATTTGCAATGGAATGCCTGCTAGGTGATATTCTATTTTCTAAAAAATAAACAAACTAGACGATTTAAGACTATTATGTCCCTAGTTGTTTATGATCAGCGTCAGGAGTTTGTTCGGGGGAAGCTCTGCTCCTACTTGATATATTGGGTATTTTCATAGTGATACAGGAACAATTTAGGCGAGAGCTAAGGAGACAGTCGTATATAATACTTTAATCTGAGCGCAGTGGTGTCAAATTGTATTTGCAATGGAATCCATGCTAGGTGATTCTACCAACTGACAACAAACTTTTGTAGAATGTTCATGCAAAACTGATGCTGCTGGATAAGTGGTCGCAATCAGTAGTGGTGAATATCAAGGAGACAAAGGAGGCGGAAATGTATGATGAGCAAAACTTGGTGGGTGGCAATGGCGAGTGGCTGGTCCTTTTATCCCAGAACGGGAGTACTTGGACTCTAAAAAATGTCTACAGATCGTTGAGACTTACACTGCCATCTGTAGTGGGTGTCGGCATTACTGCATTCAACCATGGGTGGCTGCTGCCAAAATCCGAATTCGCTTACAGTTTTAAGATGGCAGAACTTGAGCTCCTGAAGGTACAGCTCCCACAGAAGCCTCTCCTGATGTGGAAGACTTGGCACTACAACATCTTAGCGGTTTTCGACAAGGCAATCACATTCATTAGATGCCCAGATGACAATGAATGGACAATCTTGCGCGACGACCATCTGCGGGCGGAGAAGTATGTTGATGCCGTCTTCACTTCCATCGTGTATGATGACACACGTCAACGCATTTACGCGGTCACTGAACCTAGCGGCGATGTGCGTGTTTGGGATCCATTCACCTAGGGTGAGTCATGGTGTCATATAGCATGTAAATTCCCATTCAAAATTATGCTTACTGACTGAAGGTAACACACAGGTACACACGCATCCCCACACGTCATTCCAGCTCTGGTGATCGAAGATGCAGTAGTAGATGCTGATCTTGTATCACGGTGCTGGTTCCTTGCACCTCTCAGAGGCAATGTCAACCAGGGTGCTGAACTCATGTGGATTCATACCAGGGGAGCACTAAACAACATTGGTGATACTATAGAACATATGGGGACACAACTTTCTTCATACCCATCGCTGCGGTGTCACGTTTTCTCGAGGTCCGCGTGTCCATCAAAAGACCCAGTAGAACAGGTCTGGAGCAAAGTCGACAATTTGAAGGGACAATATCTGTTTGTTGGGATCAACTACCCTTTATTCCTCGGAGCCCCTGAAGCTGTTGAACCTGTCATTACTCAGGCATCCCCGGCCCCTGATGATGATGCTGCTGCTGGTGGTGGATCTGATGAAGAACTAGCTGCTACTACTCTTGGTGAAGCTGACGAAATACTCGCTAATGCTGCTGTTGGTGAAGCTGACAAAATACTTGCTGATGATGCTACTGGTGAAGCTAACGAGATACCGGCTAAGGCTGCTGCTGGAGTCCAGAGAGAACATGGCGCTATTGTTGCTGAGGTGCCAGCACTTCCAGTGTTGATAGCAGACTCTGTGTTTGCTGCGCACTCACGCGTTTATTATGTTGACACTCCAGATCCGACCTGGAGACGAATCCACGTCGGGGGGAGGGGGCCTGCCATTGGATCATCAGTGGGGTCGTACAATTTGATAGAGAATGAGAGATGGCGAAATGCAGCACTCTGGTTTGTTCCGACGATGCCACTAGCTCCAGAGGCCGGTTCGCCGGTTGGCTCGCCGGA
This sequence comes from Avena sativa, assembly GCA_916181665.1. Taxonomy (NCBI): domain Eukaryota; kingdom Viridiplantae; phylum Streptophyta; class Magnoliopsida; order Poales; family Poaceae; genus Avena; species Avena sativa. The sequence continues at coordinate 380,100,808 of OV702281.1, read as the reverse complement.
AGTTCCGGCGGTGTAAGACTGCTTTGCTTATTGTGTAAGAACAAGTTAAGACTATGTGTGTAAGACTAAATTATGCCTAACTGCGTAATATTCAGTGAAGCCCAGCTTTTCTTTCCCTGCCCACAATAGCAGAATTACACCGTAGAACATACAAGGGTCATGTGTATACTATAAATTTTGCTCGGGATAACAACCACTTCAAGTTAATTGCAGTTTCAAGTTGGCAATACTGCCGACAGTGTTATTGTTATGAATGTGTACATATTTGAACACATCAATAGAATGTGCCACCTATTGACTATTGATGACATGGATCTAGCTTCTCTTCGCGTATTTGCATTCAATCTCTCATGGATCAGAATTTCTACACGTACATAGAAAAATAGTGAAATTGAAAGAGGTACAACACATGATCTTTTTGAAACAAGTCCATCCGTTGTATTATAGGCACACCATACAACTTGCACTTGCATATAATTCATAGACAGAGAATACAACAGGACCAGACCCACATGATCCATCAATCTAATCTGATGGGTAGCCATCATAGTAATCATAGTGGGTGGTGCCATATTCGCCATAAGGCGGCTCCATCTGTAGCTCAAAAAGCTCGACGGTACTGCAATACACCGCCAACAATTGATCGAGTTTGAAAGGATGGTCATTGTGCCATAATCCTCCTACGCCATACCCATGGACAACCCTTGTCTCCTCTTCCCATGCAAGAGCCTCAAAGTTGTAAGATCTAATCTGGTATAGGTCCGGATAGTAGATGATGTCGGCCTGCACCGTGGGTACCCTGGTGCTGTCGATGCAGATGCACCGATTGTCAACAACGAAGAGAGCACAGCTGTCGATGCGTCTGATCGGCTGAAGGACACAGTTCTGTGTATCAACCCGGTAAACAACGGGCCTGCCGCCGTAGACTAGTACACTCATAATGAACAATAACTCCCCGTCTGACTCGACGAGGTAAAAACGATTCTCCGGGTACCGGTATCCTGGAACAGGGCCTTCGATGGTGGCATGAATCTTCAGGGTACGTGCGGAACGCTGCATCTGGACATCTCCATGAGTAGCACCAGGCATAGTCGAGAGGATAGACCCAGATCTGTCTGCGATGAAAACATCACCGGCGTAAGAAGTCATGCTCTGGAGTTTCGTGAAGTCATTCGGCGTGTACCGCCCTTTACCAAAGACTGGGCGACTCCCTTCCTCCGTGCCCTCATCTGCCCACCAAATGATGGTGTTTTGAAGATTTGATGTAAACACCATCAACAATGGGAACATTGTCACAGTGATAGAAGCCACCTTCTCGATCAGTATCTCCACCCTCAGGCGCTTGATAGCGCCCTAGAAGGGGTTGTAGAACCATTTTTTTGTACGGCTGCACCCTCTGTCCAAGCACAAGGAGACCGCCTATTGTGCTACCAACGTAAAAGTACCTTCCAGAGACACAGAGAGGTAGAGAGAGAGAGAGGAGAAGTAGAGATTCAGTCAAGGTAAACAGACAGAGATTCAATCAACATAAAAAAGTAGATGGAGAAACAAAACTTGAAAACATATCATATAGGAGGTGAAAAAGGATCGCACATAGACAGATGAATATGAAAAAAGCACATGCGAATAACCCGAATAATATTCTTCTCAAGGTAGCGGCCAGTTCTCATGTTCAGCAATGTGATGGCGACATCGTCTACTCGATACGGCACCGACAACTGGTGATCTAGAACAATCCAGTTGGTTGGTATAAAGCGCTCCTCCGTGAAGCTGCGCCAGGCGCTGCAGACTGCCCGGAAGGCGGTGTAGTAGTCGAAGTCGTCCGTCGACAGGAAGATTTCACCTATCTTATGCACGACTCCCTCAGGGATATCAGATCATGGCGAATCCTGCTGCTTGTTTCTAGCCATGGATGATGGTGTTCATGTGGTCTCAGTCCCATCGAATGGTAGAGGAAGCGGTTCCAGAGACAGACATTTATTAAAGAAGGCCTAGGAATGCCAAGGGAAGCGTGTGGAAACGAGACGACCGCATGCACACAGCAACCGCCAACGATCCCTCATGCAATCTCTCTCGTCGGTTCGGTTCCTATCAAGTAAATGCGGGGGGTTCCTACACTGTCAAGTTAATGTGGGGGGTTGTAGTTTCAAGTTTACTAATATCCGCCACGATCACATAAAATGAATAGCTCATACAAACAGCTAGCAACACTGCCGCCATAAGTTATTGTTATGAATGTGTACATATTTGAACGCATCACTATAATGTGCCACCTATTTATGATTGATGAAATGGATCTAGCTTATCTTCGTGTATTTGCATTCAATCGCTCATGGATCTGTTTCCATATTTTTTGGCAATGGCTGATGAACTCCACTCTCTTGGTAACATGCTTCATCAACGAGCCCTTGTTGATGCAATGCAAAGTACAGACTATGGTCTTCATTGTCATCCCATTTAGGTTCTCTGTTTTTCTTCATCATGGAGCTACTAATTTCAAATGAAAGTCTAGTAAACAACATATCAGTACATGTTTTCTACTACCACAATCACAAGAAGAAAACTGGATGGAATTTCACCTTGTTGGCATTGTGCCGAATAGATTGGATGTGGCCTTGGGGTTCAGAGAGTAAGGCACCCTGGCTGGTGCGGGTGCGACCACGGCAAAGGAGAGCTCGAATTTTGGAGAAGGACAACGGGACCGAAATCTCGTCCCGGTGTCGTGCCATGGGTGCTGCCGTGCCATGGGTCGAGCTCCGGGGTGGGAGGAGGAGGGCGAGGCCAATCAGGTTCAGCCGGGTGCCGGATCTCGCTGCTAAAGGAATTCCCTCCCAGCTCCATGCCATGGCGATGACCACAGATTGCCCCTTTGAGGAAGAAGAAGGCCGGGTCAAAAAGACCGTTTGAACACGAGGGCGCTAGATCTACAAGTCTACATGGTAGCCAGGATGGCAACGACTTAACGGTGAAAAGTGACAGGCGGGGCCCAATTTGACGGGCGTTAGTGAGTTTTCCCGTGTTCAAACGGTTTGTTGAATTCATGCCGAAAAAGACCCTCTAAGAATTTGGCACGCCAACTCGGGGTATCGCGATCCAATATCGACGAAGTCAGACCCCGCGTTGCCTTGGTGCTTCAACTTTCGGGCCACAAGTTAAAAATCTCGGTGCCAATGACCTGAGGAGAGTTTTGTCGCAGGAGATGTCCTTTGCTGAAGCACAAGGCCGAAGAAGATCTTCCGAGGAAGTACCTGACTTCCCCCTTTCATGCCAAGATAGCGGTCCCTCAGGTGAAACCTGTAATTGCATGTAATGGTTTTTCGGGTGCTTGTTGTTTGTTATTCTTGACTCATTTCTCCTTTTGTCTTTAACTTGCAGGACAATAAGGTAGCGGGCATGATGCCGCCTCTACCTGAAAAGTTCGAGGCTGCACCAGATGGTAGGGACGTGGAATCTGAATCCGAGCCCCCCCTGCTCAGTTGCCAACCACCAAAGCCCCCGAGCAGAGCGAAGGGATATGTCGAAAGAAGCCCCAGAGCGAGAGTTCGGATGGGGCGACACCGCCAACACCGAGGGGCCATGCCTTCCTCGAGCATCATGGCGGGTATGAGGGTGCGACCTCCCCCATTGCGGCTATGCCTGTTCGAGCCATGGCTCTTCAGCTGCCAGCCAAGAAGAAGAAGAAGAAGGAGGCTCTTGTCTTCAACTTATCCGACATTCCTTCGTAAGCTTTTCCGATCTTATCTTGTTGTGTTTTTGATATGCTAATTATTAGCTTGTTGTTGATTTGGTTCCTCGTATATGCTAGCAGGAATCCTTCGGAAGAGTGCCTTGAGGAGGAGCTCGAAGAGATGTACGGGGAGTCAAAGCCTGCTTCGTCGTTCCCGAAGATCGTGGCCAACTCTGACGACGATAACTCGAGCTCCCTGCGGCAAGGGGCTCGTGCGATTCTTGCCCGGACGACACAAGCAAAACCTTCGGAGTCTTCATCTGACCACGTAAGTAGTCTTTTGTATTTTGCGTGAGCGAGCCCCGAGCCTTTTATTCATCAGGTATGTTGCTTCCCTTGCAGCCCTTTGTTCGTAGGTGCGTAGGTTTCTTCTGTTTTGGAGGGCGACCTAAAGAAACTCCAAGGTGTGTCGGTTTCTTCTGTTAGATTGTGAGTGCTGATAGAATATTGCTTGTGTTGATCTTTCTTTACTCACTTCTATTGATGAGAACAATGAGGCCCTCAGCAAGCTGAACGCACTCGAAAAGAGTCTCGGCCAAGCGGAGACCAAGATGAAAGAAGCTCCAGAGGCTCTCGAGCGTCAGCGAAAGGAGGCCCAAGACCGCGAGCAGCAGCTTGCGGCTGCGACAACATCGCGAGAGAAGGCCATGGCGGAGAAGCTCATGGCAGCTTCCAAAACAATATCCGGTAAGCCACTGTGTTCCTCTTTAGAGTGTTCTATGCTTCAGGTGCGACTCTTTTTGTCTCATCCAAAAAGTTTGTCGTTTCTTGCAGATGCTTCTGGTGTTACGTTTGATTGTAGCATCCTTGAGCATGGGGATCCCCTGGCAGACGTCGTTGAGGCGATCGAAGATCGCTGGACCTCTGCTATGGACTCGTTGGACAAGGCCAAGGATGTCCTCGCCTACTTCTACAAGAAGATCAACCCGAAGGGCGTTGCCCTTGATGATGTCGACTCCCTCGTGGAAGCTCTGACGGGTGATGCTCCTACAAAGTATAAGTGGGCGCAGAAAGGGGTTGGTGCTGCTATGGTGCTGGCAATGACCACGGCGTCTGGTGCGCAACTGGATCTTCAGCAGATCACATCCAAGATGCTGACGATGGCAGATGGTACCGAGGTAGCGTTTGCTTCCTTCGCCTCCTGCTGCAAGCATTTTGGTCCAAAGCTGATTGATCTCCTGGCCACCTACTTGCTAGAGCAGCAGCAGGCGGCCAGGGCTAGGCATTCCGAGTCCGAAGCTTCTCCAGATGCTGCCGCCTAAGTCTTCTGTTCTTTTAGTTGTAGAACTTATTTTGATTTTGGTTATCCCTTGATCTTGTAATGCTAGATGCTGAACAAGTTAATTGTACCACGTAGTGGTTATGTAAATATAAATGCACCTTTTGACTGTTGTCGTATTTTTGATGTTTTGTTGCTTGTACACCCTGATGGCTCAGATATGTAGAGCTCGTTGGGAACCCCAAGAGGAAGGTATGATGAGCACAGCAACAAGTTTCCCTTAGTTATTAAACCAAGGTTATCTTACCAGTAGGAGTAAGGAAACAAATCCAAGGTGTTGCTAGCAACTTGGAACCCGCACAACACAACCACAATACTTTGCCCCAACTTATAGTGAGGTTGTCAATCTCACCGGTTTGCTAAAAACAAAGGATTAAACGTATAGTGCGGAAGATAGTAATTACTTGTAGTAAGTAAATAGTAAACGGTAAACAATAGATGGTATATCAATGGTAAGGAATGAACCGGGGTCCACAGTTCACTAGAGATGTTCTCCATAAGATAAATAACATGCTGGGTGAACAAATTACAGCGGGGCAGTTGACAGATTAAAAATGCATAACAATGCATACTAGGTATCTTGATCTCTAAGAGATTTGTTTGGGCATTGCAACATGATACATAGACCATAATCCAACTGCATTTATGAATAATAATCCACCTCAGGTTATCATCCGAACCCCTTCTAGTATTAAGTTGCAAACAACAGATAATTGCATTAAACAAAGTTTGTAAAGTAAACAATACAATTGCCCTTGGACAAAGGATTGTTGTTTTCACCCTAGTAGCAACAACACATCTACAACCTTAGAGATTTCTGTCACTTCCCCAGATTAAAAATGATGAACTTGAAGTTGCTTATGCTAAACTTGTTGAGGATTTTAAGCACCTCGAAAATGGCTTTCGGGTCGTTAAGAGGGAGCTCATCAAACTCACTGAGTCGAGCAACTTAAAGCTTCATATTCAAAGGAGCTTGCCAAGTTTCCCTCACTCTTGCTAATAGTGATGATGCTTGTGCTACTAACTCTTTTTCTTGTGAAGCATCCATTTTGAAGGAGAATGTTGAGCTAAAGGCTCAACTTGCTTTGCTAACTAGCAACTATGGAAAATTATAAGAAAGTCATGTTAAGCTCTCAAGCTTGCATGAGGATCTTCTAGTATCCCATGGTAGGCTAAAGTTAGATCATGAGGCCATCGTGTCAAAGGTAACATCTAGTGGGCGTCATGTGGACATTAGCACTATATCTACTCCAAATGTTATATTGCCATGTGCTAGTCCTTGTAATTCATCCTCTCACAACCATACTATATCTTGTGATGAATTACATTCCGTGCCTTGTTACTCTAACAACGTAGCATCTACTTCCTCTAGTACTTTTGTTGAAACTAACCATGTAGAGGAAATCAAAGAGCTCAAGGCTCAAGTCACTTATTTGAAGAATGACTTGAAAAAGGGTCATCAAGGGAAGGCCGCACTCAACAAAATCTTGAGTGTGCAAAAATCCCCTAATGACAAGAGTGGTCTTGGATTCAACTCCAATGTCAAGATCAAGTCCACTATCAAGTGAATCACAAGGACAACAAGAAGAATGGCCAAGATCAAGTCAATAATCCGGCCAACATTGTTTGCTTCAAGTGCAAGGAAGAAGGGCACCATGTTAGATCTTGCCCATTGAAGAAAAAGCCTCTTAGTGTGAAGCAACAAGGGAAGGGCCTCAAGCTCCACCTCAAGTCATCGACGGGCCTCTTCCTAAGAGGTCTACTCGAGCTCTTCCACGAGTTATGGATTCACCTAAGAAGAAAGATGGCAAGAGAAGAACTTGCTACATATGTCGTGCAAAGGGGCATATTTCTTCCTCATGCACTATTGGTATCTCCTCATCCAACCCTATCATTATTGATGATGCTTATTCTATTTGTAAGGATGAGGTTGGCAATGTGTTTTCCAAATTTGTTGGTGCTCAATGTGGTGTCAAGAAAAGAACCATTTGGGTTGCCAAGCCTATTGTGACTAACCTCTTAGGACCCAACTTGGTTGGGGACCAACAAGCCAAAACTTGATCAATAGGTGTGTGTTGGAGGGCATTGGAGTCTTGGCTACATTATGAAGAATTGAGGGATCTTCATCAATTATTATTGTCAAGCCAAGCCTTTTGTATTATCATGCTTATATTATATATCCAATGTTCCTACTTGCGGTAACGTTTGCTAAACTCTTTACATTGAAAGTTACTCGCCCCCTTGTGCATGTGTTGGTTTTGTATCTTCCATGCTTTTGTACATGTTGTGCTTTCCACTTAATTATCTTGAGGTATCAAGCATATTTGTGTATGATTAGGTGGCACACCATGTATGTGTGTTTCTTGTGTTTGAGCCTTTCTTGATTATATTTGGTATCTTATTTGGCTCTTGTGAGAGATTAATGGACTATCCTAAAAATGTGTGTACATGAGGAATACCACCTAGTATTGATATTGCAATATTATCTAGTCTCTTTGTAGTATGTTTCTCATGAGAAATTTAAGTTATATAATGTCCATTATTTATCTCTATTTGGATCCGTTGCCACGTGTTGGTTTTATGGTAGTATCACATTATGGGGGAGTCATATGCTTAGTGCATATTACAATCCTAGAAAATGTGAATATTCGAGGTTGTGTCTATTAGAATTGATATTGATAATTATCTAGCTCCTACGTGACACATTTGCTCATACAAGTTCCAATTTTCTTGAATGCCTTTATTGCTCATATTTTGGATCTTGTATGTGAGAGTGTTTCTTGGTATGTGTTTCCTCATATTTAGATATCTATATCCTCATGGAAACCATTTACTTCAAGTTACTCTAATCACTAGTGATTGTGTGACTATTGGAAGCTATCAAGAATCTCTTTTAAAGCATCAAGCTTAATTCTTATATTTTGTTATATGATTCTTGTTGTGACTATGATCTTGGATATCCATGCAAGCTACCTTGGGAAAATTATTCCCAATATTTCTTGTCCTTGGACAATGGGTACTCAATTTATGGTAGAATTTATTGATCATATTCACTTTGGCCTTTGTTTAATTTTATCCTATCTTTGGCCAAGAAAATGTTGTGTGTTGTCTCCCAAGCCTTCCTTGCTTCTTGTGGATCTTGTTATTTTATTGATTTCCTCGTGTGTTTTATTTAATGCAAGAAGTAGTGATGATCTTATTTGTGTGCATTTTGCATTCAAAAGCAAAATTCTATATAATGTACTACTTTATGGGTGAGCTCTCCTATATTATCTAGAATAAACCTTTTATGCTTCCTTCTTGGATCCATATCGGGTTTTATGTGCTTGGAAGTTTGATATTTTTGTTTTGGTATTTTGTGCCATCATGAAAAGTTTGGAGAGTTTGGTTTAATTGTTGGAACCTTACTCTTTTTGGGAGTTGGTTTTGTCTCATTCCTTGTTTCACATTTTGAACATTTTAGAATGAGATAAATCCTTGAGCATTTGTATCTTTATCTATCTTTTGCTCTTTGGCTTTTGCCTAGTTCTTTTTTGAACTTATGATCTTTCGTGTGTTGAATTGGTTCTTTGATACAATTTGGAGACCGCTTGTATTGTCACACTCTTGTGTGTGCCATCTCGGTTTTCTTAGTATTTTTGTTCAAACTGTATCTCATTTGTGGTTCTTGAAAGCCTTGTGCATGCATATTTACTACATATCTATATTATGGCATGCTTGCTTTCTTTGATCCAATATATAAGGGAAACTCCACCAATTCCCATTGGCTAAGTTGTGCATGAAATTCAATTTCATATCAATATGCACATAATTATGTGGAGTCTCTCCTATGTATTGTAGTTGCACTAACTACTTTGGACCCAATATGTTTGGGACCATTTTGTACTTAATTATGTTTTAGGTACATTGGAGATATATTGTATGCCTGTCTCTCAATTTTGAAGAAGTGATGCATAAATGAAAATTTGAGGCAAGCTATAGGATGATCAACGAATTCATATCCTCTACATCCTACCAATTATATCTCGGTAACAAGTATCTCTTTGTCATGTATATTTATCTTGCTTCCAACCTCTTGTAGGTTGCATCTTTTAATGAATTTTTGTTATTTGTACAAATTGTTGTATTTATAGCAATGGTATTAAGAGAACTCTCTATTGTAAATATGTATAAGTTGAGATGAGTGCATATAATTGGTATTATACAAAATCATGCATATGATCCACCAATCCCAAATATGTCAATCTAGCAATTTTGTTGCCTATCTTTTCCTCAACTTCTCTCATGTGCAATAGTGAGATTTTGCTAGTTGATTTCTCCTTTTGATACTTGTTACCTTTCTCCATATATTCCAACTTTCTCCGTCTTCCCTTGGTGACAGTTATAATGTATGGGGTGTGTTGGTTGTTGAAGCTCATCGATGTACAATAAGATATTTGAGCCTTTGGCCATGCTTTCAAGAAAAATCTTATTGGTATTGTCATGACTTCATTTTGGATATCTTGCTCTATTGATTTTAAGTATCTACTTTGTGTGTACATGTTTCTTTGTGGATCAATATCTTTGCAAGATTGTCTACTTAGAAACTTATACACATGAAATTGGTTACTCTATTTTTTCTTGATATCTTCCTTGTTTCGTGTGTGTTGTATGGTCATACTAAGCAATATCATTCATTGAAGACTATGTGGATACGCAATGATCATCCTTGTACTAGTCTTATAATATGCTTTGTCATGCATCTCACACATGCTTGTGGTTGAGCCTGCTAATATGTTGTCTCTTACTTATTTCTCAACCTTGTTTCTTGCAAATTTTATGCCTTGGTATTTGCTCATTTGCACAAAGCTATGTTATAAGTAAAATAGAGCAAGTAAGGATTCCATGTTGAGCACATTGTATTCACATATAAAAACCTAATGTTGCACATACCTTGGGGAGCTTCCTAATTTTATTTATAGCATCACTTTGTGCTTATCATATTTGTTCTCTCATGCCTTGTATTGTTAAATGGAGTTCGATGAGTGAGGATTCCATGATTATCCACTTTGTTCCCAAATGCAATTATCATAATTGGTGCATTATATTTGGGGAGCTCATATAATTCATTTAATAATGCCCATTTGTATTCTTTCTCATTCGTTGTGCCTTAAATGTTTATGGGGGAGTGAGGATTCAATATTTGTGCATTCTATATTGAAATACAACTATTTTAAATTGTGCACAAATCTTGGGGAGCTTCTCTATTTTAATTTAAGCATTTATTTGATCCTTCATTTGTTGTGTTAAAATGCTTATGGGGGAGCAAGGATTCCATATTTGTGCATTATGTATTCTAAATGCATTTATTTTTCAATTGTGTACAAATCTTGGGGTTCTTCTCCATTTATTATTTAAAAACATTCTTTTGATCTTATCATAATATCTTGTTGTTTTCATTTGGTCTCATTTGTTGTTTTCAATTGGTTTATAGGATCTTGTGATTGCTTACATCATTTGTTGATGCTTCTTTTAGTTTATTTCTTTTGGAAATCTTTGGGTCCTTGATATAGTTCTACTTCCTCCCAAGTATTCGTCATTGAATATGTGCGAAAGCACACCTTTGGATGATTTATCACTATATTGTCCTTCTAGAACTTGTCACCCATTTCGGCAATCGATGCCAATGGGGGAGAAGATTTAGAGGGATTAAGGGAAGTCGGTTTATACATTGAGTGTGTTCTTAAGCATTTGCATTTCATGCTATTGCACCTTTGTTGTTTCTTAGCATATGGTATATATAGAGGAAACTCCACCAATGATAATGATTAGCAATATATGCAATGAAATTCAAGTTCATCACACATGCATATTATTATGGGGGAGTATTCTCTATATATTGTGGTGGTACCAATATCACATACTTATGTAGTATTTGATATTGGTGTTACCATTTTAGTCGTTAAATTCCTTATATAAACTATCTCAAAGGGATTGTCATCAATTACCAAAATGGGGGAGATTGAAAGAGCATGTGGGCCCCCATGTGTGGTTTTGGTAATTAATGACAATCTATATGGACTAATGCTTGTATCAAGTTGCAATTGTAGGAATTGTCCATTGGCAATGATTGAACCATATGGTGGTGTCAAGGTTGAAATAATAAGAAAATGAAGAAGATCAAGTGATGACCAAGATGTTCAAGGAGTGATCCAAATATTGGTCATGAGAGAGTTGAGCCTATGGCAAGTGTGTCTTGAAGAATAAGATGGAGTGATATCTCTGGTGTATCTTCAAGGCACCAACATAATGAAGAAAAGAAGAAATTAAGTGCAAGTTCAAGATGAACCATCTCGAACATATCATATTCTTGGGGCTTGCCATCATTATGGTGATCATGGATATGTGAAGATATGCCTAAAAGAGAGGCTCTCCCATAGTGAGTATGGGGGAGCAAACTGGAAGACTTCACCAAGCTTGCGCAATCAAGAAAGGTGTTCCATCTTGAGGTGGACAAGATTGTTATCGTCAAGCCCAAGTGGAATATGATCAAGGCAAAGGTATGTTCTTGATAGGGTTTTTTTCTTACCGGTCTCATGGTGTTGGTTTGGGAGACCGTTTTATAGGATAGGTAACCGTACTATCAAGAGGGGCTCTCGAGTGACTAACTTGATCGTATCCCTCGGTGAGAGCTCAAACCTTTGCATACTTGGCATATTATTTCTTGGTTCTTATACATGATAGGATTTGGAGCTTGTGTTAATCTCCATGACAAGCTCAAGTTCATCGAAAATGGATTTCATATGCATTCTCTGTTGCATTTTCGATATTGGAGGTTTTACCGGTTTGTATTTTCACCATTTGGTTCTATCCTCCCTTGCTGGACTATTATGGTTCTCTGCATGATCTTGTAGATCTCGTTACTATCTTCTAAACGAGCCCAAGATCATCAAAATCAGAGTTCGGATGCAAAAGTTATGGTTGTTTCAGTTTTGCTGTTTCTGTCAGTTTTGCCTAGGGCGGAATGTCCGGGATGAAATCGCCGGACACTCCGGTGTCGCGCAGAAATCTCAGATTTCAGTCGTGGGGTTGCCATACTGTGTACCATATCGTATTCTACCCGGACACTGGCCGGAAAGTCCGGCCCATACTCTCCAGATCTCCAACGGTTGGATTCTGGAGGACCTATATAAGAGGCCCTTCTTCCACAATGGAACCCTAACCATTCTTGCAAGTTTTCCCCTCCATTGTTGACCTTCTTGAGATTGCTTCCCCTCAATCCCTCATATGATTCTTGCATATTCTTTAGGGATTTGAAAGAGGATATCTAGATCTACAACCCCACCAATCAATATCTCCTCTAAGTGAGGGGAACATATTGGGATCTAGATCTTGGAGTGTTTTGTGGATTTCCTCCATTGTTCTTCCTCTCTTATTCCCCCATAAGCATTTGTAGCTTTGGTGAAATTTGGGAGAGAAGGATTTGAGCACTTCTTGTGTTCTTTCCATTGCATTTGGTGCATTGGTTTGAGTTCTCGGTGAGGATTCGATTGAGTGAAAGGTGAGAAGCTTTTTACTCTTGGGTTCTTGGAACCCTAAACGGTTTGGTGGTTTTGCAGGTTTTTGGACTACTTGGGGCCTCCAATTAAGTTGTGGAGATTTCCCCAAGATTGTTTGTTGGGAGCCTCCAATTGAGTTGTGGAGAAGTGCCCCAACCTTGTGAGAGGTTCCGGATTGCCACCGTCAAGTGCACCGATAGTGGAGCATGGATCGATCCCGCTGGGGTGAGATTCACAGGAGAATAAGGGAGGCCTTTGTGGCGTTAGTGGTTAGATACCACCCCCTCTCCAAACGAGACGTACTCCTTGTTGGGAGGAACTCGGTAAAATATCGTCGTCCCCGCGTGCCTCAGTTATCTCTATACCCGAGCTCTTACTTATGCACTTTACTTTGTGATAGCCTTCGTGCTTGAAGTATATATCTTGCTATCACATAGTTATTTGTCTTGCTTAGCATAAGTTGTTGGTGCACATAGGTGAACCTAGATTGTTCTAGGTTTTGTGCTTAACAAAGTAAACGCTAGTTTAATTCCGCCTTTGTTGAGCCACTCTCAGAAAAGTTTTAATCGCCTATTCACCCCCCCTCTAGGCGACATCTGTATCCTTTCAAACCTACTATCGAGCATAAATATCCCCTCTTGGTATTACAAGCATCTACTTGGCCAAAGTATCTACTAGCAAGGGAGAAGATGCAAGATCACAAATTACATAGACATGATAGGATCAATAATCAATCTTACATAGTACTCAATATCCATCGAATCCCCGCAAACATAATATGTAGCTTTACAAATAGATGATCTTGATCATGAATGGAGCTCACAAGATCTAAACATGATAGCACAAAAGAGGAGAAACAACCATCTAGCTACTATATGGACCCATAGTCCAAGGGTGAACTACTCATCCATCACTCCGGAGGTTAGCATGGTGATGAATAAGGCCTTCGGGATGATATCTCCCTTCCGGTGGGGTGCCGGGAAGAGCTTCAGATCCCCCGATCTAGGGACGATGGTGGCGGCGGCTACGGAATCTTTCTTGGATTTATGATCGGGTTCTTAGGGTTTCTACCTCGGGGTGTTTATATAGGCGAAGGGGCCAGGTCGACTGAGGGCCAGGGGGCCCACACCATGCCCTGGCGTGGCCTAGGGTGGACTCGCGCCAGGGGGTGGTGCGGCCGCCCTGTGGCGCCTCTTCATCCCCCCTTTGGACTCCTTCGCTCCGGTAAAATATTGACTTTGTCTTTTGTTCCGTCCAATTTCGAGAATATTTCTTTATTAGCTTTTCTGAAACCAAAAATAGCAAAAAATAGGAAACTGGCACTACAACATCTTGTTAATAGGTTAGTTCCAGAAAATGTATAAAAATACCTCAAATTGTAGACAAAACATAAGAAAGTTGATACAAAACAAGCATGGAGCATAAAAAATTATAGATACGTTTACGACGTATCACACCCTTAGGGCCCTTCGAGTGCTGAACTAGTGGATACGACTCCTCCTGTGTTTGGTGCCCGTCCGTCGCCGAGTGAGGCATCATAGTTGCCGTTTCTGCATGATTGCATCCGAAGCCTGGAGAAGGATGTTCTTAGCATTCGTGGTCATGCGGATGTGTGGAAGTCCAAGGTTCAACGGGTCACTGCTAGGGAAGAATTTCTCCTTGAAGAATTTCGGCAGGTTGGCGAGCAACTCTAGTGTAAGTCACTCTGAGCCTTTGTACTTTTGACTGTGCCAGGTGTTTATGTCATCTCAGCTGCTACGTTTGTGCAGTTGTGAATCTTCTTCCGAAGGAAGAGTAAGAGCGTGTTGCAATTTGAATGAATTGCTTGACGCAACAGGAGTTGGAGGCCAGCGGCTTCTTCTTGATGGACGACGACCGAGCAATTTTCCTTGCAACTGTGCAAGATCGTGTCCATCAAGTGCTTCGGGTGCTGAAGAGAGGGAGGTCGTCACTCGCGGCGATCTGGACCACGATGTTCCCTCTGGACTCTACTTCCTCCAGCTTCTTGGGCTTTCTTGGAAAATTTCGAGATACGGGCCACGTGAAGGAGCTGTTGCGCCATCAGCTACTGGCGGGTGTGAAGGAAGCCATGTCTCTTCGACTGCATCCGATGTCAACCTTGTAGAGATAGCAGCTGGGCCACCTCCTCCTCCGGATAGTATGGAATGGGATATCCGTCCGCACTACGCGGAAGTGGCGCAATATGCCGAAGAAATTGTAGATGTTTTTTTGGAGCGGACGAATTTCCTACTCCAGCATGGTTGAGTCCTGTAAATAGAAAAAGAAACAATGTAAATTCTATATATTGTCGAGTGAGTGGGATGTTTAATGCCCTTATAAAGTTGTATGTATTGGCACATAGTGCGTTGTTTGATTATGGAGTGTGCATGTCCTTTTCGTTAGCCTGACGTGGTCAGCTACTCAGGTTATATGCATTGTTGTCAATCAACGAAGTCGTAAGGTGAGGTGCATCCCCCGAGCGTATTTTAGCGATAAAAATGTAAGAGAGAAAATTTTGGGCAAGGAACTTATCTTTTATTCATTCTAATGTAGGAGGTATAGTGTTCGACTGAGTAGCCTGGCTGAATAGCCTTATTGAAAGTAAAATACAACCAAGGGTAGAATCGTCGCAGTTTTGTGACGTTCCAAGGGTTGGAGTATTCGACTCCTGACTCGACCTCCTTTAGGCGGTAGGCGCCACCTGGGATTACTTCAATGACTACGTAAGGTCCTTACCAGGGTGATTCGAGATTTAGGTGCCCTTCCTGCTTGAGTCACAGAACGAGTCCTTCGACGAAGGACCTTGGGCATAGC
Source organism: Avena sativa (assembly GCA_916181665.1). Taxonomy (NCBI): domain Eukaryota; kingdom Viridiplantae; phylum Streptophyta; class Magnoliopsida; order Poales; family Poaceae; genus Avena; species Avena sativa. The sequence continues at coordinate 380,085,450 of OV702281.1, read as the reverse complement.
CGACGGCTGCGGTAGTTGCGAAGACTTTGCCGATACACCATTGAGTGGGCCGCGGTGATGTCGCGAGCTTCGTCCAACGTGTCGATGGCGTCTTCAAGTGCGGCCGATGATTTGGCTTCGCAGTAGGCAACGACCCATGGGGCCTTGTAGCGTACCTCAGCAGGCAACATGGCTTCATCTCCGTGCACCATGAAGAAGGGCATGTAGGCAGTTGAGCTGTTTGGCGTTGTGCGCAGGCTCCATAGAACGGAGGGTAGATCGTCTTCCTAGGCTCCTGCAAGAGTTTCGAGTGGGCGTAGCACCCGTTTCATGATGTCGTTTCCGATGAGACTGTTGGCCTTCTTGACCTGCCCATTGGTCTGCAGATGCGACACAGAGGCATATGTAAGGTTGATCCTGAGGTTTTCGCAGAATCCTCGGAACTCCTTCGAGGTGAAGTTCGATCCGTTATCGGTGATGATGCTATGGGGCACTCCGAACCTGTAGACAATGGACTCGAAGAATTTGACGGCGGCGGCGCCAGACTGATTAGTGACGGGCTTGTCTGCCTCTTCGTTGCTTTCCCTTCCAACGTGGCAAACTTCACATCTGTCAAAGTCCCCTTCAAGTGAGTTGTAGAGCGCACGATATGCGATCATGTTGGTGATTTTAGCATTGCACTCGTTCATCGTCTGCTGGACGGCGATGTTGGAGTCACTGTAGATGACAAGGCGTGTAGCACTGCATACCTTTGCCATCCTCATGCCATGTAGGAGTGCCTCGTATTCAGCCTCGTTGTTGGATGCACGGAAGTTCATCCGAAGGACGTAGTTCATCTTGTCTCTTTGAGGGGATGTCAGGACCACATCGGCTCCTGCCTCGACCTCGTGCTTGGAGTCGTCGAAGTGCATTGTCTAGGACTAGGACATGTCCGAAGTGTCCAGCAGCAGGAGCTCCATCTAGTGGACGAGGAAGTCAGGGAGCACTTGGGACTTGATGGCGGTGCGCCTCTCGTAGATGATATCTTGAGGAGATAGCTCGATGTCCCACAAGGCTAATCGCCTCGTAGCTTCGGGGTTATTCAGGATGTTCGAAAGTGGTGCTTCATTGACAACCACTATCTGGTGCTCTTGGAAGTAGTGGCTCAATCGGTCGCCGTCATGAATACGCCGTAGGCGAGCTTTTGGTAATGGGGATACCTTTGCTTTGTTGGGGTGAGTACCTCGCTGAGGTAGTACACTGGGCGTTGTACCCCGTGGGTCTTGCCGTCTTCGGGTCATTCGACCACGAGTGCTGTGTTGACCACCTGGTGCGTGGCTACGATATATAGCAGCAAAGGCTCCCTATCCTTTGGTGTTACCAGCACGGGAGATGTGGAGAGCAGGCACTTGAGGTCTTCGAATGTTGCGTCCGCCTTGGCTGTCCACTCAAATTTGTCGGCTTCGCGTAGCAGCTGATAGAAAGGGAGGTCCTTCTTGCCCATGCAGCTGATGAACCTGCTGAGCGCCGCGATTCGCCCAGCCAGTTACTAGACTCCTTTGAGGTTCTTGGGCTTATCCATGGCTAGTATAGCCCTGATTTTCTTCGGGTTGGCATCGATTCCATGCTGGGAGATGAAGTACCCGAGTAATTGGCCAGACAGGACGCCGAAGGCGCACTTGTCCGGGTTTAACTTGATCTTGTAGCGATCAAAGTTGTAAAATGTCTCGCGGAGATCGTCGATGAGTGTTCTGGCCTCCTTGGTCTTGATTATTATGTCGTCAACATAGACTTGCACATTGCAACCAATCTAGCTCTTTAGGCAGGCTTGCATGCATCGTTGATATGTGGCGCCCGCGTTCCTTAGCCCTAAGGGCATAATGTTGTGGCAGAACACCCCGTACGTCATGATGAACGCCGTTTTCTCCTGATCTTCGGCCTTTAGCCAAATTTGATTGTAGCCTGAGTAGGCATCGAGGAACGAGAGTCTCTCGCATCCTGCAGTGGAGTCGATGATTTGATCGATCCGTGGTAGAGGAAAGTGGTCCTTAGGGTAGTGTTTGGTAAGCGACATGAAGTCCACACACATCCACAGGATGTCCGTGTCCTTCTTAGGGACTAGCACAGGGTTGGCCAGCCACTCGCTTTGCTTTATCTCCCTGATGAAGTTGGCATCGAGGAGTCTGTTGACTTTGATACCAACGGCTTGGGCTCTTTGCTCGGACAGTCGATGCATCGACTGCTTAACTGGCTTCGCATCTGGAAACACATTAAGTGCATGCTCGGCGAATTACCTGGGAACTCCTGGCATGTCCGTAGGACACCAGGCGAAAATTTCCCAACTCTCATGGAGGAATTCGAGGAGCGCGCTTTCCTATGCGGGGCTCAGGTTGTTGGCAATCAACGCCGTCTTGGAGGCATCCGTCGGGTGGACCTACACCTTTTTAGTGTTGACTGTGGATTCGAACGACATGTCAGGTGTGTTTTGCCTGGTGAATGGGGGCGCCCCGTTGTATCTGACCTCCTTTAGCATTGTGAGATCCTCCTGCATGCCGAACGATTGGGAGATTTTGTTGAAGTCCCTGTCGTAGCTGTCCGACCTGGTGAAGCTTCCTGGGATGGTGATGACGCCCCTGGGTCCTGGTATCTTCAGTAGAAGGTACGTGTAGTGTGGTACTGCCAGGAATCTTGCGAATGCCACACGCCCAAGGATGGCATAGTACTTAGAGGGCCAGTCCACCACTTCAAACTCAAGCCGCTCTCGCCTGAAGTTATCGGGCTTGCCGAGTATGACGTCGAGCCATATTTTGCATAGGGGGTATATGCCCTTCCCTCTGATGATGTCGTGAAACGTTGTGTCCGATGATTCTAAGCTGCATAGCGGGATCTGCATAACTTTGAGTGTGCTGGCAAACATCAGGTTGATGTCGCTGCCGCCGTCCATAAAAATGCAGGACATCTCGAACCCTTCGATCTGGGCCTCGAGCACCAGGGAAGGGTGACCTGGGCGAGGTATCTGGAACGGGTGATCCGAACGGTCGAACGTGATGCATGACTCTAAGCCACTGAGGTACTTAGGTATGGCTGGTGGAGAGGTCACGACCAAGTTGAATTGGCAGGTGATCTTCTTCTAGACCCTCTTGGTTGGGTGTCCCTTCTGTATCATCATAGACCCCAATGGTGGCGGGTATGCGTCTACCCCATTATTCTATGCTGGCGCAGTCACACGTTGCGAGGGTCCTCCGGGTGGTGGTGGTGGAGCCCCGTGAGCTACCCTTCCTGGAGCCAGGGCGAATCCTGGGTTCACCGCTTGGCATCGCATCTGGGCGAAGCCCTCGTGGAGTTTTTGAAACTCCCTGCAGTCCTTGAGCATGTGGCTGGCCTTCCTCTTCCCATCCTGTTTGTCGATGTAGAAGTGGATGGTGCAGGGACCCGACAACTTTTCGAATAAGGACGACTTATCATCGCGGTTTCGACGATGCCGTGTTTGAGTTGTCCTCCCGCTGTCGCGGTATTTGCCACCGCGGTACCCGCTGTTGCGGTTGCCATCTTCGTGACGGTCGGCATAGCCAGCTGCAACCATGTCGACCTCTTCGCGATCGTCGTAGACACGCGATCTTCTCTTTTTACGGCGATCACGCCTACGGCCGAAGTCATCTTCATCATCCGAACGTGTTTAGTTGACGACATCCTCGCCATCGGCCCAACGATTGGCGATGTCCATGAGGTGATCGATGGTTTTGGGCTTGACACCCCGAGCTCCTCTTTGAATTCACGGCGCCTGACGCCGTTGTTGAAGGCGTCGATCGCCCTCTCTTCAGAGATGTTTGCGGCAGAGTTTTTGATGATGGACCAGCACAGTATGTACGAGCATATGGACTCATTGGATCGCTGGCAGCAGGCCCGTAGCTCTTCGATTGAAGCTGGTCTCTTGCTGGTGCCTTGAAGTTGCGTATAAAGCTGTACGCCAGTTCTTCCCAGCTGCGGATGGAGCCGGAGGGGAGACTGCTGAGATAGGCCCTGGCTACGTATGTCAGCTGCAGCTAGAGGCACTGCATGGCTGTATTTTTGGTCCCGCCATGGAGCTTTACTGATAACAGGTGATCGTCGAGCCAAGTCTTCGGCTCCTGTGCGGCGTCGAACTTCGGGTTGTCCGAAGGGAGCTTGAAGCTTTTTGGCTTTCGTGATTGCCGTACGGCCCTGCTAAAGCACCTAGCGCCGCACAGTTCCCTGTCGTCGCCCTCGGATTCAGTTGAGAACGCGTGTTTGCCGTGTGACTTGTCGATCTTGTGATGTGTGAGCTCACTACGAGCGTCGTAGTTGCTACTCCTGTGCCGTGGGCTCCGGCAGTGTGGAGGCAGGTCATTGTCAACACCCGGATTTTTCAATCCTAGATGCCTGTTATGCCATACATCGCAATCCTAGGATTACCATTTTTGCGAGACATAATAGAATTGGATACCATAGTACACCATTCATTACAAACGATACATAAGTTCTTACACAAATAGGTATCTCATGATCCAGTTCTTAATACAACATCAAGCAGCGGAATACGTAATAATAACGGTAGCATAGGCGAAGCTCCATCTTCGGGGTCACATGCAATGCTGACGATGGGAGATGATCCTAGTTGTCGTAACCTTCCTGGGGTCCATCCTCCAGGTACTCCTCTTCATAGTCTGGCCATGGGAATAGCCAGGGACAAAGCCATGAGTACTCTTTAAGTACTCGCAAACTAATACTAACAGGTAAAGGGGTTTTTGGATAATAGGACACTAGGCTCTAGGGTTGTTTTGCAAAAGCCAGATTTATCTCTACTAAGTTCTAAAGCTAGTAATAATTTTATAACTCCTAAGTGGGGTCTTGTAACTCATGTCACAACTCTGTTGTGGTCAAGTTTGAAAAGTCTGGCGGGGGAACAATATGGCCACTCCAACTGTCCATAACCACGTACGCGGCTATTCGAATAGTTTGACACTCTGCAGAGATTGTACACTTTCACCACAACATTCGATACATCCGTCAGGAACAAATCCTGAATTCACCATACTCAATATGCGGATAATCAATCCTAACCTTTCAATTACATGCCCTAGTATAAGCACCTCTCCTGTGAGTTTGGCCTCCCAACCATGACCAACTGTCATCTTGGGTACTGCACAGGTGGACAATCTTCACAAGGTAGCCTCAGCTCAGACCTTGGCCGTGAGGGAACTAATACTAAGGTATATAAGTTTCCAGTCAAGCCCTACCCAATATTCGGGTATTGTGGTTGTACGATAAAATTGGAATGGTATCGCATCCAGACAACCATCGGTTTTATAAAGGGCTAAGGCTCATGCCTCAACATTTTCATCACGAAAATCATCAGGTGTTCGGAAACACATGTCCAAAACATTTCAATAGAATGATCCATCATTCCAAGGTTTTCATAACCATTTTTCCACCAAGTATTCCCATCTAAAGTTGATCAAGTTTTATGCTTAGCACTAGCGTCTACAGGTGGGGGTAAGCACTGATGAGGGGTGGTAACTAGTAGGTGTTACTAAGTTCAATCTCATGCCTTGGGATGATATCAAGGTTATTTAGCTTAGGCCAAATTTTATGGTCTTTATGCAACCTTCAAATATCTTTCTAGTATCTATAATTCACTTAAGTAACTCTAAGTAAGTAGCTTTGATAAAGAAATAAAGTAGAAAGCTTGCAAATAAAACTAGGATTGGTTTATCAAGTGGGTATGATCACATATGCTTAAGGCATATAGTAGGCATGGTAACAAATAAGGGTTTGTTGCCTCAGTTGAGTATTCTGCAAGAGTTAACTTGCATCAATATCAGTATAAGCTTGCATAGGTATAGCATCAGCTTGCCTTGTGTAGAGCAGTGGTTCAAGTTCTCCTCGGCTTCTTCTTCGTAGTATCCTCCTTCCTCCTCGTATCCTTGGTCGGTACTAGCGTCTATGAATAAATACGAGGTACACAATCACCAAACAATACTTAACTACTTAAAATCATCACACACAAGGGTCCTATAGATGGTCTATCATCATCTCTAACATTACAAGTTTAAGGCTTGGTTTAATTCCTTTTATTTTTAGAAAAGTAATTTCTACTCATTGAAAAACTACTTAAGATTTAATATTCTCCAAACCAAACATGGGATCATGTTGACACATGTCATCACCACATATTGTAGTCCATGGGAATGTGATTTAAAGTGGTGTCACAATTTAATAAGGTTTTACCCTTTTATTTTAATTAACTAAAGTGACTAGAAATGCCTATGGGGCATTCTTTTATTACTTGAACATTCTTTATGTAAGTAAACCTATATATTTTTATATATTCTGAAAGGTATGGTTAAATGTGATTTTTGAGAGTTGGAATCAACTCAAAAGCTATTATGGTTTACATTTGAAAAATGTTTGAATGCAGAAAAGCTTCTGCCTTGTTATTTTTACCATGGGTGATCTATAGATCCAAATGACTTGAATCCAACGGGCTTGGATTCAGCATTCACAGACCTTTCTAACAAAATTGGTTTCATTCAAATTCGTGCACTAAATCTGTAGAGGGAGTGTCCCAACCTTTAAACAATATAAGGTGGAGTCCCCTATGTTTACAATGCTAGTCCCTGGATTAATAGCTAGCATCCACAGTTAAGATGTAATATCAAGAAACAAAGGTCATAATATAACTTTATAACCAGGAATAACATAATTTTATTACATCTTTCATAGCTCATTTGGCTATTACATTACATTGCAGCGGAATAACTATAGTCATGGGGTCCTTCATCTTCAAAGTACCACAGGCAGATGTCGGTTGTAGACTTTGTAATCCTAATCAATCAATCTTCACTAAAATCAATCAAACCTGCAACATTACAATTTACAGCCACAAGGGTCAATACATTTGATTGTATTGGCAAGTTTCACTACTATGTAGAATATAAGTGGATCCTATCATTACATGCATTTTGGCTAAGTAGGGTTTAAGGCTCATTTGCAGAAAGCAATACTTTATCCTATCTTTTCAAATGGTTTTGTTTCCTTTGTCCAAATCTCTTTAACAAATCCCTTGAACTCCTTGGTAACCCCAAGTGTTCAAGTCCTTGTCAAAATCCCTTGAGCTACTTGGTAACCCCAAGTGCATCAAGTTTTATCAAAATCTCATGAGTTCCTTGGTAACCCGAAGTATTCATGTTTTCATCAAAATCTCTTGAGTTCCTTGGTAACCCCAAGTACATCAAGTTTTATCAGAGTCTCTTGAGCTCCTTGGTACCCCCAAGTGCATCAAGTCTTTAAAAGTTTTCTTTTAGAAATTAGAATGTCGAGATCTCCCATAGTTCAAACTTTAGTTGCTCAGTATTGTCCATAACCGGGGACACGGCTAAGTACTTAGATTATTATCTTCTGCAGAAGTAGTACACTTTACCCACATGTCACAATCCCATCATTTTGCCACCAGTGGCCACTGGATTAGTGCTCACCAAGATGGAGTACCGGCAGATTGAGAATGTGACGAAGTCTTTCCAAAGGGTCCTCCCATACACCATTGCTAGCTTGTCTTCAAGTACCCATGTAGGATTCCAGGTCCTCATGTCTAGTAGCCTGAAGACAATGCATGGGTCTTCCCAATGTAGTTGACTAAGCCAGAGCCATAATAGCATGTGGTTGCACACGAAAGCCACAATTGGAGAAACATGTTCAATCTCTAAGTTTCATGGGTGGTTTCCTTTGGAGCACAACACAAAGAGGTTGCCATAGACATGGTTTATTTTATTGCCACCTTCTCCAATACTCAAAGTATCCTTGGCCACCCAGGTGGTTCATTGAGTCCTTGTTTTATTATATAAAAAAACACAATTCCTTTTCTCAACTTCATAAAATCTCAACATGTATCTCTTTTCAAAATATAGCATGGCTAAGCATGTAACAACTACAATATTTTCACTAAGGAGTGTATAGGGAATCCTATTAGTATTTAGCATAGCATAAGTATAAAGTTCTTTTCATGCATGTTTCAAAATCCACTAAGTATAATGAAAATAGTAGGACTTTAGATGATAGTGTCACTTGCCTTTTTGGTAGGGATTGTTGGTTCACTCCTTGATCTTGCTAGTCTCACACTTTCTAACTTCACTACAATCAATCAAGCAAACACAATATCAACTAGCATTCCAAACCAATAATCAATCAACAATTCACACACACAAAACAATGGGATCTAAGTCATGCATGCAATCATGCAAGGGATGGTTCTATTTGCAAAGGTGGTTTCCACTAGGCTTCTAAACTTTGTAAGGTCCAAAGTGGTCATTTTTCAAAGTGGCAAAGTCATTTGCAAAAGGGTTTTGTCCAAAAACCATTTTTAAATCCTTTCATTATTTTATGTGGTGGAAAACATTTTTATGAAAGAAACAACTTTAAGTTGTTCACCAAATAAGTTGTTGTTTTCTCAAAACTTGGTGTTTAGGGTCAGTAGGTTTGATCCAAAACATTTTCCCAAAGTTTTTACTACAAAACATTTTCATAACAAAAACCATTATTTTTATTTGGCTAGAAATGAGCTAAACCAAGTTTTTATTTCTAAACTTCACCAAATCCATTTTTGAATCCATGGGTTGGTTCCTAGGGTCAGTAAGTTCATTACAAACTAATTTGCAAAGATTTTAACCTCAAAAACATTTTTGAATCATTTTCTAATCTAAACAAGCATACAAATGTTTCTGCAAAAACAAACTATCTAACAGATACTATTTGCTAAACAAATTCCATAGTTGGCTAGGGCTTGTTCACTGATTCCAACGGTATAAAGTTTGTAATTTTTGGACGTGTGGATCAAGAGTTATAGAAGTTTCAAATCTGCATCTAAATCAGATTCAAATCTGTTTTTAAAACTAATACTGGCCACACGTCGCTTTCCTATTCGCTGGTACCGGTTCGGCCGGATCGACAGATATAGGCCGTTGGATCAAGTTGCATCGCACGGCACTGGCTGCGTACCCTTTCGCTGTTAAGTGGATCTGTTTCGTTCGTTTGATCTAGATCCTACGGTTGCTAGCATGCTTGCCAAAGATCGGCGGCGCTGGCGGCGGCAGACGGCGACGACGGTCAGATGGTGGCAGCGCTGGCGAAACAGGAAGCGAGGGAGGATGGGAAGGTGCTCACCGAGATCGCAGAAGGCTGGGGAAGCTCAACGTGGAGTCGTCTGGGCAAGGGGCGCACGAGGGCAGGAGGAATTCCTCGCCGGAGTTAGGTCTGGCGACGGTTGGCTCTGGTCGAGGTCGAGGACGGTGCTACGGGTTGTGAGAGGGCAAACAAGAAGCATGGTTAGACGCGTACGATCAAGGAGATGCTGTGTGCGTGAAGGAGAAGAAGAGGGGCGGTCGGATTTCACCTGGGGAACTCGCCGGAGCAGAAGACAGACGCAGCGGTGCTCGAAGGCTTGTCGAAGACGGCTTTCTGGGGCGCCCGCGGTTGAACGGCGGGTAAAGGGGGAATCGTCTGGGGGGTGGTGAGCGTGCTCGTGTTCTCGGGGAGGTAGGAGGTGGCGAGGCTCGGCCGGAATTGGAGGAGGAAGCTCGTCGGACCGAGGGTGGTGTGGCGAGAAATGGAGCATCCTAGGGGCGTGTCGAGGTGGGGCGACAGAGGGGAAAGGAGGAGGAGACGCTGGCGTTTAATAGCGTGCAGTCACGGCGAGATTAAGGCGCGGCATCAATGCGTATTCAACGCCGGCGTAATTGGCAGCAACGGCAGGGCGTCGTCAGCGCGAGGAGGAAGAAGATGTGCTGGCTGCGTGGGTCCCTGCTGTCAGCGAGGAACGAGAGGGAGAAGAGGGTCCACCGGTCAGCTTCTCTGTGGGTTCAAAATCGAGTGCGAATCGTTTTCTTTCGGGGTAAAGAAAGCTGGGCTGGTACTGGGCCTTGTGGGCTTTGTCGACAGGGTTGGTCCAGATTCTATTTTTTTTCTTCCAAATTGTTTTTCCTTTTCTGTTCTCATTTTCTTTTTTGAAAACCAAACAACAAATCAAACAAACAAAACAAATCAAACAATCATCAAACTTTTCATTTGAATTTGGTTCTGTTTAACACATAAACCAAAGTCCAAAATGAAATAATATTTTAAATCTTTTTAGGTTCCATTCATTAATTAAATAAAATGGACCATGGTTTATTAATCAAATAGGGTTTGATTTATTTAATAAAATCTCTATTTGAAATCTAAATATTTTCAAAACCAAATCAGTAGGTTTTATTTGAAAATATAAAATACTTGGAAAACTTATTTTAAATAAATAAATAAGTTTTGATGTTTTCGAAATACTAAAACCTTTATTAATAAAACTTGGATATTAAATCCTTATTACTTTATTTTAAATAAATCTTTATTATTTTTATCAAACAAAATGTTTTATTTCAAAAGCTTGGCCAAGGTTTATTTTGGCTCCCAAAATAATCTTTATTTATAAAACTTCTATTTCTTTTGAAAACCAAAACCTTTTATTAAAAGATCCCAAAATAGTAATTTTTAATATTTTTTTATTTTTCTTTATCAAATGTTTATCTTTTTAAATCCCTTTAGGATTTATTTGATCCAAATTGGTTTGAAGATTTCCAATTGGATTCAAAAAGTTTCTTTTCACTCTGAAAATCAAACAATGTTTTATTTTATTCATTTATTTTTTCACATTACAAGATTTGGAAAATCTTGGGATGTGACAGGCTACCACCCTTAAAATAAATCGCGTCCCGAGATTTGGGAAGGCTAGGGTTACAAGTAGGCTCAAAACAACTACGGTTCTACCACCCTTAAAAATTTTCAAAAAAAAATTACATATTGTCCTTCTTGGGATCCTGGGGAAATTTCTCTGGGCAACCATTTGCATCGTGTCCTTTGTTTCCATACTTGACTCATGGGCCAAGGTTGAGTTTCTCCATAGGCTTGTTCAGCTTGTTCTTCATCTTTTCTGGACAGCTGCTTGCATAATGCCCTGGGTTCTTGCAATTGAAACAGTGGATGTCCTTGAGTTCTTTACGTAGCTCTTGTGGACAAGTTGCTACATAATGGCCTAGCTCTTTGCAGTTGTTGCACACCACTTGGCCAATCTCTTTATTCTTCGGGTTCTCTGAGCATTCACCGGAATAGTGTCCCATTTCCTTACATTTATAACATTGCACATGGCTTTTGTCTATCTTTTGCTTCTTGGGTTTCTTTGATCCTTTGAATTGGGTTGCTTTGTTTGGAGGTATAAATGATCCTTTTCCTTTGTCATCAACCTTCTTGGTAGACTTGGATCCTTCTTGTTTCCTTTGTTCCACAATGGAATAGATGGGGGATTGGATAGGGACATGGTTGTTTCCTTCACATAGGTAGCAAGTAGCTTGAGAGGTGGGACATTGTCTAACAGGATGTTTCTCTTCACAGTTGGGGCATTGATCTCCATGCTCCTTGGAAGTATGATCCTTGTCTCCACAAATAATGCAAGCTGGGGATCCATCTAGAATAATGTTTCTATCATCCTTGTTGTCACAAACTCTTTTGGGATAGATTTCTTCCATTTTGATCATTTGATCAGTCACCTTAAGCATCAGTTGGCCTTGAGTTTTCAAGAATCCTTGTAGCTTTGGATCTTCTCCACTAGTGTTGGCTACGAACTGAGCTGTCACTTGGTTCAACTGGTTCTGGGTTGCTATGAGCTCTTTCATGCTGTCCTCTTGGTTGGTGTTGGTGTCATCAACCTTGATGTTGGAGTCTCTTGGAGTAGTCATCTGTTTGGTTTGAAGGGAGATTAGAATAGGCAAGATATTTCCTAAGGAAATAATTCTAATCACACACATCACAAGTCACACAAACAATGTGAAAACATTCACAAACAACTTTTCACTCAAACAACAGGGTTCAAGCACACACTTAGGCAACAAAATATTTTTGTTACACCACATAAGTTGGTGTGTTTGTCTTAACTAAAATATGGTGGTCCATCTATATGGTTCACTTGTGATCTTTCCATCCTTCTTGGTTGATTCTTCTTGTATGAGATCATGGTTTCCTTAGGAAAACTCCTTGGTCACAAGACTTCAATTGATGTAGGTTCCTTCTAACTTTGCATTCCCTCAGTCTCTAAAACTTGAGCAAGATTGCCTTGTCTCATTTGTAGTCCTTAGTGATATCCCAGTTGGAAGTCCTTGGTGAGTATGCTGAAGATGTTGAAGTCATTATAGTTGAAGAAGTTGAAGTCATTAGAATTGAAGATGTTGATGAAGTCCTTTGCACATGGTGTAGTCCTTGGTCATGGGTAGGTTTGTCCATCAAGTTGAAGTAGAAGAGAGGTAGAGTTGAAACCAAAATGGTTGAGGAAAGAGTTTACAAGTATGTTTGTAAATAAGTTTTTGGAACAAGTACAACTCCTATTTTTCTAAGGGTTTTTGTCCAATCCTAGGTTTACAAATCCTAAAGGCAACACAATGCTCTGATACCATCTGTAGAGGGAGTGTCCCAACCTTTAAACAATATAAGGTGGAGTCCCCTGTGTTTACAATGCTAGTCCCTGGATTAATAGCTAGCATCCACAGTTAAGATGTAATATCAAGAAACAAAGGTCATAATATAACTTTATAACCAGGAATAACATAATTTTATTACATCTTTCATAGCTCATTTGGCTATTACATTACATTGCAGCGGAATAACTATAGTCATGGGGTCCTTCATGTTCAAAGTGCCACAGGCAGATGTCGGTTGTAGACTTTGTAATCCTAATCAATCAATCTTCACTAAAATCAATCAAACCTGCAACATTACAAGTTACAGCCACAAGGGTCAATACATTTGATTGTATTGGCAAGTTTCACTACTATGTAGAATATAAGTGGATCCTATCATTACATGCATTTTGGCTAAGTAGGGTTTAAGGCTCATTTGCAGAAAGCAATACTTTATCCTATCTTTTCAAATGGTTTTGTTTCCTTTGTCCAAATCTCTTTAACAAATCCCTTGAACTCCTTGGTAACCCCAAGTGTTCAAGTCCTTGTCAAAATCCCTTGAGCTACTTGGTAACCCCAAGTGCATCAAGTTTTATCAAAATATCATGAGTTCCTTGGTAACCCGAAGTATTCATGTTTTCATCAAAATCTCTTGAGTTCCTTGGTAACCCCAAGTACATCAAGTTTTATCAAAGTCTCTTGAGCTCCTTGGTACCCCCAAGTGCATCAAGTCTTTAAAAGTTTTCTTTTAGAAATTAGAATGTCGAGATCTCCCATAGTTCAAACTTTAGTTGCTCAGTATTGTCCATAACCGGGGACACGGATAAGTACTTAGATTATTATCTTCTGCAGAAGTAGTACACTTTACCCACATGTCACAATCCCATCCTTTTGCCACCAGTGGGCACTGGATTAGTGCTCACCAAGATGGAGTACCGGCAGATTGAGAATGTGACGAAGTCTTTCCAAAGGGTCCTCCCATACATCATTGCTAGCTTGTCTTCAAGTACCCATGTAGGATTCCAGGTCCTCATGTCCAGTAGCCTGAAGAAAATGCATGGGTCTTCCCAATGTAGTTGACTAAGCCAGAGCCATAATAGCATGTGGTTGCACACGAAAGCCACAATTGGAGAAACATGTTCAATTTCTAAGTTTCGTGGGTGGTTTCCTTTGGAGCACAACACAAAGAGGTTGCCATAGACATGGTTTCTTTTGTTGCCACCTTCTCCAATACTCAAAGTATCCTTGGCCACCCAGGTGGTTCATTGAGTCCTTGTTTTATTATATAAAAAAACACAAGTCCTTTTCTCAACTTCATAAAATCTCAACATTTATCTCTTTTCAAAATATAGCATGGCTAAGCATGTAACAACTACAATATTTTCACTAAGTAGTGTATACGGAATCCTATTAGGATTTAGCATAGCATAAGTATAAAGTTCTTTTCATGCATGTTTCAAAATCCACTAAGTATAATGAAAATAGTAGGACTTTAGATGATAGTGTCACTTGCCTTTTTGGTAGGGATTGTTGGTTCACTCCTTGATCTTGCTAGTCTCACACTTTCTAACTTCACTACAATCAATCAAGCAAACACAATATCAACTAGCATTCCAAACCAATAATCAATCAACAATTCACACACACAAAACAATGGGATCTAAGTCATGCATGCAAGCATGCAAGGGATGGTTCTATTTGCAAAGGTGGTTTCCACTAGGCTTCTAAACTTTGTAAGGTCCAAAGTGGTCATTTTCCAAAGTGGCAAAGTCATTTGCAAAAGGGTTTTGTCCAAAAACCATTTTTAAATCCTTTCATTATTTTATGTGGTGGAAAACATTTTATGAAAGCAACAACTTTAAGTTGTTCACCAAATAAGTTGTTGTTTTCTCAAAACTTGGTGTTTAGGGTCAGTAGGTTTGATCCAAAACATTTTCCCAAAGTTTTTACTACAAAACATTTTCATAACAAAAACCATTATTTTTATTTGGCTAGAAATGAGCTAAACCAAGTTTTTATTTCTAAACTTCACCAAATCCATTTTTGAATCCATGGGTTGGTTCCTAGGGTCAGTAAGTTCATTACAAACTAATTTGCAAAGATTTTAACCTCAAAAACATTTTTGAATCATTTTTCTAATCTAAACAAGCATACAAATGTTTCTGCAAAAACAAACTATCTAACAGATACTATTTGTTTAGTTGGCTAGGGCTTGTTCCACTGATTCCAACGGTATAAAGTTTGTAATTTTTGGACGTGTGGATCAAAAGTTATAGAAGTTTCAAATCTGCATCTAAATCAGATTCAAATCTGTTTTTAAAACTAATACTGGCCACGCGTCGCTTTCCTATTCGCTGGTACCGGTTCGGCCGGATCGACAGATACAGGCTGTTGGATCAAGTTGCATCGCACGGCACTGGCTGCGTACCCTTTCGCTGTTAAGTGGATTTGTTTCGTTCGTTCGATCTAGATCCTACGGTTGCTAGCATGCTTGCCAAAGATCGGCGGCGCTAGCGGCGGCAGACGGCGGCGACGGTCAGATGGTGGCGGCGCTGGCGAAACAGGAAGCGAGGGAGGATGGGAAGGTGCTCACCGAGATCGCAGAAGGCTGGGGAAGCTCAACGTGGAGTCGTCTGGGCAAGGGGCGCACGAGGGCAGGAGGAATTCCTCGCCGGAGTTAGGTCTGGCGATGGTTGGCTCTGGTCGAGGTCGAGGACGGTGCTACGGGTCGTGAGAGGGCAAACAAGAAGCATGGTTAGACGCGTACGATCAAGGAGATGCTGTGTGCGTGAAGGAGAAGAAGAGGGGCGGTCGGATTTCACCTGGGGAACTCGCCGGAGCAGAAGACAGACGCGGCGGCGCTCGAAGGCTTGTCGAAGACGGCTTTCTGGGGCGCCCGCGGTTGAACGGCGGGTACAGGGGGAATCGTCTAGGGGTGGTGAGCGTGCTCGTGTGCTCGGGGAGGTAGGAGGTGGCGAGGCTCAGCCGGAATTGGAGGAGGAAGCTCGTCGGACCGAGGATGGTGTGGCGAGAAATGGGGCAGCCTGGGGCGTGTCGAGGTGGGGTGACAGAGGGGAAAGGAGGAGGAGACGCTGTCGTTTAATAGCGTGCAGTCACGGTGAGGTTAAGGCGCGGCATCAATGCGTATTCAACGCCGGCGTAATTGGCAGCAACGGCAGGGCGTCGTCAGCACGAGGAGGAAGAAGATGTGCTGGCTGCGTGGGTCCCTGCTGTCAGCGAGGAACGAGAGGGAGAAGAGGGTCCACCGGTCAGCTTCTCTGTGGGTTCAAAATCGAGTGCGGATCGTTTTCTTTCGGGGTAAAGAAAGCTGGGCTGGTACTGGGCCTTGTGGGCTTTGTCGACTGGGCTGGTCCAGATTCTATATTTTTCTTCCAAATTGTTTTTCCTTTTCTGTTCTCATTTTCTGTTTTGAAAACCAAACAACAAATCAAACAAACAAAACAAATCAAACAATCATCAAACTTTTCATTTCAAATTGGTTCTGTTTAACACATAAACCAAAGTCCAAAATGAAATAATATTTTAAATCTTTTTAGGTTCCATTCATTAATTAAATAAAATGGACCATGGTTTATTAATCAAATAGGGTTTGATTTATTTAATAAAATCTCTATTTGAAATCTAAATATTTTCAAAACCAAATCAGTAGGTTTTATTTGAAAATATAAAATACTTGGAAAACTTATTTTAAATAAATAAATAAGTTTTGATGTTTTCGAAATAGTAAAACCTTTATTAATAAAACTTGGATATTAAATCCTTATTACTTTATTTTAAATAAATCTTTATTATTTTTATCAAACAAAATGTTTTATTTCAAAAGCTTGGCCAAGGTTTATTTTGGATCCCAAAATAATCTTTATTTATAAAACTTCTATTTCTTTTGAAAACCAAAACCTTTTATTAAAAGATCCCAAAATAGTAATTTTTAATATTTTTTTATTTTTCTTTATCAAATGTTTATCTTTTTAAATCCCTTTAGGATTTATTTGATCCAAATTGGTTTGAAGATTTCCAATTGGATTCAAAAAGTTTCTTTTCACTCTGAAAATCAAACAAAGTTTTATTTTATTCATTTATTTTTTCACATTACAAGATTTGGAAAATCTTGGGATGTGACAAAATCAATCTGGGTTGATTTTTGAAGTTGGGTACAGAAGTGTGTTTGAATTGAAATGGAAAAAGTTTAATTTGAATAACTAGGCTGCGCAGGAAAAGTTACTGGGCCGGCCTGCTAAGCGCAGTGCTCCCGCGGGCTGCTTCAGTGGGTGTCCCCACTTGCCAGTGACACAGGGAGGGGCGAAGCGGTACGGGGCAATGTGGATCGTTCGATCTGATTCTAATCCAACGGCTGAGAGTCATCGTCGACGCGAGACAACGCTGGCGAGAAAGAAACCTAGCGCGGCCAGTGAGGGGTGTTGGGGGCTCACCGGGGTGCTGGCGAGGGTCGGCGAGGCGGGCGAACGACGAAGTCGATGACGGCGAACTCAGGGGTGGTCGTGGCAGCTCTTGGGGTGGACGAAATCGATGGCTCCCTTCTTCTCCAGAAGAGGCGGGCTCCGGTGAAATTCCGGCGAGGTGGTGCTCGCCTTGCTCCGTGAACGGTGTGGCACGATCAGTGACGAGAGGGGAGTGAGATGGTGTGAAGAAATCGAGCAGGGGTGGCCTCTATTTATAGTCGAGCGAGGGGACCGACGGGGCGCAAGGTGAGCTCGTCGGGGGCGATGTTACAGGCGGCTATTGGCATGGGCGACGGTAGGGGACGATGCGGTGTTCCCTGGCGATGCTCAACGACATGGTTTCGAGGCGTGGGGCGGTGCGGTTTGGTTTGGAACATGTGACGCTCTGCGCGGCAGAGGCAGCATCTTCGACGGCGAGCGATGGCTGTGCGTAACGGGGCGGCGAACGGGGATGTCTGGCGGTCTCCTAGGTCGGTGGGGATTGTGTATGCACGCGGCGAGGGAGGCGCGCGGTCCGTGGGCTTCGGTCGAGGGTGGCGCTCTGGCGCACACTCGGCATGGTTGCTGGCGGTCTGGGCGCGGCCCGTGCGGGTGGTCCAGGGCTTGGCAAGGTTCGAGCGGTGGACAGGGAGTGGCGGTGGACGGTGGGCTGCCTCCCAGACATGCTGGCTAGGCTTGCTGCTACTCCTAGCTTGCTGTCGACATGGGGGTGACATGGGTGTGCTCGGCTGTTCACCATTGATGGCAATGGCAAGCTCACAGTGGTGCTAGTGCTTGGTTAATCTTCCTAGACGATCTACTGAGCTGGTTGTGAGCTAACTAGGGAACAAGTTAGGCCAATTTTACCGCACACTAGTGTTTGATGTTTGTTTGATTTGTATCTGCAACCTGTTTGATGAAATGGCCGCATGAATTCAAGTTTTGAATTTTGAAAAGATTTTTGGTGGGTTTGCTAGATTGGTGCTGGTGAGTCTATAGATGCTTGGGTTTTGAAAGTTGAGCTTGTTTGAGTGGTTTTTGAAAAAGTGGGATCTTCCCATATGATAAAGATTCAATTTTGAATTGTCATTTAAACTATGCATTTGAAAGTGTCTGGATGATCACAAAGTGGTCCTTGATACTTTGTTATGAGTACATTCAAGGGGTACAAAGATCCAGAAAAGTTTTTGTTAGGTTCTCAAAGTTTTAGACATCCAAAGTAGGCATGAGAGTTAAATTGGTCAAAGTGACCATTCATTTAATATATGTGTTTTGATTTACTTGTTTTTAGGAAATGTGTGGGAAATGTTTTAGATGATGTTTATTTCACCTAAGAAACATTTTAAAAGCAAAGAAACAAACAAGGTGGTTTTAAAAGAATTCAAAATCAATGCATACACATATGCATGCATTCATAATTTTATTTAGAAAAGTTTTTGTTAACCCTAAATTTGATGATTAGAGTTTGATGATCCAAGCTTAGTATTTTTGGGATGTTACAAACCTTCCCCCCTTAAACAAAATCTCATCCCGAGATTTGAAAAAGGACGAAAAGATTACCTAGGATTTGAAGAGATCGGGAAACTCCGTCCTGATGTGATCTTCGCGTTCCCAGGTAGCTTCCTCTTCTATGTGGTTGCTCCACTGAATCTTGAGAAACTTGATGCTTCGGGTTCGAGTAGTTCGAAAGGCTTCTTCCAAAATACGGATGGGTACTTCGGGATAGGTCAGGTCATCGTTGATCAATATGGTCCGATGGTCGATATTCTTGAACATTCGGTCTTCTCGGGGACTTCGAGACACTTGCGAAGTAACGAGATATGGAACACATTGTGCACTGCTGACATCTCTTCGGGTAGCTCCAATTGGTACGATACTTCTCCTCGACGGTTCAGAACTTTGAAAGGTCCAATATATCTGGGGGCTAGCTTTACTTTGAGTTGGAAACGCTGCATTCCCTTCAATGGCGACACTTTCAGATAAACAAAATCTCCTATGTTGAAGGCGAGGTCTCTACGTCTCTTGTCGGCGTAACTCTTCTGTCGGGATTGGGCGGTCTTGAGGTGCTCACGAATCTTGTGAACCTTCTCTTCTGCTTCTCGTAGGATGTCGGGTCCGAAAATCTAACTCTCTCCTACTTCCGACCAGTTCAAAGGGGTACGACACTTCCTTCCGTACATGAACTCGAATGGGGCCATTTGCAAACTAGCTTGATAACTGTTGTTGTAGGAAAATTCTGCAAACGACAGACAGTCTTCCCACTTGGATCCATATTCTAACACACATGCTCTCAGCATATCTTCGAGTATTTGATTTACTCGCTCCGTTTGTCCATCGGTCTGAGGGTGATATGCGGTACTGAAATCTAAGTGGGTTCCTAAACCTTCTTGAACTTTCTTCCAAAATCTCGAGGTAAACTGCGTTCCTCGATCCGATACTATGTTCTTAGGGACTCCGTGCAAACTAACGATTCTAGCGATGTATAACTCCGCTAGTTTCAAACTCGGATATGTGGTCTTGACGGGCAAGAAATGGGCAACTTTGGACAATCTGTCCACTATGACCCAGATAGAGTCATTTCCCCTACTAGAAGTAGGTAGTCCAGTGATAAAGTCCATTCCTACAGAATCCCATTTCCATTCCGGAATCTGCAAGGGTTGCAACAATCCAGCGGGTCTTTGATGTCCTGCCTTGACTCTCTGACATATATCACACTTGGCGATATAGCTTCCTATTTCTCTCTTCATCTTATGCCACCAAAATTGCTCTTTCAAATCTTGATACATCTTAGTTCCTCCGGGATGGATAGAATAAAGAGTATCATGAGCCTCCTTCAAAATAACTTCTTTCAACTCAGAATCTGATGGTACACAAAGGCGTCCTTTGTACCACAGAACTCCTTCTTCGTCTTCGGTGAATCCGGGTACTTTGCCTGTACCGATACGACGCTTGATTCCGTCGATACTGGCATTTCCCTTCCGTGCCTCTTTAATCTGACTGATCAAAGTGGGATGAAGTTCTATGCTAGCCAAAAATCCTTCACTTACTAATTCTATTCGAAAATCTTCCATCTCTTTGTGCAAACTTGGTTGCTCCTTCAAAATCATGGAGTTCAAGCGGCACAGCAATCTGCTAAGGGCATCTGCTACCACGTTGGCTTTACGAGGGTGATAGTGAATGTCCAGATCGTAATCCTTGATTAGCTCAATCCATCTTCTGTGCCTCATATTCAGCTCCTTCTGAGTGAATATATACTTTAGGCTCTTGTGATCCGAATAAATCTCACAACGATTTCCCATCAGGTAATGTCTCCATGTTTTCAGGGCTAGAACTACGGCTGCGAGTTTGAGGTCATGGGTTGGATAATTTTTCTCATGCTGCTTCAATTGTCCGGATAGATAAGATATAACCTTGCCTTCTTGCATTAGCACACATCCGAGACCAATCTTGGATGTGTCACAATACACATCGAAGGGCTTCGTGATATCTGGCATGATTAAGATTGGGGCTGATATCAATCTCCTCTTGAGTTCTTGAAAACTCGCTTCACACTTGTCTGTCCATTCAAACTTCTTGTCCTTCTTTAGCAATTGGGTCATGGGTCGGGCGATACTCGAGAATCCTTCTACGAATTTGCGGTAGTATCCCGCCAATCCGAGAAATGCACGAACTTGGGTTTGAGTGGTCGGGGCTTGCCAATCTTCTACATCTTTCACTTTGGCAGGGTCAACGGCAATTCCTCCGGCTGATACAATGTGACCGAGGAATCCTACCTCCTGTAACCAGAATTCACATTTGCTAAATTTGGCATACAACTGATGCTCTCTAAGGGTTCCAAGAATGGTCCTTAGATGTAGCTCATGTTCTTCTTCTGATTTGGAATAAATCAGAATGTCATCGATGAAAACAACGACAAACTTATCCAGGAAGTCCATAAAAATCTTATTCATGAGGTTCATGAAATAAGTGGGGGCATTGGTTAATCCAAAAGACATGACTGTATACTCGTACAATCCATATCTGGTGGTAAAGGCAGTCTTTGGAATATCCTCTACACGAATTTTGAGTTGATGATAGCCAGTTCTAAGATCAATCTTAGAAAACACTTTGGCACCGGTCAACTGATCAAACAAATCTTCGATCTTGGGCAAGGGGTACTTGTTCTTGATGGTGACATCATTCAACTTCCGATAATCCGTACACAAACGATTACCTCCATCCTTCTTGTCCACAAACAAGACAGGTGATCTCCATGGTGACGCACTTGGTTGAATCAATCCAATTTCTAGCATGGAATCCAGTTGCTTCTTTAGTTCTGCGAGCTCTGACGGGTTCATACTATAGGGTCTCTGGGCTATGGGTCCGGTTCCGGGGATTAGTTCAATGATAAACTCGATATCCCGATCTGGGGGCATACCGGGCAAAATATCTGGAAATACATCAGGGTATTCACAGACTATCCGGACTTGGTCAATGGTAGGTTGGGCTATACTCGTGTTGCATTTGAATTGACGAGGTAAGGTTTCAGATATATGCTCGACTGATATTTCGGCGGTACTGGTCATAGTGATGGCTTTCTTGGCACAGTCAATCAATCCTCTATGTTTGGACATCCAATCCATTCCTAGTACCACTTCCAAACCTTTAGTTCCGAGTACTATCAGATTTGCATAAAAATCTATGCCATGGATTCAGATAGGGACGGCTTTGCAAATTTGCCTAGCCTTGGTGGTTGATCCGGGAATTTGCACAATCATCACATGCTTTAATTTGGTTAGTTGAATTTTACTAGTGCATGCAAATTCTTCGGTGACAAATGAATGTGATGCACCAGAGTCAAACAACACTCGTGCAAGTACTGAATTAACAGAAAACATACCCAGCATGATGTCTGGCGCTTCCTGAGCTTCTTCAGCATGCATGAGAAAAATACGGCCATTGCGGTTGAGTGAATTCCTTGGGGCAAATCTTCTTCCGGGCTAAACACGCCGTTGCTGCTGAGCTGGGGCATTGGCATTGGGGGCTGCAGCATTCTTCTTGTTGGGACACTTGTTGGAATAGTGGCCTTTATTTCCACAGTCATAACAAGTCACTTGTGACTTGTCCTTGGATACGACAGGCACAACATTACTTCCAGTCCTAGGGGCAGTGTTGGTGTTGGCGGTAGCATTGTTGTTGTTGAACTTGGGTGGGGAACGATTGAAATTGTTAGAGTTGCCGGGGTTGTTGTGATTTCCTCCGGGTCTAGGGTTTCCACGGTTGGGATAGGTTGGACGGTTCATCGGGGGTATGTTGGTTCTTGGGGCAAATCCTAGAGATGGGTTGGGGCGATACTTTGGGGTCTGATGGGTTCCTGGCTGATGCATCATGCGACGCTTGCGGTTCTCATTGGCTTGGTTGATCTTTCCTTCCATCTGGATAGCAGAGGCGACAAGGGCTTCAATATCTGCAAAGGGGATATTGACTAACACCGTCTGCATCTCGTCATGCAGACCATTCAGGAATCTTTCTTTCTTCTTGGCTTCGGTGTCTATCTCGTCCGGGGCATACCTAGCTAATGACAAAAATTTGTCACGGTATTCCACTACAGTCATCCTTCCTTGCTTCAGCTCTCTGAACTCGTCTCTCATTCTCTTGATCAAACCTAGTGGCACATGGGTTCTGCTAAACTTGACCTTGAATTCCTCCCAGGTCATCATCTGGCCTCCGGTCAGTGCACGAACACTGTTACACCATCCTCGGGCATCTCCGGCTAGATAGTGGGTGGCGAACAGGACTTTCTCGTTGGCTTCCACTCCAGCGACTTCTAGGTTATTTTCCATGGTTTGCAGCCAATCATCGGCGTCTAGGGGTCCTTCTGACTTAGTGAAAACAGGTGGGTTGGTATTCTGGAAATTCTTGAGATTAGATCCATGGTGGTCCTGATTTCCGTGGCCTTGGTTGTTGTGGGCAAGTTGGGCTATCTGCTGAAGGGTGGCTAGGTTGGCTTGACGTTCCCCTCTTTCAGCTTCACGGTCAGAAGTCAACATTTGCAGAATCTGCAACATCGGGTCCGGGGCTGAACCACTTCCTCCACGTGGCATCTGAAGATTTAGATAGATCATGAGAAAAGAGGGAAATTTCTAAGGTTTTGGGTCCTTGAAAAGTTTTTTTAAATTTTGACTCAGATTTTTCTAGCAATGTGGATCGTTCGATCTGATTCTAATCCAACGGCTGAGAGTCATCGTCGACGCGAGACAACGCCGGCGAGAAAGAAACCTAGCGCGGCCAGTGAGGGGTGCTGGGGGCTCACCAGGGTGCTGGCGAGGGTCGGCGAGGTGGGCGAACGACGAAGTCGATGACGGCGAACTCAGGGGTGGTCGCGGCAGCTCTTGGGGTGGACGAAATCGATGGCTCCCTTGTTCTCCAGAAGCGGCGGGCTTCGGTGAAATTTCGGCGAGGTGGTGCTCGCCTTGCTCCGGGAACGGTATGGCACGATCAGTGACGAGAGGGGAGTGAGATGGTGTGAATAAATCGAGCGGGGGTGGCCTCTATTTATAGTCGAGCGAGGGGACCGACGGGGCGCAAGGTGAGCTCGTCGGGGGCGATGTTACAGGCGGCTATTGGCATGGGCGAC
Source organism: Avena sativa (assembly GCA_916181665.1). Classification (NCBI taxonomy): domain Eukaryota; kingdom Viridiplantae; phylum Streptophyta; class Magnoliopsida; order Poales; family Poaceae; genus Avena; species Avena sativa. The sequence continues at coordinate 380,061,928 of OV702281.1, read as the reverse complement.
GTTAGGGGACGGTGCGGTGTTCCCTAGCGATGCTCAACGACATGGTTTCGAGGCATGGGGTGGTGCGGTTTGGTCTGGAACATGCGACGCTCTGCACGGCAGAGGTAGCGTCTTCGACGGCGAGCGGTGGCTGTGCGTCACGGGGCGGCGAACGGGGATGTCTGGCGGTCTCCTAGGTCGGTGGGGATTGTGTATGCACGCGGCGAGGGCGGCGCGCGGTCTGTGGGCTTAAGTCGAGGGTGGCGCTCTGGCGCACGCTCGGCATGGTTGCTGGCGGTCTGGGCGCGGTCCGTGCGGGTGGTCCAGGGCTTGGCAAGGTTCGAGCGGTGGACAGGGAGTGGCGGTGGACGGTGGGCTGCCTCCCAGACATGCTGGCTAGGCTTGGTGCTGCTCCTAGCTTGTTGTCGACATGGGGGTGACATGGGTGTGCTCAGCTGTTCACCATTGATTGCAATGGCAAGCTCACAGTTTGTGCTAGTGCTTGGTTAATCTTCCTAGATGATCTACTGAGCTGGTTGTGAGCTAACTAGGGAACAAGTTAGGCCAATTTTACTGCACACTATAGTGTGTTTGTTTGACTTGTATCTGCAACCTGTTTGATGAAATGGCCGCATGAATTCAAGTTTTGAATTTTGAAAAGATTTTTGGTGGGTTTGCTAGATTGGTGCTGGTGAGTCTGCAGATGCTTGGGTTTTGAAAGTTGAGCTTGTTTGAGTGGTTTTTGAAAAAGTGGGATCTTCCCATATGATACAGATTCAATTTTGAATTGTCATTTAAACTATGCATTTGAAAGTTTCTGGATGATCACAAAGTGGGCCTTGATACTTTGTTATGAGTACATTCAAGGGGTGCAAAGATCCAGAAAAGTTTCTGTTAGGTTCTGAAAGTTTTAGACAGCCAAAGTAGGCATGAGAGTTAAATTGGTCAAAGTGGCCATTCATTTAATATATGTGTTTTGATTTACTTGTTTTTAGGAAATGTGTGGGAATTGTTTTAGATGATGTTTATTTCACCTAAGAAACATTTTACAAGCAAATAAACAAACAAACAAGGTGGTTTTAAAAGAATTCAAAATCAATGCATACACATATGCATGCATTCATAATTTTATTTAGAAAAGTTTTTGTTAACCCTAAATTTGATGATTAGAGTTTGATGATCCAAGCTTAGTATTTTTGGGATGTTACAGTCATGCTCTTCCTCCTTGGATGAGGGTGTGCGGCTTCGAGTGAACTTTACCGTGGCCTTTTTCCTCGGCTCCACAGGTGTTTCATCGTGGAGCGCAGCTGCGACGAGTCCAAGTCCTGTGAGCGCGGATTTGTGGATCGCGTTCCTTGGATCCCTGGTCAGTGGCGGGTTAGATGCGAGGTAGGTAGTGGTCGCCAGGATCGCGGCTTGTGGCGTCTTGGGCATGATGTTTCCCTGTGATTCCATTGTCATGAAGGACATGTCAAGTGCCTCGGTGGCCTCGTGCCGTGCTGCATGGTCCATGCACTCCAGGTGATATAGGTTTTGCCACCATCGTAGCCCTTCGAGGTAGAGCTGCCAGTAGAGAGCGCAGCTCACCGCATTCTTGGTTCGTCGGCCGCTCGCCTATGCTTGCCGAGCTTGCTTTGCTGCTTGATCTGTCGATTGTGCTCCTCGATGAGGAGCTAGTGATAGCCTATCAGCATGTCACGTGGGGCATCGATAGGTAAAGGGTGAGTGCCTCGCACGGCGTCGCGCACCTTATCCCAATCCTTGTCAGAGAGGTGGATCTCGTTGGGGACATAGTTTATACCCTCAGTGCCTTGAGGTGCCCTATTCCCATTGGGATTTGGCGAGGGTGCCCCGTTTCCTCCGTTTTCGGCCTAAGGGTTGGGAGGGGAGTTGGTGGGATTCAGTGGCGGGTCAGTTCCGTCGTTGATGTCGCCGTTATGGATGGCCACACACATGTAGCATGGGGAGCGATTGTTTCTCCTGCAGCTCTGAGATCCAGAACCGTAGGTTACTTCGTCCGTAGGAGGGTCGCAGAGATCGGAGTTGCAGCTGCTGCTGTCATCTGAATTGCCCGTCAGCGACAATGTGCGCGGGGCGTCCATAGGTGGTACCCATGGTGCACGCCTTATTGATGGAAGTGGCACCCGCTCTGGGAGGCGGAGGGTGCTAGTCTTGCCCACCTGGAAGTAGAAGCTTTCTAATAGCATATCAAATCCGTCGCCTATGGACTCGAAATCTTTGCGAGTGGCCGGCGAGTGGGAGGTGAAGTCAAAAGCGGCAAAGAGGAGATGATTCTCCGTCACTGAGGAATCATAGATCGCTCCAGATGGAACTGTCACAACCACACGATCAGCGTCCCCCGTTCCGATAGACGACAAGGGTTCGACTCGTCAATGCCCATTGTTATGGACTTGGGTTTTGGAGAAGATGGGGATGCTGGAAGTCTTCAGACGGTTAACAGACACGCAGCAAGGGGACACGATGTTTACCCAGGTTCAGGCCCCCGGAGGGGAAACCCTACTCATGCTTGTCTGTTCTTGATTACGGTGGAACCGAAAGTTACAGGGGGTTCGCAGATGCAATCTGGCGTGAGGTGTGTGTATGAGTTGGGGGAGAGCCTCCTCGTTGTTCCCTCCTGGCCTTTATATAGATAGTCTAGGTCTCGGGGGTAGGTTGAGTCGGTTACAAGTTAGGGTTTCACCCTTGAATAATGTATCTACATCCTGGCGGTTTTCTCCAAGGATTCGAACTTTTACTAGGCTTGGGACACCCGGAGTCTCCTTGGGCAGCAAGTCTCATCGTGGGCCTTCACTGGGATGTACCGGGTATACCAATATAAGGTACCTATAGGGTATATCCATGTCAGATAGCGTGATGTACGGAAATTTGCTCGTCGAGCCTATGACTATGACCCATATACGGAACGTAGTCCAGCTTGATGAGAAGCGCCAGTAGCTACCGGAGGAAGCGCAGGCCATCGCAGAGCAGGGCGCAAAGTTAGATCGAGATCTGGCCAAGGCGCATAAATCGATTGAAGCAGCTAGAGCCATGGAAGATGAGTACAAGACTCTACTCAAGCAGCAGAAGGATAAGAAAGCTCCGGCTCACATTCTCAATGACCCTGGTGTACGGCGCAACTTGGGGTGGTCCCCCTCGAAGCCGGCACAAGCTAAGCCATACATTGACAGTGAGGGAAGGCAATTCATGCCCACGCTCATCCTCAACTTGGCCATAGCCAAGACCTTACTGGAGCAGGATAGATCACTCGCAATTGTCAAACATCAGAAAAAGGCCACCTCTGAGAGGCTTGAGTCGGATCCAGCATATTGCTAGTGTAGTAATCCTAAATGGCCAAGGGAGAGATCTCCTCAAGATGTCAGGTCCCAGATGGGTTCATCAGAACGAAGACGGAGGGATGTGTGCAACAGGAAGGACGCAATCCCCATATCCTCTGACCATGGAGGCCAAGACCACCCTCGTCGCACGTCTCCACCGCCCCGGTCCCCCCGACATCACGAAGACCCAAAGGCTCACCACAGTACGAGCATGCCTCTGCCTTGATGCCCCAAGGGAGGCATTGTCATTCGTGACAACACGGAGCAGCCTCGACATGGCGGGGAGCGTAGTGGCAATCACGGACACAAGAGCAGTTCGCGCCATGACCCTCTGTGTCCGACAAGCAACTATGACAGACGCGAGGAATCGCAGGAGGGCAACAACAAGAATGCTAACCCACCGCCACCTCCGCCTCCATCACCACCTAGTAGCCACCATGGCAGTGGAGGGCCGCGTTGTTCACGCAGCCCTTCCCCTGATGGCAAGAAGAAAAAAGCAAGCCCGAAGCCTTACGATGTGCATTCATGCTTGGTCAAGATTCAAGATGCCTAGGAAGGACAATACCTAGGACTACATTGCTTTGGACCTATAATACGGAGTGCAACTTACCCCAAGGGTTTCCGTATAGACAAGATGATCAAGCTCTATGACGGCACCGCCAAGCCTGCTACGTGGTTGCAGGATTACGGCAACACGGTCGAGATCGCTGGGGAAACCCCAAGGTTGTCGTCAAGTACCTCCCAGTGATGTTGACGGGCACGGCCCGCCAATGGATCGACGACTTGCCGGAAAAGTCCATATGCAATTGGTTGGACATGCAAGAAGCGTTCACCAAGAACTTTGAGGGAACATACAAATGTCCCTACACTATTGGCGATCTACAACGGTACGTCTACGAGAAGGACGAGACATCTCGAGCCTACCTCTCCCGCTGGCTGGATATGAAGAATTCTTGCGTAGGAGTGCACAGTCAAACTGCTATGGACGCCTACATTGATCACTTGGAAAATGGTGCTTTGCTCCGACATAAGTTGAAGTGCATGCAGGACAATCACATGCTAGAACTCAATTATATGATCTCATTGGTTAGCGAGTTCGCGGTAGCCGACGACAATGCTCACGGCTCCTTGCCGGCAATTACCATTCCAACCCAAGCTAAGAGGACCAACAAAACTAAGTGGAAGAGTCCTCCAGAAGAAAATATAACCTCCAACATGGTCACAATGACGTTGGCAGGAAGAGGTGATGACAGACAGCGTGGCCGGGGATGGGGGCTGGTCGTGGGCAGCAGCGCGATAGTGAAACTATCCCGGCAGCGCCCCGCATTCCCCAAACGTACGAGGAATACCGGGATATGCCGTGCCTCGTACACCTCGACGCCAATGGAAAAGCTACACACACCAACCGCCATTGCAAGTTCGTCAACGATATAAAAGAAGACCTAGAGTCTGGATACAACCGAAGCCGGAAGAACCGACCGCGAGGTAACGGAAAAGGGAAAAAGAAGGAGGAGGAGTCCAAGGATTCATGTGACATTGACCAGGACGTTGACCCCAAGAATGCTGACAAGGGCGATGGCAAAGGCAAGAACCCCTTCGAGAAGAAGACCCCCGTCTACCACACTTTCCTTGGCACCCCAACTGTCCGGGAATAGAAGGCCTCCCTAAGGATTCTGATGGCCACCCTACTCCAGTTTCCCAGTACCTGCGCTGGTCGGAAGTTCCAATCACATGGGACAGTAAGGATCATATCGACCTCGTTCCAACGGAGAATCGATACGCCATAGCCATCAACCCCTTGATTGACAGAAACGAGTTCACCAAGTGCATGGTGGATAGCGGAAGCAACATCAACATTATGTACCTAGATACACTACACAAGATGAACTTGACGAAGACCAACCTATGGTGGAACAGAACCATGTTCCATGGCGTAGTTCCTGGCCGGGAGGCTCGGTCCCTTGGGTGCATCACGCTTCCGGTCGCTTTTGGCAATGTTAACAATTACCGCCAAGAACGCATGACCTTTGAAGTGGTCCCCTTCAAGAGCGTGTACTACATCATATTCGGACGCGACCTCTTCCACTCCTTCAAGGCCAAGCCATGCTTCATCTACAACAAGCTCAAGATACTCGGACCAAACGTTGTCATCACCATATCCAGAAGATTTTCAAAAGCGAGGGACTGTGAAATTGGAGAAGCAACCTTTGCAGAAGCTGTCCTCTACTGTGAAGAATTCAAGGAGATCCAAAGCAAGGTCGACGCCTCGGAGATGCCGACATCGAAGAAGCAGATTTCTGACTCCGATCCGCCTTCAAGGCCGCCATCGAAACCAAGTCAGTGGAACTTGTGGTAGGCGATGCCTTCAAGGTCACCGCCATTGGGACAAACCTGGATCCCAAATAGGAAAGAGCGCTCGTCCAGTTCCTCCGTAAGAATAGGGACATCTTTGCCTGGAAACCTGCCGACATGGAAGGTGTACCTAGGGAACTTGCCGAGCACGGCTTGAATATTGATCCAAAATGAAAACCGGTGAAACAACCTCTACGACGCTTTGGAGACGAGAAGAGACGTGCCATAGGCAAAGAGATAGCTAGGTTACTTAAGGCTAGTTTTATCCGAGAAGTCCTTCACACCGGGGTGGCCAATCCTATACTTGTCCCCCAAAATGGAACCAAATAATTAAGAATGTGCGTTGATTACACCAGATTGAAAAAAGCGTGTACGAAGGACCGTTTTCTTTGCCTCGCATTGACCAAGTCATTGACTCGACGGCTGGCTCAGAAGTTCTGTATTTTCTAGATGCATACTCGGGATACCACCAGATAAAAATGAGGAAGTCGAACCAATTGGCCTCTTTGTTCACCACACCTTACGACACATTTTGCTAAATCACGATGCCCTTTGGGTTGAAAAAATGCAGGTGCTACATACCAGCGGACTATGCAGCATTTCCTACATGACCAAATTGGTCGGAACGTCCACGCCTACATGGACCATATCGCGGTGATGTCTAAAATATCAAATTACTTAATCTCCTACTTGAAGGAAACCTTTGATAATATCCGGAAATACAACATGATGCTCAACCCAAAGAAGTACGTCTTTGGGGTTCTAGCCAGCAAACTGTTGGGCTTCATCGCTTTCCCAACGTGGAATCGAGGTCAACCCAGAGAAGATCAAAGCAATCCTAAACATCAATCGTCTGTAATGCCTGAAGGACATTCAGTGGCTCATAGGTTGCATTGTAGTTGTTAGCCGGTTCGTTAGCCGACTTGGAGAGAAGGCTATGCTGCTGTACAAGTTGTTGAAGAAGGCATACAAATTCGTATGGACGGACGAAGCAGATGATGCACTTAAGGGGATAAAAAGGATACTTTCTTCGGCACCTATACTCGTAGCACCCGAGCCAATGGAGCCTATTCTAATTTACATGGCGGCCACCAACCGGGTTATCAGCATCGTCGTCATGGTGGAGCGGAAGTAACCAACGCATGAGTACGGAGTGCAATGACCAGTTTACTATGTAAGCGAGGTCTTGACGGAGTCCAAGCAGCATTACCTACACTACCAGAAGCTAGCTTATGGAATATTCCTTGCTTCTCGGAAGCTAAGGCACTACTTCCAGGAACACCCTATCACATTAGTGGGCAAGGCTCCACCGTCGAACAACATCAACAATAGCGATGCTACGAGACGGGTCATGAAGTGGGGCATTGAGCTTGCCGCCTTCGACATCACCTACAAGAGATGCGATGCTATAAAATCACAAGCCTTGGAGGATTTTATTGCATATTGGACGGAGATGCCAGATGCTACCCCTGTGCCAGAGCCAAAATATTGGGTGATGCACTTTGACGGATCAAAGCTACTCAACGGCTCGGGGGCTGGTGTTCTACTGCAGTCACCAACAGGGGAAATACCGCACTATGTCTTGCAGATCCACTTTGAGGCTACAAATAACATGGCAGAATATGAAGCACTCATTCACGGACTTCGCGTAGCCAAGGATATTGGCATCAAGCGCACAGTTTCTTGTGGAGATTTTGACTTTGTTTCCTAGCAGGTGGCTGGCACCTGGAACGCGCGAAACCCTATGATGGCGGCATATCGAGACGAAGTGGATGAGATAACCAAGTGCTTCAAAGGCTACAAAGTCAAGTATGTCAAGAGGGAGGAAAATGAGGCGGTTGATCTGCTGTCAAAGCTTGGATCAGGGCACAGACCAATTCTTCCTGGCGTTTTTCTGGAGCATCTATGGACCCCATCCATGAAGGGAGCGGACCCCGAGAACTCGGATAGAGTTGACTCATTTGTTAATGCAGTAACAACAGTCCCTCCGTCTTGGACAAAACAATTCATGGAATATTTCACACGGAACTTTGCCCATCGACGAGGTTGAAAGTCAGCAAATAGTACATCGAGAAAAGGGTTATACCATAATTAATGGGAATCTCTACAAAAGAAGTACCAATGGTGTATACCTGAAGTGTGTCTCCTAGTAAGAAGGTAATGAAATCCTGTTGGAGATATGCCCTAGAGGCAATAATAAATGTAGTTATTATTATATCTTTGTGTTTATGATAAATGTTTACATTCATGCTATAATAGTATTAACAAGGAAACATTGATACTTGTGTGATTTGTAGACTTAATTTGAAGTCCCTAGTATAGCCTCTATACTTCACTAGCTTGTTGGTTGATAAATGATTGAGGTTTACCTATCATGAACATTGAGATGTTATCAACAACAAGATCATATCGTTAGGAGAATGATATGGTGGACATACTCCTATAGATAAGCGTAGCATAAAGATCAAGTCATTTCAATAGTTCAATTGCTATATGCTTTCTGATACATAGTAACCTAATTCCTTCGACCATGAGATCATGCATATCACCTTTACCGGATGGATGCTTTGATGACATCAAACACCACACCGTAACTGGGTGGCTATAAAGGTGGCATTGAGTGTTCGGAAAGTATTGGTTGAAACACATGGATCAAGAGTGGGATTTGTCCATCCATATGACGAATATATATACTTTGGGCCCTCTCGGTGGAATGTCATCCAATTAGCTTGCAAGCATGTGACTGGATCACAAGGGATCACATATCACGGGAACGAGAAAAGAGTACTTATCGGTAACGAGGTTGAACTAGGTATGCAGAGATACCGACGATCATAACCTCGGATAAGTAAACTATCGTGAGACAAAGGGAAATTGGTATAGTATGTAAGTGGTTCATTCGATCGCAAAGTAATCGTAGAAATATGTGGGAGCCATATCAATTTACAGATTCCTCTATTGGTTATTGTTCGGAGAAGTGTCTCGATCATGTCCGCATAATTCACGAACCGTAGGGAGACACACTTAAGGATTCGACGTTGTTTGAGTAGTTATGGTATTATGAGAAAGAGACCGAATGTTGTTCGGAGTCTCGGATGGGATCCGGGATATCACGAGGTGATCCGGAATGGTCCGGAGAATAAGATTCATATAAGGAAAGTCCCGTTTCGGAGTTCGGGAATGATTCCGGTGTTTTCATCAGGAATGTTCTAGAAGGTTCCGGAATGTCCGGCACTCCGGAGGGAAGGGGTACATGAATGTGTCATTGCATATTGGAATGATTGCATCATGTACTTAGTGTCCTCTCTGTTCCAAATAAAGGATTAAATTGAATCCTTAATTGAAAAGTCAAATAGCAAGTTTGAAAAGTCAAACGGCTAAAACAGGAAAGAGAGGGAAAGAGGAAAGAGGGAAACCGAGTTGGGGAGGGAGACCCTCCTCCAACCGGCGCGCCTCCTCCAAGCCGAGTTGGGGAGGGACTCCCCTCCCTCCCCATGGCGCGGCCGGCCCCTCCACCTATAAAAGGAGGGGCAGGGCCCCCTCCTCTAGACACACAAGTTCCTATCCTCTAAATCTAAACCCTAGCCCTAGACCCCGGTTTAGAGCCGCTTTGGTTTAGAGCTTCTAATTGCACTAGCCTTCGGATTAGAGCCTTCTAATTGGTGTGTCTAAACCCTAGACCACTAAAGCTCTCTCATACTCCACCATACTCGCTCTGGCTTAAGGCGAAGCCCTGCGGGATCTCCCCTCTACTTCCGGTACCACGCCGTTGTGCTGCCGGAATCGCGAGGAGAGTGCTACAACCTCCGCTGCCTGCTGGAACAAGGGAGAGGAAGGTCTTCGTCGAGTACCGAACGTGTGACCGACTGCGGGAGCGCTGCCGGAACGCAGCGCCGGAAGGATCGTCTACACGATCTTGAGATCGGGGAGAGTACGACTACATCACCCACGAGAATCCGCTCTCGTTAAACACTTTGGAATCTTCGAGGGTAAGTTATTCCATCGACTCGTTGCTACAATCTAGTAGATAGATCTTGGCTTGTTTGTTTGTATGCGATAGAAATTTTTTGTTTTCCATGCTACGAATCCCAACAGTGGTATCAGAGCCGTGTCTATATGTAGATCTGTTGCACGAGTAGAACACAATGGTCATTGTGGGCGTTGATGCTTTTATTGTCGATTGCTTCTTGTGTACTTTGCATCTTGCGGTATGTTGGGATGAAGCGGCCCGGGCTAACCTTACATGACATCGTTCATGAGACTTGCTCCACGCTTGACATGCAACTTGTATTGCATAAGTGGCTTTGCGGGTGCCTGTTTCTCCTAGCATAGTTAAGATCCAATTTACAACGGGTGATCAACAATGCTAGTATCAATGTTGTGGTTCTTGTTCGTAAGTTAGAACGACACTTATTGAAAGCCCCAAACCATGTAAAATATGCAAAGAAAGTAGAGGCGTCTAACTTTGTTTTGCAGGGGTGTGCAGTGATGTGATATGGCCATGATTGTGATTATATTTGATGTATGCAATGTTCCTTATTGTAAGTTGGCAACCGGCAGGAGCCATATGGTTGTCTTTAATTTATGTTAAGACCCACGTGTCTATTCAAAGTAGTTGTAATAGTTGAAGCCGGTGGACGACAACCATGGAGAAGCGTCATTGACCTTGATGCAATGCCGGTGATGACGGAGATCATGTTCGTGCTTGAAGATGGAGATCGGAAGCACAAAGAAGAAAGGCCATATCATATCACATATTATTGAATTGCATGTGATGTTAATCCTTTATGCATCTTGTATTGCTTAGTAGACGACGGTAGCATTATAAGATGATCCCTCATGCACATCAATTTCAAGTCATAAAGTGTTCACCCTTAGTTAGCACTGTTGCTAAAGCTTGTTGTTTCGAAGCACCACGTGATGATCGGGTGTGTTATATTCTGCAAGTGTATACAACGTGAGCAAGCCAGATTTGCTCATGCGGAAACTAAGGTTTGATCTTGACGAGCCTAGCATGTACAGACATGGTCTCGGAACACGGATCACCGAAAGGTAAAGCATGAATCATATAGTAGATATGATGAACATGATGATTGTTCGCCATTGAAACTATATCAACTCTCGTGATGATCAGTGTTGATGTAATGGATTTGGTTCGTGTGATCACTAAAACAATGTGAGGGATATTGTTTTGAGTGGGAGTTCACCTAGTTTAATTTCATTATTAATTTGAACTCAATTTGTCATAAACTTAGTCTAAACTATTGCAAATATGTTGTAGATCAATGGCAGCCCCTATCATCAATTTTAATGCGTTCCTAGAGAAAGAAAAGTTGAAAAACAATGGAAGCAACTTCGCGGATTGGTTCCGCAATTTGAGGATTGTCCTCACAGCTGGTAATTTGACCTATGTGCTGGATGCACCGCTGGGTGACCCACCTGCAGCTGATGCTCTTGATGAAGTAAAGAATGTTTACCTCGCTCGGAAGAATCAGTACTCCATAGTTCAGTGTGCTATCTTGTATGGTTTGGAATCGGAGCTTCAGAAAATATTTGAAGAATCAGACCCATATGATATTGTCGAGGATCTCAAATTGATTTTTGAGACTCATGCGGCAATTGAAAGCTATGAGGCTTCTGAAAAGTTCTTTAACTGCAAGATGGAAGAAGGCAGCTCCGTCAGTGAGCATGTGCTTAAGATGTCTGGGCACGCAAACAAACTTCAAAGCTTGGGTATAGTGATTCCTAATGCTTTGGGGATTTACCGTGTCCTACAATCACTACCACCAAGTTACAAGAACTTTGTGATGAACTACAACATGCAGAACATGAACAAGACGTTGCCAGAACTCTTTGCCATGTTGAAATCTGCAGAAGTGGAGATAAAGAAAGAGCACCAAGTGTTGTTGGTCAATAAGACCACCAAATTCAAGAAAGGCAAGTCTACGCAAAAGGGACACTTCAAGAAGGGTGGTAAGAAAGTTACCACGCCGGCGAAGAAGACCAAGGCTGGACCCAAGCCTGATACTGAGTGCTTTTACTGCAAGGGAGAAGGTCACTGGAAGCGGAATTGCCCAAAGTACTTGGCGGATCTGAAGAACGGCAACATCAAGAAGAAAGGTATATCTGATATACATGTTATTGATGTGTATCTCACTAGTACTCGTAGTAGTGCCTGGGTATTTGATACTGGTTCGGTTGCTCATATTTGTAACTCAAAACAGGTGCTGCAGAATAAACGGAAGCTAGCGAAGAACGAGGTGACGATGCGCGTGGGAAACGGATCAAAGGTTGATGTGATCGCGGTCGGCACGCTACCCCTTCATCTACCATCGGGATTAGTTTTATACTTAAATAATTGTTATTTGGTGCCTGCGTTGAGCATGAACATTATATCGGGATCTTGTTTATTGCGAGACGGTTACTTGTTTAAGTCCGAGAATAATGGTTGTTAGATTTATATGAGTAATATGTTTTATGCACATGCACCTTTGATAGATGGTCTATTCTTATTGAATCTCGATAGTGGAAATACACATATCAACAACATTGAGGCTAAACGTTTGAAATCAAGCGATAATTCGACCTATATGTGGCACTGTCGTCTTGGTCACATTGGAGTGAAACGTATGAAGAAACTCCATTCCGATGGACTTCTTGAATCACTTGATTTTGAATCACTTGAAAGATGCGAAGCATGTCTGATGGGAAAAATGACTAAGACTCCATTTTCTGGTATGATGGAGCGAGCTACGGACTTATTGGAAATCATACATACCGATGTGTGTGGTCCAATGAGTGTAGCATCGCGCGGTGGTTATCGTTATGTTCTTACCTTCACGGATGACTTGAGTAGATATGGGTATATCTATTTCATGAAACATAAGTCCGAAACTTTCGAGAAGTTTAAGGAGTTTCAAAGTGAGGTAGAGAATCAACATACCAAGAAGATTAAATTTCTACGTTCTGATCGTGGAGGTGAATATCTAAGTTACGAGTTTGGCGAGCATTTGAAGAAATGCGGAATACTTTCACAGTTGACACCGCCGGGAACACCACAGCGTATTGGTGTGTCCGAACGTCGTAATCGAACTCTCTTAGATATGGTTCGTTCTATGATGTCACTTACAGATTTACCGCTATCATTTTGGGGTTATGCATTAGAAACAACCGCATTCACTTTAAATAGGGCACCGTCTAAATCCGTTGAAACAACACCGTATTAATTATGGTTTGGGAAGAAACCTAGATTGTCGTTCCTTAAAGTTTGGGGTTGCGAAGCCTATGTAAAGAAGTTACAGCCGGACAAGCTTGAACCCAAAGCGGAAAAATGCGTCTTCATAGGATACCCGAAGGAAACTATTGGGTATACCTTCTATCATAGATCCGAAGGCAAAATATTCGTTGCCAAGAATGGATCCTTTCTAGAGAAGGAATTTCTCTCGAAAGAAGTGACTGGAAGGAAAGTAGAACTCGACGAGGTTGTCGAACCTTCTCTCGAAATTGCGAGTAGCGCAGCACCGGAAGAAGTTCCTGTGGTGCCTGCACCAAATAGAGAGGAAGCTAATGATGGTGATCATAAAACTTCGGTTGAAGTTGCTACAGAGCCTCGGAGGTCAACGAGAACTCGTACCACTCCAGATTGGTATGATCCCGTTATGAGTGTCATGTTGGTGGACAACACCGATGACCCCAAGACATATGAGGAAGCAATGATGAGCCCAGATTCCAATAAATGGCAAGAAGCCATGAAATCCGAGATTGGATCCATGTACGAAAACCAAGTATGGACTTTGGTGGACTTACCGGATGGCCGGAAGGCTGTCGAGAACAAATGGATTTTCAAGAAGAAAACAGATGCTGATGGTAATGTTACTGTCTATAAAGCTCGACTTGTCGCAGAAGGGTTTCGACAAATTCAAGGAGTTGACTACGATGAGACTTTCTCACCGGTGGCGAAGCTAAAGTCTGTGAGGATTAGTTAGCAATCGCTACATATTATGATTATGAGATATGGCAGATGGATGTCAAAACAACATTCCTCAATGGAGATATTGATGAAGAGTTGTATATGATGCAACCCAAAGGTTTTGTCGATCCTAAAGATGCTAACAAGGTATGCAAACTTCAACGGTCCATCTATGGATTGAAGCAAGCATCCCGAAGTTGGAATCAATGTTTTGATAAGGTGATCAAAAGTTTTGGTTTTATACAAACTTATGGAGAAGCTTGTATTTACAAGAAAGTGAGTGGGAGCTCTGTAGCATTCTTAATACTATATGTGGATGACATATTATTGATTGGGAATGATGTAGACCTTCTTAATAGTGTCAAGGAATATTTGAATAATAGTTTTTCAATGAAGGATCTTGGCGAAGCAGCTTACATATTAGGCATAAAGATTTATAGAGATAGATCGAAATGCCAAATATCATTGTCACAGAGTACATATTTGGACAAAGTTCTAAAGAGGTTTGGAATGGAAGATAGCAAGAAAGGGTTCTTGCCCATGTTGCTCAATACGACCTTGAGTAAAACTGAAAGTCCGACATCAGCAGAAGATAGAGAAAGGATGAGTAAGACTCCCTATGCCTCAGCCATAGGATCTCTAATGTATGCCATGCTATGTACTAGACCCGACATTGCATATGCTGTTAGTTTAACTAGCAAATATCAAAGTGATCCAGGAGTGGATCATTGGACAGTGGTCAAAAACATCCTTAAGTACTTGAGAAGAACTAAGGATATGGTTCTTTCTTATGGAGGTGATGAACAGCTCGTTGTTAATGGTTACACCGATGCTAGTTGGAACACCGATCCGGATGATTCTAAATCACAATCTGGATATGTATTTATTTTGAATGGTGCAACAGTTAGCTGGAGGAGTGCAAAGCAAAGCGTTGTGGCGAGATCTTCAACTGAATCGGAATACATGGCTGCTTCGGAGGCTTCACAAGAAGCGATATGGATGAAAGAGTTCATTACAGAGCTGGGTGTGGTTCCTAGTGCGCTGGACCCAATGTCTATCTACTGTGATAACATGGGCGCCATAGCCAATGCGCAAGAACCAAGGTCACACAAGAAGCTGAAGCACATCAAGCTACGTTTTCACGCTATTCGAGAACATATCCAAGATGGGGATATAAAGATTTACAAAGTACACACAGATCTGAATGTGGCGGATCCGTTGACTAAACCTCTCCCGAGGGCAAAACATGACCAACACCAAACTGCCATGGGTGTTCGTATATTACCATGTAATCTAGATTAGATGACTCTAGTGCAAGTGGGAGACTGTTGGAGATATGCCCTAGAGGCAATAATAAATGTAGTTATTATTATATCTTTATGTTTATGATAAATGTTTACATTCATGCTATAATAGTATTAACAAGGAAACATTGATACTTGTGTGATTTGTAGACTTAATTTGAAGTCCCTAGTATAGCCTCTATACTTCACTAGCTTGTTGGTTGATAAATGATTGAGGTTTCCCTATCATGAACATTGAGATGTTATCAACAACAAGATCATATCGTTAGGAGAATGATATGGTGGACATACTCCTATAGATAAGCGTAGCATAAAGATCAAGTCATTTCAATAGTTCAATTGCTATATGCTTTCTGATACATAGTAACCTAATTCCTTCGACCATGAGATCATGCATATCACCTTTACCGGATGGATGCTTTGATGACATCAAACACCACACCGTAACTGGGTGGCTATAAAGGTGGCATTGAGTGTTCGGAAAGTATTGGTTGAAACACATGGATCAAGAGTGGGATTTGTCCATCCATATGACGGATAGATATACTCTGGGCCCTCTCGGTGGAATGTCATCCAATTAGCTTGCAAGCATGTGACTGGATCACAAGGGATCACATATCACGGGAACGAGAAAAGAGTACTTATCGGTAACGAGGTTGAACTAGGTATGCAGAGATACCGACGATCATAACCTCGGATAAGTAAACTATCGTGAGACAAAGGGAAATTGGTATCGTATGTAAGTGGTTCATTCGATCGCAAAGTAATCGTAGAAATATGTGGGAGCCATATCAATTTCCAGATTCCTCTATTGGTTATTGTTCGGAGAAGTGTCTCGATCATGTCCGCATAATTCACGAACCGTAGGGAGACACACTTAAGGATTCGACGTTGTTTGAGTAGTTATGGTATTATGAGAAAGAGACCCAATGTTGTTCGGAGTCTCGGATGGGATCCGGGATATCACGAGGTTATCCGGAATGGTTCGGAGAATAAGATTCATATAAGGAAAGTCCCGTTTCGGAGTTCGGGAATGATTCCGGTGTTTTCATCAGGAATGTTCTAGAAGGTTCCGGAATGTACGGCACTCCGGAGGGAAGGGGTACATGAATGTGTCATTGCATATTGGAATGATTGCATCATGTACTTAGTGTCCTCTCTGTTCCAAATAAAGGATTAAATTGAATCCTTAATTGAAAAGTCAAATAGCAAGTTTGAAAAGTCAAACGGCTAAAACAGGAAAGAGAGGGAAAGAGGAAAGAGGGAAACCGAGTTGGGGAGGGAGACCCTCCTCCAACCGGCGTGCCTCCTCCAAGCCGAGTTGGGGAGGGACTCCCCTCCCTCCCCATGGCGCGGCCGGCCCCTCCACCTATAAAAGGAGGGGCAGGGCCCCCTCCTCTAGACACACAAGTTCCTATCCTCTAAATCTAAACCCTAGCCCTAGACCCCGGTTTAGAGCCGCTTTGGTTTAGAGCTTCTAATTGCACTAGCCTTCGGATTAGAGCCTTCTAATTGGTGTGTCTAAACCCTAGACCACTAAAGCTCTCTCATACTCCACCATACTCGCTCCGGCTTAAGGCGAAGCCCTGCGGGATCTCCCCTCTACTTCCGGTACCACGCCGTTGTGCTGCCGGAATCGCGAGGAGAGTGCTACAACCTCCACTGCCTGCTGGAACAAGGGAGAGGAAGGTCTTCGTCGAGTACCGAACGTGTGACCGACTGCGGGAGCGCTGCCGGAACGCAGCGCCGGAAGGATCGTCTACACGATCTTGAGATCAGGGAGAGTACGACTACATCACCCACGAGAATCCGCTCTCGTTAAACACTTTGGAATCTTCGAGGGTAAGTTATTCCATCGACTCGTTGCTATAATCTAGTAGATAGATCTTGGCTTGTTTGTTTGTATGCGATAGAAATTTTTTGTTTTCCATGCTACGAATCCCAACAAATCCTTCATGAGATCCATCTCGGAGATTGCGGGCATCACGCCGCTCCTCGATCTTTGGTCTCCAAAGCCTTCCGGCAAAGATTCTACTAGCGGACCGCAAAGGCGGACGCTGACAAGCTGGTCGAGACATGCATGGGATGCTAGTATTATGCCCGACAACCACATGTACCAGCTCAAGAATTGGGAACCAAACCAATAACTTGGCCATTTGCGGTCTGGGGGCTTGACATGGTTGGTCCATTACAGACGGTACCTTGTGGGTTTACACATCTGCTAGTAGCAGTTGATAAATTCACCAAATGGATAGAAGCTAAATCCATTAGAAAGCTTGATGGGGCAACTGCCCTTAGGTTTATCCGAGATCTACTGGTGAGATTTGGTCTCCCACATAGCATCATCACCGACAACGGCATCAACTTGTCACTCGAATAAGTGGAAGCTTATTGTTGGGAGAAGGGCATCCGACTTGACCTAGCATCTGTGGCGCACCCATAATCCAATGGGCAAGTCGAGCGAGCCAATGGATTTATTCTGCAGGGAATAAAGCCACGTCTAGAAGCACCACTACATAGAGCAGCTGGAGACTGGGCTGAGGAGCTGCCATCTATTTTGTGGAGTTTACAAACTACTCCCAACAGATCCACCGGCTACAACCCTTGTTTCATGGTATATGGAGCAGAAGCAATTCTACCCTTCGACATCCTCCACGATTCCCCAAGAGTTGCCGCCTATGACGAAGATGACATTGAAGAATCCAGACACCTAGATGTAGACCTTCTCGAGGAAGAGCGTGTATTGGCATGCCAAAGGTCCGCCATCTACCACAGAAGCTATGCAGCTACCATATTCGCCGTGTTCGGCATCACTCATTTAAAGAGGGGATCTGGTGCTGCGACTTAAGCATAAGAAGTCATACAAATTATCCCCGCCATGGGAAGCACCGTTCATCATAAGCAAGGAGCTACTCAATGGTTCCTATTACCTCGTTGACAATCATGAACTAGAGGATACGACAAACAAGGATCATAAGCGTAAGCGATGTGACCCGGATGATGACTACCCGAAGCTTGATTGGCCATGGAACATAGCACGACTACGTCCTTTCTACACTTAGCATATTTTACTATCTACTGTGTATCTCTTATATGATCAATGAAATAAAGCTCTTTGGTTCACTCATATAATTGAGTATTTTACCTCCTTTAGTGTTCATTTTTGGATCATGTAAAACCTTTATGCACAAGTTTTGCATTTGCACTTGTGAAAATCCTTCCTACGAGAGTTAGCATAAGTTTCTTGGTCTACACGTTCTTTGTCGTTTTTATGTGGATTCTAGAGTAGTGACTTTTAGCACTCAAAGTCGGCGATTTTGTGCTTAAGTTTTTTACGGTGCCATTGGGTATCATCGCCCGAGCGCATAGTTCTAACCAAGGGTCCTCAGACTCACAAAAAGTGAATAATAAAACCAGAGTAATGGATAAGCCAGCACTTGCTTAAATATATATATATGTGATGGAATTAGTTCTAAAGCAGCTGGAAGCTTATAACCATAATTTTTCGCCTTAAGTTAACAATATTGTTTTTCTGCATACATACAACAACCAGAGGTGACAAATATTACAAAGTGTTTTCACTTCTCTGGTGTAGGAGACTTCTAGGTTGCATCATCGGCAGCACGAGAGCCATCTTGCCCATCAACAAAGTGAGCAATTTTTAGGGACTTGGAGGAGCTAGTCTGGTAGGCATCAATTACCTCAAGAGGCACAAAAGTATTCACATCGACCATTTGGGTGACCCTGGTATCGTAGCCGGCGAGGGAAGCCTAGATAGCATCATGATCGATCTTATGTCCGTCTTCGTCCATGTTCGGAAACCCAGAGGTCACCATGGCAATGCCGACATCGTCATAGTGGGCCTTGACCATGGCTAGAGCCATCCTACCGCCAGCTCGGGTACATGAAGATTTCCATCTTACGATACACTCAAGGGCTCGGCGAAGGATCTCCGAGTACTTCATTATAGAGTCAACTACCTTAATTTTGATGTCTAAGGGCTTGGCAATCTCTTTGGCCTAGGTGATGGCGGTGCTGATGAAGTTGCCGGCAAGAACCCTGCATTCCTTTGGCGGAGGAGCATTGTTGGTCAAACCAATAGGAGCTGCATTTCTGACCAAAATGTTTGAGTGCATGAGTTCAACACAATAAAATAAAAGTACCTGGTTTATAGAAGTACAAGACGAAGAATCCTTACCAAAGATGTCGCTCTCTACTTGCTAAAGAATCTCTTCCATGGAGTCCCGTTCCTGTCGGAGGATCTTGTATGCCTCAAGGTTCCGAGTATTCTGCTCGTTAGCAGCTTTGTTCTGCTCCTTAAGGATCACAATCTCCTCCTTAAGGAGGTTGATCTCCGTGTCCGCAGATTCCTACACTTCAGCCATGGCCTTTTCATGCATCTTCAGCGAGTCGGCCCTCTCCTGATTTAGGATCTTGTTTTCGCTATCTAGCTCTTGTATGTGCTTGGATTGCTCAACAATTTCCTTGGCCTTGGCAATAGCTTCTGCAAGTCGGAGAAATGACAGAGCACAATGAGTAGTCGGAAGATAATGACACAAGAACAAGTTGAACATGAAACTGAAAAGAAAACAGACTCTTGCCCTTGGTGATTTGTTCCTTCAAGATAGCGGTTTTACCCTTTTCAGCTTCAAGGTCCTTGCGCATCTTGTGGAACTTGTCATTAGCGGCAACCCTCCGAGTATTCCCATTCTGCAAACAACAAATCTACTTAGTCTACTTGGAGCATCTATCCAGATAAGTATCCTCCTAGAGGCTTGGGGGCTATAGTACGACTTTTTAACTCAAAGCTATGCTTAATCTTTCTTTAAGCATCTAGTCAGAACTAATTTTGTTTCAACTAGAGGCTTGGGGGCTACAATATTAAAATTTACAAACACTATGTATGCTACTCTAAAAGTATCTAGTCGCAATAATTCATTCAAACTATATACTTGGGGGCTACAGTACAAAGTTTCTTGCTTAGTCACTCTTAGAGCATTCATACCCAAAGACCTATCGTTTTCCGTCTAAATCCTCGGGGGCTACAGTGTAGGGTTCGCAGCATAGAAAACAAAATTTTTCCTACGATGGGAACAACTAAGTACCAAGATCTATCTACTAGATACAAGCAACGGGTGGATATACATCCATAGAATACATACTCTCGAAGACCGAATAGTGTTAACGAGGTAGTACTCGTGGATGATGTAGTCGAACGCTTGCCGATCTCAAGATCGTGATGAAGTCCATCTGGTCCAGCCGGTCCAGCACCATCAAGTCCAGCACCACAAAGCAGTGGTGCATCCGTGATCGCACACACGTCTAGGTACCCCGACAACCTCCGCATCCTCGCTCCAGCAAAGCAGCAGAAGCAACAAATCCTTCCAGAAAAAGCCACCGGGAACATGTATCTCGCTGATCTGAGACCATGGGGGAATTCTAAAGGGGGAGAGAGATCATTCACGAGGAGGTGTGAGATGAGAGGAGGGAGTGGGGTGCCTTTTATAGGGATAGGGGGCAGCCCCCTCCCATGGCATGGCAGCCATGGAGGTGCCCCCACCTCTTCCACATTCATGTGGTGGACCTCCCACTCACATAAATAGCCACCCACTCAAAATTCCACTCACCTCCATTAAATTTCCACCAAATTTAATGCAAGCTCTCATTAAATAAAACTCTTTTATTTATTTATTCAGAATTTTGTTAATTACTTTAATTAACAAACATTCACATAAAACCCCTTGCTAGTATTCAATTTCACATGCAGAACTAGTTTCAGCAATTTCAACCGAAACACTTCCAATGTCTAGTGAAATAAATTCCTGCGTTTTCTTTTTCTTTCTCTGGCATATTATTTGCTCCGAATGGTGTCGATATACCTTAAGTGTGTCACGCTACGGTTCGCGAATAATGTAGACATGATCGAGACCCCACTCCGATCAATAATCAACAGTGGGACCTGGAGATCCGTACTGACTCCCACACATCAACGATGACTTCTGTGATCGTGTGAACCTTATACGCATGTAACTCAATCCCTTTGTCTCGCGATATATTACATGTCCAAGATTCGATCATCGGTAACTTCTGTGGCATCCCGCAAAACCACTACTAGAAAATCGCCTTGTTTTTGTGCATTGCATCGTCATCATCATGCATTGTTTGTCTGAAACTATTTTCGAAACGCCTAGTTTGTTTTCTAAATAGCCCCCGTCTTTATTTCAAATTAAAACATCGGTCTGTTCAGGTCTTTTATTTGTCTAAAACTAGTTAAAAAATTTATTTTAAATAAAAGGAAACCCTAGTCTAAAATTTCTAGTCCTAAATTTACCCAATCCTAGTCTACCCAACCCCCTCCACCTCACCCCGACCAACCATAGCTCGCCACCTCACCTTTCCCTCCACCTCATCACACCCACCGCCACCTCACCAATCCACCAGCCACCACCACACCCCCTGGTTCCACCCTGCTGGCCCACTCCCCACTTCCCCCAACCGACCAGCCCCACCTGGGCGGGGCCCCCACCGCCACCTGGCCAACCCGCCCCACCTCTCTCACCCACTGGTTCCTCCCTCACCACACCTTCCCCGGCCCCACCCCACAGACCCCTGCCCCACCCTGGCCCACCTGCCCCGCCCGCTCCTCTCTCCTCACCATCTCTCCCTCGAGCCTCCCTCCACCACCGCATCCGCCTGCGACACCGAACCCCCCCACCGCTCGTCTCCCTGGCGCTCCCCTCCTCCTAGCCTAGCGCCGCCGCCAGCGGGCCTCCTCTCAGGTCGCCGCCTCCCCGCCCCCAAGCTCCTCCGCCTTGCCTCGCCGCCAGCGACCGCGGCCTGCCTCCTCCGCCTTCCGCCGCGCCGGCGTCCTCCCCCTGCGAGCTCCTCGCCGCCAGGAGCCGCCTCCGCCTCGCCGGAACCCGCGACCTCCTCCCGCCTCCGTCAGCAGGGCCCGCGGCCGCGCATCGCCGACCTCAAGCGCCGCCCAGGGACCGACCTCGCCACCGCCGTGTTCCCCGGCCACCTCTCGCCCCGCCGCCCAACCACCGTTCCGCCACCGCGCCAGCAAGCCGCCGTCGGCCTCCTCGTCGCCGGTCGCCAACCTCGCCTTTCCGCCTCCTCTGGCCCCCTCTGTGGCCAAGCCCGCCATCCCGGCGCCCTTCTGCCTCGCAGTACCACCGGCCCGCATCCTCGCCGTCGTTCCTCCGCCGCGGTGTCCCCCTGCAACCTCGCCGCCTAGCCCCGCCTCTCCGGCCTGCGTCGGCGCCGCCGGGCTCCGTCTCCGGTTGCTCGTCACCGGCCCCTGTGACCCGTGCGTGTATTTTTCGCCATGGTTGTGTTTCCGCTATGTGTCTTAGTCAAGAGAGTTTCCGCTTGTGTGTTTGGGACACTCCAAGGCTGCCACCAAGCTTGTCATCATGTCAGCACCATCCAAACGCGAACCCGAAGATCCGCGCTAGGTCGCCGATGCCCAACTCAAAGTTCACCCTCAGCAACAGAACCCATAAACACCAAGATCTCCTAGTGCCGAGCCCCGAGTCCGACATCGACAATCAAAACCGCGGAACCGACAAGTTCACCGACCCGGACACCGTGCGACAAGATCTTCTCGGACCCGAGGGTCATCAAGACTTCCGCTCGGCAACACCGAGTACTCCTTCCTGGCTTCAAGGCCCGACCCCATGGACCGACATGATCTTCTTCTCGGATGCGACAAGTACTTCTTCCCGGATCTGATGCCCGAGAACCCGGACGCCAGGTCATCGACACGGATACGCCGAGTACTTCCTCGAGGACGCCAAGTTCTTCACCCCGGAATGCCAAGATCTACTTTCCGTTATCCGACCTTCGGAGACCGATCCCGTCGAACCCGGAACCCTGAGACCGAACCCCGAACCTCGGAACCCCAAGCTCGTCGAGACCCTCTAATGTGTGACCCCTTTCTCGAGCCCTATTTTTATATATGTAATATAAACTTGTTGCATATTAAATCATTCATGCATGCATACTTGTCTGTGGTTTGGGGGCATTATGTCGATTCACTTCATAATTAAATATGGGGCCCATATGCGGGCAAATCTAGTCGTATATTGGACCCATTTAAGTTTGTGTAGTGAACCGATGCCATGTTTTTGCCTTGTTAATACAACATTTAAATTGCGGGGATCTAAACAACTTGAACCATATATTTAATTGTCGGGACCCCGGTTCCGCTTAATATGACCTAATTGCATTGCAGCTTTGCCATGTCATACATCATACATGCATCATGCCCGATCTTTTGCCGTAGTATTAAATAGTGCATCCGGTGTTCTTTTAGTGTTTTGCTTCTTCGCGGATAAGGCCGTTGAGTTGATGTGAGCTTCGCCCCGATCTTCGGATGAACCTTCGACAATGTTTTCAGGCGAGAATCTCCCCCTTTCTACCTATCTTACTTTTATAGTATTTATTCCCTCCTGTTGATCTATTGCTATCTGTGTTGCGTTGCTCTAGTTTTCGTACCCGTGATATCCCTTGCACCCTTATATTGCCTTGGACACCTCCTATTACCTGTTGTTTGGTAGATAGTTGGACCTGCGCGTCGTAGTCGCTTGCTCAAGTGCTGTTGCGTGTCGCCAAGAACCACAGTTGTTGGAGTATTTGCCATGTGTTTACTGTTGAAGATGATCAAGACTTTAATTACTGTTTAACAACTAAAATTGAAGTAGGTAAGCAGAGGCACAGGTGGGCAATAGATGTTATTTGGTTGTTAACCGTCCACTTGTGTCCCGTAGGACCCCGAGTACTTGATACCTGTTCCTTGAATATTCGCGCTATCCACATACGGGGGAATTATGGGACCCCCCCTGAGCCAGAGCTTGATTCATTCTTATTTCTTGGGGCCACAAACTAGTTTGAGGTGTTATTTACTATCCTGTACCTATGCATGCTTTACCGCTTTATTACGATTGTGCGAGGAGCACACTGTACTGTTTAGGAAATCGAAGTGTTTTCGCGGTATCGACAAGCCCAGTTTTGGGTTCCCAGTCGTTTACAGCCACTGGCGCAAACCTTGAGTCCGTCTCGGAGTCAGCTAACTTCGTTGCGGGTGTACTCAATGGGGTGGCCCCCTGAAATATTTCTGAATCCTGTGATTGCTTTGTCGTGAAAGCCTCGTTGGGTTTTGATTTGGTTTTTTCGAGGTTGATCGAGTGTGTGTTGCTATTTGTGCACCCCTGCAGGGTAAAACTTTCTGAAAGCCGTGTCCGCGGTTATGGACGACTTGGAGCACCGTATCTCGATCATAGACAACTATAACTAAAGTAGTGTTATAAATTTGACTTTATAATGACTAGTAATCAGCTTCACTATAATGGAATGGCTAAATAAAACTGCCAACAATTGCTTGTTTGGGTTGTCGCTTTCGACCATTGTATCTGACTAGTAAGTATTGCCACTACAACGGAATGACTGAATAAAAGTACCAACAACTGCTGGGTTTGGGATATCTCATGCTATTTGTAACTGACTAGTAAGTGCTGCAACTACAACGGAATGGTTAACTAAAACTGCCCACTGCTTATTATATCAGGATGACTATCTATACCTGACTAGTAATTGCTGCAACGATAACTGAATAAATAAAACTGCCAACTGTGTGAGTTCCTCGGTTGACTTCCTCGTTTGGTCTCGAGGGGGAAACACCAGGATGGGTTTGATTGATGGTAGCATCAGGTTGGTTCCGAATAGGTCTTTCTTATCCCTCTCTGATAGCCGACAGTTATATCGAGTCTCTATAGGTTGTTTGGTGCATGCTGCGCTGCCGATGCAGTCCACCATACCTATGTAGGCGAGGACCGCCGAATTCTAGCCTCGCCGTGTACTAGCCTCAGTACTGAACGCTCTCTCTTTTTCCTCTGCCCTTTGTCGGCACCCCTTTTGTTTAAGAAGGTTTTGCGATCGACGTCGTTAGCAGGGTTACCCTTCCGGCTTGGCCTGGGCAGGGTTATGGACGCCATTGGTTATTCTTCAGGGATCTTAGCCCCATTTGCATCTTGTCCGTAGTTGGACGCTCTATCGTTTTCAAGGTGATTTGGATCTTTGTTCTGTATATCTGTATTCTTGACTCATGGAGTCGTGTTGTATATATATATCTGTTCTGTGGGTCCCATCGAGGACTGTTGTGTAATGTTATTACTTCGTTTTCCACCCACACGAAAGTGCCTGGTGGCCACCTTTGAATCGTTTCTATGCGGGTTTGGCGGGAATTGTTGAAACTTGCATAGGGTCGATTCTGAGGGTGTTACAACTTCATACCTAGTTTGATCTCGTTATCTACATGTACTCTTTTGTCTTTCTCGTGATATAACATTCTAGTGATCAAATCACTTGCTTGCAAGCTGACTAATGTGATATCACCGAGAGGGCCCAGAATATATCTCTCTGTCATCGGGATGGACAAATTCCACTCTTTATCCATGAGCCTCAACATAACACCTTCGTAGCACTAAAACCATATTTATAGTCACCCTGTTATGGTGTGACGTTTTGTAACATCCCAAAAATATCAAACTTAGATAATCAATACACTAATCCTAAAGTTTAGGGTTAACAAAAACTTTTCTAAATCAATTCATGAATGCATGTATATGTGTATGCATGGATTTTGATTTCTTTAAAAACCACCTTGTTTGTGTGATCCATTGCTTGTAAAATGTTTCTTAGGTGAAATAAACATCATCTAAAACATTCCCCACACTTTTCCTAAAGAAAAATAAGTCAAAACAAATATTTTGAGTGAATGGTCATTTTGACCAATTTAACTCCCATGCCTACTTTGGCTGTCTCAAACTTTCAAAACCTAACAGAAACTTTTCTGGATCTTTGCACCCCTTGAATGTACTCATAACAAAGTATCAAGGCCCACTTTGTGATCATCCAGAAACCTTCAAATGCATAGTTTAAATGACAACTCAAAATTGAATCTTCTTCATATGGGAAGATCCCACTTTTTCAAAAACCACTCAAACAAGCTCAACTTTCAAAACCCAAGCATCTGCAGACTCACCAGAACCAATCTAGCAAACCCACCAAAAATCTTTTCAAAATTCAAAACTTGATTTCTTGCGGCCATTTCATCAAACAGGTTGCACACACAAATCAAACAAAACCACAAACACTATAGTGTGCAGTGTTTTGAGCCTAACTTGTTCCCTAGTTAGCTCTCACACAATCCAGTAGATCATCTAGAAAGGTTAGACCAACACTAGCACCCCTGTGAGCTTGCAATTGCCATTAATGATGAACAGCCGAGCAACCCCATGTCACCCCAATGTGGACAGCAAGCTAGGAGCAGAAGCAAGCCTAGCCAGCATGTCTGGGAGGCAGCCCACCGTCCACCACCACTGCCTGTCCCAGCCGCGAGCGTTGCCAAGCCCTGGACCACGCGCACGAGGCACGCCTAGACCATGCCGAGCGTGCGCCAGAGCGCCACCCTCGACCATCACCCACAGACCGCGCGCCGCCCTCACCGCGCGCACACATGATCACCACCGACCCAGGAGACCGCCAGACATCCCTGTTTGCCGCCCCGCGCCATACAGCCACCGCCCGCCGTCGAAGACGCCGCCTCTGCCGCGCAGAGCACCGCCCGTTCCAGACCAAACCACACCGCCCCATGCCTCGCGACCATGTCGTTGAGCATCGCCAGGAGACACAGCACCGTCCCCTACCCTTGCCCATGCCATTAGCTGCCTGTAACGTCGCCTCCGACGAGCTCACCTTGCGCCCCGACGGTCCCCTCGCTCGACTATAAATAGAGGCCACCCCCGCACGATTTCTTCACACCATCTCACTCCCCTCTCCTCACTGATCGTGCCACACCATTCTCAGAGCAAGGCGAGCACCACCTCGCCGGAATTTCACTGGAGCCTGCCGCTGCCGGAGAAGAAAGGAGCCAGCGATTGGAGCCACCCCAGGAGATGCCACCGGTACCGGGAGGTTCGCCGTCGTCGACTTCGTCGTTCGCCCGCCTCGCCGACCCTCGCCAGTACCCCGGTGAGCCCCCAGCACCCCTCATTGGCCGCGCTAGGTTTCGTTCTCGCCGGAGCTGTCTCGCGTCGACGATGACCCTCAGCCGTTGGATTAGAACTAGATCGAACGAACCACGTTGCCCCATACCGCTTCGCCCAGCCCCGTGTCACTGACGAGTGGGGACACCCACTTAAGCAGCCCGCGGGAGCACTGCGCTTAGCAGGCCGGCCCGTTAGAATTTCCCGCGCAGCCCAGCAATTCAAATTAAACCTTTTCTTTTTAATTTCAAACACACTTCTGTACCCAACTTCAAAAATCAACCCAGATCGATTCAGTGCACCAAATTAGATGAAACCAATTTTGTTGGAAAGGTCTGTGAATGCTTAATCCAAGCCCGTTGGATTCAAGTCATTTGGATATGTAGATCACCCATAGAAAAAATAACAAGGCAGAAGCTTTTCTGCATTCAAACATTTTTCAAATTTAAACCATAAAAGCTTTTGAGTTGATTCCAACTCTCAAAAATCACATTCAACCATACCTTTCAGAATATATAAAAATATATATAAGTTACTTGCAGAAATTTTGTTCAAGCAATAAAAGAATGCTTCATAAGCATTTCTAGCCACTTTAATTAATTAAAATAAAAGGGTAAAACCTTATTAAATTGTGACACCACTTTAAATCACATTCCCATGGACTACAATATGTGGTGATGACATGTGTCAACATGATCCCATGTTTAGTTGGAGAATATTAAATCTTAAGTAGTTCTTCAATAAGTAGAAATTACTTTTCTAAAATAAAAAGACTTAAACCAAGCCTTAACCTTGTAATGTTAGAGATGATGTTAGATCATCTATAGGACCCTTGTGTGTGATGATTGCAAGTAGTTAAGTATTGTTTGGTGATTGTGTACCTCGTATGTATTCATAGACGCTAGTACCGACCAAGGATACGAGGAGGAAGGAGGATACTACGAAGAGGAAGCCGAGGAGAACTTCAACCACTGCTCTGCACAAGGCAAGCTAGTAACTATGCAAGCTTATATTGACATTTATTGCAAGCCTTACCAATCAAGTTGACCTATGCAAGCCTAATACTACTAGTGAATGTGCAAGCTAACACTTGCAAGATACCCTAGTGTTGCCACAAACCCATGCTTGTGATATGATTACTATATGCCTTAAGCGTATGTGACCATACCCACTTGCTAAACCAATCCTAGTTTTATGGCAAGCTTCTTACTTTATTTCTATCAAAGCTTACTTGGAGGCTACCTAAGAGTTTGGTAGATACTAGACAGTTGTGCTGAAGGTTGCATAAAGAGCATAAAATTTGGCCTAAGCGAGAAACCTTGATATCAGCCTAGGATATAAGGTTGGACTTAGTTGAAACTCCACTAGCTACCCCCTATTAGTACTACCCCCACCTGTAGATGCTAGTGCTAAGCATAAAAGTTGATCAACTTTTAGATGGGAATACTTGGTGGAAAAATGGTTATGAAAACCTTGGAATGATGGATCATTCTATTGAAATGTTTTGGACATGTGTTTCCAAACACTTGATGATTCTGGTGATGAAAATGTTGAGGCATGAGCCTTAGCCCTTTATAAAACTGATGGTTGTCTGGATGCGATACCATTCCAATTTTATCGTACAACCACAATACCCGAATATTGGGTAGGGCTTGACTGGAAACTTATATACATTAGTGTTAGTTCCCTCACGGCCAAGGTCTGAGCTGAGGCTACCTTGTGAAGATTGTCCACCTGTGCAGTACCCAAGATGACAGTGGTCATGGTTGGGAGGCCAAACTCACAGGAGAGGTGCTTATACTAGGGAGTGTAATTGAAAGGTTAGGATTGATTATCCGCATACTGAGTATGGTGAATTCATGATTTGTTCTTGACGGATGTATCGAATGTTGTGGTGAAAGTGTACAATCTCTGTAGAGTATCAAAATATTCGAATAGCCGCGTCCGCGGTTATGGACAGTTGGAGTGGCCATACTGTTCCCCCGTCAGACTTTTCAAAATGACTTGTGAAACGACTTGAGACTTTGGCTTGACCACAACAGAGTTGTGACCGGAAATACAAGATCCCACTTAGGAGTTATAAAATTGTGACCAGCTTTGGAACTTAGTAGAGATAAATCTGGCTTTTGCAAAACAACCCTAGAGCCTAGTGTCCTATTATCCAAAAACCCCTTTACTTGTTAGTATTAGTTTGCGAGTACTTAAAGAGTACTCATGGCTTTGTCCCTGGCTATTCCCATGGCCAGACTATGAAGAGGAGTACCTGGAGGACGGACCCCAGGAAGGTTACGACAACTAGGATCATCTCCCATCGTCAGCATTGCCTGTGACCCCGAAGATGGAGCCTCGCCTACGCTACCGTTATTATTACGTATTCCGCTGCTTGATGTTGTATTAAGAACTGGATCATGAGATCCCTATTTGTGTAAGAACGTATGTATCGTTGTAATGGATGAAGTACTATGGTATCCAAATCTATTATGTCTCGCAAAAATGGTAATCCTGGGATTGCGATGTATGGCATAACAGGCATCTAGGATTGAAAAATCCGGGTGTTGACACGTTTGATGTTATCAAGATACTCTTCTGGTGTCAGTGATTGACATGATCTCATGATCTAAGGACTAAGATTACTTCGTATGATGTTATAGAAATATAAAAACAATGACGTTGATCGTAATGCTATACTTCGTATGAATGTTCATCATATCATTCCAACAATGTTGTGACCTCGTTATTAACAACATCCAATGTCCATGATCAGGAAACCTTTGATCATCTTGTTAATCAACGAGCTAGTTTATAAGAGAGGCATAACTAGGAACTTTATATTTGTTTATTATACACACATGTATTAACATTTTTGTATTAATACAATTATAGCATGCAAAATAAATATTTATCATAAATAAGGAATAAGATAATAACCACTTTATTATTGCCTCTCGGGCATATTCCCTTTAGTCTCCCACTTGCACTAGAGACAATAATCTAGTTTGAAAACTTTGTGTATTGAACACCTATGGCTTTCTGGTGTTCCATATAGGCGATTGCAAGTGGTTACCATAATCTATGGATCTAACGCTTTCAGGTCCGTGTGTATTTGCATGGCTTTGCGTCTTCACGCATCACTCATTCTCCAATGAGTTGGCATTGTATAAATTTGGTATTTTGGTGAGACCTTTAGTTCCTTGGGGTTAAATCATGTCGATAATATTGTCGTACAATATATCTTTAGTGTTAGCCCATTGCAAACCACACCTTAGTTTGATAACAAACTACTTGACACAAATGTCGTCCTTTGCTTCTACTATAGCAGTCATATACTTAGACTTTTGTTGTAGTATCCGTCACAATGTCTTAACTTTGGAATTCATCCAAATCCTTCATGGAAACTTATTTCCATTTCATTGTGCCACCATAGTTTAAATTGAGATAAACTTAGTTTTGTATCTTGTGACAGAACTAGTATCAATGTAACGCTTTACAATGAACTATTTGTAATTGTTTGTCACCTCTACACAAATATATTCTTAGTTCTTCCAAAAGATCATAAGAATTTCCTTACTATCGTCCAATGATCATCCTGTGATTCATTCTGGTATATGCTCATATCATTTAGAGCATAGGACATATCTGGATGTGTACATATCATGGTATGATTGATCAAAATATTCTTGTGATTTCACTCACCAAGTGTCAAAGAACTTGAATCTTGTTTCACTTACCAAGAGTTAGTACACTTGAATTTTGATTCAATTCTTTTCCATGCGACAAGAACCTTTTCTCGTCGTTTCTATATTGAACTCCTTCAATATCCCATATATGTACGATTGGCACAACCATATTAGTGTAGTCCATCCATGTAGACATTCATGCTAAATATTTGGGTTTTTCCTAAGTCTTTCATAGAAATGAAATTCTTAACCTTTGTCAATAAAAGATACATAATTTCCAATCAACAAGATGTCCTCCACATAATGTATTAGAAATATGTCTTAGCGCTCCCACTTAATTTCTTGCAAATGCAAGCATCTTCATCGTCTCCTGATGAAAACTCCTTTAACAATTTCATCAAGACGAAGATTCCAACTCCGCGATGCTTACTTCAACCATTGAAGTTTGCATGCCCTTTTTTAGCATCCTTTGAATTAACAAAACCCTTTGGATCGTGTCATGGACACGTCCTAGGTAACCATTCTATTAGAATAACTTTGTTTTGTTTATTCATCTACTATATACCAAATTATATGTTGTGGTTGCTACTTTAATCCGTCCAGACTAAATATCATTTATGAAAGATCAAATCTTGTCATAGTCAACTCCTTGAACATTGTCGTAAAATAATTTATGAGATGTTGAATATTTCATAGATGTGAAACATCCATGTCTGTTTCTTTATAGATCCAAATATGACCGATAGGTTTTTACACCTTTCCGAAGGGTCTTCCAAGTTCAAAAAACTTGATTTCTCATGTATGGAACTATCACGGATTCTATGGCTTTAAGACATTTGACGGAGTCGGGGCCCATCATCATTTCTTTGCATGTAGTTGGTTAATCATTGTCAAACAACAATGATTTACTCTCAAATCTCAGCATTTGATTGTTTATCCTACCTACTTGGTTCAATAGGAACTTAGACCTCTGTGACCGCAACCTTTGAGGCACGTGAGCCATGAGCATTGTGGCTGCCTTCGGAACGTTTTCCGGTGCTGCGCAACTCAACACATATAGCTAAGGGTTCCTTAAGATTATTAAAGTTCTATTGTACTTGTAACATCCCTAAATTCATGATTTCAAAGATTGCATATCATTCATGCATGCATATAGTTTTGAGATCAATTTCAAACCAATTTCAAGGAAACAGAAGCACATGGTGCTATCATTTTATGTGAGCAAACTTAAATCAAATGACCATCCCCATTTGAGAGCTTAGGTATTTTAAAACCAAGTTTGTTTGCTTCCTTGTTGATTAGATTGAGTGTAGAGTTTGTACAAAATTTTACAAAATAAAAATGGTTTCAAAACCATTTTCAAAACATTTGCAAATCAAGTGCTATGGCACTGTATATTTTTTTATTCAAAAGAACCAAGCTTGAACAGAGAGTCCATTTGATTTTATGCCTTGAATTGTGACAGTTGCACATTACAAAAGTTCTTGAAAAGATTTGAATCAATTTGAGTTTGAATTTATTTGAAAACCATTCCAGAAAATTTGAATTAGAAATAGAAAAGGAATAAAGAAAATGAAAAGGGCCGGCGCCAGGGATTGAGCCCATCAACAGAAGCAGCCCATTTAGCCCACCCGGCTCCCTTCTCTCCCTCGCGCATGCGCAGACGCACCCACGGAGACACTGACGCTCGGACCCCACTTCCCCTCTGTTCTATTCGCTGACAAGCGGGCCCTCTCCACGTCACTCCTTCTTCCCCAAATCGCGCCCGCAGACCACGTCGCCGCTGCCGTTGATGCCGGTAATGGCGCGGCGTAATTAGCCTTGATGCCGCGAGCGTTTCCTGTCGCGCTTCGGCCTATTTAAACCACACCCCGCCGCGGTCATTTTCCCCCACGCTACACTCTCTTCTCGCCACCAGGCTGCCCGTAATTCGCGTTGCACTGCCGCAGCTCCGACAATCTCCGACGAGATATTCCGGTAAGACCCCGTCGGCCCTTGCTGCCTAAACTTGCCAGTACGATCTCCGCGACCATGCGCATCTCCTGACCCCTCTGGTGCATGCTAGGAACATCCAGAGCCTCGGCAACGTCGGCGACCACACGAGACAGACGACCCCATCAACTCCGGTGACCAATTGCGGTAAGCTCCGAGCGTCCCTTGCCCCCTCTTGCATACGTGGTTGCTCGCCACCATCTTGCGCATCTTCTAAGCCATCTGGTTCGTGCTAGGGCGACGTGGAACCTCGGCAACAACTTCGACAGCAACCACCCGACGCCGTGCACAACTCCGACGAGCTTCCCCAGCCTCTACAGCACGCCCCTTGACCAGCCGACACCACCTTGAGCATCAGCAGCCCTCTGCGATTCCGTTAAGCCCCTTCTCCCTCTCGCGCGTGACCTAGAACGTCAGCTCCGCCACTGACAGACGCGCCGCCGCCTGTCGCCGCCGCTGGCGCCGCCACTAGATGGTCAGGCTGCTCAACAGCGTTGGATCCAGATCGTGCGGATAGGATAGAACGCGAGCGAAGCGGTAAGATTAGATCTGAGCCGCGCGATTAAGTTAGATCTAGCGGCTCAAAAGCGTGATCCGACGCGAAACGGTACACGCCAATCAGAGCGCGACGCGTGGCTAGGGTTTGTTTAAAAACAGAATTTGAAATCAGATTTATAACCAATTTTGATTTAGCTATAACTTTTGATCCACACGTTAGAATTTGACAAATTTTATACCGTTGGAATCAGGAGAACAAGCCCTTTCTGTTTATGCAATGTGTTTAATGTTTAGCTTCTGTTAAAATGATTTTTTTGCAGAAACTTGTTTAGGACTATTTTGAGTATATGAATTGTTTAGGAAATTGTTTTAGTGTGTCAAATAAACTTGGTTTAGCAAGTTTTGACTTGGTTATGATTCAGTACTATGCACTTGCTTGGTTGAGTTTTAAAAATCATCACTTAGCATTTTTGCATGCATGCATATGTATTTTTGTTTGTATATGTTGTGTGTAATTTGTTGCTACCATTCTTTGTGTAGACTTTGGTGCTAGTGATTGTGATTGTGAAGAGTGCTACTCTCCCAACTACCAAGGAAAGTGGTACTTCATGAATATTTCCATCCCTATATTTTTATACAAGCATTAGAAATATTTTGCTAAGTCTTGCATGTTACTATTTTTGCCAAATGCCATGTTGGGAAATCCTAAGTAGTTGTAGAATTGCTAGGAAATTTCTAAGTTAAGTTACTATCTATGCCATGCTTAGCCTAGCTAGTAGCAAACAAGGGTTGGTGAAATATACATGCTATGATGAAAATATTTCTAAGTCTTTGGACAATGTTTTTCTTAATAAAACAACTAAGTCAATGAATCACCTGGGTGGAAAGGGACTTGATTGGTGGTTTTTGGTTGAGTGGTTACACAAGGCCCATGGCTATGGTTTACCTTGTGTATCTCACTTGTGGAAAGCCACCCAGGAACAAAGGGATTTTAGAGGCCAAGTGTTGAGAAGCTTCTAGTGGAGCCACTTGGCAATATGGGCTCTGCCTGGATCACATAGGTTGCTAGAACTTAGCCATTTGGACAGTTGGTGGTAGTGGGAATGATAGGTTGGAACGCGTCCATTTGGTCTAAGGAAAGGCTTCTGAAAGGTCCTGTCTTGGTGAAACCAAGTCTGGTGGGGAAAGTGCACAACGTCTGCAGATGGAAAAATCTAAGTACTTAGCCAAGTCCATGGCAATGGACAACTTGAGCATCAAGACATGGAAGCCATCAAGAATCTCATCATTCCAACTTCTAAGTAAAAACTTGTGGGTGAACAAGGGTGAAGGACCTCAATGTCTATTGATGGTTCCTTGGGAAAAGTTTTGACAAAGAAAAACTTAGTGATTTCAACTAATAGGAAAAACCTGTTTTGAGCAAAGCAAGCCAAGCTACACTTAGCCAAATTGCATATAGTAATATAGTCCACCTAGATTTTACTAAGGTATCACTTGCCAATACTATTCCAAAGTATTGACCCATTGTGGCTGTAACTTGTGATGTTGCAGGTTACTCTGATGAGGATTAGGTGTCATGAGTCTACACTCAACATGTTTGCCTATGGCACATGAAGATGAAGACTTATATTTATATACTTATTCAAACTCTTGTATTAGGCCTGTGGTCTTGAGTTGTAAAGACTATGTTTAACTCTAGAATGGATGTAATAAATGACCTTTGTATCTGTGTACTTCATCTTAAACTGTGGATGCTAGCAATGATCCAGGGACTAGCATTGAAATCACAGGGATCCTTTTTCCTTTACAAAGGAGGGATCTTACAGATGGTATCAGAGCACTGTGTTGCCTGTAGGATTATGACCCTAGGATTGGAAACCACTAAGGAAAAATTTTCAACTACTTCTACACTTGTCTATTCTTCTCATAAACTTTTCTAATCTTCTCTCTCATCTCTATTTGTAGATGAACTCCATCAACGAAGCCGTGAGGAAAGGACCACTCATGACAATGACTTTGGAGTGTGAGACAGAATTCCCCAAGTCTCTCAAGGACCACATGGTTGCATTGAAGATACAAGGTGCAGCTGTGTATAAGGGTTTTCTAGTGATGGATGAAGGAGTGGAATACTGGTGGGTGCAACTTCACTTGTATAAAAACAAGGAAGACAACCATCAGGAAAAAGGATTCTGCATGTTCACCAATTCAGTGGTGCACCCTACATTCTTTGAATCAGCAAGGGATGCAGCTTGGAAGATCATCAAAGAACTTGGTGATAGAGTCAAGTGCAGAATGCTCAACCTCCAAAATGAACTAAGGAAAGAGAAGGAACATACCCAAGAGTTGAAGGCTACCAACCAAACCTTAAGAGGAGATATTATAGACATAGTGATGGAATCATGTGAGCAAGATAGGCTGATTGCTTCTAGAAACATTGTGTTAGCCAACAGATCCAATGAGATAGGATTGTAAACGTACTTCGTTAGTTGGACCACCACCTATCACCTTATTTTCCAAAATGTTGCTTAAAATAAGATTGAACCTTGGTTGTTGTAATGATTTCATGTATGCATGACTTGTGTGTTTTGCTTCCCAAAGATATGTATGTGATGTTTTGTCTTATGATTTATCTTGAATTGTGTTGTTCAAACTTTTCTATCTTATAAATAGATGCCTATTACCATCAGCACTATTGAGGAGTTCCAGGTTACCCGCTTTGGTCCCCGTATCGTTGAGCTTACCACCTTGCTCAATCTCCCTCTTCCCACCATCATGGTGCATCCCCTCACCAAGTTTGAGAGGAAGGATCTCTGGGGCTTCAAGGTGAACCAGCCCGGACGCCAGACAGAGCCTACTACGGAGGCCATCGTCTTCAAGCTTATGCACGATGACAGGGAGAGAGCCATGGAGGTAGTTATGCAGGATCTGATAGGACGTCTGCTAGGACGACACTCCCGACAGGTTAGAGGCACCCACTTTCACGTCTTCGGAAGACGTGATGAGGATGGAGAGTCCATCGACTTCGAGGACGATTCAAGGGACGCAGCAGAGCCGATACACCTGTACCTCCAGGACTTAGAGTCTCTCATTAGGCACGTGGACACGGACAGGACCAATGTCATGCTCAGCAATGACGAGCTCCAGGTGCAGCTTCGCGAGAAGGATAAGCTCTTCGCGCAGCAGGACGAGATAGTCAAGGAAATGGAGGCGAAGTTCGATACCCATGACAGGAAGTTCAAGAGTCAGGAGAAGCGTGTCCAGGATAGGAACAAGAAGGTCCGGGATATGACTGAAGAACTGCAGTCCAAGGACTTCGAGCTAGAGCAGCAGCAGACGGTAATTGAGAGGCTTCGTTCCCAGAAGAGGGATCTCAAGGTCAAGATAGAGTCCTTGACCACTAGCATTGAGGAGAACAAGACCGCGATGGAGAACGCAGGTCTTACCTTTGTCGAGGAGGAGATTTATGCCGATGAGTAGACTTGACTACTCGTTTATCTTTTATTATCATACTTGTTATTTGAGAACTTGTTATTGGACCATCCGACATGTGGATGGCTTGCTACTTTTGTGTTTTACTTTGTGAACTTGTTATCTTGTTGTTGAACTTTTATCTTTGTGTTTCATGTTATGTGTTTGCTGATGTGATGTAATGTGCATGAAAGCATCTATGGGTATCTCATTCTTATCTCTATTTGAACAAACCACAGATGCCTCCCCGTCGTGCAAACCCCAACCCCAACAACAACAACAACAACATCACTCCAGAAATGCAACAAATGATGACTGCTCAAACACATCTGATGCAGATGATGACAACGTTCATCCAGAACCAAAACAATAACAACAACAACAACAACAATAACAACAACAATAACGACAACAACCCTCCGGGCTTTGATATGCTCACCAGGTTCTTGGGATTGAGGCGTAAACAAGGACTTGGTAACCGTGGGCTGTACGGATGCTGAAAAAGTCAGATTTGCAGCACATCTGCTGGAAGGGCCAAGCCGCCACTTGGTGGGACAACTTCCAGATCACCACTCCCATAGATGAAGTGACATGGGCTATCTTTGAGGATGGCTTTCGCACTGCTCATATCTCATCAGGAGTGATGAGTCTGAAAAAGAAAGAGTTCCACAATCTGAAGCAGCGCCACCGCAGCGTGGCTGAATACATTGAGGATTTCAACAATCTGGCGCGTTATGCACCGGATGAAGTTGACACTGATGCCAAGAGAAAGGAAAAATTTCTTAAAGGCTTGAATGATGAGTTGAATCTGCAATTGGCTGTGGCATATGTTCCCACTTATCAGTCGCTCTGTGACAAGGCTGCTATTTTGGAGAACAAAATAAAGCAAGTTGAGAGTAGAAAAAGAAAGCATTCCGACAAGCACAACTCGGGATCGTCTCACAAACGATCTCATTATGATGACAGCGGAAGCTCAGGATCCCACAAGCATGGGAAATTCAACAAGCACCACAACCACAACCGTCATGACAACAAGCATCACCGTAGTCATGACAATGACAAGTACAAGAACCACAAGAGTGGACATAAGAGCCACCACAGTGGTAATGGAAGTGGAAGTCAACATGTTAAGAGAGACATCAGTCAGGTTGAATACTTCAAATGCAAGAAGATGGGGCATTATGCAAATGAATGCCCTGAAAATAAAGTTGAAGGACCCATCAAGCCCAATACTTTCCAGAAAGGACAAGTGAACCACATCAATGTGGAGGAGGTCTATGAGGAGCCTGATGCTGTTGCTGGTAAGTTCAGACTCAATTCTATTCCAGCATTTGTACTCTTTGATACTGGTGCATCTCATTCATTCATATCAAGAGCATTTGTTGAAAGAAATGAACTACCGGTAGAAACTATTGGGTGTCCTATAAAAGTAAGTTCTCCTGGTGGAGAAATGATAGTGAATTCTGGATGTCATGATCTAGTCATAGAATTTGGGAAGTATAAGTTTCCCGTTAACTTGATAATTCTAAACTCCCAAGGATTGGATGTCATTTTGGGAATGGACTGGATGACTAAGTATAAAGGAGTGATAGATTGCGCCAACCATACTGTCTCACTCACAACTCCAGAAAATAAAAGGATCAGATTCAAGACCAACTTTGAAGCAAAAAGGAGTATGCTTAATTCTCTTAAGGGGGTTAGCATGGACAGTGTGCCAATTGTGAGTGAATATCCGGATGTGTTTCCGGAAGAATTTCCGGGAATGCCACCAGATAGAGATGTGGAATTTCTGATAGATTTGGTACCAGGGTCTGGACCAATAGCAAAGAGACCTTATAAAATGTCAGTTGATGAACTGAAAGAACTCAAGAAACAACTTGGAGAATAGTTGCAGAAAGGATTTATTCAACCAAGTTCTTCATCTTGGGGAGCCCCAGTTTTGTTCGTGGAGAAGAAAGATAGAAGCCAAAGGTTATGCATAGATTACCGCTCACTCAACGAGGTAACTATCAAGAACAAATATCCTTTGCCTAGAATCAATGACTTGTTTGATCAGCTTGAAGGAGCATGTGTGTTCTCAAAGATTGATCTAAGGTCAGGCTATTTTCAACTCAAGATAAGGGAACAAGACATACCTAAAACAGCCTTCACTACAAGGTATGGATTGTATGAGTATACCGTAATGCCTTTTGGCTTGACCAATGCTCCAGCATACTTCATGAATATGATGAACAAGGTGTTCATGGAATTTCTTGACAAGTTTGTTGTCGTTTTCATCGATGACATCTTAGTCTACTCCAAGAGCAAAGAAGAGCATGAAGGACATTTGCGTTTGATACTTGAGAAGTTAAGAGAGCATAAACTTTATGCCAAATTCAGCAAGTGTGAGTTCTGGTTAGAGGAAGTTGCCATGTTATGACGAAGGATGGTGTAGCAGTTGATCCTGCTAAGGTTTCAGCTGTGACTGAATGGGAATCTCCCAAGTCCGTGAAAGAAGTTCGTAGTTTCTTGGCTTAGTAGGTTACTACAGAAGGTTCATTGAAAATTTCTCTAAGGTAGCTAAGCCCATGACTGAATTGTTAAAGAAAGACAAGAAGTTTGCTTGGTCTGAAGGTTGTGAACTCAGCTTTCAGGAATTGAAGAAGAGACTTGTGACAGCACCAGTCTTGTGTCTGCCAGATTTGGAAAAAGATTTCCAAGTATATTGTGATGCATCTCATCAAGGTTTGGGTGCAGTACTTA
This sequence comes from Avena sativa, assembly GCA_916181665.1. NCBI lineage: Eukaryota > Viridiplantae > Streptophyta > Magnoliopsida > Poales > Poaceae > Avena > Avena sativa. Next base: position 380,022,562 of record OV702281.1, on the reverse strand, counting down.
TGAAAGACGGTAAATTTGTGGCATATGCCTCGAGACAACTCAAAACTCATGAAGTAAACTATCCTACTCATGATTTAGAGTTAGCCTCTGTTGTCCATGCACTCAAAACATGGAGACATTATATTTTGGGAAAGCGTTGTGAAGTGTTCACAGATCACAAAAGTCTGAAGTATATTTTTACCCAGAAGGAAATTAATATGAGACAAAGAAGATGGCTAGAACTTATCAAAGACTATGACTTGAGTTTGCAATACCACCCTGGTAAAGCAAATGTTGTAGCAGATGCTCTAAGTCGTAAGGTATTTGTGAACGGCCTTACCAAAGGAGAATTGCCAGATGATCTGTGTACCCAATTTAGAAAACTCAGATTGGAGATTATGCCTGAAGGACATCTCATGTCTTTGGATGTTCAACCCACAATGTTGGACAAGATCAAAGAAGCCCAGAAGATTGATAAAGAAATCGAAGAGATTAAAGAAAAGATTGGCAAAGGAAAATCCAAAGGGTTCCATGAAGACGAACAGGGTACTTTATGGCATGGGAAACGTATCTGTGTTCCACAAGACCCGGAGTTGCGGAAACTGATTTTGCAAGAAGCACACAACTCTCCGTATTCTATTCATCCGGGTAACACCAAAATGTACATGGACATGAAGGAAAGATTTTGGTGGAATAATCTCAAGAAGGACATCGCCGAACATATTGCTTTGTGTGATGTGTGTAGTAGAGTGAAAGCGGAGCATCAGAAACCAGCAGGATTACTTCAACCACTACCTATTCCTGATTGCAAGTGGGACAAGATTGGTATGGATTTCATTACCGGATTACCAAGGACCAGGTCAGGGTATGATTCCATATGGGTAGTAGTGGATCGCCTAACTAAAGTGGCTCATTTCATACCCGTGAAGACAACCTATACGAGTGCTAAGTTAGCAAAAATTTACATGATTAGAATTGTATGTCTACATGGAGTGCCCAAGAGTATTGTGTCTGATAGGGGAACCCAATTCACTTTCCATTTTTGGAGACAGCTACATGAATCATTGGGAACGAGGTTGGAATTCAGTACTGCTTTTCATCCTCAAACCGATGGACAAACAGAAAGAACTAATCAGATTCTTGAAGACATGTTGAGGGCGTGTGCTTTAGACTATGGAGCCAGTTGGGATGAAAGTCTGCCTTACGCAGAATTTTCTTATAACAACAGCTATCAAGCCATTATTGAGATGGCACCATTTGAGTTTCTCTACGGAAGAAAGTGTACCACCCCATTGTTATGGAATGGTGTGGGAGAAAGAAGTTTATTTGGGCCAGATCTTATCAAAGAAGCCGAAGAGAAGGTCAAGTTGGTTAAGGACAGGTTGAAGATAACACAGTCCCGACAGAAAAGCTACGCGGATCCTAAGCGTAGAGTAGTCACCTACGAAGTTGGTAATAGAGCCTATCTTAGAGTATAACCACTTCGTGGAGTAAAAAGATTCGGAGTCAAAGGAAAATTGGCGCCAAGATATGTTGGGCCATTCAAGATTTTGAGTCGCAAAGGAGAAGTTGCCTATGAAATTGAACTGCCAGAATATCTATCAGCTGTCCATAATGTGTTTCATGTAAGTCAGCTTAATAAATGTCATCCAGAAATGGAAGAAGCTTCTTTGAAAGATACTATACCTTTGGAGGAGGTTCAACTGGAAAGTGATCTCACCTATGAAGAGAAACCTATCAAGATTCTTGAGACTGCAGAAAGAGTCACAAGGACTAAGACTATCAAGTTTTGCAAAGTGCAGTGGAATCATCACTCCGAAGAGGAAGCAACTTGGGAAAGAGAAGATGATCTTCGGAAAGACCACCCTCACCTATTTGCTAGCCAATCCGAATCTTGAGGGCGAGATTCACCTTAAGGGGGTTAGATTTGTAACATCCCTAAATTCATGATTTCAAAGATTGCATATCATTCATGCATGCATATAGTTTTGAGATCAATTTCAAACCAATTTCAAGGAAACAGAAGCACATGGTGCTATCATTTTATGTGAGAAAACTTAAATCAAATGACCATCCCCATTTGAGAGCTTAGGTATTTTAAAACCAAGTTTGTTTGCTTCCTTGTTGATTGGATTGAGTGTAGAGTTTGTACAAAAGTTTACAAAATAAAAATGGTTTCAAAACCATTTTCAAAACATTTGCAAATCAAGTGCTATGGCACTGTATATTTTGTTTATTCAAAAGAACCAAGCTTGAACAGAGAGACCATTTGATTTTATGCCTTGAATTGTGACTGTTGCACATTACAAAAGTTCCTGAAAAGATTTGAATCAATTTGAGTTTGAATTTATTTGAAAACCATTCCAGGAAATTGAATTAGAAATAGAAAAGGAATAAAGAAAATGAAAAGGGCCGGCGCCAGGGATTGAGCCCATCAACAGAAGCAGCCCATTTAGCCCACCCGACTCCCTTCTCCCCCTCGCGCACGCGCATACGCACCCACGGAGACACTGACGCTCGGACCCCACTTCCCCTCTGTTCTATTCGCTGACAAGCAGGCCCTCTCCACGTCACTCCTTCCCCAAATCGCGCCCGCAGACCACGTCGCCGCTGCCGTTGATGCCGGTAATGGCGCGGCGTAATTAGCCTTGATGCCGCGAGCATTTCCTGTCGCGCTTCAGCCTATTTAAACCACACCCCGCCGCAGTCATTTTCCCCCACGCTACACTCTCTTCTCGCCACCAGGCTGCCCGTAATTCGCGTTGCACTGCCGCAGCTCCGACAATCTCCGGCAAGATATTCCGGTAAGACCCCATCGCCCCTTGCTGCCTAAACTTGCCAGTACGATCTCCACGACCATGCGCATCTCCTGACCCCTCTGGTGCATGCTAGGAACATCCAGATCCTCGGCAACGTCGGTGACCACACAAGACAGACGACCCCATCAACTCCGGTGACCAATTGCGGTAAGCTCCGAGCGTCCCTTGCCCCCTCTTGCATACGTGGTTGCTCGCCACCGTCTTGCGCATCTTCTAAGCCATCTGGTTCGTGCTAGGGCGACGTGGAACCTCGGCAACAACTTCGACAGCAACCACCTGACGTCGTGCACAACTCCGACGAGCTTCCCCAGCCTCTACAGCACGCCCCTTGACCAGCTGACACCACCTTGAGCATCAGCAGCCCTCTGCGATTCCGGTAAAGCCCCTTCTCCCTCTCGCGCGTGACCGAGAACGTCAGCTCCGCCACTGACAGACGCGCCGCCGCATGTCGCCGCCGCTGGCGCCGCCACTAGATGGTCAGGCTGCTCAACAGCGTTGGATCCAGATCGTGCAGATAGGATAGAACGCGAGCGAAGCGGTAAGATTAGATCTGAGCCGCGCGATTAAGTTAGATCTAGCGGCTCAAAAGCGTGATCCGACGCGAAACGGTACGCGCCAATCAGAGCGCGACGCGTGGCTAGGGTTTGTTTAAAAACAAAATTTGAAATCAGATTTATAACCAATTTTGATTTAGCTATAACTTTTGATCCACACGTTAGAATTTGACAAATTTTATACCGTTGGAATCAGGAGAACAAGCCCTTTCTGTTTATGCAATGTGTTTAATGTTTAGCTTCGGTTAAAATGATTTTTTTTGCAGAAACTTGTTTAGGACTATTTTGAGTATATGAATTGTTTAGGAATTGTTTTAGTGTGTCAAATAAACTTGGTTTAGCAAGTTTTGACTTGGTTATGATTCAGTACTAAGCACTTGCTTGGTTGAGTTTTAAAAAATCATCACTTAGCATTTTTGCATGCATGCATATGTATTTTTGTTTGTATATGTTGTGTGTAATTTGTTGCTACCATTCTTTGTGTAGACTTTGGTGCTAGTGATTGTGATTGTGAAGAGTGCTACTCTCCCAACTACCAAGGAAAGTGGTACTTCATGAATATTTCCATCCCTATATTTTTATACAAGCATTAGAAATATTTTGCTAAGTCTTGCATGTTACTATTTTTGCCAAATGCCATGTTGGGAAATCCTAAGTAGTTGTAGAATTGCTAGGAAATTTCTAAGTTAAGTTACTATCTATGCCATGCTTAGCCTAGCTAGTAGCAAACAAGGGTTGGTGAAATATACATGCTATGATGAAAATATTTCTAAGTCTTTGGACAATGTTTTTCTTAATAAAACAACTAAGTCAATGAATCACCTGGGTGGAAAGGGACTTGATTGGTGGTTTTTGGTTGAGTGGTTACACAAGGCCCATGGCTATGGTTTACCTTGTGTATCTCACTTGTGGAAAGCCACCCAGGAACAAAGGGATTTTAGAGGCCAAGTGTTGAGAAGCTTCTAGTGCAGCCACTTGGCAATATGGGCTCTGCCTGGATCACATAGGTTGCTAGAACTTAGCCATTTGGACAGTTGGTGGTAGTGGGAATGATAGGTTGGAACGCGTCCATTTGGTCTAAGGAAAGGCTTCTGAAAGGTCCTGTCTTGGTGAAACCAAGTCTGGTGGGGAAAGTGCACAACCTCTGCAGATGGAAAAATCTAAGTACTTAGCCAAGTCCATGGCAATGGACAACTTGAGCATCAAGACATGGAAGCCATCAAGAATCTCATCATTCCAACTTCTAAGTAAAAACTTGTGGGTGAACAAGGGTGAAGGACCTCAATGTCTATTGATGGTTCCTTGGGAAAAGTTTTGACAAAGAAAAAATTAGTGATTTCAACTAATAGGAAAAACCTATTTTGAGCAAAGCAAGCCAAGCTACACTTAGCCAAATTGCATATAGTAATATAGTCCACCTAGATTTTACTAAGGTATCACTTGCCAATACTATTCCAAAGTATTGACCCATTGTGGCTGTAACTTGTGATGTTGCAGGTTACTCTGATGAGGATTAGGTGTCATGAGTCTACACTCAACATGTTTGCCTCTAGCACATGAAGATGAAGACTTATATTTATATACTTATTCAAACTCTTGTATTAGTGACCTTTGTATCTGTGTACTTCATCTTAAACTGTGGATGCTAGCAATGATCCAGGGACTAGCATTGCAATCATAGGGATACTTTTTCCTTTACAAAGGAGGGATCTTACAGTACTCCCACTTGACTTTTGCAAAAAATTCCTTTTTCAAGAAACTTGACGTTCTAAGTGACAGACGCTTTTGACTTTGGTGTTATGGAGGAATATCCAATGGTTATTCGAAATAAACTACAACGAAATGTTCATCCGACTTTGGTTGTAAAAATCATACTTATGCTTAGCATACCAAAATTTAAGAAAGTACAACTTGGGTTTTACCCCAAACCATAACTTACATGGTGTCATTTCAACGGATCAAGATGGAGCTCTTTTCCGTGTAAAAGCGGTAGTCTCTAAAGCTTTAATCCTTTAAAACATAATGGCAGTTTTATAAATAACACCTTTGATCCAACCATGTCAAACAAGGTTTCATTACAAATCTCAAACACTCCATATTCCTATGGTGTTTCGAGAGATGCAAATCTAGGTGTTTTGCTAAACTTGCAATTCAAATAAATCCCTTTATGATAAAATCATAATTTATTTATTTTCTTGTTACAATGATTTTCCACTTCATCTTCAAAGTCTTTGAACGTTTTCAAATATTTCATACTTCTTTCTCATTAAGTGAATATTTACTCAAAATTCCAGAGAAAGCATATGAAGTTGAAATCCATCGCTTACGACTACACATAATTGACTACATACATCGATATGTATAAATTCCAATAATTTAGTCAATCGTTCCTCTTTGGCCTTTGAACGAAGTTTTAATTATCCTGAGGAAAGTCTCACAACCGTCATTTGATCAAATCAAAGACTCCAAAAATCCATGAAAATAGAGTTTCTTCATGTTATCTTTCCAATATAATTTAAACGATGATGTCACTTCATAAGTGATCTTCCAATCATTTGTCTTGCGACATTTTAGCATTAGTTTTATGGATGTGATTTCTCCAACTAGATTTGTAAATCATCCATATTATATGGAATACGGTAATTATTTGAACAATCTTTGTTCTCATAATACCCGATTTAAATAACTATTATTAAAACAAATCTTGAAGGCAAGCTTTGATGTCAATGAGAAATACAAATAACCGTTTTGTTTGTTTTCGATGAACATCATCACATATTCTCTTGCTACTGACTTAGGCCATTGTAGTTCATGAATTGTGTTGTTCTGTATAATATTTCATACCAACCAAGTCGGTATCCAATACCCAAGAACCACATTGTTTAACAAGCAAAGAATACAACCAATAACATGTATATCATCTATATACCTAAACTGGATATTTCCAGTCTTTTCTTTTCTGCCAAATATATTTTATAGATTCTCTTTCAACATTTCCTTTCCTTTTAAAAGAATCTATCAACATCAGAAGTGGCGCCATATACATGACAAATAGTCCAAAGCGTGTATATTCAAATACTAATACCTTTGGACTTGCACTTTGAAGTAGATCACCATCATCAAATGATCAGCGTTCTTTCAATATCCATTCTTTAGTAATCTTTTAGTGTACTAAACACTTTACATACATCTTCTATTCATCCTTATCATGACGACATTCATGATCAAGCTAATGTAGCTTATAAAAGGCGAGTCATGAGTATAACATTACTTTCCAAAACCCTTTTGGATGATTAGGATGTCTAGCATCTCCAACCTTCACAAATTCTCATCCAATATGAGATCATATATTATACTCTATCATATTGCAACCAAAACATCGTTTCAGATATCGTTATATCTTCCACACATTATGGTTTCTGAAACAATTCTTTCAGCTCCTAGATAATCTCGATATTTAAATCAAGAATCATGGAGGCAAACATGATACTTAAGATACTAACACTGGAATTGTTACTCTCGATTTAATACTAATTATCAAATTTCACGGAGTAAACAGAGTTTGCTGAAAGTTTGCAATAGGACTTTAAACTTTAGATTGACACTCAACACAATACAATACCAGTTTGTAAAGTAAATATACAGAATTATATAGTTATATTATCTCAATTACAACTAATCATAAGGTGGTGAACGGATGCCAATGACTACACCAAATTATGCAAATTCACTTTGATTTAATTTATGATAAATTGAGTTTTACTAATCCAAATTAGAAATGAACTCCCACTCAAAAACAACATCCCTCGTGTCTTTTTGGTTATTACATGAACCAAATCCACTACACCAAGTCCGATCATCACGTGAGTCGGTGTAGCTTCAAAGGCGGGCATCTACATGGTCATCATATCAAGCATATGACTCATGCTTAACCTTTCGGACCGTGTCCCGAGTCCATGTCTGCACATGCTAGGCTCGCCAAGTAAGAACCTTAGTATTCACTTGTGTAAAACTTTCTTACACCGAGATATGCTCGTGGATTCAAGTACACCCGATCATCACGTGATGTCTTGAAGCGGCGAAACATTGTCGGTGCATACTTAAGGAAGAACACATTTTTATCTTGATATCTAAATGAGGGATCATCTTATTATGCTAATAAAATGCCAACCAAGCAATATAAGATGCAAAAAACATCACATGTGAAAAATGAAATGATATGGTCCTTGCACTTGATCGTTATCATGTGCATCGTGGTATGATCTTCATCATTCCTTTATATGTAAGGCCAAGGTCTATGGAACTTACACGTTATGTGTGTTGTAAGAGTATCGACTTATACTTTTACTTACAACATCACCATATCATGACACTAGCCCAGCAACAATCTAAACCAGACGCTTCTAATTTATCCATTGCAAGTTTTATGTGGCTGGGGGCTTTCGGAGATAGAACCGTTCTTACCTACGAACATGGAACCACAACGATGATAATAAAATTATTGTCAAATCGTTGTAAATTAGATATTGACTATAGTAGGAGATATAGACACCCGCTAGCCACTTATGCAAAACTAGTTGCATGTCAAGCGTGGAACAGGTCTCATGTGCAAGGACATGTAAAGTTTGTCCGGGCCGCTTCATCCCACTATGCCACCAATATCCAAAGTACAAGGAAGAATTAATAACATGACCATCAGTTCCCACATATTCATATGTGTACTACCCGTGCAAAGCATCTACGCATATATCCGGCTCTGATAACACTATAGGGTTCGCAGGATAGAAATTTTTTTTCCTACGATGGGAACAACTAAGTACCAAGATCTATCTACTAGATACAAGCAACGGGAGGATATACATCCATAGAATACATACCCTCGAACACCGAATAGCATTAACAAGGTTGTACTCGTGGATGATGTAGTCAAACGCTTGCCGATCTCAAGATCGTGATGAAGTCCATCTGGTCCAGCCGGTCCAGCACCATCAAGTCCAGCACATCAAAGCAGTGGTGCATCCGTGATCGCACATACGTCGGGGGTACCCCGACAACCTCCACGTGTTGGGGATATACTTTCCGAGTATACCCACAGGACTCGCTGACCGGGGTGGCCCACTAACGGGTTAGAGCTTTGCTTCACGGGCGGCCCAGTCAGAGAAAGAGGAGGAGCCAGTTCCGGTTACGACAAGGCCCAGTAGAGTTACCGACTTAGGCCTGTAGTATTACTTGTAGTCCAAGCTGTACATAGTTACTGACTGTGTAACGTATCTGGATATATCTCTCCCTGTAACCCTAGGCCCCAGTGACTATATAAACCGGCCCTATGGGATCCTTTAGGGAAACAACTCAATAGACAACCACAATCAACTCGCACAAGCGAACCTCTCTTGTAATCCATTGTAACATCCGTCTTACGCCGATATATTACTGGGTTGCTAGCAGGAGTAGGATCCGATCACCGCAGTCGGATCTGAACCTGGGTAAACTTGTGCTCACCGCTTCTGGAACATCCGAAGTCTCACACCCCATCCTTCCAACGCCACTAGGACCCCCTATGGCGTACTTGTCGACAATCCGACGACAGTTGGCGCCCACCGTGGGGAAGGTGACCTTTGGAGCATCATTCTAGGAAGAATCTGCAGGTGCAGGAATTGGTGCGACAATCGCTATGGGTCGCGTGGTCTACGCCAGTGATGTCCCTCTTATCCTTCTTGCTGAGACTTGGATTCCGGCTTCGAAACCCGTGACGCCTTACACAATCATGTCCATCGGCGAGATCGATATCTATCTCGGTTTCGCTGATCCCGCCCAACCCACCCTCGAGGCGATGACAATGGCGGAAGAAAAATCTAGATCTACTTTGTCCGCAGAGGCGGAAGAGTTCAGGGTCTCGTAGAAAATCAAACCCACCCAGCCCACTCCTGTAGTGGAAGAAGAGGTGCAAGAAGAAGCCAGATCCGATCTCTCCAGCAAGATCCAGCTTTGCTGACGTCGAAGCAAAAACCAAGTTATACAAATACCTCAAAAACATGAACAAGAAGAAGCACTGTTTCGTTTACCACGTAAGGACTGGATCCGACTTTGTCGATGCTGGAGCTGGTAGCGACTCGGTCCTAGATGCAATCAAAGAAAACGCCGACTTACCTGGCTCCCCAGCGGAGTCAATCACGTCGCAGGAGCTTCGAGACTTTGACAAAGAGATAGATGAGTACGATCAAGAGAACGTCTCCAGACAAACGCCAGGTGAGCCAGAAACTCCTCCTAGTCCATATGATAGCATGGACGGAAGCTACACTTCGCAGGATGACATGGACACCGGAGATTCCTCCGAGGTCTACAAGCCAACCATGACGGAAAGTACCGACGGAAGTGTATCCCCTGGTACCGGACAAAAAGCTGTCTTTGCCACTGGTACGCACGTTAAGGCTACTGGGCGGTCAAAGAAGAAGAAGAAGAACAAGAATCCGACTCCGGCGGAGCCAAACGTCGAGGAAACCAATGAAGAAAAGGTTGATGAAGAGATCGAGATGGAGAATCAAGATGGAGATCCGATTAATCCCACATCGATCGATCCTCCTGTGGATGTACACGTTGTCACCAAAGGTGCACACGAAATCTACGGAGATGCTCTCATAATTCCAATCCCAACGGATTCGGATCTTATGCTGGAGGCGCTGGAGAAAATGGCTGAGGACATGGAAAATCACCGCCTATTTCTGCTTGAAGAGGTCGCGCGCCTCGTCGAGATAAGACAACAGTTAGACAGTAATTCTGCCAGATATCAATCAGATTTCAAGCGACATCCAAATAAAACAAGGGGAGGTCTGTTTCTTGCAAACAAGAATCCGGATATCCATAAAGATCTATTCGACAGAAATGATGGAGAGAAGATCCGAGTCTATAGCACGCCGGTGGAAAACGCTGCTGCAGCTCGAGCCATCCTCGCCAACAATCCGTCTCCACAGCAGGTCCAACAGTTCGTTGCGTTGCTGGACAAAGGATTAAAGCAGCAGAAGACGGCCACGCCATTTAGTGGCAAGCTGTCCTCAAAATCCGAGTTTTGCCACACTGGCGCTGACCAAAGCAGTGACGTAAGGCTCCACAGGGATACGACTCAGCGCTATCGTCCCCGTGGATAAGAAGAAAATTCCAGGACCGGCTCCAATAGCCACTCCCGCCGGCCGGCACGTGACTGGGCAAGAGTTATTCCGGCTGCGGCCAAAGACTCCATCAGGGCAATGGTACCTCATCAGGACCATCGGCAAAGCAATAGCTATAGAGAAGACCCGGAAACATGCCGCCAACGAGAGGAGCAAGATCAGCTAAGGATGCCACCACCGAGCCGTCGGCTGGTAATGCCGGACGAAGAGATGATCCGGATCGTCCTGAATCTAGTAGGGACGGTGCCCAAAGAAACAGGCATCAGAGTCAGCATAATGAAGCTCCACCACCACCACCAAGAAACCCAGCCGGAAACAACCCACCAGGGCCACCATCGTCCCCCAGCGGCGACCATGAAGGATCACGTCGTAGCCATGGGAGCCGCAGGGGTGGAGGCAGAAATGGCGAGAGGAGAAGCAGAAATCCGACTCCACCGCGCAGAAGCCTTGAGCCTCCATGGCGCAGATCTCTCTCACCAAACGACGCTCGCCATCGCATCGAATCAAACATAGAAGCGCGGCGGTACAAGGAAGAGGATGTTTACGTGGGACCCAAGTGCTTCGGTCCATGTATACGTCAGACAAAATTTCCGGTTGACTTTGGCATCGCCAAACATATTCAGCCCTATGACGGTGCAGCTCGGCCAGATACTTGGCTCCAGGATTTTTTCCAAGCTTGCTGCATTGCCAAAGGAGGAAACAGCCTGGTTGTAGTACGATATCTCTAACTGATGTTGAGGAAGACAACTCGATCATGGCTCAATGAACTGCCAGAGAATTAAATTCATAACTGGTATGATATGCAAAGTGCGTTCTTTTCAAACTTCGAGGGAACATACAGGAGGCCCTGCACAGTGGGAGACTTGCAGCGTTGCACACAAAGACCCGGAGAAACTTTCCAGGATTACCTCGGACAATGGATGAATACGAAGAACTCCTGTGAAGGAGTAAACGAGCAAACCGCGATAGAAGCTTTTATTGCAGGACTTCCAGTCGGACTTTTACATCACAGGCTAAAGCGTGACCACGTCACAGATTTGGGAGAAATGATAGAGACGGCAAGCAAATATGCTGACGCCGATGATGATCAAAAGGGCTGCTAAATATTCTGGCCAATCCCAATGCGGCCAAAAAGCCAAAGCAAACTCAGAAGCGCAAGAACACCTCGGACGAAAAACCAGCTCCGGACAACACATCTGTCAACACAATGTTCAGATCTGGAGGACAAGGAGGGCGCGGCGGTGGCCATGGTAGAGGCCGAGGAACTTCCCGAATCCAGGGTAGAGGAGACCAACAACCCGGAAGAACCTATACCTGGGCTGACATTGCCAATAATCCCTGTGTCCACCACTTGGATAGTAATGGAGTATCTACCCATAAAATTTCCGAGTGTCATTTCAATGACGACATCAAGAAAGACGAATCCGCTGGCTACAGTGCCAAGCGATGAAAAGGAAAGAAAAATTCCAAGAAAGGAAAGGAGCCCAAGGAAGATTCCGACATGGAAGAGGCGGAAGCCGCCATAGAGCCCAAGCCGGATGAAAATAAAACTTTTTCGACTAATAAAGACGCATACTTCTGCTTTCTTGGATCCCAACCAGCTAAGGATAAAAAGGCGGTTATTCGTGAGCTTAGTGCCACGGTTCCGGTTGTCCCCCAATTCCTGGACTGGTCAGAGGTGACTATCACCTTTGATCGTTCAGATCACCCGAGGAAAACACATCTTCGGGGAAAGTACCCTCTGGTCGTCAATCCTCTTATTGATGGCTATGAGTTCTCAAAAACACTCATGGATGGCGGGAGAAGTATCAACATCCTCTACATCGAGACGCTCCACCGCATGAAGCTACACGAGAGCCAGTTGAGTTACAGCAGTGTAACTTTCCATGGAATTGTACCAGGAAGACAGGCAAATTCTCTGGGTGAGATTACTCTGGACGTGACATTCGGAACCGGAGACAATTACCGGACCGATCCACTCTCCTTCGAGGTGGTATCGTTCAAAAGTGCTTACCACGCCATCTTCGGACGTCCGGCTTACTGGGCGTTCATGGCCCGTCCCTGTTACATCTACAACATGATTAAACTTCCAGGTCCAAAGGGCGTAATCACCGTATGAGGAAATCTGAGGAAGGCGCGAGAGTGCGACGAAGGATCTGCTGCCTTCATCGAAGCCGTGCTACACGCCCAGGAGTACCAGGAGATCAAGAAGACCATCAATTTGTCCGAGATGCCCGCTACGAAGAACGAGGTGCTGAAGCCAAGTTTGTAGTTCAAGGCGTCGGAAGAGACGAACAAGATGTCGCTGAAGGAAGATGATCCCTCCAAGACGACGAACATAGGGGTAGGCTTAGGCCACGCATAGGAAAGAGAGCTCGTCGAGTTACTCAAAGCTAATAGTGACATCTTCGCATGGCAGCCATCTGACATGACCGGAGTACCTAGGGAACTTGCCGAGCACTCTCTTAATGTGCACCTAGACGCTAAACCCGTCAAACAGTCCTTACGACGGTTTGGTGATGAAAAGCGCAAAGCAATAGCCATGGAATTAGCCCGCTTAGAGCTAGCGGATTTCATAACAGAGGTCATCCATACAGATTGGGTGGCAAATCTTGTACTTGTCCCTAAAAAGGACACCATTGATTTAAGGATGTGTGTTGATTATACCGCTTTGAACAAGGCATGCCTAAAAGATCTATTTCCTTTGCCAAGAATCGATCAAGTTATCGACTCAACGGCAGGGTCGGAATTACTCTGTTTTCTCGACGCATACTCCAGATATCACCAAATACCAATGAAAAAGTCGGATCAAATTAAGACGTATTTCGTCACTCCTTTCGGAACCTTCTGCTACAAAACTATGCCTTTTGGCTTAAACAACGCAGGAGCAACATATCAACGTACCATGCAACGTTGTCTCAACGACCAAATTGGACACAACGTCCACGTATACGTAGATGACATAGCAGTTATGTCCAAAAAGAAGGAAACTTTAAATTCCGACTTGGATGAAATGTTTGCTAGTCTACGAAAATTCAACATGATGCTAAATCCGAAGAAATGTTTCTTTGGAATTCCAGCCGGAAAATTGTTAGGTTTCATCGTCTCTGAGCGAGGCATCGAGGTGAACCGGGACAAAATCAAGGCTATCTTAAATATTACCAGGCCGACTTGCCTAAAGGAGCGCCTCACTGGTTGCATTGTAGCGGTGAGTCAGTTCGTCAGCCAGCTCGGTGAAAGAGCTGCACCTTTGTACAAACTCTTGAAGAAAACCGACAAATTTGTCTAGACCCCAGAAGCCGAAACTGCCCTGCAAAGTTTGAAAGATCTACTTTCAAATCCGCTGGTTCTCGCAGTGCCGGAACCTCAGGAACCTATGTTACTCTACATTGCAGCGACCAACAAGGTCATAAGCGTGGTAACAGTAGTTGAGTGCGAGGAAGAAGGCGACGAGCATAAGGTGCAGCGGCCAACTTATTATCCAAGTGAGGTCCTGACAGAATCAAAGCAACGGTATCCACATCATCAAAAGCTAGTCTATGGAGTATTCTTTGCATCCAGAAAGCTACGCCACTATTTTCAAGAGCACAAGATCACAGTAGTGAGCACGACTCCTCTACGAGACATAATCAACAATCACGACACCATAGGACGTGTCACAAGGTGGGTAATAGAGCTTGCAGCTTCCGACATTGAGTACAAACCACGTACATCAATCAAGTCCCAAATTCTCGCCGACTTTGTCATTGATTGGACAGAAACGACAGAAAACTCAGGCCCTCCAGACTCGAAATTTTGGACCCTTCACTTTGACGGATCAAAAGCACGAGGAGGCTCGAGGGCTGGCGTAGTGCTCAAATCACCCCAAGGAGATAAGTTGTTCTATGTGTTGCAAATACACTTCACGGCAACCAATAATATTTCCGAGTATGAAGCAATGCTACATGGAATACGCATGGCCAAAAACATTGGCATATCAAGACTCATGTGTTACGGAGACAGGATTTAGTTGCTCAGCAAGTATCTGATATCTGCAACGCAAATAAACACATGGTAGCATGCAAAGCTATAGTGGATGAATTATCTAAATCGTTTGAGGGCTTTGAGGTTCAACACATACCTCGAGCAGAAAATGAGCAAGCAGACGCACTGTCAAGGATAGGCTCTTCATGGAAACAAGTACCGGATGGCGCTTTTTAGAGCATTTAAGGGTCCCCTCCATAGTAGGAGGTTATGAGGACTATCCGACGAAATCTGACTCACCTTTAATAGTAGTTCTGACTGTAATTCCCAGCTGTACAAAACCCTATCTGGATTTCCTGATAGACGAAAAACTACCCGAAGACGAAGTCTTGAGCCGGCAGATTGTCCGACGAGCAAAATCCTACACTATAATAAATGGTGAGCTCTATAAATGGAGTGTTTCTGGCGTGTTTCAGAGATGTATTTCTTGGGAAGAAGGAGTGAAAATATTGAGAGAAATCCACGAAGGCGAGTGTGGTAACCATGCTGCATCGAGATCCTTAGTGGCAAAAGTTTTTCGACGTGGATTCTTTTGGCTTACAGCTAAGGCAGATGCCGACAAACTGGTCAAAACGTGCAAAGGCTGCCAAAAGTACGCTCATCAGGCACACGTTTCGGCTGAACAGCTGTGAACAATCCCTATTACATGACTGTTTGCGGTCTGGGGGCTTGATATGGTAGGGCCATTTCGTACGGCAAAATGTGGATTTACTTACCTACTAGTTATGGTGGACAAATTTACAAAATGGATTGAGGCTAAACCAGTAACAAGTTGCGATGGAGCCACAGCCAGAAGATTCGTCGAGGACATAATCATCAGATTCGGATATCCGCACAGTATAATTACTGACAATGGGAGCAACTTTTCCATGGGTGAACTTTCCGAATTCTGCGAAGAACAAGGGATCCGACTTGATATTGCAGCAGACGCACATCCACAAGCCAATGGACAAGTCGAAAGAACTAATGGCCTTATTCTACAAGGAATCCGACCTCGCCTCGAGGCACCACTTCGTCGGGCCGCGGGGCTTGGGAAAAAGAATTACCATCTGTGATATGGAGCTTACGTACAACTCCTAACAGGTCAACCGGCTATACTCCATTCTTCTTGGTCTACGGTACAGAAGCAGTTCTTCCAAGTGATCTGATTCATCAGGCCCCACTAGTCAAAGCGTATATCGAAGAAGATGCAGAAGTTTCCCGGCAAGATGATCTTGATATAATCGAAGAAGTACATGTTGTTGCTGAGTAAAGATCTACAACCTATCAGAAGTTACGCAAGTATCATAGTCAGAGAGTGAAAACCATTCTTTCAGAAAAGGCGATCTAGTTCTCCGACTTGTGCAAAAGAGAAAGCACAAACTTTTCCCAATTTGGGAAGGACCTTTTATGATTAGCAGAGTTCTGTATAATGGGTCATACTATTTAACCGACATGAGACCAGTCAAGGAAAGACCTGACACTCGGAAAAGGAAGAGAGCTGGTGGCAGCACAGACCCGAATGAAATAAACCATCCATGGAATATTGCATAGCTACGTCCCTTCTATTCTTAGATATATTTCCTTGTAATCATATATGTACATGTTCAAAGATAAATAAAGTATTGGTTTCCTCATATTATTATTTCTGAGACGTTTTTGCCATCTTATTTCCAAAAGAGCATGTAATTTTTTCGAAAATCCCAGAATGCTTGAAAGTACTTTATGCTCATGTTTGTTGTGGTTACGATTTTTGAAACAATCTAAAAATGTTACCTTAGGTTACAAAATTTAAAATTATTGTCTATACTTTGATTCTTTATCTGATTGCTTAGACGCGGGCATTTTCCGAGTGATGAGTTGTTGGTACTGGAAGCCGGCTTCGTTTCCGAGTTTAAACTAGTTTAGCAATTGCGCTCCGTTGCTCGGCAAAGTTTCCGTGCTAAAGGTTGGATGCCCCATGAAAGGGACGAGGCAGAGAGCCAGATAAACCGATAAGTATAGACATATATATATAAACAAAAGTGCTAAGATAGTAAAAGCATCAGTTTTTACAGACCAGCACAAAATAAAATATTGTAGCCATCATTACATTGCCATAAGTTTAATATAATGCATAGAAATTGTTTAGGCTGCAGGCGGTGGTGATGAAGCAGGTGGAACACTGGAATCAACAGCAGTTTCGCCCTCGATCTCAGACTCGGAAGCGTTGCTGATTTCTGGCTCTTGAGGTGAAGGAGGTGCGGCGACGGATTCGAAGAATGGCATCGTGTAGTTGGTCATCTTCGCCATCTGACAAGCGTAACTTGCACAAGATTCTTGGATGGCCTTGATATCTTGCGGGTTACCATCATCATCCTCCTCGGCAATGCCCTTGCTGACGTGCCAGATTTCCATCTCACAATGGTGGCTCATCACCATGGTCAAAGCTGTTTGCGCAGCAGTCCGAGCGTAAGAGATCTTCCAGTCCTCAATCAACTTCGGAATCTCCTTAACTTTCTCCCTCACCACATGCACCGACATTGTGTGCAAGTCGGAAAGCTTGACGGCTTCACCAGCCTCTTCTAGAGTTTGGCGGAAGTCGAACAAGACATCTCCAACGAGCTTAATGCGCTCGAGGCGACGTTCAGAAGTGGAAGAGTCAGAAAGATTCAGGGGGGCTATGTTGAGGATATGCTATATGGGTATCCTCATAGAATGTCTCTTATCTGGCTAATCCGGGTGTCCCACAGTTGTTATCATGGCCCATGGCCTGCTGGGAGGCCCAGTTAGATGGATCCAGAAGGGAGGCCCATGTCGGATAAAGGAAGGCTACGAAGGAGTCACCGATGTACCCGGAGCCTTAGAGTACAAGACACGCTAGACTAGTTGTAGGCAGTATAGGACTCTGTAACCTGTCTGACAAGGACTTTACCTGTAACCCTAGGACCTGGCGACTATATAAGTCGGGCCTATGGGAGCCTTTAGGGCACAATCTCAGACAATATAGTGTCGACTACGACGCACCTCGCACAGCGAACCAATCCCTGTAACTCGGCGTATAGTTGGGCCTATGGTGGAGTAGGATTCTGCCACCGTCGTGGGATCTGAACCTGCGTAAGCTGTGTAACCTCGTACCCGTCAACCGTCCGCCTTCCCCCATGTCTCTAAACATGCACTGTGAGGACCCCTCCATGGCGTACTCGTCGGCAATACCATGACAGTTGGCGCCCACTGTGGGACAAGAGGCGCTTCAGGCTCTTCAGCGGGCTAGGACTAAGATCTTCGCGGGAATCGGCGAAACCGTAGCCATCGGTCGCGTTCTCTTCTTCGGAAACGTTTCGATCGTCCCTCCCGATGAGTTCTGGATCCCGGCGAAGACGAACCCTACGTGGTGCTCGATTGTTCCTATTGGAGACATCCATATCTTCATCGGCAAAACCGAATCGGGCACTAGTTCCCAGGGAGTCGGAGGAGCATCAAGACCCGCACGGACCACCTACGAGCAGGACACGTTCGTGGAAGGATCAATGTCGGATATATCCTTGGAGTTTGCCGGCAAAGATCGAAAAAATTCAAGGCCCACCTAAATCGCCCATGTGCAGGATATAACGGTGGAAGATCGCTGCAAGTCCGCCAGCTTCGTCCGTGCGTCTGGACAACAGAGATCCAAGTTCGTCGGAGTGGTAATCATCTTTGATCTGGCGCATTGCGTTCAGAGAGAGGGAGAAAACCCTCGTGATTACCTTGCCAGGTGGCTCCATATACGGGCCGATCTGGCGCATTACCCTAACAATGATGTGATGTATCACTTTGTGGAAGTACTGGACCAGGGTACGCTTCTCCGGCATTCGCTAAGGCGGCAGCAGGCCGTGGGTCGCCTCACGTTTGAGAGCATGGTGAACACCGTCAATAGCTATGCAAAGGCCGAGGTGGCACCCCATGCAGCGCCCGCGCTCATTGGCGGCGCACCCCCGCCTCAGCAACCACCACCTCCTCCAGTGGTCGTCGCTGCACCACCGCCACCGCCTCCAGTCGTTATCGCTGTAGCAGCACCACCACCTCCAGTCATCATCAACGTCACCGCCCTGCCATCACCCATTGTTGAAGAAGCCCCGACACCCTCCGACTCTGTGCTCGACGCGCTCTACGCCTACATCAGCGCTTACTCGGAGGAGATAGACCTCAGCCCAGACGAGCTAGATTCAGCTATGTAGGAGATGGAGGAGGATTATCAGCGCGACGAGCAATCTAACAAGGCCATCACATCCCGAGTGGTGTTTGTCGCCATTGGGGCTGTGATGGAAGAAGACCAACCCGGACGAGCCCCGCTAACAGCGCTAGACAAGGGGAAGGGACCACCCGTTGCTGCCGACAAGGATCGTGCAAGGGTCATGCCCCCTCCGCCTAACCCAGTGCAATAGCCGCAGGAACTCGGCACCGGCCCGAGCAACAACAACACCACAAACCCGCCACCTTCGGCATCTACGTCTGCTGCTGTCCAAGTTACTCCAGCTGATAGAGTGATGTACGGCAATCTCCTTGTCGAGCCCTTCACCGTAGCTCATATCCGGAATGTAACCCATCTTGATGAGAAACGACAATAGCTGTTGGAGGAAGCGCAGTCCATAGCGGAGCAAGGCGCAAAGCTAGATCGAGATCTGGCCAACGCACAGAAGTCAATAGAGAAAGCAAGAGCCATGGAGGCCGAGTACAAGACTCTGCTCTAGCAGCAGAAGGATAAGAAAGCTCCGTCTCGCGTTATCAACGATCCTGGTGTATGACGAAACCTAGGATGGGCTACTTCGAAGCCGGCACAGGCCAAGCCATACATTGACGGTGAAGGCAGGCAGGTGATTCCCACCCCTCTCCTTAACCTCGCCGTCGCCAAGACCCTTCTGGAGCAGGATAGATCACCCGAAGCAGTGGGGCAGGTCTATGACCTTGTGGCCAAGGCGGTAAAACAACAGGAAAAGGCCACCTCTCAGAGGCTTGAGTCTGACACAGCATTCTGCCAGTCTAGCCACCATAAGCCGCCAAGGGATAGATCTCCTCAGGATGTCGGGTCCCAGACAGGTTCGTCAGAACGAAGATGGAGGGATGCGCGCAACAGGAAGGATGCTATCCCGATATCCTCCGACCATGGAGATAAGGCTCAACCTCGTCGCCCATCGCCACCGCCCCACTACCCCCGACATCATGAAGAAACCAAGGCTCACCGTCGTACGGATATGCCGCCGCCAAGTTAGAGTGGCATCGTCATCCGCGACAACGCGGAGCAGACCCATCATGACGGAGAGCGCAACCAAGGACACAAGAGCAGGTCACGCCATGACCCTCCGCGTCCGACAAGCAACCGCGACAAGCATGAGGCGTCGTAGGAGGGTAATAGCAAGAAAGCTAACCCACCGCCACCTCCGCCTCCGTTGCCACCTAGCAGCCACCATGGCGGAGGAGGCCCACATCGTTCATATGGCCCATCCCCTGATGGCAAAAAAAGAAAAGAAGCCTAGAGCCATACGACGCAAGATCACGTCTGGACAAGATCCATGAGGCCCAGGATGGAGCATACCTGGGACCATGTTTCTTTGGACCTGTGATACGGTCCGCAACTTACTCCAAAGGTTTCTGGATTGGCAAAACCATCAAGCCCTATGACGGCACCGCCAAGCCAGCTACATGGTTGCAGGACTACGGCAACACAATGAAGATCGCTGGGGGAAACCCCAACGTCGTTGTCAAGTACCTCCCATTGATGCTGGCGGGCACGGCTCGACAGTGGATTGATGACTTGCTGGAGAAATCTATATGCAATTGGTTGGACATGCAATAAGCGTTCACCAAGAATTTCGAGGGTACATACAAGCGTCCCTGTACTATTGGCGACTTATAGCGATGCGTGCAGGAGAAAGACGAGTCATCTCGCGCCTACCTCTCCCGCTGGCTGGACATGAAGAATTCTTGCGCAGGTGTGCACTCCCAGACCGCCATGTCCGCCTTCATCGACGGGTTGGAAAGAGGTACATTGCCCCGACATACGTTGAAGCACCTGCAGGACAACCATCAGCTCGACTTCAATCAAATGATCCAGCTGGCTAGTGAGTTTGTGGCTGCCGACGACGACGCTCGCGGATCGTTGTTGGTAATAGCAATTCCAATGCAAGCTAAGAGGAACAACAGCGCAAAGATAAAGAATCTGCCAGAAGAAAAGCAAGCCTCCGACATGGTCGCCATGACCTTTGTAGGGCGAGGTGATGGCGGACAGCGTGGTCGAGGACGGGAGGCTGGTCATGGGCAGCAGCGAGGAAGTGAAACTACCTCGACAGTGCTCCGCGTTCCCTAGACCTACGAGTAGTACCGTGATATGATGTTCCTCGTACACCTCGACACCAACGGCAAAGCCACACACACCAATTGCCATTGCAAATTTGTCAACGATCTCAAGGAGGACCCGGAGTCCGGCTACAAGCGAAGTTGGAAGAACAGACCGCGAGGCAAGGGCAAGGGGAAAAAGGAGGAGGAGTCCAAGGATTCAAGTGACATGGACAAGGACGTTGACCCCAAACACACCACCAAGAGCTATGGCAAGGGCAAGAACCCCTTCGAGAAGAAGGCAGCAGTTTTCCACACTTTCCTTGGCACCCCCACCGTCCAACAACAGAAGACCTCCATGAGGATACTGATGGCTACTCTACCCCCAGTTCCCCAGTTCCTGCGCTGGTCGGAGATTCCAATTACTTGGGACAGGAAGGATCACCTAGACCTCATCCCTACAGAGAACCAATACGCCATGGTCATCAACCCCTTTATTGACGGCAATGAGTTCACCAGATGCATGGTGGATAGTGGAAGCAGCATCAACATCATGTACTTGGATACACTGCAGAAGATGAACTTGACGGAGGCAAACCTAAGGCGGACCAACACCATCTTCTACGGCGTAGTTCCTAGTCGGGAGGCTCGGTCCCTTGGGTGCATCACACTTCAGGTCGCTTTTGGTGATGTTAATAATTACCGCCAAGAACGCATGACCTTTGAGGTGGTCCCCTTCAAGAGCGTGTACCATGTCATATTCGGCCGCGACATATTCCACACCTTCATGGCCAAGCCATGCTTCGTCTACAACAAACTCAAGATACCCGGAGCAAACGGTGTCATCACCGTATCCGGAAGCTTTACCAAGGCACGGGACTGTGAGATTGGAGAAGCAGCCTATGCAGAAGTTGTCCTCTATAGCAAAGAATTCAAGGATATCCAAATCAAGGTCGATGCCTCAGAGATGCCCACGTCGAAGAAACAGATTTCTGACTCCGCCCCGGCATTCAAGGCCGCCATTGAAACCAAGCTGGTGGAACTTGTGGTAGGCGATGCCTCCAAGACCACCGCCATTGGAACGAACCTGGATCCCAAATAGGAAAGCGCACTCGTCGAGTTCCTCGGTGAGAATAGGGACATATTTGACTCACAACCTGCCGACATGAAAGGTGTACCTAGGGAACTTGCCGAGCACAGCTTAAACATTGATCCAAAATGTAAACCAGTGAAACAACCTCTACGACGCTTCGGAGATAAGAAGAGACGCGCCATAGGGAAAGAGATAGCTAGGTTACTTAAGGCTAGTTTTATCCGAGAAGTCCTTCACACCCGATGGGTGGACAATCCTGTACTTGTCCCCAAAAAGGGAACCAAAGAATTAAGAATGTGCGTTGATTACACCGGCTTGAACAAAGCATGTCCCAAAGATCCTTTTGCTTTGACTCTCATTGACCAAGTCATTGACTCGACGGCTGGCTCAGAGCTTTTGTGTTTTCTCGATGCATACTTAGGATACCACCAGATCAAGATGAGGAAGTTGGACCAATTGGCCACTTCTTTCACTACACCCTACGACACGTTTTGCTATGTCACGATGGCCTTTGGGCTAAAAAACGCAGGTGCTACGTAGTAGCGGACAATGCAACATTGCCTTCATGACCAAATTGGTCGGAACGTTCACGCCTATGTGGACGATATAGCGGTGATGTCTAAAAAGTCAAACGACTTAATCTCCGACTTAAAAGAAACCTTTGATAATCTCGGAAAATACAACATGATGCTTAACCCTAAGAAGTGCGTCTTCGGGGTTCCATCCAGCAAATTGTTGGGCTTTATCGTTTCCTAGCGAGGAATCGAGGTCAACCCGGAGAAAATCAAGGCCATCTTAAACATAAACCGTCCGACATGCCTAAAGAACATACAATGGCTAACAGGTTGCGTTGCAGCAGTTAGTCGGTTCGTCAGCCGACTTGGAGAGAAGGCTCTGCCGCTATACAAGTTGCTGAAGAAGGCAGACAAATTCACGTGGACGGACGAAGCAGATGCATCATTGAAGCAGCTCAAGGAGATTCTTTCCTCAGCGCCTATCCTTCCGGCGCCCGAGCCTGGAGAGCCCATGTTAATTTACATGGCGGCCACCAACCGGGTAATCAACATCGTCGTCGTGGTAGAGCGGAAGGAACCAGGCTATGAGTACGGAGTTCAACGACCAGTTTACTACGTAAGCGAGGTCTTGACGGAGTCCAAGCAGCGTTACCCGCACTACCAAAAGATAGCTTATGGAGTATTCCTTGCTTATCGGAAGCTGAGGCACTATTTCCAGGAGCACCCCATCATAGTAGTGAGCAAGACTCCATTGTCCGACATTATCAACAACAGCGACGCTACAGGAAGGTTCATGAAGTGGGGCATTGAACTTGCTGCCTTCAAGATCACCTACAAGAGACGCGATGCTATCAAGTCACAAGCCTTGGCGGATTTTATCGTAGATTGGACGAAGATGTCAGATGTTATCCCATTGCCGGAGCCAGAATACTAGGTGATGCACTTTGACGGATCAAAGCTGCTCAATGGCTCGGGGGCTGGTGTATTGCTACAGTCACCAACTGGGGACAAGATACACTACGTTCTGCAGATCCACTTCGAGGCTACAAACAACATGGCGGAGTATGAAGCACTCATTCACGGATTACGCGTATCCAAGGATATTGGCATCAAGTGCATAGTTTGCTGTGGAGATTCTGACTTAGTTGCCCAGCAGGTGGCTGGCACCTGGAATGCATGGAACCCTATGATGGCGGCATATCGAGACGAAGTGGACGAGATAGCCAAGAGCTTCTTGGGCTACGAGGTCAAATATGTACCTAGGGAGCAAAACGAGGCGGCTGATCTGCTGTCTAAGCTTGGATCTGGGCGCAAACGAATTCCGCCTGGATTTTTCCTGGAGCATCTACGGACAACATCCGTGAAGGGAGCAGACATCGACAACCCGGACAGAGTAGACTCTTTCGTCCATATGGTGGCAAAGGTCCCTCCGGCTTGGACAAAACCATTCATGGAGTATCTCGAACATGGAACTTTGCCCGACGACGAGGTCGAGAGACGGCAAATAGTACGTCGAGAAAAGGGCTATACGATAATCAATGGACAACTCTACAAAAGAATCACTACTGGTGTATACCTTAAGTGTGTTTCCCAGCAAGAAGGTATTGAAATCCTCCGTGAAATCCATCTCGGAGATTGCGGGCATCACGCCGCTCCCCGATCGTTGGTTGCTAAAGCTTTCTGGCAAGGATTCTACTGGCTAACTGCGAAGTCGGACGCATACAAGCTGGTTGAGACATGCATGGGATGCCAGTACTATGCCCGACAACCACATGTTCCTCCTGAAGAATTGCGAACAATACAAATAACTTGGCCGTTTGCAGTCTGGGGGCTGGACATGGTGGGTCCGTTACAGGCGGCACCATGTGGGTTTACGCATCTTCTAGTAGTAGTTGATAAATTCACCAAATGGATAGAAGCTAAACCCATTAGAAAGCTCGATGGGGCAACTGCCCTTAGGTTTATCCAGGATCTAGTGGTGAGATTTGGTCTCCCACATAGCATTATCACCGACAACGGCAGCAACTTGTCACTCGGAGAAGTGGAAGCTTATTGTTGGGAGAAGGGCATCCGACTTGACCTTGCATTTGTGGCACACCCACAATCCAATGGTCAGGTTGAGAGAGCCAATGGATTAATTCTATAGGGAATAAAGCCACATCTTGAGGCACCGCTGCATACAGAAGTTGGAGCCTGGGTGGAAGAATTTCCATCTGTGCTGTGGAGTTTACAAACTACACCCAACAGATCCACAGGCTACACCCCTTACCTCATGGTATATGGAGCAGAAGCCATCCTGCCTTCCGACATCCTTCACGATGCACCAAGAGTTGCTGCCTGCGACGAAGATGACGCTGAAGAATCCAGACGCCTAGATGTGGACCTTCTCGAGGAGGAGCGCATGTTGGCATTGCCAAAGATCCGCCATCTACCAGCAGAAGCTACGCAGCAACCATAGTCGCCGCGTCCGGCATCGCTTGTTTAAAGAGGGGGATTTGGTGCTCCGACTTAAGCAGAAGAAGTCACACAAATTATCCCCGCCATGGGAAGGACCGTTCATCGTAAGCAAGGCACTACTCAATGGGTCTTACTACTTCGTTGGCAATCGTGCACTGAAGGATAGACCCAACAACGATCATAAGCGTAAGCAACGTGACCCGGATGATGACTACCCGGAGCTTGATCGGCCATGGAACATAGCACAGATACGTCCTTTCTACACTTAGCATTTTTTATCTATTGTGTATCTCTTATATGATCAATGAAATAAAGCTCTCTAGTTCACTCAAATTTCTGAGTCTTTTACCTCCTTTAGTGTTCATTTTTGGATCGTATAAAACCTTTATGCACAAGCTTTGCGATTGCACTTGTGAAAATTCCGCCTACGGGCGTTAGCTTAAGTTTTCTGGTCTACACGTTCTTTGTTGTTTTTATGTGGATTCTGGAGTAGTGACTTTTGGCACTTATTGTCGGCGATTTTGTGCTTAGATTCTTGACGGTGCCATTAGGCATCATCACCTGAGCGCATGGTTCCGACAACGAGTCTTCCGACTCACGAAAGGTCAAGCATAAGAACCAGAGTAATGGATAAGCCAGCACTTGCTTAAAAAATATATACATGCTAGAACCAATTCTTGAGTAGCAGGAAATAACAACCATTGTTTTTCACCTTAAGTTAACACGTAGTTTTTCCGCATACACAACACAGAGGAAACAAGTATTACATAAATGTTTTTCATTCCTCTGGCACAGGCGACTTGGTTGCAACATCACTAGCAGCAGGAGAGTCACCTTCCTCGAAGTCGGCAGCGTTGAGGGATTCGGAGGAGCTTTGGCTGCCGCCATCAGTAGTTTTCATGGGCACAAAGACATTAAGGTCGACTAACTCGGCGAATCTGGTGTCAAAACCTGCGAGTGACGCCAAGATAGCCTCGTGATCTATCTTTTGGCCTTCGTCGTCTACGTCAGGGATACCGGAGGTCACCGTGTCGATGTCGGCATTTTCGTAATGTGCCTTGACAATTGACAGCGCCATCCTTGCGCCGGCCTGTGTACACGAAGCTTTCCAGCTTGAGATACGCTCGGGGGCTCGGTGCAGGATCTCCGAGAACTTCGTCACAAAGTCTGCCGCCTTGATGTTAATTTGGAGGGGCTTGGCTATCTCCTTGGTCTGCTTGATGGCGGTGTTGATAAAGTTGCCGGCAAGGACCATGCTCCTTTGGCGGAGGAGGCGACCGGGTTAAACCTATAGGAGCTGCAAATTTCCGACGAAGGAGCACATGAGTTCAATAACACAAAAAGTTCAGAGTATCTAGCTTACAGAAGTCCAAGATGGAGAATCACTTACTGAAGATGCTAATCTCAGCCTGCTGGAGAGTTTCCGCCATGGAGTCCCGTTCTTGTCGGAGGATCCTGTACGCGTCCAAATGCCGCTGATTTTGCTCATCGGCGGCTTTCTTCTGATCTTTCAGGATCGCGATTTCCTCCTTCAAGCGGTTCATCTCCTCGTTGGCGGAGTCTTACAGGACTTTCATTGAGTCTTCATGCATCTTCAACATGTCCTTTCTCTCCTGCTTAAGGATCTTGTTTTCGCTATCTAGCTGTTGAATATGCTTGGATTGCTCAACAATATCCTTAGCCTTGGAAATGGTTTCTGCAAGTCGGATTAAGAACAGTACACAGTGAGTACTCGGAGAATATTGGCACAAGACCAAGTCAGAATACGACAAAGAAAGGAAAAACAGACGCTTGCTCTTGATGATTGTTCCTTCAAGAAGACAGTTTTACCCTTTTCAGCTTCCAAATCCGCATGCATCTTCTGGTACTTGTCGTTGGCCACGCCCCTCCGAGCATTCTCATTCTGTGGAAGAAGAAAGTTAAACGTTGTTTTGTCTACTTGGAGCATCTAGCCGGAAAATTTCCACCTAGAAGCTCGGGGGCTACAACGAGACTTTTTTAACTTAGCACTATTCTTAGTCTTTCTTTAGGCATCTAGTCGGAACTAATTCAGTTTTCGATTAGAAGCTTGGGGGCTACAATATAAAGTTTTTTAACTCAGTCATATGCTTAGCTTCTCTTTAAGCATCTAGTCGGAACTAATTCAGTTACAACTAGAAGCTTGGGGGCTACAGTATTGAAGTTTATAAACACTGCGTATGCTACATCTAGTCGGAATAATTCATTCAAACTATATGCTTGGGGGGCTACAGTGAGAAGTTTTCTAGCTTAGTCACTCTTAGAGCATTTAGATACAAATACCTATGGTTTTCCGTCTAAATCCTTGGGGGCTACAGTGGGATAATCATATGAAATGCAAAAGGCAAATAAAACTTACAAGTGCGATGATCTTGAGGTTTGTAGCACTCTCAGCAAGCAACTTGCCAAAGGACAAACTGTTTCCTTGCAAGATTTCTGCTTGCCGGAGAAGCTCCTCAAGACCGCATGTTGGAGATGTCGGCGTTGCACCAGAAACCAGAGCGGTGCTATCTGGCGTAAGTACCGGATAGACTATCTTCGGGAACTCTATGGTCTTCTTGGGTGTGGAGGCGCCGCCTTCGGCGGACGTACCACCTTCCACCACCGCCTTATCTCTACTGATGGCATCCTTAGCCGGAGCTTCAGCCATTTGGTTTGTGGCACTTTCCTGCGTCGCTTGTTCGCCGACAAGGCAAGCTCTGTAGAGGCACCAGAGTCCACTTCCATGGCGGAAGGACCAGATGCTACTTTGGCTTGTGAGCTTGTCGGAGCGGGCGAAGGCTGGACGTTAGGAGTGACAGAGCGATGGCGGGAGATGCGTGGGGAGAAACGTCACGATGCAACATATCCTTAATGTTTCTAGAAGCCCCCAAAGTTTTGGAGGTCTTCTTCAAACTAGTAGTGGCTTTCCTCCTGAAACATACAAAACGTATAAGTACAGGAATAAGACAAACAATGGACAATTTTGGAGAGAAAGAAGCTTACACAAGAGGGGGTGCTTTGGCAAAGGGGATCCCAGTAACCTTTCTTTTCACCGCCTCTAGGGTGGTGGTAGTCTTCTTGGAGGCTCCACCCTCCGTATTCTTCTTCTTGACTCCGTCGGCAGCGTCAGAGGTGGAGATCTTCCGCTTTCGCGCCAACAGGACCTCGTCGTCGGACACGACCGTGACTTCCTTCATCTTTGGATCATAGATTTGGACATCCATGCTATCCTCCTCTAGATCGCTGAGCTGTTAAGTGAAAACCCACAGTGTTAGATGAGATGTTATGGCTAGATGGAAGCACTGGAGTATATGTCATACACGGAAAATAAACAGGTACCTTTGGGCACTTGTTCTCTACGAACATGTCGTAGGTGATGGTGAAGCCACGCTTCTTATCCTTCACCTTGACGATGTCCTTGAGACGGAGCCTGACGGAGTCACTTGAGAAGTTTTCCTCGGAGATGCGGAGGCTATCCTTCCTCTCGTTGGTATACTCGTGCATCAACTTCAAGCGGTGCTGTAGAGGCTGGACCCGACTGACGAACCAGCACATGGCAAGGTCCAATCCGGTCATACCCGTCTCTACGAACCACTCTATCCGCCTTATAGCGTGGGAAGCGTCAATGTCGGAGGGAAGGGAGGCCTGGGATCTCCATATCGGGGCTTCAGTGGCAGCTCCATCGACGAAGTCCAGGTACGTCACTTCTCGGCCAGCCAGTGGGATATCTGGGACGTAGAAGTACGTCTGTTGCCAGTTCTTGCATGACTCATGGCCGACGATGTCGGGGAACCGCCGGCCAGGCCGGATCTTAAAACTAACGGTGCCACAGTTCCTGAGCTCGTCCTTGCCGGCTCCGGCTTCCCGCTTGACGGTGAAGAAGTAGATGAAGAGATCTAGCCTAGACCTAATCTCTAAGTAACCCTCACAAAGCGCCGCGTAGTTGCTAAGTGCGAGGATGCTATTGGGGGAGAGGTTCTATGGCTGAACTCGGTAATGGTTGAGGACAGCTAGGAGGAAATTGGACATGGGCAGGGAGACACTGCGTACCAGTTGGGCTTTGAGGTACACCTTTTCTCCGGCTTGGGGAGAAGGAGTGACCTCACCGGCTGGCGCCGCCCGCCAGGCGAGCCCCTCCGTCGCAGGGAGGTAGCCCTCGATGATTAGCTCCTTGATGTCACGGTCCGTGATATCCGAACTGCGCCAGTCGCCCTTGTGGGTGTTGTATTCCTCCTCTAGCAACTCCAGCATCGCTGAGTTATGGTCACCGCCGGTGGTTTCGACCACTGCAGATTTGGGGATCACCAGGCCCACTGGGGGCACGATGACGTTGCTCGCCGGCTTCGTCACGGCATCGCCTGACGCCGCCATGGAAGGCGTGGAACTACTGCTGGAAATTGGAGGGGTTACGGTGGTGACTGGGAAGGTCGAGGAGTTAGGGTTTTTTGCACGGTGCGCGGAGAGCTCGAGGAGGCGCTCGCTGGAGGAAGAAGACAATGCATAGGAGAATGAGGTGAAAAGTAAAATTTCCACCGTTGTTACAATTTATAACCTCCGGCATCAAGATTCGTGCAAAATGATCGAATGGTTGATGCATGGACAACGTGTGCGGGAGCGTGCGCGGAAATTTCGGCACGTTGCCAACCGTTGCCGCCAACGGTTCGTATCGCTCGAGCGGGAAAAACGGACATGATTGCGTTCTCTGCATGTGTGAGTTACGAGGCGTTGCTGACCTACGTCTACATCGCCCTAGCTGTTACTAGCAGATGAACCATCACATCGGAAGATTCCGGCATGGACGGATCCAATCTGGCTACAGAAGAGTACGATGGAAGATTCAGCAATTCTCTGACTTACAAGTTGAAGACAGAGAAAAACTTGCAGGGTTCTTTGGGAGGACTACAAGATATTGCTTGACGATTTGCCGACATCCATCTAGATGGAGCATTCAACGTGAAGAGGCAAGATGACGCAAGATCTCGGAGTTCTCCGGGGGCTACTGTTGGGGATATGCTATATGGGTATCCTCATTGTGGCGCCCCGCAAAACCACTACCAGAAAATCGCGTTGTTTCTGTGCATTGCATCATCATGACCGCATGCTCATGTCTTCATGCCACCTTGCATTAATGCATCGTCATGTCATCTTGCATTTGTTTGCATAAAACCATTTTCGGAAAAACCTATTTTGTTTTCTAAATACCCCGTCTTTAATTCAAATTAAAACTCGGGTCTCCGGGTTATTTTTTTTTATTTTGTCTATCAACGGATTTCATAAGCCCCGTTTTAAATATTAAAACTTTTATTTTCTTTATTTTTGGGAGGCAGTCCGCCAGACCCGAAAACCCGGCCGGCCACCTCCAAACCCTAGTCTAAAAATATCTAGTCCTAAACTTTTCCTACCTAACCCTAACCTACCCAGCCCCCTCCACCTCACTTCAGCCAACCACCACCCTCCACATCACATGGCCCAATCCCCCCACCCACTCACATCGCGCCACCTCACCCCACTCACCAATCCCAGCCGCCACCCCCTCACCTGACCCCGCCACCTGCTCCTGGGCCCACCCCGCGGTACCCCGCCCCCAGGCGCGCCTCCCCCGCTCTCTCTCTCCTCCTGCACGTCCTCCCCCCCGCATCCCGACATCCGTCTCTGCCTCCACCCGCGAGCAAGGTCGCCGCCGGCCCCGGCCTCAACCCGTCGTCGCCGTCGACCGCCTTCCTTCCCACGGAGCCGCCACCGGCCGCGGTCCCGAGCGCCCTGCAAGCTCTGACCCCGCCATGCGTCACCGTCGCCCTGCAGCGCCCGACCCCGCCACCAGGGGAGCTCGCCACGGGCCCGCTTCATCTCGCCTCCTCTGCCTGCCTCGGGCGGCCTCGCGTCTGTCGCTGCCAGGCTCCCTCATCTCCCCGGCCACACCCTCCGCCGCCATGGTGTCGCTGCCTCCCGGCCCCTCAACCTCGCCTCTCCCCGCCGACCTCCCCTCGCCGCGTCCACCTCAAGCTCCGCCTGCATCGTCGGCCTCCTCTGGCCCCGCTGGCCTCAACCCCACGCCATCAAGCTCCCCAGGCAGAGCCGCTTCACTGGCCGCGGCGCCTCCGCTGTTCTACTCCCGGTGTCGCCTCCATCACGCTCGCCAGCGACCAGCCTCGCCGCCCTGGAGCCCATCGACCCCTCCCCGCTGCTGAGCTCGTCGGCCTCGCGTCGATGCTAGGCACTGCCTCCGCTCTCCTTCCTCTTCACCGAGTTACCGCCACCGTCCTGTGCACGTCGCCGTCGCCCGAACGTGCGTGGCACCGCCCGCTGGCCCTTCCTTGCCTGGACTCGACCTCGCCGTCATGGCCCCGTGTTCCTTCTTGCCTTCTTCTATCGCCAGATGAAGCGCTGCCCGCCTCATCTCCTTTCCTCTGCTGTCCGCGCGCGCCTCCCCTCCTCCTGCATGTGTGCGTTTGCCAAGGTTCAGGGAGTTCAAGGAATGCGCATGACCTGTTGGCTTGAATGCCTAGAAGACCGGAGACCCTCGGTTGCTTGGGTTCCTTTGACGGGTTCTCATGTCCGTGTTGATGGTTCTCGCGGTGTTGTCCATCTTTGCTTCCTCGGTGCCACTCAAGTCCAAGTCGACGACCGTAGCATCCCAAGTTTCGAACACCAAGATCGTCCCGTCGACAAGGTCAACCGAAGTCGGAATCCAAGATCTTCAACAAGGAACAACATGTTCTCCTTCTCGGAATCCGAAGACGACGCAACTCAAGCCTCCTTCATGGAATCCGAAGTCCGAACCCCCGAACCCTCGGAACCCCAAGATCGCCATTCGATGTGTGACCCCTATCCGAGACCCCTCATATTTTTATAATACATGATATTGATCTTGTTGCATATTAAATGAACATGTTTGCATACATATTATGGGTGTTTGGGGGTATTTTATCGACTCATTTAATAATTAAATATGGAGGTCATATGCAGACGATTCTAGTCCTATATTGGCCCATTTAAATTTGTTTAGCGAACCGGTGCTATGTTTTGCCTTGTTAAGACAACATTTAAATTGCGGGGTATCTAGAACAACATAAACCACTCAACTAATTGTCGGGACCCCGGTTCCACTTAATATGATCTAATTGCATTGCACCTTTGCCATGTCATACATCATACATGCATCATGCCCGATCTTTTGCCGTAGTATTAAATAGTGCATCCGGTGTTCCTTCTAGTGCTTTTCTTCTTCACGGATTAGGCCGATGAGTTGATGCGAGAGTCGACCCGATCTTCGGATGAACCTTCAACAATGTTTTTCAGGCGAGCACCTCCCCCTTTCTACCTATCTTACTTTTATAGTATTTATTCCCCCCTGTTGATCTATTGCTATCTGTGTTGCGATGCTCTAGTTTTCGTACCCGTGATATCCCTTGCAGCCTTATATTGCCTTGGACACACCCTATTACCCGCTGTTTGGTAGATAGTTGGACTTGCGCGTCGTAGTCGCTGGCTTAAGTGCTGTTGCGTGTCGTCCAGTACCACAGTTGTTGGATTATTACCGCATGTTTAATGTTGGAGATGATCATGGCTTTAATTATTGTTTAATAACTAAAATTGAAAGTAGGTAAATGCAGAGGCACCGGTGGGTAATAGACAATATTTGGATTTTAACCGCTCACTGGTGTCCCGTAGGACCCCGAGTTCTTGACACCTGTTCCGAGATCGAGCGCGCTAACCACAGGTGGGGTGTATGGGCACCCCCATCGATTAGTACCTGATTTCAAAGCATTGTACCGGGGGCCACAAGTAGTTTGGGGATTTATTACTATCCTGTACTTATGCCATGCTTTACTACTTTATTTACGATTGTGCGAGGAGCACCTGTACTGTTTAGGATCGTGACACGTTTTCGCTGTATCGACAAGCCCAGTCACACTTTCGGGTTCCCAGTCGTTTACAGCCGTCTACACAAACCCTGAGTCCGTCTCGGAGACCGGCCGACTTCGTTGCGGGTAGCTTAGTGGGGTGGCCCCCATGTACTTGCTTTGGGTCTGGGAAACATCATGACTTAGGCCCCGCCGACATACCGATGGGTGTATGTTAACTGATCTGGCAAAAAGGGTCGAAGTGCGTGTGGATACTTTGGTGCACCCCTGCAGGGTTAAATCTTTTCGAAAAGCCGTGTCCGCGGTTATGGATGACTTGGAGCACAGTTCTCGATCATAGACAACTATAACTAAAGTTTATTGTTATAATTTGACTTGTATCCGATATGACTAGTAATCAGCTCCACTACAAAGGAATGGCTAAATAAAAGTGCCAACAACTGCTGGGTTTTGGGATATCTCATGCTAATTGTAACTGACTAGTAAGTGATGCAACTACAACGGAATGGTTAACTAAAAGTGCCCACTGCTTATTATATTAGGATGACTATCTATACCTGACTAGTAATTGATGCAACGATAACTGAATAAATAAAACTGCCAACGGTGTGAGTTCCTCGATTGACTTCCTCGTTTGGTCTCGAGGGGGAAACACCAGGATGGGTATGTTTGGAGGTAGTATCAGGTTGGTTCCGAATAGGTCTTTCTTACCCCTCTCTGATAGCCTCTATTTGTATCGAGTCTCTATAGGTTGTTTAGTGCATGCCCCGCTGCCGCTTCAGTCCACCATACCAATGTAGGCGAGGACCGCTGAATTCTAGTCTCGCCGTGTACTGGCCTCAGTACTGACCGCTCTTTTTTTCTTTGCCCTTTGTCGGCACCCCTTTTGTTTAAGCAGGTTTTGAGATCGACGTCGTTAGCAGGGTTACCTTTCCGGCTTGGCCTGGGCAGGGTTATGGACGCCATTGGTTATTCTTCAGGGCTCTTAGCTCAATTTGCATCTTGTCCGTACTCGGACGCTGTATTGTTTTCAAGGTGATTTGGATCTTTGTACTGTATATCTGTATTCTTGACTCATTGAGTCGTCGTTGTATATATCTGTTCTGTGGGTTCCATCGTGGACTATTGTGTAATGATATTACTTCGTTTTCCACCCGCACGAAAGTGCCTGGTGGGCACCTTTGAATCGTTTCTATGCGGGTTCTGGCGGGAAGCGCTGAAACTTGCATAGGGCCGATTCTGAGGGTGTTACAGAGTGGTATCAGAGCTCAGCAGTTGCGATACCCCACAAGTCCAGCCTGTAGGATAACCTAGCTAACGGCCGAAGTAGAGTGTCAAAACTATTTTTGAAAAATCGGTTGGATAGTTCTGATTAGGTCTGATTTTACTCCTTACCCCTCTGCTGCTCTCCTCTTACCTCTGCGTGTTTTGAATCCGCTCTCTTCTCTCTCTTCGAGTCCAGGATTTCTCGTGGTTGGGTTCCATCGTACCTTCAGGGTTTCGCTTCCTCCTTTGGTAACGGTGTTGCTACATCTGGTATTCATGCTATCCGAGGAACCCTTCGTCTGGTGGACTTCTCTTTGTTCCTTCTCGTGCCTTCCGGTGTTTCCCGACGCGACGACATCATCTACGCTAGATCTGATGCAGAGTCTGCATCACTCCTTTGTTTCTGAACCTCGATTGTCGAGATCTTCAGTCTGATTCTGAGAATGGTTGCACGCTTTTCTACTGATTGTGCAGAGTAATAGTTTGGGTGCGTGATGGATTGGCCCCCATGCCGACTACCCCTTCTATTGGCTTTTGTACATTGAAGTGGATGAGAATGCATCGGTTCCCTCTTTCTATCGAAGCTAGAGGTGGCTTTATTTGTTGATACCTCTACCTTCGACCTTTTGTTCCCGGAGTGTTCTCTCGACGATCACGGACAACGACCTCTTGTTAGTGGTGTCGCGAGGATCTACACGATGCGAGAAGATTCAGCTCGCCGCCCTTCTTCCCGGTACCATGAGGCGGATCTCGAGGGCGAGATCCATTGTTAGTGGTGTCGAATTGTGGCGCCCCGCAAAACCACTACCAGAAAATCGCGTTGTTTCTGTGCATTGCATCATCATGACCGCATGCTCATGTCTTCATGCCACCTTGCATTAATGCATCGTCATGTCATCTTGCATTTGTTTGCATAAACCCATTTTCAGAAAAACCTATTTTGTTTTCTAAATACCCCGTCTTTAATTCAAATTAAAACTCGGGTCTCCGGGTTATTTTTTTATTTTGTCTATCAACGGATTTCATAAGCCCCGTTTTAAATATTAAAACTTTTATTTTATTTATTTTTGGGAGGCAGCCCGCCAGACCCGAAAACCCGGCCGGCCACCTCCAAACCCTAGTCTAAAAATATCTTGTCCTAAACTTTTCCTACCTAACCCTAACCTACCCAGCCCCCTCCACCTCACTTCAGCCAACCACCACCCTCCACATCACATGGCCCAATCCCCCCACCCACTCACATCGCGCCACCTCACCCCACTCACCAATCCCAGCCGCCACCCCCTCACCTGACCCCGCCACCTGCTCCCGGGCCCACCCCGCGTTGCCCGCCCCCAGGCGCGCCTCCCCCGCTCTCTCTCTCCTCCTGCATGTCCTTCCCCCCCTCCCCCGCATCCCGACCTCCGTCTCTGCCTCCACCCGCGAGCAAGGTCGCCGCCGGCCCCGGCCTCAACCCGTCGTCGCCGTCGACCGCCTTCCTTCCCACGGAGCCGCCACCGGCCGCGGTCCCGAGCGCCCTGCAAGCTCCGACCCCGCCATGCGTCACCGTCGCCCTGCAGTGCCCGACCCCGCCACCAGGGGAGCTGGCCACGGGCCCGCTTCATCGCCCCTCCTCTGCCTGCCTCGGGCGGCCTCGCGTCTGTCGCCGCCAGGCTCCCTCATCTCCCCGGCCACACCCTCCGCCGCCATGGTGTCGCTGCCTCCCGGCCCCTCAACCTCGCCTCTCCCCGCCGACCTCCCCTCGCCGCGTCCACCTCAAGCTCCGCCTGCATCGTTGGCCTCCTCTGGCCCCGCTGGCCTCAACCCCACGCCATCAAGCTCCCCAGGCAGAGCCGCTTCACTGGCCGCGGCGCCTCCGCTGTTCTACTCCCGGTGTCGCCTCCATCACGCTCGCCAGCGACCAGCCTCGCCGCCCTGGAGCCCATCGACCCCTCCCCGCTGCTGAGCTCGTCGGCCTCGCGTCGATGCCAGGCACTGCCTCCGCTCTCCTTCCTCTTCACCGAGTTACCGCCACCGTCCTGTGCACGTCGCCGTCGCCCGAACGCGCGTGGCACCGCCCGCTGGCCCTTCCTTGCCTGGACTCGACCTCGCCGTCATGGCCCCGTGTTCCTGCTTGCCTTCTTCTATCGCCAGATGAAGCGCTGCCCGCCTCATCTCCTTTCCTCTGTTGTCCGCGCGCGCCTCCTCTCCTCCTGCATGTGTGCATTTGCCAAGGTTCAGGGAGTTCAAGGAATGCGCATGACCTGTTGGCTTGAATGCCTAGAAGACCGGAGACCCTCGGTTGCTTGGGTTCCTTTGACGGGTGCTCATGTCCGTGTTGATGGTTCTCGCGGTGTTGTCCATCTTTGCTTCCTCGGTGCCACTCAAGTCCAAGTCGACGACCGTAGCGTCCCAAGTTTCGAACACCAAGATCGTCCCGTCGACAAGGTCAACCGAAGTCGGAATCCAAGATCTTCAACAAGGAACAACATGTTCTCCTTCTCGGAATCCGAAGACGACGCAACTCAAGCCTCCTTCATGGAATCCGAAGTCCGAACCCCCGAACCCTCGGAACCCCAAGATCGCCATTCGATGTGTGACCCCTATCCGAGACCCCTCATATTTTTATAATACATGATATTGATCTTGTTGCATATTAAATGAACATGTTTGCATACATATTATGGGTGTTTGGGGGTATTTTATCGACTCATTTAATAATTAAATATGGAGGTCATATGCAGACGATTCTAGTCCTATATTGGCCCATTTAAATTTGTTTAGCGAACCGGTGCTATGTTTTGCCTTGTTAAGACAACATTTAAATTGCGGGGTATCTAGAACAACATAAACCACTCAACTAATTGTCGGGACCCCGGTTCCGCTTAATATGATCTAATTGCATTGCACCTTTGCCATGTCATACATCATACATGCATCATGCCCGATCTTTTGCCGTAGTATTAAATAGTGCATCCGGTGTTCCTTCTAGTGCTTTGCTTCTTCACGGATTAGGCCGATGAGTTGATGCGAGAGTCGACCCGATCTTCGGATGAACCTTCAACAATGTTTTTCAGGCGAGCACCTCCCCCTTTCTACCTATCTTACTTTTATAGTATTTATTCCCCCCTGTTGATCTATTGCTATCTGTGTTGCGATGCTCTAGTTTTCGTACCCGTGATATCCCTTGCAGCCTTATATTGCCTTGGACACACCCTATTACCCGTTGTTTGGTAGATAGTTGGACTTGCGCGTCGTAGTCGCTGGCTTAAGTGCTGTTGCGTGTCGTCCAGTACCACAGTTGTTGGAGTATTGCCGCATGTTTAATGTTGGAGATGATCATGGCTTTAATTATTGTTTAATAACTAAAATTGAAAGTAGGTAAATGCAGAGGCACCGGTGGGTAATAGACAATATTTGGATTTTAACCGCTCACTGGTGTCCCGTAGGACCCCGAGTTCTTGACACCTGTTCCGAGATCGAGCGCGCTAACCACATGTGGGGTGTATGGGCACCCCCATCGATTAGTACCTGATTTCAAAGCATTGTACCGGGGGCCACAAGTAGTTTGGGGCTTTATTACTATCCTGTACTTATGCCATGCTTTACTGCTTTATTTACGATTGTGCGAGGAGCACCTGTACTGTTTAGGATCGTGACACGTTTTCGCTGTATCGACAAGCCCAGTCACACTTTCGGGTTCCCAGTCGTTTACAGCCGTCTACACAAACCCTGAGTCCGTCTCGGAGACCGGCCGACTTCGTTGCGGGTAGCTTAGTGGGGTGGCCCCCATGTACTTGCTTTGGGTCTGGGAAACGTCGTGACTTAGGCCCCGCCGACATACCGATGGGTGTATGTTAACTGATCTGGCAAAAAGGGTCGAAGTGCGTGTGGATACTTTGGTGCACCCCTGCAGGGTTAAATCTTTTCGAAAAGCCGTGTCCGCGGTTATGGATGACTTGGAGCACAGTTCTAGATCATAGACAACTATAACTAAAGTTTATTGTTATAATTTGACTTGTATCCGATATGACTAGTAATCAGCTCCACTACAACAGAATGGCTAAATAAAAGTGCCAACAACTGCTGGGTTTTGGGATATCTCATGCTAATTGTAACTGACTAGTAAGTGATGCAACTACAATGGAATGGTTAACTAAAAGTGCCCACTGCTTATTATATCAGGATGACTATCTATACCTGACTAGTAATTGATGCAACGATAACTGAATAAATAAAACTGCCAACGGTGTGAGTTCCTCGGTTGACTTCCTCGTTTGGTCTCGAGGGGGAAACACCAGGATGGGTATGTTTGGAGGTAGTATCAGGTTGGTTCCGAATAGGTCTTTCTTACCCCTCTCTGATAGCCGCTATTTGTATCGAGTCTCTATAGGTTGTTTAGTGCATGCCGCACTGCCGCTTCAGTCCACCATACCTATGTAGGCGAGGACCGCCGAATTCTAGTCTCGCCGTGTACTGGCCTCAGTACTGACCGCTCTCTTTTTCCTTTGCCCTTTGTCGGCACCCCTTTTGTTTAAGCAGGTTTTGAGATCGACGTCGTTAGCAGGGTTACCTTTCCGGCTTGGCCTGGGCAGGGTTATGGACGCCATTGGTTATTCTTCAGGGCTCTTAGCTCAATTTGCATCTTGTCCGTACTCGGACGCTGTATTGTTTTCAAGGTGATTTGGATCTTTGTACTGTATATCTGTATTCTTGACTCATTGTGTCGCCGTTGTATATATCTGTTCTGTGGGTTCCATCGTGGACTATTGTGTAATGATATTACTTCGTTTTCCACCTGCACGAAAGTGCCTGGTGGGCACCTTTGAATCGTTTCTATGCGGGTTTTGGCGGGAAGCGCTGAAACTTGCATAGGGCCGATTCTGAGGGTGTTACAGAGTGGTATCAGAGCTCAGCAGTTGCGATACCCCACAAGTCCAGCCTGTAGGATAACCTAGCTAACGGCCGAAGTAGAGTGTCAAAACTATTTTTGAAAAATCGGTTGGATAGTTCTGATTAGGTCTGATTTTACTCCTTACCCCTCTGCTGCTCTCCTCTCACCTCTGCGTGTTTTGAATCCGCTCTCTTCTCTCTCTTCGAGTCCAGGATTTCTCGTGGTTGGGTTCCATCGTACCTTCAGGGTTTCGCTTCCTCCTTTGGTAACGGTGTTGCTACATCTGGTATTCATGCTATCCGAGGAACCCTTCGTCTGGTGGACTTCTCTTTGTTCCTTCTCGTGCCTTCCGATGTTTTCCGATGCGACGACATCATCTACGCTAGATCCGATGCAGAGTCTGCATCACTCCTTTGTTTCTGAACCTCGATTGTCGAGATCTTCAGTCTGATTCCGAGAATGGTTGCACGCTTTTCTACTGATTGTGCAGAGTAATAGTTTGGGTGCGTGATGGATTGGCCCCCATGCCGACTACCCCTTCTATTGGCTTTTGTACATTGAAGTGGATGAGAATGCATCGGTTCCCTCTTTCTATCGAAGCTAGAGGTGGCTTTATTTGTTGATACCTCTACCTTCGACCTTTTGTTCCCGGAGTGTTCTCTCGACGATCACGGACAACGACCTCTTGTTAGTGGTGTCGCGAGGATCTACACGATGCGAGAAGATTCAGATCGCCGCCCTTCTTCCCGGTACCATGAGGCAGATCTCGAGGGCGAGATCCATTGTTAGTGGTGTCGAATTGTGGCGCCCCGCAAAACCACTACCAGAAAATCGCGTTGTTTCTGTGCATTGCATCATCATGACCGCATGCTCATGTCTTCATGCCACCTTGCATTAATGCATCGTCATGTCATCTTGCATTTGTTTGCATAAACCCATTTTCGGAAAAACCTATTTTGTTTTCTAAATACCCCGTCTTTAATTCAAATTAAAACTCGGGTCTCCGGGTTATTTTTTTATTTTGTCTATCAACGGATTTCATAAGCCCCGTTTTAAATATTAAAACTTTTATTTTCTTTATTTTTGGGAGGCAGCCCGCCAGACCCAAAAACCCGGCCGGCCACCTCCAAACCCTAGTCTAAAAATATCTAGTCCTAAACTTTTCCTACCTAACCCTAACCTACCCAGCCCCCTCCACCTCACTTCAGCCAACCACCACCCTCCACATCACATGGCCCAATCCCCCCACCCACTCACATCGCGCCACCTCACCCCACTCACCAATCCCAGCGCCACCCCCTCACCTGACCCTGCCACCTGCTCCCGGGCCCACCCCGCGGTAGCCCGCCCCCAGGCGCGCCTCCCCCGCTCTCTCTCCTCCTGCACGTCCTTCCCCCCCCCCCCCCGCATCCTGACCTCCGTCTCTGCCTCCACCCGCGAGCAAGGTCGCCGCCGGCCCCGGCCTCAACCCGTCGTCGCCGTCGACCGCCTTCCTTCCCACGGAGCCACCACCGGCCGCGGTCCCGAGCGCCTTGCAAGCTCCGACCCCGCCATGCGTCACCGTCGCCCTGCAGTGCCCGACCCCGCCACCAGGGGAGCTCGCCACGGGCCCGCTTCATCGCCCCTCCTCTGCCTGCCTCGGGTGGCCTCGCGTCTGTCGCCGCCAGGCTCCCTCATCTCCCCGGCCACACCCTCCGCCGCCATGGTGTCGCTGCTTCCCGGCCCTTCAACCTCGCCTCTCCCCGCCGACCTCCCCTCGCCGCGTCCACCTCAAGCTCCGCCTGCATCGTCGGCCTCCTCTGGCCCTGCTGGCCTCAACCCCACGCCATCAAGCTCCCCAGGCAGAGCCGCTTCACTGGCCGCGGCGCCTCCGCTGTTCTCCTCCTGGTGTCGCCTCCATCACGCTCGCCAGCGACCAGCCTCGCCGCCCTGGAGCCCATCGACCCCTCCCCGCTGCTGAGCTCATCGGCCTCGCGTCGATGCCAGGCACTGCCTCCGCTCTCCTTCCTCTTCACCGAGTTACCGCCACCGTCCTGTGCACGTCGCCGTCGCCCGAACGCGCGTGGCACCGCCCGCTGGCCCTTCCTTGCCTGGACTCGACCTCGCCGTCATGGCCCCGTGTTCCTGCTTGCCTTCTTCTATCGCCAGATGAAGCGCTGCCCGCCTCATCTCCTTTCCTCTGCTGTCCGCGCGCGCCCCCCCTCCTCCTGCATGTGTGCGTTTGCCAAGGTTCAGGGAGTTCAAGGCATGCGCATGACCTGTTGGCTTGAATGCCTAGAAGACCGGAGACCCTCGGTTGCTTGGGTTCCTTTGACGGGTGCTCATGTCCGTGTTGATGGTTCTCGCGGTGTTGTCCATCTTTCCTTCCTCGGTGCCACTCAAGTCCAAGTCGACGACCGTAGCGTCCCAAGTTTCAAACACCAAGATCGTCCCGTCGACAAGGTCAACCGAAGTCGGAATCCAAGATCTTCAACAAGGAACAACATGTTCTCCTTCTCGGAATCCGAAGACGACGCAACTCAAGCCTCCTTCATGGAATCCGAAGTCCGAACCCCCGAACCCTCGGAACCCCAAGATCGCCATTCGATGTGTGACCCCTATCCGAGACCCCTCATATTTTTATAATACATGATATTGATCTTGTTGCATATTAAATGAACATGTTTGCATACATATTATGGGTGTTTGGGGGTATTTTATCGACTCATTTAATAATTAAATATGGAGGTCATATGCAGACGATTCTAGTCCTATATTGGCCCATTTAAATTTGTTTAGCGAACCGGTGCTATGTTTTGCCTTGTTAAGACAACATTTAAATTGCGGGGTATCTAGAACAACATAAACCACTCAACTAATTGTCGGGACCCCGGTTCCGCTTAATATGATCTAATTGCATTGCACCTTTGCCATGTCATACATCATACATGCATCATGCCCGATCTTTTGCCGTAGTATTAAATAGTGCATCCGGTGTTCCTTCTAGTGCTTTGCTTCTTCACGGATTAGGCCGATGAGTTGATGCGAGAGTCGACCCGATCTTCGGATGAACCTTCAACAATGTTTTTCAGGCGAGCACCTCCCCCTTTCTACCTATCTTACTTTTATAGTATTTATTCCCCCTGTTGATCTATTGCTATCTGTGTTGCGATGCTCTAGTTTTCGTACCCGTGATATCCCTTGCAGCCTTATATTGCCTTGGACACACCCTATTACCCGTTGTTTGGTAGATAGTTGGACTTGCGCGTCGTAGTCGCTGGCTTAAGTGTTGTTGCGTGTCGTCCAGTACCACAGTTGTTGGAGTATTGCCGCATGTTTAATGTTGGAGATGATCATGGCTTTAATTATTGTTTAATAACTAAAATTGAAAGTAGGTAAATGCAGAGGCACCGGTGGGTAATAGACAATATTTGGATTTTAACCGCTCACTGGTGTCCCGTAGGACCCCGAGTTCTTGACACCTGTTCCGAGATCGAGCGTGCTAACCACAGGTGGGGTGTATGGGCACCCCCATCGATTAGTACCTGATTTCAAAGCATTGTACCGGGGGCCACAAGTAGTTTGGGGCTTTATTACTATCCTGTACTTATGCCATGCTTTACTGCTTTATTTACGATTGTGCGAGGAGCACCTGTACTGTTTAGGATCGTGACACGTTTTCGCTGTATCGACAAGCCCAGTCACACTTTCGGGTTCCCAGTCGTTTACAGCCATCTACACAAACCCTGAGTCCGTCTCGGAGACCGGCCGACTTCGTTGCGGGTAGCTTAGTGGGGTGGCCCCCATGTACTTGCTTTGGGTCTGGGAAACGTCGTGACTTAGGCCCCGCCGACATACCGATGGGTGTATGTTAACTGATCTGGCAAAAAGGGTTGAAGTGCGTGTGGATACTTTGGTGCACCCCTGCAGGGTTAAATCTTTTCGAAAAGCCGTGTCCGCGGTTATGGACGACTTGGAGCACAGTTCTCGATCATAGACAACTATAACTAAAGTTTATTGTTATAATTTGACTTGTATCCGATATGACTAGTAATCAGCTCCACTACAACGGAATGGCTAAATAAAAGTGCCAACAACTGCTGGGTTTTGGGATATCTCATGCTAATTGTAACTGACTAGTAAGTGATGCAACTACAACGGAATGGTTAACTAAAAGTGCCCACTGCTTATTATATCAGGATGACTATCTATACCTGACTAGTAATTGATGCAACGATAACTGAATAAATAAAACTACCAACGGTGTGAGTTCCTCGGTTGACTTCCTCGTTTGGTATCGAGGGGTAAACACCAGGATGGGTATGTTTGGAGGTAGTATCAGGTTGGTTCCGAATAGGTCTTTCTTACCCCTCTCTGATAGCCGCTATTTGTATCGAGTCTCTATAGGTTGTTTAGTGCATGCCGCGCTGCCGCTTCAGTCCACCATACCTATGTAGGCGAGGACCGCCGAATTCTAGTCTCGCCGTGTACTGGCCTTAGTACTGACCGCTCTCTTTTTCCTTTGCCCTTTGTCGGCACCCCTTTTGTTTAAGCAGGTTTTGAGATCGACGTCGTTAGCAGGGTTACCTTTCCGGCTTGGCCTGGGCAGGGTTATGGACGCCATTGGTTATTCTTCAGGGCTCTTAGCTCAATTTGCATCTTGTCCGTACTCGGACGCTGTATTGTTTTCAAGGTGATTTGGATCTTTGTACTGTATATCTGTATTCTTGACTCATTGAGTCGCCGTTGTATATATATGTTCTGTGGGTTCCATCGTGGACTATTGTGTAATGATATTACTTCGTTTTCCAGCCGCACGAAAGTGCCTGGTGGGCACCTTTGAATCGTTTCTATGCGGGTTTTGGCGGGAAGCGCTGAAACTTGCATAGGGCCGATTCTGAGGGTGTTACACTCATAGCATCTCTCTTATCCGGCTAACCCGGGTGGCCCACAGTTGGTAGCATGGCCCATGGCCTGCTAGGCGGCCCAGTTAGATGGATCTAGAAGGGAGGCCCATGCAGGATAAAGGAAGGCTACGAAGGAGTCACCGACGTACCCGGAGCCTTGGAGTACAAGACACGCTAGACTTGTTGTAGGTAGTGTAGGACTCTGTAACCTGTCCGGCAAGGACTTTACCTGTAACCCTAGGACCTGGCGACTATATAAGTCGGGCCTATGGGAGCCTTTAGGGCACAATCTCAGAAAATTTAGTATCGACTACGACGCACCTCGCACAGCGAATCAATCCCTGTAACTTGGCGTATTGCCCTTATAGTGATTTATAGCAGGAGTAGGATTCCGCCACCGTCGTGGGATCTAAACCTGGGTAAGCTGTGTAACCTCGTACCCGTCAACCGTCCGCCTTCCCCCGCATCTCTAAAAACGCATTGTGAGGACCCCTCCATGGCATACTCGTCGGCAATACCACGACAGGATGGGAAAGAACCAAAAAAGTCAAATTCTGGCTAAAACGAAAGTCGAGAAATGAACAACACAAAGAAAAGATTCAAAAATCTTACCAAGCATGGAGTGATTCCATTCAGCATGCT
This sequence comes from Avena sativa, assembly GCA_916181665.1. Lineage (NCBI taxonomy): Eukaryota > Viridiplantae > Streptophyta > Magnoliopsida > Poales > Poaceae > Avena > Avena sativa. Next base: position 379,978,157 of record OV702281.1, on the reverse strand, counting down.
CCTTGCGGAGGCTGTCTAGTTCACTTGCAGAGGCCTGGGCAAGATCCTTCTTGATATCAAAGTCCTTCTTGAGATCAGCAAACTCCTTATCTCAGAGGGCTAGGAGATTCGTGAGCCTCACGATCTCGTGGTTATGAACAACACAAAGAAAAGATTCAAAAATCTTACCAAGCATGGAGTGATTCCATTCAGCATGCTCCTTGCGGAGGCTGTCTAGTTCACTTGCAGAGGCCTGGGCAAGATCCTTCTTGATATCAAAGTCCTTCTTGAGATCAGTAAACTCCTTATCTCAGAGGGCTAGGAGATTCGTGAGCCTCACGATCTCGTGGTTGCTTGACTCTAGGACAGCGGCTACGGATTTCTCTAATTCCTCAGTTAGCGTCTCAAGCTTTTCTGCCTCCAAGACCTTGAAGTTTTTGGCCTGCTCCACCATCTTGCTGGATTGGCATAACAATTCTGCAAAGACAAAAATATCAGTCGGGTAAAGTAAATTCGACTATTACAAAACATTTAATTGACAAAGAGGAAGCCGGAAAAGTTTACCTTCTGCTTCATATTTTTCAACTTTCAACTTTGAATTCTCAAAGCGCAAAGCTTTGATTTCTTTGCGCTTATTGGAAATATTCTTGAGCAATTTTTGGTTGGAAGATGGAATTTTCTATAAGTTTAGAGAGGAATACCGTTAGACTGCTACTAAGACTCGAGCTACAAATTCAACTAAGTAAAATTACATCACGAGCCTTGGGGGGTACACTACATCGTTCTTTTGCAACCTAAAAGCATCAAACCGGATCCAGAAATGTTTATCCGACTTTATGCTTGGGGGATAGAGGATATGATAATAAATGCAAATAAGAATCGGAAACTTACAATGTGTTCCAGGTGCAACTTTTCAAATCCGAGCTTGGTGCTGTGAAACACCTTCTCGGTAAGGGTGAGGGACGGAACATCCGTCGCTGGAAGCTCGCCAGATGAGACTTTAGCGTCCTGGACCAAAATTTGATCCAGGAGGCTGACCAGCTTGACATCTTCCTCCTCTTGTCTCGCTGCTTCTAGGGTCAAGACTTGCTTCTCAAGACTAGACTGAGCCAGTTTGAGGATCTCTTCTTTCTCCTTCCTCTTGAGGCCAGGAACAACTAAGTCAACCACTTTAGTCACCGTACCTATGTTCATTACCATGGGATCATTACCCTTTATGGGTTCACCCTTGTTAGTTGCCTGGTCATCAACGGTGAACAAGGCTTTCGAGATCTTGCCAGCGTTAGGGGATGCAGAAGCTCCCTGCACTGACGGAGTAGTGGATGGGGTCGATGGCGGCACAGCAGGGGAAATTACAAGCTTCTGCTGACGCATCTGCTTGCCCGGCTTGCTGTCTGGGTTTATATTGCTCTTCAACGATGATTTAACTCTAGAACACGAAAATCCTAAATATTAGGTGTGCTCTGGAAAGATAACAAAGGTACAAAAGTACTTAAAAAGAAAGGTGAGGTGCTTAATTTTTAACTACTGGCAGCACTTGGCTACCAGCAGCGACAACTTCCTTCGCCTTACGCTTCTTGGAAGCGGAGGTGGCAACCTCTTGCACCTCATCATCATCCGTCGCCTCCGGGTCATCTGAGGCATAGCCCTCTAGTGGAGCTAGCTGGGACTCGGAGAGTTTCTCGAGCTGACAGAATCGAAAAATCATCGATGAAAATAGAGTCGGAGAAAGAACCAAAGAAAACGACGAAACATGAAATTAGAGTCGAAATATTTACTGGAGTCAAAGGACGGCTGGATGTATACATCTTCATGGAAACTTCTGGAACTTTTCCTTCCACTCTTTCCTTGACCAAATATTGCATGAGGGTCCTGTAGTCCTTCGGCGAAAGCTGGTTTGGGCTGACCTTCATGCTGTCCTTCTTGTCGCTGGTGATTTGGTGCATGAGGCGGTCTCCGTGGTGCTGGAGAGGCTGAATCCGGCGCTCCAGCCAGAAGTGGATCAAGTCGGATCCACGAAGCCCCTCATGCTTCATCAAAAATTCAATCCGCCTCTTGGCGAGAATCAAAACATCTGACAGCTCCAGTGCCTCCGCGTCCCATGAATCTTGGTGGGGAGCGGCGCCATTGGCGAACATCGGAAGACCTTCTGCCTTTCCTGGAGCCAGAATATCCTTATGGTAGAAGAAAGTTCTGTCCCAGCGTTTGACGGACTCACTAGCGTTAATCCTAGGATAGATCTGATTCCTCCTAAGGACTAAGCTAAGAGTGTCGGTGACATAAGGCACACCGGCACTAATGGAATTCTTCCGAGTACCATAGTAGTACCGAAAAGGGTGAGACTTGGCCTAATGCCAAGAAACCCCTCGCACAGAGCTGCGTGAGCACTAAGCTCAAGCAGAGAGTTGGGAGGAAGATTATGGAGTTTCACACCATAATGGTTGAGGACCTCGATGAAGAAGTCCGACGGTGGTAGGCTGAGGCCGCGGTCGACGTGAGTACTGAACAACACACCCTCACCGTCTTTTGGTGCGGGGATGGCGTGTCCATCAGCGCTCCGCCACGCGCCGGCAGTGATGAACCCCTCATCCTCCATGACTTGGAGCTCCGCAATGTCCATGGCGCTAGGGATCCAAAGGCCCCGCATCTTCTTCTCATCCGCCGCCGATAAACCCACCGTCGCCGCTCCTGAGGATGAGGCAGATGCCATGGTTCTTGTAGGAAGAAGGGCTGGTGGGGGAAGGAGAGATTTTTTTCTCAATGGTGTGCAGATTGGAGCTAGTGCAGAGAGCTCGAGGAATACGAGGAAGCAATGAATGAATCGATGGAAAAGTGAATCTGAGAAGAAGGGTTTTCTCTTCTCTTATTTTCCTCTGCGTCAAGATTCGTGTGTTTAGACGCGCGATTATCGCCACGCGTATAGGAGAGGAGGAGTTAGCTTCCTCATGACTCTTCCGCCCCCTCGATTTTCACGCAGGCATTGAAACGACGTTCTGTTCCGTAAGGAATGGACCCACCAATGGCCGTTCTGATGGAAATCCTGTCAGTTATGGGACCTGGCCAGTAAAAGTTGTCAGTCAACACGCCGCTGTAAAATTCGGCTTATGTTTCAAAATCAGGCAGGGGAAAGATTAAGGTCAGAACAGAATATATCCGACTCAACTGATTCGGAATCCTACATCAATGAAAGAAGTTTTTGGGAACCCTTCAAGATTCTCAAGACGAAGAAACCATCAAACTAGACGATTTATTCGACTTCAGATCTTGGAGACTTCCGGGGGCTACTGTTGGGGATATACTTTCCGGGTATACCCACAGGACTCGCTGACCAGGGTGGCCCACTAACGGGTTAGAGATTTGCTTCACGGGCAGCCCAGTCAGAGAAAGAGGAGGATCCAGTTCCGGCTACGACAAGCCCAGTAGAGTTACCGACTTAGGCCTGTAGTATTACTTGTAGTCAAAGATGTACATAGTTACCAACTCTGTAACGTAGTCGGATATGTCTCTCCCTTTAACCCTAGGCCCCGGTGATTATATAAACCAGCCCTATGGGAGCCTTTAGGGCAACAACTCAATAGACAACCACAATCAACTCGCACAGGCGAACCTCTCTTGTAATCCATTGTAACATCCGGCTTACGCCGATATATTACTGGGTTGCTAGCAGGAGTAGGATCCGATCACCACAGTCAGATTTGAACCTGGGTAAACTTGTGCTCACCGCTCTTGGAACATCCGACGTCTCACACCCCATCCTTCCAACGCCACTAGGACCCGCTATGGCGTACTTGTCGACAATCCGACGACACCGCGCCCTCGCTCCAGCGAAGCAGTGGAAGCAACAAATCCTTCCAGAAAAAGCCATCGGGAACATGTATCTCGCTGATCTGAGATCATGGGGGAATTCTAAAGGGGGAGAGAGATCCTTCACGAGGAGGTGTGAGATGAGAGGAGGGAGTGGGGTTCCTTTTATAGGGAGAGGGGGCATCCCCTTCCCATGGCGTGGAAGCCATGGAGGTTCCCCCACCTCTTCCACATTCATTTGGGTGGAGTTCCCACTCACATAAATAGCCACCCACTCAAAATTCCACTCACCTCCATTAAATTTTCACCAAATTTAATGCAATATCTCATTAAATAAAACTCTTTTATTTATTTATTCAGAATTTTGTTAATTACTTTAATTAACAAACATTAACATAAAACCCCTTGCTAGTATTCAATTTCACATGCATAACCAGTTTCAGCAATTTCAACTGAAACACTTCCGGTGTCTAGTGAAATAAATTCCTGCGCTTTATTTTTGTTTCTCTGGCATATTATTTTCTCTAAATGGTGTCGGTATCCCTTAAGTGTGTCACCCTATGGTCCGCGAATAATGTAGACATGATCGAGACCCATCTCCGATCAATAATGAGCAGCGGGACCTGGAGATCCGTACTGACTCCCTCACATTCAACGATGACTTCTGTGATCTTGTTATAGACATGTACTCTTTTGTCGTTCCCGTGATATAACATTCTAGTGATCAAATCACTTGCTTGCAACATAACTAATGTGATATCACCGAGAGGGCCCAAAGTATATCTCTCTGTCATCGAGATGGACAAATTCCACTCTTTATCCATGAGCCTCAACATAACACCTTCGTAGCACGGAACCCATCTTTATAGTCACCCTGTTACGGTTGATGTTATCAAGATACTCTTCTGGTGTTAGTGATTGACATGATATCATGGTCTAAGGACTAAGATTACTTCGTATGATGTTATAGAAATATAAACACAATGACCTTGATCGTAATGCTATACTTCGGATGAATGTTCATCACATCATTCCAACAATGTTGTGACCTCGTTATTAACAACATCCAATGTCCATGATACGGAAACCTTTGATCATCTTGTTAATCAATGAGCTAGTTTATAAGAGAGGCATAACTTGGAACTTTCTATTTGTTTATTAAACACACATGTATTAATGTTTCTGTATTAATACAATTATAGCATGCAAAATAAACATTTATCATAAATAAGGAATAATATAATAACCACTTTATTATTGCCTCTCGGGCATATTCCCTTCATACGGTGGGATACTACATATGAAATGCAAAAGGCATACAAAATTTACAAGTGTAATGATCTTGATGTTGTTGGCGCTCTTGGCAAACAATTTGCCAAAGGCAAGTGTGTTAACTCGGACAATCTCTGCCTGCTTGACCAGCTCCTCAAGGCCGCATGAAGGAGAAGTCGACGCGGCACCAAGATCTAGAGCTGAGCTACTCGGTGTAAGAACCGGATAGACAATCTTGGGAAGCTCAGTTGGGGTCTGGGGCGCAGCAGTTCCACCTTCGAGAGAAGTTCTGCCTTCCACCACCAACTCCTTACTGCTATTAGTGGCATCCTTAGCCGGAGCTTCATCAACTTTAGAAGAGGTGCTTGATGAGTGCATATTTGCATCATGTTTTAGATTATTATTTTGCATTGTAGATGTAGGATCTTGGTATTTTACGGCGTTCGCGCGCACTTTTTATGTTTATTTTCACTAGGATCAGATCAGATGATGGAACGAATGGACACAATTCTTGGAGCAGTTGTACTGGAGAGAAAAGGAGCCAAAAACTACATAAATCGCCTATTGGGGAAATATTAATAATACAAGAAGAAAACCCGAAGCGAGAAACAAAGACAGAAGAGATAATGACCAACTATACGACCCGCCGCCGTATAGTTGGCGCCGCCTCTGCCTCCTCAAATAGTTTCACCCCGTGCAACTGGTTCAGAGAGACGACATAGAAAACACCCATAAATCGCCAAAACCTAACCTCCGGAAGGCATCTAGAGGGGGAACTTTCCCTAGGGATCCATTTTCTCCCTACGCAGATTTGGCAGGCCAAGGCATCGATCTCCATCTTCATCAACCGCTGCATCTTCATCACCTCCATCCATCCCATCTAGATCTTGTTGTAATTCTTGCACTAGTTGTGGATTTATACAAGTTCTATTCATCGATAATCATTTCCATTACCATTGCTTTGTTGATGTCTGTCTCCATGCCTTATTAGATCATTAGTTCTTGGGGAGATGGAGAAACCCTAGCATGAGACTGAAATAAGATGAAGTTTATTATGATATTCATCGCTATGACCATGTGTTAGATTGTCTACATCTTGATGTTGGGAGAAGTCAACCTCTCCAATATTTGCCTCTTGTGGGGACTTGATGTAGGGAACTACTTGTTGGTAGATAGAGGGATGTTAGCACTTGCAGTGGCTATAAATATGTTGGCACTCCTTACGTATCAACTTGGGAATCGAGGAAACTCACAAAACACTATCCATGCCATGGGATATGTCTTGTAGGATTATGTCCCTAAATAGCGCAGTAATTCAATTGATGTTGATTGTTGTCTGTTGTGGTTACGAGGATGATTTGAGCAGTGGTTGTTGCCTCTTTGTCCAAATACGGAGTTCCTCCCACACATACATAGTTGAGAATGTTCATGATAATAATCTTTACCTTAGGCCTTTATAATGCTAGTGGTGTATCAGCTAATCCCTGAGAATGCTTTCTCCCACTGAAGTTTCAAATCTCTTTTACATACGCGGTACTTATTTTCTGTATTCAGTTATGTTTACTTTACACATTGTTCACTTATACCAAAAACCCAAAAAAACACCTTTTTTACGCAATACTCGCATTTTATCTTGTTACTTAGAACTTTATTTAGCAATTCTGTTTTCAGTATTTATTTCAAGAATTCTTAGACTTCAGACTCCTGCTCCCTTTGGGATCGATATCTTTATTTTAAAACTAGCTACATCCGATTTGTGCACTTGCAGTCATCAAGCTATTTTCTGGCGCCGTTGCCGGGGAGCTAAGCGTTGTAGGTCTTTTAGTTTTTGCTTATTTACTTTAGTTTTGTTAAGTTTTGTTTTGAGTTACAGGTTTGCACCGACATGATGGAGTTTGAGCATATCACTACTGCTAACCCACTCAACCACTTTGGGAAGTCCTATGATATTTATAAAAGAGACAACTCCAATGAGAAGACAAGGGGGTTTGAAATAAATCCTCTACAACTTGGTATTTTATACAAGAAACAATTTACTGGAGATGAAGAAGATCCTGATCCATATGAGCATATTGCATGTTTTAAAGATATATGTGGCACGTTCCAATTAACGGGGTATACCGCCGATGAGGTAAGGGTTAAACTTTTTAGTCAAACTTTGACAAGTATAGCTCTCTCATGGTATAGATCTCTACCCTCAGAAGCCACTACTACTTGGGATAATTTAGCTTGTGAATTCCTATCTAAATATTATCCTTTATCAAAATCTTTTGGAATCAGGCATCTTATAATGACTTGGAGGAACCTTCCCAATGAAGGACTAGTAAGAGCTTATATAACATTTAAAGATTTATTTATACAATGTCCTCATAATGATTTACCTGAATGGTATTTATTGCATATCTTTTATGGCGGTTTAATTGAACCTAATAAAATTGAACTAGAATCTTGCACGAGAGGAGCTTTTATGGATTTACTTATAACTAAAGCTTGTGCTTTACTTTATAGAATTCGCGATCATAGAGTTTCATGGAATTTTGGTCTAGGAAGTGAACGAGGCATAGAAAGAGATCATGAATGTATTCATGACTATAATAAAAAGGGCCATGTAAATGAATTATCTAAAGAGCTTTATTTAGATTCAAATCTTGTGTTGTAAGTTGTTAAAGCTTTTATAGAACACATCGAAGCTCCAAAAGAAGGTTCGATAATTTTGATCCACCACCTGAACCTGAGAAGAAAAGAGAAGTTAAAACAGCATTTGCTTCCCTAGAACCAATGTATGAGATACCTTTCGCTAACACTGCATAAAAGCATATTTTGGAATATGAACCGGTCAAAGCAGTACAGGAGGTGAAAGACGAGGAAAGCATGCTAATAATTGAAGAACATCTATATGAAATCAAACATGAAGAGGTAACGAAGGAAGCAATCATGGCTATGTATGCACATTGTAACATAGTTTAACTTAATGAAGAGACTTCTATATTGGTTGAAGGTAAAATTAAGGTAAAAGATGTGGGTAAGCCTATTCTTCCCTGCATAGTTAAAGAAATCTTGAATTATGGTTTATGTGATCTTGGCACCGAAGTTAATGTTATATCTTATGATTTTTATCTAGAAATAAAATAAGAGATAGCACCGGCTACAATAGAAAATACTGATATATCAATCATGTTAGCCAATAAAAATCTTAGAATTCCAATGGGAGTAAATGAAGATGCAATTATCACAATTAACAATAAAAAATTCCTTATTGATTTTGTAGTTGTTGATATGCCAATTGACCCTCTTTGCCCAATTATATTCAGAAGAAACTTTTTGAGTGATGTAGGTGCCACGGTTGACTTCAAAAAGGAGGTTGTATCCCTTTAGCTTGAGAAAGCAGAAAAATAAGTCCACTTTTCCAAATTTAAATACAAACCTCTATTCATAAAATAAGAAGAGAAAGAGAAAAATATTCAAGAAATGGCAGCTCTTTTCTTAAATAATCAAGAGGAAGAAATAAATGAAGATCCAAATTGTGAAGAAATAATTATGGAGGATAGAACTTTAGAAGAACTAGAGAGTGAATTTGATTCATTTCCCATTGAAGAACCTACAACTGATGAAGCTTTTGAAGAGCCAGAAAAGAGAGGGGATGAAGAATTACCACCCCTAGAATTAAAAACTCTACCAGATAATCTTAAGTATAGATTCTTAGATGATACTAATAAATTCCCTATTATTAGTGCTAAACTTTCTAGGGAGGAAGAAGAAGAACTCATGAAGGTACTAAAGGAGCACCGCAAGGCCTTTGGGTACTGAATGGATGACTTAAAGGTTATCAGTACCAAGATGGCGTCCCATCGGATATTCATGGAAGAAGGTGCAAAACCAGTTGCAGAATTTAATAGAAGACTAAAACCTGAAATGAAGGAAGTGGTAAGAAAGGAAATAGTACGCCTACTTGACGCAGGTATAATTTATCCTGTAAAAGAAACTGAATGGGTAAGTCCTGTTTTGTCGGGGGTATAACCCCCGGTAGGGTCACGAGGGATAAAACATAGCATAGCTAGGTAAGCTCTGAGTGAAGAAAGAACCAGGCCAGGTAAGGACGGCCAGGAAAGAGAAGCGTGTGCAGACGACATATGAACTATGTCAGCCCGCATAAGACAAAATTGGGCTGAGGGCAAGCCCATGACCCAGCCCACTCTATAGGGACCAAGATCCAAATAGTAAACCCTAGAACCCGAAGGGGTATAAGCTAGCTAGCACTGCCTATATAAGAGGGATCATAGTTGTAGCAGAGGGAGGTTAGACCAAGTAGGGAACTAGTGCATAGTACACTAGATCATACAGCTCAAGGAGCACATGTAATTCTTGGGGATCAATCAAATCGCTAAGTGTGGAGAGTTCATCTTGTTCTTCGTGCATGGCTCGACCGTGCACTCCCTCCCCGGTGACCACAAGCACCCATTCGGCCCCCAACTTAAGCCTACCCATGGCATCTTCCGTGCCACCACCACGACAGTTGGCGCCCACCGTGGGGCAGAAGCAGGTGCTTGATGGAGTCTTCATCCGGACGGGCAACATCATCGCCAAGACCGGCGAGCGCGTCTACTCCGGCCTCATCCAGAGGTTTGGAGCACTCAACTTCGTCAGCGACAACGCGGGCTGCTTCGGGACCAAGCCGTTCCCTAGGGGCGGTTGCTTCATCAAGTTCGGCGAGCACCAGGTCTATGTCGCAGTGTGCATGGAGCGCGCATATTCGAAACGCGTCGTCCTGGCACCGGATCCGCCAGCGATTCCTGTCGCTGCGAAGCTTTACCAACTCGTCTCCGTGGAGGTAATGATGACAGCTCCAAACCCCGCGGCTCCCCCGGTAGTTCCAGTAGTGAATGAGAATGTTGAGGGGGTAAATCATGAGGAAACACCAAGGGCTGCAAGAACAGCAAAGGCACCACTGGAAAAACCAGAAAACATAGCCAGGAGTAAAAGGGCTAAGGAGCTGCAAGAAGCAATAGACAAGATGGCAGAGCCAGTAGCGCAGGCAACTGACCTGGCACGTGTGCAACCGAGTTGGAGGAAGTCAGGATAAAAGTTTTTGAGAAAGCCAAGGAATTAGCACAGTTATAGCAAGATGTGGATATCACTATCCGATAGCTCAACTCGGAAAATCGAGTCAAGGGTGCGAAGAACCGGCTGGATGTGACAAGATTGAGAGGAAGAAATCTCAATAAAGAGCTGGTAGATGCGACGTCAAAAGTAACGCCGGAGAACAGCAACGAAATAGCCATGCGGCCAACATATAATATAGCAGCAGCTAATCTGCGAGTAGCAGAAGCAGCAATGGCAGAATTACCACATTTGGAGGGAGAAGCAAAGAAAAGACAACAAGAACGAGTCAATGAACTAGTAAGAGCAGCTAGCATGCTGAATGAAGCGTATTACAGAGAAAATCTGGGTATAGCAGGAAGGTCACAACAGGTTCACTCGGCGACTCCTGTTCCGGCAAGATCGGCAGGGCACACGACATCCTTACCCGGAGAGGCGCCAAGACCGAGAAAGGAAAAAAGTGTGGATTCGGGAAGAAACAAGCAAATGATCACCTATGATCCGGCGATGGCTCAAGGAAACCCGGCACATGCATAGGGGGCAAGAAGGAATAATGCCCAAGGAAATGAAAACCAGGAGAATGCAGGCCGAGAAAGGCAAGAAGGGCAAAGAAACGACAACGGAGGGAAAAATTTTGCGCCTCAAGCTAGGCGTGGAACTCACTCGGCAGGAGGAGAAAATCCAGCGCCGAATAATGCACCAGCTCAACCCGAAAGAAGACAGCAAATAGCGGGAAAGGCAGCTCAGCAGCCTGTTGACCCAAACGCCAATAAGTACAATGATGGTTACTTGGCTATGGTGAATGAAGGATATGAATTGCTGGATCACGCATATCAAGCAATGGGAGCTAGACTCAGAGGTAGGAACCTTTAGCCGGATGATGCAATGCTGAAGCTTGACCGAATAAATATAGCAGAGCTGATCGAATCGCAAGGTCCGCAAGGTCCACCATGCTTTGTCCCAAGGATCATGAAGGAGCCACCGGTACAAAATTTCCAGCTGGCCAGAGGGACAAAAACGTATGATGGAAGTACAAAGCCAGAGGACTGGCTCATAGATTATGGAATGGCTGTGAATATTGTGCAGGGAAATTTGAGATGGGCGGTATGTTATGTACCGCAAATGCTGGAAGGACCAGCTCGGGTATGGCTGAACAATTTGCCACCCGGAAGCATTAACAACTGGATCGATTTTCAAGACGCTTTTGTGAGCAATTTCACAAGCACTTACAAGAGGCCGAATCGCCCACAATAACTGGCGATGTGCAAGCAAAGACCGAATGAGACAGACAGGTAATTCCTCACAAGGTGGTGTACAATGCGCAAGTCCTGTGAAGGGGTAATCGAGTCAAAGTTAATCGCTTGGTTTGCATAAGGATGCAAACATGGAAGTGTGATGTGGCAAAGTTGCAGAGAGATATGCCGGCAAGTCTGGCAGAAACGATAAGAATTGCTGATTCATATACGTTAGGAGATCCGAATCAGCCACTGCTTATGTGTAGGGGTCCCAACCTTTAATAAGATAGAGCCCCCTGTGTTTACAATGCTAGTCCCTGGATCAATAGCTAGCATCCACAGTTTAGATGTAATATCAAGAAACAAAGGTCATAATATAACTTTATAACCAGGAATAACATAATTTTATTACATCAATTCATAGCTCATTTAGCTATTACATTACATTGCAGCGGAATAACTATAGTCATGGGTCCTTCATCTTCAAAGTGCCACAGGCAGATGTTGGTTGTAGACTTTGTAATCCTAATCAAACAATCTTCACTAAAATCAATCAAACCTGCAACATTACAAGTTACAGCCACAAGGGTCAATACATTTGAATTGTATTGGCAAGATTCACTATTTGGTTGAATATGAGTGGATCCTATTCTTTACATGCATATTTGGCTAAGTAGAGTTTTAGGCTCATTTGCATAAAGCAATGTTTTATCCTATCTTTTTAAAATGGTTTTGGTCCTTTGTCAAATCTCTTTTCCAAGAATCCCTTGAACTCCTTGGTAACCCCAAGTGTTCAAGTCTTTGTCAAAATCTCTTGAGCACCTTGGTAACCCCAAGTGTTCAAGTTTTTAAAAGTTTTCTTTTAGAAATTAGAGTGTCGAGATCTTCCATAGCTTCAGGCCTTAGTTGCTCAGTATTGTCCATAACCGGGGACACGGCTAAGTACTTAGAATTTTGATCTTCTGCAGAAGTTGTACACTTTACCCACATGACACAATCTCATCTTGATGCCACCAGTGGCCGCTGGATAAGTACTCACCAAAATGGAGTACTGGCAGATTGAGAATGTGACAAAGTCTTTCCATAGGAGTCCTCCCAATACAAAATGCTAGCTTGTCTACTAGGCACAAATGTAGGGTTACTCCCTTACACAAATCTAGTTAACCTGAAGATGCCAATGCATGGGACTTCCACTATGTAGTTGACTAAGCCAGAGCCCATTTAGCATGTGGCTGTACACGGAAGCCACTATACGAGAAACATGTTCAATCTCTAAGTTTCCTGGGTGGTTCCTTTGGAGCACAACACAAAGAGATTGCCATAGTCATGGTTCCTTTTGTTTCCAACTTCTCCAATACTCAAAGTATCCTTGGCCACCCAGGTGGTTCATTGAGTCCTTGTTTTATTATATAAAACACAAGTCCTTTTCTCAACTTCATAAAATCTCAACATGTATCTCTTTTCAAAATATAAATATAGCATGGCTAAGCATGTAACAACTACATTGTTTTCTCTAAGGAATGTATAGGGAATCCTATTAGGATTTTAGCATAGCATAAGTACAAAAAGTATTTTCATGCATGTTTCAAAATCCACTAAGTATAATGAAAATAGTAGGACTTTTGATGATAGTGTCACTTGCCTTTTTGGTAGGGAATGGTGGTTCACTCCTTGATCTTGCTAGTCTCACACTTTGCTAAATTCACTACAAGTCAATCAAGCAAACACAAAATCAACTAACATTCCAAACCAAAGTCAAACAAACAATTTCACACTCACAAAGCAATGGAATCTAAGTCATGCATAAGTATGCAAGGGATGGTTCTATTGCAAGGATGGTCTCCACTAGGTTTCTCAACTTTGTAAGGTCCAAATTGGTCATTTACCAAAATGGCAAAGTCATTAGTTAGAGGGTTTTTCCCAAAAACTATTTTAAAATCCATTCAACATTTTATGTGGTGGAAAGTGGTTTTATCAAATAAAAAATCTTTAAGTTTCTCACCAAAAGTTTCTAACTCCCAAGACTTGGTGTTTTGGGTCAGTAGCTTTGAATCAAAATATTTTTCCAGAGTTTTATTCCAAAATCCTTTTTCATAATAAAACCATTATCTTTACTTAGCTAGAAATAGTCTAATTCAATTAATCCATTCTAAATTTTTCCAATTTCATTTTCAAAACCATGGGTTGGTTCCTAGGGTCAGTAAGGTCACATAAAACCATTTTGCAAAATTTTTAACCCAAAAATCAATTTTAAACAATTTTTTTACTCTAAACAAGCACACAAAAGGATATGCAAAAATAAGCAAACTAACAGATACTATTTGCTAAACCAAGGGCATGGTTGGCTAGGTCTTGCTCTCCTGAATCCAACGACATAAAATTTGTTATTTTTGGACGTGTGGATCCAAAGTTACAAGGGTTTGAAGTTTGCAAATAAATCTGATTCAAAAATTCTTTTAAACAGATCTAGTGCCACGCGGCAGGATTTTACTGGACGGTACCCTTTCGCGCGGATCAGCGTTGCGGTGCGTTGGATCTAATCGATCGTGTGGCACAGAGAACGTACCCCTTCGCAGCTCAAGCGATCTATCGTAAGCGTCGGATCGAGATCCTACGGCACTGGTGCGTTTGACCATATGCGAGCGGCGCCGACGCGGCGGCGACTAGCGGCGCGGTCAGGTGTAGACGGTGTCGGTGGTCTAGGAAGCGAGAGAGGAGGAGAAGAGGCTCACCGGGTTCAGGAGGTCACGGTGATGCTCGAGGGGGTGTTGGTCGGGCGAGGGGCGCACGATGTTTGCTGCAATTCCTCACCGGAGCTTACAATGGAGTCTGGCGGCTCCGGTCGACGACGGGGAGACGCTGCAGTTCACCCCAGGGCAAATGAATGGTACGGTTAGATGCGGACGGAGCTGGAGATGATGTGAGCATCCATGGAAAAGCTAGGAGCGGTTGAGGCTTACCGAGGAAGTTCGACGGAGACGAGACAGACGGCGGCGCTGTCAGAGCTTGTCAAAGCCGACGCTCTGGAATGCCCGCAGTCGAATGGGTGATGATGGGAGATACGTCTAGGAGTGGGGAAGTTACCAGGGTGCTCAGGGTGGCAAGTGGTGGTGATATTTGGCCGGAATCGTCACTGAGGTGTCATCGGAACAGAGGGAGTGTTGGGTCGAATTGTGGCAGCATCGGGGCGGAGAAGGAGTGGCGACAGAGGGGAAAGGAGGAGGGAGCGTGGGCGATTAAATGTGTGAGGTTACTGGGGGAATTCATTCAGCCATTTACTCGAATTGATGCGAGTAATTAGAGGCAGCAACGGTGACGAGGGGGAGGAAGAACAGGTTGTTGCGGTGAGGACGATGAATAGGAAAAGTGGGGCCTGCTGGTCAGTGGGAAAAGAAAGGAGGGGAGGGTCCACTGGTCATACTCTGTACGGGTCAGAAATGAGGTGCGAATCGTTTTCTTCGGGGAGAGGGGGAGCTGGGCTGCTTCTGGGCTTTAGTGGGCTGATGGGTTGGGTCGTCCTTTCTTATTTTTTCCTGTTTCTGAATCTTTTTCCTTTTTCTAATTCTATTTCCTGTTTTGAATTTCCAAACAAACAAACATCAACCAAATCAATCCAAACAACACCAATCCTTGTAATTTTGAAATTAGTTCTGTTTAGTAATATGGACCAAAATCCAAATTCAAAATAATAATTTTAATAATAGGGTCCATTAATAATTAAGTAAATAGTCCAATGTCATTAAATCAAATAGGGTTTGGATTTATTTAATAAAATTTCTATTTGAAATCCAAATATTTTCAAAACCAATTCAGTAGGTTTTATTTGGAAGTATAAATCATTTGGAAAACTTATTTAAATTGAATAAACAAGTTTTGATGGTTAAGTGAAATAATAGAACTTTCATTAGTAGACTTGGATATTAAATCCTTATTGTTTTAAGTAAATCTTTATTATTTTATTCAAAGCAAAACCTTTATTGTTTTCACAACTTTGGCCAAGGTTTACTTTGGCTTTATAGAATAATCTTTATTTAAAAACCTTCCTTTTCAATTTGAAAGCTAAAACCCTTTTTATTAAAATTTCAAGTAGTAATAGAATATTATTATTTTTCATTTGCTAAGTATTTATTTTTTTAATCCCCTTAGGATTTATTTAATCCAAATAGGTTTGAATTTCCAATTGAATTCAAAAAAGTTTCTTCTGGCCCTGAAAATCAAACAAAGTTTTATTTTATTCATTTATTTTTCACATTACAAGATTTGGAAAATCTTGGGATGTGACAGGCTACCACCCTTAAAATAAATCTCATCCCGAGATTTGGGAAGGCTGGGGTTACAAGTAGGCTTAGAATAACTAGGGTACTACCACCCTTAAAATAAAGTCTCATAGGGTTACATTGATGGTTCTCTTGGCTAAAAGTTCAACTCAATAATCAGACAAGAAATCCTTATTTGACTCTTCTGAGTTTTCTAAATCCTGACATCCACTTCTTCTATCTCTTCAAAGTTTCCATTCAGGTCAATGTGGTTCACATGTCCTTTTTGGGTCACATTGGAGTCATTTCCATTGGCTATTCTGGCATCCTTTTTCTTTTTCTTCTCTGGACAGTCTGATGCATAGTGTCCAAGTTCCTTACAATTATAGCACTGCAACTGGCTAATGTCTTTCTTCCTGAAAGTGTCATGTTGGTTCTGACCAAGGTCATCTCCATTGTCAGTATCATTTCCATTCTTTTCACCTTCATTGTTGTTGTAATGATACTGATGTGGTTCAGAATCTTCCTTGCTCTTTCTGTATGAATGCTTCTTCTTTGATGATCCTGAATAGTTCTTGAGTTTATGTTTCCTCTTTCTGTTCTCAACTTGATTCATCTTGTTTTCCAATATAGTGGCTTTGTCACAGAGTGATTGATAAGTTGGGACATAGGCAACAGCTAGCTGCAGGTTCAACTCATCATTAAGTCCTTCAAGAAATTTATCCTTTCTCTTAGCATCTGTATCAACTTCATCCGGTGCATAGCGTGCCAGATTGTTGAATTCTTCAATATACTCAGCCACACTGAGGTGACGTTGTTTCAGATTGTGAAACTCCTTTTTCTTCAAGTACATTACTCCAGGTGAAATGTGAGTTGTTCTAAATCCATCCTCAAAAATAGCCCAAGTCACATCTTCAAGGGGAGTGGTGATTTGAAAGTTGTCCCACCATGTTGCTGCTGGTCCTTCAAGCAGAAATGTTGCAAACCTTACTTTTTCTTCATCAGTGCAACCAACAGTCACTAAGTCTTTGTTTACTGAACGTAACCAATCATCAGCTTCCATTGGATCAGTTGTTCCAGAGAACCTTGCAGGCCTAAGTTTCAGAAACTTGGTGAGCATGTCAAGTGCTGGAGGATTATTCTGATTGTTGTTGTTGTTATTCAAATTCTGTATGAATGTGGTCATCTGCTGCATCAACTGTGTCTGAGCTACCATCATCTGTTGCATCTCAGGGGTGATGTTGTTGTTTTGGTTGGGGTTGGCACGACGGGGAGGCATCTGTTGGTTTGATAGGGATAAGTATTGGTGGATAGGTTTTTAAGAAGTCCTAACACACAACTCAAAAACAACTAAGCTCAATCAAACAATCAACCAATCAAACAATCCACAAGCAACAAACCACCTAATAACTTATGAGTTTATCTCATGAGTTGAAGGAAACAACAAGTTTTTCTTGAAAATAATAACTTAGTATAATCATACCTCATAGGTCAATATGATCCATACTCTAGCTTGATATCAATGTCTTTGGTAGGCAATCTAATGTCTCTTGGTTTTTCACTTGTAGTCCTTAGTGATATCTAAAGGTTGAAGTCCTTGGTTAAAATGTTGAAGATGTTGAAGTCATTAGAGTTGAAGATGTTGAAGTCATTAGAGTTGATGAAATAGTTTGCACATGGTGAAGTCTTTGGCCATGGGGCAGGCTTTGTCCATCAAGTTTGAAATAGAAGATATGTAGAGTCAAAACCAAAATGGTTGAGGAAAGAGTTTACAAGATTGTTTGTAAATAAGTTTTGGAAGAAATACAACTCTTATTTTTCTAAGGGTTTTTGTCCATTCCTAGGTTTACAAATCCTACAGGCAACACAATGCTCTGATACCATCTGTAGGGGTCCCAACCTTTAATAAGATAGAGCCCCCTGTGTTTACAATGCTAGTCCCTGGATCAATAGCTAGCATCCACAGTTTAGATGTAATATCAAGAAACAAAGGTCATAATATAACTTTATAACCAGGAATAACATAATTTTATTACATCAATTCATAGCTCATTTAGCTATTACATTACATTGCAGCGGAATAACTATAGTCATGGGTCCTTCATCTTCAAAGTGCCACAGGCAGATGTTGGTTGTAGACTTTGTAATCCTAATCAAACAATCTTCACTAAAATCAATCAAACCTGCAACATTACAAGTTACAGCCACAAGGGTCAATACATTTGAATTGTATTGGCAAGATTCACTATTTGGTTGAATATGAGTGGATCCTATTCTTTACATGCATATTTGGCTAAGTAGAGTTTTAGGCTCATTTGCATAAAGCAATGTTTTATCCTATCTTTTTAAAATGGTTTTGGTCCTTTGTCAAATCTCTTTTCCAAGAATCCCTTGAACTCCTTGGTAACCCCAAGTGTTCAAGTCTTTGTCAAAATCTCTTGAGCACCTTGGTAACCCCAAGTGTTCAAGTTTTTAAAAGTTTTCTTTTAGAAATTAGAGTGTCGAGATCTTCCATAGCTTCAGGCCTTAGTTGCTCAGTATTGTCCATAACCGGGGACACGGCTAAGTACTTAGAATTTTGATCTTCTGCAGAAGTTGTACACTTTACCCACATGACACAATCTCATCTTGATGCCACCAGTGGCCGCTGGATAAGTACTCACCAAAATGGAGTACTGGTAGATTGAGAATGTGACAAAGTCTTTCCATAGGAGTCCTCCCAATACAAAATGCTAGCTTGTCTACCAGGCACAAATGTAGGGTTACTCCCTTACACAAATCTAGTTAACCTGAAGATGCCAATGCATGGGACTTCCACTATGTAGTTAACTAAGCCAGAGCCCATTTAGCATGTGGCTGTACACGGAAGCCACTATACGAGAAACATGTTCAATCTCTAAGTTTCCTGGGTGGTTCCTTTGGAGCACAACACAAAGAGATTGCCATAGTCATGGTTCCTTTTGTTGCCAACTTCTCCAATACTCAAAGTATCCTTGGCCACCCAGGTGGTTCATTGAGTCCTTGTTTTATTATATTAAACACAAGTCCTTTTCTCAACTTCATAAAATCTCAACATGTATCTCTTTTCAAAATATAAATATAGCATGGCTAAGCATGTAACAACTACATTGTTTTCTCTAAGGAATGTATAGGGAATCCTATTAGGATTTTAGCATAGCATAAGTACAAAAAGTATTTTCATGCATGTTTCAAAATCCACTAAGTATAATGAAAATAGTAGGACTTTTGATGATAGTGTCACTTGCCTTTTTGGTAGGGAATGGTGGTTCACTCCTTGATCTTGCTAGTCTCACACTTTGCTAAATTCACTACAAGTCAATCAAGCAAACACAAAATCAATTAACATTCCAAACCAAAGTCAAACAAACAATTTCACACTCACAAAGCAATGGAATCTAAGTCATGCATAAGTATGCAAGGGATGGTTCTATTGCAAGGATGGTCTCCACTAGGTTTCTCAACTTTGTAAGGTCCAAATTGGTCATTTACCAAAATGGCAAAGTCATTAGTTAGAGGGTTTTGCCCAAAAACTATTTTAAAATCCATTCAACATTTTATGTGGTGGAAAGTGGTTTTATCAAATAAAAAATCTTTAAGTTTCTCACCAAAAGTTTCTAACTCCCAAGACTTGGTGTTTTGGGTCAGTAGCTTTGAATCAAAATATTTTTCCAGAGTTTTATTCCAAAATCCTTTTTCATAATAAAACCATTATCTTTACTTATCTAGAAATAGACTAATTCAATTAATCCATTCTAAATTTTTCCAATTTCATTTTCAAAACCATGGGTTGGTTCCTAGGGTCAGTAAGGTCACATAAAACCATTTTGCAAAAGTTTTAACCCAAAAATCAATTTTAAACAATTTTTCTACTCTAAACAAGCACACAAAAGGATATGCAAAAATAAGCAAACTAACAGATACTATTTGCTAAACCAAGGGCATGGTTGGCTAGGTCTTGCTCTCCTGAATCCAACGACATAAAATTTGTTATTTTTGGACGTGTGGATCCAAAGTTACAAGGGTTTGAAGTTTGCAAATAAATCTGATTCAAAAATTCTTTTAAACAGATCTAGTGCCACGCGGCAGGATTTTACTGGACGGTACCCTTTCGCGCGGATCAGCGTTGCGGTGCGTTGGATCTAATCGATCGTGTGGCACAGAGAACGTACCCCTTCGCAGCTCAAGCGATCTATCGTAAGCGTCGGATCGAGATCCTACGGCACTGGTGCGTTTGACCATATGCGAGCGGCGCCGACGCGGCGGCGACTGGCGGCGCGGTCAGGTGTAGACGGTGCCGGTGGTCTAGGAAGCGAGAGAGGAGGAGAAGAGGCTCACCGGGTTCAGGAGGTCACGGTGATGCTCGAGGGGGTGTTGGTCGGGCGAGGGGCGCACGAGGTTTGCTGCAATTCCTCACCGGAGCTTACAACGGAGTCTGGCGGCTCCGGTCGACGACGGGGAGACGCTGCAGTTCACCCCAGGGCAAATGAATGGTACGGTTAGATGCGGACGGAGCTGGAGATGATGTGAGCATCCATGGAAAAGCTAGGGGCGGTTGAGGCTTACCGGGGAACTTCGACGGAGACGAGACAGACGGTGGCGCTGTCAGAGCTTGTCAAAGCCGACGCTCTGGAACGCCCGCGGTCGAATGGGTGATGCTGGGAGATACGTCTGGGAGTGGGGAAGTTACCAGGGTGCTCAGGGTGGCAAGTGGTGGTGATATTTGGCCGGAATCGTCACTGAGGTGTCGTCGGAACAGAGGGAGTGTTGGGTCAAATTGTGGCAGCCTCGGGGTGGAGAAGGAGTGGCGACAGAGGGGAAAGGAGGAGGGAGCGTGGGCGATTAAATGTGTGAGGTTACTGGGGGAATTCATTCAGCCATTTACTCGAATTGATGCGAGTAATTAGAGGCAGCAACGGTGACGAGGGGGAGGAAGAACAGGTTGTTGCGGTGAGGACGATGAATAGGAAAAGTGGGGACTGCTGGTCAGTGGGAAAAGAAAGGAGGGGAGGGTCCACTGGTCATACTCTGTACGGGTCAGAAATGAGGTGCGAATCGTTTTCTTTGGGGAGAGGGGGAGCTGTGCTGCTTCTGGGCTTTAGTGGGCTGATGGGTTGGGTCGTCCTTTCTTATTTTTTTCCTGTTTCTGAATCTTTTTTCCTTTTTCTAATTCTATTTCCTGTTTTGAATTTCCAAACAAACAAACATCAACCAAATCAATCCAAACAACACCAATCCTTGTAATTTTGAAATTAGTTCTGTTTAGTAATATGGACCAAAATCCAAATTCAAAATAATAATTTTAATAATAGGGTCCATTAATAATTAAGTAAATAGTCCAATGTCATTAAATCAAATAGGGTTTGGATTTATTTAATAAAATTTCTATTTGAAATCCAAATATTTTCAAAACCAATTCAGTAGGTTTTATTTGGAAGTATAAATCATTTGGAAAACTTATTTAAATTGAATAAACAAGTTTTGATGGTTAAGTGAAACAATAGAACTTTTATTAGTAGACTTGGATATTAAATCCTTATTGTTTTAAGTAAATCTTTATTATTTTATTCAAAGCAAAACCTTTATTGTTTTCACAACTTTGGCCAAGGTTTACTTTGGCTTTATAGAATAATCTTTATTTAAAAACCTTCCTTTTCAATTTGAAAGCTAAAACCCTTTTTATTAAAATTTCAAGTAGTAATAGAATATTATTATTTTTCATTTGCTAAGTATTTATTTTTTTAATCCCCTTAGGATTTATTTAATCCCAATTGGTTTGAATTTCCAATTGAATTCAAAAAAGTTTCTTCTGGCCCTGAAAATCAAACAAAGTTTTATTTTATTCATTTATTTTTCACATTACAAGATTTGGAAAATCTTGGGATGTGACATTATGTCGGCAGATGGGATGACTGAGACTCAGATCTATGACACTGCGGGTTCGCAAAGGCGCCAAGAAAGATCAAAATATAGAAGCAAGAGAAGAGACAAAAGGCCAAACTACAGATATGGTTCGACTCAGGTTGCGGCCGTAAGTCAGGATCATCCGGATGCTGGAAGTAGCCAATGCCAAAGGACAAGTGGACAACAACAGTGGGTGCCAAAGAATGATGGCAAAAAGCCGTACGAACAAAGGAAGCAATATCAGGACCGACATAAATATACCTATGAGATGATGTTGGACCATCCGTGTAAGTTTCACACGCCTAGTCCGAGTAAACCGGCCAATCACACAAAAAGGCAATGCACTTGGTTTCAGAAAGGAGATAGAATGGATTCGCCAAATAAGCAGCTTCCACCACCTCCCCCTCCACCACTTACAGGAGGAAATGCTCAAGTAGCGGGAACAGATAACAAATACGAAAACAGACAGCTGAGGTATCATAATCAAGAAAGAAGAGAAACTGTGCACCAGGTGCACAATCCAAGAGGTGACAACGCTCATGTCGGCCACGGAACTAGAAATGAGTACAGAGAACATCACTAGAGCTATGTTGTCTTTGTCACAAAGCCGAATGACAAAAAGAGCCAGCAGCAACGGATGATGGAGGTGAATGCCACAATGCCGGCAATTCTCAAGTACATGCATTGGTCTGAGCAAGAGATAACTTGGAGCATAAAAGATCACCCCAAGATCATGCCAACCCCAGGAGGATATGCTCTAGTTTTGGATCCAACGCTCATGGGCCCAGATATCAATGTCAAGTTTTCAAAAGTGCTGATCGATGATGGCAGTAGCATCAACATCATGTACAAGGATACTATGCTCAAGTTAGGCATTACCATGAAAATGCTGGAGCCGACTAAGACCACTTTCCACGGTATTGTGTCGAGAATGTCCTGTGAGAAAATTGGCAAGATCTGGGTCGATGTCTTATTCGGCAACAGAGAAAACTGTCGCACTAAAGCCATAGAGTTCGAGGTAGTGAATTTGGTCAGCTCATATCATGCCTTACTCAGTAGGCCGGCTATGGCAAAGTTTATGGCTACTCCCCACATTGCTTACTTAAAGATGAAGCTACCAAGCCCATGTGGGGTAATTACAATTGAAGGGGACTACAAAAGATCCATTGCTTGTGCCTCAGCCGGATCTTCACTGGCCGAGTCACTCGTCATAGCACAAGAAAAGCATCAAATGTTGGAAGTGGCAGTATTGGCCAAAGAAGCACAAATGTCCATGCCGGCACTCACCAACCTGCATGGCAATGTGTCATTTCAAGCTACCAAAGAGACCAAGAAGGTACAGGTGGATGAGACTTTCCCAGAGCGCAGAGTTACCATTGGGGCTGGCCTCACGGACAAATAGGAAAGCGAGCTCACCAGCTTCCTCCGTGAGAATCGGGATATCTTTGCATGGTCCACTCAGGATCTGTAAGGAGTTCCGAGGGAGCTGGCTAAGCACTCTCTTCATGTAAGACCAGATGCCAAGCCGGTGAAGCAACCCCTCCGCCGCTTCGCCGAAGATAGGAGGAAAGTAATAGCTGCCGAGATTGCTAGACTCTTAGCTGCTGGATTCATCATGGAAGTACTGCATCCGGATTGGTTGTCAAATCCAGTCTTGGTCGAGAGGAAAAAAGATGACCCGAATGTGGCACTGGTATGGCGCATGTGTATTGATTACACAAACCTCAATAAGGCGTGTCCAAAAGATCCATTTCCCCTTCCACGGATCGATCAAGTCATAGATTCTACTGCTGGATGTGAGTTGTTGTCATTTGTGGATGCATATTTTGGATTTCATCAGATACCACTAAATCCGGATGATCAAATAAAGACAACTTTTATCACCCCATATGGGGCTTATTGCTATCGTACCATGCCATTTGGATTGAGAAATGCAGGTGCAACATATCAAAGATGCATGCAAAAATGCTTGCAAGATCAATTGGACAAAAACGTTCAAGTATACGTCGATGACGTGGTAATAAAAACCAAGCAAAGTCATACTCTAGTTGAGGACTTGCGTCAAACATTCGCAAACTTGAGAAGATTCCAGATGAAGCTTAACCCGTAAAAATGCACATTTGGCGTCCCGGCTGGCAAATTACTCGGATTCCTTGTATCCAGCCGAGGAATGGAATCTAACCCGACAATAATCAGGGCAATCGAGAGAATGGAATTGCCAAAAACCCTCAACAATGTCCAGAAGTTTACTGGATGCCTGGCCTCGTTGAGCAGGTTTGTTAGTCGGCTAGGTGAAAAAGCCCTACCACTATATCAACTGTGAATAAATCAGACAAATTCACATGGACACAGCAAGCTGATAGCGCTTTCCATGAATTAAAGAAAATGTTGGCAACAACACCAATATTATCTTCACCACTATCCAAAGAGCCAATGTTGCTCTATGTCGCCGCAACCAACAGAGTTGTAAGTGCAGTAATAGCGGTTGAACAGAATTACCCGCATTATCAGTCCAAAGACCATTTTAGTCCAAAGAAGGGGGCAAATCAGTCCAAAGACCATTTTATTACTTGAGTGAAGTGCACTCTGTCTCGAAACAGAATTACCCGCATTATCAGAAGATGACATACGGGGTATATATGGCGGCAAAGAAGCTGAAACATTACTTTCAGGAACACCCAATCCGGGTAATATGCAAGGCACCTATCTCGGATATATTGGGCAGCAAAGTTGCTAGCGGCCGAGTCGCAAAATGGGCCATAGAACAAGCACCATATACTCCACAATATGATAGGCGAGATGCAATCAAATCTCAGGCTGTTGCAGATTTCTTTGTAGACTGGATGAAAATGCAGTACGAACCACCACTGCCAGATCCGAACTACTGGAAAATGCATTTTGACGGGTCCAAGACGAAAATGGGTCTAGGCGCCGGGATAGTGATCACATCTCCAAAGAGGGATCAACTCAAGTATGTGTTACAGATTCATTTTGTTGCTTCCAACAATGTTGCCGAGTATGAAGCACTTGTCCACGGCATCAAAGTGGCCAAGGAGATTGGCATCAAAAGGATCATGTGTTTTGGCAATTCGGATTTGGTGATTCAGCAAGTGTCTGGACATTGGGATGCGCTGGACGCAAACATGGCATTATATCGTTTCCATGAGCAACAAATTTCGGGATACTTTGACGGATGCGAATTCCATCACGTTCCTAGAGCAGAGAATGAAGCAGTAGATGTATTGTCCAAACTAGGGTCATCTCGGCAAGCAATACCACCAGGAGTAGCACTGGAGCACCTTAGGAAATCATCGATCAAGCCATCACCAGAATCAGACTCGATCAGGGTCACCCCGGCGAATTGGGAGTCTGACGTGGTACCAATGGATATCGACTCAGGGGCAGGTTCGACTCACTCGGGGATTGATCTGCTCAATTCAGGAGCTGCCAAATCACACTCGGGGACTCCTCAGGTCATGTCGGCAAAGCATATGTTGGCGGAGCCAATGGAAATTGATGTTGAAGCAGACGCGGAACCACTGATACCAACATGGGCACAGCCAATATTCGATTACTTAAAAGATGGGACCTTGCCAAATGATGAAACATTGGCAAGGAAAACAGCAAGAAGAGCAAAAGCATACACCGTAATCAACAAGGAACTATACAAGCAAAGTGTGACGAGCGTACTGCAGCGTTGTATCAACTTAGAGAAAGGCCAGGAGATTTTGTTGGATATTTATCAAGGAGAATGTGGGCACCATGCGTCATCAAGAGCGTTGGTGGCCAAGGCATTACGACATGGATTTTATTGGCCAAGCGCATTGTCACAGGCGCAAAAGTTAGTCGTAAAATGTAGTGGTTGTCAACACTATGCATCCAAGTCAAATCTACCAGCGTATGAATTAAAAACTATACCAATCACTTGGCCTTTTGCAGTATGGTGCCCAGATATGGTAGGACCATTCAAACCATCAAGGGGAGGCATGACTCATATTTTGGTGATGATTGATAAGTTCACCAAATGGATAGAAGTGAAACCAATCAAAAAATTGGATGGTAAAACAGTTGTCACATTCTTAAAGGATATAATCCTAAGATACGGTTACCCACTGTCAACACCCGGATTTTTCAATACTAGATGTCTGTTATGTCATACATCGCAATCCCAGGATTACCATTTTTGCGAGACATAACAGAATTGGATACCATAGTACTTCATCCATTACAAACAATACATAAGTTCTTACACAAATAGGGATCTCATGATCCAGTTCTTAATACAACATCAAGCAACGGAATACGTAATAATAACGGTATCGTGGGATCTTCGGGGTCACAGGCAATGCTGACGATGGGAGATGATCCTAGTTGTCGTAACCTTCCGGGGGTCCATCTTCCAGGTACTCCTCTTCATAGTCTGGCCATGGGAATAGCCAGGGACAAAGCCATGAGTACTCTTTAAGTACTCGCAAACTAATACTAACAAGTAAATGGGGGTTCTTGGATAATAGGACACTAGGCTCTAGGGTTGTTTTGCAAAAGCCATATTTATCTCTACTAAGTTCCAAAGCTGGTCACAATTTTATAACTCCTAAGTGGGAACTTGTAATTCAGGTCACAACTCTATTGTGGTCAAGTCAAAGTCTCAATTCATTTCTCAAGTCATTTTGAAAAGTCTGACGGGGGAACAGTATGGCCACTCCAACTGTCCATAACCGCGGACGCGGCTATTCGAATAGTTTGACACTCTGCAGAGATTGTACACTTTCACCACAACATTCGATACATCCGTCAGGAACAAATCCTGAATTCACCATACTCAGTATGCGGATAATCAATCCTAACCTTTCAATTACACGCCCTAGTATAAGCACCTCTCCTGTGAGTTTGGCCTCCCAACCATGACCACTGTCATCTTGGGTACTGCACAGGTGGACAATCTTCACAAGGTAGCCTCAGCTCAGACCTTGGCCGGGAGGGACTAATACTAAGGTATATAAGTTTCCAGTCAAGGCCTACCCAATATTCGGGTATTGTGGTTGTACGCTAAAATTGGAATGGTATCGCATCCAGACAACCATTAGTTTTATAAAGGGCTAAGGCTCATGCCTCAACATTTTCATCACCAAAATCATCAAGTGTTTGGAAACACATGTCCAAAACATTTCAATAGAATGATCCATCATTCCAAGGTTTTCATAACCATTTTTCCACCAAGTATTCCCATCTAAAAGTTGATCAAGTTTTATGCTTAGCACTAGCATCTACAGGTGGGGGTAGTACTAATGAGGGGTGGTAACTAGTGGAGTTTTCACTAAGTCCAACCTTATATCTTAGGCTGATATCAAGGCTTCTAGCTTAGGCCAAATTTTATGCTCTTTATGCACCTTCATCACAACTGTCTGGTATCTACCAAACTCTTAGGTAAACTCTAAGTAAGCTTTGATAAAGAAATAAAGTAAAAAGCTTGCCATAAAACTAGGATTGGTTTAACAAGTAGGTAGGATCACAAGTATGGGTTGGTGGCATCAGTAGGGTATCTTGCAAGGGTGAGCTTGCACAATATCAGTATAAGCTTGCATAGGTATAGTATCTTGCAAGTGTTAGCTTGCTCCTTCACTAGTAGTATTAGGCTTGCCTTGTGTAGAGCAGTGGTTGAAGTTCTCCTCGGCTTCTTCTTCGTAGTATCCTCCTTCCTCCTCGTAGTATCCTTGGTCGGTACTAGCGTCTATGAATAAATACGAGGTACACAATCACCAAACAATACTTAACTACTTGCAATCATCACACACAAGGGTCCTATAGATGATCTAGCATCATCTCTAACATTACAAGGTTAAGGCTTGGTTTAAATCCTTTTTATTTTTAGAAAAGTAATTTATACTCATTGAAAAACTACTTAAGATTTAATATTCTCCAAACTAAACATGGTATCATGTTGACACATGTCATCACCACATATTGTAGTCCATGGGAATGTGATTTAAAGTGGTGTCACAATTTAATAAGGTTTTACCCTTTTATTTTAATTAATTAAAGTGGCTAGAAATGCTTATGAAGCATTCTTTTATTCCTTGAACAATATTTCTGCAAGTAAACCTATATATTTTTATATATTCTGAAAGGTATGGTTAAATGTGATTTTTGAGAGTTGGAATCAACTCAAAAGCTTTTATGGTTTAAATTTGAAAAATGTTTGAATGCATAAAAGCTTCTGCCTTGTTATTTTTACTATGGGTGATCTACAGATCCAAATGACTTGAATCCAACGGGCTTGGATTAAGCATTCACAGAACTTTCCAGCAAAATTTGTTTCATTCAAATTGGTGTACTGAATCGATCTGGGTTGATTTTTGAAGTTGGGTACAGAAGTGTGTTTGAATTTAAAAAGAAAAAGGTTTAATTTGAATTGCTGGGCTGCGCGAGAAATTCTAACGGGCCAGCCTTCTAAGCGCAGTGCTCCCGCGGGCTGCTTAAGTGGGTGTCCCCACTCGTCAGTGACATGGGGCTGGGCGAAGCGGTATGGGGCGACGTGGATCGTTCGATCTAGTTCTAATCTAAAGGCTGAGGGTCATCGTCGACGCGAGACAGCTCCGGCGAGAACGAAACCTAGCGCGGCCAGTGAGGGGTGCTGGGGGCTCACCGGGGTACGGGCGAGGGTCAGCGAGGCGGGCGAACGACGAAGTCGACGACGGCGAACCTCCTGGTACCGGTGGCTTCTCCTAGGGCGGCTCCAATCGCTGGCTCCTTTCTTCTCCGGCAGCGGTAGGCTCCAGTGAAATTCCGGCGAGGTGCTGCTCGGCTTGCTCTAAGAATGGTGTGGCACGGTCAGTGGGGAGAGGGGAGTGATATCGTGTGAAGAAATCGTGCGGGGTGCGGCCTCTATTTATAGTCGAGCGAGGGGACCGTCGAGGCGCACGGTGAGCTCGTCGGGGGCGATGTTACAGGCGGCTATAGGCATGGGCAAGGGTAGGGGACGGTGCTGTGTCTCCTGGCGATGCTCAACGACATGGTTGCGAGGCATGGGGCGGTGTGGTTTGGTCTGGAACGGGCGGTGCTCTGCGCGGCAGAGGCGACATCTTCGACGGCGGGCGGTGGCTGTATGGCACGGGGCGGCAAACGTGGATGTCTGGCGGTCTCCTGGGTCGGTGGTGATCGTGTGTGCACGCGGTGAGGGCGGCGCACGGTCTGTGGGTGATGGTCGAGGGTGGCGCTCTGGCGCACGCTCGACATGGTCTGGGCATGTCTTGTGCGTGTGGTCTAGGGCTTGGCAACGCTCGCGGCTAGGACAGGAAGTGGCGGTGGACGGTGGGCTGCCTCCCAGACAAGGTTGGCATGGCTAGTTCTTCCTCTAGCCTGCTGTCCACAATGGGGTGGCATGAGCTCGGCTGTTCACCATTAATGGCAATGGCAAGCTCACAGGGGTGCTAGTGTTGGGCTAATCTTTCTAGATGATCTACTGAGGTGTGTGTGAGCTAACTAGGGAACAAGTTATGCAAGAATCACTGCACACTATAGTGTTTGATGTTTTGTTTGATTTGTGTCTGCAACCTGTTTGATGAAATGGCCACACGAAATCAAGTTTTGAATTTTGAAAAGATTTTTGGTGGGTTTGCTAGATTGGTTCTGGTGAGTCTGTAGATGCTTGGGTTTTGAAAGTTGAGCTTGTTTGAGTGGGTTTTGGAAAAGTGGGATCTTCCCATATGAAGAAGATTCAATTTTGAATTGTCATTCAAACTATGCATTTGAAAGTTTCTGAATGATCACAAAGTGGGCCTTGATACTTTGTTATGAGTACATTCAAGGGGTGCAAAGATCCAGAAAAGTTTCTGTTAGGTTTTGAAAGTTTGAGACAGCCAAAGTAGGCATGGGAGTTAAATTGGTCAAAATGACCATTCACTTAATATATTTGTTTTGATTTACTTGTCTTTAGGATAAGTGTGGGAAATGTTTTAGATGATGTTCTTTTCACCTAAGAAACATTTTACAAGCAATGGATCACACAAACAAGGTGGTTTTTAAAGAAATTCAAAATCCATGCATACACATATACATGCATTCATGGGTTTACTTAGAAAAGTTTTTGTTAACCCTAATCTTGATGATTAGTGTTTTGATGATCTAAGTTTGATATTTTTGGGATGTGACACCCACATAATGTAATCACTGATAACGGCACGAACTTTGATGAAGGAGATTTTGCTCGTTTCTACGGGAAACACCGAATAAGACTTGATGTAGCATCAGTCGCCCATCCAGAATCAAATGGACAAGTTGAACGGGCTAATGGCTTAGTTCTGTCAGGGATAAAACCCCGCTTAATGGAACCACTCCAGAGGTCACCTGGTTATTGGATAGAGGAACTGCCCTTAGTGTTATGGAGCCTAATAACAACTCCGAACCGATCCACGGGCTATACGCCATTTTTCCTCGTGTATGGGGCAGAAGCAGTTTTGCCTGCTGACGTAGAGTATGACTCGCCAAGGATAAGGCAATACGCGGAAGCCGAGGTAAAACAGGCCTGAGAAGATGGAGTAGACTTACTCGAAGAAGCAAGGGAACTGGCATTATCCAGATCCGCTATATATCAACAGAATATCTGACGCTACCATAGCCGAAAAGTGCAACCTCGTGTTTTTCGAGAAGGGGATATGGTGCTAAGGTTGGTGCAGCGCACAACAGGAATGCATAAATTATCACCCCCATGGGAAGGTCCGTTCATTGTAAGCAAATCATTGCACAATGATTCATATTATCTCATAGATGCTCGCAAAGTGCAAAAGAACAAGGCGGATAGGTCAGGAGATGAGACCAAAAGGCCATGGAATGTGGTTCTACTTCGTCCCTTCTATACATAGGAGAAGTAATACATGTATCACTCGAACTCTCATACGTCGGACGTGTGTGCCGGCTATCTGCTGATAATAAAATGGTATGACTCGAAAAACTGACTCGGGGACTACCCCTTAAGTTTCCCCTCTTAGTTATTTTATGTCGGCTGGCGTGACACCCAAAACTTATCTCAGAACAAGTAGTGTTTACTCGGAAAAAATCAACTCTTCGACTATGCTGTTGTCCGAAAACACGGCTTCATGGCAAGAAAGAGAAAAAGATGTATGACGGGTAAACACGAACGCCGGATAAGTATAAAGGAGAAACGCGAGTCGGCTTTATGTCTTTGCCTAACCCACTTCAGGTCATGTTATACTGCATGTTGAATACTCTCGGTCAAGTGATCCAAGTTTCATATCCGCTAACTGTATCCTTCGTACTTTGAGACTCTAATGTCGAACACCAAAAAGGTAGATAGGGACCAAAGTCAAGGAAAGGTGAAACGGAAAAATGAGACTCGGGGACTTTCCCTTGAATGATTCACACTCAGAACATAACAAAAATATATAAAGCCTTATCAAAAGGCGCATAATCAAACTTAAAGTGCAATGTACATTACATATGTACCCGGCATACCGGGGATCTAATCAAAAGTTCAAGTTCTTGTTAGCCTAAGAAGCAGCAGGACTCGGAGGGGCACCCTTGGAGTTAGGAGCATCGCTTGGAGCATCTGCCGAGTCAGGGGCGTCAGTGACCGGGTCATAGGGACCATCTGACTCGATTGCTTCGCTGTCGGCACCCTCTTCATCAGCAATTTTGACAAGAAGGTCGCCGAGGTCGAGGAAGCTGGGCCCGTCACACCAAGCATGCACCATGGTGTACTTAATCATGGCGTAGGCTCGCTCCTAGCGTTTCTTGATCAGCTTCGGGTCATTCAGGCATTTTCCATCTCCTCTTATGCGAGCGAGAACATCAAGATTGATGTCCTCGTACGATGAAAGCACGAAGGAAAGATCCTTGTCCGTTGCATCTCGGTCAGCCAACTCACGCCACTGATCCAGCCGGTCCTCATTAAGGAGCAATCTCTCAGCAAGTGGCTTGATGAGTTCAGGTGCGTCTTCATCCGGCCAGAGCATGCGAAACGCATGAATAGCCGACTTGAGAAGGTCCACACCGCAAGACTTGAGGGTCTTGACCCGTTCTGACACCGCTTCGAGAAGCTCGTCCATAGTCACCTCGCCATCAGCCGGAGCGCTAGATTCGGCCCTCACTTTCTTCATGGCTCGGATGGCAAACATATTGGCTTCAGGAAAATTCTCTGCAAGCAAAAGAGAAAGTTATCAAAATAACAAAAGTAGATGGAAGAAGTCCAGAGCGACCTATATAGTGCAAAAAGAGTAAGAACTCACTACCGAGAAAGGAGTTGACAGCGCCGAGCTTGCTCTGCCAAATTTTGTCCTTGGCTTGAAGTAAGTCAAGGTTCAGGTATGCCGACTCAACCAATGACTTGGCCTCTTCGAGCAACCTCTTGGTCTTTTCGGCGTTGACGGCCTGCTGCTCATTCTTCTCGGCAAGCTCTTCCTTCAGCCCCTTCACCTTGGGCAAGTGCTTCTGCTCCGTCTTGTCCATCAGCTTCTTCAACCGATTCACCTCGTCTCGTTCCTTCTGGAGTTCGGCTTGGTGCTTATCTGCTTATTCGAAACAAACTGCTTGTCAGCACCGACAGAAATATCTTCAGCTGTCAGATTAATGAGGCAATAAACTTACTCTCCATCTCGCTGATCTGTGAGTGGAGAGCCTCGATGGTGGAATGAGCAGAAGTTGTGAGGCAAGGGCATGAAGAGATTGAGAAAACGAACCGAAGGAAAACACACCGAATAAAGAAAGGACGAGTAAGAACATTACCTTGGCCTTGGGTGTCAGTCTGCAGCTTCTCATACGCAAGTTTGAGCTTGCGATGCGCCAGAACGAGAGCTTGGTTCACCTTGTTGCACTCGTTATGCATAAGCTGCGCAAAGGAAAAGAACAGTGAGAAAATAGAAATCAAGCTCCCAGATAGATAAGTAATGGTTCATATATATGATTTTACGGCTGAATAAGTTTCTTATCCGGCAGTAACCTCGAGGGCTAGGGATCAAAGCTCTAACATATCTGTTTGGTAAAAAAAGAGCTTAAGAGCTTACAGCCGAATAAGTTTCTTATCCGGCAGTAACCTCGGGGGCTAGGGATCGAAGTTCTAACATATGAGTTTGGCATAAGCAAATAAAAAGGGCTTAAGAGCTTACAGCCGAATAAGTTCTTCATTCGACAGTAACCTCGAGCGCTAGGGATCGAAGCTCTATCATACAAGCTTGGCGTGAAAATTAAAAGACTAAGTGATTATTGAGAGCTTACGGCCGAATAAGTTCTTCATTCGGCAGTAACCTCGGGGACTAGGTGATATGTATAAAAGAAATACTCAACAATACAAAAGAGTAAGAGGCTAATTTACCTCGTTCACTTCGTCGGCGCGGGCCATTAGGGAAATGGCCTGCTGGGTCATGTCAGGGACGGCCTTGGGGCCCAGCACCAGTTTCTTGCCGCTCCGGGTACTGACCTCTTGCTCACCAGCTACATTCCATTCCAAAGCATAAGGCTCGGCTGAACCAAGGCTTTTCTCGCTGAGCGTCCGAGTGAGAACTTGACCCGTTTGCAGGGTAGTTCCCACATTGGCACGGGTCGCAGCGGCACAAGTATGAAGGGCAATAACTTTAGAGCCATCACCTGACCCGGCAGCCATGGAATCGCCCGCTTTGACCGTCGAAGCAAGCATTGTTGCCAACGTCGAAGGCCGGATCTGAGGAGCAGAACCCGGAGCGCAGACCAAGGTTGTCTGCTTGGTGGTAGTTTTGCCGGATGAGGGGCGAGCCGAACCAGCAGCCTTAGGTTGGCTCTGGCTCTTTGACGGAACAGAAGAGTGACAGGATTGTTAGGAGGACAAAGAGAAGCCCCCTTACTGGGCTCAACAGTTTTGCCGCCACCAAGATCAGGATGTTGTTCATTCGCACCAACAAGAGGGCTGGCGCCAGAGGAACTGGAGGTAGAGGTCATCTCGGCACCAGCATTGCTGGCACCAAGATCAGGAAGCTTTTCCTGGCCAGCACCAGGGGCACTAGGCCGAGTCGCTTCAGCCGAGTGATCCACCGGGTCTGACTGACACTGAGAAGCGTGAGCCTCAACAGTGGGAACCATGACTCGGACGGGACTCGGCACCGTCGAATCAGCTGGAGGAGGCGCAGGCCTTAGCGGCGAGGCAATGCTAGAAGCAGCCTGGTTTGCCAACAAAGGTGCGGCACTGAAAACAACAAGACATGTATAAGAGAACAACAATGACGAAAAAGAAAGAATAATGAAAACAGAGTATAAAAACTTACCCGGTGACGACCGAGTCACGAGTGAATCGGCGTGTGATTCGGCGCCCAGCGGCTTGGCGACTCTCAGCCAGCGTGGCAGCAGGAGCTGGCAGAGTGGGCTTGTTCTTCTTGGCTGGCTGAGTGCTGGAGGAGTCTCCGCGCTTCGCTTCGGCTTAGCGACGGGGATCTTGCCGACTCCGCCCACGGCGGGAGGAGGAGTGTCATCTACCTGGCCAGCTGCATAAGTAAATATAAGGCTTACTCGGATAAGTTGGGAAACTAAGATTACAAGGCATGTACCTCCAAAATTTTACAATCATCATCCTCATCATCGTCAGACCAATCTTGTAAGGGGTTGCGAGATTAACTCTTACCCGAAGCTGAAGCAGCGGCAGCATGTGGGATAGGCATGAAGCACTCCAGGTCTAACTCGACTTCATCGGAGTCAGAGCGATCCCCGTTATAACCGCAGGGAGGGACAATACTGTCATCAACCTGGTGAACAAGGGTCTGCGAGAGACAAACAGAATGAGTAACAAAAACTAGACTGAGAGTGCCAAAAGAGCTAAAGCTGACTCGACAAGGAAAACGACTCGGAAAACATACCCAGGGGACAGGCCTGACCCGGCTAAACGGAGGGCAACTCCAAGCCCAATCATCCGCCAAGTTCAGTTTGAAGATTGAGCTTACTCGGCTAGCGATGGAGTCATGGGTGAGCTCCAAAGTGGAGTGCCGAGTGGGGTCGTGGGAGCCACTCATGAAGCACATCTTGTGGCTCCTTGCTTTGATGGGGCTTACCCGGCGTGAGATGAAGGTGCACATGAGGTCAGTGTCGGCAAGATGAAAGTTTTCATCCGGCGATAACAACCTTTCCAGGATCGCATTAGCCTCGTTCACCGCAGCGTCTTGGTCGCGCGGGTCAATCTGCCATAGCTTCTTGCTGGGGACCTCGTCTAAGAAAGGGGAGCCGTATGTTGTTGGTGGACCCGCTGTTTTTGACATAGAAAAAGGTCCTATGCCATTTCTTGCAAGAGTCAAGGCCAGTAACCCGAGGAAAGATAGAGTCCCTCCTGGGAGTGATGCTAACAGCACCGCACCGAGTCGAACTTTTCTCGGCACGAGAAACACCGGGCTGGGGAACAACCTGAACCCTAAAGCTAAAATATTTGGCCCACAGAAGAACTGTAGGCCAAATCCCGAGGTAAGCCTCGCAAGCAGAAATACAACAGGAAAGAGAGCCAATCGCATTGGCAGGAAGATGATGGGTTTACAGGTGGAAAGTGGAGAGAAACGAGGAGAAGAAGGTGCTCACGGGAAGAGCGAAACCGCGCTCAAAGTGAGAAAGGAAAACCACCCGCTCATTAGCATCGGGTTTGGGAGAGATCTCACCGGCGGGAAGACGGCAATCCACTTGCAGCGGAATGCGCCTAGTGGAGCGGAGCCATTCCACCTCCTCGGTGGAGACCTCCGAGCCTTCCCAGCCGCCGCGCTCGTCAGCGGGAACCTCCGGCTCCTCCGCACCATCAGCGTCGTCACGAGCGTCCATGACCCTCGCAGATTCAGTCCTCCGCCATTGGAAGGGGTTTGGAAGAACACGGACCCGTGGTGGAATGGAAAAAGAAGTGGAGCAATTGCAAGGTAAGAACAGGAGGAAGAAGAAACCGCAAAGGGGGTGGTTTGATTTCGCAAGCGCAAGGAAGAAGAAGAGGCAAGGGAAAACTGAAGGGCGTGAGGGAAGTGGAAACCCCCCAACCCCTACTTAAGGACAGTAAAAACCCTGGTCGTGGGATCCATCTGCGTCGTGTGGCCAGAGTGAGGCCGTGTACCAGGCCGGGTAAGCCAATCAGCGGGTGCTACGTAGCCAGAGATACGCGAAAAATCCCGTTCCACGTCATGAAAGGAAGGACAAGGGGCATAGGACGATGGGACTGCTACAGTGACGAAGAATAACTGGGCCGCCAGAGCTTGGAACAAAATTTGAGGCAAGTAATCATGATTACCAGTTCTCAGTGACTGAAGCACGCCGAAAATGACCCGGAATTGGCCAAAGTGACTCGGCACGAGGCAAAAATGAGCCAGGAAGTCGAAGAGGGGATCCGAAAACTGTCTGACAGACTCGGCAAGGTGCAAGATTGCGACGAATAAAGACAAAAATTAAGTTCCAGTCACATAAAAGTTTCCTGGAAACGCCTAACAGCTTGAATTGCTAGACCTCACCAGCTTCGGGGACTAATGTCGGGGGTATAAACCCCGGTAGGGTCACGAGGGATGAAACATAGCATAGTGGGTAAGCTCCGAGTGAAGAATGAACCAGGCCGGGTAAGGACGACCGGGAAAGAGAAGCGTGTGCGGCCGACATATGAACTATGTCGGCCCGCATAAGACAAAATTGTTATTCTTGCAGGGACCGACGATCCGAGTCTACCGAGGAAGGGCCGAGACAGATGGGACGCGTGGCACCTTTCCGAGTAAGGTTCAGGAGGGACCATGGCAAAGCATGGTCAAAAGAGAAGGGCGACGCCGGGTGACACAAAAGGAGCCGGGTGATGCCCAAAGCAAACGCTGACGTACAAAGTCACAGCGTGACGCCAAAAGGAACAGGAGGCAGCGTACCAGAAGACCGTTAGCTGTCAAGCTTTGTGAACTGGGCCGTTGGGCTGAGGGCAAGCCCATGACCCGGCCCACTCTATAGGGACCAAGATCCAAACAGTAAACCCTAGAACCCGAAGGGGTATAAGCTAGCTAGCACTACCTATATAAGAGGGGGAATAGTTGCATCAGAGGGAGGTTGGACCAAGTAGGGAACTAGTGCATAGTACACTAGATCATACAGCTCAAGGAGCACTTGTAATTCTCGGGGATCAATCAAATCGCTAAGTGTGGAGAGTTCATCTTGTTCTTCGTGCATGGCTCGACCGTGCACTCCCTCCCTGGTGACCACAAGCACCCATTCGGCCCCCAACTTAAGCCTACCCATGGCATCTGTCGTGCCACCACCAAGACATGTTCATTGTGTTCCTAAGAAAGGTGGCTTTACTATTGTTCCAAATGAAAGCAATGAATTGATACCTACTAGAACTGTTGTTGGACATAGGATGTGCATAGATTTCAGGAAATTGACTAAGGAGACTAGGAAAGATCACTATCCTTTACCATTCATAGATCAAACTTTAGAGAGGTTAGCAAACCACACTCATTTTTGCTACTTGGATGGATACTCGGGTTTTTCCCCAAATAGTTGTTCATCCTGAAGACCAACTTAAAACAACTTTCATTAGTCCTTATGGTTTACATGCTTACCGACGTATGCCTTTTGGTCTATGTAATGCTCCAGCTACTTTTTAAAGATGCATGACTGCTATATTTGCAGATTTTATAGAACTGATAATGGAAGTATTTATGGATTATTTTTTGTATATGGAACTTCATTTAATAGTTTCTTGGATAATCTCAATAGAATCTTGCAGCGTTGCAAAGCAACTAATCTTGTCTTTAATTGGGCGAAGTGCCATTTTATGGTCAAACAACGCATAGTCCTTAGACACAAAGTATCAGGAAGGGTATTGAAGTAGATAGGGCTAAAGTTGAAGCAATAGAGAGAATTCCATGACCAAGGGACGTAAAAGGTATAAGAAGTTTTCTTGGTCATGTAGGCTTTTATAGAAGGTTCATTAGGAATTTTTCTAGAATATCTAAACCTTTGACTAATCTGTTGCAAAAAGGAGTAAGATTTAATTTTGAAGATAAGTGCCTTATTGCCTTTGATAAACTTAAATATGCTTTATCTCGTGTTCCCGTCATTAAACCACCTATATGCGATATGACTTTTGATTTAATATGTGAAGCTAGTGATGATGTTGTAGGAGTAACTCTAGGACAGCACATAGGTCGCAGATTTAATATTATACATCATGCTAGTAGAACTCTCAATAGTGCTCAAAAGAATTATCCTAAGGAAGAAAAAGAGAACTCTTTGCTGTATTTTTCTCTTGTGATAAGTTTTGTTCTTATATTATTGACACAAAAGTAAGAGTTCATACGGATCGTGATGGTTTAAAAGAACTCCTTGAGAGGAAGTTCCGTAAGCCAAGACTAATCCGTTGGATCCTTTTACTTCAAGAATTTGAGTTGCAGATTATGCAGAGACAGGAAGCAAAGGTAGTAGATGCATCATATATATTTACCCAGGAAGAAATCAATCTTATTGAGAGGAGTTTTATTCCCGGTGATTTTTGTCTTCAAGAATTACTATATGAGCTAAGTTCAAATCCTCCTAAGAAGAAGAACTCCTTGTTGTTGGAGGATCTTGTCACTTCCGACTAAATAAACGGTAAGTCGAAGGTAAGTTTTCTAACTCTAAATAAGTTCTTTGTTTTCATAGTTTTTACTATTAAGAATTTTTCCTTTGATTTCCTCTTGTTTTTCTGAAGTTTTTCAGGGGTTTCTGTAACTATACGGCTGCAACTATACGGCCGGAGAAAATTCTCCCGCCGTATAGTTGGTCGTTAAACGTTCTGTATCCCCCTTTGCAAAATAATTTTCGGGTGCTGTAACTATACGGGCATAACTATACGGCCGAAGAAAAATCTCCCACCATATAGTTGGTCGTTAAACGTTCTGTACCCTCTTGCAAAATAATTTTCGAGGTGCGGTATCTATATGGCCGCAACTATATGTCTAGAGAAAATTCTCCCGCCATATAGTTGGTCATTAAAGCTTCAGTACCCTCGACCCGTTTTTCGTTATTATGAAAACAACTCTTTTGTCGGTTCCTAGTCGGTAATATAACCGACCTAAGATAGAAATATTTGGAAGTTTCTGCCCGGAACCAACTATACGGCCGCAACTATACAAGTCGCGACCGTATAGTTGGTCGTTACGGTGCATGATTCTTCCAAATCCACGATTTCTTTTTCTAGATGGTTTGGATTGTTTTCTTGGACGAGAATTTGGTGTTTCTCGCGAGTTTTAACGACCTCTGACCATTCTTATATACTGCCCTATTGTTCCTATCTCTAATCACAAATCACCAAGAACAAATCCAGCTATGCGTTATCCTATCCCAGGCCGCAGAAAACCTATGGGGCTCATTGGTCCTAGGGACCTTTCTAGCATCCTGTCAATGGAGGACGGCGATGATGAGGTGGAGAGGTTTAGCCTGAGGTAAAAATTGTACGTCGAGACAAGCTTCTACAATAGCGACCCCGATGAAGGCTGTCGCGGCGTCTATCACCCCCCCTAGAGGTTGACTAGTTCATCACTGCCGCAAGCCGCACAGAAAAGGGCGTGTGGAGACAGTCAAGTTCATCACTGTGGATCCGAGGCCACACAAGCTTAAGGAAAAAACCTAACCTTGATGCAGGTGCTAGCAAGGAACCGGCATTGCCCCACTCGAGGCCTACCACTGGCACTCGTATGAGGGTAAAGCCTCAAGAGGAGTGGAGGAGCAGCTTCTACTTCCCAGATCCATCAATAATGGATGAGGAAGAGGAATTTGTCCCCAGGACAAAGGATCGCATGCAGGCACTGGAGGTATATCAAAACCAGGAGCTACTCCATCGCATTGAATTCCGTCACCGCCTTAAGGAGATAGAGGAGAAGGGTGATCTTCTCCTGATGATGACCAAGCTCGTTGATAGGGTGGATAATCTGCAATCTGATTTGTGCAGGTGCTATAGCCGCATCACCGCCTTGGAGGATACCAACAAGAATCTATGCACCGCGGTTCTACACGCCATGGCACCACATTGACCTTCGAATAAACATGGTATCAAATAATGACGAGGGATTATTTGATCCCGCTTGGCTTAATTTCAAGCTTTGGGAGATCTTTAAGACCTTGTAATCTACTTATAAGTTTTTATTTTTATTCTAGTTTTGCATTAGTTCAATATCATAAATAAAATTTTCATCATTAGATTCCCTTCAGGAATAGTTGATCACGCTTGTGAAATTCCGAGTTTATTATAATATATGGAGCATTATTGAGTTTGAGTTTGTCTTATTGGATATATGAATGACTTGAGTATGATTTTACTTGCACTTGATGATAGCAATAGAAGTCTTCCACACCATTGGTATTAACGGAACATTTAAAAGATAATTTGATCAATATATTGTAGGCCAATGGTTTGATTACAAAGAGGAGAGATGATCTAATTAATTAAGATGAAAAAGAAAAACCTTGAACAAAGGAGAAATTATAAGTGTTATCAAATAGAGTGAGCACAAGTTGAGGTAGAATACTCAAGTTATAAAGATGCTTCATATATATTTGGAATTGATAATTGAGATTTTTAAACTTTGAAATTCCTACATGAAGTGAATATATGGATAGCTTCTTTGCACAACACTTAAACAAAAACTGTGAGCACAAATATATAAATAAAAAGCAGAAAAAGAAAGATGAATAAAAAGAGCGAATGCGCAAAGAGCAAGTAGGCATATACCACTATATTGTAGTAATACAAAGAGACGTTTGAGATTTTGAATCCCAAGTGAATATGTTAATCCTAAGAACACTTGGGACTACATCACTAACTCATTTGATCGAACCAAAAAAATTTACATCATGTTGAGAATAATATTTTATGAACTATTAATTGCTAAGGTGTGGAAACTTGCTAATATTATTCGGATGGTTTTAGTAAGGTACTATTCATTAACTTGTTTATATGTATCCTTTATGATAAATACATGCTACAACTGCCTCATTTATTTTATCGACTCAACTTCATGAATATGAGGATCACATCCATTAAGCTAAACTTGCTCGGGACTTGCAAGAGTATAAGCTTGGGGAAGTTGATGAGTGCATATTTGCATCATCTTTTAGATTATTATTTTGATTGTAGATGTAGGATCTTGGTATTTTACGGCGTTCACACACACCTTTTATGATTATTTTCACCAGGAGCAGATCAGATGATGGATCCAATGGACACAAATCTTGGAGCAGTTGTACTAGAGAGAAAGGGAGACAAAAACTACGTAAATCGCCTATTGGGGAAATATTAATAATACAAGAAGAAAACCCGAAGCGAGAAACAAAGACAGAAGATATACCGACCAACTATACGGCCCGCCGCCATATAGTGGGTACTGTATAGTTGGTGCTGCCTCCGCCTCCTTAAATAGTTTCACCCCGTGCAACTGGTTCGGAGAGACGACATACAAAACACCCAGAAATCACCGAAACCTAACCTCCAAAAGGCATCTGGAGGGGGGAACTTTCCCTAGGGATCCATCTTCGCCCTACGCAGATCTGGGAGGCCAAGGCATCGATCTCCATCTTCATCAACCGATGCATCTTCATCACCACCATCACCTCCATCCATCCCATCTAGATATTGTTGTAATTCTTGCACTATTTATGTATTTATACAAGTACTATTCATCAATAATCATTTCCATTACCATTGCTATGATGTTGTTTGCCTCCATGTCCGAGTAGATCATTAGTTCTTGGGGATATGGAGAAACCCTAGCATGAGATTGAAATAAGATGTAGTTGATTGTTGGGGAGGTGACCTCGGATAGGGTAAGGACGGGGAAAGACAAAAGGATGTCCTCCGTCCAGTCTCCGAGTTACAGTCTGAGTCGGCCGAATCCTGTAGAGGTCAGCCGATATAGGAAAGGGCAGGACCCTTATGGTAATGACAAGGCATTACCCGGCCGAGGTACTACGTATGTCGGCCAGGTTAGCCCGAATAATCTTAATGCAGGTGAAGGACGAGCTGAGTTACGCGAGGCGGAGCCGAATGATGCGAAGCTTGCAGGAGAAGGAGAAGCCTAAAGTCAAACTCTAGCCGCAGGCTAGGGAGAATCTGAGCGGAGCCAAGCGCAAGAGACAAATGTGCAGAGTGACAGTGGGGCAGAAGGAGGTCACGGAGGTGACAGTCCTGAAGCCCGAGGCACGCAGGAGGGGCCCTCTGGAACCTTGTCGTCGTTAGAAGGGCGACAGGGAAAGGATGTCACCGAACTACTATTCTGGGACAAGCATATTCCTCGAATATGATTGCCACGTCAGCCCTAAAGGAACCCAAGGCTCTCCTTTATAAGGGGAGGCTTGGACCGTGAAGAGGGGATCGGCTCATTTAGTACCGTTTGGCTGGTAAAGTTCTACCTTTCTCCTTGTACACAGCTCAAGGAG
This sequence comes from Avena sativa, assembly GCA_916181665.1. NCBI lineage: Eukaryota > Viridiplantae > Streptophyta > Magnoliopsida > Poales > Poaceae > Avena > Avena sativa. The sequence goes on along the minus strand of OV702281.1, from coordinate 379,936,213 downwards.
CACTTGTAGCCCAAGGAAGGAGAAATAAAGATCTTTACCTTAGTCTTTTGTGTGTAGAATCAACTGCATCTTCCCTCCCCAGATCCCACTAGCATCCATTGGCCCCTTACTTTAGCCTACCCATGGCATCTGCCGTGCCACCACCACGACAGTTGGCGCCCACCGTGGGGCCAACAGCGGTGCTAGCTGGAGTCATGATCCGGACGGGAAACTTCATCAACACTGGCGAGCGCATTGTCTCTGGCTTGGTCCGGAGACTTGATCTATGTGACTACGTCAGTGACAACGCAGGCAGCTTCAAAGGAAAAACTCCTCAGCGCAACGGCGTCTTCATCAACTTGGGCATGCACCAGATTTACGTCGGCGTCGACATCTCCGGCGTTTATCCTCACCAGGTTGTGGTTGCAGGAGAACCCCCCCCCCCCCCCTTAGCGTCGCGAGCAGTCCGTGCAGAGCACGCCCAGTCAGCAGCGTTGAGGTGATGGTCGCGGCCGGGGTGCAGGCGGGAGTAGCAGGCGCAGGATCAAGCAGAGATCCGGCGGCGGGTGTGCAGGTCGCGCCCAGGCAGACAGCTCTACCACCCACCGAGGTAATCCCTTCAGTGGCCAACCAGGCCGAGGTACAGGAGACAACCCCAAAGGCACCAAGGGTAAGAGGGCCACCTCTGGAAAGACCAGAAAACATTGTTCAGTCAACCATAGATAACCTGACTACACCTGTAGAGCCAATACTTGATCCGGCAAATGCTCAGGCAGAGTTTGAAGAAACCAGGCAAAAGGTGCTGGTAGAGGCAAAAAAGGTGTCGGCCTTGTGGGAGTCCTTAAACAGGACCCTGCGAGAGTATGCCAAAGCAAACAAGCTTGACGTCGCTCCCGAACGGGTTGATGAGTTGAGATTAAGAGGAAAGAACCTGATGGATGATATCAACAAGGAGCATGATGCTCATAAGGCATAATCAGTTGATTTAGGCTTGCCGAGGTATAGTACCCCGGCAAAGAACCTGAGAGCGGCAAATGCCGCGGCATTAGAGTTAGAGGGATTGACCGGCGAAGCCCGGCAGAAACAGCAAGAAAGAGTAAATGAGCTGGTGCGCATTGCAAACTAGCAGAATGATGAAATGCTCAGAGCAGACCCGGTGAGGCCAGGCGCCTCGCGAATGGTTCACTCGGCTGGAGCAGCACCTGCCTTATCTGTGGCAGCAGCATCCTCACCCGGAAACAATGCACGGAAAGACAGAGCGGTGACTTCAGGAACGAGAAACAAGCAAATCGTTCCATATGATCCGGCGATAGACGGGAAAGCAAACGAGAACAGAGGCAATGGAAGCCGAGGTAACAGTGGCGAGAGGAATCCCGGCCGTGCTGAAAAAAGGCGGCGGAAGCCGAGGCAATGGAGATCTCGGCAGAGGAGAACTCGGAAGAGGCAATCACGAGAATAATATCCCGGTTGAAGTAAGGAGAGAACCGCCGCTCAACCCGCAGCCGAGACATGAACCTCGGCAAGAAAGAGAAGCGAGGCCAGCTCGCCATAATCAGGTGAATGAAAGGTACAATGATGGTTATTCCGAGATGGAATACGCGATCCATGGTGGGAATAACCACTATGGAATGCAGGAGAGAGTCTTGTACAGAGATTTGCCGTCAAATGATGCCAGAGTAAAGCTAGACCGGCTATACAGATCCGAGTTGCTGGAAGAACAGGGTCCACCGGGTCCAACATGCTTCGGACCACGAATCATGGGCGAACCACCTGTGCCGAACTTTCAGCTGGCGAGAGGCACAAAAACATATAATGGGAGCACCAAACCACAGGATTGGTTGATCGATTATGCCACCGCTGTAAAAATAGAAGGTGGAAACTTACGATGGGCAGTGCGATATGTCCCGCAAATATTGGAAGGACCAGCTAGAGTATGGCTGAATAATCTGCCAGCAGGCAGCATCAACTGTTGGTTAGACTTTGAAGAAATGTTCGTTAGCAACTTTACCAGTACTTACAAGAGGCCAAACAGGCCACAACAGCTAGCCATGTGCAAGCAAAGGCCGAATGAGATGGACAGAGAGTTTTTAACTCGGTGGTGTAACCTGAGAAATTCATGTGAAGGAGTTATAGAATCACAAGCAATAGCTTGGTTCGTTCAAGGATGCCGCTATGCCAGTGTGTTATGGCAGCGACTGCAAAGAGATATGCCAACCACATTGGCAGAAACCATCAGAAGAGCGGATTCCTATGCATTGGGGGATCCGACGCAACCAGAATTAATGTCGGCAGACCATCGGGAGCATCAAAATCAATATGCAAGAGATGTGGCCGGGTCATCCAGGCGCAATGACTTCAAAGGAAGAAGAAGAGAAGAAAGACCAGATTATAGATATGGTTCGACTCAGGTGGCAGCAATAGTGCAAGAATAGCCGAGTCACAGAAATAATCAGCGGCAAAAGAATGGTCCTCAGAAATGGACACCAAGGAATGAAGGGAAAAAACAGTGGACACCAGAGCAAAAGAGGCAGTGGCAGGAGAGGCCGAAGTACACATTTGAATCTATGTTAGATCAGCCGTGTAAATTTCACACGTCAAACCCGGCCAGGCCGGCCAACCATACAACCCGCCAATGTGCATGGATGAAAAATGCAATGGGTAACCCCGCAGGCATATAGGCAGCGCCTCTCCAGGCACATCTACAGCATCAACCACAGTTGACTGGAGCAAATGCACAGCAACTGACGTTACCACCTCCTCCCCCGAGGTATGAAAAGTCGGACCGGAGAGATGCGGTGCATCAAGTGATAAACCAAGGTTCGGATGGAAGGACCAATCCAGGAAATAATGGACGCAATGATTACAGAGAACATCATCAGTCGTATTGCATGTTCACAACAGAACAGCAAGACAAGCAGAGTGTACAGCGCCGGCATATGGAAGTAAATGCAGTTATGCCGGCAGTACCAAGATACGTGCCTTGGTCGGATCAAGAAGTAACTTGGAGCATAAAGGATCACCCCAAGATAATGCCGAGTCCGGGGCCATATGCACTCGTGTTAGATCCGACATTTGTCGGACCGAGCATTAATGTGAAATTTTCAAAGGTACTTATTGACAATGGGAGAAGTATCAATATCATGTACAAAGATACAATGCATAAGCTCGGAATATCGCAGAACATGCTGCAGTCCACAAGGACCACATTCCATGGGATAGTTCCAGGACTTTCATGCGAACCCATTGGAAAGGTTCGAGTGGATGTGTTATCCGGCACAAGAGATAACTGCAGAGCAGAAAATTTGGAGTTTGAAGTAGTGGATCTAGAGAGTTGCTATCATGCTCTACTCGGACGGCCAGCGTTAGCCAAATTCATGAGCAGCTGCCACGTAACTTACCTGAAAATGAAATTACTCGGACCACAAGGGGTGATAACGGTAACATGGGATTACAGGAAGTCAATGGAATGTGCTTCAGCCGGGTCAAATCTGGCCGAATCATTGGTAATAGCAAGAGAAAAAAGAAGGATTCGGGAGGTAGCAGCCCTCGCTCAGTCGGCACAGCTGAATATGCCGGCGTTAGCCAACCCACATGGAAGCGTCTCCTTTCAGCCGACTAAAGAAACAAAAAAGTTCCAGATAGATGAGCAATTCCCAGAGAGCACCATCACTATTGGTGCCGGCCTTGATGCCAAATAGGAAAGCGAGCTCACCAACTTCCTCCGTGAGAATCGGGATATCTTTGCATGGTCAACTCAGGATCTGCAAGGCGTGCCGAGGGAGTTGGCTGAGCACTCTCTGAATGTAAGGCCAGGAGCATGGCCGGTGAAGCAACCTCTCCGCCGCTTCGCCGAGGACAGGAGAAAAATAATAGGAGATGAAATAGCTCGGCTCATTGCGGCCGGGTTCATCATGGAGGTATTGTATTCGGATTGGCTATCAAACCCGGTGCTAGTAGAAAAGAAGAAGGATGATCCAAATGTAGCCATTGTATGGCGAATGTGTATCGATTACACGAACCTGAACAAGGCATGTCCAAAAGATCCTTTTCCTTTACCTAGAATATACCAAGTCATTGATTCGACCGCTGGTTGTGAACTGTTATCATTTGTAGACGCGTATTCTGGTTTTCACCAGATACCGTTAAATTTGGCCGATCAAATAAAGACTGCGTTTATTACCCCGTACGGGGATTATTGCTATCGCACCATGCCATTCGGCCTGCGCAATGCAGGGGCAACGTATCAAAGATGCATGCAAAAATTTCTACATGACCAGATAGGGAAAAATGTACAAGTATATGTGGATGATGTGGTTATCAAAACCAAAGAAAGCAAAACTCTACTGGATGATATCCGGCAGACTTTCGCGAACCTGAGAAGGTTCCGAATGAAGCTTAACCCGGAAAAATGCACATTTGGTGTACCATTGGCCCCTTACTTTAGCCTACCCATGGCATCTGCCGTGCCACCACCACGACATTGATTATGATATTCATCGCTGTGACCATGTGTTAGATTGTCTACATCTTGATGTTCGGATAAGTCGACCTCTCCAATATTTGCCTCTTGTGGAGACTTGATGTAGGGAACTACTTGTTGGTAGATGGAGGGATTTTAGCACTTACAGTGACTATAAAGTTGTTGGCACTCCTTACTTATCAACTTGGGAATCGAGGAAACTCACAGAACACTATCCATGCCATGGGATACGTCCTGCGAGATTATGTCCCTTAATAGCGTAGTAATTTAATTGATGTTGATTGCTGTCTGTTGTAGTTATGAGGATGATTTGATCAGTGGTTGCTGCCTCTTTGTCCAAATATGGAGTTCCTCGCACACATGCATAGTTGAGAATCTTTATGATAATAATATTTACCTTATCCCTTTATAATGCTAGTGGTGTATCCGCTAATCACTGAGAATGCTTTCTCCCACTGAAGTTTCAAATCTCTTTTACATACATGATACTTATTTTCTGTATTCAGTTTTCTTTACATTACGCATTGTTCTCTTATACCAAAAACCCAGAAACACCTTTTTACGCAATACTCGCATTTTATCTTGTTACTTAGAAATTTATTTAGCAATTCTGTTTTCATTATTTATTTCAAGAGTTCTTAGACTTCAGACTCCTGCTCCCTGTGGGATCGATATCTTTATTTTGAAACTAGCTACATCCGATCTGTGCACTTGCAGTCGTTAGTGCTCTGTTGCGTCGCCTGTTTGCCGGCAACATGGACCACCGCGGTAGCATCTGGGACCTCCTGAGAAGGAGTATGGTCCACTTCCATGGCGGAAGGTTCTTATGTTACCTTTTCCGGAGATCCAGCGGGTGCGGCAGAAGGTTGGACGCTACGAGGAGGGGCGATGGTGGGAGATGCTTGGACAAACATCTATTTAATGTTTTTAGAAGCCCCGATGTTTTGGAGGTCTTCTTCAAACTCAAACTAGCCTTCTTCCTGAAACATGCAAAAGTATAAGTACAAGAATAAGAGAGGTAAAAGAAGGTGTCGGATGATAAGGAGATTACACGATAGTCGGTGCCTTGTTCAACGGGATACTAGTTAATCTTATTTTCTCTGCCTCTAGGGAGGCGGTGGATCTCTTGGAGGCTCCACCCTCCGTCTTATTTTTCTTGCCTCCGTCGGCACCATCAGAGGTGGAGCCCTTCCGCTTTCGCACCAACAGGAGTTCGTCGACGGACATGATAGTAACTTCCTTCATCTTGGGGTCATAGACTTGGGAAGCCATACAGGTCTCCTCCAAGTCCCCCAGCTGTTAAGTGAATCCTAAGTTTTAGATAAAAAGGTATGTGCAAGACGGAAGAACTGGAGTATATGTCATACATGGAAAATAAATAAGTACCTCGAGGCACTTCTGCCCTCGAACATGTCCTAGGTGATGGTGAAGCCACGCTTTTGATCCTTCAGCTTGACTATGTCCTTGAGACAAAACTTGACGGAGTCACTGGAGAAGTTTTCCTCGGAAATCCGGGGGCTATCTTTCTTATCCTTGGTGTACTGGTGCATAAGCTTCACGCGGTGCTATAGAGGTTGGATCCACCTGACGAACCAGCAGATGGCTAGGTCCAAGCTGGTCAAACCTGTGTCTAAGAACCAGTCAATCCACCTTACGGCGCGAGAGGCTTTGTCATCAGAGGGGGGAGGGCTTGTGATCTCCATGTTGGGGCTTCAGCGGCGGCCCCATCAACAAATTCTAGGTATGACGCTTCTCGGCCAGCCAGAGGGATATCTGGGCCGTAGAAGTATGACCGTTGCCAGTTCTTGCAGGACTTGTGTCCCACGATGTCAGGAATCGCCGGCCAGGCCGTATCTTAAAGCTAATTGTTCCAAAATTTCCGAGCTACTCCTTGCTCACACCGGCTTACCTCTTCATGGTGAAGAAATAGATGAATAGATCTAACCTAGGCCTAATTCCTAGGTATCCCTCGCATAACACCGTGTAATTGCTGAGTGTGAGGAAACTATTCGGAGAAAGGTTCTGAGGTTGAACCCGGAAGTGTTCGAGGACTTGGATGAAGAACTCGGAAATTGGTAGGGAGACGCCACACACAAACTGCACCTTGAGGTATACCTATTCTCCGTCTTAGGGAGAAGGAGTGACCTCGCCGGCTGGCGCCGCCCGCCAGACCAGGCCCTCCGTTGCAGGGAGGTACCCTTCAGAGAGCACCTCCTTGAGGTCTCTCTCGGAGATGTATGACCCACTCCATTCTCCCTTGTGGGAGTCAGCTTCCTCCTCCAACGGCTCTAGCGCAGCTGGAATTTGGTCGCCACCGGTGGACTCGACAACCACGTTGCGTGGCACCACCACGCCCTTCAGTGGGACATGGAAAGAGCTAGATAGCTTGGCCATGGCATCGCCGGACACCGACATTGATGGAGCGCTGCTGCTAGCCATTAGGGTGGATGGAGGTGATTGGAGATTGGAAAAAAAATGTTAGGGTTTTCCTCTATGTGCGCGAAGAGCTCGAGGAGAGGTTTGGCTGGAGGAAGGTGATGACACAAGGAAGAATGAGGTGAAAAGATAAAATGCCACCACAGTTGAAATATTTAGTACTTGGCATCAAGATTCGTGCAAGTTGATCCAACGGTTGATGCGTGGACATCGCATGCGCGAGCGTGTTCGCCACGTTCCCACCGCGGCCACCAATGTTTCGCATCCTTCATGCGGGAAAAATAGTTATGATTATGTTCTTTGCATGCGTGAGTTACGAGGCGGCGCTGACCTATGGTCTATGACATCTCGCTGACACGTGCAGATGAGCGGTCCCATCTGAAGATTCCGGAATGGACGGATCCTGTCCGGCTACGAGAAGAATATGATGGAAAGATCGATGATTCTCTAACTTACGTATCAAAGACGGAGAGCATTGCAGGGTTCTTGGGAGGAATACAAGATATTTCTTGGCGATTTTCCGACATTCATCTAGACGGAGCATTCAACTTGAAGAGGCAAGACAACGCAAGATCTCGGAGTTCTCCGGGGGCTACTGTTGGGGATATGCTAAATGGGTGTAACCATTACATATCTCTAATCCGGATAACCCTGGTGGCCCACATTTGGTAGCAAGGCCTATAGCCTGTTGGGTGGCCCAGTTAGATGGATCCAGAAGGGAATCCCATGCCGGATAAAGGAAGGATACAATGGAGTCACCAGCGTACCCGGTGCCTTGGAGTGCAAGACACACTAGACTAATTGTATGCTATGTAGGACTCTGTAACCTGTCCGGCTAGGACTTTCCCTATAACCCCAGGATCTGGCGACTATATAAGTCGGACCTAGAGGAGCCTTTAGGGCAACAACACAAATCATACCGCGCATAGCGAACCGGTCCCTATAACCCGGCGTATTGCCATTATAGTGATTTATAGGAGTAGGACTCAGCCACCATCGTGGGATCTGAACCAGGGTAAGCTGTGTCACCTCGTACCCGCCAACCGCCCGCCTCACCCCACGTCTCTAAACACGCTTTGTGAGGACCCCTCCATGGCATACTTGTCGGTAATACCACGACACTAGCAGCCACATAGTGAGTGCGGAAAGCTCCCTCAAAGTGGTTCCATGAAATACCATCAATATCCGGGTGGGTGAATTGGTAGTTATCCTACCATTCAGCAGCGGGTCCATCAAGTTGGTGCGCGGAAAAATGCACCCTGTCAGCTCCAGCAGCTTGAACGGTATCCAGCTTCTTGTTGATTGTGCGGAGCTAGTCATTCGCTGTTATTGGTCCAGTGCTGCTTGAGAAGGTAGGAGGGTTTAACCTCAAAAACCAAGTCAAGTGATCATGTTGAGGCGGCGGGGGTGGCAGAGGCGGCAAGTTGTTGTTGTTTTGCATATTCTGGGTGAGGAGTTAGATCATATGATTCTGAGAGGACAAAAGTGGTGCAATCTTTGGAGGGAGATCGTTGTTTGCACGTCTTGGCGGAATCTACGGGGTTGGGGCAAAAAGTTAAGAGATAGATAGAAAGACTAAGTAATAAACTCCTACCCTTATGAAAACACACAAAGAAACACGGAAATTCACACATAGCAGAAATGTTTAACACATAAATCATCCAAGTTTAACTAAAGAAATCATGTCTTATTACAATGGTGAATGACGTGATGTAGCCCGACCTACGGTCGTTACCACATCTAGGTCTCCAACTTCTGACAAGTCGTCATGGACTTCAAAGGTGAATCCTATCCTCTATGCGAGCCCACTTCCTACCCCATTGAATGGTATACTACTTCATACTCCATTCTATGACCATGATAGGTTCACACCGACAAGTTCGGAGGCAAGGGAGGAAGCCCGTAGCATCAAGCCTAACAAGACAGAGGCTTGGAAGAGGAGATAGAAGAAGCAATGGAAGCACCGGAGTCTCTAATCTTGATGCCCAGAGTCTCCGTCCTCCGACCTCGAAGTATTCGGACCAGACTTCGGACCCCACCTCGAACTCTCTATATGTCACCCTAGAGACAGCCCTAGAGAGCGACGACACCACTGGAGTCTCCGGCCCCTAGACCCTGGAGTCTCCGACTATGGACTACATCAAGGACTCTGCGCCCTCACCAGAGTCTCCGGCACTCAAGACCAGAGTCTTAGGTAGGCTAACCGGACAAGAATCAGGGGCAATGTAACTTCCAGCCGGCTGATCCCAGCCGGATGTAATAACCAAAGAGCGGGTCAGGAAGAAGGGCCCAGCAAACCAATCAACCGGATAAGAAGACGCGGGCAAGGTACCTAGCCAAATGGATTTTACCAGCCGGACAAGGTAGCCGGTGGGATCGTACCAGCCGAGAAGAGGAAGATGGATGAGACGGCTAGCCGGCTAAGGCAACCTAGCCGGATAGTCAGGACAGATGGATAACACAGGGTACAATATCCTGCAACCCTAGCAAACATCGACTAGACAGAAGGACAGAGGCAGCGACAGGGACGCTAGAGAAGACGGCCCGTACCTGTGTCGGGAAGGAACAGGAGCCGCAGCCCGTGTTGGCCGTGGCGGCCTCCACTATTTTCGTGCCGGCCGGGGGGCGCGGCACTATGCAAGACGTCAGGGAGGCGAAACATTGTACCAGATTAGTCGGCCGGGTCTGCCTGTGGGACCCGCCAGTCGGCAGAGTCTTTGTCCATGCAGCCTTGGCCTATATAAGGGGCGGAAGGAGCATGCTACCAAGGGCTGGTTCTTCTTCCTTCTAGATAGACCACCTATACAACTCGAGGAGCGCTTATAGTCCTCAGTGTTCATCCAGATAGTCATATCGGCAGGATTAGGGGTGTTACATTACCATGAGGGCCCCGAACCTAGGTACTTCTTGCGTCCCCGACGTATGCTTGTGCCCAATCCCGCCTGCGGACGCCGTCACTCGCTCCCACACCTCTATCTTTCCTGCTAAGGCACTGCCGTTTCCATACCAATGACATTCTACATTTAAAATTACAAAGGATTTAGACTGAGTTTATGAAAATATGAGTTCAAACAACTCCACTAGAAAACATTATCCCCAAAGAGTTTCTTAGTGATTACACGATCCTAATTCACTACATCACCCCCCTATTGTCACGGCCGGCGATATAGTTGCAAAGGTGGACGTCAACACGTCGATCACATCATTCATGTGACTCATGCTCGATCTTTCAACCATCTCGTGTTCCGAGGCCATGTCTATACATGCTAGGCTCGCCAACTCTAACTCGTGTGTATTGTAGTGCAACATGGCTTACACCCACGAAATGTGAACGCAATTATGTTTGATACCCGATCATCATGGTCTGCCTCATAACGGAGAACTTTCTTGGTGGTACACATACGAGGGAAACAATATCATTGGAATTAAGTTTGTTTAGGAATAATCTTATTAATGCTACCATCGAGTATCTAATACTTAGCACACAACAAGATACACAAAACAAAAATACATCAAGTGTAAATGCGATGCGATATGGTCCTTCGCTCTGTGATCTCCATCCAGTGCCTCCGGGTCTGGCGCCAGGGTGCCGGTGCCCCTGGTGTGTACTCCACCATCATGATGACAGTTACTAAAAGTTAGCAACAGAAAGTAAACTACTTTACCTTGAGTATGACCATATCACATCACAACACCCCTGCAAAACAAAGTTAGATGCCTCTACTTTATCTTTGCATGTTTTACGTGGTTGTTAGGGCTTTCACGCAAGAACCATTCTTACCTAAGAAATTCAACCACAACGCTGATTAGATAATTGTTTATACTACAACCCTTTCTAGGCCCTCCTTTGTAAATGCTATATCACTATTGAGAGAGATAGACACCCGTTATCTACTTATATGGAACAAGCCGTATGTCGAGTGTGAAACCAGTCTCATGTAAGAGTATGCGTAAGGTCAGTCCAATCGCTTCATAAAACAATACCACGATATAAACAAGTACACATAGGGGCTAAAATTAAAGAATCAATGCCCACATGTTATAAATCGTGTGTTCTACTCGTACTAGCAGTATTACGCATAGATTGGCTCTGATACCACTATTGGGGTTCGAGGGAAGAAAGCAAAAATCCTACGAATAAAACCCTAATGCCAGAATCTATCTACTAGTAATGTAATAATGGAAGGGGATACGGTATTCATACCTTTGAAGACCGAGTGTGGTTAATGTAATGCGAGGAACATGGTTGATGAAGTCGTTTCGACGCTGACCTCGAGGTCACGAAGTCTAACGGCCCTGATAACTCCTAGCACCGAAAGCACGGCGCCTCCTGAGGGAGTCACACACATATGGTACTTGATGACGACTCCTGCTTCTCCCCTTTCTAGCCGAGACTGCGGAAGTAGATCTCCAGGCTCCAAATCTCGCAGCGCGACGGCGCTCCGCGGTGAAGAACTCCTCACTCGCACAGCCCTGACAAGGGGGCCACGGTCACGAGAGAGAGAGAGAGAGAGAGAGAGAGAGAGAGAGAGAGAGAGAGAGAGAGAGAGAGAGAGAGAGAGAGAGAGAGAGAGAGAGAGAGAGAGAGAGAGAGAGAGAGAGAGAGAGAGAGAGAGAGATAGGATACACATGCCTTTTTGTATTTTATTGTGTGTTTTAATCCTCCTATGGGCACCTCTATATATAGGCATAGGGAGGGGCTCCCTCCACCTTAGGTGCCCCATGTGGGACTAAAACTATTAGGAAAAGGGGGCAAAATAGCTCCCAGCCGGCTGGGCCCTTTGGGGAAACCCAGGTGGGCCTCCCTGGCGCTGGCCCAGATCGGTGGAAAGCAGTGGTAGCGGCCAGGTGGGCGGGCGACCTTTGCTAGTGGGCTGACCGCGCGGCCCACCCAGGCACGCGCAACACAAAGCAGCCCGGCACGACAGCGGGTAGGCCCTGGGTGCCCGGCTTCGTGGGGTCATGTCCCAGCAACAGGTGGCTGGTGGCACGCAATGGCTTGCCGCCCCATGCGGCTCGCACTACATGCCGCCCACGAGGGCTGGTCAAACTAGCCCCCTTTTTGCTATTTCTTTTGCCTTTTCACGTTGTTTCTTTTTAGGTAAAATCCCTCTAGGTTTTTTCCTAATAAGAAAGATTCCTTTATAAATATTTATTTAGAACATATTAATTCATAATTAACATATAATAAACATACATTTAAATCACCATTTATCTAAAACTCTTTCCGGTCCCTTTTTCTTTATTCTTTCTCAAAACACCTTTGGATCTCTCCAGAACATTTCTGGTTTCTCTCTTCTCTTTTCTTTAGTGATTCCGAATATGCCTACAACGATCTCTAAGATTTGGGAAGCCCTTAAGCGTGCTACCCAATGGTTCAGGAACACACCAGACATGGTCAAGACTCCTCTCTGACCAATGATCAACAACGGGACTTGGATGCCATGATGACCACATGTGCATTCCACGAAACTTGTCGTTCAACCATAAAGGCAGTGTCTTATTCTTTTTGTCTCTATGATACTTGTATTGTCTAAGGCTTGATCAATGAAATCACCATATCAGGTTCAACCTTGTTACCGACAATAACTATTTTACTTGATCCGATAAGTGATATCCCTCGTGACATAGTCACACGCTGCACACCTTATGGATATAACTTATCTGAGTGGTCCCATAGTATCTTCTGTCACGTGGATGGACAAATCCTGCTCTTGACGCATACACCTCAACCTGTTCCTCCAAATACCCATTGTCACCCTTATGATCACCATTCCATCGAGTGGCGTTAGGTGTCATTAAAGTATTCTCAGGAGACAATTCTTAGATATGGTCTCACGGTCTAAGGAACGAGCACTACGTTTCCTAATAATCGCAACTTAAACTTTGTGACATGATCGTGTTACGATGCTATAGATAGGGTATGTTCACCATATCATTCTCCAATGAGATGACTCCATTGTCAATTGTTGCTGAGGCACCAACATGATCAGGAAACCTTGATCATATGTTGACCAATGAACCAGTGACTAGAGTTTCACTGGGAACACCTAGATGTTTGTATATCACATGTGCATTGACATTTCCATTCAATACACTTATAGCATGATATAAAACTTAATCATAAAATTTATGAAATATGCTAATAATCAATATTATTATTTGTCTCTAGGGAATATTTCCTTCAAGTCTCCAACTTGCACTAGAGTACAAATAAACTAGATGCATTTGTTATTCAATCATCAGTACCAGACACTTGGCACTTCTGATTATGCTTGCTCATGGAAGAGGTTTAATTCTAGGATATGAACATTTCATTCCTTATGAATCCTCTGCAACTTACTAATGTCATCCTTTATGACACTAATATCTTTTTATCATCTCTATGATAACTTCTTGTGTATCACATCATATGCCCTACAAAAACAAGTTAGACGCCTCTAATTTATTTTTGTATATTTTACGCATATGTGGGCTTTCTAGAAAATAATCATTCTACCTAGAAACATCATCCATAATGGTGATAACCAAGTTATTAGAAGTCCGTTGTAAATCAGATATTAACTATAGTGGGAGAGACAGACACCCGCTAGTCACTTATGCAAAAATAGTTGCATGTCAAGCGTGGAACATGTCTCATGTGCGAGGACATGTAAAGTTTCTTCGGTCCGCTTCATCCCACTATGCCACTAATATCCAAAGTACACGAAAGTTTGCAGTAACATGATCATCAAACGCCCATCTCCATGTGTTCTAACCATACAAAGCATCTACGCATAGACATAACTTTGATACCACTGATGGGGTTCGTTGCATAGAAAACAAAAAATCCTACGGTTGCAACAACCAAGATCGAATCAAGGCGATACTTTGTAACTGTTTTAGAAGGACTCACCCTTGAAGACCGTAAGCGGAATAACGTTTTTGAAAACAAACATGGTTGTATTATATGTACACGACCATCCTCAAGGACGTGCGGACAATCAGCGCCACAAGAGGGCACTGCCTCCATAATCGGTCACACGTATGGTGTGCCGACGAGTTCCGTCCCTTGCTCCAGCCAGGCAGTGGAAGTAGAGGATCCCTGGGAATTCTAGCAACATTACGACATGGCAGTGGTGGTGGTGGTGAAGATCTCGAGAATGGATTTTCTTAAGCACATTTCTCTTGGCAATGGACAAGGCTAGAAAGAGGAATAAGATGCCATCCAAAGGGCATATGAGAAGAGAAGGAATGAGTGAATGAGAGGGAGGTCTCCACCTCGTTCTATAGGGGAAGGGGCAACCCCCTCCCTTGACTGATGGACAAAGAGGGTGCCCCCTTGTAACACCCCCGGGATCAGGGCTAAACAAATCCCAGACCTCCGTATGACATAAGCTTAACCTTGAGCTCGAGGATATCCAGTGAAGAATCGGTAACACGACAGTGACCCTACGACACAAAATTTATTACAGCAAGCTCATAACTGAGCAAAGAACCAAATTATTACAAGCAGGGGTCACTGACCACAAACATCAAACAACAGAAGTCAAATTATGCTATTAAGTATAGAAAACTTAACAAATGGCCTAAGAGGCCTAAAGCATAACGATGACGTCCCAGCCCATAGATTCTAGGCTGCCGGCCGGGAACCCCAAGCTACTCGTCAGTGTCGATGTTGTATGGAACTCGTCTTCAGCGGAACACTTACTCTTCCAAAAGTATCAACAATACAAGGGTGAGTACATGGTGTACTCCACGAGACTTATGGCTAGTGGAGTTGTTTTGCGTAAATCCACCTTTGTTTGTAAAACAAGAGGGAGAAGAAGCTCATCTATTCAGAATATTTTAAAAGGGATAAGAGAGCGACATCTTCAAAGTATTGATCATCATCTTTTGATATCCACCAAGTCATCTTCATCTGAACCCTAACTAGGATCACCCCCTCGTACCCATGAGGAAGCATCCTTAAGCACACGTTGATCTACTAAGTTTTACAATTAGGTTCATGTTATCTATGATCTCACGTCCATTCCCAAGTCATCCATAATCGTGGACACGGCTTTTCTAAAAGATTATTACCCTGCAGGGGTGTACAACTTTACCCACACATACTAACCGACTCTTAATGCCACATGATTAGCCCTCTTCCTTGGAAGGCCGGCAGAGGGTGGTTAGACATGACCTTTACCTTGCTTTCGTCGAGACCATGAGTCGCGCCCTAAGGATGGTTTCGCCGTAACGGGTCAACTCCCGAAGCCGGTCCATATAGATGTGAGGCGAGGTTAGTTTACCAGGGGCGCTATCTACCCCAAGCAACCTCGGCCACTCTTACCTGCCTGTTATGAATGCACCTCCTTCACCGCCTTCGAGAAGATCCAGAATGCATGTCGAATGGAACGCCCAAACTATGTGACTCATGGAATCTACTATGTAAGTTAGTCAATCGAGGGGTCCCCATGAACCCTGTGTGGCTATACGCTCGTCTCGGTTCCAAATACAAGAACTCGGGTCCTAGTGGTGGCGAGCATGGGACTAGAAAAACCACATCCCACCGTGGCCTCCCATACAAGCCTTAGCATGTTTAATATCATATCACCTCTTATCTCATCTCATCATGTTCTCATGACATACTAGATTCTCTGTATCTAATACATCATCTGGATGGACCAGACTCAATAGCTATGCATGGCTAAGCAGGACACATATATAAGCTTTAGCAGTGCACACAAGCCAAACCTAGTTATGCTAGGAGAAGTGGATTAGGTAATATAAGCTCAAATGGATTAATGCAATAGATAGGATACTCTATCTATCGATATAAGACCACAGTAGAATCGTATGCATCATGGCAGAAATTGAAATGCTTTCGAAATCATAGGATTATATCATGGTGGGGCTATGCTTGCCTTTGCCAGTTAATAACCCATAAGCAGATCTTTAGACATACTGAACTTTACTTGGTTATAGTTGGTCAAGTATTGTTCGTCGATATTCGATGGTCTTGATCTCAGTCTTTGATATTGATCTCGATATTGATATCGTATTCTTCCGAGGAAGAACCAAAGACCAAAAGAAAGGGAAACAATAAACACATGGCATTGATGCAATGCTCAAGAAAGGATGATGATATGGCAATTTAAATTGCATTGAAATAAACCCCTAAAGCATGCTCGACCATTTAATCGGGGTTCCAAGGGGTGAAAACCCTAACTCGGAAGAACTCCGGAATCACCTGTGAGGGGTTACTATGTTGTTCTAACTATACTTGTCATTGTAGTTGTTTAACAATGCATGATTATAGCTCTAATAGATAGTTCTCATTTTTCTAAACATTTTGATATATTATTCGAATTTTCTGACTTAATATGAGTTAGTTATTGATTTTACAAGTTTTATTCATTTTCTGAAATTATTAAACCATATTTAAAAGCTTTACTGCGTCACTATGACGTCAGCGGGGGCGTTTAATCTTTTTACACCCGAGGTATAGCTAACCCAAGTGACTGACAGATGGGCCCAAGGCCACATCAGCAGCGACGTGGGCCAGGGGAGACTCACCATGGTTGGCTGGGCTGACCACGTCTGCTAACATCACAATGATGCCAGCGTTACATCATCCGATGGTGATCCTCCTAGGTGACACATGAGGATGGTGCTAGGTGGATCGCGGGGAAGCGTGGGTTGCCTAGTTTGACGCGGAGCGACGCGGGTTGCCTAAAGGTGGTGGCGCCGCCGCTATTTAACCACTGGAGCGCGGCCAGTGACGACGAATGACGACGACGGTGACAGTTGCATGGCGCGGGCTCATAGAGGAAAAGAGGGAGGAAACAGGGAGGTCCAAGAGGACCGTGGTCTCACCAGGAACATAGAGAAGGGGTCAGCTCGGGGAGGCGTGGTCAGGAGCGACGGCAATGGCGGTGGTGGCGCTCGGTCGGGATCAGGAAGACGAGGTCGATGCCGATGACTGGAGGCGCTCGGGCTTGATTCCTCTAGCAAGGAGGAGGAAGACGAGGCGGATCCGATGGTGCTCTCAGCTTTACCTGGGGCGGTCAAAGTTAGCAGCTATGGGGCGGCCGGAGCTTGGGTTTTGGCTCGTGTCGAGAGCAAGAGAGAGAGGCGCTAGGGAGGATAATGAGAGGTTGAAGAGAAGAGGGTCATGGCTCGGCGGTTCTTATCCTCATGAGCATTGGAGGCGCACATCGCAGCACTTGCATGCATCGCGGCGACGGCGGAGGCTGCGCTAGGCAGCTTCTTCGCTCGGCGGATAAGATGACAGTGAAGGGGTATCTAGACCTGGGCCAAGGTGGGCCGTCTGCTGGGTCACTAGCTGCTGCATGCATGAGAGAAAGCAGGCGAGGGAGATGGGCTGCTGGGTTGGTTTGCCTATGGGTTTATTTTCTTTATCAACAGAACCCCTTTTTATTTCTATTTGTATTTCTCTCTTTTGGTTTTGACGTTCAAATATGTTTTGAGCCATTTGAGAAATACTAGAGGCTTTATAAAATATATAAAAATATTGCATGGCCTTTTTTATTCAAATTGGACTCCACACTTTTGTACTTTTCAAAATATTCAAAACCTTTTGAACTTATTTTCAAATAGAGGGGGGAGATTAGGGTTTAGGGTTTGCATTATTTCTTGTTGCATGCATTTTTAAGATGATGCTCATGATACACGGTCAAACCCTAATTACTATTTATCTAAAACTAGGGTGTTACACCCCTCTTCTACCTCATTCATGTTGGTGGACACTCCACACACAAATATTCTTGTCCACCTTCTCCCATTGTCATGGTGGTGGCACGGCAGATGCCATGGGTAGGCTAAAGTTGGGGCCAATGTGTACTAGTGCGATCCAGGGAGGGATAATGTAGTGGATTCTACACACATAGAATACTCTCAAGTTCTTTCTTAGAGCAACAATGGTTTACACTTTCTCCTTGAGCTGTACCAGAGAGAGGAGGAAGAAGCACTCACGAACCCTCTAAGTGTAAAATGAATTGATCCCCTCTCTAGGAGGCCCTGGCTCACCTTATAAAGGAGTGCCAGGTTACATCTAGGGCTGAGCTGGACAGCATATTCCGGGAATATGCTCTTCCCAAAAGGGTAATTCGGTGCGCCCCTTTCCCTGTCGCCCTTCTATCAACGGCAAAGACACAGAGCCCATGACATGTGATCATTGGACTCTAGGACTGTCACCTCCGTGACATCTCATCTGTCCATCTGCCCCTCTGGTCCTTGTCTGTAGCGCTTGGCTCTATGTGGGTTCCTGAGGGAGAGATTGAGCAGAGTGTTGACCTTGGGCCTTGCTCTCTCCATCTAGAGCAAGCCATCTTCTGACTCGGTCTTTCCTATTATGACATGGACAAGCCTGTACCTGCAGATAGGAAATTTGCTAGACCTCATGCCGACATACCTTATATGTTAGCCGAGTCAAGCAATGTTCTTTAGCTCAGGGTAACCCGACTCTTATTCGGCTGGCCCTTGTACTCGTTCGGGTCATGCCTTGGCCCGATTTATACCTCGATGGGCTTTTCCCTTTTACCTTAGCTTGACCCTACCTGGCGTCATCCCATAACATTATTCCCCAAAGCTGGTGCGTCCTTAACGGCTTTAGCCGACAAGGCTACAACTGTATAACTTTTATCTGGAACTGATATTCGTGTTGCCAACATATGCTCTACCCGGCCAATATTTGAGGTGCGATTTAGCCGCAATATCGTTGATCTTATACTTAATCTGACTCATCTTGGCTTCATCCGAGACATGTCTCGTCGGTCGAGTCACTCTGTTTTGTCTGGGTTATTTCCCTTCCTTCATTTGTAAGTTTCTCCCGTCCTAGGTGTCAATAATCATTGCGCCTCGCCTCACTTTATGGGCTGCTGCAGTGATTACTGACGCGCGGACAGTTATCCCTATGACCGGTCAATTCATGCGGTGCCTCTATGTTTACTGCGCGGGCTACTGCGTGCCTCTTCATCCTGGCGTCGTGTAACCATCCATGTGGCACCAGTCCATGTTTTCCACGACGTGAAACACGCGCACGCATCGAAACTGCCACACGCACACGATCTGTGATGGTTCATGGGATGCACCGTTAAATAGGGGAGTAGGAGGAAACCATCATTCACTTCCCCCTGCTCCTAGCTCCTTCTTATTCCTCGTAGCACCGCCTCCACAGTGCTCTGCCCTTGCGACCATGCCGCCTATTTCTTGCGCTCGGAACACTGCGAACACGCTCGATCCATGCATCCCCTCCGCTCTAGCCATGATCTGCCGCTTGCGCCCGCGCTCCTTCATCACAGTGATGGGCCCATGGAAGTCAAGGCCTCTCCCTGCCACCGCGAGCATTTCTTCCTCGAGCGGCTCCTCTGAGGGATCCATGGCAAGCTCGCACAGTGTCGTCGTCACCGTGGGACACGAAGAGGGTGCCACTGTCTTCGAGTGAGGCTCTTGGAAAGGATACAAGGCGACCCAAGAAGATATCGAGTGTCTCACGCGGAGGCGCCAGATCCTGTCCGAGGTCACCTGTCGCTTACTCGGCAAGGAGCTCACCCCAAACGCGCAACCAGGTGAGTTTATAGTCTTTTTCTCTCACTTTGCCCAAGGATTCGTCCTCCCCCTTAGCGGCTTTGCCCAGAAATTCTTAGAGAAATTCGGCCTCCAGCCCCATAACTTGTCGGCTAACGCCATAGCTTCTCTCTCAGCATTTATCTCGGCCACCGAGGGGTATTTTGGTATTTGTCCCTCTATCGAGCTCTAGGCCAAGTTCTTTCAGATTAGGGCCAACATAGTGCCGAATAAAGACTTGTGCCGCCATGAAAAATCTCTCACCTAGTGTGGTGCGGCCTCCATCACACCTCGGAAGGGTTTTGTCTTCCCCCAAGTTACTGGCCTCGAATCATGCAAGAAATGGCACAAATCGTTCTTCTATGTGAAGAAGAGCACTAAGGAGGATAAGATTCGGTTGCCGACCTTCTTAGTCAGTGTGCCCACCAAGAAGAACTGGGATCTGGACCCAAAGAAGACCAACAAGTTTGTCCAGTCCTTTGAGAAGCGGCTCATTGCGCTGACCAAGGACGGATTATGTGGCGACGACCTCATGGCTTCTTTTATTAGTAGCCGGATTTGCCCTATTCAGAAGCGCACCCATAAAATTTGCTACATGAATGGACGACTTGACCCTAACCTAGTTTTGACGGTCGAGTTAGATGACGACTAGATCAAGTACATCTTTAAGATGGACATGGTCGAGGACTGGACATGGGGCATGAAGCCCTACAACCGAGATAATCCTCTGCCCCAGGTAAGTTTCTTCTGAGTTGTATATCTCAGATTGTATTTTGGATCTCGGCTCATTCAATTATATAACTTTTTTGTGCTCTTTTCCTTAGGAATTCGTCCATCAATCCATCGAGGATGGCAAGAATCTTGCCCTTACTTTGGGCAAGGATAGCGACGCCTCGGACGAGGGAGAGCCATACTCTGAGGAATTCATGCCCAAACCTGACTCGGCCCCCAGCCACACCTCGGGTAAGGCTTCTGTCCATAAGGAATGGCCTGACAATGATGAATCGGATTACTGTGAGCTCCTTGAGGTACTTAATCCGGTGCCTCTCTCATACGCCTATTCGGCTCCTTGTTCTCTAGCTAATCCAGCTGGGCAGGTGTATGACGTGCCTCCCATTACCGTGGGAGCCCAAGCTCCTGTGAGGAAGCATGCGGCCACCTCGGATCCTCCGGCCGAGCCTCACAAGAAACGAGTCAAGATGGCCGCTAAGAGGGCTCCTAGGCCTAAAGCGCTACCGGCAATCTCCTCGCAAGTTTCCTTATCCGAATTAAGCTTGTATTTATTCTTTCTCTCTTTCTTTATATAACTCAATCTTTCTAACTGTTTTACTTCGACAGTGACCCGCTGAACATTCCTCAGAGCGGGTCCAGCATGGCATATCCTATCGCCAGGCCACCATCACCCCTGGCCTACGAAGACGTCTGGGTTTCGAGCCTCGTCTGAGGTGGTTGTCCTCCTGCGCCGAACGACAGCCCATCTCGTCAGGAGAAGGGGAATGTCGACGGTGACAGTGGCAATGCCTTGATGGCTCAAATGATGTAGAGCTCGTTGGGGAATCCCAAGTGGAAGGTATGATGAGCACATCAGCAAGTTTCCCTCAGTTATGAAACCAAGGTTATCGAACCAGTAGGAGAAAGAACCAACTCCCAAGGTGTTGCTAGCAACTTGGAACCTGTACAACACAACCACAATACTTTGCCCCAACTTACAGTGAGGTTGTCAATCTCACCGGTTGCTGAAAACAAAGGATTAAACGTGTAGTGTGGAAGAAATTAGTTGCGTTGTAGAAATTGCAGAAAGTAAATGGTAGATAGTAGATTGAATATCAGTAGGAAGAATGGACCGGGGTCCAAAGTTCACTAGAGGTGTTTCTCCATAAGATAAATAGCATGTTGGGTGAACAAATTACAGTTGGGCAATTGACAGGATAGAAAAAGCATAACAATGCATATACATGTCATGATGATCGCTATGAGATTCATTTAGGAATTGCAACATAATACATAGACTGTAATCCAACTGCATCTATGACTAATAATCCACCTTCAGGTTATCATCCGAACCCCTTTTAGTATTAAGTTACAAGCAACAGATAATTGCATTAAGCAAAGTGTGTAAAGTAAACAATACAATTGCCCCATGGGCAAAGGATTGTTGTTTTCTCCCTAGTAGCAACAGCACATCTACAACGTTAGAGATTTCTGTCACTTCCCCAGATTACTAGAGGCATGAACCTACTATCAAGCATAAATACACCCTCTTGGAGTTACAAGCATCTACTTGGCCAAATAATCTACTAGCAACGGAGAGCATGCAAGATCATGAACAACATAGACATGATAGAATCAATAATCAATCTTGACATAGTACTCAATATCCATCTGATACCAACAAACACAACATATAGGATTACAAATAGATGATCTTGATCATGAACGGAGCTCACAAGATTTAACATGATAGCACAAAGAAGGAGAAACTACCATCTAGCTATTGCAATGGACCCATAGTACAAGGATGAACTACTCACGCATCATACCGGAGGCTGGTATGGTGATGAAAAAGGCCTCCAGGGTGATCTCCCCTCTTCGGCAGGGTGCCAGGAAGAGCTTCGGATCCCTCCCAATCTAGGGAAGATGGTGGCGGCGGCTATGGACTTTTTCGTGGATTTCTGATCGGGTGCTTAGGGTTTCTGCCTCGAGGAGCTTATATAGGCGAAGTGGCAACGTCAGTGGACGCCTGAGGGGCCCACACCATGCCTAGGCGCGGCCAGGGGTGGGCTTGCGCCTAGGGGTGGTGCGGCCGCCTCGTGGCTCTCTCCGTCTATGCTTTGGACTTTGTCCTGTGTCAGGAAAAATAGGAACTTCTACTTTTGTTCCGTCCAATTCCGAGAATATTTCTTTACTAGATTTTCTGAAACCAAAAACAACAGAAAACATGCAACTAGCACTTTGGCATCTTGTTAATAGGTTAGTTCCAGAAAATGTATACAAATGCCTCAAAGTGTAGACAAAACATAAGATAGATACAAAACAAGAATGGAGCATAAAAAATTATAGATACGTTTATGACGTATCAAGCATCCCCAAGCTTAACTCCTGCTCTTCCTCGAGTAGGTAAGTGATAAAAATAATAATTTTTGAGGTGACATGCACCATCACAAACTTGATCAAGGTATTGTAAAGCATTGATAGCTGGGATCAAAGTACTCTAACATAAGCATGAAAGATATAGTTCTAACAATAAGACAAAGCAACTATGTTGCAACATGAAAAGGTACAAATAAAAGATCATGAATAACAATCAATTGAAAGACATTTGTTTATTTCACATATAGAAAACATAGCAACAGTGGTATTCAGCTTGTCCTTCATGGAATAGCAAAACATAAATGCATAGGACACCTTCAAAGTTCATAAGGGTGACTAGATACAAATAATTTAAGAACAAGCAATACCAAAATTATGAATCAATCAACAATTTTTGGGAGAATGCGCATTGAACTAAGAATGACAACTATGCTCTCTTAATTGGTGCATAAAGATAGAAAGTGGAGACTCGGCAAAAATTAAAAAGAAAGGCCCTTCATAGAGGGAAGCAGGGATTTCAAGTTTCATAAAGAGCTTCCAAAAATTATGGTACTTACTAGCTTTGAGCTCTCATTGCCCATATCATAAGCATCTTGAAGTAATTAAGGTTAAAGTGACACAAATATGAGTATATGCTTGATAGATCATAAGTTGAAAATCTCATGCCCCTTGCGTACGAGTACCGAACCTCATGCTACTCAACTTTGGTCACAAGCAAGTTCTTGTCATTGTAAGTATATGTGATGACCCAGCATACCACTGCATGTTGTAGTATACTATAGTCGTGGACATAAAACTCACGGAGTACCATTCCGCAAATATTACATCCTCAGAGTGGTATAACAGAAACAAAGCGGGTCCACAACATACATTATCATTATTACAACCAGAAATTACATGACAAATTCAAGATCCTCCTAGGTCCATAGAGGTACCCCGATGACTCAATACTAAACGATAATAGCTCTAAGAACAAGATTAAGAAGCAAACTAAACTTTAAGGGTTATACGATATTAATATATATATAGAGAGAGAGGATAGAGATCTATGCTACCAGACTTGATCACTATGTTTGATACATCTACATTTTAGATACTTCGGTTTCCATTCCATAGATGTTTTCGTAATTGTCCCCTTCGACGCTTCCGGATACTTCTAGTTCTTCATAGCGGAATTCTTCTAGGTCTTCAATTGAATAGAGTATTTCCTCTTCTTTATCTTTAATTTCTTCGGAATCTAGCAAGGGTTAAGAAGATACGTTTAGTATGAGCGTACTCAGCAAGTTCACTAAAAAGGAGTGTTTGATGCACTATAACTACAGCCACAGACCATAGGTCGTAGGCAATGCAAGTTTTTGTAAACATTTCTTCAAAGGTTGATTTTATTCTGAAAACCTATGTCCGTAAGCCTTCATAGGTTTACTAGAACTTTCATGGAGTTCCTTTCCTGCCGTGTTCACAGCTCCTTCCCGGAACAGGGAGTAACAAGTTACAGTTCTTACACTCTATAGAGGTGCGTTGCTTTACCCATGAGAGATCTTAGCTTTGTTGCACATCCGGGCACGCATTCCCGTTCACACCTCCTTAGTATACAGCGCAATTGTTGTATTCCAAGACTCAAGGTAGACTTTTCCCCGTATAAAACGGTTATACCTTAGTCTGATACACACAACAACCATTAACACTAGAAATCTGTCTTTTGTAAGCCCAAATCCACGGTAGACTTTTCCCCTTATAAAACGGCTATCCCCACGATCTGCAACTTACAAATGCCCAGAACAGTGTCCGATGCATGTGAAAGGGAGTCGATCCAGCTGACTTCTTCGTCCCATTCCAAATCTCATGGTTAATGTGTAATATACGGCGCAAGAATCACTGGCGACATTGGTTGTTAAGTCTTAGATGATATATTCCTGTGCAGTGGTATTCCAACTGCCAGACTTAACAGATTAGCTGATCACCCTAGATCAGTAACCAATAGTTCACATTATAATTAAAAATAGTGTTTTCTGACCTTTTTGAAATGCAGGTGATGACAATACTTGCTTTGCAAAATACTTTATAGAAAATAATCAAAGGACATGAGCAAGTGTAAACTTGCCTTGATATAGCAAAGTATTGTAGTCGAATATCTCGACTTGACCCTGGACCTCGGGTTCTACAAAAATATCATCATTGCGTGGTAATGACAATGTTTAAAGAATCAATATGCTATTATGCATAAGTAATGAGATGCATGATGTGAAACCCCGAGTAATTCCCTGACATTATAAGTGAGATGGATTTAGATGATTTCATTTAAGGTTTTATTTATCTTCATGTTTACTTCACAAAAGAGTGTGGTTGCAAAGATTTTGAGATGAATATATAAGATATAAGGTAAAGTATAATCATAATACAATTCTAAGATTGACTGGTATTATGTAATTATTACGAAGTTTATGTTTTAATATGTTATGACTCAAAAGACATGGTATAGTGTTTCTTTTGATGTGACAGAAAGAATATCATTTGAAGAAACTAGTGTTTAGGTTAGGTTAATCAATCTTGAATATTAATAGGATTTGCATTAGGTTTTGTTTGATGGTTTCAAATGATGTTGAGTTATTATACTTTAATTGTTTGTATAGTTGACCAAATTTAGTTATAAAAATATGAATAAACTTCAAATAAGATGTTTATGATTGTTTAGACCAAAGTTAACTATAAAACTAGAAGTGAACTTTAAGGTGTAATATGTTTAGAGTATTATCAACTTTTAGGATTTTGACAAGTATATTTATGAATGTGGGATCATTCACCTTCAACTAAAGTGAATGATAAGTTTAAGACTTGATGTGTTATTATGAAAATAACATGTACTTACTAATGGGAGTACAATTAGATGATATTAGTACACTTTTAATATTTTAGGTCATGTTAACAATGATTAAGAGATAGAGATTACCCACCATAACATCTGTGGGTGCTACACCTTATCAATTTAAAAGTGTTGGCTTTTAATTTCTTTCCCTTTTTTATGGTTTTAAACGAGTTTATTGAAATCCATAGTTTGCACTTAATTCTTTATTATGAATCCTAATTATGATTTTGGACTTTAGGACTTAGACTTAAAGGATTAGGATTTCTAAAGAAATGGTATTATTTCTTACATAAGAAATAATTTTAAAGGATTAATAAAATAGTTGTTTCATTTTAGTAAGATAGGTATTTGAAGTTTTATTGCTTAAGAACTTTAAAATGTTTTGGAATAATATACTTAGTATTTTTCTAGTAAATATACTTACATAAAATCTTAAAAATTAATTTTATTTATTTTTAGGAATTATCTTATTTTTTATAAAGAAATTCAATTGTTGAATGTCTTTAAATATTTGTTATTAGTTTTGTTTGTAGAAAAAATTAAGTTAGTATTTTTACAAAATAATAGCTTTCTTTTTATGCATAAAAGTGATTTTTATTTCTTTTTAGGATTTCTTTTTAAATTTACTAAATTTCACATAGATATTGAAGGGTGTTATTATTTAGTTGAATTTTATTTAACTCGATTAAGTAGTATTATATTTTTCTTAGGTACATATTATTTTAATAAACATTTTGATGTATTAAACATATTTTTAGGATTTTTTTGTACAATTTTTCTAGAGCTTAAAATGTTCATAGGGTATTTTGGTCATTTTGGTAATTTCCTTTATTTATTGGGGATTTCTTTTCTTTCTGGGCCTAACCCAGCAGCGAGATAATCTACAGGCCGATTCGACCCACCTTAGCCAAACTAGGCTGTCCCATTCCACCCTCTTTCCTTTTCTTCCCCTCTTCTCAGGCACCCAGACACACACAAACTCCTCTCTTCCTCGCGATCTTCTTCTGTGGCCGATGCGCCGCTGGTGCCTCCGCCTACCGCCATGGCCACCATCACCAACACCCACCACCGCCTCCTATTGATGCTACCTCACTAGGTATAACATCCTAGCATTAGAGCTTAGAAATAAGTTGAACACAGATGTGTGCATTTGTAACATCCCAAAAATCATGATTTATAAAGTTTGCATATCATTCATGCATTCATAAGCATTTGGATCATTTTCAAATAAAGATTTAAAAACAGAAACAATTTGTGGCCTATTACCTTATGCTAGAAGGCAATGATTTATCCTTACTTTCCAAATAATAGAATGCTTGGGATTGATAAGAAATGTTTTAGACTTGAAAGCAAAACTTACACAAAAACTTTCAAAACAAAATTCCAAAATAAAACCATTCTATGCCTTTTTTATCTATATTCAAATAAGGCTTGGTTTTATTTTATTTTTCAAAGTGTCAAGTGCATTAGTTTAAGGGTTTTATATACAAATAAGTACAAGAATTACACTACAAAAATACAGAGGTAATTTGAAAAAAACCCATTTGAATTTAGTTTGAAAATGATTCCTGAAAATCCAAATAGAAAAAGGAAAAGCAAAATGAAAAAAATAAAAACCCTCGCTACCAATCAGGCCCAGCACCAAAAACACCCCACGAGCCCACCCGGGAACCTCCCCCTCTCCTCTTTGTTTCTCACCCCGCCCGCACACACCCCCTCACTGACGGGCAGGCCCCACTGCCACGTCAACCTCGTCGTTTATCTCGCGCCGGAGGACCCGCGCCTCTCTGATGTTTCCTCCCTAATTAAATTCGTTTGATTACGCTTGATTTCCGGCGTAATTGACCCGCTTAGCCTCGCTACTTAAACCCCCACTGTCCCCTCTCCATTTCCCCCCAAACCCAAGCCCTGAGTGCCCCCAGGCTGCGAGAATTTCTCGCCGCGACCTCACTGCTCCGACGAGCTGCAGCGCCGATTCCGGGCAACTACGACCATCCCTCTGCTCCTAGTTACCACGAGCACACTCCACTCCGCCTTGCACACCTCCCAGTAGCACTAGCTCGCCCGCGCGTTCCCCAGAGCGTCGGCAACGAAATCGACTGAGCGCCACCGTCTTCGGCTTCAACTCCAACGACCTTCCGTAGTAATTACCGACCGCCCCTCTCCCCCTCATTGACACTCGTGTGGCCAGCATCGTCTTGCGCATCTGACACATCATTTCTCTTGCCTTGGCATGACCTATACCCTCGCCAACGACGACGAATAGAAGTGCCCATTGCCAGAAGGAACTCTGGCGAGAAATCTACGCCAACCTAATGCGCCCCTATCCCTGCAAAGACCACCTCGAGCGTCAGCACGTCGCCGCGAACCTGGTGAGAAACATCCCCCTCTCCCTCGCTCCCTGTAGCGGCCTCAACGCCATAGACAAAGCTCCTCCGCTGCTCGCCGTCGCGCCAGCGCCGCCAGGCAATGGTCGTTTGATCATCAACCGTTAGATCTAGATTGCAGGGCATACATAGATCCACTTAAATGAATCAGTGCGCCTGTTCTGTGCCGTGCATTGTTAGTTAGATCTGACGGTCAGTGTTGCTCGATCCAGACGAATCGGTATGGGCCAATAGGATACATCCACGTGGCCTAGTCTGTGTTATAAAAACCAGAAACATTTCTATTAGTTGATAGATTTTGTAAAATTCATAACTTTAAATCTACACGTCCAAAATTTACAAATTTTATATCAATGGAATCACAAAAATAAATCATACACATCTGTATGCTTAGTTTTGTATTTTTCCTCTGTTAAAATAGAATTTTATGCAGATACTTTTGTAGGCCTATTTTGTGTATTAAATTTTTTTGGAAAATGTTTTAAAGGTCACATTAAGATTATTTGGTGTATAAATGTTTAGTTTATTGTTCAGTACTATTTTACTTGTCTTACTTGTTTTAGAAAAATCATCACATGGCATTTGCATGCATTCATATATTTTTGTTTGATTATTTGAAATGTGAATTTGGTGCTATCATTTTCTGTGTAGATTTTGGTGCTAGTGGTGATTGTGACTGTGAGGATTGTTGTTACTCTCCCAACTATCAAGGAAAGTGGTTCTTCATATTTTTATCCTAATATTTTGACTATGCATTAGTGATATTTTGTTTAGGCCTTGCATGATAATTTTTGCTAAGTATCTATATGCTACGCTTGGGAAATCCTAGTAGTTTTAGAATTGTTATAATTTTCTCTAAGTTATGATACTTGTTATTGCCATGCTTAGCCTAGCTAGTAGCAACCAAGGGTGTATTATATACATACTATGGAAAAATATTTCTAAGTCTTTGACTTATGTTTTTGCTTAATAAAACAACTAAGTGAATGAAACACCTGGGTGGAATGGTAATTGCTTGGTGGGTTTTTGTTGAGTGGTTACCAGGGCCCATTTTTCATTGGTTTACCCTGTGTATCTCACTTGTGGAATGCCACCCAGGAACAAAGGGATTTGAGATGCCATATGTTAAGAAGCTTCTAGTGCAACCACATGGCATTATGGGCTCTGCCTGGATCATATAGGTTGCATTAACTTAGCCAAATGGACAGTTGGTGGTAGAGGGTGATAGGTTTGGAGCGCGTCCATTTTGGTCTAAGGGAAGGCTTCTGAAAGGACGACATCCGTAAACAAAAGAGCATGATATCAACTGGGATGAAAATAGCAGTAGGGATCAGAGACCCGCACGATTTCCGAGGCATGAGGCTCCTCTGAGGTGACCGTTGGTCGGCCCCCGGCTCTCGCCGGCGCCTCGCCGGCATAGGCTCTTCATGGATTCCTCTGGAGGTTGCTGGAAGGTCACCTACTCTGGTGTGACCACGGGTGGTAAGTTTCCGGAAGGCTCTCTCGCTGTCTCGGCTGATTCTTGGCTGGTTCTTCTCAATGCCAAAGGCTCTCCCCTTGAGGGGCGATGTTTGGAAAATGGGGAGAAGATCTCTGTTGGATCTGTTTTGAGGTTCCCCTCTCATCTCTCTCGTGTTAATGATTCTTTGGATCCCTCATCTGGATTTCTTGGTAGATCTCCTACCATCACTGGTTCAGATGAAGACACTGGCCTTAAATGGCATGCCCTTTGCTCCTCTTTGCCGACTGATGATCTTGAGCCTACTAAAGGTTTTATCATGCTTTTTCCTAGTTCTAAAAGGCTTGTTCTCCTCAACCACAACGAGGTCGTGATTGATGCTAGATACTTGATTCATGGTGAGGCGGTGGCTTCTGGCATCTCTATTGATCTCCAGGTGAAGAGGGTTGTGGTTGGTACTCAGATTTTACCAAGCCCTTTGGTGAAGAAATTTTCAACCAATATTAAGAAGATGGTGCCTAGATCTCTGGATTTCTCTGAAAATCTCCCCTCAGGGTGTGCTTCCAAAGATGTTGCTTCGTGTCGGCCTGCCCTGGATTTTTCTTTAGGGCGTGATTTTGAGAAGAGGATTTTTGATAAATTCAGGCATCAAGTTAATTTCATTGGTGGTTTCAGGAAAAGACCCTTTTATCTGGTCTGTTCTTTTGGGCGAGCAAATTTTAAGTTGGACTTTCATACTGTTAGTCTTGCTCTTCAAGCCTGTTTTGGTGGTAATGCTGCTAAATTCTAGGTGAAGCTTCTGCAAGATAGAACTTTTCGTTTCTCGGTTGCTTCAAGGGCAGTGGGTTTTGAGATTTACAATATTTCAAAGTTTTCATGTAATTCTTTTGTGATTCATGTCAATCTATGGGGTAATGGGGGTCCGAACTGGATTCATGAAGAAAGGGAATTCTATAAGGAGTCTGCTAAAGAATGGAAAGTTGTCACGTACAAAAAAGAAAGTGCAAAAAAATCTCCTTCTTTAAAGCCTTCCAGTAAAGGTGGCTCGGTTTTTCAAAGACTCAAATTTCCTGCATCTCCTGCGGTTCCTTCGCATGTGAGTGAGCAACGTATTAATGGTGAGTTCAAATTAGGACTTCATGGCATATCTTATGCTCAGGTGCTCACTGATGGTGGTTTTAAGTCGATGGTAATGCCGGTCGGGTATGGGGGAGGCGCCAATCGCGCGGCATTCAAATTGCCTGGTCTCCTTCCTTTTCTGAAATTCCCCTCTTTCCCTAAATGTAGTTGGCCCGACAATTCATATGAGGGATGGTTCAAGGCCTAGGCAGTTACACATTCCCGGCCCATTATTCACGGCAGTTTTCACGAGTTCACCACTTCGTTGCAAAAAACAACTACGACTTCCCCTGTCTCCTCAACTCCCCCGCCTGCTGAAACCCCATTCCCCTCTTGCTCGTCGCCGGCGAAGGGCGTCGTAATGGTGAACATTCCGATTGATCCTGCGCCTTTCCTGCCGAATGGCTTCCAGATTATGCAGGTGGCTGGGTGGAATCGCGTAAAAAGGGTGGTGGTGCCTCGGAGGTCAAGGGCGCATGAACAGTATGCCATTGCTACCATTTTTCCCCTCCCCCTGGTCCTGTTCCGTTCTTGAATATTCATGGGGTCCTGGTTGATTTCTTCAATAATGAGGTTGGAGTGCACTTCAGAGATATCCAGGCTTGTCCCTTTGGGTCTGCGTATGTGCAGTTTCATCATGTCAGCGACCGTGATAGACTCATTGCGGAGAGCCCGATTCCGTTTCAAGATGTGCATGTTTCTTTTGTTAAGCACAATGAGGGTGATAACTGGCGTAGGACTCATTTTAATAATGAGTGCTGGGTGATGCTAGTTGGGCCTCCCCTTGACCACTGGCATACGGAGGATCTGAATGCTATCTTTGCGGACATTGGGAAGGTTCTTCTGTGGGAGAGGGACCCTGACCAAAAGGGTAGGATTATTGCTAAGATTCGTGTTACTGACTTGGTTGACATCCCCAAGAGTGTGAGGTTTACCATTGGTGACTTGGTGGAGACAGAGTCATGGACTTTTTCTGTTGAAGTTCTTCAGAGTCACTTGCTTGGAGGGGGACCACCTGAGGAGGACCCACTGCCAGATGACAATGTGGACCCACACCCTGTTCCTGCTCATGGCCCAGTCTTTGGTCCCCAAGTTCCACCTCCCCCCTCCCCCCCTGCTCCTGGGGGTGGTTGGGGACAGTGGATGGCCCCTGTGCAGGATCCTGCCCCTGATGGTGGTAATGCTGAAGGTTGGGGTCCCTGGGAGGCTGCTGCTGCTCCTGTTCAAGGCCCTGTCATTGCTCCTGGAGAAGATATGCCTATTGACAATCAGCATCTGCCACCTCAAGATGTGAACAGTGGAGTTATAGGTGCTATCATTGTTCAAGACTGGGAGTCTGATGATGATGAATCTGTTAATGAGCCTGAGGCTGTGGAGGAGCAGGGTGTGGCTGTTGCACCACTAGGGGTTGGCATTGGTGAAGGCCTTCAAAACATTTTTCAGAACTATCTGGCTGATGAAGAGGAGGCCAATTCTGATGCTGAGGAGGGGGTTGGAAGCCCTATGGACTCAAGTACTGTGGCTCCTGAGAATGATGATTGGATGTTGGAGGACCAGCACCTTCTTTCTCCAAATGAGGCTCACCTTCAGGTTGGGATGGTGAGAACTTGTATCTCCATTCCTGATGTGCATGTGGCTAAGCAGGGATTTTCCCAACAAGGCTTGGAGCTCTGGGAGAATTATTTCGCCCCCCATATTCAGAAGGAATCTTCTTCAATGGGCTCTCTTAAATGTTATATCCCTGTAAGTTGGTTTAACTTCATTACTCTCATGCTTGCTACTCCTGAGAAGTTTAATTGGGTCAAGGGATTTCTTACTTCTCCTTTATGGGAAATTATTAAAGAACCTATTGCTGAGGAAAGTTCAATTTCTTTCATCATTCCTAATGAGAGCTTTTCCCAGATGGCCCCTTCTTGCCTGGGTATTGAATCCAATAAATCTTCATGCTCTCCCTCTACCCCTGCTAGAAACAGAAAGGGCAAGGAACCTCTTGTGGAATCTGAGGTGAGAAGAAGCCCTAGAATTGTTGAACTAAATGGGGGTTTTAAAAGTCACATAAATTGTCTAATTGTTGATTGCCTGGTTTGTAATGCTGCTCCTCCTTGTCTGAATTCCAAAGTGGTTAAAAATCTTGCTGCTTCATTCTTCAAGGTAAAGGATGGGGACCTGGATAAGAGGTTGCTCAAGAAAGGGAAGGACAATGAAGTGGCAGTTAAGGCTCCTACAAAAGGCAGCATTAAAGGAGGAGCCTCTTCCAGCTTGGGCATTGGTGGCAAGAAGAAACCTAGGGCTGCTGGTACCTGTGGACAGCAAGCCAAGAAGAAGCCCTCTTCTTAAGTGTTTTAATGTATCAAACTAAGTCTTTTGCTGGAGTCTTGTTGACTCCCTGTCATGTGTTCTGTGATTGTGATATTGCAATGTGGATGGTACTTGTTGTGGATTATCTCTGTGGTACCTTGAATTGGATTGCCTTTTGTCTCTGTAATTGCTGTTTCCTCTCCTGGGTGATTACACTATTTATATCACCCCATATCTATACTTGCTCCTGGTTTCTTAATGAATAACAAAAGAACTTGGCAGATCTTGAATTGGAATATCAGGGGAATCAATTCTAAAAAAAATGGATTGCTCTCAGAAACAAAATTGAGGAGTCTGGTTGTGACATTATCTGCCTCCAAGAAACTAAGCGTGAGGACTTTGATAGCTCCTACATTAAAAAATTCTGCCCCTCCAAATTTACCAATTTTGAATTTCTTCCCTCCATAGGTGCATCTGGAGGTTTGATCACCATTTGGAATGGTTCCCTGTTCTCTGGACATCTTTCCTTTCTCAATGAGTTTTCTATCTCCATCACCTTGACATCTCTCTTGTCCAAAGAATCCTGGATCCTCACCAACATTTATGGGCCAAGTTTACCTGAAAAAAAGTCTGAATTTTTAGATTGGTTTGGCAGCATTGATATGCCTGATGATTTGGACTGGCTCATTATGGGAGATTTTAACTTCTGTAGACAGCCTTCAGATAGAAATAAATTGGGTGGAGATGTCAATGGTATGATTCTCTTTAATGAAGCCATTAAGAATTTGGGTCTCATAGAGTTACCACTTAAGGGTAGAAATTTCACTTGGAGTAACATGCGGAAAGATCCCCTCTTGGAAAGATTGGATTGGTTTTTTACTTCTGCTGCTTGGACTCAGAGTTTTCCCTCAACTTTTGTTGCTCCTCTTGCAAAGCCTACCTCTGATCATCTTCCTTGTGTCATTTCCATTGGCACAATGATTCCCAAAGCTCAGGTGTTCAGATTTGAAAATCATTGGTTGCATCATAAGGAGTTTAAAGCTATTGTTCAAAATGCCTGGAACATTCCTGTGAGTTTTATGGATTCTGCAAAAAAAATCAATGCTAAATTCAAAAATGTGAGAAGAGGGCTGAAGCTTTGGGCCAAACAGCTACCTTGCCTGAAGGCACAAATCTGTAATGTTAATGCCACCATTGACTTTCTTGATATCATGGAGGAAATGAGAACTCTTACTGTTCAAGAATGGAATCTCAGGGATATCCTGAAAAATCTTATTATTTCTCTTTTACAAGATCAGAATACTTATTGGAAACAGAGGGGAAAAATTAAATGGGTTAAGCTGGGGGATGAAAACACCAAGTTCTTTCACTCCAGAGCTACCATAAGCTTTAGACATAATTACATTTCCATGCTCAAGGATGATTCTGATCTTGAGATTTATGATCATGATGGCAAAGCAAATCTCCTTTGGAATTCCTTTAAAAATAGAATGGGCTCTTCTGATAAGCCTGAAATGCATTTCAATCTTAATGACTTGGCTGGTGATTGTTTAAGCCAGGAAGAAAGGGGTGCTTTGGAAAAGCCTTTCTCTGATGAGGAGATTGATGAGGTCATCACAAATCTGCCTAATGATAAATCCCCTAGCCCTGATGGTTTTAATAATGAATTCATGAAGCTTTGCTGGCCTATTATTAAGGATGATGTGAAACATCTACTTGTGGAGTTCTATGAAGGGCAAGCCTCTTTGGAAAGCATTAATTCTTCTTTTATCACCCTCATTCCAAAAATTGCTGATCCTCTGACTCCTGCTGATTTTAGGCCTATTTCTTTGCTAAATAGTGTCTTTAAGATTATCACCAAGATTCTGGCTAATAGACTGCAAAAAGTCATACTTAAACTTGTTCACAAGAATCAATATGGTTTCCTCAAGCAAAGATCTATCCAAGACTGTTTAGGTTGGGCATTTGAATTTCTTGATCAATGCCACAAGTCAAAGGAGGAAATTTTAATTCTTAAGCTTGATTTTGAAAAGGCTTTTGACAGAATTGAGCATTCTGCAATCATCAATATCCTTAAAGCCAAAGGTTTTGGAGATAAATGGATTTCTTGGATTCAGATGATCTTTGGGTCAGCTTCTTCCTCTGTGCTGTTAAATTGTGTGCCTGGGAAATTTTTTTACTGTAGAAGGGGTGTTAGGCAAGGAGATCCTTTATCTCCTTTATTGTTTGTTCTGGCTGCTGATCTCCTTCAAAGTATCCTCAATAAGGCAATGAACCTGGGTCTTCTTTCTTTGCCCACTGATGATGTGTTCTGTCCTGACTTCCCTGTGGTTCAGTATGCAGATGACACTTTAGTAATCATTAAGGCTGATTCTGAGAAACTCTTGTGCCTTAAGGCAATTCTACATACTTTTGCTCTCTCCACTGGACTCAAAGTTAATTATTCTAAATCCAGCATGATGCCAATTAACATGGACTCTGAGAGGCTTGGGCATTTTGCTAATACCCTTGCTTGCCTCACTGGTTCCTTGCCTTTTACCTATCTTGGTTTGCCTCTGAGCTTGAATAAACCTGTTGTGGAACATTTCCTGCCTATTGTTCAGAGAATTGAGAGAAGGTTGTGTGGAATAGCTGACTTTCTTAATTATGGGGGGAAACTGCAGTTAGTCAAATCTGTGTTGTCTTCCCTTCCCATATATTACATGAGCTGTTTTGATCTTCCTGTCACTATCAAGGAACAGTTGATTAAATATATGAGGCAATGTTTGTGGAGAAAGAAAACTTCTGATGTTCAAGCTAGAGGTACTGCTCTTGTAGCAT
Organism: Avena sativa; assembly: GCA_916181665.1. Taxonomy (NCBI): domain Eukaryota; kingdom Viridiplantae; phylum Streptophyta; class Magnoliopsida; order Poales; family Poaceae; genus Avena; species Avena sativa. The sequence goes on along the minus strand of OV702281.1, from coordinate 379,900,730 downwards.
GGAAGAAAGTTTGTAGACCCAAGAACCAGGGAGGATTGGGAGTTCTAGACCTTAATGTTCAAAACTCTGCACTTCTTTTGAAGAATTTGGATAAGTTTTATAATCACAAGGATATTCCTTGGGTTCACCTTATATGGAATACTTACTACTGTAATGGTAAGCTTCCTGGAAGAAGTCTTGAGGGATCCTTTTGGTGGAAAGCTCATCTAAAACTGATTGACATTTTTAAAGGTCTTGCAAAGTGCTTGGTTGGAAATGGGAAATCCACACTATTCTGGTCTGATATGTGGAATGATAGCTGCCTTCAACATAAGCTTCCTCATCTCCTCTCCTATGCAAAAAACCCTCACATCTCTGTCAGTGAGTTCCTGCATACTGAAAATACTCAGGACCTTTTTTACCTTCCTCTGTCCCAACAAGCTTACCAGGAATATAAAAGTCTTGAACAAATTCTCAATACTGGCAGGCAGGGGGAATCTGATATTTGGTCTTACATTTGGGGCAGTAATTTTTCGGTCAAAAAGGCTTACTGCTCTTTAGCTGGTTGCCAACCGGTTCATCCACATTTCTCTTGGTTATGGAAATCTTCTTGTCAGCAAAAGCACAAATTATTCTTCTGTCTCTTACTGCTTGATAGACTCAACACAAGAAACCTTCTGAAAAGGAAATGTTTTTCTCTGGCATCTTATGACTGTGTTTTCCAGGGTTGCAACAGTGAAGAAACCAGCCTGCATTTGATTTGGGAATGCCCTTTTGCAAGAGCTTGCTGGGCTGAAATTTTACAGGTCAACATGGCTAATCAAAATATCTTTGAAGCCTTAGCCAGTATTAAAAAAGATCTTAATGTCCCTTTTGCAATGGAAATTCTGATACTTGGAACTTGGGGCATTTGGATTTGCAGAAATAATGAAATCTTCAATAATCAGCATGCATCGATGGAGAACTGGAAGGCTATTGTAGCCCAGGAATTAAGATGGGTCCTTTATAGAATTAAGAAGAAGTATCATCAGGGCCTTAAAGATTGGATTGAAATTAATTTAGACAGGAAATAGCTGCTTAGAATATTATCCCTCTTCTTTGAGGTGGATTGATTTTGTAAATATTCTTTTGTAACTCTCTATAATATATAAAAATTGCAGTGGGGTTTTTTTGCCCTACTGTTTTACCCTTCAAAAAAAAGGCTTCTGAAAGGTCATGTCTTGATGAAAATCAAGTCTTGTGGGGAAAGTGCACCACCTCTGTAGAAGGAAGAATCTATGTACTTAGTCGTGTCCTCGGCAATGGACAATTTGAGCATCAAGACATGGAAGCTATCAAGAATCTCCTCATCCCAATTTCTAAGTTAAAAACTTGTGGTTGAACAAGGGTGAAGGTTCACCAATGTCTATTGGTGGTTCCTTGGGGAGTTTTTGCCAAACAAAAACTTAGTGTTTTCAACCGATAGGTAAAACCTATTTTGAGCAAAGCAAGACTAAGCTACACTTAGCCAAATTCATGTAGAAATTAGATACTATTATTATACTAAGGTAACTCTTGTACTAAGATGAAGACTTTTATTCATGCATAGAAAGTCTGAATAATTTTCGTGCTTTTGAACAAAACTTGTGAAAGTGATTGAAGCTTCTCTCAACTTGATGGAATTGAAGTAGATCATCAAGTTGACTGTGATAAGTTTCAATATGACCTTTTCTAAAACCTTATTTTGGGTAAACATGATTTGATCTAAGGGTAGATAAAATGTAATAAAATTAAACCCTAATACATTACTTAATGATTTATATTTGATCCTTAGGTCATCATATCATAGTATTCATTATAATCACTCATGAGTACCAAGTTAAGGATATAACACAAATAATAAGAATGTAACAACTATATCTTAATCTCATCTGCTTATACCATGAGTATCATGGTAATACCTAACCCTACTTCTTTAGTGAGATTGAGTAGGAAATAAACCAAGTCCAGATCATTCACCATATATCTTTCTTTCCATATCAATCCTTATGGAATCCTATCCTTATAATTGTTGTTCATCAATGTTGAGTAATCAACAATTGATTCACAAATTCTTAAACTATCAATTCTTGATCTATCAACTCTTGTCCTTATCATAGAATTCACTTCAGTCCTTTAGAGAAAGAAGTAAGAAGAGATAGGTGATAATGTTAGTTTTAAATATCATCTATTGGATGGGAGAGTTGGAAGAGAATAAGATCAATGTGATAATTGATGGAGTTAATTCACTCCTGTAATGATAGAAGGGTTAATTGGAATATATATTCATATGGTAACAAAGAGGATTCCAAGGATGAATATTGAAGATGGTTACCAAGGAGCAGTCCTATTGGACCAAGTAGGTATAGTCAATAAATTATATATCTTAATCCAATAGAGATAAACAGAAGATAATTATAATACAATTGTAATGATGTATGGATGGGAGCCTTGATTAGCCAACTAGAAACCTAAACCATAAAGGATCAAAGGATTATAATGATCATGTCTTACTCACCAAGATTGAATGCTTATACCAAGATGGAAAGACTCAAGTGCAGAATGCTCAACACTCAAAATGACCTTAGAGAAGAAAAGAAGCATATCCAAGAATTAGAGACTACCAACCAACAACTAAGGGGAGATATCATAGACTTAATATGGGAGTCTTGTGAACAAGATAGACAGATGGCTACTAAGGATGCACTGATAGCTATTTTGTCTAGTGAGTGAGAGTTGTAACGTACTTCGTTAGTTGGACCACCACACTTATCGTTTTTAATTCCAAAAATTTGTTTAAGTTATGTTGAACCTTTGATGTTTATAATGGAGTATTCCATGACTTGTGTGTTTGCTGCAAAAAGATGTGCTTGTGATATTTTGTCTTGTGATTTTTCTCTATTGATGTTAATTCTAACTTTTCTCTATCTTATAAAAATAGATGCCTAATGTTGTTATCAACACGGCCGAGGAGTTCAAGGGAACTCGTTTTGGTACTCGTCTCATTGAGCTCACTAGTGTGCTCAACCTTCCACTTCCTAGCATCATGACACTTCCACTCACCAAGTTTGAGAGGAAGGACCTATGGGGCTTCAGAGTCACCCAGTCGGGACGCCAGACAGAGCCAACCACGGAGACCATCACTTTCAAGCTGATGCATGACTACAAGGAGAAAGGCTTAGATGTAGTCATGCAGGAGTTACTTGGGCGCCTGGTAGGGAGGCACTCCACCGAGCTTAGAGGTCTTTACTTTCACCCCTTCGGGAGACGCAACAAGGAGGGTGAGGCTATAGAGTACGAGGATGCTGCTAGAGAGACGATGGAGCCGATTCGTCTGTACCTTCAGGACCTATAGGGTCTTATTAGACACCTTGATACTGATAGGACCAACTTTATGCTTAGCAATGACGAGCTCCAGGTTCATCTTCGAGAGAAGGACAAGCTCTTCGCGGAGCAAGACGAGATTGTCAAGGAAATGGAGGCCAAGTTTGAAAGCCAGGACAAGAAATTCAAGATCCAGGAGAAAAGAGTCCAAGACAGGAACAAGAAGATCCGGGAGATGAAGGAAGATCTAGAGGCCAAGGACTTCGAGCTCGAGCATCAGCAGGGAGTGATTGAGAGGCTTCTCTCACAGAAGAGGGCTCTTAGGGCCAAGATTGAGGCCTTGGCTGCTAGTGTTTATGAGTACAAGACCGCCATGGAGAATGCAGGTCTTACCCTTGTTGATGTGGATATTGATGCGGAGGAATAGTGTAGACTACTCGTTTATCTTTCATCTACCGTACTTTGATTATTGAGTCGCAATGACCATACAACATGTGGATGGCTTGCTATGGTGTGTTTGCTCTTTCCAAAACTAGTTGTTTATGTCATTCAAACTCTATGTTATTTTGATGCTTGGTTATTATGATTGTCTATGTGATGTTTTATGCATGTTAAGCATCTATGGGTATCTCATTCTTATCCTTATTAAAACCACAAATGCCTCCTCGACGTCCCAACCCCAACCAAAACAACAACAACAATGTCACTCCCGAGATGCAACAGTTGATGATAGTGCAAGCCCAACTGATGCAGATGATGACAAAATTCATGCAGAACCAGAACCAGAATAACAACAACAATAATAATAACAACAATAACAACAACAACCAGAATAATCCGCCAGGATTTGACATGCTCACCAGATTTCTAAGACTGAGGCCTGCAAAGTTCTTAGGAACCACTGATCCAATGGTGGCCAATGACTGGTTACACTCAGTGAACAAGGACTTAGTGACTGTAGGATGCACCGACAAAGAGAAATTCAGGTTTGCAGCACATCTGCTTAAAGGGCCAGCAGCAACCTGGTGGGACAACTTTCAAATCACCACTCCCATTGAGGATGTGACTTGGGCTATCTTTGAGGATGGATTCCGTACCGCTCACATCTCATCTGGAGTGATGAATTTGAAGAAGAATGAGTTCCACAACCTGAAACAGCTTCACCGCAGTGTGGCCGAGTACATTGAGGAATTCAACAATCTGGCGCGTTATGCACCGGATGAAGTTGATACAGATGCCAATAGGAAGGAGAAATTCCTCGAAGAACTGAATGATGAGTTGAACCTGCAGTTGTCTGTTGCCTATGTCCCAACTTACTAATCACTTTGTGACAAGGCTACCATCTTGGAGAACAAGATGAAACAGGTTGAGAGCAGGAAGAGGAAGCATAGCTTTGATAAACACAGCTCGGGATCGTCTCACAAGCGTTCCCATCATGATGATAGTGGGAGTTCTGGATCCCACAAACATGGAAAGTACAACAACCACCACAGCTACAACCGTCATCATGACAGCAAGCATCACCGTAGTCATGATAACGACAAGTATAAGAACCACAAGAGTGGACACAGGAGCCACCACAATGGAGGTGGAAGTGGAAATGGAAGTCAGCATGCAAAGAGAGATATCAGTCTGGTGAAGGTTGAAGGAACCACCAAGCCCAACCCTTTCCAGAAGGGACAAGTGAACCACATCAATGTGGAAGAAATATATGAGGAATCGGATGTTGTGGCTGGTAAGTTCAAACTCAATTCTATTTCAGCACTTGTTCTTTTTGATACTGGTGCATCACATTCATTCATATCAAGAGCATTTGTTGATAGAAATGGATTTCCAACTGAAAATATTGGTGTCCTATAAAAGTAAGTTCTCCTGGTGGAGATATGATAGTAAGCCTTGGATGCCGTGATCTAGTAATAGAATTTGGAAAGCATAAATTTCCAGTTAGTCTGATAATCCTAGATTCCCAAGGATTGGATGTTATTTTGGGAATGGATTGGATGACCAAGTATGAAGGAGTACTAGATTGTGCCAACCGTACTATCGCACTCACAACCCCGGATAAGAAACGGATTAGATTCAAGTCTAACTTTGAATCAAAAGGGAGTAAGCTAAATTCTCTTAAGGGGGTTAGCATAGACAGTGTGCTAATTGTGAGAGAATATCCAGATGTATTTCTGGAAGAATTGCCTGGAATGCCACCAGATAGAGATGTAGAATTTCTGATTGACTTGTTGCCAGGATCAGGACCAATAGCAAAGAGACCTTACAAGATGCCAATTGATGAGTTGAAAGAACTCAAGAAATAACTTTGGGAACAGTTGCAGAAAGGATTTATTCAACCAAGTTCTTCATCTTGGGGAGCACCAGTTTTGTTTGTGGAAAAGAAAGATAGAAGTCAAAGGTTATGCATAGATTATCGTTCACTCAATGAGGTGACTATCAAGAACAAATATCCTTTACCCAGAATCAGTGACTTGTTTGATCAGTTAGAAGGAGCCCATGAGTTCTCAAAGATTGATCTTCGATCAGGATACTTTTAGCTAAAGATAAGGGACCAAGACATACCTAAGACTGCTTTCACCACTAGGTATGGATTGTATGAGTACACCGTGATGCCATTTGGTTTGACCAATGCACCAGCCTACTTCATGAATATGATGAACAAGGTGTTTATGGAATTTCTTGACAAGTTCGTTGTCGTTTTCATCGATGACATTTTGATATATTCCAAGAGCAATGAAGAGCATGAAGAACATTTGTGATTGATACTTGACAAGCTTAGAGAGCATAAGTTGTATGCTAAATTTAGCAAGTGTGAATTTTGGCTGAATGAGGTAGTATTTCTTGGACATATTGTGTCAGGAGATGGTGTAGCAGTTGATCCCGCAAAAGTGTCAGCTGTAACTGAGTGGGAATCTCCTAAGTCAGTGAAAGAAGTTTGTAGTTTCCTTGGCTTGGCAGGATATTATAGAAGGTTCATTGAGAATTTATCAAAGGTAGCTAAGCCAATGATGGAGTTACTTAAGAAAGACAAGAAATTTGATTGGACTGAAGGATGTGAACTCAGTTTCCAAGAGTTGAAGAAGAGACTAGTGACAGCACCAGTCTTATGTCTGCCAGACTTGGAGAAAGATTTTCAAGTGTATTGTGATGCATCTCACCAAGGATTAGGTGCAGTTTTGATGCAAGAAGGGAAAGTTGTGGCTTATGCCTCGAGACAACTCAAAACTCATGAAGTGAATTATCCTACTCATGATTTGGAGTTATCCTCTGTTGTCCATGCACTCAAAACATGGACACATTATCTTTTGGGAAAGCGATGTGAAGTGTTCACAGATCACAAAAGTTTGAAGTATATCTTCACTCAGAAAGAAATTAACATGAGACAAAGAAGATGGCTAGAACTCATCAAAGACTATGACTTGAGTTTGCAATACCACCCCGGTAAAGCAAATGTTGTAGCGGATGCATTAATCCATAAGGTTTATGTGAATGGCCTTACTAAAGGAGAGTTGTCAGATGATTTGTGAACCCAATTCAAAAATCTCATATTGGAGATAGTGCCTAAAGGACATCTCATGTCATTGGATGTTCAACCCACCTTGTTGGACAAAATCAAAGAAGCCCAAAATACGGACAAGGAAGTTGAAGAGATCAAGGAAAAGATTGGTAAGGGAAAAGCCAAAGGATTCCATGAAGACGAACAGGGTACTTTATGGTATGGAAAATGTTTATGTATTCCGCAAGATCCGGAGCTTAGGAAACTGATTTTACAAGAAGCACACAACTCACCATATTCCATTCATCCGGGTAACACCAAAATGTACATGGATGTGAAGGAAAGATTTTGGTGGAATAATCTCAAGAAGGACATCGTCGAACATATTGCTTTGTGTGATGTGTGTAGTAGAGTGAAAGCGGAACATCAGAAACCAGCAGGATTGCTACAACCACTACCTATTCCTGATTGGAAGTGGGACAAGATTGGCATGGATTTCATCACTGGACTGCCAAGGACTAGATCAGGATATGATTCTATTTGGGTCGTAGTGGATCGTCTAACTAAAGTGGCTCATTTCATACCTGTTAAGACAACATATATAAGGGAGGGCAGAGCCAGGTTTCTGGGAGAGAGATAGACTTAGATAGATTCCAAGTAACAACAGTAGAAGAAGAGAAGTGTTAGCATCTAGCTCCCAGTTTCCTCCAGCCATCGATAGTAGCTAAGGAAACAGCTCAAGGAGCACTTGTACTGAGCATCGAGCTCCCATACATAGTTCATCTTGTAGGAGTAGGGGTGTTACCTCGCCAAGAGGGCCCCAAACCTGGGTACGTCCCTGTGTTTGCAGTGCATCGTGCCCAACCCGTTGCGTGAGCCACCGAATGCATCTGTGTGTCTCTTATTTTCCATCCCTGATGGCTTTGCCGTGTTTCACACCACGACAGTTGGCGCCCACCGTGGGGCACAGCGCTTCGGCTGGGATCATCTTCCGCACGGGACTTCCGCTCATCGCTGGCGAACGTGTGGCCTCTAGCCTCGTGCTCACGCTTGGTGCCTTCGACTGCGTCCTCGACAACGCAGCGTATTTTGCTGGGAACACCTTCCCCGCCGGCGGCTCCATCATGCATTTTGGGGACATCCGTGTCTATGTTGCCACTGTCGCTGAGGGTTTCCCCAGTGTGGTCACCCCCGTCCTCGACGTGCCCCTTGCCCGCGTCCCAGCCGCAGGGGGGAGTTGTGTCGAAGTCATGATGGTGAATGCTCGTGAAAACAATCGGCAGCCTCAAGAACGTCATGCGGGAGGAGAAAACTCCGCGCCTGTGCTGGAGCAAGACCCGCTCACCGCCTCCATCCAGCACCTGCGCGCTCCGGTCGTCATCGATACGGATCCAGCGGCTGCAGCGGCAGCGCTCGAAGCTCCTGGAGGAATCCACCAAGGTCGCGGCTAACCAGCGTCGGCTGAACGCCACCGTGCATGAGTACAACGCTGCCCATGGCTTCGTCAGGAAGATCCAGCACCGAGGGCGCGACCTGGCGTCAGAACTGGATCGCTCCGCCGACTCACATGCAGGTGTGGCACGACCCGTTTACAACACTCCCGCCAAGAACATGAGGGCGACCGAGGCGGCAGCCGCGGAGCTGAAGCACCTGGAGGGCGAGGAACTTCGTCACCAGCAGGAGTGTGTGCAGCTCCTCGTGGCTACTGCTAACAAGCAGCAGGCCGAGGGCGTTCCTAGCCAGGTGGGCAAATCCCGCGACATCGTCGTCCGCAAAGGCGCAGACCAAACAGCGCACGGAGGAAGCAAGAACCAGCAAGCCTCTTCCTTAGGAGGGGTCGGGAAAAACAGTCGCCCGTGTGGCGATCGGGCAACCGCGGTCGCCACAACCATGACGTCACGGCCTCCAGCGTTAGTCCTGCAGGCGGAGCCTCCCAGGGGAAAAAGACGCGAGCACCGGAGGAGGAAGCAGACGCGAACAAGGACCCGCCTGCGTCAAGTTTGAAGGGCCGGCTCGATCCTCGAGAACCAGCTGATGCGCGGGAGCGCATCGACCTCCTGGTGCAGTCACGCACCTTGGAGGAGTAAAGTCCGGCTGGCCCAAAGTGTTTTGGCCCCCGCTGTAACAGGCCATGTTTGTATTATGTGTAATCAGTACTTAAGCATGACATGCATCAGTTCAAATCAAATACACCATTTACATGTGAGCAGGTGTTAAAATAGTTGCAAATTCAAAACCCTAAACTTACCCTCTTTATTTGAAAATCAACTCAAATGGTTTTGAAATAATTGAAAAGTATTAAAAAGTATGGATCCTAAGTGGATTAAAAGGGACCCTAATTATTTCGTATCTATTTTGTAAACCTCCTGGTATTTTTGGAATGTTTAAAATAGTATTAGAATTCAAAATACAAACAGAAATAGAAAACAGGAAAAGAAAAATGTTTTGTTAAAAAAATAGAGCCAGAGAGCAAGCCAGGCCGCAGCCCAGCAAGCCTCCGTCCCCTTCTTTCCTTTCCCGCGGCCCACTTGGCCCAAGAAGCATCCCAACTGGCCCGGTACCCTTTCGTCGTCTTGTTCATCGTTGTCTCCATCGATGGATCGTCGGAAGCAGCTCGGTGGATGCTCGCCCACCGCCGGCGAGCGCCAAGATGTGCGCCGCCACCCCTGGAGGCCTACAAGAACCCTACCCTGCCGCCGTGGAGAACCCTAACCCCTTCTTCCCCCTCGCGCGCTCCTTCTTCCTCCTGTGGCCCAAACCCTAGCCTTGGGCTCCGCCGCGTCCAGCCGTCTTCGGCCACCCCGAGCCCAGCCAACACCACCTTGAGCTCCGCCTCGTCGCCCTGGTTCGACTAGCCAAAGGAATCGAAGCCGGGCGTGCAGAATCGAGCGCAACAACGACTTTTTCTACGTCTCTGGTTGACGCTCGCTATCGACATCGCCGGCGACCCCGACCTCCCCCGGCCTCCCCGACCTCACCATAGGCACCAGGGTGAGCTCGTGGTGCCTAGGCACCTCCTCGTTTTCTTCCCCGCGTCCTGGTTCGTCGCCCGTGTCTAGCACCGTCGTTCGCCGCCTCGGGTGCTCGTCGGGGACACTGTTCTGGCGACCATTCGAGGGCCGCGCCGCCACTCCTGGGTCGGCCGCGACCCGGTCTCTCCAACGCCGCCCAGCATGCATCCAGGCGCGCACGGGATCGAGAGATCCGTGATCGACCTGGGGGCTTCCCATTGATGACGTCAGCCCTCCGTCATGCTGACGTCATATTCCTTTTATTTTTGTTTTGTTATTTTTTGAAATTCATTTCTGTAATAGATAAATGCTGACAGGTGGGCCCTGTATATCAAGGTTTTAACATTTTTGTAAATCATTTCTGAAATTAATAAAAGTCTGACATGTGGGCCCAAGTTCGAAAATAATTTAATTATTCCAAAAATAATTTAAAATGAATTAAAATTTGAGAAATTCATAACTAATTCATTTTAAATCAGAAAAATACAAATAATATATCAAAATGTTCAGAAAAATGAGAGATATCTAATAGAGCTATAATCATGCATTGTTAAGCAACTTACATGACAAGTTTAATTAGAAGAACATAGTAACCCCTCATAGGTGATTCCGGAGTTTCCCCGAGTTAGGGTTTTCAACCCTCGGAACCCCGTTCAAGTTGTCAAGCATGTCTTAGGGTTTCATTTCAATGCAACTTAACTTGTCATATCATCCATATTGATTGAGAATTGCACATGCCATGTATTAAATGTTACTTCTTCCTTTCTAGTATTTGGTTCTTCGCGATAGGATCTGAACCCGAAGTTGAGGGCAACAACACCGAATATCCGTACAAGTCTACCGACGGACAAGGCAAGCGTAGTCTCTCATTCTGAACCTACTTTTACAAAGTATATCACTTTCTCGCTATGATGCACACGATTCCAATGTGGTCTTTTGTCAGTAGTTAGGGTTACCTATCTGCTGCATAGTTTCCCCGTTGTATCCTTATACTCCTGATCCACTAATCCTAGCATACCTAGGTTTGGCATCTGAGCATTGCTAGAGCTTCTGAGATCGACAGCTTAGCCATGCATAGTATCAATGTCTGATCTATCCGAACGATGAATCAGAGGTGCCAGAGAATCTAGAAAGGTAGGAGTTGGTGATATTCTCAAAGGAGATAACTAAATATGCTAAGGCTTGCATGGGAGGCCACGTTGGTGTGGTTTTTGTAGTCCCATGCTCGCCACCACTAGGAACTGAGTCCTTACCTTTGGAATCAAGACGAGCGTGCAACCACACGGGGCCTGGACAACCTCATGACTGACTAACTTGCCTAGTAGATTCCATGAGTCACATAGTTCGGGCGTTCCATTTGACATATGCATAGAAAATCTTTTGGAAGATTTGCCGGGTGAAGTTGGTGCATTCATAACAGGTAGGTAAGCGTGGCCGAGGTTGCTTGGGGTAGATAGCACCCCTGGTAAACCAACCCCGCCTCACATCTTTAAGTGTCGGCTTCGGTATTTGACCCGTTATGGCGGAATCATACTTATTGCGTGACTCATGGTCTCGGCGAAAGCAAGGTAAAGGTCGTGGTCAACCACCCTCTATCGGCCTTCCAAGGAAGAGGGCTAATAATTTGGCATTAAGAGTCGGTTGGTGCGTGTGGGTAAAGTTGTACACCCCTGCAGGGTTAAATCTTTTCAAAAATCCGTGTTCACGGTTATGAACGACTTGGCGACCGGACTTAAGATCATAGATAACATTAACCACTATAAAATTGTTGATCCACGTGTGCTTAAGGACGCTTCCTCTGGGACGAGGGGGTGATCCTAGATAGGAGGTTCTGATGAAGCTGGTGGTTACCAATATGTGATGAACAAGATAAAGAAGTCGTTATCTCATCCCTTTTAAAAGATTCTGAGTAGTCGAGCCTCTTCTCTCTCTTGTTTACAAATAAAGATTGCTTTCCGCAAAGGAAAATCCAGAGAAAGCTTTTCTAGCCAAAGCATGTAGATACTAGGTTATCTAAGTCTTGCGGAGTACATTGTCGTACTCAGCCTTGCGCCATTGTTGTTTTTCTATAGAGGATCTGGATGCAACTGAAGGTGGCTTCTACGTTGACATCGACGAGTAGTTGGGGGTCCCAGGTAGCAGCCTGAGGACTATGGGGTGGATGTCGCTTTTGTTTATGGCCTCTTAGGCCTTTTGCTAAGTTGTTGTCTAGAACAACATAATTTGCTTTCGCTGTGTGATGTAATGTTGGGTCTTTGACCTCTGGTTTGTAATAGCTCTAATATCTTACTCTATTAAGAGTTTAAACTTATGTTGTTGAATCCCTGTTTTCTGTAATGTTACCAAATCATACTGTGATCTTCTGTGCTTGGGAGTTGAACTTATCCTAGATGAATGATCTGAGGTTATTTCAACCCTAACCCCGGGGGGTGCTACAGGTTTTGGTATCAGAGCAGGACTGCCTGTAGGAAACCCTTTTATTGGTCGATGTTGAGTCTAGAAGTTGACAAAACTATTTGAAAGTTCAAACTATTTGCAGAAAACTCTGACTAGGATTCTTTTTACTCCTTCTCTGGTGTGTTTCTGTTGCTGGAGTTTCTCTTACCTTATTTGGTTTGAAAAGGTTTTCATTCCTTATCTTATATCTCAAAACTTTTAGGATCGTGGTTTCGGGGTTGTTTTTCTAAAGTACTCTGTACCTAGTTGCTATTCTCAGAGTTCCAAGATATCAAAGTTTTGCTTGGTATGTAACATCTTAGCATTCCATCGTCATGGTTTGTAAGTCAGCTGGTTAGTGTATACTTTAGTATGCTTTGGTACTACCATGCTTGATAAGATGATACCTTTATATCAAGTACTCCTTGTTCATCTTTTCGTCTTGTTCCTTTGGATCCCTTGTCTAACCTTACTCTTGTTCTTTCAGGATGGGTGACACTTCTCGTGCTCGTACCCGTGCTCATGCTCGGGGTGTTGCAAATGAGGGTGAATCTTCCAACCTTCCTCCACCGCTGTCCATGGTTCAACTCATGGCCATGTACGAAACCAACCGTGCTAACAACATGAGGCTTCTTGAAAGGATTGAGTGCAACACTGCTCAACGTCAGAACAATCAAGTTGGAATCAAGGACTTCACATGTCTCACTCCGCCAGTTTTCAGCTATTCCACTAAACCACTTGATGCAGACTACTGGCTTCGCACCATGGAGCGCAAACTTCAGGTTGGTCATGTTGCTCAAGCTGATTGGGTGACTTTTGCTTCCTATCATCTGGAGGGAGCAGCCAACTCTTGGTGGGAAAACTTCTTGGCTATGCAAGAAGCTCAACATGTTGTTACATGGCAAGAGTTCACTGAAGCCTTTCGAGCTTATCATATCCCGGAGGGTCTGATGGATCAGAAGAGAGAGGAGTTCCTCAAGCTGAAGCAGGGCACTGGTTCTGTGTGTGATTACCAGCGCAACTTCAATCGTCTTGCCTGATATGCTACTGAAGAGGTCTCCACTGATGTTAAGAAGCAAGCTCTGTTCCGCAAGGGACTGGATCCTGAGGTTCGTCGTGATCTCCATCTCATGGACTTTGTTAACTTCGAAGGTCTGGTTAATAAGGCTATGAAAGCCGAGAGTGGGAAGGTGGAGTATGAAGAAACTCGTAAGCGTCCTCAGGAGGGGTACAACAAGGCTGGTTCTGGTAATAAGAAGTGTCGTGTCTTCATGCCTTATAGTGATGTGCCACGTGCTCCTTATACTCCAAGGACTTCTGGATATGAACCTCGTTTGAATGCTACTCCAAGCAATACTAGTGGATCAAATTATCCTGCTGCTGGTACTGGATCAGGTCTTATATGTTTCAATTGTCGCCATCCTGGCCACTATGCAAGAGACTGTCCTCAAAAGAGTGCTGCTGAGAAGGCATAACCCCCAAACAAGAATGATAAGTATCCAGGTGCTGGAAAAGGATGCCTGAACCACATCTCTGCTGAGGAGGCTCAGGAAGATCCAAGCATCATCATGGGTACGCTTTGTATCAACCAAATTCCAGCTGAAGTTTTGTTTGATTCTGGAGCATCGCATTCATTCCTGTCACAAGCTTTTGCTCAAATGCATGGGATAAACTTTGAGGGGTTATCTGTTCCTCTGCTAGTTCAGTCTCCTGGTTCCAGTTGGCGTTCTACCATGGTTAGTCATGGGAATTTAATCGAAGTTGCATTTCAAATTTTCCCCACTTCCTTGATCGCCCTCAAGTCAACTGATATTGACATCATTTTGGGCATGGACTGGTTGACCCGTTATCAAGCCATTCTCGATTGTACAACCAAGTCTGTGACCCTGACTAGTTCCGCTGGCATAACAGTCAAGTACTGGACCGTAGGGTCACTATCTCCTTCAGCTGTTTTTATTCCTGAAGCAGAGTTGTATGCTCTTGAAGTTCTACCTCCGTTAGACATCCAAGATGTTTCCGTGGTCTGTGAGTTTCCGTATGTCTTTCCTGAGGAGTTGCCTGGCATGCCACCTGATCGAAGTGTGGAGTTTGTCATAGAGTTAGTTCCTGGAACTGCTCCTGTTTCTAAAAGACCTTATCGTATGCCTCCTCATGAGCTTGTGGAGTTGAAGAAGCAATTAGAGGAGTTAGAAGGAAAAGTATACATTCAACCCAGCACATCTTCTTGGGGATGTCCTACCATCTTTGTCAAGAAGCGGGATACCAATATACCGCGTCTGGTTGTGGATTATCGCCCACTCAATGATGTGACTATTAAGAACAAGTATCCTCTCCCGAGGATCAATGATCTCTTTGATCAGTTAAGTGGTGCCACTGTCTTTTCCAAAATGGATCTAAGGTCAGGGTATCACCAGATAAAGATCCGTAAGGAAGATATTCCAAAGACTGCTTTCACCACTCGTTATGGTATATACGAGTATACAGTCATGTCCTTTGGTCTTACCAATGCTCCAGCCACTTTCATGCGGCTCATGAACTCTCTATTCATGGAGTATCTTGACAAGTTCGTCGTGGTTTATATCGATGATATTCTGGTTTATTCCAAGACTAAAGAAGAGCACGCTACACATCTTCGTTTGTGTTAACCAAACTCCGAGAACATCGTCTCTATGCCAAGTTTTCCAAATGTGAGTTTTGGTTACAAGAGCTCGTATTTCTTGGTCATGTTGTTTCTGCCCGAGGGGTTGCTGTTATTCCAGACAAGGTCCAAACTATCCTCGACTGGGAATCTCCTAAATCCGTCAAGGATGTCCAAAGTTTTCTCAGGATGGGTGGTTATTACCGCCGATTCATCGAGAACTTCTCCAAGATTGCAAAGCCGATGACTGATCTTCTTAAGAAGTATAATAAGTTTGAATGGTCTGATAAGGCTGAGGAAAGCTTCTAGTTATTGAAAACCAAGTTAACCACTGCTCCGGTGTTAGTTCTCCCAGACACCAGCAAAGACTTTGTTGTCTTTTGCGATGCTTCCCACCAAATTATTGGATGTGTGTTGATGCAAGATGGGCATGTGGTGGCTTATGCCTCCCGTCAGCTAAAACCACATGAGAACAACTACCCAACTCATGATCTTGAGCTTGCAGCTGTTGTTCATGCTCTTAAGCAATGGCGATATTACCTTCTCGGTAGTCGTTGCGAGTTATACTCGGATCATTAGAGTCTGAAGTATCTTTTCACGCAACCTGATCTGAACCTCAGGCAAAGAAGGTGGTTGGAACTCATCCAGGACTATGATTTGGGTCTCAACTATCAACCCGGCAAAGCCAACGTCGTTGCTGATGCGTTAAGTCGTAAGTCCCATTGCAACAATTTGATGATCAAACAATCTCAATCTTCCCTTCATGAGGAATTTGCTCGATTGAATCTTGAAGTAGTTCCTCGTGGATTCCTTTCTACTCTTGAAGTGAAGTCTTCTATAGAGGATGACATCAAGCTTGCTCAGAAACATGATTCTGAAATTGCTGAGATCAAAGGGAACATTGCTAGCGGAGTTGCTAAGTGTTTCTCTGTTGATAAGCAAGGTGCTGTTTATTTTGGTGACCGTCTGGTAGTGCCGAAGAGAACAAAATTGAGGATTTAATTCTCCAAGAGGCTCATGAATCACCTCTTTCTATCCACCCTGGAGGTACCAAGATGTATCGGGATCTTCGTCAAAGATTCTAGTGGTCTGGTATGAAGAAGGATATCGCTCGTTTTGTTGCTGAATGTGACGTATGCCGTCGCGTCAAAGCTGAGCACCAAAGACCCGCTGGTCTCCTTCAACCACATAAGATACCTGAGTGGAAATGGGATGAAGTTGGTATGGGTTTCATCACTGGTATTCCTAAGACTCGGAAATGAAATGATGCCATCTGGGTAATCGTTGACTATCTGTCCAAGGTTGCTCACTTTCTACCTGTCCGTGAGAGTATCAATGCTAGTCAGTTAGCAGATCTATACATCTCTCGAATAGTCGTTCTTCATGGGATTCCGAAGAAAATCGTCTCTGACCAAGGGAGTTTGTTCACCTCAAGGTTCTGGACAACCTTCCAAGCTGCTATGGGAACTCGCCTCTCCTTCAGCACAGCCTATCATCCTAGTACCAGTGGTCAAACCGAAAGAGTGAATCAAATTCTTGAAGACATGCTAAGAGAGTGTGTCATATCTTTTGGCAAGAACTGGGCGAAATGCATTCCTTTTGCTGAATTCTCCTACAACAACAGTTTCCAATCCAGTATTGGTATGGCACCATTCCAATTTTTATATGGAAGAACCTGTCGTACTCCTTTGAACTGGTCATAAACCGACGAAAGAAAGTTCTTTCGTCCGGATATGATTCAGGAAGCAGAAGATCAAGTTCGTATCATTCGAGATTGTTTGAAAATTGCTCAGTCTCGCCAGAAAATCTATCACGATCGTCACCATCAACATATCGAATATGAAGTCGGTGATCAAGCTTATCTCCGGGTCACCCCTTTGAAGGGTGTCCACCGTTTCGGTATTAAAGGCAAACTAGCTCCTCGCTATGTTGGTCCTTTTAGTGTTCTATCCAAGCAAGGTAACCTCGCATACAAGTTGGAGTTGCCTGCAAACTTCCCTGAGGTGCATGACGTCTTTCATGTGTCACAACTCAAGCGTTGCTTCAAAGATCATGTATGTGGTGTTGATCACCAAACTCTTGATCTCCAAAAGGATATGACTTATCGTGAGTATCCTGTTCGTATCCTTGATGAAATCGGGCGCAAGACTTGTCGTAAAAACATCAAGTTCTTGAAAGTTCAGTGGTCTCATCACTCCGAGGACGAAGCAACATGGGAACGAGAAGATCGTCTTACATCTGAGTACCCTGTCTTCTTTTCTAAAACTTAGGAATCTCGGGTCGAGATTCTTGTAAGGGGGGTAGAGCTGTAACAGCCCATGTTTGTATTATGTGTAATCAGTACTTAAGCATGGCATGCATCAGATCAAATCAAATACAACATTTACATGTGAGCAGGTGTTAAAATAGTTGCAAATTCAAAACCCTAAACTTCCCCTCTTTATTTGAAAATCAACTCAAATGGTTTTGAAATATTTGAAAAGTATCAAAAAGTATGGATCCCAAGTGGATTAAAGGGACCCTAATTATTTCCTATATATTTTGTAAACCTCCTGGTATTTTTGGAATGTCTAAAATAGTATTTGAATTCAAAATACAAACAGAAATAGAAAATAGGAAAAGAAAAATGTTTTGTTAAAAAAATAGAGCCAGAGAGCAAGCCAGGCCGCAGCCCAGCAAGCCTCCCTCCCCTTCTTTCCTTTCTCGCGGCCCACTTGGCAAGCAGCAGCCCAACTGGCCTGGTACCCTTTCGTCGTCTTGTTCATCATCGTCTCCGTCGACGGATCGTCGAAAGCAGCTCGGTGGCTGCTCGCCTGCCGCCGGCGAGCGCCAAGATGCGCGCCGCCACCCCTAGAGGCCTACAAGAACCCTACCCTACCGCCGTGGAGAACCCTAACCCCCCCTTCCCCCTCGCGCGCTCCTTCTTCCTCCTGCGGCCCAAACCCTAGCCTCGGTCTCCGCCGCGTCCTGCCGCCTCCGGCGACCCCGAGCCCAGCCAACACCACCTTGAGCTCCGCCTCGTCGTCCTGGTTCGACTAGCCAAAGGAATCGAAGTCGTCCATGCAGAATCGAGCACAACAATGACTTCTTCTCCGTCTCTGGTTGACGCTCGCCGTCGACATCGCCGGCGACCCCAACCTCCCCCGGCCTCCCCGACCTCACCATAGGCACCAGGGTGAGCTCGCGGTGCCTAGGCACCTCCTCGTTTTCTCCCTCGCGTCCTGGTTCGTCGCCCGCGTCTAGCACCGCTGTTCGCCGCCTCGGGTGCTCGTCGGGGACACTGTTCCGGCGACCATTCGAGGGCCACGCCGCCACTCCTGGGTCGGCCGTGACCCGCTCTCTCCAACACCGCCCAGCACGCATCCAGGCATGCACTGGATCGAGAGATCCGTGCTCGACCTGGGGGCTTCCCCATTGATGACGTCAGCCCTGCGTCATGCTGGCGTCATATTCCTTTTATTTTTGTTTTGTTATTTTCTGAGATTCATTTCTGTAATAGATAAATGCTGACAGGTGGGCCATGTCTGTCAAGGTTTTAACATTTTTGTAAATCATTTCTGAAATTAATAAAAGTCTGACATTTGAGCCCAAGTTGGAAAATAATTTAAATATTCCAAAAATAATTTAAAATGGATTAAAATTTGAGAAATTCATAACTAATTCATTTTAAATCAGAAAAATACAAATAATATATCAAAATGTTCAGAAAAATGAGAGCTATCTAATAGAGGTATAATCATGCATTGTTAAGCAACTTACATGACAAGTTTAATTAGAAGAACATAGTAACCCCTCACAGGTGATTCCGGAGTTTCCCCGAGTTAGGGTTTTCAACCCTCGGAACCCCGTTCAAGTTGTCAAGCATGTCTTAGGGTTTCATTTAAATGCAACTTAACTTGTCATATCATCCATATTGATTGAGCATTGCACATGCTAGGTATTGAATGTTGCTTCTTCCTTTCGGGTATTTGGTTCTTCGCGATAGGATCCGAACCCGAAGTTGAGGCCAACAACACCAAAGATCCATACCTGTCTACCGACGGACAAGGCAAGCGTAGTCTCTCATTCTGAACCTACTTTTACAAAGTATATCACTTTCTCGCTATGATGCACACGATTCCAATGTGGTCTTTTGTCAGTAGTTAGGGTTACCTATTTGCTGCATAGGTTCCCTGTTGTAGCCTTATACTCCTGATCCACTGCTCCTAGCATACCTAGGTTTGGCATCTGAGCGTTGCTAGAGCTTCTGAGATCGACAGCTTAGCCATGCATAGTATCGACGTCTGATCTATCCAAACGATGAATCAGAGGTGCCGGAGAATCTAGAAAGGTAGGAGTTGGTGACATTCTCGAAGGAGATAACTAAATATGCTAAGGCTTGCATGGGAGGCCATGTTGGGTGTGGTTTTTGTAGTCCCATGCTCGCCACCACTAGGAACTGAGTTCTTACCTTTGGAACCAAGACAAGCGTGTAACCACACGAGGCCTGGACAACCTCATGACTGACTAACTTGCCTAGTAGATTCCATGAGTCACATAGTTCGGGCGTTCCATTCGACATATGCATAGAAAATCTTTTGGAAGATTTGCCGGGTGAAGTTGGTGCATTCATAACAGGTAGGTAAGCTTGGGGTAGATAGCGCCCCTGGTAAACCAACCCCGCCTCACATCTTTAAGTATCGGCTTCGGGATTTGACCCATTACGGCGGAATCATACTTATTGCGTGACTCATGGTCTCGGCAAAAGCAAGGTAAAGGTCGTGGTCAACCACCCTCTATCGGCCTTCCAAGGAAGAGGGCTAATAATTTGGCATTAAGAGTCGGTTGGTGCATGTGGGTAAAGTTGTACACCCCTGCAGGTTTAAATCTTTTCAAAAAGCCGTGTTCACGGTTATGAACGACATGGAGACCGGGCTTAAGATCATAGATAACATTAACCACTATAAAACTTGTTGATCCACGTGTGCTTAAGGACGCTTCCTCTGGGACGAGGGGGTGATCCTAGATAGGAGGTTCTGATGAATCTGGTGGTTACCAAGATGTGATGAACAAGGTAAAGAAGTCGCTATCTCATCCCTTTTAAAAGATTCTGAGTAGTCGAGCCTCTTCTCTCTCTTGTTTACAAATAAAGATTGCTTTCCGCAAAGGAAAATCCAGAGAAAGCTTTTCTAGCCAAAGCATGTAGATACTAGG
This sequence comes from Avena sativa, assembly GCA_916181665.1. Lineage (NCBI taxonomy): Eukaryota > Viridiplantae > Streptophyta > Magnoliopsida > Poales > Poaceae > Avena > Avena sativa. The sequence goes on along the minus strand of OV702281.1, from coordinate 379,880,629 downwards.
TTATCTAAGTCTTCTGGAGTACATTATTGTACTCAGCCTTGCGCCATTGTTGTTTTTCTACAAAGGATCTGGATGCAACTGAAGGTGGCTTCTACGTTGACATCGACGAGTAGTTGGGGGTGCCAGGTAGCAGCCTGGGGACTATGGGGTGGACGTCGCTTTTGTTTATGGCCTCTTAGGCCTTTTTCTAAGTTTTTGTGTAGAACAACATAATTTGCTTTCACTGTGTGATGTAATGTTGGGTCTTTGACCTCTGATTTGTAATAGCTCTAATATCTTACTCTATTAAGAGTTTAAACTTATGATGTTGAATCCCTATGTTCTGTAATGTTACCAAATCATACTGTGATCTTCCATGCTTGGGAGTTGAACTTATCCTAGATGAATGATCTGAGGTTATTTCAACCCTAACCCCGGGGGGTGCTACACGCGCATCCGGAACGAGCCATTCCCGAAAGGATTCTCGCTCCCAAGAGACACGCCAAAGTACAACGGGACCGTCAAGCCTGAGGATTGGTTGGTCGATTACACCATCGCGATGGGAATCGCCAATGTCAACCTTCGCTTGGCCATCCGCTACGTCCCCCTCATGCTCGTCGACTCGGCGAGGACGTGGCTCAACAGTCTCCCCGACAACAGCATCAACGCGTGGCTGGACTTTGAAGAGGCGTTTATCCGCAACTTCACCGGAACATACAAACGGTCGGGTCGACCTCGCGAGCTCACCCTCTGCGTGCAAGGAAATGATGAGTCAGACTGCGCCTACCTCACCCGGGGGACTAGGATGCACAATTTGTGCGAAGGAGTGCGTGAGCACCAGGCGATAGACTTCTTCAACAATGGATGCCGAGACGGCACCATGCTGAAGCATAAACTCAGTCGGGCAGACCCGCAAACCGTGGCTCAGGTCATGGCCATCGCAGACAAGTACGCCACCATGGATGCGGCAATGAAGAAGCCCATCGTGGTGGACGACCAGGCCCAAATCGTCACGGACGAGCAGGCGGAGCGTCGTCAGCCGGGTGACCATCAACCCAGGCGGCATGGTCACGACAACCGCCACAGAAAGAGGAAAGACGACCAGCCGGATAGCCGGTACGGTACCAAACATGTAGCCGCGGTGCATGAGGATCTGGCTGCAGGAGGCAGTCGGAGGCAGAGGCCGGATGACAGGCCGCCTCGGCCCAAGTACACCATCGATTCCATGCTCGATGGGCCGTGCAAGTTTCACAGCGGCGGCAACAAGCCCCCCAACCATACGATGCGCCAATGCAGCTGGACAAAGAACATGGCCGAAGCCGGTGGACTCCCACCACCACCTCCACCGCCAGCCGGAGGCCCACCAGATAATAGGGAAGGGCGCAACCGCCGCGAGGATGATGAAGATGGTTACCCGCGGCAGGTGGGTAACTACCACATATTCCTGGCGGAGTCAGAAACGAAGCACGCCAAGCGGAGACGTGAGACGGAGGTGAACGCAATCGTCCCTCCCATTCCCTAGTACCTGCACTGGTCCGATCAGGCGATCACCTGGAGCAAGGAGGATCAGCCTGCCGTGTTACCAAGCCCTGGTAGCTACGCACTGGTCCTGGACCCCATCGTCATCTCCAAGAAGCATTCATGCCGCTTCTCTCGAGTGCTGATCGATGGAGGGAGCAGCATCAACCTCCTCTACCGGAGCAGCCTCGAGAGGCTGGGCATCAGTGAGTCCCAGCTGGAGCCTTCAAGCACTTCGTTCCATGGAGCAGTACCGGGGCCGTCGCACTCCCCAATCAGCAAGATCCGGCTGAACGTCATCTTCGGCAGCGAGAACAACTTCCGCCGCAAGCCAATCTGGTTCGAGGTCGTGAATCTCTCCAGCGCCTACCATGCCATACTAGGGCGCCCAGCTCTGACCAAGTTCATGGGAGTACCACACTATGCATACCTCAAGATGAATCTACTAGGCCCAAAGGGAGTGATCACCATTGATGAATGCTACAAGCGTTCGATCGAGTGTGCCCCAGACAGCTCCAAACTGGTCGAAGCAATGATCATCGCTGAAGAGAAGCGCGTCATAATGCAGAGCGTGGCGGCCCTGTAGAAGGACATGCCGGGTGGAGAGCCCAAACCGGCTGGAGAATCGCAGTTCAAGCCCTCGCAGGGAACAAGGAATATCCTGCTGAACGAGGAAGACCCAAGAAAGTTTGTCCTGGTCGGAGACGGCCTGGACAGCAAATAGGAAAGCGCGCTCGTCGATTTCCTCCGTGAGAATCGAGAAATTTTTGCATGGTGTCCCGAGGGAACTCGCCGAGCACTCCCTTCATGTTCGACCGGACGCTAAGCCGGTCAAACAATCTTTGCGCCGCTTCGCAGAGGAAAAAAGAAGAACCATTGGTGAGGAGATCACACGGCTGCTCGCGGCCGGTTTCATCATGGAAGTTATCCACACGGAATGGCTAGACAACCCGGTGCTGGTGGTGAAGAAGAACAAGACATGGCGCATGTGCTTCGACTATACTAGTCTCAACAAGGCCTGCCCCAAGGATCCTTTCGCCCTGCCGCGAATTTATTAGGTCATCGACTCCACCACCGGGTGCGATTTGTTGTCTTTTTTGGACGCTTACTCGGGCTACCACCAGATCAAGCTCAATGTAACCGACCAAATAAAGACTTCGTTCATAACCCCGTATGGAGCATACTGCTACACCACCATGCCCTTCGGATTGAAGAACGCAGGCGCAACCTATCAGTGCTGCATGCAGAAATGCCTACAGACGCAGATTGGAAAGAACGTACACGCTTACGTCGACGACGTCATCATCAAGACCAAGGAATGGCACACGCTCCTTGAGGATCTGAAGGAAACATTCGACAACCTCCGCCGTTTTCAGATCCAGCTAAACCCAGAGAAGTGCGTGTTCGGTGTCCCAGCCGGCAAGCTCCTGGGCTTCCTCGTCTCCGAGCGTGGAATCGAGGCGAACCCGGAGAAGATAGGAGCCATCGAGTGCATGGAGCTGCCACAAAACCTGCGCGACATACGGAAGTTCACCGGTGCCACTCTTCACTCAGCCGGTTCGTTAGCCGGCTGGGAGAAAAGGCTCTCCCTCTGTACCAGCCGATGAAGAAGACAGACAAATTTGTCTGGATATCTCAGACGGATGAAGCTTTCCGAGACCTCAAGCGCATGCTCACCTTGCCACCTGTCCGGGCGGCACCAGCCACGAAGGAGCCCATGCTGATGTACTTCGCTGCCACAAACAGAGTGGTCAGCGTGGTACTGGTCGTCGAGCGGCCAGAGGAAGGAAAAGCTCAGATGGTCCAGCGCCCCATGTACTACCTGAGTGAGGTGCTCTCGCTATCCAAACAGAACTACCCTCACTACCAGAAGCTGGTGTACGGCGTGTACATGGCCACCAAGAAGCTCAAGCACTACTTCTAGGAGCATTCCATCCGGGTGGTAGCATTGGCCCCACTAGCGGAGATCATCGGCAACAAGGACGCCACTGGCCGCGTGGCGAAATGGGCCATCGAGCTCGCTGCGCATAACATCCAATACGAGCTGCGCACAGCAATCAAGTCGAAAGCATTGGCTGATTTCATCGTTGATTGGGCGGAGACACAATACATGCCCCCTAGTGCCGGACTCGACTTACTAGAAACTACACTTCGACGGGTCAAAAATGAGAGGAGGACTTGGAGCCGGAATCGTGATCACCTCGCCCAAGGGCGACCGGTTGGAATACGTTCTCCAGATCCACTTCAAAGCTTCCAACAACGTCGCCGAGTACGAAGCGCTCATCCATGGGCTCAAAATGGCCAAGCAGATAGGCATCCGAAGGGTGTTGTGCTTCGGAGATTCGGACTTGGTGGTGCAACAAGTATCTGGCGAATGGGACGCTAGGGACGTGAACATGGCCCTTTAACGTTTCTTCGTCTAGCAGCTGTGTGCTTGCTTCGAAGGCTGTGAGTTTCACCATGTACCCAGAGCCAATAACGAAGCCGCTGATGCTTTGGCCAGGGTCGGGTCAACAAGACAAGCCATACCGCCCGGAGTTTCTCTCGAGCACCTGCGCAAGCCCTCCATCACTCCTTCACCAGAGTCCGACTCCATCGTGCTCGACGCGGATCCTGGAGCAGTCGGTGTCGCGCCGCACCCAGGGACTGCCACGCCGCACCCGGGGACTACTTCACTGCACCCGGGGACTGTCATGCCGCACTCGGGGACTGCCGCGCCGCACTCGGGGACTGCCGCACCGCACCCGGGGACTGCTTCACCGCACTCGGGGACTGCCGTGCCGCACCCGGGGACTGCCGCGCCGCACTCGAGGACTGCCACACCGCACCCGGGGACTGCTTCCCTGCACCCGGGGACTGCCTCACCACAACCCGCGGTCAACATCAGCACCCTTCCACACGGCAGACCTCCTGATGCTCCGGAGCTGGTCGTCCGCGATGAGATCAAGCTCATCATATAGACGTTGCACACCATACGGGAGGCGCCTGACTGGGCGAAGCCGTTCATGGATTTCCTGGCCAAGGGTGAACTTCCAACAGAAGAGGTGGCAGCACAGGAAGTGCGACGAAGGGCAAGCGCCTACACCATCATCAACAACGAGATGTACAAGCGCAGCGTCGGAGGCATCTACCAGCGATGCGTCAATCGAGAGGAAGGAGCCAAGATTCTAACGGACATACACCAGGGCGAATGTGGCCACCATGCCTCGTCAAGGGCAATAGCAGCCAAGGCCCTTCGGCATGGTTTCTATTGGCCAAGGCGCTGAAGGATCCGAGGAAATAGTCAAGACATGCAGCGGCTGCCAGCGATTCGGCCAGTTGAAGCACATGCCGTCTGTGACGCTCAAGATAATACCGATCACCTGGCCGTTTGCAGTCTAGGGCCTGGACATGGTTGGGCCATTCAAGACAACTCGATCCGGCATGACGCACCTGCTCGTCGCCGTTGACAAGTTCACCAAGTGGATCGAGGCGAGGCCAATCAAGAAGCTGGATGGGGCGACGGTGATCAAGTTCTTCACATACATCATCATCCGGTTCGGCTACCCCCACAGCATCATCACTGACAATGGAACTAACTTTGCGAAAGGAGTCATCGCTCGTTTCTGTGGGGAATAAGGGATCCGCCTGGATCTGGAATCGGCCGCACACCCACAGTCCAACGGACAATGCGAGCGCGCCAATGGTTTGGTGCTAGCTGGAATCAAGCCAAGGCTCATCGAACCGCTCGTCAGGTCACCTGGATGCTGGATAGAGGAGCTGCCAGCAGTGCTCTGGAGCCTACGCACCACGCCCAATTGCTCAACCGGCTTCACGACGTTCTTCCTCGTCTATGGGGCAGAAGCCATTCTCCCCACAGACATCCAGTTCGACGCACCTCGCAAGCAGCTCTACACGGAGCACGAAGCCAAGGAGGCAAGGGAGGACAACGTGAACTTGCTCGAGGAGGCGTGCGAGTTAGCCCTGTCCAGATCAACAATTTACCAACAAGACCTGTGTCGATACCACGCCAGCCGGATCCGGCCCACCTCTTTCTATGATAGAGACCTGGTGCTGCGCCTGGTCCAGAGCACCAAAGGAATGCACAAGATGTCCCCGCCATGGCAAGGACCATTCATCGTTAGTCGGGCACTCCACAACAACTCGTACTACCTGATCGACGCGCAACAGCCAATGAAGAACAAGGCAGATCGCTCAGACGAGGAGACGGAGCGCCCATGGAATGCTAGCCTGCTCCGGCCATTTTACACTTAGAGAAGTGTATGTATCTTACCTTTTTATGTAACAAGTGAACAAGAATTATAGCCTTGGCGCAGCGCTAAGGACTTCGTCCCAATTCTACGCACCATCTGCATTTTTCGTACCGGCTGGCCTAGGCCCCACGATTTCTACGAACGGAATAATGTTGCACGCGGCGCCTAGAGTAGCCTCTTCGGTTCCGGCTTCAGTACGCACTGCGGCTGTTGACCTAGCAAGATCAAAAACTCAAAGCGCACGTGGCAAGAAGATGCCGGCGTAGAAAGAAAGGGCGTCCAGGCGAACTGGTCGCGGCCTACAAAAGTTAAGCCAACAACAGCGAATCGAAGTATCGCGAGGTACGCCAACATAGTATCTCCTTCGGTTCCGGCTGCATACCGCAACCCGGCTGACGGCCGGCAAGGAAAAATGCTAGAAGGGCCAATACTCGCTGAGAAAAGGGGAGTTGCTCGCGGCCTGACTCGAAGGGGCACATGTCTATTCTTCTCCAATGAGAATTACCAACTCACGCATGAGCATATGCACAAGAAAACTAAGCCAAATCAATGCTTTGTCTTGCATGACCCGAGTCACAAGTTGACAGGAAATAAGGTGGCAAGAGAGCTTCGCCCCGGCTGGCTACCCCAGTCGGCCCGAACCTCGGGGACTGCACCCAGTGAACGAGCTCCCGAGCACCCATAAACTCAAGTCAAGGTAGACAAAAGAGCTTCGCCCCGGCTGGCTACCCCAGCCGGCCCGAACCTCGGGGACTACACCCAGTTCCCACACACCCACAAACTCAAGTCAAGGTAGCCAAGAGAGCTTCGCCCCGGCTGGCTACCCCAGCCGGCCCGAACCTCGGGGACTACACCCAGTGGACGCGCTCCCGCGCACCCACAAACTCAAGTCAAGGTAGCCAAAAGAGCTTCGCTCCGGCTGGCTACCCTAGCCGGCCCGAACCTCGGGGACTACACCCAGTGGACGCGCTCCCGCGCACCCACAAACTCAAGTCAAGGTAGCCGAAAGAGCTTCGCCCCGGCTGGCTACCCCAGCCGGCCCGAACCTCGGGGACTACACTCAGTGGACGCGCTCCCGCGCACCCACAAACTCATGTCAAGGTAGCCAAAAGAGCTTCGCCCCGGCTGGCTACCCCAGCCGGCCCGAACCTCGGGGACTACACCCAGTGGACGCGCTCCCGCGCACCCACAAACTCATGTCAAGGTAGCCAAAAGAGCTTCGCCCCGGCTGGTTACCCCAGCCGGCCCGAACCTCGGGGACTACACCCAGTGGACGCGCTCCCGCGCACCCAAAAAGCAAAGTCAAGATGGCAAAAAGAGCTCGACCCCGGGTGTCTATCCCAACCGGCGCGAGCATTAAAGACCGCAAATGACGAAAAAACAAAGATTAGCAGAAGGCACCAAGCCATAAAGTGGAGCACGAAGGCTCCGCACAGATTAAAAGATCGGAGACAGAATCAGCCGAAGTGTACCACATTAGAGTAGCAGTTCTAACAAATACACCCGGCATACCGGGGATCAAGAGTCAGGAGCTTGCGAAGTCGAAGGAGCGGTGGCTGGATTAGCAGGGGCGGTGCCGGCGTCAGTAGGAGGAGGCTGGCTGCTGGAGGCTACGTCGATGGGATTCCAAGGCGCCGCCTCCCAGTGGAACGGTCGTGGATCTCCGGGGGCGCTGAAGTCACGCTCCTGCTCCACATAGGTGCTGATCTTCACCCTGCAGGCCTGGAGCGCAGGAAGGCTCTCGCGAAGACCATCGTAAGTCGTCCCGAGGTGGAAGCCGCAGTCGATCATGCTCAGGTCGACGCCGGGATACCATGACTTCACCATCACAAGCGCCATCTCCGTACCGCCTCGAGCAACCTACTTCTTATGCACCTCCAGCACGTCGATGCCCTTGGACAACGCCACGCCCAAGCTGGCCATGTCATGCACGACCAGACCCGCGTCCGGCCAGATGTAGTGGAAGAGATCATTGCCAACGGCGCGCAAGCCGTTGCTCTCCTCCGCCACCACCTTGACCAGGTCAAGGGCGGTCAGGTCACGACCAACCTCCTCCAGCGGCAGCTTCTCCGTGGCCATCTCGGTCGCCTCAGGATAGTGAGTTGCAGCCAGACACAAAGCAGAATAAACAAACAAGATCGAGCAAGTCGCGGCACAATGGAAGGGAGTAACTGAAAAACTTACTGATGACCATCTCTGAGACGTTTTGGAGGTGCTGATTGAGCTCCTCCTCCCGGCAGCGAAGAGACTGGATTGTCCTCTCCTGCTGGGTGTAGATCGTCTCAAAGTTCTTCAGCGCCTCCTCCCGGATGTCAGCCGTCTTATTGCCCCGCTCTATGCTAACCTCAAGCTGGTGCTTGGCCGCGACGAGCTGGTCAAACTGCGCTTGTCGCGCTTTGTTTGACTCCTCCAGCTGGGCAACCTCAGCCTTGAGGCGCTCCAGCTCCTTCTCCTTGTCCTGGATCATGGCTGTAGGAGGATACCCGATGGTCAACAAAAAGCGGGAAAAGGGAGCCAATCGCCAATACAGATTTGAAGAAGCAATCTTACGGCCAAGGTCACTGGTGCTCCTCACCGACTCTGTAAACGCTTTCTACAGCAAGAAAGAAAATAAGCAACAGAGTCACACGCCCGACGAAACAGCGGAAAACGTTTGAAGGGCAACGACTCACCTCCATCAAATCCGACATTTTTTAGCCTCGCCAAGGCCATGTTCCATTCCTTCAACCAGGTGGCGAACCTGGTTGAGCGCGACGGGTGCCGAGCCGGAGAGCTGGGCAAGGATTGCAGCCAGTGTCAGCACAGCCGGAGCTGGCTTCGAGCCGGTGACGACAACCTCGTCATCATCGGCATCTACACCCGAGGGCGCAGCCACCACCATATCCCTCCCAGCCGGCTGACCGGCATCCGGCTGGCCGGCACCCGCCGCAGCCGCCTGCGCGGCCTCCGCTCCCTCCGTCACCTTTGTGATGACGGGCCTGGCGAAACTGCTCGGAGCATCGCTCCAAGACGGGTTCACGCCAGCCCTTAGGAGAGGGAGGGGTCTTCGGGTCCTGCGCAGCCGCAAGCAGCTGGTCCAACCGCGAAGATGCAGGGGCCTGGTTTAGCAGCCCCGTGGTCGGAGAGCCCTCAGGCGCCCTGGGTGGAGAGGGAAAGACTGATGCAGCCGGGCTAGCCGCAGCCGGGCAATCCGCAGCCGGCGCGGGTGTAGCCAGCGTCCTCGCCACCTCTTCAACCGGAGGAGGAGGTGGAGGAGGCATGATGGCGTCACCTCCGTCGCCAAGCTCCATGGCTTCGCTGCAAAGCACAAAGAGTCCAAGGAGAGGCCAGCAAAATGGAAGAGTGGCAAGCAAGGGCAAGAGAGATACTAACCTAGCGACGGAGGGTGGAGCAACAACTTGACGCCCTCGGCGGCAGATCCAATCAATCTCCGTGGCATTGCTCACATAGAAGTATGTGCGCTGCCACAGCTTGACGGTGTCGGGGAGCTCGAACCGCGGCATCGGTGAGGAAGTCCGCGGGAAGACGGCGCATCAGCCCGTCCGCGTTAGTGGGCCACCCTTGACGACGTTCTGGGCTTTGAAGTGGAAGAACCGGAGAAAGTTTGCCACCTCGGGCCACACCCCAAGGTACGACTCATAGCAGGCCGCAAAGTTCGACAGCTGCGCCATGGCATTGGCGCCAAGGTGGTGAAGCTGGAGGTCGAAGAAGCCAAAGAGTTGGAGGAGGAACGGGTTGACGGGGAGGCCGAACCCGTGCGCGAAGTGCACATGGAAGACGACCCGCTCCCCCGGCTGAGGGTTCGGCACCCGCTCCCCCTACGGCGCAAGCCGGTGCTTCACAAGCAACGATGAGGGAAGAAACCTCCCCCGCCGATACTTGTTGATGAGCTCATCAGTCACGAAGGACCCGCACCAACCGCCGTGTTGCTCCAGCAGCATCTCGACAGAGGAGGAGGCTGTGGTTGGCGAGAATAAGGTGGCTGGCGGCGACAGGGAGAGGGCGCAAGAACAAGGAGCGCAAGGGCACAAGGAGAAGATGAGCCGGAGGATGGACAAGTGTGGGAACCGATCCCCTCAGATCCCTATTTATCCCCTCAAGTGGCAACGTCGCCCCTTCGGCTTCGGCGCGACACGTGGCATCACGGTGCCACAGCGGCGCGACGTTTCGGCTCCAGATCCCCTGCGCCGTCTGGTTGCCACAGAAGATCACGGGTTTCTGCGGGAGACAAGGCATGCGCACTTGCCCCGAGGAAACGTTGTAGCACGTTTATGTGCGCAGTTGCCAAAAACTGACGCAACGACACGGAAGTCAAACTGACGCGACGTGTGCCAGAGCCGCAGGCGTGGGTGATGGCATCAATGATGTCATCTAGCCCAACGCTTCGTATTCAGCTCTGCCAGCCGGTATCTGCCTTCGCTGTTTACACCCAGTGGACGGCCATCGATTCCGCAGCCGGTTTAACTCCAGCCGGAAAGCAAAAGCAAAAGCCGCAGCCGGAGAAAGTAAAGCAACCTACCGGGGAAAGGAAGGAGCACGGAATATCTTGCCCACCGGCGAAGCCCATACGTGCTCGGGGACTAGTGTCGAGGGGAAAACCCCCGGGTGGGGAAAGCCAGACATAAGTAGGCCAGCTCCAGAAGATGCAGGCCGCCTAACCGTCTGGCAAGCAAGCCCGGCTGGGCTTATAGCCTTCCCAGCTGGCCCGTCTAGCCGGTGGCCAAAAGAACCGGCCGGGTGGCCATTCCCACCCGGCTCACCTCGGATTCGATGGAGAGCACGGAAAGACTAGCGCTCCGTGCGGGGTACGCTTCTGGCTCTCCCTCATCATCAAGGAAGCTGGCATGCCGTCATGACCGGCGCTACCAGACAAAGATAAAGCAAGACGGTCGGCTGGACTGGCGAAAGCGGTCCTGGTGGCCGTTAAAGCAAGGGTGACGCCCCAAAGGAAGCCCGGGTGACCACTAAAGAGAAGGATGACGCTAAAAGAAGGGCGAACTGGGTCCTGGCCCACCGGCTGGGCCCTGCAGCCGGCCCTGCCCTGTAAACCCATATCCAAATAGTAAACCCTAGGACCCGAATTGTAATCTTCCCCCCAGACCAGTATATAAGGGAGGGCAGAGCCAGGGTTCTAGGGGAGAGATAAACTCAGATAGATTCCAAGTAACAACAGTAGAAGAAGAGAAGTGTTAGCATCTAGCTCCCAGTTTTCTCCAGCCATCGATAGTAGCTAAGGAAACAGCTCAAGGAGAACTTGTACTGAGCATCGAGCTCCCATACATAGTTCATCTTGCAGGAGTAGGGTTGTTACCTCGCCAAGAGGGCCCCGAACCTCGGTACGTCCCTGTGTTTGCAGTGCATCGTGCCCAACCCGTTGCGTGAGCCACAAAATGCATCTGTGTGTCCCTTCTTTGCCATCCCTGATGGCTCTGCCGTGTTCCACACCACGACACAAGTGCTAAGTTAGCCAAGATCTATATGAATAGTATTGTGTGTCTGCATGGAGTACCTAAGAGTATTGTGTCTGATAGGGGAACTCAATTCACTTCCCATTTTTGGAGGAAACTGCATGAGTCATTGGGAACGAGATTGGAATTCAGCACTGCTTTTCATCCCCAGACTGATGGACAGACAGAAAGGACCAACCAGATTCTAGAGGATATGTTGAAGGCATGTGCCCTAGATTATGGTGCTAGTTGGTATGAAAGTCTAACTTACGCAGAATTCTCTTACAACAACAGCTATCAAGCTAGTATTGAGATGGCATCATTTGAATTTCTCTATGGGAGAAAGTGTACTACACCATTACTATGGAATGGTGTTGGAGAAAGAAACTTGTTCGGGCCAGAACTAATAAAGGAAGCTGAAGAGAAAGTCAAGTTAGTAAAGGACGGATTAAAGATAGCACAGTCCCGACAAAAGAGCTACGCAGATCCAAAGCGTAGGGAAGTCACCTATGAAGTGGGTGATAGGGCTTATCTTAGAGTATCACCATTTTGTGGAGTGAAGAGGTTTGGAGTCAAAGGAAAATTGGCCCCAAGATATGTTGGACCATTCAAGATTCTGAGCCGTAAAGGAGAAGTGGCATATGAGATTGAATTGCATGAATCATTGTCTGTCATTCACAATGTGTTTCATGTGAGTCAATTAAAGAAATGTCATCTGGAGATGGAAGAGACTTCTTTGAAGGATATTATACCTTTGGAGGAGGTCCAATTGGAAAGTGATCTTACCTATGAGGAGAAACCTATCAAGATTATTGAGACTGCAGAAAGAGTTACTCGGACAAAGACTATCAAATTCTGCAAAGTTCAGTGGAACCATCGTTCCGAGGAAGAAGCAACATGGGAAATAGAAGATGATCTTCGGAAAGACCACCCTCACCTATTTGCTAGACAATCCGAATCTCGAGGGCGAGATTCACCTTAAGGGGGTTAGATTTTTAACATCCCAAAAATCATGATTTATAAAGTTTGCATATCATTCATGCATTCATAAGCATTTGGATCATTTTCAAATAAAGATTTCAAAACAGAAACAATTTGTGGCCTATTACCTTATGCTAGAAGGCAATGATTTATCCTTACTTTCCAAATAATAGAATGCTTGGGATTGATCAGAAATGTTTTAGACTTGAAAGCAAAACTTACACAAAAACTTTCAAAACAAAATTCCAAAATAAAACCATTCTATGCCTTTTTTATCTATATTCAAATAAGGCTTGGTTTTATTTTATTTTTCAAAGTGCCAAGTGCATTAGTTTAAACAGTAGGGTTTTATATACAAATAAGTACAAGAATTACACTACAAAAATCCAGAGGTAATTTGAAAACAAACCCATTTGAATTTAGTTTGAAAATGATTCCTGAAAATCCAAATAGAAAAAGGAAAATCAAAATGAAAAAAATAAAAACCCTCGCTACCAATCAGGCCCAGCACCAAAAACAGCCCACGAGCCCACCCGGGAACCTCCCCCTCTCCTCTCTGTTTCTCACCCCGCCCGCACACACCCCCTCACTGACGGGCAGGCCCCACTGCCACGTCAACGTCGTCGTCTATCTCGGGCCAGAGGACCCGCGCCTCTCTCACTACTAGGAAAACGGCTATAGGTAATCAGCACATCCGTGGCTCACATGGTTGAAGTGCCCCACGGCTAAAACAGGCGTGGCTCACCTGTGGGCAGTGCCCTACTAATAACTAGAACAACTGTGGCGCACATGACTATAGTGCGCCACAGATGTGTGTGGGCCAGGGCCCTGTTGGCCCCACGCCAAACATCTGTAGCGCACTATAGTCAGGTGCGCCACGGTTGTTAGGGTCATCTGTGGCGCACATGGGTCTGGTGCGCTACGCCTAAGCGCATGCCCCCCTCTGCTCTGAAACGGCCACAAACTTCTATGGCGCAGTCGGCCTAGTGCGCCACAGGGAGTAGGAGCATCTGTGGCGCACGTGGCATAGTGCGCCACAGATGTTTGTACTCCCTGTGGCGCACTAGGGCCGTGTGCGCCACGGATGTGTTGATTTCTTTAGGGCAGCACTTTATGTGCACATGTGTGACCACATCCACCACCCCACACTTCACTTTCCCCTTCTTCTTCCTCCTTAGATCTAGTCGGGATCTTCTCCTTCCCACCTCAATTTCTCCACACATTCACCATTTTTAGCATGTAAAACTTGCTTTGGATGTTACATAAGTAATAGAGGAGGTCTCCGGTCTCTCATCTATCCTTCTCCGGTCGACGCGCGCACCTCTCCTTTCCATCTTTCTCGCGATCGGTCTCTCATCTCGGTAAGTTGTCCATGTAAGGATGTGTTCATGTGTATATGGATGATGTGCTCATATGTATGTAGATGATCGATGCTCATGATGTGTGTATATGGAGAGGATCGATGGTCATATGTGTGTGTATATGGAGAGTATCGATGATGCTCATGCATGTGTGTATGGAGAGGATAATGATATGTTCATGTGTGTATGGATCGGTCTCTCTCTCTCTCTCTTGTGTTTGTATGTGAACAAGTTGCCATTTGTTTTGCCAAAATGTTGATTCATTTCCATTTTGGCAAGACTTTGGCATTTCGCAAAGGTCCTAATTTTAGGATAGGTCATGCCGAAATTTTCTATCGACCATTGCATGCATGCATTCATTATGTGGTTCTAATAGACTTCAAAATTGTACCGTGTACATCGTGCAGGCAAAAATGGTCCGCATAATGAGCGAAGGCATTGTGGCTAGATTTTTGAAATGTGCGACGGCCGACATGATACGAAATAACAAGACAGATATAAGATGTCCGTGCAGAAGATGCAAACTCAACTGGGTGATCGACCCAGATTCCGGGAATCTGCAGGCGCACGTGCTCCGCCATGGTTTCATGGATGGATACACTCGTTGGATAAGAGATGACGTAGATGATGGAGACGGTGAAGAAGGTGGCCAACATGACGATGATCATCATCACGGCGAGAACGGGCGAGATGATGAAGAGTCTCCTAGAGATGGTGAAGGTGCGGAAGCAGACCGGGATGATGATGATCTAGATGCCGGAGGAGCAGACGACGATGGAACAACGTCAGGCTGGGTGCGGGACCCTTATGTGCAAGAGCTGCTTCTCAAGCAGACGAGTAACGCCAGGGCTGCCGCTAGAGAGAAAGCCAAGCTTGCGCAACTTGAGAAAGACGCGGTTACTCCATTGTATGAAGGATGCAGGCCCGATGATACCCGGTTGAATGTAACGCTCAAGGCTATGGAGATGAAGGCAAAGCACAAATTGAGCGACTCAAGCTTCGACGATATGATGGCATTCTGGCACGATCGTCTCCCGGAGGGGAACACATGTCCAACTAGTATCGAGGATGCCAAGAAAATTGTCTGTCCTCTCGAT